>BSBM01000521.1:1467500-4122500 GCA_027924585.1 Larix kaempferi
CCTTTCCCCTTTGAGTACTCCCCTCGGCATGTGCTCATTGTCTAACCAAACCCTTCATAAATTTCAAGTGCCTCTCAACCATCCACATGGACCTTGAGTGCGCAGTTCCACACAATTCAATCTCCTCAACTTGGTGTATGAGGTAGTGCTTCTTCATTTCACACATGAGACGAGGAATTTCTCTCCTCCAATACTTTATATCTTCTTTATGGAATTCTTTAGATGACAACCATCTACAAGTGACACAATCCTATCAAGAGATTTAAGAAAAAAAACATTATATTACATAACATGAATTAGAACACAAAAATCAAATATAAGTTCTATGATGAATTAAACAAACACTAAGCACATGCAAAAAATTGCTACTTACCTCATGTATTTCCCGAGATTATATATTACTTGTTTGACATTGTTGTCGAAGTTGTCCGGGAGAGAGAGAGGTAGAACATACTGTAACAATATACAAATCGTTTCATTTTTTAAACAAAGAGTAGACAAACAAAAATACCAACCATATTCACTAGAATAGAAAAATAATAATAATTAAATGCATACCATAATAATTACCTTCATGAAGACATGCCAATCATGCGTTTTCAGCCCCGCAAATTCACCTTTCTTTGTTATGATATTCTTCATGTTCACACAAAATCTGGTGGGAAATTTAATTTTTTGCATGACTTCTTTTACAACATTACTTTGCTGGTCCATTAACATTCATGGAAGTGAGTTTATATTAATTTTCTCTCCGTTGCTATGAAATTGAATGACGTCTTTCATTACATGGTTTCCTTCTTGAATGTCTTTGCAAATTTTGACAATTTTTTCTTTCTCTCTCCTTCCATCCAATATTCGCCATAATGTTTCAATCACATTCTTTCCGATATGCATTGTATCAAACAGATGAGCAATTTGTAGGTGCTCATAGTAGGGCAACCTACTAAATTGTCTAGGATAACTTTTCTTCCTCGTGGAAGCCCATTAATGCCTTCATGATCACATGAACGACCATCATGAATCATAGTTTATAAAGAAATTATAGAAATCAATGTCAATTACAGTAAATGGCACACAATAAAAAAATACATAACTTTTCATATACGATGATTCATACGTACCTTGACGATTTCTATTATACTACAACTTCCATAGGTGAGGTGTCATTCTCTATGGTTTTAATGCAGTCTCTTGCTTGCCATTGAACAAATGTTTTCGGTAGTTCGATACCTATGATTCTTAGAGAGGAAGTGCCTATACTCATCAAACACCTCCTTTCCTAAGATTTTTGAACGATGAGATTTGATCTTAGGCCCACAAACTAGACATGCAAATTTCCCCTTTATTTGAAGACCTACATAAAGAGATGGAATATCTATGTCAATTATAATTATATACAAAATTAATGGATTATTTAGAAAAACATATTAACTAGTTCATAAAATTAAACGCAAATAAAGTGGCTGAACTTATAATTACAAACCGCAAAAATGGGTTAACCCTGGGGCATCATGTATTGTCCATACATGCATTGCATGGAATTGAAATTGCATTTTTCGTATTGGTATAGATACGTCATACATAGTGATGCCATTCCATAACTTTAGTAGCTCGTCAATAAGAGGTTCGATATATACATTCATATCTTTGACTTGGTACTTACCTGATTGATTTGAACATATAAAAATATAATTATGAGACGTACCATTTAGATATATACATCATATTGCACAAGAGAAAAATATATATATATATATATATATATGACATTATGCAACAAAATACGACAAATGAGATGTCACTACATTAAAAAAAAAAAGTTGTAGACACAATATACCTGGAACAATCATCGACAACATTATGTGCTCCCTCTTTATTGACAAACATGGAGGAATGTTATTGTTGATAACAAAAATAGGCCAGACCGAGTAACGGCTCTCATCTCTGCAAATGGATTGACACCATCTACTATCAAAGAAATCCTAACATTACAAGGTTCTTCTTTAAAGTGGGGCCATTTTACCTCCATATCTCTAAATGTAGACCCATCTGCAGGCATTCGAATAATGTCGTCTTGACTTTGTTCCATGCATGGTAATCCATAAACTGCGTTATGTTTTTGCACGTGAACAGTCGTTGCAAACGTGGAATAATGGGAATATAATGAAGAACCTTGCGAGGCACCTTTTTTGTTACTTGATCTATTCGATATCTACTGATATGACATTCTGGACATTCTGTTGCAAATTCATGTTGATTATAATATATAACATGGTCATCGAGGCATGCATGAATTGTTTCATACTACATTCCAATTTCTTTCATGATGGCAGATAAATATCGATATGTGCGAGGTGAAATATTTGACGGTGGTAACAAAAATTCAGCCATCATGCTACAACAAATTAAAATAAAAATCTAGTTAATATAATATATAAATAATATTAATGAAACACATTTCATCCGTATTAATTTGCCTTATGAATTAACAATAAAATTATTAGACGAACGATGATAACCTTCAGCGTGATCATATATATTATGTGATGGAATATATTACATACATTAACATCCGTGTGACTGATATGTTTGAAAGACCATTCATAACCTTCAAGTTCATTATCAACAATATAGCAGAGAGAAGATTTGTGTTGGAGCCCTCATAAAGGGGTTCGTATGCCTTCTCAAGAAGAGGTAAATCATGAATATCATCAAAATGATCATCATTTTCATGATCATCGTCATCATCATCCATTCTAACATTAAATGAATCATGGATCAAAGTATTTGTACCATCATCTCCAACTATGTTATCAGTATGATCATCTTGTTCAATATGATCATTAACTTGTTCTCCATTATTCATAGCTCCATGTTCCTCCGGTACTTGTTCTGAAAGCACTTCCTCCGGACGATATGTCATAGGATGTATTTTCTTTATAATTACATAAAACCATCAATAGATAAAAGTTAATATAATAAATATTAAAATGATACATATATTTACAAAAGTAATCAAAATAAAAACATATATAATGCAAAACTTACGAATTGATGATATTCATGTCCCCCCTCAGTGTGTCCATGTTCCCTACAATGTTTTATGGTTGTTGTGATATTTATTCTTCTCCTCTTAAAGCCCCTGCATTGACTACATGGAGAATAGCATTTCCCGTCACCCTTTCTTTTCAGTCCATCCCACAATATAGCAAGCAATTGTTGATCTTGTTCATCTGGATCAGGAATATTGCTATTTGACATTTTCTCGTAAAGAGCTTGAATGAAGATGATCGATCTTAGAAAATCAAGCTCCACACTTCACTCGCTTTAATAACAAAAACAATAGAAATAATGATGTATTCTTTTACGAAAAACAGTCCGTCGAATAAAAAAACTTCCGCAAACCGTCGCTTATATAGCAAAGATGTCAGAATGTTTCAAAATTTATAGATTTTAAAATATAAACGTTTGTCGGATATTCAACGAATTAATCATAGTTACTGTTGGAGAATAGATATCGGATATCTGATACCCGCGGGCATGATATAATGTCGGATATCCGAGATCGTCAGGCATAATATGACGTCGGATATCCGAAATCCGCGGGCATAATATATGGTCGGATATCCGACATCCGCGAGCATAATATTATGTCAGATAGCCGACGACACTGGTCACTATTCGACAGACATCGTCGGATATCCAAGGGATGTCGAATATCCGACGGATCCTTCTATCAATTTAAAACAAAAATCATCAAATTTTGTAATTTTGAAGGTGAAATCCGACAACACAGTCCTTTTCATCGGATGTCGTCGGATTTTCTCGTCGAATTTTGGGTTCAAATTATGTAGTGCCTTCATGATCAAGGGGTGTAAAGTCTTGTGAAACTTTGACTTATTTCCCTATTGTTTTCTTCAAACATGACACATGGAAAACATTGTGAATCCAGCTGCCTAGAGGCAACTCTATCTCATAAGCCACTTCACCGATATTTCTCAAAACTTGGTAGGGGCCATAGAACGTTGGCTGCAACTTCTCAGCCCCTTTAGACTTCAATGATTATTATCTATAGGGATGCAACCTCAAATATACCAGATCTCCCACTTGGAAGGCTCGCTCAACTCTATGCTTGTATGCATGTACTTTATGTCGATTTTGTGCTACTTGCAAGTTGTCCTTGAGAGTCTTGAGTATGTCTTAAATCTCTTGGAGCCAATCCTTTATTTTATGTGTCTTACAATCACCAAATATCATATCAAAAAAAGTAAGTGCATCATATCCATAAAGATCTTTGAAAGGAGTCATACCAATCGAAAGATGGAAAGTAGTGTTGTAACAAAATTATCCCAGATGGAGCCAAGTGGTCCATGAATTTTTTTGACCAGTGACATAGTTTCTTAGGTATCCTTCCAGCCATTGGTTCACTCTACCTGTTTGGTCATCAATCTGTGGATGGTAGCTTGTGCTCATGTCCCTACTAGCTTGAATAGTTCTTTCCAAAAATTGCTAGTAAACTTATTGTCCCTGTCACTGATGATGGACTTGGGTATGCTATGAAGTTTGAAGACTTCTTTGATGAAAAGTTCAGCCACTTGGCTGGATGCAATATTAGTTGTGGGTGAAAAAATGAAGATGGGTGTCTATTTTGGGGGGTCTCGTAAGACAATAATTATGATTTTTTCATGTTTTTCAACTTTGGGTGAACAAAAGTGATATTTTTGTTTAGAATTTCACTTTGCAGTAAAAAGAAAACTTTTAGAGAATTATGTTAGTTTTCTATTCATAATTTTTTAAATTTTTTTTATTGAGATTTGATATGTTGATTTCGTAAATGTTTGACAGTGTGTTCTTATAAAATGAAAAGACTACAAAATAGTCATGATTTGTTGCGCCAGTAAAATCGTTGTTAGACTTGTTTTTTGCAAAAACAAAAAATGTTACGACAATTTACACACAATGTACTAGTGCCGGACTATAAGTTTGTAACCAATGGATCTATATACTAATTATTATATTTTTTTAAAGTCGATCAATGGGGAAACTTAGTCGATTTTCAACATGTTTTTTGTTGAGCCACTTTTCTCTCAATTGACTCTAAAAATAAAAAAAATCTACAAGCACCCTTTTGAAGTAGACAAGCCAATTAAGATTCCCACATTTTTTTTAAATTTTTTGGTGGTGTATTTTTAAAGTTATGGATTTTTCATTTCACCGTTTTTTTAAAGAGATGAATCCAAACTCGACACATGTTACGAAAATAAAACATTAAAAATATCAGTTCTTATCTATACACAACAAAATCTATACCCATGTAAAGTAGATTCAATGATGAAACTAATGGTATCAAGTCCGACAGTCGTTTTGTAGTGTAAGAGGTTGTTTTTCCCTTCCGAAAATGGAGAAACCTGAAAATTGTGCAGAATCGTCAAGCGTCCATGTCTCAGAGATTATTTGGCCGAATAACATTTTTTCCATAACGGCGGCGTCATTTACAGCAAAGGTTATTCGGCCGAATAATGAAACGAAAAAAAATTTCGTCAGCCGGAAGAAAAAAAATACGTTTTCTATACTCGTATAAATAAACCTAAATTGATTCATTATTTTCGCATGTTTTAACTTCGCATATTTCTTGTCAAACTATTTTTGAAAGGATATTCAAAGAAGATTTCTTTTGCAAAAAGAGGTTTTTACAAGGTATGTTTCTTCTTAGTTTTTTCTAAAGGGCACATTGAAGGAGTTTTTTTGTAAGGCATTTTTGTAAAGAAATCTTCTTCTAAGGCATTTTTGTAAAAGATTTTTTTCTCTAAGGAATTTTTGTAAGGAGGTTTTTCAAAATATTTTTTTTCTTAGATATGTTTGCAAAGAAGTTTTTTACAAAGTATTTTTGCAAGTGGTTTATGCAAAGAATGTTTATTTCCAAGGAGGTTCTTTCCAAGGGTTGTATTTAAAGAGTGTTTATTCCAAAGTATTGTTGCAAAGAAAATGTATTTTTCGTTCTTATTTCTTTGAAAGGGTTTTTTTCAAAGAGTTGTTTTGATAAGGTAATTTACAAAGGGTTTTTTTTCAAGGTAGTTTTACACTTCTTATTTCTTTCAAATGGGTTTTTTCAAATAGTTGTTTTGCTAAGGTATTTTGCAAAGGATTTTTTTCCAAGATAGTTTTGCACTTCTTATTTCTTTGAAAGGGGTTTTTTCAAATAGTTGTTTTGCTAAGGTATTTTGCAAAGGTTTTTTTTCAATGTAGTTTTATACTTCTTATTTATTTGAAAGGGGTTTTTTCAAATATTTGTTTTCCCAAAGTATTTTTGCAAATGAGTTATTTATTTACAAGGGTTTTTTCCAAGATATGTTTACAAAGAAATTTTCTTCCAAAGTTTTTTTTCCTAGTAGTTTTTTTCCTAGATATTTTTTCAAAGAAGTTTTTTTTTCAGTGGTTTTTACAAAGAAGATTTATTTACAAGGTGTTCTTATTATTTTCCAATGGGTTTTTTCAAAGGTGATTTATTGTCAAGGAGTTCTTATTTCTTTACAATGAGGTTTTTTTCAAAGAAGATTTCTGTTCAAAGAGTTTTTTCAAAGAAAATTTAATTCCAAAGAGATCTTCTTCAAAAGACTCTTATAAGATTTTTATAAGATGAAGTAAATTTCAATTCATGTTTTTATAAATTTCGTAAATGTTTTTAAATCTTAATTTATTTATTTTCACTATAGAGTGATGATTCTTTAATTTCTCATCTATAGATTAAACAATCATGGGCAATAAGAGAAAACGTAAAAAAAAAAGTGATCGTAAACGTGATGATGATGCTAATAGAGAAAAACAAAAACTCAGATATAATGCCAAAAAACAAAGGGTTGTCGAAACGGAAGAGAGAATTATTGAAGATATAAATACAGATTTACACGATAATGTTGAGGAAATAAAAATTGAAAATAGAGTACAAGAAGAACAAATTGAAGTTGAAGAGACCATTGTTGAAGATGTAAATAGTGATTTACATGTTAATGTCGATGAAGTCAATATTGAAGATCAAGTTTAAGATCCAGAAATTGGACCTGGTATGTATATATCATGTATTTTTCAAATTCATTTTTTTATAATGAATTGTATTTTTGGATATATGTTAAATTAAATTTAACTTGATCTATATGTACTTTCACCATTGATGATGAAATGTTAGAAGACATTGATTGTGACAAATATGGAGAAAAACTACCAATACATGTTGCACGATATTGTGCTACAAAATTTTATGATAAAGTTCTCTAGGATTACTCAATAGCAAGACAAGCACAAATTTTGAGATGTTTATTAGTGTCCAAGAAGTTACAAGGTGCTATATCATTATTGGGTATTCACAAGGCGACAAAAGAGTCGAAATTGAAACATAATGTGATAGAAAATATAGGTGATGCAATAAAAAAATTGAAAAATCCAGGAAGAAAGATATCAGTGTTGCACGTAAAGCAATTCATACAGCAATTGTTTCAGCTAGTACTAAACAAAAGCGTTTGACAACACAACTAGCAAAAGCAGTTGGAACATCAAGAAAGACATTATACAAACATAGCAAATTCAGAATGCAAATAGATGAAAATAATGAACTTGCTTGCTGAGCAATTATTTGTAGACAACCTTACAAAAATAGAATGGGAGCAGGTGTTAAATATATTGTACAGGAATATTGGTTGGAACATGGTCGAGTTTCACCAAATTCAAGAGATGTGATACGCAAAATAATATCACGAAATGTATATGAAAGCCAACCAAAACATATAATGGACATGACACAAGTACAATTGTTCAATAAATTCAAGGAAGATCATCGTGGAATTAATATATCAATCACTACATTTGTGCAACAAAAACCATGGTATGTTAGACCTATTACTATACGTGACACATGTTGTTGTTGTTATCATGTGCAATTTCAGTTATATTATGACACGTTTCTTGAATTTGGTAAAATGTTTTGGACAAATTCACCACCTCCGCCCACAATACGTGAATTCATATCTCAAACTCTATGTGAGAGAGATCACGATGAAGTATTTTATAATAAGAAATGTGTCAATGAAAAACATTGTCATCGTTGTGAAAATATGGTGTTATTCCACAATAAATATCATATCGATAATGATCAATCGTTTTCAAATGTAAATATTGATTGGAGGAGATGTGAATACATCAATTATAGTACAAGTTCTAGTGATTCACATTCCAAAAGAATTGATTTGCTAGAAGATAAGATATGCGTGACAGATTTTCTCAAAAAAATTGAAATTGAAATTTATAAATACACCAACCATTCACATAGAGCACGATGGCAAGATCTTCAATTCAAACAGTCTCGTGAAATTTTTCCACCCGAAACAATTTTGTCTGTGGTTGATTTTGCTGAAAACTATACATTTGCTGCACAAAAAGAGACACAGAGTGAATATTATCACTCTAACCAAGTTTCGATATTTGTCCATGTTGTATATAGACATTCTCAACAGGATGTTGATGGCATTGAAAGCACATGTGACAATCGAGATGTGATTAAAGAATATCACTTCTATATCAGCAATGATCGTACACACGATACACATTTTGTTCAACATTGTATAGAAAATATTTTCTATGATTCACTAAAAAGACGTGAAGTTAAATTCAATGAACATTGGATATGGTATGATGGATGTGCGGGTCAATTTAAATCTTCACGACCATTTTTTTGGTTATGTCGACTTCATAAAGCGTTGAACATTAAACATCGCTGGAATTTCTTTGAAACTGGACATGGAAAAGGTGAACATGATGGTGCAAGAGCATGCGTAAAAAGAGCACTTCGAATATGGCAAATGAACCATTCTTCTGCACGATTTCATTCAGCTGCAAAGGTTGTCTAATGGTGTCAATTAAATCTAAGCCATGATTATAATCAACAATCAAAAGATGTGCGCAGGTATGTACACTATTTTTTTAATATTTTTTTAATTCATATTATTTCTTGAAATTTAAAAAAATGTACACTAACATTTAAGTACACGTACACTAACATTAAAAGTTGTTCTTTGTGATTTATCATTTATTGTGTAAATTTTTTTGGCTTGTTAGGATCGAAGATATAAATAGATCAATACCATATGACGCTAGCACCATACATGGGACTAGAGATCTTCACTCTATTCAAACAAAATCATTCCAAAACGTATTTGCATTTGACAGTAGAAAGCAATCATGCTTTTGTCATATTTGCACTGAAAATGTTGAATCTACAGAAGTTTGTGAAAACATAAGGAACAACTACGTAAAAGCTTGGAAACACACAGAGATTAATCCAAAGGAAAAAATGCCACTAGCAATCGAAGAAGAATTAGAATCAGATGAAATAGCAATATCATATGATGGCGATAGAATTTCAGATCTTGTTAGAGAAGGTAATGAACTTACTTGACTTTTAAGTTGATTGTTCATTCTTGTACATCACCTTATGTGTATAGTCAATTTAATTGATTTAAAAATGCTAACACCAATTGTAATTTGCGCAGGAGATGTTTTCGCTGTGATTGCACCTTTAAACAACAACGAAAATGTGAAATATTATTTGATGCGATGCACTGAAGGAAAGATGAAGTTATTGGAAGACTACAATGACAATGGGTTTACATACGAGAGAGGATCCATCATTTTAAAATGCTACTTTTTTCAGCAGACCCATGTGACTAAAAATTATGTCTACTTTCAAGATTATGAACCCGATGTTATATGTTGTCAGTATAGTCATTTAGTATATGCATCTCAAATAAAATTGGTACAAGTTCCATCAAAAAAACAGTTAAAAACTAAAAAATGGAAACTGTCCATATGTGACCATGAATGGATAATTGAGGATGGCATTCCATTGCGATGTTTTTAACTATATCAAAAATGAATTGATCTATGTTTTTGTCCATGTCAAATGTTGTGTACAATATATTTTTTTTCTTTGAATAATGACTATGATCTTGAATGGAAACTAGAATAAGAGTTTAAATGGTTGTATTTTAGCATGCTTAAATTAATTCTAAAGTACTTTATTCGGGTTCCCAAATGTCTATTAGACCACTTAAGGGATGAGATAACGGATGTGGCTATCCACACACTCCGCCCCGAATCTTTGAATAATGACTATGATCTTGAATGAGAACTAGAATAAGAGTTTAAATGGTTGTATTTTAACATGCTTAAATGAATTCTAAAGTACTTTATTCGAGTCCCCATATGTCTATTAGACCACTTAAGGGATGAGATAATGGATGTGGCTATCCCCACACTCCGCCCCGAATCTTTACTTTTGAAATTGATTGATGTCAATGAAAAATCACAGGAAAACATACTAGATTTTGTATTCATCTGATCCATTTCATGTTTCTCTAATGTACTTCGCCATAAATATGATCGACATAAGTTTTTTAAAACTTTAAATTAATCTATGGTTTTTAAATAAATGATTGCTGCACAAAGATAATATATCTATTACATGTAAGTTCACATAACTGAAATCATGGCAAATGGAGATAACGATCATTTGATTTTTAATCACAAGCAAGGATTCCTGGATTGTGAAGCTTATGCTAAATTAGAGCAATGATTATTTACAACAAATCGATAAAAAATCATCGAATTGTTGTCTAAAATGCATTGCTCTAACTTAGCATAAACTTCACAATCTGGGAATCCTCACTTGTGATTAAAAAACAAAAAACGTTAAATCCCCATTTTCCATGATTTCAGCAGTATCTAGAGATTCACCAACTTTACAAAGTACCTGAACAATGAACATATGAAACATTAGTTAAAAATTGAAATATATGTTCATCATTTATATAAGAATCAAGTTCATATTTATATGAAGTTCAAATTTATTATTGCAACATCATATCGATCAAACAACCAAAAGATTGAAACTTTTATCAAACAACTCATAAATTTTCATTCATAACATTAGATTGAACGTATTAAAACATCATATTTCTATCAAAAATTCCTATCATTCCTAACATTCATTCATTCTTAAAAATTCATATCCTAACATTCTTAAACTTCCTAACATTCATTTTTATCATTCATTTCTAAACTTTCTAACATTCCTAACATTCATTCTTAACATTCCTAACATTTTTATCATTCAACACTTCCTAAAACTTAAATAGTAACATTCATTCTTAACATTTTAAACATTCTTGACACTCAACATTCATTCTTGACATTTTACACATTCTTGATACTTCCAATTCATTCTTAGGATTCAACACTTTCCCAACATTCATTCTTACCATAACATTCATTCTCAACATTCAACATTTCTCAACTTTAGATTGCACCTATATAAAAAATTCCAAACATTCATTCTTAACATTTTAAACATTCTTGACGCCTCCCATTCATTCTTTCCCAACATTCATTCTCAACATAACATTCATTTTTAACTTTCAACATTTCATAACTTTAGATTGCATCTATCAAAAGTTTCAAACATTCATTCTTAACATTTTAAACATTCATGCAAAACATATTCCAAACATTTTACCTAGTGACAAATATGCTAAATAATTAACATGTACTTGTATATAATCCAATAAAAAGTTCATGAACATGTGAGTTCAATGTACATATGTATAATCCAAAAATAAATACCCTTGATGTCCAAAACAACTACAATATATATATCAACAAAAAAAGGGAAGTTTGGACCACTATCCATAAGTCTGAACCACTATCATCCACTAAGGCCTTCTCTTAGACTCAACCCGACCTGCAACATGTATAAAAACAGATTATGAATATCATAAATTATTTAAACAATTTTAAACTAAATTTGAAAAATTAAAATATTAAACTTATATATGAAAGAACAATTCAATTATTAAAAAAATTGTACATTAAATTCTCTAAATACATGTCCACCACTTTCTTCCACCGGAGTCTTCCCTTTGGCTCCAAAGGGTCGAAGAGACCCAAGCTGCAACATGTACAAAAGCAATTTATAAATTCAATAAAGTATTTAAACAATTTTAAAATAAATCTAGAAAATATAAAATATTAAACTTATATCATAGATCAATTCAAGTTAAACAAAATTACCTCAATGCCAATATCCACATTCATCAAATAACCTACATCTTCACCCTCAATTTCCATATGTTCTCTCCCCTAAAATTTAAATTTTGTTAATAAATAAAACATAATGCAAGCAAAAAATAAATTAAGCAATTAACTTAAAACCAAAACAAAAAAATTAAAATCATTAGCTCACAAGAGATGGTAAATCATTTAATAAGTTCGAATCTAAAGAAACCTGCATGGATAAGTCAAATTAACAATAAGATACATTGGTATTTAAATTCAAAGAAAAAGATAAAATATCAAGTTCAAACATAAATATGTAAATAAATATACCTCTCCAAAATGCTCTACATTTTGACTAGTGGAGACTCGAAAATTATGTGCATTCATCATTCTAGAAAACTGCAACCAAAAAACATTTGCTTAATGTACTTATTACTATGTAACAAAAAGTTCAATTTGAAATGAATAAAAGATCAAATAGATTGTCATATCATAATCAACAAACCTCTCTCATACTCTATGTGTCATTGGATAACACATCTGAAGCTATGTCGCGACAAGACTTGGCATAAGCCCTGAGATCTCCAATGTTCAATCCATCTACCTCATCATTCGTTTTGTAAACAAACTTTTGACGGATAGTAGCACGAGCCCTCTCTCGACCCAATCCCACTTCTACTCCAACAAGAGCTGACGCTAAACCATCACAACCAGAATCCCTTGCAGTTGTGCCAAGTTGGGATGTGGGCTCCATCTCCGATCTTAATGCCACAACCCTAGGTGGGCGAGCTGTCTGGGGTGGAGGTCGAAGAGTTGTAGGGTCTCTAAGAGCACATTTTCTATTATATATTCGACCCTTTCCAACTCCATAAAATTCAGAATGAAGATCAGTATAGTCTGGCTTCATATTTTAAAAAAACTCCGCATAAAAAAATCTAGCAAAATAATTAGGAACCTCATCATTCCATGGCAATCGACCATAAGCTGCAAGGAACCGATCATATATTAGATGTGCAATTTCAAGATGCTTGAAATATTGCACTTTCAACATTTTTCGCTTAAGGCCTTCTTTGAAATTAAACATTGAATTGGCATGTTCTTTGGTCACTCTATCCTTCACAACCTCCCACTTGTCAAGACCCATAACCTGTTCCCTTCGCCTCCGCATCAAATGAACAAAACCATTTGTAGTTGGTCCAAGTTCCTCATATGCCTCAATGAATTTTTGCAATGACCCCAAAACAATCTCTAGACTTTGTCTGCTCTCTGGAGGGAGATCCAAAGTAGAAAGATCATTGTTCAACCTGTCATAGTGGGATCTACAACTTTCAAGGATAGTTTGTTGCACAACACCTTCCCATGGAAGCTCATCAGGTAAATCAGACGGATAAGTTGATATGGGTGTACAACCCTCAGCTAGTGGAACATATGTCGTCCTAGATCTAGGAGGATCTTCAGGACCCTACTCTGCACCCACACCTATACCATCATTTACAATCCTATCTTGATCTTCCTCCCGCTCTGTAGAATTACGCACATCTTCTGAACCTCGCTTTGCTTCAAATATAACCGAAATAAAGTGTTTAACCTTGTCCAAATTTTTGAAACAAACAAAAATACAAATCATACATGTATTGAAACATTAATGTTCATACCGACAGAAGGTTGAGATCGACGCTCTCCCATAGAATATAAAGGGGAATCATTTGTACCCCTATCACCTTGTTGGTGATCGGATGACTGTGACCCATACAGTAAACTCGAATCTCGAGATGAATTCGACAACCTTCTATTACCAATTGGGACACAACCTCTCGATGAATGTGATGACCTCCTACGCTTTCGCTTCGAAGACTCCACTCTTTCCATTTGATATGATATCTAAACTTACACAAATGTTAACTCATAACATATTCAAATTCTACATGTTAATTCTACAAACTTAAGACATATCTAATAAAGAAGCTAAGTTTTTCAATAAGGACATAGATATAATCCAAATATTAATAAAAATGAGCACAAAACATACACCGAATGCCGCTTAATTTATAATTTATAATTCCCTTATGTGTTAGTCTTATATTTTATCTAAACGACCAAAGTTATCTTACGACGGAACTAGTTAAGTGTTATATTAAAAAGATTTATAATTTATAAAGGTAAAGGTAACTGCTTGATTAAGCTCATATCACGTTATTTGTATAAGTTATGAAGAGGTAGTGTAATGGAGAGGCTCGTATCATATTCAATATTCAGGTTACTTACTGTGATTCAACCCCTATTAAATGTCTAATAGCTTAAATACAGCTCTTTCCATGTTCAATGCTTGTTTCAATAGTTATTATACTATCATGTATTGTTCTATCACTACCATTCATTTTCACTCCTAACTTGTGATCACATGTTACTTATACGTATTCAATTAATCATACTAGTTTCAATACCATTAAAGCTTGATCAATATTGCTTATGTGTTATATGTTTATGCTTGTACTATGTTTATTTATATAGTAGCTATAATGTACTTTCATTTCCATAACATATGTCATACGTAAATCACATATTGCTACCCGGTGTAATCACGGTAATCTAGTATTCATGCTTCATTAGGTTAAATACGGTCATGTTTACTGATTGCATTCATATTACATACCTATTGTAAGCTGATCCTTACATTAGTCTAGCCACCATCATACCACCCATTAAAATCATTTGAAATTCATGCATAGCAAAAGCTGAAACTACTGTAAACTTATATTGCTTGAGATCAGACCCAGAGATCGGACTACTCTGTTCATGAACATAATTGAAAAACTCTGTTCATGAACAGAGTTGAAAAACTCTGATCTCCTAAGATGAACTCCTACCTTCTTCAACATGTGACTTTAAATTTCATTAATCAATTATTTTAAATCATACCCTTCATTATTTTTTAAAAACATAGCAATTGAAGGTTTAATTCATTAATTTTACTTTTAAAAAGGAAAATTTATATAATACTTCAACCATATTACCTTTTTTTCTCTAGATTATTACATTAATAATTTATTGGAAAAGGAAATTCCACAAAAAATAATTGAATGCCATATATGAATTACCAATTATGTTCATGAACACAGTTTGAACTCTGTTCATGAACAGAGTTGAAAAACTCTATTCATGATCAAGAACATAAAATTTTAATGTAAAAAAAATTAAACAATCTAACTTTAATTCTCAAATGCAAATATAATTTTATTAATTTTTATTAATTTTTTTTAATTAAAAACCTATCATCTAAATGCTTAATCAAATATCTCAAGATTTTGAGAAAAACGAACATACATGTTAACCAAACTCGCAGACAACAATTTGTCGAACCAGACATGAAAGCCAACGCCGCACCGGAGACAACCACCAACTCGCCGAACGAAAAAAAATTTCCTGCAAACATCAACAAATTTTATTAGCAACATAAAACTATAAAAATACGAAAACGAAACAACTCAAACTCAAAACATACCTGAGAAATTGACGCAATTTCAACTCCACATTGAACATGTTAACTCGACGCTAAAGCTATTCGTCGTAGCAAACACACAAGAACAACCACCAACTCGCCAAATGAAACGAATGAATTGACCTGCAAATTTTCTAAGCACACATTAAAAAAACGAAAACAAATTGACCTGCACACATTAAAAAATGAAAACGAAAACAAAAACAAAACAACTGAAACCAAAAAACATACCTGCCGACTATATAAACTCCATGCGGATCCGACCAGAAGCGACTGTCGAAATGGCAAACAGCAAGCTGTGGAATGGCGAGCTCTTCGATTGGAAAACGGCGAATTGGAGTTGGCAGATTGGAAAACGACGAGTTGGAATGGCGAGATCGTCGACGAAAGCAGGGTGAGGCGAGCTCGTCAACGAACGTAGGGTGGCGAGTGAGAAGGCGTATGGCGAGAAGGCGTGAAAGCTCGTCGCCGAATGCAGGGTGGCGAGCTCATCGACGACCACGGAAGGGCTCCACAGGGGGTCGCAGGGAGATCGAACACGGGTCCACAAGCGGGGTCTAGAAAAATGCCAACAAAAAGTGACGGATAATGGACAAGGTCGGGCTTTTATGCAGAAAATGTGTTCGGCCGAATAATTGTTCGGTCGAATAATTGTTCGGTCGAACAATTCTTCGATCGAATAATTGTTCGGTCGAACAATTATTCGATCGAATAATTGTTCGGTCGAACAATTATTCGATCGAATAAACTAACAAACCCGGAAAGTTTTCTCGGCGGACACTGCCTCGCACACACTTCGAGGTCCCCGTTAAATTAAACGGAGAACTGTTACTAGTTATTCGGCTGAATAACGTATGAGTTATTCGGCCGAATAATACGATTTATTTGGCCGAATAACCTCCGCTACATTTTTTTTACACTTGATTCTCACGGAAGTGTTACCCACCTTCACATTTTCACCCTTGTGACAACAAAGAAATGTGCATATTTAGTCAACCGTAACAAAAATATTGTCTTTACCTTGGCTTTTGGGAAGCCCCATGATGAAATCCATTGAGATACTCTCCCATTTTTGCTCAGAAATGGGGAGTGGTTATAGGAGCCCTGCTGGATGAGTATGATCTACTTTATTTTGTTGACATGCCACACATGATCTGATATATTCCATCACATCTTTCTTCAGCCCATTCCATGTGAACCTTTCTCTCACTTTCCTGTAAGTTTTCACAAATCCCAGATGCCCTGCCAAAGGCACATCATGGGCAGCTTCAAGAATCTTCTTCTTTAGTATGGATTCTGGATCTACAAAGATTATATCCTTATAATAAATGACATCATTAAGAATCTTATAAGCATCATCATGAATCAATCCATCAAATAAATCACAAGCAAACTGATTATTGGTGTATTCTACTCCAAGTTGTATTTTTCAATCATCTTGAAATTTCAGCAGTGCAAGTGTGGGTTTTCTAGAAAATGCATCAGCTACAATATTCATCTTACCCTTCTTATACTCAATCTCAAAATCAAATGCTTGGATCTTGCTTACCCACTTTTGTTGTCTATCATTCAGGTCCTTTTGGGTTAAGAAGTGCCTCAAACTGTTGTGGTCAGTTTTGATGATAAACTTACCTCCCACCAAATACTGTATGAACTTGACTAGCGCATGCATGATGGCTAGCATCTCTTTGTCATAAACTGAATATAGACTTTTATGTGGCTGCAATTTTCTGCTCTCAAAGGCCAATGGATGTTTATTTTGCATCAAGATAGCCCCAATACCATTCCCTGAAGCAGCACACTCAAGAACAAAAGGTTGAGAAAAATCTGGAAGTGTAAGAACAAGACAAGTGCTCATTACCTCCTTCATTTCGTTGAACACTTTTTCAAATTCTTCCGACCAATGGAAGGCTCCCTTCTTAGTGAGATCTGTCAAAGGAGATGTCAGCTTGGAGAACCCCTTGACAAACTTCCGATAGTAGGTACATAGCCCAATGAACCCTCTCAGCTCAATGAGATTTTTAGGACGAGGCCAATCTAGAATAGCTTGGATATTTTCCATGTGAACCTTAACCCCATCTTGGCCAATCACATGACCAAGATACAAAATCTCAATCATTCCAAACTCACACTTGGTTAGCTTTGCATAAAAAGATTGATCAACCAAGATTGTTAGTACAATATCCAAATGATGCAAATGCTCCTCTTGAGTCCTACTATAGATCAAAATATCATCAAAGAAGACAAGTACAAACTTACAGAGATGCTTGCTAAATACTATGTTCATGCAAGACTGAAAAGTTGTAGGCGCATTTGTTAGGCCAAAAGGAATAACCAAAAACTCAAAGTGCCCATGGTGACACTGGAAAGCAGTCTTCTATATGTCTTCTTCTTTCATGTTGATTTGATGGTAGCCAGATTGAAGATCAATCTTAGAAAAAGTACTTGGCCCCATGTAGCTCATACATAATCTCATCAATCCTTGGAATAGGATATCTATTCTTGATAGTCTTCTTGTTGAGAGATCTATAATCTATGCACATCCTCATGGTCCCATATTTATTCTTCACAAGGACTACTAATGAGGCAAAAGGACTTGAACTTGGTCTAAGAAATCCCAAGTCAAGTAGTTCCTTAATGGTTCACTATATCTCATCCTTGAATCTTTTTGGGTGCTTGTATGGATGCACCTTGATAGGTGAAGTTCCTATCTCCAACTCAATCATATGCTCCACTCCTCTATCTGGAGGCCTACCATGAGGAAGGTCCCCAAACACCTTCTTATGCTTTTGGAGCAGCTTCTAAATATCTTTAGGATAATGGGCCACTTCGAATGAGTTTCCCTTTGTGGTGATTAGGCATTCTGTAGCTTCAATGTCTCCATGCCTTAGAATAAATCTCATACTGTGGGAATTTACCACTTGTTTGGGATAAGTGTTGACTCCTTTCAACACCATCTCTTTTCCATTTTCTCCCTTGATGACCATTTCAGGAACTTGGTAGTCTACTGAATGCTTCCCAATGGAGTGAAACCATTCTACTCCCAAAACCATGTTAGTGTCAGCCACATCAACAACATAAAAGCTATCCGTAATGGTATCTTCTCCTATTCAAATCTGCAGTTTAGGAATCCATCTACGACAGTTCATGGTATGATTAGATGGAATGATAACAGTGAAGCCTCCAAATTTTTCAATGTGTAGCTTCCTTCTTTCAAGAAGAGTTGAATCAATGAAGTTGTGTGTAGCTCCTCCATCCACCAACACAATGACAGATTGTCCTTGAACCACTCCTTTGAATCTAAGTGTATGGTAGCGAGGTACTCCTGAGAGTACTGCAATCTTTCCCACCTCAGGGTGAGGTCCTTCTTCTGCAGACTCATAGGCCACTTCTGCATCTGGTGGGGCCTCTCCTTCTTCTTCCCCAGCTTCGCTCTCTAAATAGACCTCAATGTAGTGTGCCTTTCCCTTGGCACATCTATGCCTTGGAACCCAAGGCTCTTGACAGGTGAAGCACAGTTTCTTTCTTCTGATCTCATCTCGGTCCTTAGCATAGATATCCTTTTTGAAATTTCCAGTAGGACTCTTCATTGGTGGCCTTTGATTCTTGAACTGAATAGGACCAAAAGTCCTTGGAGGAAATCTGGTTTTTGGAAGAGAATATTGCAAGTCTCTGGTTCGACTTAAGGCATCTTTCAAGGTAGGGGGTCTGTAGGCTTTCACCAAGCCTTTCAAAGGTTCTGATAACCCTTCAATGAACAATAAGATCAGCCTTGCTTCTGAACCAAGGATGATCTTTGCATTTCATTTCATTGGTTGTGCTTCAATTGCATGCAGTGCGCCACCTTTTATCTCTGCATATACTCCTTCTTCGTCGCAAGAACACCAAGAGACATGCCCTGTATCCTTCTCCCCTGAATTCCTCTTTCTAAATTTTCTTCATTACATTCATACAGACCTAATCCAACAAAGATCATTTCTGCCTGCAATGTCCAAACCTCTCAAAAAGCATTCCCGAGATTACTTTGCAAAGACGAAAAGGCAGAAAAAGCTTTGATCATCGGCGACCAAGAGAAGGAGAACAACGATTGAGGCAGATCATAATCTGAAAACAAAGAGAAATTTCAGAGGATTCATACCAGATGAGGTAGCTTTTTCTAGAGTCATAGACGACGTAGCTGAGGATAATGTTATTGTAACAGAGCGGGATGATGAAGAGGTGAAGATAATTGATCATCAAGAATTTATTCAATCAGTGAATTGAAACAGATCGGAAAAAAAGATGCAATGCCATGATCCTGTCAAATCAGAGTTTCCCAGGGCGTCAAGTGTTGTCAACCAGAAATGGCGAGAGCAGGAAGCTCTGGAATTTGAGTTGTTTTCTCGGTGTTTGGATCTGCTGCGGGCGGAGTTTAACAAGTCCCTGGACGCATTAGTGTCTACATTAACTAAGTAAGTAGATCATTATGTTCTTGGTAGTGCAGCATGAAACAACTAGCTTTAATGCACCTTCTTGATTTCTTGATGTTGATGGCAGTGAAACACTTCTCAAGAACAGCTTTCATAGTGAAGCAGTTCAGTTTGAAATAAAGCTTTTAAGTTACATTTATCTTCATATTAAGACCTTTAAGTTTCATAAGGTATATAGATTTTATATAGATTTTTTATTACCATGTGGTTCATAACCAAATTTGTAGGGAGGTTGAACATAATTGGAATAAGACGAGGCTTTGGAGGACCGGGAGAGAGCATGATTGGCTTCTGTTGATCAGACTTCACAACAGTTTTGTTTTGGGTTTTTGTATATTGTATATTGGTATTATCATAGGCCTTTCAATGAGGCTTTGGAGGACCGGGATGGAGCATTTGGCTCCTGTTGTCTACATCTGTTCTGTTTGGTGCTTTCGGGCTGTTTGGACAGATTATCTTTTGATAGGAACTATTTCATTTAGAGACAATTATTGTTATATGTAATCGAATATATGAATGCTGTATGGACAGCATCATTTTGGGTTTGTATGGGTCACTAGACCAGACAGAAACATAAACAGTTGATATGCGATAATGTAGGGATCTCTGTGATTCTATTACATGTGCAGAATGTAATTTTGTTCAATCTATTTGAAATAAAATTACGACTTTTTCCAAGGAAAAAAAAAATTGGAATAAGGGTATGAATATTATATTTAATTTACAAAGATTTGAATTTAAATAAAAAAAATTATAGATTTTTTTTACCATATGGTTCAAACATGGAGGGAGGTTAAATATATAGTCTTAAGAGCATTATATATAAGTTACAAAGATTTGAATTTAAAAAAAAATATTAATCGATATTCTCAACTACGTAAACTACATTTAATGGACAATTAAAACAATAAATATATATTTATTTTTCAAAATATTGTAAATTTGATTTCAATATTTTTGTATTTTAGTTAAACATATATCCAAAAGGATATTGGAGTTTTGAGATATATGATTTTGCAAGTAATTGTAATTTTGATTTGAAGTATATAAATAAATTGATTTTAATGATTTGGTTAGTAATTTTTAGAGGATTTTGTATTTTCGATATATATAATTTTGCATGATGTTGTAATTTTGATTTGAAGTGCATAAATAAATTGATCTTGAATTATGGTTTTGAGCTCTTTAAGGTTTATCCTAAATATTATTTTCAAAATTCAAAATGAGTTGAAGTGTGTCAAATTTGCACTCAAAAAATCAATATATTTTATAAGATTTTTGTCCATACTTATCATCAGAGGTAATTAGCCTTGTAGTGAGAATTCTTAAAGATTTTTGTTAATATATTTTGCTATCACGGTTATTTTTTTTCCATTTTTTTACTTTGAAATAAAATATATTTTACCATCATATTTATTTATATATATAATGTTTTTTTAATAAATTTTACATTTTATATTATAAAATAATTTTTATATTTACACGGATATATTTAAAGTTAGATATATAAACAATTTTGAATTGGAATTAATATAAGCTCGATCACATCATTATTTTTCATCACACAACATGATAGTAAAACTTTTATCAAATATCTTATTATTTGTCATCACACATTTTAAAATTAAAATTGATTAATAATTTTAACTAATTTTTTTTAAATGACATGTAAATAATTTATAAGATGTTGAAAGTTTAATTGATGATGATTATGAGATGGTTAATGGCCAGTGAGATCAAATTTGGTCTATCGGATCTTAAGAGGAAAAAAAAACTATTTGGTTTGCTTTAAAATTGTATTCATATGCTCAAAAGGCTTAAAGAGAAGAGTTTAGACCGTAGTTTTGAGAAATTAGAAGATAGACAATTCAGTTTTGTAATAGATATTTTGAAACTAAGAGCATTCTAAGAGAGTGCTTTTCATCCTTAACTCTCATAGTCTCAGAGAGATGACAAATCCTTTTAACCCATGTAGTTTTAGGAGTTGCCCAACACCTAGTTTCACTATGGATCTCATGAGAGTTTGTTCTTAACTTGCAACATTAATTTTATTCTTTGAACTAGTTAAATTGAGATGTAACTTTGAAATTCTAGGTTAGGGTCAATGTCATCCTTATAGTGTCTCAATTTTCTTTTAACCTCTAAATCCTTCTTGTACCACACTTTCTTTTTAAACTTAAATGTAATAATATTTTTTATGTCATCGATATTTTGCAAAGTGACATTTTTGTCAATCTCCCAATGGTTTAACCATGCCATGGTGTCTTTATGCCAACCCTGCTTAAGACGCAACAAGTTTTGGTTGGAATTTAAAGCAATTTTAGGAAGTATATGGTCTCTCATGTTGTTTATCTAGTGCCTGTACATCATGTACCTAGTCATAGCCATGCACTCAATAGGGGAGAGCCCCACTTCTATGAGGAGAATAAGATAGGGTGTATTGCTTTTAATTTTAAGGTTATAGGTTATAAAACACTTTTGGATTTGCTCAAATTCTCCCCAATATTATCTGGATATGTTGCAACCCCAAACTTCACAATCATATAAGATAACGGGGGTGACGAGAGTTTCAAAGAGGAACTTCCTTTTAACTCAACTCACAAGGTTTGTCGATTAACAATTGTTTTCAAGATCAAAGTAAGCTTTCCTCCCTTCGTTAATCATTTTCTCAATGTTATAGTTCCAATTGAGCTTGTGATGAATATCAATTCCAATATATTTATAAGAAGTCACTTCCTCCAAGTTTCTGTTGTCGTATACAAAATTAGTGTGAGAGGCCTTCTTGGACTTAATAATAATTATTTTTGTTTCATCGGTGTTAACCATCATGCCCATATTAAAAGAGAAATCCTTGAGAATTCTTAATTGCTTATCAAGATCTGAGGGATACCTCGCCAATAGAACAATATCATCAACATATGGAAGAAGGATGACGACTATTCCAACTAAGGTCATACCAGTGTAGCCTGAACATCCTCTAATCATCTCTCCAACTCATCAATGTAAATGCTGAAGAAAGTAAGGGAGAGGGGACAACCTTGCCTAACTCCAATATTACATTTAATATCATGTAATAACATATAATTGTATTTTCATTAAAAACTCATATTGTTTGAATCAAATTGACATTTTAAATTTCATTTTGATTAAACATTTGAATATCAAGTTAAGTTCATTATTAAAAAACTTCAAGCATTTTATATCCATTAACAACATTAAAAATAAAGTTAGTGAAATATTAATTGTGTTGGTTTTGATATTATTTGTTTTTAAATAATATAAATATTTTAGTTTTAACCTTCTAAAAAAAATTATATTTGTTTATATATAAATGTATTTTAATAATTAATTTTAAAAGTTTTTTATTAGATATGATTTTTAAATTTAATTTTATTATTTAAACATTTATATTAAACATAACTTTACATCATTCCAATTCATTTGTAAATATTGGATTAGTAATTTGAGTTATCGATAAGTGATAGAGTAATTATGATTTTTAAATCATAAGATGAACTTTTATTCAAACCTAAACATTAAATGACATCAACATGTGAGTGGATAAACTTTGTACATCAATAAACAAATCTTGGCCAATTGAATATTTTTCATTCCTTCTATCTACAATACTAACACATCCACTTCATCACTAGATGGGGTTGTTGCATCTATTATTATGGCCAATCATACCATCTATGTCAATTTCCATGTTCGAATGAGATTTTGTTATCCATTGTTAGCCTAGGTATCCTCAACCTCTACCATGATAAAATGAGGTTGCCCCATCCATTATTAAACATAAGGGGGATTGATTATTGCACAAGTTGTCTTAACTCGATGGACTAAGCTTGCTTTGTCTCCAAACTCCTCACTTATCAAAGAAATCTCATAATGCAACTTACTTTTACATTATATAATGAGATAAGTGTGATTGGAGTAAAGTAACACTGTGATCACCTCATTAGATAAATCAATTAAATGTCGATCTCAATTTATCATTTAATCCACCCCCAACACACAAGTAACAACTATGTTGCAAGCTAGAATGTAGTAAAGCAATAAACAAATCATGCACTGCAAACATTCTAGTAACAATCTAGAGTCATACAAAGCCATCTATATTCCTTATCTCCTCCTTACCTCTAAATGTGAGGTAAGTGATCAAATGCATCATACATAAAAATTAGAAGGTTACGACTCCTCTTAATCTACTTTACTTTAGAAATATTAATTAAGTTTAATGAGTTAATTTAATTATTTAGGTAAATCATGACCCAAGGATGTATAGGTCATGTTATTTAAGGAGATCCAACTAGGTTTAAACAAAAGGTCATGTCACTTAAGTGATTGTTAACAATAGCTTCGGAAATCACATAAATGGTGAGGGAAATGGATTGCTTTCAATTTTTAATATGAATTTTTATTTAGTTTGTATCAATTTTTAAAATAATTTTTTTTCTTTTACCAAAAAAATTATATCATTAACTCTTAAAAGGATCTCGATGATTTGAAGAAAAAAAATCATAAATCACAATTTTCACTGAAACTGTAGAAAAATTCATCATCACGGGCCCAAATGCTTTATAATTTTTGTAATTCAATAAAATGCACAAAATACTTGTATTCATGGAATTTAGTGCACTTAAAGAACAAGAGTCACAAGGTGGCAATGTCCCTAACATTGCCTGCTTTGTTTGCTTGAAGCCAGAAAGTTTGCATATGCATTTGCAAAGAGGCTGAAGATTGTTATGAAGTAGATCATAGGAAAGCAAATTTGGAAAAGTAGAGTTTCATGCAAATACTAGAAGGAAAAGCAAGGTAAACAAAAATAGTAAGCAAGTTTTGCTTCTAAAAATATATTTAAGTTTGATTTTAAGACCATTAAACACTTGAGCGTAATGTACGCACCTACCTAATTTACTTGAACGCAATATGTACATGTGCTTAATCTGTGAACCTGTTTGAAATTTTAAAATTGATTTCTATAGATATTATTTTCATTGGTTTCGCTTACGAGATGTTGATATTTTATAATTGACCTATACAGAGATTCATTTCATTTTTTTCTGACAGGTTAAACATATCTTGCATGTTTTCAGGAAAGCAAATATGGGCTTTTTTTTTAGCATTATTTTAATCCTTTGGGTAAAATTGCTTATTGTTATAAAGTAATTCATGTGTTGGAAACACCAAACTACCAAATTTACTTATGCGCAATCTATGCATATATGGTGTTTTATAAGTGATTTATACAGGGATTTAAAATTTCAAGTAGGGAGTTTTATAAGTGATTTATATAGTAGTTTCTCTTTGATTATCATCAGTTGAGCATGTCTACATGCTTTCACTGAAATAAATATAGTTTTTTGCAAATTCATTGGGGATAGAAATAACACAACTCCCAAAACATATCGACCTTAAGGAATCAATGGAAAACAAATTTGTATTGTTGAAAACATGTAACACCACACCAAAAAAAAAAAAACTATTCGAAATGTGCAATAGGCAATGTTGATTTTAAGCATAGATTTGACCACTTTGAGAAAGTACCAATGCCCATTCAATCAAATATCATGGAAATAATGATGATGTTGATCTTCTACATGGAACACTAAGGTAATTAATAAAGTCACCCACAATAAGAACACCACATATCTATCTAACTTTTATCGTATTCTAAATTATAAGCTTGACGGATTATCTATTTAATTCTTGTTATGATTCTCATCTTCTACATTATAGTTATTTTAGGACCACCACCTATCTATCTAACTTTTCCCATATTCTAAATTATAATCTTGAGGGATTATCTATTTAATTCTAGTTATGATTCTCATCTTCTTCCATTAAGTTATTTTTGGCTGATTTATCTCATACATTTCATCTTTTCCGTGTTCTTAGAAGTTTGGATTATGAGGTGAATAAATCATTAGAACCATGCTTTGTACAAATGTGTCATTAATGCACCTCGTACTCTTAGAGCTATGTACTATGTCCACATGGAGCTTAAAATTCATGAGGCTTAATATTCACAAATTTTTAGGATGTTTTCTATTGCTTGTTATATTTAAGTTTATATTAGAGTTTTTTTTCATAGGAAAAAATTGTGTTCAAAAAATGAAGAGAAATATATTCTATAATTGCAATAGGCATTGGATAATATATTAATGATACGATTTTCAAATGAGCCTTCCAAAAACTATTTCCTATTCCTATAGCTTTCACTAAAAGGATCTCAAAACTGAGGAATTGCAGCGTCTAATAAAGGCCAAAAATAACAGTCCTTTTAAGATACTGTCAAATGTACAGAAAGGTAGGCATGTCCAATGTACAGAAAGGTATGTATGTCCAATGTACATCCATGAATATTCAAATAAAGTCCAGCACTAGACATGCATGTAACATATCAAACTAAATAGAGGAGCAAAGCCTTTGAAGGAAATGGAGACCCTAAACAGCAACATCATAAACATAAACTGATCTGAAAATAGAATGGAGGCCTGAAAATGGAAGCTACCCCTCAATCAAATACAGAAAGGATGGATACTCGAACAGAAGAACCATCACTTGACTCCTGTCATATGCCTGAACCAACTGCTAACTAGAGCCTTTCCTTTGAAAAAGAGTCAATGTCATTAAGTTCTATGTAGACATGAGCAAAGGAAATTGAGTTAAAGACTCAAAAATAGCTTTTCACCTCTTCATAGTCTCGTAGATAGGGCTCAGCACCAAATTTCCCATTCTGAAAATTCCTTTTAACTAGTCAATAACCGGTCGCAAGAATCCCCAAACACCTGAAGAATTGAAACTCCTCTGGCTGCGACAATATTTAAAAGTGTCTTATAACCAGGAGTTCAGGTTAATTATTTGACCCCTCACCCAGGCCTACTTTAAAGCTATTAAAATGAAAGTCTATTTAAGAATAAAATGCCACCTGCTCAACAACTAGGCAGGGTGCCTTGGTTGGCCTCGTCACAATGATCCCTGATTTGTTTATGAAGTTGTGAGATAAAATCCTCTGTGGGATGATCTTTGTAATGGATTGATAGCTCGTGAAAATAGGTCTAGCTTGCAAAGCACACCAAAAAGGAGGCATGAATTTGTCCTCAAATATGGCAGTATTCCTAGCCAACCATAAGCCCAGGTTACAATTGGTGGCCGGGCCTTTTTCCAACAAGGTTGCATTGAGCTAAGCTAAATCCGTGTGCGCTTATAAATGGCTTGAACCAGAAATAGAGAAAAGAACAAGTTCCATAATTACAACACATTTTGACAAATCCTCAATAGTAGGAGAATAAACCATATGATATTTAGTTGAAAATAGGAAAGATCCAAGAGACGACACAAAATATTTGTTAGCACTCAAAATTTTAAAGTCTTCACTACCTGACCCAAAGAAACTGTCTTAAAAAAGTATTAATGAGTGGAACTTTTCTTAGGCATTGTAACTGATACATGCAGATCCTTGCCACATTTGGATGTCGATGCCTCCATCATCGTAATGGGAGCTCTCAATATTTTGGGCGGGATCTTGGTCTATTGCAATAAATACAGTAGAGACAATATTGTATGCATGGGCATTGAAACTCCCCAATGGCACCAACCAGCGTAGATCTAGTTAAGTTCTTGAGCATGTTCAATTCTAACAAAGCTGGAACATTGGTTTTCAAGACTTTGCTAACAACTGCTTCAGTGATGACAGCCTCTCAAACTATTGATTTCCCACACCCTTCAATCCAGTTCACGGTTGTGGGTTTCTTGTCTGCCAAATATTAACTGATGACCGACCAAAAGAGTTGCATCAAACACAAAGTTCAACAACAAATAGGCAATCAAAGAAGAATCTGCAGTGAACCAAGAGTCCACAGATATAGTGAAGGAGGTATGACCCAAAATCCAAATTCCAATCAGAATGACATAGAATTGCATTGCATATTAGACAGACTCACCGGAAACACTGATGACATCCATATTAGCAAATTCCTTCTGAAGGAAACCTAAAACATTTTGCATGCCCTTGGACACCATATTCATTCCCATGGCATCTCCTGTGGAACAACAAAACCTTATGTACAAATTTCTCCCTGCAATTGTGCACTTGATGCCTTGTAGCCTCGGAAATCTGCTGGTGTTGTTATTATATGCCCATTATATGAGATCAACAAGAAAGAGTCAATTTATACTGCCCAAAAAATGGTAAGACTTGCTCCTATACAACAAGTTGATTAGCTTCATTGATTGGCAGTCATAAGGGATTTTCGAGCGATAAAACTACTCTACAGCAAGCATGCCTGAGAGCAAAAGAACCAAAAAATAAATTAAACATAATATAAGCATACCATACCTATTGAGGATAAGAGACAAGTTGTCATAGTTATTGGGATGTTCCAAGTAAATCTTGGGTTCTGCAACTCTCTTGGCAATGGGGAAACGAATGACAGGAGCCCTGGTCATGCCATCTCTGAGAACAACACTTGTAGCAACCCCAAGCATATGAATAGCCTTACAAGATCTGTTAGTGCTAGCCACCAAGTAGCCCTTGATGGTGGCCATGGGAACCATGATTTCAAAGCCATGTTTGAAATTTTATAGTTAAGAGCCTTCAAAAATTTTGCGGATAGGCGTTTTCTTAGGTTGAAGGGCATCGTATATTTTTATACACAATAGTAGGTGAATGTACACGCCTATTAACTTTCTCTTAAGAGTATCTAGCCGTTAGTTGTTTTCTGTCGTGGAGAAAACCTTGCAATTAAACATTGGAATTCCATTAATGATTAAAGCAATACCCTTTCATCCTTATGGACCAACTCAAGTGACTAAACAAAAGGCCTTTAGTATATGCACGTATTAATAAACAAGCAAGATAAAAGTGCAATCACTATCACTCACTTGTAAAGACATTTCTTTTTAGTAATAGCAAAACAAATAACAAATATCTTTGTTCTTAATATAACCAAATATATAGACATCTTTGTTTTCGGTTAGTAATAACACATAACTAAATATCTTTGTTATGACCTCGACGACATTGTCTAAAGAATTTAATATTATTTATAGTTTTATAACAAAGATTAGTTTAAACTTTTGGGTCTTTTATAATAAAATTAGCTGTCAAATAGATCTTTAAGTTATCTAGTGAAACTTTGATAGTTGGATTTTAACATCTAAACTAGTATTGTTTGGCTAGCTTCACAACAAGTACAAAAAACCAATGTTGAAAAAGTCGGCATCGGCAAAAAGTCGACAAGGGTCCTGAATACAACTTCTCGGCAACATCGGCGAAAAAATCAAGAAAAATCGGCAAAAGTCGGCAAACATTAAAAAATACAAAATACATTCATTTTGTTTTTCAGAATTTTAAACATATAAAGCAACAATAACATCAGATAAGCACCTTGGAACATAAATATGGAGAAAGTGTTGATATATATATATATATATATGTAGTGGATGCAAATAACTCGGAGCGGTTTGGTTTCAATGACTCGGGCTGCTAAAAAATACATAAAATTTTACAATTTTAATGAAAAAAATTATACTAAAGATTCCAAGCTATGATTCCAAACCATTTGAGACAAAATATTATCAAAATGACACCAAATGCAATACATATCTAAATCAAAATTGAAAAGACATAATCATCAAAATCATTGTCTATGTTGGGATCTTATTCATCAATAGCACCATGTTCCCCCACCTCTAAGGCTCTAGCCCTTGCCTCTACCTCTAATCTCGAAGTTGATCCTCCAAGGACATCAATTAACACCCTACAATTTTGATGAAACTTCTTAATCCAAGCATTAAAATAAGGTAGAAAGAGCTTCCCATGCTTAATAAGTGATTTTGCTTGACTAAAGGGTACATTTTTTATTAAGGTCGCGACAAAGGAATTCAATCAACTTCAACAATCAAGCATTGACACCACCAACATCAAGGTACATAGAGAGTTTGATGTGCTTCATTAAATTCCAATCCCTAAGCCTAATACATGATAGAATCCAGTGGAAACGTTCCAATCCTGAAATCCTGAAAACCATTAAGTCTGTTGAATTCTGAATGGGATCTAAAATTCTACTTTTTGCATAGAAGTCCGATGAGGTTGGAAACTTGGAACCACTCTCAAACATCCTGAAACAATTAATGGCAATGTTAAAAATTTAAGTAAAGGATGGAAAATGAGATAAAGAGAATGTCACTTTTACTTTAAGAATTTAACATTACCATTTAGTATTGTTGACATCAATGTCACTTGTACAAAACTCATCAAAAAAATTTAAAAAACCCGAGTTTTTAAAACTGTGAAAAAGCCTCCTAGGCGATTTTTTCCATTATGGCGCACTAATTACGAAAAAGTCGCGCAACATTCAAATTTAAAAAATCACGATTTTTCCTTGCTAGAGAAAAAAATCGCAATTTTGTCATTTTTTTCCAAAAAATCGACGACTTTTTCAACACTGCAAAAAACAACTTCAACAATTGTCCATTGCAAAAAACTCCTCATAGCTAGTCATAAAGCTGGTGGCAATGTCAAGGACATTGGTACCACGTGGCTCTTATTTAATTAAGTAATAGCAATCAAGGCAAGGTGTATTTGTATCATGTCATTGTAGAATAGGGTTTATAGCTCGTAAGAAACCACTATTACATATTGTTTTATTATGTTTAATTTCACTGAGTATCCACCTCTCTAATGCTAAGAAACTAAATTGGAAAGAGAAAGGTTAATAGAAATTAAAATTAGTAAATTAAAAAAAATAACAACTATAAATAATAATAATAAGCTCGGTGGGCTAGCTCAAGTGGTTGAGTGTTGTAAGTTGTGAGCAGAAGGTCTCGGGGTCAAATCCCCGAGTGGCTATACATTGCTATATAAGGGCCTCACTTGATGTCCCCATCAGGTTAGCTCCGTAATAAAAGCGCACGGGATGCAGCCCCTTCGGATGAGGCCCCCTGTGAATTCTTACCGTGGACGTAGCAGCCCCACTGGGAGGTTTGTAAACCACATGTGAAAAAAAAATAATAATAATAATAAAATATATATAACTAAAATCAATTAGAATATAAATCCACCTTAATCTTGATTTTTTTAATCTTAATATTTTTCTTTTATCAATTTTTTTATGTTCAATAAACTCAAGTTAAGATGAATATAAGTTTTAAATAAAGATCAAAGCAAAAAGAAATTGAAAAAACATCTTACAAATTAGCATATAGTTCTATATTAATATAATGGCAAAATCCAACCTGCGAAACATCATAAAGATGCCCTTATGAACTCTCAAATAAGCAACCAAAACGGACATTACACAAATGACATTCTTATATAAAGACTAAATCACGTTAGTTACATAGGTCAAGATCACATTCCTTATATCTTACGTGAAACACCTTTATTTCACACCGTATTTATGTTAAAAGATGCCATTCCTTATATCTTACGTGAAACACCTTTATTTCACACCGTATTTATGTTAAAAGATGCCATGCTTATGCTAAAATAATTTACATTACCTTGCTATTCCATCCCTGGGAATCAAGAGTAGCCCAGGCCCTCCCCTAAAATGGACCTCAAGACCTATGACCCTCAACATAGGTTTGGGCCAACCCATCGAACCTAAAAATAACTTCCTAATTTAAAATAAAAGTCTATCAATAAACATATCCCTAGTAATTTGATCGAACGTTGACAACACCGTCGACCCAACCAAGCTATATCGACAAATCCTGAGTAGATGGGAAGTCTTCCCCAAAAGAAACCATCGTATTAGTTTCCCAACTGTATCAAAAAGTAGCCAATTCAGCATTGCAAGCTTCAAACTTGAGGCCATCTATCATCATGTATTAGATCTTTGTGAAGGACAGTAAGAATGATAATAAAAAAATTGTGGGTAATTTATGGTCTAGTAATATAATCGAAATTTCTTTTCAATTTCATCATTGTTTAAAACAAAGACAAACAAATAAATCATTGCAGTTTATATACTAGGGAATTTATCTAGATTTTCTTGGCACTTTTGGGTTATTTCTCTTGCAAATGTGGAGGTAGAATAACACTACCAAATGCCTAGGGAAACCATCTGGGCACATTCCATCACTACAGTCATGCATGGCTTTGCTGCCAAGCTGACTAAAACAGAGGTTAAATCGACTCCACATTACTCGAACTTTTGACTTTCTAGAATTGGACTATGTCATGGGCTATGGCCACTTTCACATTACATTGATGATGTTCGTGTAGACATGGTGGCACTCAACATCTTGTTTCATACCGGGTAATGTTGCAATTATTTTTGACATGTCAAAATATTCAACAGACTTGAAGAAATGTGATTCCGAAGGCAACAAATCATTGGGTTCACCTACAGGTATACCCATCTTATCAAGATCATCCTATGGAATAAAATCAATTAAATTGATGACCTCCGGCAGTAATGTCGGGTCCTTCTTGAAGGGTTGCATAAACATATGCCAAATCAGTGTCTCTTTTGTAGAACTCCAACCGACATTTTGTATCACATCCTTTAATATCTAGAACCGCTATCAGTGCAAGAGGTGGGCAACTTAAAAAGTGAGGCTTCAATGACCTTGGTCTCTTTTCCTCATTGATGATTTATAATCAAGTGGCACTATTGTAAGAAAGTCGAGAGAGAAGTCTCTGGTGACTCCCATACATAGCGACACAACCCCGCCCTTCACTACCCCTGTCCCTTGGTGAGCAAGAACAAAACCATGCGTTCAGTACCGGACGGTGGACCACTACGCAGAGAATTTCTGAAGTGGGTACAGTTAGAATTGCCATATGTAATCAATGGGCTTAGTGTTGCCAACATCCAAAACATACACAACACGTGTTCATTGAACAACAAGCAATAAATTTAAGCTGGCAAGTGGAGCCATTCAATTCAACTTTTTCCACTCCCAGACTTGTTGAAAAGAATAAAAATTAATCTACCAGAGCTGACAGGGAACTCAAAAGATGATGTAACTTCTTATTTCCTTCCCAAATGCAATGCAGGCAGTTGGCAAAGAACTTGTTCCCGGGTTATTGGAAGCAAATACTTGCCAAATAATTTTATTTTATTTTATTTTTTTTACAAGGGGAATCAACAACTATGGTGGGGCTGGTACTCGCGTCACATGGGGTCCAGGGGTCCAATCCCATCCGCTACCACTATACCCCTAGGTGCAACCACCGCGCCCACCACAATAGCACACGGGTTATCCGAGGTTTGAACCAGCGACCTCTTACAAGGCTTGCACGGACTTTGCCGACTGATCTACACCCCAACGAACTACTTGTGATATCGATATAAGTTTGAACATTAAATTTAAATACTATAACAATATTTAATATAGTTAATCTCATAGTTAATTTTTTAAAATAAAAATTTCAAATATAATCTAAATTTATGTTTTTTAATTTCAAATATAATTTAGATTTATGTTTTTCCACATTACCTGTGCCTGCACCTGCACCACTGCATTCGTATTCACAACCATATCTCTCTAAATTATGTGGTATGCTTCTTCCCATCACAACCAAGCTCACTTGTTAATATTTTAGTAGAATTCGGTTGGATATACAATATCTGTGTTTTTTGATGTGAAGAATAAGATAGGCGAAGTTAACTGCCTGGCCACTCTGTATGTATAATTTCATCCATATTTTTATATCAAGCCATAAATCTATATAGAGACCAAATTGTATGACCTCTAATGCATTATGTTCTTTATTTTTTTGCTAAAATAAATGGACTACTATATCAAAATTGCTAGATAAGAACTATTCATTTGTTCGCTGGCAATGTTTTCCATTGTCTAGTACTAGACAAATCCAACATTTTTTTTAGTTTTTATCATTTAACCCAATAACTTCCAAGAAAGAAAGAAAACATGCATGAAATTTTGTACTCGTGAATTGCATCGGTGAACAGATGAAAACAGTGACACAATAATATTCTGAAATTTTGTTCTCATGAATTGCATCCACGAATAGATGAAATTAATAACACACGAATAGAAGAAATTAATAACACAGTTATACTTCAACATAGTAGCTTGTACCTTGAGTAACAAATAACCAAAAAAAAATGTTTGGTTGAATCGGCAAACTTAATAGCTCCCTGATTTCAATTTCTCTTGCGATTATGCCAATTGCAAATTATTCATTATCTGTCTTCTATTGCGGATTGTTTGGCTCTCCTTCTCCAAGCGATGGAGGCACCAAAGATACGTGGAACATGCAACTAAGTTGCAACACCAAGGGTTCCAGGTCTAGTTGCCTAGAGACGGTGGAGAATGGTAGAACATGCAAGTAAGTTGCAACACCAAGGGTTCCAGGTCTAGTTGCCTAGAGACGGTGGAGAATGGTAGTGGAAATTTGCCTCTAAAATATTGATTGACCAAATAATGTAATGATAAGAGTTAACATTACTTGGTTCTGATTAATGCTCCAGCATTACTTGACTTTTTCTCAAACAAGTACTTAGGATCAAAACTTCTATGGATATTTGATGTATAAGTTAGATGTTAACTTGATATGCATGCATATAAGTCATTTTAATAATATTATATCATTAACCTTCGAAGTATGTGTGCATGTCAATGATTTTAATAATATTATATTATATTATTAACCTTTGAAGATGGTGTAAATAATGCCCTCCGCCAGCTAGCACGTGGACTTCAAGCATTAAAGATCTTTCCGAATGCCAAGAAACCCACCGTTTGTTCTGCAATAAACCCCAAGTTGGATCAATGAATGGCATACAGATGGCATGTAAGATAAATATTGGAGCCCACTGTCGGCTCTAGAATAAGACCCCAAGTTGATCAACGAATGGCATGTAAGATAAATACTGGATAAAAATAAAAATAAAAATCCAATCTCTAATCCAAAAGTTTGACCAAATTTGTTATGTCAACGCTAAGACTAATAGCAATTCAACGCAAGTTGAATGCTATATACACTACCTCTCGACAGGTATAATAACTAATCTTTAACCAATTCAATGTAGCTACAATTCAAATTTCAAATAATCCATAGTTTAAGTTTCATCATGACACAATTTCTAAACATGAACCACTCTCCACAAAGGACATAAAAGTTCTAAACATGAACCACTCTCCACGATGGAGCTATGGAGGTACAGTGTCCGAGGGAACCAATAAATCTTGATAATAGCAAAGCATTGTTTCGAACATCATGAAAACAGAAAGGCTTGCAAAACCAATCCCTATCCGCATTGGAACAATATTGTCTCGAACTTGTTCTAAGCACATAACAATCCAATGAGAGAGTGAATCTCAAAATGAAAACAACAATACAATTCAGAACAGTAACCAGAGGAGAAATACACAGAATCATAATAAAAATGTATTGCTCTTTATTATTATGGCTTTCCCGGGCACATACTAAATCACTCCTTACAAGTTACACTTTCTTGCAAAACAAGCCACTTATGAAAGCGTTCAGTACACATTTTTCAAAGATAGCATACCATCATGTTAAACAAAACACTTGAGATTGTCAATGTAAAGATAATGCAGCCATACCTCCTTCACCATAGTACCTACACAGAAAGCAACACAACGAAAGGGACATAAACAACACTGCAACCAGAAGTCAAGCAGTAAATATCCCAATGTTCATTTAGCACAATCTTTATTATATGCAGCAAAATTTCATTTAGCATATTCTTGACAGGCATTGTTTCTGCTTTCATAGTCACTCCATTTTAAGACATTGAGCACAATAAGAAGAAATAAGGGTTATTTCATCATAATGTGTAGTAAATTTCGAGCAAAGCAAACATATGAAACATATTTCATATGTTGCAATGCACTGTGGATACCTTTATGTTGTCATCCTTAACTCTGTTTTCAAATAATTTTTAATAATCTAGACTGGGACTAGCCACTACGACGTTGCTATAAATGGGATGTTATTTCTCAATGCTAATCAAATCTCTTTTATTTTAAATATGTTATAAACAAGCCCATAAAAGATGAATATACATATGTCCCTTTCCATAGACATCTTCAGAGATGTCATCAGTCTTCGATGAAAATTGAAAGAAAACTATAAGCTAAGTCACATGACACGAGGACACGGGACACAGAGGACACGAAAATATGAGTATTCGACACGAGACACGACGACCCCAAAAACAGGACACGAGGGACAAGTTTTATATATATATATATTAAAAAAATACATAAAGATCCACATTTTTTAAAAACTGAAAGTCTATACATCAATCTGAATCATAATATCGTTACAATGATGAATCAATAATAAAATTATCAATGAACAATGAACAATAACATTGAACCATAAACTTTGAGTTTGAACCATAAACTGCATATTTCATATTAAACCATCAAAATCAAAATGTATTGTTCTCAAATGTTTGTTCGTTGCTGCTACATAGGGCCGCAGGTGTAGGCTGTAGCTGCTGCGTGTGCACTGTGCTCTATTCACGTGCCTCCTCCCTAGACTGCTCTATTCACGGGCCTCTGCCCAAATGTGCCTCTGCCCCGACTCACGAGCTATTTGTTGCTACAACAACTGTTGTAGTTGCTGCGTGGCTTCAACAAATGGGCAATTACATGGTACACCCTCACGACCTGACAACCTCACTTCTCCACTCCACCGACAAGCTCTCAGCAAGCAACCACGAGTCAGAAACAGTCACAATCTCTGCAACCGCAAACTCTATTCTCCATGGGCACGACAGCTCTCTTAAATCGTCAACAAAGAAGGGGCCCGAAAAGAAGAAATCCCATTTTTTAACCTGCAGGAGTGAACTTTTGACAGGACACATGTCCAGAAATCATGACACGATCATGGCACGTGTGCGACACGTGCCAGTTAGTGTCACAATTTCTGGACACGTAAATTTTCGTGGCAGATGCGTATTAGGGCATGTGTCATGTCCGAAACGTGGAATACGCGACACGAGCCCTCTTTTGAAGTGTCATGTTACTTAGACTATAAGGGATCTCTAAAACCATTACAAGTACAGGCCCAAGGATATAGGCTGCAATAAAGCACTATAACAGTACACACCAACTAAGCTTCTTTCAGCCGAATAAGGGATGAAACCCTGGATTAAGTGGAAAGAAACAACGCCCAAATCCAAGAAAATACCCTCAGAATATACCCTTCAGATGGGTATGAAATAAACTTAAGAACATAGACACCCAGCTCAATTTTTCAAGAGAAATTGACCCAAAACATAGACACCCAGCTCAATTTTTCAAGAGAAATTGACCCAAATCGATACCTGCTAATCCCGCCAAATCTAGTATAGGCTATACCCATTTGTTTTCGCTTGATACAAGTATCCAATTAGTATTATGGCTAATCCATCCCATTTAAAAATGCCTATAGACTGTCGCAAGATTCGATATCTGCGAGAAATAAAAATAGATCTCAGTGATAACATTGGAAGCTTTGAAATGAAGAATACTTCTAGGACTTGATAAATGTGATTAATAATAAATATACACTTCTTGTTATTGACAGGCATTTGTTGCTATTGTTAAAACATAAGCATTTATAAGCCTCTATTACCCTGGTTTTACTTAGGCAACTAAAACATATGCGCGTGGTATTGAAGCTGCCATTCGGTACTGAAGTTGCCCTTGCCTCCATAGGTGAGTTCTTCCCCCGTCCCAGTTCTGTGCCTTACACTTCTGGGAGCAGAAGTAGTAACAGCCATGAAATCAAGATAAAGATACAAAGTTAGGCAATGCAATGCAATGAAAAGCAAAGTATAGGGCAACCATATGATCACAACATAACAATTTGCAATTGTGGAGCTCGACACTTCGGGTTCGGCTTGACTCAATGTTCTATTGAAGGGTTAGCCTGGCGTTTGATAATGGCAGCTACAGGCGATATTACCTCTTTGGGATTTTTATAAGAGCTATGAACATATTATTAATTTAATCATCAGAAAAGCTCTTATCAAGGAAAAAAGAAATATCAGGGGCATAAATTCAAGAACAAGTGGACTGGACTCTACTGAGCATAAACTCAAGAAACCCATGGTGGACTAGACTCTACTCTGTTTTGATTCCCAACACGCATAGTGGATTCGACTCTACTCTTTTGTGTCTCCATCGTAGAACGTGAATTGGACTCTACTTTGTTTTCAGTCAGGTTGAAGAAGCAAATACAATCCACTCAGCTTCATCTTCATCTCCTTCCCTGCACTCTAGGTCTAATTATTATTATCATGGGCAAGCAGGGAGAGGTTTCTAAATTGCTTAAGTTCCGTGACCATTTGAAACACATAATATTGGTGTTGCTACCAATGGAATGCATCTGTAGAGTTTGCAACACCATCTATCGTGGCATGATAGCATTGAGGCTACTTGGGGATACTTGCATCAGAAGGCCCGACAAGTACCTGGATGCAATTCAGGAATTGGAATTTGTGGAGTCCCTGGATACTTGCCTAATGAATTAACAGGAACCCACGCTGCTTGGAAAGCCTGTAAGTAATATCTTCGAACTACCCTTAATAGCCAAAGTGATTGTAGCAACGATAATCAAAAAATTGTGGGTATATAAAATCTATGGGTAATTTCTGAACTGGCCAAGCCCACTGGTCATAGCTCAGCCTTAGTATAGGATTGTTTCATGGCCTCGTGAATCAAACCAGCAATGCCATAGCCTTGAAACCAGCAATGCCATAGCCTTAAATAGAAACCTTACCTTATGAATTAGAACAGGCAGTCGACGGATTAGCACTACCATCAGACCAGCTTTTCAATTTCATCATTTTCTAAGGCAGAGACGAACAATAGACCATTACAGATTATAGACTAGTGAATGGTAGTATTATAATGCCCCTTCATGTGGAAACTATCCATTCACAGTAATTATGTTCTGCATCCGGCACACCTCGTGACTAACTTAGATTCTATCTACAATGATGCCAAAAATCATCAGTTTGATTAATAAGATGCTAATGCTAGGGCACGGTATTTATAAATTTAATGAAATGAATCATGTACCCAAAGCGACTAATATTCAGACAGCAAGAAATGAAATTAGACATGTAAAAAATGCTTCTAGGTTAAAAATTTAGATACGCACTGTGTAATCTGGAAGTGCCCATCGGCATTTCCTGTTTGCTTGTAGATCTCATAGGCTGCTGGATGCTTTGATTACAGAAAGAAATACCCTCTTGCCCGCATTTATGCCTGTGCCCTTCTCTCTCATACAATAGACACCCTCGCATCAGAAGCTCGTATTAAGAGTCTATTTACCAGCTATTTGTTTGCTTGCATGCCTCACACAGTATTGAATTTGAAAATGGTATTTGAACGAGACGGAGAGGAAAAGAGAAGGATAGTAACCTACCATCCAAGAACTCCAATCTGCAATTGATTAATGTAGCAGGCATCCAACAGAGGGCATAAGCACTTGTTCGACGGGCTTCAAGTTAATCTATGTTCAAGAGTTTCAAGTTAATGTACGTTTATGGTAAGCAACACACCTACCTAGAATCATAAAAGTGTGGATGGGCAAAACCCATACTGGCACCATCATCCACATAAGCCCATCATCAAATGTTTAGCTCTTAGTTGCATGGGTTCACGTACCCGGGGTAGGGTTCACATCCCCGCACCGGGTTCACGAACCCACGTCTCCAATTCGGGTTTGGGTTCTTCGTTGGTGAACCCATACGAACCAGGTTCTTGACTGAAGAACCTGAGATGCCGGCTTGAAAAAATGGATTCATTTGGCTTAGAGGGGATGACGCAGACGCACCCTAATTTTGAAAGCAGTGAAATAAATAAAAGGAAGGGGAAAAGGTGTCCCCCTCCCAAACCTAAAATTATGACCCCCAAACTCTTCAAACATCATAATTTGCCATTCAAACATCTCATAATCATTTCATTCAGAAGCGGTAGTGTTTGGTGAAGGGCTTTCCACGGTGACAGTGTTTGGTGAAACCGTGAAGGGATTTCCACGTTGAATACAGCGACGAGGTTACACCGTTACAGCACGGAGAATCATTGAATGAAATCACTGTTGAGTGTTTTCTGAATTTTGTATTTTGTATTTCATGTCTGGAAATGCCATTGGCCCATTAAGCAAATTTTGAATCTAGTATGACAAAGAAAACATAATGTAACTTCCACTTGATATCCCCGTCCCCGCACCCACATTTCCTGGTAACCTAGAAACTTTATAGCTACTTTCATTAATGTGCAAGGACATTCTTACAAGTTTCATTATCTATCTTGCAATAGTGGCAGGCTGGCAGGTAATGGTGCTATGCGGACTTATTATAATTGCCATCAGGCATGTATATTGTGGACACATGACAGACTGGGTAATAGTTTGGCATTGACCATACATTTTTGGTCTGCTTTCAAAGTTTCACATCAGCCAAACATTTTGCTGTGAAACACTTGTTTGATTACTATTGCCATGAAGCATCTGCTTGTTTTTGTTTATTTTATCAATTTTGATTGCTATTGCCATGATTACTTTTCCTTTTACAGAAGCAATTTGATGTGGAGCAATTATGAAACACCCTTTCATGCCTCGCAGGGACTAGCCACCACATGGCTTATTGATTAAAGGTTTTCAAACTAAATGCAAATGGCGGCAAGCTGATAACATCAGTCTCTGCAGAGAAAAAAAGTATGCAGAAAGAAAAATAATACAAGTGAGACGAGAAAATAAGGAAATTAGGACATAAGAAATCATTATCTTACAGGATTGGAAAACTTAAAATCAAATCCACATGAAAGGTAAATGCATACAGTCTCCTAATGAATGTTATGCTGGGATACACACAACCATGAATATATTAGAAAAATGACATGTTTTCCATGAACATGTGTAGTATACTGTAAGTGAACAATTCGCTGGACTTCAAACCCAGCCAATTAAACTAATTTTTGTTTCTGTGGTTTAGAATTTTAACTCTGTATTGTATTTATAAGAACAAAAAGTTAAAACTAGCTTACCAAAGTGCGTGCTCATAACACCTATGACACTTTCCTTGAGATGCATGGTTTCCTTTGGTGCGGACTAAATATAAAAAGACTCAAATAGAAGCCGCTTGCAAGATTCAAATAAATTATTCAATTTGTTTTCTGCTTAGTTTTAAGCATCGAAACGAAATATGGGATAATAAATTTGCGAATTATTCAATTTGCTTTCTACCTACTTTTAAGCATCGAAAATTTAAACCAAATATGGGATACTAAATTTGCATTTTAGAGCAGTTTGCGAAGGACTCATATAACAAGTTAAGAGACATTCAAGAGACTAAATACATGAGAGAACCTAAATAACTCTGTTCTCAACGTGGACTTGGTTGGTTGGACTGCATGCTCTTAGTTAGTTGGATAGCATGGGGTGTGGCTATTCTCATTTAATTCTAAAGAGCTTAATTCAAATCTTTAGAGGCATGCTCGTTTCTAATGGCCCTGTCAAAATAACCCCTCCCCCCACACACACTCTATCTTCATAGGAAGGTGTTCTATCTTCATAGGAAGGTGTTTGACCAAAAATATGAGTTACCCAAACAAGAGATCCTTGTTCACAATCTTTAACTTCGTGTTTATGTCTTTTAATGGTCCTTATTGACAAAACGGACAGTTCTTAGATCTAATAATGCATCAGATATATTAACGAACGGTTATATATTTATAATATATTGGTCCTCAAAATCGTTCCATTGAAATAGTTTCAATAAAGATAAGGTTAATACATTCGATTTTATGTTATCCAGCATAGATCCATCTTAAACCCGTATCTTTCAAGCATCGAGAGGGATCCAGTTTCTTGAGGTATATTTCTTTTTTTAAATTTAAACTCAATAAATTTGATCTCTCTTGATTGATAGATCCGGGTTTAAGTTTTAAGTTTTTATTTTATAAACGAACATCTAAGTCACCTGACACGAGGACACGAGACACGAGTGTCCCCAAAATACGAGTGTCCCCACAGGACACAGTGACCCCTAGAATCAGGACACGTTTTATATACATATATATATATATTTTAAAATATATTAAAATTTAAAAATATAGACATATACATCCAATAAAATTTAGAAACTATAACATTTACAATTACAAATTGAAATATTCAATAGAAATTAGATCATTCACAAATCACAACACATTTGTCATTCACAATCACAAATCACAATGAGACACATAGATGCATGTTGGAGACTCGGAACCATATTTCTCATTAAGTCATCAAAATCAAAATGTATTACATAGATGTCGTAATGCCACTGGGCATTGGCAAATGCCAAATAGACTAATAGTCTAATAGTAAATACAAAAAAGGGGTGGATCAAGATGGAAGAATCCCATCTGTCAATGACTCAATAGTCCTCCTCCATGCCTGAATCAACAAACTCATCACTGCCCTGATCCTCCTCCTCCTCCTCCTCTCTGTCAGTGCCAATATGACTAACTCCATCTGCTGGTGGAAGATGACCCCTCCATATGATCACCCTCATCAAAAGTGGCCAGCTCTAGCACTAGATCATTAAGATCCATGTTGGCTAATGCCAACTCAGTACTACTGTCCAAATCCATCTCATCAAGAAAGACATCCCACATCTGTGTCTTTCCCTTCGCCCACTCCTCCCTCTTTTTGTAAATAAGACGAAGGTTGGAGTGCACATACACCATCGTCTCTGCCCTGGACTGCTCAAGCCTGCTCTTCTTCACACTGTACAAGTTCCCATATGTGCTCCAATTCCTCTCACAACAAGAGGATGAAGTAACTTGAGAGGACCCTCAAGGCTATCTTCTGTAGAAGAGGGCATGTTGCCCCATGAGTTGTCCACCAAACAAGGGGTTTCTTAACCCCCATGTCTCTAACCACCTCATATCCTCCAAATCTCCCGGTGCCACTGGAAAACTCATAAAATCCCTCCTCCACCGCCTCAAGGTGGTCTCTATCCTGAAGTAGCCGTCTAAATGCTATCTTCCTCCCCTCTGAGATCTCTCAATCCATGTGAGGAGGGACTCTGGATGAGGGCCCCGACCCACCACTAAGCAATCCTGAGCGTAGAACCTGGGGTTCAATGAGTGGGCCAATTCTTATCCCACCTGGAGATAAGAATGCCCTGTATGATGGACCATAAGTTCTCTGCCGATGACTCATACTCAACACACTCATTCTCCATAACAATGGTCCTCATGGACTCAATCATGGAATCCCACCCCTCATAAACATCTCCTAGGATGGGTTGGTCCGTGTCTGCAAACCGCAACAAAAAAATGATTGGCTCCATGATCTTGATGCTAAGGACTACCCTATCCCACCAACCATCATCTAATACTGTGTCCTTCACCTTTTGTGAAGCACTCTAATCCAACTTTCTCCAAAAAGCCCAAAACTCTAAAATCACCATGGACCCAAGAGCGGTTTTGACCACTCTCAACCTCTTGAGCATGATGAATGAGGAAGCAAACCGAGTATCTGCAACCTTCAACAATGAAAGATGTGTGTACTCTTTGTAGATTGTGAGGGCATTGGTGTGGTTTTGTACAAAGTTACGGATATGGCGTGCATCCTCAATAAGTTTGCAAATCCATGGCACATCTGAAGCAATAGATTTCAGTGCTAAATTCAAAGAATGGACAATGCAAGGTGTCCAAAATACCTGTAAGATCAATAAAAGAAAGTATAAATGAGTCATTGAGTCTAGACTCCTAGACTCTACAAAACTACAACTAAGTTACTAACAACTCAAAATTTCAAATAAATGAGTAAATTAACAATCACATACCTATGGATATTTAGCTTCCACAATCATGCCAGCAGCCTTGCAAACAAGTGCATTGTCCGTGATGATTTGTACACAAGAATCAACACCTACTTCTTCAATGGTTTTGATGAACAAATCACCCATTTATTGTGCATCTTTGTATTTCCCAAGAGCATCCACCGCTTTCAAGAACACCGGTCCATTTGTGGAAGACACCATGAAATTGATGAGTGGATGACGTGCTAGATCCGTCCATCCATCCGAAACAATACTAACACCACATGTGGGCCATTTTGATTTAATTGGATAAATAATTTTATCCACCTCCTTCTTTGCCTTAACCAACAATGTGACCGTGCAACATTGAATGAGATGAAGTTGAGGTAGAAGAAAAATGCAATGGAGAGGTCCACCTCTTCTCGTGCCTATTGTTGGAAAATCCTATCCATTGGACCTCTTGAAGTTGGCCTCTTTCTTGTTGGATAAACAAGAGAATCAACCCCACTCCTAGTGCTAGAGGGTTTCCTCAAGAATGGAAGAGGATCCTCACGATGTTGTGTCTTGCTTGCTGCAACCACCTTCCCTACCCCAACATCATCCTCTCTTTCCATCTCCCTCCTTTGGTTAACACTCACTGCTTTGCATGAAGAAATCCCACAAGGGAGGGCCAACAAATGGCCCTTAACCCAATAATATGTGCTCTTGAAAGCGTTCTTGCAGAAATTGCAAGTCCAACACACATTGCCTCCCCCACCAAGCTTTGCTCTAGCACCTTCTTTCCTTGTCACATACTTCCACAAAGGGTATTTACTCTCTTGTGCTTGTTGTTTTGCCAAAGCATGGCTATAATGAGGATGAGCTTCACTAGAAGCAGTTGGAGCATTACTAGGAGCAGAAGGGGTTGTGCTTGGAGGAGGAATAGGAAGAGAGGGAATAGATGGGGCATTCTTCCCTTTCCTTTGCCCTCTACCTGCTGCCCTAGCTGATTGAGACATTTTCCTTCAACCTTGATGGTGAAATCACACTTGAATCTCCTTCACCTGCAAGAAAACACTCTTGAATCACCTTCACCTGCAAAACAAAATGACTTTGGGCTCTCTCTAGCTCTCCCTCACACTCCCTCCAGTTAGCAAATGACAAAAAGAAAACAAAAAATGCGTTTTTTATGGCCCACGGGCAGCCTTCACGCATTTTTCATGTCCTGGAATTTCCCCACACGTGTCCCGATTTCGGGACACGACTTTTTTCGTGTCCCCCACGTGGGGCCATCGTGTCCACGCCCAAACGTGGGACACGGAGGCCCTGGAGGACGTGTCCGGTTTCTTAGACGAACATCTATTTTTTAATTATTTTTCATAATATTTATTTTATGAACCAACATGGATTTTTTTTAAATACTTTCCATAATTTTTTATTTTATGAGCTGACATGAATTTTTTAATTATTTAGTTAGTAACAAACGTTACATCATTGTTTAATGAAGTAATACCACGACTTATAGATATCGCTGTATAAGAAAAGGCTCTTGCATCGCTCCTCTTCTTTGTTCACACCAAATCAATCAAGGAACTTAGAATACATTAAAATCTAACAGAGCCTTAAAATAGAATTTTAAACTTGGAAACTTTTGCATAAAGAGCTTTTTATTACAGTCAATGATATACATGAAACTTTCATAATCCCTCCACTTTAAATTCAAAGAGACACAGCATGGATTTTGACTGCACCGAATAAAATAATTTCTGCGAAAGATTTAAATGTTGCTGTGTACAGCAGTTATCTACAGATATGGTGATAAATATATGTAACATGCTTTACATTTACTGAAATCCAATCTTCACTGGAAACACAGGTTGGGTACCTGTTGAACAGTCATTCCTCTGATTAAATTTGCTGTTTGGTGTTCGAGTGGTTACTCGGTGTTCTGTCTTCGAGTGGTATCGTTGCTGGTTTCTTTCTTTTTATTCTTTTTGTCCCCGCATTTCTTCTTTTTAGACTTGGATATTTGCTACTCTAACTGCGCCATTCTTAGGCTCAGATTATTAATCAACTTATTCTGCAATTCAGTTTTCTTGAACAGATCAACCACCGTCTTCTTCAGTCTCTCATTCTCATCTTTCACTTTCACGATGTCTTCTTCAACATTCACATTCTCCCTTGCTCCTGCCTTTAGCACCTCCCCATACTCTTCGCACTCCATAACGCCATCCTCTATATGCTGTTCATCAGCTTGAATTATTTCGGCATCTGCCTGTGACAGATCCAAGTCATTCAACTTCCTGCATGTCTGTACTTCACAATCTGAATCACTCTCTGCACATTTCTCTTCATCCATTGAATGTCTGACAACATCTACTTCTGTGCAAGGGATAATGTAAGTTTCCTAACCTTTCAGCTCCTCACCAGTGTGCATTTATCTTCATCTATCGAATCTATCATTAGCTCTTCATTATGTGGCTTCAATTCCTGCTCCTCAATCTTGTTTTCCTTCGAATCCCTCTCAGGTAACTCTTCATCTCTGATTTCTTCTTCATTGGGACTCCTTTCCAAGGACTGCGCATCACCATTCTCTTGTCCAGAGGCTGCCATTTCTTTTTCATTAGAACTCCTTTCTAAGGACTGCGCATCACCATTCTCTTCTGCAGAGGCAACCATTTCTTCGCCGTGCTGATCTCCTCGGCAGCTCCTGCAACCATCGAACCTGTCCCTTCTATCGATTTGCCAGTAAATATGAAATCTACCATTTCTTGCAAATTAACAAGCTCACGAATCACCGCCTTCCTTGATTCCCTTACAAATGAATTCACTCCCTGCAAATCAAAATGCATGATAAACTTGTTAATTTTATGTCACATCCTAAAACATTGAAGATATGAACAAACAATGAACAGGACGTTAAGATCGGTTGATCCTGCTCAATTCCTAGCAGTAAAGAGATTAAAACGAAAAAAAATCACGAATAAAAAGGATAAGCTGTAAAAGGCTGGAGAAATACAAAACCGGGTTTTTAAACAGAAACTCGAAGAGGTTTTTGAGACATAACTTAAAAGGGTTTTGAACCAAAATTCGAACAGGGTTTTGAGCCAAACAGAAATCCGAACAAGGTTTTGAGCAAACAGAAATTCCAACAGGGTTTTGATGCAAACAAAAAAATTAAAAAGGGCTTTGAGCCAAATATTCAAACAGCGTTTTGGACCAGACCACAATTCAAAAAGCTTATTGAGCCAAACCAAACAATCAAAGAGAGTTTTGGGATAGGGCAGGATTTCAAGCCAGAATTCAAATTTCAAACAGAAATTGGAGACAACATTCAACCAGGCTTTGAACCAGATCAATATCCAACAGAGGACATGCAAATACATACCTGAATTGCGTCAAGTTTAAGTAGCAAAGACATTATCTCCTCGTTGATCCTCAGGCGTTCCTTCTCATTCTGAAGGATCGACTCCACAACTTGACGATCAGCAAGACGACGACGAATATCTTCGGCCTTTACCTTAACATCACGTATAACCCTTAAATTCTTCAACGGCGCACCCTTCCTGGCAGAAAACCCTCGGAAAGCTGTCTGGATTTTGGTGGCCGCAGAAGTCTCATCCATTCGCGGAGCCGCCGCTTTCTTAATCCCGGGAGATGATTTGGGTATAGTTACGACCTTCTTGGGATTCTTCTTCGAAAAACTAGTCCCGTTGGTCACAGAACTCGAATTTGGTGAGGCATGATTGGGAGGGCCGTGGACGGGAACCGTGAACGTCTTAGGCTTAACCTTGGGCGCACCCCAGTAATCATACTCGGGTTTTGTTGGGGTCACATTGGCATCAGAGTAGGGGTGAGAACTGTAGGGACTGCGCTGCGGTCTTCTCAGCGGGAATCGATCCCACAAATTACCAAAGAACGGATCCATGGTTATCTGGCGATTGAGCAATTGAACAGACAGAACTTCCTAAATCAAAACTTCGCTAGCTCGAAAATGTTGCTGTGCATGACAAAACTTCTGAAGAGTAAAGCTTTATAGAGAATGAGTTAGATTCTAGAACTTTCAGAAAGCTCAGTACAGTACCAGTTCCAGAATAATCCCGAAAACTGTTCGGAAGAAAGATTTGAAAATTGAAGTTATTTTGAACCCAACTGAAGATAAAGATATGAACGCGACGATCCACGTCACGATCTACAGTGATTTGAGATGACGCCCATTTGTTATCAGTATTTTGCACCCCGTCGTAAAGCATAACCTCGGTTGTGGAGGCGAAGAATAAGGATGCTTCATAATAAACCATTTGGAGGCATTGATTAGGACGAAAATCAACCACCAAAAACTTAAAATGTGAATTATGTCAAATTTGAGGAATTGATTGTGGCTAAAATCAACCACCAAAACCTTAAAATGTGAATTATGTCAAATTCGGTGAAACTTTTGTTCCTATAGGACTAAGGTGACTAAGGTAATTGTTAGACGTTTTGCACTTTCATTTTTGTCCAGAATGCAGTAACAAATCATTGTTGATATCGTGAGTTTTTGTTATTGCATAAATGAATTCAGCACCTTCTAAAACCTTTGGGCATCTCAGACTATGCAATTTCAACAATGTATATCTACAATTTTAACCATTCCAGCCACTAGAAAAAATCACCAAAAAAAATAGTGCAAAACATCAAACGTTTAGCTTACTTTGTTCCTATGTAGTGATGTCATTCTCATGTACATTTTTATAGTTTTTATAATAATAATAATATAATTTTAAGGTAATGATTTAGATAGACTTTAAATTGGTGTATGAGATAATCGTTTTTGTGATAAGGGATCCCCTTCGTGTAATGATTTGGTTACTAAAGTTTACTGAGGTGTACATATCTTACCAGAGTCCATGTTCTTTGTGGCCTTCGCTTACATGAAGATTGTATGCTTAAAGGGTATGAACAACTAAGTCAATGATCCACATCACGATCATCTGGGTGGTAAGTTTCACACTCTCCCCACTCGGGTTCAAATCCCTAATGAGACATCGGTCCATCATGAAAAAGGCTAGAAGAGTAAGGCCCCCCTTGAGTGGGACCCCCCTATTGGATTTGTCTCCGGACGTCTTAGCCCTTGATAAATCACAAGTTATTGATATATCTAGCTTATGGGTTGTTGGATATACTCTTAGGTTATAGTAGCGATTTGTCAACTTTGAACTTAGGCCTCATCCAAATAATCTCAACTAGTTACCAATTCTCATGATTAAAAAAAGGAGCATGAATAATAAAAGCAAGCTATGAGAAATTAAGGTTGAAACTTGAGTGACAAAATGTTTTTCTTGAAGTATTTTGTCTAATAATAATACATGTAGTCTAAAAGTTGTACAATTTCAAAAAAAAAAAAAAAAAATCATTTTTCCAACACGACTTTGAAAAAATCTGACATAAATTTTAAAAAATCTTTGTTACAACTCTCATACTCTGAAATTTTGGGTGCTCTGGGGGTTTTTTGATGGTGTTGAATTCGTTTCTACCATCAAAATCGTCATTAAAACACAGTTAAATTCGGATTTTGCAAAATACAAAACATCGGATTCCAGTGAAAACCCTGCCCAGGCCAAATCGTCGAATTTTTAGAAACTCCATAATAATATAAAATAGGTATTTTATCCATGAATATGTTTTTTAATAATAATTTACAAATCCCTCATAATAAGTGAAAAAATAAGTTAATGTTTATTTAAAGTTGTGTTTGTACATTTGTCCATATTGTAAATTGTATTATCAATATACATTTTTTAAATGGTGGTTCACTGTTTGTTAGAGATCTAGTCCACGAGAAGAATGTCAACACCTACTATTCCAGCTAGAGAATCAAGGTATGGCCAAAAATACAATCATTACAGTAGGGGCTCAACAAGGGCATCATGTCACTTATAAGAATTGAACCTGGGAGGGGAGGGAAACAATCATTCCTCCCAACCACCCAAGCTGCAACCAATGGACAATTATCAATATACTTATTATTATGAATCATAATCTAATCTTTAAGATTCGATATTTTAATATTTGTTTACTTATTATTATGAATAGTAATCTAATCTTTAGGATTTGATATTTTAATATTTGTTAGAAATTTACACAGGCTCGCCGCCATGTTTCAGTGTCCATGTTCACCTTGATCAATTGTTTCAACTGCCTCAACTCTAGACTCCCACCATTTCTCCATAGTTGAATATGGATTCATGAGCTTTGAGGTCATCACTAGTTGCAAATCCCCTTCATCTTTCTTATCAACCACACTTGTATGTGCAAGTTGCTAAGCAAGTTTTAAGTTTTATTTTCCATTGAAGTTGGTATAAGCAAGTTTTAAGTTTTATTTTCCATTGAAGTTGGTATAAGCAAGTTTTAAGTTTTATTTTTCCATTGAAGTTGGTGGTTTTATAAAATATGAATGAAAATCTCAAATTAACATATTAATTTGTTACAAGGCCACCACAAAATTCTCGAGGGATGGAATGTACAAATGTGAAAGCGAATCTAATCCTTATAGTGTTCTGTTCTAGCATTCTTCCACTTTGGATTTTTTTGGTTAAGAGGATCCCCTTCACTATGGTAAATGTCAACTTTTAGGTCATTATAGAGAAAGTTTCGACAATTATATGTGTGAGAGATATTTAAAATATGTTTGATTCAGTTTTTAATTTCAATTCATTGTAATATGATAATTACGAGTCAAGTTGAGGTTATTACTGGTTGAATAGTATTGGTGTAACCTAAAGAGTTTATCAAATCTTTGTGATTTCTTAGTGAAATTATAGTTGGTCATTTAATTTAAATTTCTAAAACAAATAATTGTATTGATGCATTTTTACTAAAATTTCCCTTTACAAATGTATTAGATTGTAGTTTAGTTTGTAGTTTGTTTGATGTTTGTAGGAATTTTCTTGCATGTGTTGCAAAAGCTAGGGTTTTGTAGGGTCCTATAGACAAAGGAGTGCCAAGTGCTATGGCTATTTGATATACTAGAGAGTTCCCAACAATAGTACTCAGTCAAATATTTCACTATGCTAACCAAGGAGGATAAACCATACCGTTAGTGATCAAAATGGATCGTTAAATAATTTATCATATATTTTGGTACTTTTTGGGTGTAAAAATTGGAGGTATTGGCTTGTAGGGCCATGGATAGGTCCCACTTTGGTGATTCAAGGTCCAGAACCTTCTAAAGCTTGTTTGAGGTTTTAATTGACCATTTTTGGGGAGAAAAACCTTACAAACAAAGTTACCAACTTTTTTATGATGTTCTACACATTGAGATATTTCCAAAGATGTGAAGATCACCTCAATTAGAGTTTGCATGCAAAAGTTATGCCTCCCACGAGTTGACCACCATGATATCAAGTGTGTGCCACATCATCCCACATTATTGGCACATGTAGATCCAATCACACGTTGGCTTTCAATAATATTATACAAGGTCCAAAACCCTAACATTAATTGGGAGTTGAGGCATGCAAAACCCCTAAATCTAACCCTAGACGACTATTAGGACGGGTTGCTAGGAAAGGAAGAGGTTCCATTGTAATTGTATTGTTTATTATTCCATAGTCAAGCATAAAATATAGGAGTGGGATATTGAAGCATAACAGAGAAGTAAAAGATCATGTAGCAACCATCCAGACCATAGTGCCCATGGAAACTCCATACTGAGTGCACTTTCTTTATACTTGCATTTCATAACTAAAAAGAAAACAACAAGACCATAGGTCTCATCTTCTAGTTTGGTTTTTCTTGTATTGGGTTTTCCCAAGGTATATCTTGTGTTCATTGTGTGGATGGTGTGTTATTTTCTTAGTCTCTTTCATTTCATTTTCAACTTATTTCAATAATTTATGTGTGAAGCTAGTAATATTAAATTGACAATCTAAAGTAAAACATTCCATAATAAGAGATTGTAGAATAGTAGAAGAACTATTGTGATGAACTACTCTGGTGGAATATGTTTATAGATCACTTAGTTGTACCACATGATTCCCTAGTACACGAGAGTGATCTCCCCAAGTATTGTTTTTGGTGTACCATAGAAACAAGATGTTTGACATGATTATTGAAGGTTGGTTTCAGGTATTGCTTGGGTAGTTATGATATACTCAAAGGTATGTGGAAGACAAATCCATATACAAGTGTTGTTTGATGTGATACTACTCAAAGGGGTACCAATAGAGGTTACAAGGGTGTCCAACTAAATGAATCCTCTTGCATTTTCGACATGTATCCTTCACCAACCAAGTTTTACCTGTTGAACAACAAATATAGTTGTGGAAAACAAATAAACTAAACTAGAATTGGAAAATAACAAGAGTAAGAAAACCTTTATTGATATTTGGAATTGATTGCACTGTTCACTTGCCTCTCTGAGGGGGCAACCTCCAACACGAGTAGAGCTCCAAATACAATAATATTCACTCGGAAACCTCTTACATAGCCTTTACTATTATATATAGTTTCTAGTTGACCAAAACTCTAACCACCTAGTGGACCTCCATTAATGAGGCCTCAAACGCTGACTAGTAGACCTTCTTTAATGTTGCCACTTACATTTGTTGATTTCACATTCTACTACCTCATGGGGGATTATTTAATTAAGATGGCCTTCAATACATTAAGTAACGACCTATTTCACTAACTAAGGGAGTTAGGTTGGGACCCTAACAATTCGATTACGACATCTCTAACATTTGCCATAGTTTTTGGGAGATATGATAGAGAGAGCATCCTTCTTTTGATAGAACTTTGATGGAAATAGGAAACTAAGATCCAGGGAATAAATTAGCACATCCCCATATAGAATAAACTTGAATACTTCCTAATATACATTAGCCTAGATAGAAGAAAATTTTTGATACATCACAATAAAAAAGTGTTTGTAACAAAATACACATTGTATGTGGCTAGGTTGAATGGAAAACTTCTTAATTAGTTGGGATGATGAGTATAGTCATTCCTTTAGTAGGTTGAGTTTCTTGCATTTTCTTGATCTAAATTTGGTTGTCATTCTATTGCTTGCATCAATGGTGGCACTATAACAAAATAGTTATGACTTGTACTCAATACTGATCTTGAAAGATTTGCTAGTGTTACAAAACAATATACATGAATGGCCCCTAAATTAGTAGGAAGGTAAGGAGATGTTGCAACGTGTGCATAGTTATGGATCTAAATGTTTATCGAATATTGGTAAAATGGGGTATTCTCTTGAATTGATCCACTAAATTGCTCAAAATTCTCGTATTTTCAAGTTTGTTTGTTCTCCTACCAAATCCTTCCCTCCTTTATCCTTTTGAAGTTTCTCAAGCTCCTTCTTTGTTCTTTTTCCTGCATCATAAATTGTTTGCATTGCTCTTTTTCTCCTTTTCATTGTTTCATTGTCCATTTGTACCAAGCCTTTCTTGGTTTCATTATTCATTTCTACCAAGCCTTGCAACACTTTTCACATTTGCAATATCCTTCTTCCTTTTATTCAATTCTAACAATTATGTTATCTTTTGTTATGTCTTAATGAAGAGCATAATGTAATTATGAATTTAGTAACTTGGAACCCTTGATTAATCAAAGAAACTCTTTTGGTCTTGTATTCGAATTCTCTATCACTCTATCTTGTTGGGGTCATGGATTATTTCCCTATTTGAGAGTTTTAACCACATAAAACATCGGTGTGTTGATATGTGTTATATTTGTGTGAGCGGTTACTAAAGGTGTCCAATCTTCTGAAAATATCTCGTGTTAGTCTAACATGGTATTAGAGTGCTTACGAAGACCCGCTTCCGTTGTTGATCGAGATCTTGAACTGGTGTAGCCGTATGCATCAAAGGATTTTTTGTTTTGATATGTCTATGCATTTATGGGGCAAGAGAGGTGTTCCATTGCGTCCAGAGCACAGCTTTCAATTGGAAATGCTTTTTGTTTCACTTGAAAAGGCTTATGTTTGCCTAAGATATGACCATTTTACTAGATCCAAAGGTATAATGTTTACAGTTATGGATTTAAAAAAAAATCTCACATTCTTTCATATTTTAGCCTAGTTTTATATTTTATTCCCAGTTTCTACCTTTTCAGTCTGTGTATACTCTTTGTTGTGCGCTTTGTGTGAATTTGGCAAATAAAAAACATAGCGGAAAGGGTTTTCTTGACTGCATATGCTATTTGTCGTGTGCTTTGTGCGAACTCGATAAACTAGGAACAATGAGAAAAAACTTACATTTTCTAGGTAAGCTAACCAAGGACTAACCCCAAATACAAGAAATTTCAATTTGGAAATTTTTTTTTTTGTTTTCGTGTGGTTGTGTAAAGTTTATTGTAGGCCAAAAATCAAGGTTTTCTAGGTAGGCACTCTCTCACACAACAACAATGACGATAACGATCATGATGACAACGACAACGACAACAACAACAACAACAACCCCATTCTCCTCCATATTGTTATTAACTCTTTTGTTTAACACACTTGGTTGAAAGTTACTTAAAACATAAGAGGTATTGGGTTCGAGTCCTTCTTTTTGTTACTTTTTGTAAAAGTTCATGTAACTTTAAGTTATAAAGTAACCTTATTGTAAAAGTGCTTCCCACTTGTTTTATAAAAGTGGGTCACTTAATTTAAAAAATAACTTATTTAAAAGCGAGTTTATAGGAAAAGTTAGTAAAAGGAGGGAATTATATCTACATTGTGCTCCCATCACCACATGGATCAACCCCTTCCTTCCATGTGGCCCCAACTTGGTTCATTTTTATGCCTTTCTTTAAAAGTGCATAAGTTTGACATCTAGAGTTCATTTTCGATGTCATTTTTTAACTGTCTATTTTTTTGAGATCTTTGCATTTAGATCACTAGTTTATACTTTTGAAGCCATATTACCAGCATATTACAATACGACTACTCCATGTGATATCCTACTTACCAATACAAACTACTTCTCATGGAAAGCATGTATGGAGGATGTCCTATGAAGTAGGGGACTTTATCAGATTAATTTGAGAAAAGAAATTGAACACATTGATTACGATAAGAAAATAAAATGGGACAACAAATGTGACGAAGTCCGTGGATTAGTCAAGATGTCAATTTCTATTGAGTTATGATTCCACCTTCAAGGAATTAACAAACCAGACAAGGCTTGGGAAAAATTGGAAACTATGTTTGGTAAAAATAATGAGATTCAATGTCACCAGCTTGAAAATGAATTGGTTACTTTAATCCAAGTGATTTCTCATGCATTCAAGAATATCTATCTAAGTACAAAACCCTTAGAATGCAACATAAAAAGGAAAGACAAGCAATGTGTTTATCATATTCTTTATAAGCTTGGTCCTTCTTATTATTTTTTTGTATCTACCTTTTACTCCATGAAAGAAGTTCTAGGGGATAACTATACATAACCCTCTCCGGAATGCTTTTGTGATTCTTTGATTCGAGAGTAAGATAATCTCTTACATCTTGGATTGATCACCACTGTTGATACATCTAGCAAAGCCCTAGTGGCACAACAAAAGGATAAGTCCATGCATCCCAAGAAGGAAATTCCTCATAACAATAAGAAAAACAAGGGTACCAAACCCTCTCATATAGCTTATCCTTCCATTGATGACAAAGGAACCAAATCAAAAGGTAAGAAGACTGAGTGTCATTGTAATTTTTGCGGGAAATATTTTCATGTGGAATCCAAGCATTTCAAGAAGATGGAAGCCATGAAAACAACAATGAAGAAGCACAACATCAACCTTGATTCTTCTAAGTCTACTTCTCGTGGACATGTACTTTATGCTTTTGATTTTTCTTTCCTTTTTTCCTTCAATGCATCATATTCTTCTTCTTCTAATGAGTGGCTCATTGATTATAGACCATCTTATCATATGGCTACGGATAAAGCCATTTTTTATGCTCTAAATGAATGTGACGCCAAACAAATATTTGTTGGTGATGATAGATCTCTTATTGTTGTAGGATTTGGAACAATTCAGCTAAATGATGGTCAGTTCAATGATGCATTTGTTAGGGTATTTTAATACTCCATCCTTGTCCTACTTGCATTATTTACCATTTTCTAGCACTTAGTGATGTTATTTTCCCCCTAGTGGTGTGCAGATGTCATCTAGGACCCATTAGCCACCTAATGTGCCCTGCATGCATGATTTTAGGACCACTAGAGGCAGTTCCATACATTTTAGGATCCAACTCGGTGTTCTAGTTCAGTCCACCTAAGTTAGCTGACTCTTGTGGGGGGTTTATGCTCCGATTGCCACTGATTGTGGCCTCATGTGCCCTTTTTTGAGTGATTTGCATGAAAAACTCACTAATGCGCCCTCCTTGGTTAGTTAACTGACTTTGTATTCAATTAACTGATTTTTGGTTCAATTGAGTTGAGTTTGGGTCTTCCAGAGCACTCAAGTGGTGACAATTCCTATGCTAGACAAACTGAGACTCGAATTCTCCTAGGTGATTCGAATTCTCTCCATTGTAAAATCATTGTTCATTATACTGATTATTGGATCATGTGACATTATTCTGTTCCTATCTGAGTTCTCGTGCATGTTCAATTGTCTGCTCTTTTTACTGCAATTTTCACTGTAACTCAATTTCTATGCTCATTCTTTCTCTGTGAGGTATACTCAGCTCCATGATCTGTTGTGATTTAGAATTTCACATGGTATCAGATCTCAATGAACGTAGGTTGAGCAGCTGCTTTCCGTATTGCACCAAAAGCCTCTGGATTTCCAAAGCAAATCTCGGTGCCATTTCATTGAATTCATTGGAGAAATCCTTAGAGGTCTAGCCAATTTTGAAGGATCCGGAAAAATTTTCCTATTGTCCTAAAGAAGTGCTCAATAGTAGTATATCTCCAAAATTGAGAGTTTTTTGTAGGTTATTGAAAGTTTTTTTAGTGCAGCAGTAGCAACAATACCACATTGTATTTGCTCCAGCAATTCTAATGGAGAATTTGAATGCTCCTCTCTCTCCCAGGATCCTGACACCCTTTAATTAACTTGGTTGGAGGGTTGATATGAAGATGGTGTTGCGCAACAAGTCACTGTACAAGGTAACAATGGGAAAGGAGTTCAAACCTCAAGCAATTGTTGAGAAGGACAAGTATCTGAATAGATTGGATGAAGCAAGTATCTGAATAGATTGGATGAAGCATTTGGTTTCATGTGTATTCATATTTCCAGAGATCTACTATTCCACCTCGAAGGATTGAAGAATCCAAGAGAGGTTTGGTTGAAGTTGGAGAACCTCGTTGGAAAACAAGATGAGCTAAGGGGCCATATTCTAGAGAATGAGTTGATTGCTCTTCAACCCAGCAGTTTCGAAACCGTCCAACAATTATTTTCCAAATTCAAAACTTTGGTCATGCAATGCAAGTAGTGTGGCATTGTGAAGAAGGATGAGCAGTTGGTGTTATCCATTCTAAGCAAGCTTGGTCTGGAGTTCTCCATTTTTGTTTCTACATTCCATTCAGGGAGATTGTCAATCCCCAACTGGAAATTTCCCTCTCTAGATGCATTCACCGAATCTCTCATCCAAAAAAAATACGAACTGATTCAGATGGGCACTTTACAAGCCTCCAAAAATCAGGCTCTTATGGATGGGGAGTCAAAAAGTGTGAATTCCAAAGGGAAGAACAAAGGTAAAGAGAAGAAGAAATTTGAGACCAAGTAGAATCCAAAGTCTAATCCATAGGAAGGAGCCTCTAGCTCCAAAAAGGATAAGCAAAAGGGATTTAATAAATCCAAGTGTTCCTATTGCAAGAAAGGAAACCATCCATAGAGTTCATGCATGAAGAAGAAGATAGATCAGATGACCAAACTTCTTGAACAACACAACATTTCCCTCCCAGAAGGAACAAGAGAGACTGGTTCTGGAAGTGAGTCTGATGGTCATGAGAGATGCCATGCACTGAATGTTGGATTTTCACAATCACAAGCCTTCCTCATAGATTCAGAAGCCTCCAACCAGATGGTTGCCTCCAAATAATCATTTTCTTCTCTAGATCTCAATGATGGTCCTAGTATTCACATGGGAGATGATTCTCAGATCTTAGCTGAAGGGAAGGGCACAATGCAAGTAGAGCAGGGAAAGTACAAAAATGTTATATTTGTTCCTTCTTTGTCAACAAATTTGTTGTCTGTTTATCATATGAATCACACAAGTTCACCTAAAAAAGTTGTATTTGGTCCTGACATAGTTGAGATTGCAAAGATCTCTTTTGGGAAGATTATAGCAAAAGGGTTTGCAAACCATGCCTCAAATGCGTATGAATTCTATCACTTTTTTCCATACTCTCTACCTACTCCATTGGCATCTGATGAAAATCGGGATGATGTCTCTTCTAATGAAGATGAGGACCAAGATCTTGATGTTGAGTATGAAATTCAAACAGATCTAGATACAGATCCAGTACCTACTCCCAATCCATGGCCAAGGCCAATATGGGCTCACAAAGTCCTTGAAGCTTATGGGAACATAGTCAGGGATACATCTGACTATAAAACAAACAAGTCTCAGTATCATGCAAACCTTGCAATATGTCATACATATCCACTTCTCTCAAAGAGGTGCTACATGATGGTGGGGTATGATCCACAATATTTTAAGGAGACTTTCCATGATGGATTTACAACCAAGTTCAAAGCTTGGTTGGTTGACAAAGGGTAATCAAGGGCTCATGTTTTGGACTACAATGATCCATTCTCTCTTGTAGCAAAGATGGTTTCTGAAAGACTTGTTTTGGAAAATACAACTTTGACACAGTGGGAGGTACATCAGAGGAGCTTATCTAGATCCATATCCAGATCTAGCATATTCATTACCATCCTACATAGGAGCAGATTGCCAATATTTTTACAAAGTCTTTAACTCACAAAGTTTTTGCACATATGAAGGCTATTTGAGTTTCTTGTTGTTTCTTTTTGAGGGGGGGTATTTTTCCCATGATTTTTTTCCCCATTACCTTGTTTCATGGACAATTATTTTATTTTCATCGTTTATTTGATTGTATGGGTGACCTTTGGTCTTAGTAACCAGGTCCTAGGATGCATAAGTTTGGATTAAGGGGGGGTGTTAGGATATTTTAATACTCCATCCTTGTCCTACTTGCATTATTTACCATTTTCTAGCACTTTGTGATGTTATTTCCCCCCTAGCGTTGTGCAAATGTCATCTAGGACCCATTAGACACATAAGGCACCCTACATGCATGATTTTAGGACAACTAGAGGCAGTTCCCTACATTTTAGGAGCCAAATCTTTGTTCTAGTTCAATCCACCTGAGTTAGCTGACTCTTGTGGGGGGGTTTATGCTCTGATTTCCATTGATTGTGGCCTCATGCGCCCTTTTCAAAGTGATTTGCATGAAAAAACCACTAATGTGCCCTCCTTGGTCAGTTAACTGACTAGGGTCTTCCTTAGCACTCTAGTGGTGACAATTCCTATGCTAGACAAATTGAGACTCGAATTCTCCTAGGTGATTCGAATTCTGTCCATTGTAACATCATTGTTCATTATACTAATTATTGGATCATGTGACATTATTATGTTCCTATATGAGTTCTCGTGCATGTTCAATTGTATGCTTGTTTTACTGCAATTTTCACTGTAACTCAATTTCTCTACTCATTCTTTCTCTGTGAGGTATACTCAACTCCATGATCTGCTGTGATTTAGAATTTCACAGCATTATGTGTTCCAAGAATTTTCTGCAATTTGTTGTTAGTCTATTAAATCACTCTGTAATGCCCCCATTATTATAGCACCATGGTCCACCACTAACCCATTCAACTTACATGGGTCCTAGTGGAAAATAATTAAATAAATTACTAAGGGGGTTAAGTTTGACAAAAAAACCACCTTATGTAAATAATTAATTAATGGTGGGCCTAAATTTTGTTTTATTTAATATTTCTAATATTTATTACTGAATTTTCCATGGCTTAGGCGACCCAAGAGGGCGCATAGGATGAGGATAAGGGAGATGAGTTGTCTCCTCATAAAAAGTTGGACAAAAAGCAACCAAAAGCAGGAAAAGCAGAAAAAGATAAAAGGACAGAAAGTTCCTGATTTTGGAAGATAAGGTTCTAGAAAGTTTAGTAAAAGAAGAAAGATAGCAAAAAGGATTCAAGAAATCTACAGAGGCCAATTTTATCTAGTGAGGTTGAATTCATGAAGGCAAGTAGGTCCAAGGGAAAAGCAACTTGCCTAAACAAACATCCATGCGCCTATGATTCGAAATTCCTAGATGGCAAGTCCAAAAAGGGAGGCAGAAAAGCTAATGGAGGTTAATAAAAGAAGGTTCAACACACCCATTGAAATCCTCTATCAATTTTAGACTTCATCTTGAGATCTCCGTGGATCTCATACGCTTGGGTGGTGTGCCCCTTACCAGCATTGGGTGATGTGCCCCTTTGCAATATTTGATCTGGCCGATAGGTTGAGTGATATTTATGTTGGATGTTTGAGGAAGAGGATGTCCAGTCTTATTAATAGAGTGTAATGCAGCCATTAGATATTAATTTGCGGGTCTGATACGATTTTCAAAGAATGAGATCAAGCTCCAATTGATGAGGATGATACTAGTAGCAGTAGTGTTTCAATGCAGTGAGTTTCAATTAGTGAAGAGTGAGGATAGGGAGATTTTGTTGTTGTCCATGTGCCTAAACTAATTTAAAATATGGTGTACTCTTTCTCGTATATATGATCCAGTGAAGAAAGAACCTTTTCTCATTCCCAGATATTCAATCTCTACTTCTATGTTGTAAAATCTCATGCATTATGGACATTATGTACTTTTGAATTCCATAAACTGTTGTTAGCAACTCCTAAAGTCTGATTTAATTTTGATGCAATTCAAAGGCATGCTATTAGCTTCATCTATGATGTGTATTGGTGAATTTGTAACCTTTAAGGGTTGTTTGTAAGTCTATTTTCTCACTAGTTGCGCTATGGTAAAGAAAAATGGACTAGTTTTTCGGTTTGATGATCCTAACTCTCAAGTGTACTTCTAATCTATGAATTGAATGTCTAAATAGTTAATTCATATGTATTAGATTCCATCCACACCTCCAGGACATAAATTAGGAATCCTTTGAGGCCATTTGAATTCATCTGGAAATTATCTCCTTCACTAGTCCAAGGCTCGCCCTTTGCTCCTAGTTAGAAATTTTATTCTTTGATCTTTTCTGCTTGAAGATTCAAAGGAGGGTGAGTGAGAGGTTTTGATGGAATTTCCTAAAGAAAGACTCAACCATTGATGAGGAATCTTATTACATTCCATATGGAGCATCAAGCAAAGGTGATTGTTTATCCATGGATTGGGTAGATACTTACATAACCAAAATGGAGATTGAGGGATGCACTAGACTTGCTTGCATGGGTAGGAGATTTATGGACACGTCATTTGATGTGCAATATTGTGAGTAGTAGCATGAGTTCTTATGGAATCCAAGTGATCCTTTCAGTATGCATAACAGCATATGGGACTCCTACTTGATTCGATTGGATGGAGCAGTAAGCATGTGGGGTATTTTCCAAACACTCTCCTTGCTTCAAAAGAACCTTGAGCTACCTTCATGGAAGGGAGAATTCGCTCTAAAGGAGAAGGCTGATTTTTATCCATCTGGATCGGAAAACATGAGTGTTTATTCACTCATTGATGGAAAGAAAAGATACATTGCAGAGAAGAAGAATCATGGTAGTGATGCACTACCAAATTGGTTATGGGATCCTGACATTATTTGGAATGACACATTGTTCTTAGTGATCAATAATTTAAGTTGAATGATGCATAAGCCATGGGATCCTAGCATTCCATGGAGTGACATATTGCTAGTAATTCCATTTGAGATTTGTAGCATGAATAATGATCAGTGGGATCTAGGAAGGTGAGCCACCCTTCATTTCCAGCAATCCATCCATGTGGAGCACTGGCTTTGTTTCCTACATGGGAAACCATATGATGGATGGACACCACATCTTATAGATTGGGAGTCTTCTAAAGGCTCCTCATGTGGACACCATGCAGTGTAGAGGTGGAAGTAGGAGACACTTCCCACTCCTCATATTCATTTGGGACCCTAGAATCATCCTTGGTCACAAGTACTTCAACTAGAGATTTCACATAGCATTATGGGGGACATAGACACCTCTCAAGAGTTAAGAGATGCATAAGGTTGAGTACCTTCCCAAAATTGATCTCTACCTTCGTTGTCATCATCAAGTTCAATTGGGAGAGGAAATTTTTCAAGATACATCTCCTTGTGTCCAATGTGCCTATTTGGGATTTTCACGCATTAGCATTGTCTTGGCTAGTGCACCTATGCCATCACCACCTTACATGAGCAGAGCATCCATCAAGCACTTTGGTAAGCTTGTGTTGGTTCCTTTTGGGTACATTCTTGTTCATGGTAGGATGTTGGAAAAGCATTCACATAATTTAGAATCTATGTCAAGGATTTGGGTAGAGCCATCATTGCATAACAATTTGATTGAATGTGCAATTGGAAGGGTTGAGATCTTGTACTCTATGGTTGAGCATGGTAAAATTTGTGCCTACATGAAGAGGATTTGGTCCATATCTACCATAGATATGAACAAGTTGGAGAATGGTTCACCATGTAGAGGATCCTTCCAATTCATAACACATGTGGCTTCCTAAGGAAGGAAAGAAGTGTCATAGGGGGATGAGAACTCTAGGAGAGTTTTCAAAGTGATGAAGAAAGTGATGGGAGCTTGTTCAACGTTTGACACACCTAGTTTCACTCCATCATTTTTGCTTAGAGGATATGCTTCCAAAGGAGGCACGGGAGTATTTTTGTTGCAATATCGCCACCCTAGTTGCTTGAAGATTCAAAGGAGGGTGAGTGAGATGCTTTCATGGAATTGCCTAAAGAATGAAGGATTGAAGTATGTGAAGGGTGCAACACATATCAAAGTTATGTTTCAAGAAATATTTTTATTGTAACATCCCTTAAGCAAGCCCATATCTTATTGCTCATGGGAATATAATTTTACCGATGCAGAATCATTCCTATTCCAATTGCTACAAGGAAAGATTGGCCATTTTGAATGCCTTGGTCAAATTCAATCCACATATTGCAACTCAATTAGCCATGGAGAGTTACAAAAGTAGAATCATTATTGATTTGATGGAAAAGGATGTCCAATGCAAGATTATCCAAGGGTTCATCTATGTTGTAGATGAGATTCAAATGGTTTTGAAGCAACCTTGCAAAGTATTGTGAGAAAGTGTATAGGTTCTTCATCTACGATATTTTCACATGCTTAAGGACAAGCAAATGTTGGGAGGGGAGGACTGTAATGTCCCTATTTTTTATAGAACCATGTTCCACCACTATCCCATTCAACTTAAATGGGTCCTAGTGGAAAATAATTAAATAAATTACTAAGGGGATTAAGTTTGACAAAAAAAATTGCCTTATGTAAATAATTAATTAATGGTGGGCTTAAATTTTGTTTTATTTAATATTTTTAATATTTATTTATGATTTGACCATGGCTGAGGTGACCCAAGAGGGCGCATAGGATGAGGATAATGGATATGAGTTGTCTCCTCATAAAAAGATGGACAAAAAGCATCCAAAAGCAGGAAAAGCAGCAGAAAAGTTAAAAGGACAGAACTTTCCTGATTTTGGAAGATAAGGTTCTGGAAAGTTTAGTAAAAGAAGAAAGTTATCAAAAAGGCTTCAAGAAAGCTACAGAGGCCAATTTTATCTAGTGAGGGCAAATTCATGAAGGTAAGTAGGTCCAAGGAAAAATCAACTTGCCTAAACAAACATCCATGCACCTATGATTCGAAATTCCTAGATGGAAAGTCCAAAAAGGGAGGCAGAAAAGCTAGTGGAGGTTAATAAAAGAAGGTTGAACACACCCATTGAAATCTTCTGTCACTTTGAGAATTCATCTTGAGAGATCTGTGCATCTCATATGCTTGGGTGGTGTGCCCCTTGCCATCATTGGGTGATGTGCCCCTTTGCAATCTTTGATCCAACTGGTAGGTTGAGTGATCTTTCTGTTGGATGTTTGAGGAAGAGGATGTCCAGTCTTATTTGCAGAGTGTAATGCGGCCATTAGAGATTAATTTGCAAGTCTAATATGAGTTTAAAAGAATGAGATCAAGCTCCAATTGATGAGGGATGATACTAGTAGCAGTAGTGTTCCAATGCAATGAGTTTCAATCGGTGAAGAGTAATGATAGGGAGATTTTGTTGATGTCCATGCACCTCCACTGATTTAAAATATGGTATAATATTTCTCATAGATCTAATCCAGTGAAGAAAGAACCTTTCCTCATTCTTATATATTCAATCTCTGCTTCTATGTTGTAAAATCTCATGGATTATGGAATTTCTATATTTTTGACTTCCAAAGACTGTTGTTAGCAAGTCTTAAAGTCTAATTTAAGTTTGATGCAATTCAAAGGCATGTTGTTAGATTTATCTATGATGTGTATTGATGAATTTGTAACCTTTAAGGGTTGTTTGTAAGTCTATTTTCTCACTAGTTGCGCTATGGTAAAGAAAAATGGACTAGTTTTTATGTTTGATTATCCTAACTGTGAAGTGTACTTCTAATCTCTTATCTGAAAGTATATATAGTTAATTCAGATGTATTAGAGTCCATACACACCTCCATAATAGAAATTAGGAATCCTTTGAGGCCATTCGAATTCATATGGAAATTATCTCCCTCATTAGCCCAAGGCTCACCCTTTGCTCCTAGTTAGAAATTCTATTGTTTGATCTTTTATGCCAAGTCAAATTGAGTTCATATCAGGTTGGGGACAATCATACTATCCTACCTAAGGTTTAGTTACTCATAGTGCGCACCAGAAGTAGTGGAGGTTCCACATAAGTCCTGGGGATATTGCCTTGATTCCTTTAACTTGTCCAAGGAGTCTTCCCAGGGTTGATACACTCCCAAATGTGCCACTGATGAAGTAAGAACCTTGATCCAACCTTATTTTCAGTCTTGTAAGCGTGTCAATCCTACCCTTTGTGTGTCCAAACTATTAGATTTGAGTTAGTGTGACTAATAGGGGGTTTCAATACATTACAGTGGTAACAAAGCTTAGTCCTCTGCACATGTGGACCAAAATCCTTAAAGAATTCCCAAAGGTACTTCTTCCAAGATCATAAATATACCAATTGAAGAAGGATGGAAGATATGTGTGTATCAAATGATGAATGGGAAATATTCTTGAAGAGCTAGGAAAAGCATACTCAAGAGATATAGAATCATTTGCAACAGATTATGGAGGCCTTATCTACACCATTTGGACTAGAAAGGCTCAAAAGATTCTTCTTTGGTTCATCCACAAAGAAAGAATCCAAAATTCTTTGTGAAGAAATCGGTTCCGAAGAAGGTGTATCCACCGTCACTATTCAACTTTCAAATGAACAAGATAAGAACCATGAACCATCAAGTTCTACATCAGAGGAAGAGACACTTAGGGAGGAGTGCAAACCACTACATGATGGCTACAAAATAAAGGAAGATTGTGCAGAAGAAAAGGCCATAGAGTTGGAGCAGCTTCATATGGATTTGGGAGGGACACATTTTTCCTCCAACACCATTACAAATCAGGTGTATGTGGTTGATTGCACACATGATGAGATGGAGGAGAATCATGAAAGGTCTATACATGAAAGACATCCAACTTTGCAAGTTCTTTAAGAGAAAATAGACATAGGGAATGTGGGCCAAGCAGTTGATTTGCAATAGGAATATTTTGAGTTTCCTTCGTGTGAGAAAGACTCAACCATTGAGAAGGAAGATGATTACATTCCATATGGAGCAACAAGCAAAGGTGATTGTCTATCCATGGATTGGGTAGATACTTACATAACCAAAATGGAGATTTAGGGATGCACTAGACTTGATCGCATGGTTAGGATATTTACGGACACATCATTTGATGTGCAATCTTGTGAGTAGTAGCATGAGTTATTATGGAAGCCATGGGATCCTTTCCGTATGCATAGTAGCACATGGGACTCCTACATGATTCGGTTGGATGGAGCGGTCAGCATGTAGGGTGTTTTCCAAACACTCTCCTTGGTTCAAAAGGACCTTGAGCTACCTTCATGGAAGGGAGAATTCACTCTAAAGGAGAAGGATGATTTATTTCCATTTGGATCAGAAAACCTGAGTGTTTTAGTCATGGATGGAATGAAAAGATCCATTGCAAAGAAGAAGACTCATGGTAGTGATGCACTACCGAATTGGTTATGGGATCCTAGAATTAAATGGAATGACACATTGTTCCAACTAATCAAGAATTTAAGTGGAATGATGCATAAGTGATGGGATCCTAGCATTCCATGGAGTGACGTATTGCTACTGATGGAATTTGGAATTTTTAGCATGCAACATGATTAGTTGGATCCAGGAAGGCGATCCACCCTTCATTTCTAGTAGTCAATCCATGTGGAGTAGTGGCTTTTTTTTGTACATGGGAAGCCATATGATGGATGGACACCACATATTCTAGCTTGTTGGATTGGGAGTCTCCCAAAGGATCCTTATGTGGACACCATGTAGTGTATAGGTGGAAGCATGAGACACTTCCCACTCCTCATATTCATTTGGGACCTTGGAATCATCCTTGGTCACACGTAGTTCAACTGAAATTTTCACATAGCATTATGGGGGACATAGACACCTATCAAGAGTTATGAGATGCATAAGGTTGAGTACCTTCCCAAAATTGATCTCCACCTTCGTCATCATCGTCAAGTTCTCTTGGAAGAGGAAATTTTGCAAGAGACATCTCCTTGTGTCCAATGTGCCTATTTGGGATTTTAATGCATGAGCATTGGCTTGGCTAATGCACCCATGACCTCACCACCTTACATGAGCAGAGCATCCATAAAGCACTTTGGTAAGTTTGTGTTGGTTCATTTTGAGTACATTCTTGTTCATGGTAGGATGTTGGAGAGGAATTCACATAATTTAGAAGTTATTTCAAGGATTTGGGTAGAGCCATCATTGCATATCAATTTGTTTGAATGTGCAATTGAAAGGGTTGAGATATGGTATGTTGACTCTATGGTTTAGCATGGTAAAATTAGTTCCTACATGAAGAGGATTCGGTCCATCTCTACCATAGATATGAACAAGTTGGAGAATGGTGCACCATGTAGAGGATCCTTCCAATTCATAACACATGTCAATGCCCAAGGAAGGAAAGAAGTGTCCTGTGGGGATGAGAACTCTACGAGATTTTTCAAAGGGATGAAGAATGTGATGGGAGCTTGTTCAATGTTTTCCGCACTTGGTTTCACTCCATCATTTGTGCTTAGAGGAGATGATTCCAAAGGAGGCATAGGAGTAGCTTTGTTGCAATATGGCCACCCTAGTTGCTTGAAGATTCAAAGGAGGGTGAGTGAGAGGCTTTCATGGAATTGCCTAAATAATGAAGGATTGAAGTATGTGAAGGGTGCAACACATATCAAAGTTATGTCTTAGGAAATATTATTGCAGCAGCCCTTAATCAAGCCCATATCTTATTTCTCGTGGGAATATAATTTTACCGATGCATAATCATTCCTATTCCAATTGCTACAAGGAAGGATGGCCATTTTGCATGCCTTGATCAAATTCAATCCACATATTGCAACTCAATTAGCCATGAAGAATTACAAAAGCATAATCATTATTGATTTGATGGAAAAGGATGTCCAATGCAAGATTATCCAAGGGGTCATCTATGTTGTAGATGAGATTCAAATGGTTTTGAAGTAGCCTTGCAAAGTATCGTGAGAAAGTGTAGAGGTTCTTCGTAGACCATATTTTCACTTGCTTGGGGACAAGAAAATTTTGGGAGGGGAGGACTATAATGTCCCCATTTTTTATAGCACCATGGTCCACCACTAGCCCATTCAACTTACATGGGTCCTAGTGGAAAATAATTAAATAAATTACTAAGGGGGGTAAGTTTGACAATTTTGTTTACCTTATGTAAATAATTAATTAATGGAGGGCCTAAATTTTGTTTTATTTAATATTTCTAATATTTATTTATGAGTTTTCCATGGATTAGGTGGCCCAAGAGGGCGCATAGGATGAGTACAAGGGAGATGAGTTGTCTCCTAAGAAAAATTTGGACAGAAAGCAGCCAAAAGTAGGAAAAGCAGCATAAAAGCTAAGAGGACAAAAGTTTCCTGATTTTGGAAGATAAGGTTATGGAAAGTTTAGTAAAAGAATAAAGCTAGCAAAAAGGCTCCAAGATCGCTACAGAGGCCAATTTTAGCTAGTGAGGGCGAATTCATGAAGGCAAGTAGGTCCAAGGCAAAAGCAACTTTCCTAAACAAACATCCATGCACCTGTGATTCGAAATTCCTAGAATGCAAGTCCAAAAATGGAGGTAGAAAAGCTAATGGAGGTTAATAAAAGAAGGTTCAACACACCCATTACATATTTTTTCACTTTAAGGATTCATCTTGAGAGATCTGCGCATCTTAGAGGCTTGGGTGGTGTGCCCCTTGTCAGCATTGGGTGATGTGCCCCTTTTTAATCTTTGATCCAGCTGATAGGTTGAGTGATATTTATGCTGGATATTTGAGGAAGAGGATGTCCATTCTTCTTCACAGAGTGTAATGTATCCATTGGAGATTAATTTTCAGGTCTTATAGGAGTTCCAAATAATGATATCAAACTCCAGTTGATGAGGGATGATACCAGTAGCTGTAGTGTTCCAATGCAATGAGTTTCAATCAATGAAGAGTGAGGATTGAAGGGTTGAGCTCCTGATGATATTTTGTTGTTGTCCATGTGCCTCCAGTGAGTTAAAATATGTTGTACTCCTACTCATATATCTGATCCAGTGAAGAAAGAACATTTTCTCATTCTCAGATATTCAATCTCTGCTTCTATGTTGTAAAATATCATGCATTATGGACTTTTTGTACTTTTGACTTCCATAGACTGTTGTTAGCAACTCTTAAAGTCTGATTTAAGTTTGATGCAATTCAAAGGTATGTTGTTAGCTTAATCTATGATGTGTATTGATGAATTCATAACCTTTAAGGGTTGTTTGTAAGTTTTTTTTCTCACTAGTTCCGCTATGGTAAAGAAAAATGGACTAGTTTTTATGTTTGATGATCCTAACTGTCAAGTGTACTTTTAATCTCTAATATGAAAGTACCGATAGTTAATTAATATGTATTAGATTCCATAAACAAATCCAGAACAGAAATTAGGAATCCTTTGAGGCCATTCAATGTAATGTCCCCATTCAAATAAATCTCAAGAAGAGAAAATTCCACCAATCTACTAGTTTCCTAGGTTGGGGTGGAAACATTAAATTTGGAATAAGGAGACTAATAAAACCCAAATGGACTTTAGCTTGACATAAATATATTAAAAGGGGATAAATAAATATTTATGAGGAGGAAATAAGATGGCACTTGGTCATGGAGACACATTGGTGGTGTGGGACCCACACAAAGCTAGATTCCCCATGCCACATGGCATTCCACTCTCACCCATTTGAATCCAAGGTGGATTCCAATGTTCTTGGGGGAGTTGGAAGGGAATAATACTTAGAATGAATCAATGAGGTCGAAATGTAGATGAAGAATAACTCCCATGGAAGAGGAAGAGGCATTTTGGAGCTAGTGGGACACTTGGGCTAGATTCCCTAGCTTCTATGACACCAATGATGAAGATGCCTATGACACTTATGAAAAAATCAAAACCGATGGATGAAATATGACATATGACATTTCAAGGCTAAAAATATCCTCCAAGAAGGCTCCCAAGGGAGTTAGAGCAGCCAAAGGGTCACTCATTCGAATTGAGTGAAGGAGGAGGCTAGAATTGGAGGGACAAGTGGCACACATTGGAATCTCTTCCCAATTCGAGTTGGCATGAAGCTCATGGATGGAATTCAAGTTAAGGAAGCCTTTGGAAGTTTATAAAAGTCAGTAACAAAGGAGAGCAACTTTTGATCATTTCTCATTTTGCATATTGGAGAGCATTGCTTGTCCAAGCTAGTAGAGTGCTATTCTACTTGCCTTAGTACCAATTTCGAGGGTGAAAGATTCCCATCCTAATTGGAAATTGGAAAGGCCATTTAGACCTTTCATTTGGAGCTACAATGTAGTTATTAGTTTCAGTTTGAAGCTATAGGGCAGCTCGTGGTTCTTTCTTCTACAACTTGTTCTCACCTCTACCTCACATTTCCCTACATATTTTGGCTCTTGGAGGAATTGCACCTTTGGTGAGATGATGATCTCTTTGTGAGAGTCCAAGAATCTCCATTTATTTGTATTTATATATATATATATATATACTCTGTATTTGATTCTCAAAAGACTCTCAGGTCTAAATACCAAGTGAAACTATGTAAAAATACCAAACAATGCATAAATGGTGCCATTTTCCCTATATCTCGTTGTTGGAGCTTGAAGAGGATTTATTTCAATTTGTATCAGTCAATATCTGTGATTTTTTTTATGTATGGAGTTTCATTAATGTTCTGAATAAGTTTCATTAACATTTCACAAGTCCTTGGAACCTAAATTTCGAATTTCATAACAAGTGATGAAGTTTACTATCATTTCCCCCTATGTGAAGACATGTATACAAAACTATGACTTATGGGAGTTGCAGAAGCCTATAGAAACTAATTGATGATGCATTTGGGATCCCATTTAAGTCCTTTATCAGTAACATGTCTCTGTTTTGAAATTTGGGAAGGTCTTACAGTGTTTGGGAAGCCATCTTTGTCCCCTACCCTTGGGGGTTTTGAACCTTGATTTGACTAGTAAAGTTCCCTATTTTTCCCTGATTATAAATCAATGTTGAAGAAGTGTTTTGAGAGTGTCAAAGCATCCATCAGCCTCATTTATACATCTGAATACCTTCCAAACTCATTCAGACCCAATTCAGAAGCATTTGGAGCCATTTGGAAGCAGTTGAGTCATTACTAGTCTAAGGGTCGAATTGGCCAAAAATTTCAATTTTTCTTAGTTTTTTCAAATTCTTAAAAAGGGACACTACAAGTGGTATCAAAGCATGGTCCTTGCACCTGATGTGGTTGACTATTAATTAGGACAATAATTCAGGGACCACCCTTAGGAATTGAAACTAAAATCACTTTTGTTGAAGAGGAAGAAGTAGGAGAAGAAGAGCATTTTGTTGAAATTATGGCTAGGGATGAGAAAGGAACCTCAAAGGAGAATGAGGAGTTTAGAAAATTCTTGAAACCATTCTTTGAAGACATGAAAAAATAGATAATGAAAGGGTTTGAATTGTTGGCTAGTCAACTTGGAAGCAAAGGGGCAATAGGAGGCAACAATAGTTCTTCTTTCGAGGAAAAGAAGGCAATGGGTGAAAATATTTTCTCAAAGACAGGACCTCACAATTGGCCTCATGAATTTCAGATTTCAGTAAGGCCTACTACACCTAAATTTCTTGAGGCCAAAGAAGAACCTAACACTCAATATGACATACAGGAAGTTATAACAGAATGGCAAAAGTTGAGTGAAGATTGCAGAAGGACTCTACCATTTGATCAATACTTTAATGTCTCAAACAAACTCTAAATGAGGGAAGGTAATAGGACTCCCTTTCAGAATAAGGAATTGAATTATGCCATAGGTAAAATTCCTCTTCCTACTTTTGATGGCTCATCTCAAAGTTCTGCAAATACTTGGGTACAAAAACTAGATGTGTATTTTCAACTGAATCCAATGGTTGAAGAGGATGCTCTAAAAATGGCTATTTTGCATCTCGAAGGAGAATCCAATGATTGGTGGTTCCATGGAATTAAAACCTTGGGACATGATCAGGTTACAACCTATGCAGAATTTGTTTACAAAGTATTGGAAATATTTGAGCAAAAAGACCCGAAAATGTCTTTCAAAGAACTAACCCAATTGAAGCAAGTTGGAACCTTTGCTGAGTATATGTTGGAATTACAAAAAATATCAGTTAAGGTGGCTGATATATATATATATATATATATATGGTAAGGTTAGTATTGCTCTTTATTGAAGGTTTGGATGAACCTTTGAAGGGTTTGGTTAAGGCCCACAAACCTACTTCATTGAAAGATGCCATGAACTTGGCAAGAGATCTTCAAAATGTGTTGCCTAGGACAAGGTTTCCTCCCAAGCCCAACTTCCCTTCCAAATTCAAATTTGAAAAGAAGCCATCGCAAAGAGATGCATTTGGAAAGGATAAGAAAGAGGGACCAAACAAGGAAGAACTCATAAGAAATAAATTGTGTTACACATGCTTCCAACCATGGGTACCAGGGCATAAATGTGCTAAGGGGAAAGCACAATACATTGAAGTATTTTCTGATAATGATGAGTATGAAGGGGGTATGGTGGAAGAAGGACATATTTCATACCAAGAAGAGGGATATGACACATCATAAGAATGGAAACAAGAAGAATTTCATCCTTCACCTGACAAAGGGAGTATGGCAGTGCTTTCAGCAGTGCCTCGTTTTCACACTATTCGATGCAAGGGAGTGGTACAAGGAAAAAGGGTCTTGATATTGGTAGATGGAGGAGCCACACATAACTTCATTGATGCATACATGGTGGAGAGGAGGAAGCTACCTACTAAACTATTCGATGGCTTCACAGTCATCATTCTAGGTCACAACACTATGGAGTGCAAAACATGGATTCCAAAGCTAGAACTCACCATAGGTAACTACATTTTTTTTGATAGCTCTTATGTGGTTGATTTTGCTGATACTAATTTGGTATTTTGAGTGCAATGGATGTACTCTATAAGGGAACATGCAGTGAACTATCAAATTCCTGAAATGAGATTCAAAGATTTAGAAGGAAAACAAAGGGTTGTGAGAGGGAAACACACCTATCCGAATCAAGTAGTGACTTCCCACAGTATGAGGTCCACATTGAGACATGGAGATATTGAATGGGATGCTGAAAGTTACATCACTTCACCCAAACCAAAAATAAATATTTCAGAACATCCCAAGGAGATAAGGCAACTACTACACAAATATGAAAAGGTTTTTGAAGACCTCCCTCCTGGAAGGCCACTTGATAAAGGAGTTGAGCACAACATTGTTTTGGAGGTGGGCACTTCACCTATAAAAATCCCACCATATAGACATCCCAAAAAGTTCAGAGAGGAGATTGAAAAGGCTATTTAAGAACTATTGGATTTGGGACTCATTAGACCAAGCTCCAGTCACTATGCTTCTTTAGTTGTTTTGGTGAAGAAGAAAGATGGGACCTTGAGAATGTGCATTGATTTTAGAGCCCTAAACAAGAAGACAATAAAAAATAGATATCCCATCCCAAGAATAGATGAGCTCATGGATGAGATACATGGAGCAAAATTCTTCTCAAAAAATGATCTTAGATCTAGTTACCATCAAATTCGAATGAAGGAGGAGGATGCGCATAAAACATGTTTCAGATGTCACTATGGCCATTTTGAGTTTCTTGTCATGCCTTTTGGCTTGACCAATGCTCCAACCACATTTCAATCATGCATGAATCAAATATTTTTCAAACAGATCTGTAAGTTTGTTTTGGTTTTCTTTGATGACATTCTAATTTACAACAAAACATGGGAGGAACACTTGCACCATCTAGAAGGTGTCTTGAAAATTTTGCACGAACAATCTTTGTTTGCTAAGTTGTCCAAGTGTGAATTTGGGTTGAAAGAAGTTTAAATCTTGGGCACATCATTGGGAAAGATGGAGTGAAGGTGCACTTGGAAAAAATAAGAGCTATTCTTGAATGGCCATCACCCAAAAACATCACAGCATTGAGAGGCTTCTTTGGAATATGCACTTACTATAGAAAATTTGTGAAAGGGTTCTCTAAATTGACTGCTCCACTTACTGATTTGACCAAGAAGGATGATTTCAAGTGGGATGAAGAGGCTGATAAGGCTTTCCAAAAAATGACAGAGGTAATGAGTAGTTGTCCAGTACTTGCATTACCTGATTTTCCTAAACCATTTTTCTTGGAATGCGATGCATCAGGAGAAGGGATAGGGGCGGTCCTAAAGCAAAATCAACACCCCATAGATTTCGAGATAATAAATTTGCAGCCACATGAGAATATCTAGTCTATTTATGACAAAGAAATGTTAGCCATCATGCATGCCTTGGCCAAGTTTAGACAATACTTGGTGGGAAACAAGTTTGTGGTCAAAACTGATCATAACACTTTGAAGCATTTTCTCACACAAAAGGACCTCAATGAAAGGCAAAAAAAGTGGGTAAGCAAAGTCCAAGCTTTTGATTTTGACATTGAATATGTTAAGGGGAAGAATAATATTGTAGCAGATGCATTATCTAGAAGACCATCATTTTCTCTTATGGACATTTCAAAAGATTGGAAAAATATGCTAATAGTTGAATATGCCAAAGATAGTTTTGCTTGTGATGTGTTAGATGGAGTCAAAGGTGATGATAGGTACAAGGTTTTGGATGGTATCATCTACTATAAGGATAGAATATACTTGGTTCATGGTTCGAATCTCAAGCACAATTATTTGAAGGAAGCTCATGACTCTCCTTTAGCAAGCCACCCTAGTTTTTTCAAAACATATAGGCAAGGGAAAGGTTCTTTTGGAAAGGGATGAAAGAGGATGTTCTAAAATATGTGAATGCATGCAAGTCATGTCAACAAAACAAATCTAAACATACAAATCCTGCTGGTCTATTGCAACCATTTCGCATTCCACAACAAAAATGGGAAAGTGTCTCCATGGATTTCATCACAAGTCTTCCCAAGGATTTGGGTAAGGATTGCATTTACGTTATGGTGGATAGACTCACTAAATTTTCTCATTTATTTGTCATTACATCATCTTTTACTGGTGCACAAGTGGCTGATCTATTCTTTAGAGAAATTTTCAGATTGCATGGACTTCCCAAGAACATTGTGAGTGATAGAGATAGCAGATTTATGAGTGCCTTTTGGCAAGAAATTTCCAAGTTGGTTGGCACTCAATTGACTCCAAGAACAAGCTATCATCCTCAAACTGATGGCCAAACAGAAAGAGTGAATCAATGGTTGGAAGGGTGCTTGAGGAACTATGTTGGTGAGCAGCAGAAAACATGGGTGAAATGGCTACATTTGGGTGAGTTTTGCTACAACACTACTTTCCATATGTCCATTGGCATGTCTCCTTTCAAAGCACTTTATGGTTATGAATCACTTACATTTGTTGAACACATCTTTGGTGATAGTAGAGACCCAAAAGCTAAATATTGGGTGGAGGAAAGTTAGGAGATTTTGAAACTCCTAAGAGACAATTTGCAGGTTTCCCAGAATCAACAGAAACAGTATGTGGATCAACATAGAGTGGAAAGAAATTTTCAAGTGAATTATTTGGTCTATTTGAGGCTACATCCATATAAACAAACATCCTTGAAAGTGAAAGGATCAGAAAAGCTCAAACCAAGATACTATGGTCCATATAAGATAGTTCGAAAAGTTGGGGAGGTGGCTTATGAGTTGGAACTTCCGGAAGGGAGAAAAATACACAATGTATTTCATGTTTCATGCCTTAAGAAGGATATTGGTAAGCAAATATCTGTTTCAGAAACCATCCCTCCATTAGATGATGAAGGACAACTCATACTTATCCCAGGAAAAATTTTGAAAGCAAGAGAAAGGAAATTGAGGAGCAAAACCATAAGGGAGTATTTGGTACAGTGGAAAGATTTTCCAAGTGAGGATGCCACATGGAGGAGGAACAAATTTTGCAGCATCCTAATTTAGAATTGCTTGAGGGCAATCAATATTGGGTGGGGATGACTGTAATGTCCCCATTCAAATAAATCTCAAGAAGATAAAATTCGACCAATCTACTAGTTTCCTAGGTTGGGGTGGAAACATTAAATTTGGAATAAGGAGACTAATAAAACCAAAATGGAATTTAGCTTGACATAAATATATTAAAAGGGGATAAATAAATATTTATGAGGAGGAAATAAGATGGCACTTGGTCATGGAGACACATTGGTGGTGTGGGACCCACACAAAGCTAGATTCCCCACGCCACATGGCATTCCAATCTCACCCATTCGAATCCAAGGTGGAGTCCAATGTTCTCGGGGGATTTGGAAGGGAATAATACTTAGCATGACTCAATGAGGTCGAAATGTAGAGGAAGAGTAACTCCCCTGGAAGAGGAAGAGACATTTTGGAGTTAGTGGGACACTTGGGCTAGATTCCCTAGCTTCTATGACACCAATGATGAAGATGCCTATGACACTTATGACAAAATCACACCTGATGGCTGACATATGAGATATATGACATGTCAGGGATAAAAATAGCCTCCAAGAAGTCTCCTAATGGATTTAGGGCAGTCAAAGAGTCACCCATTCGAATTGAGTGAAGGAGGAGGCTAGAATTGGAGGGACAAGTGGCACACATTGGAATCTCTTCCCGATTCGAGTTGGCATGAAGATCAAGGATGGAATTAAAGTTAAGGAAGCCTTTGGAAGTTTATAAAAGTCAAGAACAAAGAAGGAGAGCATATTTTGATCATTTCTCATTTTGCATATTGGAGAGCATTGCTTGTCCAAGCTTAATAGTAGAGTGTTATTCTACTTGCCTTAGTACCAATTTCGAGGGTGAGAGATTCCCATTCTAATTGGAAATTGGAGAGGACATTTAGACCTTTCATTTGGAGCTACAATGGAGTTATTAGTTTTAGTTTGAAGCTACAGGGAAGCTCGTGGTTCTTTCTTCTACAACTTGTTCTGATCACCTCTATCTCACATTTCCTTGCATATTTTGGCTCTTGGAGGAATTGCGCCTTTGGTGAGATGTTGATCTCTTTGTGTGAGTCCAAGAATATCCATTTATTTGTATTCTTATATATATACTTTGTATTTGATGCTCAAAAGAATCTTAGGTCGAAATACCAAATGAAACTATGTAAAAATACCAAACAATGCATAAATTGTGCCATTTTCCCTATATCTTGTTGTTTGAGCTTGAAGTGGCTTTATTTTGATTTGTATCAGTCAATATATGTGATTTTTTTTTTATGTATGGAGTGTCATTAATGTGTTGAATGAGTTTCATTAACATTTCACAAGTACTTGGAACCTAAATTTTGAATTTCATAACAAGTGGTGAAGTTTACTATCAGTTCCCCCTATATGAAGACATGTATACAAACCTCTGATTTATGGGAGTTGTAGAAGCCTATAGAAACTAATTGATGATGCATTGGGGATCCCATTGAATTCCTTTACCTATACCATGTCTCTGTTCTGAAATTTGGGAAGGTATTACAGTGTTTGGGAAGCCATTTTTTTCCCCTAGCCTTGGGGGTTTTGAACCTCGATTTGACTAGTAAAGTTCCCTATTTTTCCCTGATTATAAATGAATGTTGAAAAAGTGTTTTAAGAGTTTCCAAGCATCCATCAGCCTCATTTATATGTCTGAATACCTTCCAAACTCATTCAAACCCAATTCTGAAGCATTTGGAGCCATTTGGAAGCAATTGAGTCATTACTAGTCTAAGGGTCGAATTGGCCAAAAATTGCAATTTTTCCTAGTTTTGACAAATTCTTAAAAAGGGACACTACATTCGAATTCATCTGTAAATTATATCCTTCACTAGTCCAAGGCTCTCCCTTTGCTCCTAGTAAAAAAATTTATTGTTTGATCTTTCCTGCCAAGTCAACTTGAGTTCATATCAGGTTGGGGACAATCATATTATCCTACCTAAGGTTTAGTTACTCTTAGTGGGCACCAGAAGCAGTGGATGTTCCACATAAGTCTTGGGGATATTGCTTTGATTCCTTTGACTTATCCAAAGGAGTCTTCCCAGGCGTGATGCATTCCCGAATGTGCCACTCTCGAAGTAAGGACCTTGATCCCACCTTATTTTCAGTCTTGTTTGTGTGTCAATTCTACCCTCTATGTGTCCAAGCTATTAGATTTGAGTTAGTGTTCCTAATAGGGGGTTTGGGTACATTACACACTCATTCCGATGATGGTAAGATTGTATAGTTTACACCTCATGAAGTTGTAATCAAGGATTTCAAAGATCCTAAGCATGTCATAACTACTGGAATTTTTGATGATATTACTAGGTTGTACAGACTCAACAACTTTGGGCCATCACCTTTTCCCTCAGTTTTTATTTCTCATAACGATGACTTGAGAAAACTTTGGCGTGAGTGATTTGGTCATTTAAAATATCGCTCATTGCAACAACTATGTAATTATAAAATGGTGATTGATCTTCCTCTCATCTATAGTAGAGATGGTGTTTGTCCCGGGTGTGTTCTTAGAAAACATCATCGATACAGTTTTGAAAAATGTGCCTCTTGGCATGCCTCTACCCCCCTGTAGCTTGTTCATGGTGGTTTATGTGGTCCGCTCCCTTCCTTGGCTTCAAGCATTTCTTAACTTCCATTGATTACTTCTCCAAACGCACCTGGATTTACTTCTTAAAACTTAAGAGTGAATTTTTTGGAAAGTTCTTGGCCTACAAATCCCTTGTAGAGAAACAATCTGGACATCAAATACACAAGTTAAGAACAAATAATGGAGGAAAATATATAAATAATAAAATTACAAATTAATGCATTGCAGAAGGAGTTCAAATTCAACATACTGTTCCATACACAACCCAAAAAAATGGTGTTGCCGAGAGAAAGAATTGCACATTAAAATAAATGGCTAATTGGATGATCCAAGCTAAGGGATTAAGTCCTCAATTTTGGGTTGAAGCCGTTAATTGTTCCGATTACATAGTCAATTGCACTCCCACCAAGGATCTAAAAGATATAACATCAGAAGAAGCATGGACCAACAGTAAACCAGATGTAAGCCACTTTTGTGTGTTTGGTAGTGAAGCATGGGATCATATTCCTGATGAAAAATGGAAAGCATTGCAACCATCTAAGAGTGAAAAATGCATATTTGTTGGATATTCTGAAGATGTAAAAGGTTATAGATTCTTCAACCAAAATCCGATGACATTATTATTATTGTAAGAGATGTTAATTTTGATCAAGATCTCTTGGCCTACAAGCCTAATTCGAAGTTTGTGCCATCTTCGACTTCCAATCCATCTTCGGCTTCCAAACCATATTCAGCGCTTGTGCCACCTTCTACTCCCAAATTCTTTGAGAGTGTTCCTAATACGACTTCTTCTGATGATGATGACAATTAGGATGCAAATCCACTGCCGCCTGCTTAGTTTCATATAATTGTACTAGCACAACAGCTTCCTCGATGGGTCCATACAACATGTGAAGTAGCTGGTGATATTGCCAGTGATCTTAGAGACTAGCGCCAAACACATTCATTGTTCCAACAAGCCTCTTCTCTTTTGGATCAATTTTTAGAGAATCATGATCCAAATACATTTGAAAAATATTCTAGCCATCCAAATTGGGATGCATCTATGAATAATGAATATCGTTCCTTAATGGAAAATGATATTTGGGATATTGTACCTCCTCTGAAAGGAAGAAAACTTGTCAGATGTAAATGGGTCTATAGAAGTAAATATGCATATGACGAAAGTGTTGAAAGACTTAAGGCAAGGTTAGTTGCCAAAATATTTTCCCAAGTTGAAGGAATTGAATACAATGAAATCTTTTCCCCTATAACCAAAATGAAATCCATGCGCCTTGCTCTTTCCCTTGCCGCTTAACATAAATGGGAGGTCCATCAAATGGATGTCAAGTCCACCTTTTTGCATGGGGATTTGCAAGAAGTTTTACATGGAACAACCTCTTGGATATGTTTAGAATGACTCTAGCCTTGTTTGTTGCCTTAAGAAATCTCTTTATGTCCTTAAACAAGTTCCTCGTGCTTGGTATGCCAAAATGGATAGCTTTCTCCTTAACACTAGTTCTTCTAGATGTCATTTTGATCCCAATGTCTATGCCAAGAAAGTAGGAAAATGTTGATGTTAAAAATGACATAGTTCAAGCAAAAACACATAATACACCCTTGGAGGGCTAGTTAAGGGGAAGATAGGGATGGAAGCCTGGGTTTTGTTTAGATCCCTCAGATAGACAGGATTCAAAAGTTCACTTGATGGTACTACGGGCATGGAGGAAATATTGCATTATTGGATAGTCATGAAAAAATATGCAATTAATGATAAAAATATGTGTTAGTACAAAGAAAGAGCAATGAGGAACTATTCGGCTTATTAAGATTTAATTTCTAAGGATGGAATTAACTAACTAGACTGAAAGAAATTAAATGCAAAGTATCTACAAAATGACCGAAAGGAGTTAGCAATAATTTTTTTGAAAAAGTAGACTTTAGTCGTTAGCTAAAAAATGCATAAATAATTAAATTGGTTCTAACAACTAAGTAAATCTAATTAACTGCTTTTAATGTGCATAAGGAATTAGACAATTTTGTTCAATTTTAGATCTTATAAATGCATTCAAAAGTCGAAGTTCCATTAATGGAATGATTTTTTTAAGCAAAGTGGAAACTTGCATTTTAGTTGTTAATATAAAAATGCATCAATAATTTGTGCTTCTTTATTGCTAAGTAGATCTGAAAAGCAATTTGCAATGCATAAAAAGAAATCTGTCATTTCATTCAAATCCGCACTTTAAAATCATATTGAAACATTAGTTCCCTTAAATACTTATTTTCCATTTAATAAAGTTTAAACTTTGTGCTTTGGATGTTTAATGAAAACGAACGAAATAATTTCAGTTGTTTGCATGAAATGAAAGAATAATTAAAATTGAGCATGGTAGCTATTTCAATTTGAAAAACAGAGCAGTAGAAAGGATAATGACTAAAGATAACAAAAAAAAATTATGTACAAGTTAGTAGACATGATTGAAAATAATACTTACAGTCCAAAATATACATATTGTATAGTTTGCTAAATGTAAAAAAAATAAAAATAGCAGCGAAATTGAATAATAAAAGTGGAGGAAAGATGCAAATATGCCCAATAATATTTTCATTAAGAACGGAATTTTTCAGTCATCAAGTACAATATGTCGCGGTCGGTGCAACCCGTGATAACAAGAGGTTAACGAGACCCTACTCAAATCTCAACAACTCAGGTTCATGCGGACGGAACTGAGACATCGAGAGTACTCCCCGCTTAGATTGTGTTGATGGTAACCTCCAATGGAAGGACACTCTACCTTCACCTAATGGATGGACCTGAAACATAACCTTACCTACAATCACCGCCTATTAGGCTCATGGACGACTGAGTATGAAAGGGAAAAACAATAGTAGAACCCAGCGATACCCGCTTCTTACCTCCAATGTGAGATGTCCTGTCATGGTGTCTTCGTTTCAGTTTTAAAGGCATGTGCCGAGGAAGGAAAAGTATTTAGTTTATCGTTGCAAGACCAATGACCATTGCATCGTTTGGTGTTTACTTTTCCATGTGATTCTGAATGAGGGTGATCCACAAGTATCAGACGCTCACCCTCAAACCGAAAAATGAAGCACAGACATATTCCTTTCGGGAGCTCGAACGTCACATTGTCTCATCTCATCTTCTTCGATGATCTAGGGCGTTTTATATGCTCAGTGGATGAAAATTTTAGAACTTGATTACTTTGTACAAACTTGAGGACAATATAAGCATCGTAGAGGACCTTTTCCCTTCTCAATATATGAGGGTTCATGTGCTTCATTCCCTTTTTTTAAGCAACCAAGGGTATTAAACATATGACTATTAACCCATCGAGTAAATATATGCCTCCCATACCTTTCCAAACATTATTTAGAAAGAAAAAATATGCCACATAGAGGGTTTCAAGCCATATGCACATATATTTTAATGACCATGTCGAGGAGTCTCTAAGTTTCCCAACTGATAGAGGGGTAGAATAACATTGTGTTCTTCGCATTATCATATTTTATGGCCCATTTCCTCTAGTTTGAGTTCCTTCAGACAGTCTACACAATACTCATACTCGTCGTGGTTGTATGCATTATGTTGGTCGACACATTGTGTTTCTCACCATAGTCAAAACTAACATTCGACACCCTGTAAACGTAATCGTCGCTTTGCCTCTATGTATACTCTTGCCCAAATCCAAGCCTGCTATGCATCCAATGGCATGTGCTTGATCACATGAGTGTTGTTCTTCTTCATCTGAATGGTGTGGCAGTGCATTTTTGTTTTCTTTCTTGAATGTGACATTCAACTCCCCTCTCAATGTGTTCTCTAGTCTATGGTGGTTGGTTTGGTGTCCTTCAAACTTTGGTTAGATTTAAGTCATAAAAAGTAATTTTTGGGGGGGTTGAAAATGAAGTAAGAAAATGACCCAAATCCTCTCCTTTTCCTTCCCGTCAAATTGAGCTTGCTACATACCAGCACTGATTTATACCAACTCATTTCCATTTGGTATCTTTTGCCAGGAGTTGTCTAATGGAGATTCGCGAGAGATTCTTGGCGTTTGTTATGTGCATGTTGGCTTCTGCGCAGGCCATGTGTTTCCTGGAAATGTCTTCCCATTGTACTCTCCATTTGATTAATGCTTGGTTTTTCTAGGCATGTTCCCAACATTTCCTTGCTCTACATTGTTTGGAGATGCTTCTATGATTACTACATATTTGTCTACATGTTGAATCTCCCATTGACTATGCAATGGGTCTACATGTTACTCTTTTGATGCATGTGGTGGGTTTGGTTGTGTTTTTCCAACACTTATTGCATATGTCATGGAAGCCTTTACTTTTATCATAGTGAAACTTGGAGCCCCCGATATAGTATTAGGGTTTTGAATGAAAAAATCATTTATATTTATTAATGTGGCTTTTTCGGGAAGATTAAGTGAGCAGAGGAAAGGCCCCTTTTTTTATTTTTAATCAATTTTGATTTAATGAAAATGAAAAGGGGTTTGGGATTAAAAATATTCTCTTAAAAGAGGCTTTTCGTTATATTTATTTTATTTTGGGAAAATAGGAATTTGAAGCTCGGGAAGGGGTATTTTTTAATAAAAAGGAGAGGGAAAGGGGTATTGTAAAGAGGTAATATTAGTTGGGTGTGGGGGGGAAGGAATTTAGGATAGGGAAAGGGTAATGATGAAAATAGGAAATTTTTAATGAATTCACGGGAATGTAAAAAAAAGAGGGTTCCTTTTTAATTTTTTTAATTTTTTAAATCGACAGACATTGGCTTTTTTCTTCAAGAGGGACCTGGGGGTGAATTTTGACTTTTGAAACATAGGCATAGTGACAACAATGATGGACAGACGCAATTGAAAAATTAATCAATGACATGAAATTGGTGAATTTCAATCAATAAGATGAAATTGGTAAATTATGACGAAACTTTGATTGAGTGCCGAAAGGGTCAAACAGTGACGACTTTTATCTAATGAAATATGAACTTTACCAATGCTTTGATGCGAATGAAATGACACCAAATCCATGACATGGTGATGCATTTAATGAGAATCGACAAATTGATAACATGACGTTACTTTGACCATGATGACACTTACGACAATGCTTCATGTGAAAGGTGCAAAGACCAAATGAAGACGCAAATGACCAAAGTGAATACTGATGGGAAGAGCATGTCGCTCTGTCATGATGGTGATGATTATGCAACAAAATTTAATATTCTCATCCTATTCATCATGTTTTGATGCTTCAAAATCATGCAAATGTTGGGAATCAACATCTAACCAAACAAAAAACAAATGAAATGACACATGACAACTCGACAATGACTAACAATGAAGCAAGTACATGTACTTATTTTCATCCCCAAAATGGAAAGGGAGTGAAAAGAGCAATGCTAGTATTCCATAATGGGAAAAGTAGAAGGATAAGAAGAAGTGCTGGGAAACTAAAACAATAAGCAAATGATAGTTTAACATACCCCAGGATGATCAATAGGAACCACCCAATAGTTTCGCTCTCTCCACATCACATGCTCTTATGTATATCAAATACTGAATTTCATCATGCAATAGTTTATCGACAACACAATCTAGTGAAATACCATAGCGACGCATTGTACTTAAAGACGTCGAATTCTGAAGAATCTTATTTGGGAAACTGTGAACAATAAATGATGAAAAGGAAACTAGCTTACTAAAGTAGGAAGATAAAGACTACTAACTTATGAGACAAAACAAAACTAAATGCATAACTAAAAAGGAAAAACGTCCTAGAACTAACATGCAACCCTACTCCTACTCCTACGAACAAAGAAAACAAATCAGGCAGGATGTAATTTGTTTTATAGAAATACATCGTAAATGATACAACAATTATTGGTCACATCATTATTGCGAATTTTTTTACCATGGACACCTGAAACCAAGATAGATTTGCTTGTGAAAATAAAAAAAAAGAAAGGTTTCCAAAGAACGAATCAAATGGAAAGAAATGCAAATACGATGAGTTAGTACTAGAGTGATTGAAAAATTGATCAACCCATGAACCCAAAACATAATATATGAAAATTAATCCTGGGACTTCCCTGTCTACTTCAATTACCATGTTGGATCGATTTGGAATCAAACATTTAATATCATCGACACTAATTGAATTAACATTGAGAAGAGCCTTATCAATCTTTTTATTATCATTCTCCTAGAAAAAAGATTGATTACGAGTAATGTATTTGGAGTCATCATTCGAATCGACATAATTTAAAGCTTCATCAATTTATTTATTATCATTATTTCCCTTGACAAGACATGAATCATTGTCGATTGACTCAGGATCCTCATCGTATATTGGCTCCATATCAGCTTGAGGTAAGGAATTGATTTCATGATTAAGATATTCTTGATAAGTATGATGCATGTCAATTCGTAGCGAGCTATGAACGATAGGTTCATCCTTATTGGAATCATGTTCAATCACATATTCATTATTGAGAAATTCACATCCCTCTAGGAGATATTCGGGATAGTTGTTGTAAATGGGACGTGAATCGGATTGAGAGATAGAGTTTCAATCAATATAATATGATGGTCAAAATGAGGGGATTGAACAATTTCATCATCAAATTGGCATGCACCATTGACAAAATCACAAGGACCATTTTCATAGATAGGACGAGGTAATGAATCACTCTTAGACATAATATGATCGTTAAGAACATGATCGTCCATGATCATAGTGTCTTCATGATAAACGTTGTCTAGGAAATCATCAAGAAAATTGTCATAAATCATATGAGTCTGATAGGAATGAGGAACTGCTCTCAGGTATGATTCGATCGTCAATATTGGGGACCTAAATGATGTCAACCTCTTGATTGAATCGGTTTGCGTTGTCTATGAGAGCATCAAAATGTTAAAGAAATGTAACTGCAAAAGATATTCTAAATGTATTTGTCTATTGTATTATTGTATTCCTTCTTTGGGAGATGTCATTGATGTAATTAATAATGTAAGAGTCATTGAAAGAGTCAATGTAAACCCTAACTGATTAGGTCAACCTGGAAATATTTAGAAAATGATATTTTATTGTAAAGAGTACAGGTCGGCCCAGTTAGGTGAGTCAAGCCGACCTAGTTAGTAAATAGGTCAAGTCAAATGTAAAGTATAAATAGGAGATTGAGTTGCTTATTTGGAACACTCATCTCACTGACACTCAAGTTCGCATAGGAGAGAGAGAAGTTCACACAAGAGAAGGAGAGAAGCTAATTTTGTCCTGGGGTTTTATCTTGTACTTGTGAATTCTACATTGAGGAAGTTTTGTCGGGGTTTTCTCCCTTGTGGTTTCCCCGAGAGAAATTGTGTTCTTTGTGTTGTTGTGCTTGTCTTTCTTTCAGTGATTAGATTGTTTAATGTTATTATGCTAAACAAGTAGAAAAACTAACATGGTATCAAAGCATGCCTGAAAGAAAATATTGTGCAACCTCTACAACTGCAGGAACTAGGGATATTTATTCCGGGATATATCTCCACAGATCAGTTGAAAATGAGGGTGCATCTAACTCGCCTCACTAGGGCGCATCTTTCTATAGAAGCAGAATTCAATTTTGAGAATTTTCATTTTTGGGTTCCCCACTACAGCTCGGAGAAACTAGGGCATCAAGTTTTTGAATCATCTGCTCATAGAATCAGGAGAAGGATTACTTTAATCAACTTGCCTTAAGGAGGCACATATTTTCATCCAATTAGTTTTCCAAAATCCCAAAGTAAAACCCTAGGTCAAGGTAGAAGCAGTTTTTCAGAAGGACAACTTCGCTGGTAAGTCCTACATCTATTCTATTTCCATTTGAGGTTATCATTTTATCAAAATGACAAACAATACCAAGCTTGATGAGAATATTGAAGGAGTTGAGGACTTTAGGGCATGGAAATATAGAGTCATGCTCATTCTAGAAGAACATGACCTAGAAGGTTTTATAAAAGAAGGACTTATAGAACCAGAAGGAGATGAGGCCAAAGCAATAGAAAAGAAGAATATGATCAAGGCTAAGAGGATCATAGCTGATTCTATCAAAGATCACTTGATTCTTCAAGTATCCTCAAAGAAGACTCTGAAAGAAATGGTTGATGGTTTGACTAGCCTATTTGAAGGAAAGAACATTAATAGGAAGATAACCTTGAGAAATCAACTCAAGGGTGTGAAGATCTAGAAGTATGAGACTATGCACTCATACTTCTCCAGAGTGTCCTAGATCAAAGAACAATTATAAGCTATTGGAGATATGGTAGAAGATGACGAAGTTGTAATGACCACTCTGAATGGTCTTCCTAGAGATTGGGAACCCTTTGTTCGTGGAATATGTGCTAGGAAGAAACTAAGACAATCCAGACAACTATGGGAAGAGTGTGTACAAGAGGAAGAAATAATAGCAGTAAGAGAAGAGAAACTAAATGACAATGAAGATCAAGCTTTTGCAACTCATGCCAAAGGTGGAAGGAAAAGAAAGAGTGATGTATGTACCCATGACCACTCTCCCATAATATCTCAAATATCTCAAAGGAACAAGAGGTTCAAGAGATACCTCTTCTCAATTGAATGTTACTCTTGTCACAAGACATGACACATAGCAAGAAATTGTCCATTTAAATATGGACAACCTAAGAATCAAAAGAAAATATTTCATGCTCATGCACAGAAGATAGTGAGTATGATGACGAAGTCAAAACCAAAGAATATGAGAACTCTAGTGAAGAATATGTACTAATATCATCCCTCACTGGTTCACTATCTCATGGAAGTGATACCTGGCTAGTGGACAATGGAGCCTCAAAACACATGAAGGGATACAAGGAGTCTCTTTCACATCTCATGCGGAAAGACTCTCCACACAAAGTAAATCTTGGAGATTATTATCAATACCCTATCAAAAGGATGGGAGGAGCCTCTTACAAGTTGGACTCTGGAAAGTCCATGAACATGAAGGAAGTGGTATATGTTCCAGTTTGAAAAAGGACCTTCTTTCCATTTCAACATTAGATAAGAAAGGTCTTATAATTCCATTTGTATATGGAAAATTTCTTATGTTGCCAAAGGGGAAGACTATCAATGGTGAAATTGTTATTGGAGTAGAAGGAGGAATTTATAGACTTTAGGGTCATGTAGATTCAACACTGATGACTAGTACCATGAGCCCTTGTGAATTATGGCATAGAATACTAGCTCATGTACACTACAAAGCCTTCCCGATAGTAAGCAAGGTGGTGACTGGATTACCAGAAATCCAAATTGATCATGAAGGAGTGTGCATTGGATGTGCACAAGGAAAAAGTACGAAGAAACCATTTCCAAGCAGTGATAGCAAAGCTAAAGGCATATTGGACATTATTCGTTCTGAAATTTTTGGACCTATGTCTACCACTTCATTAAGCGGGTATGTTTACTATGATTCTTTTATTGATGATTACTCCCCAAAAACATGGATTTATTTTCTAAAGAGTAAAGATGAAGTTTTTGGAAAGTTTAAAGAGTTCAAGGCTCTTGTGGAAAATCTCTCTGAAAAGAGGATCAAGAGGCTAAGGACAGATAATGGAGGGGAATACACTTCAGGTGATTTCAAAGATTTTTGTAAACACACATGGATTAATAAGGAGCTTACCATTCCCTATAATCCACAGCAGAATGGTGTAGCTGAAAGGAAGAACAAACCTATCATGGAAGCAGTGAAGGCCATGATCCATGATCAATACCTACCCATGCATTGATGGGATGAAGCAGCTAGAATCGTAGTCTATGTATGGAATAAAATCTCTCACAGTGCTCTTGGAAACAAGACTCCAGAAGAGATGTTCACTGGTGCAAAGCCTAAAGTCATTCATCTAAATATATTTGGATGTCCAATATTTATTCACATTCCAAAAGAGAAGAGATAGAAGTTGGAGCCTTTAGGAAATAAGGGAATATTTGTGGGTTACAGTGAGAAATCAAAGGCTTACCGTGTCTAAATCCCAATTTACCATCAGATTGAGCTTAGCAGGGATGTTACATTTGATGAAGACACAACCTTTAATAATTCTAAGAAGACTCTTGAAGATGAAGAGGGGAATGAATCTCCTAGAGTTACAGAAACCAATGATGTACCAAACAAAAATATTGAAGAGGAACCTATTCCAGAGGATCATGACATGACAGAACCTTAGAGACCTGAGGAGACACCTTGTGAAGAAAATCCACGAAAGAGAAGACCAACTTGGGCACGCGAAATAATATAAGATGCAAGAAGATATGGTTCCCCAGAAGGAACCAATAGAGAAAGCAAGAGACCAAGGCCATATTCTAGTTATGTAGCCTTGATGTGTAACCTTGTTGAAGAAGAACCCACATGTTCCAAAGAAGATGATGGAGTGGAGCACACTATTAGAGAGTCCTGCAAGGAGACTAGGATCAAGAGAGATCCTACCAAACAAACAAAGATAAGTATTTGAATTGTCATTTTCCTGTTGCTCACATACTTATGTTCCTAGATTTAGTATGTGTATTATGCATGTTAGAATGTTTGCATTGGTGAGCAAAATAATACGAATATGCATGTGATGGGTAAGTGGCCTATAGTGTTGTACAACATTCTATTGCTACTTATCTAGGATGAAACCTCTTTGCTGACATATTGGGAGTAGTGCACGCTCTTAATAATGTTATGGTAGAGATGGAAGGCATCTAGAAAGTTACCATATAAATACGAGATATGGATGAATGTTGTGTTGAAGCATTGGCTAAGATAGTTGCATGACTGTGTGAATTTCTCATTATTAATATGTTTTGGAAACTATGAAATGTTTCTAGCCATGCAACTAAATTTGAATTGTAGGAAATATCGTGAACGATCACCTACAAATGAAGAATGATGAGATTTTTTTTGTAGAACAAGACTTATGAAATCAAGCATAGTACATAAGTACAAAGCAAGGGTTCTCTCAGTGATAATAGATTAAGTTGTTTGCATGTAGGGAGTTAGATCTGCAACATATCAATCTATCTTACTAAGAAATGGTGAGTTCCTATGTCAGCAACATGAAAAGATTATCACAAGTTTACAAAGATCTATATTCATTAATCAAAACTCATTAAGATCTAGATTCATTTAAGAATTAAATTCATGAATGATAAGCCAAATTCAAACTCTTAGATGGTACAAACTTGAATCCATTCATATTAAAACTAAGAAGAAGTACATCCTTACCAATGATCTTGGTGTGAATCCCTCTTCCATTGTCATGAGCTTCCCTTCCTTCACCCTTTCTTTTGAAGAATTTGAGCTCCTTCTCCTCCTTCAGAATCTCTTCAGCATGCCTTTGCTCCTCCTTTTTTCTCCTTTACAATGCCTCCCATGCCTTTCTTATATAGCATTAGGAAAGGAGCCCTCATGTTTCTCTTTTCAATGTGGGATTATCTCTTTTCATCTTTTTTTTATTATTATTTTAGCTCAAAACCCACTTTTCCATAGTTTTTAGGCTTTTTGCACAATTTTAACATACTTTAAGTACAATTAATGCACTTTAATGCATTCATCTTCACTTATTGATTAGTGTAGCTTAGTTTTAGACCTTTTATGAGCGGTTCAGTCACTGAACTTGGTCTTCTTAGGTTCTTACTGTCTTCACCTAATCCTTCCATTTATAGGAGAAGTGATTAGATCAGAGAGGACTTGTCTCTGAATGTACTTATGTTTATGTCTTCATGTTGCGAGCGCATGGTAAAAATGTGTTTCTTCTATCACATGGCTAGGGTGTTAATTTGATTGTTAACAGATGCCCCCTAATGTGTGAGGTTCGAAGCGAAGCTAAGGGACGAAATACATTACTGAATTTTATACTCTGTATACCGATACTCTTTATATTGATACTCTTTATCATTCAAAGCAAGGATAAGGGAAGGAAAGCTCACAGGCGCAGGATTGAGGATCACACCTACAAAACATAGCAATTTCTCAAATATATAATATCTTCCTGAGTTGGGCATACCCATGCTCAGCAGTAAACAAGCATGGCCACAAACAATACATAGTGGATCCATGTCAAAAGCAAATTTTTTCTGAAAATGTAAATATGCACTTTGATGAGTGCGAGAACAAAGTCTTCATTGAACTTCTGACATGGCAGTCTAATCTTGCGCAGCTCGAGTAGTGCATCGATGAGTGATACAACTGTTTTTCCCAAGGTCTTCAATACAAATTGACAATAGTACGAGTTTATATCATGCGAATAAGTGATCTGATGTTGAGCATAATAAAACACCATTTGATTACCTGTCATTGATGTATACCGTTAACAGATGTGAAGAGACCCACCGATAATGATGATGGACTCTAAGGTACTGAGTACAAACTAACAAGTGTGAATAAATGTTCTGAAGTCGAACACTTGTAGAATCAAACAATCAGGGGTCATTGATGTATACCCACTGTCATTTGCGAGGAAACCTGCCACTAATGACTGCAAGATCCAAGGTACTCTTGGGTTTCTAGATCCATTTCCTAGATGATGATTTGATGTCGATAGGAATAGATCCATCGAAATGAGGGCATTGATGCATCCCACATCAACCGATACGAAACAAAGATCAATAGTCTGATATAATTTGGTAGAACTGCAAGATCCAACATTGTATATTAACACAAGGAAGGCCAACATGATTGGTCAAGAATATTTGAGGAGTAGCCAACTCGGTTTGGACTTCCCTTGAACACATAACACGACGCGGAATGAACACTTGGCAACATAGGACTTTGAGTAACCGACTTTAATGAAATCCACTAATGCCAGATGCATTAACGAAAGCTCCATTGGCGGTGGAGATCTATTCAAAATACTGGTACAGTTTCCTAAGGCAAATGCAGATGGTGTACTGACAGCGGGGACCAAATTATGTGCCGTGTTCAAGGGCGACAAGGATTGACTATTGCCATTTTCTTCAAGGATTATAATATGAAGTGATTCAAGTCTCTCCCTTTTTGGATTTTTGTGTTTTCAAATTTTTTTTAACCTTTTTCATTTATTAGCTTGAAAAAAGAATAAAGCATGCTATGATACATTAGAGAAAACGAGTGTCTCAAGGGCATGCGCCTAAATGTCAAGGGAATCGGTTAGGCCAAGGCAAAGATCCATATGGCAAACAAGGGCTAAGCTAGTTATGTACACTCTTGCAGATGTTTCCTCCATGGGTATGGGTCAAATATACATAAGCAATGGTTTATAGGCATCTTGTAACAGAAAGTGACTATACAGGCAAATAAGCAACATAAGCAATAAGCAATGAAGCGGTTTGCATGGATGTTCAAGCCGATATTTTAATGCAAGCTTATGTAAAATGACAAAAAAATGGGAGCCCATTAGGATATGGTCAGAAATGTATGAAAGAGAAATATGTGGTCTCAAACTCCAAGTCATGATGGGACTAATAGGGCTCCCGGGCCTATGAGAATAATGCAGCATGGGCACCAAAATGGCAATGGGGTGCTGACTAGGGTGTCCCATGTTCGGTAGGCTCTGCTGTCGAAATGGTGGAAAATACATATATGAAGGCAGACCCACCGATTTCCAACAGGTTCGACCCTATGGCAAGTTTGAGTTGCAAAAGGTTCAAATGCATATTCACAAAGGGATGGCCTAAACCTATATGCAAGTTTCCAAATATACCAAATAAGATCGAGGAACATGCAGATCATGCTCCTATACTTGGGTAGAGTTATATCAAGTATGCTCCCAGTGGCCCCACAAAAGATGATCTTAGGTGGGTACAACCAAATGTTTACAACTTTATGGATATATTCATTTGATGATAAAATGTAATCCAAGAAGTCATGTGAGCTGGGAGATCTCACAGCCCAAATGGGCCAGGTAACCGAATCATATTCCTCCATCAAGGGAAGATTTTGATCCGAATCTGCCGAAGCTATTTGAGTAGCTGGGTTTGAAACTTCTACGACAGATAGAGGTGATCCAAATGCTTGCCAACATGGAAATGACATTACACAAGCTGAGGTCCCTTCATTTACTATGGTTAGACAGATGTTCTTACCATGGGACGTTACTTTAATATGAAAAGCAACTTTGGGAAGGATCCTACATATTGAATGGTTTATGTCTTATGTGATCAAAGTCTCATCGGATGGATCAACAACACAAATGGTAAACAATAGTTCCTTTCTTGGCGCAGAACGACATTGCAATACCTCCAAGGTCAACATGGCACATGGTACTTGAGCTAGGTCCTCAAGAACATTACTATTCTGAGAAGCTCACGTGTTGGGATTATGCATTGTTCTACGTAGAACACCTTTGGGGGGGTGTGGTACTAAGTCTATGGTTGGTTTCTCAATGTAGAGATAACCATCTGGTTGTGATTTCGACTGATTTGGTGTACTAGGAGAGACATCATAAGAATCAAGTCTTGTTTGAATGTTCATCTCAGGATCACACAAGAAGACATTGGCACTAGGATCATTTCCCCCGTGCGGGGGGGTTGGCTGGTTGCCCCCTGGCGGGGGTATTGATGTCAAAATAGTGGGTTGTTGTTGTCCACGGCATTGAAGCACAGTTGGTGCATCTACCTTCCCAGAGTTAGCATCTTTCTTACTCTTGTACTTCTTCTTCTTTACTCTAAGGTCTATTGATGAGACTGTGAGGATATCAGAATTGTTGGAGGGATTAGTAGGTTCCTGCATTGCCTGGCCAGCTGTGGGTTGCGAATTTTGAATAGAAACTTGTCCTGGATGTGGGGTAATCTGTTCAAGATGGTTGACAGAATACGTCAACCCATTCACATGAGGTTCATGTGGCAGCCTAGCTGGATCAAACACAGGTCTTGCAGGTTGGTTCCAAAAAGATTGGTTATTTTCTAGAACCTGACCACTCCATGGCGGAATGGGGTTAATGGTTGGATTTCCCCCTTGCGGGGTTAGGCCCGAAAAAGATTGGTTACTTTTGAGAACCTGACCACTGCATTGATGTGGTTCTTGGGTGTGATAAGAATTCCAAGGTGGGTTTCCCCTTTGTAGAGGTTGACCCCAAGAAGTTTGGCTACTTCCTGAAACATGACCAATCGGTGGATTACCTCCTTTCAGAGGTGGGGCACAAGAAGATGGGTTACTTCCTAGATCCCAACCACATGATGGCGGTTGAACTTGGTATTGAAAATCATTCCAAGGTTGACTTCCTCTTTGTGGAGGTGGCATCCAAAAAGATTGGTTACTTTCTGAATATTGCCCTGTCCATTGTGAACTAGGTTGCATGTATGGATTGCCCCCTTGCGGGGGTATGTTCCATTGAGATTGATGACTTGGTGGAACATTACCATTCCATTGCTGGTTGGGATTCATGAGTGGATTTCCCCCTTGCGGGGGTGGGCCCCAATTAGATTGGTTACTAGTTGGAATCAGACCATTCCATTGAATGCTTCCTTGGTTTGGATAAGCGTTCCAAGGTTGATATCCTCCTTGCTAAGGTGGGCCCCAAGAAGATTGGATACTTCCTGAAACCTCCCCACTCCATGGCGGAATGGGGTTGATAAGTGGATTGCCGCTAGGAATTGTGCTAGGATAAATCGGAGGATAACCCCCCGGGGCATTTCCACTAATATGAGGAGCATAGCCCCAATTGGCATAAATGTTCCATGGTTCATTGCTTCCGCCAGGAATATTACCATTCCATGGTGAAAGGTTGCCCCCAGAAGTAGAGTTTGGGCAAGTGTTTTGTATACCATGAGGACTCTGGTTTACTCCTTGTGTGTGTTGACCCTGATTAGCCGATCCATATGGAAAACCAATGTTTGAGAAAGCCATGGGGTCCCTTGTTGATTTGTGTATATCATTCAAACTTTCAGAAAGAGGTTTGATATCACCCAGTGACTCACGGATAGTAAATGCAACTGGTTCTGAAAGATTAATCAAATGAGGACTTTCATGAGCATGTGTGTGATGTTTTAATGTTTCAATTTCAACTAGAGTAAGATTATCAACTATGTATGTATTCATTTCGTGATGTGACGATGAATTCTCAGTCTTGATTTGATGTTGTTCTTCTCCAGCAATGTTAATTGAGTTGAAAATCAGTTCTGTTTCCAAGTCATTAGAATGTGGTTTTTGTGTCTGTCTCTGCAATGTAGCAGGGCCTTCAATTTTCGGTGACTCACCTCGCTGCCGCTGTGACTGGCGGATCGAGAGAGTAGCCACTTCTAAGAAGTTGATAAAAGGATGTGTTTAAAATGATAGTTTGAATCAAACAATCCTAAGGCAGTCTAGACTCCTCTCATTACCAGAAACTCTAGAAACAATGATGTCACCCCGAGGACTTGTCATTGAACATAGAATCCCTTCGATAAGCTCATGTCCCACTAAATAAGCAAGAAGGGGGAACCACCCTTACTTATCCAGATTGACCTCGTGCTTGACGCATGTTTCAGAAGCGCTTTCCCAACAAACGTTTTTTGCGACTAGTGGATTTACTCTCTTTAATCAATGTTAGTTTCAAATTTTTGGAGCCCAGGAGTGTTAACTCTCCAAACCTAATACGGGGAAGTAACCTAAACTTGTTGATGATATGAAAATCAAAAGTTTGTCAATTTTAGATTAAGCGCCAATTTTTAGTGGAAGTTTGCTTAGTCTTAGTAGTGGAAGTGAAACTGGTGGTGTTTTAGTGGAAGTGAAACTGGTGGTGTTTTGACTCGAAAACAAAATGAACCATAGAATGCAAGATGCTCACTATGCTATCTTTCAGTTTGATGAATATCCTAACTGAAGGAGGGTTAGAGGTTCATGAGCTTCTTTCATACATACAAAATTTCGAGTAGATTTCGTATGTTTATGCACAGTTTTTCTGAAATATGGATAATAATTGATGTGTAAAGACCAATGTAACCCAAACAGATATCTCAAGTAAACATGAATCTAATTCTATTACACGAGTAATCCCTGTTTTTCATTCACAAGATCGCCATAAGGCCCAAGTGAAGAGGATACGCAGAGCCCTTTGGAATGCTTTTGAATTAAATCCTAAACTGTTACACATGAGATCCACTTTCTCGTTCACAAGATCGCCATAAGGCCCAAGTGAAGAGGATATGGTGGCTCAGAAAATTGTATGCAAAAATTAAATCTACTCTATTACAAGTGAGATCCACTTTCTCATTCACAAGATCATCATAAGATGCAAGTGAAGAGGATACGGTGGCTTGATATAAGATGCTTTGAAAAGTGAACTCCTAAACTATTACAAGTGATACACTTTCTCATTCACAAGGTCATCATAAGATGCGAGTGAAGAGGATACGGTGCCTCATACACAATATATCTCAAGAAAACTAAACTTTAAAGGTGCAACTCTCTCTAATTGTGCATAAAAATCATGAAAACATTCTAACTCCAAAACAAAATGCCACTAATTAAAGTTTTAATTCTGTTTTTTGGAAAGAAATTTTTCTCAAATTATCTCAATCATGTGATGTTCAAGGTGTTCTTCAAATGCAAATGTGTGTGAAAGGTTCTTCAAAGTGTGTATGGTGCTTCCAAATGTGTATGGTTTATGTTTAATTAATTTTTCCAATCAGCATATGGTAAAGGTCTGAAATATTGAAAGTGCTTAAGGTGTTTTGGTAAACAATTTCTTAAGTGTGATTTTGGAGACTTGCAGTCATGTAAAGAGATATTAAGGGAGGTTAATATCAGTCCGTAAACATGTTAAAACAGGGATCTATCATCTCATAAGGTTGTAAGCAAAATAGATCTACTACCAATTGAACAAGATTGAAAATGAATTACAATTTGGAGCAGATTTTAAAGGTGTTTGGAAGTGGATTCCAATTGTGAATGTCTTGATCCAAATGTTATAAAAATTTCTTAAATTTTCAAGAGGAGTATAAGGCTGATTTAAAGCTGCACATAAGGCTCTAAACAAGTGTGTAAATGTCATACAAAACAGGTCTCAAAACAGATCCAAAGATGAAAGAGATCTCCTCCAACTAGTGTAAGATTACAAGTTTGAATTAATGTGCTTGGAAGGTGTGTAAACTTTGCAAAGAGGTAAAGGAGGTTCAAAAGAAGTTAAAGATCAGTCATAAGTATGATATAGAAGGGATCTAGGAGCTAATATGCTCTCAAGCTACAAGATCTATTACAACTTGAAGAAAAGATTGAAAAGAGAAAGCAAATTTGGAGCAATTTTTAAAGTTTTTGGAAGGGCATTCCAATGGGAGATATATTTGATCCAAATGATGCAAAAGGTTTTCAAAGGATCTCAAAAAGGAGTAATAAACTAAGTATGATCAACAAACTGATCTTGAGCTAAAGAACACAAGCAAAGATGTAAAGGATCCATCATAATTTGACATAGAAATTCAAATTTGGGGCAGATTTACAAGTTATTGAAAGATGAGTCCAAAGGCGAAGATCTAAGTTCAAATCATGCAAAGCATATCAACACTTTTTAAATGAGTGATAGGCTGATCATGAGCAGCAAATTAAGCTTCCAAAATAGGTCTGCAAATTCGCTTATTAAGCCTCCAAAACAGATCTAAAACAAGTTTCTCACAAACTAGGTGGATGAGTTGCAAATTGGAAACATAAAATTCAAGAAACTAGATGTAGAGTGGGATTTTGAAGCATTTGCTGCAAGAAAGGTGGGAGGAGGCCGGTTTGGAGGTCATATTGCTGGATCTATGGATCTTGAACTGATCTTTAAGCTCCAAGTGAGTAGATCACCAAAAAATGAAGAAAAATCATGAAATATGCAGAAATTTCAAGAGATTTCAAGCCATATGGTCGCCAATCTGATAATAGATTAAGTTGTTTGCATGTAGGGAGTTAGATATGCAACATATCAATCTATCTTACTAAGAAATGGTGAGTTCCTATGTCAGCAACATGAAAATATTATCACAAGTTTACAAAGATCTATATTCCTTAATCAAAACTCATTAAGATCTATATTCCTTAATCAAAACTCATTAAGATCTAGATTCATTTAAGAATTAAATTCATGCATGATAAGCCAAATTCAAACTCTTAGATGGTAGAAACTTGAATCCATTCATATTAAAACTAAGAAGAAGTACATCCTTACCAATGATCTTGGTGTGAATTGTAGAAACAAACTTCATCTTCATCTTTATCTTTATCCACTCCTAATCTATCATGCTACTCTATTTTTCCGCAAACCCTTTCAAGGATAGGCTTGATTGTTTTGAACCAAGAAATCCTACACCTCCATCTTCCATAGGGAGAAATGATTGCCACCAAACTTTTGAATCTCAGACTTGGTTAAACCTCCTATCATTGTTGCAACTCCCACTCGCAAAAAACCCTATGCTTGCAAGTTTTTTTTAGGACGTGGTACCAGTTATTAGAAAAAATATAAAAACATAAACAAATAACAATAACAATATAACACAAGATTTAAGTAGAAACCGTGATGTGTAGGCAAAACCATAGGGCAATGACAACTTTCATATTTTAAAATTACTTAACAAAAGACTTACAATGCTTTCTTCTTTTGTGATACAAATTTAGGGATCACTTCTCTTTTATAATGCATATGAGGGTTCCAGAAAAAACCAAAATACACTGTAAGGGTATATAAATTTTTTCCTCGAGGATCTACCCCAAAACCCTTGGAACATGAGGAACCCTAGGACATAGGGGGCCTAGCGACCCTCCCTGTGACCCCCTCACTTACCCGATGCATAAAAATCACATGTAGGGATAGTCGTGTACCGCTATACAAGAAAATGTCAAAGATATGGATATTGACTTCACATCCTAACACCTTAGTGGCATAAATGAAGGATAAATCCAAACATCCAAAGAAGAAAAACCCTCACAACAATAAGAAAAACAAGGGTCCCAAACCCTCTTAGCAAGTTACTACATCGAATGGTGATAAAGGAACTAAATCAAAAGGTAAGAATACTAGCCGACATTGAAATTTTTGTGGGTGATATGGTCATGTGGAATCTAAGTGTTTCAAGAAGATAGAATCCTTAGAATCAACAATGAAGAAGCATAACATCAATCTTGTTTCTTCTTCTAACTCTTCTTCTCATAGACATGCACTTTTTTCTTTTGGGTTTTCCTTTAATATATCTTCTTCTTCTAATGAATAGCTCATTGATTTTGGAGGAGTTTTGATCCAGATTTATGAAGGAACGAAATGAACCACAAAAATTTAACAGAGACAATGAAATACAGTAGAACACACTTTATATAATAAACAAAATATGCAGAAATTGTAAAAGAAATAGACTTGTTGAATGAATGCAACTTATCTCTGAGAAGAGATGTGACGGCTACGCACATTCGCTTCTTAGTCTTACAATGAGGCCGAAAGGCCTTTTAACATGATAAGAAAAACCGTAAACACCAAAACCCTAACCCCAAAAGATGAAACGCCAAAAGGATTGTGGACCCCATTATGGTTAGTTGATACATAAACTTCATTGGGGCGTAAATTTTGCATACGATCTCCGTTTGGGGTGCTTGATACACCATTGGAAAGGTCTAACCAAGGAGTATATGGTGGGGAGGTATAAAAAAGTTTAGCTAAAGCTAACACTTTGGAAAATGGATCGCAAAAAACCATCGTTTAGGTCCTCAAAATGGCCCTAGAAGTTCAAGACCTGAAAAATAGTAAAAAAACTACCCAACTGGAAAAAGCTATTTTGAACCAATGGAATAGGTGGGTGGCCACATATATCCATCTGGATCAGTCCCCACCCCTTAAAAATCAATGGTATCCATTGTGTTGAGTGTTTCCATCAGATGGGGAAAATTTTGTTGAACTTGGTTCCTGGTGAGCCATTTGCCTTTGTGGAGTATCTACCCTGCTTTGAAAACCTGATAGAGTAGGATATTCTATTGGTGGGTGGACTTAATATGTGTGCCCATGATTCGATTAATGGTGGCCTGTTCCATGAATTTTGGGTTGAGCTCGGTAGGTATCAACTGCTTTGCCACCTCGGATGTGTACAACAATGGTGGAAAATATGGCCGAAGGAGGTCCACATTGAATATAGGGTGCATACCAAGGAATAGGGGAATACTTAGTTCAAAAGAATTGTCACCTATAGATTGGTGATGGTGTAGTTCCCATAACGAAGTGGTCGAAGATTCTGATGGGGTCCTGGGAGGCGCCCTTTCTGCAAATGCAACCAAACTTTGTCACCCACCTAAAACTTGTGTGGAATCTGGTGTTGATCATGGCGTTGCTTGTACTTCGCATTAGCCTGCTCCAGAATATCATGGACCTACTAGCCGGGATGTCCTGAATCCTATCAATGAATTTGGCTGCTTTGTCAGAATCCATTTGATCCTGTGACGAGTACTCCAGTGTATATGCAAGGGGAATAGCTACATCAATGGGGTCCAATGGATAGAATCCCAAGTCCTCCTGGAAAGGGTTATGGCCAGTCGAACTGTGAAAGGATCTATTGTAGCTGTGTTGAATATATAGAAGGCTCGCATCCCATGTGTGTGGATGCTTGTATTTTTACGTGCGCAAGATATGCATGGACATTCAATTGACCACCTATGTCTTCCCATCAATTTGCGGGTGAAAGGAAGTAGACTTTGTGAGCTTGGTGTCCAACAATGACCATAAGATTGACCAAAATGTACTAAGAAACTTGTTATCTCGGTTAGAAATGATCATCTATGAGAGAACAAAATGAACCCATACATGCTCGAAGAAGAGCTTGGTTGTGGACTCAGTTGTTATAGTCTTCTTGCAGGTGGTCAGAATGGACATCTTGGAGAACCAGTCAACAACCACTAAAACACAGTCATTGCCATGCTTCGTGGTGGGTAAACCAGACGTAGTCCATTGAAATGGACTCCCAGGGTTGGTCAGGGGTAGGCATGGGAGTGTACAATCCTTGCTTCTTAATGGTTGGTTTGGAAATTGCACAGGTAGTGCACGATCTGATATACTTAATGACATATTGTCAGCGCTTTGGCCAGTAAAAATATTTCTGCAGTACTGTCGCGGTATTTTCCACGTCAAAGTGGCCTACTACCCGAATATAATGGGATTCCCAAATAATCTTCACATGCTCGCTTGTAGGAACACAAAGATGACCTGAGTGGCATAAAAAACCATATTGAAGATTAAAATCAACAACTGGAGTGCCCGCTTCCAATATTTTATAGGTAGTGGCAAAGTCAGGATCGTTTCCATAAAGTGGGGGCCACCTAGAAGTCTCATGGCCATAAGAGTCGACAACCGTGGTTAATGTTGTAATTGGAGGTCGAATGAGCTAGTTAGAAACCCGGTTGGTGCTTCCTTTCTTGTACTTGATGTTGAGGTGGAACTGCTGCAAGTATGTGGACCCGCTTTTGATGGCGGTCATTCTGTAATTTTTCTTGTGTTTGCATGAACTGTAGAGGTCAGTGATTAGTGTGAATTGCTATCTCCTTCCCTAGGATGTAGCAGCTTCCACTGTCGGCAGGCTTGAACAATGGAGTACATCTACTTATCATTGGTGGGATACTTGTGGATGGTATTTGAGAGAGTATCACTATGAAATTCCATGGGATGTCCGTGTTGAGTGTGGACTGCGACAATAGCATAGTCCGAAGCATCCATGTCAATCTCAAAGGGTTGTTGGAGATCGGGTAAGGGGAGTTCCGGTGCTGAGCACAAGTGATGTTTCAAAGCCTCAAATTATTTATGTTGTGACTCGGTCCACACAAATTTGGATTTACCACCACCCTTGGTTACTTGGTTGATGGGCCAAGCGACATGAGAGAACTCCAACATGAACTTGCGATAGAATTTGGAAAGGCCTAAGAAACTATGGAGATTAGTTAGTGTTGTTGAGGCCAACCAATCATGAATGACTTGGATCTTGGTGTGATCCACATGCACCCAATGCTCATCGACAATGTAACCTAGGTATTGGACTCATTGCATGCCAAATGAACACTTCTCCAGGTTAGCATACAACTTGTGTTGTCGAAGAGTGTCGAGGACCTGTTGAATTTGCTTAAGGTGTTCGGCTCAATTTTTGCTGAAGATGAGGATGTCATCCATATATATGACCACAAAGGAATTGGTGAAAGGCCACAATATGTCATCCATCAACCTCATCAAAGTGGCAAGAGCATTAGTCAAGCCAAAAGGCATGACCAACCATTCGAATAGACCCTCTTTAGACTCAAAGGAAGTCTTCCAAATGTCAGTGGGTTCTAATGGGACCTAGTGGTAGCCCGAATTCATATCAATATTACTAAAGTACTTGACCCCCTTAAGTTGGTCAAGGAGGTCGTCAATTCAGGGGATCAGGTACCGATTCTGAACTGTCATCTTGTTGAGGGCTCTGTAGTCAATGAAGAGACGCCATGTCCCATCTTTCTTCTACACCAACACTATTGGACTTCTGCAAGATGACGAGCTTGGCTGAATGTTCCCTTTTTTAATCAATTCTTGGATATGGAATTTGATTTCCTCATTTTCCAATAGGAAGCGCCTGTATATTGGCCCATTTGGTAAAGGCGCTCCAGGGGTCAGATCAATTGAATGCTTGACTTGGCAATGCAAAGGTACCCAGGTAGGTGAGGTGAAGATGTCCTTGTATTCTTCCACCACTTTGTCCACCTGTTTTTGCTTTGTGGAGGGACCTGGTGGAGAGGTGTTGGATGTAGCCGTGATCTTGTATTAACTCTCAGAGCGAATCATGAAAAGGACAAACTTCTCAGTCTAGGAGATAACCTTTCTGCACTGCTTGGCTGAGACCATCAAAATATCATACTTTGGAACTACCTCGGGTATCCTGTAGAGTTTTTTTCCCAAAGTAACAATGACACTATGAGGTCAAGACTCTTATACAACATGATGTTTCCACACATATGGTTGACCTAAAATAACATCACAAACTTCAAGTGGGGCAATATCACACAATACCTCGACTTGAAGGGCTTGATGTCATAGGGAAAGAGGTTAACTAACATGGAGATCTCGTCCTTGGATAATCCACCCAATGTTGTATGGTTGTGGATGTGGTGTTGTTAGCAACTTCAACCACTTGACAAATTCCGCCTTTTGGATAAAATTGAAATGTAGTGGGGCACCCTTCACCCACATCTGTGAATGGAAAAGGCTCTCACCTTCCTCCTACTCCTTTGGATAGTCTGGATGGACTTTGGTAGTAGCGATGGTAGCACTGGGTTCAATATCGATGATGTTTTTCTCCTTGTCGAGATCGAACTCAAAGTCGGAGCCTAGATTTAAATCTAAAGCTTTTAGTTCAACAACCATTGATTGATTTTCAAGGCATTCATTAGAGTTGTGCATGGGTATTTTATGGAAATCGCACCACTTCCCAGTTTCTTTCTTCATTTTTTCAGTACGCTTCTTTGCTTGCGGCTTGACTGGTTTCCTGGAGGCTGACTATCCTTGCTCTGTCCTCAATTTTGCATGTTCAGGATTCCTTTTCCCGGCTTATATTGTGAGGCATTTGCAGATCCAAACTCCTATTTATTTCGCTGCTTGAATTTTTGCTCAATTTTGACATCATATTGATAAGCAGATCCCAGTGACGAGATGGCCAGAAACTCCATTTTTTTGGATGTATCTATGTATACCACCACGGTATGTTAGAACCAGATGTTGTTCAGAGTCTTTGATACCAATATTAGTGCGCAAGGTATGGAAAATATTGGTGAACTCTAGCACTGTTTGTTTCCTCTCCTGACGCAGTGTGGTCCATCTCATGTACTAGTCTTCATAGTTTCCAACAGGGCAATATTGCTCCTTAACTGCATCCACGAAAGATGCCCAGGTGGGTCTGGGTGTAAACATTCCAGACTCCTCTATGATCCATTTCTCATAGTATGTCTCCCACTAATCTTTGACATGGGGAACAACCTTAAGGAGTGCAAAAGTGATCTTCTCGCTATTGGAAAAATTTTGGACCGAAAAATAATCCTTATCAGGTTTATCGATTTTTCCAAAGCATTTGCATCTATTTTCCCTTCAAATACAAGAATATCAAGATTAACTTATAACTTGAAGGGGGCGGTGCCTCCAAAGTGGCTGCTTGATGTAGATGTGTCTGTTGTTGTCGGCAGCCGCTGGAGGATTTGGGAGAAATTATCCATCATCTCGTTCCTCTGTCACGTGAGGGATTCCTCGAGCAACAACTTGAAAGGATCTCCTGCTCCTTCATCTCTCTTTTCTTCCTTCATGGGAGGTCGTCAGGTTTGGAGAGGGCGATCTTTCAAAGGCTCAACTAGTTCACGACCCAACTCCTTGTACACTGACATCGTTGGGGACATGCACTAAGACAAAAATAAAGACCAGACTGCTCTAATACCACTGATCCATATTTATGAAGGAACAAAATGAACCACAAAAATTTAACAAAGACAATGAAATACAATAGAACACATTTTCTATTAATAAACAAAGTATCCATAAATCTTAATAAAAGAAATAGACTTGTTGAATGAAGGAAGCTTATCTCTGAGAAGAGATGTGATGGCTACACCCATTCGCTTATGAGTCTTACAATGAGGCTGAAATGCCTTTTAACATGACAAGAAAAACCCTAAACACCAAAAACATAACCCCAGAAGATGAAACAACAAAAGGTTTGTGGACCCTGTTATGGTGAGTTGATACATCAACTTCATTTGGGCGTAACTTTTGCATACAATCTCCGTTTGGGGTGCTCGATACACCGTTGGAAAGGTATAACCGAGGGGTATATGGTGGGGAGGTTCTCAAAAGTGTAGATAAAACTAACACTTTATAAAATGGATCTTAAAAAAACATCATTTAGGGCCTCAAAATGGCCCTGGAAGTTCAAGACCTGAAAAACAGTAAAAAAAATGCCAAACTGGAAAAAGTTATTTTGAGCCAATGGAATAGGTGGGTGACCACCTATATCCATATGGGTCAGTACTCCCCCCTTAATAAGCAATTGTATCCATTACGTTGAGTGTTTCCAACAAATGGAGAAACTTTTGATGAACTTGGTTCCTGGTGAGCCATTTGCCTTGGTGGAGTAGCTGCCTTGCTTTGACAACTTGATAGAGTTGGATATTATACTAGCGGGTGGACTTGACCTGGGTGTCCATGGTCCTAGCAATGGTGTCATGTTCCATTCATTCTAGGTTGAGCTCGGTAGGTGTCAACTGCTATGCCACCTTGGATGTTTCCAACAATGGTGGAAAATATGGCTGAAGGAGGTCCACATTGAATACATAATGCGGACCAAGGAAGGGGGGAATACTTAGTTCAAAAGCATTATCACTTACATCCTTTTTGAAGGTGTAATTACCATAGATAAGTGGTCAAAGCTTTCGATGGGGTCCAGTGAGGTGTTCTTTCTGCAAATGCAACCAAACTTTTTCACCCACCTAAAACCAATGTGGAATCCAGTTTTGATCATGGCGTTGCTTTTACTTCGCATTGGACTTCTCCATAATATCGTGGACCTACTTGCAGATGTGTTGAATCATTTCAATGAATTTGGTTTCTTTGTTAGCCTCCATTTGATCTTGTGACGAGTCCTCCAGTGTAGATGCAAGGGGAAGAGCTACATCAATGGGGGCCAATGGCTAGAATCCCAAGCCCACCTGGAAAGGGATATGGGCAGTCAAACTGTGTAGGGATTTGTTGTAGATGTGTTGAATATATAGAAGGCTCTCATACCATGTGCATGGATGCTTGGATTTGTACATGCGCAATATATGCATGACCATCCGATTGACCACCTATGTCTTGCCATCAGTTTGTGGGCAGAAGGCAGTAGACTTGGTGATCTTGGTGTCTAATAGTGACCATAAGCTTGACCATAATGTGCCAAGAAACCTGCTATCCCGGTCAGAAATGATCGTTTTTTGGAGACCAAAATGAACCCATACACGCTCGAAGAAGAGCTTGGATATGGCCTCGACTTTTATAGTCTTCTTGCAGGCAGTCAGAATGGCCATCTTGGAAAACCAGTCAACAACCACAAAAACACAGCCATTGCCATGCTTGGTGGTGGGTAAACCAAACATGTAATCCATCGAAATGGACTCCCGGATCCAGTCAGGGGTAGGCAGTGGAGTGTACAATCCTTTCTTCTTAATGGCTAGTATGGAAATCGCGCAGGCTATGCACAATCTGATATACTTAATGACATCCTGTCGAAGCTTTGGCCAGTAAAAATATTTATGTAGTACTGCCATGGTATTTTCCACACCAAAGTGGTCTGCCACCCAACTGTAATGGGATTCCCAAATCATCTTCGCCCGCTCAATTGTAGGAACATAGAGATGACTTGAGTGGCATAACAAACCATCTTGAAGATGAAAATCAATGCTTCCAATAGTTGATAGGTAGTGGCAAATTCAGGATCGTTTCCATAAAGTTGGGGCAACCTAGAAGTCTTATGGCCATAAGAGTCGAGAACTGTGGTTAATGATATAATTGGAGGTTGACTGAGGTAGTCAACAACCCGGTTGGTGATTCCTTTCTTTTACTTATGTTGAGGTGGAATAGTTGCAAGTATGTGGACCACTTTTGATGATGGACATTCTGTAATTTTACTTATGTTTGCATTAACTACAAAGTTCATTGATCAGTGTGAATTACTATCTCCTTCCCCACGATGTAGTGCTTCCATTTTCGATAGGCTTGAACAATGGAGTACATCTCCTTATCATAGGTCGGATACTTGTAGATGACATCTAAGAGAGTCTCACTATGAAATTCCATGGGATGTCCATGTTGAGTGAGGACTGCACCAATAACATGGTCTGAAGCATCTGTCTTAATATCAAAGGGTTGTTATAGATCGAGTAAGGAGAGTACCGACGCTGAGCACAAGTGATGTTTCAAAGCCTCAATGCTTTCGGTTATGCCTCATTCCACACAAATTTGGCTTTACTACTACCCTTGGTTACTTTCCTGACGGGCCAAGCAAAACTAGAGAACCCCAACACGAACTTGCGATAGAAGATGGAAAGGCCTAAGAAACTGTGGAGCTCGGTTAATGTTGTTGGGGCCGACCAATCGCAAATGACTTGGATATTGGCGGGATCCACATGCACCCCATGCTCATCCACAATGTAACCTAGGTATTGGACTCACTACATGCCAAATGAACACTTCTATAGGTTAGCATACAACTTGTGCTCTCGAAGAGTGTTGAGGACCTATTGAATGTGCTTCAGGTGTTCGACCCAATTTTTGCTAAAGAGTAGGATGTCATCTAGATATACGAACACACAGGAATTGGTTAAAGACCGCAATATGTCATCCATCAAACTAATGAAAGTGGAAGGAGCATTAGTCAAGCCAAAAGGCATGACCAACCATTCGAAAAGACCCTCTTTAGACTTGAAGTAAATCTTCCAAATGTCAGTTGGTTCTATTGGGACATGGTGGTATCCCGAATTCAAATCAATCTTACTGAAGTACTTGGCCCCCTTAAGATGGTTAAGGAGCTCGTAAATTCATGGGATCGGGTACCGATTTTGAACTATGATCTTGTTGAGGGCTCTGTAGTCAATGCAAAGACTCCATGCCCCATCTTTCTTATGCACCAACACTATTGGACTTCTGCAAGGTGACGAGCTTGGCCGAATGTGTCCCTTTTGAACCAATTCTTGGATCTGGAATTTGATTTCCTCGTTTTCCAATAGGAATCTCTTGTATATTGGCGCATTTAGTAAAGGTGCTCTGGGGGTCAGATCAATTGAATGCTTGAATTGGAAATGCAGATGTGCCCCGGTAGGTGAGGTGAAGATGTCCTTGTATTATTCCACCACTTTTCCCACCTGCTTTTGCTTTGTGGAGGGGACCTGGTGCAGAGGTCCTAGATGTAGCTGCGATATTGTATTCACTCTCAGATCGAATCATGAAAAGAACAAACTTATCGGTTTGGGATATAACCTTTCTGCACTGCTTAGCTGAGACCAACGAAATAATAGACTTTGGAACTACCTATTGTATCCTGTAGAGTTGTTTTCCCAAAGTAACAATGACATTACGAGGTCGAAACTCATATACAGCAAGACGTTTCCACATATCTGATTGACCTAAAAGAACATTACAAACTTCAAGTGGGGAAATATCACTCAATACCTCATCTTTGAAGGGATTAATGTCATAGAGAAAGAAGCACTATTGACTGGCGCTGAGATATCATCCTTGCATAAGCCACCTAATGTTGTATGGGTGTGGATGTGGTGTTGTCGAAAAATTCAACTGCTTGAAAACTTATTCCTAGATTAATTTCTTTTGGCTACTGCTGTCAAAAATGAAATGCAGCGGGGCTCCCTTCACCCACATATTTGAATGGAAAAGGCGCCCACCTTCCTCCTACTCCTCTAGATCGTTTGGTCGTACTTTGGTAGTAGCGATGGTAGCACTGGGTATGACATCGATGATATTTTTCTCCTTGTCGAGATCGGAATCAGAGTCGGAGCCTGGATTCAACTCTGAGGCTTTTAGCTCATCCCCCAATGACCGTTTTGCATGACATTCATTAGTGTTGTGCATGGGGATTTTATGGAACTTGCACCACTTCCCAGTTTCTTTCTTCATTTTTTCAGTACCCTTCTTTGCTTGCGGCTTGGATTGGTTTCCTATAGATTGACTATCATTGCTCTTTCCTTGGTTTTGCGTGTTCGGGGTGTCTTTTCCCGGCTTCTGTTGTGAGGCATTTGCATATCCAAACTCCCATTTATTCCACTGCTTGAATTTTTGCTCAATTTCGACAACATATCAATAAGCAGATCCCAGTGACGAGATGTCCAGAAAATCCATTTATGTTTGGATGTATCTATGTAGACCACCACAGTATTTTAGAACCAGATGTCATTTGGAGTCTTTGATACCAAGCTTGGTGCATAAGGTATGGAAAATATTGGTGACCTCCGACACTGTTTGGTTCCTCTCCTGACGCAATGTGGTCCATCTCATGTAATGGTATTCATAGTTTCCAACATGGAAATATTGCTCCTTATCCGCATCCACAAAATATTCCTAGGTGGGTCCGGGTGTAAACATTCCAGACTCCTTTGTGATCTGTTGCTCACAGGAGGTCTCCCACCAACCTTTGACATGGGGAACAACGTTAAGGAGTGCAAAAGTGATATTCTATCTATTGGAAAAATTTTGGACCGAAAATAACCCTTTAGCATATTTATCCATTTTTCCAAAGCATCTGCATATATTTGACCTTCAAATACAAGAATATTGAGGTTAAATTGTACCTTGAAGGGGGCGGTGCCTCCAAAGTGGTCGCTTGATGTAGATGCGTCTATTGTTGTCGGTAGTCGATGGAGGATTTGGGAGAAAATGCCCATCATCTCATTCCTCTATCGTGTGAGGGATTCCTCAAGCAACAACTTGAAAGGATCTCCTGCTCCTTCATATCTCTTTTCTTCCTTCATGGGAGGCCGTCGGGTTTGGCGAGGGCAGTCTTTCAAAGGCTCAACTAGTTCAAGACCCAACTCCTTGTACACTAACATTGTTGGGGACATGCACTGAGAAAAAAATAAAGATCAGATTGCTCTAATACCACTGATCCATATTTATGAAGGAACTAAACGAACCACAGAAATTTAACAAAGACAATGAAATACAATAGAACACATTTTCTATGAGTAAACAAAATATGTGAAACTATCCATCATCTCATTCCTCTATCGCGTGATGGATTCATCAAGCAACAACTTGAAAGGATCTCCTGCTCCTTCATCTCTTTTTTCTTCCGTCATGGGAGGCCGTTGGGTTTGGCGAGGGCAGTCTTTCAAAGGCTCAACTAGTTCGAGACCCAACTCCTTGTACCCTGACCTTGTTGGGGACATGCATTGAGAAACAAATAAAGAGCAGACTGCTCTGATACCACTGATCGATATTTATGAAGGAACAAAATGAACCATAGAAATTTAACAAAGACAATGTAATACATTATAACACACTTTCTATTAATAAACAAAATATGCAGAAACTATAAAAGAAATAGACTTGTTGAATGAAGGCAACTTATTTCTGAGAAGAGATGTGACAGCTACACGCATTCGCTTCTGAGTCTTACAATGAGGACGAAAGGCCTTTTAACATGATTATAAAAACCCTAAACACTAAATCCATAACCCCAGAAGATGAAACACCAAAATGTTTGTGGACCCCATTATGGTTAGTTGATACATCAAATTCACTGGGGCGTAACTTTTGCATATGATCTCCGTTTGGGGCGCTCGATACATTGTTGGAAGGTCTAACTGAGGAGTATATGGTGGGGAGGTTTGGCACAGTGTAGCTAAAGCTAACACTTCGGAAAATGGATTGCAAAAAAACATCGTTTAGGGCATCAAAATTGCCCCGAAAGTTCAAGACCCGAAAACAGTAAAAAAACCGCCAAACTAGAAAAAGCTATCTTGAGCCAATGGAATAGGTTGGTGGCCACCAATATCCATCTAGATCAATATTATCATCTAGCTAAGGATAAATCCATTTTCTGATCTAAATAAATGCAACGTCAAACAAATATTTGTTGGTGATGATAGATCTCTTAGTGTTGTAGGATCTAGAACAATTCAGCTAGATGATAGTCATTTCAACGTTGTATTATGTGTTCCAAGTATTTCCTGCAATTTCTAGGAAGTCTATCAGATCACTCATTTTGGTGAAGGTAAGACTGTATATTTTACACCTCGCGAAGTTGTAATAAAGTATTACAAATATCCTAAGGATGTCTTAGCAACCAGAATTGTTGATGATATTACCAAGTTGTACATATTTCACAACTTTTGGTCATCACCTTTTCTCTTAGTTTTTATTGCTCATAGCGATGACTTAAACAAACTTTGGCATGGACAATTTGTTCATTTAAAATATTTCTCATTGCAGTAACTATGTAATTAGAAAATGGTGATTGGTCTTCCTTTCGTTTTTTGCAAAGATGGTTTTTGTCTCAAGTGTGTTCTTGGCAAAAATCATCGAGACAATTTTGACAAATGTGCCTCTTAGCATGCCTTGCTCCCCTTGCAACTTGTTCACAGTGATTTGTGTGTTCCGCTTCATTTTTCTTCTTTCTCTCCCTTCATGTACTTCTTAAATTTCATTGATGACTTCTCCGAATGCACTTGCGTTTACCTTTTTAAACTTAAGAATGATTTTTTTGACATGTTTTTGGCCTACAAGGCCCTTGTAGAAGAACAATATAGTCATAAAAAACACAAGTTAAGAACATGTAATGGAGGTGAACATGTAAACATTAAATTTACAAATTATTTCATTGCATAGGGCATTCAAATACAACATATTGTTCCATACACACCACAACAAAACAAATTTGTTGAGAGAAAGAATCACACATTAAAGGAAATGGAAAATTATATGATCCAATCTTAGGGATTAAGTCCTCATTTTTGGGTGGAAGCCATTAACTATGCAAATTACATAATCAATCACACTCCCACAAAAGTTTTAAAAGTTATAACATCGGAACTTGAAGCAAGGAGTAAAATTAAACTTGATATAATCCACTTTTGTGTGTTCGGTATTGAAGCATGGACTCACATTCCCGATTAAAAACGGAAAGCATTAATACAGCCTGTGAGAAGTGCATATTTGTTGGATATATTGAAGATGTAAAAGGCCATAGAATTTTTCAACTTAAATCCAATGACATTATTATTAGAATAAATGTTAAATTTGATGAAAATTTCTCAGCTTGTGAGCCTAATTCGGTCTATGTGCCATCTTTGGCCTGCGAACCATCTTCGATAACTGTGCCAACTTCTATTCCCAACTTCTTTGTTAGTGATCCTACTCCATTTTCTTCTTCATGTGATGACAGTGAGGATGAAAATCCAGCTCTTCCTACTCACGGTCCTCTAGTTGGGTTCATTAAAGATGAATCTGCACCAATACCATTGATTCTTATACATGTCCATTCAACATGAGAAGTAGCTGGTAATCTTGTCGGTGATCCTACAGATCAATGACACACACTTGCATAGTTCCAATGAACCTCTTCTCTTTTGGCTCAAGTTTTAGAGACCCATGATTCATACGCATTTGTAGAAGCTTCTATCCATCCAGATTGGGATGCAACTATGAATGAAGAATAATGTTTCATAATGACGATTGATACTTGGGATCTTATATCTCTTCCAAAAGGAAGTGTAGGTATAACTCTTGAATTATCTCATTTCATTCACCAAACACTTGATTTATACATTGGTTATGTGTCTCTTGGTATTTGGATTCCAAGTGATCCGTTAGAGTCTCCAAGACTCTTTATCTTTCCTAACTAAAATTGAAAGCATAATTATTTATTTACAATGACTCCTGTAGGATTCTAACATTCCCCCCTTAATCCAAAGGGGTTTTTGTAAGTCCGAGCATGGTTTTAAATCTTTCAAACTTTTCTCGTCCAAGTGCTTTGGTGAAGATATATGCAATTGTATCATTTGTGGAATAATGACGTAAATGAATTGTCTTGGCCTCTACATGGTGTTGAATAAGATGATACTTTGTGTTGATGTGTTTGTTTCAATCATGGAATCTAGGATTCTTGGCCAACTTGATTGCAAAAGTATTGTCAATCAAAAGTGGAGTGGATTTCTCTTGTTTCTCTTGCAAATATTCAGGTATCTTCTTGAGCCACACAATCTCTTTGGTTGCTTCTGCAACAGCTATATATTTTGCCTCTGTTGTCAAATCTGTTGGAACTGACTGTTTGTGTGATCTCCAAGAAATATTTGTTGATCCAAGACTCATCGTGTATCCAGAAGTGGACACTCATGTTTCTTTGTCACCATTGAAGTCTGAATCAAAGTGCCTAATAAGTTTGAATTCATCCACCTTAGATTACTTGAGTCTCTTTCAATTATCTTAGAACTGTCTTTGCTACAGACCAATGTCCTTCACAAGGTTTGTGCATTAACCGTGAAATAATGCTAACAACATAAGAAACATTTGTTCTAGTGGTAATAAGGTAGATAAGGATCCCTACAAGTTTTCGGTACTTGGTTCCATCCTGAAAGTATTTTCCTTCACTTGATTTGAGCTTTAGCTTTTGTTACATTGGAGTTGAGAGCGAGTTGCAGTCTGTCATACCAAATCTGTTCAACAATTCTCCAATATACTTTTTCTGAGAGATGAATATGTACATAGGATGTTGAGTCACTTCAATTATTAAGTAGTAGTGAAGATGTTCCAGATCGGTCATTTCAAAGCCTTTCTTTAAGTCTTTCTTTATGGATGCTATATAAATTTCATTGTTCCCTGCCATTAAAATATCATCCACATATACTACAAGAAACACAATAGATCTTCCAACTTTATGTACAAACAATGTTGTGTCATCAAGATTGCAATGTTTGAAATTCAACTTTAGAAGATGCTTGATTAGATTTTCATACCATGCTCGAGCTGCTTGTTTCGGGCCATACGAGGACTTGACAAGTTTGCATACCTTGTGTTCTTGTCCCTTCACAATAACACCTTCTGGTTGAGACAAGAAGACATTTTCTTTCAAGTCTCCATTAAAGAATGTTGTCTTTACATCCATTTGATGAACTTTCCAATCATTTTGTGCAGGCAAGGAAAGTATCGTATGGATGGTGCCCCATTTTGCTGTGGGAGAGAACATTTCTTCATAGTCAATTCCTTCTTTTTGTGCATAGCCTTTTGCCACGAGCCTTGTTTTGTGTTTGTCAAGTGATCCATATGATATGTATTTGTTCTTGTATACCCATTTTCTTCCAATTGGTTTGGTTCTGATTGGAGGGTCAAGTAGCTTCTAGGTTCCATTCTTCATGAGTGCATCATACTCATTTTGCATGGTTCTTTGCACTCATCATGAGTAGCAGCCTATTCAAAGGAATTTGGTTCAAATTTATCAGTTTTTTAGGATGACAAGGAGACTGCAGTGGCGCCAAGTATTCATTCTCTGGTTCAAGGAGAGGAGAGTGAATCTCTCCAAAGCATTGGCAGAAGACTCATCCAACATAGAGAGGATGAGCAGGATCCAGAGTTTCGAGTTGTCTTCCGACATCAGCTTCCAGAGCTAGTGGGAGTTCTTGACAGTGGTCAAGATGATAATGTTGGGACCTCCCTCGTTAAGAGGGAGTGTTAGAAATGTAACTCAGGAGGTCCCGCCATGATTTTGTAATGTTTACATGGTGGGAACCATTTTTTACTATCCTAGGATGTTTTATAATATAAAAGTGACTTTATATTTTTTAAATGAATTAAAAGTTAAGTTGTGCGTCCCAAAACGTTTTGTGAGCATTTAATAATAAAGTGTATTATTAAATGAGCATTTAAGGTGAACCTTTAAGATATGATTGATCTCAGCCATTGATGAGTTAGTTGAAATTAATTAGTTAGGGTTTTGGGAAAAGGAAAGATATAAAGACATCTAGGGAAGAGAGAAAACATTCATTGAAGTCACATCAAGAGAGAAGAAGACAAGTGAGAGAACGAAATTAAATCTTGAAGAAGATTTATGTTTTATGAGAGCTGATCATCAAGACAAGTTGTGGGCACGATTCCCAAGAAAGTTCTGAAATATTCATCAGACCGTACAACCAAACCGTACAACCATCTATGCAGACCACACATGCACATAATTCGAGGTAGTTTTGCTGGCACTGTTTTCGAGACAGTTGAGGTCAAATTTGGCACAAATTTCAAGACTGTTTTCTGCAGTTAATGCTGGGAAGAATCCGTACAGTCCGTACTTGGCACGAATACTGAAAAATTGTCGTGTACAGTTCACCCGTGTGAGTTGACTATAAGTATTATTTGGCACATTTTCCAATGCAGATTTGCAGATGAGTGGGGTTTCTGAGATTTGTTTTTGATGTTGTAGAAGAAATTATGAGTTGTTGAATTTCTGAGTTTATCTCTCATAAATAAAATTCTTTCTCTGGGTTTTCCTCTGGTGAGGTTGTTACCCTAGGCTTGGCCCTAAATTTATGTGTTGCATTAATCTTCAGTTCAGGAGTTTGGTTGTATTTTATTTATGCTTAAACTATCATAAATTTTATTACAGTGTGGTACATGAATTCATAGTTTAGAAAAGTTATAAATCAGATTTGCAATCAAATTGTTTGATAAAAGTCCAATAAGAAGTTTTGTGATTTTTTATCAAAAATATTAAGGGGAATCCAGGCAACTTAAGCCTAATTGATCCAATTCCTTGTGGTTTGAGGCTAGATTTATCTGCAAAGTACACTATGTCATTTGCAATGTCATTTAGTTCTTCAAAGTAATCTTTTCTAAAAGTCATATGAGATGTTGCACCAGTATCAAGTAACCAACAATCTTTGTAAGATGAAAGAGATATTATTTCATTAATTCCAAGACTACAATGCGCAGAATCAGGGGATTTACCAGCCTCTTGGTTTTTATTCTTATCTTCTTTATTCTTATTATGTTTTCCTTTGATGGAGTCCCAAGATGCCCAACACTGATCTGCTTCATGTGCAATCTTCCGCAACGCTTGCACTTCTTATATGATCTTCTACTAGAGTTGTTTATTCCTCCTCTTCCTCTGCCTCTTTTGCCGCTATCTCCCTTGGAAGGGTCTTTAGGCTTGTTCTTTTCTTTCTGAGCAAAGCAAAGAGATTCTCCAGTCCTCTCATTTGTCTTATTTCCAAAAGATTTATCTATGTCTGTAATCTTCTCTACCAGGATGTCAAAAGTAAGGTCTTTCAACTTGTCGTTTAGTTGCAAGGATTCAAGATAGTTTGAGTGAATAGGATAAAGAGACTTTACAAATGCAGCAAGTGGAAGGTCTGGTTTCATACCCAAGGCTTGAATTTTATGCATGATTGCTCTTATCTCAGATGCAACCAGCATGGGATCATTATCTTTTACTTCCAGACTGAATAGCTTTAACATTAATTGGATCACTTCCATTTCAGAGTGCGAGTCATACAAATCCTTTAGAGTTTTAAAAGCTTCATAACATGACTTTGCAGGCAATATATGTTGGCTCACCTCTTCACTGACAGTGGCAAAAATCATGGCTAAATATTTCTTGTCTTTGGACTGCCAATATCAAGCTCTTTCTCTGATGTCAGAGGCTTTGGAGCTGATGTGATGATAGTGCCTTCATCGGTGTGAATGGTCTTTCCTTCGTAAATGCCATCCCACAAGTCATTGTAGACGTATGTAGCCTTGATCCTCCTCCACCATTCTGCAAATGCGTCTTTGCCGGTGAGTGTAGCACCAACTATTGATGCTATAAAATGCATCTTCTTCAATCTGGAACCTGCAACTTACACAATGCTTGAATAAAATATAGGATGCAAGTTTAAATTCCTGCTCCTTTGTTTGCAGAACACAACAACTCTCTACTTGATTTTGCAACTCTATTTTGCAACACTATTACATACAATTTTCCCTCTCATAGTTCTCTTTATAAATGAAGATTACAATGTGTCTCAATACAATATTTCTCAAATATATCAATTCTCACCCTTACACTATAATTATTTACAATAACACACAATGGCACTAGAAGCACTAATCTTGAATCTTCGGATAGTAATTACATAGAATCAGGGTTTTCATCATATAAATAAATATAACAATCGCACTAAGCAATAATATTCCAGTCCTACAAAAACCTAGGGTTTGCATATCACACTTGATACCTCCATGCTCCACGCAAATATTTAACACATTTGCAGCCTCAAAACAAACAATTATCAACTCCAGGTCTTGGTATTGTAACAAAATCCACCAACTTGTTGAATTGTTCACCAATGTTGAGGTTGCAGCAGAAACAAGAAAAGGACGCAGCAATAAACATGACCTCCAATCGGAAATCTCAAGCTCAACTTGCAGTCACAATACCTTTGAATGAGGAGTCACAGCTCTTGTCAACGCAGGCTCCAAATGGGGCGCAGTCTAGCCTAACTCCACAATGTGGCAATAACGTGCAACTCGTTGTAATTTCTAGCCACGTTATCTCACCAGAATGCAGCAGCTCGCAGCTCCATAAGATGGTCGAGCAGCACCTTCAACGCGCAACACCTTGTACTTCACTATTTGGGAGTGCAACTCTTCTCCACGCAGCTAGATGGACACGGTCTCCAGGATATGGTAGAGGTACTCTCCACGTCGATGGTAGTCTCCACGTAGTCTTCCACTCAACACAGGTCACATCTCTATGATCACAACGAGTAGCCCACACAAAATCTTATCACTGTATCCTCCAAGCAAAACGTAGCTATCATCTCCAATATAGACAGCTTCACAAACTTTCAATCTCAAATTTCAACTCATGGGTCATATTTCATGTAAGATTAGGGTTTAATGTAGAGGCTTCAAGAAATAATACTGCATCAACTCTAAAGCAACAACGGGGGAAGAGAATTATTTTTCACACAGAAATTGAGAGTTCAAACATTTGTGATGGCACAAAAAATACAATCGCTTTACACAAACTCTTGCAGATGAGAGAAGCAACTGAACCACAGAGGGAATTTTGGAAGCCAGGACGCAGAATGCACGCGGGAAAAGAATTAATTATGGCAGAACGTAGGACTAAGAGGGCTCAAAGGGTAGGCCTGAAAGTCTGAGGAAGAATGCAGAGCCAAATTAGGCAGTCTGACAAGCACATCAATGGAAGAACACGAGGTATGGCACGCAGCTCTCATACCACTTTTGTTAATATTAGTATAAAATTCACAACAAGAGCATAATAAGGATCACTGGAAGAAACATAATCACAAGATAGACACAGATTTATCCTGGGAAACCCTCATGGGGTAGAAAACCGAGCAAAACTTCCTCAATATAGATGTTCAAAAGTACAAAGATGAAATCCCCAAAACAAGATCTCCTTCTCCATCGCAGATCTCTCTTTCTCTCCTATGCGCAATCCATAAGTGAGTGTGTGTGCAAATGAGGAGCACACCTCCTATATTTATACTTTATCTCACTTGACATTTTACCCAGCTAGGTCGGCCCCATAACTAAATGACCAATTACTAACCAGGACGACTTCTCTAGTGGACTTAAACACCCCATTACAACTGATTCTAGGGGAACTAATGCCCCGACTTACATGGGAGGTTTTACCTCAATGAATTTACATTATTAAATATAATGAATACATCCTGACAGTGTTATCAGACAATCTACCAAAAGCGGACTTAAGGCGTGATCTCTCTAGCTTAATGCAAGTCTAGAACAAATGAGACAGAATATGAAACTACTCTCCTAGATCTAGTTAGAGATCGAGTAATTAAGCATCTTACCTCAGATTCGTAGATCTTTCTCCTCGCTATTGTTCCGAGTCCCGCGGTCGTCATATCTGGGGCTGTAAGACTTGTCAAAACACATAGGAACAATACAAGCAGTAAAACATGCCTAAACACTAACTAGTCTAAGTAAACAATTGAGGAGGTGAACTATAAATATCATTAACACAATAACATTTATGGAAAGCATTTATATTACTATATAAAAAGTGGGAAGTACAATAGAAGAGAGGATTACAACCGATGCCTCAACGTCGCAATCTCCTTCCGACAAGCCAAGCCAAAGCTCCTAGAAAGAAATAGGTGCCTCCAAGACTAGGGTGCTGAACTACCGAGCTAATTTCACCAACATAAGAGTACCATAGAATTCCTCCCCTTGGGATAGAGAGGGCTCTTGTATTTATAGGACCAAGTGGATAGAGTAGGTTTAGGATCATGGGGAGAGGGTTAAGGGATCCTCCCATTAGGTTAGGGAACCGAAGGCCATCTCACTTAGGAGTCAGGGATAGAGATCCACCTCATCCAACTTCTAGAATTCGCTCAAAAGATACATTTATCCCATTAAACTGACTTCGGTGCATGTTGCATGAGGGCAACCTGCGTTGACACACTTTTCTCAGAGACAACCTGCGTCGGCCTAATTAGGAGTGTGGATAAAGGCCAACTTGCTTTAAATGACTAGCTTGATCTTGGGACTTCAGGGATTTAGGCACTGAGGTTACATAGGTGTAGATTTTGGGTGTAACAGAATGCCCCCCAAAGCATGAAGCTGGTAAAACTAATCAGGTAAAATTCTTTGATAGAAGGAATGGAAAGGACTTATCGGAGAGAAGATGCTGCTGCAGTACAACTGACTCTGAGAATACAGTCTCGTATGACGCACAACATGGCTACCAACCAATACATTGCAGATCCATGGTAGTAATGACCGACTGAACACAATCATGGCTACTAGAAACAAGCGTAGATCCATGATGAAATGATAACACAGCCACGACCAATACAAAAGTGGATCCGTGTAATATGACTCAAACAATCTCCATCATAACATGGGTAAAACATGACTCCCTGGGGTCTTCAAAACTGAACCCGCAATGATACGAATCTATCCATGTGATTACAAATGTCTTGACGTCGAACATGGTAGAAACCACTTGATTGTCGGTCATTGATGTATAGCGTTAACAAGCGCGAGGAAAATCACCATTAATTTCAATGATACCCAAGGTATCATAGTACATATCATCAAGCGCGAATGAATGAGTTGAAGTCGAACGCTTGATGAAATCTTTCAATCAAGAGTTAATGATGTAAACTCATGTTGAAAGCGAGGTAACCTTCCATTGAGGCATGCAAGTCCAAGGTACTTGATTGGTTTCTAGATTCAGTCCTCGGATGATGTGTTGAAGTCGACAAGGATGAATCCGTCGAAGGAGGGCCATGATGAATCCCCCATCATCGACATGAAACTCGATAACAGATGTTTGGAGTAGATCGGATGGTACAGTAACATGCAAGACTAAATCAGAGTAGACTGACATGATGGAAGGTGTACTGACTGCGGATGATGAGAAATGAACATCTCTTGAACATGGGCATGGCATGGACTTGGCAGTATTGACATGACGAGAACGACACTAACCCCTAATGCAATTGATGGTGGAAGCATTCTTTGGACGACCCAAAGGAGTGACACGACTCATGAAATCAGCAGAACTCGAAGACAACCGGATTACCCAAGTACCGAATGCAAATGCAAACTAGTGCCATGTTCAAGAGTGACCCTGTATTGCCGAGTTTACTTTTTCCTTTATCGTACTCGGTTATCAACCATGCCAAAGTTGTCCATGGAATCCTTTTTAATCTCTTTTCAGACTCCTAAAATAGGAAAAGATCACCAAGCGAACTTGATGCGTTCACGCTTGTAAAAGTATTTGAATGATCATCTACTTAGTGATAATTTACCCCTTTTTCGGACCAGGGGACACTACTTACGAAAAAGGAATACTCCAGCCAATCATGACTGGAAGAGTCCTCTCTCGCATTTTACCCTTTTCCGGGTGAAGAGGCTAACCTTACGAAAAATGACCTTTGGAGTCTTCTTTAGTTCTTTTCAGACTCTCTAAACATGAAATGACGCCGAGTTTACCTTCCATGGACTCGTTAAAACTCAACATTAAAGAGCCCGTCATGGGACGAACCCCTCCTTTCCTAGGTTCGTAAAACATTTGGGATTGGACTCATCCATGGGATGGTCTTTACCGAGCATATGTTTACCCTCTTCAAGCTCATTAAAAAACAAAGAGGCACTCATCAGTCATGATGGGGAAAAAGGGAATATTTTGTATTACACTTTATGGTCGCCAAATTTGTTATCAGACAATCTACCAAAGCAGACTTAAGGCATGATATCTCTAGCTTAATGCAAGTCTAGAAAAAATGAGACAAAATATGAAACTACTCTCCTAGATCTAGTTAGAGATCGAGTAATTAAGCATCTTACCTCAGATTCGTAGATCTTTCTCCTCGCTATTGTTTCGAGTCCCGCGGTCGTCAGATTTGGGGCTGTAAGACCTGTCAAAACACATAGGAACAATACAAGCAATAAAACATGCCTAAACACTAACTAGTCTAAGTAAACAATTGGGGAGATGAACTATAAATATCATTAACACAATAACATTTATGGAAAGCATTTATATTACTGTATAAAAAGTGGGAAGTACAATAGAAGAGAGGATTATACCGATGACTCAACGTCGCAATCTCCTTTCGACAAGCCTAGCCAAATCTCCTAGAAAGAAGTAGGTGCCTCCAAGACTAGCGTGCTGAACTACTGAGCTAATTTCACCAGCATAAAAGTACCATAGACTTCCTCCCCTTGGGATAGAGAGGGCTCTTGTATTTATAGGACCAAGTGGATAAAGTAGGTTTAGGATCATGGGGAGAGGGTTAAGGGATCCTCCCATTAGGTTAGGAAACGAAGGCCAGCTCCCCTAGGAGTTAGGGATAGAGATCCACCTCATCCAACTTCTAGAATTTGCTCGAAAGCTACCTTTGTCCCATTAAACTGACTTCGGCACATGTTGCATGAGGACAACCTGCGCCGGTGCACTTTTCTCAAAGACAACCTTCGCCAACCTAATTAGGAGTATGGATAAAGGCCATCAACTTGCTCTAAATGACTAGCTTGATCTTGTTACTTCAGGGATTTAGGCACTGAGGTTACATAGGTGTAGATTTTGGGTGTAACAGATGGAGGAATAAAACATCTCCAAATAATAATAATAAAGTAAAATAGAATATTCTTCAAAGTTACAATATTTCAACACTCCCCCTTAACGAGAAGGGTATTCTAACAACATCTGCAGGAGCAAGGAGAGGTCATCAACAACATCATAGTGATACATCTATAAATCATTAGAAGTTTTCTTTAATCATCATCAGCAACTAGAACAGCTGCTGGAACATCAACATATATAGTACCGAGTCTTCATCTTTTGCAGCATTCGATCAGTCGATCGTCTATAGAAACATCATCATCTGGATCTCTTGATCAACATCATCATCTGGATCTCTTAATCAACAACATCATCAATATTTGGATCTCTCGATCAACAACATCATTTGGATCTCTCGATCAACAGCATCATCAATATCTGGATCTCTCGATCAACATCATCATCTGGATCTCTCGATCAACAACATCATCTGGATCTCTCGATCAACAACATCATCATCTGCAACACACATGATCCAATCACGGGATGATCAATCCCTCTCAATTTAGGTCATAAGTCCAAGGATGATACAATCCTGATCCACTTACGGGATGATCAATCCCTATCACTTTAAGAAACCACACCATGTCTAAGGATGATGCAATCTTGATCTACTTACGGGATGATCAATCCCTATCACTTTAAGACACCTCACCATGTCTAAGGATGATGCAATCCTGATCTACTTACGAGATGATCAATCCCTATCACTTTAAGACACCACACCATGTCTAGAGACAATGCAATCCCCTCGTCAACTTCGACAAAGTCTAAGGACCACTCATGAAGACACAAGTCTGGATGGCTGGCTGGACCACTCAATATTTTCAGTTTAAAGGTTCAGCTTAGTTTTGGATGGCTGGAAAATTTAACAATATTTTCAGACAATTTAAAACACTGCTGCAACTCAAATCTTTTAACAGAAAATAAAATAAATGCACACACAGTAAAATTTCAGACACTAGATTTTTTGCCAATAGCCCTGGAAAAACCCCCATGGGGAAAACCAGTCAGAGACAGAGAATTTCTTATGTCTTCAGTAATTTTCAGTACAACAATTTTCAGTGAAAATGTACTTATCTCAACCAGAAAAATTCACCCAAATGCTGCCTCGAAAACAGTGCCTGTCTGCTACCTAGTTTTCTGTGCAAGAACATCACCTCGAAATCTGTGCTGAATACCTCGAAAACTGTGCAAAAAAACTTTCTCGATTTCTGTGCCAGAAAGTACAGTTGTACGAACCTCAAAATATGTGCCTCAAATTTCTGGGAAAACGTGCCTAGATTTTTGTTTAGAAATCTGCGCCACTTGCCTAAGGAAATGTGCCCATCAATCTACCTGGAAAACCGTGCCCAGCCTCGGGATGTGTGCCCAGGTTGTTCTCTCGAAAACTGTCCCTAGAATCTGTATTGTACAGCCACCTTGGGATTCATGTTGTACTAAAAATGCTGCCTAGAAAATCGTGCTATGCATTTAATGCTCTCCTCACTATCTCGATTTCTGTGCCAGCTAAAACTTGCTCAAATGCTCTCCTCGATTTCTGTGCTCACTCTCTCTTCTTTTCTCCTCACTCTCATCTCAAGAATGAGTCTCTCATTTGCCTCCCTTGCCTTTTTGGGTGAAACCCTAGGGTGAGTGAATGGACACTCAATCCAATGGCTGGGATTGGATGAGATTAATTGCTCATTAAATCCCATTTAATATTATTTCACTCACCTGACTTAAATTTTTCCCAAAAGTGACTTAAGTTATAAAGTCACATTAAATGCTTTTCACAAGTCATTTAATGCAAGGGTCACTTTATTTCCCCCTTTAAGTGAATTAGGAAAAAAGTCACTACGGAAACACTTCCTAGGTACAAAAATCAACACTCCCTCTTACCGAGGAAGGTGTTCTGCACCACTCCCAACTTGTCTCTGAAGAAAACAAACTTGCCCCTCCCCAAAGATTTCGTCAGAATATCTACTACTTGCTCATCAGTGGGAATGTACTGTAACTCCACAACTCCTCTCTGTACGTAGTCACGGATGAAATGGTACATGATCTCTATGTGCTTGGACTTGTCATGGAAAACTGGATTCTCAGAGAGCTAGATGCAAACTCTAATTATCACAGTAAATCACTGTAGGTCTAAGCTCCCGATCAAACAAATATAACAACAACTTACGAAGCCACAGTGCCTCGCAAGTAGCCTGACTAGCTGTCATATAGTCAGCCTCAGCAGAACTCAAAGCAACGGAATTTTGCTTCCAACTGAACCACGACACTGCTACCGAGTCCAAACTGAAACAACACCCGGAAGTACTCTTCCGATCCCTCACACTGCCTGCCCAGTCTGAATCTGTGAAACCAACCAAACCGACTTCACCCGAACCCCTGTAGTCCAATCCATAGTCCACTGTACCTGCAAGGTATCTCAACACATGTTTTGTGGCAGTCCAGTGTACACTCCTAGGCTTCACCATGAACTGACTAAGAGTGTTCACTGCAAAACACAAGTCTTCCTAGTGTTGACCAGATACATCAACGACCCAATGAGATGACGGTATAGTGTAGGATCCACCAACTTACCCTCAGAAGCATGAAGCTGCTTCCAATTGGTGATCATAGGTGTGGACATTGGCCTGCAATCCTCCATCTGAAATCTCCTCAGAATATCAACTGCATACTTTCCCTGTCCCAGGAAAATATGACCAGGCTCCTCCCAAACCTCCATCCCCAGATAATAGTGCATCAACCCAGTGTTTGTCATCTCGTTCTCTGCGGCAAGGTCTCTCTTGCAATGTGCAATGAGACGCTCCTCCCCAGTGATAAACAAGTCATCAACATATAACAAAAAAATGAGAGGATCTCCACCAACCACAATGTAGTAAAGGTTGGGATCAACCTCACTCTTTTGAAAACCCATCGATGTCAAATACGCATCAATCCTGGAGTACCAAGCTCTAGGAGCTTGCTTCAGTCCATACAAGGCTTTTCTCAGCCTGCACACATGAGAATCTCTCCCATGAATCTCAAAGCCCTATGGCTGCTCTAAGTAAACCTCCTCCTGTAGAAGACCATTGAGAAATTTGGTCTTCACATCCATCTGGTGGATCTTCCAACCCATCTATGCTGCTATAGAAATCAATGCTCCGATGGAAGAATAACGAGAAACCGACGCAAAGGTCTCATCATAATCAACTCCCTCAACCTGTGAAAACCCCCGTGCCACAAAACAAACCTTGTACTTCTCCACACTGCCATCTGCAACATGATTCACCTTGTAGATCCACTTGGAAGTCACAACAGACTTCCCCTCTGGTCTCGGTACTATCTCCCATGCATCATTCTTCATGATGGAATGGTACTCTTCCATCATGGCATCTCTCCAAACCTGATGCTGAGAGGCCTCCTCAATTGTGGAAGGCTATGAATCACAAAGACTCGCAATAAGAGCCATCCCCAATCTATCCGGCATCACAACTGTACTGACCTCCTCCTGGGGCCTACCAAATGCCTCTGCTTCCTTCAAGGTCTCCTGAAGCCATTTAAGCTTCCTCTTCCTTGAAGGATCCTCCCACATTGGTCTCTCCTCATCTGAAGAACTAATAGAAGCAGATGGTCCAGCACACTATGGACCAGTAGCCCGTGAACTAGTCACCGATGAACCTGTAACCTGAGAACCAGAACCTATCCCTGGAGTGCCTACTGACTGAACCATTGAACTTGAAGAACATGTGCCTATCTGCTGTGACCCAGACACTCCGAAAACTTGTGGACCTGTGATCTGTACTGAAGAAGCCTGAGTCACCTGAGGTGTGGAAGCCGGTGGTGTTGGTTGTGGAGCCAGATCTTCCAGTCTCATAGATGATATTGTCTTAGCCGTGCACCCCAGAGGACTGTACACTCATGGCCCATGGTTTTGGGTAACTCGGTATTTTCCCATTGTATCTCCCTTATAAAAGAAAGACATTGTAATACGTCTAGGGTTGATGTATTAGGTATTATGCATTGTAAAGATCTCTGAGATCAAGAAGAGAGACTGTGAGACAGTGAAGAGGAAGTGCAGCGGCTATGCTGCAGGTTGTATCCCTTCACTTTGCTGGACGGTATAATAATAAGGACTGGCAACTTCAGTGTGGACGTAGCCCAAGTTGGGTGAACCACGATATATCTGTGTCTCTCTTGTAATGTATATGTGTGATTATATTTGCATTTCTATTTATGGTTATTGTTCTGCGATCCTGTTTTTCTAACAGGTGGCTCCCCATGCTCCAACTCTTTGGACTTATTGAAGGCTCTCTCCTCATCAAACTTCACTTCCCGCCTCACAACAACCTTCTTCTCGCCAGGAAGATAAATGCGGTAAGCCTTCGAAGTCTCATCATATCCCACAAAGATGCCTCTCTCTGCAGTGGGATCAAGCTTTGTCCTCTTATCAGAAAGGACATGAGAGTAAGTCAAGCAACCAAATGTGCGAAAATGGCCAACCTCGGGCTTCTTTCCTGTGAACATCTCCTTAGGAGTCTTCCTCCCCAAGGAACAATAGGGACTCCTGTTCTGCAGATAAACTACAGTACTGCATGCCTCTGCCCAAAGAAAGAACGGTAAACTCTGATCATGAAGCATAGCTTTCGCTACTCCCACAATCGACCTGTTCTTCCTCTCTGCAACTCCATTATGCTCAAGAGTGTATGGAACTGTCATATGTCTCTGTATGCCCTCCTAAATGCAAAACCCATCGAACTCCTTGGAGGTATACTCATCCCCATTGTCCGATATCAACACCTAATCCTCCTCCTTGTTTGATTCTCCACAAGGGCTTTGAACCCTTGGAAGACTCTCAATACTAAGGGTGACTTCTTGCTCCTCAAGAAGTAGATCCAGGTCTTCCTGGAGTAGTCATCGATGAAAGAAATATAATACTCAAATCCAGTCAAAGAAACTGATGACATAGGACCACATATATCAGTATGGATCAAATCAAGTACTCATGTTGATCTGCTGTCACTGCTTGGAAAAGCAGTCTTGGTGTACTTTCCCAAAGCACACCCCGTGCAAACATCACTCTACTCTGTGCTGAACTCTGGTAAACCTGTAACCATGATCCTCAACAATCTCAAAGCTGGGTGATGTAAGCGGGCCATCCTCCGATGCCATAGCTCACAAAGCTCACTGCTGCTGCTGTGTGCCAAAGCGTGTTGTGGCTGAAACAAGAGCTTGTATAGTTTTCCACATCTAACCCTAATGTCCATGGAGGTAGATAATCATGTAGTCTTGGGGAATACCTACACTCACCCATCCAAGAAAAAAACCCCAAGACCCCTATCCTCAATGGTGGAAACTGATACAAGGTTCTTCTTCAGCCTGGGGACAAATAACACATCCCTCAGTATCATAGGACTCATAGACTCCCTATGAAAGGTAATGGTCCCACGACCAACTGCTCTGACAATGGTGTCATCTCCTAGTACAACCTCCACTTCTGTACTTGTCTGTGAAAGCTCAGAGAACATCTCTCGAGCACCTGTCATGTGACTCGAAGCTCCGCTGTCAATATACCAAGTGCCAGTGGTGGATGCACTCATCTGATGGCCTGTCAATAAGGAATACTCCGTCTCCATATCCAAATAAGTGTTGGTAATACTAGATTCTCTCTCTCTCTCAACATGTCCAGCACACAGAGAAAAATATCTCTGAAATCTATCTCCGAAATCATCAACTTCCGCTGAGGCTGCGGTCTGTTGCTTCTTCTTCGTCTTGCTTGGACACCGTGATGCATAGTGCCCAAATGCATGACATGCATAACACTTGATTTTAATCAAGTCCTTCTTCTGCCCACCCTGTTGCTGCTACTGCTTGGGACCCTTCTTCTTCTTCTTTCCCTTTGCTGTCAAAGCCACATTCTCCTCATCTTCCCTACCCTGTGAAGAGTTGCCCTGTACTAGACCTCTCCTGGTTTCCTCCTACACAAAATCAACCCACAGTCTCTCCCATGAAGGTAAGTTATCTCTGCCCACTATAGCCTACACAAGTGCACCCCAAGGCTTGGAAGCCCCATTCACTGTTGTCCGCACAAGCTCAGTAGCAGTAACCACCTCCCCAACTACTGCTAGCTCATCTCTAACCGCAGATATCCTGGTAAGGTAAGATGTCACTCCCTCTCCACCATTCATCTTTATACTTTTCAGTTTCTCCTTGAGAACCATCTTCCGATTCGCATTCGAACTCTCGTATAAACTGGTTAAGGCACTCCACATCAAATGTGCCTGAACTTTACCTGAAATGTGAGGAATGATGTGGTCTTTAACTGCATCAAGAATTATCCTTCAGGCTTATAGTCATTCTTGTTGAAGGTTGATAACGCTGCTGCATCTGTAGCAACGAGAATTTGAACAGGGTTGGCTGTGGTGTTTCTTACCACCTCCTCCCACAGTTCATTTTCCTCCAAGATTAGCAAAATCCTAGCCTTCCATGGCACAAAGTTTCCTGTCCCATCTAGCCTATCCTCCAACCTAAGTCCTGTAGCCATCTCAGTGTCAACCCAACATGGTACTGTTCACTAACAAAAGAAATTTCTGAGATCTGGAAATTACTGACTGTCTGCAAATTTATGTTTTCTGCCCTCAAGCTCTGATACCATGTAGATTTTTCTGAGTTTTCAGCTTGCTGGTTTTAATGTCAATATTTTCAGTTTAAAGGTTCAACTCAGTTTTGGATGGCTGGAAAATTTAACAATATTTTCAGACAATTTAAAACACTGCTACAACTCAAATCTTTTAGCAGACAATAAAATAAATGCACACACAGTAAAATTTCAGACACTTGATTTTTGGCCAATAGCCCTGGAAAAACCCCCACGGGGAAAACCAGTCAAAGAGAGAGAATTTCTTATTTATTCAATAATTTTCAGTACAATAATTTTCAGTCAAAATGTACTTATCTCAACCAAAAAAATTCACCCAAATGTTGCCTCGAAAACAGTGCATGTCTGCTGCCTCATTTTCTGTGCAAGAACAACACCTCGAAATCTGTGTTGAATACCTCAAAAACTGTGTAGAAAAATTGTCTCGATTTCTGTGCCAAAAAGTACAGTCCGTACAACTGTACGAACCTCAAAATTTGTGCCTCAAATTTCTGGGAAAATGTGCCCAGATTTTTGTCTAGAAATCCATGTCACTTGCCTCAGGAAATGTGCCCAGCAATCTACCTGGAAAACCGTGCCCAACCTCGGGATGTGTGCCCAGGTTGTTCTCTCGAAAACTGTGCCCAGAATCCATACTGTACGGCCACCTCGGGATTCGTGCTGTACTAAAAATGCTGCCTAGATAATTGTGTTATGCATTTAATGCTCTCCTAGCTGTCTCGATTTATGTGCTAGCTGAAACTTGCTCAAATGCTCTCCTCGATTTCTGTGCTCACTCTCTCTTCTCTTCTCCTCACTCTCATCTCAAGAACGAGTCTCTCATTTGCCTCCCTTGCCTTTTTGGGTGAAACCCTAGGGTGAGTGAATGGACACTCAATCCAATGGCTGAGATTGGATGAGATCTATGGATGAGATTAATTGTTCATTAAATCCCATTTAATATTATTTCACTCACCTCACTTAAATTTTTCTCAAAAGTGACTTTAAGTTATAAAGTCACATTAAATGCTTTTCACAAGTCATTTAATGCAAGGGTCACTTTATTTCCCCCTTTAAGTGACTTAGGCAAAATTTCACTAGGGAAACAATTCCTAGGTACAAAAATCAACATATAGCTCCCTTATGCACCTTATCCCATATATAGAAATATCGGATCTCTACATGCTTTGACTTATCATGGAACATTGGATTCTCCGTCATCTTGATACAACTCTGGTTGTCACACAAGATCATAGTGGAGTCCATCTCTAAGTCAAATAGTCCTGACAACAGCTTCCAAAGCCATATGGCTTCACAACTAGCAGAGCAAGCTGCTATTTATCCCGCTCCAGCTGTGCTGAGAGCCACACTGGATTGATTCCTACTAAACCATGAGATCATAGCAGATCCCAGACAATAACATCCACCTGATGTGCTCTTTCTGTCTGAGACACTTCCAGCCTAATCTGCATTTGTATAACCATACAACCTGAAGTCATGATCTCCAAGATAATATAGACCAAAATCTATCGTACCTTTTAGGTACCTCATCACATGCTTTGCAGTTTTCAGGTGAACACGTCTAGGCTCAACTAGATACTGACATAGGATGTTCACAGCAAAGCATATATCTAGCCTGGTATTCGTTAGATACATCAACGACCCAATAATCTGTCTGTACTGAGTCACATCCACTAATTCTGACCATGTATCAGCTAACAACTTCAAGTTGGTATCCATGGGAGTTGCCATGGCTTTACAATCCGACATATCAAACCTTTTCCAGATTTCCACAGCATACTTTCCCTAGTTGAGAAATATTCCTTCTGGGCTTTGTAATACTTCCATATACCTAGGAAGTAATGCATCTGATCGGAGATCTTTCATCTCAAATTCTGTAACTAGTTTCTTCTTGCTTTCCATGATTTGTTTCTCATTAGATCATCCACATATAGTAATAGTATGACAGGTTCATCATCCATAACCTTAAGGTAAAGGTTAGGGTCAGCTTTACTTTTGGTAAAGCCCAAGCTTGTCAAGAAGCTATCAATTCTTCCATACCAAGCTCTAGGAGCTTGCTTCAATCCGTATAGAGCTTTCTTCAACTTGCATACGTGAATTCATCTATCTTCAACTTCAAATCCTTATGGATGTTCTATGTACACTTCTTCCTCAATTACACCATTCAGGAAGGTTGTCTTCACATCCATCTAGTGTAAACTCCACTTCATCATGGATGCAAGTGCCATTATGGTTCTAATGGAAGTGTACCTTGCAACTAGTTCAAATGTTTCTTCATAGTCAATTCCCTCTTTCAGAGAGAATCCCCTAGCCACAAACCTTGCCTTATACTTTTCAATGCTACCATCGGCATCATGTTTTATCTTGTATATCCACTTGGAGGATACCACACTTTTGTCTTTTGGTTTGGGAACTATATCCCAAACATCATTCTTCATTATTGATTGATACTTCTCTGTCATTGCTTCTACCCATTCTTTCTTCTGAACTGCTTCTTCATAACTTGTAGGTTCTTGATCTACAAGATCACACATCAAAGCCCACATAGCTGGAAAATGGCTTTGGCTTCTTGCTTACTCTTGTGGAGCCTTCTGGAGCTCCATACTTCTCTGCTTCTTGTATGATTTCTCTTGCCCAAGAAGACTTTCTCTTTCGTGATATATTCATAGTTGGAGGTTCTTGAGATTCCAACATATCATGGTCTTCTGGTGTTTCATCTACAGGGGAGGGTGCAACTTCTACATTTCTGGGAGGTACATCTTCTTCATATACTTCTTCATACTAGCACTTTCTGGATCTCTTGAGAGTTGCTTCTTCATCAAATGTCACATCTCTACTGATCTCCATGTGATGGAATATTGGAATGTATATTCTAAGGGCTTACTTTAGGCTTCTTTCCGGTGAACATTTCCTCTGGATTCTTTTATAGTTGAACCATTGTCACTTGTTATACGTAACAAGTCTCATCATTCTTCATTTGTAGGTGATCGTTGTACGATACTTTCTACAAGTCAAATTCAATAGCATGGTTAGAAACATCTCATAGTTTCCAAATATATATGCATAAAAACATAAGTCACACTATCTTAGCCAATGCCACAACTTTCTAGATGCCTTCCATCTCTACTAGGACATTATTAAGAGTGTGCACTACTCCCAATATGTCAGCAAAGAGGTTTCACTCTAGATAAGTAGCAATGGAATGTTGTATGGCACCATAGGCTACTTACCCATCACATGCATGACACTACAGACATGTTAACACACATCCTAAATAAATGTGCATATAACTGGATACTATCATTTAAACAATGTGATAGAAATGACAATTCAAATACTTATCTTTGTTTGTTTGGTAGGATCTCTTTTGATCTTAGTCTCCTTGCAGGTATTACTGGAATGTCTGATGGTAAACTCTACTCCATCATCAAGCTTGTATTTTGCTTCTCTATGATCCTTTTTGAGGGAAGTCCTTTTCTTCTAAACTGGAGAGAGTCTTCTTCTGTCCTGTCATGTGCTTTGAAGAACCACTGTCACAGGACATATTCTTTGATTTATTCCTTTGCTTGCTTCCTGGGAGGTTCTTCATCCTCTTCTTTTTCATCATCATCTTCAACTAGGTGTTCATGATGTATTTTATGATGGAAACTATTCTTGTGTTCTCCTTTCTTTTATGGACAATCTCTAGCAATGTGTCCTATTTTGTGACAATTGAAGCACTGGAATGAAGAGTAGTTTCCTTTTGAATTTGTTCCCCTTTTCCTTTGAAACCTTTGGGGAGGTTGAGACTCCTTGTGACTTTCCCTTTTGAAGTTGGATTTTCTTCTTCTTCTCTTGGTATGGGTGGCTAATGCTTGATCATCTTCTTTAAGTAGGGCTTCTCTATTGGCTACTCTAGCTTCCTCTTGAATGCAATCTTCCCATACAATGTCAAACTTCATGCTTTCCTTTCTGGCACACATGGTCTGGATGAATGAATCCCAAGGTCTAGTGAGACCATTGAGAGCGGTCATAACTAGTTCATCTTCATCAAGGGAGTCTCCAATGGCTTCTAATTTCTCCTTGAACTGGGAGACCCTTGTGATGTAGTCTTGGATAGATTCTCCTTGGCTCATCTTGGTGCTCTTCAATTGAGATCTCAAATTCATCTTCTTATTGATGTTCTTCCCTGCATACATTCTAGCGAGGGCATCATACATCTCCCTCGGCGTCTTCTTCGATGACACTTGAGGAATCAAGTGGTCTTTTATAGAATCAACAATGATTCTCTTTGCCCTAATTAGGTCCTTCTTGTGCTTCTCCTTAGCTTCATCTTTCATAGGTTCTGCAACTTCATCCTTGATGTATTTGGCAAGATCATTCTCTTCAAGAATGAGGCCAATCCTATATTTCCATGCTCGGAAATTCTCTATTCCTTCTAGCTTATTCTCAAGCTTAGTGCATGGGGCCATCTTATCGAGGAGGTCACCAAAAAATGAAAATTCTCAAAATGCAAAACTGACCTTACAGGAGATGTGCTTGAATGAGGCGAGTTGACTGGTACACTTGCTTTCTAGAGATTCCAACTTTTCACCATTCATATTTGACCTGCGAATTTCTGACCTATAGTAGATTTTTGGTTCGCAGTTTTTCTGGTTTTCTATAGTTTCTGGTCCAAAAGTCAAACTAGGGTTTGACTTATCTCAGGATTCTACCCACTCAAAAACTTCGATCTTGGGCTCAAAATTTTGCTTTTGGAGAGGCCCACCTTTCTATGCAATCAGATTCCAAAAATTCCAACTTTTGCAGAAACCCTAATTTCTCACCGGAGGAAGAAGAGAGAGATTTTCACCTTGTGAAAGATGTCCTATTCAGGCTAGCTCTAATACCATGTTAAGATTAACATAAAATTCACAACAAGAGCATAATAAGGATCACTGAAAGAAACATAATCACAAGATTGACACAGATTTATCCTGGGAAACCCTCATGGGGTAGAAAACCCAGCAAAACTTCCTCAATATAGATGATCAAAAGTACAAAGATGAAATCCCCAAAACAAGATCTCCTTCTCCTTCGCAGATATCTCTCTCTCTCCTATGCGCAATCCACAAGTGTGTGTGTGTCCAAATGAGGAGCACACCTCCTATATTTATACTTTATCTCTCACTTGACATTTTACCCAGCTAGATCGACCCCATAACTAAATGACCAATTACTAACCAGGCCGACTTCTCTAGGGGACTTAAAAAACACCCCATTACAATTGACTCTAGGGGAACTAATGCCCCAACTTACATGGCAGGTTTTACCTCAATGACGTTACATTATTAAATATAATGAATACATCCCGACGGAGGAATAAAACATCTCCGAATAATAATAATAAAGTACAAATAGAATATTCTTCAAAGTTACAATATTTCAACAACTGTAGGTATAACTCCCGAATTATCTCATTTCATTCACCAAACACTTGATTTATACATTGGTTATGTGTCTTTTGGTATTCAGATTCCAAGGATCCATTAGAGTCTCCAAGACTCTTTATCTTCCCTAACTAAAACTGAAAGCATAATTATTTATTTACAATAAATCCCGTAGGATTCTAATAGGAAGAAAACTTCTCAAATGTAAATGGGTGTATAGAACTAAGTATGCATAAGATAAACTTAAAGCAAGGTTATTTGCCAAAGGATCTTCCCAAGTTGAAGGAATTGGCTACAATGAAACCTTTGCCCCTATTTCTAAAATGAACTCCATCCACCTTGTTCTCTCCATTGCCGCTTCATAAAAATGGGAGGTCCATCAAATCGATGTCAAATCCACCTTCTTGGATGGGGATTTGCAAGAAAAAATTACATGGAACAACCGCCTAGCTATGTTCAGAATGACTCTAGCCTTGTTTGTCACCTTAAGAAAACTCTTTATGGCCTTAAGCAAGCTCCTCGGGCTTGGTAAGCCAAAATCGATAGCTTTCTTCTTGACATTGGTTTTTTAGATGTCATTTTGACCCCAATGTCTATAGCAAGAAAGTACGAAACCATATCATAATCTGTGTTCTTTATGTTGATGACCTTATTCTTACTGGTAGTGACCCTAAACTTTTAACCCATGTGAAATCCAACCTTAAGAATAAATTTGAAATGATTGAAGTAGGACATTTGCATTATTTTCTTGGTCTTCAAGTCTTGCAAACCCAAGAAAGAATTTGTCTTTCTCATCCTAAGTATGCTTGTGACGTTCTTCATCGCTTTCACATGGAAGATTGTAAACCAACCCCTTCTTCCTTCCAGTTTGGAGTCAAACATTTTGCCACCAACACTACCTTGAAGTGGATGCCACCTTGTACCGTCAGTTAGTTGGAAGTCTTTTGTACTTGACTCATACATGTCCTGATGTTGCCCGGTATATGCAAATGCCATTACAAAGAAACATAAATGATACTTTGGTATATCCAGGGTATGGTTCAATTTGTGATACATTACAATTCAAGGGGGGCTGCCTTGTTGGTTGGCTTCACTGATTCTGATTGGGCCAATGACCTTAATGATCGGAAGTCTATTGCAAGTTATGTTTTTAGTCTTGGTTCCAACCCTGTCACTTGGGATTGTAAGAAACAACAAGCTCTTGCTCTTTATTTAGCAAAAGCAGAGTATTGAGATGCATTAAAAACAATTCAAGAATCCTTATGGCTTTGGAAAATTCTTTCAGAGTTTGAATCCAACAACAACATCTAACCACCTTTTGATGTGACAATCAGAGTGCCATCGAACTCGCCAAAGATCTAGTTCAACATCAACATAGCAAACACATTGAGCTACAGTTGCACTTCATCAGAAAGTTTCTTCATGACCATGTTCTCGGAGTGCTCTTTTACTCTACAAATGATCAAGTTGCAGACATCTTCATAAATTCTCTTACAAAAGCAAAGTTTTCTAAACTCCGATCTATGTTAGGAGTTCAAGAATTTGTCGTTAATGGGGGATAGGCTCTAATGCCTCCTTTCTTATCTTATTGTGTCACCTTTATAAATCCTTCAATCCTATCCCAAGTTGTTTTTAAGGGGGGATGTTAGGATATTTAAACGCGTAGGAGTTAGTTAAGATCAACTTGGTCTAGTGTGCATTTAGGTAAAGTGTGTTTTCTTAGTATATGTTTGTACTTATGTAATCAGACGGGCATGATATGTTCCAGACAGAGTGATTTGACGGTTCATCTTCACCTCGATCTTAATGACTATTGATATGTGACTTAACAGTTAACACCCAATTGGTCCATTATCTCTATTTAAAGAGCATGAAGGATCATTTGCTTAATGATCGATTGTGAGAAACTCATATGTCAATACTTTTTTCCTTTTGCATTAATATATTCCCTCAAGTAGCTATTTCGTTGGAGCTATGGGATATATTCGGTGCATTGATTTGTGATAAGTTTGAGTGAGCAGTAGCTTAAGGTGTTTGACGTGTGTAGAAATACCATATTTTAGTCAAACATCTGTTATATCACTATTTTTTTCAATGAAAAAGGCCACCCCCAAGCTGAGGCTATGAATCGACAAGGGCAAAGTCTTACGGCTGAGTTCTAAGTCCTCTCTCTTAGCCTACAACCCCAAAAAAATCAGGCAAGGGTCCCTCTACAATTATCCCAATCAACCAACACTCTTTCCCCTCATCCTACACAGCACCAAAAATGCTCCTGCACAGGCTGGCAAGGGAATCTCTTTGTTGGGACTCCAGGGATTCTCAGTTGTAACAAAGATTTCCCTTTGCCTTCAGTGATACCCAATTACCCACAGGGTCGCAGAAATTTTATGGCTGTAAATTCCTCTCAGCAGCAGTATGGGCACTTCCATAATCACTCTGAATCAACAATACAACAACTAGGTAGCCCACATGGCATCAATTCCTCATAACCTTCCTGGTTTTCATTCTTATGGAGGTACTCAAACTTAGAGCAGGAAGCTCTCCAAAAAATATTGAATAGAATTCCAATTCCCCCTGAATCCTTCAACTCCAACTCTTCAACAATTTGTACCATAACAATGATGCCTGCATGCTGAAATTTGTAGGTTATATTTGCATGTTAAGCTCCACATGTCTTCTTGAGAAGCACCCATTTCACCTTTAATCTCCAAAGCTTAAGATAATAATAAGCATGGATTAATAATCAAGGGTGTCTAAGGATGCAGGTTAAGTCATTATATAAGGTTCCCTCCCTAGCCCCTAAATCCTTCTATAAGCCCCCTTCAATTGCCACATTTGTGGAATCATAGCGCCACATGCTCCCCCCTGTCCCCCATCTCCATTTAGTCCTCCTTTGTTTGCAGCAGTTAGAATTTTTATATTATAGGTCAATGCACATTTACAATTCACATATGGTCTTGGATTATAGCCATTTCATCTACATATACATTCATAATCAAAGGAATCATAACTGGGATATTACAATAACTATGTTAAGCTCTGTTTTGTCAAAAGTAGTAAATCCCCATGCTTTTCTTTGATGACAAACTGGACATTTTATGAAATCAGTTCAGGGTAAACAAAGTCTCATCAGGCCCAATGCATGAATATATAACTGGATGTGTTTTACTCTTGTATATTTTTTGCCAAAGAAACGAAATGTTTAGTGTCAAAAAGTGTTTGGTGAGCCTTTGCCCACCACTAAGTTGTAAGACTATATCCAGGCATAATGGGGCTACCAAAAGATTAAGGTAAGCAGTATGCTGATTCCCAGAGATGTACACATGGGATGGTGACTTGCATTAGAAAGAGATTGAATCATGTCCATACTCACATTGAGGTCAACTGGGTACCTATTTGATGTGATGCAGCAATCTATGCAGAGACTGTTCATGCTAACAAATTTGTAAGGGATGTGCAGCATGTTGTGTCAATTTCTGTAGTTAGTACTTATCCTGTTATGGACATGCTTAGTCTCCCCTATCTTAGGGGCTACTGATATGCATTGATATCTATTGTCTTAAAGTATGTTCTCGATGCAAGTTTCACATACAGGAAGGTCCATAGCATATTCCACTACTGAGAAGAACCGAGAATCTGGTTCATATAAAGCACCCAAGAGAACAATACAATGTGTCAAGGCAGCCAACATTTAGACGATTACCCTATATATGTCCTCCTTGGTACCTGATCTAGCATAGGTTATATTTTATCCATCTACTTCCAGAAGTCCAGCAGAAGAACTATTTTTTACTTCATTACACCTGTGATTCAGAAGCTTAATATTAATAGATTCAGAAAAACAATCAGAGAAATGACAATTGTATTATTTCTGCTTATGTTGTATGGCAAATTTGTTATCTGCTGAATCATATTTAACCTGTACTCTTTATTTCTGAGCCAACTCAGGTCTTCATGCATGTGGAAATAACTTTTATGTCGCTATGCCGTAACGTCACTCCTAAATATTGACATATAAGAGGCTCAGCTATGCTTTATAGTAAATACTGTGCTGAAAGCTACAAGCCTTTGAAGAAATTCAAAACAAAACATGTAATAACAAGTTTTAGAGAGCATGGGAACGCCCCATCCTCTTAGAACGGTGACAATCATACGGAGACATTTCACATATGCTAAAAATTTCCCAATCCATATGAATATATATAAGAAAATATGATGAATCAAGCACAACAGGGTGGAAAATACTAAGACAACTCGAATTTGGCCAATGTAAGGATTCCAATGCAATCCTTTAGCATAGGCTCAAATTATTTCGTGAATCCAAAGCAATGAACAGCCGAAGACCCAAAACTGACTCAGGAAAGTCAGTGTGTACAAGTAAACACAGAAATCCTCTCTTTACAATGCTAGTCCTCCATATAAACTAAAACAATCAAGGCATATGCATCCAGTTCTCCTAGATAGAGGTACCAAACGTCCAAAACTCTAGAAGCACTTCCTGTGAACAATTGAGGGGCCAGACTCCTCATATTCTGATTTTGAAATCCACATCTGAAATGCACATGACAAGTGCAGATTTTTAGGTGAATCCAAAACTTTTTCCGTGATCAAATTAAGAACCAATAAACAACATACAATGCTCAAAATGAAGTAACTGAAACTTGTAGTACATACCTGCTGGAAAGTACTCAGGGAAGCTAAAATAGACCCTCCAATCCAGACACTGTATTTTCTTTCTGGAGGTGCCACCACCTTAATCTTCATGCTGCTGGGGGCCAGTGAAGTAATTTCCTTACTCATACGATCTGCAATTCCAGGAAACATTGTGGAACCACCACTAAGCACAACATTCCCATACAAGTCTTTACGAATATCCACATCACACTTCATAATGGAATTGTAAGTAGTCTCATGGATTCCAGCAGCTTCCATTCCTATTAATGATGGCTGGAACAGCACTTCTGCACATCTGAACCGTTCTGCACCGATGGTAATGACCTGGCCATCAGGAAGCTCATAGCTCTTTTCCAATGAAGAGCTAGTTTTTGCAGTTTCCATCTCCTGTTCAAAATCAAGAGATACATAAGCTAATTTCTCCTTCATATCTCGGACAATCTCTCGCTCTGCGGTTGTGGTGAAGGTGTAACCACGTTCTGTAAGAATCTTCATCAATGCATCAGTCAGATCACGCCCAGCAAGGTCCAGTCTGAGTATGGCATGAGGCAAAGCATATCCCTCATAAATTGGGACAGTGTGTGTAACACCATCGCCAGAATCAAGCACAATACCTGAGATGACAAGCGTCAAGCAGTTAGTTATACCCTAAAATAAGATCTTAACAAAATGTGTGAGTGCAACTTATAACACTTAGAAGGATCAGTTCAACATAATTATCTGCAGAATACACCTAAGAGATCCAAAATTAATGGTTGAAACAGGATGGCATCATGAAAAAGCGTACCAGTGGTTCGTCCACTTGCATACAGAGAAAGTACTGCCTGGATTGCAACATACATGGCAGGCACATTGAAAGTTTCAAACATTATCTGTGTCATTTTCTCTCTATTAGCCTTGGGGTTAAGTGGTGCCTCTGTGAGAAGCACAGGGTGTTCCTCTGGGGCAACACGGAGTTCATTGTAAAATGTGTGATGCCAGATCTTCTCCATGTCATCCCAATTGGTGACAATACCATGGTCGATCGGGTACTTGAGAGTCAAGATACCTCGCTTCGATTGAGCTTCATCTCCAACATATGCATCTTTTTGCCCCATACCAACCATCACACCAGTATGCCTTGGTCTACCCACAATGCTTGGGAAAACAGCGCGTGGAGCATCATCTCCAGCAAATCCAGCCTTATAGGCATAACAAGGACAAGAATTGATAGGATCAAGATAACTCCAAAACAAAATCACATTCCTCAACGAAAAACAGAAAATATGATGAACATATATCTTTTAAAACCTGGCCCCCTAGCTTAAGGCAATACTCGCATCGATTACAAGATGGCATACAATAAACATACAACACTACTGCAACTTGAATTAGGGAATCAAATAACAGAGATCATGGATCATAACCAACATTTTTTAAACTAGCCTCCATTCCCATATACCAATGTGATCTGAATGAGATATAAATATAAGAAAAATAAAAACATAAATACCAACCTTAACCATTCCAGATCCATTGTCACATACAAGGGGCTGGATTTCTTCTGCATCACCCATTCTCAGAGGATATCAAGACTCGACTGTACATACACACAAAATATCCACCTCAGATCCTTGCCTAAATCAGATCTAGAGCAACATGACTATTCATTCAAACAACATACCCATATCAAATTCTACCCAAACCAGTTAATCATATGATCAAACACCTACAGGCTACGCCCAATTCTCACAAATCAAAGATAAATAAACAAACATAATAAATCATCTTTGGGCAATTCAACCAGGAATTGATCCAATCGTGCATGGATTATCTTCTATCTCACTTCATTTAGTGAAATGGGCGATACCCAAATAGACAGATTTGCAGAGACCATTGTTTTAACTTACCTCTCTCCTGTATTGTATTGCGTTGCTTCTGTAAATCCTTCCCAAGTTTAGCAACGATATACAGAAAGCAGGAAGTTCTCTTCAGATGACGAGAAAGAGCATTTGGCTTCCAAGAAATAGGTGTCTCTAAGTCCTCTCAAGTTGAGAGAAAGCAGAAGGTTCTCTTGATGATAGAGAAAGAGAATTTGGGGTCCAAGAAATAGGCAAACTTATGGCCCTATGTGTGACATTACAGCTAACCAGCCAGCCAAAAACACCTATAAAGCAGAGAGTACGTTGTAGTTTGTGTGTATGTCTGTAGACTTAGTTCACAAAGATGGCAGAATACAGGTTGGTCAGTGTTAAAGTATGAGAGTTAAATTATTTTTTGAAAAAATATATATTGGAGTGTTTGTAAAGCAGATTTTTGGTTGGAACTTTTGAAAAAAGTCATTGGTGATTTGATCTCGAAGGGACCATAAGGCTCAATTTTCTAAAAAGTATATAAAGAAAAATATATATTCTCTTCTACTCTGTAAATTACAGACCTCCTTTTTAATATATAATATGTTTCTTCACAGAGATAGTGGGCAGTTTGTGGTTGAAGATTTTTGTTTGAATTTTTTAATTTTTATTTTAAAGTTCCATTTTCATGTATCAGTAGTATATAAATACTAAAATGTTGTACGAATTATTGTCAAATAATTTGAAATTAATTATTTATATAGATCGGAGATACAAGGTTCTGGATTTTAACCTTTTGGCCTGTGGGCTCCATGGTATGCAAGTCCACGTGTACTGTAACAAGATATATATGAACATCATTATATATATATAAGTAAACGGCACTCTTTCCGAACGTGAAATGTATTTTTTGTATTTAGATATTGGAAATTAGAGTTTTTTTGTGGGTAAATAATGAGAGGTACCTAATAAATATATATTTTGGATATTTGTTTTTATATAGAGAGAGGGGTGTATTTTAAAAATTCCATATTTTCAATTTTTTTAAGTATATTTTCTGTTTTGGTTGGAAATGTGTAAAAAATTTGAAATCATATAAATTAGTTATGGAAATTGTATAGTCTGGGTGTTATGGTGGTATTAGAGGGTACTACATCTATTTATGGATTTAAAAACACAATTTGAACACTTCCAAAACTTAGAATAAATAAACTGCTCATGCTTATATATATATCTATATATGTGTGTGTCTAAAAAGCTAGATATTTAATTTTTAATCCTATATTTGTGTTTAGATTCAAAATTACACAATTTATTTAACCAAGATCATATTTTGACTTTTTTTGTTTAATTATAGTTATGAATAAATCGGTTTTGATTTATTTATATTCTTTTGATTGATTTTGTGTTGATAGAGGCTATAGTGAGGCCAACTACCTTATTTGTGTGAATTGGTTGAAAGGATTGTTTACTTATGGCCATCTACCTTATTTGTATGAATTGGTTGAAAGGATTGTTTACTTATGAAGTTTGAATTGTTTGATATGTGTCACATCTTGGGATTTTAGTGGTGATAATGTGAAAGGAAAGGGGGGCTCCTTTGAAATGATTAAATCCATATTCACATCACATCCTTTATAGTGATAATAGGGATCATTGTTTGTGGTCCAAGCATTTGCATCCTTTTTTGGAATATACTCCTAGGGATTCATTTTAATGTGTCTCTAGCATCTTTTTCCTCATTTTCCTTGAGAGACATTTTTTTTGGATAGGCATATTTTCCCTCATTTTCCTTGAGAGACATTGTTTTTGGATAGGCATCCTTTGTATGGATGTCTATCTATAGACAAACTCTATATTTAAAGGCATTCTCATAATCCAAACCCTAGGTTTATTGATAATTATTATCACCATAATTATCTAAATTGGGAGACTTTCACTTAGGTTAAGCTCTACATTGATTTTGGCATAGGTGATGATTCCATTATTGCCTTGTCTTGTTGCACTAAGAGAAGTGAATTATTCATGGCTTGGAATGTAATTTGAATGTATTAACAATGTGGAAGAATATGAAATACTAATCTTAGGGATGGAAACTACAAAAAAAATGGGCATATGACGACTAAAAGATTTGGGGATTTTGATCTAATAGTTAATCAAGTGAGGGAGCTATACTAGGCCAGGCACCTAGGTTAAGGAAATAAGAGCATGAGGTGTGGGATATGTTCAGACAGTTTTTTTATATTGTAAATATAATTATTGTCCCTAGAGAGTGAAACCATAGAGATTCTAACATAGCCAAATCGAATGTTGAGTTAATGCCTCTTGAACTTCACCAAAGTGAATTCAACAAGCTAGTATGAGGGTAGCCCAACAATCACATGATACCTGACATAAATTGGCCCAGTATAATATTTAAAGAAAAATAATAATAGATCAATATGGATGATATGTGTAATATACATGCTTATCAATCAAATATTAAAAGAAAATTAAGAAAAGAATATAAGGATATATGTATGTATTACATGGAATGCGTTTCCCAAGGAAACCCATCAGGCACTTCCCCTCATTTCAAGCATGGTTACACTCAGGGTAAACTGACAATGCTTAGGTTCTAAGCACCTCACTACAAGGGAATAGAAGAGAGTCAAACTTGTGACCTCCCCTATATCTAGGGGAGAGATCTCATGTATGGCTCATGTGTGAAAATCCTCACAGCAGATCTAAGAGATGATGTATACCTCACAAGAGTAATTATGATTAAGCAGGAAAATAGAAGAAGAGTGAACAATACAGTATAATGAGCAACAAAATAATATGGTACAGTAGAACTCAAATAGAAGCAGTAATGCTTCACACACACTCATTAATTAATCACAGTATGGACAAATAAATAGTACAATGGTAGAGAGGATTCGAATGTCTAAGGTGGCAATTCGAATTAGCCTCTCAGAGTGATCATAAGATCAATAGAGTGTCATCGGAGCACAACTATGTGTCCTCATGATCATCGGAGCGCAACTGGAAGTCTTCATCATCATCAGTGGAGTCATCAATGCTCAAGTAACTGTCAACCATCAGTCAAACTAACTCTGGTAGGTGTAACTGAGTGTAACTTAATGTAACTAAGTGTAACTGACTGTAACTGACTGTAACTGAGTGACAACTAGACTGGTAGGTGAAGAAGGGCGAGTTGCTCCCTAAAATCAAGGAAGAAGGGCGCATTAAACAACTGGAGGGCTAAAACTGAATAGTGAGAAGCTCCTGGGGTCTGGCTAACTGAGGGCTAGGTGCTGGACTGATGACTGGGATGCATGCAAACCCTAAAGGTGCATGCATGACTAAAAATGAAAATGATCAAAATACTGGTGGGACTAGGATGGAGTATAGGAATATCCTAACATCATGACCATTTGAGCTAATCCTATGAGCTAATAAAAAGGACACACGCAGAGACCAATGTAGATCCATTTTAACCTGAGATATTTAAATAATCACTATAAGATTCGGATCTCAATTTATTTTTTATCCATTTTTGTGCTTAATAGATATAGAGTTAAGATGGATCTATGTTGGTGAAAATCTTAAGTTGCATAGGGAATCTCCAGTGCATCCCAAAACATTGAAATTTCACAAGTGGATTGGGAGATTCGATTTTCTCACTCAAACTAGGGTTGCTGAGATAGCCATTATAACAAGTTGCATTCTTGAAATTGTGGTTTGAAGAAGAGGTTAACCCCAAAATTGTGGTCCTCCTTCCATGACCTTTTTACTACCTTTTGGATTGGGAGAAATAACAATAAAAAAAGCTTTGGAGCAAAACTTCACTGCACGTGGTGTGGTCATATGGAGTTGATTTGTTTGAAAAGATTATCCATAGCCCTAATTAGTTGATTTAGAAATCTCCCAATGACACTTCCAAACACATTTTTTTATCTAGTTATTAACTTGCATTTATAACTTAATAATCACTGTGTAAATTTTTATCGGTTGTAATGTATTTTTAACTAAACAAAACTCCTATAGGGAATAAAAGCTTTAGAATTCAACACTTGAGCAACAACTATTTTGATTAGTATGAGTTTCACTAAGGGTCCATTATCCTCTTGTCTTACATTGGTAATTTCAACAATAATAATTGGGTTATAGAGGATCGTCCTACACTAAGCTACAGTGTAATGCTGTATATGATAATTTTGATATTCTTATTGATTTTATAAGCCAATTCTACCATTGTCCCCCATTAATAAGTGATTTGACAGTTTCACTTCAACTTTGGAATTCTAAAATGACTTCAAAAGTCATCTAAATTTTGATATATCATGTTTTGATGGGCATCTTGATAGTTAAGCTTTGGAGTACGTTAAAAAGTGGTCAAACTCAAGCATTTTTCCATCAAAATGCTTCCCCAAATCTAATAGGAAATTTGCTAGAAGTTATAGGTCCACCATTATTGATGGGATCTTTGACCATGGAAATTTCCCCATAGAGGTTATAACCCATTTTCAGAAGACCCAAAGGAACAAAAATTCAAAAAATTGAATGGATCATGGTGGACCTTTACGTCAGCTAATGTTTTTTTTATCAAAAAGGCCAAGTTTGTCCACTTTTTAACTTACTTCATTAAACTTCTACTACCCACAGGGAATAAATTATTACATGTTAATTGATAACCCTATTCGCCTTCTTAGAAACTAAACTACCTAGTTTTGTGTTTGACAATTGTTTGTGGCCTCTCATAATTGTGACCCAATCACTTAATAATTAGCATCCTTTTCAGCTTCATCTTGGGACAATAATCGAGAATCAAACCTTTAACATTAAATGTTTATTAGATTTCTTGTACGTTGTATTTTTAGCCATATTGATTTTAGGTTTGTCATCTTTTGGGTCTAGTGATGTCTACACTTTGTCCAATTTTAACCCATAGGGAATTACTCCATCCATGTTGATCAATAATATTATTTTTTTACTTTACCTTGTTTTCCACTCTTTTGAGTGACTATATTATGAGTCATCGACTTTTAGCTCAATCTTTTATAAATTTGACATCAACTTTGCTTGAGATTTGACCTTTTAATCTAATCTACAATATTTATCGTGGCACTCTTTAGGTTATGAACCTTATTTTGCAAGATAGTTTCTTTCAAAAAAATATTTATTGATTCATCAACAAGTTGGTTACTACTAGCAATAATGGTTTTGTTAGATCCTCGTCAAGCATTGAAAAATTCAAGGGTTTCAACTTGTCTATAAATGCTCATGTAAACATATAAATCAATCTTGAAGGCATTGTCTCACGTTTACTATATGATTTTGAAAGGTCCATATTACATCAAAGTAACTACCTAACCTTCACCCTTCTAGTGTTCATTGTTGAGATATAACCATACCACATATCTGACTTTAAAGTGATGAGTTGTCTTGCACTAGTCTTGACACTCTTTATTGCACTAGTCTTGACACTCTTTATAACACTTCTAGGCTTTGCATCATTATTCTTGAACCTCCACATAGATCCACTGAATATGGGAAATGAACTTAAGAACCTTTTGTGGTTCATTTTTACTTTTGTAAAAATAATTTCGAACAAGTTTAGAAAACAAGAGATGAAAATATAATTGACGAAGGAAAAAGATAATTGAGGAAGGAATCATGGGCATACCTCAAATTTCAATTGATTTCTCAAAGTGTGAATAACCTAATTATAATAGTGTTGTATGCATGGTAAACTTGCATCCCAAGTATTGGAGTGCCTAGATGTACTAGAGTTTGATTCACAATCTTTATTTGTCCATCTATATAAGGATGAAATAGAGTTTGATTCACAACCTTTATTTGTCCATCTATATAAGGATAAAATATGGTGATTATTCTTAGTTTGATGTCCATTACCTCCCACAATTATATCCAAAACACTACTTAAATATAGGTTTGTCGCATTACTTTTAGCATTGCAATGTAATGTAATATTTTTGGAAAAAAAAAGTTTTGATGACTCAAAATATGATAGAAAAGGGGCATCATCATTTGCATAAAATTTGTGTCTTAGTGTCCCTTTTTTGTATCATTTATTTCAACATGCTATCCTTGAGACATCATCTTAGTGATGAAAAATATGGAGCGATGAGTTTACCTTCTTCATCAATTTTGTATTGTTATTGCATCAATTTGTTTTGGAAAAACATTCACATAGCCACTTTTACATTGTATTGTGTCGAAAATGTGTTTTTTTTTCATGGTAACATTATTATGAGTCACAATAATATTTTTATGTATCTCATTAACGTCGTACATGCGACGTACTTAAGTTTCCTAGCATCAAAATAAAAAACGTTTGCATTGTCTTTGCGTCTTTTGAGCACCATATTATTTTATTTTTGTGTCATTTTAACATTAGTTTTGCATCATTATTATCTATCTAGTGTCATATTAAAGTCATTTGTGTTAGATTAGTATCTTAGATGTGCCAAAAATTACATCCTATTATGTCACAAATGTGTCATGTTCAACCAAATTGCATCAAAACTAGCATCATATTTAGTGGAAAAATTGCGACCAATTATTATTATTGATTTTATTATTTTTATTACTTTAACTATCATTGTCATTAATTTAATTATTATTATTATTAATATAAAAAAACAAAAATGATTATTAATTACTAATTTAATTATTAATTATTATTATCACTAATTTAATTATTATTAATTATTTCATTTATTATTTTGATTATTACGAATTTTTTAATTGTTATTTTACTTATTATTATTAATTTGCAATTGCTTTTATAATATTTAAATATTGATGAGATTGATGACTAGTATAAGTCTATTTTATAACATACTAATCAAAAGAGAAAATACCATGTATAAATAAATGTAATACCCCATAAACATTTAGTGACTAAAGCAAAAAACCATGTATCCATAAACACAATTATGAAATATTACTACAATAACATTCAAACAATTCCACACCATGGAAACAAGAAAAAACACAATTATGAGATTTTATATTAAACTGTAAAATAACCATATAATTTTGTTTGCTTGTAAACAAATGCTATAGTGCCACACTATGGAAATGCCAACTATGTATACAATATTACATTAAAAAATATGTACACATATAAGAAAATGAAATTAGAAGTTGGTTGAATCGTTTTTAGCTCCGTCATTATCTTCTAAACCCTCCTCGTCCTCACTTTGTAAAGAACATGAGTTTTAATCAAATAAAATATAAATGGATAACATTTAAATAGGTAATAAAACATATAAGTTAAATAGTTGGCAATACCATTCAACACCTCTCACCCACTCTTGTCATTATCAATCAAGAAGATTATAATGTATTTCAATCAATGAACTCAAATATATGACAATGAGTTACATCGATCATGGGCTATAGATCTTCCAACATTTTCTGCAACTCTTCCTTAAGGTATGTACTTTAATTATTCTCCAGTGGGTTCATGACTATAGTTGTTTAAGTATATGCAATAAGAGAAAATGACTTTGCATTGTAATATGGTCATTTAACTATATATCGAATCTAACTAGTATATTAGCAAAACAAATAATACTACATTGATAAACCTACAAAGCACACTCTAAGCAAGGACCTCTTGGAATTGACCCAAATAATGTGTAATTGCTAATTTCTGTGTATCCATTTGTACTTATACATAAAAAAAAATGTAAGATCAATTAAGTTGATAAATGTAGAACAAATGACCAAAAAATAGGTCGATAGTACCACAATATTACATTAAAGAAATATAACAATTTTAAAAGGTATTAGAATAAATAATTGCAAGCATATCAAATTCAATAACTACAAGCATATATTAATTAATACCTTTGTGGCATTTTGTTGTGGTGTCTCAAGATCCACTCATTGTTCCCTCTTCTCTTTTCTGATCCTCCTAGCCTCTGTGAAATCCTTCAAGATTTTCTTAAATACAATTTATCAATATTAGATTGTCTTTATTTAGTCTTCCTTAGCGACCTTTGCCATGTTCTCACTAAATTTGTTTAGAACCACAAAATTGAAGCCGCCTATAAAATTCAGTGACTCTACATAATGAAATATAAAATGTGAAAGACTAGAAACATGGGTGAGTACATAGAAGACTAAATCAAACATATTTCACTTGATATGGTTTATCCTCCTCTAGATAGTCTTAGAGAATCTATGAAGGGCCCATTATCACTATAGTAAATTTTGGAATCTTCTACCTAGATGTTGTAACGTTTTTTGCTTATTGGAACTATTTATATTAGCCTAATGTTTGTGATATTCTTTTGACCACTCCCTTGTGACAGTGGCAAAAAAATTGGAATGGAAAATTGTAGCACAACCAAAATTTAAAAGCTCTCATTTATCAATAATTTGTATATGATCTTCACAATTGATTGCCTCTTCTATGTCTTCGACTGAGGAAAATATTCATCCCTGTTCAATCTCATCTCTACAATTGGTGCTCAAACATTAATATGAACATCATAGAACGATACTATGATGAAAATTTTAGTATATTGGATTCAATTACACTCTAAATTTCTCTAAAAAATGTAGGATAAATTGTATCATGACTAAAATGATCAAATCTACCGCAACTAAGATCCCTGGAACTTTCTCCTTGTTGCATCGAATGCAAGTTATCCATACAATGGAATCATCACTCTTTTTTGGTTATACTATTTAGAAATGTTGTCAACATTTTATCTATATTTTTTGCAACGTAAACAAACTATACTAAGTAACAATTAATATTATAAATGCATCTCTTCGTAAAAATATATATATTTTTCAATATTATACAACAATCATAAGCTATGTAATTACTGACATGCCTAGGAAACTCCAAGATGGATTGGATTTTCATTGAACACAAATGTCTTATTAATACATGGATAAGAGACCTTTGTCCTTCAGCTTCCAAATGTGTGTGACTCTTCAACTTATTCTCTAGTAAGTAAAACTAAACCTAAATATTTACAATATTTAGAAAATGAACCATCATCCCTATGGATTAGGTTTACAGCATTCCCCCCATAATCCGAAGAGGTTTTTGTAAGTCCAATTATTTTTCAGGACTTTTCAATATTTTATCTTCCAAGTGCTTTCGTGAAGATGTCTAGACTCTATAATTTTCTCACTTGTAGAACAATGTCTCAAATTAATAGTCTTAGCCTCTACATGATATCAAATCATATGGTACTTTGTGTTGATGTGCTTTGTTCGATCATGGAAGCTGGAATCCTTGGCCAACTTTATTGTAGAAGTATTTTAAACCAGTAGAGGAGTAGACTTCACTTGTTTCTCTTACAAATATTCAAGTGTCTTCCTAAGGCACACAATCTCCTTTATTGCTTCGACATTGAATCTACAACAACCACATAATCTGCCTCTATTGTGGAATCTACTTGAACGTATTGTTTACATGATCTCTAGGAGACAGTTGTTAATCCAAGGCTCATGAGGTAGCATGAAGTAAACACTCCATTCTATATATTTCCATCAAAGTCTAAATCAAAATATCCAATCAATTTGAAGTCATCCACCTCACAATATTTGAGTACAAAGTATTGAGTCCCCTTCAAGTATCTTAGAACTCTTTCTGTAGCAGACCAATTCCCTTCACATGGTTCTTGCATAAATATGGAAAGGATCCCAACAACAAATGAAATATCTAGTCTAGTGGTAGTAAGGTTAATGGGACTCCCCATAAGTTGTCTATACTTGGTTGCATCCTCAATTTCATTTCCTTCTTTTGATGTGAGCTTCAAATTCTTTTCTATTGGAGTATAGAGACACTACACTTTGTCGTGCCAAACTTGTTCAACAATTCTCTAATGTAATTCTTCCAGGAGATGAATATGTACTTCGGGTTTTGATTCACTTCAATTCCCAAGTAGTAGTGGAGATGTTCCAAATCTATCATCTCAAATCCTTTCTTCAATTCTTTCTTTATGGATGCAGTGTAGACTTCATTATTCCCTATCATTAACAAATCATATACATTCACTTCAAGATATAAAACATATATTCCAATTTTCTTGATAGACAATGTTGCACCATCAAGATTAAAGTCTTTGAAATTCAATTTCAGAAGATGCTCACTTAGCTTTTTGTACCATGCTTGTTTTAGTCCATAAAAAGACTTGATGAGTTTGCATACATGTTGTTCGTTTCCCTTCATAACAAAACCGTCCAGTTGATACATGAAGACATTCTCTTTCAAATCTCCATTCAAGGAAGTAGTCTTCACAAAATTTCCACCCATTTTTTTTATAGTGAACTCCAGTAGAGCATTGTTGGTATCCCATTTTGTTGTCGGGGGAAAGTATCCTCGTAGTCAATGGAATTTTTCTATGCAAAACCTTTTGCCACAAGCCTCGCCTTATGCTTGTCAAGTGAGCCATTTGATTTGTGCCTATTTTTGTAGACCCACTTGCATCCAATTGGTTTGGTTCTCAATGGAGGGTCCACCAACATCCATGTCCCATTCTTGATGAGAGCATCATATTCATTCTGTTTGAATTCTTTCCACTCATCATGAGAAGCAGGTTCTTAAAAGGAATTTGGTTCAAGGTTAGCATATAAATTCAATGCACAATCATATGAAACATCTATATCATCTACATCAACTGAATTTGAATAATCTACATCACCTTCATTTTCTTGTCTTGCCAAACTTATAGTTCTTGTCTTTCCAACTTCATTAGAATGAACACTTTCAAGTGTCTTCAATACCCACTTTGGAACTTTCTATGAGGGTCCAGGTTTCTTATCTAGTGGTGCGTCATTCTCTTCAATATTCAATCTTCCAATCCTCTCAATCACATCATCCAACTAAAGCTCATGTTCTAGTGAAGTGGCATGAACTTATTCATGAGGGGGATATGGTGTTGCAAAAAGAGATTCCAAATATTGATACAAGATGAGGATACCCCCTTCAAGATATGGATCTTTCATACGATATGTGGAATCCCATGGTCATATTCATGATATATCTTTACATGGGTAAATTTATCCATATGATCAAGCTAACTCTCCAAAGAATTGTCATGTTTATTTATTTCAAGAAAAATAACATCTCGAGAAAGAATAAACTTATTTTACCTCATTGTAAAGACTATATGCCTTGGTGGTGTTTGAGTACCCCAAAAAGATGTAATTTCAACTCCTTGCACCAAGCTTGTTTCTTTGTTCATTTGGAATTAGGGAATAACAAGTGGAACCAAATACCTTGATATGCCTCACCAAACGAATGCGACCATACCAAATTTCATATGGAGACTTGTTGTCAAAAGCATGAAATGGACTTGTGTTTCTCAAATAGACTACACACATAATTGCATCACCCCAAGACATCAAATTTACATTAGCATGGAGCATACCATATTCAAGAGTGTTCTGTTTATTCTTTCCGTGACACCAGTTTGTTGAGGATTATATGGAACAACGTTTTATGCATAATCCCATGTTGATGAATATATTTTTCAAATTCGTTACAGGTACATTATTTTCCATTATCACCACAAAGAGTGTTGATGTGAGATTGTGCTTCATTTTCAATCCATAAATGAAAGTTTTTAAATGTTTCAAATGCTTAGTATTTTTTCTTCAATCAATAGACCCAACACATCTCGATGTATTCATCAATAAAATTCATGAGATATTTATTACGATTTGCAAAAACAATAGGCAGGGGACCACACAAGTCAGAGTGTATCAACTCTAATTTTCTACATTCTCTGGAATTTGAATCATGGAAGAGCTACTTACTATGTTTTCCAAGAATACAAGCATCACATTGTTTCAACTTCATTGGAATGGTGGGTCAACAAGAGACACCATTCTTCTTCAACATTCTAAGACTATCATAATTAGTATGCCCATATCTAGCATGCCAGACAAGACTAGATGAAAATGTACCGTCATCATGGTGAGAGAAGTGTCCAAAATTTTGTGTCCTTGCAGATGTCCCTTTTAGATTCAATAGTTTCTCATCTTCCCATCCAATCATGATGACTTGGTTGTTAGAGGATCTCCTTATCTCAAGATGCCCATCAACTATGTGGTCAAAATAGTGTTGATGTCGAATGTGCACAAAAGACAACAAGTTTCTCTACAACTCTAGAAGATAGATAGCATTATGCAATAGAAAGTCAAGGAATCCAGGAAATTTGATCCTAATGGTGCCAATTTCCATGGGTTTGAGGCTAGATTTATCTGCAAAATACACTACACCATCTACAATGTCATTTGATTCTTCAACGAAGTACTTTCTAAATATCATGTGACAAGTTGCACCAATGTCAAGCAACCAAGTATCTCTCCAATATGCAAATGACGTATTGAAAAAAACTTCATTTACCATGCCAGCATTACAATGTGAAATATGAGCATATTCACGATCTTTACCAAACTCGTGAGATTTACCTCTGTCTTCTTTCTACTCTTTCTTATATGTGATCTTCTCCCAAGGAATTATACATGTCTTTGCCTCATTTGATATCTTTCCATATCAGATACATTGAATATTAGATATCTCACCATGCGTGTATCTACCCCCCTACCTCTAAAGTTCTTTCTTCCACATCCTCTTTTGATTCCATTTCATCTAGAAGAATCATGTGATTAATTCTTCTCTTTATAAGAAAGGCACAAGGTCTCTCTAGTGGGATGAATTGTCTTATTTCCACAGGGTTCCTCTCATTTTGCATTCTTATCCACTAGAGTGTCAAATTTGAGGTCTTTTAGTTGGCCACTAGCTTGAAGTGACTCAATATAGTGGGAATATGTGGGGTAAAGGACTTTGATGAAGGTAGTGAGAGCAAGGATAATATTCACACCAATATCATCAATGTCATGCATAATGTATTTGATATCAGATTCCACAACCATGGGATCATTATCCTTCAATTTTAGGTTGAAAAACTTCATCAACAACCAAATTAGCTCCAATTTTGATGGAGTCATACAAATATTGAAACTAATTCAAAGCATCATAAGAGTTCTTTGCAGATGAAATATGTCAAATCACCTCTTCACTTATTGTAGCAACGATTAGTGCGTATGCCTTCTTATATATGTTCTTTCATATGGCAAGCTCTTTATCTATTTTGGGCTCTTCAGGTGCATCATCACCTTCTCCTTCAAGGATGTCATCCCAAAGATCATCCAAGATGAGGGTGTGATTGATATTCCTAGGCTATTCTGGATAGTTTCCCTTTCCATTGAGCACAACTTCAACAATCCAAACTAGAGAATGCATTTTCAAGAACAAAATTACTTGAGTAGAAATTACAAGTTCTTCAATACAATGTTATCTTCAAGGAGAATATGTAAGATACACTACAGTCAATAATTTGAATTCTACAATACAATGCCCTATAATAATCTATGTGTATATATCTACAATCTCTGAAAAAAATCTTACAATACAGTGACAATACAATCTCTACAATAGTTGGCAAGTTGTATAATATGGTCTCTGCAAGTTATGTTACAATGAACTCAATCTCTACAACACGGTGCACTCTTTGTTATCCTATCATAGAATGATTCTCAATCCTACAATCCTCAACCAACAAGCATGAATCCAATATATATTTAAAACACTTATATATTTAAAATCTTAACGTACACAAATTTAAGCATATAATTTCAAAAATCACCAAGTTATAAGCTTGTTAATTATACATCATTTATATCAATGCATCAACCTTCCAAAGATGTCACAGGTTAATTGTGTGACTCGACACCAAATCTCATAGGGTAGAAAATATAGTGAAGTATTGACATGGCCCAGTAGGACCCATGAATCCTCAAGCTCATTCCATGGGATTATATTATAATGCTTATAACTTTGCAGAGGGGTAGAAATGTTGTGTGCCTCAAACCAAAGCTAAATAGAACTGCGTGTTTATGCTCAAAATGAAACAACATGATATGGTATCCAATGTAAGCATTTGAGCTCATTAAAATACTTAGACCAAGAAACAAATTACCAATGAAATAGATTCAACAACCTTGTGGGCTTACACTTCATGCCCATAACAACAAACTAGGATCTACACATGTAAAGAATGAATGCCATAACAATGTTTTTTAAAAACCCATATAGGAAAACAATCCAAATAAAGGCCCTAGCTCATTTTTTAATCCTTTCATGTCATATGAAAACCCACCCAAGAATATGATTGAAATGGGATTCTTGTTATTAAGGATAGTGGTGAAGGCAAGTTAAGAAAAACACTAGCAACAAGCTCAAAGCCTTCAAATTTGCAACTTCAAATCCAAACTAAGCACACTCTGAGGAAAAATTATGTCATTCTCTGTTAAATTGGCTGCCCCTGCAAAGGGAAAGTTAAATTTTCTTGAGTATTTGTAGAGGTATGTTGTTAGATTTTTGCAGGGTTGAGTGCTATTTTGAAAGGCACAACAAAGTCGCATGGTCAAGACAAGGTGAACTATCATTTGAATGTGGGTAGACATGGATTAACAACACCAAAGATAAAATAGAACGTGGGTAGATACTGTGTGAGATGTTAGGTGAGGAATGAATATTGTGTGAGGAATGGAGATTGTGTGAGGTGAATTTTACATAGTCGATGAGAATCAAGCCTTGGTTGATTTTGCAAGAAGAGTGAGCGAGTGAGGAGATTGAGGAACCATTGCATGAGATTGATGAGAAAAATTAGGTTTTGTAGGTTCCAGGTCTAGTAGAATAGTATGTAGTGGAGTAGACCAAGATAGAAAGGCTTTGATACCATGATATGCCTAGGAAACTCCAAGCTAGATTGGTTTTTCATTGACATGGATGTCTTATCAATACATGGAGAAGTGACCTTTTTCCTTTAGCTTCCAAAGGTACATGACTCTTCAACTCATTCTCTACTAACTAAAAATATAGCTAAGTATATACAAAATGAAACACAATCCATATGGATTAGGTTTCCTACAATTACAACTCGTTGGGATCTTCTTGTTATTGCCTTGAAAAAATACATTTATTTTACCTTTTCTTCTATGATATTCCTCCTCTCTTTCCCAATGTCTAGCACCATCATTTGATGAATCTCCATCGGAATCCATATGATCTATATATCTATTACAGTGATACACTACTAAGTACAACAAAGCCATTGAATAAAATATATTAATAACTTGACATGAACATTGAAAATACATACACATAGCATGAACATATGTAGAGACGTGGAGACTAACCCTCTTACTCAAAGATATATGCATAGACTAACCCTCTAACGCCTTAACCCATTGACCAAAACATATCAAACCACTCTTTTTGTTAGCTTAGTTTGTGTGAATTGTATTTCGATATGAGGTATCCACAGTGCGGAGGGTTAACAATAGGATACTAATTATAAGTGAGATGCTTCATGAGGGATAAGAGAAATGTGGAAATTGTGTACTTTTCAATATATGTAAGGTTTTGTTAGTGTGATGTTTCATCTGCATTTATTGAACAAAACCTAAAATGCATTGTAATTATTTGCCCCTTACCTTGGTTGAGTAGGTGATGTAGATTATGCATGCATGGAAGGGTGGGGAGAGGATGAGTGAGGCCAATGATTGGAAGGGGACTATTTAATGTCATATGGAGTGGGACAAATATTTTTAGGGGGTGAAACATATTAATGAGTGTCTGGTTATGGAACATGTGTAATTGCATGGAAACCACAAGGAGACATAAATGTATGTTGACTTGAGTTGGATTTTAACTGGGGTGGTTCTTTTAGCTATGTTGACATCAAGTTTACAACAAATGATGGTCATTATATTTTTTATGTTCACGAAGTGATGTATGTTGACTTGAGTGGGATTTTAAGTGGGGTGGTTCTTTTAGCTATGTTGAAATCAAGTTTACAACAAATGATGGTCATTATATTTTTTATGTTCACAAAGTGACCCATAAGAAAATCGAGCATGTTAAATATGGACAAGGAGTAATTCTCAAGTGTTTGCAACCAAATAAGACAAACATGAAGGAAATATTAGTACAATCCAACAAAGAAACATCATGTTTAATAAATAAAAATTATTTTTCAAGTGATCATGTAGAAATGAATACACTAAAATCAGACACATAACGAATCGTTGAAGTTATCAAAGACCACATTACTATTATGCAAGCTTGAGTTGACTCTCTCATCTCTAAGGAATTGTAGTGTTTGGGTAGAAACATCATTTTTGTGGTTAGAACCACTAGTTTTGTAGCATTGTTGGTTAGCCAAGAATTAATCGGCATAAAACTTATTAAAAAAAATGAGCAAAAATAAATTGAAAAGCGTTGACCAAAATTTATCCATAAACTATTGTGGATATTCCACCGAAATATTTCATCACGATGGATCTTACAACTGAATTCATTTTGTTAGCTTAGTTCCATGGAATGGTAAAAAAAACTGGAACTGGAAGGAAAATAACTAGAGCAAAACAACAAATCCAAGCAAATAACACAAGATATACCCTAGGAAAACCCACTATGGGGAAAAAACCATCCAAAAGTGAGGACTATGACTTGCTCTTTTCTCCTCCAAAATGCAATGCAAATACAAAGAAAGTGGTAATCAATATGGAATTACCTCTGACATTGTGACCTACACGGCTACTACAAGATATCCTACTTCCTCTATTATGCTCTAATATACACTCCTTTATCATTTCTCAATTATGGGACAATACAATAACATCATCATAAATGGAACCCATTTTCCTCATAACGGGTCGGTATTTAACATATCTCAATAGTCGTCTAATGTTAGTTTTAGGGTCTGTACATGCCTCAACTCCCGATTAGGGTTAGGATTTTGGACCCTCTAGATTGTTCTCGAAATTCGACATGTGACTAGCTCCATGTGTGTGGGTAATGAGAGTTGACATGGAATCCACTCAATACCATGGTGGTCAACTCATAACTTCCTCATATGGACTATGATTGAGGCGATTCTTGCACCGTTGGAAAGGTCTTTGAGTGTAGAATAGTGTCAAGGGAATGTGAACTATTCTCACAAATTTTTGACCCCCAAAAACATCATTTAAGCCCTCAAATAAGCCTCAAAAGGTTTCAAACCCCAAATCTGCAAATTAAGACATGCTCCTAAAATGGGCCCTACAAGCCAATTCATTCAATTGCTCCACCCGGAAAGCACCAAAATAGATGACAAGTTATATATTGTTCCAATTTAAATCATACATCCCCAAGTTGGGAGGCTTTTGGTCCCCAAAATATTTTACCAAATAAGGTGAGGAATTTGTTCCCCTACCTTCTCCATGGAGTACCATTTACCCTTGCCTATAAGTTGTCTTTTCAACCAAATTTGCAAAAGTTCATACTGCCCCTATCTGGTAGTTTTGGACTTCTTCTACAAAATTATGTCTTATTCCAACCCTGCTTGAGCATTAGGTCTTAATCCTCTATGGTAGGCAGGACTTGATCTAACATGGAAGGCTCATAGAGTTTCAGATTTTCCACATTCACCACTGAGTAAATGTGCATGTATGGGGTAGAATGAGTCTGTAGGAATTACCTCCCACCTTCCCCAATACCTCAAAATGTCCATAACACAAATCCTTGATCTTCTTACTAGAACCCTATCGTCTCTCCTTGTTCATCTGTAACCAAACTCTATCTCCCACTTTGAATGATTTTTCAACCCTGTGTTGTTCATATCTAGCCTTTTACTTTTCCTGTGACTTCTTCAATGTCTCCTATTGTAATATCCCTATTTTGACCCCATTATATTAAAATGTAAATAATGTAATATTGTATAAAATCATGGTGAGGAGTTCAAGGCCAAGGCCCCGCCATCGATTTCTTGATGCATTCGGTTTGCGTGCTAGCCAAGCACATTGAAATTCTAAATATCCTGTAAATATGCATTTTAATAAAATACCCTCAACTAGCTATGCAATGCAACAAGAGATGGGGCATGATTTTACAAGGAATTGGGAGGGAAAACATTCAAACCCTTGAGTCAATCAAGTCAAGCCAAGTGTCAATGAGAGAACCCATCAAACCCTTAACTACCCATGTTGACTTTGGTACCTAATCTTTCATTTCTCCCAAGAGTTGGTTGAGGTAGTTAATGCCTTGGGAATGGAGAGGTATGGCTGTCCAAATTCGAGTATGGGCAAACCACCCTTCATGGAAAAACATGTTTTGCTTCTTGGGCAAGAAAACAACCATGAATTGCTCCCCAAGCCATTACCCATGAACTAGTTTTGCTCTCCCACGAGTTTGGGTTTTCCTGGGCGTTTTCCAGCCATGTTTTTCTAGTTTTTCCTTGTTTCTCAGCTGGGAGAAGGGCATTTTTGCTTTGGTTACCAGTGGGGAAGAGAACAGGTTGATTTGGGGATTTCTTGGAGGTCGATTTGGCCATTGGAATGCCCACAATCTATGGGATAAAACGTTTTTTCTCCATGTGGTCGAATTTCCCTTTCTCACAGTCCGTTTTTGGTGTGCCCACGATTTGGGAAAATCCATGGCCATTGTGTTTGTAAATCCCATTGCTGAAAATGTGTATCCATGCCCAGTTTGAGTTGTTGTGTGTGAAAAAATGATGGGGTGAGATGGGTTTCTATTGTTTTGCCTGTGCATGAGCTTGAATGTCCCCTTTTCCTTGCAAGAACCATGCCTAGCTCGGGGGTGGCAGTTGTGTTGAGAGATCTATGAACACAACTGGCCTATTGTTGGGTGGGACATTGCAACAACATAGCTAGTTGTTTAGAGGCAATTGCACAAATGAAGATAAGTGTTCTCTATGTGCATTTTACTCCTGCAATGTTTTAATTTGATGTTTATTATTGATATGTTGAATGCATATGAAAGATGTGTGTGGGTGATGTTCTTATTCCGTTGTGCATATATGTTTGATTTGCATCTGCACACATTAATTTTATGGCTATGAATCTAATGAATGGGCTAAGTTTTTGTGAAAGCCCTGTAGATTGGCATCATGTTCCCTTACCGGAGTTGGACCCGCGAGAGGGGACATTACATTGTGGTATTAGAGCTGCTGGTTGCAACATTGGGCCTTCATGGGCTACCTATCACAGTTGCAGAGGTAAGTATGCCTCCTGTCCAACACTAAACATCAAAAAAGAAGGAAAATATTTCAGAAAATTTTCTAACTGTTTTTGAGAATTTGAAAATTTTTCTAAGTGTTGGAAATTTTGCTGAAGTCTCTGGCGGCGATTTTAACCATAACTGTTGCGCCAAGTTCGGCGAAAATTTGGTTAATTTTGTGCCGAAATGGTCGCCGAGAAAAAACTCTGTCGGCAAAGATAAGCCCAAAAATGCTGAAACAGGCGGCGATTTTAAGCTTAAAAGCTGCGACACTGGCGGCGGTTTTAAGCTTAAAAGTTGCGACGCGGCGGTGACTTGGCGGCAATTTTAGCCTTAAAATTTGCGCCCGGCAGCAATTTTAGGCTTAAAAGTTACGATGGAGGCTTGCGCGCGGCGGCAATTTTAGGCTGAAAAGTTGCGATGGAGGCTTGCATGGGCGGCAATTTTAGCCTTCAAATTTGCACACAGTGGCAATTTTAGGCTTAAAAGTTGCAATGGAGGCTTGCGCGCAGTGGCAATTTTAGCCTTAAAACCTGCAACGCGGTCGCAATGATGAAGGCTTGCGGGCGCAGAAGTTAGGGATAAATCCAGCGCCAAGGTCGGTGATTTTAAGGTTAAATCTAGCAATGGTCGCAGAGGGAGGAGCTAAAAAAAAAAGACTATAGAGGCCAAAACTTGATTTTTGGGTAGGAGCAGTCGGGCTCAGAATGGGATGATTCCTGTGAGGCTCGGAGGCCATTAAAGAAGGCCATGAAAGAACCAGAGAGGGTCCCGAACCCATTATGCTCCAATTTGACAGAAAATGGAGAATAGTGACTTTTGTAAGATGGTGTCCCGAGGCTTGACGGAAGGTTGGATTGAGCTGAAATTGATATGGCGCTGCCATGGAGCAGGCATAGTGTTAAGTTTGGAATCTTGGAGCCGAAATCCAAAGGATGTGGAGTCAAGGTGAACCAGAAGGCCAAAAAGCAATGTTCTAGGCCACTTTTTCAGGATTTTGAAAAGCTTGTGGACAGTAAAAGTAACCCTGGATGTTGGAATAATTTTTTTTACTAAACTAGATATTTCATCTTCTCATTAAGACGGACAGTTTCCGTTAGACGAAGATTTCCTAGAACTGCATAGTTTGGGAGATAGCCATTTTTGGCCAAATTTTGAGATTTTGGGGGAAAAGTGAAAAGTGAAAAGTAGCCAAACCCCGAATTTTATAGAAGTTGACTGGTGCATCAGAACAAGGATCCGAAGGTTGTTGAGTGTTCCTTGTTAGATGGACTACCTTTTCCCGGTAGATATGTTTTCATGAATCTTCCTATATTTGCTTCTACAAGCAGTTGAAGTTGGCATTTCAGAACAAATTGCAGCTGTGTAAAGGTGCAGAAAATTTGGGCAAAGTTTGCATTTCTGAAAGAATGTAAATTCCATGTTCTGGATCGGAATAGAGAACAGGGATAGGCGTTGGAAGGCTTGTCCAGAGGAGAACAGGGATGCATGACCAGAATTTGAATGAGGTTCGTATATATCATAGATATTTGGTGCAGGAAAGTGCCAGCGGCTGTTTTGACAAAAAAGAATTGTTGTCAATATGGGCAATTTCTATAATTGCATGACTGGAAGGAAACCGGACCAACTATGATATGGAAGAGGGATCCCATGCTACGATGAGGGATTGGAAAGGGAGAATTCCTTAACCCCTGTTTTGCTATCGTATTCATAATTATGAAATTGTCATGCACATAAACTATGGCATAAGAAGGTTGAAAACGCAAGCGATTCAATAGATGAAATGAATATGCACCAGATAGCACATTAATTAAACATTGCACAGTGCATGTGAAAATGTTTGTGCATGAATAGGATATTGCATATTGGTAAATTAGTGAGGTTTTACATATGCAATGAGCCACTTGAGATAATTATGGTGGTTGCTAATAATTAGTTGTGTCCGCATTGGTTGTAGGACAAAATACAATCAAAGCATGGCTAAAGAATTTGATGACGTTGTTGCACGAGACCAACAACTTTATGAAGAGAGGATGGTGCAACAAATCCATGATCATTATGTTGGAAAAAGGACTGAGTAGCCTTGGTAAGAGGCCAACTGATCAGGTAACATCAAGCAATGTTAATGACAGCCATGCAGGTAACGGTTATTAGTACTTAATTGCATGAATGTTGAAAAAGGATTTGGTAAGATCCCTTCACTATGTTTAAACTATGTTGAATTGTTTGCATGTGGTATTGAGTGCCCGAATGGGAACGTTAACCTACCGAGTATGGTGAGGTGTGGGTAAGTGAAGGCAATGATCCTTACGCCCTATAATTGCTTAGAAATCTCAATGCATTCATATGAAATTATATCATGCCATTTGTGTATGTTGGTTGTGAATTTAACAACCAAAGCACGTGATGACTTATGGTCCTATGGTAGTGTATGCCATATGAGACAAGCATAGTTAGGCCATAATATGTTGGAATGCATAGTATTCATGGATTAATGCAAGGTTGCATTGATGGGTTATGCATTAAGTGAATGTACATCAAAATATTATGTAAATGTTGTGGATGTGCATGCATATGTGCGGGTGCACATGTTGAGATGCGTTGTGTGAATGCATGGTTGTGATCTATATATTTCAATGCAATTAGATGATAAATGAAATGGTGAACTATTGTTAGTACTGAGACCATTCCATGAGCTACTAGGAATGCAAGAGAATGATTGCATGAAGAAGGTAGACATGTGATGGGCTACCAGAGTGCTCTGTTGGAAGGACAAAATTGCATGGAATGTGAAGTAATGAGTATTTACAGTTTATTTAAATTGCATGGATAATGTGACTATGTCTTGCAATTTTATTGTGACAATGATACATATATAGGAATGTATATATTTCATTGCATTTCAAATGTTAACAGCTGAAGGTGTTTGAATTATTGAGTGTTATAATTCTGAGATCACTTCAATGACTGTTGTGGCAATGAAAGGATTATATGCATAGATACTCACAACATGTTTGGCTGATTGAAGTTTCAGTTTTCAGGTAGAAAAGTCTTACGTATGGCAATGAGGATAAGTCCATAGTAAAGACCGGGATCTACCATGTGCATAAGCCAAAGGCTATGAGAAGGTTCTCATGGTTGTAAAGTATGCATGAAACAAATCTGAAAATTTTATGGTTTAAATTTATGAGAATAATCTCATGATTGCAAATCTAATTTCTGTAGGAAAACAGATTTGTAGATTTCAAATTTGAGAATTTGCTTATAATTGCTAATCACTGTTTGGCTTATATAAAATTGTGTTAGGAGGACATGTTGTAGGTGGATGTTCATGTATGGTATCAAGTGTAAAACCATAATGGACAAAGTGATATCACTTACGAGATCCAAACAATATGAGGATGGCCTCATGGTTAAACAAATCAATTTCTGTAGGAGACAGAGTTGCAAATTCATATTGAATTTAATTATTGATGACATTGATTGGTTATGGAACAATCATATTTGAAGTTTATTGTTAAATGTTGCTGACTATTTGGCTATTTGATAAGTGTGCTAGGATGACACATTGCAGGAAGACCATATATGATGGCCTGCAGAAGCCAAACTAGATGGGAAGGATCCCATGCTTTGGAAATGGGTTTCAAGTGAAACGCCATTGTGAATTTTGATAATACCTCAGCTGCACTGCATGTGAGTGAGATGGTAAAACTATGCCAAGAAGGCATGTGTGGGTTATAAAACATGAAAAGATTGGGGTGGCAAACCGAAGGACTGTTGACTCAGAGAAGGGAGCCCCCATTTTTTTTTCACAAATGAAGAAAAGCTACATCCATGAAACGAATGAGTATTCAGTAACCCTAACTAAGAATATACATGTCTGGTTATTAGATTTAATATGTAGAGCATGTTTTATTATTTCATTATTATTCCAGACTGCTTGAGTGTGACTAAGGCCTACATGGCTCACATCGGAAAGGGATGCATACCTTTCGGGTGATGGGTTGTGTTAGGGTTTTCAATATTGACTACACACTAAGGGAATGGACGCATTCCTGGTGTTTCAATACTTGATAGTGAATGTTATGAAATATAATTACAATTTTAGAGCAACAATATTGATGAGTATGCTTATCCTTCTTGTGCTATCAGCTTACACAGATGCACTTTGGTGTTGCACGTAAGAGGCAAAGTTAAGAAGGGTGCTCGAGAGGACTGTATGGGCAGTTGTAACCTTTCTATGCTCACACTGAAGGACACTAGAAGAGATGGATGGGCCCGAGGAGCTGTGTAACAGGAAAAGGGGCATCATCCTTGTGTAGTGTGAGTGGGGTATTGTGGGGCCATGCTAGCCTACAGTCAAGTAAGTCACTTATGGAGTTCCTAGAGGGAACCACTGGTTTTCATAAGAGAAGGTTCCACGTAATCATATTGTGTGGTTGTTGCATGCTTGATAAGACCAGTTGGTGTACTGGCTTGGCATTGGTTGTTTGCATGTTGTGGAGGTATTGGTGAATGGTGTTATTTCCTGACAAACCCAGTCGAAGAACTGGCTTGGAAATGATCATTGTATGCTTGATAAACCCAGTCGGCATATTGGCTTAGCATATTGATTTTTGAAATGCTTGATCAACCCAGTCGGCATACTGGCTTAGCATACTGATTTTTGGGATGCCTGATAAACCCAGTCGGCGTATTGGCTTGGCATTGCCTATTCGGATGATGTGTGGAATAACATGTGTGCTGGCCAAGCATCCACCCCATAGGTGATCCAAGGCTTGTAAAGTAGAGAAGGAAACCTGTGGAGTAGCGAGGAAATGCACAATACAGATAAGTATTCATTTTCATTTATTTCTTGCTTGGAATAATGAAGATTTCAGGTATAAGTTTTCTAACAGCTAAGCTGATACACTGTGGTTTCTTTGTTGGAAACCTTGGTCATTGCAGGAAGCACAGACCCTGAAAGAACTATAAATTCTTGGTAAAACCAGAGAGTAACTGGTTGTGCACTATAAATTCTTGGTAAATTTAGAGAGTAATTGATGCTCGATAAATTCAGAGAATAGTTGGTGGGGGCATTAACCACTTGATGTTGTGGAGCAGCCGGCGTGCTGGCCAAACATTCTTTAATTAATTAATAAAACCAGTCGGAGCATTGGCCTAGCATAATGCTAAATGAGATGATTGATGAGACCCAGTTGGCGTACTGGCTGGGCATTGCCTATTCGAATGGTTGTGGAGTAGCCTACGTGTTGGCCCAACATTCATTATTGCATCCACGGGAAATCCAAAGCTTATAAAGCGAAGAAGGAGACTGTGGAATAAAGCGATGACATCCAATGCAGATAAGTATTTGGTTACCTTGTAGCTTCTTGCTTATGAATATACGTGTGTATATGATTTGGTTATGATTTTCTCATACTCTTGTTAGAGATAAACCCTATGAAAATAAACTAAACATGGGAATTGATTCAATGTTTGAATATAAGTATTGTTGGGAGCAAGGACTATGAAGGCATCATAAGGATGCATGAGGACATGTGATCGTCCTAAGGAGCTCAGTATGAGTAGTAATGAAAGATGATGCTAGTGGACATGTGTAGGTCCTAGCAACCAAAGGTTTTGTAAGCAACAATGGGAAAAGGTTTCCTGGTTGAAAATCCTTAGACAGACCTTAGACACTATGTGTCATAGCCAAGAAAGGGAAAGTCGAGCATTCACATTGAAGTGAAAGAGGCTAAGGAGCATAGAACCACAAGTGATGATGTGGCTCCGGATTGGAACAAGACTAAGAGGGGGAAACTCTTACTCTTCTCTTTCCTTTTGATTGATGCATTTACAAAACAAAGAATTGTTGAATGCATGTCATGACTGAAAATAGATTGTGTTTAATTGCTTGAAATGAATTGTGAATGCTGAAATAGTAAATTTCCTATGAAAGGATGAAAATGAATGAGTTCATGTCTATGTTGGGAAAGCATGAAAGGGTGGAAGTCTCATGAGTGAAAAATGGACTTTCCATGTCAATTGGAAAATAATTGACTAATTCTAATATTGTGCTATGCTTGTCCTAACAGGAATTGCCATGATGAATCTCACATGTGAGAAATTGAAAGCCATTGTTTACAGTTGATATTAGCCGGGTGTTGCTAGTGAGCAAAGTGTGGGCCAGTTGTGCACATTGATCATGGTAGCAGACCAACAGCTATTGATTTGGCTGAAAATATTCCTCAAATAGTTTCCAGGACATCAAGAAAGATGGCGTCCATGAAATTCCAGACTTGTAGATCAGCTGGAAGATAAGTAAAAGGAAGGGATTGTTGTGGAGCAATGCCCACCTACAAAGCTAGAAGACCAAATCCAGTAGGAGCAGCTTGTGGAAGCCAAAGGACTTGATCCTGAAAGTTCAAAGTAAAGAGATGAAACGCAGGACAGACCTTCCACATTGTGTGAATTTTGGACATGTGTAAAGTGGGTATTTATTCCTAAGTATTGGAACACCATGGACGATATTATTCCAAGGGGGAGGGAAATGTAATATCCCTATTTTGACCCCATTATATTAAAATGTAAATGATGTAATATTGTATAAAATCATGGTGAGGAGCTCAAGGCCAAGGCCCCGCCATCGATTTCTTGATGCATTCGGTTTGTGTGCTAGCCAGGCACATTGAAATTGTAAATATCATGTAAATATGCATTTTAATAAAATACACACAACTAGCTATGCAATGCAACAAGAGATGGGGCATGATTTTACAAGGAATTGGGAGGGAAAACATTCAAACCCTTGAGCCAATCAAGTCAAGCCAAGTGTCAATGGGAGAACCCATCAAACCCTCAACTACCCATGTTGACTTTGGTACCCAATCTTTCATTTCTCCCAAGAGTTGGTTGAGGTAGTTAATGCCTTGGGAATGGAGAGGTATGGTTGTCCAAATTTGAGTATGGGCAAGCCACCCTTCATGGAAAAACGTGTTTTGCTTCTTGGGAAAGAAAACAACCATGAATTGCTCCCCAAGCCATTACCCATGAACTAATTTTGCTCTCCCACGAGTTTGGGTTTTCCTGGGCGTTTTCCAGCCATGTTTTTTTGGTTTTTCCTTGTTTCTCAGCTAGGAGAAGGGCATTTTTGCTTTGGTTACCAGTGGGGAAGAGAATGGATTGATTTGGGGGTTTCCTGGAGGTCGATTTGGCCATTGGAATGCCCACAATCTGTGGGATAAATCGTTTTTTCTCCATGTGGTCGAATTGCCCTTTCTCACGGTCCATTTTTTGTGTGCCCATGATTTGGGAAAATCCATGTCCATTGTGTTTGTAAATCCCATTGCTGAAAATGTGTATCCATGCCCAGTTTGAGTTGTTGTGTGTGAAAGAATGATGGGGTGAGATGGGTTTCTATTGCTTTGGTTGTGCATGAGCTTGAATGTCCCCTTTTCCTTGAAAGAACCATGCCCAGCTTGGGGGTGGCAGTTGTGTTGAGAGATCTATGAACACAACTGGCCTATGGTTGGGTGGAACATTGCAGCAACATAGCTATTTGTTTGGGGGCAATTGCACAAATGAAGATAAGTGTTCTCTATGTGCATTTTACTTCTGCAATGTTTTAATTTGATGTTTGTTATTGATATGTTGAATGCATATGAAAGATGTGTGTGGGTGATGTTCTTATTACGCTGTGCATATATATTTGATTTGCATCTGCACACATTAATTTTATGGCTATGAATCTAATGAATGGGCTGAGTTTTTTGAAAGTCCCATAGATTGGCATCATGTTCCCTTACCGGAGTTGGACTCGTGGGAGGGGACATTACACCTATACTTGCAAATGGATTTTCCCAATCTTATCAATGAATTTTTCAGTTCTTAATGCTTCAACTGTGGTGTTTTCCCTTACTCCCCCTTTCTATCCATATACAACATCGAGAGGTGAAAGTGGAAGATATCTAAGACAAGTTTCAAAAGGGGATGTACCAATGGAAGTGTGGACTGCTCTATTATAAGAGAGTTGAATATATATCATATTTCCATACCAAGTATTCAAATGCTTATGATTGTAACCCCTCAAAAACTACACCAAAGTCTTGTTGACTACTTATATCTTCCCATATGTCTATGGATGGAATGTTGTAGATCTCTTCAACTTAGTGTCCATCTTCTCCCAAAGTGTAGTCCAAAAGGAATTGAGAAATATGGTACCCCTACCTGAGATGATGCTCCTCAGTATCCCAAAGTGCACCTAGATATTCTCAAAGAACATGCATGGTGCTTCTTTTCCTTTGATAGTATTTTTACAAGGCATAGGAACACACATCTTGTTGAATCTATCAACTACCACAAATAAATAGTCGTGTCCCTTTCTAGTGGTTGGTAACCCACACACAAAATACATGGAAATGATTTCCCAAATTCAAGTGGGTACATTAAGGGATGGTATATACCTTTCTTTCTATTACTGGGCTTATTGGTATAAGAAAGTATGCATCCTCTAATATATCACACTACATCTTCTTGCATTCTAGGCTAATACACATTCCTTTGTAAGTTAGCTACTATCTTCACAACACCAAAATGACCTACAAATTTGGAGGTGTGCACCTCTATGATAAGCTACAATATTTCACCTTTAAGAACGCAAAGCTTGTCTACCATATAGAGTAACCCATTCTAAAGATGACAGTCAACCTTATTGTCACCTTCTTCTACATTAAATTGGCCATGTAGCTATTGAAACACCTCCTTGAAGTCCTCATATTCTATGTATCCCTCTTTGTATGCATAATGGGTAAAAGGTTCCATGTGCATAAGAGTCCCCAAAGTTGTAATCTTGGATGTGGGTGGACTTTAAATCATATCTTCCAACTTATTAGTGTTTCCCTTCTTACACTTGATGACTGGACAAAATTGTTGCAAGAACCTCATCCACTTTTAATGTTTGTTTTGTTGTAGCTTACTCTGGGCTTGCACATACTATAATGGCTGGTGATCTGTGTGGATAATTTTTTCCTTTCCCCTCAGATAGTGCTCCACTTCTTAACAGCTTGAACCAAGGAATAGAGTTCATTATCATAGGTACGGTAGTTCGAGACTCCCCCGTGAAACACCTTAGAATGATCGCATACCGGCTTAGTTCCTTGCATCAAAATTGCTCCCATGGCATTCCCACTTGCATTTATGTCCACTTCAAAAGGATTCTAAAAGTTAAGCAATGTGAGAACCGATGCTTAACTAATCTTTTGTTTTAGCTCATCAAAATATTTTTGTTGATTCTTTCCCCATTGGAAAATCTTAAATGCTCGTTGTTATGGCATGCAATGGTGCAATTACCATTGAAAAGGAAGCAATAAATTTTTGTAGTTACTATCCTACCCCAACAAAGCTCCTAACTTCAGTGACATTACTAGGTATTGGATATTTTATAATGGCCTCTATATTTACTGGGTCCATCTTGAGTTCCCATCCACCGATCACATACCCCAAATACACCAATGACTATTGAGTGAACTCGCATTTCTTGAGTTTAGCCAACATTTTATGCCTTTTCATAGTCTCTAACACCTACATGAGATGAGAAATGTGCTCCTCCCAGGTAGAGCTATAAACCAATATATTATCCATATACATTATAACAAATGAATCTAAATATGGGCACATAACATCATTCATTAGTCTCATAAATGTAGCTAGTGCATTAAATAAACCAAAAGTTATGACCAAGAATTCATACAAACCTTTCCTTGTCTTAAAGGCAGTCTTCCAAGTCTCTTCTTCTTTGACACGTACCTGGCAATGTCAAGATTTGAGATCCAACTTAGTGAATTAGTTGGCATGCTACAACTAGTCTAACAAATCATCAACCATGGGAAAAGGGTATTGATTCTTAAGTGTAATTTTGTTCAAAGCTATGTAGTTTATGCACATCCACCAAGTTCCATACTTCTTTGGTACGATGATGATAAGTGACCCACAAGGTGATGTGCTTGGTCAAATCATTGATTGCAGCAATTAGAGGTCTATTTTAGTATCAACATAGATGAGGAGCATAATATTTCATTTGCTCAATTGAAATTAGAAGGCCATGCGTTAACTTGGTGGGTAAGCCACATGGAGGAAATTAGGTTGGAGGGTGATCCACTAGTAACTAAGTGAGAGGATTTTAAAACTCTCATAAAGTTCCAATTCTACCCTATTGAATATGTAGAGGACTGATGGATCCATTGGCATTACTTTAGGCAAAGGCAAGAGCACAGTGTGCAAGAGTACACCATTGAATTCAGGAAAATGGCTATTATGTTGGGTAACTCACCCAGGAATCTAGATTTACTCATCAAGTACCTTGGGGTCCTACATAGTCATTTACAAAAGCAAGTGATTCTATTCAATCCCAAGACAATTGATGAGGCTTGTGTGCAAGCACGGTAATTGGAGAATATGGACCACAAGAAAGGACATCCAAGTGGTTCCAAATAGAAAGAGAACCGAAACACTTCCAAGGAGGGGAAGAAGAAGTGGAAAGGAAAACATAAGAAGACTACAACCACAGCACATCAATGCAATGATGTAGAAAACCATTGTAATCGTTGTAAAACTGATGGTCACACTGAAGAAAAGTGTTGGAAACTACATCTGGAGCTAAACCCTAAGAACCGCAAGAAGGATGACAAGAAGAAGAACCTTCTAGCTACAAATTCGATCAAAAAGATAGAGAGCAGCTCAAATGTGGATGCGAAGATTGTCTTCACTTCAATGTTGAAGGAGGTGAATCTGAGTAGCCTTCATCACGAGGAAGGGAAGCAGATGAAAAAACTTTTCTATATCAATATACATATTGAGAAGAACAAGGTATATGCTCTATTCGATTCCAATTCATGGGAAAATCTCATAACAGTTGATCTAGTCAACAAGCTTGGGTTGGAGGTTCATGATCATCCTACGCTTCATCCATTGGGATGGGTAAACATGGATACATAGATCAAGGTCACAAAATAGTGTAAGATCAAATTTGTTGTAAGTGCATTTTTTTTAATGAAGTGGAGTTTGATGTAAAACCCCTTGACATGTGTGGTGTAGTGTTTGGAATCCCTTACATGTATATGAGGGATGCAGAATTCATGAGGAGAGAAAAAAAGGTACCTCCTGATCAAGCATGGGAAGTCAATCATCATTAATGCACATAAAGATAAATCACAGATATCACTGGTAAATGTCAACCAGTCCAAAAGGTGGATTGGTGCAAGTAAAAATAGGTTTTACTTTTCTTACGAGAAAATTAGTCAAGTGATGAATTGGTAAGACTAAAGGTATTGCTGGAGGGATGTACCATGGTGTCCCCCTCTCATCTCCATAATGCTTCAAACAACTCCTAAGATGATGTGACTATGAAAACGATCGAGATCAGATCGTGCACCTTTCAATAAGGCATCTAGGTCATATGCAGCAATAAAGTTGCATGGTGAGATACAAGGGGGACTCTTGCGCAAAAATTTGAAATCAGATCATGCGTCTTCTTGCATAACATTTGGATTGTTCACAGCAGCAAAGTTGCATGATAAGAAGAAATGGGGACCCCTTGTGAATGCTCAATATTGATTAAGCATCTTGGTCATAGTCAATCTGAACCATTCACGTTGATAGACATGCACAATGAAAGGAGAAGTGTGACCCCTAGTGAATAGTCATGATTAACCTTCCATCTTTATGAGAACAAATATGGGCCATTCGTTCTAATTATGGGGTATGATAGGAGACGTTAGGGGGTAATCATGCGCCAACAGTGGAGATCTATCTACTGGAATTGGGATGTGGCGATCCTAGACATTCGCGCTAGGGGAGTTATTTTGTCACCAAATGGATTCCCCAAAGATCCACCGAGGTATCTAGGATTCACTGGAAAGGAAAATATAGTAATGGAGATATCATTTGAACTTGCATATTCTTGCACTTTTCCAACCTGATTTGACTCTAATGGTGGGATCCGGTTCTCTAAAAGCTCTTATTTTCTATTTATGGAAAGCATCTTCATACCTCATGACTAGATAGATTGTTGGTGCCACCATAATCACCAATTAAGGTGGCATTTATTTACAAGTATCACGATTCAAATGGATTTTTACCCTGGATATACTAGCATTATGAATGTTTTCTATAGCGCAATATTGGTATTATTATTGCTCCATTGCTTGTTGAAGGCTAAGAAAGAACTTTTCCACCTCCAAAACTTAAACTATTGTTAACTGTCGTTCACAAGAATTTGTCCATGCCTCTCCATTAACTAGTTGGGTAAGTCCTCTTCAGTCCCTCACCATTCTTCATGAATTTTCTAGTAAATTGCAAATTCTTTTGAACCCAATTCCTTTGAAATCCTTCCTATCAGTTAAGTAGCCTTCCCTCAATTTCCTCCCAATAAATCACTAGTATTCCTCCATTTAAAACCCAACATGACTAAGGAAAATAATATCACCTTTGAGAGTTCTCCATCTCAACCCACGTCCCACGGGTCTAGTGCTAGCAACATTTCTTCCCCTCAAGAACCACCTTTCATAGATTAATGGGTTGTTATGGCCACCCCTAGGACCACAAAACATTCATCCCTACAACTCATCAAGTCTACCCTTGTTTAATTGTTTTCCCCCAATTTCAATAGTAATTTTTGGCCATCCGAGATAGCTCAACATCTATTTCTTGATGTTTTCCCCTTTCCTGAATTTGTACAAATATGTGTTAAAAACTTTAACCATTATACCTCAGTGGTTACCACTGACGACAATCAAACCATCCTGTTCCATATCTCAGAGTCATCTATCAACCTAATGATGGTATCCTTCTCAAAAGGAGAGGTGATATCCCTTAAGGCTCAAGATACTCGATACAGGAGAATGAAACCACTTCAAAAAGGCAATTGATTCACTCATCTCAAGTATAATTAGGGTCGAGAGGAAGTTCCCCCCTCCCCTTGGAAGTGGAAGAGCTTCACAACTTGGAACCAGGAAGCCATCTTGACTTTACCTTGATACTGAAGAGAGAATTAGATGAGGACATCGATGAAGGGATGTGGCTATGGCTGACACTTATAACTATCGTAGTGGACCCCAATATAATTATGCAAAATCCATATCCACGGGAATAAAAACACAACTAGTAGAATTCAATAATACAATGATTTTTAGATATTATTATTATCTCATTTATCTCTTAATATTCAGTCGATCTCATCATTTTGAAGTCTTAGGTATTCAGAAGATGGCCAATGAAAATACCCCAAACAGGATATACAATTGGATCCCCTAGGTCAAGAAAGGGGAAGAAGACAGGTTCACCTGGTCTCAGTTTGTGTTTGAATTTATGTACAAGGATTTCTCTTTAATAACTGGAAGAGAACCAGAGGGATACCTAAATATATTAGGCCTTATTTACAGTTGGGAAAAGAAGTGAAAAGAGGTGATTGGTACCTAGCATCATATTACACAATTATTAAATTGTATGGCACTAAGTCTCCTCCCTACAGGATACCCAAGCTTCTCACCCTTAGAATGTTCATTTTAGACTATGTGAGGCAAATGCTAGAATTTGATAACCTCCATTTTGTCAAATCAACAAAAAAAGAAGAACTGAGTTTCCCATAGCAATGGGTGGATATGCAATAAGAGATAAGAGGTGTCTTAAAGAAGTATTGATCATTCTAAAGGAGTTTAAATTAACCTTAGGCACAGCCAGGAGATATGATCCTTATCTCCTGATTAGACAAGAAAAAGGGAGGAAACTTCCTAACCCTCAAGACCATGAATAAAAGCAGGATATTGAAAAGCTAGCCAATAAGGGAACATTTGAAGAAGTTGAGAATATAATTACAGGATAGGAGGATCCAATCAAGGTAATTATACAAGCATTTTTGGATCCTACTGCTAAGCCTTCATATGCCCCGACCTATTTCACTTTCTACAGGACAAAAGGGGTAGTGGTGACAAAGTAAGACATGGAGTTTCATGCTCCTACACAAGAGAGATGCAATGAAATTGTACAACATCACTTGCAGAAAAAGGAGAGGGGCATGGTGGAGAATGTGGAGGTATTGTGGGAAATAAAATGTCCCATATCTCAGCATTCTTGAAGATGTTGAATTTGGAAATATTTATGATGAGTATCATGAGGATGATGAGGAAGAAATTCCCATGATGAGACTTATGCCCCAAGAGGGAATGGGATAAGTTACACTAATGGCAGAGGTTAAATATGGTGGTGAAAGTGAGACACAAATTATCCCATAAGTAATAATTCCCCCTCCTCCCAATGAGGTGATTCCCTATCAAAAGGCCCTTCCAATTATGCAATTGATGGGATATATACAAGATCAAGGCCTAGGGATTTTAATCAAGGGAGCACTTAGCCTATCCAACTTGAGAAGAGGCCTCCCAAGCTTGTGTTAGGAGTTGATGTTAACACCTCTACGGACAAGAACAAAGAGTTGCAGGAAACATTTCCACAAATACCCCCTAAAATGTTGCAATAGGAGTTGATGAAGACAGGGAACCCTACCCTTAATCTACCTCCAGGGTTTGAACATGAAAAAGTAGCAAAATATCCAAATTGTGAAGTCATAGAGAAAGCTAAAGCAAAGAGAACACTAGTGATAGAGGAAGTGATAAAGGACCCCATTCATACTAAGAAAAATGGGCAAGGCACACCATCCATGCTCAGGCTGTTATTATGATTCAATCTCCAATAAGTGAAGAGGACCCAATCAAGGAGGTTTTACCAAGGAAATTAGGGTAAATTAGTTCCCCATGCACAGAGGAGATCTTGCACAAATAAATCGAGGATCTCAATCAATCATTGTTGGAGATACTTATTGAGTCCTCAATATTTTAGAAGAGGAAGTTAGTTAAAGCAACAAGGGAAAATATTCAAGAAGATCCAGAGAGTAAAAGATCCAAGATAGATCAAACAGAATTTGGGCCAACTAAATAAGGTGAACATGAAGATCTACCACTTGTGCCAAGCTTTCAACATCTTTTTTATCAACAAGACGGATGTGAATCTCCCCCTAACTCTTTTCCACTTTATTTCAACTTTAATCATATTCTTTATTGTATAGTTACACAAGGTTCTACTAGCATACACTCTACCTCCACAGTACCAGAAGTAACTCAATAGACTCCCTAGGAAAATGTGACCCATTCAGCTGGGGTCACTAACCCTCTAGAGATTTTGGAAAAGGAACAACAAAGGAGAGCTTAGCTCCAAGAAGGATTTCAAAGTACTAAAACTTTTGAATCTCGATCCCGATCAAGGATGATACCAAAATATTACCTCGAGACTAAAAAGTTCATGATAACTTCCCTAAAACCCCTTGTGGGAAAGGATTATAAATATTTGCAGCCACACGAGTGGAAAAATTTGTAGCACACTTTGGACATAGTTGATCTACCACCAGAGGACGATGTGGCAACGTCTCAATGATCAAGTAGCATTCTATATCATGAATACATTCAGATAGCTTCTACCACAGCAGAATACAAGAAGAAAGTTGAATCGATACACATAAATATCTAGCTTTTACAAGCCAAGGTTGCAAACTTGGAGAATGAGAACAATAAGATATAGGATATGGTAGTAACAACATGGCAAGGAGCCCAAAATACAACAAACGTTATGTCCTTTCTATTTGAGAAAGACAAAAGGACAAAAGAGTTGGAACTTTCCCAAGTAACTCAAGATTTCCCAGTAACCCACCAAATGATAAAGGAGAAACAAAATCTAGTCAGGGAGCTCAACTTCCTAAGAAAGGAGAATGCCTAGTATTTGACAACACAAAAGAGTATAAATGAGGAGAGGATTAGGTATTTGAAGAGAAAGATACATCTGCTAGAGATCTGAGTTTCCAGCTGGATGAAGCAAATAATAAGGCATATTCTTTAAGGGATAAATTCGTAGAAGCTATGAAAAGGGTGGATTAGCCTCCTCCTAGTACCCAACAAACAATGCCTATGGAAACTATGTCCTTGCTTGAGCAGAGATTAGAGAAGAAGGAAAAATAGTGCTCACATTGGAAAACAGGAGCAACTAATAATTTAATGAAAGCAATGAAAATGGAGGAGCTAGCAGTTAAAAGGAAGGATGACCTCAAAGTTCGAGGTGAAAAGCTTGGTAAGGCCGAACAAACAATACATGAACTAAGGAAAATGTGGCATCCTTGAAAGGAGAGATAAATGAGTTGCATACTCGGCATGAAGAAGCTCTGGCAGAAGCCATGATGGTGAAAACATTGTTCACAACCAAAGAAATAAAGTGGACAAAAATATTAATCAATATTCCTAGACTAAGGCCTCATCTCCAATTATTTTTGGATTTATATTCAATTTACCAAATGCAAAGCCTAATATTTTAGAAAATACCAAGAGGTTATACAAACCAAGTACCAGATTATTATGGTAGCAAGGAGAGTGATCAATTCAATTACTCTGGATCAATTCAAAGCTCTGCAGATCAATATATAGAACATAACCTCACATGGATATTGAGAGTTTTATAAGAAAATATTGTATCCTAGATATTTTGTAAGGTAGGATGAAATATTTAGATGCTTCGTTTCTCCATTTTTCAAGAGAGTTTATTATATGGTCAAGAATGGTCTCCCATGTCCATGGGGTATCAACCTCAAGTTATATTCAGCAGTGGTATATACTTATTGTGAAAATTTCATTTCCTGGACTTATTTTGATAGTTGATAAATCAATTATAACCACGTCCAATGAAATTTTAAATGAGTTAAAAACCCATGTTAAGACTATGGCTTTGTTTAAGGGCCTAATCCAAAATATGGGAGAGGTGGAATACATTCCTCAATCTAAATTAGATAAGTCCTTCAGGATTTTGAAAATAGGCATGGGTTTATTTTCACAGGGGTGGGTTCATATGCAGGCACTGAAGGAATTTGCAGAAAATGGGCAATAAGGAAAGATGGCACAACAAAGATGAGATTACTCCCAGGACCCTAAGAGATACATGCAGGGAAAGATAAATAAATCAGGTGATGTGGATTCAGGAGATACCGATATGCACCAAATTTGGGCCCATCAAGGACACAACGTATAAGGCCAGTTCAGCAAATCCTAATCAACACTTAAACAGAACAGTGCAACCAAAAGATTCTTCACAAAGGACATGTCAACACTTAGAGCACAAAGGGTATAAAGAGAATGAAAAAATAAAAACAAAGGAGGTTCATTATTATGATTTGAGAGGCTGCATAAATTTTTGATGAATGGTCTGAGGGATCTGCAACATTAGTTCTACTTGTTTTCCTGCCTCTTTCTTTATTGTAATAGAATCAAATAAATCATTCTCGTAGAAAAATGCAATAGTCTCAGGGAAGAGACCAATGGGTCCCTCTTGTTGTAATTATTGTAATAATGGAGTTGCAATTAATTGAAAACTAGGACCAAGGCTAGATGGCACTGGTTTTTGAGGAAATTGTGTCTCATATGCAAATTCTATATTTGTCCTCTCTATGGTTGATAAGTCTTTATGTTGTTGTGTGAATCCATGGATTTACATTTATTGTTCCCATGTGGTTTTCTGTATGTATTATGAATGTGTTTAATGGAAATCCTGCCAATTCTTTATTGTTGAATGTGTTTAAGATGCTACTTCCTTTTTCATATGTATGAAGTATGATTAAGATGCCCCTGATGTACTTTCTTCATTGGAATCTGTGTTTTAAAGATATGTTTGCTCCTTGTCTTTAAAAATAATGCTCAAAGCTACTTTCAAACTGTCGATACCATTTTCTTGCACCACGATCCTCAATTGTAAATTTTGTCAAAGTTTCCAAGTATATCTGCAGGAACCTAGGGTGACAGGCTAGGATTCACTTCCTTTTCAAATTAGGGTACCCTCCCTGGGTCTGAGAACAAGCTCGATGACCTAAAGTGGCATGAGCGTGATTCCTACTACGCATCCCTCCTTGGCCTTATAACCCTCCTAGAGTATCAGTTGTGTTTTGTTGAGATCTACTCATATACTAAGAAGAGAAAAGAATTACCAATTTGTAGGGGTGCAACTTGAGGAACAACATACAAGAGAGAAAAAATAATGAACATCATTTAAGCCCTCAAATGGGCCTCAGAAGGTTCCCGAACCCGAATCTGCAAAGTAAAACTTGCCCCTAAAATGGGACCTACAAGTCAATTAATCCAATTGTTCCACCTAGAAAGCACCAAAATAGATGACAAATTATATATGATCCAATTCAGATCAACAACCTACCATATGATATTTGCAAAGTTAATTAAAGTTTTTGTGCACATGGTAAGGAGAGAGTTTCAGAATGATCTTCAATTGAAGTTTGAATATCAGGTCAAGGAAACCTCAATAATCATTTCATTATTCCCAATTACACCAATCTCTTGGATTCAGTTATTGTCAAAATTGACACAAAAATACTAGTAAAAGTGTTGTTATATAATAGTTGTTTTACTATACATGGATTCCTAACTTGGCTTATATAAGGAAAACTTTTTAAAATTTTAACCTTTGTTTCCTCTAAAACTACATTATTACATTTCTCCATTCATAATTTTGAGTTGATTTTAATGAGGGTTTTTATTTTAATCCTAGGGAATTCTAAATATGCATTCAATTTATATAAAAGTAATGCAATTAACCAAATATCATGTATTGCGGTCAAATTCGCTCATATCTGTGATACCTTGGATAACTATAAATTATAGTAGTTTTGAAATTCAACATATATAAGGCATGGACAATGTCATTTGTATTTATCTCCTTATAGTAAGGAGTATAGGTTCGCATATATTTATATATTTTAAACTTTAATTTATAAAACATTACAAACTAGTTCTTTTCATGTTTTATGGCGAGTCTATTGAATTCAACATCTACAGCTAGGAGGTATTTCATATGGATATTTGTATTTGCAAAGAAGACCATGTAAGATGGAAACAGAGGATAAATTAGGGTTGTTAGAGAATTTGATCATATCATGTGAAGTTGGACCTAGCGGCCTAGCGAAATAGAGAACTATTGGGATGAACACTTTAGATGCTACATCCCTTTATCACTACATCCCTTAAGTCTAGTTGCTACATCCTTTATTTCTCCCTTTCAATATCAAGGAGGATAAAAATAAAGGGCGACATAAACAAAGGACACACTCCCCCATACAACTTTATCTCAATCTTAGATACCCTTTATTTTTTCCACACATTCCAGAAGTGTGTATAAAAGGGTCAAGGCTATCACACCATTTGAAATTGTCAATGTGGATTTAAATGATCGTCAAACATCCCTATAACAATCAAGTGAAAACACCATTGTTAAATAACATAGGTTAACATGCATTGAATTTTCCACACTTATTATAAAGTTTAACTTGATGTTGCCTCCTCTCATCATTACACTTAACTCATAAACCCCAACTTCCTTGGAGGATTTAAATGGAAATACTTATTTTTCTTCTTATTTTTTTATGCACAATTTGGACTGATAATGTGGGCTCAAATCACCTACAAACAATAATACCGTAAACAAAATCTCTCCTTACGTGACCATCCACTTGTCCTTTTGCAACAAACAAAAAAATTGTTTCCTCCCCTATGTTAGGTCATCATATGTAAGCCAAAGAGTGAAGAAAAATGAGAAACCCAAATTATTGGGAGGGAAACAATGTTGGTTACTCTTGTCATTCTACTTAACTCAAAAAACCCCAAGTTGTCTCATTTTGTGTGTGGTCGAGGGATCCAACTTAATGCCTAAGTTGATCCTCCTGAAGAGTGGGTCGGACTCTCAAGCAATCACTAGTCTAAATTTAATCACTTTCCTTAGACATAAATGTGAGATAATAACAAAAGGGGAAAATGAGGTATGAGAGGAAAATCAATTTCCTTTAGTCCTTCGATTCTCTTGAGTGTGTCAGTACTTTTCAATTATCATTGCTTTATGCACACATATCAAACAAGTATCTTCCTCAAAGACTTTTACATCATATTAACAAAGAACATATATAAAATATAAATCCCTTATAGGTAAAGTAAACCAGATCCCAAATGACATTCATGCATTATCACATAAATTAGTTAATAAGAAAGATATATATATATATATATATATTGGGTTGGTGGGGAGAAGATCAATCTATATTAATTGTAAAGGTAACAATACAACAATTTGGATACTTGATTTTTTATGCAACATGCACTTCACAAGAGTTTGGATTCTCCTTCCTTAGCCACATGTACTGATCCTTTTTTTATGGAAATCTCAGACATTATTAATGTAGTGAGGAACCAACTAGTGGTTATTTCCTCTCCACTCAATATTCCTATGTAGTTGAAGAAACTAATTGATAGATTCTCCTCGGCAATGGAAAAATGAGCCTTGGAATAATTCCACGTTATCACTTTGAATTCTTCCAAAGTTTTTCTTGATATCAATTTCTCCATCTCCTTCTCTCAACCATGGATCCTCCATTTACAAGCCAGGAAGATGATAAGCTTGAAGTTGAGAGTGTAGGCATGTCATACAAGTGTCTACCATGCATGATCTACACTTGTGGGTTTTTTTTTATGAGATTTCTTTCATGATTTGTGGCCTTGAGATGATGTGGTCATGTTTCTTATTATGAGAAACTACAACTGGTTGTGGTTAACCTTAAGAGCAACTGCAAGGCTCCAGTTGTTCATGAAGGAAAATCACAACCATATGGTAAAAAGGCATGGAAACTCCAGATCAAGACATGCAATCTTCATGTTCTCAACTAATTCTAACTAGAAGTATCATATATTTGTGTTCCATATAATAAGGGTGTCAAATATTTGTATATCATATGCCCCCTAATATATGAGATTGAAAAATATATTGATGGCCGAAATGAATTACAAACAAAGGATGTTGACGAGTGGGCTAAGGAGGATTTTTGTGAACCTTGGAATTATAGATGCTTGTAATCATAAACCAAAATATCATATTTAAAACCTTCCCTGAGGTGGGCATACCATGCTTAGTTAGAAATTTTCATAGCCACTTCAAATACATTGCAGATCCATGAGATATGAAAGTGAAAAAGAGCATGGCCATGAAGAATACATAGTGGATCCATGTCAAATAGTATTGTAGCCATCAATACATACAATATATATATATATATATATATATATATATATAGAGAGAGAGAGAGAGAGATGTGGATCTTCCAATGTGTACTCATCATGTAGTGGTACATTTGTGCACAACTAGGGTGATTACATCAATTGCCGATGCTATCGTTCCCCAAGGTCTTCAATCCAAACTATCAATCATACGAGTTTATCTATGTGAATAAATGATATGTCATCGAACATAGAAAAACATCGTTTGATTATTAGTCATTGATGTATACCATTAATAGACACAAGGCCACCCATTGATAATGATAAGGGGTGGCGAGGTACTAAGTACAATAATCAAGTGTGAACAAATGTTTTGACATCAAACACCTAAGTTAATCAATTGAAGAGGGGTCAATGATGTATACCCACTGTTGAATGCAAGGGAACTTGCCACTAATGTATACAATCACTTAGCTACAGTAAAGGGTCTCTAAACCTACTTCTCACATAATGAGTTGAAGTCAATAAGAAGAGGTCCATCGGAATGAAAGCTTTAAGGAATCTCTCATTAATTGGCATGTAATAGGTAATTAAATTGATTGATGAAACTGAAGATAATAAACCACTAGACACTTCTTGATACTAGGATGATCAACATGAATGGTGAAAAAAACCAAAGGAATGGCAAACACAAGTTTACGGACTTCCCTTTAACATGAACACGACATTGATAAGACTTGGTCAACAACTTATACTTAAATACAAACCAATGAAATGCAACAATGCTAGAGGCATTGAATGGGGACTTTGTGATGATTGGAAGGATAACCAATTAGTGGAGTAAATTCATCATCATGGTATGGCTTCCTAAAGTAATACTAAACCTTGCAGCATAAAGGTGTGATGTTCAAGGGAAACCATCATTGATGATTGCCACATTAATAGAACAAATTATAAAGGTCAATATTCTCCCCTCCCCACCCCACTTTTTGATTTTTTAATGTTTTTTTTCTTTTAGTGTTTTTATCAATATGAAAAATAATTAAAGTATGTTATGATACAGTGCATGGAACAAGTTTCGTAAGGGCATGCAACTACATTCCGAGTGCATAGGGTAGTCCTATGGAAAAAAAATGAAAAAAAGGTATTGGGATAGTTGTAAACACTCATAAATAGGTCCCCTCCAGGGTTAATGGGTCAAGATATAGAAGCTATTTCGACCCAACAACAAGTGGCAAAGGTGATGGAAAAAGTCACGAGCATTGAAGAGTGGATGGAAATGAGGCAGTATGCACAGTTGAGCAAGTAAAAAGGCATAAGATGAGGTAAAATGACGAGTAGGCAAATGTTTGGCAGAACTTCGGATTGTGGATGCATTTGCACAAGTCAACAACCTGTCATTATATGCCAAAATTATCAGTTTACTTGAACATGGGTTGAAAACAAGGTGAAGAAATGAATTTTCACAATCCTACATGATCCTGCACATGATAAAAAAATCAATAGAAAATTTCCAATTAAAAACAATCTCTAAGCAAATTAAATGACATTATCATGGTCTTTTCTGCAAAATGGTGAAAAAATGGCTATTTTATAGTTTGTCAGGGTAAAATTTGGTCCAAATGACTTAATATAGGTAAAAAAATAATTTATTTAGTCATTTTTACCATATTAATTTGGTGAATCTGGAGAAAATTATTCTGCCCCAAATTTCAACCTTGGATAGTGAAATATTCAACCAATTGTTTCATGATCCAATCACACTAGGTAGATCCTCTCATCCCCCTTTTCAATTTTAGCTATTCAATTTTTAAAATTCGTTGATTTATTTGGGATGATAAACCTTGTTTGTCCCATAATTGCACGTCCATAATTTTGACATATAATAGCCGCAAGAAGACAATGCTTATAGTTGTTGTACTATACAAAAACAACGAGTGGTTGTGACCGTGTATGGTAATAGTCACAACTGCCCCCTAAAAATGAACAATTTTTAAAACTTTTCCACAAAAACATACCCGAAATTGATTTGTATTTTTTGAAAGACTATCCACTATGATTAAGTGGAAGGAGAGGAATCATGAGGATGCTAATGTTGATGCAATGAGGCATCAACCAAATTTAAATTCCATGTGAGACTATAGGATTCTAAAGTTTTTTCGAATCAATATGATTTGTTACAAAGACTAGTGGGGTATTGGGACCTTGATAAGAAGTTCTTCCATCTGGGCCATGAGGTCCTAGACATAGATTTCAAGGACATCTACTTTCTAATAGGTTTTGTCTCTTAGGGGGTTCCAGTGATCCTCAAAGGGGAAGGAAGAGGCCCTGGTACAATGTTTATTATCAAGTATATCATCGCATACTATGAGTAGGGCACTTAGAAGAGCAACAACCAAGTGTCAAATAAAAAAATCCAAGACTCGATGCTAAAGACTATTGTTCACTATCACTCAGGCTTCAAGATTGGCCATGGAGCACTTGGATTCACAGTCACAGATGTATTATTATCTAGAGTGTCTCCATCCTACTATTTTTTACTAGTGCTTGGCCCTTGTAGTCAACATGTAGGACTAATTGACTTTATGCAGGATGGGGAAATAGAAGCAACTTGGGTATGCTTCTATCTTATGTGTGTTCTTCATGGAGAGGGTGGAAACAATGCACCTAGGATTTTTGCTCCATGACTTGGGCTAAGAGAGGCCAAGATGCATCAATGGAGTGATCTCAAGGCCCTCCTAGGTGGTGGGATGCGTAGGAGTACCTTCGGCCATGATTTCTTTGATTTGTGGGGGGAACAAATCGTCGTTATAGACGATTATGCCGACACTGGCATAAAATTTCAAAAATATCCAGATATGTCATCGCCCTCAAGATCCCATTGGGGACCTATTGGTAAGAAGCACATTTTCACGCTTTATTTTCCAAGTGTTTTTTGTGTTTTTGAAAAATTATTTAATTTTTAGGGATTTTTGAAAAAAATTAAAAGAATATGTGTTTGTAATATACCGTGCCACTAAACAATATCATATCTTGACGGCATAGATGTTAATCTTGTGTGGCATGTAGGGATTCCCCTCAATAGGTGTAGAGCATGGATGAGGAGCAACTAGAGCATGACTCTAAGGACAAGGATGCAAATGAAACCCTGCACAATGTGCACAGAAACTTGGAGGGACTTACCATGGGAGTCTCAATGACTACGATTGGTGAGTTTCTAAGGAGCTACAGAGACATGTTGTCAGGGTTCCATCGAAGATTATTAGACTATAGTGATTGGTATCCACTATGGTGATATGATACCACAATGTTCAAAGGATTAGATCTTGTGCTAGATCCTTGTATTTTTTTTGTACCTGGATTATGTACCTATGTAAGGCTAGATAGCTTGATAGTGTATATAGACATTGTATATCTATTTTTTGTATAAACATGATGATACATATCCCTTACACACACACAAACGCATGGTTCTCTGGGTTTTTTATGGATACTCGTCAAATTATGTATTCATTTAATTATCATGATTGTGTTATATATGTCTATGTGTTTGGATAATAACTTATTGTAACATATGTCGCAATTAACTAAAGAATCAACCAATGCGTTAAATCTTCATGGGATATGAACATAAGTTATAAACTCAAATTGGTATTCAAGAAGACTTACCCTTAAAAAATTCCTATAAAGGATTGGATCGTGAAGTTGATAAACATTGTTTGATTGAGACACTAGTAAATGGGAATCCAATTTGATGGCAATATGTTAAATGCCAAGAATTATAGCATTTGTAATAATTTGGTTAGCGGCACTATGTTCATTGTTTGTTGTTGAATTGAGACAAACACCACGCGAAGTCACAAGTTGATTAATGGGAGAGACAATCACCCATGCATTGGAAGCAATGTTCCAAGTTTGATGATTGGTGTCATTCACAAATACTATGTATAAAGGTGCATTCACTGTCATTTGTAAAGGTAATACCAAGGCATGATAAGTATTGACCCTAGACCAGGTAAGAAAAATACAAATTGAGTAAAATACAAATTTTAAATTGCATGTTACATGGGAAATATGGAGCACAAGTGTTCATGCATAGTACTTCAAATAAATCACATTGTAGGTCTTAACTAAAGGAAGACCTTCATAGTCGACGAACTCATATTCCCCTTTAAGTAGAGCATGACTCACAATGTCAGGATCATGCCACATAGGTTCAAATTCGCATGCCCCTACTTTATCATGGTATTGTTCATAAACCAATACTAAGTCATTTTCATAAAATATTTGAGGATGAACACTCTTGTCATATTGTGATCTAACACATTTCTTATGAGTCTCATTGGCTATGGATCACTACAACAAAACCCTATGATGAGCTCCCTTTTTCGTGTCCAGTGACCATATTAGTGTGTTTTTCTTCATTAGGATGGCACTTTTCTTGGCATTTTTAGTACCTTGTTTTACAAGTCAACGCTACTTAATGCCAACTTTAGCACCTAGTTTAGCTCACGCTTTTCTGCCAAGTTTAGCTCCCTCTTTAGTGCCAATTTTACCTCCCTCTTTAAACCAAATTTAGCACCCAATTTTGCTTCTATAATGGTGCCTGTTGTCCGTCGGGATGCACACCAGCAGCATAAATCTTTCGAAAGTTGTCTCCTCACTACAAGTGGGAGAAGTGTGGCTTTGGGGGCAAGCAATGAGCTAGGTACTGTCACCTAAATCCCAACTCCTCCATTTAGGCTAACTCCTAACGAAGCCAAGGGGGGTTGTCCCTACACAAAGAGTTTCTATGGCTCTTATGTTTTAAGTGCTTTTGGTGTATGGTGATGCGGATGGGTGTTGTTTAGGAGTTTTGAGAAGATGAGATCACGGATTTTGTAAGAAATAAGCACAAGATAAAGCAATCCACATTGCAAATTACAAAACACAATGATTTAAGGTGAACAGAATATGATGACTTGGAATTTAAATAAGCATCCACAATATGATTCAAGATATAAATGACAAATAGCCACAATTAAGGTAATGCATATAAGTTTTGAATACCAGTGCCAAATGGAGTCAATAAGTGCTTGGGATGCTGAAATACAAGTCTCAATAGTAATGTTTGTGAGATCATTGTGCAAATTATCTTGGTTGATTGAAAATTTTAGTGATCTTGATTATTAGGCTAGCAAAAGAAAGGCATGCGTCCAACCAAGAAAGTTTACTTTCAGTGGCTTCCCCTCTGGTGGTATGACGGACCGTCCAGTTATCAAGAATAGGTGTCCAATGACTTAACCACCCTCAAATTCTAAGACAACGGCACTCTGGCCCCACCAGGTTTAGGAACTTAACCCACTACCTGATTATTTCTCGTATAATCAACGCTGGTTCGTTGGTTGTGGGGTGAAAATTTTATTAGGTTATCACTTTCGAAATTAACAGATCAAACACCGTTCTGAGTACAATCCCAACCCCTTAGGGTCGGCAGAGCATACTAAGTGGAGGATAACAACGAAGATAAATTTTATTGGGGGATGTGAGTTGGAAGTATTTTATTATTAAGAGCACACAATTCAACTCTCAGACAGAGAGCGCTCTTCACTTCATCTTAAGACGGAAGTTCAAGAGACTTAGCTAATCTATATGCTTGATGCAAGGATATGCAATGGGAATGCTCTCCGGTAGAGAGTGCTCTTGACTTGAAGCAAAAGAACACACTTATGAAGTTCAAATAATGATAAAATGAGACAAGACAATGATATATCAAATGAAATAAACTACTTGCAAGAATAAGCTGAAAGACCAACTAGTGTTCTACCACAACAGAGACTAATCTAGCAAGTGAAATCAAAGTGACTTCTACACATTGTTCATGAAACTTCCAGCTAGCTGGTCATACGCAGTACACAGTGGGGAAAGAAGAGTGGCACGCAATGTCAATGTGGCACTTGGAATAAAATCCCAAGCTACTCCTCAGGTCAAGACTGAAATGAAAATTAAACTCTAAGTACAAAATGAGATTATTCTAAAACTTGAAGCAAATCTAAACTAAGCATGCACAAGACACTCTTCCCCAAATGGGGAAGAAGAACCAAAATGTGGGAGGCTTTATCCCACTTAGCCCTTTTATTAAGAGAGTACAAATGCCTTTGGGAATGAAACCCTTGAAAGGACTTTTAAGAAACTGAAATGAAAAATCAAAACTTAGAAGCCCTTAAGGGATTTTATAAAGGAGAGTGTGTATAATTTGTCTTCTTGGTTCAAGTCTTCTCTTTGGGTTCTAGTTTTGATCTTCCTTGAGTTTTGTTCTTCAAGTCTTTCCTTGGTTCCTCCTTGGGCTTGTTTCTCTTCTTTTCAATACCTACAACAAACAAAGTCCAAACCACTCAAGCACCCATTAGTTATTAGCAAATAAGAGATCTAAACTAAGCATAAACTAGGAATTTGACAAACAAATGCAAATATAGTATTAAGAATGAGATCTAAAATGGAAAAGAAACTAATGATGAGATGCAAACCAACTAGATGAGATCTAAATGCAAAAGGTAACTAAGTAGAAACTAGATGCAAAAAATGGACTAGATCCTAACTTATACAAAAAACAAAGATGAGATCTAAGTTTAAACTTTTCAAAAGAAATCAAAACTAACTACTAACTCTAAACAAAAATTATTTTTATGTGCTTTTGAAGGATTTTTGAAGATGGACGAAAGGGAGGAAAGCTAGAGAAGTGGAGTGGGGAGAGAAGAGAAACAAAAAGCAAGAAGGGAGAAAAACGAAGGGAAGAGGGATGGAAGAAAGAAGACAAGGGACTAGAAGTGAGAGATGAGAGTTAAGGTAGGAAGCTTGAGGGGAAGGAAAAGTGAACAAAACAAGAGAAATGAGAGGTGAGATGAAGTGGGACGAAAAGGAGGTAAGAAAAGGAAAAATGAAAGGAGAAGATGGATGAAAAGAAGCTAGGACGAGATCTAGAAAGGTGAGGAGGACTAGGACGAGAGCTAGGGAAAGGAGAAAAATGAAATGGGACGAGAACAAAAGGGAAGGCAAAGACCAAGGCAAGCCAAAAACGAGGAGGCAAACCTTGGGGGAAAACTAAGCTTGGAGAGAGGTAGATCTAAGGTTTTCCACAGCTTAGAGAAGGATAGGACTAGTAACCAGTAACCCAAAAATTGCTTTTAAAAATTTGTTTGATGGATGAGGAAGAGCCCCTGCTAGCTACGTTTCTTCACTTGGAAGTGGAAGATTTTGTAATCTCTGCAAAGTGAATATGTTAGATGGTAAGAACTCCTCTTTAATGGAGAGAAGCTTGATCTCCAAACTCTTCTCCACTTTCAATGACCACTGAAAAACACAACTCTCAACAACAAACCATATCAAGTGCTAGTATGTAAATCACACACATATCAAGATAAATGAGAGATCTAGCATAGATAATCAAATAAAGCCTTAATTGACTAACCTCATGTACTAGATTGATAGTCTTCTAAAGCTAGCATTAAACATGATTTGCAAATAAAAGAGAAGGGTGAGAGAGATAACACCTCAAAAAGGGTGAAACCACAACACAAAGAGCCCTTGCATAGACCTCTAAAGTCGCTTTTATTCCAAGTATGTAAACAAATTACAACAATACAAAATTGGGCAGAGTTCTCTTGCACAAATATCCATGTGAAACAAGGAGGCAATGCCATCCTTTTATAACAAAACTAAACTACCTCTAACCTAGTTCGATTTGGCATCCATGAGAGCCAATGGCACCAAGCATCAATTCGAATTACCATCAAATCTCAATCTAAAATCCAATCAAAATAAACTTGGAGTGGAAAGCCATCACATAACTGGAGTTGCATTGAATGGAGAGTGGGGAGGTGGCCTCCACCTAGGCAAGGCGCCCCCCACTCCTCCTTGGAACCTTCACCATCCAATAAGCCCATGCCATGTGTAAACTCAATCTCCAAAAGGATATACGTGAGCCCTCTTCAAGAGATAACGTGAGCCTTCAATAGTTAATGTGTGAGTGTTTGAAGGAATGTGATTCGATTTGCAAAGGGAACCAAGCTTTATGATTGCATATATTAAGGGAGGCGCCTACCATAGGCTTTAATGCCATCAACCAACCCATTCCTTATGTGCCACATGCCCATTTCGAATATCTCTTCAAGCTTGACGTGAAAGCATGCAAAGTTCATATGGACAAGTGAGGGAAAAAATGCCTTTGAGACCATAAAAGATGCCATCACTAGGTCACATGTCTTAGTCAGCCCTGATTACACTAAGGATTTCATGATCTTTTATTTTGCCTCAGAGGATACAATTGCCAGTGTGTTGCTCTAGAAGAACTTCGAAGGGTTCGAGAAACCAATTGCCTACATGAGTAGAGCCTTGCAAAATTCCGAGCTAAACTACACAATCATGGAAAAATTTCTGGGATCTTTTCCCTTGAGCATAATAGAAAAAATACCATGGGATTCTTTGGATAAATTGAGCACTCTCCTCGTGTGGCGTGATCTTGTGAGTTCTTTGATAAGTGTGAACATATCTAGATTCTGCGTCTTCTTTTCTTTGTGTAAGAGGCCATAGAAGGGTGACAATCCACCACGTTGGAAGGTGAAGAATTCTTAGCAGCTCGCTTTCTTTTTCCCTTTGGTGAAGAACTCTTAGCATCTGCTTACTTTTTCCCTTTGTGAGCGTGCATACATAGGTATTGATCTTTGCATTTAATCTAGTTTGATTGTGTAATATTGATCTTTGGTTTGCATAGCGCACCTCCCGCAGCTAGAGAAGAAGAAGTACACTTTATGATTGTCAAACACTAGACTGAGCAGGGCTTGCTCAATAATGCGATCTTTCCCCCTCAGTTACATATGACACAAGGCCCCTTTGATCTCTCTTTTGAATCCATTCGCCCCTCTGATATATTGGCACTGGCCTTTCCTCGAGGACTGATCCTCCCAACTTTCCCATCACTCAATCAAGATACATTTTTCTGTTACAATCGTTTCCTAAGACAGCCTCTTCAATTCACCTTGCCCTCTGTTGCACCTGCCTTAGCGATCCTATCTTAGGGATACCCCCCTTGAGTTGGAGAAGAGCCAACCTGAAGCGAGCAGAGAGGAGTGTGGTGACATTGGCTTCTCTCTTGAGAGTTGTCATTGTTCGGGTACACAGGGTACTCCCAAAAGACCGAACACCTAGAGCAACCACTTCACACAAACAGATCACAGATCAATACACCGATGTTTTGACGTGGTTTAAACTCTCGTGAGGGAAACACTCCACGGCCTCGACCAAATAGCTTCTACGGGACAATTTATTATGCAAAGAAAAAAAGTTACAAATGAGTTTCTCATAATCGATCAACTTTCCAATGACCCTCCATGCTCTTTAAATAGAGATCATGGACCAATCGAGTGTTAAGCCACGAATCAAGGGTAGGTATGATCTAAGAGAAGTTGAGTCGTCGGATCACTCTATGTCGGGAACATATCGTGACCGTCGGATTAAGTATTTACAAATGCATACTAATGCATACTAAAGAAACACACTTTACCTAATGGATCTATTACACAAGTTGATCTTAACTAACTTCTAAGTGTCTAAATATCCTAACAATCATCGAGCTGGTGTGCTTACATTTTGGGCTTCAACACACACATGCTAGTTTTGGGAGACAACATCTTTGGCGTCGTTGCCGGGGATAAATCTTGTTGTTCCCGGACGACCTTAGTTTTGTCTAGTTTGTTTTAACTGTTTTGATAGATTTTGATATCTGTCTGGTGACTCCACTGCCTTTTATTTCCCTTTTTGGTATATTTTTAGTCCAATCACTCTCTGAAATTAGACTTGAATCCACCCGGCGACTCCACTGTCAGTAAACACCTCAAGGTATTCAATTAGAAGAAACTCTGAAGGCTTGCTTAGTTTCATCCCTAAGCCTGAAAAGGTTTATAGGAGAAGACTAAACATTTTGGGCTTCGGCACACACATGCCAATTTTGGGAGACAACATCTTTGGCGTTGTTGCCGAGGATAAATCTTGTTGTTCTTGGACAACCTTAGTTTTGTCTAGTTTGTTTTAACTATTTTGATAGATTTTGATATATGTCTGGTGACTCCACTGCCTTTTATTTCCCTTTTTGGTAGATTTTTAGTCCAATCACTCTCTGAAATTAGACTTGAATCCACCTGGTGACTCCACTATCAGTAAACACCTCAAGGTATTCAATTAGAAGAAACTCTAAAGGCTTGCTTAATTTCATCCCTAAGCCTGAAAAGGTTTATAGGAGAAGACTAAACAAACTTGCTTCTCGTAGGATCCTTGAAGAACTTGGATCTGAGTCTATCCATTCTTTGTTTTTTAGAAAACTTTGAAAACTATGAAAACATTGAAAATAATATTATAATTTCCGACATCATGGGCGAGTATTTTACTCAGCTTGATTTCTCTCAGATAGCAGGTCAACCCCATCATCTCCCAGACAAAGCTGCAGAGAAATTATCGATGTACACTGGCACTGATGCCAATACTTCCGTTGCTCATCTCAGGAGCTTTTCCAGATGTATTAATGCCTATGTCAGTGACCCTGCAAACCAACATGATGATGTTTATATGAAGTTGTTTGCTCTTTCCTTGGATGGAAAAGCTAGTGATTGGTATAGCAACCTACCTAACAACTCATTTGCCACTTTGGCTACCTTCAAGACTACCTTCACCAACAAGTTTGGTGAGAGAAAGGAACCAAGGCATCAACTTGCTTCTTTGACCAACATGAAAAAGAAGGACATTGAAACATGTTAGGATATTTAGACACTTAGGAGTTAGTTAAGATCAACTTTTGTAATATATATGTTAGGTAAAGTGTGTTTCTTTAGTATGCATTAGTATGCATTTGTAAATATTTAATCCGACGGTCACGATATGTTGTGATCCGATGGCTCAACTTCTCTTAGATCATACCTACCCTTGATCTATGGCTTAACACCCGATTGGTCCATGATCTCTATTTAAAGAGCATGGAGGGTCATTGGAAATTTGATCAATTATGAGAAGCTCATTTGTAACTTTCTTTTTTTGCATAATAAATTGCTCCGTAAAAGCTATTTGGCCGGAGCTGTGGAGTGTTTCCTTCTCGAGGGTTTAAACCACGTCAAAACATCGGTGTATCGATCTGTGATCTGTTTGCGTGAAGTGGTTGTTGTAGGTGTTCGGTATTTTGGGAGTACCATGTGTACCCGAACATGGTATCAGAGCTTTTATGAAGAGTCGCTTCCGGTTATGATCTAGATCTTGAACTGTTGTTGCCGAAACTTGAAAGGGCTTCTGGTTCTGGTATTTCTGTGCATTTATGGGCTGTGGGAGGTGTTCCATTGCGTCCAGAATGTTGTTTCCATTGGAAATAGTTTTCATTTGATCGAAAACGGTTCCCGGTTGCTTCAGAAACGCGTATTTCATTAGATCTGAAGGTATAATGCTAAACTACACAATCATGGAAAAATTTATGGGATCTTTTCCCTTGAGCATAATAGAAAAAATACCATGGGATTCTTTGGATAAATTGAGCACTCTCCTCATTTGGTGTGATCTTGTGAGTTCTTTGATAAGTGTGAACATATCTAGATTCTGCGTCTTATTTTCTTTGTGTAAGAGGCCATAGAAGGGTGACAATCCACCACATTGGAAGGTGAAGAATTCTTAGCAGCCTGCTTTCTTTTTCCCTTTGGTGAAGAACTCTTAGCATCTGCTTTCTTTTTCCCTTTGTGATCGTGCATACACAGGTATTGATATTTGCATTTAATCTAGTTTGATTGTGTAATATTGATCTTTGGTTTGCATAGCGCACCTCCCGCAACTAGAGAAGAAGAAGTACTCTTTCTGATTGTCAAACACGAGACTGAGCAGGGCTTACTCAATAATGCGATCTTTTCCCCTCATTTACATATGACACAAGGCCCCTTTGATCTCTCTTTTGACTCCATTCGCCCCTCTGATATACAGGCACTGGCCTTTCCTCGAGGACTGATCCTCCCAACTTTTTCATCACTCAATCAAGATACATTTTTATGTTTCAATCGTTTCCTAAGACAACCTCTTCAGTTCACCTTGCCCTCCATTGCACCTGCCTTAGCGATCCTATCTTAGGGATACCCCCCTTGAGTTGGAGAAGAGCCAACCTGAAGCGAGGAGAGAGGAGTGTGGTAACATTGGCTTCTCTCTTGAGAGTTGTCATCGAGTTGGTGTGCTTACATTTTGGGCTTCAACACACGCATGCTAGTTTTGGGAGACAACAGTGCCTAGTTTAGCATCTAGTGTTGCTCCCAAATCTTATTGGTACATTCAACAAAATACCATGAATGTTCCTTAGGCTGCTAACCCTTGTTTAACTAGATTTAGGTATTGGTTCTTTGGTCTTATCTCACTAATTGTCACCATAGCCACTAAATTAGCAACAAAAAAACATCATTACAAGTGATAAGGGTTAGTGGGCCATGGATAGATCAAGGGGTCAGTGGGTCAAGGGTAGGTGGCTAGTTGTGGTAAGTCACCTATGAAAAAAATAGGTTAAAAAATAGGTTATTGTGTTACTAGATCAATTGTAGTCAACCATGATCCACTATGCTCTACAATGTTTAACATGGTTAACCATGATCACATATGGTCAACAATGTCAATAATGGTAAATCATGGCCAATGGTGGTCAACTATAGTTAACGGATTAGTGAATAAGAAGACATGGCATTAGTGGGTGAACCATGGTGAATATGATCTATATAGTCAATATGGTCAACATGAGCCAACCATGGTGAACGATGATCAATATGGTTAATGAAGGTTAAGATTTAGGTAGTTACCAAGATAACTGCATAAGGGTGTTAGTGTAGTAGATTGTTAATGAGCTTATTGGTAGGTCAAGGGTTGGTAATTATGCTAGGGAATCTAAGATCACTAACAATCATCATTAGTCAATCAAAGGTTAATATGGGTTGAGTTATCGATGAGTGGGTTACTAGATCGACCATGGTCAATAATGGTTAACAAGGTCAACAATGATCAACCATGGGCAATGGTGGTCAACAATGGTCGATGAAGGTGGAGGGTTGATGGGTTAATAAGGTTAATACATTATTGGAGTTGTGTTATGTGATTATCACATTACACGGTCGATGGATTAGTGGATATGTGGGTACAACATCAATGGACGAGCAAGCTAGAGGTTAGTGGCTCAATGCAATTAATATGGTGAAGCATGGTGAATATGGTCTTTATAATAAATATTGTCAAACAGTCAACCATGATAATGATGGTTTATATGGTTAATGATGGTTAAGAGTTAGTTGATGAGGTTTGTGGGTCTATGGATTAGTGAAATAAGAGATTAATACACTAGTTGGTGGATCAATGGTAGGTGGCTAGTTGTGACTAAGGTTAGTGGGTCAAGAGGTTAGTGAAATAGGTGATTAATACGCTAGTTGAGGGATCAATGGTAGGCAGCTAGTTGTGACAAGTGATCCATGTTAACTAATAGTTGACATTAAATAACATAGGTCAATAAGGGTTACGAGGCTAACTAGGTTACTAGATCATAACAATGGCTAGTCATCAACAACTATGGTCTACCATGGTCCACAAGATCAACACTGGTCAAAAGTGGTCAACATGGTCAATCAAGGCCAACAGTTGATGGGTTAATGGGGTTACTAGGTTAGAAGGTTTGTGGGTTATGAAATTATCAAGGTACAAGTTTAATGCATCAATATATAAGTGGGCATGAAATTAGTAGATGAATGGGCTAAGGATTAGTGGTTAGTTGTGACAAGTGATTGACATTAGGTAATAGTCAATGTTAAACAACATAGGTCAATAAAGTGAGTTACTAAATCAACCATGGTCAACAATAGTCATTCATGAACTGGTCTACCAAGTCAACAATGGTCATTCATGAATTGATCAACAATGGTCATTCATGAATTGATCTACACTGGTCAACAAGGTCAACACTAGTCAAAATAGATTAATGGATAAGTGGGCTAAGGGTTAGTGGGTCTATGCAGTTAATATAAGGAAACATGGTGAATATGATCTGTATAATTAATATTGTCAGCAAACAAAATCCATGGTCAAGAGCAATGTATATGGGTAATAATGATCAAAGGTTAGTTACTTATTAAGATTTGTGGTCAAGCAGTTATAGGTAGTTAATGAGTTAATTCGTGGATCAACGATAAGTGACTAGTTACATATAGCTCACATTAGTCAACATACATTAATATGGGTTGGGGGGTAATGGATGAGTGTGTTACCAGAAAAGGCATGGAAAAGGTATGGAAAAGGCATGGTCAACAATAGTGAATAGTGATCAACGACTCGCAAAAGTGCAACAATCAATATGGTTATTGAAGGTAGAGGGTTGATGAATTAATGGGATCACTAGATTAGGAGGTTTGTTGATGATAGAATTATCAAGCTACATGATTAGGATTAGCAAAAAAGTGGGTGAGTGTCAATCAATGTGTTTACCATGTGCATAGGGAGTCTGGATTATATAGTCAAGGCATGCATGGTCAATGGTGGTGGATATGGTTAATAATGGTAAAAGGTTACTAAGTCATTGAGATTAATAGGTTGATGGTTAATGGTGTGGATTAGGTAGTTAATGGATTAGTTGGCAGATCATGAACTAGTCAATCGTGGCAAAGATCAATGTTGACTAATACTCGACATTAGTCAACATAAGTCAATATGGAATCAAGGATTATGGGTGAACGGATTTACTAAATCAACCTCTATCAACAATAATCCACCATGATCGAATATAGCTCATATAATCACTATCAAGCAATTTGTGTGTATGAGATCATAGGGGTTATAAGTATAGTATGCACTAAATAGAGGCTCAAGGTTAAAGGATACACTAGATAAGGAAGTTAGTGTTTAGGTATTGATTATATCAAAGGTCAATGATGATAGGAAGATTATGGGTGCACTCATAATCATCATAATATGAATAATAAATAATATTAACAATAACAATATATATAAACATTTTGGTTAAAGATCTAAACCTTTGTGAGGTATGGCAATGTTGTTGCTTCACTAAAAATACCAACTCTCGTTGATATTACTACTAATTATTATTATGTATTATTTATTAATATCATTAATTCATTATTTTATTTTATTTTAATTATTAGTTGGAAGATTTATTTGGTGTGAAATTAAAAACTATAATTTTTTAAAAAGCAATTCAAAAAGTTTCAAAATAAAAACATCTATTGAATACTTTTAAGTGGTAAATCATATTTTAGAGTATTACTATCTTAAATTTTTGGTGTCCATCATTAGATTACATGTATTATATGCATTAAATTGCATTTTTTAAACCTTAATCCACTCCCTCCCCACTATGTGCACAATTCCCACCTATGAATTTACTTTGTTTGACCAAAGTATTGAGTGGTTGGAACCTCTTAGTTCTTTCCTTTTATTTTTAAATTTGTATAGGTTGGTTTTATATATTCAACTTTACAAATTCAGCATAAATTTAATTAAGTATAGACATAACTATATGAGTTTTTAAGAGTTTACTAAGTATTTAAGGCAAAAAAATACATAGAAACATTAGTTTTTTTAGAGTTTTCTTTGTATCCAAGGCAAAATATACATTGAAACATGAGTTTTTTTTAGAGTTTGTAAAATGTTCAATATTTACACATTATTTGTACTAGTCTAGATCTTATGAAAGAAAATAATTCATTTATTTTCCAAGCCTCACAAGAAACAATAATCTATCTCAGAAAGGAAATAAAACAAATTTCCACTCATTGAAAACAATAATTGATCCATCCCTGAAGAATTGAAAGTCTATCAAGCAATGCGAGGGATGAGATAAAAATACAACTAATTAGACGAATTTATTGAGCCTATCAATAGAGAAGATAAAAACTCATATGATCATAAAAGATACATGGCCAATGGCCAAACAACCACCCAGTTGAAAAATAAAACAACCAACAAACAATGGAGTCAAAAAAAATAGGAAGTTCAACAAGAAGCAAAAGAGCAATATACAAATGAAGTAGTCTAAACATTGTATGATTTGGACATTTTCCGACTATTATCACCAAAATACAACTAGAAAATATTTAATCGAATTGCAAATTTTCATTGCTATGCACTTTTGAAGGCATAAATGGATTCAATGACCTCAATACCCCTATCGCATCAGAATTATGCAAACTCGATAATTAATACTACAATCAAAAACCCTTTTAAAAATTTTAGTTGGATTTTAAACATAAATAATGAAAAAGATGTAACTGGAAAATATCCAAATTGTAACATTTTAAACTACTGCAATACAAACATTTAAAAGCCTAAACTAATAATTCAACGAGGAAAAAAAACATAAAACATCCAAAAGAATCATATCAACAATACCTAAAACTAAACAGTAGAAGGAATAAAACAGAACATTTATAAACTATGGGGCAGGAGACCAGCCTTGAAAACAAGGATAAAAGCATTCAGGAATACGATATCATTCTCAAAATAAATGGTGAGGCATAAAGAAAATATAGATCAATAAATGGTGAGGCATAAAGAAAATATAGATCAGTCTTGAATGACAACGGGGGATTTACTAAACACCATTGTAACCCAAAAAGCATCATAAAAGGAGGAAAACAAAGAGCTAAACATTAATTAGCAAATTTGCAAATTAGTAAAGCTAATTTCAATTGAATAACTATCCATATAATTATCAATAAAGCATTCAAGATAATAATATATCTTGATGGCTCACAATAAATGGTAAAGGGCGATATAAAGACAATGGAGATTAGTCTTGAAAGGAAACGAGGAATTTAATGAGGACCTTAAAAGGCATTACATAGGTAACAGAAGAAAAAAAAAACTAAATAATGAATAACATATAATAAAGATAATTTCAATTGAATAACTACTTATACAATTAGCATACAAAAAACTAAATAATGATTAACATATAATAAAGATAATTTCAATTGAATAACTACCTATACAATTAGCATAGATCTATCTTAATCACAGATCTATCAAGCACCAAGAGGCATCCAATTTCTTAAGGTGTTATTTTTTCAATGACTTTTTATTCGGTTTTAAATTTTTATTGACTCGATATGGATTTTTTTAATTATTTTTATTTGGTTTTCATTTTTTATTTTTGGTACATAACGTGACATCGTTACACATCTCCCCCATACTGGGTTGTAAGCACCTCACTATAGAGAGCTCACTATAAACCAAGTCCCGTTGATATTACTGCTAAATTTTTTTAATTACTTTTTTTTTGGTGCAAACATGACATCGTTACATAGCGTTACACATCTCCCCCATACTAGGTTGTAAACACCTCGTTACTCTCCCAATGTAACAGATAATGTACCAAACCCGTCCCAATCGCTGATTCCCCTATTTACATTTAAAATAAAAGACAAATAATGATCACTTACTATTTAATCCTTTAATCCTTTGGAAAACCCAAAAATACAAATCAATGCATACTACTTGCATATTATGCGATAATAACAATAATATTTGCTGTCACAACTGTACTTGATTGAATAACTTGTGATGTCCAGACAAAAAATGTTCAACGAGCATCAATGAGGCAAAGCTCGTACATTTTTTTCCCAGTTGCCATGTGTCGAACAATATAAACATTTCAACATACCAAGGAACAGATAAAGATACTAAAAAAAAAGATTTTAGAAAAATTGATCCAGCCTTGACAATCGTGCAAAACATCTTTAGATCGTAATTTTTTTCACAGTTGCTATTTATCGACTACTAAACATTTCAAAAGACCAAGGCACATATAAAGATATAAAAAGAGCTTAAAAATTCATGCAGCTTGTCAATCTTGCAAAACACCTTCCCGAAATACAAAGCTTCTTAAAAATTCATACAGCCTTGATAATCTTGCAAGACACCTTCCCAAAATACGCAAATGTCAAAAAGCTAAATAATGATGTTTATCAATGCATACAATACTCCTTTTTTCGGAATTTCGGGTATCTGGAAATGGAAGCCGACTCAAATTGGGCCAGACCTTGCAAGACACCTTCCCGAAATAAGAAAATGTCAAAAAGATAAATAATAATGTTTATCAATGCATAAAAAAACTCCTTTTTCGAAATTTGTCAATGCTCCCGGCTTTTAGGAAACTCGTTCCCGAAGTTCTGACATTCCAGGGAACTTGGGAACTTGTAGGAAACTTTCCCAATCCAACGGGAACCGTTCCGGATGGTTGGGAACTTACTAGGAACTTTTACCCTCTAAAATCGGGAACTTAGGGACTTTTTTTTGTGTGTTTCCTTCGGACCTTCATTGGGAGCTTCCACGCATTCGTGATCGCCACGTAGGTTGTTAACGACATTCCTATTTACTCGCGACCATACTTTTACATAGTTGACTCATAATGTTTTCTTTATAAAATTAAGTTGCAATAAAAGTCTATTTCGTGTCACCTTGTCGAGTTGGTGCACTGATCTCCATCTACCGGCCATGCTAGAGTATTCACTCATCCCTACGTTGAATTGCAATTAACACTAATCAATAATAAATGTAAATCTATTTTGACTTTTTATATATCAAATAAAAGAAAGTAAATTTATATATTTTAGTATTTACTTTATGAATTAAAAAAATAAACTTTTAAATAATTGGAAATAGTTTTAAATCTTACTTTAAAACTAAATTCATATATTACATTTAAATAAAAAATATCTTGATTTCTATTTTACAATAATTTAAATTTGATTATTTATACACCTTTGCAAATACCCTAGCATAGAATGTGTTGTAAACATATAATATTCTAATACATTTTAATCATAGTTGACACAAAACTGAAAACTTACTCTATACATATAGCCATAAATGCAGGGACTATAACTTCTAAAAGCTTCCACTTTAGAAAGATTCCACCTTATATAATCAATGATGTGGATGGTAATCTTGATTTTATTACCATTTCCATATGTTAAGCGGTTCTAGTTACAACCGTAATATAAGGAATAAGCTAAGTCATTTGGTTCTCATGTTTTTTTAATTATTTTATTTTTATATTTTTTAATATATATTTATTGCTGTTCCCAACCTGCCGTTTCCTGCAGATTTGGGGGAAACTTCTAGACGTATCTGGTACTCGTACCCACGTTCCCTGCGTTCCCACGTTCCGGAAACTTGTACAACATAGGATTATACACTAAAAAAGTCAATAAATTAATCTAATTTGTCAATTAAGTCTACCAAATTAGGTCTGGTGGTAGAGAGTTGTCATCATGCTCGTCTGGGTTCAAATCCTACTTATAAAATGTTCACTTTACATTACTCAAATATTAGACTATTTGTGAGCTAAATATTATTGGGGACTGGCAAGGTACTAGCAATCTCATTCTCACTTACAGGCCACAAAGTGGAAATGTGACAACACTGAAAAGATGGAAAGGTTCAAATCCTAATAATTAAATGTTCAAGTCAATTATTGATTCACTCTTTGTGAGCTGAATATTGATTGGGGCTGGAAACATACCAGCAATATCATTCTAACTTACAGGCTACAAAGTTGGAGTGTGACATCATTGAAAAGAAGTTGTAGTGTGACATCATTGAAAAAAAAGACAGTTTACCAATTATTGCCAACTTAACACAATTAAAATAAAATTATTTTGGAGCTAAAAAACACAGAATGCACTTGAGGACATCTAGTTATCATATATGGCTGTATTTCGTTCAAAATCCATAATATTCAGCCATACCTAGCTCATATTTTGGTTGGACCACATCTTCGACCATATTTTGGATGTATACTCCCATATTTCGGCTGCATTTAGTTTATCAAAATCCTATATATATCCATAAATATCCGTACACTCATATGGTAACTATGCTTCAAGCTTACCATGCTTCAAAATAAACAATGGCATATAGCATCAAATCTCAAGCGGCTAACAAGGAAAGTACCGTCATAGCACAACACATATATAGTGTCCAAAAAGAACACTATTATTCTACAGAATAAAAACACGCCAACAAGAACACATGAAATGATAAAAGTTTAAACATGTTGAAAGTTCCTCGTGAAAATATTTAATGAGTATTAAAAGCAAGAAGAGTTCATTTATCCGCAAAAGAAGATTATAGAAATTAATTAATAAGTTAATAACCCTAGTACAAAAGGATACAGAAAATCTAACTGCAACTTAAGTTACAGTATGTTGTTACCTGGTATGAAATTAAAAACACTATATTTCTATTATAGAATGAAAATTGCTTGTACTAGGACCCAGCACAGCTGAAGTATAGTATATAAATAGTAATAATTCCCAACAAGATACAAACAATTCTGTCTAAAGAATCAATCAAGCCTCCACAAAATTTGTTAGGACCTCTTAAAATTTCCAACTTCTCGACAATCTTACAGAATCAAGCTACCAATTGTATGTCTTTTGTTTGAGATCTTGGCAGTCCATCATGTAATGAGAAATGCTACAGACAAAGCCTTCTTCACAAAGGACCAAATTACATCTTGATGTGAAAGTATTCAGGATCAAAATGATGCAATCTTACATAACCATCTTCTCCACCACTTGCAAAGCTGCAAATTTTTGTCAAGATAAAAGAAAATTTTACTTGGTTAACATGAAAACCATATATAAAGATAAAATTAGCAGTAAAACAAAATAACAGACAATAAAAGAGATAGGGCACAACCTATTAACTGAATTTTGTGTGTGTGTGAGGGAGAGAGAGTGTGTGTTTGACAGAAAATTAGGATACAGGATATGTTGTCGTATGTTGCATAAAAATTATAAGAATGTGCAAACCTATATGAACTTCTATCAAAGCTTATCAAAGCTATCTGCAAGCTCAGAAGCTATATGAACTTTTATCAAACACCACCAGAAAAAGAGACTTAAACTGAAAAAGAACACAAATCCAGGGGTAGAAAAAGAACTGAAATTAAAGAGAGATTACCTTCTTCCATCAGGATTAAATGCCAGTGCATTTATAGGACCGAAGTGTCCTTTAACACCGCCAATTTCTTCTTCAAGAATCTGACAACAAAACAAACGTTAGATTTTTGTATTCCCTCTATAGAATTATTTAAAACTAGGCAGATATAAAAAGCAAAAAAAGAACAATGTTTTTCATTAGTCTAATACAATGCTAGCCAGTCGACACCTCAGCAACCTAGTTACATCAGCCAGTCGACCTCCTTCAGCCTAGTCATGTCATCCAGTCGACCTACTTTTTGGAATTGTATTTCACTTTACTATGTAGTATAAGCAGTGTTAATGATAATGTTGACACTTACCACTACTTGTATTTTAGTTTCATTATAACATTAAAAATTAAAGTGGAACCCCCATTCCAGGTTGTATGGTGATGGCACCAGACCCACTAGACCTCACATGGAGATGCTAGAAATTGCTATGTTCTTCAGCTTTCAGCACACTTCAGTGTTTTCAATGTTTCAGCATATCCACATAAACCTCGCACATCTTTGAGCTGGGAATTGTGAGATTATAAGATTGAATCCTAGGATGATCAATGGTGCCAACTGATTGAAGCCTATATGTTGCCCAATGGTTCCTCTGAATTTATAATATCACATGGCAACAGCAGTTAAAAGCTATTCACCAAGCGAAAGCAAACTTCAGATTCCTGGAATCCGTTGAATCAGTCTAATGAGCCAGAGTTCAGATGTGCTAATCCAAGCTGTGATTCTAAGTAAGCAGTTTTTGGCAACATCAACATTAAATAGTGCTCTAAGCATCTGATATGCTGAGGAACTAATAGCTAGAAACCATAATAAAAGTTTAAAACCCCCAGGTAAAAAGGTTTAACGTCCCAATTACTAAAAGCCGTTTGACTAAATTGACATCGTCAGTAAGAAATGCCAGAATTTTCAAATAACTTTGATAGAAAGTTCTGGAGTTTCTGAGCCAAATTGAAATTCTATATAAACAAAACAGCTTTAGGACTTTTAAGACAAATAACTAGAGCTGGCTCCAAATGCTGCTTTGTTTAACCATAGTAGATAAGATATAACAAGATTATTTTATTGAAGTCCAAAAATTGACCACAGAGTTGGTCAAAGGGACTCAAAATAGAACCAGTGTAACAGCAGAGGAAGAGCCAACTAACTAGACAATAGAAATAAAATAACAAAAAAAATAAACAGTGTAAATACAAATACATCAGAGATAATCGGTGAAAATTGTCCAGAGGAAGAGCAACGCCTATCACTACTCTAGTAGAAGCAGAGGAAGAGCCAACTAACGAGACAATAGAAATAAAAATAACAAAAAAAGATGCAGTGCAAATACAAATACATGCAGAGATAGTTGGTGAAAATCAATTTATACTCCATCAAACAGGACTAGCATATTTTTTACCTAACTCAAAAACTTCACTAAATCCAAAACAATTATAATGACAGTAAGCTACCTGGTCAAAGAAAATTGCTGTGTGACCCCACTATTGATTAAGCATAAACGAAAAGTATAACCTTACTTATTTACAACTACAACTTGAATTTTGTGCACAATCTCACAGGTCACAACCTAATTCATGGATGAATTTCTTAGATGTATGTTCCCCCTGCAAACCCTTGAGGACTTGGCACACCCAACAGCTTAACATGATCTCTAATAAACTAAAGTTACCACCTTGTTAACATGTAGTAGCATCCAGAAAGAGTGATTGGAAGACCAGATAAAAATACTTGCTGCTGTGTGGAATGCGCAAGTCTCAGGAGAAGAATACTTGAAATGGCTATATGTAATTGCATTTCTAAAATCTTGGGTAAATGAACAATTCCAATTTGTCAACAATTCTAATAACTGTAACTATGACTTTATATGAATAAATCCATTTGTCAAAGTTTACTACTAATAACATTATAATCGCAAAAATAAACCATTCTTTTAAAACAAAGGATGCATCAAAAGGATACCTTGTGAAAGAATTTTGCTTCAAATTTTCCTGCACGACGATCAGTTGTAGTCACATGAGATGCTTCCTGACCTCCACCTATCACAACCTGCCATAAGAGTAAACCCATTTTGCAGATTCTGAGATAAGCCTACATTGCAACATACCATTGACTACTCAAATGGAAACAACAATTTATACCACCAATTATAGCATAACGAGATTTCTATCTTGCCAACCTAGACAAATCTACACATAGTTATAGACAACTAAATGTATATTGGCAAACAAAGGAATCTTACATGGTCAAGCAATGGAGAAATTGCAACTGCATTTACAGGGCGCTCTGTGACATATGTCTTAATAAGCGTCAAGGTCCTGATATCCCATAGCTATTAACATTCAGATGACTTAGTTAGACATCAACTAAGGTAACAAAAACTGTGGTAATAGTTACTCAAATCAAGCAGTGGAAATTCATCCCAATAAAAAATATGCAGTACTCAAATCCAGTACCTTGGCTGATTTATCTAGGGATCCTGTGAGGAAGTGGGATCCATCTGCAGACTTAAACAAAGATGTTATAGGTTTCTGATGACCTGTTTCCTTGTCACTTTCCTTGAGCAGAGTTCCTGTCTGAGATCAATGCTAAAAAGAATAAGAAAGAGCATATAGACCAAAATGGACCTGCAACATAGTATTTGAACAATGCTTACAAACCTAATAAGACATGTGCCTAGTATTTTTAAACTGACACAAACTCCAGATGAAGCACAACACGAAGTTGCATAAACAAACCATTCATGTAGCCAAAATCAAACTTGAACATTATTTTTTCCATGTTTCAAACAGGTCTAAAATAAGGCTAGTAATTATCCGTCTTCTATAAAATAGCCAATTTTATTGCAAGGAGCAAATATGCCATTTCTATGGAAAAATGGCAGTTCTAAACCATCCACCATGGTTCCATTCTCAATCTGATCTACCCCACAGGAATGGCATGAGTTTCAAGGAAATGAGGCTGGGTGCAATTCTTGGGTGATTTGGCCAACCATTCAGACCTGGCACCTTACCTGAGAAATCAACTCTATGCAGTGCAGCCCCTGTGGGCATTTGGTTGACCTTGTAAGCCTGTTGAAGCCCTGAAGATCATGGTTGAAAATTTTGAGAATTAATTGAAAAAATGTGAAATTGGCTCAAGAAGTGTTCCATGGGGACGTGTCCCATACACTCTCCATGCTCCGTGGAATTGGGGACTATCCCTGCCATCCCCTATACACCCCTAATAATTGGGGACAAACATACCGTGCAGAAATGTGATGTTTCCACTGCTTGGGGTACTGTAGGACAACCCCTACAGGAGCATGTCCTCGTAAAAACATAAAACATATTTTAGTTTAGTTTCATGAACAGTAAAATTTCAAAGGCAGAAAATTGGGGACAGAACAGATTTTCTACCATGTTGTAACTGCATTTCAGGTTTGGCAAAAATTCATTCAGTGAAAACTTAGAGAATAATCAATATTTTTTCATTTATTTAGCTGGAAAAGTTAGAGAAAAACTTGGATTTGAACTAGGGCCCAGCTGTCTCCACATCTCTATAGATGATATTATCAGATTAATGCAAAGAACCAAACAGAGGTTGATTGAACATGGCCATGTTCCATTTTTTTCTTATGACTAATGGCTTGACTCCTTATTATTTAAATGATATATCATTGTGTTTCGTTTTCATTTGGGCATTTATGATTTTACAATCAGAAATACAATGGTTCTCTGGGTCATGGAGGTTGCTGCTTTAATTGTTAAAAAGTGACTAAATATGCACAAAATAATCTCTAATATTTGTATGTTTAGAAGTTTTGTATCTTTTATATGTTTAATATTTGGAGTAGGGTCCCCAAAGATATTGACAGATGGATGGAAAGGACCAAGGACCAAACAGAGGTTGATTTAACATAAATAGTGGTTTGAGCCTTGTTCCATTGTTTTTCTTAGGCCTAGTGTCTTGACTCTTTACTATTTAAATAATGATGGATGTAATTATATCATATATCATTGTGTTTCATTTTTATTTGGACATTGATGATTTTACAATGGTTCTTTGGGTCACGGAAGTTGCTGCTTTACTGCAAAAAAGTGTGACTAAATCTGCATGAAATAATCTATTATATTTGCAGGTTTAGAAGAGTTGATGTATATTTTATATGCTTAACACTTGGGGTAGGGTACCCTATGATGGGGGCCCTGATGTCTAGTGAAATTTTGGGGGCCTCTCCACACATTCCCACGATGCATCCCCACACCCCAAAAACTTGGTGGAATGTTTCTCAAGAACCTTACATACTACACTTATAAAGATAACCAATAGCAGTGTGTTATCATCTCAATTCCGTCATGATTCTTAAAGAAATCACAGTGAGCCTCTTATGAAATACTTTAAGCTACAAAGCTGGCAACTACAGCAACAGATTACTAGAGTAGTACAAACGGGTATAGTACATGCCTGGAATGGTGATGCATTGGATCATCTAAATTCCACCATGTTGCTTAGAGAGCATATGAATGACAGTGAGACTCTTGTTTGGCAGATTACCCGAGTAATCCAGTAGATGGTAAATGTAAAACAAAGACACTTCAAATTGCTAACACGAATCTGTGATCCAAGGGAGTGCATGCAATTGAAGACAGTCCCCATTTAGGTCGATGGAAGATGTTAAGCAAACATTAGTCCCAAATGACTCCTGATGATCATATACGATTTAATGTCATCATGCTGTATCATTCAATGTTAACTAACAGATGTTGATCAAGTACTTCGACTACCTGCAAATGAGATATTTAATGATCATCTGAGCAATGGTGCAAATCAAAGCCCAGATGCAGAAGGAGGAGGTTGCAAACTCTTCTTAGTGATAGTGACCACAAAAAGTAACATTGCTACAGTGCAAGAGGCACTGCAACAATGACCTGCTCTCACCAGCTGCAAAGAGAACAGTTCATTGCAAACCATGTGTCAAGTGTGCACAGACATGACCTGCAACAAAACCCAGAACCCAGCGGCAACCATATTCTGTGACTGCACAGATCTGCATGTAGAGGTGCTGCATCAACAAAATGCTGCATGGCCTCCTCTTCCACTATTTCTAACTGCAGAGAAAATTAACTGTTTCCCCTACCCTGTATTGTAAATATATATTGTATTATTTATATGGGCTTTGGGTCTTTTAGTAGACCTTTAAGGGAAATGACCATTTAGTTATACTAGTACACTTCTTCTCAGATGTCTTCTGTTGTATTCAAATTTAATTAGTTAAAAACGTAAATATTAGTTATTAATTTTTAAATGACTTAAATTCCCTCACTTTCTGTTGCACAAATATCTGCTCGTTTTTCTTCTATTGCCTAGAAAGAAGGATACGTCCTAGACCCCCTGTGTATCGTGTATCCACATCAATGATATCAGAACCGGAAAGGTCATCAAACCGGTCAAGCCCAAAAACCTGAAAAGGACTGGAACCGGAAAAAAAACTGGGCCCAAAAACCAGTCAACCAAAAAATACATAAAATATTCAAATTTTGAAATAACACATATATATTCATGTTCATCCATAAGAATCCAAACCATTATACACAAATATGCAAAGTTTCTCATGTATATAGAAAGTAAGGGACCATATAACTAAAATCGGATTGATCGGATCGATTTCAATCCATATCTTACCCAAAATACATAAACAAAGAGGCTAAATGGCCTCTAGCGTCCAAAAAACTTTATGCTACAACAAATAAATACATATCATCAAAATCATTGCCTATATTGGGATCTTATTTGTCAATAGCACCCTCTGCCCCCCACCTCTAGGCTCTAGCCCTTGCCTCTATCTCGAAACTCAAAGTTGATCCTCCGAAGACATTAGTTGACACCCTACAATTTTCATGAAACCTCCTATTCCAAGCATCAAAAAAAGGTAGAAACAACTTCTCACGCCTAATAGGTACTTTTTTCTTGAGTGAAGGGTACATTTTTACTAAGGTCATGACAAAGGAGTTAAACAATCAACACCACCACCATTGAGGTACATAGAGTGGTTGATGAGCTTGATTAAACGCCAACCCATACCCACCCTCAAACATGATATAATCCAGTGGAAACGTTGCAAACGTGAAACCCTGAACACTGTTAAGTCTATTGAATTCTGAATGGGATCTAAAATTCAACTTTTTGCATATGAAGTCGGATGAAATTGGAACCACTCTCAAACATCCTAAGACAATCAATGGTAATGTTAAAAATTTAAGTAAAAGGATAGAAAATGAAAGATAAGTAAAAGTGACATTCTACTTATCTTTCATTTTCTATCATTTTACTTTAAGAATGTAATATTACCATTTAATGTTACTGATGGTTACTACGGTCTACCTTCCCTTATTTTCAAAAATTGCATGTTCAAAGCCATGTCATACTCACTTCTACAAAACCAGTCGGTTTCGTACAGAACCAGTCGGTTCAAGCATTCAAGGTCAGTTATGTAGAACCGAGCAATTTCATACTGAACCAGCCTCTATCGATTTGGAACCTCGAACCAGACCGGAATGGCCCCCAAACTGATCGAACGGACCAGTTTTGCCAGTTCCGGTCAGGTTCTGATAACACCGATCCACATGTCAGAGACATAGTTATGCAGGATAGGTGGATCCTACTTGTTCGACAGGTGGGGGGTACATGTCATGTGCAAGATACCTATCCCATTCACCTCAGACAGAAAGATGCATACTGAGTGATAAAACAATACCCTAAAACACAATTTTAGGGTTCCAGGGTGCCAAAACAATGTACTAAAACAAAACTTAGGGTTTCAAATGCGTTATAAAGGAATGTTTGAGTTGGTAAATCATTCAACATTTGATCATTTAATGTAGTTTTTTTACATGTTCAAAAAGTTATATTTTTATGTCTATATCTCATTTCTATATCCTTTTTCAAGGGCATATCTCGTATACCCATATCCCCATGTCAGTGATTTAGTCTACCAGATTTTCCTACAGTCCAGACCATTTAATGTATAAACATGTACATGAAATAAGGAGCTGCTTCCCAAGGATGATACAATGCTACTAGCATCATGGCTACTAACCATCCATGTATTGTTTATGCATCCAATGATATACCATTCTACTATCAAATTGTTATTCTATCTTTGTCGTATTTGTGCAACCATATGTGAGATGTTGTCCCACAACCAAAGAAGGTTTTTTGCTTGCATAGATCTATTGTCATCACACCATTTGACACATTGTTTTACCCTGGAAATCCCAATCCCTGGGGAAAACCAACAGATTTGTCTTTTATTGCAAATTTGTTAAACAGCACTTACAGTGTCAGTTTTCGAATATGACACACCAGATCTGGTTGTGTCAAATGTGCCAAAGAAGGTTTTTTGCATCCCCAGAGCTGGCACTGAGAGCAAGCTAAACCTCAACTCCGGAACAAACAACATCTCTTCCACCTCCAAAGATCCTCCTGACTCTAGTTGGAATCTCACACATCCAACCCCCTTCACTGCATGCATGGTAGTAGTCCCACAACCCACATGGCAGTCTGAATCTATCTTTGAAACACTAAGGAACACCGACCTCATTCCCATCATATGGCTAGATGCACCACTGTCCATACCTCCTTCCTGAAGCTGCTCGGGGTTGCCTGCAACCTTCTGCTACTGCCCGAGTACATCTACAATCTACCCAACTTCTTTTTTGGGATGCCCAAGTCCTTCTGGGCTTGCCCAGCTCCTTTACAGGGTTGCCCAAAATTTCTTGGGCAACTGCCCTGCTACCCGAAATTTGTCTAGCATCTACACTAATTTTTACGACATGCCAAGCTCTACATGACATATTGTCGACTTCAACTAACTCCTCCCCTGACCCAATCTGCCTATGTATGTCAACTCGATCTGTCGCTCCTAGCTTGCGTCATGTGCTGATACAGCAACCAGATCCATCGGTTGCTGCTACAGCAACCCGATCCATCAACTGTTGCTACCTCTTTCGCTACTTGTCGATCCATTTGGAGGCTACAACCCACACCACATTTTTGTTGAGCCCGCAACGACTGATACTCCAGCTGCCAACTTCTACACACCTAGCTAGCAGTTGCACATTCAAATGGCGGCTACACTGTCGCCGCCACACAAATCTCCTGACAGCTCACCACAGTCTCGTTCTACACCTATGTCGCCTCTACTTGCAGCCTGGCGGTTGCAACCGCTTTGTCAACACTCTTGTTGCCTCCCAACGTCACAGCCTCCGCCCACTCGTGCCTCCAGCCGATTCCATACAAGCTTCCTACTTCGCGATTTGCAAAGCAGCAACAGCTGCTTCCTCAACCAACTTTGTCGAATCGCGTCTCCTCCACGTCCATCAACTCTGTCAGCACAACACCTCCTCGAGTTGACGTATCCTAGGGCCTCGCAACTGCTTCCTTCGTCGGCGTTGTTACTTCATCCCACATGCAGCCACTCTCCACGTCCACAACCTGATATTTGTCAACTCCCCACATTCCAGCACTCCGTGTTACCACCTGTCGACCGTTGCTTCCACCACTGACACACAACCCTCGACCGACTCTTTCTCCACTGTCGACCAGCCCACATGTTCTGCATTCACTGGTTCGTGTTGCACTTTGCTACAACTCTTCCTCACGTCTGCAGCCTAGTTCACACCCGCATGTGGCTCCTCTTGGTGGCTACACCTCCCATGGCCCATACAGCCTCCCTCTGGTTGATCACACAGCTAGTCACGTCCACCAAGTTTCAAGAGCCCACACTCAGCTTCTCCATGCCCGAGCAATCACGTCCTACCAGTGTCGATACTCCTCCTGGCCCGTGTTCAATGACAACCTTTGCTGGCACCCACATTCACTCTACCCAACTCCACACACGGCCTTCTCCCACGATCACGCTAATCGCCTTCAGTGTGTTCAATTTGTTGCTTCCTTGTCTCGGCACACCACGATCTTGCTACCTGTGCAGTCGACTGTCAACCCCCAATCACATACACAATTGACCAACAGACAAATCCATACGATCTGTACCATGGCCATACGGTACAATTTTATTTTATTTTGTTTCTCATAAATCCGTCAAATGTGATTCTTGTTCAAAGCAAACCAAGATCTGATACCATGTTAACTTTTCTGAGTCCAAATCCGGTTAGCAGTCTCCAACAATTTTCTTAAAATTATTAACTGAAACATACTGAACTCTAACAAATTCACGCTGCAGAAAATACAGAAAATCATCACACCATTTGACACGTTTTACCCTGGAAATCCCAATCCCTGGGGAAAACCAACAAAATATTTGTCTTTTATTGCAAATTTGTTAAACAGCACTTACAGTGTCAGTTTTCAAATATAACACACCAGATCTGGGTCAATACAAAAGCTCTCGACTCACCCACGCTGCAACTGTGCCCAAACCCTCAGCAGTGTAGACAAACCCTGACTTGAGTGACTCCCTCACTCCAAAGCCCCTAAGAGAATCCCTCTCTTAGGTCTGATAAATCACTGATCACTCACTATGGCTTGAGTGACTCCCTCACTCCAAAGACCCTAAAAGAATCCCTCTCTTAGGTCTGATAAATCACTGATCACTCACTATGGCTTGAGTGAATCCCTCACTAACTATCAATGATCTCACACACACTAACAATGACTGATGATATCTACAACTCTCCATAGACTCTTTTATAACATTCACTTTATGTAAGTACCATGGGCCCTCAAATACCACCACCCTATACAATAAAGTATTACAAAAGTAACTTTTACAAAGTCTGTCTAGATAGTTTCTCTCATCCCTTTATACGTTGCTAGACACCCCCAACGTAGAAGTACCTACTGAGCTACTAAAAGCTAACATATTTAACATATGTAGTAAGCTATTAGAGGCATAACACATTGTGGCTTTAGAAAATATCTCTAGTAGCTCTTTGTTATGAAGAGATGGCTCTGAGAGTGTAGACGCAAAAGGTTTTGTTCAGTTAATACTTGATGGAAGAATATCCATGATATAAAAACAGACTAAGGTCCACAGGAATGGAAGCTACAGGAAATGGAAAGTTAGATAATAGCAGTTATAAGTTACACCATCCATAGCATGTTCACAAGACGAACAGCTAAAACCTCAGCAAGCATAATGTTCTGTGGATAAAGGATGCAAAATTTAAAGAAATGATTGAACTGCTCATGCAACGTAAGCCAATTAGTAGTTGATTACAAATGCAATTCTGTAAGACTTACATAGTACTAATTGTCAAAATAAGATTTAAACTCAATTATGAAATGATTTCAAGCAATTAGACTACTATTTAAAGAAGGTTAACAGTCAAAACAACATCTACAGTAATTTTCCCTAACATCAAGAGTGCCTTCTAAAAAAATAGTTCACATACCTCTGAGTCCCAAATACGGACAACAGAATCTTCTCCAGCACTGATTATTGTCCTATTTAGGGGGCCCCAAACAGCTCTGTTTATCCTTCCTTTGATACCGGTTATTGTAAGTACTGAATCAGCACTCTCTATAAAAGACACAATCACAATTATAATCATGAGATACATCATAAACAGGTTAGCAAGTAACGTTTCATAATGCATGTTCCCATTTTGAATCCAAGACCCAGTGTTTAAGCAAGATAAAGATGAAATTTCAACAAACTTATAACCGATCAGCATATCAAATTTCTTTCTTAATTTACTTATCCATTCATATCATTGGGCTTCATAGAAAACTTATCATCTGCTAGGTCCCTTCTTGACAGAAGGCATCAGAGGAAACAGTCTTTCTTAAGCAGCTTCCTACTGTAAAATATATCTGTTCAGTGATAATATTCAATCTTCCTGGCCCAAGGGGTTAGCTCAATCTGCTATCGCCAATGTTGCTGGGAAATTTGCTAGTTCCATGCCAGCCTGTGCCTAGTTCAAATCCACAAGTGAGGCATAGTAGTCTACACTGTGGGTTTACTAGGGGATGCCATACACAAATGTAAGGAAACATCCCTAAGTTTCCCACGGGATTCTTCTTGGGAAAAAGCTCAAGGGGTTAGCTCAACCAGTTGTCACCAATGTTGCTGGCATTTAGCTAGTTCTGTGCCAGCAGATGGCCCAATTCAAATACCCCTGGATAAGATGCACTAATCTAAGCCAAGAGATTTCCTACGGATGCAATCCATGAATGTAGGGGAAGCATCCCTTGGGTTTCACCACAAGGTTTTCCTTGGAAAAAATATAATCAATGCTTCCTGTACTGTTGTTTCAATTCATGATAGAATTGTCTATAGTCAAAATGGTCTTCAGTATCAACTCACAATTTGCTTCATATTTCTGGTTATCTGTGACAGACCCAAAAGAAAATACAGTTTTCAAATGCTAATGAAAGCCTTAGAGAAAAGACATTTGACATTTTAAGGAGATCTGCTTAGAGTGGCCCGGGAGCAGTATATGAAAAGAAGCAAATTACCATTGAACAGATATATTGATTCAATGGGATTCAAAAGATAGATTCGCTTCAGAACAAAAATTCAGAAATTGGAAGGGGATAAAATTATAAATGTTATGGTGGAAATGGAAGATATATTGATTCAATGGGCTCCAAAAGATAGATTTGCTTCGGAACAAAAATGGCGTAAATAACTGCGCAAACTTTTCAACAAAATTTAAAGCAACCAGGAAGGGCCAACTACGGAAAAATACAGGATGCTTAGATCCAACATATTAGATAGAAATTTTGGATTTCTAAGCATGAACAGCTCCACCTTCTTGTAAACAATATTGGAGTCTGATGTGGCCTCATGGTTGTATTTTAGGAGTTTTGTTGTGCCGACCCACATATTTTATTATATTTTAGCATGTGCCTCTAGAATTTGAGTTGTGTATAAATAGAGGGTTCATTTATGTCATTTGTACAGCAAGGAGATGAGAGATTATGAAACATTCAAGTGGATATTCGGTTGTATAAGTCTTATTTTGGGATTAATGCTGAATCTTGAAGCATAGACTCCATCATCTAATCTTGTATAAGTATTGATTCTATTTGCTTGGGTTAACTGCTTTGCTAATTTGTTGTGTAATAGTGGAGTGAACATATGGTTATGGAGATACTTTGTGCATAATTTCTACATGGTATCAGAGATAACGAAGCTCACTCCTTAACCCTGATCTCAGTTGCAAAAGCTTCTTTGTAGATCTTGATCTAGTAGGGTGGTGGTTTGTGGGTTGTCTTCATGAAAGATTAGTTGTAAAGAAGGTGACTTCTCTTGCATGAGGCTTTGGTGGTCACATGAGGAATTCCTAGGGTAACAGTACAAGTGTCTTGGGGCCTCTCTTGGTACGAAGTTTTTGCCAAATATAGCAAATTCAACAGAAATTGAGAGCTGGTTTGGACAATTTTGACCCAACTTTTAAACTTTTTCCGAGTTCTAAAATAGCATTCATATTCTACTAGAAAAAATTGCAGATGTCCTCTTTTGAAAAAAAGGATTGGAATCCAAAGCTCAGTTTGCAAATGAAACTGCGACAAATTCAAGTGTTCTTCTGGATTTGGTGGCATAAATTTGCATTTATTGCAGATCAAGCAGCACAATTTGTGTGTTTCAGTGACAGGTCTGGGTAATACAAGTTCTGAGATATCCTTGGGCCCCTCAGCTATCCAAGTGTTGAGAGGTCCTCAAACACCTACAAGATGCCAGCAAGTCCTAAAAGTTCATTTTCCGATGGCAACACTCATCAAATCTGATTTTCTTGCCTTGAACCTTCAACCAAAGCTTACAGGACATAGACCTGAAGCACTGAGTTGGACCGGAAGTAAGTAAAATTTCATGGATTGAAGCATTTTTATGGTTTTTTACTATTGACTCAATTTTACAACACTCTTTGTAACTTCAACTGGCCATAGCTTTGTCATATGAACTTGGATTCAGGAACAGTTTTTTTAAAAGAATATATATTTGAGATCTATTTATATCTACACTGTATTTTGGAAAATCCAAGTCAGTTTTTGACCTATTTTTGGCACCATAAAGTTTTGTAGATGTAGTGTGCAGATGTTTTATGGAAAAGGGTATGATAAGATAAAACAATTTTATCAATCTCCAATGAATGATCACAAAGGTAGGTCAATAGGTCAAAAAAAGTACAATCTGTGTAGCACAGTAGGAGTGCAGGAGCAGCTCCTATAACTAAGTTAACCTCAAAAGGATAAGATCTAAGATCTAAGAAACAAGCCATAAAACACTAAGAAACTAGTCCAAGAAGGAAAGAGAAGAAAAGAGACATTAGAATAAATGAGTAAATAGGTGAAAACATCATCCCCATATGATGTCAAGTGGTGCCACCTGAGAAGGAAGAGACAGAAGAAGAAATCTCATCATATGCTAATTGGAGAGCATCTCTCATAAAATATTAAGATCTCAATATCTTTGGAGGGTGGCCAAAGAAGAGTTTAAAGAACCTACAGATGAAAGCGAAAACGAAACATGGACAAAAAGGTGAAAAGGCTCAAGGCATCGTACGTAAGGACTGAAACCCTAATCTTAAAAAGAAATTTATTAATGAGTTCCACGTAGTTGTGGATGTGGACCTAACTGTGAAGATGTAGTTTGACCTAGAGCACCTGCAATTGGAGTCTTGGTTTGGTTGAACATGGCATAAGTGGGGGTGGCATCTCAATATGATCATCATCAAAAAGAGTAATATCCAAGTTCTCCAGAGCCAATGCTTCATCCTCCAAACTGTCCTTTGGATCGTTGCCCCAAATCTGATATATTTATCCATCTTTGCCTCCTCACAATAATGGGACAACACCCACAAGTTGAGTAACCAATCTCTTTTCCTGTTTTACAGTTAACCTGTTTCTCTTGACAATATGCATGAAACTATAGGTGCTTCAACACCTCTCCACAGAAGAAGTGTTCACAACCTATGAAAGCACTCGTTCTACCAAACACTACAACTATGGGGCAAAACCACCATACAGGTTCCACCATTTGAGAGAAGTCAGCTTCTCTCCATCTTTAACTAGATGGGCATAACCAAATAATCCTTGGGCACTTATGTAGGTGCACAACTGTTGTTGTATGGTATCACACTCCTCATCAGGGACAAGCTTGTCTAATGTTTGCATGTAGCCACTCTAAACCATTAGATCGATGTGTGGTTTTCTCTTCACCCTGCCACTAGCCACTGGTGCTTTCAACCATAATGTGGAACACTCTTTTGGTGTGAGGACATATGCTGAGGCATGTAGTGGAAGATTTATCTTTGCCCATTGTTTTTCTACCTATATATGAATATAGTCATACAAGTTCAAATCTCTAAGCTCAACAATGTCTAACCCGGCCTAGCATGGTGTCAATTTGCCCATCCACCTCCCCAATCATTGGTTGATTTGAATCTACAAATTGAATCATGTTATAAATTGCTTGTTGAACAGCAAAACAGACTTCAGTTGTGATGAAAAATGAGGATCAAAAACGATATCTTGCATTGCAACAACACTATCTCTGTCTGATTTATTAAGTATCCTCAATTGCTCCCATAGATCACTCACCACTATATTAGACAATGCCTATCCCACCACCTTCAACAAGTGGCTAAAGGTAAGGCAATAGCTACCAAATTTAGTACTTATGAGCTTAAGTCACTGCAAGTTAGTGAACCCAGTAAATGTAGTGGACAGCAGTATGCTATATGAGGAAATTGATGATGGGTTTCCCCTTCTTGTACGAGGCATTGATCCAACCACGCTCTATATGCTTAACAATATCATGCATCAAAATATTCAATGTGTGCACCAAACAACTAAACGAAAAAAAATGTCAGGAATGTACCCGCTCAATGATTTTTCCTACTTCTTTACAATTCATTGCATTATATATAATTAATTAAATTACATTTCAATAGCTCGATATCATTAATGGTTTTCAGAGGGAGGTCTGCAATGTTTTTAGAAGATGCAACAAATTATGAGGGGTCATGGGCTACAAGAAAGATTGCACCACTAGCCGACACACCAAGAACATTTACCAAATGTTGGTGTTTAACATTTCTCCCATCGTCAAATACAACAAACCACTCATTTGTAAACTGTCCTAGAGATCTCGAAAGGCTTTTTCCCTACCTCAAAACACAATTCTAGCTTTCTCATATTTGGGACTCTTGTATCCTTAAGGAGTATTACAAACACCTTGACCATAACATGCTAATAGGGGGAGCGAAAAACATAACACGTGCATAGAGAAACCTTACCACTTTCGTATCCATCTCTTCATTACCATCAACATCAAGGAGATCTTCTATTGTTCCACTTCCACCGCTCGCATAAGAATCCCTGACCCCACTAGCATGAAGGGAACTAAATGTGGCAAATTTGGATGGCGAAACATTTAATGTGGCATCGGATTGAAACTTATCTTTTTCAGCACTCTTTCTTTCCGTTACTTCCTCTTCCTTAGTGTATTTTTCTCTCACTTCATATGATACTAGGGGAGCAAACTTTGATTCCACCAACGTTCGACTTATCACCCAACCTTACCACTTTCGTATCCATCTCTTCATTACCAACAACATCTAGGAGATCTTCTATTGTTCCACTTCCACCGTTTGCATAAGAATCCCTAACCCCACTAGCATGAAGGGGACTACATGTGGCAAATTTGGATGGCCAAACATTCTTAATATGACATCGAATTGAAACTTTTCTTTTTCACCACTCTTTCTTTGTGTTACTTTCTCTTCCTTAGTGTATTTTGATCTCACTTCATTTGATATTAGGGGAGCAAACTTTGATTCCACCAACATTCGTCTTATCACCCAACATTTTCCCACAAAGATGCCTCCTCACACGACTATATGAACTGGTGTGAGGTTTATTGTTATGAAAATCTTTTTGCACAAAGTTATAGTGGTTCCACCCTCTCAAGTTTTGTCGCATACTTCCATAAGGGTGATAAGCCAGGTTTGATTGTATTTTCACCCTCACCTTCAACTTCAATCCCTTACACCTCTCCTCCATCCTCTCCTTCAATATGAACCCTAATGATGCCCATTACCCACTACCACAATGAGAATAAAAAATGGAATCATACACCATATGAAGAACATTTTCTTCGACTCTTGGATGAAAAACTTGCAGTAGAATGAGAGTCAGAGAAGGAAAGGGAAAGACTAGGAGAAGGGTACATGATATATCCATAAGCAAAGAACACAAAGACAAAAAAATGGAAAGAATGGGGATTTAGCTTACCTCTTCAACTCTAATTGTTAAAAGCAATAGAATGTATTATGTAACTATAGCAATCTTTGGTCTCTTCCATGATCTCACCAATCTGCTTTCCTAAAAAACTAGCAATCCCCTCTCAAAGCACCAACCTTGGATGCAAGAAATGATAGAAGGAATGACAAATATGGGCATAAAACGATTTAATACTCCCAGAGCCTTTGCCTTGACCTCAAATGGCTATTGGGACCTTCACATGGACCCCACAATGCCTTGAAATAAATAAATTGCCTTCTTTTTTTGTTTTTTGCTAAAGCATATGGGGGCGATAAATCATAAAAGAGCCACAAGAGCCATTAGGAGTGAGGCAAGGAGCTATGACAAGCAAGCGTCTCGATGGAGCTCTCAAAAATTCCAAGGAACAATTTTTAACGATCGAGAGCCAAATCTCAAGGCTGCTCCCAGAACAGAAGTGTTTTAGAAGCAAGTACCAATGCAACGCTTGAAACAAACTCCTTAGAAGCACAATTTTGAAGAGAATCGATCCCCTAGGAGCACAATTTCAAAGCAAATCGGTGCCATAGGAGCACAACTTCAATATCCCTAGATGATAATAGCAAGTTATGGCATACAAGGTTGGACTACAGATCCTTAGCTCTCCTTGAGAGACAATGTTTCCGACACCATTTTCAAGACATCTCATCCAAGATGTTTTTCATGGACTCTCTCACCCAACCTATTGTGCTCTATGGTTCAAAGGTTTGGGGGCCTTATTTGATCGAATTTGACTAAGCCTCAGCGGAGAGGGTCCAAACCCTTATGTTTCAGTGCATCATCAAATGTAAACAAGCAATTCCTCATCACATCATCCTAGCAGAGTTTAGCACTCAACCCTTTTGACTTGAGAAGATGTTCAATTTGATCTCTTTTCTGCATCGGGTCCGAGGCTTTGCCAACTCAATGAAAGGGCGTGACAAGTATTTGTAGTTGGCCTATTGCTCCTCAAAGACAATTGCCTCTTCTAGTTCTCCAAATCGAGCTTGATGTTGGTTCATAGGGGTCTCAATTCTTTTGGAGTCCGTAGGCATTTAAATGGGCTGACTCCCTCCATTCAGATATTCCCTAAATGCCCTTAGTCACCTTCTCCCTACCATACAAGAGTTAAACCAAATCATTGGGGATGACATTTATAGGTAGTTTATCCAAACTACTCGGGTTAACCCTTAGGGTTACGCTAGAAGACAGCCTTCTATGCTAAGCAATTCTTGGAGTTGAGAGATGGACTCACTTTTAGACGATGGTACACCCTCTGCCATTGGATACACACTCTCAGCATCCCTCCAAGCCAATTCAGAGTAGGCTCCCATAAGCTTCAGGTAGAGGTTGATCACCAAATTGACTAATCGAACAAGATATGCCAACTCTGCCACCTTCAAGAGGTTGACACTTAGGAGCACTTCATCTTCTGTTGTACCATCTACCTACAAGATCAAAGAGAGGTTCCACTACTTATTTAGAGAGTCCCAGACCTTCTCCAATTTCTTAAAATTTCCAAGTTCAAAGATGTTTGGCCCTTTACATGTAGGAAGACCTCTGACTCCGCTCTCATTCCATCCAACCACCTCCGAGACCAGCCTCCACTCGACGTATCACTTCCTTTTTCACAGTGCTACCTTCTACTCAAGTTACCAAAGAAACGAATAGAGGCCCTAGCACCGACCCCCGACCAGTGCGGCTTTGAAGGACCATCCACACTTCACAAAGACCTCAACAACATCAACAATCTAGATCTTACACAAACGTAAACAAAGATCATCCAAACTCCAACTACGAGTCTCCTCCAAACAGCAGCACAGTACATTGTCCAGTTCCCCTTTCGGCGCTTCCTCTATACAATCCTCTATCTTGAGCTTCTTTCATTCAACCTCAAATACTAGGAGAGACAGATCTAGAATTGTGAGACATGCACTTCATTGCTTGTTGCTTATTCTCCCAGATATTGGATCTGTTTGTATTGTACATCTTTCTCCCGAAGGGGTCGCCCGCTCTGAAGTTTAGAGATTGTTTCCACATGGTTTAGATTAGATCCACACTTTTGCTTTTTGCATACTATTTCTTACAAGAGTTACCTATCGCTCCCACATTGTACCCAACAGTCTCTGTGACCTACTTCAGTGGTCATTTGTTGGACATTAATAAAATTATCCTTATCCTTATCCACACAAACATGACTACATAAGATTAAAATTAGAGACCTGCATGAGGCATGGAAAATAATCTTGGTTTAGAATTTAGACTAAACCATTCCAATGGGATAATCCAAATAATAAAAAGTACACAGCCTTAGAATTTTGCAAGATTGTATAAAAGGATGAAATTTGCAAAGAAAAGGTACTAGATAAGATAAGATAAGATAAGATAATTTTATTAATGTCCAACGAATGACCACAAAAGTAGCTCAATGGGACTAAAAGGATACAAACATTAAGAGTACAATGTGGGGGCGCAAATGCAACTCCTAGATGATGTCGGAGTTAAACCTAATATAGAGTAAAATAAAGAAAGAACGATACAAGCAGTGAGACACCCTCACAAACATGTATAATGTCGTGGTAAGGCACAGTGATGTAGAAGACAAACAATGAGGCCAATGAAGTCAAGAATGTCTGAGTCTAATAACCGGCGAGGATGGGGGAGATCGAGGAACTAGCCCGTTGTCACTATCAGAGCCCTCTGAAGCCATCCAAGTGTCTCACTCGACGAACTTCGAGGTGATGTAGGAGAAAGGAATAATCCTAATGTCCAAGGCCAAAGGAAAAAAAACTCTGGATAGATCTCTAACTACTCCGCTAAAGCCGAGAAGGCATCCAAGCAACAGGAGGTGCCCTGCACCAGGTCTATCGGGAGATGGTCCCTCTGACGCTCTAGGGGTGTGTGGACTGATGTGTTGTTCGACACCTCCAAGCCAATCTCAAATATATCGATTGATCTCCCAAAGGAAGACACTGAGGGGGAGGCTCGAGGTCTCACCACTCTACCATCTGAAGTACTATGGCACTCATTTCGTCGTGTGTTGCTTAGCTCCGATCGATCAACATGAAAATATGATGTGATCTTCCTAGTCATCCCAAGGCAAGGCAAGGTGTGAAAGAGCTGAGATTTGTGGCTGAAAATCTCTTTGATGAAGAGGGCTAGGCATCTTTGGTCTTGATGTCAAAAGCAAGTTGAGAAGGAAACTCCTGCATCTCTATACAGGCCATGGTAACGTCCTCTAATCTCATAGTATAGGGGGCACCTAAAAATGAGGTGTGCCTTGTAAATTTTCTGTGTTATTTCAGCTTGCTGGTTTATGTCACGTTTTTCAGTGTTTTCATCCCCAACCGGTTTTGCATTGGCTGGAAACTACTTATAAAAATTACAGACAATTAAACACGCTGTAAAAACACTTTTAACAAGCAGAGAACAAATTTAACCATGCACACCATAAAAAATCAAACTCGGAAATTTTGGCCAATAGCCCCGGAAAAACCCCCACAAGGAAAACCAGTCAAAGAGAGAGAGTTTATTATTTCTTCAGTAAATCTCAATACATAAATTTTACCGGCTGCCATATACTCAGCCTCGGCGGAACTCAATGCAACGGACTTTTGTTTCCAACTTAACCACGACACTGCTGCGGAGCCCAAACTGAAACAACAACCGGAAGTACTCTTCTGATCCCTCACGTTGCCTGCCCAGTCTGAACCTGTGAAACCAACCAAACTGACTCCACCCGAACCCCTGTAATCCAAACCATAGTCCATTGTACCTACAAGGTATCTCAGCACATGTTTTGCGGCAGTCCAATGTACACTCCTAGGCTCCACCATGAACTGGCTAAGAGTGTTCACCGCAAAACACAAGTCTAGCCTGGTGTTGACCAGATACATCAACGACCCAATGAGCTGACGGTAAAGTGTAGGATCCACCACCTTACCCTCAGAAGCATGAAGCTGCTTCCAATTGGTGATCATAGGCGTAGACATTGACCTGCAATCCTCCATCAAAATCTCCTCAGAATATCAACTGCATACTTCCCCTGTCCAAGAAAAATATGTCCAGACTTGCCAAACCTCCATCCCCAGATAATAATGCATCAACCCAATGTCAGTCATCTCGTACTCAGTAGCAAGGTCTCTCTTGCAATGTGCAATGAGACGCTCCTGTCCAGTGATAAACAAGTCATCAACATATAACAAAAGAATGAGAGGATCTCAACCAACCACAAGGTAGTAAAGGTTGGGATCAGCCTCACTCTTCTGAAAACCCATCGATGTCAAATACACATCAATCCTGGAGTACCAAGCTCTAGGAGCTTGCTTCAATCCATACAAGGCTTTCCTCAACCTGCACACATGAGAATCTCTCCCATGAATCTCGAATCCCTGTGGCTGCTCTAAGTACACCTCCTGCAGAAGACCATTGAGAAATGCGGTCTTCACATCCATCTGGTGGATCTTCCAACCCATCTCTGCTGCTATAGAAATCACTGCTCTGATGGAAGAATACCGAGCAACTAGCGCAAAGGTCTCATCATAATCAACTCCCTCAACCTGTGAAAACCCTCGTACCACAAACCGAGCCTTGTACTTCTCCACACTGCCATTTGCAGCATGCTTCACCTTGTAGATCCACTTGGAAATCACAACAGACTTCCCTTTTGGTCTCGGCACTATCTCCCATGCATCATTCTTCATGATGGAATGGTACTCTTCCATCATGGCATCTCTCCAAACCTAATGCTGAGATGCCTCCTCAAATGTGGAAGGCTCTGAATCACGAAGACTCACAACAAGAGCCATACCCAATCTATCTGGCATCACAACTATCCTGACCTCCTCCTGGGGCCCCTACCAAATGCCTCTGCTTCCTTCAAGGTCTCCTGAAGCCATTTACGGTTCCTCTTCCTTGAAGGCTCCCCTCTCATACTGCTCTATCCTCATCTGAAGAACTCCCAGAAGCAGAAGGTCCAACACCCCGAGGACCAATGACTGATGAACTAGTCCCTGAAGAACCTGTAACCTAAGAACTAGAACCTAAACCTGTCCCTGAAGTACCTGAACCACTGAACCGGTAGAAGCTGTGCCTGTGCCCTGTGATCCAGTCACTCCGGAAACCTGTGGACCTGAGATCTGTACCGAAGAAGCCTGAGTCACCTGAGGTGTGGAAGCCGGTGGCTCCCCCTGCTCTATCTCTCTGGACTTCCTGGAGGCTCTCTCCTCATCAAACTTCACCTCCCGCCTAACAACAACCTTCTTCTGGCCAGGAAGGTAAATCCGGTAAGCCTTCGAAGTCTCATCATATCCCACAAAGATGCCTCTCTCTGCAGTGGAATCAAACTTCGTCCTCTTCTCAGAAGGAACGTGAGAGTAAGTCAAAGAACCAAATATACGAAAATGGCTCACCTCAGGCTTCTTGCCTGTGTACATCCTCAGGAGTCTTCCTCCCCAAAGCACGATGAGGACTCATGTTCTGCAGATAAACTGCAGTGTTGCATGCCTCTGCCCATAGAAAGAACGGTAAACTCTCGCTACTCCCACAATCGACCTATTCTTCCTCTTTGCTACTCCATTCTGCTTAGGAGTGTAGGGAACTGTCAGCTGTCTCTGTATACCCTCCTGTGTGCAAAATCCATCAAACTCCTTGGAGGTATACTCACCCCCATTGTCTGATCTCAACATCTAAATCCTCCTCCCCGTCTGCTTCTCCACAAGGGCTTTGAACCCTTGGAAGACAATCAATACTAAGGGTGACTTCTTGCTCCTCAAGAAGTAGATCCAAGTCTTCCAGGAGTAGTCATCAATGAAAGAAATATAGTACTCAAATCCAGTCAAAGAGACTGATGACATAGGACCAGAAATATCAGAATGGATCAAGTCAAGTACTCTTGCTGCTCTGGTGTCACTGCTTGGGAAAGCAGTCTTTGTGTACTTTCCCAAAGCACACCCCCTGCACACAACACTCTGCTCAGTATTGAACTCGAGTAATCCTGTAACCATGCTCATCAACAATCTCAGAGCTGGGTGATGTAAGTGGGCCATCCTCCAATGCCATAGCTCACAAAGCTCACTGTTGCTACTGTATGCTAGAGCATGCTACGGCTGAAACAAGAGTTTGTATAGCTTTCCACATCTAACCCCGATTTCCATAGAGGTAGATAATCCTGTAGTCTTGGGAAATACCTGCACTCGCCCATCCAAGAAACAAACCCCAAGACCCCTATCCTCAATGGTGGAAACTGATACAAGGTTCTTCTTCAGACCAGGGACAAATAACACACCCCTCAGAGTCATGGGACTCATAGACTCCCTCTAAAATGCAATGGTCCCCCGACCAACTGCTCTAACAATGGTGTCATCACCTAGTACAACCTCCACATCTGTACCTGTCTGTGAAAGCTCAGAGAACATCTCTCGAGCACTTGTCATGTGGCTCGAAGCTACGTTGTCAATATACCAAGTGCCAGTGATGGATGCACTCATCTGATGGCCTGTCAATAAGGAATACTCCATCACCATATCCACATCAATGCTGGTAACTAAAGAGGCTCTCTCTCTCTCAATATGTCCAGCACACAAAGAAAACTCTCTCTGAAATCTGTCTCCAAAGTCATCAACCTCCGCTGAAGCTGCAGTCTGTTGTCTCCTCTTCTTCTTGCTTGGACACTGTGAAGCATAGTGCCCAATAGTCTGACATACATAACACTGTGAAGCATAGTGCCCACCCTGTTGCTGCTGCTGCTGCTTGGCCCCACCCTACTTGGGACCCTTCTTATTGTTCTTCCCCTTTGCTGTCAAAGCCACATCCTCATCATCTTCCCTACCCTATGAAGAACTGCCATGTACAAGACCTCTCCTGGTCTCCTCCTGCACAAAGTCATCCCACGGTCTCTCCCTTGAAGGTAAGTTCTCTCTGCCCACTATAGCCTGCACAAATGCACCCTAGGGCTTGGAAGCCCCATGCGGTGAACAAATCCGTTCACTAGATTAATAGTCGAATCCGACTCTCATATTGAATAATAGATAAGAATAATATATTTGATGATATAAAGATGATATCTTTTACAAGATAGACTTTCCCGTATTTATAATTGTTTAAAAGGTGTCTAATGCAACTCTTCATAAAGAGTTACACCATTTCACTAATTAATTATATTATTATATTATTCTTGTTTGTTGTTATTATTATTTATATATATATATATATATATATATATATATATATATATATGTTTATGTTAATTTTATTATTATTTTATTCATAGCATTGCCTCTCTCTTAGAAAGGCTTTGTCCTCAAAGCCTTATAATTTTGTTGCATTGTTCTTTGCGATGCCATGGCTAATGAAACATGTCGATACGAACTGCTAAGTGTAGAGCATAATTTCCGATACATCGACGGATCAATCCATCCCAAATTGATTTGTTGTGGACTGATGGGATTTCCTAATGATATGTCGTCAGGAGATTTGATCACATTAGTACCATTATTTTTCGACATTTCCCACTTTTTCAAATATCGGTTTTTATGGTTGGGGTGTCGATAAGGAACTTTCACGATGTCATTTTCGTTTACGAATGTCGCCTTTAGATCACTGATCTAAGTTGAAAGTTGTATTTTCGTTTCTTGAGGATTTAAGTTTTTGTTCTGTATCTTTTCCAACTTGTTTTCTAACTGCCTATTATCATTTTGAAACTTCTTAATCAATTCGACTTGCGATTTTTTGTCATCTTCAGATGTCTTAAGTTGTTCCTTAAAATCTTCATTATGAATTCTGATACAACTATTTTCTTCCTGTTTGTCTAGAAGTTTCCCTTCAATGTCGTCCATAGATTGTTCTATCTTTCGGCTATTTTTTAACTTCTTAATTTTTGTGACTAGTATCTTGTTATGATTTCTTAATCTAAAAATTTCTTCAGCATTGTTAGATAATGTTTTATTACTCTTCGCGATCTCTGACTTATGTGTCCTTTTAGAGTCGTCATTTTGTTGTTGAAGAACTTTTACCTGTTGTCGACACTGATCGACCTCTGATTCTTGACTTTCTAATTTATGTCGTAACTGCATTAGTTCTTCATCTTTGTCGCTAATGATTTTGTTCAAGCGTATTATTTCTACTTCGTAATTATTTATTTCCTTCTTTATATCTTGATTTTTCAATCTCTGATTGAAATCACTTTCATCTTTTAATTCCTTGATTTGCGTACATAATTTTTCTATGTGATTTTTCTGGTTGGACATTATTTGTTCATTGAACTGTTCTTGTATCTTATGTAGTTCAATCTTTATTTCTGATTGTCTATTAATGTCTCGTAATTCTTCATTGTCTTTTTGATAACGCTTTAACTTGGCTTCTAATTTCTCTCGCAAATCGGCTTCCATGGTGTCTGTCTTCTTCGACGGTGGAATGATTTCCTTTGATTTCTTTGGTGATAACCGATCTTCAAATTTTATTTTATTTTTTTAACAATAATTGCTTTGCCCTTATAATAATTATTATTATTTAAATGTAATAATAATATTATTTTAATATTATATATTTCCCAAACAATTGTAATATTTTACAATTATGGACCAATATTAATTAATCTCCATGTTGGTTAACCTTTTGCTTTAGATTAATTTCTTTGTGGATTGTGTGTAGATTAAGTGGTTGGGAAGATTGATTGTTACCTTCCCCACCCAAGTTCAAATCTCACTTTTGGTTTGTTTTTAGGGAATAAAACCAAACCCACTTCTCACAAAACCATGTGCGGTTTCACTTCTTACTTTTACTTTTTACTTATACTCACTTCTAAACTTTACTTTTACTTTCTTTTTTTTTCCTTTTCACTTCTTTTTTATTTATTTCTATATTCTATTTTCTTCTTTTTTTCTTGTCTTTCTTTTCTTCTTTTTGTTTTCTTTTACTTTTTCTTTTTTCTTTCTTTCTCTTTTTTTTTTTTTTTTACTTCTTTGGGCCACGGGCCTGGTTTTGGACAAGGTCCTAGATTGGTGGCTACAAGCCTAGCTCTGATACCAAATGCGGTGAACGAATCCGTTCACTAGATTAATAGTCGAATCCGACTCTCATATTGAATAATAGATAAGAATAATATATTTGATGATATAAAGATGATGTCTTTTACAAGATAGACTTTCCCGTATTTATAATTGTTTAAAGGGTGTCTAATGCAACTCTTCATAAAGAGTTACACCATTTCACTAATTAATTATATTATTATATTATTCTTGTTTGTTGTTATTATTATTATTATTTATATATATATATATATATATGTTGATGTTTATTTTATTATTATTTTATTCATAGCACCCCATTCACTGTTGTACGCACAAGCTCAGTAGCAGTGACCACCTCCCCAACTGCTGCTAACTCATCTCTAACTGCAGACATCCTAGTAAGGTAAACTGCCACTCCCTCTCCGCCATTCATCTCTATACTCTTCAGTTTCTCCTTGAGAACCATCTTCCAATTCTCATTGGTACTCTCGTATAAGCTAGTTCAAACACTCCACATCAAATGTGCCCTAGCTTTACCAGAAATGTGAGGGATGATATGATCTTTAACTGCATCAAGGATTTATTCTTCTAGCTTTACAGTCCTTGTTGAAGGCTGATAATGTTGCTGCATCTATAGCAACGGAAATCTGAACAGAGTTTGCTGTAGTGTTTCTAACCACCTCCTCCCACAGTTCATTCTCCTCTAAAATCAGTAAAATTCTAGCGTTCCATGGCACAAGGTTTCCTGTCCCATCCAGCCTATCTTCCAACCTAAGTCCTGTAGCCATCTTATGGTCAACCCAACAAAGTGATGTTCACTAATAGAAGAAAATACCCAAATCTGGAAATTTCTGTGTCTGCAAATTTTTACTGTTTTTTGCCCCCAAGCTCTGATACCATGTAAATTTTCTGTGTTATTTCAGCTCGTTGGTTTACGTCACGTTTTTCAGTGTTTTCATCCCCAACCGGTTTTGCATTGGCTGGAAACTACTTATAAAAATTACAGACAGTTAAACACGCTGTAAAAACACTTTTAACAAGCAGAAAACTAATTTAACCATACCATGCACACCATAAAAAATCAGACTAAGAAATTTTGGCCAATAGCGCTAGAAAAACCCCCACGGGGAAAACCAGTCAAAGAGAGAGTTTATTATTTCTTCAATAAATCTCAGTACATAAATTTTACAGCAGAAATGTACTTATCTCCACCATGAAATTTCACCCAGAAATTGCCTCGAAATCAATGCCAAACTGCTGCCTCGATTTCAGTGCCTGTGGGGACCTCAAAAACTATGCATGAAGGTACAAAATCCATATTGTACGGTCTCGATTTCTGTGCATCCTGTCTCGAGATTCGAGCCCTCAACCTATCTCGAAATCTGTGCGGTTGTACTCGGTTTTTGTGCCCAAAATACTTCCTCGAAAACAGTGCAAATGTTCTCGGTATTTGTGCCCAAATTCTCCTCGAAAAATGTGCAAACTATCTTGAAACTTGTGCCCAGAAACTCCTCGAAACTTGTGCCCAATTTGCTGCTCAATGGTCCTCCTCGGGATGCGTGTTGTACTGAAGAAAATGCTGCCTAGAAATCTATACTGTGCATTTAATGCTCAACAGGCTGCCTCAAAAACCATGCCAGCTGAAAACTCCTAAAAAATGCATGCCTTGATTTATGTGCTTTCTCTTTTCTCTCTTGAGTTCACTCTCATCACAAAAGTGAATGTTGCTTGCCTTCCTTTTCCTTTTTAAACAAAACCCTAGGTGAGTGAGGGCCCATTCAAATCAATGGCTGAGATTAGCCAAGATGAATGGGTGAGATTAAATGCTCAATTTAATATTTAAAAATAATTAAATTCACTCACTTAAATTTTATCAAAAGTGACTTTATGTTATAAAGTCACATTAAATGCTTTTTACAAGACATTTATTGCAAGGGTCACTTTTCCCCACTTAAGTGACTTAGGCAAAAAGTCACCTAGGGGACACTTCCTAGGTCCAAAAACTAACATGCCTCTATCTCTAGCTCCTGCAAGTGAAACACCCGACAGATCATATCAAATCGTGGTATATGATGGTCAGTCTCCACCCGAAGTCTATGAGATCACACCCGAAGTTGTCCCAGAGGAATCTTGAGAGAGTGCATCCAATGCTTGCGTGTGTATGGGGAGTGGACGATGATGCCATCATGTAACTCCAAGAAGCGTTCAAGGTAGAAGGGCATCTTCGATCCCAAGCTCGTCAAAGGTGAAGTCCAAGTGACCTGAATGTACAATCTATAGATATCCCCTCTGATGAATTAATTCAACCATGTGCAAGTATCAATGGGAAAAAAAACAAATGTGAATTTTTAATAAGCTCCTCAGTGATTTCAACTTAATTTAGAGAGAGAATATCCAAATTTTTAAATATGTTAAAAAAAAGATAAGCTTCCATATTCATCATATTCTTTGGCTAAAATCCAAATTTTTACATATGTTGGAAAAAAACTAGCTTCCATATCCATTCTTTGATTTAACAGTTGGTTGATCTCCAAACTTATCATTTCCTTCTAAGAGGACAAAAGCCCGCATATTTCATATCTATAATTGTTTCTACAAATCATTGAAAAACCCATATTGTTTGCAAAATTACATAAACAACCCTGTAAGTTGGTATATCATATATCATCTAAGTATCTCATCAAAACTACATAAACAAACTCAGGTAATCAATGACATCTACTGAATTTTGAACCTTTTGGTTAAGCACCATGCTCATGATCAAGTAAAGTCTCATAGATTAACTTGAATGCCCTACATGAGTTGGGCAGTATTATGTTATGTTTACAAGTTCATTGTCCTCTTCCTTCAACTACCCTGTCTCAAACATGATAGATTTATTGCAAGATGAAAAGTCTTGCTACAGTTTTCCATTGCTTAACTCCTCAACCATTCCTTCCAAAAAGGCAATATACATTTTCTACAACTTAGATGGCTCCTTATCCTTTAAGATGTTAGCATAGTCGTATTGGAAGTGCTTTCAATTCATTTCCAAAACAAGAGAGCAAAGTAATCCAAGGTGTTTATTAACTCAAGACTCACTCTAGACAAATAGAGTAATATATATGTTAATGCTCATGTTAATGGACTGTTCTTTAATTCTCCTTTCCCACCAGACCAAAGCATTGTCACTGTGACTGAATGGCTACCTTGCCTATGTTATAAAGTTCCATGCAACAGCACGGTAATTTGATATATTTGTTTATTTTGACTCCACTGCCCAATGAATGCTTACCTTATTTCAACCAAACAACAATCTGATCTTAATTTTACTCATACATCTGGCCTTGTTAAAAATCAACGAGTGATCCCTCTCCACTCAAAATTGCCATTTTCTCACCTATCTTAATTGCAAACTCCTCACCTCTAGTCCTCCAAATATTTTGAAGACTCCTTGTTGGTTTGCGAAGGCTACCCTTCTACTTCAATTGATTTGTATCTTAATAGACTGCCTCCCTCCATTCAAATACTCACTCAACGCCCTCGATCAACTCTTGCCGAATAAACAAGGATTTAATAGGATCAACAAAGAATATATCACCGGACAGTGTATTCAAGTTACTTGGATCAGCCCTCCAGGTGAGGGCTTAGCCACTTGATGGCGTTCTCTGCAAAACACTAGCTACACACTTCAACATTGGATGCATGCCCTTCAAATACCCCTTGAATAGTTTTGAGTTGGTTCTCATCATCTTCTTGTTGAAACCAACCACCATATCACACAAAGCAACGAAATTTGCAAGCTTTGCCATCTTCACAAAACCAAGACAAAAGAGCACTTCGTCTTCAAATGCCCCATCTACTATGAGATCAAAGAACAAATTTTTTGTCCCTTTAGAGAGTCTCAAAAGTCTCTCTCCACTTTCTTTCACTTCCCAAACATGAGATGCCTATAATTTACATGAGGGAAGCCTTAGATCTTGCTCACTGTCCAACCCAACTCAAACTAGACCCCATCCAACCATTACAACTTTCTTCACACTGCTTCCAACAAACAGAGGTCCCAAGAGGCAAGCAAAGAACAACACTACATCAACCATCTAATCTGTGAAACAATGTTGAAAAAATTGCCAATTTTTTGGAAGAAATCGCCGATTTTTCGAAAAAAATCAGCAAAATCGCGACTTTTTCCTCTAGCCGATTTTTTGACAAGGAAAAATCGTGATTTTTTTTAATTTGAATACTGCGCAATAAAAATTGCAACTTCTCCTGATTTTTGCCGTCACAATCCAAAAAATCGTAGAGTCTAAGGGGTCCACGGCATAAAAAGGAAAGGGTTTTTTTTCATTTTTCTTTCATTTCATTGTTGGAGGAGGGAGAAGGCTAAGAGGAGGCCATCAACCATCATGGAAGCATATTCTTACCAACCATCACCATCAAGGATTTTTGAGGAGCAAAGTTTCAAGATTCAAACCAACCAACTCAATCTTCCTCTCACAGGTATGTACAATATATCCAATTGTTTCTTTATCTTTTCCATAAATTGTTTGCATGTTTGCTTCCATTTTTTCTTGCATATTTCTTTGCCTAGCTTTTGTTATATTTTTTGCCATTTTGCCAATGATTTCCATGCCCATAAATATGAAAAATCGTCACAATGTAAGGGGAAAAATCAATAGAACAGCAGGTTTGTTTTTTTAAATGTTTAGCCACCCTCTTGTTCTCATTTTTCATGGCTTAAAATCTAAAATAAGAGGTCTGATTTTTTAATCCAAATTACTGCTATTTTTTTCTCAAGGTTTTAATGTATTTTTTTGTGTTTTTTGTGCCCTAGGCTTGCATTTTGAGGCCATCATTCCCTTTGCAAAAATGCCAAAGCCTTTGGAGCCATTTTGGCAATATGGTGAGCCTAAGGATGGAACAAACATGTAGAATTTGAAATGCAAATTGTTTGGGTATCGCATAACGAGAGGGGATCGCAGGTTGAAATACCATCTAGCTAAACCCCCTGGGCATGATATTAGGCTTTGTACTGCAGTGATCCCAGAGATCATGAGATCTACCCATGACTCCAACCATGAAAAAAATAGAAAGAAGGATGAGATCGCTGCAAACAAAGTTGAGCTTCCAACTTTTGGCGTAGCAAGAACTACAGTGGCATCACTATCTACCATTATCGATGAGGGTAGTGCGAGGGGCTCCACAGATTCACCTACCAGGAGGGCATGGGCCTCATCCTTTTTTATTCCACGATCAGGAGTTGGTGCACAACCTTCTATCTGGTAAATGGTAAAGAAAACGAAGAAGGTAGAAGCAGACAAGGTAATGGGGAGGTGTCTTTACTGGAGTCACATACCTCTTAGCATTGTCAAAAACAATCCATTTTGGCAGTCGATGTGTGATACCATTACAGTGGTTGGCCCGGGGTATAAAAGTGCCACCTTTGAGGAGTTGCAGGGCCCAATCCTTCAAGTAGGGGGCGTTCAGGCAGTCATGGGAGAGGCACTGGATGCAAAGTCATGTCAGATGGTAAGGGTAGATCCCTTATCAACTTCTTAATACATTGTCCTAGAGGTACCATATTTATGAAACCAAAGGATGCATCGGCATATGTAAAAGATGCAGCACTCTTATGTGAGTTGATAGATGGGTTCCTCCACGATATTGGGGTGCACAATGTTGTGCAAGTTATTATAGATAATGCAACTAATTATGTGGCTACTGGTAGGATGCTTATGGAGAGGCAACCCACTTTATTTTGGACTCCGGCATTGCTCATTATATTGATTTAATGTTGGAGGACATGGGGAAAATTCCCTTCATCAAGGTGGTTATTGATCAAGCTAAGAGCATCCCCAAGTTCATTTACAACCATACTTTAGTTCTCAACCTCATGAGGAGGCACACCAAAAACAGGGAGTTGAAGCATCCCGCAATCACGCATTTTGCCACCACCTTCATTACTCTTTAGTCTTTGCTTCAATGTCAGTTTGAGTTGAAGCAAATGTTTGTTTGTGATGTTTGTGTACACTGACTCCTTCTAGGAAGGAGTGGAGGAAGTGTACTCGGTGAGTGAACCTTTAGTAAGGCTTCTGCGACTTGTTGATGGTAATAAGCTTGAAATGGGCTATTTGTATGAGGCCATGGATAGGGCCAAAGAGGCCATTCGAAATTATTATGTGGGAAAGGGTACCTTGGGGCACAACAGGCATGTTGTTATGGGAATTGATTGATAGTCGATGGACTAGGATGCTTCATCGACCTATTCATGCAACAACACTCTTCCTCAACCCTGCATTTTCCTACAAATGCAATTTTGATTTTGATGATGAGGTGTTGAAGGGGCTCCTCACTTGTGTTCAAAGGATGGTACCTAATTATGAGACTCGCAATGCAATCAATCGCGAGATAGAAGTGTATGAGGATGGTACTGGAGTATTTAGCTTTGGTGATGCTATTCGTGACAGGACCAATTTCATGCCCATCTAAGGTATTAAAGTGCTTAACTTTTATTTGAAAGCTGAATTATGATTTATTTATTTCCTATTTCAGTTTTCCAATGCAATGAAATGTAATTTAGCTCTCTTTCTTTCTTATTTGGTGTAGCTACTTGGTGGCGAACGTATGGTGTAAGGACATCAAATTTACAGAGATTTGCCATCAAGATTCTTAGCCATTAAAGTGCTTAACTTTTATTTGAAAGCTGAATTATGATTTATTTATTTCCTATTTCAGTTTTCCAATGCAATGAAATGTAATTTAGCTCTCTTTCTTTCTTATTTGGTGTAGCTACTTGGTGGCGAACGTATGGTGTAAGGACATCAAATTTACAGAGATTTGCCATCAAGATTCTTAGCCAAACATGTAACGCTTCAGGATGTGAGCAGAATTGGAGTGTGTTTAAAAAAATACACGCAAAGAGACGCAAAAGGTTAGAATTTCAACAAATCAATTGCATTTAATGTAATTTATGAATCTATAATCCTCTAGGGTCTAACTTATTATAATTTATTAATTTTTGAACCTCTAGAGTCTAGACTCAAAAAAAAATTATTACCCTCTTACAGGTTGGAGTTCACACGTCTCAATGACTTAGTCTATGTCCATTACAATCTCCGCCTATGGATGAGACAGATAGAGAAAAAACCAGATGTAGATGCCATCTCCTTGGACAGTATTGATATATTATCTAAGTGGAGGATGGAGATTGAGACTCCTATCATGGAGGAGTCACCTACATGGCTAGATCCAGAGGAGGGGCAAGAGGAGGAGGAGGAGGGGGTATTGGATTTTGTGTACCTTCGGAAGATATTATTTATTGTATTTAATTGTACCTCCTAAGGGAGATGAACTTGATGAAATTAACTATGTAAACCCTTGAAAGAATCAATGTAAACCTTGGGGAGAAAAGAATCAAAGTAAAAGATTAAAATTAAATTATAATTTGTCCCCCAAGTGTAGTCGGCCCAGTCAAATAGAGAAGTCGGCTCACCTAGGGTAAAAGTCAGTTTTACACTTGTATAAATAGAGGTAAAGTTCACCTCATTATCACTCTCACTCATTCACTCAAGTTCGCATCAATTGGGAGAGAGAAGTTCGCATCTGCTAGAGAAGAAGACTGTTTCGGGGTTTCTACTTTTTGGAAAGCATTTCCACTTTTTCTCTTTTATGATTGTACTATGATATCGGGATTATCATCTCTATATGAAGGTTACTGGGTTTTCTCCCATTTGGGTTTCTTGGGATAAACTCTGTTGTTATTGTTTTGTGCTTTGTCTTTCTTCTAGTGATCTTGTTTATGCATTTGGATTATTATGCTATGAATGTATGAAAACTAACATGGTATCAAAGCAGTTCTAGAAGAAGCCATCATTGGAACTAAGGTTTCGTCTTCCGAAGTCTTCACCCAACATTTTGGAGAAAAAGAGCCTTGGGAATTTTGATTTTAGAGAGGCGCATCTTTTGGTGAAGATGGAATTCAATTCCAAGAATTTTCAGTTTTTAAACTAATTTATGCAACTGCAGAAGAAATTAGGGTTTAAGTTTTGACCTACTTCTCTCCACAGATTTGGATCAGCCCTACCTCAACTCAACTCGCCTTGCCAAGGCGCATCTACCTGTGGAATCAATTTTTTAAATTTCAAACTTTCATTTTTGACCTAACTCCTGCTAGGGTTTATGAACCAGATATGCAGTCAAGATGATTGGTATGAAGGTTGAAGATCGTTTGGAAGGAGCTTCCAACTTTATCTCTTGGAAGTTTAGGGTTCTTCTACTTCTAGAAGAAAATGACCTACTACAATATGTAAATGAGAAGGTCCCTAAGACAAAAGCCGAATAAGTCAAATCTCGATAGAGGAAGAATGATGCCAAAGCAAGAAGGATTCTAGTGGACTCAGTAAGAGATCATTTAGTTCCACAAATCTCAGGGAAGAAGTCTGCTAGGAAAATGTTCAAGACCATACAGAAGTTGTTTGAACACACTAGCATCAATGTGTCCATTACATTGAGGCACCAGCTTTCAAATATGAAGATATCCAAGTCAGAATCCATTGCCTCATACTTCATGAGGATCACAAAACTAAGGGACAAACTTGGCACCAGTGGAGATTCCATTGATGATAAGGAGCTTGTTATCACCACTCTGAATGGTCTTCCACCATCTTGGGAGTCCTTTATTCAAAGCATAAGTAGTAGATCTAAACTACCCAAGTTTGATAAACTCTGGGCAGATTGCACTCAGGAAAGAAACAAGAATTGCAGCACGACAAAGACTCCATGGTACTCGACCTGAGGAGAATCAAGCATTTGTATCCCATGCCAAGAAAGATAAGGGAAAAGGAAGGAAGTTCCAGAAACACAAGCACCAAGTTAGGAGATCAAGTCCTTGCCCAAAACAAAAGAAGAAGGACATATCTCAAGTTCAATGCTATAGGTGCAGGAAATATGGACACTACGGCTGTAGCTGTCGAAGTTCAAGTAAAAGGAAGCATGAAGCATCCACCGCTGATGTAGAAGAAGATCATCATCACAAGAAGCACAAGAATGAAGATCATACAGAATTTCTATTCATATCAGCTCTATCAGGTACTATTCCCACCACTAGTGACACTTGGCTCATAGATAGTGGTGCTTCTAGATACATGACAGTTTACAAAGAAAATATTTCAGAATTAGTTGAGAAAGATTCACATCTCCGTGTTGTACTTGGAGATGATGCTAACTACCCTATGAAGGGATCTGGAGCCACCTCCCTTCAACTAGAATCAAATGATACATTGCGCCTGAGTGATGTGCTTTATGTACCTAGAATGAAAAGAAACCTTGTCTCCATCTCAGCGTTGGAGGACAAGGGATATAAAGTAGATTTCTCATAAGGCAAAGTCCTTGCTTGGCACAAGAACTCAAGCATGAACACAGCCAAAGTTATTGGTATAAGAGAGGAGAGCTTGTATCGACTGAACACTCCATCAGTCCAAGCCTTATTACACGATGCTACAAGTATGGGTGAATTATGGCACAGAAGACTAGCTCATCTGAACTATCGAGCTCTCCCAGCACTGAAGAATATTACCAGGGCTCCAAGTAGACCATGATGGGACATGTAGAGGATGTGCAATTGGCAAGAATGCCAAGAGATCTTTTCCAGATAGTGAGAGTAGATCCAAAGGGATTTTGGATCTAATACACTCTGACTTGTGCGGGCCCATGACAGTTGCTTCATTGGGTGGATATCATTACTATATAACATTCATTGATGATTATTCACGGAAGACTTGGATATACTTTCTCAAATCTAAAGAATCTGAAGAAGTACTCGACAAGTTCAAAGAATTTAAAGCACAAGCCGAAAATCTATCTGGGAAGAGGATCAAGATTTTGAGATCCGATAATGGTGGAGAATACACCTCTACAGAATTTAATGATTTCTGCAAGGAAGCAGGAATTAAGAGGGAGCTCATAGTTCCCTACAACCCTCAACAAAATGGGGTTGCGGAAAGAAAGAATAGAACAATTGTGGAGGCAGACAAAGCTATGATACATGACCAAAGTCTTCAAATGTTCTTGTGGGCAGAAGCATCCAGAACAGCTGTATATGTACAGAATAGATGTCCACATAAGATATTGAAGAATATGACTCCAGAAGAAGCGTTCACAGGAGTGACACCAGAAGCAAGCCATCTCCGGATCTTTGGCTGTCCAATCTACATACATGTGCCCAAGGAGAAAAGATCGAAGCTAGAACCTTCAGGTAAGAAGGGAACCTTTGTTGGATATAGTAAGTCTTCAAAGGCTTATAGAATTTACATTCCAGGATCTAGAGAGATTGAAGTCAGCAGGGATGTGGCCTTTGAAGAAGAAATGGATGTCAGGAAAGGCAGAGGAACAGACATGGAAATCGATGATGAAGAAATGCTAGAAACAAAGGAGATGAGTTCATCTCCCCCTCCAGTTCAAAGGGAGTTAGCTCAAAAGGATGAACCTATTGATATCCCCAGAAATGTTGCAGGTCGAAAAAGACCTAGATGGGCACAACAGACTCTGCAGGATGCAGAAGGACATGAAGCTCCACATGGCGCTTCCAAAGAAAGCAAAAGACCTCAAAGGTTCTCCAGTTATGTGGCACTGATGAGTAACATCATTGATTCAGAACCAACCACCTATGAAGAAGCATCCAAACATCAAGTTTGGAAGGATGCCATGATGGAAGAATATCAATCCATCATGAAAAATGATGTGTGGGAGGTTATGCCAAGACCTAAGGAGAAGTTAGTAATAACTTCTAAATGGTTATACAAGATCAAGCATGGAGCAGATGGAAGTGTTGAAAAATACAAGGCCAGACTTGTTGCCAAAGGATTCTCTTAGAAAGAGGGAGTCGACTATGATGAGACATTTGCTCCTGTGGCTCGATATACTTCCATCAGATCGATCATTGCTATTGCTTCAGCTATGGGTTGGAAGTTACATCAAATGGATGTGAAGACAGCCTTTCTCAATGGTGTTATTGAGGAAGAAGTTTACATTGAGCAGCCAAATGGGTTTATTATCCAAGGAGAGGAGTCTCATGTATGCAGATTGAAAAAGGCACAATATGGACTCAAGCAAGCACCTCGTGCTTGGTATGGAGGGATAGACGGATTCCTGGTGAGCTTGGGATTTACCAAGAGTGATGTAGACCCCAACCTTTACTACAAGGTTGTAGATGATGAGACACTGATGTTGGTACTATATGTTGATGACTTGTTTCTCACAGGAAATGAGAAACTTATTGTATGGTGTAAGAAGAATCTCGCCTCTGAGTTTGAAATGAAGGATCTTGGATTGATGCATTACTTCTTGGGATTAGAAGTAAGGCAGAGGCAAAAAGAAATTTTCCTAGGACAAGGAAAGTAAACCATAGATATATTGAAGAGATTCAGAATGTTGGACTGCAAGTCCAGGGCCACTCCGATGGATGCAAATTGGAAGAAGCTAAGAGATTCTGCTTCAAACTTAGATTTGATTGATCCCACCATGTATCGCCAGTCGATTGGGTCATTGATGTATCTGACCAACACCAGACCAGATATATGTTTTGTTGTGAATGCCCTCAGTCAGTTCATGTGCGAACTAAGGCAGAGTCACTGGATTGCTGCAAAACATGTGCTCAGATATTTACGTGGCACTGTGGGATATGGATTGAAGTATTCTTCAGATGGTGACCTGAGATTGCAGGGATTTACAGACTCAGATTGGACCAAATGTATCGCAGATCGAAAGAGTACTTATGGATGTTGCTTCAGTTTGGGATCTGCAGTTATTTCCTGGTGCAGCAGGAAGCAAAACTCAATAGCACTCAGTACTGTAGAGGCCGAGTACATGGCTGCTAGTACAGCAGCTTGAGAAGCAGTTTGGCTTCGTAAACTCCTGGCAAGATTGTTTGGCCAGATTCCAGAGCCGACCATGATTCACTGTGATAACCAGAGTTGTGCAAATGTCAGTGAATCTTGTATTTCATAACAGGTCGAAGAAGCATATAGAGATTCGATATCACTTCATACGTGATATGGTGCAGAAAGGTGCGGTCGAGTTACAGTACATGTCGACAAACGACCAGACTGCAGATGTTCTCACCAAGGCTCTTCCCAAGGTGACGTTCGAATACTTTCGTGGAAGACTTGGAGTAGAAGAGAACGTGTCTCTCCTTGAGAGGGAAAGATGACATCGAGATGCTTGCCCTGCTTTTGCCCAGGTGCCTCTATAGTCCAGGTACTCAGCCATGTACGGGAGAAATTCGATCGACAAACGAGTCGGACAATCAATAGATGGTTGGGTTCACACAGGTGCCTCTACAGTCCAGGTACTCAACCAGGTATGGGAGAAATCCCATCAGTAGATGAGTCGGACAGTCAGTAGTTGGTTGTGTGATTGCACAGGTACCTCTACTCATTCAGGTTCTCAGCCAGGTATGGGAGAAATCCCATCGGCAGATGAGAGGAATAGGTAGTAGATGGTCGTGCCCATTTGCTCGTCTGGGATCTCAGCCAGGTATGGGTGAAATCCCATCGGCAGATGAGACAAACATGTAGTAAATGGTATAGCAGAGATGGTATAGCTGATATCTCAAATATCCAAGATTGAGTGATTCTCCTGGACACACCGAAGGACTGGTATAGATGATGCATGAAGACACTTCTCGAAGGACTGAGACTGTGCTGACAATCTTCAGTATGTATAGACATGATGGAGACAGTATAGATGTACAAGATGAAACCCAGATGATCATGATGCTAATGAAGACCGAAGAATACCTTACTCGTTGAGAGGGAGTGTTGGATTTTGTGCAACTTCGAAAGATATTATTTATTGTATTTAATTGTATGAGTATCTCCTAAGGGAGATGAACTTGATGTAATTAACTATGTAAACCCTTGAAAGAATCAATGTAAACCTTGGGGAGAAAAGAATCAAAGTAAAAGATTAAAATTAAATTATAATTTACCCCCCAAGTGTAGTCGGCCCAATCAAATAGAGAAGTCGGCTCACCTAGGGTAAAAGTCAATTTTACACGTATAAATAGAGGTAAAGTTCACCTCATTATCACTCTTACTCATTCACTCAAGTTCGCATCACTTGGGAGAGAGAAGTTCGCATCCGCTGGAGAAGAACACTGTTTTGAGTCCTTGATTAGACATCTATGATGTTTCAGGATTCAATATTGACTTTGATGTAATATTTTATATTTGGCATGACTACATGATGATCATATATACCAGTGCTTTCTCCATACTTATGTTCCAATGTGTTTATCTGATGTTATTGTTGCTTTATATGTTTAAAATTCTGGAAAAAAAAATGAATGTATTTCGTATTTTTTAATGTTTGTCGCGGTTTGCCAATTTTTTCGCCGATGTTGCCAAGAAGTTGTATTCGAGACCCTTGCTAATTTTTTGCCCATGCTAACTTTTTCAACATTGCTATGAAACCCTAGGAGGCCTTCTATGCTCCACCAATGAGACACTTACAGACATGTCACCTCAAACCCCAAGACAATTAATATAGCACCAACACTCAACTAGCTCACCTCAGACCCCAAGACAATTAATATAGCACCAACAATCAACTAACTCACCTCAAACCCCAAGACAATTAATATAGCACCAATTTCCAACTAACTCATTCAAATCTTAACCACGAGTTGCAACACACCATCATTGAGACATATCTTAAACCAAATCTTCATGTTCTTCTGGTTCCTCCAACCAACCATCTATCAGAAGTTTCTTTCATTCAACCTTGGACGCTAGAAGAGATAGCATCACTAGAGGTTGATCACCCCCTATAGGCAAGCCATACCCCATGATAGTAAGGGGATTTTTCTTCAACCCTTTGCACTACTTGCAAGTACTTGCAATATTGCTTTATTTCCTCACTCCATGCTCTTAAGTCTTGTTACGTCGTACCCGTACCAGCTCACCTTCAGATATGTGCCCAGGAGGAGAGGGTCGTTTTTTTAGGACCATGATGGGGTGTTATCCAACATTTTTTGAGTGGTGATTATGGCCAGACCCTTTGGTCCCTCTCTTAGGAGTACTATGGCTTAGTGGCATTGCTGACTGCCTCATTACAGGCCTTGTAGTCCTAAAGTTGGTGTTCGGGGCTCCTAGGGGTAGGTCACTGGTCACATGACCCCCCACTTGCTTTCTACTTCAATGACAATTCTTTCAGCTATGAGGCTCTTGCCTCCTCTTTCAATCACCTGACACACCCTTCTTGGTCCTCTTTCAACATAGCGCCCTCCTTCCTTGGGCATTTTCCAATAATGATGTCATCTCTCCATCTAGGCTGTATTGCTTGATTTGGGGGGCATTGAGGGATTATCAGCATTTTTGGGGTTAGATGGGGCATGACATCCCCCCTACCTACTCCAGCCTTTAGTTCGGAGTAATTAGCTGATTTTTAGCTATTTTCCTCATTTTTGGGTAAACTACGCGGAAAATGCCCCAAGTTACCCACAAATATGATTATTTTATATTATTTCATGTTATATTTTTAAGTTGACATGTTATATTTTTGAATTGACATTTTAAAGGCATGTCGGCCTGGTTATTTTGTAAAAGTGAGTGTGAGGCTATAAATAAACTCTCATCACTTCATTTCCAAATCATAACTCATGGGGCAAAATTCATAATGTTACTTTTTTATCCAGGATAGCCTTATGAAGTGATGTGCACCTCTTGGAGGGATATTCTTTTGCTCTTGTGGATGAAATTTGGTCTTCTTTTGCTTTGCTAATGCTTGGTGGATGCTAGAATGGTTGGAAGAACTCATGCTCAAGTAAGTCTGTTCCATTTTTAACCTTGCTTGATGAATGGTAGGTAAATTTTGCTTCTGAAATTATTGAATGGTGGCCCTAGGGCTGCATTTTTCTAAATAGGGCCATTTATCTACCTTCTATTCTCTTAGCATAGTGAAAACACTCCCTAGAGGAGGTTTGCACGAATATTAGCCTTGGATATCCAACTTTTGCCCTAGATTAGGCTCTTGAAACGAACCCTAGAGGTTGTTTCAAGAAGCCCTAATTTAGTAGACGAGGAGAAAGACCTCCAAGAGGAAGGATGGTCACCTTCCTCTCAGGCTAGGGTTTAAGGGTAATATCCATTAAAACCCTAAGTTGTCATTCTTTTACCTAATAAACCCTAGTTGTACATTTGTAAATATTAGTTTTAGACTTGTATTCTTGTTTCTTTTTGTAAATTAGTTTAATTTTTTGTTTTTTGTACATATCTAAACCTTAAAAAGCTAAACCTACACCCTAAATAAAACCCTAAACAAACTTAACCTGCCCCAAAAGCCCTAGCGGCCTGCCTTCTCTCTCTTTCTAGGGTTCGCTCTCCCCCCTGATTGGCTTCGCCCTCCCTCTCTTCACCTCCTACACCTTTGCTCCTCCCTTTCTCCACCTCGCTCCTCCCTTTCCATCTCCTCTCCCTTCTTGTCTTCCCTTCCTTCTCCTCCTCTTCCTCTCTCTTCCTTTCTTCTGCTCCCTTTTCTCTCCTTCTCCCTCTTCTTCCTTTTCCTTCTCCCTTCTCCTTCTTTCCTATCCTCCAAACCTGCCCTCGGCTTGCTCCAAGCAGCCTCGACCTCCCTCTTAAGACCCTTGATCTCCCCTTTGTGAGGCTCGGTCCTTCCATTTCAGCCTCCCCTTGACCTCGGCCTTTGCCCTAAAGGGTTCATTCCCCTTTTTTGGGCTTGTCCAAGGCTGTTACAGCCAAAGGACAGCCCTTTCTCTTGTTGCAAACAAGTCTACAAATAGCAAACTGTCGACATTTGACAGTCATCCAATTTGGCATAATACCTACACAAGACCACAAAAAGAGTTAGTTAATGATTACAATTTGCCACTCTTTTAAAGGGTTGTGATATTCAAGATAAAAGAAGTCTGAAACTACGTTACATACAGCCTGAAAACCCCATTTGATGACGGTCATATAGTGCTAAAGTTGATTGGAATATTCATTGCAAAAATTATATATCTCTTACATTTTTGTGGGTGACATAAAATGATGTTTTGATTGCCATTAAAGGACTGTCATACTGCTCTTACAGGACTGTCATAACAATTTTGTTATTGATTACAACAGTGCTCTGCTTGTCAACGAAAAACTAATTGATGTGATTGGTTGATTATGATTGCACTTACATTGATTGATCTAATGTTTACATGGTCGGTGTTATTTATTGGTGAATGATTTCTTATATGCTCATCTACTACAAATTTTGCATATCTTCAGGTTGAATACATTGACTTGATTTGTTTACATTTGACATCTACAAGCACTTGACTAAATTAGTATGTCTTCTTCATTCGTATAACTAATTGGTTAAAGGCACTGGTCACTAACTAGGGCATCTAGTAGAGATGTAGTTTTCTTTGTCATAAGTGTCTTGCAAATCATTGAAGGGCTCTCCCGTTGGAGGTTACGACACTCCAAAGTAGTTGGGCATGTGACTAAGGTGACAGTGGTCACACTTTCCTTACATTTGTTCATTGAACACTAGCCCTGCTAGTTCATCCAATAACAGGTCTCAAACTTGAGAACTTTTACAACATAGGCTAACTTCGATTATTCATGATTTTCTAGGAGCGTCCATTGCACTCCCACTTTGTATCTCACACTATTGTACCTAGCAATCCCATTGACCTGTTAATGGTCATTTAATGGATATTAATAAAATCATATTATCTTATCTTATCTAATTACCACTGCTCTGCTTCCACTTGATCAGCACCCCGTCTACTCTTACAACACAATCTACCCTCCCAACCAACCCTTTATCTTCCTTCCCTTTTGACCTTTAGCCATCCCTCTATAACTCTGAACACAATTAAGACAGGAAACATGATTTACAAAAACCAATAAGAGAATGCCTACAAACTCCTTCGTTAAAACCCACCTATCAAAATTCTATCAACATGATTCCACCCTTTACTGCTTACTTTGATACCAAAACTCACCTTGTATCTACTCAACTTCTGCTCAATTAACACCTCTCCTCAAGTGATTGTCCCTCGTTAAATTGTCGACTCTTAAACAGATATGGTTAACGGCTTCGATTTAATTATTCCCTTTCAGATTTTCAATCGGCAAACACATTGCACATCTGAAAAAATTAACACTGACACATTGTCTAAGCTAACCAATACAGAGAAACCGAACACAAGAAGTACCCTAGAAACCCCAAGGGGGAAAACCAGACAACAATTTTCTATTTTATTGTGGATTTGTTAATCAGCACTTATAACGACAGGATTCCAAATATGATCACCAGATCTCAGACTCCTCACTCTCACTTTGCCCAAACCCTCAAAAGAAAAGACAAATCAGAAGATATGACTCACTTTTGTCACTCAAAAGAGATATAACTCAACTCTTATCACTCAAGAGATATGACTCACTCTTGACCAACACGCAAGAGATATGACTCACTCTTATCCACTGTGTTGCAATACAACTCTCAATAGACTCTTTTATAACATCACTTTATGTCAATACCATGGGCAATACCATGGTACACCCAGTACCACGAGACACACAATACCATGGACTCTCTAATACCATTGACCATAGAGTAGTACATAAAATACTATTAGAAGATTGTCTAGAGAGAATATCTCGGCCCCTTCTACGTTGCTAGACACTCTCAACATAGAAGTACCTGCCGAGCTACCAAAAACTAACACTCCCTCTTAGCGAGGAAGGTACTTCCGGAGAAGCATCCACTAGGATCAAATACATCCTCTGTTGTTACAGTTGCTCCCTCTAAACTGGAAGACTTCCTAGATGCATATGCTTCACTTTGATATGAAGATCTGCACTCCTCATCTATTAATGTCATCTCAAACAAGAAACTGGATGCCATCACTACAAACCCCGCAGAAAACAACACCATATAACTCAACCAATCACGTGCTCATACTGCTGCAGTTGTCAACACGGCTACTATGCTCAACACCTCTGCCGGCATCCACATGTCCATGACAGGCGATTGTTTCTCGCGACAACCGCTTTCCACCACTGCCATTGCCTCTCGACTTCCATGCAGATTTCTGCAAATTCAATCATTACCACAACCTGGGGACACGTCTCCAGCTTGTCGCTGCCTGCCTTTGTGAACAGCTCAAGCATGTTTCTCCTACCCATGATTTGGCTCATATCTCAACATCCCACGGCACCCTACTGCACGCTATACGCATAGCTGCAGACTCTCGCAATTCCATGACAGCTTATGGCTCTGCCCAGCACCCACTCTGTCGACTGCATGCGTAAGCTCCTCTCGAGTAGCCACATCAACAGCAGCGTGTGGTTGTTGTACCTTTTTCGGCGGCATTTCTCCTCGACCCCAAACCTACCCACTACTCGATCCTCAATCTGTCGAGTCCTGCTACAGCCAGGCTCCCTGTCCGTCGAGCCACGATCACATAGAACTAATGCCCTCTGGCGAGCTATCTCCACCCGCGTTAGTTCCCACGTCGATCAACTCAAGCATTGTCTCACACCCACATGGCTCAACATCCTGCATTCTACTTCCTCATATGGTGGTTACTACCCTTCACCTGCGCAGCACTACACTCGTTGTGAGTCCGCACTTCAATCCTCCGCAGCTACTCTTTGTCGAGTCCCAGCTGAGTTGCCCATCTGTTGACTTCCTTCTTCCACGGACACAGTTACCCATCTTTGACCTCCTTCAGGTGTGGCTACAGTCCGCAAGCCGACGGCCCGATTTCACTATCAGCATCACCTACCTGTGTGCGGGTCCATCTGATCTCTGCCCTAACATCCGAGCCCAACAACTTCACTTGCCCAGATCAACACTCATGTGGTGACTATTTACTCAGCCCGATCAAAGTCACGATTTGCCTACCAGAGTGTCGAACTATATGATCTGTGGCCGTACATCCTGTACTGTGGTCGTACAGTACTCTCAATATATATATATATATATATATTCTTTTCTCATGCGAGGTTTTCTCAATCCCACTCTTACACCATGTTAAATTTTCAACTCTTAAACAAATCCGGTTTACAGCTTCAGTTTAATTATTCACTTTTAAATTTTCACTACATAAACACATCGCACATCTAAAAAAATTGAACTCTGTAACACACTATCTAAGCTAACCAATACAGAGAAAACCAAACACAAGTACACTGGAAACCCCAATGGGGAAAACCAACCATTAACCAACTGTTTTGTCTTTTATTGCATATTTGTAAATCAACACTTACAACGACAAGATTATGGATAAGACTCACCGGATCTCAGACTCCTAACTCTCACTGTGCCCAAACCCTCAACAGAGAAGACAAATCAAAATATATGACTCACTTCTGTCACTCACAAGAGATATAACTCACTCTTGTCACTCAAAAGATGTGACTCACTCTTGACCAACACGCAAGAGATATGACTCACTCTTGCAATACAACTCTCAATAGACTCTTTTATAACATCACTTTAGTCAATACCATGGGCAACCATGGGACACCCAGTACCACAAGACACACAATACCATGGACCCTCTTATACCATTAACCATAAAGTAGTACAACATGTTAGATTTTCATCATTTAATTCAATAGATCTAGGACCTTAACTGAAAGAACAACATGTACAGCATATCAAGCATAAGAGACAAGAGACACAAAACATTTCACCGGGAAAAACCAAGAAGGTGAAAAACCCCGCAACTTCTTCAAAGATAGAATAAGCATCAATACAAGGATCACAATGATCAAACCCAAGAGATAGATATCTTCAGCAGCATACTCCTCCTCCACTTGTGTGCACTCCTTCTCTCTCTCACTAATGCGAAGTGAGTGAATGAGAGAATGTGTAAAATGAGAGAGACACACTCTCTATGTATACACTACTTCACTTGTCTTTCAACTTTAACCAGGTCGGCCCCAACTTAACCACTTAACATAATGTTGACTGGGCCGACCCCCACTAGGGTGGTCTAATAACCCTTTAACCCACATGACTCATACAGGGCCGTCCCCATCAAGGTGGTCTAATAACCCATCAAGTATAAGTTATGACACTTACAATATAACTTGCGACACTTGCAGGTACAATTGACGACACTTCCAATCAGAGGAATAATACATCTCTGTTGGATATACAATAAAGTACAAATGTAATATACAAGTGAATATCTTCCGAAGTTACAAATACATCAACAAAAATCACTATTACAAGACTGTCTAGAGAGACTATCTCAACCCCTTCTATGTTTCTAGACACTCCCAACGTAGAAGCACCTACCGAAATACCAAAAACTAACATCCCTATCCTTCCCAATCATCATAACTCCTCACATACCACTACCTATTCATTCACATCTGTAGAATATTTTTTCCTTCCTTCGATACAGGTCATAGATCATCTCCATGTCACTTTTCTTCATTCACACACCATCACTTTGATTAGTCACTTTTCTTCATTTACACACCATCACTTTGATTAGTCACTTTCTTCATATCTTTTACATCTATTTAGAATATTATGTAAGAGTCCTTTACTCCTTGTTCTGTCTGGTATAAAATCAGAATGCCCATAATTAGTTTCACATACTGAAAGTTTTAGTAGATTTGCCAACTAATTGACAGATTTATTCCCACCACCCTTTTAGCATTACTGAAACTTAATTTTTTAAAGATATTTAGTATTTGTATTATAATCTTAGCCAAGGCCCAATTATCTGGACTCCTTTTCCATGTCATCTAAGTTATGAGGGTCATTGAACCCCTCCTCTAGCTCCAGCCTTGAAAGACACTGTCTAACACTTGGTCTTGTCCGCTTTCACGAGGCCCTTGGCCTTTAGCAGGTTATTAGAACCCTGTCCTGGGTTAAGAGAATAAAAAAATAGACCCTTGGCACTCCTACAGCTTCGTATCAGTGTTTGTACTTTCTATTCACTTTCACCTATTGTTTTGGTCATTTGTTCAACATTCATAAAATTATCTTATCTAGTATGCCTCCACAGCAGGAGCTCCACAGATTGCTTTTAGAGACCCCATCAAAAATTGAGATTCCAGGCCACTAGTCTGGGCGGTCTCCAATCATAATCAAATTTGTCTAACCCGTGTTTTCTTAATCCTAACAGTATTGTCTTTTAGTTAAGTAACCCAAAAGCCCAACGGGTTAGCTCAATTGGTTTGAATCAACCCATTTCAAGGCATAGATCGCAGATCATGTTTAGAGACTATCAAAATTAAGCTTCTAGAATCTAAACCACTACTCTGGCTGGTCTCCAATCATAATCAAACTTTTTATAACCCATATTTTCCTTATCCTAGTAGTACTGTCCTTTAGGTAAGTTACCCAATGGGTTAGCTCCATTGGTTTGAACTGACCAGCTTCAAGGCAGAGCTCATTGAGAGATCATGGGCTCAAGTCCGGTAGAGTATCTCTGGATTAGGAGCACATGTTGTACTCAAACAATATTTACCCCAGGGACCAGAAGCCATTCAAAGATGTGAGGAATTGCCTAGAGGGTTTACCCAAGGACATTTTCCATAGAAAAAATAAAGTTACCCAAAAACAAAAACTCAAAAAGAGAGGGGGCAAGAAGAAAAATAGCAACAATGCTAGATTGTAGATTGGCATGAGTGCAAGCAACAATAGCCAGATGACCTCATCAAACCAACAGGAGCGATTCAATGCCAAAAATAAAAGACATTCACAAAGTGCATCCATAAAAGCATTCTGCCATCATGAAAAAAGACATTACATAAGTTAATGGAACGAAATAGAAGACAGATTTTTTACTTACGCTTTGAAAGATCCTTTTCAATCCTTTTGATATGAATTGCTGAAGGCAACTCCATAAATGGATCTGTGGTTATTACAACAAGTTTATCCCCTTCTGCAAAGTCCACTGCTCTAGCTGGGGATTCAAAGTTAAAAGAAAACAGTTGAGTTCCTGTCTCCACATTCCATAACTTGACAGTCTGATCTGCACTGCTCGTTATTAAACGGGTAGAATCCCCTACATCATGCACCAGCAAAAATATCATTTAGTTTCAATATTCCAAAAGCCTTGAATCATGGGAATTCGAGCCTGCATCTACAATAGATAAAATTTAAATAAGACCTAAAAATATTAAGGCACAATGCTCCATAAAATCATTAACACTATTAATATTGCACGTGTATATAAGGTGCAGGTGCAGGTACGATAAGGATGAAAACTTTTGGCACTACAGGTAGGAGGGGACATTGAGTTTTCTTTGTAAAGGAGGAAGTCATCAAGATGCAGATACAGCGGGTACAAGTACTGCCGGGGGAGGGGGGGTATAGAAGTACCTATCCATCCTTAAGCCAATACCTACAATATAAATTTTAAAAAAATATGTCTCTTGGGTTTTCCATTCCTAGACTTTTGACATCTTCAAGTTTTAGCCTTAGGTCAAATGCATCTATTCAAAATCATAAATACAGAATGAGCATTCAAATTTCCCATGCAACAACTTTTAGAATGACTTAAAATGTTGACCACATAAACAAAAAATTGACAATCTCATAACAAAAATTTAGTCAAAATCCTTGGTAAAGCCAGAGAAGCTGAATATTAACATGCTTAGCTTCCCAATGTTTGCTGAAGAGTTTTGAGTTTACAAACAAGAACACAGCTAAAATCACACTCCCGTAGACACTCCATTGTGGTGGCACCTGCAACAAAATTACTGAGTTGTGGTTCTGAAGGGTTTCAAGGACTACAAATTCAGAGTAGGGTCTCATCAAAGTGCTTAAAGAGACACGGCTATGCTTTACAAGGCATACAGTTGACTTCATGGATGCTGTTTTATCATTTGCACAGGAAAGAAGGAATCTTCTACTGAAAACTGGAACAGAAGAAGCTTTTAAGTGCCAATTCTAGACCTCAATGGAATAGAGGGGTTGTCAATTTTCTCCAGAAGTGTTCTGAAACTAAAACAAGATTCATTGGATAGAATATAAAAAATACACTCGATTTAAGGTCCTATGGTTCGGCCAAGTATATCTCTTCACAAGAATAATGGTCGGCGGTAAAACTTCAGCTCCAAAGAGCAGCAAGGGCAATGTTCTATTACTAACACTAATCAGCATAATTCTACTAAAACCTGGCATAGTCTGCTGCTCCAATAGCATAAAGATGCTATCACATATGGGAATTATTAGTTGAGGAGAAGACCTGTCTTACAGATACATTCCATGAAAAGATGAAGATTGAAGGGGAATTCACTGGGAGCTAAAAAAAATCTATTTCAAAGAAGCCCACATGAATGTAGTTGCAAAAAAAGAATGATATAAGAACAAAAAGCATTCAAAGCAAACATGACTACTGCTTGGTTAGAGTAGCCAGAATTCATTTCTACTAATATTTTCAAAAACAAAAATTTCTTGAAAAAATGAAAAGATGAAACAGAATGACCTAGTGTGCACTTTATTGTGAACTCGTTAAAGACAGCCTGCCACAAAATTAACTTTCAAACTCAGCAGCCAAAGAAGAAATGAAAGAAGTATGCTAGAATTTAAACAGGCCACCATAACAAAAAAACTAAAATAGGTAGAAGAACAAACCCTGTGTACAATAGGCAGCAAGATTGCGTCCAATCAGGAAATCCAATCAAATTGATGAAGATTGCGTCCAATCAGGAAATCCAATCAAATTGATGAAGATTGCGTCCAATCAGCAAATCCAATCAAATTGATGAAGAAAAACAAGAATAATTGACTGACATTGCTTATGGGGAAAAAGCATTAGAAAAATAAAATATTGTCCCCACACATAGCTGGAAACATCTAGAAGATAATACGATCAGAACAAACCCAAGATTGCAGACAATATTTGCCGAATGTAACCAAGAAACTGTGTATATCATTCAATCTGATGAACCAACTTGATCTAAATGGCATTGAAATTATTCAATTTTTATAATTTGGCTTTAGAAAAGCAAAAGAAATCAAATAAGTAAATTGACCCATCAAATGGAAAAGCATCAGCAAGTCAAATTAAATAATCCTGCATAAGAATTTCATCTTTAAACTATGTTGCACGTATACTACTAGGTGCAGCTATTGGTACCGGCACAATACGATGAGGATGAAAACTTTTTGAACGACAGATACAAGAGCACCGTGATTTTCCTTTGCAAAGGAGAAGGTCATCGGGATGCAAGTACGGCAGAGAAGAATTTCAACCTCACGAACATGCAATAATTAAGAAAAAAAAAATCATTCCTTGAAAATTTAGCTATTTAGTTCATCTTTATAAGTTTTTGAGGGGTTTTTAAATTAACATTTTGGGGGTTTTAAACTTTTTTGGGGTTTATGGGATGTGGCAGGTATCAAAGACATGAGTTATATTGTCAAAGACAATCAAAAATATGTAGACCGTACCATATTCGTACAAATTCCCACACAACAAAGGCCAATGCGGCCAAATCTTGCTACTATGGTTCCCAGATGTCTTATAGCTTCAGACAACCTCAGGGCTTGTGGCAGTCGATTCTTTAATTCTAATGACACCATGCAAACATGAGAAGTATGTACTGATTCCACGCCACACCCTGATTAGAATTCCATTGTGTACTTACATACTGTATTCTAGTCTTCTAGTTTATTCTATTCAACCCCCAAACTGGAGATGTTGAGCGCCTCAAAACTCAGACTCTTCAGAGCAATTGACAACTTTGAATCTCGAAAAGAAATCAAACAAATAAGTGGAAAATGAGTTCATATGCCTTTAAAACAACCAAAAAGCACATGAACACCTACAGAACCTAACAGCCCAGGTAGGGGATCATCAACACTTCGTGTTTGTGTGTAATGCTCAGGCTGACCTATTGTTTATATATGTTTTCTTTTGTCTTTAAGTTTTTAATAAATAGTACAGATCCGGATTCTGTCTTAAACCCCGATCTATTATGGGCCAAAAAAGTATCGAAAAAGTTAGAGGTGCCAATCTCAATGTTTTCACACCCACAAACACACCAAGCCATTGTCACGAGACTGAAAGAACTAGAAATAACGTGATTGTGAGTGTACTTACTTGAGACATCACAGCACCAGACAGCACCGTTGTGGCCTCGATAGGTCCCAAGGCGCTCCCCGTTGTGGCCATACCATACAGTGGGCGTGTGATCCTTCGCACAAGAAAACAGCAAGTCCCCGTCCCTGTTATACTTGAGAAACGTCAGAGGCCTCTCGTGGCCCTTCATCAAAATCGGCCTCATCTTGCTTGCAATGTATTAGGTTCCTTCTCAGACTTATGCAATTAGCAAACCCTAATCGCTCTTCAAGTCTGAAGAACCACAAAACTACAAAAGAATCAATATTCCCTGTAATCAACTCGGTGCCCTAGTTACCAAAAATATCAAACTGAGAACAAAAGCCCCTGAAAATAATAATTGTCTGCTTCTTATAGGAAAAAATAAAATAGAACCAAAAAAACATTTATATTGCTGTATCGGATGAGAATGAGAGCATCTACTGTATATGTAATTCGAACCAAACAAAATAAATACCTTAAAAAACGCACCAGTGTATACAAGCCGCGAGCACTGACACTGATGAAGAAAGACGGAAGAGAAACAATAAGCAGTAATGAAGCGGATATGTAAAGCCCTCCGAGCAAGTGTTCCAAGGGTTTTAGCTGACGGAGGAGTCCTCTCGAGTCCCTATGAGCAAAACACAACACTCGCTTTTGTATGAATTGGTGTTGCAACTCCCTTTACCAATGTGTTTTGCCTTCTTGTGCAATTATTAATTCTCATTGGAGTCGGGAAGGCCAAAACCCATCACTTAGTGTTCCACATAGTCATTATAATTGTTTTACCATTGGGTTTTACCTTTTAATTTTAATATATTTTCAATCATTGTGAGGTTAAGAACGTGTGTTTCCTCCTAGAAGGTTATAGGTGGGTCTGAGTGGGTTTAATGGTTAAGAACATGTGTTTCCTTCCAGGAGGTCATAGGTTCAAATTTGGAGGGGGTAGGGTATATACACCTTTGTAGACTTTAGTAGTCAAATCACTGCGCGGATGGGGATCCTTTGTCTCACAAACAAGGGGGTTTCATACACCAAATGGTGTTTGGCTTAGTTGTGACCTTAAAAATAGATTATTATTATTACCATTAAACTTGTCATGGAAAAATTGGTGTGTGGGCTCTTCTTTATCATATTCATTTTAATATAAATCAACTCACTACAAGGTCGACATTAATGAAAAATTTAAAGACAATTTTGCATCGCATAAGTTCATCATGAACTTGAATTGATGTCAATGTGTTTACATGGATAAGTTTATTTAGTTGCAATAATGTCATACATCTCCAACTTCTTTCATCTTCCTTCGAAAGGTTTGGTAAATCATAAATTGTTTTTCTTAAATGTGTGCTTTGATTTGAGCAACAATATTACATCTAACTGCGTAAAGTACCTATGTTACAAACAAATCATACGCCACCTCCTTTTAGCACTTATCCTTCTTGATCTTGACATTCAATTCTTGCCATGGGATCCTATGACAAGGCTAAAATTAGTGCATTGCAATTGGTAGATGCCAATTGAACAATAATATAGACAATACTTTGACACATCATACAACTGTCATTTCATATGATTGAATAACCACTTCATTAGACATTAGTGAATATGTGGTGCACTTCATATTAGCAAGGATAATTAATTTCATGCAATGTTCCTCTACAGTAATCACCACATAGTAAAACCTAAGCACAATAAATGTTATGATCAACTCTTGCAATGGCATCTCAAGCACTAATACCACCAACACATTGTGTATACAATGCAACTCCAAACCCAATGGTTGCTCATTCATGACTTTTGAGCAAAGAAATGGCATGAAATAACCCGCCAACCAAAATCCAATCTCAAAATCATGTTCGTGAGGACTTTCTCAAAGATCCATTGTTGTCAGTTGAAGACAAATCATCCAATCATCATCCACAAGTGCTGAAGTCTTTAGATCAAACAAGAGAGTAATCATAATAAGTCCACTGAAAATAAATAATAAAAATCACCTCACAAGCTTAATCCACATCAAATAGGTAAGATCAATATCGTTGAAAGAAAAATAAAAGGGGGTCTCTAGTGGCTATGGTTTGGGTTGTTTTGAGGGGTTAATAAATGGAGACATACTAGTCATACCCAATAATCTATAATAAGAAGTGTCGAGAGATGAACACATATACAATGGCACAATCACTTGCCTTTCACAACGTCGAAGGATGAAGTATAAGCAAGTTTGTCAAAATCTTTCTTTACAATGGAAATGATGCATATACTCACAATTCATCTTATCGAATTCAATAACACCAAACTAAGAGAAAAGAAAAAGTAAATTCTATAAAATTTATTGACCATAGTATGTGCCAATGATTAGATTGGAGTTATGATCTAATGCCTATTTGGATTTTGGGTGTGTGAAATTTTCTCGAGCATGAAATAGATTCCCTCGAGGGTTGCTCCACTTCTTGCAAGTGTCCATATCCCTACTAGAGTCACCATGACATAATAAACCTTGTTTTAGTATAGATAAGGCATCCATAGGCCTAATAAAGGTTACATACATCACCTTGCTTTAGCTTAACTTCCTTTCCTTGCCTTCTATTTTTTAATATTGCTTATAAATTCACGAGTGGGGGAAAAACATCCCCTTACAAGCTAAATGGGGTTGATTTGCCTTCTATATGGATTTTAAGCTTGCATGCTCGAGTGTTTAGGGCATCCTCTTTAAATTTTTGGCCCTAGGTTGTTGACTCTTCCACTTGATTGTTCATCTTAGCCCACAGTTCTGTAATTAATGATGAAAGGAAGTCTGCGGAAGAGTTTTTGACTCTTCCACTTCACAAAGACCAACTTATTTAATGAATAAATATATTTTCTCTAAATAGGTCATATTTTTTGGGAAACTTGGTATGGGATCACTTGGAGGTCAAGTTACTTTTAAAGTTTTGGTTTTCTTACTAGCTACTATTGTCCTTAGATGTCAGCAACTAATAAATATTTATAAGATTCAAGTTTAGGATAAACTAGCCATCTTCATTCACAAGGTAGATGTAGTTGTTAATGAGCAGAGGATTGTGAGATGTGGAAGTAACAAACCATATTAGAAAGCAAAACTAACTGAGAAATCAAAGCAAATGAAAACAATAAAACTTTCTACATAATCAAGAAAACATAAAAAAATAAATGAAAACAACATAAATTAATCTAACTTGCTTTAACTACATTGGTATGTAATTTTCCATGTGTAATCATACAACCAATGTAACCATTGAATGATAGGACCAACAACCAAAAGAACATTTGTGCATTGCATAGGTGTATTGGACTGACATATATTGCACCATGGCCTTGTGAAGCTCACAATGCATTTCTTTTGATCATGAATGAAAGCAGTTGATGTGCACTATTGTTTAATGTCATCGCCTATTTGAAGAAAGAACCCATCCACAATGCAATCAAATCAAAAATTTCAAGCTTAGGTATGGCATCAAAAAGAATAGATGTTACTCGATTATTAGTGTGAGGTATTATGGTTACCTCCTTGTTAAAATGAATTTCGTCATAACTTTAAATAGTGAGTTGTTCTATTGGTTCCATTTGTTCTCCTCCAACGAATACTTCAAGAGTCATTGATTTAGATCTTTTGTCATCTAAGTCGTATAATTTAATTTCTTTGGGCTAATGGTTTTTAGAAGGAAAATCATTGTTAGAGAATGTGTGGAAGGCATCAATGATTTCTTCCTCTCCATTCAAAGGATTCAAAATTAAGTTTTCTATGGCCTCAATGTCTCACTTCGGCAATTATTCTAAATTTGAAAACTATAATTTTTTTAAAGAATAACAAGAATCTTTCTTCATAAGACAATTCAAATGATTGTGCACCACAAACTTATTCATTAGCATAAAGATCAAAACCTGAGAAGCATCTTGCAATGCAACATATTCACCATAAATCAAATTACTTGTTAAGAGGGCTATGTGAAATGGAATTAAATGTTACCTCATTGTACGTGTTCCTTACATGATAGTGTTTTGTTTGATTTGTAATGATTTTCATACGTGGCTCTGAAGAGATTTTGACCTAGATATGTGAAATGGAATTAAATGTTACCTTAATGTACTTGTTCATTAGATGATAGTGTTTTCGTTGCTTTGTAATGATTTTCAAACTTAGTCTGGAAGAGATCTTAACCTTCATTTTATGTTTATGTGATAAACACTATGAAGATTGTTATTCACTCTATCTTTTGTTCTCTCATGTAATATTTTAGACATAAAACTTGCATTATAAGCCAAATCCCACTTGCCATCTATCTTTGAACCTACCAAAGTGGCTTCACCCCTAATCAATTCATAGATAGGGGCAAATATACATGATACACTTTGAATTCCTCTTCTATCGTCTGAGCTTATTCATATTCCAATTCCACGTTGTTGGTTCCTTTATGCATAATAAACAAAGCGATTGTAAAAGGAAGTTATAATAGATATAATTCACAAAATATTTGTGGTGCAAATCTATGACTTTTGTGCACCTAATCATCTATCCACTAAGACCTCGCATTGAAAACTTGTGCAAATTCTTCATTTTATTTGGGTATTGTATAGAATTCCTAAAAACAATTTAGCCACTTAATGAGAATCATCGGAAGCATTCTCAAACACTTGTTTGCATTTCTCCAATCTCAAATTCGTTGAATAGGTAAGACACCGTAGACTCTTCCTTTGACAAATAAGGGGACAACCTACAAACTAGATATTCTTTAATAATATTTAGCAAATGCAACCTATGTCCATATATTATAATATGCTCAAATGCAATTGTTTCCCATTTGTTGTTAAACTTCGGTAAGAAATCGATTCCCTTTCTTGGAAGTGTTTCCCTCCTATGCGGGAATTTGGATTAGAACCACAAGATTTTAGTACATATGTGAAAGGAATGGCTCCATGTAGGTTGGATTTCCATCCCCCCTCCTTTTAGTGCCAAAACGTTGGTGTGGGATTTCAATCATTGTCAGCCACATAAGCTCACCAAGTGAATGTGCTCAATTAGAACTTCCTCCCTTGGGTCGAACCCTCCAATATATGGCACTAACTATCGTAATTTGGATTTTATGAGATATAAATTAGATGAATTTAATATGCAACATGAAATGTAGTCAATCATGGCCACGATTAGTTTTACTAAGTGTTACCATTGCAATGAGACCATATGCAAACCAAAGTGAGAATAGTCCATGATTGTCCTCTATGCATAATTAACAAATGTATTAGTTTCTCGGATAGACAAACTTCATAGCATGTTTGTTACAATAATCACATGTTAGCAATTCCACAATACATTGGATACACGAAACTCAATCCAAGAGAATAGTCCCACATTCAACTAAGCACATGCAAAGAAGGAAAATTGCATCAATTACACATAAAGAAGATGGCTCACAACCATGTATAACAAAAGCAACCTTTGTTTCATCAATGCCAACACTTTACTCCCACGGGGAAATAGCTTACAATAAGAGAGAAAATACCTCTATTTACAAGAGAACTTTATTTATATCCTAGTCAAATGACTCATGCCTTTAGGCTTCTCCAAGTTACTACTCGTCTTCCTAAAGTGAGTCTTCATGATCCCTAAGACTTTTCAACTCCAACTCACTTTAGGAAAATTGTTTTGTTCTACATTGTCATTAATTGGTTGAATAGCCACAATATTATTCAACTCGTTTACATGCTTGCTAATAAGATAATAGGTTTTTAAAAAACCATTCCTTCCTAAGAATAAATCATAATCCACCATGAGTCTAACATGGCAATTTTTCATTGAACTTAATTCTTCTTCTACCCATCTGGCCACATCCACCATGAGTCTAACATGGCCACATATTCAAGGAAAGATTGATAATTTGTTGGTTATATTACATAATTTTGAATTGCTTCAACAATCACATTATTCATGCATGCTTCTCTGGTGAACTTATCTCTAAATGTCGGGGATATTAATTTATAGACTAGACTAATGAATGTATTATCTTCCTTCATTCACAAAGTGTGGAACGACAATAAACTTATTGACCATGTTTCTCTCATGAATTATATTCTCTACATACTTGATCAATGGATCCTATATTCATTTTTGTGATTTTAGGACATTTTTTTCTTGGCAATCAAATGTAGCACATATGCCAACAATCTTGAATGGATGCAAAGTCATAATTAGCTATGAAAAGGCAATTTTTTTTCTTGACAATCCTTGCACTGAAGAATCTCCATTATGAAGTGCAAGATTTCATCCATCTTAAAATCAATCAAGGTGTTTTGAAGGTTAACAACAATAAGATTAAGATCATGTATGAAGTCAACCACCATGTATAACTTTGTTTTGCACAAAGAGGAGATCATGCCAGTGAATTATGTCTTATAGATTGACTCACTTCCCACAACTTGGATCCACTCCTTGAGAGTATTTACTTCTTGGTCCTTGGTTTCCTTTTTGTACACATATCTTTTATATTAACTTTGATCATTTGTGAAAAAAGTCAAATGTGATTCGTCTACTACTAATAGTTGAGTCTTTGTCCCTACAATAATCATTTTATCTTGGGATGATGTTCATATTGTATTCCTATATTTTACTTCTATTGTAAAAGATTTTATTAAATAGGCGTGCCTACGTGTTAAAGAGAAATGTCTTGAGATTTGATTATGGTCCCTCTACATCTTTTGGAAACAAGGCTAGCTATTGTAAGAACCATAACATGGAACCATTTGTTGTTTTCTCTCACTCTTTAAATTGACAGCTTCCCCCATGCAGTCATTTGTATCATTTCTATGTTCCTTGGATGGTGATATGTTATGATTTTTCAATATTGATTGCCATGCATTCCTTTGTCATCGTCACATCTACTATTGTCATAATAGGCTTTGATGTAAACTCCAAATCGGCCACTTCGGTTTCAATGGCTACTAGCTCTACATCCATCACTACCTACTCGATCCACCTAATAAGAAGTTGCTTTGTTATGTAATGGTTTTGTTGCTCCTCCACTCTAGGCCTTGCTTTGACGTAACCGAGAGCTCGTGTGTACTTTTCTTCCTATAGGATGGGATCCTAAATAAAAGGGTAAAGTATGAAAAATGTTATGAACAAACCCTTTACATTCCTAAGAGGGTCCCGTTGTTGGAACGACATTTCCACGAGGTTGGTAAGGCTATAGTTCTAATGTGAGCTCTTGGGATCCTAAAAATTTGATTAGTGCATAAGCACTTATTTTGATCATGAGCGGTGACCGACTCCCCTTTTTGTGTGTGCAACATTGAAGTGCCCCCATGCGAGGAGGTTTGGTATGAGATTTCTCTTATTGGGACCATGTTTAGTAAGCACTGAGGGGATTTTTGAAATCCATACACTAGAATGGAGATAATGTTGTCTTCTACACACCAATCATGTATCAATTCCAACACTTTAATGGTGGTAGAACTGAAATGCAAGTAAGCGGTGTCGTGCAAATTATAATATGTTACCTCCAAGAAATATTGAAATATGTTGAAATATTCTTTCATGTACTTATGTTTCTAGAGCTCCTAAAAATGAACATGTATCACCTTGTGTTCTAGATTCCATGGTACTTTGAAAGGAGTAAAGTCAATATTGGTGCATATAAAATTGATTAGATAAGATGCCCTATAAAACTAAGGCACTTCATCACTCAACTTGGTTTATTTGATCCTCTTGACATTAGGGCATATGCTACTCGATATCACTTTGACCCAATTGGAAATTGTATTATCACTCAATACTACATGGATGACAAGCACTTGGATAACCCATAAGTTATCCACACTAGATTTTGCATACAATCAATTCATTAACACAACCACATCCCACAACATAGTCATTGTCTTGACGAAAACTGTCACCTAAAAAACGAGAATTATAGTCCTACCACCCCATATTTATGTGTCAAAAACCTCAAAATAAATCCCAAATCAAAAAGTGGTGCTACTCGTAGCACACATTTTTTCCAAGTTTAAAATTACAACCATGGCCTTAAAAATATGTAATGTTGTTAAACAAAAACCTTTAAATTAACCCCTAAATCAAAAAGTGTTGCTACTAGTGGCACCCTTTTTCAGGGTTAAAATTTGAAACCATGGCCTTAACAGTTGATCATGTTGCAACCATGACCTTAAAATAAACCCCTAAATTGAAAAGTGATGCTACTAGAAGCACTATTTTTCTTGGGGGGGGGGGGGGGTTAAAATTACAACATTTTTTAAACTATGCCCTAGTAAAACAATACTGTTGCAAACAAAACCTTCAAATCAGCCATAATTAAGCAGCAGTGCTACTAGTAGCACCCTTTCCATCGATATTCAAATCACAACTTAAAAAACACCACGACCTTAAAAACTAGCATTGTTGCAAACTAAACCTTGAAATTAACCCTCCATTCAAAAAGTGGTGCTAGGTGGCACTCTTTTTTTGTGCGTCGATCACTACAAGAAAAATACCTTCTAGGGTAGGTTTTTGCAAAACCTCTCCAAAAAATGTCTGATTGTCCGTTGATAGCGGAGGATTTAACAAAGGTTTTATTAATGGTGCACTTTAATGGGAAATAATGCATTGGTGCACCGACACATAATACACACCAGTTCATAAAAAATTATCAAGCACTGAAGACAAAATACCTCAATATTGAAAGAAAAATGTTTATTTTATTTTATTTTAATGCCTGATTATTTTGATGTGTTTAATATGACAAAACACACTGATGCATAACGATGTGAAACACATAATTTATGGATATTGACATTTTTTTATTGTAAAAATATATAGATACAAATGGTGCATTAGATACACGGAAATGTCCCTGTGCATACCTGTCAAGAGAGCACCGATGCAACTTACTCTCACTGCTAAAACGATGTACTATAATTGATATAAAGCATTGTTGCTCGATAATCACTGAAGCATCGATGAAGGATAAAATAGTCAATACTACAGATTTACAATATTTAAAACTTTCATGTTGTGTATTAAATACCTAAACACATCGGTGCGTGTTATAATACTTTCCACCCCATCATGTTCGTTGATGGAATCAAAATAAAATTTGTTATTTTTAAAAATCTCCTCAAACTTCCTGGTGCAATAAAGTTGTACAAACACACCAATGCATTTTCATTTATTAAGCACTATTAGGATTCCACAATCTGTAATTCACCACTTCAGTTAACATAATCAAGCACACCAATGTGACATACTAAACAATGCACCATAATAGGGTAAAAAAAAGAAAAAAGAAAAAATCCTTGTAATTTCATAAATATAATTTGATATTTTTTTAAATCTTCACTAACTCCTTGATGTGATAATGTTATACAAATACATCGATGTGTTTTCATTTATTGTGAATTGCTTGAATTCCTTAGTTCAAAATTTAGTTGTGTGCTTAGGAGAAAATGCACATTGGTGCAACATATTGTAAAGTGCATTGGAATAGGGCAAAAAAATAATGCCCCGTAATTTCATAAATATAATTTTGAAATTTTAAAATCTCCACAAACTCTCCACTGCAATAAAGTTGTAAAAACACAACAATGCATTTACATTCAATGTGCACCACTTGAATTCCACAATCTGAAATTTAGTAATGCACTTAAGGGAAACATATGCATCAGTGTAACATCTTGTAAAGTGCACCGTGGTAGGATAAAATACAATAAAAAATGAAAAATGCCCTGTAATTTCATTTTCCTAAGAAGAGACAACAATGGTGTAAAACATCACTATATGAATGCATTTTCTTTAGTGTTGCTCAATTGTCACATTCCCTACTCCTTGATTCACTAGTTGATTGGATAAGTGGATAGGTTTTCCAATTGCACGAAATAGTTGGAAATTTGTATTTTTTACGCACATGGAAACCATGCCTCGTCAACCAACAAGACACCTGGTAAAGTGCTTCTTACCTACCTATTTAAAATTGTACCAGATTAAAATTTAAAATGTGTCCATAATTACCTTGTTTTTCAAAAAGAAAATAATTATGTACGGTACGTTCAATTCGTTTGGTTTGCACCCGATGTGGTGCTCTTTGTTTTGTTATAGAGAACACCATTAATGGTGCATTTATGGGTGAATGATCCATCCCGCCAACAATATGCTAATGTAATATGCACAATGATACTATTGGGCGCATGTTCACTTGGTGATTCACCGGTGTGGTTCTGAAAACATTGGAAGCACCTGTAATGGTGTGTATATGTAATGAAACTGCAAAGGTAAATCATGCATATAATTTTGAACTTAGTGAACTGACGCGGTTTTGTTAAATAATAAGCATCAATAATTATGCTCAATATAAATAAAAACACATCGGTAATAACTTAGTATACATATAAACACACCAAGATAATTTAAAAAAATAAAAATAAAAAACACCAAAGCACGATTAACTTTGGAGTTAGGTATAAAATTTTCCATAAGTTGGTGGTGCATTTATAATATAGTGAAGCATGGTTAATAGTGCAAATGTATTTTATAAAAGCACTATATAAATGCATAAATTTTCAAATATATGTAGTAGTACATCATTATATCATGTACGCACTGTTGACAATGCATATAAATATTGAAATCCCAAAGCACCGAGAACGATGCATATGAATATTGAAACGACACTGCATCAACATAAAACCCAAACCTTGCAATTAGGTATGCGGTGCGTTTATGTTTAGCGCACTGGGACAATGTGTTGTTTTGATAGTAGTGCATTGATATTACCGATTCCCTTTAGTAGGGAAACACCGATGATTACTACCAAATTCCACACTTCATTAACGGTGCATAATATTTCGTTATATTGCTTCATGCATGGTGTGTTTTTTATACTGGAGCACTACTAACGGTGCATTATGTGTTTTCAAGTGCACCGATTATTTTAGATAGTTTTTTAAAATAAAATTAATTTTAATTAGTAATGAATAAAAATGTTTGTTTAATATTTTTTTCATGTGTGTGCCTAATGAATGTTGTATGTGAAACATAGATAGCAACAATAACAGTGGTAGTAGCATGTGTGTGCCTAACGAATGTTGTATGTGAAACAGAGATAACAACAACAACAGTGGTAGCAGCAACAAGTCGACCCATAAAACTTTGTATGGGAAACATGGGAGGTTGAGGGAGGGAGAGGGATTTGTACCCTCAACCTGTTATAGTAGAGACACGTGCCCTCTTCAGGAAAGTTGACCTCCTCAAGTTTTATGAGGAGGCTACATCCATTAAGTGGGACTCTCGCTTGTTGGTGCAATTGATCCATTGTTGGGATCATGAGAGGTAAGCTTTTAGGGTCGGTCTTGCTCTATGATACCAGTCCATGGAGGAGGGCATGTATTTTATTATTCATTTGCCTAAAAGAGGGGAGGATTTACCCATTTCCATATTCTCCCACTAAACATTACTAGTGAGAACCAACTATCATATTTTCAATGGTACGTTGGTGAGGACACGATTGCCCTGGGTGACTTCCAGGTTGCTGGTGGCCAAATGCGTATTTCTTCATTAATGGTGCAGAGGAGTTAGGTGCCTCTCTCTTATGGTCATGACAATGGCCCATCACACCTCAAATGGGTGGCACATTATTCACCCTCTATTGTGCTATGTAGATTCATTGGTTCATAGGCCCAAATTGGTTACCATGGTCTACCATTTTTTGTGACAATTTTGTTTAACTCTATATCATTGTCGTTTTGTGTTTGATGGAAGGATGAGCTTCCCTTTTAGATTAGAGTTATTTTGTTTACTTTTTGATAGGTTTTCGACGATTAGACCGTCATTTGATTGCCACCTCCTAGGCCGAGGATGGAGGCATGTATGCATTTGTGGGGGCAGATGATGCCCAAGAGGGGCCAACTAGAGTTTCCTGCTAGGATTACTTCAGAGGTAGTGGAGATGCTAGTGAGTGAGGATGATCACACCCTTGATCTTATGCAATACTCATACATAGGGATGGAATGGTGAGGATGTCAGAACATCCTTTTTACCCATGATGAGCCACCGTATGATAGAGATAATATTAGCATTATGTTTTGATTAATTATCTAGTTTCATTTTTTTGTCTTATTTAATGCACATGCAATTCATTGTAACATTCTGTTTAAATTGTCTAATTATTGTTGATTACTTCTCTGTAGACATTGGCACATATGTTGGAGAGCTTCTTACCCAACATGACACGACAATGGTTGAGTTTCAGGAGTTGCCTCAGTTACAGAGACTCAGCTTGTGATGTAGGCTAGACTACAGATTCCATGAATAGTGGTTGATCAATTATTTGCACTATTGTCTAGGAAGGGAGTGCACCTTGTATGAGTTAACCAGATCTTATAGGACCGTGAGCTCATAGCTATATGAGTGACCCTTCCACATAATATGACATTATTGATGCACCATATTGTAAGTGTAGCTAATATTCTCGAGTAGAGAGGTCCCACCTCCTCCATCTCCTCCTCCACCCTCACCTCCACATGTTGAGCAACCACACTCTCCTATTCATTAAGCCAAGTGAACACTCTCTCCTGAGCCATTGGTAGATCAACTGCCTTGTCTTGCTCATTGAGCCTACTGACCACCCTCTCCTACGCAAGTTAACCCGCCACCCTCGCCTCCTCACCGAGTTGACTAGCCACCCTCTCCTATTGATCCACAGGTTGAACAAACACCCTCTCCTCCTCACTAGTTCGATCAACAACCTTGCAAAATATATAGATGTAATGGTCTCATTGGGTGATACCAATCTTTGTTAAGAGATATATGAGTTTCTTCATTTTGTACTTTTATCTAGTGGACGTATTGGTGCCTCTACATCTGATGGTGGAGGTATTGATGCCCCTTTCTCTAGTGGCAGACCTGCTAATTCCTCTGGCTCCAGTGGTGGACTAGCTAGCTTATGTATATTGGACATATATTATAATTTTGTTATTGTATTTTTTTTTGTTCGATTGCCCATCACTCGGGGCCGGTAGCAATGAACCATTGGTTAAGAACCGCAACCCAGGGACATCTAAGTTGTCAAAGTCACCCGGGGATCGCACTCGACCTGGGCCACACCAACCCTTGAGATGGTTGGATTTTGGGTGTATCCTCCCAACTAGCTCACCCCTAAGGGAAATTGAACCCGAGTCGCCCTACTGACGAGACCCACATATTAACCGAATGAGCAAGCGAGAATTGACTATAATTTTGTTATTGTCATTCATATATATTATGTTTTTCATATCATGTTGATGCTGATGTGTATCATGTTGATATCATTCATTTATATTTATGCATTTTCATGTCATGTCGATGTTGTTTTATTTATAAAATGTTTTGTGTGTCCGTGATTTAAATTAGATATGCAATACAATAATAAATTCTAGTTAAAGTCAATTAATGTCATTTTTTAGGTAATAATTTAATGTCATTATATAATATTTAACCAATTTAAGGCTTTAACAACGTATTAGTTAAAATTATGGTAACATATAAGTGCAATGAATTAAAAATATGTATTTGAGATTGATAATGAGCTTGACTTTCCTATGTTTAGAAAAGATAAATTTACATGGATTTGAACTTAACTTTATGTATGTGTGACTTCAATAAAATGATAATGCTCTTAGTTATAAACTTAAAATTATGTAACTTTAAATTTGATGTTGATGTATATCATTTTAATATCATTCATATATATTTATGTCTTTCATGTCATGTTAATGTTGATTGAATTATAAAATGTATTATGTGTCACTGATCTAAATTAGAGATGCTATGTAATGTTTAATTCTAGTTAAAATTATTTTGTGTCATTTTTCTATGGTAATCATTTAATGTCACTATCCAATGCTTAAACATTTTAATAATGTATTAGTTAAAATTATGGTCAAAATTATCTTATTCCAATGTAGCGAAAATAATGATATGCAAATGGCATTTTAAGATACCTAAAAACTATGAATGTTGTGTTTCATGTTAACATATTTATGACCTCAGACACAAAGAGTGTGCCATTCTAAAGGACACTGGGTAGATACCAAACTCTTACATCTGAACATAATTTTTTCACAGGCATATGAATTGATTAAAAAAGAATGGTAAACAAAAACAACACAAAAGAAAATGTTGGAAATTAGAACAAATTGTCCTAGGTAACAAAGTGAGGGCATCGACTATCACATAGTCGTTGTAGTATAGTGGTGAGTATTCTCGCTTGTCACATGATTGACCTTGGTTCAATCCTCAACAACGACGATACCTTTTAGTGGGTTCAATTCCCAGAGACAATGTTGAAAATATATCTCTGTCCACATTATTTAATCTTTTATTAAGAAACATGGAAAATATACTTGGTCGAACATAAGGGTTGGCCGGGGATATATAACTGCATGATTGGATAGATTTCTAGTTAACAACAGTTATCTAGAGGATGATTTTGAAATATCACCATTCATCATTCCTCTTGCCACATCTAACCACAAGCCTATCAGACTCTCCTTCACAAAGAAAACAAACTATGGACCTCTATCGTTCAAATTTAATCTGTCATGGCTTTAGCATCCAAAGGCAATAGAGATTATTAAAAACTCATGGTGTAATAAGTGGGAAGCGTCTCCAAGTTATATTTGGAAATTGAAATTAAAAGCAATCAAATATGCTCTTAAAAGATGGGCTAAACTCAACTATAAAGAGTCATTTTCATAAAGAAAGGAGATCCAATCAAGACACGTAGATACTAAGAACATAATGGAGACAAGGGAATCTATTGTTCAGCAACAAGTGGAAGAAAGAGAAACAAACAAAAAACTTCACTCGATGTATCTAGCAGAAGAGGAATATTGAAGAATTAAATAGAGAAGTATGTGGCTAAAATTAGGAGATATAAATACCTCATACTTACATTGGCAAGCTAAATCTATGCAATTTAGAAATAACATCACAAAAATTATCATATCTAACTGTGAACAAATCATTGATTGTGAAGAAATAAAGAAAGAAGCATTCCAATATTTCAAATTGTTGTTAACAACCCAAGATTAAGTGGATTATGAGTCAGAGAATGACATGTTGGACAATATTCCTCTTTCTATGTCACAATTTGAAAATCACGCGATAGATAAGGAAATTGAAGAATCTAAAGTTATTGATTCCATGTGGGAGCTAGAGCTTAACAAAGCCCTGGGCCCATATGTATTCTCGATATATTTCTACAGATGTTGTTGGGATGTTTTAAATTTTAAATAGGATATTTGCAAAATGGAAAAATGGTAAATTAGGAGGTAGTACCAACTTGTAATTTTGACTCTCATTATGAAGGAGAAAAACCTGGCATCATTCTCTAGATTCACCAATATCACTATGAAATTCTTCGTATAAGATAATCACCAAGATATTGGTGGTCAGGTTAAAACCTCTTCTCTCTCATATAATAAAAAAAAATCAAGGGGGTTCATTCCTAAAAGGAAAATTCTTGACAATATCATATTAGTGCAAGAAGCAATCCACTATAGCAAAATAAAAAAAGAAAGAGGCATGGTCATTAAGATGGGTACAACGAATGATTTTGGCAGGGTATGCCATTCTTTTCTCTTCTACGTTCTTAGTAAATTTGGGTTCTCTAACAATTTTATTGGTTGGAATAAAGCATGCATAACAAGTCCTTGGATAGCTCCACCGGTGAATGGTAGGCCTACTACCTTTTTTCAGAGTGAAAGAGGTCTTCACTAGGGATGCTTACTATCCCCATTACTATATATCATTATGGCAGACTCTCTAAGTAGAAGATTGGAGTCAAAAAGTTGAATTGGGAATCTCCATGGCATCATAATAATTAGAGGAACCAAGGAACTTAATCACTCATAGTTTGCATATGATAGCCTTCTTTTGGGAGGGGCTTCAATGGCTATAACAGTCAGGTTCAAGATGATTATAAACAAGTACTTAATTGCCTCACGAGGAGATGTCAATAGACATAAGTGTTGTGTTTATGGATGGAATTGATCTATTATTCACATCCAAAACATCACTAATATTTTAGAATTTTATGTTGAATAGGAATGGACTTCTTTTGTTTATTTATGAATCCTAATATTCCAAGGTCGACCCATGGCCTTGGACTAGAGGGGAGTGATTGAAAAAATTAAAAAAAGACTGATCCAATGGGGCTTTCAGTGGCTTAACCCAGTTGGTCAAGTGGTGTTTTTAAAATAAGTATTATCATCCCTGTCAATATATTAGAATTCAGTTCTTCTAACTCTGATAGGGGTATCCAATCAAATTGACAAGCTACAACGAAAATTTATATGGCAATGAGGCAAGCAAATTCCAAAAAATATCATCTCGTCAATTGGAAAACTATTATGGCACCAATAGAAAATGGAGGTTTAGCAATAAGGGATACTAATCTAATGAATAAAGCATTGGGAGAAAAAATATCGTGGAGCCTCTCAACAATTGAAGATGCTTGGTGGAAAAGAGTTCTCCATAGGAAATATACTCAAACCTCAAGAAATAGAATTTTGGACCAAGAACTTAGTAATGGGCCTTGTACAACAATATGGAATTTGTGTAAAGCCTCATTGTACATATTAAAATAAAATGCCTCTTGGTTGTCGGGAAATAAGGGGAATTACCAAATCTAGGAGGATCGAATTGTAGATCATTCGTTGTTAAGTGGGAATACACAACTAATTCAAGTAGGAACATGGATGAATAATAATAGTATACGAATTCTTTCTGACATCTCCAATTAGGAAACAACAGGAAGTTGGAAAGGATGGAGGATCCCAAACCTCCCCGAGAATCTAACTTAACAATGGCAGTACCTAGTACATTATCTTAAAGGGGAAGCACCTACTGATATATTATCTTCAGACATATGGGTATGGGGACCTAAATGCCAAAATTAGATAGTTAAAGAAGGTTATTATATGCAAAATGAAGCTCGTTGTGTTCTTCCAATAATCTTGCTTTGGAAAGCAATTTAGAAAAGTGATGATCTACCTAAAGTCAAATTGTTTTGATGGATTTTGAATCATGATAGGATTCTCATTGTAGATAATCTAGGTAGAAGGGGGATTGCATGGGCCTTCCCAATATCAATTTTGTGAGCATGAGGAAGAAAACATAAATGACTTATTCTTGCAATGTGAATTTGTAGTTGAAGTATGGATATTGGTATTTGTAGGATTAAACACCAACCTAATCATCCCTTAAACCTAGAAGGAAGCTTTTGTGACTTGGCATAAGATTTATCAGAGATAGTTTAATAACAAGCCTTTGCTGAAACAAGTATGGAAAGCATTGCCATTCTTCATTGTTGGAAAATTTGGTTAGCAAGAAATGAGTTCATTTTCAAGAATAAGAAAATTAAGGCTAGTACCGTATCAGCTCAAGCATGGGCGATGATGAATGAAGCCATCAAAGTGAAAGGACTAGCTAAGCAATCAAATAATAACTTGGAAACAAGGAAAATATGTGTTTAAACAACTTATTACCATATTGTAATTTAGTTGCAAGCAATATAATAGTAAAACCCAGGGTAAAGGGAAATTTATACTAGATTTTGAGACTAAACAAGGATAAACTGAAAGACTGGATAAATACACAAAATTGCCATTTATGATTTTTTGATGGAGCATCTAAGAATAATCCAGGGTTGGCAAGTGCGGGCAGGGGGGAGGGGAGGTCTTGTTTGACCCAAGAGGAAAAACCAAAAATACTTGTGCTTGGGGATTGGGAACCCCAACAAACAATCAAGCATAGACTTTAGCACTTTGGCAAGGATTGAAGCATGTTGAAAAAAATATTAGGCAATTGATTGTTGTGGGATACTCAATTGTAACGATCTGACACATAGCCCTCGAAACATCTCCAAAGGACTTGATCCTCATTAGATTGTTTCAAAGAATATATTTGTTGATTGCTAGTATTGCGGAAGTAAAATATTACCATGTCTATCGCTCTCTAAATAAGATGGCAAACTTCTAAGCAAATAAGGCATGTAACCTAGCTCAATTTATTTTGGAAAAAAATCAGGGGGAGAGGTCTCTCTCCATCATCCCCTAAGTGGTAATATTAATCCAAAACCATAGTCTTAGCATAATTAAGGTTTAATGACCCTAAATCAATTTGTATTGATGCATCATCTGCATGTTTTAACGTGTCAATCAAAGAGTGATAGGTTCAAAGCATGCCATAGGAGCCACATTTCATTTCGTCCCATCTGCAATCTTTGGAACGAGGAGATATTTATGATGAATAAACTAGATGTACGACTCACATGTGGTAACATGTTTAGGAATGAAATGAATTCATTAATACATTCAATGTTTCGGTCTATCATAGTAGAGGAGAAAGGAAAATGATCTCATCTAGATCCAACTAGGAATTTTTGGTGCAATTCCTTTGGAGCAGTAGCGAACTCTCTTAATAGTGTTGCAGAGACCAGGGCCTTGCTTTCGACTTATACAACAAAATTGATTCACAAGGCATATGGAATTGTAAAAGATTCTTTAACAACTACTCTAAGTCGAAGGTAGAAAACAATTGTTTGATAATCAATTGGTGGTACATTGCTATTCCAACTGCACTAGATGAGAACTCTATGAATATAGTTTTTTTTCTTGAGGGTAAGTGAATTTGGTATTATAGCTAAGCAGGAGAGGGGAGTTCACGATGGTGCAAGGGGGGAAAAGTGTAAGGCATTGGCTCTGACTGATCTCCATACTCTTGAAAAGCAAGCAAGGGTCTTTGTTTCACTCATTAAGGTGACTAGTAATTTCAAAGGTGGTGTTAAAAGGCTATTGACATACTCCACCATCATTAAACAAAAGCGGTCATGTGGTTGGTTGGCATTACGAAGAAGAAAGGACACCTTCATTTCAATTTGAAGTGGAACTGGAACAAAGGTATGGTTATTATCTGGATTAGGGTTATTGTAGATCTCCCCTGCTCGAAAAAATACCTATGGCAAATGATTATATCATAGGTAGTTGTGGAAAATTCTGGTATATGTGATGAAGTGTTAGAACTATTTGATTTCTCCAGCATCGTCAAGAAATATTTAAGCAAAGTGAAAGTTGTTGTTAACCTATATGCGAAAGGAAATTTGGTTGATCATCTTCATATCAATTGCGAGACTGGAGTTTGGCCAGAAGGTTATTCCCATATCGAGGCATTTAGTGATAGGGTTAACTCAAACTTGGCCTGAAACAAAATGGAAATCTCCCAAGAAAATAAAGAGCATCGAGTTAGGAGGTGTGAATGCCTAGAAGATGAGATGCATGATATAGTAGCTAATGCATCGCAACAGATGGAGACTTGGTGTAAGAAATGGAAAATTAATTGTGCTCATGTATTAACTGTGTTGAGAAGGCATAATGAGGTACTTAAATCTCAAGTGATTAGAATTAATAATAAACTGGTTATGACAGAAATTGAAGTTGAATGCTTGAAAGACAAAAGTGAGGAATCGACATAACACATTAAAGTACCACAAGATGAAGTGAAATATCTTGAGTTGGAACAAGATCTTGGGTTTGCAGTTGATAAAAAGGCACCAACCCTTGAAAGATCAGTCGACTCCTTTGGTTTTGAACAAAGTTTTGATGGTGAGGAACACATAGTGGAGCAGGTACAAAATGATAGGCAACAAGCGCACACCTCTTATCTCTCTTTTACAGCTGGGCATATGGAGGAGGCCTTGAAAGGGATAGGTACTTATCATGATTAAAACCTGTGATGAAATACAAATGTGTTTTGCTCGTTGGACAATATACTGGATTCATTGTAGTAGAAGATATAGTAGGATTAGTAGGAAAGTAGGTTATGGTTGTTTTGGAGTTAGAATTTTGTTACTATTGAACAATAGGTTTGAAATCAGTATCATACTTTAAGGTATTTTGTATAACCAGGTTGGTCGGTTTGATTGCAACCTATGTTAATATATACATAAAATATATGTTTATGTGAAAAAAATTAGTGAGAGCATCGAGTAATGGAACTTGCAAGTTTAGTATCCAAAGTTGGCTAGTATCTATAAGTGAAGGAATATGTTGCAACTAAACAAATGGGAAAAGTGATAAAATCCCATATATTCTATAAGATATTTTGTATAATATTCAAAACAAACTTAAGATTAAGATTTTTCAAGCACAGGTCACATGAGAAGCAAGAAATATTGCAAGGAACCAGAAGAACCCCTCCTCAAAGATGCACTACCTTCTAAATTGTATTGTCAAAGAATTTAAAACAATTAATTTTCTTCATGTTCTGAGAGGCCATAATCAGCAGGCGGATATTATGGCCAACAAAGGAGCTGGTTTGAGTTGTGGAGTTCTAGAGTGTGATAATGTTACACACGAAAGCATTTGGATTCCTTAACTTTGAATTTCCACCCCCTAGAAATGCTGGTCATTCCTTTGCCTTGAGATCTCTTTGGAACGTAGTAAAAGGAAACCTAAAGGTTGGATCTAGCACCCTTCTACTTATCCTCACGATCATGGGTCTTTTGAAAGACATACACACTCTTTAAACCCGCTCTTCGGATTTCCTTTGGATCCTTACACACTCCCCTCTTAATTGCTACGGAACTAATCCATGCCCCAGCCAGATGGCTCACATGCGTGGTACAATGAAGAATTGTCAGAATCGAGGCTTACCTTTAATCCCAGAAGGGAATGTATCTGACTTCATTTGCGTTTGCTCTGTTTGGTGTCTGCAAGTTTGTTCTGGGAGATCTGTTTTCGATCTCAATTGTGCTCACTCTGCTTGGTGCTGGAGGCATTGCATAGACATGGAGCACTTCACTTATGGTTCTTCAAACTTGAGTGGCACAGAGGTTCATGTGAATTGTCTCTGCTGCAAAAAACCTATTAGAAGTGCTTATGGAGATCATAGCTGGGTGCATACGTTTACTGAAGGTGTTAATGGCGTTGCGCATGGAGAAGAGCAGGTTAGCTCCTTTGTCCACAGTCTCTGTCAATTTGGATTAGTAGGGAAGGAGGAGCGACCAGATACCACCCTGGAAAGGGATAATTTCGTCAATCTTGGTTATGGTCAGAGAAATGGCAGAAATTACGACTTTGGGGAAGTTATGAATCATATAAATGATCTGGAAAACCAAATTAGACTGGCTAGAAACGAGAATCTAGAGCTGAAGCGGGCACTAACTTGTCTTTTTTCCCTTGCTCAAGCAACTCATACATAGGTCAAGCATCACAACAGTAGGATTCTTGAGAGGGTTAGTAATCTCGAAGAAGCCATGGGTGCATTTCATACACATGAGGGAAGAAAGGAAGCACATTTGGAGCCTGCGAACAATAAAATCATGGAAGTAGGTAGGAAGCTGGATAAGTTTAAGAACGAGATGGTCAACACTGGACTAGAAGCTGGCGCAAGCTCAGCGAAGGATAGGAGCGCAGTGATTGCTGAAGATGCCTAGAACTCTGGTTACTAGCTACACTATGCTTTTGAACAAGATATGATCTCTTCTTTTTCTTTTTGGATATTTGTATAATCTGGTATTATGGACAAAGGCCTTAGCCTTCCGGATGTCTACAATAGGGTTTTGTCATGTTGAAATCTCTTTTTAGTAGCTTCTTTTTGGACAGAAAGAAAGCTCTCTGCTATGTTTTGTTTTTGCATCTTTCTACTCGGACAGTATGTAAGGAGCTATAGCCTCCATAGACTAGGTAAATTTCATGATAGTTACAAGTTAGAGAAGGATGAACAAGGTGTGATGGATGTTGTTCTACTTTGGGAACAATCCTATCTAAATTCTTTTTAATCTCCGTTTTATATATAATCAAAAGCTCTTCAACTATTTCTATTAAAATATATATATATATATATATTTTCTTTTTTTTCTTTTTTTTCTTTTCAAGCACATATTGGTGATTACCATCACCATACAATTTAGACTAATAATTTTCATGTCAAAGTTATATTATAAAGTATTTTATATAAATAAAAATAATTCACAAGCTCCATATGGAAACATGATATAAGGATCCAACATCCATTTTACAAGACTCCTCGTAACTAGTTAGGATTTCATTGATATCATTATTATTAGAAGCCAATTGTTGCGAGAATCAAATCATATGCAATTTGGTTTAAAAAAAACTATTGCAAATGTTGTACACACTACGTTAATCTAACAAACTTTTAGATTCAAACACATATTTGATTGTTTCTTTATATAGAATATATGTTATTACCTATCAACAAATTAAGAAATTAAAAAACTAAAAAACCCATTTCCCATAAGTCAATATAACCATAATACTCCACTTAAATTAATATCATCTTTGAAGTAAAGAGTAAATATGAATCACCTAAAATTATTTCACTCCTAAAAACACAATATGTGTATATTCATATACCACAAAATGTCCTTAATACAAAGTATACAAGCAGTAAAGTGAATAGGGATTTGATTTTATGTGTTAATGATTAGAACTTAGTTATGATAGTGGCTTGGATTGGTTTGGATTTACAAAATTTGTTAAGGTTTCATTATAGCAATAAAATGACTTAGGGGTATTGGGGTTAGAGATTATAGAAGGTCATGGATGGGTTAGGTGTTATAATCTATGGATATCAATACTTATAGGACCTATGAATTAGGTTAAGGGTTATAGGAACTATGGGTCAAGGGTTATAAACTTATAGAGATTAGGGGTTATAAGGAATAGGCAAAAATAATGGCTAAGGGTAACAAGAGTTATATTGATTAGGAGTTATAAGGGGTACATAGATAATGCGTTATAGGAATTATAGGGATTAAGGTATTTATATGTTTCTAATTACATCTCACATGGATTAGTCATTATAGGGGTAGGAGTTATACTCACTATAGTTTATTGAGGTGAGAAGTTAATGGTTAGGTTTTATGGGTTATATGGGTTAGGGATTAAGGGCTAAGATTATAAGTTTAATATGGGTTATAACTTATAAATTATGGAAGTTAAGGATTTGGTTTTAGAGGTTGGAGGTGTTGGAAACCTAATCCTATGAGACTATGGTTCCTTTTGTTAATTATTGTAAATATTTGTTTTTTAGTTATGAAAATGAAGAGGCACATACCTTTGGAGTCTGAATTCCAAAGGCCACCTCTCAAATGTATAAATAAGACATTGCGCTCAATGAAATTCAATCAATCCTTGGAGTTATTCCTCTAGTCTTGACAATGGTATTAGAGCCCTATTTTTTTCATAATTCCATGATTGCCTAATTCTACTTTGTCCTTCTTGGTGTACTACATAATTACCAAATAGGTGCTCTCTAGTCCGTCGTTTGACTCATTCTCTGCAAATCTAGGCATTTCCCTCCTCTCTATATTGCGTGGAGTTTATTCCTTATATGTGTGGGGTTTGTGATATTGCCTGCATATTTTGCATATGAAGAAAGGAAATCGTGAGAGTCTATGTACCATACCTCTACATGCGAGTGGGATTCTTATTGACTACGTGGAGTCTCTACATGAGCTTTCACACTAAAATCTCTATGTGAGAACCACTACCTCTATGTGAGTATTGTGCGTTGGCACATTTTGCATGGAGATGAGTGTTAACAACCAAATTTGCTCACCTACCATGTCATCAACTTCTTCCTCCGTATATATCATCATTCCACATCACTAGCACCATTTTTCCATCTCATTCCAGCCACATGACATTGGGGAATTGATAAAAACCAAAAAGTGAAAGTCAAACCCTGAATTGACCACCATAGAAGGAGTCCGCAAGTTTTCCCTTAAAATTAGTGACCCAAGTTGCAAATTCCCCCCCAAAAGGTGTGACCTGGTCCCAAAACTTGATTTTCATCAACAATTTGTCATTTCCTGCCTTGATCATAAAGAAAGGGCCAAAAGTGGACACAAACCTTGACGTGGTCCAAGTTAGTTAACAAATATATGGTTCAAAAACCTAATTTCTCCATTAAGCAATCAAGGAAATGGAGACTGTTTGCATTGCTTCTAGATGCATCTCTTGGCTACTCTTGTGCCTATAAGAAATCCCTCTAGGTCCCCCATTCCATATACAATTTCCATCTCTCACTCATGTCGTTATGCTATTGAAATTCTCCAGAACTAGAAGCAAGACACATCTTACCTTCTACTTCACCTAAAGGAGATTATCATTGTGACGGTTGGCTGGAAGTTGCGAGATCAGGGAGACAAATGGACCTTCCCTTGGACAGCTACAAGGGCATCTCTTCCTCTTCACTATACCAAGGTGCACATCCCTATTGCAATACTTCTTTGTAATAATACAAAACATTCTTTGATTCATTATGCACGGTCTTGGCACTCTTTAAGTGTGATGTTATTAAAGGATGGGTAGATCTTGTTAGTTTAGTTTAGATAGTTTTGTTATTTTTTTCCCTTATTTTGAATCTAGACTACAGTTACACAACCCTTTGGTATGTGCTCTTTTGCACGTGTGGGTGAGTATGACTATGTAGGAGGGCATGGACACTTGACCACGACCCTCTCTTATTGAAGGTTGCGTGAAAGTTTTGTGAGGCCTATGAACTGCAAGGAGAGTGTGGATTGTGACCACATTATACGTGGATATTCCTTTAACATGCACCCATAACCTAGTATTTGTGACCATGATCAACATAAGATCTATCAAACAAACCCTTGGCCACGACCACGAGCTCTTCTTGCGTGGGAATTTTATTTGCTCCTCGAGAATTTCATTTGCTTTGGGTGCAATACACTACAAGATCTCTTGGTATCTCTCTTTAGCGTGAATAATACTTTGTGTGCTAGTTACTTGTGAGATTGTATTACATAAATTATTGTACTATTTGTATCACAAATATTGCATTGTATTGCAGAGCTTGAACTGTAATTAAATATAGTATAGCTTGCATAACCTCCTTAAAATATTGTAGATTGTATTGTAAGCTTGTTGTAGAGTGTTTTGTTTTCAAAATATGCATTCATTTGTCTCCATTGTCGAGGTAGTATTCATTGGAAAAGATAACTATGGAGGATGGTCTAGGAAGATCCAACATACTCTAATATTCAACAGTTGAAGGAGTAGACGGTGCTACACCCACAACACCCAAAAAAACCTATGAAGACAAAGAACTTGCAGTATGAGAGAGAGAGAGAGAGAGAGAGAGAGAGAGAGAGAGAGAGAGAGAGAGAGAGAGAGAGAGAAGACGAAGAAGAAGGCATATGCATTGATTACTGCTACAGTAGGTGAAGAGGTGAGTCGACATATTACACCTGCTAAAACTTCTTATGATGCTTTAAAGAAATTAAAAGATTTGTATGAGTACTCACACTCAGAATCTGAGCTAATTCAGTTGTTGTCAATAATGATCACATGACAGTAGCATATAATATTAAATCCATCATGCATGAAATTGGATCCATTGGTGTGAAGGTAGACCTTCCTCTCACTACCTTCATTAAGGTCCTCTACCCCACCTATTCCCACTATATTGATTCACTTCAAGCTAGCAACAATATGAAACACCTCACTTTTAACACTCCAACAGAGAAAATTGCAGAAAGAGAAAAAGTCTTTGGAAAGAAGACAGTTCAGCCCACTGAAGATACTACATGCCTCGCTCACAAAGGGAAGAATTAATCAAAAGATTCTTCTAAAGGAGAATATAGTAGGAGAAAATGCAAAATAGATAATTTTAGAGGAAGGGGGGGTAGATATAATCATAGCAAGGGACCCAATATTCACAATCTCCGGTGTGGCGAGAATGGACATGATGCAAAACATTGTTGGGCTTCATGGGAGACGATTAAATATGAGCATGAACAAAATAAATAAGACAAAGGTAAAACTCATGAGTCTGGTAAAGCTCATGAATTTGCTCATTTCATTGTTTCACATTGAAATGTTGGAATACATGGAGTTTTGTTTAATACTTCATTTGCATCTTGGAGAGATACTTGGTTGCTTGACATTGGTGCTACCTCCCACGTGACATTTAGAAAAGAATTCGTTGTAGAATTGCATGGAAATGTACATGGTGTAGTATATTTTGTAGATAAGCCTAGCCTCAAACCCAAGGGAATTAACACCATCAGGTTCACATTGCTTGGATTCCCTGACTTTCTATTGCATAATGTTCTCTATCTTGCATAGAAAATTAACTTCTCTTGTGTATATTCAACAACACAACCATTCCATCCACATATTCGATGGGCATGTTGAGATAAGGATATCCTCTTCCAACCAAGTCATCATGACTAGGTATGAAGATGAGAAACTATTGAAGCTAAAAGGCACATCGGTAAGGGCACATAATTTTGCACACCTCTCTCACCATGATGAAGGTACATTATCTTCCAATCTTTTGTGGGTGTCTCTGGTTTTATGACCATTCCAAAGAAGTTGAAATAATGCAATGCTTGTATTCTTGGCAAACATAGTAAGCAAGTTTTCCATGAATCATAGTCTAGAACATGTAGAAAATCATAGTTGATACACTCTGACTTGTGTGGCCCCATGCCTATTGCTTCTGCAAATGGTAATAAATATATCATGAACTTTCTTGATGATTACACCATGGTGTGTTGGGTTTATTTATTCAAGCACAAATCCAAAGAATTTGAAACATTCAAAAATTTTAATTTGTGGATTGAAAATTACTAGTAGAAAAAGTGAGATAAATGACCACGTGACTAAAAAAGTTAGTCATGTGATTGTTTGTAAGCTAAAAATGACTAAATTAGAGCAACCTAGCTAACAATGACAAAATAAAATGACTAATTTAGTCGTCGGGAAAAAAATACTCAGTGAAAAAACTATAAATGACTAAAAAAAAATATAAGTTCCAAAATACAAATGAACAATATTATTCTGGGTTGGCAGGAGCGGGTGGAGTCATTTATGACTCTAAGGGAAACAAAAAAAAGGAATACACCTGAGGAATTGGAAGGAAGACCAATAATGGCGCAGAGTGGTTAGCTTTAATTAAGGGACTGGAATTAGCAGGGGACAGTGGCATTGAAGAAATGGTGGTGATGGGAGATTTGCTAATAGTCATAAGAGAAGCTAGAAACTTAATGAATAATCGCAAAAATCTGACTAATAAGACACACTATCTCCTTAAATGCATTGTTGAAGAATTCAAAGCAATAAAATTTCTTCATGTGCTAAGAATACAAAACCAGCAGGCGGAATCAATGGCAAACAAAGGAGCAAGTCTAAATGGTGGAGTCCTTGTGTGCGATCAAATAGTCTATGACAGAGTTTGGATCCCTTAAGCTTGAAATCTTTAACTAAATATTGTTTGGGTTTCAAAATCCCTGGAGCAACAAGAATTCCCATTTGACCATCGAATACTTCCTAAATGGCGCAAACACTCATACCTCAAATTCTAATGATACGGGTTTGGTTTCTAATTTGAGACCTGAAGCATTAATGAAACGCATTTATGAAACCTCTAAACGATGGATAACCAATCAAGATACATTGAATGATGTGGGGAGTGTCTTAAAGCTAAGACGGTTTTTTAGCATGCGTCAGGTCCTGGGGTATGTCAGACCTCGGGATGCTATTTATTCTGCGAGAAGGAGAGGGGATTCTCACTCAGCTTGGCACCTGAAGAGGTTTTCTCCCGTGCATTACTCTGCATTTCTTTGCTTTACTTTCGATGCTTTCTTCCCTGCAATATGGAGAATACCAGTGAAGATGGTCTATCGTTGGTTTGCATCAGTGATCCCCCTCGGCCTCAATGTCTGAGGTGTAGAAAAAAATTTCGGAAACACAAGGGTAATCCTGCCCAGGATTTCTCGGTCCAGAGAGTTTATCAAGCGTCTGCAGGTACTCCGGTAAGTCCCTATAGTCACGCTCCCTGCAACATTGATTTCATCGATTTGGAAAATCAATGGAGTCCTACCCCGGAGCAAAAAGTCTATGAAAATATTGCCCCCCTTTGAAGTTCGATTGCTCCTCCAGCTCGGTTGAGGTTTTATCTCTTCTAAAAGAAATGGAGGACCAGGTAAGAATACTCTGCAACAAGAATTTAGATCTGAACAAAGCAATCACTCGCCTCTTCTCCCTCGTCCTAGCCACTCACTCGAAGGTAAAAAATAGTTGCAGACATGGTCACACTAATGTTGTCAACCCTAGCGAAAACGAGGAAAATGCCTCTTCTGTCCATTTGGAGCACAAGCTTGACTATATTACCAACAGGTTCAAAGATGTTGAAAAGAAAGTGGACAGTCTTCGAGTTGATATTGAGCATTATCTCTTAGGTTCGAAACTTGGTGAAAGCTCGACAAATGGTAGCCCCGAGAAAGTGAAGGCGTACCAGCAGTAAACCTGGGGATTCTCTTCTTTACGTTGTTATGTTATGACTCTTTTTTGTAATGGTCTCTCAGTTCAGTCATGTTATGTAATTATAAATTCGCTTCAGGTCGTAGGGAAGCCTGCTACAGGTTTTTGTAAAGTACTTGTAGGAAGAAGTTGCATCAATGTTCTGTTTCTATGGAAAGTTGGACATTCCAAAATATACATTAATTATCTGTTTTTGTTTGCTTATTCTTGAGAAGTTTGTAAGGAGATACAGTCTCCATACATTAGGGAAGTTACATGACAGTTTTAGATTAGCTAAGGATGAACAAGGAGTCACAGACTCAGTCCTTCTCTGGGAGCAATCCTTCTCCTTCTTTTTTGTAATATTCGTCTCTTTATTTTAATCAAAGCTCTTTACCCGTTTCTGTAAAAAAAAAACAATTTTATTATAAACATTATATTAAATATTTTATATTGCAAACATTAATATAATATTAGCTGCTTTTATATAAAACATGTAAAATTTATTGATTAAAAAAATTATATGGTAAAATGGTTCAATATGTTGGTGCAGTTGATGTTCGGTTCATTGTATGATCGGGGGAGAGGATCACATCACCTAGGGGCGAGCGCTCTGCATTATGCAGTGTTGGAGTGGGCATTTTGGGCAAGTGGCTCTAATTTTGCAGCAATGCTGCAGTGAAATTGACGTAGTGGCCGGCATGATTTGGGCGAGTGGCAATACGGTGCAGAGTTCATTGTTGAGCGCTCATTATGCAGTGCTGGAGGGAGTGTTGAGAGCGTGGACAATTTGATTTGGGGGGTTGTTGGTAAAACACCCCTTGCCAATTGCTTCCAGGTTATTGTTGGATGGAAGGGCTTCCTTAATGGACGAGATCCCTAAGTGTCAGAGTGGACATGATTTCCCTGAGTTCTTGCTCTCATTTTGCAGCAATGCTGTAGTGAAATCATGATTTGGGCGAGTGGTACAGTACACAGTTATTTGGGGCTTTGGGTATCGGGGGATTTGGGGTTTTGGGCCATTATAGTTATTTGGGGCTTTTTCAATTGGAGTGTGAGAGATCTGGTGCAGAGTGTTTACCTTGAGATTTTGGGAGTTTACCCTATAAAGACGGAGCCGACCAGACGGCCTAACAATTGGATCCATTGGGATTTGGGGTTTTAGTTATTTGGGGATTTTTCAATTGGAATCTATATAAATATGGAAACTGACATGGTGGATAAAACATACTTGTACTGAATGCGGAGGTTTTTGAAGAGGAGGACAAATAATTCAGAGTCAGAGTTGAGAACCTATGCAACGAATTCACAGATATGTGTGTTTCTTTTGTCTCCTTGTATTGTTTCACTAGATAACTCTTCCTGAATGATAGCCAAATATCATCTTATCTTTCTAGTAATGGTATTCTCTATGGCATTTTGCTAGCTAGAAATGGTCTTCTCTGTACTTATTCCTGGTTTTTTTGTTGATTCCAAGTCTACAATGAAGAATGGTTCCTTGCCTGGATATTATTGGCATGAGTCCCTATAGGGTGGGAAAGGATAACCTGTCCATTTTAGGAACTGCATAATTATATTTCACGGAGACTTAGTCCATTAAGCCACAGTTCACGAGCTATGGTTCATTATGCCCTGGTTCAACTTCACTATTGTTGTTTGGTAGGTTTGTTTAAGCATGGTATTGATTGGTTAAAGACGCTTCCGGTCACAAATGTAAGGGTTTCAAACCTATATCCAGTCTGTATAGATAAAGTAGCTTGTGCGTGGTTCAAGCCAGACCACTGTCAACATGCTATAGTGCGTGGACCAAGCCACTAAGCATAGGAGGTAAAGCCACCTAATTGTATCATCTTTCATTGGGATTATCCATACACAAAAGAGAGATAATTCGAATGTATCTTATTTAAGGTTGCCATACTATTTTATTTTACGATGCTTTGGACATGACCTTGCACCTCTTGAACCTGCTTGGACTAGACAAGGTGTTCCTTACCTTAACCAACCTTGCCTACATGGATTCTTTGAAACCCCATTGACCTATTTAGGGCCACTTGTTGAACATTTAAAAAAATATGTTCTATTTATCTTATATAGCCAACCTTTTTTCCAGGATAAAATGCTCTCCCACTTGATCTCAATCATCAATCCGAAAAATTATTGAATAGATGTGGACTCATAAAATATGACAAGCACTGTCTCATGGAGGTAAATTCCCTTAAAAAGGTACACAGTGAATCTGTCACAAAGTTTACCACTCACTTCTGAAAGTTCACCACTAGATTCCCGAGGTCGTAAATCCATCTAAACCTATTTCAAGTTAATCCTCTTCATTTGAGGTTGAATTCTCTTTGCCCCTAAGCGAAAAATATATACAGACTTGACTCTTCAATGATGTAGAAGACCTTAAGAGTAACATAACTATGGTCGAGATTCTTTTCAGAACTAGGTTGGTCTCTCCCGAGCCCTGAGGATTCAATGAGAAAGGGGAAGGAATTAGGAAGAAGTAACAATACTCTGTAAGGTCATGGAGAATAATATTAAAGAGTCAAGCAAAATTAAGTAGTGCATTCAGTTGCAGGTTCCACCCCTCCATCTCGTAATTAGTTACTTTAAAGTCAAGTTCACTCCAAGAGACCTCATGTCATACTTGAGAGAGAAACCATAATAGAGGATATGTAGGCCCCTCAACCTTAGAAACCACATGCTAATTATATCCACCCCTCTAGTGTGCAAAAGGGAATACTATGGACCTAAGAGTTTGATGTAACCGTTTTGAATGTTTTGAACTCAATAAGAGTTTTGAATGTTTTGAATAGTTCAATGTTGGTACCAATATTGAATTGGTACCAACTCATTGGGTGAACTTTGGAGTTCCTCCATGAGAGGTGAGGTGGTAAAAACATAAAAGGAGAGGAGTGTAACTATATAATAGGAGGATGATCCAATTCAAATTTATTTATTCCCGCTACCATCAGTTCTAATTAACATCATTGCAAGGGTACCAGGGGGATTAATGTAGGCTAAGACAAAGATAGTTGCAGAAGGAGGAAACACCAAAACCATGAGACAAGCATAACAATGAATAGTCTATGGTCAAATCAGATCATGATAAAGTTGCTAAGTATGAATGACCCTGGATCCCATCATAAATGATATTGATATATTTTCACCATCCAAAGCACTCAAGCAAAAGAGAGTTCTCTCAACACAAAGGCCTCAAAGTGTTAAGATCATAGGAACTCAATAATTGAATGCATCTTCTTTCAACTTTTAGCACGAAATTGGTAAGCTTAATATTCCCATGCCTCTCACTAAATTTTTGCAACATATAAAACATTAGAAAGGGGTAATTAAATATCTGGAAATTGAAGCGTCAACTAAAGAGAAAATCTCTAGCCCTCTGTCAACTCAAGACCTGATCTTGTCTCAGAGAAATGATGAATGGTATTGAGCCGTGAACGCTCCTTTGAGCCAATCTAATAAACATATCTGACGGTATCCCTAGTGTCATAGTATGGAAACATGCAGATCATCATGACCTCCTTAGTCCTCCATTCTATCTTACCTTAACATATAGAACCTTGACCTCCACAATTGCTTGTATGGTTATGGAGCATCGCACTCCTTGATGCCATTTTATATGGTGACAAAATTGAGCCTATACATTACTTAATCATACAAGGATTTGTACTCCTTTAATGAAAAAAATAGTGCAATGTTTAGATATGATCAAGGATCTAGTGGAAATCCCATTTTTAACTGGTTTATGGGGTATATGATGTGCTTCCAATACAGTTGGAATTTCCACTGATGAAGTTGCTTCAAGAGATAGTACAAGAACTAGACATAGTTTAAAGAAGTTGGTATAATTTTTGGAACAAATAAATTAGATACATTAAAAGTAGAAAAAGTCCCAACATAACATGAAAAACATTTTTTATAGGAAGGCTAGACCAAATTTTAAGAGGATTATATTTCTTACTATGATATAATAGACATGAACACCTTGGCAAGCATGGACTATTAAATAACCTATGGCTTGGGCCTTTCATGATTGAAGGTGTTAAAGGTACCAATTATGTCCTCTTGACTAATTTGGAAGGTTAATCTTTTAAGTTGCCATTGAATGGGAAACATATAAAACATTAAATATCCAAAAAGATGCTAAGTACCCATCCCTTTGTACATTGGTAGTTTAGGATGTTTTCGTTCCCTTGGTAATCAATATGTCAACCACTGGATCTATGATGGGTCAACCCACCCCCTTTTGAGGATGATAACCAAACATCATCTTATCTTTCAAGAAATGGTCTTCTTTGTACCATTTTGCTAGCTCAAGGGACCTTTTTCTTCCAATTTATTAACATTGATGTTTATCACTTGCCTGCTTCTCCCGAACCCATAATATAATGCACGGATAGTTTTAATTCACTTGCTAGCTACCTTGACAAATGTAGCTCTCTCTTTGGTTGCATAGTGAATTCAAAATATTCAAAATTGTTTACGTTCATTTCTCTCTTTGGTTGCATAATGAATTAAAAACATTCAAAACTATTTATGCTCGTCTCTCTCTTTGGTTGCATAGTGAATTCAAAACATTCAAAACTATTAGCTAGTCACTGTGAAGTTAAAATCTTTAATATGATATTTTGATATAATTGTTACTTTGGTAGGAATATTTTTGGTTACGGTTTTTTTTAACATTAATATTGAAACTAAGCAGATTGGTATTTGTGTTGATATTTTGTCTGTCATAAATTTAAATATTTTTAAAATAAAATGAATCTCAAATAAAAGAGATGTTTGCGTTTCAATATTTAGATTTTGGATTGTCCTCTAGAGGTTTACATGTCTCTAGAATCAAATCTAATATGTCTGGTAAACCAATTTGACTATCTTCTTAATCCAACATTGATGGTCCAACCTGAATTGGAGTAGTCACCACACCGAATACATCTGTATGACTTAGTTGGGTGTTAAAGCCCAATTTAAGGGTATTGCTGTCCCTCTACACTACCATTTGAAATCCTCCATATTCCCTTGGTTTCATCTTCAAATTATGCCTCCTAAACATTTCCTTAGCTATTTGTCACCATGCTGACATGGAAGTGATGGCCAACTCAATGTTGGTCACATCATTTTTGTATTTATGTCGCATCTTCAATCAACTTTATAGAACCTATCATTGCATTTCTTTGAAGTAGTATACAAATATTTCAATCTATCATCATGTAGCTTCATATTTCCAACCCCTTGTTAGAGTGAGCTACAAAATCATGTTCAATAATGTTCAAGCCTAAAACCTCAAGCATGCCTTAATGGTGCCTTGTTAATGGAATTGTGAATGGTTTTGATGCAGTTCTGTTGAGTCTCTAGGTCTCAAGATATTCATATTCTATTTGATTTCACTACCCTCTAGGTCTCCACTTCTGTCCATTAATCTGCCTGAGGATATAAGGCAGTGATTTTTTCACCTTGACATCAATGTATGACTGTGTTGCTTTAGAAAATCACAAAGGACTATGTTTCCCTTATTTAATATTATGAATGTTGAAAATTTAATTAAAAAATAGTGCAATGTTTAGATATGATCACAAATCTAGTGGTGTGTCTAGTCCAAATTGTTTGTAGACACATCTCGATGGATGCAATAGTTACTGATGTTCCTCCTACTTATTTCATGCTTCTGTCCAAAGATGAGTAAAATGTTAGGGAGCATTAAATTTGATTTGTATTATGCTAAGATCGAATTAGGAGATTGCTACATGGATATTTATAACCCCCAATTAAATTAGGCGAACAAGACACTTAATTTGGAGGCATTTTATATAGTTTGACTGAGGAAACGTTTTATTTCTATGTTTTCCCTTGGCCATGTTTGTACATGGGGATTCTAATCCTGATGGAAATGCAGATGATTTTGATGATTTGTCACCTTAACTTGTTATCTTGTCACCTTTACTTGTTATATTGTCACCTTAACTTGTTATCTTGTCACCTTTACTTGTTATATTGTCACCCTAACTTGTTATCTTTTTATGAGTATAAAGACATAATGAATGAAATACATGTATGATTCCCTATTATATTTAGTTGTTAACAACTGATGGTAGGAAATTAAGTAGATCTTTCTATATGTTGATTAAATTTTGATATTATTTTTTGTTTTGCATATGAGGTCCATTGACACATTTACATTATCACAACCTTGAACATTTGCCTATTATAAGCATGGGGATCCTTTGACTGTCTAATATTTTGAACATGTTGCACTACTTGGGCGACTTAGAACCACCAATCTATGTCTTGAACCCCACGACCTTGGTATACACTCATAGGCCCATAAGATTAGGAGAAGCTTTAATATCATGGCACCTTAGTGAACTTGATGCATCTTGGATTTGGTACCAACATATCACCACTGTTGATGTAGATTGGTTTAGTTTAAATGGTTGTTAATAGGACCACCACCCTATGGGAATAACAATATTGATTAATGTGCCATGATAACATTGCTTAGGACCGTCGATTTGCATCCATTGGCCAAGGTGTGAGTTTTTCACCCTTTCAGTTGAATCAATGTTTTCCAAAAATATATTCTTAGGTTATGGAAGTCTAGTTCATGCCCTTTAGTCTTCTCTTTATCTAATCTAGTTGTTGTGTTTTGAAAATCGCATATCATGCTTATGGGGTTGGGGTTAGATGGTTCCTTTGTTGTTCATGCTCTCTCCTTGTTCTCTTTTGGCCCATAATTGGCTCCTTTGATTTTCTCTGGTGAGTATTATGAGCTATCACTTTCCATGTGAATTTGTTTAGGGTGTTGATGGAAGTGTTTCCCATTTTTTAGATGAGGATTTTCAAGCCCAATCATTTTCATTTGAATTGTAGAATGGCATTGAACTATTCATCTGGATACGGGCTTACCATTTACCACATCTATGTCATTATTATGATGCATGCATGTGACGACAAGTGTCCTTAAACCATATACGTATCTGTGTGAGTTGTATTGATGCTCATACCTCCTACAATCAATGCATGGTTAACCTAGTGAATTTTTGCTTGTTTTACTTGCGAAAAGGTCTTTGGACACAACTTATATGTTTGTATGCAATGTTTTAACTATGGGTAGACCCATGGTTGGAACCAAAATATTTGTGTCTACACTTTTGACCTCTCCTCTCTGTTTTACTAAGAAAAAAACTTACCAGGCCATGATCCAAGGGGAGGTCAAAGGAAATAAACCCCAGGCATGCAAAATACTCAAACCTTATGGGAATCCCAACTAGTAGAAACAAATTGATATTGGTTGTATACATCTTCTAGGTGCTTCCCCTGTGACAACGAATATTTTTTTTAATTGCCTGTGATAACACTAAGTGTAAGGGGTCATACCTTGTAAAATATCCATTCAATTTTATCAGGATTGACCTTGTAAGAAAGAGGGTTATCACTGCAAAAAGAAAGCTTTTCAATGGACAAATAAAGTGTTCCTATGACTGGCCCAACAATAGTTGACAAGTAGCAAGTGTATGTCTTATGTAGTTGTTCTTTTGGGGAGGTTTCAAATGTATGTTGGAAAATATTTTCATAGCCACCTTCAGTAAGCACTTTGGTCCCTTGAGCAAGCCTCTCCATAGTTGTGTCTGCAATACTAGGGCCTGTTGGTGGACTAAAAGATCATTCCATCTAGGAGGAGCCATTCTGGGCATGTTCTATCCCTAGTAGATGATAAATATAACACAACATTAGTCAAAATGTCATATGAAATCCAATCAAAGGTGATGAATAAAAGGTGTTTTGAGGTCTGGGCAATGTAGCAACCTTGAGTAGGCTTTCTGGGCACTTTATAGCAGTAAGGTAGTCATAAAATAGTCACCTACAACATCCCTCATCATACATGTATCGGCCTTAAAACAACAATAAGATGGTTGATCTTAAATCCCAGGCATCTTTTAGCCTCGAAACAATGGTACACAACAAATCTGGGTCTGGCGGTTTTCATATTGCAAGGAATATACTGCGTGTTGTTCATTTTTATTTTAAATTTTAAAATGTTTCCTATTAATTGTACAAACGTATGATATAGAAATGCAATCGTTCTTCCATTATTGTTCTATTGCTTCAAGTGACTGCTTGTGAATTGTTGGACTTCATGAGGTGAAGAAAAAGTGTGTGAGGCGCAAATTAGATCACACTGGTAAAGCTGAAAGCTTGACAAAATATGAGCGCCTTCATAGAGAACATGTGATTGAGAATGATGCATATTTTTCATCTCTTGGTTTTAATAATAGGCAAATAGGATATTATTTGTTTAACAGTACTTAATTTTTAATAGGCAAAAACTTTACATATATAAATACTAATATGATATATTTTTTGTTTTATAGGCAAGAAAAAGTTTGCAAAGAAAAACCGGAGAAAAAATCAAGGGAAAGTAAAGATAGATTAGTGTCACCAACTCGTAGAAGAGAACGCATTAGTGATTCAACTAATGTAGTTGATGAAAAGAAGAGTTGTGGTGATGTGCAACTTGATATAACACATGATGATGTGCAACTTGATACAACACATGGTGATGTGCATCCCGAGGAGCATAATCCTCTATTAACACAAACTCTACAAGACATCATTGTTCAAAATGAGAAAAAAGAACTTAGATCGAGTTTGCATATGCTTTATTCAAAATTAATGGACATTTTTGAAGGCACACCTACAGAGACCGGTATTGAGCTACCTATTGCCACACTTGCTGTGGCCAAGGAGCATGCATGTCTGATTAATGCAAGTCATGAAGATATACCACTTACATATGGAGTGCCTCAAAATACACCTCCTGCATCTACGAATTTTGATGAAAATGGATCAGCCAAAAATATTGGTAGTGATTCAAAAGATGTGTCCATTTTAGTGAAAAGACAAAGATTGAGCCAAGATTGGTACATGTCTATGGAGAGGAATGCAAAAGAAAGAAAATTAGAATGAAAGAAGCTATTCTTGTTTGAGGTGTCGAAAGATGGTGAGCCTATGGGGCAAAATGCAGGGAGGTGGTCCACCAAGTTGGCTGCACGATGTAGGGATCATTTGAATATTTGCAAGTCAAATTTTGCAAAGCAATATCCAAGAGTTGTGGAAAATGTTATACAAAAAATGGAAAATTCTTTTGAGAGTGTTGGTGGACAAATATTTAGAAAATCCTACAAGAAAAGGATGAGAATTATGATGAACAATTTTAGATACAATTGTAGAAAAACAATCATGGAGGGAAAAGACAGGACATATTCCTCTCTAACTCCCAAACAGTAGGAGGCATTGGAGGAAACTATGCATTCCTCATAATATTTGTCAAAGAGGAACATAGGTAAGAAACAAGAGATACTGTGAGGGATACATATTAATTTGGTCGAGGCAGGTTGCAGGCCGGAAAAGACAAACTTGCAGTAAGTATATTGCCTTTTGGTTGAATTTATGTCATGTTATTTACTTGGATTTGTTTATTGAACTAATTCCATGTTAAAACTTCACATTGTCTTTTAGGTATAATACAATAAAAAGGAACCAAGTGTAGAATATGTTGTGAATTATATGGCAGCATTGGGTTCTAGCAAATCTGACAGTGCGATCCAGCAGAAATCTAAATCGCTGCCAAATATTTTGCATCCATCTGTTGGAGTTTAAACAGACACAACTGTAACAACCACTATAAATGTAGATGTCAACATGAATTATGGGTACCAACATTTAATGAAATGCATGTATCGGATCAATGATACAATTTTGAACTTGGTTTCCTCCGTTACGCCAATAGTTTCTACATGGAACCAGAGAAGGACAGTGATTCAAATGAGGTAAGTTTGTTGTATTGATGAAGGGTATTCCATTATAATCCACTTTTCTCTTGTATTTTGGATCTAGCACTAGTACGTTTATTATGTAAAAGAGCATCGGTGTCTAAAATTTGAGTAGGTATCAGTTCATGGAAATGAATAAAAGGAACTGGTTAGTTGAAATAAATAGATTTTGTATGTTGTTGTGGTGAATTTTTCCAGGTCGCGGATATGTAAATATAGTTTTTATTTATTTTATAGATTGTGTATGGTGCTGTGGTGAATTTTTCCATGCTGCTGATATGTAAATATGTTTTTTTCTTTTTTCTTTTTACAAATTTCCAATTAATTATTAGAGAAACAAATATTTTTATAGTAATATATATATTTTATATTTTAACTATTGTGTTTCGAAAAGCATGTTGGGTACACCTTTGTTTATAGTCACAATGTAAAAATCATTCATATATTTAATTGATAATGTAACATTTTGCAACATTAGACAATCCAGTAGAAGAAGAAACCTATTTTATTATATACGAATAAGAACCCAGATTATGGGAAAACATAAAGGTCGTCGATAATCGAAATGTCATTTGACATTGTTACAATTATTTATTACTTATCCTGATCCAATTGAGGTGATATGTCCACATTACAACTAATTTTTGTTTTCCACAGATAAAAATTCCAAAATATACAACTTGCAGTAACAACATTCAAATGTATTGATCATCATTCATCGCTTCAAGTGTTGTAGTCACTCGGGTTACCTCCATGCCCCATCTCTTCATCATATTTAGGGGACATTCTTCCTAAGTTATTTGAAATGATTTGTTGATTGAATTTATTTCATTCCATATTTTCATGTTCCATACACAAGCATAAAAATAAAGTGTGATGAGTATATATACATTTATAGATAATATAGTATACATAACCGCATAAATGGAAAAATGTATCAGTTCGAAAAGTGAGCCATAAACTTCACACATATTTTGGAAACCATTCCTCATGCCGATCCTCAATAAATCATCCATTGGATCCTCTCCATAAGTTGATTCATGTTAGTTTCATACTCCATGGCAAAGCATATATATAATTAAGGTTTTCTTATTGTTCCATTAATTATAAAATAAGGGACATTATAAAACAATATAGCTACTTACAAATTGTTCATTTTTTTTTTCTTTCAATGTGGTTCAAAACCCTATAGAGGAGTTGCTATGTCCATGGGGAGAATTCATAGGGGGCCTCACCTCTTCGGCTTTGATTATAGATCCTAACCCAGTGGGGACATCAAGTGAGGCACTTATATATCAATGCATAGCAACCCAAGGATTTGACCACGAGACCTTCTACTTATAACTCACAGCTCTCAACCACTTGAGCTAACCCATTGGGATTACAAATTGTTCAATTAACCCTTAATACCCCAACATATACTTACAACCCTTACTTAATCCAATGTCAATCAAATGATCGGATCGCTCTTCACTGTATCTGAGCACCTGTTAAAAAACATCCATGTATGATTTTAAATTAATTATGATATTAACATCAAATAAATATGAAATCTGAAGCAAACCACAAGTACTCACAAACTTTGTGATCAATTATTTTTTGCCTTATCGTCCCATAGGATGCACTGAATGGGTGGCATTTTCTTTTCATTTTTGCTACAACAAAACAATTGAAAATTAGTATTTCATGCGATAATTAAACTCCCTGCACATTAAAAATAAAACAATGATTACATACGTTTGATGCATGTTGTTGTTGGGATGGCTCCCCCTGCAATGTGGTTATGTTCATTTCTTTGACCACCTCATGGTACAACTTTTTTTGACATCCCTACTGACATATTTAAGATATCATGTTGTTTTGCTTCTGGAATTTTAGAAATCATCCTATGAAATGAAAAGCACAATGAAAAAAGATAAATACTTATATGAAAATAAGCATGGAAAAAATATTAGCAAAGTATGTTTTGGACTAGTAGGTACATATTAAAGAAACGCTTCTGCATGTTTTGGACTAGTATGTACATATTAAAGCATGTTGTTGTTGTATGTTTTTGCCAATGCAAGTCTCACTAGTCTCAGTTCCCACTGCTCAAGAAACGCTTCATGTAGTTTAATTATAACCTGATTCTTAGAGTCATTGGATTGATTTTTGTACTATAAATGAAAAGTACATCTATATGTTCTTTCCACTATATCCTTCAAAGTTTTATAAAACTTTCTTTCCCTCTCATTAACTTCCAACACCACTCCCATTGACCTGATGACTAAATCATCATCATTTACATTCTTCTTAATTTTTATCTTTTTAGGGCATCCTATTTTCTCACTCTCCGTCCCTGCAAAACATTCAACAAATTTGAAATCCAAACTTTGAAACATGATAGCAGCCATTCTTGAGATGCATTGTTAGTAAGAATTAAAAAAAAAACTCATGTTTTTTTTTATAACTAAAACGAATATATTGTATTAAAAAAAAGGAATAGATGGGTCGTGGATGGAGCCAAAACTGGCTGAGTACAATAATCAAGAATTCAATAGCATAGTGCTACATGATGAAAAAATTCTTGTTTATTTATTTATTTTTGGACAGTTGATGTCTGTAGGCCGTGAAGATGGTCTTCTGTCAGATGAAATGATCTTTAATCAGAGCTAGTGTTTGGATACTATAGAGAGGAGTTGGCCTACTCAATGTCCATTGTAAACTCCTGGAAGATGTCCTCGTTCATTGATTTATGGAGAGGAAGCGAACAAATAAAGGGGCTCGAAGTCCAGCATGTGCTCTCGTGAGGTATCTAAGACCTGTGCTTTCTGCAAGAGAGCATAGCCAGCTGTATGATATTTAGTGTATCTTTGAAATCAAAATGGAGGCGATGATACGATGGAGTCATTGCAGTTGCATCTCTGAGTTGGTTGTGGTGTGCACAAATCATTTACATCTTCTCAGTCGAAATATTCGAATGAATTCTGCAAGAAAGGGCAGCTCAGGGAATATGACGGTGGCAAGGATTTTTGTTGGTGAATTCGATCTTTCTGAATTCAAGATTACTTCCAGTGTTTGCTTCCAAATCAGCATCGTAATTTAGATATCTCATAATGTGATATGCTTTGAATTGCCTGAAGGAATCTGCTATTCGCCGGATTCGATGGATAATTCGTTTTAAATCCAAGTTGTTGAAGTCTATATTCCCATTGAGAGCTCCGATGATGACCATTGAATATCCGAACACTTGTAGTCTATTAATTTTTTGTTCTTTAGCAATTTGGCAGCCTTTTAGAAATGCTAAGGATTCTGCTAAATTGTTAGAACAAGTTCCCAAACCCCACTTGAAACTTAATCTCGGGGCACCTCCGTTGAACAACAGAACACCTCCAGCCCCTGCCACTCCAGGATTTCGTTTAGATGCTCCATCAAAGTGTAAACTGTCCATAGTTTGCTTATTCCTCCAGTTTTGAAAATCAGAGATGGGAAGTCTGATAAGCCATGACGGTGGATAATGAGAATGTAGATTGGGAATTTTTTTCTTTGGGCATTAGGAGGTGGTTCCGATCCAATTCAGCTCACTTATGTTTAGGTTTGTATCCATCTTGCGATTGGAGGCATTCAAGCATTCAATGAGAAAGCCCTTGGCTTGTCCATCAACTTGTAGGGGGTGTAGTGGGTTTCGTGGAAAATGGCCTTATTTCTGGCTATCCAGATTTTCCAGCAGATGAACTTTGGGAGGGTTATCCAAATGTGGGACCAGAGCTTTTTTTTGGACAGGGGAAGAAGATAAATGGCTTTCCAATCCTTAAAAAGGTATTTGGTGGTGCTGAAGGATAACATATCGATATTAAGATCATGAAGCATAAGATTCCAAACATTTTTTGAGAAATGACAGTTCATGAAAATATGATCTAAAGTTTCAAAGTTCTTGGGACAGAGAGGGCATCGGTGTGGTCCGATAATTCCCCTTTTGATTAGGTTATCTCCAGTGAGTACCTTCCGATGGATAAGGGTCCAGATGAAGAAGTTTATCTTAGGGAGTCCAAATGAATTCCAAACTATCTTCCACAAGCTTTTTCTTGAGTCTTCATGATTATGGATAGCATTGAAGCCTATGGAAGTAGTATAAGTTCCTTTTGGACCCCATCCGCGTTCATCATTGTCTTGTAATTGTGTAGGAGCACATCCATTTAATTTTTCAATGAGTAGACATCTGGATGGCTCAATATTGGCTGGAATCGATATGTTTTTCCAACTCTGCCATACACCAAAAGTATCCTAGAGACTAAAGTCATTTAAAGTTTTGAATCCAAGCTGCGTAAGCCATTGGACTATTTCGTTGAGCTCTTGGTAGTCCTGTAGTGGCTTATTTCCCGTTATCTTATTAGTGAACATGTTTATTTTTCTGCCATCTCCTGGAACCCAATAGAGTTCTTGGGAGATGAAACCCCGAGCGACCTTGCATAAAGACCAAATCGAAGTGCCTTTCGAGGTTGGTCTACTGTCCAAGCATCTTAGTTTATCGTTGTTGAGATATTTTCTTCCTAGTAGCTGACTTACATGATGTTGATTGTTATGCAGGATTTTCCATAATAATTTTCCTCCCAGTGCTAGATTTTCCTGAAAGGGGTCACGGATTTGGAGTCCGCCTGAATATTTTGGATGAGTTATGGTTTTCCAGTTCACTAAATGGATTTTATTTTCATTGTTTTTTCCTCCTGACCAGAGGAAGCCTCTCAAAACCTTGCTGATTTGTTCAGATACTCTTTTGGGTGCCAGAAAGATGGACAATTGGTAGATAGGTAGAGCTGATAAGATTGCTTTCACAAGAATTAATTTCCCAGCTGTGTTTAACCACTGACCTCCCCATCTTCTGATTTTAGATTTTATCTTGCTAATTGTGTCATCCCAAATTCTGGAGCTTGCATATCTCTGAGTAATTGGTAGACCTAAGTATGTAAAATTGTCCCATTGATTGTGAACTCTAATACCGAGGATCTTGCTAATGTTGGAAGCAGTTGCATTATTCATGTTCCAACTATATACTGCGCTTTTAAGAAAATTGATCTTGCCTCCTGAGGCGTTGCAGTATGAGATTAAGTCATGTTTGAAGTTTCGGGCAATATTGGCTGAACCACCTCCCAATAGTAGAGAATCATCAACGAAGAAAGTGTGGTTGAGGGGCATGGAATAAGAGCTGAGATTGAGACCAGGTAAGAAGCCTAAGTTTAGATCCGAATTCAATTTTATGTTGAGAGAGTCAGCCATAAGTATGTACAGGAAGGAGGACAATGGGCATCCTTGCCTAATTCCGCATGTGGCTTGGAAGGAATTACTGGGTCAATCGTTGACAAGGGGAGCGATCCAAGGCCCTTTAATGCAAGCTGAGATCCAACTAATGAATGTTTCTCCAAATCCAAATTTTTTCAAAACTTTAAATAAGAATGAGTGTTTGACGCGATCGAATGCATTTGCCATATCGAGTTTAATCAACATACCTATTTCCTTCCGAATCTTGCTGGAATGTATAGCTTCCTATGTTAGAATGACGTTGTCAAGGATGTGTCTCCCCTTTAAGAAGCCTCCTTGATTATCTGAGATAATTTTGCTGAGCATAGGCTTCATTCTGTTTGCAAGCATCTTGGCAATGATCTTATAGGATGAATTGCATAGTGAGATAGGTCGAAATCTGACAAAGGAGTTTGGATTTGTCTCTTTTTGGTATGAGTGCGAGGAAGGTGGAATTGGTGCGTCCACATATATTTGTTGATGAATGGAAGCTCCTTATCATTCTCATGTTGTCTTTTTTGATATACTGCCAGCATGCTTCGTAGAAGTGTATGGAATATCCATCTGGCCCTGGCGCTTTGTCAGGATCAAAAGACCAGATGGTGTTGGTAACTTCCTGCTCTGTAAAAGGCTTGAGAAGGACTTCGTTGTCTTCAGGCGTGATGCTGTTCGGGATGTGCTCTAGGAGAATCCGCTCATCTTCTTCACCATTATTGTCATCCTCAGTGTATAAGCTTGAGAAATGGTTATGAGCTGCAATTTTGATATTTTCATGTCCATTGACAGACAAACCATTTTCAATTTTGATTTCAAAGATGTAATTAATTGACTGTCTGATTTTGGTTTGCTTGTGGAAGTATGAGGTGTTCCTATCACCAGCCTTGAGCTAGGTGCTGCGAGATTTCAATCTCCAAAATTCTTCTTCCTCGTGAAAAGCATGGTAAGCCTTGGTCTGATACTTGGTTTCTTTTTGTAGCATGATACTATCGATGGGATGATCATCCTGTAAGATTTGGATGGAGGGGGGCAATTAGTTTTTTCCCATTCCTTTAGTGCCTTCTTGGTGACGATGAGCTTTTGTTCCCCAACAAATCTGGGAGAACCGGAGATGGGGGTATTCCAGGATTTGTCGAGTATGTCCCAAAAGCTTGTATGATCAAGCCATTGTGGACTGAATTTGAACGGAATCGGGCCAAGGTCCTCGTTGTCTTTGAAGTGGATATGGATCGGCTTGTGATCCGAAGCCAAGTTTACCATGAATTTTGAGACAATTGTTTGTCTATCATTCAAGAGGCTGCTTTGAACAAGAAATCTATCCATCCTGGCCATTATGTTTTCTTTGCCAATTCGCTTGTTGGACTAGGTGTATTTTCCCTTCTTGGGTTTGATGTCTAGTAGGTCCCATTTTTGTATGAGAGCTTCTACATGAGATCTGAGAATATCCTTTCCAGGAAGACCTCCCTTTTTTCAGATATGGAGAGTGTAATGTTCATATCCCCTGCTAAAATAATATTATGAGGTGTATATGCATCTAGGAAATCTTCCAAAAATTTCCAACAGTCTTTTTTTTTCAGTGTAAAGGTTAGGGACATACATATTGAAGAGCGCAATTTGGCTATTGCTTTGTATGTGAGTGAGTTTAGTATAGATCCAGTGCTACGTGGAAAAGGAGTTGAGAAGGTGGAATTTGTCGGAAGACCATAGGGTTGCTATGTCGCCGGATGCCCCTCTAGCGCTCACATCAATTCCTGCATTTTTCTTCCATTTTTCACTTCCAATGTCAAGGATGACCTTTTCGTCGAGTTTTATCTCTTGGAGTAGGAGGATGTCAGGCCTATCAATTTTCTGGAGGTCTTTGAATGCTTCTATTTTGCTAGGATTCCCCAGTCCTCTGCAGTTCCAAGAGACCAGCTTCATTATCTACTATTATGGGCAGAGGAGGATCCTCCTCCTGCCAAGTCTCCCACTTTCTTTCCTGCTAATCGTGCTCTGGTGTTCCTGCTGAAAGCCATGTCTATTGCTGCTTGGGAACCTTGGAATTTCTCAGGTTCTGCTTCTTCTTCTCTTAGGTCTTTGCTTGTTTTTCGACCTATCTTTTTGGAGGATCGGTCAATGAGATCTTTCAAAGATGTACGGGATACTATAGGTTTAGCTTTTGTGATTTCAGCATAGGAGGGCGTGCCTTTGGTCCTATTGGGGCTTGGGGTTTTTTGGGGCTGAAGTTCTATTGGATTATCTAGGGTTTGGGATGCTTCTTGATATTCTTGTTGCTCATGGATTTCTCCTTCTTCTGGGGCTTCGGGGTCTTCGTGGATTTCTGGCATTTCAAGAGTTCTGAATCTATTCCTGTTGTTGCTGGCCGTAGGATTTTGGAGCTGATGGTCAACTTTCATTGAGCTTTGACCTTTGGAAGATATTTTTGGTCCTGTCTTGACACTTTTTTGAGTAGTTATCCATTGTTCTTTTTTCCCTCCTGGCTCTGGATCTATTGGTTTCTTCTTGCAATATCGAGCAAAGTGCCCATATTCGTGGCAATACCTGCATTTGAATGGGATTTGCTCGTAGTCTAGTTCTTGGATGTGTGACCAGCCTGCCACGGTGATATTTATAGATTATGGGAGACCTTGTTCCAGATCAACTTCAACGCAGATCCTTGTGCATAAATACTGATCTTTCCTGCCAACTTTGTCAATGTATTTTCCAAGCATGTTTCCAATGGCTTCTAATGATTCAGAATTCCAGCAATGAAGAGGGAGGTATGGGAGCCTTACGCAAACTAGAACTGCGGAAGGGATGTCTTGGGTTGGATCAAAGTCAGGATTCTATTTGTTTAGGTATAGCCCTTGTGGCCCCATGAAGTATGGCCCATTCCTGAAAATCAATTCTCGAACGTGCTTGTTTTCGAAAACAAAAGCAAAGAAGCCTTTCCCTAGGAGATAAGAGTTGACTCCTTCCGAGATTAGGGGTTCCAGTTTTTTTGAACCCATGTATCAGTAGTTTTTGGAGAGGGCCACAGGCCTATGAATTGACCTATTAAACCTCGTTTTGAGAGATTAATAGCAGTTTTGCATGGTTGCTCAATCAGGAGAGCTACCGTGGGTATTTCAGAGAGCTTTTTCACGAATTTTTTCTTCTTCTGAGAAGCCGACATAGTATTTTTTCCTTGGGAAGAGATAAGCTTCATAAACTCATTGAGTTTCGGTGGGGGGACAGGGGGTCCAGGGGGGACAGGGGGACCTAAGGCCGAGATTGGAATTCTTCCTACTGGTTAGGGCCAGATCTGTCAGAGGGTCAGATCGCGAATGGAGACAGGGTCTCCACTGGATCTTTATGATGCAGTTGGATCTTCCAGATTTAGGGCGACAAAGCACGATCTCGTTGTTCAGACAGATGAGATCCCAAGCACCTGATCGATCAGTCTCAAGGCCCTTAGAGGGTGCCCATAGAGGAGGCCCGCAAAGGGTGTTCGTAGAGGAGGCCCGCAGAGGATCGATGGATGCTCGCCAAGTGCAGAGGATGCCCGCCAAGTGAAGAGGATGCCCACCAAGTGCAGAAAATGAAAATCGTTGGGGTTTAATGATGTCTCTAAGAAGAAAAAAAAACCTCATGTTAATCACCCATTGATCCACATAATTCCTAAGTTACCAATAATTTCTTAAAGTTTTTTTGCTCTTCTTCACTCAGATTATGAACAATATTATAGAGTTTCTTTAAATTTTTGCTCTACATGACACATATAAGCCAATACATATCATTAAAACATGCAAATAATTCCAATATATTGATTTCATATTAAAATTACAAAAACTTACCATGTTATTTGTGTTGGATGTGTTTCCCTTGCTCCATTCGCTGTGATTTTTATTCCTTGATATTTTATGGGCCATCTTTTATCATTGAACACCCTGCATAATAAAACACATAAATTATGATTTTTTTTTACACAATAAGTAAATACTTTTAGGTAAAAATACATTCGGGACAAACGGTGCGCACATTACAAAAATTATGCACCTGTGCGCCATATATGATACAACACATCAGTGCGTAATCTATGTATAATGCACACCAAAAATGGTTTTTAATTTTTTTAAATAAACAAATTCAAATGACGAGTCTTAGAAATATAAACACATTGTGCGTCTTTTCTATAAAATGTGCACCAAAAACTGCGTAAGCATTTTTTGAAAAAAAAAATTGACGAGGACAGTTTGGACAAGTCAGCTTCGAATTGAAACACATTATGATCTTGGTCCAAGAGCGAACCAAAACCCCATATACTAATATTGTTGGCCATGTAAACTGTTCTTTAGTTTTCAAGATAGACCCAGGTTCTGCGCGGTTCAAGGAACCAACAAAACCCCTTTTCACTGGCCCTTTCTGCAACAGTCTGCGAGCAGACTGAGGTCTCACCTGAGGCGAAGTTACAGGGAGGTTGCAAAATCGGGTTTCCACCACTGGTGATTCGCGCTTCAACAGACATGCGAGCAACGTGCTACAGGACTCACGCTGCGAACTGGGGACTTCGCGAAGTTCACCTACTTCACAATTACACTTATACAATAGCGCATCCAAGGATCGCGCGGCTCAGGATGGCTATCCGATAACAGGACAACGCAATTGAAGACTACGCTACCTCTTAACAACCATATGTCTTTGACCAACTTTACTTAGTGCAAATTACACATTCACCCATAATACTATACTATGTATTTTACGGACTTATGCTATACAACAAACTACAATGCAATTGCGCACTTCTGGTGCCGCGCTTCGGGGAATCACACTATACAGACTTCGCTGATTCGAGTGTTTACCCATTTACTTATGCATTCATCATGTTCAGAAGTATTTCCGCATTCAACATTCATTCATATGCATTCAACACTTAGCATATATTCTTATCATTCATTCTTACGAAGATTACACGTGAAAGTAAATATATGTATCCTTATAAGTAAGAACTGAACCATTCATCAAAACAAACACATATAATCAATCACATACCACAAGGATTTAACGTGGTTCACCCCCAGGATTGGAGCTACGTCCACAGGAACTGTTGCTATATTATCAATGGGAAGGGTTCAACAGTTCCAGTCTGCGCACTCAGCTGCAGACTCTCTTCTCTCTTCAGTAGGTCTCTGTGCACGCAGCTGCAGAGCCTTTTTACAATAGTCTCTCAACAAAGATCAATCTTCAACAATAATCCCAATCAAAATCTAACCCTTTCCCTTACAAAAGTGCCCTTTATATAGATCGTGCCCTTAGGTCACGTCTGTTACAATTCATGTGGGACAAAACCCTAAGGTTACCCAAAACTGGTGCGGTTACCCCGCTAACCAAAATCTGTTGAGCTTTGATAACGACTTCACTATTGTGGCCACCCTTCCGCGTCGTCTCTGGCTTCTGGCATCTTCTGACTGTGCATGGTCACGTCGCTTTCAGCCCCCCTGCCGAGCGCATGCCGATGGGTCGCTTTCATCTATAGTTCCTTCTCTAACGGTTTCGTGCGCCCGGTTCATGTAGTGCTGCCTTTGCTCGTGCGAAAGATCGCTTTCCTTCTTCACCACTCCTTACTCGCATCCTGGGAATCTCAGAGTATCATTCCCAAAATAGATTGTTGATTGATCTCACCGGAACTTATGTTGCTTTTCGTCCAAAATTTTGCCATGCCAGATCTTCATGGAAATGGCACTTCGCGGTGCTGCATAGTCGCCGCGTAGTTACTCTTACTCTGCCGATGCTGCGTTGCGCTGTAACTTCGCAGCTTCAAAACTATATTGCACAAAAATGCATTAACTTGGGCTGATCCTAATAGGCCCCTAACACTTACATGTGGCTCGTCCCCGAGCCACTTGCCATAGGTTCTTTGCACTGCCCTTTGCCTTGCTGATCTATCTTGGCAGCGAATTCCTGATAAGTTGCGGTTAGATTCGCAACTGTGTCTTTGGCATCTTGCTCAACTGCCTTTACAATTTCTAACACATTCGGTGTTAGATCTTCCTGAGTCTTTTCTTTTACTGTTTTCTCTGACTCTCAGAGTTCTATCAGTTTCTCTTCAATCTCTTGCAAGATAGAATGAGCTTCTTCTTGCAGGGGCTGTGACTTATCTCCGACGTCAGCTTCCCTTTCGATTAACACTTGAAGTTCCCTCTTTAGTTCTTTGACTTCCGCAAATCAATGGAGTCTCTCTCTTGGCAACAGATTCTTCATCTCCGCATTTAGAGCATCTAACGTTGCTTTTTTTTCCTGTAAGTTGGTTTGGACCTGCAGCAGATGGTCCTCTTGCAGCGCAGTCCATGCTCTAGTTGCTTCATCAAGCAAGCTCTGACACTTAGCTATTTCGCTGGATATGTTTTCTGCAACAGCTTTCACTTCTACTGCTCTTAGCTCTTTTTGATCCGGTGGTGTCTTCGGGAGATTCTATGCTTCCAAAGTGGCAAGATTTGCTTTGTAATCAGTCTCCATGTCTGCCATTTCAGCCTTAAGATCGCTGACTACCGAGCCGATCTTAAGGATTGTGTCTGTGAGCTCTGGCTACTCGTTGCACTCTGGTATCTTTGCGCAGACCGAAGCGACAGTCTGCTCTATTCTTCTTCGCTGCTCATGTGCATTATCAAGTGCCCTAGACTTCTTTGCACTTTCTTCCTGCAAGTGTCTATAATTTGCTTGTAAGTCCTGATGTTGGTTCAGAGTGACCATATTTCTATCATGGATTTCCTCCACAACCTGCAGGTGCAGATTATGTAGACCTTCCAGGGGCAACATCGCGATGTCAATGTCCACATGCTCTATTCTCTGCGCGCCCGCAGCTACTTCATCGCACGGTAAAATTACACTTAGTGGATCTATGCGGACGATGCACAGTCATGGTGCCATGGTCAGAGCTAAGGGTGTTTTCGTTGGTTGAGAGGTGTCCCCTGACCTTCCTTTTGACTCAGATTCTCGAGCCAAGTCGCGCTGGACTTGCTCCATCTTCACCACTATGCCTTGCAGAGTGGTGAGATTCTCTTGTAGACTTGCTTGAATCTTCTCATTCTTACTGTCTTTGAGGGCCAACATGTCTTCTAGAGGTGCGGTGAACCTGGACATGATGATCTCATGATCATCATCATGCAGCCTTGCTTCTGATGGATCCCTTATGGCTTTCTGTTTCTTTTTCTTCCCTTTGTCCCGCACAGAGCTTCCAGGTTCCTTTCTTTTTCTTGCCGGTGAATCTTCAACAATCTTTGTCATGGATGGAGTACTTTCGTCTGAGTCACTTTTGATGACCATCAGTCCTTTAACCTTCCATTCATATAGCCACTCCTTCATGAGAAGATCTATACCAACTTCATCAAGGTGGTAGTTCCCCGGGAACCACTATGGATTCTTCTTCTGCGCCTTTGGAGAGATGTAAATACAATGCATGTCAGCTTTGAAATTTAAAGTGCGAATATACTGTGTTGTTACCTCTTTTGATATGTGCGGTGTGCGAATGATGACATTGCACATCTGTTCGTAGTATGTGAGGAATACTTCATTTGAGGCGCGCTGTCAGTCTGGTTGCAAATTTGCCCAGAGATTTGCATATCTGGGTCCTCGACAGTCATTGATGAGCTAAGTGAGACCAACATAATGCCTTGGTTCCTTCCAGCCTACAAAGGCGACTAATACCATCAACCAACTATAATGAAAAGCAGTGCCATTGACCTGAGTGTCCCGAACATCGTCTAGAAACTTGTTCTGCAGATATTGGCACCAGTTAAACTTGACTCCCTGCGCTGCCTTCGCAGCGAGGTGAATTGCTCCTGCTGGTACTTCTGTTGGTCTTAGCTTCCGCAAGAATTTTCCTGCGAGCAGTTGTATTACAAACCATGTAGCATCATCTTTTAGGTCATTTGTGACGAAACCTCATTTTCCTTTAGGAATGTTATATTCTTCTTTCATCTGCGCGACAATCTCTTTATCTTTGGTTTTGTTGGCAAGGAACTTCTTAGGGTCGTCTCCTCGCTTTCTTAGCCCCGTGATCCTATGGATCAGGTCTATGTTGAGGTTGACATTTCCGTCCAGCTAGAGGTAACCTTGGTGTGTGCACGATATCAGTGTGCACACCACCGCATTAAGTTTCAGGCTCCGGTCGAAGTGTGGAAGCCGCAGCAGGTTCAAAAGCCCTGATTCCACGACTTCAGACAACCAAATTGTTAGAAAAACAGAATCGCAGAGCAATAACAATAAACAGAAATGCAAATATAATCACACACACATTACACAGATATATCGTGGTTCACCCCAACTTGGGCTACATCCACACTGAAGTTGTCAGTCCTTATTATTATTTCGTCCAACAAAGTGAAGGGATACAACCTGCAGCACAGCTGCTGCACTTCCTCTTCACTGTCTCACAGTCTCTCTTCTTAGATCTCAGAGATCTTTACAATGCATAAAACTTAATACATCTTTCCCTAGCCGTATTACAATGTCTTTCTTTTATAGGGGAAATACAATGGGAAAATACCACGGGATACCCAAAACCATGGGCTCGCAAAACAGCTGGCGAAAACAGCCTCAAAAATTTTTCTCGGGGGCTACACCCCCGAACCCCCTTTCTTGGGGGCACTACCCCTGGAACCCCATGGGGGGCCGCTGGGGTGAGTGTACAATCACCTACATATCATATAAAAATGGGGTACAAACACGGCTGAAACAATATCATCTATGAAACTAAAAGATCTGGCTCCACAACCAACAATCTCCCACTTGGAGACTGATCACAACAACTCCACTGCTGCTGTAATTGTTGGACCTTGGACTTGGCAACTTTCTCCTCTTCACCTTCATGCTAGAAGGCCAACTGAAACCGAGCAAGAACTCAGTTTCTCTTTGGTCACTACCTTTGTGAACATGTCTGTAGGATTCTGGCTAGTATGTATCTTTTCCAGCTTCAACAGTTCATCTTCCAGAATAGAGTGTATGAAATGGTACTTGAGCTGTATATGTTTAGTCCCGGAATGGAATGCTAAATTCTTTGCAAGATGAATGGCACTCTGGCTGTCACTATACAACTTGCTATCCTTCTGCTTCTTACCCACTTCCTCCATAAACCTCTGCAACCAAATCATCTCTTTACTAGCCTCTGTAATAGCAACATACTCTGCTTCCGTTGTTGAAAGTGCAACAACCTTCTGCAGTTTCGAAATCCAACTTACTGCTGTTCCACCTACAGTAAACACATACCCTGTGGTGCTCCTCCTACAATCCTTATCACTTGCCACATTTGCATCAACATATCCCTGTAGAATAGTGTCTAAACCTCCAAAAAATAATGCCTGAGTGGTGGTACCTCTCAAATACCTGAGAATCCACTGTACTGCTTTCCAATGTTCTTTACTTGGATTGTTCATATATCTGCTCACAACTCCCACTGCATGTGTAATATCTGGTCTTGTGCACACCATGGCATACATCAAGCTGCCAACTGCTGATTGATAGGGAATCTTGGACATGTAATCTGTCTCTTCCTGTGTCTTGGGACACATTTCCTTAGACTGAAATGGCTGGCCAAAGGTGTACTAACTGGTTTTGCATTCTACATTATGAACCTTTCCAACACCTTTTGTATATACTCACTCTGAGACAATGTCACTTTGCGATTTTTCCTATCTCTCGTTATTCTCATACCAAGGATTTGCTTTGCAGCACCCAAATCCTTCATCGCAAATGAATTAGCTAGCTTCCTTTTGCGTACATTTATATCCTGCATGTTAAACCCCGCAACAAGCATGTCATCCACATACAATAACAAGATAACATATCTTTCATTGTTTAGCTTCTTGAAATAAACACAGTGGTCAGAATGACATCTACTATAACCTTGTTCTGTCATAAACCTGTCAAATTTTAAATACCACTGCCTTGGAGCTTGCTTCAAGCCATACAAACTCTTTTTCAACCTGCATACCAAGTTCTCCTTACCTTTGACCTCATACCCTTGTGGCTGCTTCATATATATCTCTTCCTCCAAATCCCCATGGAGAAAGGCTATTTTTACATCTAACTGTTCAAGATGCAAATCTTCTACTGCCACTAGACTTAAGATAGTCCTAATTGAAGTCATCTTAACAACAGGAGAAAATATTTCATCAAAATCTATACCTTTCTTCTGTGCAAGCCCCTTTACAACAAGTCTGGCCTTGTACCGCTTCTTGCCTCCTTCTTCCTTCAACCTGTAAATCCATTTGTTCTGCAATGCTCTTTTACTAGCAGGCAACTGAACCAAATCCCAAGTCTGGTTTCCTACCAATGATTCCATCTCCTCATTCATGCCTTGCTCCCACTTCTTTCTAGTTTCCACCTGCATTGCTTCTTCATAACATTCTGGTTCACCAGCATCAGTCATCAACAAATAATACATTGAAGGAGAGTATCATTCAGGGAGTCTACTTAACCTAGTAGATCTTATAGTTGCAGGAGTTTCAGGCACTTGCTGCTATTCTTGATTTTCTGGCACCTTTGGAACTTCATTTTCTGTAATTTCATCAAGTACTGTGTACTCTTTGTTTTCCTTTTCCTGTTTCTTTCCTTGCAACTGATCTTTATACATGACCTTTTCATTGAATATCACATCTCTACTTCTAATGATTTTGTGATTTTCATAATCCCATAAGCGATAACCAAATTCATCAACCCCATATCCATTAAAGGTACATTTCTTGGATTTAGCTTCAAGCTTTGTTCTATTTTTTTATCAATATGGACAAATGCTTCACAACCAAACGTTCTCAGAAATGAGTAGTTTACCTTTTTATCTGTCCATGCCAACTCTGAAATACCACCATCCAAAGCACTTGAAGGTCCTCTGTTTATTAAATAAACATCAGTATTTACAACATTGGCCCAAAACTGTAAGGGCAACCCTGCATGCAGTCTCATACACCTTGCACACTCCATGATCGTTCTGTTCATCCTTTCTGACACACCATTTTCTTGTGGTGTTCCTGGGACTGTCTTCTCTCTACGAATCCCATGGTATGAACAATAACTATCAAACTCCTTTCTACAGTACTCACCTCCATTATCAGATCCGAGACACTTCAACCTTTTTCCTGTCTCATTCTCAACCAAAGCTTTTCACTGCTTAAAAGTAGCAAACACATCAGAGTTCTTTCTAATGCAATAAACTCAAGTTTTCCTAGTTGCATCATCAATAAATGTAACATAATAATGAGAGCCACCAAGAGATTGTACCTGAGCCGATCCCCATACATCTGTATGCACTAGCTCTAACTTTTCATTCTTCTTCTGTTTCCCAATCCTGAGAAATCTGACTCTCTTCTGTTTTCCATAAACACAGTTTTCATAGAATTCCAAACTTACCTGCTTGAAATCTGGCAGCAACTTCCTTGAGTGGAGAATCTGCATCCCCTTCTCACTCATGTGGCCAAGCCTATGATGCCACAATGCTGTATTTGTTCCTGTGGAAGCTAAAGAGATAGAATGGCCAGTATTATGAGGACATAAATACAACGTACCTATTCTGTCTCCTTTTGCTATCACCATTGATCCTTTAGTGATCTTCCACCACTTTTCTCCAAATGTAGATAGACAGCCGCCATCTCCCAACTGCCCTATTGAGATCAGATTTCTTTTCATAGCAGGAATATGCCTAACATCTTTCAACAGCCAGTCAGTTCCATTCTTAACTTTTATCCATACCTTACCCATTCCAACAATTTTACATGGCTCATCATCACCCAATAAAACATGTCCAAAATCGCCAGGAACATACTCATGAAAGTATTTCCTATGGGGTGTAGCATGACATGAAGCTCCTGAATCTACTACCCAATAATCACTAGTATTATCTAATGCAAGAATCAAAGCATCTTGTAACACATCACCTGCTACATTTGCTTCCTGGGTAGTTTCCTTATGTGCATCTCCTTTCTTCTTTAGAGATCTGCAGTCTTTCTTCAGATGTCCTTTCTTTCCACAGTTCCAACACTCTATTTTTCCTAGTCTGGACTTGGATCTACCCGTTTTAGACTTGCCATGATTACCTTAGCTCTTTCCTCTCTCCTTTTGTCTTCCCCTGCTCTCCATGGTCAACGCATTACCTGATGTCTTATCTGTGCTTTTTCTTCGCATTTCCTCGCTAATAATAGCACCAATAACATCATCAAATTTCAAGGTGTTTGAACTAGAGACAGTGTTACTTACAGCCATGACCAAGCTATTCCAGCTTTCTGGCAATGAACACAAGATTAGAAGAGCCCTAACCTCATCATCAAAGTTCACACTTACAGAACTTAGTTGATTTGTAACCATATTAAACCCATTTAAATGATCAGTAACAGATTCACCTTCAGACATCTTCATATTAAAGAAACGCTTCATTAGAAATACCTTGTTGGAGGTTGAGGGTTTTTTTATACAGCTTACCAAGTGCGCTCATCAAACCCTCCGTTGTCGTTTCTTTTGAGATATTGAAAGCCACCAACGAAGCCAAGCTCAGCCGTATTGTTCCCAGAGCCTTTATGTCAAGAACCTCCCATTATTCGTCCTTCATAGCCGTCGGCTGCTTTGCTCTTCCTCCCAACGGTAGGAATAGATCCTTCTGGTACAGATAGTCCTCCATTTGCATCTTCCATAACTGGAAGTTTTGGTCGTTAAACTGGTCGAGCTTAAATTTTCCTTCTTCTGCCATTGCTCTCACTCGAACCATAAACCTTAGCTTCCTGCGGGTTTATCTGCCAAATAGACCTTCGGCTCTAATACCAATTGTTAGAAAAACAGGATCGCAGAGCAATAACAATAAACAAAAATGCAAATATAATCACACACACATTACAAGAGAGACACAGATATATCGTGGTTCACGCCAACTTGGGCTACGTCCACACTGAAGTTGTCAGTCCTTATTATTATTCCGTCCAGCAAAGTGAAGGGATACAACCTACAGCACAACCGCTGCAATTCCTCTTCACTGTCTCATAGTCTCTCTTCTCAGATCTCAGAGATCTTACAATGCATAAAACCTAATACATCTTTCCCTAGCCGTATTACAATGTCTTTCTTTTATAGGGGAAATACAATGGAAAAATACCACGGGATACCCAAAACCATGGGCCCGCAAAAAAACTGGCGAAAATAGCCCCAAATTTTTTTCTTGGGGGCTACGCCCCCAGACCCCCTAGCCAGGGGGGATGGTCCCCCCTGGAACCCCGTGGGGGGGCGATGCCCCCTCGCTGGGGTGAGTGTACAATCCAACTACATATCATATAAAACTGTGGTACAAACACGGCTGAAACAATATCATCTATGAGACTGGAAGATCTGGCTCCACAACCAACACAAATTTGCGCGACCAACAGCGTGTCAAGGACCCAAATTTTGAGACTATTTATTTTATTTGCAAAAAAATTATGTTAAATTATAAGTACAAAGTTTTGTAATTATGACTAAATCTGGTCAAGTATGATTGTAATAACATATTATTGTTATTTAATAAATTAAAACAGAAGACAAACACCCAAGGGAACTGTTAAATGAGTGTTCACTGACCCACTAGGAGGAATGGAAGTTGTTAGAAGGCATGGGACATATGTCAACATTTTCACTCCACCACTAGCTGTTGGTTATGGGACAACAACCCCTAAAATTGTGGCATTATTCCCCAGGTGGGTGGAACAGAGCTGTTAGCTCATTAATGACCAGGTTAACTACTAAAAAGGTCTAGGCAGCCTAGATAAGGAAATTCGAATTGGGCAGGGGGATCTACATTATTTTTTGCAGAAATAATTCCTTAAGTGTATCAGGTGATCACTGAGAGATTTGAATAGGGAGGCTAATTGGAATGTGCATTGTGAGTTTGCTGAAATTAGTCTGAGAAGGAAACCAGAGGTGTTGGTGCAGGTCTCTTTGACTGTTAAGTTTATATGATTGAATTATCTACTTTGTTGCTGCAAGTTGATGACCGAAAGCTTCTACAGATTCTTCTTCCTAGTGGTTCAGTGAACAAGCTGGGGGTCCTAAGGCAAGTAATTTGGCTGTCTTCAGGAATAGGTTGGGTGGAACAGGCTCCTTGGGTTGTTTGTTTCTCCTACATTCACCATGTTCTACTGTTCTGTCTTGTTTATTTTTTAGTTAAATGATCTTCTGCATTTATAGATTTAGTACTTACAGTTAATAGCATACAGAAGTAATTGTTTCAATTTCTGACCAAGTATGATTTTGTATAATGATGGTCAAGTAAATGATATGATTGATTAAATATATTCTCTGCATTTTTTCCATACTGTTTTCTGTATAGTACTCTAGTACAAAGAAGTAAAATTAAATCAGATGAATGATGGGCAAAATGCCAAGTGAATGATTAGACTAACAATGCAGTGTTTCTTTTAAATCTGTAATACAAATTATATACGTCTAAACTTAGAATAAAGGACAACATATGATAAAACAGATATTGAAGCATTTTTTTTACTTAGTAACAAAAGTAAAACATTTCATTTCTGCATAGAAACTAGGTTTTCAATTATCACTATCTATTTTGAAAATTAATACTGTGTATTCTATTAATATTCTTTCCAACAATAGGGTGTTATAATTCCACTTATTCCAGGTATCATATTTCCTATAAATTTAACAGTTGCAAATTTAAATAATCTTTTATACAGAGTTGCTAGGAGAACCTATGAAGGAAAGAACCATCGAGGCTTACCGAGTTGTAGAGCAACTTCCTCCTACCTAGCTTCAAGCATAGTAACCTTCGATGAAGTACAACCTTCCACAAAAACCCACAGGTGGTTAAACGAGAAACTATAGAGATAAATATCGATGCAATAGATAACATAAACACTTTAAGTTTCAGGCATTACTTGTGTATGCAGCTTTGGAGTAAGAGACACCTTAAGCAAACAATAACTACAGAGCCATCACTACAACAATATATCCCTTTAGGGGCGGTTTTGTCTTGTGGGGGTCTTGGTAAAACCCCCCCTAAAAGTTTTTTTAGACATTTGGAGGCGGTCTTCTAAAATCACCCCTAAAAGTCATGGAAATTGGACTTTTGGGGGCGGTTTTGGGAAACCCCCCCCTAAAAGCCCAATTCTCATAACTTTTGGGGGCGGTTTGTCAAACCCCCCCTAAAAGTCATGAGAATTGAACTTTTGGAGGCGGTTTTTTTTGGAACCCCCCTTAAAAGTCCTGAAATTTGACTTTTGGGGGCGGTTTTGGGAACCCCCCCCAAAAGCCCAATTCTCGTAACTTTTGGGGGCGGTTTGTCAAACCCCCCCCTAAAAGTCATGAGAATTGAACTTTTGGAGGCAGTTTTTTTGGAACCCCCTTAAAAGCCATGAGAATTGAACTTTTGGAGGCGGTTGTTTGAAAAACCCCCCTTAAAGCCCAATTCTCATAACATTGGGGGGCAGTTTGTCAAAATCCCCCCTAAAAGTCATGAGAATTGTACTTTGGGAGGCGGTTTTTTTTGTAACCCCCCTTAAAAATCATGATCGAATTGAACTCTTGAGTGATGATTAAGGCCTTGCGACATCACATAATCTCTAAATAGTGAATCTAATTTCAACTACAAGTGGGATATGTTGTTAATTTTTAGATCTGTAACACCAAAAATGAAAATTTTCCTGCCAATTTTAACATGCTAGTAATTTTCATTCTGCCATTACCCTTTCTTCTCATTGTTTTCCCCTTTTTGTGAAGGGTGACTCAAGTGGATTCCAATGGACAACAATGGCAACAAGAGAGCATAACATAACACACACATGCCCATATCCAAGGCCTAAAATATATTTTAAACTAATGAGTTGAGTGAATTCAAGATGCAATTATTACAATAATTATTAGACAAAGTGTTCATATGACCAAGTGCATCACCTTGGATAGAACACATATTGGTAGTCAATAACAAGGATGGAACCTTTTGGATGTGCATTGGTTATTCAATGTTAAATAAGGTGACAATTAATTAAGAACAAGTACTTCCTACCCAAATTGATGATCCTCTTTATTAACTTAGATGGGAAAAGGTTTTTTCAAAGTTGGACTCAAGTTTTGGGTATCATCATATGAGAGCAAACACTCGCGGTCTGCATTATTTAAGATGTGCCACCACCTATTTCCTTGCTGTAGACACATGCCGCCTTGCTGTAGACACATGTTAGTGCATACCAATACTGACTCAATTAACTGTGTGAAGAATGAGCTCTCCACCATCGTCATCAATGCCTATGATCGGTGACGGTCAAGGAAGAACTTTAGGTTAAACATGCCCGATAATGGCATGGTTCCGAACTTTACATTTATTGTTCCCAAGGAGTTGTTGTTAACACGAAGCTTTGGACACAGTCTAATAAAATACGAGGAGACATAATTTTAAAGTTAACCAAAATTTAAATACATTGGTCAGGGTCGATGCTATATTCAACTTCATCAGTTTCATTTCATCAGTTGCCATGTGTGCCTTAAAACAATGAGTGGAGGTGTCTTCCACCAAATCCCGATTCCCATTTGATGCTTATTTGTTGCGCCATCAAAGAATCCCATGGGTGAATTACCAAATAAAATTGGTCGATTTATCAAAAATTTAACTTTGTCCTCACTTGGGTCTATGACGAATTCTGCTGATGCTTTAATAATCATTCTCCCAACCTCCTCTAGGTTCTGTCTGTAGCCTTAAAAAAGAATGGCATTCATTAAAATGCATAAGCCCCGTGTGACAATAAAGGGAATTGATTTTACCTTGGGATTTGTTAAAAACCAAAGCTTTAAATTTTCTTAAAGGGGCTGCAGATGCCAATTATTTTTTACTTGAAGAATGTTACAAATCAAAGTCCAAAGCTCCCGAGTAATGCTGCAATCTATTGCAAGATGTTGTATGGTCTCCTCACTGCTCAAACATACTGGATTGGCTGAAGGTCCAATTCCACCCCTTTCTTTGTAAATCTCCCCTGTTAAGACTTTATTTTGTAAGCATAACCACATAAATAGAATTGATTTTGGAGGAGCTTTGATTTTCCATATCACTGTATACCACCACTTCAAATCATAATTCTCATAAAGATATATAAATGCATTATAGGCCTTTTTTACTGTCTGCACAATCCCTTCTATTTTGTTCCAAGTCCAAGCCAACCTATCTGGTTCTGTAGACAGAGTGATCCCATTTTGGTAAATTCCCTGTATGTATGTGTTCCATTCACCGGCTAGAGTTCCTGTGAGTCCGAGATCTTATGCAAAGAGCCAAATACTAGAACCTGTCAAGTTGGAGATATTTGTCTTATGTGTATATGCAAGATAATAAAGGCTCCGACTGTGTAGGTGTGGTAGCAGTTCTTCTAATAGTATAAAGCCAGATCCTCCACCCAGAAAAGGATCCAAGCCTAAAAGAACTCTCATACCTGTACTAATCTTCCAAGCAATCCACCGCTTAACCACAAGTAGTGTAGTCAATATATTTTTCCAAATAATGGAGGCCATTGGGAAAGCAAAGTGTTTCTTCCTTAGCCATGATACAACATCAACTCCTTTTAAATATTTCCTTCTCATAGTGACACTCCAAATACCATCATGAAAAAGTGCCCTCCACAGTGATTTGGCAGCTAGGGCCTTGTTAAAGAGATTGAGATCTCTTATTCCCCAACCTCCCTTATTTTTTGGCTTTTCTATCAGACTCCATCTTGCCAAATTGTAACCCCCCTGAAAGTCCAACTGGTTGTCGCAACACAGTTCCATGCATGTCGGACAAACTTTTAGAAAAAAATATTTAGCTCTAACATGATTCAACATAGTCTCTTGAAGAAACACAACATCAGGTTTAACTGTATGCAAAAGCTCCTTGAGGGCTAGCATCTTGGACTAGGCACCCACAATCCCCCTAATGTTAAGAGAGATTAAGACTAGCATTAAGGAACCCTCATATCAGGGTTCAATGCTCCAAGTTGCCCAGAAGGAGAAGGAACAAAAACAGGGTAATTTGAAGAAACCATTATGGGGTATGTTGCCAACCCTCCCTCAACAACCCCCATCTCTTTTTTCCTGTTAGTGGAATTGTTTTTAGGCTTCTTCCTGATGGTGACATTTGCAATATCCACAAGGCCAGCTCCATCTACAAAGGAGTTATAGGTCTGAAGAGGCGCTTTATTAATAAGAACTTCTTTGTATGAGGGTTACGAGGGTTTGGTAAACAAATTTGTATCCAATGGAGGGGGAGAAGCCAAGGTGCATTCACTGTGTAAATGAAGGGTAGTGTGAGGTCCCTGAGGAGAGGTCTCATTCAAAATAGGGCTTTTGGGATCTGTAACAACCAACAGTTCTTTCGATGAGGGGGAAATCAAAGGAGGGTTTTATGAGATGACAGGGTTCAAATGAGAAGTAAAGAGATGGGAATTGTTAAAATTTTCCAAGAAAATTAACCAGAAACCCTCAAAAATATCGACCAACCACTCCTCATTACTACTTAGCAAAAGAATGTCTTATTCAGTTAAAGAATTACTAAAGAAATTTGGAAAGAAAATCTTTAACTTACCAATGAAAGATTCAGTAGAGGGGAATTGACTAGGCACCTCCATCTGAGCATTCCGAGTCCTCCCATTTAAGTCTTATTCTCCCGCTTCTAAAACCAACTCCAGCGCCTGAACCTCTCCAACCACTGAAGGACAATTTGTTTTTATATGGCCAGTGGATATTCATACATGACATCGAAAGGGTTCTCTCCAATACTCTAGGGTTTGAATGAAGGACCCCTTTTCAGTGACAATCTCAACTTCTTCTGGCAGTCCTAGGTCCATGTTGAACTCCACTAAAAGCCAGGCCATGCGTTTGTTATTCCACCTTAGGTCCCTTTCATCAAAGAAAACAAATTTGCCAACAACATCTCCTATCCCTCTCAAAACATCTAGATCCCAGTATTCAATGGGGAGGTCGGGCATTAGTATCCATAAGCATCTCTTTTGGAAGAACATTGTAAAAGGGTTGAAATTACCCGAAGACCAACGCTTAACCATAAGCACCCCTCTGTCTATAATCCAGGTTTTTTCTGCAACTTTTTCCAAATCCTCCACTGACAAGAAGTGGAAATTAATCCAATAGTTGGACAGTAAATTGAACCGCGACCAGTAGCCCAAAACTTGTTTCCATTCATTGTATTGTTGAACATTCCAATCGTCTAATTGTCAAAGTTGCAATCGACACACGAACATGGCATATTTCTATGCAAGTGGGTAGAATTGATTTCAATAACAACTTTGAAATTGTTCACCTATATTAACGGGGTTATGGTCATTATGGTCATTATATAGGTGAACAATTTTTTCTATTTTGTTGGTCAACAACCAAGCATCAAACTCCCACCAAGTAATCTCTTGGTAATCCATATGCACTCAACCGCCATTATCTCGTGGGGATTGGTTAGAGGAGATAGATTTACAACGTATATTCATAGATTTACAATAGAGGAGATAGATTTACTAAAGGGTAGGAAAAAATACATTGTAAATCTATCCTCTATAAATCTATCTCCTCTGTTGAAAAAATCCCCAACAGAGGAAATAGATTTACTAAAGTGTAGGAAAAAATACTTTGTATAATAGGCTAGCTATAATATGCATTGCAAATTTGAGATACGAAACCGTTGATTGATAGTGAACACCACTAGATGGGCTAAGTTGTGCATATATGGTATTTTTTTATTCTCTCCCACTACCTATAGACACTGTAATTTTCCATTTTTTCCAATTCCATTTAACATGGGTGTAATACATAATTATGAACTTTACCTAACATAAACACTATTTCATAAAAAATCCTTGATAATCAAGCTAACTAGGAGATATTACTATGCTTGGTGAAACAAAAGTTCATTGTTACTCAATCCAAGGAAAATCAACTACATTTGTGTCATTTTTCTCCCTGAGCATCATGGTTTTCCCTAAGGGTTGTCAGGTCCATGCTCACACTCTACCTACATAATATTATATTTTTAACATTTTATTCCACAAGAAGAATCAATAATGATTGGTATCCTTAAAATAATAATTTAGTAGTTCTAGCTTATGCTAGATTTTTGTAATTACTTTTTTATATAATCCAAAATAGAATGTTTGACATTGCTATAACAACATGGATCCTCTTTTCCATGATACATTTATATAAATTTCTTTCAAATTCTATATAATTTTGACCTTGTAATCTTTTTGTGAATGATATAACAATAAAAATTAGTTAAGAAGGGGTATTCAAATAGTTGACAATGGCTCTTGAAAACTAAGTCTAGAACAATTCACTTCATAAAAAGTAACAATATTTTATGATTGAATTTGTTCCATTCTCCAACAAAATTTAGTATAGTTAAAAAAATATAACTAAATCACTAATACTACCATTGTATTTAGTACAATGTTACAAATATGGATATTTTCCCACCTAAATCTATTTATATTGAAGTCGGCTTAATGTTTTTAGTTCACTATGTCCATCTTTGCATGCACTCTACACTCCAAAGCAGATTGGTTAAGAGGAGGGAAAACTAAAATATTAATTTCGAAATATTTTGAATTTGGGACTTTCTCCAATAGGCGGCTTTCCGAAAGGCTTGCATTAGCAGGTGTGAGGTGACCATTGATCTGGGAGGAGTAAGCAAAGGAGGAGGAGGGCAGCAGATCATCTCTGGTGTTGTCTTTCCGTGTCATATTTATGGGTAGGGTCAACATTGATTGATTATAATGGAGACATTATCAACAAAGGAGATAGATTTACAACGTATATTCAACCTCAAGAACGAAGTAGCTCTAGAGTTCGAATCCCATCAGTGATTTTTTGATGAAGCGTTGCTGTCCAATGTCTTTTTCAAGGGTTTGGACCCTCTTCCCTGGTTGTCTATCAATGGGAATAGAGGAGAAATACCCATTTTTCTCAGCATGCGGCCTTCTCTAAGCGTTTTTAGAATTGGGTCAGAGGAAGAGGGTTCTTCGCCAGGATTCTATCAACATAGGTATGTGAATTCGAATTTAAATGAATTTCAAATTGCATTATATTCTTTGGAGTTCTGTTGTTTGGTTTGTAATTTTTTATGGTGGCCAGTGGGTTTTTCCTTTGCTCATAGTCATGACCTTCAGCCTTTGAAACGTTTTATGTCAATCAGAACCCTATGACTGTATACTATTGTTGATGGATCATCTCTTAGAATCTTAATACAAATTCATAGTGTATTTAATAAAGGATATACAAATAAATTCCTCTATTCCTATCCATACAAACCCTGAGAACACATAAACTGGTCGCACAACCATTTCTCGTTCCGATGAAACAAATCCTAAATAAAACAAAGCATAGAGATCAAATTATGGGAAACAACCATTCATTATTGCATGAAAGGGATAAGAAATTGTGGCGATTTTACGATTTATACAAGTAATTCCATCCTCGCCCAACTATTTTATTAAGAGATCAGGAGATGGTTGAGCCATCCTTTCTCAGACCTTGTTTTAGCCACAAGCAAAGAAGCCTTGGGTAGCAGGTGTTGTTAGTGAACAAGGATGACAGTGCAGGTAAAATCCTTTGGCTCGACGGGGCCAATAGTTAAAACCCAAAACACGCTATATTAGTGCAAAATATAGGAAAAAGCTCCATCATGATCACAAAAAGCATAAACTGTATATTTATCTGCACCTGTAACTGGCTTTGCTATGGATCTTCAATGTGCTGATCCTTCTCTTGATATTCTTCTACTACCAGATGTCTTGTTATTCAACTGACTTTGCACTTTGATGTGCTGGAAACGGTTCAATCAACTGCTAATATTATGCCTGGAAATATGGATCTGACTCTGTTTTGACCAACCGCTGATAAGCTTCGATGATGACTTGACATGATGGAAGCTAGAAAATAGAGTAAACTGTTATAAAACTATGATTTGGATGAAAGTGATTTGACCGTCTGAAAACTTGGGGTTAATCTTTCAATTTCTGCTTGATATATACCCTAATGTAATCAGAACCTCCAAGCATCTCGCATCTTTGCCAAGAACTCAAAGAATGTATATCAAGGAGTATTCCCATCTGTGCATAAGTTTCTACAATAGGATTAATTGACAAGACCAACATTTGCAAGAAGATAGTCTCCGATAGATCCATGTCTTTTCCATCCAAAGTCTTAGTCACACTTTGCTTTTTGACCTGCAAATATTCATGCTTTGCCTCACTTATGAATTGAAAGCACCAACAAAAATGGTGGGCACAATCTTCACCGAGCATCCCTGGAACATTTGTGAGGAATGATAAGCTCACTTCCATGCTATATTCTACCTCATGGATTTGAAGATCCATAACTTTAAATTTCCCAGATGCTCTCTGCTCATGATCTGCATTCTTCAAAATAAGAAGGAATTACAATCATTGTATAATCTCATAATGCTCTGTATTTCCAATTTGCTAAATAAATAAGCATGCAAAACTGATGGACATCTCATTTTGAGATTGGAATCTACGACCAAGCTTTTCTCCTTTGCACACCTGTGCATACATTCAATAATTATTATTGAATTCCTTAACATTTTGACACACCGTCACCTGGGCATGCACCGCTCCAACTTCCTTTGGCACCTGATTAGTGAGCATTTTTTTGAAGAGTTCGATGATGATTGGCATTTGATCCTTGGACGCTTGTCTCAGCACTTGTTCACTCGGGCTCGTGACATGCGAGAATACTTTTTAACCATGAGAAATTAACCAATTCATCATTGATAAACATGTAGATGCATCACCAAACCCTATGGCTCTGCCATCTCTATCCGAGGCGATCCACTTCCTGGCTGTCGAATTTACATTTGCACTTCGATGATTTTCCTGATCCAAGGAGAGAATCTCACTCTGACGAGACCTTAGTTGACAGGTCGATCTCATACAAGACTCCAGGATCTGCACACGAATTTACCCATGGCGTTGATACGTATGATGAATACCCCAACTTGGCACCTGTGCAAATGTATTCAACAATTTGCAAAGGCTTGCATCTAACACATGGAACGTTTAAAGTTCAAACATTTGTTTGCTGGCGCTTTGTTTTAAGCTTTATGTTCTATAGGATATATCCCATATTGATTGGGAGAAACAAATAAAATACATTTACATATGGAAATGATTCCCATATTGTTTAATGAGTTGCATGGAATGGTAGCGCTTGGGGGCTTTGTCTCGACTTGTGTGCTGTAAAGCTGGTGTGATGTGCTTGGATCGGTGGCTGGTGGACTTCGACCTTGATGCCTCGGGCCAATACTTTTATAAAAATAAACATAAGCACCGTAAAAGAAGGCCCCAAAGCCAAATTTGGCTTAATAAAACAATTTTTATTCCCCCAAATTTATAAAATGCTATCCATAGGCATTATAAAATTTTGCCAAATTTAACTTTGAAATCTTGTCTTGAAAAGAACGGCATCCATCACTAGTTTTGACATAACCAAATCTGGTACCAACAGGTGGTGCTTGATTTGCTTCAACTACCCATGCTTCTGCTTGCTTGGAAGCTTCTCTCTTTTCTACTAGTGCATCTGGATTTGGATCTCAATTTAGGTATGGATCTTAACCTGGACCATTTGTCTGCAGTCTTTCTAGCTGCAATTGATTTTAGTCTTAGTTTTTAATAAATTGGATCAACTGCTCGCTATGAATATGTATCTGCTGTGTTGATAGCTAGCTTTATCTAATACTTTGTCCCATGCTAGCTTGGTTAGTCTTGCTTAGATGTTGAGCCAGTTATTTAACGAATTACTTGCCTCGTGCAAGATCTTTAGCCAACCACTTAGCCTTGTGTAAGCCAGGTTCGATAGTTTTGATAGCGAGTAAAGCTGTAGTTGGGTTATCTTAGGGTACATAGCCCATTTTATCTAGCCTACCCGAGTTCCAAGCAATGTTTGAGCTCGTTGGTGAGGTATAAGTGATTTCATCTCCACCAATCTACGTAAGTACATGCTGGAACTAGTCCTTTATTGGTGGTGTAACCTTTTTATAATAAATTATATCAGTTGGATTTTAAATATACTTGAGATAGGTCTTAAAATTATCTCTAACACTGCTATGTCCTACTGGTCAGAACCATACCAAAACACCCTTCAACAAGTGCACCTTGTGCTTTGTTGAGGTTAGGGGGATTTATTAGTCCCATGAAATAAATTGCCCACTTCTCAAATGGTTCCAATGCCAAGATTGAAAAAGAGGTAGCTCATTTTGTCTTGAAGGTTTTCCCATGTGTTTACACACAACACACCTTTTACAATACTCCTTATCATTCCGGTACAATAAAAGCCACAAAAGCTTGGATACCGCATGAAATAAACACACAACACCTTTCTAGTTGTTTCTTTATATGATTATGTCCCCCAATTACTACCTTGTGTGCCTCATACAATAGTGAATTATGTTCATGTTCAAAGACACACCTGCATAGGATCCTGTCTACATCAAGTTTAAATATATGCCTTGCAATCAGTCAATCATTGACTATGTAGGTTACCAACTACCTTTGTTGTGATAAGTGTGATCAAATGGTGCATGTTTAGTCGTCATAGACTAATTTGCAATCTATTTCAATTGATTTGGTACAACTTCAACTTGAAATAGGTGTGCATCAACTTCAACTTTAAATTCAACTTCAGTTCGCTACACAAAAAAATTCAAGAACAAGAAGAGTATGAGAGAGGCGTTCTAGGCTAAAATGCAACCTCCAAGTTGAACTCACTGCCGTTATTATTTTAGTCTTTAATAACTTCTTTCAGTAACATTGTCAGCAATTCCAAAAATGCATTACTTCAATTTTCTTATCTCTGTAGCCCATTCAGACTCTCAAACAATTGGTCAATGTCTTTTTTCATTTCTATTGATTGAAAGACAAGCGCTGATAATGCTAACCAAGATAAATCTGTTTGTTTCCAAGAGAAGAACAGCTTGCAGGGAAATTGTAACTTCAGGTTGTAAGTAGCCTCCTTCATATTGAATCCCAATTTTAGTACACCAATACAACCTCACCACTGAACAACTGGAATTTTGCTAATTTGTCCCTAGGTTATAGGAGTTTTGTGAAGCTTCAGATAGAATATAATGACTCATGTTAACTTATGTAAATAAATAAAAATTGCGTGTCAGGCCTAGGTAAAAGCAATGCCCATTGTATTCAAATATGTACGTAATGCTTTTTTCCATAATGAATGAATATGCATCTTGTATTCTTCATTCTCTCTCTCCAATTATTTTGTAACCTTTGATCATTTTAGTCCCGTCTATAACTGAACCAATAATAAAACATCTTATAAATGTGAAATAAGTGAACATAGCTTGGGACAAGTTAGTAAATATTTTTGAAACAATGGATGAATTTAAGTTTTATACTTGAAAAACATGTTGTATGTTTACCAAGGAGGAAAGTAGCAAGGTTGAAGAACATTTCCAGAACTAGGACTTTGAGTGATAAAGTGGTTGTTGTAGGGAAGGAATAAAGAAGAGAGAGTTGGTAACATTAACCCTTAGGGCATTGCCCATGTCCTACAAAACTTTTAATTTCCTTGAAACTGAGAAGTAGAGTGGCATAGATATAATAGTTTGAGGGATTGATTGTCCTACCATTGTAAAAAGAGATGGATCAATTAGAGGATGAATGCACATTGAAGAGTGTTTACAAAGCTGACAAAGAAGTTAGGAAAATAACAAAATGCAGAGGATTGGAGAATATGTAATTTTGATTTCCATTCTTCAAATCAGAAAGCTCCGATAGCATTTTTATATATGGAAAGTAGGCCATAGAAAGCAAGATTGTTGGAAGAATCAAGTAAGAGGTTAGAACTTTAGAAATCATAATTCTAAGAATCAAAAGTCTAGCTTTGTTGGTGAAAGTAGAAAGGTAGAGGAGGAAAAGAGAGACTACTTGTTTGTTGTTGAGCAAACAAGTGAGATGAAAATATAAGGATATTGGTTCTTAAATTCTAGTCCTACACAACACATGGTCTTTGCAGATAGTTGGTGGTTGATTTGGAGGCAGAGTCTTGTAAGGGTTGTAGATGATGCCACCTAGGAGATTGTAGAATTTTATTCAATTAATGAGAATTTGGAATTGAGTGTGTTGCCCAATAGTATTGTGTGTATAGTTATTTTTGAAAGTTTATATGTTATGTGAGTTATGTAAGTAATTCGATTGTGCCATAAATTTTGTGTTTGCATATGTTAAGTTGAGCCAGTCACAACTTGCACTGGGGTTGCAACTTGTACTAATTCAATCAGTGCACTCTGTTGTTGGTCACTCTATATGTCAGTTGATTAAGGCTAACACACAGAATGGTCAATATAAATTGTCAAACCCAAGAAGGTCTTTTATTTCAAAGGCAATAAGCACAGTCTATGCATAAACAGATCAAGCAGTTGATTTAATGAGTGTAAATGATGATCCTACCTATGTGTTCAACCAATTCATTCCTTAAGAACACTAATCAAATTCACACATTTGAGAATCCAAATGAAACAACTTCCCTAATGAAATCAATCCAACAAGTTAATGATCTAACGATGAAATGAAACTAGATTACTTTCGCAAGAAGTTAAATCCTATAATTATCAAACTACAGCATTCAATCTTTACCAAAATGATCTATCCAGTGGCTACTGTAATTCTATCATTAATTGTCTAATCTATGAATGCAATTGAAGATACAACAACAACCAGAATTAAAACACAAGCTTGAACTCTAACTGATAATTACTAGAAATCCTAGAAAGCATAAACAACTAGAAGATAATTGGAATTGAGCTTGGCTGTCACAGCTGGTTAAAACACACATGCAATTAAGTAAATTATCCTACACAATCGACTGTCACACTACTCTGTTACAGCTATTTCAAGATGCAATTATAAATTACCAGAAAGGAAAGCTAAACTCTGTTACAGCTACCAATAATGTCTGCAATCATTCCACACCACGCAACATAAGTAAAACTAAACTACTCTACCTACTTAAATCGGCTATCTTTGTAAGAAGGTGGGCCCTGGCCTTCCAACAGAGACGCCGAGAGTCACAGCTAATTAAAACACAGAAGTGAAGAACTCTGCTCTCATATTATTAATGGAAGATCGTGAGTCTCAATGCTCTGTTATAGCTTACACAAGTAATGATTGTCCAACCCCAGGCTACGAAAGCCTTCTGGATTTTATACAAAGGAAATACAGTTTCAGATCCACTAAAATTGCGCAGCAATGAAGATCTATGATCTTCATGCTGCGGAGTTACAGCTAACTGAACAACGTATTAAACAGGGCTGTTAATTCTTAAAGATGCTTTTACTTTGATAGTTAATGAATCGACAAACTTAGCAACTGGAATGCCACCTGTCTGTCGCAGCTAGACTTTGCTTCAATGGGATCCGTTACAGTGGGGATCTGATACATCTTGCGTGGAGGATGCGTTGTCCCTTGGAGTAGGAGGAGCCGGTGCTTGAGGAGTAACAACTGGCACTGCTGGGCTGATACACCTGCGCTTTAGATCTTGGCTAAATAGAATCACACAGATCAGTATAAACCAAGGACTAAAATCCATAATCTTTAACAATCTTAGGCATAAAAATAAATAAGGCAATAACAAATTATACCTGTTAATATCATTTATTGATCTAGGAAAGACATGGATATAGCTCATGAAAGTAGGATGGAATCAGGGCAAATTGATGTAATAAAGGTGGAAAAAAATGGGCATTTCCTGAACCCAACATCTCCCCCCAACTATCCAATTGCATGTCCTCATGCAACAACTTCCCTTAATCCGAATCTGAGTCTGAGTGGAATCTGTGGAGATTTGTAAGACTGTAAGCAATTTCTAGTGCCTCCCCTCGAGGAACAAACCCATAGCAGGATACCCAATGCCCCCACCACAGCTCTTCTTCTTCTAATGTTAAAGCATAGCTGGTTTTGTAAGAATTGATTATAGGCAACCAAATGAGAGGGAATTTGAATCTTAAACCAATCCACCAAGGCCCACACCTTTGCATGCACTGTACATATCTAGGCACCCTTGTCAAAGCTTGCCTGAAATTTTCAAAGCCATATGGATCCATTTCCTTCAGAGATGAGGAGGAGTACAGCCATCTGTATTCACTACCTTCCAGGGCATCCTGCTGCATATTAAGAATCATTGGGACACATGTGGTAAGGAGTCTATCTTGCAGGCTCTCAAAATATCAAACAATTGAGGGAGCCCTGAGAGATTTAGCATGATTTGCCATGAATGCTGGTGGATTCTGAGGTCCCCCCCTAACCCAAAGAGTAGAATTCTCCTCATTCCTAAGGATGGTTTGGAAAGCATCTCGCCATCTTACATGGTTAATGACAAAGGAGGCAAATGCCCTCAGCTGAACATCCCCTAGAATAGGTAAAGGATCAGATGGGAAAGTAATATAACAAGCCCTGTCATGCAAATATAACTCACATAACAGATGCTGATCCTCAAAATCACTCTTCAAAAAAGTTTCCAAAAATTGATCAGCTGTTGCCAAATCAAATGATCTGCCTTCCTTGAGAGCTCTTAATTGGAATAAAGTTGTCTGCTCATGGAGAAAAATAGGGTAAGAAGGGGATGGAGCCCTGCAACTCAACAATTCTATGGAGAGAGTGTACATTTTGTCCTTTTCTCGTTGCAGGGTCTTCAGTTTCTTCAATCCTTCCAATTTCTCTTGAAGTTTCCCCACCGAAGTCTCTGGAAGAATAACTCTTCAGCCCACTTCTCTCTTAGTCCCTTAATGACATTCCTATGCTCCTGGAGAGAGATCATACCTGTTCTGAACTATTCAATCCACTTGAGCCATTTATCCAATTCAAGATTTAACCAGACAACCTTCTTTTCCAATCGTTGAATTCTCCCCTCTGCTACCTCCTCTTCATCATCAGAGTCCAAGTGAATGACTTCCTTATCTTGCCTTGGCACTGTGACAACTTCATCTATTGGGGTGGCAGTGGTTTGTGCCCATGGTGCAGTCTCAGCCATGGATTTTGGAGATGCTGGTTCTTGTGTAACAACATCTTTTAATTCCATATCATCCTCAGCAATCTCATTTTGTGTTGCAACTGTAGCAAATGATTTTAGAAACACTGGTTCTTGTGTAACAGTGTTTTCTTCTTGCTCCTTGATATCAAGTGTTGCTATCTGAGTTGCAGCCTCACTGAATATTTTCAAAGGTGCTGGTTCTTGTGTAATAGTCACCTGTTCTTTAATTTTGAAATGCTGAGGTTGCTTCTGGGTTATATCAAATTTTTTCGATTGATGAGACTGATCCTAAAGAAGTTCAGTCTCCCCTGATAGTCAGGACTGAAGGAGTTCAGTATCCCCTGATGGTTGGGACTGAAGAAGTTCAGTACTCCCTGATGGTTGGGACTGAACTGTTTCATCTCCTAAATTCACAGCAGGGATCTCTTCAATTCTTGGCTCATTTTCCCCCATCCATTCAATTTCTGGAACTCCTTCTTCAATCTCCTCTATCTGTACATGCTTCTGTGATGCATCCCCCAACACAACAACCCTGTGTCATGCTGCAGCAAATATATATCCACACTCAGGACAAATAGTCTCTCCATACTTCTCATTTTCAAATGCAAAAGGTGTTTTTTCAAATAAATTTGCAACATTTGCTAATGTATCCAGATTCTTCTCTGCTTGCTTTCCAACTAATCCCTTCCATCTTTCCAGCTCATTTCGCAATATCTGCACTTCCTCTTTCAATAGTTCATTTTCCAGCAGGAGATTTTCAATTTGGGGTTCTTCTCTGGGAGGTTCCTTTGTAACAGTAGATGACTTAGGGTTCAAAATGGGGATCTCTAAATCTATTCCTGTCACAGTTATTTCCTCCATTTAGGATGATTCCCTATTCTCTCTGACTGCTCCCGCTGTCTCTGCTACTTCTGTTACTTCTGCTGTCTCTGCTAGTGGTGATTCAATATTACCCCCAGTTGCATCCATTGTCTCCACTTCTTCTGTTATTTTTGCTGTCACAACTGCTTCTTTTGCTGCTGTTGATTGAGTCCTTCTCCTCACCATTCCCACTGGATGTTCCTCCATGTCAACTGCTATTGGTGCTTTAACAGTTCTGATTTTCCTTTTCTTTGTTGCAGTAGGTGTTTGGCTCCTGTTTCCTGATCTTACTCCTCGTTTCTTTGACACAGGGGTCCCTACCTTAGTCATTTCTTCTTCAATAATAGTACCCCTTATTTCTGAGGAGGATTCAACTTCCAGAACTTCCACAATCCTCTCTTCTATTGTTTGATGTCCTTCCCTTTGAATTTCTGTTTATGCAATTGCAGCTTCAATTGTCACAGCTTCAACAACTGCTCCAGTTTCAGCCTCTTTTAAATGAATATCTTCTCCTACAGTTACAGATTCTATTCTTTCTTCCTCTTGCTCTAATGTTTCCATCATAATTTCCCTTACTATAGGGTTTACTGCTGCTTCACCTTTATTCACTTCCCCCTCATCATTGGTCTGGTTTTCTATTGCTCCAATCTCCCCCCAACTGGATTTGAGGACCTTCGGTCCTCACTATCTTCACCAGCACCCCTCACTTCTAATACGGGTTGTCTGATTGGCGCATCTCCAGCCAAAAATTGCTCCCAGGTTAAATTACGAATTGCAATGGCTCTTAGGACTAGTAACTTAATTAAGCCATGATTAGTAAGGGAGGAAACTGGATGTTGGGCGGTTCTTGCATATCCAGCCATGGTTTGTAAGGCTTTAAGCAAATAGAATGGTATATTTACTAAATTACCATGGCGCAAATGAGACAGTAAGGGAAGTTCAGAGAAGGAAACAACTTGGTACCTACCTCCAAAAGAAATATATCTTTTCACAAAAATTGCTACTTGATTCCAGGGTGGTGGTAAGGAAGCCAGTTCCAGCCCACGACGCTTTGGAATAACCTGCTCTCCAACTGCCAAAAACTCCCTCACCGCATCTGCATTATGTGCCTTCTGTCCAAATAACCTTTTCCCAATCATGGGTAAACCAGTAACCTTAGCTATGATTTCTTATGTGGCGTCCACGCATAGTCCTCTCACCTCAGAGTGAGTATCAGTCAGGTTGAGGGCAAATTGTAATGCGGTTTCTGTGTGAAACCCATTCAACCGTTCAAAATATGCCATCCATCCTGCTGTTATAAAAATATTAAGAACCTCTGCATTAGCACGTACAACGTCTGTATTTATTGGTTCATGTCTGACTGGATTTCCCATTTTAACCTCTCCTCAAGGTTCAGACTTCAACAATTTCTAGTTTAGAAGTGGAGAGTTGCAGCTTACAATCATGTAAAGGGTCGTTGGGGTTCAAAAATCAGGTTTCAGGCCAGTCTATGCTAGTATGAACGTTCTATGGAAGCGATGAGGTTGGTAGATAGGAGTAACAGGTGCAAAATCGGGGAAGGTGACGGAAAAATAATCACAATTATGACCTTGACATAATCTTTAAAGTGTGATTCGAATGGGTTCATTAATCGAGGGTTATGACAGGACATAATCGTTATTACCATATTAATTCTCTGCCAAATCATGTAAAAGATAGGATCCGTACCTTGTGTTTATGAGTTTGAGCCATGAATTAATCATTGCGGCCGGCTGTTGTCCTTGCGGGTATAAATGCACATGTGCCGAAGTACGTGGCCATTGCCACCCGGGCTGACAGCTACTCAAGGCATCCAAAATTTCCTTCGTGGTGGATCATGATTGGACCTTGTGGAGCAAGCGCCAAAACTGACGCCTAGTCACATCGTTATTGGCATCATTAATCGGAAAGCAGACAAATTGGCGTAGTATCAACTGCGAAATCTAGCAAAATAAGCGAAAAATGGCGGAGTCGTAGCTGTACGGAGGAGCGAGAATGAAGTGGAAAGAACAGAGCCGTAGCTGCTAGATTTAGCGGAATGGACAAAGGTAGCAGAGTCTCAGCTACTAGATTTAGCGGATTGGGCAAAGGTAGCAGAGTCTCAGCTGCTGGGAAGGAGTAAAAATGAAGCGGAAATGGCGGAGTAGCAGCTGTCAACTTAGAAAGATAAGCAGAAATGATGGAGTCACAGCTGCGGAATTTGGCAGAATGGCAAATGTAGCGGAGTCGCAGCTGTGAAATTTGAAAGGTAAATAGAGATGGCGGAGTCGCAGCTACGAAATTTGGCAGAATGGCAAATGTAGCGGAGTCACAGCTGCAAAATTTGGCAGAATGGCAAATGTAGTGGAGTCGCAGCTGCGAAATTTGAAAGGTAAACAGAGATGGCGGAGTCGCAGCTATGAAATTTGGCAGAATGGCAAATGTAGCAGAGTCGCAGCTTCGAAATTTGGCAGAATGGAAAATGTAGCGGAGTCGCAGCTGCGAAATTTGAAAGGTAAACAGAGATGGCGGAGTCGCAGCTGTGTCAGACTGTAGTATAAGCAATTTTTATCTGTGGAAGACCACGAATTATCCATCTTTGTCAAAGAGATTTATTAGATTGGGAACGAATATGGGGTGTCTGCAGTCATTTGGCCCAGTCACGGCTGCTGCTCCTCCAATAGGTCCCTGCACATAGTTCTTCAAAACAAGTCGATCAAGTGTAAAAAATTAAAAAAAATAGATAAAATACAGAATGAAAGAAAAACCGATTATTTATGTACAAAAATATGTGTGGAAACTGCAACTTCTTAGGAATTCACAGGGTTTAAAAATCCCTGTCCTGGCGTTAACTGATACTCTGGATCAGCTGCAACTTGTGAGATAAAAGCCTCCCTTGAGATCGGCCTGTGATACAGTTGCAGCCGATGACCATTTGCGAATAATGGTACTTTGTTCTCATCAATGGTGATCAACCAGACTGTTCCATTATCAAATACCCGATCTATCTGATAGGGTCCCAACCAACGGGTGCGCAATTTGCCTTTAAAGTCCCTCTTGAATCGTGAATCATACAACAGGGCTCAATCTCCTTCCTGGAAGACTCTTTTTTTTATGAATTTGTCATGCCATCTAGAGCGCTATTGTTGGATTAAGGCTATATGATGCACTGTAGCTGTGCGCTTCTCATCCAATTCATTGAGTTGATTCAGTCGATTCCTCTGTGCCTCTGATAGATCTAGGTTTGCTTCAACAACTGTTTTTAAAGTTCTAATTTCAAATTCGATTGGAAAAACAACGTTCTTGCCATACACTAGCTCGTATGGGGAAAAACCAGTGGTATTACGCCAAGTGGTACGATAGGCCCACAGTGCCTCTGGAAGTCTTTCAGCCCAGTCTTTACGATGGCTCTTCATTGTCTTTGTCAGAATAGCCTCAATAACCTTGTTTGTGCTCTCCATCTGCCCATTGGCCTGTGGATGATATGGTGAGGTTATTCTGTGCTGAATATGAAATTTCTGCAACAGTGCTTCTAGCTTGTGAGATACAAACTGTGGTCCACCGTTTGTAACGATCTCCTTAGGTACTCCAAACCGAGTAAAAATCTCTTCATACAGGAAATGGTCATGTAGTCTGTGCAAACCAAGATATGAAATTTCTGCTTTGAAGGAGGGTTGATAGGCCCCACAAAATCTAGAGCCCACCTATCAAATGGTTCAACCACAAGCTGTGGCTGTAACGACATCTCATCTAATCTGTTGGGTTGGCCCATCCTTTGGCAGCTATCACATGCCTGAACATACTTCTTTGCATCCCTGAACAATGTAGGCCAGAAATAACCCATTCTCAAAACTTTGTGACCTGTCCTTTTGTCAGCGAAATGTCCGCCACAGGGCTCATCATGGCAAGCTTTAAGAATGCTGAAGATTTCATCTTCTCTAACACATCTTCTGATTTCTAAATCTAGCCCTGTGTAGAAAAGATGGCCATCAATCCAGCAGTATCTAGCACTCTATTGTATGATCTTCCTTCTTTCTCTCTTTGACAGATGTGTTGGAAGCTTACCTGCAGCCAAAAAGTTAGCAATATCTGCATACCATGGGGAATGAGCTGATGCTGCAAACAAATGTTCGTTAGGGAAGGAATCTTCGACTGGTAAATTGTCATCACTGTTAGTAAGTCGAGATAAGAAATCTGCAACAACATTTTCCTTTCCTGGTCTATCAATAATTGTAATATCAAATTCCTGTAACAGTAACAACCATCTAGTAACTCTAGCATTCGTGATTGGTTTATTCATTAAATACTTGATAGCAGAATGATCAGTGTGCACAAAAGTAGAATATCCAGTAATATAATGTCTAAATTTGTTGATGGCATAAACAATGGCAAGAAATTCTTTTTCTGTGACAGTATAATTCAGTTCAGCAGGAGACAGATTTTTACTAATATAGTAAATAGCATAAGGAGCATTACCTTCCTGTTGTCCCAAAACTGCTCCAATGGTGGTGTCTGAAGCATCTGAAGAAATATGGAAAGGCAGAGCCCAATTGGGTCCTCTCAAGATGGGTGCTGTAGACAGCCTTTTCTTTAGCTCAGTAAATGCTATTTGGCATGCATCATTCCAGACAAACTGTGCATCCTTCATCAACAGAGTGAACAAAGGAGAAGCTAGCTTGGAAAATTTTTCTATGAACCTTCTGTAATAGCCAGCATGCCCCAAGAAGCTATGTACATCCTTTTGTGTTCCAGGATTCAGTATATTTTCAATTACCTTGATCTTGGATGGGTCTACCTGGATACCATCAGAAGAGATGAAGTGTCCCAGCACTATGCCTTCACTCATCATCATGTGGCACTTTTCAGTGCTCAAAGAGAGCTGGCTTTGTTCACAGCATTTCAGGACCTTTTCTAAGTTCTTCAGTGCTTCTTCATAACTGTCACCATATGGAGTAAAGTCATCCATAAAAATTTCCATGCAATCATTCACCATTATTGAAAAGATTCCAATCACTGCTCTCTGAAATGTAGCTGGTGCGTTGCACAACCCAAAAGGAAGTACTCAGTATGCAAAAGTCCCCCAGGGACAAGTGAAAGTGGTTTTGTCATGATCTTCTGGAGCAATTTGAATCTGGTTATAGCCACTAAATCCATCCAGAAAAGAGAAATACTTCTTCCCAGACAAGGTATCAAGGACCTGATCGATGAAAGGTAAGGGGAAATGGTCCTTCTGCATTGCCTTATTCAATTCTCTGTAATCCACGCAGACTCTCCATTTCCCATTCTTCTTTGGCATGATCACAAGTGGAGAAACCCACTCACTGTATGAAATTGGATATATGAATCCAGCTTCCAACAGTTTCTGGATTTCCTCTTTCACTACGTCTCTCAGGTTCGGGTTCATCCTTCATTGGGGTTGGCATACAGGCCTGGAGTTGCTCTTAATATAAATGTGATGAGTGCATAGATGAGAAGGAATTCCCTTCATGTCTGTGTACTCCCAAGCAAAAGCTCCCCTACGTTGTTTCAATAGAGTGACTAGTTGTTCCAGCTCATTAGGTGCCAGATTAGGATTGATATTCAATGTTTTTCCTGGCTCAATTTCCACTGGAACACTCTTTGAATCCTTAAGTACTGGAATTACATTATCATCACTGATCAGAGTTTATTCTGTAATATTTTCTTGTTCTGTTGCAGCTAAAGTACTGTCCAAGATCTGATAAACATTCTTATTGAATGACATGGGCTCACTGATGAAACTATTGATGGCATCATCCTCTCTTTCATCTTTAAATGTCAAGGCTCTCCCTATGGTTAATTGTGGCTGAACACCCTCTTCCTCCTCCAAATCTGCCCATAATGGAGGATCGACTTTTGTGCTTGGTCGAGCTGGAGGGTACAGGGTCAGATTCGTGGTCTCAGTCCCGTCTGAAATGGTCATAGAACCTGACCAACAGCTGATACAGGCATCAGCTGTGGCCAACCATGGTCTTCCTAGGATCAGTGGGTGTCCCCCCAATTGAGATTTTGGCTGTAACACCAAAAAGTCTGCAGGGTATTCCCACGAGTCCACTGAGATTACAAGGTCATCTAGAATTCCTTCAGGCTTGATCGTTGATCTATCAGCAAGTTCCAAAACAGTAGGGGTTGGCCGCAGATTAGTGAGTCCCAATTTCTTCACAGTCTCTATGGTCATAACATTAATAGCTGGCCCAAATCCACCAAGACATTTGGAATTTGTGTGTTCCCTATGTGCACTGTAACAGTCGGGTTCCCAGGGTCATCATACTTCGCCACAGGGGCCTTTCCCATTATTAATTCTGAAATTTTTCCCAGCACGTGGACTGTGGGAGGATCCCTGGGCCTTCTTCCTGGTTTCTTAACACACAAATCTTTAACTGTCTTAGCATAAATAGGCACATCATGAAGGGCCTATAACAGTGGAATTTTAACATATAAAATTTTCAACTCTCCCATGAGATCAAATCGGGGCTGTTCCACTGTCTTCTGCAGCTGCAATTGTTCAGGATATGGTGGTTCTCTGTTCAACTGTGTAGGCTGTGGCAGATCGTGTGTTGCTTCCTGAGTTTCAGCTGCTGCTTCAGTCGGAGTATCAGCATCCTCAATAATGGGGCTTGCTGGATAGTGCTGACTTAATCCAGTTCTAATCACCGGGGATGACACATCCTCAGTGATAATAGGCTCCACTACCCTCCCTGATCGTAATTGTATATCATTGCAGGGAATCTGAGTAATGGAATAAGCAGGCATGTTGGCAGTCTCAAATTGATGGACTGCTTTATTGTTTGGGTTCGGGTTAGGTTGTGCAGGTAGCTGTGGTCGAAGTGGTGCATTCATAGGTGCGACATTGTTCTGGAAAGGGAGATATGGTTGCTGATACTGTTGAGGAGGGTACTGTTGATACTGAGTCTGGTGATGGGGAAAGTTATTTCCTTGGTAAGAGTTTCTCCAGTTGGAATTCCAAGGAGCTTGGTTTGACTACTGTGGCCATGGTGTCCATGAATTAGGATTTTGCATTGGGTTCTGAGATGGATGCCACTGGATGTTGGAATAATGTGAAGGGAATTGTGTATTCATATTATGCATGTTGTTCATTCCATTCATATTATGCAGGAAAAATGCTAGATCTGGATTCATACCTTGGTTTCTAGGCTGCCATGGTTTCTTCTGTGCCATAAAGTATGCTGGCTCTACATCCAGAATAGATGCCTGCAGGACTGCTTTAACCTTAGGTAGTGAAGGACACTCCTTAGTTTCATGCTCAAGTTCACATATCCTACATACCTCTGCTTTGTCCAATGGGCACTCCTTCAGTGGATGCTTCTTTCTACATTTAGGACAGAATACTCCAAGTGTAAGATCTTCTACTACTTGTTTCTGTTTTGCCTTCATGGCATCCAACTCTGAGGACAGGGAACTCATCATGTTTGTTTTAAAGTTCTCCAATAGGTTGCCTATTTCTGCTCGAGTGGCACCTCCACTAGCTGAATTCTGAGTCCTAGTGAAGACATCCTGGTCTCGATCCTTGTCTCGTTTGCTGGTTCTGGAGGATCCCCTGGAGTACCTTCGACATAATTCAACAATATTTTCAAAATGTTCCTTCGAGATATCCCCTTTTCCCAGCTGATTCAACATATCAAGGCAATCTTCCCTAATTCCTCTAAGTAAGATGATCTTGAGCACATCCTTGCCAATCTCAGCATGACCGGATCTTTGCAAATTATACCGCAATCTCTCTACAAAGTCTTCCAAACTCTCTTCATCCTTCTGAACCATCTTAAACAATTCTTCCTTCCTATCTCTAGTTCTGCAATATTCTTGATATTTAGAGAGGAAGGCGCTCTTCATTTGGTCCCAAGTAGTAATGGTCTCACGACCCAAACTCATGAACCAGCGCAGAGCATTTCCTTTCAAGGTGGCTGGGAATAGCTTCAGCTTCTGAGCACTAGAGGTGTAATCATAGCTGTGACAGAGGATATCAAACTCAAAAAGAAACTCGTCAGGATCCTCAGAGGACTTACCATGAAAATTAGGGAGCACTGATGGTGAGATATTCTTCATAGGAGCTGCTCCAGGTGTCTGAAGGATAGGGAATTCTAATGTAGCCACAGTATTACTAGGTTGATTATTTTCTCCTTCTTCCTCCCGGCGATCCTCATGTTCATTCTCACCCCCCTGTTCTCTACCAGCCATAGTTCTGGTCCAAAATTCAATAGTCTCTTTTATGCGTTCTTCCTCTGATTTAGCTTCTTCTTCTTTTCTCCTCTCTTCTCTTTGCCTTCTTTCTTCCTCTGGTATTCTACGAGTCTCCAACCACATCTCTTTAGTAACTCTGGTTCCGTCAATGTGATAAATCTCCTCTCTATCTGGTGCACCTACATCACTTCCCTTATCTTCAGGAGGTTTACTTTCTGCAACATGAGTTGAAGGTCCCGTTGTATTCTCCACTATGGATGCTGGATGTTCAAGATTAGGAGGAATAGAATTTCCCCTGCCCATCGAGTTCCGCTATGGTCTAGTGGAGGAATCAGCTTTAGCAATTATCTCATCAATATATGTGTGTCTTCCCTGACCTGCATTACGACCTTGACCTCTTCCACCTGCAATGTTAGTATTCAAAGGGGGTTCCCGATTTGTTTTTCTTGTATTCATGCATGCTGTAAAAATTGAACTAAAATAAAATCAAATGAAACCAACTACTAACTCTGTCTATCTATTACCATCCTCGGTAACGGTGCCAAAATGTTGGTCACTCTATATGTCAGTTGATTAAGGCTAACACACAGAATGGTCAATATAAATTGTCAAACCCAGGAAGGTCTTTTATTTCAAAGGCAATAAGCACAGTCTATGCATAAACAGATCAAGCAGTTGATTTAATGAGTGTAAATGATGATCCTACCTATGTGTCCAACCAATTCATTCCTTAAGAACACTAATCAAATTCACACATCTAAGAATCCAAATGAAACAACTTCCCTACAGAAATCAATCCAGCAAGTTAATGATCTAATGATGAAATGAAACTAGATTACTTTTGCAAGAAGTTAAATCCTATAATTATCAAACTACAACATTCAATCTTTACCAAAATGATCTATCCAGTGGCTACTGTAATTCTACCATTAATTGTCTAATCTATGAATGCAATTGAAGATACAACAACAACCAGAATTAAAACACAAGCTTGAACTCTAACTGATAATTACTGGAAATCCTAGAAAGCATAAACAACTAGAAGATAATTGGAATTGAGATTGGCTGTCACAGTTGGTTAAAACACACATGCAATTAAGTAAATTATCCTACACAGTCGACTGTCACACCACTCTGTTACAACTATTTCAGGATGCAATTATAAACTACCAGAAAGGAAAGCTAAACTCTGTTACAACTACCAATAATGTCTGCAATCATTCCACACCACGCAACAGAAGTAAAACTAAACTACTCTACCTACTTAAATCGGCTATCTCTGTAAGAAGGCGGGCCCTGGCCTTCCAACAGAGACGCTGAGAGTCACATCTAATTAAAACACAGAAGTGAAGAACTCTGCTCTCATATTATTAATGGAGGATTGTGAGTCTCAATGCTCTGTTACAGCTTACAGAAGTAATGATTGTCCAACCCCAGGCTACAAAATCCTTCTGGATTTTATACAAAGGAAATACCGTTTCAGATCCACTAAAATCGCTCAGCAATGAAGATCTATGATCTTCATGTTGCGTAGTTACAACTAACTAAACAACGTATTAAAAAGGGTTGTTAATTCTGAAAGATGCTATTACTTTGATAGTTAATGAATCGATAGACTCAGCAACTGGAACGCCACCTGTCTGTCGCAGCTAGACTTTGCTTCAATGGGATCTATTACAGTGGGGATCTGATACATCTTGCGTGGAGGATACGCTGTCCCTTGGAGTAGGAGGAGCTGGTGCTTGAGGAGTAACAGCTGGCACTGCTGGGCTGATACACCTGCGCTTTAGATCTTGGCTAAATAGAATCACACAGATCAGTATAAACCAAGGACTAAAATCCATAATCTTTAACAATCTTAGGCATAAAAATAAATAAGGCAATAACAAATTATACCTATTAATATCATTGATTGATATAGGAAATACATGGATATAGCTCATGAAAGTAGGATGGAATCAGGGCAAAATTATGTAATAAAGGTGGCCAAAAAGGGGCATTTCCTGAACCCAACATCTGTTTGGATCAAATTGGCATCAGGTTATCATTTCACATGTAATTGTTACATAGTTTATGTTAGAAACTCACTCTTATACAAAGAAAGAGATGGAGAACAACTTGAATAGGATTGGTTGATTATTATAACATTTTTCCTTCCTGCATACAGAAATAGGTTAGAAGAAAATAATGTGGACTATTTGGGGTTAGTCTTGTAAACATGCTTAGATTTTGAAGAGAACAACATTAGAATTGGTTCTAAGATTCCCAAAACTAGTTCTAACCTTTAACCCAGAAGTCCTATAACTCCTTGTAGAATCCTTTTCTAATGCACTTTGCTATGCAACTTTAGAGTCCAAAACTGTCATTGCAATTACAATCTTGTCATTGCACTAGTAATTTCAAATAAAACCATTTGTTCAGATCATTACCTAGTAGTTGTACTATAACCATCCTTGGAACACCATGAAAAACCTGCATACTCTTCAGGATAACACCATGACTGCATCATATGGTGTGTCTTGTTCTTCCTCTTACTAATGCTTCCAAAAATAATGATCATGAGTTGATCAAAAGTATTTTACAAGCTTTCACCTAACTCTTACTATTCCTCTTACTATGTGTTGCTACAAACTACCCAATACGAACTCTGTCCAACCCCCATACTTCCTCCCAAGCCTGTATATGTAGAAGCTCAAATTCTATAGGACAACTTGCCTTAGTTGCTAGAGAAAGCAGGAAAGAAAGGCTGCTAATTTGGACAACTTCTGCATGGCCTACAATTGAGTAAATTCGTTGTTTTGGTGGCTTTTATTTGCTGTTTTAAAAGCCATTTTTGCCGTTCACTTTCTGTTTTAAACAACTCTCTTTCCTTCCAAATTGAGTCACCTCTAGCACTCTAAATTGCCTAATTAAAAATCGGACTTCATTGCCAATTGTGGTCTCTGCTGTTTTTACTATTTTCCTGGCCTTTCTATTGACTTTTTACTTTCTTGCCATTTTGAAAGATACTTTTATTTCAATATAAATCCTAACTTCATACCCTATAAGCTTACTCAAAACCATTTAATGTCACAACTTGAGGTTGAGATATCCTAGCATAGCAGGAAACTTAGAAGTCGCATGGCTGTTCATTGTTGGCCTTCTTCTTCCATCAAAACATAACTGGCATTGAAAAGTCAGCTACAAAAATGTGAATCCACATGCTTAATCTCACTTTGGCGTCATGATTGATTACTGCTTGAAGGATATGCATAAACAACTTCCATTTTTTTCCCACATATGTATTGCATCACAAGCTATTTGCCATGCCATTTCATGCATACCTTTATATGCACCTACCAGAGAATTCGCCAGTACTCAACATAATTCACTGTCAATCAACTGCTAATCATGTTTCCTTTACTGGATTTCTATTTAAAGTAGGAACTTCAACCATCCTTCCTCTTCTTTGAAAGTGAACTTTATGAGAGGTATACTATTCCCTTGTAGCATGCATGTGAAGACAAATTACTCCATCTTTCTTGCCAATATATGGGCACCCATCATCTACAAGTCACAAACTCTAATTCCGCACTAATGTTTCACTATAAATCCCCTTTAAACCAAAGGAATCCCTTTAAAACTGATGGGAAAGTGTTGTCCTAAGTGTTCCATGCACAAAGAACTACAAATATAATCCTCTAATTGTAACTGTGTAACGTTCTGTAGTTGCATGTTTTACTTAGATGATCATCATGCAACACTTCTCATTTAGTGAAGATCACTGTTCCTGTAGTAAGCAACCAAGGGGAGGATCTATCTTGAATGAAAGACTACCAAATATAGTCTTCCTCATTGCTGATTCCTGGGCATCATCTTATGTATCTTCGATGTGTTGTTTACTTGACTGTTCACCCCATTAAACCTTGTACAGTGGCTGTTATTAATGATCCACTCCAGCGTATCCCTACTTAAAAAATTATATTAGACCTGTTTTACATTGCATTCAATTCAGAACAACAGACCAGAAATTTCCACTAACTCTGCAAACAAAAATGATGAAACCGACCTCTTTTTTGCTAGAACCAAGCAGATGGTAATTGTGAAGGTAAGGCGAATTGTGTCTATGTCCAGTGAATTATCATGAGACATATAAATTCTTGATCAGTTGCCATAACTCGACCATTCCATCCTACTTGACAAAATAAGCATGGGATTCTATAAAACAAGGTATACTCATCCATGTAGGTTCATCCCATCAGCCTTTAAAGAGGACCCCAATAAAAGGAGGAGAAGAGGATTAAATAAAGGCTTGTGAACTAAAGTCTCAAGCTCATATATATGCAAAGTGAATCCCGTTTTAAGTTGTTGGCCTTTATTATAAAATTCCACAAAAAAGCCCTGATTTAAAGGAGGCTTGGATTTGGCAATATTTGGCATATCCATGCATTCCAACTAACAAGGTGAATTTAGTGATTTTTCTTATTAAATTACAAATTTACAACACAACAAAGTCAAAAATATTAGGCAACCCTCTAATCCTATGATTCTAAATATTAGTGTGCCCTCTAATCCTATGATTCTAAATATTAGTGTGCCCTCCTCATGAAAAGAAAATGTCTCCGTTAACCCAAGGAAACTTTTGGGCACTAGTATTTCCTTTCTCACCGACAAAAACATTAATTTATTTCATTTTTAACCTTCTTTGTATTTTGGAAATCTCATTTTACTTTCTATTTCAAATGTTTTCTATTTTCAATGTCATATTTAAATCAGAAATTTGAATTCCATCAATACATGTTAGTCTAGGAACATCATTCTAAATCACTAACTCGACTAATTTCTGACTTTATGCTTGCTGGAAATTCAATTTTAAATTTCTGGTTTAAGTTTTGTGCAAATTTCAGCACTGTCGTTATTTCAGGAATTTTATTTCCAGCAGTGCATTTTTGTCTAGAATTTTTTCTTTACACCTTAAACCGAACAATTATTTTTTGCATTATGAAATATTTATTTATTTTCCGTATTAACTTTTCTGCAAGTTCCAACAATTAGTTTATTACAAAATTGTAATTTGGGAATTGAATTTAAGCCTCAATAAATCATTTCTACATCTAAATTAGATCTTTTAGTTTAGATTAGCATTCTGGAAAATAATTTTTATTTTTATTTTGAGTTTTCTGCACTTCCAATAGTGAGTTCAATTCAAAATTTATAATTTCCAGATTGTATTAGTCCAAATACCTCATTTTCATATCTTAAATTAGACTTTGTTCACCATATTTGCTTTCTGAAAATTTAAATTTTAAATTTTTGCATTTCCAGCAAGTAATTTAGTTCAAAAATTTTAATTTTCAAATTTGCATTTGGGCATTTTACTTTCATTTCATATCTCAAACATGCTCAAACACTTCACTTCAATAAATTTGAATACTCCAGCCATAATTGAAATCAAGCAAATCAGATTTATTATTTATACTAAGTCTGTACACTTTCAATCACACTCAGCTATACTAGACTTGCATATTGGTTTGTAATCTTGAACTTTATCTTTACCAAACACATACGCCAAATTTCAAACCAGACTTGATCCAAGTCCAAAAACTCTTCATCTCACACCTTAAATCTTGAACTTAGGCATACCTAAGGGATACTCCCCTTGTGCTAGAGAAGAGCTAGCCTTAAGTGAGAGGAAGAGCTACTAAGATGGCAGAGGAAGAGCTACCTTGGTGCTTGGGGCTTTACACTTTTGTGGGTGCTAGATTTTGTTGTAATAGTTCTCACAACACACAAACTCAGCACAGTCATCAAGCACAACTAAATTTCAGGAAGAACAGGAGCACTTGTTCCATTGTCAAATGAGGGTTCATCAATAACCATTGTACTTTATTATTGTCAACAATTCAATCATCAAGCATTCATAACATTGTCATGCCCATATGGCATAAACAACAGGATTGAACTGCTTGCTTTGTGGATTCTTCTCAAAATAGTTGCAAACAAAGAGCGATTAGGAAAATTCAAGTGTTGGGAGACTCCAAGATGATTATTGATTGGGCAAACAACAAAAGTCAGATTTTCCAACATTGCTTTGGCACCTAGAATTCATAGAATCCTGGAGGTAACAACTCAGTTTGATTTAATATCCTTCACTCAAATCTACAGGATTTTCAACTCGAAAGTTGACTCTTTCAAAAGTTGCTCTCTATTTGGAGGAGGGATCAATGCTGACTCAAGAATACAGGGATGTGGACCTCCTGTTTGAAAAGCTAGCTATAGTTCTTTGAGTCTATATGACCCCTATTTTGGTGGCAGTTCCTGATAGCACCTATGTCCTGGTCTTTCTCCAGTTTAAACTGGAATTTTTGGATGAATGTAGTCTGTTTGAAACTGTTGGGAACCTTTATGTAGTCCTTGATAGGGTATAAGTCTATCTATGGAGGCTTAATAGTATTTTTTATTGAATAGAATAGTGGCAGGTTTTTAAGTCAAGAAACATAGACAAAAAAAACTGGAGTCTCTTTGACCCCTGTTTTGGTGGCGATTCCTGATAGCCCCTATCTCCTGGTCTTTCTTCAGTTTAAACTGGAATTTTTGGATGAATTTATTATATCCAAGTCTAGTCTGTTTGAAACTGTGGGGAACCTTTATGTAGTCCCTGATAGGGTATAAATCTGTCTATGGATGTTTATTGGTAGTTTTTATTGAAGAGAACAGTGACAGGTTTTTAAGTCAAGAAACATTGAAAGTTGATCATGCTTAGTCTATATATATTTGGATTTCTCACCAAAATGTCAAATATAAAGCTTTTTTCCTTTGGAAAAAAGCATTGTCAACCCCATCCAAGTAGGGAAAGCTGGTTAGTAGGAGGGGATGAGGACACAAAATTCCTTCAGAACTATGCAAAGCACCTAAAAAATATCAATAATATATGGGAGAGGATGGAATTAAGATCAAAAGGTTTCTAGAGATTATGGAACTTGGGGTAACCCACTTTTAGAAGATCTACCAAGAACCATCAAGTGCAAACATTGAAGAAATAATTAAAATCACAACCTACTTTCCGAGGTTCATTAATGATGATGAACGTTCAAGTTATATGGAACATTTGTACATTTGAGAGAGAGATGACTGGTTGTACCTTCCCCACCTTGGTTGATTTACTTTTGGTCCTTACACCGTGCTGCTTATTGATCTTGTGGTATCCTTGTCTTTGACTCGTGGTTAGTGGGGACTTCTACCCACTTTAAGTTGTTTCTTGACTTATACCTTGATGTTTTTGGTCTTATGAGTCCTATGGTAAACCCTTGGTCCTAAGGGTCATGGGTCATGTACCCTCACTTATGTTATTTTGGGTCATTGTACCCTCACCTAATTGACCCTAGAACCCTACTTATGATTTATTTTTATTTTTTATAATTTTTTTTATCAAGGGGTTCCTTCCTAACTTAATGTAGCCATAACTTAACTAAGTTGGAACTTTCTAGAAGATCTTGCTTCTATATATATTGAAGACTTATCTTTATCATCTATCATCTTTATATCAAGGTCTGCTCCTTCCTATGCTTAATGTCAAAGTTATTTCAGCTACTCTTTTTGAGTATGTCTACCACCCACCTGCTGGTCAAGTTCAGATTTAATTTTTTTTTTTTTTTTTTTTATAATTTTTTTTTTATTTATGTTTGTGAGCTTTCAGTGTTTGTTCTATGTTAAGTCATGTTCTATTAACTTGACTAAAGGAGGTCGTGACAGTTGTGAGCCTGTTGGCTTCTTGTCCTGCTTACCTTGGATTTTGTGGAACTCTGATCTACTTTGATTTACCTTTAGAGGACTCGATCTGCTAGTCGTGGGGTTGATCCATTGATCTTTTAGCTCGGATCTCCTTTACTTCTGCTATACCTTCAGTTTGTTACCTTAAGACTCAGTCTTAAGCCCTAGATCCATTTGTTGGTGGAGGCCGTAAGGTTTTTGAATTTATTCTCAGTTTGCTAGTTGTATTTTTGTGGAGGCTGTGAGGCCTGAAAGTTTAATTTGGTGAAGGCAGTGAGCCTTGGGATCTGATCTATTTTTTGTAATTATCATCCAACTTGTTCTATAATAGATCTGAGTATCTCTTTGGAGGCCACAACTGTTGGGGTCTGCTCTTTGTTTCTTAAAGTGCCCTAAACCCGATCTAATTTGCCGAGACCTGTTTCTTGGTTTGGTTTTTATACTAAGACCTTATTGAGGTCTGATCCTCTGTGATTAAGACTTATTTAAAATCAGGTATGTTGTGTTGTGACTTTGTTGGAAGACATTTGGATTTTATACACAGTAATCAGCAAGTTCATGGCTACCTTCTCAAGAACATTTGATTGAATTGTACTGCACTGTATGGAGAGGTCAAATACAACTACTAGTAAAAAACAACTAGTTTAGATCCATCTTCACCCCATTATAAGTACTGAATGAAGGTGAGTTCATTAACAATTTTATGATTTCTTGCATTTCCTTTCATTTTCATTGGATTAGTATCATCTTGTAATGCTTTTATGGTTATGGTGTTTAGCAATTTTGAAGTATACCCTATGGATCTAGTATATGATCAATGTTAATTATCTGTAAATGATGGACTTAAAATCTAGTTTCTTTACCAACATAGATCCTATGTGAAATTAATTATGTAGATTTTTGTGGTTAGACATCTTTGGGGTCTCTTCAAACAGTTCCAAAAGTTAGAGGGAGCTCTAGGCTTATTATGGTAGATTTTTGTGCTTATGAATGTGTTTTGAAAAATAAATTGGATTTTAAGCATGGTTGTCTTTGACTATTATTGTCTTTTCTTAGAATTACAAATGATGCAATCTGGGTGTTCATATTCTCCTCTCCCCAATTCTGAAAGGGTTCTAGCTCAATGGAAGAGCGCCTGCCTTACAGGCAGGAGGTTGGTGGTTCGATTCCTCCATGCCCTATTGATATTGCAATATTGGTATTTTTAATAAAATATATTTTATTATGGCTATAGAGGGGGTTTCAAACTGAATTTGTATGTTTCTACGAGGGGGGTTCTAAACCTCCTTCATATGTAACTACGAGGGGGGTTCTAAGCCACCTTCATATGTCACTATGAGGGGGGTTCGAAATTGCCCTTGTATGTTACAACGAGGGGGGTTTAGAACCACCCTTGTAGGTACCTACAAGGGGGGTTCAAAATCGCCCCTATAAGCCCTATGAGGGGGGTTCTAAACTGCCCCTATAGGCCTCTACAAGGGGGGTTCCAAACTGCCCCTATAGGACTATATGAGGGGGGTTCACAACCGCCCCTATAGGCATCTACGAGGGGGGTTTGAAACCGCCCCTATAGTCCTCTACGAGGGGGGTTCCAAACTGCCCTTGTAGGTTTGTATGAGGGGTTTATGAGGGGGGTTCACAACCGCCCTCATAGGTATCTATGAAGGGGGTTCAAAACCGCCCCTGTAGGTCTCTATGAAGGGGTCTACGAGGGGGGTTTAAAATCACCTCTGTAGACCTCTACGAGGGGGGTCACAAACCGCCCCCAAAAGTGACTTTTGGGGGCGGTTCCAATCTTGTCAAAAACCGCCCTTAAAGGGAAATTTTTTTAACATCGGTGCCTTTAGGGGCAGTTTTTCCAAAACCCGCCCCCAAAGCCAAAATGCCCCCTCGTAGGTCATTTTTTGGGGCGGAAGACAACCCCCCCAAAGGCCAAAAATGTAGCAGTGCATCTACCAAACACAGAGAAGAAGGTTCAAATTTCTGAGAAACGGGCTATCCTCGCCAGAGAATCGAACCTAGGTTCCAAGACTACAATAAAATTTCGGCTTCTATTCTTATTACTCCATTCAAGACTGCAAAATGGCCTGACTCTACATGAAAAGCAAAACCTGAAACAAATAAGTTTTCCTACAGGTCCAGGGATCGAACTCGAGGAAGGAGTCCTCCAATCTTCAAAAAACCAAACCCTACATTGTAGCAGGTGGTCGACCTCTACACCTTACCACTACCAAGTGAAATGAAGGCCGAGAAAACCACTTCGACACAATTCATATTGGGGACTAGGGTTTTCATTTTAAAGCCGAAGGACATTTGAGATCAACGGTGGTGATGATGCCAACCACGCATGTCGAAGTTCGGGCATCAACCACATTCAATACCTTATTAATTATCATAACCATCACGACATCCAACTCAGTAGACCGAGGTTAAAAAAATTACATAGCTCGGCGTTAGGGTGAAGTTTGGTGTTTACTATCACGTGAACCACAACCACGTTGACATCCACAGGGCTTTCCACTAAGCACAGTAGGCTAGTGACTTGAATGCCAAGACCTAGTTCGATAGTCTGCTAGCACGTTGATACCAAAACATTCAATACCCTGTCATATCACATGTCAGTGCCAAGACTTAGGGTTACAACATATGGTTCATTTCATTTCCAAAGTGTTGGTCTTTCGAATGCACGGTTTATATATATGTTGTATAATTCTCAAATGACTAGGGTCACATTTCATGGAAGGGTTTTGATACTTAGTACATAGTTTAGGTTTCATTAATATGCACATCATGATATGTATTCACATTACTATCCCTTTTTACAAAGTTACATAACATATCACGATGCACAAATATTAAATTAGAAAGGTTCAATCCTATAGTTAGAAAGGTTCAATCCTATAGTGTGGCAAATTCACAATATAATCATCATAAATATGATGGTAGTATTATAATAAGCATTGCTATTTTAGTACGATGTTTCATGCATTTATAAATTGAGAAATGCATAATTTACTATCGTTAGGACTTCAAGTTAATCCATGTATCTAAATAACTTTTAGCTCATGTTTCTTTAATATAAAGTAACATAGAAGTTGAATTATTCATGTAATAAATGCACATGATAATACCACTCCTTGCAAAATGGATAAATGATGACAGGATTCTAATAGCACTTATAAATTGTAAACTAGCACGTAAACGAGAAATAGGACAAAGATCCATACCATTATTAACTCATACAGGGAAGTACTTAGAGTCACTATAAGCATTGTCGACTAACTGAAAACATAATTAGAATTGCTTGTAACATTTGAAATTGTCGTAATACTCTTACCTGCGTATCTGCGCAAAGAAACATGTTCAAATGCTTTAACTAAACATATCTAAGTAAACCTCAGGGTACCTCGTAGGACCCCTTCGTCATCATCCAAGAACAACTGTCAGTACTTTATCAAGAAAATATATCACAAGATAAACTTAATTACAGCATGTAGATTACAATTAAACACAAGGAGAACTAATGATGTATTTTGTGTTATGAAATATAAATTGTCGTTATCGTAAATTGTCATTAGTTAAAAGATTAGTATTTATTTTATTTCCGCATTAGTAAATACAACTTTTAACACTACTTTAATTTTTTTTATTTTTTTGTGAATTTACAGGATGTTACATGTGGTATCAGAGCTCATGTTCGAACTCTTGGCCTGAAAAGGTCCAAAGAACACGCAACAATTTTTTTTTTTTTTTTTATGACAGCAGAAATCTTTACCAATTCAAGTTAAATTATTTTGTTATACATAAATTTGTTTTCTAAGTTACAGGTATGGAAGGATCAGCTGAACATATGGAGGACATATTTCGACCGAACAGTCATACCAACAATAGCACTAGATAGCATTATGAAGAAGAAGTCCATGGTGAATTGAATGACAATTCATCAGAATTGTTACGTGCATTTTAGGAGTTGAAAGCAGAAATAAGATCTGTTAAACAAGATAATGAGAGAATTCTGAAGGCACAAGAAGAACTGAACCAAGTACTATTCGATCAGTGCCCAACTGATGAACATGATAGAAGGGTTGAAAATACCTCCAAGATTGAAGACTTACCTCATGGGAACAAGGATAAGAAAGTGAAAACTGATGATGAGAATAACAGTTCAACATCATCAGGAGCTTCAAATGAGATACATAAAAAGAAACGGAATTATTCACGTGATAACAACGAAGGGTATTGCAAACCAAAAAGAAAAAGCCATAAATAGTATGAGCAGATTTCTAGGGAGTTCAAGAAGATCAAACCCCCAACCTTCAATGGCGAAACTGAGAAAGGAGAGACAGTTGAAGCATGGCTGTCCGGCATGAAGAAATACTTTCAAATCTATGATTATTCAAAATCATTGAAAGCAAAGATGGCCATATACAACTTGATAGGGAAGGCAGACATTTGGTGGCAGGACATCAAAAGAGTGAAGGGCATCAAGGACAAGGATGTGAATTGGAGCACTTTTAAATGGTACTTCAAGAAGAAGTTCCTATCTGAACAATATTATGAAGAGAAGTCCAAGGAATTTTATGATCTAAGATTGGGAACCATGAATCCGAAAGAGTTGAACAACAAATTTATGAATTTGCTAAGGTATGTGCCATACCTTGTGGAGGAGAAACTAAAGATTTAGAGATATCCGAGTTGTCTACCTTTCAACATCAAGGACATAATAGAGTATGACAATCCAAAGACCTTAGAAGAAGCCACGAGGAAAGCAACTTTATGCTATGATCAAAACCGGAAAAGAGAAGGGATATCTAACTGGAAAAATCATAAGCCCAACAACTTCGAGCTGAAGAAGAAAAATTTCAGATTCAATGGAAATTCTGGTTTTCAAAAGAAAAACTTTCCAAATCGAAATTTCCAAGGAAACAGTCCCAGAAATAATCAGCAGCAGAATTTTACAGCTCCTAGGAATACATCCAATGTTACCAGAACTAATGACCAGAGGACACTTATAAAATGTTTTGAGTGCCAAGGTCCTCATTATGCTTCAAACTGTCCCAATAAGAAGCAGACAACCAATAATATTCATTCCATACAAGCTGAACCTACTGTGGGAGACTTGGCAAGAGATATGCCCATAATTAATGCAACTCTAGACAACAGGAAAGCAGAGCATCAAGTCTCTATGGTAGAGATTGAAGGTATGCTACAAAACCACCATGTTTCTATTTTGATTGATCCAGGCGCTAGCCTGAGTTATATATCTCCAGATATTGTAAAATTTTTTAATATGAAAACAGAAAAATTTAATAAATCCTGGTTAGTTAGACTAGCAATAGGAACAAAAAGAAAAGTGTTTGATTTTGTTGAAAGTTGTGTTTTATCTATGAATCAATTAAAGACACAAACCAAGTTAAATGTTTTACCTTTAGGATCCTACGACATCTTAATTGGAATGGACTGGTTAGAATCACATCATGTTATTTTGAATTGTTATGAAAAAGTTTTACATGTCTAAATGATGAAGGAGAAACAGTAGAAGTAAAGGGTATTCCTAGAAAGACATCACTTACACAGCTTTCAGATATGCAAGTAAAAAGAGTAGTTAGAAAAGGATGTAAGATGTTCGCAGTGAATGTAGTACATGAGGAGTCAATTACAAAAGAGGACAAACTGAAACTAGAAGATATACCGGTCCTAAAAGAATTCCTGGATGTTTTTCCAGAAAAGATTCCCGGATTACGCCCGAAGAGGGATCTAGATTTTACCATTGAGTTGATACCGGGGGCGGTACCGAACTCCAAAGCTCCATATAGGATGAATATATTGGAATTAAATGAGTTAAAATCATAGTTGAAGGAATTGATTGATAAAAACTATATAAGACCCAGCGTGTCTCCTTGGGGAGCACCTGTTATTTTTGTTAAGAAGAAGGAGGGCACTTTAAGGCTTTGTATAGATTATCGCCAACTGAATAAGATGACAATCAAGAATTGATATCCGTTGCCCCGCATCGACGATCTATTTGATCAGCTGGATGGAGCAACAACATTTTCAAATATTGATTTAAGGTCAAGATATCATCAAGTTTGTGTGAAGGATGAGGATATTTTTAAAACAACCTTTAGAACTCGCTATGGACATTATGAGTTCGTAGTCATGTCATTTGGGTTGACTAATGCCTCGACAGTTTTTATGTGCTTAATGAACAATATTCTACACAAATATTTGGATAAGTTCGTCATTGTGTTGACATTCTGGTATATTCTAAAAGTAAGGAAGAACATGACGAACATCTGCGTATTATTTTACAAGTTCTGAGAGATCATCAGTTATACGCTAAGTTTAGTAAGTGTGATTTTCACAAGGATAAGATTCAGTATTTAGGTCACATAATCTCTAAAGAAGGAATTTCGGTTGATCCCGATAAGATAAAAGCCATTAATGAATGGCCGGTTCCTAAGGATGTGTCGGATGTACGATCGTTTATGGGGATTACAGGATATTATAGAAAATTCATAGAAGGTTTTTTGAAGATCGCAAACCCCATAACCTCCTTACAGAAGAAGGGGAAGAAGTTTGTATGGGATCAAAAGTGTGCAGACAGTTTTAAGAAGTTGAAGGAATTACTAACTACAACACCTATTATGAGAATTGCAGATCCTAATAAGGATTTTATAGTATGCACCGACGCATGTAATGACAGAATCGGTGGAGTCCTAACACAAGAGGGACATGCTGTTGCATATGAGTCTCGAAAGCTGCAAATACATGAGAAAAATTACTCTACATATGATCTAGAATTATTAATAGTAATACATGCCTTAAAAATGTGGCGTCACCATCTTATTGGCAGAAAATTTACCTTGATGACAGATAACATGGGGCTGAAGTATTTACTAGATCAAACGAACTTGAATGCTAGACAAGCTAGATGGATAACCTTTCTAATTTAATATGATTTTGAAATTCAACATATAAAGGGTAAAGAGAACAAGGTTGCTGATGCTTTAAGTCATAATACAAAGTTAAATTTTATTTCAGCCATCAGTACATACACAACAGATCTAGAAAGTCATATTTTCGAAGGAATTAAAACGGATGAAGAATACATAAATTTACATGAAAAGACAACAGAAAATAATTCTGAAAATTCTATGGCAGATTTCAGGTTAAAAGAAAATGGCTTGCTGCTGTACAAAAACAGATTATATGTGCCCAATGTACTTGTTGTCACCAGATCTGCTCAGGCAAAATTGTTTATCCTTAGTTCTTGCTGCCATAATGCCTATTAGCACTTTCTCCAAGATCATGAGCATTCTAGTCATCCAGTATTTTGGACAGTTGCCTTAGCATGCAAAATTATGAATCTCAGAGAGATAGGAGCGCACCATCAAATTTCGATCAATGATATCATATTATTCTTTATTATGCAATCTCCAGAAAAGAGGGAACACACTCAACCTGGCAATCATTCATATTGAATCTCTGCTCTATTTCAACACCATTTCTCTGAGAACAGTTGCCGCAAACTCACAGTCAAAGGGGGCGTAGTTCAACAATTTCATATATTCTATTTTTATGGTTAAATTTGGAAAATCATGGACAATTTGTAATGTGTGTTCACTTTGTCATTTAATGGAAAGTTCGAGCTCTTGACCAAACAAAGTATGCTCACAACATTTGCGCAGAGGGAGTTCATCATTGCTGATTTCTTTACATCTTGCCAAGCTGGATATTATGGATATATCATTCTATTGTTGAGGCAATCGTTTGGTCTTGTGTGGTTTACTACACTGACTCGATTTTGATCCAAGTACAGTAAACAAGTGTACAGTTGCAAGCGAATGTTAAACAAAATTTTAAATTTCTTAGTTCTATTGGTTATCACGATCTCCCTTATTATTCGACTAGTGTGGTTTGCAGTTGGCACAACATATTTCATATTTAGAAATGGTGTGTGGCCAAATATTTGAAAGAATGGACAGAACTTTGCAAAGGAAATACTCCATTTCAAAACTGTTGCTCAAATGTATCATACATGAAAGGCACAAATATGTGGCCCAATAAACAAGCCAAGAGAGACGGAGGAGGTTACTAATCTTTCTTTGAAATCAGAAGATGTTCTCGACAAGTGCCAAATGAGATCCTTGGTCAAAACAACAAGTTGAAGGCTTCGTCAAATGCGATCATATTAACAAATCTTCAGCTTACGTGGAGGAAACGAAGGGATTCTCATGACTTCGGTCATTAGAATATTTTTGTTTATAAACAATCTTATATGATGACTCATATGTATTCTATTGAGATATGTAAAGGAATACGGGAACTGTTTCTCACGAGTAATCTATATTCTTTTGTATATACATGGATCTTTGGTTGGAAGAGGCAGTTCCAACCGAGGGCTGAGGCAGGGCATGTATGTGCTCTGTTTTTATTAATGTAGGATCGCTGCTTTGAAATGATTATGATCATTTGAACCCTGTTCTGTTTTAATAAATGAGTTATATGTTATCATCATTCTGTCTATGTGTGGTCTTAATATTCCATACCATGATTCTTTTGATCAATATACAACTATTTTTAATGCTTTGAATGCAGAATCTGATTCATGTTTTTCATAAAGTTATGCTCATAGCCATTTCTTATTATTACACATTATAGTGGTGCATTTCCTACAGTCATGCTTCTACCCTAGTTTGATCTCTGCAATGTTTGTTTATCTACTATCATTACATTCCTAGTTATCCATTACACATTATTTAAGATTTCTCTAAGCTTGGCTCTCTGGCAATCGAGAGTTAACTTTAGTGATAACAATACCAAAGATAAAAATTCTGATTTTAGATGAGATGCACAAAAGTCATTATGCTGGTCATCCAGGTTATCAGAAAACCATAACTATGTTACGGAAAGAATACTATTGGCCCAGGATGAAGGATGAAGTAGCAGATTATATAGATAAATGCATTGACTGTCAAAGAGTAAAGGTTGAACATCAACATCCGGCTGGACTGTTACAGCCATTACCTATACCTAGCTGGAAATGGGAGATCATAAGCATAGATTTTATTACTGGACTACCCAGAAATCAGAAACAAAATGCTTCCATCATGGTGGTAGTGGATAAAATCAGCAAGGAAACACATTTTATACCAGTAAAAAACTACTTATAAGGCTCCAGATATTGCAGAAATTTTTATGAAACAGATTTTTCGATTACATGGAATACCAAAAATGATAGTTTCAGACCGTGATTCTAAGTTTACTAGAAACTTCTGGAGATATTTGTTTAAAGGGTTGAATACAACCTTAAACTTTAGCACAACATTTCATCCACAAACGGATGGACAGACAGAAAGAGTAAATTAGATATTGGAAGACATGCTAATGATGTATGTTAAGGACCAGCTTGGTAAGTGGGAGGACTACTTGCATTTAGCAGAATTTGCATATAACAACCATTACCATGCATCAGCCAGGCTTAGCCCTTTTGAAATTATTTATGGTAGGAAATGTAATACACCAGTTTCTTGGAATGACTCAGTTAATAGAGTTATATTAGGACCTAAATTGTTGAAGGAAATAGAACTAACTGTGCAACAGGTACAAAGAAATCTTAAAGTTGCCCAAGATAGGCAAAAGAGTCAAGCAGATCTTAAAAGGACTCATAAAGAGTTCCAGGTTGGTGAGCATGTTTTCATTAAGGTAAGACCGAAGAAGAGCTCATTAAAATTGGGAAGCTGTGCCAAACTGGCACCTAGGTATTGTGGTCCTTTCGAAATTTTGTCAAGGGTAGGACCCGTGGCATATCAATTAGCTTTGCCACCAAATCTAAAAATACATAATGTTTTTCATATTTCATTTTTAAAGAAATATATACACGATGCTACTCATGTTATAAATTGGAATGATGCACAGGTGGAACAAGACGATGATTTTTAGGTGGAACCGGACTGTATCCTCGAAAGGAGGGAAACTCTACTCCAGAATCGTACCATTGGGAAAGTAAAGGTGCAATGGAAGCACCTTAGGCCAGAAGAGGCAACCTGGGAGTTGGAGAGTAGTATGCGGGCATCATACCCAGCTCTGTTTCAGGAATACTCAGAAAATGAATGAACAACATCGAGGACGATGTTGAGACTTAAGGGGGGGTGTATGTCACCTACCCAAATTTTGAGACTATTTATTTTATTTGCAAAAACATTATGTTAAATTATAATTACAAAGTTTTGTAATTATGAACAAATCTAGTCAAGGATGATTCTAATAACAGATTATTATTATTTAATAAATTAAAACAAGAGACAAACACCCAAGGGAACTGTTAAATGAGTGTTCACTGACCCACTAGGAGGAATGGAAGTTGTTAGAAGGCATGGGACATATGTCAGCATTTGCACTCCACCACTAGCTGTTGGTTATGGGACAACAACCCCTAAAATTGTGGCATTATTCCCCAGGTGGGTGGAACAGAGCTGTTAGCTCATTAATGAACAGGTTAACCACTAAAAAGGCCTAGGCATCCTAGATAAGGCAATTCGAATTGGGTAGGGGGCTCTACATTATTTTCTGCAGAAATAATTCCTCAAGTGTATCAGGTGATCACTGAGAGATTTGAATAGGGAGGCTAAGTGGAATGTGCATTGTGAGTCTGCTGAAATTATTCTGAGAAGGAAACCAGAGGTGCTGGTGCAGGTCTCTTTGACTGTTAAGTTTATATGACTGAATGATCTACTTTGTTGCTGCAAGTTGATGACCTAAAGCTTCTACATATTCTTCTTCCTAGTGGTTTAGTGAATAGGCTCAGGGGTCCTAAGGCAAGTAATTTGGCTGTCTTCAGGAATAGGTTGGGTGGAACAGGCTCCTTGGGTTTTTTGTTTCTCCTACATTCACCAGGTTCTCCTGTTCTGTCTTGTTTATTTTTCAGTTAAATGATTTTCTGCATTTATAGATTTAGTAGTTACGGTTAATAACATACAAAAGTAATTGTTTCAATTTCGGACCAAGTATGATTTTGCATAATGATGGTCAAGTAAATGATATGATTGATTAAATATACTCTGCATTTTTCCCATAGTGTTTTCTATATAGTACTCTAGTACAAAGAAGTAGAATTAAATCAGATGAATGATGAACAGAATGCCAAGTGAATGATTAGACTAACACTGCAGTGTTTCTTTTAAATTTGTAATACAAATTATATATGTCTAAACTCAGAATAAAGGACAACATATGATAAAACATATATTGAAGCATTTTTTTTACTTAGTAACAAAAGTAAAATATTTCATTTCTGCATAGAAACTAGGTTTCAATTATCACTATCTATTTTGAAAATTAATGCTGTGTATTCTATTAATATTCTTTCCAACAGTAGGGTGTTATAATTCCACTTATTCCAGGTATCATATTTCCTATAAATTTAACAGCTGCAAATTTAAATAATCTTTTATACAGAGTTGCTACTCAGTACATATAACGATAAATAGATATTTATCATTCCCAAATAATAGTATCATTGTATATTACTATTTTCATTGCAGTATTCATATTTCATATTTTGATTTAGTATCAATTACAAATAGTAAATTTTAAAACATCTTCATTATAGGCAGAACCCTAGCTCAACAGAGAAAACAAATCTTTTACAATATCATGACAGGTCTATAACTAGTCGGCGGTTAAACCCTTATTTTCGAAATAATAACTCAGGTATTATCAGTTCCTAAAACTAACCATATTACTATTTTTTTTTATACACTATCACATCACGATAGCTAACTATACAAGATAAATCCAGACAATAGCATTATTATTTTTATCAATCGTAATGTTCATTCAAGTTAAGGTTCGTTACAAAACTGAGTCTTATCACCATTCCAATTTCAACCTAAACATTATAAACACAGGGTTTCTTGTTTGCGAATTAAGTTAACCCACGGCTCTCGGCCTAAATCAACACTGTATTTTCTAGCCAAAGTATCAACTTTTATAAACATAGAAACTGTTCGGAAAAACTATTTAAGTTATGTTTCAAATACAAACTCATATTACCATTCAAATAAAAGTCTCAGCATTGTAGTATAGGACCATTCTTTTCACAGAAACGAGTCGGCCCATGGCTCACGACTTTCACCAAAAATACTATATTAACAATTAAACATTAACTTACTTAAACTTATATATCACATAGAAACTTTTTGAAGTTTTCTTACACATTGTATACATTCAATACCCTGTCATATCACATGTCAGTGCCAAGACTTAGGGTTACAACATATGGTTCATTTCATTTCCAAAGTGTTGGTCTTTCGAATGCACGGTTTATATATATGTTGTATAATTCTCAAATGACTAGGGTCGCATTTCATAGAAGGGTTTTGATACTTAGTACATAGTTTAGATTTCATTAATATGCACATCATGATATGTATTCACTTTACTCTCCCTTTTTACAAAGTTACATAACATATCACGATGCACAAATATTAAATTAGAAAGGTTCAATCCTATAGTTAGAAAGGTTCAATCCTATAGTGTTGCAAATTCACAATATAATCATCATAAATATGATGGTAGTATTATAATAACCATTTCTATTTTAGTACGATGTTTCATGCATTTATAAATTGAGAAATGCATAATTTACTATCGTTAGGACTTCAAGTTAATCCATGTATCTAAATAACTTTTAGCTCATGTTTCTATAATATAAAGTAACATAGAAGTTGAATTATTCATGTAATAAATGCACATGATAATACCACTCCTTGCAAAATGGAGAAATGATGACAGGATTCTAATAGCACTTATAAATTGTAAACTAGCACGTAAACGAGAAATAGGACAAAGATCCATACCATTATTAACTCATACAGGGAAGTACTTAGAGTTACTATAAGCATTGACGGCTAATTGAAAACATAATTAGAATTGCTTGTAACATTTGAAATTGTCGTAATACTCTTACCTGCGTATCTGCGCAAAGAAACAGGTTCAAATGATTTAGCTAAACATAGCTAAGTAAACCTCAGGGTACCTCGTAGGACCCCTTCGTCATCATCCAAGAACAACTGTCAGTACTTTATCAAGAAAATATATCACAAGATAAACTTAATTACAGCATGTAGATTACAATTAAACACAAGGAGAACTAATGATGTATTTTGTGTTATGAAGTATAAATTGTCGTTATCGTAAATTGTCATCAGTTAAAATATTAGTATTTATTTTATTTCCGCATTAGTAAATACAACTTTTAACACTACTTTAATTTTTTTTAATTTTTTGTGAATTTACGGGATGTTACAGCCAGCATAGCCCTACTCTTAATATCTTTTGCGCAGTAGCTCTTCCTGCGTAGTGATCTCCAGATGCACCTAAATGTGCCTCAACCAATATAAATGACTTCTCATGCTCTAACACGCATCTGCGCAACACTTTGTCTAGTCCCAACTTGTATAACTATCCCGCGATGACAGTGAAGTCTGCTGCTCTGACTACCAGCTGCTTCTTTTGATGCGTAGTGAAATCTGTAGGTGCGAATCCTGTAGTCAAGAAGTTTACAATATCTTTGTTATACTCATTTGCGATTTGTATGGCGAATAACTATGCGTCAGGCAGATTGTCTTCGAGATTTGTGGGTTCTTCGCCTGACTCGATCCTTGATAAATGATCAGGTCCTAGGTTCAGTCTACCTGGTTTAACAATAATTTCAAAGTCATACTCTTGAAAGAGTAGTAACCATCTGCATATTCTCCCCCCTGACACTGGCTTATTGACCAAGTACTTCAGAGATGATTGGTCAATGTACATGGAGAAGTGCGCACCCAGCAAATAGTGCCTGGATTTCTGTAGTGTGTACACCATAGTTAAACCCTCTCTTTCTGTAGTTGTCAAATTCTTTTCGGTAGAAGACAACTTTCTGCTTGAAAATGCAATGGGGTGATAAATGCCCCCTTCACCTGGTTGAGTGAGCATAATGCCCAACGTTATAGATGAAGCATTAACATGTACATGAAACGGCTTATTCCAACCTGGAAAAACTAGAATAGGCACAGTTACCATTTTCTCTTTCAGTGTGTCTAGTCCTTTCTCGCATTTCGCATTCCATATGAACTGCGCTTCTTTCTTTAGAAGTTTTTCCATCGGCGCGGTTATCTGCGCATAACCTTTGATGAACTTTATGTAATATCCTATGTGTCCCAGTGTCGTGCGAAGCTGCTTTACTGAATTCGACACTATTAAATTCACAATGACTGCGATCTTCACTGGATCAACCATCAGGCCTTGCTTGCACACAATGTGTCCTAGTAGAATTCCATAGGGTACACAAAAAATACATTTCTTCAAATTCAAAGAGATTTGATGTTGTCTGCACTGAGCTAACATCATTTTGAGGTTCTCGTAATAATTCTTCAGTAAACCAAAGACAGTCCAATCATCAAAATAGACTTCTAAGAACTTATGGATAAAGTCCTTGAATGCAGCCACAACAACTCTGGAAAATATAGCAGGTGCATTCTTCAACCCAAATGGCATAATTGTATACTAATATGATCCCCATTTAGTAGCAAATGTGGTCTTATGTTTGTCTACTTCATCAATCCCGATTTGATGGTATCCAGAAAATCCATCAGTAAAAGAATAGGCCTCATTTCCTCCAACATGATCTAATACTTCATCTGTGAATGGAGTAGGAAATGGGTCATGTTGCGAAGCATCATTGAGCTTCCTAAGATCTACACATATTCTGATTTCTCCTTTCGTCTTTTTATCCTGGATAACCATAGGGCTTATCCATTCTGATTCTTCAACTGGCTCCATGATCCCTGCATCAAGCATCTTATCGATCTCTGCCTTCACTCTTTCTTTGTACTTGGGATTCAGTCGATAAGGCCTCTACTTAATGGGCTTCATGCCTGGCCTGAGAGGTATCTTCATGACTCCCAAGTCGCCCAAAATGCCCTTCATTTCGACGAACTTTGTTGGAAACAAATCCTGATACTCATGTAGAAGGTCTGCGATCTGCGCGACCATTTCATCATCCCAATGATCTCCAATGGATGCGAACTTCAGCTCTTCACTTGTGCCAATGTTCACTTTCCTTGTCTTGACAGGGCCACTCATATATGGAATTTCTAGTGGAGGTCCCTCTACATCGTGCACTCCCTTGACTCAGGTATATTGACATTGCGCGGATCCTCCTCATCGCTCTCCTCCTCCTGTTCTTCATCTGCGGAGAGGTTATAACGTTCAAGGGAAGATTCTATCATTCTTGCCCATTCTGGTTGCTCGTTCATAGTTTCTGGTCTGTCATTAAATTTCTTTTCTTTCTTGATCTTGAATGCCTCGTTTATACTTGGGCATTCGTCTTTGAATATCCTTTCTTTGATAATATGGAGAGCTTTGTTTATGCTTGGAGAGTCATCTTCGAAGCTAAATGTTCTTTGGAAGTTCATAGTCATAATAGACCAATATGTTGTTCTTTTGTGAAGCTCTGAGTCGATATACCAGTTCTCTGGAATCTGCTCTAAGTATGCACAAACAGATGAACCCATTCTGTCTGTGGTCTTTTTCCCATGCTTTTGAACAAATCTCTATGTGATTCCTTGGATTTGTTTGTCCATTATACTTTTCCATTGTCAGCGCAACTTTCTCTGTGAATTTGATTTGCATCATGTGCTTGCATTGATCCCATGTGGTTAAAGTTTGCTTATGCACGGCCCACCATCTGGCAGGTGTAGCATGCAGTGCTATATCCAATGTTGGTATCCGATGTTCAGCTGAAACTGATACAATATACTCTTGAATAAATGTATAGACGTTAGTTGAGCCATCATAAGTGGGGATTGGACTTACTCTGTTCCAATCCAGTGTAGTGACTTCGTGATCTGCGCACATCGCCTGACAGATACTTCGTGCATTCGGCTTTGCCATTTCTCCAGTCCTGCGTTGGAGTCTAATACGCAAGAACTGTCGCATCACCAACTAAGCATTCCATCAGCCGTAGGATTGATGTAGTCATCCTGATTCGTAGTAATCTTGTAGATGCGATCAATATCTTGTGCTTTGGATTCTTCCTGTATCGGTTCACTGTATCTTTCTCCTTGTGAAGGGTCGAAGGGTGCGATGACCCTAATATCCTGCCCTTCGAAGATCATCTTTTTGGTTTTCAGGTTGATGATCGCGAGGTTATCCATCGCCCAGTCTATCCCCAATAATGCTGGATATCGGTTACTGTCGTCGATGATCTCAATAACCTCAAAGTTTGCTAAACTTCTTACTCCGTCGATGTCCACAAGTACATTCGAAAGTCTTCCAAAGGGAATATTTTTCTGCTGATTTGCTAGTCTTAATTGGTTCGGTGACCATGATAAACTTGGTTTCCCCATCTGTTGCCATGTCTGCTTAGTCAAGACATTCATCTCTGATCCTAAGTCAAGGATTATCTCATCCATCTCATAATCTCCAATCTGCGCACTGAGCCTCATTTCTCGGCCTGTTCTCTTATGGATCTTGATGTGGTGAACTATGCTCTGGGTAGTATTTGTGCTACTGCATGGTTCATATTGGTTTAGCAAGTTCTGGAATTCCAATAAAACATCTTCGCTTTTCAGCAGCTTCATACAGCTCCATATGAAATGCACAACAGAAGTGCCTGTTTCTGTTGTGGTACATGTTTTATCATATGTTGCTGGCATATCCTTCATATGCACCGTTTCACTTCGCAACGAGATTCTTGGTGTGACAGGTGCCGGTTCTTTGAAGGTCTCCTGTGCTTCTGCGAATACTTCTTTGCTTCTTTCTAGATTGAAAGCAGGTGCTTTCCCAGTTGCTTTTCAGATCCAGACCCTTCAGCACGAGTCTGCTTAGCTTGGAAATTCCCAGAAGTAGAAGCTTCTAGTTCTTTATCTTTTCCTGTGGCAATGCCACTTCGCGTCACAGCATTAACATTTTGATCTCTAGTTCTTTTCTCTGCTACGATCATTTGAACATTCGGGTTCGGTGCTTCTTGTTTTCTTTCTTGCATTTTTGCTTGTAGGACTGGACATGCCTCAATAACATGGTAAAAATATTTATAGTATCTACATGTAGTACAAGCATTGGTACAGTCTCTAGATAGATGACCTGGCTGGCCACAGTTATAGCATATTACCTTACCTCTACCTCTTCCTTGTCTTGGGCCAGTGTTTCTTCCTCTTCCTCAGAATCCATCACGGCCTCTGTATGCGCCCTGGTCATACTGCGCGTTATCGTTGTGCTGCGGTGTTTCCTCTTGAACTCTTTAAACATCATGCTTCCTTTATATCATTAGTTCATATGCTCGACAGTTGGAATCATCATGGCCAACTGATTTACATAAATTACAATACAAATTCTTCGGTGTTCGGACATATTTCTAGATCAAATAACAATCTTGTGGGCAGTGTCCTCTAGTTCAAAAAATCTCACACCATGGCCCTTGCTGCTGATTCAGTGGATCCGGTGCTCCACTGTTGAGGTACTCTTGAAATAGAGGGCATCGTTCCTTTGGGTTCCATTCTCCCTTGCATCTTGTACACCAGACTTCTTCTATGGTTTATTTTCCCTTCTTAATGTCTCGTAACTGTAGTGTTAGGTTTTTTAGCTGGTTATGGATTTGGACCATTCCTGTGCCAGTCTCTCCTATTGGTAAAGCTTCTAATTTCATCGCGATCTCCAGGGATTCTTCCTACGAAGCAACCTTTTGTTGCATCAGCGGTAGTCTAATGTGGGGCAACAACACTGTTACCCCTAAAATCCTACCATCCAGAGATTCAATGTATACATCCTTGAAGTTTCATTGGCTAAGTCATTTATCTGGAAGGGATACCATTTCATTTATGATAGGTTTTGAGAGGTTGTTGTAGGCTGCAATCATGCAACCTGTGACGTCGCATCTTGCTCTACTGTAGGGTGCGCCGAAGTCAGTTAATGGACAAAAATAGGTCCTTCGAGCCCATTCTCAAAGCCAGCTGACATGGTTCCTTATCCCTGACCTCTTGGGGGAGATGTCACTCAGTTCCTAACCTCTTGGAAGGATCCCCTATCTCTTTCCTACCATATCTCAACCTACCCTATCCATACCCTATCCACTTAGTCCTATATAAGTGAAGCTCTACCCCTCTCCAAAGGGAGGAAGTCTATAGTGTCTACATGCTGGTGAAATCATCCTGGAGAGATCTCTAACTCATCCATTGAGAGACTCACACTTCCTTGGGAGGATATGGCAATTGGCTTGGATGGAGAAGGGCTACTATGTTAAGCTCTAGCTGTAGTCATTCTCTTCTATGTACTTTCCCTATTTACAGTAATATAAATGCTTTCCACCAATATTGTTGTGTAGTTTACCCGCTTAACTATTTACTTAGATTTGTTATTGTATAGATGCTTTTTTACTTGTTTGTCTTGTCCCATGTGTCTTGACACGTCTTGCAGCTGAGATCTGACGACTGCGAGTCGTGGAGCAACATCCGGAAGAAAGGACATCAAGTTTAAGGTAAGACATCTAGTGACCCGATCCTTAACTAGATCTAAGAAAGTGGTTTATAGTTTGTACTATTTGTTCTAGACTCACATTGAGCTAGGGAGATCCAGCTCACGTCCACTCGAGTGGATTGTCCGTCAAACAAATCTGGCGACCATATTGGGGAAGAGCATTGCTTTGTAGTTGTCAATTTGAATCTCATTTTTCAGTTGATTTCTTGTCAAGCCATTCTATTTTTCATTTCTTTCTTTAGCTGGTTTCACCATCAGATCTTCACTTTGAATAGTTTGATTACCTTCCTTTGAGTTTGTACTTCTAATTTTTGGACCATTTCATTGCTCATTACTTGGAGATTTGGATCATTTCTGAACTTGGATCTCGCCTGTCGCACCTGGTCAGTGTACTCAGAGCGACATTGTGTCATTTTTGATCTTTGTTCTTTGCCTGTTAGTTTGTCATCCCAGCCATTCCATTGGTCTATTGCGATGCCGTCGCACTTCCCGCACTGGTGAACCGCGACATCGCACTACGCACAAGCACAAAGTGTGCCGATCTGCCAAATTTTCCATACATGCACCCTTTTTCCATTTCTGTTTTGAGTTTGGTTTGTGTGCAGACTCCCTCTGTACTGTAAGATCCAGTCAGAGATCCCATTTTGCGTTATGTGTTGAGGTGTTTGGTTTTATTTGGAGTTGTTTTGGGTTCCATCTTGGACAAGTCTGAGATTTGGTAGTGGTGGACACTTTTGTCTTCCCCACCTGCATCCACTCACCCTTGCATTCCCTCCTCTCCTAGCTAGATCTAATCGATTGTATTGGATCGGTTTCCAGACCTCATTTTCATTCATTTTGTGAGTTTTGCTTGCTTTAGTGCTGCTTGTTACTGATTGATTTTGAGTGTTTGTATGTACTTTCAGTCCATTGAGTGCTCACCTTTTCTTGGGATTTTCTGAGTTATTGGAGTGCTGCAAGTGATCTTTTCATTTCAAGTATTCATGTTTAAAAGCATTGTTGTTGTCAAATTATTATTTTGATACATCCATTGAAAGATCAAAAGTACTTTATTTCCATCATTTTTCAAGCTCATTTGAAGAATTGCACTTGCACTGGAATGTCTCATTTGTAGATCTTTTGGAAAAATTGAAAGAGAATTGCATTGTTTGTGTTTTTTATGAATTATGAGTTGCTCATTTTCTTGAAAAATTCGAATAGACATCAAGTTTTGTAATAAGCAGTTCTATACATAGAGTTCATCGAAAGAAAAAGTGTATTTTTTGCATGTAGTTAGGGCCTGCATTATGTTTACGATTATGTACTCACCTCATGCATTCACCTAACCATCCATATAAAATTAAAGGTAGAATTAGGGTAAAATTTTTAGTAACTTGTGTGTAAGTTAGAGACGTGTTCCGACGTCGTTAAGCATGGCAGCTGTCGTTATTTTCCAGCACTGTATCCCGGGGGTATTGTAGTATTCGACGTACTTATCAGTATATCGAGCTCTTTCACGTACCCACCAAGTCCCTTCAGTACTTGGCGTATATCGAAAGGTGTTTCATGTACTCAGTAGTATATCGGAAGGGCTCTTGCCGAACGGTTGTGCATTAGACAACACCACTACGGATTTGAGCTCCCACGTACCTTGCGTATATCGGGAAACACCCTTAGGATTCCTGAAACCAACTGAGTTGACCTTTTGGCCATCTTGGTGGAGCAATACACCGAGAACAACACTCGGGGAGATTTCTATGCACGTACCGTCCAGGTAATCGGGTATTCAGGCAAGGGTACGGTCCCAATCCTCCTTGTCACGTTTTATTGTTGGACCCTGCGGTATATAGTGATTTGCGAAGCCTTGACAATCCTGTGAGGTTCCAGACCGTTGAATCCACTCTTATAACATAAGTTTGCTTGTGGCCTTAGTTTGTGTAGGGTTTGTCTGGTCTGCTTTTCTTTTGTTTAGCTTGCCTTAGGAGAAACTTTTTGTTTCAGTCGCTCTGGCTGACTTTCCTTGGAGAAGGTCTCACAGGATTCATAATTTTCCACCCGAATATCCCCTTAACCAGGAGTTGATTTCGAGGGTAAGAATGAATCCACAAGCCAGGGTCGGGTCACATGAAGTGGAAAACCCCACTTTGAATGTTGGAGGACTTTTGTTTCCTCATACTCCTCCAAATTCACCAACCTCTCATCCCCCGCAGGGTTATGAAGCAAAAATACCCACTTCACAAGACTTACCTCCCGTTGCACCGAGAGAGCCTGGATCGTTGGAATGGATAAATAAACCCCAGGATGACCCCACCGCAACTGTTGGTCCTTCAACAGCTTATTGGACATCTTCTACAGGCCACCTAGTGGCCCATTTTGCCATTGCATCCCCACCCAGTTGGGCTAGCCCCGACGACCGCTTAGCACCTTATCGTGAGCAATTGGCTCATTTACGTGCTATGGGTGAGGAATTTCGAAGTCGAAACTTTCAACTAAGGATCGACGACCGACCACCCCCAAGTCGTGTTTTATCTTTTGAGTCACCGGAATCATCCACGCAACACGTAACCACTTCTGAAATCGATCAACCTTCCATTCCTGCACATGCATCCCCTAGACAAGAGACCAGTTCAGTACCTCTCACAACCCAACTTGTTGAAGGACAACAATCCAACACACCTGTGACTACTGCGGTTACGTCACCTGTTCCTCCCCCACCCCAAACTTCAAGGGGAGGATACTCTTTACCCCCTACCTTCGTTACAGGTAGTGGTAATCCTACGGTGAATAATCAACAACCAGTGTTGGGTCAACCTTTACTCAATGGTCGGCAAGTTGTTTCGAGGGGGAAACCCCTGTCTCTTACCCATAATACTACAGCAGGAGTTCCCATCGGACCTTCCGCTGGAAATTCCTTACCTACTGGACCTTCCAATTCGGGACTATCCCATGTTGGGGGGCCATCCAATGTAATTCAACCTCCATCGAGTCAAGCGTATCCAGGTCATCTTAACCTTGTGCCGGGTCAACTTAATCCCAGAAACGCACTCTACGGGGTACCCTACCTCGGAAATCCTTACACTCTATGGGGACAACAAAATGTTTTACAACATGGACCCCCACTTACAGTCCCTCAAGTCCCTCCACCCCTGTTTGGTCCACCCCCACCTCCCATTGGAGGTGGTGGGCCCCCACATAACTCTGTAGGAGGCAGACCTCTACCTTCTGGCGGAGGACCACCTCATTTTGGTCATCATGGCCCACCCCCCCTGGTGGAGGTGGTGGAGGACCACCCCCCTTGGCGGTGGTGGTGGGGGAGGACCATCTCATCCCGGCGGCGGAGGCGGGCCCCCACCTTATGGTAATGGGCCACCTTATTATGGTTATGGACCACCTTACTATGGTGGTGGACCTACATTTGGTCTGGGCGGCCTGTACCACTATGGCCAGTTTCCTCCTGGAACACCCTATGTTCAGTCGATACAAGATCCCATAGGTCCTTACACGACTTATCCATACTATCAGTACTCGCATCCTAATCCGCAACTGCTCTTTTTGGCTACTTTGGATCTACCTGACCTGTCTCGCTTGACCAACGACCCCATTTACCACAGAACTAATTGGCCACCCATTCCGGTGAAACTTCCCTAAGATATTCTGAAATTTGATGGTAAGCCGGGTGAAGATCCTAAAAATCATGTGATGACATACCACTTGTGGTGCTCATCCAACTCCCTGATGGACAACTCAATCCGTCTTAGATTGTTTCAAAGGACTCTCATTGGTTCGGCTGCCAAGTGGTATATTGAACTACCACCTCATTCTTTTCCTGATTTTGGTTCTCTTGCTATGAACTTTTTGACTCATTTCCAGCTGCCTATATGGTATGAAACTGGTACAGAGCTTTTAACCTCGCTCCGTAAAAATACCGCTACTCATATCTCAGATCATATACACGAGTGGCAGAGGTGATGACGTCTCATTAAGGCTCCTATTCCATATCAACTCCTAGCAGACTAGTTTACGAAGTCTCTTATTCCTACCATAGCACGAGATGTTTCCATGGGAGGCGCTGTCATTGAAGAACAAGCCATCGCCTGTGCCCACTTGCTAGACTTGGTCTATGCTCAATCTGGCACGTTGTTTGATATTCTTCCACGCGCCCCGCAACACTTATGAACCCGCGAAACCACCCAAGGGACCCCAAGCCGATGGCATCATTGGATCCCTTCACACCCAGCCTTCCTCTCAAACCGTTGGTTCGTCGAACCCACAGGGTTATTCACCATCACCAATGCAGGCTGGTCACGGCACCACCAAATCATCCACTCCTGCTGTCACCGAAGAAGTGAATTCTGTTTCATCAGCTTCACCTCAAAATTCTGGTGGTAAGAAGAATAACAAAGGGAAACCTAAGTAATATTCCACCCAGCAGGAACAAAAGAGCACCCCTGATGATACCAAACAGAAAAGGAAGTTGAAGTATCCTTGCCTACTATGTGGTGATGATCGCTTTTCTAAAGAGTGCCCCCATAGAGATGAATTTCAAAAGTTTCTTAAGGGAAAACCCACACCCACAATTCTCAACGATCCCTTCCCTGCTCAAAATCAACAGTCGATCTCTCACACTTCTTCTTCCCAAGGAGAAGCATCCACCACCGCATATGTTCTCATGATGCATAGCGAGACCATTAACTTGAACACCCGTTCTCGTTCGTATGACTCTGTTCCAGAAAAGGAACCTGCTGGAAGTAATGCTGAAAAAGCTTCCAATTCGATGCCTAATGTCACCATACCGGTTGCTTCTCTCACCATTGAGAAGCCTTCTCTCGATTCAGTGTTGCATCCACCCAAGAGCATGATTAGAAAATCGGTTTTCAATCCTAATTCTCGGGCTGCTAAAAATTACAACATTGTAGAGGACCTAGCACAAGCTCCTTGTGCTATGTTGATGATTGAAGTTTTGCAAAACTGTCCTAATCAGCGCAAGACTCTCCTCGCGGCCATCGGTGTAGTTGACCCAGATTCATCGAATACTATCATGTTCCGGCTATAATACTTCAAACCGAGGCTCTCCCACCAATTGGCATTCCAAGTTGCCACGAACATCGCTGGGAAGATAATCCATCGTACCGTTTTGGATGAAGGAGCCTCTGCATTAGTCATGTTGATCTCATGTTGGAGAGCCATTGGCTCTCCCCAGTTGAACTGCTTTGAGAGCCTTTGACAGACGTGGCTTTCAACCTCATGGGCTGTTACAAGCTTTACCAGTCGAGCTGGGGGGAAAGACCGCAACCCTTAACGTGGAAGTGGTCGCTGCCCTGTTAGATTATAACATTCTGCTTGGTCGTAATTGGTTTTACACCATGACTGCGGTCGCATCATCTGTCTTTCGCATAGTACAATTCCCCCATCAAGGCTGAATTGTCACAGTTGAGCAACTGGATTTCTGCACACCTGAAACCACTAATCATCCAGGCAATAACGTTCCTTCAATTGGACAATCTTCGCAAAAGTATGAGAGTGTGGGGGTCAGCCTTCTTAAGATTCATCCCTTATCGGTGTCTTTCCTACTTCGGATCCCCCAAACCATGTTGCCACAGTGAACATGATCTCCTCGTAGATTTCATCTACCCCCAACTCCATTGATTCATGGCTTGTACCTGATGAAGCCACCACACACTTGATTGGAGACACCATGCCTCTCTCACTCGCTGAACTCATGTATGAGGCTATCCAATCAGCACCGGAGGACCACTTAGCTGTGGCCTCCACCTCTTGTTCTCTTCAACGGACATCATCCGATCCTCTGCTACGGACTTTTCATTTTGACGAGTCCATTATGAAAATCATGAGCGCACATGATCCTCCGTGGGAAGACCTCCATCATCATTTGTCTTCTTTTCCCTTGTTGGATACTATGGAGAACAACATTCACACCATCTTGACACCGGATATCTACTCTGGGTCTCAGTCCTCGATACTTACATGTCAAACGGACTCCGAAGGCAACTTAGCCAATGTCGAACCCACCACCTCGATAGACATTTCGGTTATTCCTGGTGTAGTGGAACACATTCATTTAGGCCATAAGTGTTCCCCTGAAGAAGTCATTTCTTGTACGACCTTATTCAAGCGATTCCGAGACGTGTTCGCTTGGACCTATGAGGAGATGCCCGGGATAGACCCCTCCATTGTTTTACATGATATTAAAACCTATCCCGACGTCAAACCTGTCCACCAAAAGCTGCAACCGGTACACCCTCGGAAGACTGCAGCAATCAAGGCAGAGATTGAGAAACTCTTGAAGGCCAGCTTCATCTATCCTGTCCCATTGACAGAATGGGTCTCAAACGTCGTCCCTGTTACCAAAAAATAGGGGACCATCAGCGTCTGTGTAGACGATCGGGATCTCAACAAAGCTTGTCCCAAGGACAACTACCCGAGTCCCTTTATTGACCAGATTATCGACAATTGTGCTGGAAGTGTCATTTTTTCATTTATGGATGACTTTTCCGGATACAACCAAATTGAGATCTACCCCGCCGACCAATACAAGACTGCATTCATCTGCCCTTGTGGAATGTTTGCATATCGCAAACTTCCGTTCGGTCTTAAAAACGCTGGTGCCACATTCCAGCGGGCCATGTCGTATGCCTTCCATGATGTGAAGGACTTTGTGGAACCCTACTTGGATGACCTCCCTGCCCACTCGAAGCAGCGCAAGTTCCACTTAGATCATCTGACAGCCGTTTTCCTCAGGTGCAGACGGTACAATATCAGTCTGAATCCTCATAAGTGTATTTTTTGTGTCGAGTTTGGACACCTCTTAGGATTTATCATCTCAAAAGATGGGATCTGCATTGATCCCTTGAAGGTGGAAGCCATCGTCGCCCTTCCACCTCCGACTAATATTACGGAACTTTAGAGTCTGCAAGGATGTGTGACTTATTTCAGGCGTTTTGTTTCTAATTTCGCCCAAAAGACGCAGGGTTATATGAGATTGATGAAAGAATACGTCCCGTTCATTTGGGATGATCAAGCTCAACAATCTTTTGATAGCTTGAAACATGCCATCACGCATGTCCCTGTGCTCCAACCACTGAATTACTATCGAGATTACATTCTATATCTCACTGCTTCCGACACCACTATCGCCATGGTTTTGGTGCAGGAAGACCAGAACACCCAAGAACATGTGATATACTATGCCAGTAAAGGTCTTATTAACACTGAAACTCGCTATTCACATGTGGAGAAGCTCGCTCTCGCGACAGTTATTGCCGTGCAGAAGTTTCATCATTACATTTTGCTTCGCACCACCACCATCATCGCTGATTCGAACCCCATGTACCACATTCTGACTCGTCAGGTGCTTGGGGGCAAGTATTCACGCTGGATCGTGATACTGCAAGAATTCAATCTTCTTTTCGAAAGAGCCAAGTCTAAAAAGTCTTTGGTGTTTGCTGAGCTCATCTGCGACCTTCCCCGTACTGATGTAGAGTCTAAGCCCAATGATTCTTTTTCGGATGAGTCATTGTTTCTTATCAGTACGTCTGATCCGTGGTATGGATATATCACATTGTATCTTCAAACCCAACGTTTCAGCCCTCAATTGTCCCGCGACGATCATCGTCGAATATGCCACAATGCAAAGTATTATCTGATTATTAGTGATACTTTGTACCGTCGTGGTATCGATTCTATCCTTCGATGTTGTCTGACTCATGATGAGGCTGAACGCGTTCTGAATGACTGTCACGCTGGGGCATGTGGCGGTCACCTCTCTGGGATGGCTACGGCCCAGAAGATTTTGCGCGTAGAATATTATTGGCCGTCTATCTTCAAAGATTGCATCGAGGTCGTAAAAAAATGACTTCCATGTCAACATTTTCATACGAAAAAGCGCACCCATCCCGCCCCGTTACACCCAGTTATTGCCGTTGGCCCATTCGCTAAATGGGGCATCGATTTCATACATTGTAAGCCTACCTCGGCCGGGGGGCGTAGTTACGTCATTGTAGCTGTGGACTACTTTACAAAGTGGGCCGAGGAAATGCCTACATACACGAACGACGACAAGACCGCCGCACTCTTCATGTTTAACCATGTAATAGCACGGTTTGGAGTTCCTCAAGTGATAGTTACTGACCATGGTTCTCACTTTATGAACCATATGGTTGATGAGTTGAGTGACAGATTGGGTTTTCGCCATGAAAACTCAACACCGTACTACCCACAATTAAACGGACAGGTCGAGGCCATTAACAAGGTATTGAAAACTATGGTCCAACGTATGGTGGGTACGCACAAGGACAATTGGCACAACATGCTCTTCTCCGCACTTTGGGCTTATCGAACCTCCGTTAAAACCGCCACTGGATTTACTCCCTTCCAACTAGTGTATGCATTGGATGCGGTCCTTCCCATTGAGTGCGAGATTCCGTCCCTCAAGCTCGCCATCGAACTTATCCCAAACACTACTGTCGAGGAAGAATGCTTCCTCTACCTACCTAAGCTCGATGAGACTCGCCGAGATGCCGCTCTTGCCAACGAGGCTCATAAGAGACGCATCAAAGCGAAGTACGACAAGTCGGTAGAACCTCGTGCCTATAGCGAAGGAGATTTGGTCCTTACATATGACCAAAAACATGATAGGATGGGGGCATGAAAGTTTGAGTCCATGTGGCATAGACCATATGTAGTCAAATGAGTCTTAGAGAAGGGAGATTATGAGCTTAAAGACTATGACGGGATATCTTTGGGTGAGCCCCGCAATGGGCTCTACCTAAAGAGGTACTATTCCTGAGTCTTTCATGCCTAGGTACTTTTGTAGATACTGTACATGGCGTGTGTGTGTTTTGTGTGTGGTGTGACGCTTTGATTTCTTGCATGCTTAGGTCTTGTTTCATTTCTTATACCATGTTTTGTCTACGTGTGTAGATGGAAACGTGCTATGGATTCATGGACGGCGCTAGCCGGCATACCCGTAACCTTGCTTCGACAGCCTGGGTACTCTATTCACCTACCGGCGAGCTCATCAGCTCAGGGGGAATGTGTCTAGGTTTCACGACCAACAATGCTGTAGAATATCAAGCAGTCACTAGAACCCTAACTGATGACATTTCTTTGGGTATGGACCATGTTGTCATCCACCTAGATTCTCAACTAGTGGTCTCTCATCTTAACTGAGTCTACGACATCCGTGATCCTACCTTACTCCGTCTCTATGGACGAGTCCGTCTTCTGGAAAGGTCCTTCGAGTCCATTTAGTACCTGCACATTCCACGAGACGTGAACATAGTTGCCGATTCTATGGCCAACTTCATCTTATATTGGTACATTGCACACACATAAGCATAATTATGAATTGTTAAAAGTAGACATAACATGTAAATAACTCATTTTATAAGCAAACACATAAACAAGACTGCACCATTCATCCATTTTAAAACACATAATGTATAAATCGCCGGAATGTTTGTATATATATATATCATCATAAAAAGTAGTGCTGGTACAAAAATCTGAAGCAGGACAGCTTTTAGTGAGTCTCTACAAAATCTGAAGCCTCGTAGCTTTCAGTAAGTACAAAAAATCTGAGGCCTCTAAGATCTCAGTACATGTATGGTAACAACATAAGGATTAGCGCCTGGCCCGCACATCCCTAGCTCTGACAACTCTAGGCTGTTGAGTGTGGAAACAGTCAACTGCTCTCGTAACCCTGCGAAGCAGCGCATTGACGCAGATGATCCAACCGTATACACCTACATGGGCTGTGGTAACTCATCTACCATTGGCTCTGGGATGTCTAACGTCAACCCGCTCAGGTTCGCATAGACTCCATCCATCTCTGCAATGGCAGCATGCACGGCTGGACCCATGACTGCTCCCTCTCCTCTCTCTCTCCTCGCAAGAAGAGAGACTCCCACTGGTCATATGGGGCCCACATCTGCACACACATATTGTTAACTCATCAACACTATAAAAAAAAATTATAAATGCACAAAACTAAAAGTACAAGGGTTATTGTTCTTACCTATATCTCCCCATGCTGCTCCCTCGGGCAGCGGCAAGTCCGGGTCATCTCTGAAGTCCGTACCACTGTACGGGAAGTCCTCTATCATAAGCAACTGGCCCTCTAGCTAGTTGAAGAACTCGGGACCATATCCGATGATGGGGCCCCCACCATGTTGGGAAATCACCTCTATCCATCTAGCCATGTGAGGATGCCTGGGATCCCTACCATCCAATGGTACCTGTGGGCGCAAGAGGGGAACCCGCTCCAAGAGAAACGAGATCACTATCGATTCGTACCCGAATTGTTTGAGCTCTCCCCGCCGACACTTGGTTAGTTGATCTTGAATGTTCGCGAGGAGTCCCTCGCACCAGTTGAAGATCTTCGGAGACATACAGTCCTCCGCGTATAGAATCTGAGACCGAGTAGGTAAGTGAGGAGCCTGACTCCCTACTACCCTTGTAATGGTGAAGAGAATGGCATGCAATGGATGCTCATGTACTTCTTTAATGGGAATCTTCCCACTAGAAGCATGAGCGTGAGGAGTACAGTGTTGTAGGATCATGGCATCCACAGTCCGATCACTTCCCCGTGATCCAGTAAGAAGCACATTGTCCCCCCTTCGGGACAATCCAGTTAGGAAGTAGATGTCCTCAACATCTATAGTAAGTACTTGCTTGCTGATCACAAAATATTGCTGAGCCGCATCCCAACATCTAAGCATATGCGTCAGCAGGGGGATTTGGGCCCTCATGCCCTGGATCTCGAAGAACTTGAGGAGACCACAGTTCCTCAACGTCGTCACACATAGTGGATCATTTGCAATTTGCATGTCATCTACCTCATGCTCCTGTTCACGCCACTCCAAGACCATTTTGGCTTCTTGTAACCTGCCAAAAGGAGAGTTTAAACATTGTTAATACTCACTTCAACCATTGAAAGTTCATTTTTTGGGTAGGGTTTGTGTTTGGGGTTGGACATTTCTGTCGTCGCACCCCATTATTGCTAATAGTGCAACATCGTCGCAGTCCAACTTTGCGAGCTTTGCGACGACTCAGTCTTGTCGCAGTTCCCGAAAGGGCAAACTGCGACGACCCGAGGACGCAATGGCCCTTCACAAACCAAGCTAAAACCCCAAAAAATGGACCAAAATAAAAAAATGTAAACCACTGCAATTATGCTGGATGAAGTTTAGAGTTACCTACTCTGTACGGTGGGTGAAATGGTTTCTCGTAGCTCCCGGAAGCGACAAGTGAAGTTTTGGCTCCAAATGGCACTTCTCCTCCCAATTTGGCAAATGAAACAATGGTGACTCCATTTCACCCATTTTTCTATTTATAGACAAAATGAATATTCTTTTTCAAATATTTGATGCTTTTAGGTCATTTGCGATAGTTTGGGTCGATTTTATCGCATTTGAACGCTTGGTTGGCTATTTGACCTAGTTTTTGAGTGTGCAGGAGCCATTAAGTGTCTTTTCACGTTGTTTTCACATTGGAACGATCATCTCAGGTATGAACACCTCTTGTGTGTTTTTTGTCGTTATTTTTTCATTTATTAGATTGTAATTATTTTGTGATGATGAGCTTACTCTTTGTTCTTTCTCGTGGTCTTGAAACTATGAGAATAAGTTACTGAGTTACGATTTATCACTTTTCCGGGCTCGTTAAACTCCTATGGAAAAGGAACCCCCCGGAGTCTATCTTTAAGCTCTTTTCAGGCTCTCGAAATACGAAAAGATTGCCAAGCGAACTTTTCGCGTTCACGCTTGTTAAATAATTTGAATGGCCGTCTTCCTGGTGATAGTTTACCCCTTTTTCGGACCAGGGTGCACTACTTACAAAAAATGTATACTCCAGCCAATCATGACTGGAAGAGTCCTCTCCAGTGTTGTTTTACCCTTTTTCGGGCAATGAGGCTAACTTTACGAAAAAGGATCGTTGGAGTCTTCTTTAGTTCTTTTCAGGCTCTCTAAACATGAAATGATGACCGAGTTTACCTTCTATGGACTCGTTAAATTTTGACATTGAAGGGCCTGCCATGGGACGAACCCCTCCTATCCTAGGTTCAGAAAATATTTGGGATTGGACTCATCTATGAGATGAGCTATACCAAGCATCTGGTTACCCTCATCAAGCTCATAAAAAACACATGAGGCACTCATCGTTCATGATGGGGAAAAAGGAAAGCTTTTATGTTACACCCTTATCAGTGGCAATACCTAGTCATTTCTTCAACATGGCACTCATTTGCATTTTCATACTGCACTTGGATCATTCGTTTGTCCTCGAGTTTCACCTATTTCCTGAGTCTTGTTACTCTTTTGAGTCATTCAAAGAACGCTTCCATCATCAGTTTGCATTAGGAGTTGGTACCATAACTCGTCAAGTCAATACTGCCAAGGCATGCCATGCCCATGTTCAAGAATACTATCACTACACATTTTCTGCAGTCAGTACGCCTTCCATCATGTCGGTCTACTCTGAGTCAGTCTTGCATGTTACTGTACCATCCGATCTGCTCTACACATCCTTTGTCGTGTTTCGTGTCGATGATGGGGGATTCATCATGGCCCTCCTTTGGCAGATTCATCCTTGTCGACTTCAAATCATCATCCAAGAATTGAATCTAGAAACCAACCAAGTAACTTGGCCCTGCATGCCTCAATGGCAGGTTACCTCACTTTCGACATGAGTTTACATCATTGACTCTTGATTGAAAGATTTCATCTCGCGTTCGACTTCAACTCATTTATTCACACTTGATGATATGTACTGTGATACCTTGGAGATCATTGACATCAATGGTATATGTACTGTGATACCTTGGAGATCATTGACATCAATGGTGATTTCCCTCGCACTTGTTAACGGTATACATCAATGACCAGTAATCAAGTGGTTTCTACCATGTTCGACGTCAAGAAATTTGTAATCACATGGATAGATTCGTATCATTGCGGGTTCAGCTTGAAGACCCTGGGGAGTCATGTTCTACCCAGGTTGCGATGGAGTTTGTATTGAGTCATGTCACACAGATCCACATTTGTATTGGTCGTGGCTGTGTTATCATCTCATCATGGATCTACGCTTGTGTCTAGTAGCCATGATTGTGTTCAGTCGGTCATTACTACCATGGATTTGCATTGTATTGGTTGGCAGCCATGTTGTACATCATATGAGACTGTCAGTTCAGAGTCAATTGTACTGCAGCAGTGTCCTTCATCCGACAAGCCATTGCCATTCTTTCTGTCAAAGCATTTCACTTGTCCAATTTTTCAACAGCTTCATGCTTTGGGGGGCATTCTGTTACACCCAAAATCCTACCATCCAGAGATTCAGTGTATACATCCCTGAAGTTTCATTGGCTAAGTCATTTACCTAGAAGGGATACCATTGCATTTATGCTAGGTTTTTAGAGGTCGTCGCAGGCTACACTCATGCAACCTGCAACATCGCATCTTACTCTACTGCAGGTGCGACGAAGTTAGTTAATGGAAAAAAATAGGTCCTTCGAACCCATTCTCGAAGTCTGCTGACATGGTTCCTTATCCCTAACCTCTTGGGGGAGCTAACACTCGATTCCTAACCTCTTGGAAGGATCCCCTATCTCTCTCCTACCATAGCTCAACCTACTCTATCCATACCCTATCCACTTAGTCCTATATAAGTGAAGCTCTACCCCTCTCCAAAGGGAGGAAGTCTATAGTGTCTACATGTTGGTGAAATCATCTTGGATAGATCTCTAACTCATCCATTGAGAGACTCACACTTCCTTGGGAGGATATGAAAATTGGCTTGGATGGAGAAGGGCTACTACGTTAAGCTCTGGTTGTAGTCATTCTCTTCTATGTACTTTCCCTATTTATAGTAATATAAACGCTTTCCACCAATATTGTTGTGTTGATAATATTGTGTAGTTTACCTGCTTAACTATTTACTTAGATCTGTTATTGTATAGATGCTTTTTTACTTGTTTGTCTTGTCCCATGTGTCTTGACTAGTCTTGCAGCTGAGATCTGATGACCGTGAAGCGTGGAGCAACATCCGGAAGAAAGGACATCAAGTTTAAGGTAAGACATCTAGTGACCCGATCCTTAACTAGATCTAGGAAAGTGGTTTATAGTCTGTACTATTTGTTCTCGACTCACATTGAGCTAGGGAGATCCGGCTTGCGTCTGCTCGAGTGGATTGTCCATCAAACAACGCAGCTATGAACCATTCTTGGTGCTGTTGTGGTGCGATGTCAAAACTGAATTGGTATAACAATGTTTTAAACTTCTGGTCAAATTCCCATATTGACTCAGTTGTTTTCTGCTTAATCTATTTCAGTTCTGTTATACATTGTGATTCTGACTTAGGCTTCTTAAATTCTCTTAAGAGGGAAACCTTAATATCCACGAGGGTTCTATTCTGTCCCTGAGAATACTTCATAAACCAGTTCAAGGCTCTATCCCTGAATGTAGTGATGAGATGTGCTTGCTTAACAGCATCATCTTGAACTTGCTTGACGTTCCACACTGCTTCACACAGAAACCAGTGTTACTCAGGGTATTCTAGACCTGTTCCTTTAAATATCGATAGTTTAATATCGTTAGTCATTCTCCGGCAATGGAACCATTTGCTGGCTTTGTAAACTGTTCTTTAGTTTTCAAGATAGACCCAGGTTCTGCGTGGTTCAAGGAACCAACAAAACCCCTTTTCACCAGCCCTTTTGGCAACAGTCTGCGAGTAGACTAAGGTCTCACCCGAGGTGAAGTTATGGGGAGGTTGCGGAATCAGGTTTCCACAACCGGGTGATGCACGCTTCAACCAGGCGAGCAACGCGCTACAGGACTCGTGCTGCGAACTAGGGACTTCGCGAAGTTCACCTACTTCGCGGTTACACTTATACGATAGCGCATCCAAGGACTACGTGGCTCGGGATGGCTATTCGATGACAGGACAATGCAACTGAAGACTGCGCTACCTCTTAATAACCATACGTCTTCGACCAACTTTACTTAGGGAAGATTACACATTCACCCACAATACTATACTATGTATTTTACGGACTTATGCTATACAACGAACTACAATGCAACTGCACACTTCCGGTGTTGCGCTTCAGGGAATCACACTATACAGACTTCGCTGATTCGAGTGTTTACCCATTTACTTATGCATTCATCATGTTCAGAAGTATTTCCGCATTCAACATTCATTCATATGCATTCAACACTTAGCATATATTCTTATCATTCATTCTTACGAACATTACACATGAAAGTAAATATACTTATACTTATAAGCAAGAACTGAACCATTCATCAAAGCAAACACATATAATCAATCACATAACACAAGGATTTAATGTGGTTCACCCCTAGGATGGGAGCTACGTCCACAAGAACTATTGCTATATTATCAATGGGAAGGGTTCAACAGTTCTAGTCTGCGCCCTCAGCTACAGACTCTCTTCTCTCTTCAGTAGGTCTCTGCGCACACAGTTGCAGAGCCTTTTTACAATAGTCTCTCAATAGAGATCAATATTCAACAATAATCCCAATCAAAATCTAACCCTTTCCCTTACAAAAGTTCCCTTTATATAGATGGTCACGTCTGTTACAATGCATGTGGGCCAAAACTCTAAGGTTACCCAAAATTGGTGCGGTTACCCTGCTAACAAAAATCTATTGAGTGCTGATAGTGACTTCACTGCCGTGGCCACCCTTCCCCGCCATCTCTGGCTTCTGGCATCTTTTGACTGTGCGTGGTCAAGTTGCTTTCAGCCCCCCTGCTGAGCGCATGCCGATGGGTCGCTTTCATCCATCGTTCCTTCTCTAACGGTTTCGTGTGCTCGGTTCATGTAGTGCTGCCTTTGCTTGTGCGACCGATGCTTTCCTTCTTCACCACTCCTTACCCGCCTCCTGGGAATCTCGGAGTATCTTTCCCAAAATAGATCGTCGATCGATCTCACCGGAACTTATGCTGCTTTCCGTCCAAAATTCTGCCATGTCGGATCTTCGCGGAACTGGCACTTCGCGGCGCTGCATAGTCTCCACGCAGTTACTCTTACTCTGCCAATGCTGTGCTACGCTGTAAGTTCGCAGCTTCAAAACTATATTGCACAAAAATTCCTTAACTTGGGCTGAGCCCAACAAATATATAACCAATAAGTTTACATTGCTAAAATCAATTCTTATTGTGAAATAGAAAAATAAATAGAAAACAAAAGGAAAGCAAGAAGAAGCCTATGATTTGCAGTGATGGAGATAAATATGAAGGAAGAAGAACACAAGAGTTTGCAACACTATAGGTAACTCTTATATTCTCTTTTTTCTTCAAAGAACTTATAAAATTTATGCCATTTTTTTTGTTCTATTGAAGGAAAAATTATTTGAAATGTCTCCTCTACAGAGTTGTTTGTGTCCATGATGATCTCTTACAAAATTTCTTTTCAAAGAAATCTCTCTCCAAACTCTTCCCCGATGAACCTCTCTTGCATAAGTCACTCAATGTTTTGGCCAAAAAGGGTTTACGGATTATGGTTTTCTTTTATTTATAAGCTAACTATCTTAAAATTAAATTCCCGCTCCTTTTTTCATTTGATATTTTGGCCAATCGTTGATAAACACACATATCATTTTTTTTAAAATCTGGATTATGGTGCCCAACTTAGAAAAATATCGCATTGGTGCGCTATAATCATACAAGCACACTATATAATTTGAAGTAAAAGTCAACATTTATATTTGCACATTTTTTTCTCAAAATAATGGTGCACTAAGTAGATAATATCACACTATGTCATGTCCCTAATTAAATGATTTTCAGATAAATAATTAAGTTGGCCTACCCAATTCCTAAGGGTTATGTAAAAGAATTAAAATATTGACATTTAACCCCAAGGTCTATAGTTTCTCATGAAAATTCAATATTCTAAATTGATGGTGGAAAAATAGGCCAATAAATTATGGAATAAATGTTAAATGCTCCAAAATGAAGTGGCATTAGGTACGAGTCGGACTTGGGGGCGCATAAGTGGACATGTGGGGTCCACATGAGAGAATATTCCTCCTTTAAACATGGATCCATCCCCAAATTCGAGTTGGATGGAAGAGGTAACATTCATGAAGGAAGAGGAAGAATCATAGGGCTAAAAATAGGCAATGACAGATTCTATGACAACAATGACAAACATTATGACACTTATGACAGATTCTATGACACCTATGACACTTATGACAGATTCTATGACATCTATGACAATGTAAGAGCTAAAAATAGACCAAGAGGGCACATGAGAGGAGTTACGCATCTCCAAAGCATCCAAAAGATTCCCCAATTCGAATTCATGGAGGATTTGGAGACAAAAGATGAGCCAAGTGTCACGTGGGGCCAATGAAGGGTCATAAACCCCACTAATTCGAATTTCATGAGTAATTAGGAGATAATTTGAGTTACAAGGAGGGAAATGAGTCAACTAAATTTAAAAGTAGCCCAATTCGAAATGGAGTACATTTTGGTCATTTTTTATTTGCATCTTTGCAATTTGGGAGAGCTTCAAGCTTGTCCTTGCACGGTGGATGTTCATCCTCCCTTCCTTAGAACCAATTTCGAGGGTGCAATATTCCCATCCAAGTTGGTTGATGGAGATGCCATTCATACCTTTCAACATATCTTCATGGATATGTTTTGGTGCAGGTTCAATCCCCATCTGAGTTCGAGTTCATATTCATTCTTTCTTCTCTTCTCTCATTCTACTATCTTTCTCTCAATGTTCATGCAAAGTGAGATAGTGCACTCTTTGTTGCTTATAGATAATGGAAGGATGTTTTCTCGACCTTATGAACTTGTTAATGGATGAATAAATCTGTAATGGATAGATCATGAGAGCCATAGATCGAAATACTAATCACTTTAGGTACTATTTCTCCAAGTAACATTGATATTCGAGCTAGTTTCCTCACTATATTCTGATGGTGATTGTAGCATGTATTGTATCAGTTTGATATCAGAATTTTATGGGGGTGTTTCCTATGATTTAAGATTCTTATGGAAGTTAAATGGATTTCCAAATTATTTTATTCATACCCCTCAATTCATACTATAGTTTGCAACATTAATTCATGCTCACTTGTCCACCATTTTCACATAAATTGTATGCCTTAGAAGCTGTTGTCCTTTTGGAGAATTATCCGGCCCTAAAAACTGATATATTTTTGCACACATGTTGTCCTTGATTTCATCTAACAACACCAATTCTTAGACTGAATATTAGGGAAGTCCATACAGTGTTTGGAAGAAAAAATAGTGTCATACCTAGGGGGGATTTTCACTAATCCAATTGACTAGTTTTGTCCCAAATCTTCCCTCCTTGAAAAATTGCAGACCATGAATGTTTATAATAGAGGTTTGGGTGTCTAAATTTTGTATTATAGTTTCCTATATCCTCCTAAGTCCCTCCATATAGAATTCTAAACCATTTGGGACAGTTTGGGGTTTCACTAGTCCAAGGTTCGAAAATTGGCCAAATTGGGTAAAATTTCAAATTAGGGATATTACAGTGGTATCAGAGCATGGTCCTTGCACTTGTGCATTAATATTATCCATTGAAGAAGAATTTTCAGCCATGTCTTACTATTATCATGACTCCTATGAGTACAATTCTTATGAGTAGTATGAATATGATTGTGAGCAATATGAAGAAGAATGTGAATGGTATGATGAAGAGGTGCCATCGTGCAACACTTCTTACAATTTCATAAGGAATGAAGGTTATTCATATGACCCTATGTTTGATGAAGATGAATGTTTCATACCACAAAAGGCTAATCCTATGAATGAATTAGAAATATTGAGAGCAACATGTAAAACTTTGCCTCAACAATATCAGGCATATCTTGCTTTGATGTGAAAGACAAAGAAGGCCATTCTTTTTGAAGACTTTGTCGATTTGGTGTTTATATATAGGGCCAAGAATGAAGATGTGGAGTTAGTGAAGAAAGTTTTATGCCATTCTTGCAAAATACATTGGAGAGAAAATCATACATGTTTGAGTGAAAAGGAGGAGCGAAATGAGGAGACCCATGAGCCACCTAGTTCTTAAATAGGTGAAGCAGAAGAAGCATTACATGAGGAGGATCGAAAGTCACTCCAAAGTGACTCTGAAAAATATGAAGAAACATCACATGAGAATGAATAAGATTCCATTGAAAATACTAAAGATCATTCTTAGACACACTCTACTTTGGACATGAATCAAAGAACATCTACTGATGGATTGTTGAACTGTGAAGGAGTACCTACTGATCGGTGCTCACACCTCTATGTTGGTGGAATAGAGATCACTTTTGAAAGTGTTGCTTCAAGCCAAATTTCCATTGACCATGGAGATGAATACCTTGTATCATTTCAATAAGAACCAAGATCAACTTCCCCGTCACCACTTGAGCTTCATGAAGTTGGTCCAAGCAAGAAGGAAGAAGAGGAGGTTCATTTGCAAGAGCCTCATTTTCTTGCAGGGTCCTTGAGTATGGATGAAAAGAAGATTCAAGAGGCCTTGAAAACTCTCCAAGACACACATGCATTGGTTTCAAAATTTTGTTGGTGTGTGGAGGAGAAATATTCCCTTGAAGACATGGATAAAATCCATAAGGCAATGTTGGACACCAAAGGTAATTTTTTGAATTTTCTTTCTGATAGAGATTATTGAATCGAGCTTGTTGGTTTGTATCATGGAATAACCTTGAAGGATGCAGAAGAGAATGACAAGCTCTCAAATGAGTTGGAGTCCACCTAAAATGCACTCCAAAAATCTATGGTGCATATTGAGCAACTTCAAGAGAGGTTACAAAGGCCCTTTACACCCTCCTACATATCGGACAATCATTAAATGGTTGAAAGACTTTATGTTACAAAGGAGGAACCTCATGTGATGGTGGAACATGAGGTACATGTTGATATGAAGGTGCTTGAAGAGGTTACATTCAAACAAGAAGGAATCCTAGCACTTGTTCTTGTTCAGAGGGATTATGAGTTGCCTCATGGTGAGAGTTGCAGAGCCTTGGAGGAGGCACATTATCTCACAACAGTTGGACCAGCCAATGATTGAGAAGATACATTCAAAATTTTGATGGGTAAGAGTTTCAAAGAGGTAAGGTTGGTTCACAATTCTTCACCCCCTATTTCTTTTTCAGCCACATCAATTGGGAATGAAAATTGGGTGAAAGGTTTCTTTCTGATGATGCCACATGAGGAGTATGAAGCTCCTATATATCCTTTCGATGATGACATGATTATAGCACATTATTATTTAAATTTTCAGCAGCATCATTTGTTACCTTATGATGATACACCTCTGCATGGATGCACCTATGATGTTCACTCGAGTCACTTGAAGACTCATGATTTTCCTTGCTCTTTTCTTAGTTCATTTGATGTTGGAGGAACCTCATCCAATACTTGGGTGAAGAGATATCTGAGTGGAGAAAATTCTTACTGGAAACAAAATCCTTTGTTATTTCTTGATGATACACATACTCATGGATGCACATATGGTACTCCTTTGATCCCCTTGAAGGCTTATTGTTTTCTTTGCTCCTTACTTGATCCATATTTTAGTGGAGGTTCTTCCTTCACTTCTTGGATGAAAGAACACATGGATGATTGTTTTGATGCATCTTACATTCTTTTGGAGAATAATTATAGGATATGGGATCCTCACCTATGTCATTGGAGTAGATTTGATATAATACTTGATGCTTATGTGTATGGGGCACATGATGATCTACTTACTTGGATGTACAAGCACTTTCATGATTCTTTGATGAGGCACCTATTTGATGTACATTTGTATGATGTTTTTATGTACTTTGATGATCTATATTTTGTACTTATGATGTTTTGAAGGATGCAATACAAGCAATGGGATCCTATTGTTGCTTGGTTTAAGCTCATTTGGAGCAACAATTCAATTGTTGGTTTGAGAGAGAAAGCCAACCTTCAATTGTTTGAGTTCATCTTTGTAGGGTTGTGTTCCAGTTTCCTATGTGGGAGACCTTTTGAGAGATGGATTCAATATTTACATGCTTGGTGTTCATGGCATTTCATACTATACATTTCACACCATGCATGTATTAGGATCATTTGGGACCATAAGATCATTTTTAGTCTCATTGGTTTCAATTTTTGGGGGCAGCAAGTAGGATGGGAGATTGAGTCACCACTCGAGAAGGTGATTGTAATCAGAGTAGTGCAGCAACAAGCATGGTGGTTCCTCTCTAAAATTTTAATGGAATCTTAAGACTCGAAATTGGGCAACTCAGTGGTAACTTCAAAGAATTATACAGTGAGAAAAAGGGTTTTCAAAATATGAAAGAGGTAAAGATTAATTGTGCAATTTTGTTTTTGATGGATTTAATTTATATTTTTGTGTTTAGTGGTGATGTCACAGGAGATATCAATAAGAAAAAGAAAACCCACATCTCCTTACTTTTGGAAACACACAATTGCAGTACATGATTGTCACTACTCAGAGTTTTAGAAGGAAAGTTTTGGAAGGAAAGTAGGTTCTTCAACATCCATGTTTAAAATTGCTTGAGGACAAGCAATATTGGGTGGGGAGGAGTGTCATGTCCCCAATTAAATGATTTTCATATAAATAATTAAGTTGGCCTACACAATTCCTAAGGGTTATGTGGAAGAATTAAAATATTGACATTTAACCCCAAGGCCTATAGTTTCTCATGAAAATTCAATATTCTAAATTTATGGTGGAAACATAAGCCAATAAATTATGGAATAAATGTTAAATGCTCCAAAATGAAGTGGCATTATGTCCTAGTTGGAATTGGGGGCGCATAAGTGGACCTGTGGGGTCCACATGAGAAAATATTCCTCCTTTAAACATGGATCCATCCCCAAATTCGAGTTGGAGGGAAGAGGTAACATTCATGAAGGAAGAGGAAGTGTCATAGGGCTAAAAATAGGCAATGACAGATTCTATGACAACTATGACAAGCATTATGACAAGCATTATGACACTTATGACAGATTCTATGACATATATGACAATGTAAGAGCTAAAAATAGACCAAGAGAGTGCATGATAGGAGTTACACATCTCCAAAGCATCCAAAATATTCCCCAATTCGAATTCATGGAGGAGTTGGAGACAAAAGATGAGACAAGTGTCATGTGGGGCCAATGAAGGGTCATAACCCCCACTAATTCGAATTTCATAGTAATTAGGAGATAATTTGAGTTCTAAGGAGGGAAATGAGTCAACTAATGTTATTAAAAGGAAGCCAATTTGAAATGGAGTAGCTTTTGGGAATTTGATATTTGCATCTTTGCAATTTGGGAGAGATTCAAGCTTGTCCTTGCATGGTGAATGTTCATCCTCCCTGCCTTAGAACCAATTTCGAGGGTGCAAAATTCCCATCCAAATTGGTTTATGGAGAGAACATTTTGACCTTTAAACAAAGATTCATGGATATGTTTTGGTGCAGGTTCAACCCCCATTTGAGTTCGAGTTCATATTCATTCTTTATTCTCTTCTCTCATTCTACTATCTTTCTCTCAATGTTCATGTAAAGTGAGATAGCACACTCTTTGTTGCATATAGATAATGAAAGGATGTTGTTTAGAACTTATGAACTTGTTAATGGATACATAAATATGTAATGTATAGATAATGAGATCCGCACTCGAAATACTCATCACTTCATGTACTATTTCTCCAAGTAACATTGATATTCGAGCTAGTTTCCTCACTATATTCTCATGGTGATTGTAGCATGTTTTGTATCAATTTGATATCGGAATTTTATGGAGGTGTTGCCTATGATTTAATATTATTATGGAATTAAAATGGATGTCCAAATTATTGTATTCATACCCCTCAAGCCATACTATATTTTGCAACATTAATTCATGCTCACTTGTCCACCATTTTCACATAAATTGTATGACTTAGAAGCTGTTGTCCTTTGGGAGACTTATCCGACCCTAAAAACTGATATAGTTCTACACACATGTTTTCCTTGATGTCCTATAATAGAACCAATTATCATAATGAATATTAGGGAAGTCCGTACAGTGTTTGGAAGGAAAAATAGTGGCAGACCTAGGGGATTTTCACTAATCCAATTGACTAGTTTTGTCCCAAGTCTTCCCTCCATGAAAATTGTAGACCATGAATGTTTATATTAGAGGTTTGGGTGTCTAAATTTTGTATTAGAGTGTCATATATCCTCCTAATTCCATCCATATAGAATTCAAAACCATTTGGAATCATTTGAGACAATTTGGGGTTTCACTAGTTCAAGGTTCGAAAATTGGCCAAATTGGGTAAACTTTCAAACTAGGGATATTACACACTAGTGCGTATTCTTGACATAAGCACACAGATGACACAATAAGACAAAAAAAAACAAGTGTAAACTTCCACAATTAATAGTTTGTGGAAGTTTTTCCTTTTGTGTATGTTTTTATCGATGCACATACATAAATAATGCATCGATGAATATCTATTGTTAAGATGCACTGGTGCACCGATTATGATATATGAAAAAAAAACATAGCCTGCTTCCCAAATTATTTTTTAAAGATTAAAGACATGTATTGATTGTATTCTTCACTCAATTGCAGGGGAAAAAGAGCAATAAATCAAATGGTCAATTCTTCAAATTCTAGGTCATTCCATATCGTTCAAAGTTCAAGTTCTCTATTTCTATCACTAGTAAGTGCATATTTATTTATATTTGATGATATATTTGAATTTTTGTTGTATTTTCACATGCATTTGAATAATTGTGCATTGCCTTTTGTAGGATCCTGATTCCGGATTAAGTTCAGATGCACATGATATTCCACCTCTCCCAAAAATACGCAAGTTCTTATATGGAGTAACATATCGTAGGTAGATGTGTCATGTCCCCTCCCATCAATCCGATCAGCAAAGGGAACATGAATGATATACGGGGTGTTGAAATTCACCCCTAAAGCCATATTATTAAATTCATTAACATATCAATGTGCGTGCAGATGAATAATAACATACACAATGGAATTAAACTCTATCCGTGCACACACATCATGCATATACCAGATGCTCATCACAGGAAAAATAGTAAAATCATGCACATAAATAAACTCATCTTATGCTATTTACAGGCATTCAATTTTAACAATTCAAATTATATCATTTCATTCAATCTAACATAAACAAACAATCACTCATAATACATAAATTTGGCATAATTAGAAACGACAGTGAACACTTATATTTTAATTGAAATTGCCTGAGCAATTGGCTATGGAAGAGCAATGTTCCACCCAACCGTAGGTATCTGTCCAGTCTATATTAATTCAACTGATAGACCACCCCAAGCTGGGCTATGTATCCACTAAGGAGGAACTACTCAGGCTCAATTAAAACCATAGGCACAATCACTCATGCTAAGCCGACACATAGCTGGTTTTTTCAAACATGTAGGGAGACAGGGAAGAAGAATGCTAAGCTAGCAATCTCAACCACAGAGCTATAGGCATCTCAATTGATCTCGGTCAGCCTTGGCACCCACAATACCTACCACACCCAACACAAGGAAGGTCCCCTTCTCTACTACACAGTACCTTAGGCGCCCCTTCCCTCTGGTGCTCTTCACGGTGGGAAAAGAAAGGTCCAAGTTGAAAAAACTTCAGAGATTCTTGCCTTCACTGGGTTTATCAAGAAATTTCAACCTTTGATCTCTCTCCCAATTCAATCCACTCTTGGATTTTCTGAATTCTGGCCACGTGACTCTCAATCATGAAATTCAACTTCTCGGCTTCCAAATCCGAGTCTTCCTATGGATTTTTGGGCCTTTGACACTCGCAAATTTTCCCCAGGTTTTTTGTATATGGATTCCCCACTAGATTTTGCTTCTCACATCAAATTTTGGCCATTTTTGACACTCTAAATTGTGGCTTCTTTCCTAGTTGTGATTGTTGCAAATTTTCACTGATGGAATGCATAACAGCCTAATAATTAATGCCCGGTTCTTCCACAATGGAATGGGGATGATTGAAAAATGAATTAACCCTCAATAAATTAACTTTTGGGTCAAGTAAACTGAGCCCATACCTAGCCATACACATTTCTAAGTTTTCCCATGCTCCATTAAATACATGAACTGATTTCTCAGATGCCTCCTTACAACATAATTAAATGTCAGTGTAACTAGTCAATATGGGTTCTCAAGATGACATTTGGAAACAAAGGATTCAATCCCCCAACCCCTCACCTCTCCCTAGTGGATACATACAACCCCCTCATTTTTATTTCCTTCCATGGCAAAACTCTTGGAATTTTATTTGCATTATAAATATTTACATGGTTTTACAATTTCCCGTGGTTTACAAGCATGTGGCTTACAAAATATAAAATACTTTCCTTTTAAAGTCGAGCATTCACTAGCGGGGCCTCGACCTTGAGTTCCACGTTAGGAATTCATACATTGTGTATGCACAATATTCACATATGAAGCCAATACATTATAAGGGTCAAAATGGGGGTATTACATTCCCCCCCCCCTTAGAACAACACCATTCTCAGGGTTCTCAAAACTGAACAAAAATGGGTATGCCTCTTTCATGGAATCCTCCAACTCCCATGTAACCTCATCAGGACCAAGGTGCTTCCATTTCACCTTTACCTGTCCGATGGCTCGGTTTTGGAGAAATTCTACCTTCTTGTCGAGGATGCGCATAAGTTCCACTCGGAACTCTCCCTTGGGTTCACCTGTATCACATTCCAATAAATTACATGGTTAGGATCATGTGAATACTTCTTAAGCAAAGAAACATGAAAAACATTATGAGCTCTCATGTTAGAAGGAAATGCAATCCTATATGCAACTGGACCCATCCTATCAAGGACTTCGAAGGGTCCACAATATCTTGGTGTCATCTTTGCACAACTTCCCAACTTTATGGCACTTTTCCTTGGATTTACTCTTAAATAAACATGATCCCCAATTTTAAATTCCTTGTGCACTCTTTTCAGATCTGCATAACTCTTTTTTTGTCCTAGGTTTCCTTTAAATTCTGCCTCCTATTAACAATTTCTTGCTCCATTTCCTTGAGCATTTCTTTCCCAAGCACTACTCCAATTCACTGGACTACCCCAATTCACTGGACTATCCTTGTAATGTCCCTTGTTAGGAATTTTATTAAAATGCCCAATTTGAGCTCTAGGTCCCCAAATTGCTTCAATTGCTCCCAAATATTCTGAGAAGGTATATGGATGATGTTATAACATAAATATGTATTTAAAGGATGCTTTTGGACCTTTAAAACACTTCTGCAAATCCTCTTTCAATTCTGGACAATGTAGGGAACTTTACTAGTAATTTCCCTTTGACTAGTATTGGTCTCTAGGTCTCAAATTGACTCCAAATGCCTTCGAATATTCAATGAAGGTGTATGAATGATATTAGGACTTGAATATGATGTTTAGGGATGATATATGGCCACCAAAAGACCTCTGAAAAATCTCTTAAGATTTTGGACCAAGTATGAAATTTTACTAGTAATTTGGGGTTCAAATCCCCCTGGGGTAAGTACTGAAAATGGCTTCCCAAATGCCTCCAAACGAATTCAAATTTATGGAAATAGGTAGGGAATGTATTAATGATATTATTAAGGTCTCATGTGCACCATTAATTTATTATTATATCTGTTCCAACCCTCCCCCATTCAGCTGCACAAATCACCAATTCGATCCTTGGGGAAATGGCACTATTTCTTCTCCCAATGCAATTAAACTGAGTAAAAATACTTCAAATGCTCAAGTACAGTACATGAAACTTGTAAAATACATCCATGGAAGTACATTAATCACAAATTCATCCATTCATTCGAAATCATCAGCATTACATTGGTTCACAACAAGGTAGTGGGGAAATGGCACTGTTCTTTCATTAAAAATGAGATTTATACATTTCTACTTGGAATTTCGACCTGAAACTTTATGGAGATGAAGAAAAGAGTATTTAATTCATATTACAAAATAAATGGGGCATTATAAGCTCCCCCAAAGAGTACAATATCTCACCAAAAAATCCCTCCCTCAAGGATCAAGAATATGCCATCAAAACTGGAAATGGTTTAAGGAGTGAGCTGCAATAGAAGAAACCATGATATGCCCTGTAGCTTACACCTGCAAATAAATACTCCATTAAATCTCTAAATTAAATGCCTAAATGGCCTTTCCAATTACCAACTTGGATGGGAATCTTTCACCATCGAAATTGGCTAAGGCAAGAAACTAGTCATCCACTAGCTCTTCCTCTTCACAAATGCGATTGCAAATTCTACAAATGATCAAAAGCTGGTTTCATTCTTTGCTATTGACATTTATAAATTTCTAATGTCCTCCATGGGTCGAATTCCTTCCAAGAGACTCATGCCAACTCAAGTTGGGAAGAGATTCCAAAGAACGCCCCTTGTACAACAATTCCTAGTCTCCCACTTCCACCAAATCACATGTGGAAGCATCTTAGATTCCCTAACACCCTTGAGCGCCCTCTTGGAGTCTATTTTTAGCCCTGACATGTCATATATGTCATATGTCAGCCTTCAGGTCTGATTTGTGTCATAGGTGTCATAGCATCTTCATCATTGTTGTCATAGAGCTAGGGAATCTAGCCCAAGTGTCTCACTAGCTCCAAATTGCCTCTTCCTCTTCCATGGGAGTTAATATTCCTCTATATTTCGACCTTGGATGAATAATTCCATGAATAATACCTTTTGAACCCCCCCAAGTATGTTACCATTCACCTTGAATTCAAATTGGTGAGAGAATGATGCCAAGTGTAGTTGGGAAATCTAGCCATATGTGGGTCCCACTTCCTCCATGTGTCTTCATGATCAAATGCCACTTTGATTTTCACTTGTATATATTTATTTATCTCCTTTATTAAATATTTATTCCATTCTAATGTTCAAACATCATTTATTATCCCCTTTATTCCAAATCCCAAAGCTTCCACCCCAAACCTAGGAAACTAGTAATTTTCCTCCTTGGCAATTATTTGACCCTTAACATCAATTTGACAAACTCTAATGAATATGGCCAATGTGATTAGGCCATTGTGACCCAATGCCAAATTTGGGACATGACAATCCCATTTCACTGGAGTTCTGCATCCCTTTCCGTACAATGTCTTAAATGGGATTATTCCTAATGATGCTTGATGTCCATTATTATATTCAAATTCTACCAAGTGTAGGTAATCCTCACACTTGGATGGTTTATTCATCACATACATTCTCAACATATCCTCAAGAACTTGATTCACCCTCTCGGTTTGACCATCTGTTTGAGGATGATAAACTATACTAAAGTTCGGTTGAGTTCCCAATTCCTGAAATAATCATTTCCAAAAATTGGATATGAATTTTGCATCTCAATCGGAAGCTATTGCTTTGGGTAATCCATGCAATCTAAATATTTCCTTCATGAAGATGTTTGTTATCTAACTTGTTTTATGAGTGGACTTGATTGGAATAAAATAAGCTACCTTTGAAAGCTTGTCCACCACAACCATAATTGAATCATGCTTCCTCACTGTCATTGGAAAACCTGTTATAAAATCCATAGAAATTACTTCCCACTTCCATTCCAGAATGGGCAAGGGCTGCAAAAATCACGCTGGATGTTGATGCTCTACCTTGACATGTTGGCACTTTTGACATCGAGCAATGCATTCTTCTATATCCTTCTTCATTCCATGCCAAAAGTATTGCTTTATTGATACTGTTATTGTATTTTGATATTCTGGATGTCTAGAGTATGGCATTTGACGAATTTCATCCATTACCGCCTTCTTCAAATATGCACAATTTGGAACACATGGTCTACCTTTATAAAGAAGAATATCATCTTCTTCGAGCTTGTACCCTTCACACTTTTCATCTAATTTTCCCCACTGCAATTTCTCTTTTACTTGAAGGTAAGTTTCATCGCTATTTTGGGCTTCAAGAACCCTTATTCTCAAATCTGATTTGCAAATGCTTAAGGCTGCTACATGAAATTTTCTACTAAGGGCATCTACAACCTTATTTTCTTTCCTCTTTACATGTTCGATTTCAAAATCAAACTCACATAGGAATTCCAACCATCTAGCTTGCCCGACATTTAAGCTTGGTTGATCAAACAAATATTTTAAGATCATGTGATCGGTTCTAAGCTCAAATCTTCTTCCCAACAAATAATGTCTCCACATTTTGAGAGCATGTACTATGGTTGCTAATTCTAAATCATGAGTTGCATAATTTTTTTCATGTTCTTTTAATTTTCTTGACCCATATCAAATCACAAAGCCTTCTTGCATAAGCACTCCACCTAATCCTTCAATGCAAGCATCCATTCACACTACAAAATCTTTCTTTGGATCTACAATCTTCAATATAGGAGAGCTAGTGAGTAATTTCTTCAGATGTTGAAAGCTTCCTTCAAATTTTTTGGACCATACAAACTTTACATTCTTCCTTTGCAGTGATGTGATTGGATGAGCGATCTTGGAGAATCCCTCAATGAACCTGATATAGTATCCTGCAAGACCCATAAAAGATATAACATCTGTAACATTAGTTGGAGTAGACCAATCCATTATAGCTTCAACCTTTTCTAGATCCACTGAAATTTCTTCTTCCGAAACAAGATGACCCAAATATTGTACCCTTCTTTGATAAAATTGACACTTTCCTAGCTTTGCATAAAGTTGGTGCTCTCTAAGAACTTGCAACACCATTCTTAAATGTTCCTCATGCTCTTCTTCATTCCTTGAATAAATAAGAATGTCATCCAAGAACACTAACATGAACTTGTCAAAATATTTGCCAAGAACACTATTCATGAGGCACATGAATGTGGCAGGTGCATTGGTAAGTCCAAATGACACCACCAAGAACTCATAATGACCATATCTTGTTTGAAAAGTTGTTTAATGAATGCCTTGTTTTATTCTCGCTCGATGATAACCGGATCTCAAGTCAATGTCTGAAAACACTTTGTCTTCCTTCATTTGATCAAACAAATCATCAATTCTGGGCAATGGTTACTTATTCTCGAATGACACTTTATTTAACTGTCTATAATCAATACACAACCTTAAATTCCCATATTTCTTCTTGACAAATAACAATGGTGCTCCCCAAGGGGACACACTTGGTATTATATACTTCTTGTCCATTAATTCCTGTAGCTGCATCTTTAATTCTACCAATTATGGCGTGCTTATTCTATAAGGAGCTTTGGAAACTGGCGTTGCCCCTGGAACACGATCAATTGTAAAATCAATGTCCCTTTTTGGTGGGAGTCTCGACACTTCATTTGGAAACACATCTTTGAGCTCTTGTGACAACTGATAATCCTCTATTCTTGGGCCTTTTCTCTCTAAGGAACCTGATATATGGGTCGCATATAATTGACAACCTTTCTTGTAAATTTTTTTTAACTATAAGGCTGAAATCTGCATTAGAAAAACTTGCTTGGGAATTCCTTTTACCAATCTCGGCCTTCCCTCTTCATCAATTCATTCAAGAACCTTTTCATAACAATATACCTTGGCTCTACGTCTTTCCAACCAATCCATACCAATAAGGGAGTCATAGGATCCTACAGGTAGGACATTTAAATTTACCTTGGTGAGAAGTCCATTCAACTCTAAAGGGAATTCCATCACTGCTTCACTCACTTTTATTTTTGTTCCTGTGGCCAATTGAAATAACCATGACTTATTATGCTTCATTTTCCCAAGGGAACAACTTCCAACCACTTTTGGAGAAAGATAACCATGAGTAGATCCTAGATCAATCAAAACAGAAATAGATTGCTTAGCAATCGTACCTTCAACTTCTAGTACTGCTAATTGATGGTTTTCCTGATGATTATTGAACGCTGCATAAATTTGGGGAGTTTCTCTTTCCATATCCTCCACTCTAACTGTTGCTTCTAATTTATGCAAGCCTCGAGGGTTCTCTCTCAAATGTGGACAATATTTAAGCATGTGGTTCTCTCCAAATCCCCAACATTGAAGCGGTCCTTTTTCTGCTGCTACTACTGGCTTAATTCGACTTCGTGCTTGTTGACCTTGTTGGAAATTTCTTGGTTGATTTTTAAATGGAGGCTTAAATACACTTATCCTTTGGTCAAATATTCCTTTTGGCTTTCCCTTCCATGCTGAATGTACCTCTGGTTTTCCATTTCTCTGCTCATAGTAATGCATCACCATCCCAATGGCTTCATCAAGAGTTGGTGGGTTAACAAACTCAATCCTATCTCGGAAATTTTTGGGCAGACTTCCAAGGAAGCATTGGATTTTTACTCTTTCATCTTTGATGTAATTTACATACTTCAACAATTCCAAAAAATTATGGACATGTTCTTCCATATATTTCTATCCCAATTTTAGTTCATTGAACTCCTTCATCCTGTTATCATAAAACCTAGTAGATAGGTATTTCTCCTTGAAATACTTCTTAAATCACTCCTAGTTGACCCTTCTTTCCTTGATTCCTTTTACTTGCATGAGGTTCTCCCACCAAATTGAAGCTTGGCCATTTAGATTGTAAACAACAATTCTAGCCTTTTCTTTTCCTGTGTAATCATGAATCCTAAAATACTTCTTCATCCCAAGAAGCCATGCTTCCGCTTCTTGACCTGTCTTACTTTCTCCGTCAAATGTGGGAGGCCTTGCCTTTCTAAATTCTCCTTGTGTAATCCTTTTAAAATCCCTTCTAATTTCAAACCTACTGGAAGTACGCCTTGGGATACTCTGGGAACCTTGAGAATCACATGACCTGCTAGAAGAAGATCTTGGCAAAGATATCTTACGTTCCCTTCTCAAGGAACAACTTCTTGGACTTGGAGTCCTCTTTCTATTGTGAATTTTAGAGCGACCCTCCGCACTTCTTATTTCTTGACCAAAATTGCTTGGATTAGATCCAAGATGAGCTCTCTGTTGAATATCAATGAGGCTTTGAAGGATAGTAGCATTAATCTGGTTCTGCTCTTCTTGGGCCTTGATCAATCTCTCATTGAAACTTCTCATTGTTTCAACCAAATTTTGAGGAGTGATCTGCTTCCTTCTCCCATTTGACTCTGTCTCAAAATTTCCCTCTTGCATAATTTCTACTAAGACATCCTCATTAGGTTCATAGGGGTCTTGGGCATCATTCATGGTCACCATTTTCTTTTGGGGAATCTTTCCCTCTACCTGCTGCCCTCTGCTACAACTGTTCAAAGATTATCAACTGCAAACACTTTGCATCATAGAGATATTTATTAGACATTTTAATAATATATGAAATGAAACATAAAAATGATATATTGAATAGAATTAGTCTCATGGAATTATTCACAGGTTTCTTAGGTCCTCTTCTCCTTTGTTCCATTTATGCATTTATGGGAATTGCCTTTATTGACAAATTTTATTTTTTATTTTTTATTTTATTTATTTATTTATTTATTTATTTATTTATTTTTTTTTTCGTCAAAACAAGGTTACAAACACTTTTTTTGTTTTGACCTCTGAGGCATTGGAATTCCTCATTCAAATTTCGATTGTGCAACACTACTTCCTCAAGGATAAGCTTTCCAACTCCTATCTTCATGCTTCATTATGATTTCGAATATGGAATTGACTCTCTTCCAAAAATGTCGATTTTGCCCAATTTTGCACTTTTTCCAAAGGTGTAATTAGCTTCGGCGGCCAATTTCAGCCACTTGTATAAGTAAATATAGAGAGAACCATAAAAAATTTCCTACTGGGAAAAGTTAGTTCATAGACAAAGACCACTCGACAACTTTAAGATCTCTGAGCTGATGCACTAGTCAACTTCTAAAATGGTTATCTCCCAAACTAAGCATTTTCAAAAAACTTTGTCTAACGAAAGCTGTATGTTTTAATGAGTAGGTAAAATGACGAGTTCAAAAAATTTCTTGGTTTAGAAATCTAGGGTCACTTTTTCCCCCTGCAAGATTTTCAAAATCCCCCAAAAGTGCTATGGATTAGTGTATTTCGGCCTTTTTTCACACCCCGGCTTCACACCTTTTGGAATTTGGACCCAAGTTTCTAGATTTAATTGCGTTCCTAGCCCATGACTGCACCTGATCAATTTTGACTAAAATTGAGCTCCCATCGGGCCTTTGGACATCGATCTTTGAAAGTATATATTTCGAAATTTCCGCCCAATCGGAGCAAAACAGGCTTGGGCCTCTCATTGTTGTTTTTGTGGCCTTCGCTAGTGGTGTCTGAATGCCGCAAGTCTCATCCAATTCCGAGTTAAACTACACCTGCTATGTCCGAAACAATTTTCGATCTCTCTAATGTTTTTTTTTGTATGTCCCGACCCCAACTCGGCCAATTCCAACTTTTCCAAGCCTTTTCGACTTTTTCGATCGAAAATCGGAAGTCGACACGCACCACTGATCTATAACGAGCCATTTCTAACTTCCTGACTTCGACTGCTATCTTTCATATGTCGGGAGTCAGAAGTTTGTTGAGATATTGTAACTTCTAAGAATATTATATTTGTACTTTATTATTCCGGAGATGTTTCATTCCTCCGTGAAGATCTTATTGTATATCCGGAGATGTTTATTCCTCCGTTGGATTGTGGTAACTTGGGTTATTAGACTTCCCCAGTGGGGGTCGGCCCTGTATGTGTTATGTGGGTCAAATGGTTATTAGACCACCCTAGAGGGGTCGGCCCAGTCAGTTGTAGTGGGGTGTTTAACCCAATAATTAAGTTGGGGCCGACCTAGCTTGTGTAAAAGTCAGTCGGGGAACAAGTATAAGTAGAGGAGGATGTTCCTCACTTATCTCACTCATTCATTCACTTGTGAGTGGCACACTTGTGTGAGAGAGGTTTTCTATGGAGGAGGAGGAGCTCATGTCTTTGGTTTACATCTTTGTATTTGTTGATCATCTATATTGAGGAAGCTTTGTTGGGTTTTCTACCCCATGAGGGTTTCCCAGGATAAATCTGTGTCTCTTGTGTTTATGCTGTGCTTGTTGTTTCTTCAGTGATCCTGTATATGCTATTGTTGTGAAATGAAATGAAATGCTGATATTTTATGTCTTAGCATATTGAATTTTAACATGGTATCAGAGCTAACCTGAAGGAAGGCAATTATGGAACTTACGACACTTGCTTCACTTGCGACATTTTGAAGGTTAGGGTTTTATATAGAAAAAACCAGTCATCGTGGAACTTTCTCTATAAATCCATTTTGGAGAAGGTTCAAGATATGAAACGTTTACAGTTCGTATATAAAATCCTCATGTAGCTTGTGTCCAAAGGACACCCTTAGATTCATTGTACTTTGTGAGTTATGATCAGTACAAGTTAGGGTTTCTGCCTCTTCCAGATCTTAGTCATAATAAGGTGACCTAGGGAAAAAGGTCATAACTTGGGCTAGGAAGCTCCAAATGAAATTTCGTAAAATGTGACAGGTATTATACAGACTTTACTATCTCAGGAAATGTTTTTAGAGGCCGAAGTTGAACCAGTGACATGTGGCACGCTGTACAAGTTCGCTCTCCTATTTTATCCCATAAACAGGTCACGTTACGACACTTGGCATAACTCTCTCTCTAAGAAAATCCAATTGAGGTCAAACCTGTCAGGATGGAAAGATGACAGTTCAGGCTACCACAAAATTTTTTTTAGACCCTGTGGATCGAAAAGTTCGGAGTTAAAGTAGAAACAATCAGGTACATATTTCTGTAAAAACAAAATTATTTTTGGAGCACCTTCATTCATGGCTTTCGGAATTTAGGGTTTCGGAGAAAGTTGGAATTTTTGGAATTGGAGTCCATGGCTGAATGCTACTCAAAAAAATTGAAATTTAGAGACCAAGATCGAATTTTTTGGTCGAGTAGAAGATCGGGCTTGATCAAACCCCAGTTCGGGATTTTGATCGGAAAGGTGAAAAATTGGGGCTTCAACAAAAGTTGGAATTCTTGAAGTCTATGACCACGACTGGAAGCTCCTCAGAAAAATAACAGTTTAGAGCCTTGGATCGAACCTTTTGATTAGGCAGAAGGGTGGGCTCCATCAAACCCTAGTTCGGGATCCTGTCCAGAAGATCCAGAAGTTTCAAAGGCAATTTTTGAGGGGTCAAATTTTGGAGATTTCAAAATTGAAGTATGCAAGTTTGATCAGCTCAGCAAGACACATCTTTCCATCCATTCAGAAGTGTGAAAGTCAAATATTGAATTTTTAGGGTTTCTCTAACAAACCATAATCAAGCTCTAGATCTAGTTTCAGGGGGAGTTGAGGCTAAGGCCTTACATAAGAAGACTACAAGAAATCTCGACAGGTATGACTTAAGGAGATACAGGTATGTCTTGAAATTTGATTCTTGATTAAGTTCATAATATGTTTGTCTTCATATTATTTAGATTAGAACAATCTTGATTAATGTTAGAATTGTCCTATCACCCTAGTAAAAGTATGTGAATGATAGAAGACATTCATTGATTAGGGATATATGATTGTACTAATGCACTGTGGTGTTGTATGAGGTTGATGTTGTCTGCTAACAAGATACAGGTACATCACACAAGACAAATCAAGTTCCATGACGATGACGACATGAAGACAAAGACTCATCCATAATCTTTGATCACATAGAATGTCTACTTACGAGGTATGTATGACTTTGTTCTATTATGCTTAACCTATGAGATATGCAGATTCTAGCATAGGATCTATAAATCATTGAAGAGAACAAAGAAGATATTGTTTAGGTATACTAATCCAGGTATGTTTTCCTATATCAAGTTAGAATCTTACCTTGTGTTAGGATCCCTTATATAAGTATACTTGGTATGATTGGTTATGCTTATTCATAAAGTTAGAAATGTAAGTAATCAAGGGTTTATGCATATTATGGCTCTTATCTTGATTAATGATTTAACTAACCAGAAGAGTCCTATGATCAAATAAGAATATGCATGAGTAAAAGAAGACTTCCCTAAAACCTTGAATACTAATGTTTATTATCTATGATCATGACTATACATATTCAAGATTATTTAGAATTATAATGTTTTGATAATATTGAGATTATACTAATGAATGTATGTTTGTGTATGAGATCATGAGGATGACACTAGCACAGAATGAATAGAAGTTCAAAAGTCATATAGAAGATCAAGCGGGAGGCAACCACACAAACATTAAAGATAAGTATTTGAGTTGTTATTTGAAATAGTAAATGATATTGCTTGTAATAGATTGCATGCATATTTAGAATATATCATGCTGAGTGTAAACATTCATATAGCATTGAACAGTATACTACTAATATGCATATGATTGGTAAGTTGGACAAACATTCCATTGTTGCTTGTCTAGAATGAAACCTCTTTGCTGACATACTGAGAGCTGTGCACACTCTCGATAGTATGTTCTGGTAGAGATGGAAGGCATCTAGATAGCCACTGTATGCATACAAGATATGGAAAAGTGTTGTGCCAAAGTATTGGTCAAGATAGTTGCATAACTATGTAAATGATGTCTGTATGCATAATAGGTTATCATGTCAACATGATTTGATGATTATGAAGTATTGCTAATCATGTACTTAATTTTGATTTGTAGGAAAGATCATGACAAATGATGAACACTGAACAAGTGATGGATATTCAACAAAAGATTTACAAATCAAACACACTATAGAAAGCTTGTGGCTAGAAGATTCTCTTAGAAAGAGAAAGAGGATCATGACGAGATGCTTGCTCCAAGTGGCTAGATAATACCATTCTCTTAATGTTGTAATTGAAGAAATCTCTGTACGGGTACCTAGGATCGATAGTCATTTGATGAGCTTAATGATCACCATGGGTGATGCGGATTTCAACCCTTGCTACAAGGTTGAAGATGGTTTCTTTATACAGATGACATGGATGCAAGAAGGAACTCACCATGGAGTTCGAATGATTTTGAGGCTCATATCAGTAGACCCATATGACGGGAGATGGCACAGATAGATATGCAGAAGATCACTCAATGCAGAGTGTTAATGATGTTCAGTCACAGAGGGAGAATTGACAGTTTCTTGACAAGCTTGGGGTTATGGATCATACTATTATTGTATGTAGATGATCTCTTTCTGACAGGGAATGAGAAACAGATCATGGAAAGAAAGAAGAAGCTAGCTACAAAGTTTGAGATGAATGATCTCGGATTGATACATCACCTCCTAGGACTGGAAGCATGAAAGGCTCAGAAGGAATCTTTCTCATCCCAGGAAAGTATGCTGTGGAAATCTTGAGAAGAATTGATATGTGAAGCCATGGCCACTCTCATGGGTTCCAACTTGAAGTTGTTAGCTGATGACTCCTCAGAGTTAGTTGATGTGACTCTGTACAGACACATTATTGGGTCGTTGATGTATATGACAAATACCAGGCCAGATATATGCCTTGCTGTAAACACCTTGAGTCAGTATCTAGTGGAAACTAGATGTGTTCACTTGATAGTTGCAAAGCATGTGATGAGGTACCTAAAGGGTATGATAGACTTTGATCTATGTTATCTTGGAAATCATGACTTCAGATGGATATACAGATGATGATTGGGAAGAAAGTGTATCAGACAGGAAGAGCACATCAAGAGGATGTTATTGTCTAGGATCAGCCATGATCTCGTGGTTTAGCAGGAAGCAGTCTAGTGTGGCTCTTAGCACAAGTGGAATATATGGCTACTTGCTTTGCTAGTTGCGAAGCGGTATGGCTTCAGGATTGTTTGACTTAGAGATAGACCCAACTGTGATCCTATGTGACAAACAGAGTTGTATCAAGATGGAAGAGAATCCAGTGTTCCATGATAAGTCAAAGCACATAGAGATCTGACAAGATATGGTGCAGAAAGGAACTATAAAGTTTGAATTTGTAACAAGTTGCCGATGTACTAACCAAACCTCTACCTCAAGTGAACAAGTTACCGATGTACTAACCAAACCTCTACCTCAAGTGAACAAGTTACCGATGTACTAACCAAACCTCTACCTCAAGTAAAGTTTGAGTATTTCCAAGACAAGCTTGGTAGGACCCTCCTTGAAAGGGGGAGTAATGTAGACACTGATGATGAAATTGCCCGCATCGACAGTGAAGTCAATAATGAGGATACCTGTATCGATGATATGCTTACATGAGGTAATGCCGACAAAGAGGTTGGTGGATGGTCCTTAGATAGGGTCTAAGTTGACGAGGGGATTGCATCATCCTTGAACACATGTTCTAAAAGGATTCGTAGACAGTTGTCTTTGAGAATGAAGTCCTTGGAGGACAGGTGGGGATTGTATCGTCCCCGGACTTCGGTCCCTTGAATTGATCCGTAGACATATGTCTTCGAGAATGAAGTCCTAAGTGGACAGGTGGGGATTGTATCTTACCCGGACTTCGGTCCCAGAATTGATCCGTAGACAGATGTCTCCGAGAATGAAGTCCTGAGTGGACAGGTGGGGATTGTATCTTCCCCGGACTTCGGTCCTATAATTGATCAGTAGACAGATGTCTTCGAGAATGAAGTCCTTGGTGGACAGATGGGGATTGTATCATCCCTGGACTTCGGTCCCTTGAATTGATCCGTAGACAAATGTCTCCGAGAATGAAGTCCTTGGTGGACAGATGGGGATTGTATCATCCCCGGACTTCGATCCCTTGAATTGATCCGTAGATAGATGTCTCTGAGAATGAAGTCCTTGGTGGACAGGTGGGGATTGTATTGTCCCTGGACTTCGGTCCCTTGAATTGATTTGTAGACAGATGTCTCCGAGAATTGTTGATAGGACTGCATCGTCCCTGGACCTCGGTTCAAAAGGTACGTGATAGGACTACATCATCCCTGGACCTCGGTTCAAAAGGTATGTGATAGGACTGCATTGTCCCTGGACCTCGGTTCAAAAGGTATGTGAGAGGACTGCATCGTCCGTGAACATTGGTTCAAAAGGTACGTGAGAGGACTGCATCATCCGTGAACATTGGTTCAAAAGGTACGTGAGAGGACTGCATCATCCGTGAACATTGGTTCAAAAGGTACATGAGAGGACTGCATCGTCCGTGAACATTGGTTCAAAAGGTACGTGAGAGGACTGCATCGTCCGTGAACATTGGTTCAAAAGGTACGTGAGAGGACTGCATCATCCATGAACATTGGCTTAAAAGGTACGTGAGAGGACTACATCGTCCATGAACTTTTTGTTCAAAAGGTACGTGAGAGGACTGCATCGTCTGTGAACCTTTGGTTCAAAAGGTATGTGAGAGGACTGCATCGTCCGTGAGCCTTTGATTCAAAATGTATGTGATGGGATTGCATCGTCCCTAGACATGAGACTTGTCTTAAAGTGATAAGGATTGATCATCCTGGAACTTGATCTGGATTGTATCATCCATGGACCTATGTCCTAAAGAGAGCGGGATTGATCATCCTGTAACATGATCGTGTGTATTGCAGAGTATGCTATGATGATGATCCAGATGCTATAGATCGAGATGATGATCCAGATGTTGTAGATCGAAATGATGATCCAGATGTTGTAGATCGAGATGATGATCCAGATGCTGTAGATTGAGATGATGATCTAGATGCTATAGATTGAGATGATGATCCAGATGCTGTAGATCGAGATGATGATCCAGATCCTGTAGATCAAGATGATGATCCAGATGCTGTAGATCGAGATGATGAACTAGATGCTGTAGATTGAGATGATGATCCAGATGCTGTAGATCGAGATGATGATCCAAATGCTGTAGATCGAGATGATGTGATGATGATGTTGACGATTGTGTGACGACAATACTGTTGATCGTGAGGATCCAGATGATGATATTGCTGTAGCTGTTCAAGTGCTACAAAAGATGTTGATGTTCCAGTATTGAATATCTTGAAGATATTCCAGTAACTAGTTGAGTTACTGATGATATTGAGAAAGCTTCCAATGATTTATAGATGTATCATGTATGATGTTGATGACTCCTTGATCCTGCAGATGTTGTTATAATATCCTTCTCGTTAAGGGGGAGTGTTGAGATATTGTAACTTATAAGAATATTATATTTGTACTTTATTATTCCGGAGATGTTTCATTCCTCCGTGAAGATCTTATTGTATATCCGGAGATGTTTATTCCTCCGTCGGATTGTGGTAACTTGGGTTATTAGACTTCCCTAGTGGGGGTCAGCCCTGTATGTTTTATGTGGGTCAAAGGGTTATTAGACCACCCTACAGGGGTCGGCCCAGTCAGTTGTAGTGGGGTGTTTAACCTAGTAATTAAGTTGGGGCCGACCTAGCTTGTGTAAAAGTCAGTCGGGGAACAAGTATAAGTAGAGGAGGATGTTCCTCACTTATCTCACTCATTCATTCACTTGTGAGTGGTGCACTTGTGTGAGAGAGGTTTGCTATGGAGGAGGAGGAGCTCATGTCTTTGGTTTACATCTTTGTATTTGTTGATCATCTATATTGAGGAAGCTTTGCTGGGTTTTCTACCCCATGAGGGTTTCCCAGGATAAATCTATGTCTCTTGTGTTTATGTTGTGCTTGTTGTTTCTTCAGTGATCCTGTATATGCTATTGTTGTGAAATGAAATGCAATGCTGATATTTTCTATCTTAGCATATTGAATCTTAACAAAGTTGGCACTATAAAACCAATCTTGACAAGGCACCCTCGACTTCTTGACTCCGACTGCTATCTTCCGTACGTCGGGAGTTGGAAATTGGCACTATAAAACCAATCTTAACAAACCACCCCCGACCTCCCAACTCCGATGGCTATCTTCCATACGTCGGGAGTCGGATGCCGGCACCACTAAACTTGAACCTTCCACGACCACACCGATGCCGATATCCTTACCCTTATCGCAATTGCTCACCGAATCGGAGGTTGGGAGTCAGAACACCACCACTGTGCTACTACGCAATCCCGATACCCAACTCCCACTGTCGGTACTTCTGCATCGACACCCTGACACTATCGAAATATAATAACACGAACCTTCTGACCTTCTGATTCCAATGTAGGAAGTCGAAAGTCGGCAATATGCCTATGTTACTACCAACTTATCATGTCGATATATTTCACATCCGAAGTCCATTTTTGATGAAATGGGCACGCTGGAAAACTCTCGACAAGATCTACACAACAATGTGCTCCTCTGCAACATTTGAAGATTTTGATTTTTGGTCATTGATTGAACCCACAATTTTACCAAATGTTCACCATCACTTCCTATGCATTTATGATTTTCTGCCTATAGGTGTAGATTCTGACCCAAACAGCTCTATTGCTGCAACCATTAGCTCTGATACCCCTCTGTCATGTCCCCTCCCATCAATTCGATCAACAGAGGGAACATGAACGATATAAAAGGTGCTAAAATTCGCCCCTAAGGCCAGGGAGCTCAACCACAGATCTACATGCATCTCAATTGATCTCAGTTAGCCTTGGCACCCACAATACCTACCACACCCAACACAAGGAAGGTCCCCTTCTATGTTACACAATCCCTCAGGCTCCCTTTCCCTCTAATGGTCTTCAGGGTGGGCATAGAAAGGTCCAAGCTGCAAAAAATTCAAAGATTCTTGCCTTCACTGGGTTTATCAAGCAATTTCGACCTCTGATCTCTCTCCTAATCCAATCCACTCTTGGATTTTTTGAATTCTGGCCACGTGACTATCAATCACGGAATTCAACTTCCCGACTTCCAAATTTGAGTCTTCCTATGGATTTTAAGGCCTTTGAAACTCTCAAATTCTCCCCAAGGTTTATGTCTATGGATTCCCCACTAGATTTCGCTGAATCGCTACTCACATCAAATTCTGGCCATTTTTTACTCTCTAAATTGTGGCTTCTTTCCTGATTGCGATTTCTGCAATTTTTCACTGTTAGGATGCATAACAGGCTGAGAATTGATGTCTGGTTCTTCCACAATGGAATGGGGATCATGGAAAAATGAATTTCCCCTAAGGAAATTAACTTCTGGTTCAAGTAAACTGATCCCATACCCAACCATATGAATTTTTGAGTTTGTCCATGCTCCATTAAATTCATGAGTTGATTTTTCAGCTGCCTCACAACAGAATTAAATGTCATCATAACTAGCCAAGATGGGTTCTCACGATAACCTTTGGAAACAAAGGATTCAATCCCCCAACCCCTCACCTCTCCCGAGTGGATACATACAAACCCCTCATTTTTATTTGCTTCCATAGCCAGCTCTCAGAATTTTATTTGCATTATAAATATTTACATGTTTTTACAATTTCCCATGGTTTACTAGCACATGGCTCACAAAATATAAAATACTTGCCTTTTAAAGCCGAGAATTCATTAAAGGGCCTTGGTCTTGAGCTCCACACTAGGAATTCATACATCGTGTATGAACAATATTCACATATGAAGCCAATACATTATAAGGGTCAAAATGGGGGTATTACAAGATGGTAGATGAAAATGGAAGGCCACTTTACCCTACCAACTGTAACATGTTATCATCTGGTAACCATCATGGACCAATGGTACTTTGTCGTGAACTGGATCTCTTTTATGACACCCCAATAATATGTGGTTGTTCAAAATGTAAAGGGTTTAAGGTGAACCCTAGGCGAGTCACCCTGTCCCATCATATTAATGGCCGACTACCCAATGTTGATGGTTTATTACCCCCCACTTTGGTCAATGATCTAGTAAGTGAAGTAGAAAAGACATGTAGGGACACTTCCATATTCTCATCATTTGAAAATTTGGAATCCAAATCAACCATGTTTCTTCCTAAATTGACCAAACCGTCTCCTTCTATTGAGTCAATTGAGAGTTTTAGTGAGCTAATGTATGATATCAATACTACCCAAAACATATCTACAAGAGATCCAAAAAGTTGTATGAGCAAATAGAAAAATTGTCCAAGTATAGACAAAGGTCAATTCAATTGTTGGAGGGCAGGGATGACTTCTCTCTTCCCATCCATCTGCAAAGTAAATACCAAACTAGTTACAATCACGCCTTGTATGGTGCTTGGTCACATTCCCTTCCTGTGCCTAATGTTGGGACTGAATTATCCTATTATGGTAACAATTACATGATCACAAAGCCTAAATATCAAATCTTGGGTTGTTTATCCTTTCACATGTGTTTGTTCCTCCCAAAAATTCAGTAGCACTTATGCCATTTTGTGGTCATCTTTATAGTCAATCTAACTACTCGAATATTGTCAAATACAAACATAGTATTTCCATGTATAGTATGCACATGAATTGTTGTGCTTCATAAAAATTTAACAGGAAGAACCTATTATATATCAATGGTTGTCCACACACTCATGGGAACATTATAGGTTTCATAAATAGCTATAGGTGCTCATTGTTCAATGCAAATTGTTCATTTGAGGAACACTCCAATGACAGAGTTATTTTATGAAAATGAAGGCATCCAGATTCGTTGTTGTGCATGCAATACATAGTTTGTCTCCTGGTGGCGAGTTGCTAATAAACTATAACTTTCGTAGACCTCCAAATGCTCATAAAAAACAACTTGCATTTGGGTTTCCTTTAGACATCCCCTTGGGGCGTAAGAAAAATATCATCGAGTAATTGTATTTTTGGATTTTCAATGGAATTAATGTTAATGTATTGCTTAATTCCACATTTGTTTTATAAAGTGGTTACTTACATATGTACTACTGGAAAAACTTATATGGTTCTAATAAATGTTTGGTGTAATGTTTCAACATGCTAAATCAATTATTTTTACTAATATCATCAATTTAATGTTCTAAATTTTTGCAACCAGGATCTTGATGATGATCAACTTGTCTACCATATACCATTGCACCCCAATATGATGTAAAATAGAGAGAATGGCGCTAAATGAGAAGAGATCAGAGAGGAAGCATACAAAGCATGGTTGAATCAACCACCTATTCAATTCCCACGATGTCTTAAGTCATCAATTCAGAACATCTATAGTAACATTAATATTTCACGGATTGGGGATGATAATAATGATATAGAGGTTGGTATGGATGATTTATTACGTGATACCCATACCATCAACGGAATGTTGTTAAATGCTTTCCAACAAGATGAATTGGGGAATGATGCTAATATTTATGATGTCTTCTTCGAAAGCCTGAAAATTGCTTCCACCACCCCTCTCTTTAGTCATGGATCAAGTTCTACCGAATTGGGGACAACAACGTTGTTGTACAACCTGAAAGCAATGTATGGTATACAGGACGCGTGATTTTTGGAACTACTGAGGTAACTAACCATCAAGTTGATCCATATCTTGAGGGATAATACTAGGAAGGCTTGAATGCCAAGAGAGGAGGAGAGAAAATATGCAAACTATGAAGAAATTCATAGAAGGAACATGGACACAAATAGATAAATGAAAGACACCATCAAAACACAAGAGGGGGTTGGAGAATAAGAATCCCATTAAGATGAACCATTACATGCAATGAGGCCAATTTTGGGACCTCTCCTTCCCGATTCTAACTCTAACCCTACTACCTTTTTATAAGGTGTATTATTGTCAATGTCAACTTTGAATAACTAACTCAATTAATTACATGTCCATCATGCTCCCTTTTACATTGAATAAAAATATGACTTTTTGAATTTCACATCCAAACTTAGACTATAAGCCCCTCTAAGATTCAGATCAATCCTCTCGCTTTAATAAATGACAGTCCCCATCATTTCACCAAGCAAGAAAACCAAGAACCTGTTATGTATCATATCAATATATCTACATTTGCCAATTGCCGATGGAAATAAGGGTTTTGTGTGGTTTATCTGTAACCGCGGGTTTGTGGATGACCCATAACTGAGCTGGTAATGACAATATCAATATGTTTCTTGGTACCTAATTAACGTTAGGGAACTTTACATGACCAGTGAATAACATTTATGAAAATAAAATTATAGAGATTTAATGAATCCAAAAATTAAAAACTCATGAAAAAGTCGTGACTTTTGCTACAGTTAATGTCTTGCTGCAATTTTGTTCATAACTTTGGCTACAGGCAACAAAATTAAAATCCATCAAAGGCCCATTTGACCTATCAGATAGATATTTCCAGCGGTATATGGAACTTGTTCTGCGGTGGCCTGTGGAGTCATAACATGTATGCTAAAGCTGAAGGTGCGTGCGACTGTCTTGGAACAAATACATGTAGGGTTTCAATCAACAATATCTTTCAAACCAAGAAACAAAACGAAATCCTGTAAAATACCCATTTTAGTTGATGAAAAGACCTTTTTGATGAGCTATGGTAGACCTAGAAGGCTTGAATCTTGAGAGAGGAGGAGATAAAATATGAAAACCATCATGAAATTCATAGAAGGAACATGGACAAAAATAGATAAATGAAAGACACTATGAAAACACAAGAGAGAGTTGGAGAAGAAAAATTACATTAAGATGAACCATTACATGCAATGAGGCCAATTTTGGGACTTCTCCTTTCCGATTCTAACTCTCCCCCTACTACTTTGGACTAATGATCCAAATCTTGAGGCCTGAGAATTAGAAGGCTTGAATACCGAGAGAGGAGGAGAGAAAATATGAAAACTACCAAGAAATTCATAGAAGGGACATGGACATAAATAGATAAACGAAAGACACCATGAAAACACAAGAGAGAGTTGGATAAGAAGAATTCCATTAATATGAATCATTACATGCAATGAGACCGATTTTGAGACCTCTCCTTACTGATTCTAACTCTCATCCTACTACATTTTTATAAGGTGTATTGTTGACAATGTCAACTTTGAATAACTAACTTTGTTAATGACATGTCCATCATGCTCCCTTTTACGGTTAATAAAAATATGGGTTTTTGACTTTCACATCCGAACTTACACTATAAGCCCCTCTAAGATTCTAATCACAAGTCCCATTAAATGAACAACGAAAATATATTTGTTGGATGCTTAATGACATTGTACATTTATATTTCCCACTAATTGTAAGTTACTCAAAGAAAAAGTACTTCTAGTTGATAAATTCCTCTTGGGAAACTACGAAGAAGCAAAGTAATTGTTAAAAAGTTGGGTGTTGAGTACATATCATATCACACTTGTTCAAATGCTTGTCTTTTATACGAAGGCGAATACAAGGACAAATAGATATGTCCTAAATATGGGCGCGACAGGTACTAGATAATAAAAAAGGGTAAGGCACATGGCCCTCCTCATAAGATTCAAAGGATTTTTCGTTGTAAAGAATTAGCCCTGCTACAGGGGTGGCATACCTTGCAAAAATGTGAGCCAAGAGTTATGCATATTCCTACATATTCAATAGCCATGAAGCATATAGAGGATACATGTCCTGATGAATTCAAGGATGAAGTATGAAGCCTTAGATTGAGCATAGCCATGGATGGAGTTAACCTTTATTCCCTCCAAAACACCAATTATTCTATTTGGAAAATGGTAGTGATCAATAACGATATCCCTCCATGGTTTTCCATGAAGAACGAGCATCTTATGTTGGATTTTATAGTTCATAGTAGAAGACATGTGAAGAATATGGATGTCTACCTCCAACCATTGATCAATGAATAAGCAAGTATGGGAAGGGATACATGTATACGATGTATCAAGACCCATCTCGGTGGAGAGGTCTTTTAAGCTGTATGGCATGTGTGCATACACCACACATGATTATCCAGGACTAGGAGTTTGATATGGTAAGCATGTTGATTGATGTGATTGTATCCATAAAGTTATTTGACAAACTTAATTTGGTGCAACCACCTTATTTGGTGCTAACGTGTTCCGAATACAATAACATTGCGGGTCTTGTAAGAAAAGGGTATCATGGATGTAAAAGTTACGGGCCTTCAATAAAGACTAGGTGGTCTGAACACCTACAAAAGTTGGTGTATGATTGCTCAAGGATGTTCTTCTCGAATGACCACCCTTATAGAAGAGCATCGTCTTCTTTCAATGGTAAACTAGAGAGAAACTAGAGACCCGAAATAATGACTCCGACACATTGACATAGGGCATATGACATAGAGAAGGAGAAGGAAATTGCAGAATTGTTTGATTCAAATGGGGAACCTCTGTTCGATGATCCTGAATTTTTTGACACTTAAGTTGAGAAAATGCCTGTTGGGATGAAAAGGAAATGTGTGTTTTATGAGCTTACATATTGGGATCATCTTAAGATTGTCCACTTATTGGATCCCATGCATATATTAAAAAATATTTTATCTTTTTTATGGAGGTAGATATCAACGAAAAAACTGACATATTGGCTATTAGGGGAGATCTTATTTCTTCGAAGACTAAAATAAAACATTGGCGAAGAAATGAAAGTAGAGGAGAGGTTGTAACCTCTTGGTCTTTTAAAGAGGGTGATATCCCATGCATTTTAAAGAAAGATGATCTTTCTTTGGAAATGATGTTATATTGAGTGTGAAGACACCTTAATTGTATGGGTCGAATCTACGATGCCGATTCATAGTAGAAGGAGAATTATTCGGGTTGAAATTGCATGAGCATCTGGACCTTCTAAGGGTATGCATGTCAATTACATGCTTCTTTTTCTACAGTTTAGGTTATAATATGCTATGTATTCACAGTTTTATGCCAATTAATTTCTTACGTGTTTATGTTGTAGTATCATTATCCTTTGCTTGTGCATGGTTGTGTGAACCATGACTTACCCCAGGATCTATGATGAGCCATGTCTAAATTATCTACATTTTTACGTTGGATTACATCAGAGGAGATTCACATGGCTAGCATTCCATGGTGGCATAGAGAGATCACTAAGATTGTTTGTATGTTTTGGAAGGAATTGTCCACAAGATTTATGGACTTACAAGTCCATCTTCTAATTCACCTACTTGATGAGGTTGAATTAGCTGGGGTGGTCCCATGTTGTTGGATGTTCTTCTTGGATATGTACATGAAAAATTTGAAGGGGTTTGTTAGATAGAGGGAAAACCTTGAGGGGTCTATGGCGGAGGGGTACATAGTATACAAGTCATTCTATATGCTAGTGAATACATCAAGCAAATCGACGAGACACCAAGCGAAGTGGTTTGGGATGACCAACGAGATGAGGGCAAAAGGGAAGGAGATCTACTCCAAATGAATGGAAAAGGGCGCATGATAAAGAGTAAGCCACTTATATTTTGTCAATTTTCTATAAAGTAATTGTTTATAATGAAATTGATAATATATATTTGATCTCATACAAATCGTTTTCCTTTCATGATTACATCAGTGAAGGCAGAAATTGATGCCATCAATAAAAAATTTCTTTACAATGCGGAGGCAACGCAACCACGGGTCACATTGGATGAAGAGAAGAGAAGAAAATGAGATAATAACATGAAAAAATTTAAACACTTGAATGGTAAAAGCATACCTTATCTTGATCATTTAAATTACAATATGCTAACTATCTATCCTAATAGTTAGGTGACTAACCAAATCAAAGAGAAATATAGCGCATCCAATCGTTACCTACATAGTAAAGTTATTACATTATACAAATATCCAATATTCTAATAGTCCAAATGATAGCTCGAAGATCAATTCAATTGTGAAAATAAAATTTAGAAAAAATTGACATGATGTCAAAAGATATATAATATCCCATCAATGAAATCTCCATGACAATATAATATAATTACTCCCACCACACATATCCAAGGTATGATAAATCTTGTAAAATCAATATATATAATATATATTCTAGAGTGTTTGAATGAAATAAAATCACATCTTAATAATTGATTTGATTTAAAATGATGATGGTTGGCTCCGTGTGCCAAAATCATATTTAGGTAATGATGATATTTGGGGCTCCATGTTATAATGATATTAAAGTATTTTTTTAATGGACAGAGACGCAAGTCTTTATGAAGATTCTTAATTTTTTTTTTTGGAGGGGTGGGAAGAGATGATGGAGGATGGGCGAGATAACTAAGAGATGATGGAGAGATAATAAAGAAAATAAAATAATAAAGACAAGGGTGAGAGATAATTTAAAAAATCATAATAAGTTGTTTTTATAATTTTTGTATTCGAAATTTAATAAAAAGTAATTATTGACATAAAACATCACATTTAATAAAAAAATTATTATTAACATAAAGCAAAATGTTACTTGTATCATACTTATCACTATATTTTTTTATTCATCCAGGAAAATAGCTATATTTCTTAATATATGTAAATGTGTCCATACTTATCACTATATCTTATCACTATATAATGACGAAGATGGAAAAGTCTTCATGTTTCTTATTTATCATAATAAATAAATACAAGATATATTTGAACCATCAAGTTCACGACTCAAAAGTATTAAGAAAAATAATATCCTTACAAAATATTTTAACTTTATAAGGTAGATCTATAAAGATTGAATCATTGTCGGGAATTCTTTTTATCATAAAATGGTTTGATACTTATGACTTTAAAGCATATCAGTGTCCATAGAAATTTATAAATTAAAGTTGTTGATTTCTACACGTCAATCCAAGATTAATAAAAAGTTATATTCTTACTTTGACATTCATGTCATGTGGATATTTACTTCAAACATAATGAAATTAACAAGTTATTTATGTTATATCAACATTAACAACAATAATAATAACAATGAAATGTTTTGGTTATTTTTTAATTTTAATTAATATAAATTTATAAAACATATTTTTATTAATTAATATTATTATTATTTTTTTTAAATTTAGAAATTAATATTTAATTTCTCTCTTTTATCATGTTTTAAGATAAAACTAAAATTATATATATATATAAAAGTGAGTTGAACTTAATGGAAAGTATGCCATAACATAAAAAAAGAGTTTATTTTTAAAAGAAAAAAAACCATACTATTAAAAAATTATAGTATATGATTGTTACATAACAAAAGAGATAGTCGCTTCACAAGAAGCCAATGCAACGAAGCTAAACAAAGCAAGACAACATAATGCTTTCACGACAAACATAATAGGGCTAGTAGGAAGAACACCAAGCACCTGCAAAAGACGCCCGCTCGCAACGGATAACAAATAACACCAGAACAGACCAACCCAAATACAAGGCACCAACCACAACGCCAGGTATTGAACAAAGAATGCACCCAAACAGGACAAGTCACAAGGCCAGTTCGAGACAAAAAAGAGCTGATAAGCTAATAATTTAGTGTCAGTAATCAGAAAGTATAACAATGCCATCCCGAATGATGACACCATCGAGCCAAAAACAAAAAATATGGACCAAAAATATACTGGATCCTGAAAACCTTCAAGCCTGAAAAACCTCCAACAAGATATTGGAGTGAGGAAAGTATCCTCAAGAGCCTGCAAAAAACCATTAGGATAAGTGCTGCAAAAGATCTACAAAAAATATAAGATACAAAGACAACAACAATGCTAAATAGATCGGAAAAGAGGCAGAGTCTATACTGATTAGTGTCCCAGGCCTCCCAAAAAAGTAAGCCTTCCAGGGCCTTTTTTGAAAGCACATCTGCTTCCATATTGAAATCACGTCGGATATGCTGGAAATATATTTGATTGAAATCCTTGATGAATTTGCGAACCTCCTCCATCCAAGAAGTAGATATTAGGAATTTTATAGTAGCCTTATCCAAAGCCCAATCAATGATGACTTTAGAGTCCCCTGAAATATATAGAACCATTAAGTTTCTGGATTTTGCAAAACAAAGCATTATCCACAAGGCCAGAAGCTCACTTCTTGTATTAGATCTAGGTCTGCAATTCATCCACAATCTAAAACAAGAAGAAGCACTTGTCCATAGTATGGCCCCCACCCCTCTTAAGCTGGAATTACATTGGGATGCACCATCAAAAAACGCTCGATAAGGAGACTCAAAGAAAACAGGGCCAATGGAAGAGCACATCAACGCCTTTGAGGAAACCAAACTAGGCTTATAATATTCTAAGCAAGCAGCCACAACTCTACTACTAAGATGAGGAGTGAAAGGAGACTTTCCTTCAAAGAGGAGCCGATTCATAGCTTTCCAAATCTCCCATGCTACAAAACACAGAAGGTCGTCCCATTTTTTGTCCTTAGGGTTCCAATGACGAAGACTATCTGAGAAAGTACCACCTTGCCACGAATCAAGAAAATTGAGAGAGATTCTAGTGATGTTCCAAACCTCATAGAAGAAGGAACAATAAACAAACAAATGATCAACCGATTTAGCCTCCGAACAACACATAGGACATCTATTAGGACCAGACCCACACCTCTGAATGTAATTATCCCATATAATAATGCAATTTTCCAATGCCATCCAGATAAAATAGATGATTTTCATAGGGTCATTCCAATTCCAAGCCGTTGAGTGCCACCATTTTGGAGAAATCAATTCCTCATAAAATAAGGATTCGTAAGCCGCTTTAGCAGTAACCTGTCTCGTTTTATCATTCCAGGACCATATCAATACACCATGCTTGTCTGATAATATGATGTTGCTTCTTTTTATTTCCATAATATAAAGATCCCAAACTCGTCCCATAGAGCCATGAAGTCCTAACTGCATAGAGTTGATCCACCCCTGTGATCCATTAACAAGATGAGCTTGAGACGAAATATGATTGAGCGTGAAATAACCTTTCGATCTTAGGAAGCAGGAAAGGTCCCAAGGAAGCTTATATGTCTTGAGGCCACCTACTATAGGATCAATACCAACCCAAATATCTCTTCCATCCCCAGGATTCCAATCCAACCAGTTTCTAACCACCTTCGAAGAGCCAGTAAGCCCATTCCAGATATTTGAGACCCCCTTTAAACTAAAAGAACCTTGTTTGAACCATTGTAGTAAAGAAATATTCATGAGATATTTCTCTTTGATAATTCTATAGGCAGTTAGCAAAAAGAGCCATCCAAAGGATTTTAGTAGCTAACGCGTTAGCAAAAAGAAAGATGTTCTTAGGTGCCCATCCGCCCAGCTGCTTAGGCTTCGCCAAGTGCATCCAATTGATCAAATGGAATTTTTTCTTATCCCTTCCCCAGGACCAGATTAAGTTGAAAACTCTCCTTCTAATTCCATTAAGTATAGATTTGGGGATTTTATACAGGGATATCCAATAAAATGAAAGATTTTGTAGGACTTATTTTGCTAAGGTAATTCTGCCACCTAAAGAGAGCCACCTCTAGCTCCAACTATTAATCCCACGATCAATTTTTTCCAACAACCATTTCCAGTCTTTAACCAAATATCTGTTGGGTTTTATATAAAAACCTAGGTATTTTGTACCACCATCTAGCAAGCCAAAATTAAAGGGAAAGACCTGACCAATCAGAGCCTTTTCTGCATCCACGATGTCATGTTCCAGGAAGAACGGTTTCTCGTTATTGATTGATTTGCATACCAGACACCTTACACAAAAGGGAAAGATAAGCATTCATTGCTTGCCATTCCTCAGGGCTGTCACCATTGAAAAGCAAAACATCATCGACGAAAAGGAGATGTGTCACTACAAAGTGTATAGTCACCATGATCCCTTTAAGTATCCCTTCCGATCTAGCCTTGATCAAGAGCTTGATGAGCCATTTGATGACAAGTAGGAATAGAAGAGGAGATAGCGGACAACCTTGCCTTAAACCCCTTGATCGTTTAAAAAAGTGTGAGGGAGTTCCATTTATTAGAACTGCATAATTTACTAAAGAAACACATGCCTGAATCCATCTACTAAATTCCCAAGGAAGGCTAATCTAGATTAGTATCGGCCTAAGGAAGGTCCAATCCACACGATCATAAGCCTTGGCAAGGTCCAATTTAAGAATGAGGGCTTTTAAGTGTATAGACTGTATACTGTGGAAAGCCTCTTGAGCGACCCCAAATGCATCCAGTATTTGTCTGTCATCTAGAAAACCAAATTGCTTGAGGTAAATGTATTTTGATAAGCATGGCCTTAATATGGAGGCAATAATTTTCGAGATAACCTTGTAAATCAAGTTGCAGAGTGAAATCGATCTAAAATCCTTGAAATCGACATGATATGAACTTTTGGGAATAAGGGATATAAAAGTTGATTTAATAGCCCCTGTGACCCTGCTTGTAACTCTTGACTCTTCCACAACTGCCAGAATATCTTGACCCATAAGATTAAAGAAGAATAAGAAGACTCAAGAGTTCGACCGTCCAACCATCTGGACCAAGAATTTTTGATTTAGCAAACCCCTTCAGCAATGACGATGTCTGAGGGTCTTGGAAAAGATTTCCAAAAAACGTAGTGCCACCCTGTGTAAATCTTCAATAGAAGATCACATAATCCCCTCAGATTCTTTGAGCTCCCAAATAGTATTTCTGATCCTCCTCCTATTCTCCCAAAGAGTGAGTTAAAATATGATGAAAAATAAAATACTTTAAGTATTTTTTTAATAATTTGATTGAAATATTAAAATTATTATAATTTTAAATCAATTTTGTTGATTTGCTTGAAATGTTAAATTTATATGATTAGTATATCTTTAAATTAAAAAAATAAATGTTTAAAAAACTGTGATGAATATAATGTACAAAGGGTAACTACAATTAATTTTGATGTTGAGTTGCATTGAATATTCTTTGATAATTATGGTTGTTTTTGCTTTCAAGTTGCACATGTTGATCTTCTTGTTATTCTTTCCATATCATAGGGTCCCTTTTATCCACCCACATCATATTCTTTGATAATTATGGTTGTTTTTGCTTTCAAGTTGCACATGTTGTTCTTCTTGTTATTCTTTCCATATAATAGGGTCCCTTTTATCCACCCACATCTTCATGATTACTTTTGGGTGTATGTTACTTTGTAGGAAGAGAAAAGTCATTGATAGGCACAATGGGAACACTTCTTTCACCACTACACAAAGGAAAGGGAAAGATAAATATTATTGGTTCTCCAAGATTGCATCATTCTCTCGCTTTAATGTTTCGTAAGGTTGTTGGTTCTTTGATTATCTCTTTTTGTTCAATCCAATTATAATTAGATGTGCTATGTATTGTTTCTATTTTGTATATCGTATCCAAGTCGGAGCATTACAATATGTTTTGTTATTTGAGTAACAAGCTTTTATGCACAAGCATGGATATGACTTGGTGGCCGACAAATTTGAGTAACAAGTTTTTATCAACGTACACATATAACTTGATATATGAGCAAAGGTTGTGCAAAAATGTCAACAAGCATATAGTTCTTGGGTGAAAGTAGTGCATGTGGGTTGCTGGGTTATAAGGTGATGGTTCCAATAGAGAAAGCATTGGGGGTATTGAGTATCTTTCTATATGTAAGGTTTCTATGCACTTATCTTGATGACAACGACCTCCCTCAATGTCCCTCTTAATAGTAGCACTTGTGTGCTAGTGCTAATCTATGTAGACATGTGTTTCATGAATGTTGATCAATAAGGAAATATTTCGTTTGTTTCTTTGATGTTGCCTCCACCACTCAACCAAAGAAGCAATAGCACCTCCTTCGCCATAGTTAATAATGATGCTTTCTTGTTATTTCTTAGAATCAATTAGGCATTTTGAGTTTAGGTTTTTTTGAATCCCCTTCCAAAATTAAGGGAATGTGATCTTCCTTTATGATTTTTTTTGACAAATGATGATTTGTTGTTGAGGATTGTCAATTTGCCACTTAAAGTTTACGGAAGTGTACATACACTACCTCTTTGGATTTTAACCGAGGGAGAAAACACATATTCTTAACGTGAAGCAATTGACGACTTCAAACATACAACTCATTCACTCAATCTGATTGTCATCAGCTACTGTGGATTATTTGGAAAAGATACGAACATTTACATTGCCAATTGATTGTTCCTACTTCCATCAAAATGATTGGACAATCAACATTGCAGGCCACCAGACAACGACCTTTCGAGGAGGATCCATTGATTTCATATACCTGCAATGATGTCGATAGCTCTCTAAGAGGGAACCATGGAGGCCCATTTAATCAGAAATTTCACCATCAAAATTTAGAGGGTCCGACACTCAATCGATCCGGTATGTCAAGCTCAGTGCCTATTTCAATCGATCGATGGGGCCTTCAAGGGGATTATTTAGAGAAACAACTTCTATCTAGTGATCGACAGGTTTTGTACTATAGAAAACAATATACACAAATGTTTAAGCTCGATAAATATGCAACTCGTATAAGGTAAATGAGAAGCAATTCAAGGGTGGTAGTGGGCCAGTCTCTTATGTTTCAAGTGGGAGCAATTGTGCATGATGGTGGCATGTGGCATGTTTTTTTTTTCAAGAAGAAAACAATTGTACTTTTGCTATTAGATAATCAAAAAGTACTTCTCCATACATAGATAATGTGGGAGGTTTATGGGAAGCACCTCCATTCCATCCCCCAATCCATCAATATCACAATAACGCTCCTCCTCCTTGTCATGATGATGACTTGGTGTGGGTGGTTGAAGACAATTGTTATCTTCATTTGTGTTGGTTAGATGATTGATTTGGTGAGATGCCCTAGAACTTCAAAACTTGTGGTTATTGTTTCTTTAGAAATTTTTAGTGACAAAGTTTTTAAGAAAATATTCATATGAGAGGAGATTTAATACTATGAAAATTTTGGTTAGAAAGTTTAAGTAACATATTCTTTATCTTTTAAAATATGAAGATCTTTTTATTTTCTCTTGACGATTCAAATCCAAACTTTTTCCTTTAGAAATCTAAAATGTTTGTCAATTACACAATGGAAATCATCATAAAATTCATTTTCTCATGACAATGTTATACACATACGCATTTGTCTCCAAATGTTATACTTTGTTCTCATCTTAACTACCAAGGGGGTTCAATGATAGAAAATACACATCTCTAACTATCTTAGCTATATACTCAACTTAACTTGTGATGAAAGAGTAGCTTACAATTATGCACACAGACCATTTCTTCCATTATAATCTAACTTGATTGATAAGCACAAATATTTAAATAAACTCTTGTATTTCCTGTCAGATATCCCAATCCACAGTTGATTGAAGTTTCTTTATGAGAGTGTCTCTTAAGAGTATTGTATACAATAGTTGATTGAAGTTTCTCTATAAAAACCTCACCTGGGTATGTTATATACAATGGCGGATTTTTATTTGTTTCCTCTCAATCAAGCATATGATAAGAAATAAGTAATTCAATTTAAGTTCCTATAAAGCTACATCCTATGCATGATCCCAGTATTTCCATGTTTGTGATTGCTAAATTATAAACATCTTGATTGTTGGTTTTTAGAACTAACGTCATATTGTTTTTATCTCTTTCCTAATTAGGAATCAAAGGGAATGGATAATGAATTCCCCATGCACAATGTGTGTATTGCTCAAAGCATGGCATGTTCTTGTCTTCAATAAGAACTTTACTAAGGAGGTGGAACTTATGTCCATAATTTAAAACTTAAAAAATACAACAAGTTTGTAGAATTAAAAAATATTTTGTTATTAAGATGAAAATTAAATATAAAAGTTTGAAATTAAATAATAATAATAGTTTTAATAAAATCAATAAAACTAAAACTTACACCCAAATAATATAGTTATCAATGTCATCAAAAGTTGATTATAACCTAATGTCAAGAATTTTCATTCTCACTAGAGATAACAAAAGAGGAATGTTCTTATAATGTGCTTTCTCTATCACTAGCTTTTTCTAATAATATCTACTTAGTTCTTAAGAAAGTTTGGCAAAAACGTGGCTTACTTTCTCTTAACACAATTGACTTACTTCATAACAAGTTTGTTGTAGTTGTCTTTCCACTTGAACAATTTGTTCTCCATATTGTCATTATTCTACTTTCTCAACTATGGTTAAGAGTACTTTATTTAATAATAAGAAAATACAAAGGAACAACATGGATTCTTGAGGTCGATGCCTACACAAGAGGAGGGGTAACCCCTACTTAAGCATTTGTTGTCTTTAAAATTTTCTATATTTGTAATATTGTTGTTGCAATCTCCTTGCATGAGGTGGAAGATCATTAATCCTTCCCACACCAACTAGGGTGGCATGTGGAGCCCACTAATGGTCCTCTTCTTTTCCTCTTACAAATTTCGCAAACAATTGTGATGCAAAAGTTCAACCAACTTGTCCATTATTTGGCCATCTCTCATTAATTTACCTAGAAGAATCACAATAAGGCATAATTTCTCATGCACTAATGTGTGGATCTAGAAATCAATAATGGTTTTCCAACTTGAGGATTACTTATTTTCCATCTCCCAAAAACTTCATTTAAGTTTAATATTGTGTTCATTGGATTATGTTATAGACCTAATATAAAAAATTAATCAAGCATGATTTGTCTCAAATCGAAGAAGTTGATCAATAAGAGATCCCGTGGTATTTTCAACCCAAACAACAATTCTCGATTGTGATGCATACTATATCTCATACACTTGTGAATATTGACATCCAACCATAGGATGCATTCACACCTATTAGACCTCAAACAATCTTCCATGCCATACTGTATGATCCAAAATTGTTGCAACAAAATTTGAACAAACCTTTGTTTGGATGCTTCTAACTCAAACTTGGCCCCATGGAGGCTATGCTGATCTTCTACAACATATCATTCCACGGTGACCTTTCGTAGGCCCCACCTACAATCGAAATTCTCTCACCCAAAATCCAAAGTTGCACACTCACCCTACTCATACCCAACCTCGAAAACAGTAGTTCCATTGTGTAGGGGAGAAACCTCCACAACAATAATTCCATCATGATGGCAAGTGAATGTTGGATTATCCAACAATACTGAGAGGGGGGGGTGAATCAACATTGCCTTCTTTTTCTTTAATTAGAACAATTAGTACAAGACACATAGATAATAAAACAAGTAAGGACACATGATTTTATCGTGGAAACCTCAAAGAGAAAACCACAAACTCAAACTCATTAATAAGATGAATTTTTACAAAATTGTTTATCTACTGCTACAGAAAGGATGCAACCACACCCCAGTTTTTTCTTGCTGCTACAGACAAGGATGCTACAACACCCCAGATCTTCTGCCTGCTCCTACAGACAAGGATGCAACTACACCCTATTTTCCAGCTTCCACTGGAAGGAGGCTACAACCCCCTACATGCCCTAGCACCACCCTTCCACCCTTGTTTGACTTCTTCAGATCTTCCATAACATATTTTATTCAATCTTGGAACTTCATTGGTCTTGGCTTGTTCTTGTTGCTGCTTCAACTAAGACACCGAAGACCCCTTCCTTCTTCTTCAGAATTCTGTTTATATATTCTAAAATTCACTTCTTTAACCATTGCATCTTTTAAACTGAGCTCATTCCTTTTCTTCCTTGTGCCTCTTCAAATCTCTATTTATTAAATTAAATTAATTAATTAATATTCCATTTGATCATCCTTCAAAACGGTGGGCTTCATCCATATCCAAGCTATGCGATTCCTTCTTCTCTGATTGATGGCTTCCTCTATTCACGCCTGCGGGCTTCCTCAAACCCTCTGCGGGCTTCCTGCGGGCTTCTTCACATGGGATTACCTTCTACAAGCATATTTAGCCCCTTTTGGACATTCCTAGACTCCGATGGGCTTAACCCTAGCCCCTGCGGGCATCCTTGGCCTTCTTTGGGCTTACCCTTACCTCCTGCAGGCATCCCTTAAGCCGTTGCGAGCATAACCAAGCCCTGTGGGTATATGGTCCAATGGGAACTCCCCTTGGCCCTTGCGGGAATCACATAGCCCCCGTGGTCTTAACTAATCCCCCTTTGCGGGAATTTTTAACCCTTGCCCCTTTTCAACACTTAGCCAATTTTTCTTTTGTCCTTAATGTGCAAAATAATATTTTTCTCAACTTTGGTAGGATCATCTTTTGCATATATGACCATCATAATGCAGAATGAAGGTATGGCTGGATAGCCACCTTAGCAAGGACCAAGACTATGCTATCTGATGATTTTTATCATCAAAAGAACCCCTCCTTGCGGAATTTCCAAATGGCCTTTGAGCCATGTGGATTTGACACTTAGACAAATTTTTGTCTCTAATATGTAAAACTCTTTTTCTTCTACTTTGGCAGATTGATTTTTTCCTTCTCTGATCACCATGAGGAAAACCAGGAGCATGGCTAGATATCCACTTCAACAAAGAACAAGACCATGTCACCGTTAGATTTTACTGACACATACACACATCTTCTGGCAGACATTTGAAGATAGTCTTTCAAACTATTGTTTTGACACTTAGACAAATTTATTTAAACCCTAGATCACCAAGGTGATTTTATATTTTCATAAAAATTGGAAAGTGAGGCATACACAATGTGAGGAATGTCATATTGACTCCAACCATGCCAATATTCTCTCCTGCAACCTCATCATCTAACCCTGGTGAGCATTTTACTGGGACAGTGCAAACTATGCCAGATAACACTTTTGGCAGATCCATATCTTCCTCCTCAGAGACTCTTTGGGAAATCTAAGACCATGGTTGGATGCACCAACCAACATACTAGAGCCTAACACTTTCAGATGATTTTTCTCATCATCCTATGAGACATGGCGGGCATTTCCCTGAGGTCACTTAGGAAGATTTTACCATTAATTCCATACTTAGATATTTTGTCCAAACTCTAAGGTGGATTTTTCATTTCACCAAAAACATGAACTAATGCCACTAGATGATGTATTACACCTCACTGAGCACACCTATGCTGATTTCACTCCCGGAATCACCTTCATTTTCCCTAGGCGGGCATTTTACTGAACTTGGTGTAAAACTGCCTAAAGCCCTGTTTTGGCAGATCCATAACTTCTTCCTCAGGCACTATCAAGTCAATGTGAGAACATGATTAGGTAGACAAAACACCCTCCTATAGGATGACCATATGGTGTGGGCATTTTCTTAAAACCACAGATTATGGCGGGCATTTCCCTAGAGCAATTTTGACTAATTTGACCAATTTTTTTTTTCTTTTGGGAGACCTGTATCTTCTTCTTCAACGATTTTTTTTTATATATGAGAACTGGGGCCATGGTCAGATAGATACTTCAACAATATATGGTATGGCAGGTCTTGGCGGGCATTTTCTTCTTCTTATGAATTATGGTGGACATTTTCACAAGGCATCTGCTTTAGGTCAGTTTTTCATCACTTAGTCTTACAAACTACTACCAGAATGTAATAATGACATCATGAGACATTAGGAAACCAACATGTGTATTTCCAACCTCATCACACATGCCCATCAACACTTCTTTTGTCATTAATGACCTCCTTTGAAATCAATGACAACCATACTTAACATTCTTCCCCTTTGGCATTGATGACAACCACTCCTAGATTTACTCCCCCTTTGACATTAATGACAAAGGCTTCCTTTTGACAGCTCCCCCTGTCAATATATCTCCCCTTGACATGATGCCTTTCTCTCTTCTTTATTCATTGTAAAGAGATTACTCCCATCTTTTGTCTAAGATACTCAAATGCTTCTCTGGGTAGTGGCTTAGTGAAAATATTAGCTATTTGTTCTTTTGTATCTACATATTCCAATTTGACAACCTTTTGTGACACTTATCTCTTAGAAAATGATATTTTATTGGAATGTGCTTTGCTTTAGAATGCATAATAGGATTTTTTGACATGTTTATTGCACTAGTGTTGTCACAATTTATTATTATTGGATTCTCATACTTCACAAGCAAGTCTTCCAAAGTCTGCTTCATCGAAATGACTTGAGTACGACATGATGTAGCAACAATATATTCAACCTTTGCTGTAGATAGTGATATGGAGGATTGTTTCTTGCTAAACCATGACACCAAACAATTTCCCAAAAATAATGTTGCTCCACTGGTGCTTTTTCGGTCATCGACCCTTCCTGCCCAATCTGCATCAGTGAATGCTCTTAAGGTGAAGTCTTGGTATTTTGGGTACCATAAACCATACTCCATAGTGCTTTTTAAATATCTGAAAATCCTTTTTACTGCTTTCATATGTACTTCTTTGGGAGCTGATTGAAATCTAGCAACTAATCCTATAGCTTGCATCACATTTGGTCTTGTAGCTGTCACATACATTAGGTTGCCAATCATGGATCTATACACGGTATGATCCACTTCCAAGGACTCATCATTCTTGCTTAGCTTACAACTAGTGATCATGGGAGTGCTAATAGGCTTGGAGTCTTCCATATTGAACTTCTTAAGCATATATTTGATGTACTTGGTTTGAGAAATGAAGATTCCTTTGTCTGATTGATAAACTTGTAGTCCCAAGAAGAATGTTAATTCACTCAACATTGACATTTCAAATTCCTTTTTCATTTCAGAAGCAAAGTTTACACTTAGTATTTGTAGATTGCTTCCAAATATGATATCATCTACATAAATAACAACAATGATCATATTCTTATCTTCGATCTTTATGTAGAGATTACTATCGGTGGCTCCTCTTTTATATCCTTGTTGTTTTAAGTAGTTATCTAGCCTTGAAAACCATGCTCTTGCGGCTTGTTTGAGACCACAACATGCCTTTTTTAGTTTGCAAACATAATCCCTATTCTCTGACAGGAGGAAACCTTCGGGTTGTTCAATATATACTTCCTCTTCTAGCTTCCCATTTAGAAATACAGACTTGACATCCATTTGATATACTTTGAAGTTTTTATAACATGAGAATGCCATAAACATTATGATTGCTTCAAGTCTTGCTACAGGTGCAAAGGTTTCTTCAAAGTCAATACCTTCCACTTGAGCATATCCCTTACACACTAGTCTTGCTTTATTTCTGATCACTTCACCATCTTCATTGAACTTATTCTTGAAAACCCATTTGGTCCCTATAACATTCTTGTTTGTAGGTCTTGGAACAAGTTCCCAAGTTTCATTCTTCTCAATCTGATCTAGTTCTTCATTCATGGCTTTGATCCAATCATCATCTTTGCTTGCTTCTACAAAGTTCTTAGGTTCCACTACTGAAAGTAGGGCTTGTTCAATAAACAATCTGTTGATGTATATGTAACTTCGGAATGTATTTCGCATATATGTATATTGTATTCCTATAGAGATGGTTTTATTCCTCTATAAGGAAGTGTCATCATTTATATTGTAAGTATACTTGATGGGTTATTAGACCACCTTGTTGGGGTCGGCCCTGTATAAGTCATGTGGGTCAAAGGGTTATTAGACCACCCTATTAGGGGTCAGCCATGTGGGTCAAAGGGTTATTAGACCACCCTATTGGGGGTCGGCCCAGTCAGCATTATATTATGTGGTTAAGTTCGAGCCTACATGAGTTAGGTAAAAAGGCAAGTCAAGTCAAGTATAAATAGAGTGCGGGAGGCACTCTATTTACACACTCACTTCTCTCACATGCACTCAAGGAGGAGTGGCGCACTTATGGAGGAGGAGGATCTGCTGCTAGGTTATGGCTATCTCTCTTGGTTGGTTGTATCATTGCTCTATCTATCTCTGAGGAAGTTATTGGGGTTTTTCACCTTTATGGTTTTCCCCAAGTAAATCTTTGTGTCTCTTGTGTGCTTGCATTATTGTCTCCATGATTGATATGCTGTAGATATGCTGTACATGTTGTTCTCTCTGTTAAGATCCTAGATCAGATTGAAGTAAATTCTGAAAATTTAACATGGTATCAGAGCTAGCCTGAAAGAAGGCATGATATGGCATGTATGACACTTGTTGCACTTACGATGCTAGGGCTTGATATAGCAAAAACCAGTCATCGTAGCACTTTCGCTATAAATCCGTTTTGGCGAATTTTTCGGATCTGAAATTGTTACAGGACGAAGCTAAGATCTCCAGGTACCTTGTGTCCAAAGGACAACCTCTAATTCGTTGTACTTTGTGATTTATGATCTGTACAATATAGGGTTTCTGCCTCTTCCAGATCTGAGTCAAAATCAGGTGACCTTGGGAAAAAGGTCATATCTTGGGCTAGGAAGCTCCAAATGAAATTTCGTAAAAAGTGACAGGTAGTACACAGTCTGTACTATCTCAGGAAACTTTTTCAGAGGCCGAAGTTAAAACAGTGACACGTGGCATGCCGTACAAGTTCGCTCTCCTGTTTTATCCCAAAACAGGTCACGTTGCGACATTTGGCATAACTCTCTCTCAGAGAGTCCAATTGAGGTCAGACCTGTCAGGATGGAAAGGTAACAGGCCGAGATATCTCAGAAAACTTTTTCAGAGGCCGAAGTTAAAACAGTGACACGTGGCACGCCGTACAAGTTCGCTCTCCTGTTTTATCCCAAAAAAGGTCACGTTGCGACATTTGGCATAACTCTCTCTCAGAGAATCCAATTGAGGTTAGACCTGTCAGGATGGAAAGATAACAGGTCAGGATATCTCAGGAAACTTTTTCAGACCCTGTGGATCAAAAATTTTGGAGTTACACCAGAAACAATCAGGTACATATTTCTATCAAAACAGAATTATTTTTGAGTACCTTCATTCATGGCTTCCGGAATTTAGGGCTTTGAAGAAAGTTGGAATTTTTGTAATCCGAGACCACGGCTGGATGCTACTCATCAAAATAAAAATTTAGAGACCAAGATCAGAATTTTTGGTTGGGCAGAAGGCTGGGCTTGATTAGACCCTAGTTCGGGACTTTGATCAGAAAAGTGGAAAATTAGGGCTTCTGTAAAAATGGGAATTTTTGAAATCTGTGACCACGGCTGGAAGCTCCTCAGAAAAATAGAAGCTTAGAGCTTTGGATCAAACATTTTGATTGAGCAGAAGAGTGGGCTTCATGAAACCCCAGTTCAGGGTCATGTCCAGTGAATCCGGAAGTTTCAAAGGAAAAATTGAGGAGTGAAACTTTGCAGTTTTCAAATTTTGAATATACCAGTTTGATCAGCTCATCAAGGCACATATTTCTATCCTTTCGAAAGTTTGAAATTCAAAGTTTGAATTTTTGGGGTTTCTCTGACAAACCCATATCCAGCTCCAGGTCCAGTTCTTGCAAATCAAGTGGATTGGGTTAATCCTAGAAGAAGATGGATTGATCATCTACATGAGTGAAGAAGTTCCTGTTTCAGAGGGAGATGAGGCTAAGGCCTTACATAAGAAGATTACAAGCGATCTCGACAGGTATGACTCATCGAGGTATGTTTCGATATTTGTCCATGATTAAGTTTATGGTATGTTTGTCTTCATGTTATTACGGTTAGTACAATTTTGATTTTAGATTTGTCGTATAACCTTAACAAAATTATGAATGCATGATAGAGGATATTCACTGGTTAGGGTGTTGACACTTATGATTGTACTAATGCATTATGGTGTTGTATGAGGTTTATGTTGTATACTAACATGAAAGGTACACCGATAAAGACAAATCATGTTCTGGTCCAAGAACATATGATCATGATAACATGAGGACAAAGATTCATCCATTGTCATGGATCTCATAGAAGATCCATTTACAAGGTATGTATAACTTGGTTTTGTAATGGCTAACCTATGAGATATACAGGTTACTAGCACAAGTCATTGAAGAAGAACAAGAAGACATCTTGTGAGTATGTTAGACATAACTAACTAGCATGCTAATCCAGGTATGTTTTTCCTATATCAAGATAGAATCCTACCTTGGGTTAGGATCTTATACTGTTGTTGATAATGATTATTCATGAAGGCATAGGTTTGAATAATCATGGTTGTATGCATATTATGTTTCTTACCATAATTGATGATATGACTAACCAGAAGAATCATGAAGGTATAGGTTTGAATAATCACAGGTTTTATGCATATTATATCTCTTATCTTGATTGATGATTCAACTAACCTGAAGAGTCATAGGTTTGAGTAATTACAGGTTTAGACATGTTATGTTTCTTATGATTTGACTAACCTTAAGAATTCTACATAAACCTTGAATGCTAATGCTTATTATTTTCTGTTTGAAATGATCATGACTATACATGCTTGAGATTATTGTGTTTTAATAGTATACTAATGAATGTATGATTTTATATGAAATCACAAGGATAACACAATCATGATACTAATAAGCATGCATAGGGACCAAGGATGAATATGAGTTCAAGAACAGGTAATTCAGGAAGCAAAGATCAAGAGGGAGCACACTCCAGTTGCTCCTGCAAGAAAGCAAAGGAGCACACTCCAGTTGTTCCTGCAAGAAAGCAAAGGAGCACACTCCAATTGTTCCTGCAAGAAAGAAAAAGAGCACACTTCAGTAGTTTCTGCAAGGATGCAGATATTCAGAGGAAGTTGACCATCTTTCTACATTCCACAACAGAAAAGTGTAGAAGAAGCTACTTCAGATTAGGACTCCAACAGCTCCTGCAAGGAAGCAAAGACTCAGAGGGAGTCCACCCAACGAACAAAGAAAGATAAGTATTTTAATCATCATTTCTTGCATATTTGTTTGTTTAAATAATACTGTTCAATAATGTATATACTGATGTTCCTAGAATTAGGTTGTGTATTATGCATATTAGAATAGTTGCATTGATGAACAGTATACTACTAATATACATGGGTAAGTGGCCTATGGCACTGTACAACATTCCATTGCTACTTATCTAGAATGAAACCTCTTTGCTGACATGTTGGGAGTTGTGCACACTCTTAACAATGTTCTGGTAGAGATTGGAAGGCATCTAGAAAGTTATGGGATATGGATAAATGTTGTATTGAAGCATTGGCTAAGATAATTGCATGACTGTATGACATATTTCTTTATGTGTAAGAATTTGTTCTGAAAACTATGAGATGTTTTCTAATCATGCAATTTAACTTGTTGTGTAGGAAAGATCGTATGCCATCTCCTACAAAAGAAGAACTACAACATTTGTTCAGCAATAAAGATATCTATTGAAGATATTGAAGTTCCCAGGATCTGGGATGAAGAAATGGAATGATCCTTCGATCATGAAGAATGATGTTTGGGTTGCAGTCCCAAGACGTGAAGGGAAGTTTGTTATGACTTCCAAATGGAACTATCAGATCAAGCATGTTGCAGATGGCAGCATTGAGATGAAATAGAAGATGCACCAGATGGATTTCAAGACAGCATGGTGTAGTCATTTATGTGTGCAGAACTTGGTATGGTAGGATAGACAGCTTTCTATCCAGTTTGGGCTTTACCAAGAGTAAAGCGGATTCCAACCCTTACTACAAGGTTGAGGAAGGAAATCTAGTGATACTACTTTTGTATGCAGATAACCTGTTTGTTACAGGTGAAAATAGATTGATTGCCGACACGCAGCGGAAGCTTACTACCGAGTTCGAGATGAAGAACTTGGGGATGATGCACTATTTGTTTTTGGCATGGAGGTGTGGTAGAGTGCAGATGGAATCTTCCTTGGACAAGGGAAGTATGCAGTAGAGATCCCGAAGAGGTTCGGGATGATGGATTGCAAGGCCATGGCCACATATATGGCATCAAATCTGAAGCTTCTATGTGATGCTTCATCTGAGCTGGTTGATATTACTATGTATCGTCAGATGATTGGGTCCTTGATGTACCTGACGAACACGAGACCAGACATTTTCTTTGCTGTGAACACATTGAGCCAGTTCCTGACGGATCCGAGGAATGTTCACCTGGTTGCTGTAAAGCATGTTCTGAGGTACCTGAAGGGTACAGTGGATTATGGGCTCAAGTATGAAGTGAATCAAAAGTTTAACCTACAGGGTTATGTTGATTCAGATTGGGCTAGCAGTGCTGCAGATAGGAAGAGCACATCTGGGTGCTGCTTCAGTATGGGATCAGGTGTGATCTCTTGGTTTAGCAGGAAGCAGTCCTGCGTAGCACTGAGTACAGCTGAGGCAGAATATGTTGCAGCCTGCTCAACTAGTTGCGAGGCAGTATGGCTACGGAAGCTACTGTCTGATTTATTTGATCTCCCGTTGGAAGCTACTGGTATCTTCTGTGATAACCAGAGTTGTGTGAAGCTATATGAGAACCCAGTGTTTCATGACAGGTCGAAACACATAGAGATGAAATATCACTATATCAGGGATATGGTGCAGAGAGGAGCTGTGAAGCTCCTGTATGTTGCGACGGACGAGCAGATTGCAGATGTGCTAACGAAGCCACTAGCCAGAGTGAAGTTCGAGTACTTCAGAGAGAGGCTTGGCATTCTTCAGATCGAGGACACTTCGAGGAAGAAGTGATGGACACATTTGCTGAAGCCATTCCAAGCATGTTGGAAGGAGGATCCTTCACATGGCTGTGGATGTAAGCGCTGGATGATGAGCATCAGGATGATGTTCTGGTTTCTGCTTGGATATGATCAGTTGGATCATTTTTATATGTACGTACGCATCATGTTGGATGCTGGATATGATCAGTTGATCATTTTTATATGTATGTACGCATCATGTTGATGCTGGATATGATCAGTTGGATCATGAGTATGTATTTTGTATATGCATAATGTTGGATGCTTGGACCATGTATCTGTATATGTATTAGGTGGATACATTATATGATCAGGTGGATCATGTATGGTGATATGTATCATGTATTTGTATCAGGTGGATACATTGTATGATCAGGAGGATCATGTATGATGATATATATCAGGTAGATACTTGGTATGCATCAGGTAGATGCATTGATGATCAGGATGATCATAGATGACGAGCTTCGGGATGTTGCTCCAGATAACATGCAGCAGGATGTTGCAGTGATGATCAGGATGATCATAGATGATGAGCTTCAGGACGTTGCTCCAGATGACATGCAGCAGGATGTTGCAGTGATGATCAGGATGATCATAGATGACGAGCTTCAGGATGTTGCTCCAGATAACATGCAGCAGGATGTTGCAGTGATGATCAGGATGATCATAGATGACGAGATTCAGGACGTTGCTCCAGATGACATGCAGCAGGATGTTGCAGTGATGATCAGGATGATCATAGATGACGAGCTTCAGGATGTTGCTCCAGATGACATGCAGCAGGACGTTGCAGTGATGATGATCAGGATGATCATGGATACATCAGGATGATGTATGGTGAGTATCAGGTTGATACTCTGTGGCCGTGGATCAGGTTGTGCATATGAGCATGTAATTCGTTTCCCTGGGAGATTTGCAGATGGTCTTTCGAGGTTTTGCCTATGGCATGTAATTCGGTGCCCTGGGACATCTAGCAAATGCTCTTTCGAGGTTTTGCTCTGGGAGGACATGTAATTCGGTGCCCTGGGAGATCTGCAGATAGTCTTTCGAGGTTTTGCCTATGGCATGTAATTCGGTTCCCTGGGATATCTGGCAGATGCTCTTTCGAGGTTTTGTCCTATGGCATGTAATTCGTTTCCTTGGGAGATCCGATAGGTTGGGCTGTGTGCCCGTAATCAGTCCTGGGATGCTCTTGCGAGGTTTTGCCATGACCACATGTAATTCGTTGCCCTGGGAGATCCTATAGGTAGAGCTGTGTGCTTGTAACAGCCTGGGATGCTCTTGCGAGGTTTTGTGGTGAGGTCACATGTAATTCAGTGCCCTGGGAGATCCTATAGGTAGAGCTGTGTGCTCGTAACAGCCTGGGATGCTCTTTCGAGGTTTTGTGATGCACGTAATCAGTCCTGAGGATTCCACAGTATGGCCAGTGATGATGAAGATCTGCAGGTGGTGGGCCTACATCCAGTATGAAAAAGGACTGGCTCTGTAGAACTTCCTATGACGAGTAGATTCAGAGATTGATTGAGATAGCAGCAGCAGTGACGATGATGATGACTCGATGACGATTATCCAGTGACGATGATCTAGAGAAGATGACTTGTGCTAGAAGAACTGTGCTGAGAAATACCTTCCTAGTTAAGAGGGAGTGTTGATGTATATGTAACTTCGGAATGTATTTCGCATATATGTATATTGTATTCCTATAGAGATGGTTTTATTCCTCTATAAGGAAGTGTCATAATTTATATTGTAAGTATACTTGATGGGTTATTAGACCACCTTGTTGGGGTCGGCCCTGTATAAGTCATGTGGGTCAAAGGGTTATTAGACCACCCTATTAGGGGTCGGCCATGTGGGTCAAAGGGTTATTAGACCACCCTATTGGGGGTCGGCCCAGTCAGCATTATATTATGTGGTTAAGTTCGAGCCTACATGAGTTAGGTAAAAAGGCAAGTCAAGTCAAGTATAAATAGAGTGCGGGAGGCACTCTATTTACACACTCACTTCTCTCACATGCACTCAAGGAGGAGTGGCGCACTTATGGAGGAGGAGGATCTGCTGCTAGGTTATGGCTATCTCTCTTGGTTGGTTGTATCATTGCTCTATCTATCTCTGAGGAAGTTATTGGGGTTTTTCACCTTTATGGTTTTCCCCAAGTAAATCTTTGTGTCTCTTGTGTGCTTGCATTATTGTCTCCATGATTGATATGCTGTAGATATGCTGTACATGTTGTTCTCTCTGTTAAGATCCTAGATCAGATTGAAGTAAATTCTGAAAATTTAACACAATCTTCTTCTTGTATTGACCCTTGCGCTTTTGTCACCTATAATTTGTGTTTCAGGATGGTTCTTTTGTATTCTTCTTGATGGTGCCTTTGTATCAGCTCTTGGAGAATCTTCATCTTCATTTTCTTGTGATTCTTCTCTTTCTTCTTCTTCTTCTTCTTCTTCTTTCTCAAACACATCTTCATTCTTTTGCAAAACTTCTTCTTCATTGTTTGTTCTTGCATCTTCTTCTTTGCTTCTTATCCTTCTTGGCTTCATGTCATCCACTCTTACATCTGCACTCTCTATAATTTTGTGTAATCTTTGATTGTAACATCGGTAAGCCTTCTTGGAGGAGGAATATCCCAAAAATATTCCTTCATTAGTTCTAGAATCAAACTTTCCAAGATCATCTTCATTCCTCTTTATGTAGCACTTGCTACTAAACACTCTGAAATACTTGACTAATGTAGGTCTTCCATACCATAGTTCATAGGGAGTCTTGTCATTATTCACTCTGAGTTGTCCGCTATTAACTATGTAGATAGATGTGTATACTGCTTCTCTCCAATATATATTAGGAAGTTTTGCTTCATTTAGCATGGTTATGGCAACTTCTTGGATTGTCCTGTTTTTTCTTTCCACCACGCCATTTTGCTGAGGTGTCTTTGGAGTTGAAAATTGTCTTTTAATCCCATGGATTTCACAAAATTCATTGAATTCATTTGAAGTGAATTCACCTCCATTATATGACCTAAGACATTTGATTTTTTGGTTTGTCTCATTTTCTACCGTTGCTTTGAAAGTTTTGAACTTTTCAAAGGCTTCTAATTTTTCCTTGAGAAATGTTACCCAAGTCATCCTTGTGTAATCATCAACGAGTAACATAAAATAATACTCTCCTTGCAAGATTTTAGTCCTTGTTGGTCCACAAAGATCAGTGTGAACTATTTCCAGAAGATGTGAGGTCACATGTTCTTTTGAATTGAAGCTAGCTTTAGTTTGCTTCCCATGCTGACAATGTTTACAAACTACGTTAAGAGGTTTCACAATTTTTGGCAAATCTCTCACATCCTCCTTATTACTAACCTTGACAAGAATATCAAAATTTAAATGTCCCGTCCTTCTGTGCCATAACCAACTTTCATCAATCATACACATGTAGCATTGATCTTCATTTTCTAGGATGTACACATTACTTGAATTTCTTACAGCAGTCCCAACAAGTCTTCTTGAGTCTTTTTATTTTTTTATTTTATCTGATTCCACATTTCTCAGAGTCAAAAGTGCAGATGTGCCCTTGGTCACAAGTTTGAATTACACTGATAAGATTAGGCTTTAGGTCTTCTACTAGCAACACATTGTCAACTTTGATCTTGTTATTGATAGTGGCTGTACCTTTGCCAATTATTTTGGAAGACATATTATCTCCAAATGTGACTCTACCCTTATTATCTTTTCTCAGGCTTATGAATTTACTTGGGTCTCCTGTCATATGTTTTGAACACCCACTGTCAATATGCCATAGATTTTGCTTTTCTATCACACATAGAGAAATCATGGATTTCTCCTCCTCGTTCTTCTTCCAATCCTTTCTCTGGTTTTTTGCTTGGAATTCTTTTGCAGCAATCTTTTTTGTAGGAGTCATTAGTTTACAGTCTCTTGCTATATGTCCATGATTATTGCATTTGTAACACTCTATGTCATACTTTTGAAGAGGTGCAAAAGAGTTATGATTCTTTGCTTTTGGTTTATTACTAGATGCCCTCTTCTTGTAGTCACGAAACATTCCATATGCTTTGCAATTTAGGGCTTTATGTCCAAATTTATTACAAGAGTAACAATGTCCAAAGAAGATTTGATGATATCTATTTGTCTTTTGTTCTTTATGCATTACATTAGTTATGTTTTTGTCAAGAAAAGATGGAGCAGATTTCTTGCTTTCTTCCCTTTTAAATAAAATCTTTAGTGCAACAACATAACTTCTTTTATTTCTTCCTTGGTTTGTGAAGGAGGAACATTATGGCTTCCTTTGATTGTCATATCCTAAACCAGATTTATGTGTTGATGGTCTTTGGCTACTCAAGATGTCATCTAAAGTCTTTGAATTGTTTTCATATTTTGACTTAATAGATTCTTCATCGAGCTTCTTTCTAAGCTGCATAATTTCTTCTTCAAGCTTCTCTGATTCTTGTATTCTCCCTTTGAGCTGTAAATCCAGGTCTCTTTCAATCTTCTTGGCCTCTTCAAGCTGGGTTTTCAAATCACTAATGATTTGGTTTGACTGTTTGTTCTTTTTCCTACATTTTTCAAGTTCTTCAAGAGCATTGATTAGTTCATCTCTTATATCTACTTCTCCTTCTTCCATTGATTCATCATCTTGGGCTTCTATTCCCATGAATAGAATCTCTGTTTCCTCATCTTCATTTGTGTCTTCATCTTCACTATATTCTATACTGTAAGAGATTTTCTTCTTTTCATTGAACTTCTTTTTGTTTCCTGTTTTGTCCTTTTTGAACTTCTTTGAGGCGTCTTTCTCATCATTTCCATTTTGCTTAGGATAAGGAAATTTTGAAGAAAAGTGTCCAACTCTTCCACAATTAAAGCACTTTAGAGGTAGCTTTCCCTTGTACTTGCCAGTACCTCTCTCAAGCTTTTTGATGAAAAGAGCTTCTTCATCATCTGAGTTTTCTGATTGGTTCTTGGATAAGGCTTTAAATGCTGCTTCTTTCTTTGATTGTCCATATTTTCCTTTTCTCATCTCATAGGCAGTGAGGATCCCATGTAGTTCATCTACTGTCATGTCTTTAAGATCATCTTTTTCGTCTAGAGCAGATACTTTTGAGTCATACTTCATTGGAAGGGTTCTTAGTACTCTGTCCACTACTTCTTTCTCCTCGAATTCTCCTCTAAGGCCTTGAATAGCATTGACGATTTCATCTACTCTTAGAAGATATTCTGCAATATTTTCTTCCTCTTTCATTTTTAGGCTTTCAAACTATCCTTTCTATGTCTGAAGTTTTGATTGTTTGACTTTGGATGCTCCTTCATAGACAATTTTTAATTTATCCCAAGCATCATTGGCTGTCTTGCATTGCATGACTTTCACAAACACTGAGTTTGTTAACCCACTCAAGATTGCATTTAGGGATTTTGCATTGGCCTCATATTGGTCAAGTTCTTCTTGGTCTGTAAGTAGGTTGTCTGCTATGTTATACTTCTTTTCAACTACTCTCCAAACCTTCCATCCAAGAGACATTAGATGACACTTCATTCTTGCACTCTAGTATGCATATTTAATTCCTGTGAACAGTGGAGGTCTATTGGTAGCTAATCCTTCCTGCTGATCCATTGTGGTCTTAATTAGGATCTTCCTTCTAGTGATTAGACTGTAGTGAAGAAACCTGCTCTGATACCAATTGTTGGATTATCCAACAAACTGAGAGGGGGGGGGGGTGAATCAATATTGCCTTCTTTTTCTTTAATTAGAACAATTAGTACAAGACACACATAGAATCAAACAAGTAAGGACACAGGATTTTATTGTGGAAACCTCAAAGAGCAAATGACAAACTCAAACTCATTAATAAGATGATTTTTTACAAAATTGTTTATCTGCTACTACAAAAAGGATACAACCACACCCCAGTTCTTTCCTGCTGCTACAGACAAGGATGCTACAACACCCCAGATCTTCTGCCTGCTGCTACAGACAAGGATGCAACTACACCCTATTTTCTAGCTTCTACTGGAAGGAGGATATGACCCCCTGCAGGCTTCCTGCCTGCCCTAGCACCACCCTTCCACCCTTGTTTGATTTCTTCAGATCTTCCAGAACATCTTTTCTTCAATCCTGGAAATTCATTGGTCTCGGCCTGTTCTTTCTGCTGCTTCAACTAAGACACCGAAGACCCCTTCCTTCTTCTTCAGAATTCTATTTATATATTCTAAAATTCACTTCTTTAACCATTTCATCTTTTCAACTGAGCTCATGCCTTTTCTTCCTCGTGCCTCTTCAAATCTCTGTTTATTAAATTAAATTAATTAATTAATATTTCATCCTTCAAAACTGCGGGCTTCATCTATCTCCAAGCTGCAAGCTTCATTCTTCTCTGACCGCTGGCTTCCTCTATTCATGCCTGAGAGCTTCCTCAAACCCTCTGCGGGTTTCTTCATGTGGGCTTACCTTCTGTGGGCATCTTTAGCCCCTTCTGGACATTCCTAGGCTCTTGTGGGATTAACCCTATCCCCTGTGGGAATCCTTAGCCCTCTTTGGGCTTACCCTTACCTCCTACGGGCATCCCTTAAGCCCTTGAGAGCATAACCAAGCCTTGCGGGCATCCCTTAAGCCCTTGAGAGCATAACCAAGCCCTGCGGGCATATGGGCCCATGGGAACTCCCCTTAGCCCTTGTGGGAATCACATAGCCCCTATGGTATTAACTAAGCCCCCTTTGCGGGCATTTTTAACCCTTGCCCCTTTTCAACACTTAGCCAATTTTTCTTTTGTCCTTAATGTGCAAAATAATATTTTTCTCAACTTTGGCAGGCTCATCTTTTGCATATATGACCATCATAATGCAGACTGAAGGTATGGCTGGATAACCACCTCAACAAGGATAAAGACCATGCTATCTAATGATTTTTATCATCAAAATAACCCCTCCTTGCGGACATTTCCAAATGGCCTCTAAGCCATGTGGATTTGACACTTAGACAAATTTTTGGCTCTAATATGTAAAACTCTTTTTCTTCTACTTTGGCAGATTGATTTTTTCCTTCTCTGATCACCATGAGGAAAACTAGGAGCATGGCTAGATAACCACTTCAACAAAGAATAAGACCATGTCACCTTTAGATTTTACTGACACACACACATCTTCTGGCGGGCATTTGAAGATAGTCTCTCAAACTATTGCTTTGACACTTAGACAAATTTCTTTAAACCCTAGATCACCAAGGTGATTTTATTTTTTCATAAAACTTGGAAAGTGAGGCATCCACAATGTGAGGAATATCATACTGATTCCAACCATGCCAATCTTCTCTCCTGCAACCTCATCATCTAACCCCGGTGGGCATTTTACTAGGACAGTGCAAACTATGCCATATAACACTTTTGGCAGATCCATATCTTCCTCCTCAGAGATGCTTTGGGAAATCTGAGACCATGGTTGTATGCAAAAACCAACATACTTGAGCCTAAAACTTTCAGATTATTTTTCTCATCAACCTATGAGACATGGCCGACATTTCCCTGAGGTCACTTAGGACGATTTTACCATTAATTCCATACTTAGATATTTTGTCCAAACTCTAAGGTGGATTTTTCATTTCACCAAAAACCTGAACTAATGCCACTAGATGATGTATTACACCTCACTGAGCACACTTATGCTGATTTCACTCCCAGAATCACCTTCATTTGCCCTAGGCGGGCATTTTACTGAACTTGGTGCAAAACTGCCTAAAGCCTTGTTTTGGCAGATCCATAACTTCTTCCTCAAGCACTATCAAGTCAATGCGAGAACATGGTCAGGTAGGAAAAAAAACCTCCTACAGGATGACCGTATGGTGTGGGGGTTTTCTTCAAACCACAGATTATGGTGGGTATTTCTCTAGAGCAATTTTGACTAATTTGACCAAAAAAACTTTCTTTTGGGAGACCTGTATCTTCTTCTTCAAGGAGTTTTTCTGAGAACTAGGGCCATGGTCAGATAGATACTTCAACAATCTATGGCATGGCAGGTCATGGCAGGCATTTTCTTCTTCTTATGAATTATGGTGGACATTTTCATAAGGCATCTGCTTTAGGGCAGTTTTTCATCACTTAGTCTTACAAACTACTACCCGAATGTAATAATGACATCATGATACATTAGGACACCAACATGTGTCTTTCCAACCTCATCACACATTCCCATCAACACTTCTTTTGTCATTAATGACCTCCTTTGACATCAATGGAAACCATACTTAACAGTGAACTCCACATTAGTAGTTCCACCATGATGGAAAGAAACATCCACAACAATTGTATGAACAACCTAATTGTTCTCCATGCCATCAATCTCAAATGATGTGGTTGTAGAAAATAACCTTATGAATAATTCAATGGGAGAAAACCCATGCTATAAGTTTTGTGGATGAGAACGATCATGGGGCTATTTTAGAACATCCAAATAGATATTGATGAATTCACAATCAAAATGTTTAACTTATATTCTCAGTGCTCTATGTAGATCACAATGTTGGAACCTCTGTGTGGGAATTATCAATTTATGTTACAATGACACCACTAGTAGATTAATGTTGCATATAAACAATAATTTAGAATAATTAGAGTTTTATGATATTTGTAAAAATATCGATCAATGTTATGGTGTGAAAAACTAATCTAGAAGCGATTTTATATCCATCAATTGATCTATTAGTGAACACCAATCATATTAGTCTCAATATCCACTGATACCAATAATAAATCACCATTAATCCCAATCCCGCTCATTTCCATTCAAATTCTATCATTAAATATAGGTTATGTTAGTCATTAGGATAACATATACATTGATATTCATATTACCAACACATATATGATATCATAGAGATCATTATTTAGAATAATATCGATCACCTTGAATCTTTCTTGCATTATTGATAAATGGTCAAATCTTGCCATGCCAAGCATCTATTGTCATATATCGACCAATGTAATATGTACAATCAATCACAATATTGTAACATTTTTCCTAATTTTACCATATTTATTTTTTCATCAAGTTAATGAATCAAAGGATGTCAAAAGATGTTTTTATTTTTATTTTTTATAAATCAAATTGGCTAGAATTCATATATGATTTTGAAAATAATAATTTTCATTGTAGAGAAGGTGGTTGGGTCAACTAATAAAAAGTAACTTAGCCATAAAAATGAAAAAATAAGACAATTTTAAGGCAAAAATATGAGTTAACTAGTTAGAATTTTTAACCCCATTAGGTTAATGTAACACTCATATTCCTTAATGGGTATTATTAACTTTTATGATCTAACTAATAAACTAATTATAGTGCTAACATTATTTCAAATTTCATGATCAATACTACAATTTTTTTTGCTATCTAATAACATAGTTTCTAAGTTATTAGAATAAATTAGAATAATGTTTTTACTATAAAAATTCATCAAATCAAATAAATCAAATGTCACTATTTCAATAGTTTAATAGATACAAATTAATCAAAGAAAGGAGATAGTAAAATACCTCTAAAAAATATCCAAGCTAGCAGTCCAGTCCTTAGTTGCTTATTGAATCCATTAATTGTTACTCAAACTGGGATTGATCCTCCTAGGAAACTAGCACCTTATCGAGTTGTTTAGCTTTAGGAAACCTATGGGTTTTTGTAATACCTCGGTCTCAGCCCTTTGAACTTGATATTATTTATTTTTTAATAATGTTTTTTATTTATTATGTTTTTCTTAACAACATGAGTTAGATGCCATGGTGATTATGAACATTGACAAACATGATTGTTGTAATATACAATGAAAGTTTCCAAGGATAATTGATGGGGATGACATGATTGGGACATGAGTCCACTTGAGGGAAAAGTAAGGGGTCCAATGGGAAATGACCTATGCCTTATGATGATTCTTTACCATATCCAAAGCCTCAAATATTTGATTGTCCTATTTCCATTTATCCTTAATTTTATGTCAAATTGAGAGCCTAGTTATGGAAAGGGAAACTATAAATATGTAAACATAGTAATCCTATGCAAAAGTATCTAGCTCCTATTTTGTAGTAACTACCTCCTCTTTTTAAGGAAGCTATAATGGGGTGGAGGAAAAACTCCTCCATCACACTCATTCTCTCATTTTCATGGATTGGAAATTCGAATGGGGAGAGAAAAGCTTGGAAAAAAGGGATTTATTGATGAGAAATGAAGGGTTTGAAGAAAGAAAACCCAATCCAACTCTCATATGAACCATGGAGAGATGAAAGCAATGCTACTGGGTGATATTAGACACCATTGGAGGGAATACAGATACCATTTAAAATCCATAAAGGTTGATTTATTATTAGGTTTCCCAAAGAACCATAAAATCCATATCCAAGAAGCTTCACAATACTGGAAATGAAACCTAGAAGTAGGCAGTGTATTGGGATCACATTGGCCATATTGAAGAGTAGTGAGAGGAGGGAATTCCAGAGGGATTGAAGAGCATATACATGATGATTTCTTGTGTTGTATGGAGTGAAAGATGAGTGACAAGGGCTATGCTAGTTGAGAGGATGAACAACTAAAGAACTAGTACAGACTTGATTGATTGGTATATTGGAAGCCTTTAGTGAAAAGAAGAGGGGTTTTGGAAACCTTTCCAATCTTATTTTCCATGATGGTCTCATATCCAAAAACAAGGGTGGATTTTACTCCACAGTAACCTATGGTTGGGAGGAAATTTCCCCCCCCACAATCATTTACCTTGGAACTTCTTCTTGGAAAAGATAAGTGTACTCTTTCTTACTTTTTATTTATGAATTCAATATTGTAGAATTATGAGTACGTGATATCATTATCATGGTATTTTGAATGCAAATTACCTATTGATGATGTCCCCTTTTTTTAATTAAGTCATTTTCAAATCATATATCACAAAGTGTTGCAATCTCTTTCATGACGATTGTTTGACAAAAGAACTAAGGGAAATGTTTCATTGTCCCATCATGATTGATAAATGAGTGCTACAAATGAACTAAAACTTGTAAAAACTTAATCAATGCTTTTGGAATGGATTCATAGATGTATAAAATTGCATTACTCAACCCTATTTAGTGGTTCAAAGTAAAAGAACCCTTGTAGATTTAAAGATGGTTGAACTCTTGAGTTTTCAACCATGTAGGAATGTGCAAAACACCCTGTATTTATATTTATCTATATCTCCAAAAATATCAAATGGGTAGGTGTGAATGTTTTTTTTTGCTAGTTCTAAACACACATGTTAGCATTCTCATAAAAAATTATAGATACCAATCTTTCCATTTGCGAGATAGTAACTCTGTAACATGGACCTTTTTATTTTGAGTGCTATGGGAATGCGCATAACACCCTGTAAACCTTGATCTATATCTTTAAATTTAGGAAGTGGGTAGTTGTGATTTTTTTGTATATAGGATATATATATCCATGTTAAAATTCTCCCCAAACCTATTAGATACCTATGTTTCCATTTGTGAGATATTAAATGTGCAACAAGGCCATTTTCCTCTAAGCCAACGATGGGTGTTTGATGGAGGAAATGGGGTGTGCAGCCAAGAGAAAGCCGCAAAGTGTTTGAAAAAATATCTCTAGATTTTTCCTTTGTTTGATGTTTCCCACAAAGTGGTTGACAAAATGTCTCTACCATTTTCCTTTGTTGCAAGTTTCCCATAAAGTGTTTGACAAAATATCTCTACCACGTTGGTCAAAGATGAATTGCATCCCATTAAATGATGTTTGCTTTCCTCTAAAATGTGTCATCTATACTACTGGATCAATGTCTTGAAGCAGTGTTATCCATAACTCTTTTCCTATACACATATGCATGTATAAATGCTATATATAGCTCTTTGTTCATAGCCAATGAATGCTTGCGTTGAGTTATTATATGCCAGGATTATTTTTGGTGGAAGCTACACTTGCATTATGAAATAGTGCATGGATTTAAGGGTTTTATGTTGTTGGAAAGTGGACAATAGTGTTGGGGCCTATTTTCTTTTGTTGAATTAAATCCAGTTTTAATTCCATACCCAGGCATTGATGTGGTGGGTGAATGAGATCATGTTGTATTATGATAGTGAAGAGAAATAAGCATACTATGGATTGTTGGTTCACGTAAATAAACATATGTGTTTTATGATATCATAATGGATTGAAAAGTGCTTGCAAATCCAACATCATTATATGCAATGGTTCCTTGAAGTAGTGTGGAATATGTAACGTTCTTATTGGTATGTATTAGTGCAATCATTAGGTTGTTCAAAAGTTCCAACATGCATAGTGGGTGTTATATTTAAACTACTTAGTGTTGGCATTCATGCCATTTGTAAATACAAATTGGTATCAAATATATTAACACAAATGACATCTTAAACTATTTTAAATATAGAAACAACGAGCTATAGCTTGTCATCTTTCTATACCATATGCTCTCCAAAAGTGAAGTCAATCTGAACCATGCCTCTAAAGATATCATATGTTATCCTTTGACTTTGATTGCAGAGATATATAATGTACCAGGAAAGAAACAATTTAGTGCTAAGGATAAATAAAACATGATGGAGAGATACATGAGATTTAGTATTTGTTTCTTTTTAAATTTAACTAAAACTACAGAGAAGGGTAAGAATAAATTGTTATTGCTCACCCAAATAGATAACAAGTATGCCATTCATAATAGCCACTGCAAATAATCCCAAGCATAATGAGGCGACCATTATACAGGACCAATTTCAAGAGTCGTGCTTTGATTATATAGTTATACGACTTGATATTTGAGAGTGTTTGTTTTAATTTACAGTAATTTTATTCTTATTTGAAATATGGTCCATGAGACTGAAATATATTAGGAGCTAAATGAATGAAGTAGAAGATGTATGTTGCAAATTGGTATAAGAGCAATTGTTACAAAATTAGGGACCGTATGGGTTCAATGAAAGTAAATGATGGTGTTTTTGGTACTATGTTAAAGTAATATACATGTCATATTTGATACAAAGAGAATAGTTACTTTCTCCATACTCAAACTTTTATGGGATTGTTGTGTTGATTTGTGTGATAAATCAAGTCATCTTTGATACACAAAGACTAGTTACTTTCACCATACTCAAAATTGTATGGGATTGTTTTGTTGAGTTGTGTGATGAATTGGAGAATGATTTGTATCATTATGAAAGAATATACATGTTGATGTAAGGGTTTACATTTGATCATGCATTCATATTACCATTAAAACTTAATGATGTCCACCCTTTTGGATATCTAAAAAATTGAACTTTGTGCATTATTAATTGTTGAGTTTGGTGGCCTATTGAGTGACGGTTGTTTGCCTAGAAGGATAAGAACTTTAATTATTGGTGATACTTATCCTTATGCAGTGTGTATGTTTTTTAAATGCACGTGTTTAAAAGAATTGACCTTGTGTTGTAAGGAAAACTATCCTATGACTGGGGTGAGGTCATCAACATACTAATTAAAACAAAACTAACATCCAAAGTCATGCATACATTAAGATAGGGTTTGGATAGGATGAAATTTAAACTGATAGATCAAAATTGTGTACCTTGTTTACGCAGGTTTGTCCAAGATTTTAGTAACTCTTCAACTTCTGAGTCCAAACCTTCAATTCCTTCATTGGAATACCTGCAAAAATAGAAATAGTACCCTCCTCAAAAGCTTATGGCTACAACAAAATAACTTTGAATTGAGACAAAGATATTAGAATGCATTTGAACATATATACCTAATATCAATATAAAAATATAACCATTTTATTGAGAAAGCTGTAACATGATACTGGGAAAGAAAAGATGTCTTGTTTTTATTAATGAACAATAGCAAATACAAATATACCTTGCTATGCTTGGGCACCTCGCGAAACCTTGATCTAGGTCTCCTTGCTTCTCATCTCCACAAACTCAAGAAATATCCAGATGGGATATGACAAGAATGTCTGAGTCATATAATCAAGGGGATTGGAGAGAGTCAAAATTCTTCCAGCATTACTTTACTAATGAGCCAAAAATTTCCCTTCATGGCCAACCTTCATTGCCTTTATAGTAAACGGAGGAAAACCATCGAATGGATAATGGTCATAACTGTTGGGGGAAGTTATCAAGAACTACCCCAACTGCTTTGAGATTTGATTTGATTTTTATTTTTTGAATTTTAAAAAGCAACACATAAGTGGTAAAAAAACAACCTCAGTGTAACACACGATTCAACTCTTTGAAAGATGCGTGTGTAACTTTTTATTGCACACGCAGGTGGGTGAACTATTTAGCAATGTGTAACATGTAGTTTGTATGACCATCAACTATGTGTATGTCACAAACCAAGATAAACAAAATAGGAGTGTTGGATAAACAAAGAATGATTTAAGCCATGAAACTAGGTATCAAGCTAAGGCTCTTCCATCCACAATGTCCTTTTGTGCGAGCGACAATTTTGGTGTCCTCACGGATGGAGAAGTGTCATTTTGACTTATAAAAAATGCCCCCTAATGTATGAGGTTAGAGGGGAACACGATGGCCAAAATACATTATAAAAAGGAGGAGTGGAGTCAAGAAGCTTAGAAAACAAAGAATCTTGGTATTAACGAAGTACCTGAAACATAAGCAAGTTGTCAGATAATATGATCCCTAATGTAATGTAAATGTTCAAAATGTTAGAACATGACCTCAAGTAAATTGATACATATGTAAGACTGATGTATATATCATGGCCACAAGAATACAAGCGTAGATCCATGAGAAGACATGAGTATGAACATAGCCACAGGAATACAAAAGTGGATCTATGTCTCATCAAGTGATAACATAAGAGAAGGTAGAGTCTTGCACAGCTTGGGAAAAAGATGTTATTGTTATCCCAAGGTCTTCAAATCAACTCTCTAGAGGTATGAATCCAAACCATGTGAATAAATAAGCTGACGTTGATCATGGAGGAAATCATTTGATTACCGACCATTAATGTATATTGTTAATAAACACAAGGGATTCCATCAATAATGAAAATGGACCCCAAGGTACCTAGTACATTCTAATAGGTGTGAATATATGTTCTTGAATTCAAACACCGGAAGAATCCATCTAGTAGAGGACATTGATGTATTCCTACTACTTGAGGTTGAGGTAGAATGCCACTGATGACTGCAATATCCAAGGTACTTATCAAAACTCTAAACTTCATTCCCAGAGTAAGATGAGATGAAGTCGATGGAAAGAAGTTCTTTGGAAGGAAGGCCTTAAGGGATACTCCATCAACCAATACGAGGAAATATTGAAGGATGATTTGAGTTGGAGAATAACTTAGTTCATGTTGAAACATACTAACACTGGGGATGGCCAACATAAAAGGTCAAGGCAATTGCAGAATGGCCAACATAGGATACATCCTTGAACAATGAGCACGAGATAAACATGACTTAGGCAGCTTTAGATGAAAGATATAAATATGCAATGTAGGAGACATTGATAGATTATCCATATGATTGGAAGAGTCACACCAAGAAGAGGAGAAAAAAATCTAAGAACAGGGTTCATCCTAAGGCTAAAACTTAAAACCCAATCTGTTTGATGTACTTGAGATAGGTGCTTTGTTCAAGGATAAATTTTGACTTACTGTCGTTATTAATGATAGACATATGGCATCTTTCCCTTCCCTTTCTCTTTTTTTACTTTTTCATGTTTTAACGAGTGAAAAAAAGATAAAAGTCTGCTCGATATAGCTAACCTAACGACGAGTCTCTTAACATATTTTTAGTGAACCTGAAAAAGGAGCGGTTCGGTCCCAAAAAGGATCCTTCCATGTATAATTTTATGAGTCCATAGAAGGGAAACACAAAACTTTATTCTTTGTTTAGCGAGCTTGAAGAAAATATAGAATAATGCTCAATAAAATACTGATCTTTGGATTTTATATTGAGCCCGAATATGTTCATGCTCATCGGTGTTTTCATATTTAAAGATTATGAAAAACTTAAACAAGAACTCTATTCACTATCTCGTGGATTTTATATTGATCCCGAGTTGGTAAATGCTCGCTGATGTTTTCAGATGTAGAGCAGGGTATTTTTTAATGATTCTAATATTATACTTAAGTATAGTAATCTAGGCGATTATTTTGGATTGAAAAAAACATGTATATAGATAAGTAGGCGAATATTAAATATGAAACATACAATTTACTACTGAAATGTGTAAATTTTGGCGAATATTATGATAAAAAAACATATTTTATGTAAATATAGGCGATATTAGAGACTAAAAATGACCAAATAGCAAAATTATTTTTTGAAAAAACCCCCCAAAAATAGCCAATTGGCGAAATTTCGCCCTTAAAAACTACCCTGATGTAGAGAGTTTGAAAAACTTAAAGAAGAATCCATAATGGACTTTTTCATAAAGTTAGTCTCCTCGTTTGAAAAATGATAAAACAATGCGAGAGAGAACTATGAAATCTCACGCACAACAAATCTATGGAACAAACACAACAATTACTAGAGATGCATGCAAAAAAATGTATGGAACACTGTGCAGAAGGTTTGAAGCAGTAGAATAATCTCATAAACTCAGAAGATAGATTACAATGTGTAACAATGGCTACAATAAGCCAAGCAATTCGAATTCCAAAGGTGGTCATTATAATTGGTGCATGAGAGTGGCTTACTAGGCAGTTAACACCACTCGTCACATCAGTTAACCACTTAACTAATCAATAATTGACTCTAACAGACTTTGAAACTGACTAACTAAGTATAACTCAATGCAGAACTCAACTGATTGCCCCAAAATAGGGGAGGGCGCCATATGTCTGCAGTTTAACTAAGTGTTAGGTGAGAATCACACCAACACAAGGTCAAACAGTGTAGTAAGGCGTCCTAGGTTCACCAGTTGGCTCCTGGAATGTAGGAGGAGGCTCAGTTGATTTGTCTCCTAGAATGTAGGAGGAGGCTTCGATGACTGAAACTGTGATCTGTTGATGATGTAGGAACATGATGGAGTCAATAATACTTAGGATAAGTGGATAATTAAGCTGGAAGGATCAATTAAAGGATGTGTGGTTGGAAAATTATCCAACACCCCCCCTTAATCTAATCTCATGGAGTTATAAAAAATAATAAAGGGCCCTAGCAACAATGGCCATAGGTCACCCAGTACAAAAATAATCCAAACAATGCTAGAAAAAAATCTAGGTGAGGAAAGAGGGAAAAAACCCAGTGGGAAAGAAAACCCCCCCTCAAACTGAACACTGGAGGATCTAATATGTCCTCACCATAGTAGAACTCACCCCTAGCAGTGAACGCAGGTAAGAGAACTTCTTCTCAGTGAAGCTCTTGGTGAAGATGTCTGCAATTTGTTCTTCTGTAGGGCAATATTGCAGTACAATGGTTCTGTCATGCACAAGCTCTCGGATGTAGTGCACGTGGATCTCAATATGCTTGGTCCACTGTCTCTGAACCGTATCTGTCAAGATCTTGATAGCACTCTGATTGTCACAAAAGATGACAGTAGAAGTGGTGCTATCAATATCAAACTCTGCTAGAATACCCTGCAACCAAACTGCCTGAATGCAAGCATTGACTGCTCCTCGATACTCTGCCTCTACTGAAGATAAGGAAATGGCTACCTACTTTTTGCTTGACCAACAAATAAGACCTGTTCCAATCATGAAAACATATCCGGAAGTGGACTTTCGATCAATGCTATCACCCTCCCAATCTGAATCAGTGAATCCAACCAAATCTTGATCGGAATCCGCAGCATAGTGAATGCCAAAATGTCTAGTACCCTGCACATAATGCAAGATTCTTTTGGCTGCCTTCCAATGAAGCTCATGGGGCTGCTGCATATACCTTGACACAACACTCATGGCATAAGAAATATCAGGCCTTGAGTGTGTCAAGTATAGAAGACTACCAATCAACCGTCGATAAAGTGTAGAATCACCATCCTCAAGACTGATTCCTGAGAGGAATGTGAATGGTGCTGCTTTACAATCTGCCATATTAAGTTTGTTTGGCAGGTATGAAGCATATTTTCACTGAGATATGGTGATCCCATCAAAATTTTGGGTGATTTCTAAGCCAAGAAATTGTTTTAGCAAGCCTAAATCACTCATGTCGAATGCTAGATGTAGTGCGGTTTTATAGTGTCGATTGAAGCAAGAGTGCTTCCTGTAATAAAAAGGTCATCAAAATAAAGGACAATGATCAGAAAATTACCTTCATGCTGCTGTAGGTACACATTTGGATCTGATTTGCATCTTGCAAAATTTTGTGACAGAAGGAAGGAATCCATCTTTGCATACCAAGCTCTTGGGGCCTATTTTAAACCATACAATGATTTCTTCAGTCTGCACACTAATGTCAGATCTGATATGTAGCCTTCAGGATGCTTCATGTAAATCTATTCCTGAATATCTCCATGAATAAATTCACTCTTCACATCCATGTGGTGCACTTCCCAATGCTTAGATGTGGAAATTGCCAAAACTAGGCGCATTGAATCCATCTTTGCAACCGGTGCAAAGATTTATGTGTAGTCCACACCATGAACTTGTGAGAAGCCTTTTGCCACAAAAATAGCTTTGTATTTGTAGGTTGAGCCATCTGCAACAACCTTCGTTCAATAGACCCATTTTCATTGAACTAATTTCCTCCCAGGTGGAAGAGAAACTAGCTCCCATGTAGCATTTTTCTGAAGAGAATTGTACTCTTCATCCATGACGGTTTTCCATATCGGATATCGGTGGGCATGATAGTATGATTTAGGATCTGAACCTATCATCAAAAAACATTTTTCAGATAGTAAAGGATCAGAATATGAAAGAGCCATACCTGCTCTTTGAAAGTCTGCTCGAGTTCTTCTTGGATCGGCAGGATTTCCAATGTTAGAACCAACAAAATTGAGAGTCTTTTCTGCCCACTTTGGCAACTTAGGGGGATCATTTGGATCTGAATTTGAACCTGATATTTCATGTTCATTAATGTATGATAAAATATCAGAAATATCAGAACACAAAATTTCATCATCTTCTTCCGAATCTTCTTTTTGGAGAGGAGGCAATTCAACAGTTTCATCCTCGACTAGTTTTAGATCTTGAAGCAGTTCTTCAAATTTTACACTTCGCTCGATGAATATATTTTTGGATCTGATATCCATGAGTTTGTATACTTTTGATTCTTTAGAATATCCAATTAGGATGCACTCAGTACTCTGTGGATCCAAAGATCTTCTCTTCTCAGTCAGAATTCTAGCCCATGCAGTGGAGCCAAAAACCCTAAGATTGGACACATCAGGCTTATGACCAGTGTAGGCTTAGAAGTGAGTAGTAACTTTGACAGATGAGTGTGGAACTCTGTTTTGAATGTATGCAGCAACATTCATGGCCACATCCCAAATATTTGGAACCAAACCTTTCGACTCAAGCATACAAGTAGCCATCTCTTTCAATGCTCGGTTTTTCCTCTCCGCTACACCATTCTGCTGAGGTGTGTAGAGGACTGTGTGCTGGATTTGAATTCCATTTTGAGAACAAAGTTTCAGAAGCTCTAATTTGATATATTCTCCACCATTATCAGATCTAAGATATTTGATCTTTCTCTTTGTGGCAGTAACAGAAGCCTTGAAAATCTTGAATTTTTCTAGCATTTCCGACTTGTTCTTGAGAAAGTAGAACCATGTGAATCTGGAGAAGTCATCAATAAATGTCAGAACATACCTTGAGACATTCATGGAGGTATGTGGTAGCGGACCGCTGATATCATTATGAATCAGCCCCAAAATACAAGAATATCTGCTAGCTTTTCCTCGATCAAACTTGTGCTCGGGGTGCTTCCCAATGATGCAACCCTTGCATATCCCTTTCGAGGATTTGATGTTCGGAAGGCCTTCAACCATGGAATTATTTTGTAGCAGCTGCAAATATTTATAATTTAGGTGTCCAAAACTCTCATGTCATAGCCTACTAACCTCATTTCCATGAGTCAGAAGAGCACTTGTCTTTGAATGTGGTAAAAAGTGAGAAAACTCATATGTTTTTGCAGCATGATTTGCCTTTCCTACTGCAATGAGCTTTCCAGTGGAAATATCAGAAATTTCAACATTATTGGGGCTGAATGCAACCTTCTTTGGTAAACCAGTGTGTGTCATTTGATACACAGAAAGCAGGTTCGAAGCTAGAGAAGGAACATAAAGAACATTATTAAAACTACCATGTTCTAAATGAATAGTACCTTTTCCTTTCGAAGAAATTTGTGAGTCATTTCCCATGTGGATGGAGATGGTGCTGTCGGAGTCCAATGATGAAAAATAATCTTTGTTTGCAGCCATGTGATTTGAAGCTCTTGAATCTATGAGAAGAGTTGTGAAATTCAAAACACTAGCCATGAGTGCATGACCTCTTTCTGAATGATCATTGTTGTCCTTCTTCCTTGTGCCATCAGGAAGAGTAATGTTGTTTTTCTCCAAGAGAAGGGCCATCTGATCTATAGTTTTCTTCATGCATGAGCATTCAGGATGAAAGCCCCTACAACAATAAGAACACTTTGTCTTCTCTTTTCCCTTTTGCTTGTCTTTTCTTGAACCAGATGGCTCATCTGACTGCTTGGTCTTCTCCTTTTACTTTGGATGATCAAACTTGGCCATCTCTTTCTTTTGCTTTCCTTTTCCATTGGTAGCTTTGGGTCCTCCAGCAAAAAGGGCTTGATATTTGGAGTGAATGGACCCCATTTGAATAAGCTTATCATGCTCTTTTGTTAATGACTCAATGAATGCATTCAAGGTAGGCATTTTCCAATTCGGAAGGGTGAGTTTTCCCGAATTGAAAGTAGAGACAAACACTGAATAATCTCTTCCAAGCTTTGTGAGAATAGAAAGAATCAATTGTTTATCTTCCTTCTCAACACCATATTGCTTCAATAGTAGTACCGAATGCTTAGACTTGGTGAAAAACTCATTGATGGTTTCAAAATTTTCAAGATTTAGGGCAATCAACTCATTCTTTAGCTGATAGGCCCTCATCTCATCTTGCTTACCAAAGAGCTTGGCAAGTTGTTCCCACACTTCTTTTGGAGTAGTCAATCCACTGAGATGGAAAATAAGATCCTTCGAAATATTGAGACAAAGAAAACCATAAGCTTCATCAAGCTTTTTGAAGTATTTGGACTTCTCTATTACAGAATTTGGCTCCGGTTCTATGCCCATGGTGACCCTGTAGAATCCCTTTGAGTGCAAGACAGTCTCAACATCACTCTTCCATTGATGGTAGTTGAAAGGAGTGAGAATATTTTGAGAAGAGGAGTCCATTTATACAATAGCGAATGCAAATGGAGGGAGTGTAAACCCACAATCACAAACAAACAAGAACCATTTAGGTCGACAACTTGCACTTTTCAAGTTGCATCACACCTGACATAGACTATCAAGCAAGCTTGAAGAGTCAAGAATCAATATCCAAGAATTATGTGGAAACTCTCGGCTTTGGTGCAGAGTTGGAATTTTTGAGTAATAGCTGCAACTGCAGAAAACTGCTGCAAATTATTTTTGAAAAAAACTTGCTCAATCATCATATGAATCTCTGCAGAATAGTTGTCTTGTCCCTGCCATGAGCTCTGATACCATGTGAAATCTCAAGCACAACAGATCTATGGAACAAACACAACAATTACTAGACATGCATGTAACAAAATGTATGGAACACTGTGCAGAAGGTTTGCAGCAGTAGAATAATCTCATAAACTCAGAAGATAGATTACAATGGCTACAATAAGCCAAGAAATTCAAATTCCAAAGGTGGTCATTCGAATTGGTGCATGGGAGTGGCTTACTAGGCAGTTAACACCACTCAACACATCAGTTAACCACTTAACTAATCAATAATTGACTCTAAAACTGACTAACTGAGTCTAACTAAATGCAGAACTCAATTGATTTCCCAAAAATAGGGGAGGGCGCCATATGTCTACAGTTTAACTAAGTGTTAGGTGAGAATCACACCAAAAAAGGTCAAACAGTGTAGTAAGGCGCCCTAGGTTCACTAGTTGGCTGAATAATGCGCTTGAGGCATGCAAATCACCCCCTAAAAGGTGGAGGAGGCTCAGTAGGTGGCCCAGTTGGCTCCTGGAATGTAGGAAGAGGATCAGTTGATGCCCAGTTGGATCCTATAATGTAGGAGGAGGCTTCGATGACTGAAATTGTGATCTGCTGATGATGTAGGCACATGATGGAGTCAATAATACTTAGGATAAGTGGATAATTAAGATGGAAGGCTCAATTAAATGATGTGTGGTTGGAAAATGCTCCAACAAGAACTCTTCTAGCCATGTATGACTAGAGTATTCCTTTTTCTTATATAGTTTAAACGGTATGGAAAAGGGTTAAACTTGTACCATATAGACGACTTCTCAAGTACTTTAACAAGTATGAAAGAGACAAGTTGGCTCCACAATATTTTCATGTTTTAAGGAGGTAGAAAAGAGCTTAAAGACACTCCATAGAATGTGGGATCCTTTAAAAGGGAGGTTAGAATGACGAGAGAAAGTGTGTGGCTTCTCTGTAGGAATATGAAAAAATAGTTAGGCTCCCAACTATAGTAACATGCAACATGGGCACCACAATGGAAAGCAGGTGCTAACTAAGGTGTCCCATGTGTGGTAGGCTATATCCATGGAAGAACAATGACAACAAGGTGTTGTAAGAAGTTTTAATGTCTCAGTCCATGGAGAAAAGGTCCTATGGTATAACTATTAGGATAATTAATACTCCATCCTTGTCCTAATTAACATTATTTTCTTTTTCCTAGTAGTTGATGATGTCATTTACCCCCTAGTGGTGTGAAAATGTCATCTAGGACCCATCAGCCACATAATGCGCCCTGCATGCATGATTTTAGGCCCACCAGAGTTAGTTCCCTACATTTTAGGAGCTAACTATGTGTTCTAGTTCAGTCCACCTGAGTCCCTAAACTCTATTGGGGGATTTAACTCCGATCACCACTGATTGTGATCTAATGCACCCCTTTTCACCTACTTTGCATGCAGAACTCACTAATGTGCCCTCCTTGGTAAGTTAATTGACTGTGTCTTCAATTAACTGAGTTTTGGTTCAATTGAGTTGAGTTTGGGACTTCCATTGCACTCCAGTGGTGACAATTCCTATGCTAGACAGACTGAGACTCAAATTCTCATAGGATGTTTGAATTCTCTCGATTGTAACATATTTGTGGACTATACTTATTAATGGATAATGTTACACATTTCTGCATCCATTTTTGTTCCAATGCACGATTAATTTTACTGCTCTTTTCATTGCAATTTTCACTATAATTCACCTTCTCTACTCATTCTTTCACTGTGAGGTATTCTCATCTCTATGATCTGCTGTGACTTAGAATTTCACATGGTATCAGAGCTTAGAGAGTGTAGATTGAGCAACTGATTTTAGTAGTGCACCGGAAGCCTTTGGATTTCCACAGCAAATCCTGGTGCCATTGCATTGAATCCATTGGAGAAATTCTTTGAGGTATAGCCAGGTGTGAAGGATCTAGATAAAAGTGGCTATTGTCCTAAAGCAGTGCTCAGTAGTAGTTTATATCCAAAATTGAGAGTTTTTTGCAGGATATTGAAGGTTTTTTAGTTCAGTAGTAGCAAAAGTTTTAGTTTGTATTCGCTCTAGCAGTTTCTCATGAAAAATTAGAATGTTCCTCTATCTCCAAGGATCCTGACACCCTTCAAGTATGTACAGAGTCACAATGGGAAAGGAGGTCGAGCCTCAGTCAGTTGCTGAGAAGGCCAAGTATCTAAATAGATTAGATGAAGCATTTGGTTTCATGTGTATTCATATTTCCAGATATTTTCTCTTCCACCTTGATAGATTGAAGACTTCAAGAGAGGTTTGGTTGAATCTTGAGACCCTCTTCGACAAGCAAGATGAGTTGAGGGGGCATATTTTGGAGAATGAGTTAATTTCTCTTCAACCCAATAGTTTCGAAACCATAAAAAATTCTTCTGTAAATTCAAATCCTTGGTCATGCAATGAAAACACTGTGGCATTGAGAAGAAGGATGAGAAAATGGTGCTATCCATTCTAAGCAAGCTTGGTTAGGAATTTTCTATATTTGTTTTTACCTTCCATTCAGGGAGATTCTCAATCCCCAACTAGAAAATTCCTTCTTTAAATGCATTCGTCAAATCTCTCATCCAAGAACAAGACAAATTGATTCAAATGGGTGCCTTGAGTGCCTCCAAAAATCAAACTCTTATGGCTGGAGAGTCAAAAAGTGCGAATTCTAAAGGGAAGAACAAAGGTAAAGAGAAGAATCAATTTGAATCCAAGCATAATGCAAAGTCTAATCCATCGAAAGGAGCCTCCAACTCCAAGAAGGATAAGCAAAAGGGGTTTGAGAAGACCAAGTGTTCCTATTGCAAGAAAGGAAACCACCCAAAGAGATCTTGCACGAAGAAGAAGATAGATCAAATGACCAAACTCCTTGAACAACACAACATTTCCCTCCCAGAAGGCATAAGTAAGTCTGATTCTAGAAGTGATACAGATGATCATGAGAGATGCCATGCACTGAAGGGTGGATTGTCACAATCACAAGCATTCCTCATTGATTATGGAGCCTCCAACCACATGGTTTCCTCCAAAGAATCATTTTCTTCATTAGATCTTACTGATGGTCCTAGTATTCAGATGGGAGATGATTCTCAGATCTCTACTACAGGGAAGGGCATAATACAACTGGAGCATGGAAAGTTAAAAAATGTTATGTATGTGCATTCGTTGACATCAAATTTTTTATCTATTTATCAGATGACACACACATGTTCACCGAAGAAATTTATCTTTGGTCTTGACACAATTGAGATTACAGAGATATCATGTGAAATCTAATAGCTAAAGGTGTTTCAAACCATGCCTCAAAGGCATATGATTTCTCACATTTTTTTCCATATTCACATCAAAGTGCTCTCTTGACTCATGCAAATGAGACAAGCAGAACCTGGCATGAAATATTCAGACACCTAAACTTCAAGTACTTGTAGCAGTTGCATAAGGAAGAGATGGTTGAAGGATTTCCCGACATAAAGTTCTCTCAAGGGATATGCAAAGGTTGCTTGGTAGGGAAGAACCCAGAGTGAATGTATGATGTTGGGAAGGCAAGGAGAGATTCCTCCACACTTGATCTGATACATAGTGATGTCTTAGGACCGATGCCCACAAATTCTATGAATGGATACAAATATCTCCTGACCTTCATAGATGATTACTCTAGGTTTTCTTGGATCTAATTTCTCATGCAAAAGTATGAGGTATTCAAAAATTTCAAATTTTTGAAGGCCTTAGTTGAGAACACTGCTAGCAAGAAGATCAAAGCACTCAGATCACACAATGGAGGAGAGTACATCAAGAGGGAGTTGCAACAATTTTGTGCTTATGAGGGCATCCAAATTCAACATTCTGTCCCATACACACCATGCAACAAAATGGTGTAGCTGAGAGGAAGAATAGGTCATTGAAAGAGATGGATACCTGCTTGCTTGAAGAAAGGGATCTTCCACCATATCTGTGGGCAGAAGCAGTGAACTGTTCTACATACATTCAGAATAGGGTACCCCAAAAATATGTGGATGGGGTCACTCCATTCGAAGCACTGAAGGGACACAAACCCGATGTGTCTCATCTAAGGGTCTTTGAATCCAAGGCATGGGCCAAAGTCCAATCTGATAAAAAAAAATCTCTTCAACCCCAAAGTAGAGAATGCATTATGCTGGGATATGCATAAGATGCAAAATCATACAAGATGATGGAGATTGCAACCAAAATATGATTCATTGAAAGAAGTGTCAGGTTCGATGAAGATCCATTGCATTATCTACAACCATTTGAAGACCAAGGTATATCTGATCTGCCTACTCCATTTTCACCTGATGAATATAAGGATGATGTCTCTTATGATGAGGACCAAGTTGAATCAGATATTGATGTTGAGAATGAAGATCATGCAAATCTAGATCCAGAACCAACACCTATTCCTGATCCATGGAAAAGGCCAAAATGGGCTCACAAACTCCTTGAAGCTGCTAGGGATCCATTTGACATTAGGAGAACTAGATCTCAATATCAAGTTGCAAACCTTTCACTATGTCATACAGATCCACTTCTCTTAGAGAGGTGCTACATGATGGTGGGGTCTGATCTACAATCCTTCAAAGGGACTTGCCATGATCCAAGATGGAAGATTGATGTTCACATAGGAGCAGGTTGCAGAAAGTTTTACCAAGTTTTTACACATGTGAAAGCTGCTTGAGTTCCCTGCTGTTCATTTTTTAGGGGGGGGTATTTGTCCCATGAGGTTTTTCCCCATTTACTTAGTTTCATGAGTAGTTCTTTTTATCATTTATTTGATTGTATGGGTGACCTTTGTTCTCGGTAACTAGGGCCCAGTATGTCCATGTTTTGATTGAGGGGGGGTGTTAGGATAATTAATACTCCATCCTTGTCCTACTTAGAATTATTTTCTTTTTCCTAGTAGTTGATGATGTCATTTCCCCCCTAGTGGTGTGTATATGTCATATAGGACCCATTAGCCACCTAATGCGCCTTGCATGCATGATTTTATGCCCACCAAAGTCAGTTCCCTACATTTTAGGAGCTAACTTTGTGTTCTAGTTCAGTCCACCTAAGTCCCTGAACTCTACTGGGGTTTTGGCTCCGATCATCACTTATTGTGATCTAATGCACCCTTTTTCACCTACTTTGCATTCATAACTCACTAATGCGCCCTTCTTGGTCTGTTAACTGACTATATCTTCAGTTAACTGAGTTTCAATTCATTTGAGTTGAGTTTGGGACTTCTAGAGCACTCCAATGGTGACAATTCCTATGCTAGACAGACTGAGACACAAATTCTCCTAGGATATTTGAATTATCTATATTGTAACATATTTGTGGAATATACCGATTAATGGATAATGTTACATTTATGCTTCCATCTGAGTTCCAATGCATGATTAATTTTATTGCTCTTTTCACTACAATTTTCACTATAATTCACCTTCTCTACTCATTCTTTCATTGTGAGGTATTCTCAGCTCTATGATCTCCTATGAGTTAGAATTTCACAATAACGTATGGTAAGGTCTTAATGCATAATGCAGAATGAGTGTGACTTAACCTATATGTTTGTTAAAAATTATGAACCTTTTATTCCAGGACATGTGTAGAAAAAATGTTCCAATACCCTCCCTCTTGCTTCTTAAAATGAAAACATAGCCAAAAGTTAGCCATTAGTACCAAATATAATAAATTGACATGTCAAACTATATAAAAGTGGTTCAAAAATATAAATAACTCTTTGTAAATAGTAAAATAATGAAAAAAATGGTTCATTTGCATTTTACCACTTTGAAGAGCCTAAAAATCCCTAGAAGTTTGAATATTTGTTGTGGTCGATCCGGTGGACCAATTTCAAATCCGTCAGTTGCAGTTAATTCCTTTCACTATCCAGATTATTTTGCATCCAATTATTTTAAGTTTTAGTTATAATTTTGATTTTATAGTTTCATTCTATTTCTCTAGAGGCACACATGGGAGTGAGACAATGTCGGGTTGTGTGTAAACTTGATACGTGCAAGTGGGCCTTGGCTCACCTGCGTGTGATGTGCAACTGTGGTAACTATCACCTGCGTGTGGCATAGAAATTTTTTTTTATATTGGAATGTTGAAGGAGTAATACTCAAATTTTTGCAGATATGGTGGTTGTATGACGTGAAAGGGAGCATGAGGCCCTTGACCGAGATTCTCTTGGAGATCCATTGATGCTAACCGCATTATGTCGGTGTGGTTTACTCAATTTTTTTGAACCGCAAATATGAGAGCACAAAGGTATCTCCTTGAGACTTTGGTGAGGTACTGGGATGTGGATAAAGTGTTAGTTTTTCAGAATTTACTTCAATCTGATCTAGGATATTAACTGAGAGAAAAACATGTATAGCATATCTACAACATATTAATCATGGACACAATAATGCAAGCACACAAGAGACACATAGTTTACTTGGGGAAAACCATAAAGGTGAAAAACCCCAATAACTTCCTCAGAGATAGATAGAGCAATGATGCAACCCAAGCATAAGAGATAGACATCTCCTAGCAGCTGCTTCTCCTCCTCCACAAGTGCGCCACTCTCCAAAGAGTGTGTGAGAGAATAGAATGATCAAATAGATTGCCTCCCGCACTCTATTTATACTTGACTTGACTTGCCTAATAACCTTTACTAGGTCGGCCTTAACTTAACCACATAACATAATGCTGACTGGGCCGACACCCAATAGGGTGGTATAATAACCCTTTGACCCACATGGCTGACCCCCAATAGGGTGGTCTAATAACCCTTCGACCCACATGACTTATACAGGGCTGACCCCAACAAGGTGGTCTAATAACCCATCAAGTATAAGTTACGACACTTACAATATAAATGACGACACTTCCGTATAGAGGAATAATACCATCTCTATAGGAGTACAATATACATATATGAAATACATTCCGAAGTTACATATACATCAACACTCCCTCTTAACTAAGAAGGTATTTCTCTACACAAGTCTTCTAGCACAAGTCTTCTTCTCTGGATCATTGTCACTGTATAATTGTCATTGAGTCATCGTCATCGTCACTGCTACTGCTATCTCAATCAATCTCTGAATCTACTCGTCATAGGAATTTCTACAGAGCCAATCCTTTTTCATACTGGATGTAGGCCCACCACCTGCAGGTCTTCATCATCACTGGCCATACTGTGGAATCCTCAGGACTTATTACGTGCATCACAAAACCTCGAAAGAGCATCCCAGGACTGATTACAAGCACACAACTCAACCTATCAGATCTTCCAGGACCTTTTACATGCTACTGCACAACCTATCCATGACCACGGAGTATCATCCTGATACTCATAATCATACTGATCATCGTCCATGAAGCACAATCCAGATGCACACAACACAACACTTACACTCACCGGCATGGAAGGATTTCCTCTGACCATCCGGGAAAGGCTCAACACTCACATCAACGCACATGGGAGAACACATCTTCCACCATGTCGGTAAGGATCTGCACTTACATCAACGCACATGGGAGAACACATCTACCACCATGTCGGAAAGGCTCTGCACTTACATCAACGCACATGGGAGAACACATCTACCGCCATGTCGGAAAGGCATTGCACTTACATCAACCCACATAGGAGAACACATCTACCACCATGTCGGAAAGGCTCTGCACTTACATCAACGCACATGGGAGAACACATCTACCACCATGTCGGAAAGGCTCTGCACTTACATCAATGCACATGGGAGAACACATCTACCACCATGTCGAAAAGGCACTGTGCATCTGTGTCTTCGGAACTTATCACACATAATCCAATTGATTATGTAATGTATCCACCTGATACATATGATCATCCTGATCATCATCATAGCATCATCCTGATGCATATCATCTAGAGTATTGTCCTAATACTCATCACTGCATCATCCTGATGCATATATGGAGCAACATCCTGAAGCTCGTCATCCATGATCATCCTGATCATACAATACATCCACCTGATGCATACATAGTATCTGCTTGATACATATCATCATACATGATCTATCTGATCATACAATGTATCCACCTGATCATACGTGATACATATCAACATACATGATTTACCTGCTCATACAATGTATCCACCTGATACATCTACAGATACATACACATGATCCAACTGATCATATCTAGCATCCAACATGATGCGTACATACATATACATATAAATGATCCAACTGATCATATCCAGCATCCAACATGATGTGTACATACATATACATATAAATGATCCAACTGATCATATCTAGCATCCAACATGATGCGTTCATACATATACATATAAATGATCCAACCGATCATATCAAGCATCCAACATGATGCATATATACACATACAAAGTAGTTCCTGGAGCATCGTCCTGATGCTCATCATCCAACGCTTATATCCACATCCATGGGAAGGATCCTCCTCTCACCATGCTTGGAATGGCTCCAGAAAATGTCTCCATCACTTCTTCCTCGAAGTGTCGTCAATCTGAAGAACACCAAGCCTCTCTCTGAAATACTCGAGCTTCACTCTGGCTAGTGGTTTTGTCAGTACATCTACAATCTGCTCATCCGTCGCAACATACAGGAGCTTCACTGCTCCTCTCTGCACCATATCCCTGATATAGTGATATTTGATCTCTATGTGTGTCGACCTGTCGTGGAACACTGGGTTCTCAGATAGCTTCACACAACTCTGGTTGTCACAAAAGATACCAGTAGCCTCCAGCGGTAGATCAAATAACTCAGATAGTAGCTTCCATAGCCATACTGCCTCACAACTAGCTGAACAGGATGCAACATACTCTACCTCAGCTGTACTCAGTGCTACATAGGACTGCTTCTTGCTAAACCAAGAGATCACACCTGATCCCATATTGAAGTAGCACCCAGAAGTGCTCTTCCTATCTGTAGCACTGCCTGCCCAATCTGAATCAACATAACCTTGAAGGTTAAACTTTTGATTTGCATCATACTTGAGCCCATAATTAACTGTACCCTTCAGGTACCTCAGAATATGCTTTACAGCAACCAGGTGAACACTCCTTGGATCCATCAGGAACTGGCTCAATTTTTTCACTACAAAGCAAATATCTGGTCTCGTGTTTGTTAGGTACATCAAGGACCCAATCATCTGACGACACACAGTGACATCAACCGGATTAGATGAAGCATCACACAGAATCTTCAAGTTTGATGCCATAGGTGTGGCCATGGCCTTACAGTCCATCATCCCGAATCTCTTCAGGATCTCCACTGCATACTTCCGTTGTCCAAGGAAGATACCATCTGCACTTTGCCACACCTCCATGCCTAGAAAGTACTGCATCATCCACAAGTTCTTCATCTCGAACTTGGCAGCAAGCTTCCGTTGCGTGTTGACAATCAATCTATCCTCACCTGTAACAAAACAGGTTATCCGCATACAAAAGTAGTATCACTGGATTGCCTTCCTCAACCTTGTAGTAAAGGTTGGAATCCGCTTTACTCTTGGTAAAGCCCAAGATGGATAGAAAGCTGTCTATCCTGCCATACCAAGTTCTGCACATATATGACTTCCTGTCATGTGTCTCAAAACCAAGTGGCTGCTCCACATACACTACCATTCAAGAAAGCTATCTTGACATCCATCTGGTGTATCTTCCATTTCATCACTACAGCTAGAGCAAGTATTGATCTGATGGAAGTGTGCCTGTTTATAGGTGTAGAAGTCTCTTCATACTCAATCCCTTTTTCTGGGAGAAGCCACAAGCTACAAACTTTGTTTTGTATTTCCCCATGCTACCATCTGCAACATGCTTGATCTTATAGATCCATTTGGAAGTCACAACAAACTTCCCTTCAGGTCTTGGGACTGCATCCCAAATATCATTCTTCATGATCGAATGGTACTCCTTGATCATGGCATTCTTCCCGAATCCTGGGAAATTCAACATCTTCAATATCTTCAATAGATAACTTTGTTGCTGGAACAAATGTTGTAGTCCTTCTTTTGTAGGTGAAGGTATACAATCTTTCCTACAAAACAAGTTAAATTGCATGATTAGAAACATCTCATAGTTTTCATAACAAGTTCTTACTCATAAAGAAATATGTCATACAGTCATGTAATTAATTTAGCCAATGCTTCAATACAACATTTATCCATATCCCGTGACTTTCTAGATGCCTTCCAATCTCTACCAGAACATTGTTAAGAGTGTGGACAACTCCCAACATGTCAGCAAAGAGGTTTCATTCTAGATAAGTAGCAATAGAATGTTATACAGTGCCATAGGCCACTTACCCATTATATGCATATTAGTAGTATGCTGTTCATTAAAGCAATTATTCTAATATGCCAAAATACACAGCCTAATTCTAGGAACATCAGTATATACATCATTGAACAATATTATTTAAACAATCAACTATGCAAGAAATGATAATTCAAATACTTATCTTTGTTTGGTTGTTGGGTGGACTCCCTTTGAATCTTTGCAACCTTTCTACAATTCCATTCCAATGTGGATTGTGAGAAGTGGTCGACTCCCTCTGAATATCTGCATCCTTGTAGAAACTACTGGAGTGTGCTCCCTCTTGATCTTTGCTTCCTGGATTACCTGTCCTTGAACTTATATCCATCCTCGATCACTATGCATGCTTACAAGTATCATTATTGTGATATCCTTGAGATCTCATACATAATCATACATTTATTAGTATATTCTCAATACTATCAAAACACAATAATCTTAAGCATGTATAGTCATGATCATTTCAAACAGAAATAATAAGCATTAGTATTCAAGGACTCTTATGGTTAGTCATGTCATAAATTAAAGTAAGAAACATAATATGCCTAAACCCGTGATTACTCAAACCTATACTTTCATGACTCTTCTGGTTAGTCATATCATCAATTAAGGTAAGAAACATAATATGCATACACCCATGATTATTCAAACCTATGAATAATCATTATCAATCATGCCATGTATACTTATATAAGAGATCCTATCACAAGGTAGGATGCTAACTTGATATAGGAAAAACATACCTGGATTAGTATGTTAGCTAGTTATGTCTAACATACCCACATGATGTCTTCTTGTTCTCTTCAATGACTTGTGCTAGTAACTTGCATATCTTGTAAGTTAACCATTATAGAACCAAGTTATACATACCTCGTAAATAGATCTTCTATGTGATCCATGACAATGGATGAATCTTTGTCTTCATGTCACCATGATCATATGTTCTTGAACTAGAACATGATTTGTCTTTCTTGGTGTACCTTTCATGTTAGTGGACAACATAAACCTCGTACAACACCATAATTCATTAGTATAATCATAAGTGTCAACACCCTAATCAATGAATATCTTCTATCATGCATTCATAATTTTATTAAGGTGATACAACAAGTCTAAATTTAATCAAGATTGTACTAACCGTAATAATATGAAGAAAAATATACCATAAACTTAATCATGAACAAATCTCGAAACATACCTGGATAAGTCATACCCGTCGAGATTGCTTGTAATCTTCTTATGTAAGGCCTTAGCCTCATCTCCCTCTGAAACAGGGACTTCTTCACTTATGCAGGTGACCAATCCATTCTCTTCTAGGATTAACCCATTCCACTTGATTTGCAGGAACTAGATCTGGAACTGGATTAGGGTTTGTCAGGGAAACCCTAAAAATTCAAACTTTGAATTTCAAACTTCTCAAAGGATAGAAAGCTGCGCCTTGATGAGCTGATCAACCTGGTATACTCAGAATTTGAAAATTGCAAAGTTTCACCCCTCAAATTTGCCTTTGAAACTTTCAGATTCACTAGACATGACCCCGAACTAGGGTTTGATAAAGCCCACCCTTCTTCCCAATCAAAAGGTTCGATCCAAATCTCTAAGCTTTTATTTTTCTGAAGAGCTTCCAGCCGTGGTCACAGATTTCAAAAATTCCCATTTTTGCAGAAGCCCTAATTTTCCACTTTTCCAATCAAAGTCCCAAACTAGGGTTTGATCAAGCCCGACCTTTGCCCAACCAAAAATTCTGATCTTGGTCTCTAAATTTCGATTTTGATGAGTAGCATTCAGCCGTGGTCTCCGATTACAAAAATTCCATCTATCTCCGAAACTCTAAATGCCCGAAGCCATGAATGAAGGTGCTAAAAAATAATTCTGTTTTGACAGAAATATGTACCTGGATGATTCTGGTGTAACTCCAAACTTTCCAATCCACAGGGTTTGAAACTTCTACCTGTGGTAGCCCAACCTGTCATATTTCCAACCCCATAGGTTTGAACTCAATTGGATTCTCTGAGAGAGAGTTATGCCAAGTGTCGCAACATGACCTGTTTATGGGATAAAATAGGAGATCGAATTTGTACGGCATGCCACATGTCACTGGTTCAGTTTCAGCCTCTAAAAACGTTACCTGAGAAAGTACATTCTATGTACTACCTGTCACTTTTTACGAAATTTCATTTGGAGCTTCCTAGCCCAAGTTATGACCTTTTTCCTAGGTCACCTGTTTATGACTCAGATCTGGAAGAGGCAAAAACCCTAGATTGTACAGATCATAAAACACAAAGTACAACGAATTAGAAGTTTTCCTTTGGATACAAGGTACATGGGGATCTGATATTTGACCTGTATAAGTTTCAGATCCGAAAAATTCACCAAAATGGATTTATAGCGAAAGTGCTACGATGACTGGTTTTTGCTATATCAATCCCAAGCATCGCAAGTGCAACAAGTGCCATACATGCCATGCCATGCCTTCTTTAAGGCTAGCTCTGATACCATGTTAGTTTTTCAGAATTTACTTCAATCTAATTTAGGATCTTAACTGAGAGAACAACATGTACAACATATCTACAACATATTAATCATGGACACAATAATGCAAGCACACAAGAGACACAGAGTTTACTTGGGGAAAACCATAAAGGTGAAAAACCCCTATAACTTCCTCAAAGATAGATAGAGCAATGATACAACCCAAGCATAATAGATAGACATCTCCTAGCAGCAGCTTCTCCTCCTACACAAGTGTGCCACTCTCCAAAGAGTGTGTGAGAGAATAGAATGATCAGATAGAGTGCCTCCCGCACTCTATTTATACTTGACTTGACTTGCCTAATAACCTTTACTAGGTCGGCCTTAACTTAACCACATAACATAATGCTGACTGGGCTGACACCCAATAGGGTGGTCTAATAACCCTTTGACCCACATGGCCGACCCCCAATAGGGTGGTCTAATAACCCTTCGACTCACATGACTTATACAGGGCCGACCCCAACAAGGTGGTCTAATAACCCATCAAGTATAAGTTACGACACTTACAATATAAATGACGACACTTCTGTATAGAGGAATAATACCATCTCTATAGGAGTACAATATACATATATGAAATACATTCTAAAGTTACATATACATCAACATAAAGGAGTCTTCAATCTTCAAGGATAAATCCTTGAGATTACTATGGAAGACATTTACTTCATTACTGGTTTATCACGCCGAGGAGAGGCAGTAAATTTGAAAGGTGCTTTCTGAGGGGTTGTTTCCCTCTCTATGCAGGATTATGTGAATGCCTATTGTACTCCTGGGATGTAAAAATCTGGTAATCAAGTTCCCATTGCCAACATAGCGAGCTTTCCTCTCAAAGTCATACTTAGTATTGTTACCAGAGTGGATGGTAGTGCCACATTGCACTTGGATACACGCAATCAAATGCAAATAGGATTTGAGTGTATTTGAGGAGTGATCTTTGATTGGGAAAGCGATTTATTGGTGAAATTAAAACACCAATTGACTGAATGTAGAGTAGGGAGGGAAAATGATTTTGGCCATGGAAGCATCCTTGTGTCATTTTTCTTTGAACGACTTCCATGCATAAGTCCCAGGACTACACTCCCACCTTTGGACCAACGTGAACCTTGGTTAGTTCAGAGAAGTTACCTCTTTATGAGACACATAGGTGGATATGTTACCACTTTATTTGATGATGACTTCGAGTCTTGGTGGAGTTGTTAGATTCCTACTATATAGGAGTTCCCTTATGTGGGAATGGATTTTGTGGTGATCCAGACTTGATGTTACCTCCCGCCAGTGCATGGGGGAACATTGGTAAGTTTTTATTTTTTGTTTTATTTGTATTTTTGAAAGTTTATAATTTTTTTATGATGTGAGTATTGAAATATTAACATGATGCAAATATTGGGCCTATACGACTTGATGGTCATCCTAGAGTATTGGTACGTGATCCATTTCCTATTGAGGGAGCTCCAACTATTCTTGCCATTATGGAGAGTCATATTATTGGTTTGACCATAGGAGTTATACCTCTCAGTATAGAGAATATCCCAATGGAGATGAAACCAAAGGTAGTTGGTGTGCCCCTAGTGCAGATTAGGCTACTATGCAAAGTAGATACTTGTGTAGTCTGCTACCGGGAGGCAGAGGCTGCTCATGTAGAGGAGGATTATGATTGATGACATTCTTTTTAGAGACATGTATTTTTTGTACTTAGCGACTATCTACATCATGTAGGGCTGGATGTCCATTTTGTATTATGAGTCATACTAGAGCAGTGTTGAACTCCTATTTTGAACTCAGACCCATTTTTGTACATTTTATCTACTTATATATATACATATAGGTGATGGCTTTATCGACATTATATACAATTTGTACAATGTTTGTTGTTTTATGCTCATGTGAATGGATTATGATACATATGTCTATCAATGGTGTAATCAGCTAACAATCCAGTTTGATGGTTATGTGTCCTTGGGATGTGTATGTAAGTAATAAAATTAAATTCTCTTTCTAATAAACAAATTCTTATTTTTTTTTTAACAACATAGGACAACAGACATGATATACTCCATTTACCTGGGATATGACCAACTGTGAGTCTATGTAGATGGTTATATGTGTAATACTTGAATAATGGCTTCTGACATCAACTTGATTGTGACACTATATTAAAAAATGTTATTTGTTGTCGAGCCAAGAGATACTCCACCGGAACTCATGACTTGGCCTTCCGGGTCATAAATAACCAAGCCGCAGAAGCAATATTCCGGGTGTGATGGCATGCCCCATCCGCATAACCTGAAAACGTTTGTATGTTTGCAGACATCTGCCAAATGCACACAAGTCTAAATTGACCAACTACCGATATAATACAAACCTAAAAGCAAACATTATAGTACATTAATTACAAAAAGACTTACCTAGACACTAGGTCTAAGCAAAGTACTTTTTAAGATAAAGTCCATTTCTGGACCCTATAATGTTTCCATCATAGTCTTCAATTTCGTAGGACCCTTTATCAAGCACTTTCCGAAAAATATATGGACCAATCCACTTTGATGTGAACTTTCCGACACTTAGCTCATCATTTTTTTATTATCATAAAGCAACACAAGATCTCCTTCTGAGAAGATACTTGGACGAACTGCCTTATAGTACTGTACTTTAACACATTTCTTGTGTGCTTCAATAGTGGTGAGAGTGTCCCTCTTATGTTCGTTTAATTGTTCTAAATATATAAAGAATTTTTCTAGTTCGATAGTATCTGGTAAGAGTTCTACAACTAACTTGAGTGATGGAATCTCACACTCCATACGTAAGATAGCCTCGATTCCATGGACTAATTAGAAAGGAGTAAATCCCGTCTCCATCTTAATGGAGGTTCGGTATGCACAGAGATTAGAATAGAGCATAATATGCCAATTGGACTGATGTTTGTTCACCATCCTCTGTAACATGGTTTTTAAAGATGTATTAACAACTTCTACTTTCCTATTAGCTTGAGGATAGTATGGCGATGAGAATTCTTGACAAAAACCAAGTTTATCTGATAGTTCTGACATCATTTTATTTTGAAAATGAGAACTATTTCCAGTCACAATTTCCCTAGTTATTCTTAAACGAGTGATTATTTGGTTGAAAACAAAGTGTGCTACAGTTTCATCGTCACAACGAAATGTTGGCATCGCTTCGACCACTTAGTAAACTAGTCTACGACCATAATGATGTACTTATTACCATTAGTTGATGCTAGGTTGCATGTAGTAAAGTCAATCCTCCACTTGGTGAAGGGATCGGTGGTGATAACTGGATGGAGAGGAGTAGGGTGAGCGCGCATATTTTTAGTAAATGCTTGACAAGGGTGACATTTCTTAATAGCCTCAAGACAATATTTAAATATTGTCGGCCATAAATATACTGCACGATGAATATTTTGGAATGTTTCCATCCCAAATAAATGACCGTCACATGCTCCTCTATGGAAATCATTCAGAACGTTTTCAACTTCTTTGTGAACTAAACAACGTCTTATAATGGTATCAATACCATGATGGTACAATGTATCACCAACAATAACATATTGTCTTGCATGGTGACGTATCTTGCACCTTTGTTCACGAGTAGACCGAGGTGGGATTCTCTGGGTTTGTAAGTATATTAAGATATCACCATACTAGGGGTCATCTGAGCTAATGAGAAATATATGTTCGCCTTTTAATGATGTGTCTTCAATGGATCCCTCATTCTCTCGAGGTAACTCATACATTAATCAAGCAAAGGCTAAAGATTTTTTGGATTTTGCAGAAGCAAAACCTAAATCGAACTCCTATAAGACAACAATCCATCTATTGTATTTTCCTATGATTATTCGTCGGGACAAAATATGTTGAAATAGATTGACATTAGCTATGAGAGTTGTCCTCCTATGCAGAATATAGTGTCTAAGCCATTGGAATGCATGGACAACAGCCAGTGAAAGCTTCTCAACGTGTGAATACCTTAACTCAGGTCTAGCCAAATTCTTACTTAAATAATAAATGACATGTTCTCGATAGGAATCATCTTCCTGAACCAAGACCATACCAACTGTGGACTTGGATGCCGCTATATAAAGAAGGAGTCTCTATTAAGGTCTAGTGGACACAAAACTGTGGAAGACACTAAGGCCTTTTTTAAAGAGTCAAATGATATTTGAGCATTATCATCCCAAATGAATGGGACTCCCTTCCTCAGTAATCGCATGAAATCCTTGGTGAGTTTAGCATAATTAGTGACAAACCAGCGTAATAAATTGCCTCTACCTTGTAGGATTTGCAGTTGATTCAGATTTTACGGGGGAGGCAATTGTAGTATTGCCTCCACCTTAAACGAATATGTCACAATGTTGTCTTTAGATACGATACAACCTAGCAATCGACCTGATTCTACACAAAAGATACACTAATGAGGATTCAAATGAATCCTATAATAACGACACCTATCGAAGACTGCCCGTAAGTGTTTACAGTGATCTAATATTTTCTTAGATTTAGAGGTTAAGTCATCGAGGTAGGCTTCGTTGATCTTATTTATGTCATGGAAGGCATATGACATAGATCTTTGGAAGGTAGGCCCCGCATTCTTCAAACCAAATGGAATTTTCTTATATGCAAATGTTCCCCGAGGGCATATAAAAGCTATTTTGTGTTGTTTTTCGGGGTGTATTTGAATTTGATTATACCTTGAGAAGCCATCCATAAATGAGAAAATATCGTTTCCAACACATTCATAGATAATTTAATCAATGAACGGGGTGGGGAAGTTATCCTTAGGGAAATCTAGGTTTAAAATCCCGAAAATATGTGCACACACTAATACTTCCTTGTTTTTTGTCAATAGGTACCGAATTAGATACCCATTCAGTTAAGGGAACATGATAAATGAAGTTTGCACGGAGCAAATTTTCAACCTCTGCTTTAATGGAAGCATCCTTCCTCATATTAAGTGGTCTAATATTTTTCCAAACAAGCTTAGTATTGGGATAAGTCTTGATTTCGTATTTGAAAATAGATAAGTGAATACCTAGAATTTCTTCATAGGACCAAGCAAAGACAACTCTATACTCTTTAAATATTGTTGTGTATATTTCGATTTCTTCTGGTGAACAATCGACACCAATAAAAACATTTTCTATAATGCTTGGAGTCCTATAAATATCAATAGGGATAGTCTTCGAGATATTTTCCATGTTACCTTTAGCATAAGATTGTGAAAGTGCCAGAGGGATCCCATACCATTCCATGGGACCTGGATTTATAGTTCCTTCAGTGTCAATTCTAAGATCATTTTGGGAAGGTAGGAAAGATGCACATTGGTGCATATCCTTCCAAGGCCTATCCCCTAAAGACATTGCCTCTAGAATTGCTTTGTTTGATGGCAATACAATGTCTAAAGTATAGTGGCATGAAAAAGAACTAACGACCTACACGGGCATCGAATACTGGTCATTTATGTCCAAATTAGAATATAGACCAGTATGGTCTACTTCATTTGAAATTGTAGCTTGATAAGCTATCTTGGCAGTAGACAATGTCGATTTTTCCTGACTACTTCCAGCTTCAATAGTTGGCAATTTCCAAGGGTCATTAGAATATGAAGTTTTAAAATGTGACACCTTAGGCGTGTAAAACATGGCAACGGTAGATATCGCATGTATCGAGGATGCACTTGCATGCAAGTCGGGTGGGGGAAGGTTAAAATTTCCCATGAGTGTAGGATACATCCCCACTTCAACATTTTCGCAATCCTTCGTAGAATGGGAAACTAGGGGTATGCTAGAGCCATTTTGATGATTTTGACCATTGGTACTAAATGATAGTTGATCAATAGTAAGAATATTCCCATTATGAGGAAACTTGATGAATCTGAAAATTGAAGACACCACGACCATCATAACTTGGGTCCAACTCCTCCCTAGCAGTAAATTATTGTAAAGTGGAGAGTCCACTACTTCCACTTCCACAGTAATTGTTTTTACCCTGAGCTTTACTGGAAGAGTTGGGATAATCCCGTGAGGTTTGAATAAGTGTCCATCAAAATCCTTTAGCATTGTGACTAGAGAAACCACGCTAGGTAACCCAATGGCCTTCCAACATGATAAATGCATCATGCAGGTAGAGGCACCTTCATCAACAACCATCCAATGTATAGTAGACTTTCCAAAAACTACATGGATTTGAAAAGTTGCATGATGAGGTAAGCGAGGTTTCCAATTCTTGCAATCAAAGGTCATAATCTAACTATCGAAGGAATCTAAAGCACCTAATGCTGAAAGTACTTTTCTGTGCTATGTTGGACAACTTTGCAGAACCTATAATGTGGACATTGCATACAAAGTTTGTGCCAAATCCTCTACTATGCTATATTGTTGAGCGGCATGTGCATTGGGATTGTACACAACCTTTTTCATGACACCTTTTGGTATCTTAGGCATAGTATCATTTGGTGGATTTTCTATGCATAATGGAGGAACAACATCATCTTTGACGATTTATTTCCCTTTGGATCTAGATGTTGGCGTATCATAAGTTTTGCTTATGGTCTGGAAGTGGATGTCGTGTTCACACATAAAAACTTAGCTTTTACCAAAGTTACCCCCTTGAGGGGAGGCACCCTGATTTCTCCCTTGCGAGGATCCAAGATTTGATTGATCCGCAACAATCATCTATTGTTGTGGCCGAGGAAATGGGTTAGTGAGCACATCAGGTTGGTTGGAACCTTCCTATTGCACCAACAGTCTTTGTGCTATTTCCATGTTGGGAAATTTGTAGGTCAAATGGTCTTCCTTACACAAAATGCAAGGAAAATTTACCTTACCTTGTTCCTTCTTATCCCTACCAGCATTGTTGTTTTGATTATTGTTATTGTTAGTGTTTGCACTGCAATTGTCTTAATTCCCCGACTTTATATTCTTGTTCTTTCTCCCTCCAGGATGCTGGTTGCCCTTAGCACCAATTGTTTGAAATGTCAAGACATCCATGGGAGGGTTGGGGTTGGTGTTTTGTGTGTTCGAAGTAACTTTCGGTGAATTTTGCACTACTAAGTGTGTACCCTGGATAGCTACTCTGGTTGCTGCTGAACCAATCACACCATCAGCATGTGATCCAAGTACCGGTTTCGTTGGATCAATGTATGCTCGAGGAGCATTAGGAAATATCTCATATAGCATTATGGACTGAGAATAAACTAAGTTCAGTTATTGAGATTTAATGATAGCTTGATCTTCATTTGGAACCCCTAAGAGGGCTACATATTTCACAATACATGGATGTAATGAATTAATAAACCAATCCATTAAGAATTCATCGAGAATTTGGGATTTAATCAAACTCCTTCTTCTCCACCATTCATGTATTTGATCGGAGATATGTGTACACTTATGTTGAAAAAATAAAATTAATAATTCAGTACTAGTTTCGTAGCAAATTGGTAATTGAAAGTTTTTAAAGAATGTCATTGCAATAGAATCAAAAGTTTGGAAAGAAGCGCATGGTAACTCAATCTACCATTTTGCTGCCATCCCAATCAAATTCCTTTGGAAGAGTCTGAGTCTAATGGAATAATCCCTCAAAGAATTGGATGAACACCATAGATGAAATGTCATCACATAGTTTGCATGGTATTCCTTAGGTTTTCCTCCAAACTTAGGAATGACATCTAAAGGCAACTTTGTAGGGAGGGGTGGCCAACTAGGGTTATTGAGGACTATATCATTGGCCAATTTTGATAGACTGGGAAAATTTAGAGTAGCCAAAAAGGGCAACTTTGTTTGTGCCAATGTATTCCAAGATCCAGGAGCATTAGGTGTCCAGTAATTTGTGTTCGAAGTGTTGAAAATTAGATTGTATTGACCGAAATTTTGATTGAATTGAGGTTGTGAGAAAGGTTGGTTAAATCATCCTAATATGCCTCCCATGCTTCTTGTAGGTTGGTTTCCTAATAATGAACTGAGTGCAAGGTTTACCATGCTTGGTACACTTGTCCCGGAAAAGGGGATGTTTCCAAATGGAGAACTCTACCCCAATGGGAATCCAATGCTAGTTCCCCCCATCCAAACAGTATTGTTATAAAGAAAGTTTGATGAGAAAGGGTTACTAACACTTGTTCCCCCGATAGGCTGGGAGGGTAAACCCATCCTAGGCATGGTGAAACCACTAGTAGCCCTTAAGACATGGCTGGGATTTGGGTCGGACATAAGTCCACTAGAAGGTACCGAGGGACCACTGTCCGATGCAGTAGTATAAGTTGACAAAGGAGGTATTGTGGTAGGTATGGATTGAAATCCTGAAAATTTCATTCCAAAAGAGAAAGGATTTGTTCCTAGGAAACCGTAAGAAGGTCCTCTGATTAAAATCATGGATGATGATGGAGTCCATCCGTAGCTGAGAGCTAATGATGCATTTGCATCACCTCCTTGTATAATTGTAGCATTAAATATTGGGTTTAGTTCCCTAGTACCTAATGTTTCACCAGTACTGGACATAAGTGACCAATGTAATGAAGGACTTCTAGGTCTGGGAAGATCAAACTCAATTCCTTGCGTATAATTCAGAATTTGTGAAGGGCTTAAAAATCCTGAAGGATCAGTGAGATCCTTTATAGAGGGAAGTTCTAAGTTCTCTTCCAGCTGAGAAGAAACTACTAAGGGAGAATTAGAAATCTACCCTTCAACGTCACTAAAATAAACTTCCTCTGATGAGGATTCCAACTCTGCAGAACTAAAATTGTTTTATTGGTTGGGTTGTTGAATGGTTGGTTCTTAATTCTCTTCCTCTGCCCCCTGAGGGGGTGGACTATTGTAATCCAATATTCGCTTGGGTGCAGGGAATTCTCTATGTTCAGGAGTGTGTCCTCGTAATCTACGAGGTCTACGTAGAGGTTTTTCAACCACTATGGCTCGCAGAAGACTCAAAGGAGAGGTCTAAAAAAGAAAAAACAACAACCATCATACACTAGAAAGTCCCTATCAGATTGAAACAATAAAACAACCCTCACAATGAAAAGCACTTGGTTTCAAGTACCATTCATTACAGAGTTAAATATACGGTCTCCCAAATATTAGCTTGGGATGATTAGGGCCCAAGTCTAATCAGTGAAGATCAGAGAGAAGTTACCAAGGCTGGGCATGTTTCCCTTCTTGGTGTAAGTGATTTTTCATATAAATCTATAAAACACCCTCCAAGGGTACTAATGTTCCAGTCACTAGGTCGCCCAAGGTGGTCGCAAAAAATCCTCTGCTAGCACCTATGTATGACCCTAAAGACAATATTATAAGTGTATCAATCCGTAGACAGCGTCCGGGGGAACAATCATAGGTCGGGATCGTACGTATGGGCAGGATAACTGAGCCCGAAACTATACAACAACACTCTGTGCCGATGAAATTCCCCATGCACATAAAATCCTTGGTTGATGCTCAATTAAGTATTGGAGGGATCTCTCCGCAACTTAACCTCACACGACCTCATGCATGACTCCTATGTTAGAGGAGCTTCCCGGAGACACCCTCACGGTGTTGGATTTCCTCCCTTATGAAATACATCTATGTTTGAACACATTTAAGTGATATTGGAGGAGTTAACTCTCGACTCCCTACCTCCAAAATCCTAGCTTAGCTATTAGGTGTGTTTCTAACTAGAAGAAAACCTAAGATCCTATCTCAAATTCTTTTTGCTTGTTAGGAAATATAATGTTAAGAACTTTCAAAAGAAAAAATTTTCATCTAAAAGAAGTATGAATGCAAACTAATACACTTTTAACCCCTTTTAACTGAAAATTTGTTACACCATCCACCTGCTACAATGCTCTTTTCATCTTTTCAATAATGTCATGAATGTAATTCAAGTTTCAATGTAAAAACAATTTTTTTGTTTTTTCTATGCCAAATAAAATGAAAGACACTTTTTATTTTTTGATATAAAATGAAACTTTTGTGCAAAAATCAAAACAAAATGTAATTTAAGATTCCAAATGTTTTTCAAAAACAAAATATCACACTAAAATCTTGCCAACCGTGCACAAATTTAGTTGACAAAAGATCCAACCTATTTTGCTTTTCTTTTACAATATACAAAAAAAAAACATTAGGAACAACTAAACCTAGGGACCAATGCAAACAAACTTCCAAATCTCTATTATGCAAAAGTAGAAGCGACCACAAACTCAAAGTTTTTCGATATGGTAAATATGCTATTTGGAGGAAAGTATATCACGAGACTTTTAGACTCCACTCAAGCAACCAATCTACTCATCTACACCGTTAAGGCTACATATTTCGCAATACATGGTTGTAATGACTTAATGAACCAGTCCGTTAAGAATTCATCAATAATTTGGGCTTTAATCAAACTCCTCCTTCTTCGCCATTCATGTATTTGATCGGAGATATGTGTATACGTATCTTGATTTTTTTAAAAATAATTCAGTACTAGTTTCGTAGCGAATTGGTAATTGAAAGTAGTTCAAGAAGGTCATTGCAATAGCATCAAAAGTTTGGAAAGAAGCGCATGGTAAATCAATCTACCGTTTTTCTGCCATCCCCGTCAAAGACCTTTGGAAGAGTTTGAGTCTAATGGAATAATCCATCAAAGAGTTGGATGAACACCATAGATGAAATGCCATCACATAGTTTGCAAGGTCTTCCTTAGGTTTTCCTCCAAACTTAGGAATGACGTCTAAAGACAAATTAGTAGGGAGGGGTGGCCAGCCGGGGTTACGGAGGACTAGATCATTGGTCAATTTTGATAGATCGGGAAAATTTAGAGTAGCCAAAAAGGGAAACTTTGTTTGTGCCAATGTATTCCAAGATCCAGGAGCATTAGGTGTCCACTGATTTGTGTTCGAAGTGTTGATAATTAGATTATATTGACCGAAATTTTGATTGAATTGAGGTTGTGAGAAAGGTTGGTTAAATCCTCCTAATATGCCTCCCATGCTTCTTGTAGGTTGATTTACTATTAATGAACTGAGTGCAGGGTTTACCATGTTTGGTCCACTTGTCCCAGAAAAGGGGATGTTTACAAATGGAGAAATCTGCCCCCATGGGAATCCAATGCTAGTTCCCCCCATCACAACAGTATTTTTATAAAGAAAATTTGATGAGAACGGGTTACTAACACTTGTTTCCCCCATAGGATGGGAGGGTAAACTCATCAGGGGCATGGTGAAACCACTAGTACCCCTTGAGACATGGCTGGGATTTGGGTCGGACATAAGTCCACTAGAAGGTACTGAGGGGCCACTGCCCGATGCAGTAGTATAAGTTGATGAAGGTGGTATTGTGGTAGGTATGGACTGAAATCCTGGAAAGTTCATTCCGAAAGAGAAAGGATTTGTTCCTAGGAAACCGTAAGAAGGTCCTTTGATTAAAATCATGGATGATGATGGATTCTACCTGTAGCTGAGAGCTGATGATGCATTTGCATCACCTCCTCATATAGTTGTAGCACTAAGTGTGGGGGTTAGTTCCCTAGTACCTAATGTTTCACCAATACTGGCCATAAGTGACCAATGTAGTGAAGGACTGCTAGGTCTGGGAAGATAAAAATCAATTCCTTAAGTATAATTCAGACTTTGTGAAGGGATTAAAAATCCTAAAGGATCAGTGAGATCCTTTATAGAGGGAAGTTCTAAGTTCTCTTCCAACTTAGAAGAAACTACTGAGGGAGAATTAGAAATCTACCCTTCAGCGTCACTAAAATAACCTTCCTCTGACGAGGATTCCAACTCTGCAGAACTAAAAATTATTTTGTTGGTTGGGTTGTTGAATGGTTGGTTCCTGATTCTCTTCCTTTACCCTCTGAGGGGGTGGACTACTGTAATCCAATATTTGTTTGGGCGCAGGGACTTCTCTATGTTCAAGAGTGTGTCCTCGTAATCTATGATATTTCCACAGAGGTTGATCGACCACTTTGGCTCGCAGAAGACTCACGGGAGAGGTCTAAAAAAGAAAAACAACAACCATCATACACTAGAAAGTACCTATCAGATTGAAACAATAAAACAACCCTCACAATGAAAAGCACTTGGTTTCAAGTACCATTCATTGCAGAGTTAAAGACATGGTCTCCCAAATATTAGCTTGGGATGATTAGGTCCCAAGTCTAATTAGTGAAGATCATAGAGTAGTTACCAATTAGGCTGGGTATGTTTCCCTTCTTGGTGTAAGTGATTTTCCATATAAATATGTAAAACACCCTCCAAGGGTACTAATGCTCCAGTCACTAGGTCCTCCCAAGGTGGTCGCGGAAAATCCTCTGCTAGCACCTGTGTATGACCTTAAAGACAATATTATAAGTCTATCAATCCGTAAACAGCGTCGGGGGGGAACAATCACAGGTCGAGATCGTACATATGGGCAGGGTAACTGGGCCCGAAATTCTACAACAACACTTTATGCTGACGAAAGTCCCCATGCACGTAAAATCCTTGGTTGATTCTCAATTAAGTATTGGAGGGATCTCTCCACAACTTAACCTCACACGACCTCGTACGTGACTCCTATGTTAGAGGAGATTCCCAGACACACCCTTACGGTGTTGTATTTCCTCCCTTATGAAAGACACCTATGTTTTAACAATTTTAAGTGATCTTGGAGGATTTAACTCTCGACTCCCTACCTCCAAAATCCTAACTTAGATGTTAGGTGTGTTTCTAACTAGAATAAAACCTAAGATCCTATCTCAAATTCCTTTTGCTTGTTAAAAAATATAATGTTAAGAACTTTCGAAAGAAAATTTTTGCATCTAAAACAAGCATGAATGCAAACTAATACACTTTTAACCCCCTTTAATTGAAAATTTGTTACACCCTTCACCCGCTACAATTCTCTTTTCATATTTTCAATAATGTCATGAATGTAATGCAAGTTTCAATGTAAAAGCAATTTTTTTTGTTTTTTCTATGCTAACTCAAATGAAAGACACTTTTTATTTTTTGATATAAAATGCAACTTTTGTGAAAAAATCAAAACAAAATGTAATTTAAGATTCCATTTTTTTGTCAAAAATAAAATATCACACTAAAATATTGCAAACCATGCACAAATTTAGTTGACAAAAGATCCAACCTATTTTGATTTTCTTTTACAATATACCAAAAAAGAACACTACGAACAAATACACATAGGGACCAATGCAAACAAACTTCCAAATCTCTATTATGCAAAAGCAGAAGGAACCACAAACTCAAAGTTTTTTGATATGGTAACTATGCTATTTGGAGGAAAGTATATCACAATACTTGTAGACTCCACTCAAGAAACCAATCTACCCATCTACATCGTTTGGGAAGGCTTGATTCTACACTCCACTTGTGCAATTAAGGATTGAAACAACTTAAAACCCTAAGCTTCTACTTCACAAGAAGATAATAAGGATAAAACTTGGAGATATGGAAATTAAAAACCAACAACTTTAACTTGGCAACTTTGGTATAATTCTCAAAAGGTCAGACTAAAAAAATAAAAATGCAAGTTCAATTTCACATTCACAAAGGGTTGTAGCAAATTACAAACAGTCTGCAAGTTCACCAAAAATGGCCCAAGTAAAAAGTTTTAATACAAAATATCTTTCAGATAAGACTCTTTTCTTGACAAGGACTCGGAATTGGCTGAAAGGAAAGGTGTTCAAAAAATACTAGCTTTTATACTCAAATCAAAAGTCCCAACAATCTCAAAAGCACTTCAATTAGGAACAAGGTCAAATCAAAATACTACTTGAAAGGACTTTAAACCCCACATCCATGCAAGGATTTGATTGACAAGATTTCAAGGCAAACAAGGGACTACCTTACAAATTTCAACATTGATCTTTACTAGTCAAAACTTATCATTCACCAAGCATAAAGAGTCTATGTAAACTTGACAATTAGTGTTTGATAAATAAGGTATTTATAAACACATCAAAATGGATGAAGAGGGGTGCAAAACCGCTAGAAGACCTCAAAATATCCTTTAAAAAGCTAGCGGAATTAAGAAAAATACAAGACAAAATCAAAGGTTGAGAAATTTATTTTTTTAAATTGCTACCTATAGAAGCACATGCAACTGTAAATGTTGCAACCTGTGTGTGACACGCAACCGTGCAGACCACCACTTACGCATAAGCATGGAACACACAACTGTAAGTATTACCACTTGTGCATATGTCTTGAAAAATTCAAAAATTCAAAAATCCAACCTAGAACCAAAGGTATGTGATCAAATTAAGCGTTCAAGACTTAGATAGACTCTATAAACAACACAAATCAGTCTTTCAAACTAGAAGGATCAAACATGAAAACCCAAAACAAATAGGATTCTCCCTAGTGGAGTCGCCAATTTTATTGTAAGGAGAACTATCCTATGACTGGGGTGAGGTCGTCGACATACTAATTAAAACAAAATAGACATCCAAAGTCATGCAAACATTAAGATAGGGTTTGGATAGGATGAAAGTTAAACTGGTAGATCAAAATTGTGTACCTTGTTTACGTAGGTTGGTCCAAGCTTTTAGTAACTCTTCAACTTATGAGTCCAAACGTTCAATTCCTTCACCGGTATACCTGCAAAAACATAAATAGTACCCTCCTCAAAAGCTTATGGGTACAACAAAATATCTATGAATTGAGACAAAGATATTAGCATGCATTTGAACATATATACCTATTCTCAATATAAAAATATAACCATTTCATTGAGAAAGATGTAAAATGATATTGGGAAAGAAAATATGTCTTTTTTGATTAATGATCAATATCAAATACAAATATACCTTGATATACTTGGGCACCTTGCGAAACCTTGATCTAGGTCTCCTTGCTTCTCATCTCCACAAACTCAAGCAATCTCCAAATGGGATAGGACAAGAATGTCTCAGTCATATAATCAAGGGGATTGGAGAGAGTCAAAATTCTTCCATCATTGCTTTACTAATGAGCCAAAAAGTCCCCTTCATGGACAACCTTCATTGTTGTTATAGTAAAAGGAGTCAAAACATCGAATGGATAATGGTCATGACTGTTGGGGGAAGTTGTCAAGAACTACCCCAACTGCTTTGAGATTCGTTTTTCTTTTTATTTTTTGAATTTTAATAAGCAACACATGAGTGGTAAACAGTCAACCTGCGTGTAACACAGGATTCAACTCTTTGCAAGATGTGTGTGCAACCTTTTATTGCACATGCAGATGGGTGAACTATTCAACAACATGTAACACGCAATTTGCATGACCATCAACTGCGTGTACGTCAAAAACCAAGATAAAAAAATAGGAATGTTGGATAAACAAAGAATGATTTAAGCCATGAGACTAGGTATCAAGCCAAGGCTCTTCCATACACAATGTCCTTTTGTGCGAGTGACAAGTTTGGTGTCGTCACAGATGGAGAAGTGTTGTTTTGACTTATAACACCTTGTCCTTGGGATGGTCATCCTTAAAAGTTGAGATACGTTTCACCTGTGGTTTTGTAGATGGTTTCTAAAATAAAATGGTCTCATGATTATTATGAAAGAGTTCAAAGATGAAATATTCATATTGGGTGGTATATTGGTATTGATAATGAGACTTAGCAATAACATCATTGGGGCTGATGTATTAATTAGAATGAATAAATATCTTATGCACTAGAATGTATAGTTCTCATATGCTCATATTTTTGTAGAGTGAAGTTATTACTCATGAAGAGGAATGTATATATCTATTAATTTCAATGCATGTCTAATATGAATGCATAAATGGGAAATTGTACTTTCTATGTTTTTGGTAATGTCGTTGTTACTTAGTTGTCTTCTTATTGAAGCTTATGTTATGCTGTATCTTGAATATGAGTTTTGAGTGGACTCTATGCCATACTTCAGAATGAGCATGTATGAAATGTTCATATAGCCAATGAAAAATAGTGTTATGTATCACATAATATAGGCATCTTTTTTCTTATTGTTGAATTCCATATGAAAGGGAGAAACATACTTTTATTATTCCTTTGAAACTTGTCATGTGGATGATTGTGGATTTTCATACAATAGGTTGAGCTTGATTCTAAGTTGAAGTTGTATGAATTGTTGCTAAATCTTTCAAGAATAATTTAAGGTGTCAATCTTGATTGATCCTCTGTGTGATATATGAGACTAATATTTGTATTGACTTTGATAATATTCCATTATTGCATATAAATGACCTTGGATATTGGCTCTAGTTGAAAGGTGGAAGAGAACCACCATTCAATTGGCATTATGGCATTAGAACTTGGATTGGGAAGATTATAATTAGCAAGTGTTGCTATGTAACCAATAAAAATCGTGACTTTATTGAGTGTGACAACTATATGGAAAAAAAATTCTAAATTTAGGCAATGGAAGAAATCCCATGAGAAGAATGGGATGATTGCTCACTAGTTAAAAGCTAAGAATTATGATAATGATTGATCAAATTTGAATTTTCTTGTAATGAGAGAGAGTTGAAATTGAATTTGATTGGTTTTGATTCATTGAATATGTTTGATGGTGGATATTTTAATAAATTTGACTTGCACATGATTGTTATGTTGAATATACTTAAATCTAATTGATTTTTTTTTAGTTATCTTTGTGGTTTTAGTATGATAATTGTATCAAAGAAGGAAACAAAGCAATAAAGGCTGCAGAGTATGATGTTATGCACATTGAAAAAAGAGGTCACGAACGGCTTAAATAGATCATGCTTGAATTTGGACCACCTAGGAGGTAAGACCAACTACTAAGAATCAAAGTGGAGGTTTGTTGAAAATTATCCAATCGAATGTAGAAGTATTCTAGAGTTGGATAAGGCTTAAAGGAAGCTCTAAGAGAGGAAATGATGTGTTGATCTTGGCTGAAAGTGCTCAAGGAATTGGAGTAGCAAATATCATAAATAATAGAATGCAAAGGTATATCAAGGCATCAAATGACGCCGCAAGATGCCAGTAATTGGTTAAAGTAGTAAATGATGCATGTGAACAACAATATAAATAAAGAAATGAGGGAGTTTTCTCACCCTAAAAACTAGATTTTGTTTTGATAAGGAGTTGTATGCATTTGAAAGAGAATTTATATCTTATGTGTATGCACTAAGTTTTGTTACTTGAGTGAGACTATCACAACTAATGATGTATAATTTATATTGTAGAAAGGCCATGGAGTAGATTATTTATGTTGTGGAATTTTGTATAAGTTATGAATTTTGTCATGTCAATATTATAACATTTGAACCAAAAATAATTAGGTAAGAATCACTTTAGTCATACTTTAATATTGTAATTGATATGTTTATGATGCCATTTTAATGCATGCATGTGATTGATTCCTAATGGGGTATGATAAAGGCATGAATATTTTTGTAAGTCAAGATTATTAGTCTTATTGATGCATTCATCCATTAGTATGTCATGATTGAGTTGGTTAAGAGTAGTAACTAGAGAGGATGAGTATTTATATTCAAGTTATGAAATCACATTCCATGTGAAATTGAATGTTATATGAGACAACCATGTATGAGACTATAATATGTTGGACTTGGTAAACACCATATCACTATGCAAGTATCCAATGGTATCCTTGCTTGTAATCGTTGTCGTAGACCATAACATTTTTTCCTACACTGAAGAGCACTAGAGTACATTCCTAGTGTTGTGTTTGGGAATAAGAGAAAGGTGTCCTGATGGTCAGACAAGTAATTGGGAGGTGGCTAGATGACGTGTTGGTGTGTTGTTGAGTCCTACAACTTGTCTTGGTAAAATACGTGAGTTGTGAATATCGTATTTTCAACTCAATTTGAGGTTGCAATGAGTGAAAGTGCATAGACAAACTATGAAATCATATAAATAATAATTATGCATTTGTGAATGCTAGTGTATATGATTGATGCATTAAGTGGATGCATGCTTGTATGGAAAATAAATTATTATATTTGAATGTCATGGAAGGGTCCTTGAGGGATTGTGGAGCAGTGAAAGGAAGGATCTTCCAATACACCTATGGAAATGTTGAGTAGTGAAAGGGGTGGTATCAGTTAGTAAAAAAAATCAATCACCCCACAATGCAAGATATAATTAACTAGCAATCAATTATAGAATATGAATCTAGGGAAGAGTTTCATTATGTAACCATGAGTATTCACGCATTTGTTGATAATGTGTTTGCATTATGTAACGATTATTGTTCTTCTAGTGAATGTATTTCGTTGCATTTGAGATATTGACACTTGATATTTGTTGAACTATTTATGTATTATAATTCTTAGATCACTTCATGAGTTTTTGCAAATGTTGCAATGAAAGGATTATATGCATGGATACTCACAATTTTTCCAGTTGACTGAAAAGTTCAAATTGTAGGTAGAATTAATGGATACGACAATGAGTATAATTCCATATAAATACTAGATTCTACCTCATGCAAAGGCCAAAGATTATGGGAAGGATCTCATACTTGTGAAATATGGTTTTTGTATGAAATGGATTTGGAAAAAAAAATATTATTTGAATTATATGATGATATCTCATGGTAAATGTATGTGTATAATAAATGTGAGATGACGGATCCATCTATTGAGGATAGATGGTGGCTACTTAAATATTGCAAGCAAAAGTGGGGAATGCTACTATAATGACACTAAGACCCTATGAAATTCCTTGATCACCATGAGCTATGCTATATTCGAGTTTACCAATGGGATGCCTTGGATGTAAGACTCTATAATCCAGAGCTCTCCCTATGCAATAAATCCTTAGTAAATGATGGATCACCTGAGGGACTGCTTAGAAAAGAAAGGGGTTCCTAAGGCTAGATGATGAATGACTAAACAAAAGAGGAAACTTGAATGAATCTATTGTGAATATATTCATGTTATATACTAGCTAGGATCAAGAAGACCACACACACACACACACACACACACACACCTTGGGTGTGTTAAAGAATACAATGAGTTGGATCTCACCCGTGGTATCCATATGGAGCAGAGATATGTTCATATAGATAAGTATTGGTTATGTTTGCATACTTTATATTTTGTTATGAATATATATGCTTTGATTATGAAACTTGAACCTTTATTAATGGATTAAGTGTTTCTTGAAATGGCTATGATAAGCATGTTTTTCCTTTGATGATTGTAATAGGCATGTGCTAAAAGTCCTTGGAGGTATTCCAATTTAGTACAAAATAATGATTGAACACTGTTGTCCAAGATAGTCAGTTGCAAGACACCATTGCCTTGAAGAAAAAAGCATTGCATGTGCAACTAAAAAAAAATACATGGGAACCTTTCTAAAATGAAGATAACATTGATAATGGTGTTATTCTAAGGGGAAGGGGAATGTAATACCCCAGTCTCAACCCTTTGAACTTGATATTGTGTTGATGGGTCAAAATGAACAATGCCAACAGTAGGGAAGGTATGCGATTGCAGGCCTCAAGTTAGGCTCGGTCATTGTGTGATACTTTCCAACTGGTATGTGGGCTTAGTTTCCAATAAGGTTAAAGTTGAAGTAGTTTTGTTTTCCAATTATTTTGTAATAGATAATCTAATACATGCTAAATTAATCAAATTAATCAAAATGAAAAAAAAATTAATATATTCTAATAAAGAAAACTAAACCTATCCTGATCAGGAGCTTTACTTAGAATTTAAACAGACGCGTAGTAAAATGATAATATTGCAAAAATAGAGAAAATAATTTCTACAATCAACAATATACTAAAGCACAAATGTAACATAAATAATAAATAAAGAGTTATCTTCTTAATTATGCACACATTGCATATACATCTGATTGGCAAGGACGATTAAATTCTAGAAATGAATATAAATTACACAACGCTGAGAAATAATTCATTAGGATCTACACAACCATAATTAACTACACAGTAATAACTTTAAATAAATAATTACTACAAGCATTACATGCATAATATGGAATCTCACTATAACTATTGAAGAGTTAAACTATGCATCATTAAACAAAACACAAAAAAATTCTTATTCAATTAATGAAACACAATCAATATACATTTACCAAAATATGAAAGATGAATCTTTTATATATTGGGATGCAAAATATCTCCACCCTTGACTAATATTTGGGACCCCATTAGGACATCGTACTTGTTGTCGACGAGTTACCTGTTAATTGGTCAATCTTCTTTGTTGATTTTTGTCGCATGCAACACATTATGTTTGATCCTACATCCTTGTCAGAATCCCAAGGATCTACACCCACCATGCCCCAAATGGATACTGGGGGAAATCACACCCCACGATTGCATACTTATGGAATTCCCTCGGTAAGTATGCCAATCCCACCACCCAGTAATCCTATCACTAGCATGACCATGACTAACACTTCAGCGCCCACCACTAACTTAGATCCTAATCCCGGAATCACGTTAGCTTCATCTTCATGTATCCCTAATGGTGGGTATTCTCTACTACTGGGGTTCCCCTATGGTTGGGTTGGTCAATCCCATACTACCTACATGGATGGAAATCAACAAAATCCTATTGGTATTCCCAACTGTCATCCAGGTTCTGTTTTTGGGGGTAATCCTTCACATGGGAGTGTTAATGTTCATGGAGAAAACTCAACACCTTATAATAATACTACCACATAGGATTATCCTCCACCAATGGGAAGAAACACCCTAGGGGGTCATCCTCCACCAAAATCTATCACTATGCCACCATGGGGAAATCATCCCTTTCAAAAATGGTACAATTCTTGGGGGAAATACACCGCCTATCAACCTCACTTCGCAATGGATTGTTTCTTTCCATGAAATCAATCAACCTTTTTGGGGTCCTCTTCCTTCAAGAGGTAATCCACCCTAGAATGCCAATAAAATCCAGGGGCATAATACTAATCAATGGGCCTATCAAGCCCTGCACATGCATAACATGACTTTGACAGCTCAAATAAAATCACCATTTTTGGCCACATTAAATCTACCGAATTTATTCCAGCTAACTAACGATCTTATTCTACATATAAATGGGTGGCCCACAACGCTAAGAAAACTTCCATCAAACATACCCAAATTTGATGGATGACTAGGAGAGGATCCATCTACACATTGATGACTTTTCATCTATGATGTTCTTCCAATTCCTTAGTCAAGGATAGCATTAGTTTGCATATTTTTTAGCGAAACCTCATAGGGAGTGTTGTGAAATGGTACATAGAGATTTCTCATAGCACCTTTACGGATTTTTCTTCAATAGAAATGGTCTTCTTGACAGATTTTCTAGTTTCCTATCCACTATGAGACATGTACAAAAGTTTTGACTTCTCTTTGAAAAACCACTCCTACTCATATCTCTTATCATACTCATGAGTGGTGGAGGCATTGTAAACTTATCAAAGCAATTGTCCTAGACAAATTCTTAGCAGACTGGTTTGTGAAATCATTGTTTCCTAGTCTTGAAAAAGACATGGCTATGTCAGGAGCCCTAACTAAAGAACAAGTCATCCAGAGTGCACAATAAATGGTTATGATATATTCTCAATCCAACACTCTCTATGATCTAATCCTACATGTTGGACGACCTGCAACAGACCCAATTAGGGCACCTCAAGGACCTCATGCTGACTGCGTGATCAATTCTGTTAATGCACTTGATCAAATTACCCAACAAATGGGACAAATGTATGTTTAGAAAACACAATCCATAACTGGACAAATTGTGCAACAAAACACAACTTCTACCCATACCTTTGACATCCTTATAGTCCAAGCCACAGACCCCAAAGGAAAGAGTAAGAAATCCACGAAGAGGCAAAATGCTACTCATAATATGGGAGTTTCTCCCAACCTAAATCCTCCGACTGGGTGAACTCAAGAAGGACAAAATTTTAAATTCCTTTGTAAAATTTGCCAAGGAGATCATCTAACCCACCATTTCCCTCAAATGGATGAGATTCATAGGATTTTTGGCTCAATGGGGGGCTCCACAACAACCCACTTATATGTTGACTCAGCCATTCTTGTAGCAAAAATGTCATGTCCCAAATTTATCATTGGGTCACAATGGACTAATCCCATTGGCCATATTCATGAGAGTTTATCAAATTGATGCTAAAGGTCAAATAATTGCCAAGGAGGAAAATTACTAGTTTCCGAGGTTTGGGGTGGAAGCTTTGGGATTTGGAGTAAGGAGGATAATAAATGATGTTTGAAGATTAGAATGGAATAAATATTTAATAAAGGAGATAAATAAATATATACAAGTGAAAATCAAAGTGGCATTTGATCATGAAGACGCATGGAGGAAGTGGGACCCACATATGGCTAGATTTCCCCACTACACTTGGCATCATTTTCTCACCAATTCGAATTAAAGGTGAATGGTAACATACTTGGGGGAGTTCAAAAGGTATTATTCATGGCATGACTCATCCAAGGTCGAAATATAGAGGAAGAGTAACTCCCATGGAAGAGGAAGAGGCAATTTGGAGCTAGTGGGACACTTGGGCCAGATTCCCTAGCTCTATGACAACAATGATGAAGATGCTATGACACCTATGACACAAATCAGACCCAAAGGCTGACATATGACATATATGACATGTCAGGGTTAAAAATAGCCTCCAAGAGGGCGCTCAACGGAGTTAGGGCAGCTAAGATGCTTCCACATGTGATTTGGTGGAAGTGGGAGACTAGGAATTGTTGTACAAGTGGCATTCTTTGGAATCTCTTCCCAACTTAAGTTGGCATGAGTCTCTTGGAAGGAATTCGACCCATGGATTACATTAGAATTTTATAAAAGTCACGAAAAAAGAATAATAGCATCTTTTTATCATTTGAGAAATTTGCAATTGCATTTGTGAAGAGGGAGAGCTAGTGGATGACTAGTTTCTTTCCTTAGCCAATTTCGAGGGTGAAAGATTCCCATCCAAGTTGGTAATTGGAAAGGCCATTCAGAACTTTAATTTGGAGCTTTAATGGAGTATTTATTTTCAGGTGTAAGCTACAGGGCATCTCATGGTTTCTTCTAGTGCAGCTCACTCTCTCAACGATTTCCAGTTTTGATGGCATAGTCTCGCTCCTTGAGGGAGGGCGTTTTTGGTGAGCTATTGTACTCTTTGGGGGAGATTCTAATACCAAATTTATTATATAATATGAATTAAATACTCTGTTCTTCATCTCTAGAAATTTTTAGGTCGAAATTCCAAGTAGAAATGTATAAATCTCATTTTTAATGAAAGAATAGTGCCATTTCCCCACTACCTTGTTGTGAACCAATGTAATGTTGATGGATTCGAATGGATAAGTAAAATACTGATGGTTTATTGATGAATGGTATTTTATTTATGTATTATACAAGTTTCATGTTCAGCACTTAAGCCTTTGAAGTCATTTTACTCAGTTTATTTACATTTGGAGAAGATTTGGTGCCATTTCCCCAAGGGTCAAATTATTGATTTTTGCTGCTCTTTGGGAGAAGGTTAGAACAGACTTAATAACTTATTAATGGTGCACATGAGACCTAAATAATGTCCCTTAGACATATCCTACCTCTTTTCATAACTTCGAGTGGTTTTGGAGGCATTTGGAGAGCCATTTTCAGAACTTACCCTAGGGGGATTTGAACCTCAAATTGCTATTTAAATTCCATACATGTACAGAATCTTAAATTTTTTTTCAGAAGTCTATTAATGGTCATAAATCATCCATGGACATCATAATCAAGTACAAATATCATTCATACACCTTCCTTGAATATTTGAAGGCATTTGGAACCAATTGGAGACCTAGAAACCAATACTAGTCAAATGGAAATTACTAGTAAAGTTCCCTACTTTGGCCAGAATTGAAAGAGGATTTGCAGAAGTATTTTAAAGGTACAAAGGCATCCCTGAAACACATATTTATGTTCTAAAATCATCCATATACCTTCTCAGAATATTTGGGACCATTTGGGGCAAATTGGAGACCTAGGCATCAAAACTAGTCAAAGGTTGAATTTGGGGAAAAAGAGAAAAATTGGTCATTTTTATAAAAATTTTAAAAATGGTGATTGCAAAAAATAGATGATTTCTATTGCACCAGGTAATCTATGAGGAGGTAACCATATTAATTCCCCACCAAGGGGTAACGTACCCAATTCCAATGTCTTCATGTGTGAGCATGACATCCATATACAAACCCATGCTCATTCTTATAATGCTCCTGGAACTAGTTCAGATCCTTTGACTTCACAACCAGTGGTTCTCTCACAATCGAGAAACCAACTAACGATACAATTCCTCTCCCCCCCTAAGGGAGTTTTATGCAAGACTACCCACAATTCCAATGCTAGAGTTGCTCATAATTACAATATTGTTGAGGATTTATCTCAAGCACCATGTGCCATGTCGGCCTTGTAAGTATTGTAGAGTTTCCAAATGCAGAGAAAGATGTTATTATCTACTATCGATTTTGTCGAATCCGATACTCATCTAATCACCTTTGAATTAGACCAAGCCACCTGTAGGATCCATTCATAGATATCCTTTTAAATCAAAGTAACATCTTATGGTAATAATATATTTTGAACCATTGTAGATGAAGGGGCCTAAACTTGTGTCATGTCATTATCATGTTGGAAAGCATTGGGATCACCAACATTTTCCCCATCTCGTATTATGTTAAAGGCATTTGATGTTCATTCATTCCAACCTCACAGACTTATTGCTACTTTCCAAATTGAATTGGGTGGTAAAACAATTATCGTTAAATTTGAGGTAGTAGATGATCCCATAGATTACAATCTTCTTTTGGGACATAGTTGGCTACATGCTATGATGATGGTAGGGAGTGAAACCAAAGGATCAAAGTGAAAAAAAAAATGAATATGAGTTAGGGTGCCTACGATTTCATCAAGAAAATGGGGGAGGGTGGTTGCAAGTGCAACACTTGTTGCCACATTGGTAGAATCCATAAACTCTGAGTACAAATTGAGCATGCGTTCTTGACCTAGACAGTTACTTTAACTAGATTGCATGGGTCCCATTGAAGATAGCCTTGGATTCACTATAGAGTACAAATCATTATAGCATTCATTTGTTAGTTATTCCTGTTTAGCCAAAAGAAAATTGTGTAAATCCCAGTATTAAAGATAAGCTATCAAGATGAGTGTAATAATTCCCTATATTCATGAATACCCTTTAAGTAACCTTTGTATATTCAAGATAATAACAACAATGGGTAACCCTAGATAAAGTTCATAGTAATTTTCCAGGAGCTAAAGTACGAGGTTCATTTACCAAGCTTATTTCCTTATGTGATTTGCTTCGGCATAGCACCATAAGGTAAGAAGCCAAACTTAAACAAGTGCTGATGTTTGACACTCATCTCTTTTATTATAGGAATGTATCAGCTGCCTGCAAGCGTCCATAGCCTCGATAGAGTTTCCTCTAAACCCATTTTACACTTGAATGCTCTTGTCCCATTCTACCATTTTAGTCTTTTTGTGCGTATACACAATTTCTTAATCTCTTAGATATTTTTTCTACTTTGTAGGAATTGGATGGGGGAGATGATTCAGTAAGCCCCTTCAAGGCATGGGATAACATATAGAGTCATTTTGATTTCTTGTGCATTGTAGGTCTCGAGTTCTTTCCATGGGATGGCCTCTTGATTTCATCACATGATGTATCCATTTAAGTGTGCGGAGTGGGAAAAACTCACTAGAGAAAAATTGAAAGACATCCATGGTTTCATTAAAGCCTACCCCTTTTCCAGCTCATGAGTTCTCACCATGACCAGGGTATTAGTACACACTTCCAGATAACTTGTAAAGATGTCTTAGATGTAGTGCTTTGGTTTTAGTAGACAGGGTAAAATCCTCTCAATGATACTACTTGGAATTTCAATTTTGAAAATGACCACTAATAGTGAATCACAAGGCTAAGTCCGTGTTCCCCACACATATGTGAGTATTAGCATCTATCTTGAGCTAGATTGCACTTAGAATTCAAAACATGTAATGATAAGAATCCATAATTTCCCAATTGTACTCTAATTATCAAATTTAGCACCACTTGAAGGACAAAGCGTGGTTGGTAATATAGTAAAAGAAGAAAACAAAGCTTAACAAAGATAGGTATATACAAACTGAAACAAAAAAAAAAGTTTATTTATATACAAGACTGATTCTCTCAGCTTGGATACGTGAAGTACTGCTTCAAGACTTGGCCATTGACATAGAGAGGATATGAATCTCCCTCTACAGTCTGAAGTTTTAAAGTACCAAGGCTAAGTTTCTCACTGCAATATTCAAGTAAGGACCAAGGCATAGCTATTGAAACATCGCATGATTTCCCTTGTCCTCATGTGGCTTGTCCCATTTCAGGACCAAATAACCGAATTTGAAATATTTATTTCTAGCATGACTCAGATCAAACCACCTTTTGATAATCTGTTGATGCACAATGAATTTCTTCATGTCTTTATCCCTCTCCTCCTTAAGCCTTAATAACGTATTAATTTTGCTATGGATTATGCGATAATTAGAACCTCTAGAAGCTTGGGGTAGTTGTAAGGAAGGAAAAAAAAGTTTGGGGGTAAGATAGCTTCCTTCCCATATACAAGGGAGTAAGGATACGTTATTAATGAGTTTTTTGGTGTGACCCTATCATCTTAGAGAGAGTTTGGGATATCATTATGCCAATTTCTTTAGTTCTCAATGACATTTTTCTTTAGGATTTAGATCAAGTTTTTGTTTGTGGATTTAGACAACCCATTCTCTTATGGATACAAATTGGATGAGTAATGTAATTTAATCCCCTTTTCTAAAGAAAACTCATTCAATTTCAAAGGCAGAATATGTATCATTATAAAAAAAGAGCAATTGGAACCCCAAACCTGGTAATGATGCACTCCTAGAGGAATTGAATGAAATCATCTTCATTGGCCTTGCACAAGGATACAACCTCTATCCATTGTGTGAAGTAGTCAGTGGTTTTTAAAATGTACTTGTGTTTCCTTGAGGAGTTGGGATTAATTTCACCAATGATATATAATCCCCATTGTTAAAATGGTTTTGCAATGACCACAGGTTGTAATGGGAAGGAAAGCTTCTTTTCTCTCCCAACACTTTTCTGACAAACAACACAACACCTTCCGTAGGAATGGGCATCTCTTAACAAGGTAGGCCAATAATAATTGGCTTTCAATTTTTTTTGTAACGTAGTTTCACCCGTGATGTTCCCTAGTGGGACCATCATGCAACATTTCCGGTATCTTTTTTGCATCATTATTCTCGAGACATCTTAATAAGGCTCCAACATAATTTCTATGAAAAAGAATGTCATTAACATTACGATACTAGGATGATTTGAGCCTAAGATACCTTCTCTACTTTGCATTCATGTGTTCAAGAGCTATGCCATGCCACATGTATTGTTGTAAGTTGTGCTACTAGGAATATGTGACAACAGGAACATACTGGGTATCCTAGGTGCAAAGTGAGACTTCAATTTCCTAGCCACCTTCCTTTTCATTCGCAGAAGATTCAGTCAACAGTTTGCATAAGTATTTTCTTTTAATGAATATTGTGGTTGGCTTGAATGCTAAGTCATATTCCTACATGGTAGTAACCCAGATGTCTCTTCATTCACCCAACTCCTTTTGGACAAAGAGTGATCTGACAACTGGATGCAAAATAGTGAATTTGATCCTATTTTCAAGATGTAGGGCATGAACTATTTGATTACCTTGAAATCATCGCAAGCTTGTTTATCAATATTCAAATAATTCAATTCATCTCCATGTATTCCAATGCTCATAAAATATGCATGAAATTCATCCCCTTGCTCTCCTTTCTGAGTATGCATTGCCAAAAGGGAATGGTCGAACGTGAAGGTATATATTAAGAAACACTTCTTGAAAATATAGGTTGTGAAAAGATGGAGTAGTGGCTACATAATCCTTAATATTTTGGAAAACATCCTTTTCTTTAGCATCCCATTTGAAATATGTGTCCTTCTTGATAATTTGTTGTAGGGGTTTGACTATTTCAACAAAATTCGATGCAAACATGCGAACATAATTTACCATACTCAGTAAAGATTACATTGCTTTCTTGCTATTGGGCATATGGATCTATGCAATGACTTGTATTCATTCAGGGTTTACATATATCCCTCCTTTAGAAATGATGTGTCCCAATACTTTCCCCTATGACACAACAAAGATGCTTTTTTTAAGATTTAATGATATTCCATACTTTCTGCATCTTTCAAAAATTTGTTTTGGATGATGAAAGTGATATGCTATGTTCTTAAGAAAACTATGAAATCATCAAGGTAAACAACAACGTTGTGTCAGATCAATCCTTGGAACACTATGTCCAAAACACTTTGAAACATGGATCCTGGGTTTACTAAGCCAAAAGGAATCCTTCAGAAAGCAAAAGTTCCCCATTTCATCCTAAATGTAGTTTTTAAACAATCATTCTCGGCCACTAAGACTTGGTTATAACCAAAAAATACGTCTAAAAAAGAAAAAATTTATGTGCCTGAGACGAGTTGTAAGATCTGTTCCAGGGAGGAACATGGTAATTGTATTTGCCATATGCTCGATTCAAATTCCTGAAGTCTATACATAGTCTAATCTCTCCCGAATTCTTTCGTACCTAAACTAGATTGACAACCCATTCTGAATGTCGAACTTTGAAAATAATCCTTGCATCCAATAACTTCTTTAGTTGCTTTTGAATCAGTGGTTCCAGGTTCAGGTGCACCTTTTTGAGTTTTTGCTGAAATGGTTTGACACCTGTTTTCAAAGGAATGGCATGTTGACTAATTTGGGTGTCGTATGTTTTTAATTCATCATAAGTCCATGCAAAAACATCCACTAGTGGATTTGAACCCAAAATTCGATGACAAAATCCGATGACCTCCGACAAAAAGGACTTTGTCGTCGGATTTCACCTTCAAATTTATGAAATTCGATGAGTTTTTTAAAAATGATACAAAGTTACGTTGAATATCCAACCAAATTCTGACGAAAATTGACCATTGCCAAAGGATATCTGGCTTAATATTGCCCTAGTATGGTGACACATACAACTGATGGCCACGAAGTCGATTATCCAACGATCAACACTTAATTTAAGGTTGGATATATTAGATGTGGACGTCAGATCACCGATGACCGTTCAATGCAAAAATTCTTGCCATCCGACGTTCTTAGCTGTCGGTGGTATGGCATAAACGTCAGGTACTTTAGCCTGTTGAAGTTGGATAACCGACGAGATCAGAATGCAAAAATGCCTGCCATTCGACGTTCTTAGCCGTCGGTAGTATGGCAGGAACTTCGGATATCGGCCTAGTATGGAAAATATCTGACATCTATTATGTTTGTCAGAAATACGACGATATGGAATATTATAAAACCTATAAATTCTGAAACATTCAGACATGTTTGCTATATAAGTGCGCGATGGATTGCAGACTGTTTTGCATTATTTCTCTTGTTTTTGTGATTAAAGCAAGCAAAGTGTGGAGCTTGATTTTCTAAGATCGATAATATTCATTCAAGCTCTTTAGAAGAAAATGTCAACTAGCAATATTCCTGAGATGGAGGAATAAAATCGACAATTGCTTGCTAGATTGTGAGAAGGAGTTGAAAGAAGGGGTGATGGGAAATGTTATTGTCCATGTAGTCAATGCAGGGGGTTTAAGAGGAGAAGAATTTTGATCACAACAAACAGAAAACATTGTAGGGAACATGGACATGCTGAGGGGGGACATGAATATCATCCATTTGTAAGTTTTGCATTATATATGTTTTTATTTTGATTGCTTTTGTAAATGTATGTATTATTTTAATATTTCTTATATTAACTTTTATCTATTGATGGTTTCAATAGATTGGGACTAGAATGGACAATACATATTATTTTAATATTTAATATTTATTATATTATATTATTTTTTTCTTGTGTGCATGTTGAATCTAGTGTATAGTAGAATAACTCATTTATTTGTTCGTTAGTGAGAGTAACCCACTCACCGGGGAAAGCACTTAGCTCTCTATATTTGTGTCACTTTCCATCATAATAGAAATAACGACTATATTGGCATGTTGTTTCTCTTCTATTTTCTCTATAGAAACCATAGCATCATTTATCTTACCTTAGTTTATAGTATGGAAAATTTTGAGTTATATTTGAGTAGCTTTGCTCAGTAATTGGGTCAATTTTTATGTTTCTTGGAAAGTTTGGATGCACCTATTTGACCAACAGGTCAATTTTTTACTTCTTTTATTCCAAAATCATTGATGTTATTGCATTTTGCGTTTGAATTTCTTATATTAACTTTTATCTATTGATGGTTTCATGTAATTATAAAGGGAAGACATCCTATTGCATTTCATTCGGAGGAAGTGCTTCCAGAACAAGTACCGGAAACATGGAGCTATGAATATTAATGGAGAACAAGTTAATGATCATATTGAAGAATATGAAACATATTGATAACATAGTTGAAGATGATGTTACAAATACTTTGATCCATGATTCATCTAATGTTAGAATGGATGAGGATGATGATGATCATTTTGATGATATTCATGATATACCTCTTCTTGAGAAGGCATACGAACCACTTTATGAGGGCTCTAGGACAGATCTTCTCTCTGCTATATTGTTGATAATGAACTTGAAGGTTATGAATGGTCTTTCAAACATATCAGTCACACGGATGTTAAGGTATGTAATACATTCCATCACATAATATATATGATTGACTAATAATTTTATTGTTAATTCATAAGTCAATTTAACACGGAATATGAAATGTGTTTCATTAATATTATTTCTATATTATATTAACTAGTAGATTTTTATTTTAATTTGGTGTAGCATGATAGGTGAATATTTGTTACCACTGTCAAATATTTTACCTCGCACATATCGAGATCTATCTGCCATCATGAAAAAAATTGGAATGTATTATGAAGCAATTCATGCATGCCTCGATGACCATGTTCTATATCATAATCAGCATGAATTTGCAACAGAATGTCCTGAATGTCATATCAGTAGATATCGAACAGATCAAATAACAAAAAAGGTGCCTCGCAAAGTTCTACGTTATATTCCCATTATTCCATGTTTGCAACAACTGTTCAGGTGCAAAAAAATAGCGCAGTTTATGGATTACCATGCATGGAACAGAAGTCAAGACGACATTATTCGGATGCCTGTAGATGGGTCTGCATTTAGAGATATGGAGGAAAAATGGCCTCACTTTAAAGAAGAATCTTGTAATCTTAGGATTTCTTTGGCAGCAGATGGTGTCAATCCATTTGCATAGATGAGATCTATTTACTCCGTGTAGCCTATTTTTGTTATCAACAATAACATTCCTCCATGGTTGTCAATAAAGAGGGAGCACATAATGTTGTCGATGATTGTTCCAGGTTTATTGTGTCTACATTTTTTTAATGTAGTGGTATCTCATTTATCATATTTTGTCGCATAATGTCATATATATATTTAATGTTTTTCTATTGTACAATATGGTTTATATATCTAAATGGTACGTCACATAATTATATTTTTTATATGTTCAAATCAATCAGGTAAGTACCAAGTCAAAGATATGAATGTATATATCGAACCTCTTATTGACGAGCTACTAAAGTTATGGAATGGCATCACTATATATGACGTATCTAGACCAATACGACAAAGGAAATTTCAATTCCATGCAATGCTTGTATGGACAATACATGATGCCCAAGGGTTAACCCATTTTTCTGGTATGTAATTATAAGTTCCACTTTATTTGCATTTAATTTTATGAACTAGCTAGTTAATATACTACGCACGCATGTTTTTCTAAATAATCAAGTCATTTTGTATAGAATTATAACTGATCACATAGATATTCCATCTCTTTATGTAGGTCTTCAAACAAAGGGGAAATTTGCATGTCCAACTTGTGGTCCTAAGATCAAATCTCGTTGTTCAAAAGGCTCAGGAAAGGAGGTGTTCGATGAGTATAGGCACTTCCTCTCTAAGAATCACAGGTATCGAACTACCGAAAAACATCTGTTCAATGGAAAGAAAGAGACTGCATTAAAACCGTAGAGAATGACACCTCACCTATGGAAGTTGCAATATAATAGAAATCGTCAAGGTACGTATGAATCATCATATTTGAAATGTTATATTGTATTTTTTTTATTGTGTGTTATTTACTATAATTGACATTGATTTATGTAATTTCATGATTGTCGTTCATGTGATCATGAAGGCATTAATGGGATTCCATGAGGAATGAAAAGTTATCCTAGACAATTTAGTAGGTTTCCCTACTATGAGCACCGGCAAATTGCTCATCTATTTGATACAATGCATATCAGAAAGAATGTGACTGAAACATTATGGCGAATATTGGATGGAAGGAGTGACAAAGAAAAAATTGTCAAAATTTGCAAAGACATTCAAGATAGCAACCATGCAATGAAAGACGTCATTCAATTTCATAGCAACGGAGAGAAAATTAATATAAACTCACTTCCATGGATGTTAACGGACCAACAAAGTAATGTTGTAAAAGAAGTCATTCGAAAAATTAAATTTCCCATCGGATTTTGTGCGAACATGAAGAATATCATAACAAAGAAAGGTGATTTCGTGGGGGTGAAACGCACGATTGGCATGTCTTCATGAAGGTAATTATTATGGTATGCATTTAATTATTATTTTTTTCCTATTCCAGTGAATATGGTTGGTATTTTTGTTTGTCTACTCTTTGTTGATAAAATGAAACGATTTTTATATTATTGTTACAGTATGTTCTACCTCTCTCTATCCCAGACAACTTCAACAACAATGTCAAGAAAATAATATATAGTCTCTGGAAATACATGAGGTAAGTGGTGATTTTTTCCATGCGCTTACTAGTGTTTGTTTAATTCAGCATAGAACTTATATTTGATTTTCGTTCTCTAATTCATATTACATAATATAATGTTTTTTTCCTTTAATCTCTTGATTGGGTTGTCATGTCACTTGTATATGGTTGTCATCTAAAGAATTCCATAAAGAAGACATAAAGTATTGGAGGAGAGAAATTCCTCGTCTCATGTGTGAAATGCAGAAGCATCTACCTTTGACATTTTTCAATGCACAGCAACACTACCTCATACACCAAGTTGAGGAGATTGAACTGTGTGGACCTGCGCACTCAAGTTCCATGTGGATGGTTGAGAGGCACTTGAAATTTATGAAGGGTTTGGTCAGACAACGAGCATATGTTGAGGGTTCTATGATGGAGGGATATATGGTATACCAAAAGATGTTGTATATTAGTGAATATCTTCCTATATTAGAATCAAAGGTCAATTTACGTCGCATTTTTTATCCAGACTCCAATAAATATTTCAAAGGGGAGTACCCGAAGGGGAAAGGTAGATCGAGGAAGGTGAAAGGTAATATAACACATTTGACTATTGATTTTTATGTATATATATCATACATATTCTATTTTTATATTCAATATTTTGCATCAATTTAGAGTGTAATAATATACTTTCATGTTAAGTGACTATACATTTGTATTCAATTTTAATTTTATTGTCATCAAACAACTAGTCAAGAGTGGGATGCAATTCATTTATACATCGCAAACAATCTTGACTGGATGAAGGTATGGATCGAATGATGCGAACAATCTGGTCATGGAATATCATGGGAAGGTGTGGCTTTATTGGTTAAAGCTGCACATCGCAATGGAGATACCAATATAACACAAAGGGAAATCGATTTAGCAAGAGGTTTAAAAGATAAGTAGGTAAGCATATTAATCAACCACGCTATTTATTTTTCTGTAAAAAATATTGTCGTTGTACACGCTGATAAACATGCACTAGTTAATTATAATAAATATTGGATCATTATTTAATCTTTTCCTGTATGGCTTGTTGTAGGTAAAACACCATAAGGATATGTGGTGCAATGGCTGTAGATATTGCATCAAAAAGTTGGATGACATGAAGAAAACATCGGATTATGGGATATCTATAGTCTTTGAGGTGACCAATGTCTCTTCTAGAAGTGACAGACATCCAGAACTCTCTGAAAATCGATACTATGGGTATCTGAAAGACATTATTCAGTGTGACTTTAACTCCTTCAAGGTATTTCTGTTCGTTGTCAAATGGTACAGGTGTCGATTGAATCCACGTGATCCTGATAAAACAATTATTGAACATGATAATGGATTTACCATGGTAAATACAAGGTTGTTTGAGCCAGGAACAGGGCCCTATGTTCTTCCAACCCAATGTGAACAGGTATTTTACTCTCAAGGTTCCAGGTGGAGCGGGTTGGTCATTTGCTGTGAGACAGGATCCAAGGGGAAGGCTGGTAATGTATAACGTAGATGAAGGTAATGAAGAAGTTCTCGAAGAACAAGACGTCGTTGAAGATGATCTTGATCAACATGAGTTAGATGATCATGTTCCAGAAGAAGATGTTGAAGAATTTATTGAATCAGATGATGTATCAGACAATGTCCATGAAGATGATATTGACGATGACATGATGATTGTAACTAACATCAATGACGACGATGAAATGGCCAATCCTTACAATGTTGAATCTGGATCATCGGATGGTACAGATGATGACTCAGATGGAGAAGACGATGAAGTCCATTGAAGTGTAATAATACCTACTCCATATATTTTGAATATTTAATATTGCGATAGAAATATTGAATTTTTTTGCTAGTACGTATAATAAATTAACTGTTTCTTAGTGTTTTTTCCATTTTCCTGTATGCTATAATTATAAACATTGCTTGTTATATAGTATGATAGAAAACACATTTAATTTTTTTGTACATAGATATTTTTGTCGGGTTATGGGGAATTGAGAGTGATGTGAGGGGGGGAGGGGCCATAAGAGATTCCACCTTAACGTGGTTGGCCCTGTTTAGTAGAGAATATTAAATGATTCTCGAAACAGAGAGAAGCTTATAAGTACTAAAGAAATGCACCTCCTGTTTGTGCTAGAAATTGTACCTAGACTACGAATGTACAAGCTAGGACAATCATAGGCTTATGAACCTACAATGTGTAGGTATAGGACCCAATCGTGGGAAAATTAATAGGTCTATGAACCTACAATGTATTGGGTGCATATCCCTAGACATAGGAAACTTTGTTTGTGTTAGAAATTGTCCCTAGACTACAAAGGGAGCAAGCTAGTACAATCTCAATGCAATGAACAGAAAATAGGTTTTGTTTTTGAAATTTATTGGTTTGAGAGTTTCATTTTCAAGAAAGTAATCAAATATCAAACTAATACAAGAACTGAATCATGCAATAATCATCAAAGAATTGAGATATTAAAGCTTAAAAGAAGAAACATAAACCATCACATTTGCGAGCACATTAACTGGTTCAGTCCACAACACATGAGCATTCACATGAGAAAAAATTTAAAAAAGGAATGAAATCATAGGTTGAGTGGTCAAAATAACCATAAACAAAATCAATAGATAAAATATAGTGGCATATATTCATGTATAAATCAGTCTCAGTCTTTAAAAACTTACATAAGAGTCATTTGTACCAGTCTGAAATGTTTCCAATGCTCTTAGCTGTATATTGTTTCTTGAAAACCAAAATTGAACCCCTCTCCCCTAAACTTTCTTGCTTTTATCCCTTACAAAATAAAGCAGTTTCATAACTGTCTTTGGTCTATCTTCGAAGTAGTTACATTTAAGAAATTACATCCTAACTTTCGAATCTTTAAAACAGTCTATTAACAACTAGGTATACAATAACAAAAATGAAATACTTGACATTTGGAGATTAGGTGGCTCATAACTGCTTGGCTGCCTCATCCAGTATAGCTATGCCTTCTAAAGCATGGGACTTCTTTTTATCTCTAACTTGTTGAGTCTTCATTCCTCGAATTTTGTCAAGCAATACCTTGTTCTGTTTGCTTAACTCTTCAATTTGCTTTGCCATTTCTTTAGCCTGTACTTCTACCTCTCCTTTCCTTCTTAAAGCTTCTTTAGCTACTATAATTAGTTCTTGGTAATGATCATTTATGTCTTCTAAATCTTCCCTTATCCTTTTATTAGTAGTTCTAAGTTTCTCATTAGACTCATTTAGGAATCTTTCTTGGGATCTATACTGCTGTATTGATTTCTTTAAGTTATCAATTTCTGTGTCCATCTGAACATCTTGACGTATACTTGAATACTCTTCTCCTCCACATGGAATATTCAACTTTTAAAAATCAACTCTTCTTCATGTTTAGTTCTGGATGCTACACCTAAGAGAGGAAACGCTGAAGTAGATGCTTGTCCAACACTTGGGATAATTTCTTTCTCTATAACCATCTCTTGTTCTGAAACCCTTTCATATTATTTAACTATTTCAACTATCATTTCACGCTCCTTCTCTGTATTTTCCTAAATCTCCTCCAAATTTAACTCTCCTTTACTATTCCCATCCTCCTCACCTGAAAAATCTTCAATGATAGTGACCTTCTCTTCCTTCAGTTTAGGATCTAGAATCCTTCTCATATTCAATCTGAGTTTATTGGTTGCTCTTGTTTTGGGTCGCCATTTAGTCTCTCTAAGCTTTGTCAAAGATTTAACATCAACATAAAAATCTGGAGTATGGAGCACTTTCTCTTTAATACTTACAACAGGAAGAATTAGGGCTAAGCTCCCTTCCTAAAAAACGCAACTGTGCATTCCTTCTTTCGAGCTAGCAACTTCTTCTTTGTCCATAAGAGTAATATCTTTCTTTGAATTATCCCCTGAGATATGTTCATGATGTTCCTCAAGCATGTTTTCTAGATCTATATCATTGGGGTCTTTAAACTTTTCTTGCTCATCAACATTTTGCAGATCATTCTGTATTACATCCTCCCCTACATTTCTTTTAAACTTCTTCATAAAGCATGACTGCTTATCAAGCATATGCTTATTTCCTTGCTCATCTTGCATAACTACAAATCTTGACAAGAATAGGAAATGATCCCAATTTCGACCTTCTTCTGCAATACTGTGCAAATTATCAACTTAATTAATCCATGATGGAATAATGACTGCTTTGAGTTTACAGTGTGACTTTTTACCCTATTGGACATCTTCTGGAGACTTTTTAATAGGAAGAAGGGTAAATTCATCTTAGATTTTTGAGTTAGATGCAGCAAAAACCTAATGTGGTACTTGAAAATAGAGGCAAACCGACCTTCTCATGTAATGTAACTTTGTATGATCCCAATCACCTCTCTCCACTTTGGATTGAAATTATTTAGTTGCACACCTTTACTCCAGTCAAGAGATCCAGCTTTGGGTATCAAAAACATTCCAGGGTCGAAATCAAAAGGAGCCTTTTTAAACCATAGTTCTCCCTCTAATGGCACACCAATTGCTTTAGAAATTAGGGCTTCTGTCAATTCGAATTTCAGGGTATCAAAACTCACACTACTGTTGATAATGTGCTGAGCAAAAGCATGAGTTACCTTGATATTAAACCCTGAAATCCTTTCAAAAAACTCAAACCATCCCGTGGTCTTGAAAAACGCAGCACACTCAAGAAATTCTGCTGCCCATGTAGTATTTGTCGGTTCAAACCGACTCAGCTGACCACTCCTCCCCATATTCTCAGTATAACTCTGCAAACTCACTAATTTATTCTCTTGTAACTGAATTAAAGGAGAAGAAACTTCAATCAAAACCTCAACAATACGTGTCTTGGCAATAAATTCGAAATCCCCAAATATGAAATCGTGGCACTTAAAATCCCCAAACTCCTTGATGATAATTACAACAGGTTCATGCATGTGTCATAATAAGGTGAACAGGTGTCTGGAAACTCCTTATCATCATCAAATGCAACGACCATGTCCTGCGATCAATGTACCATGAACCCTCATGGATTCGGATTCCTGCAGCATGCTAGAGTATATGATTCGGACTTTGCGCTGCAGGAATGCCTCAATATGCAAATTTGGCATATCAACTAAAAAATAAAGGTTAAAGATTGAACATAACATTAGAAAAGACTTAAGTAAGAATTTTTAAGACTTTTGAAAAGAAATATAACATTAAATAAGCCACTAAGGATAAAACCAATTAAAACAAAAGAAAACTATAATATAAAAACTAAAGGAATGTCAAAATCAATTAAAATTTAAAATAAAAATAAAATGAAATAGAGAAAGAGAAATAAAAATTTGAGAAAAACACATAAAAACTGAGGACAATTTCAGTGTTAACACACTCCATTGTCTGAAGCAGCAACGAAGAACAAGCAGGAAAAAGACCTAATTTTTAAGCAACTAGATATTCCATGGTTATCAAACATGGATTCGATATTGCCTGGAGAAGTACATATAGATTCTGAAATTGAAATCTTAGGAAAACTATCCAACAACAGTAGTCACAAATACATTTTTTAAATGAATCTAATGACAGGCTTGTGACTACCAATAAGATGTTAAGGGAGGACCTGGAGAATATTAATGCACATTACCAAGAATTGATAGCAATGGCAAAAGAAGCTCTCAGAAGAAAGATGGAGGTAGAAAAACAAGCTGAAGACCTAAACAAGCAAAACAAAGTGTTATCAAGCAGGGTTAAGAGCTTGGAGACCGAGAAGGTTCGAGACAAGAAGAAATCCCATGCTTTGGAAGGCATAGCCATGCTGGCAGAGGCTTCCAAGCAGTTATGAGCCACCTAATCTCCAGCTGTCAAGTATTTCATTTTGTTATTGTATACATAGTTATTAATAGACTGTTTTAAAGATTCGAAGTTAAGATGTAATTCCTTAATGTAACTGTTTTGAAAATAGACCTAGAAGGTAGTTATGAAACTGCCTTATTTTGTAAAGGATAAAAGAAAGAAAGTTTAGACTAGAATGGTTCGATTTTTGTTTCAAGAAACACTATACAGCTAAGAGCATTGGAAGCATTTCAGACTGATACAAATGACTCTTATGTAATTTTTGAAGACTGAGATTGTTTTATATAAATATAAGCCACTTTATCTTATCTATTGTTTTTGTTCCTGGTCAGTTTGACCATTCAACTTATTACTGCATTCCTTGTTTAAAGTTTTATTCATGCGAATGCTCATGTGTTGTAGCCAAAACCAGTGAATGTGCTTGCGAATGTGATGGTTTATGTTTATTCTTTTAAGCCTTAATATTTCAGTTCTTTGATGCTATTGCATGATTCAGTACTTGTATTAGTTTGATGAGTGATTACTTTCTTGAAAATGAAACACTCAAACCAATATATTACAAAGACAAAATCTATTTTCATTTCATTATACACTCAATACAACGATTAAGCTATATGATTATCGAAATGCAGAGTATATATATATATATATTTCATACTAAGGCAGTGATTATTTTAACACTGAGATCACCTCTATTTAAAAAAACACCAAACTATCAACAATGAGGAAAACACATAACAATATGCAGAGTTATATTTCATACTAAGGTAGTGATCAAGCTAGATCGCTTACAAGTGGTTTGTGCATAGTAAATTTAAACGATAGAGATAGATTGCAATGCAAATAAGAAGTGTATAATAAAACAACAATCGATCTATGTAGAGATCGCCTATAACATGTGTAGAAATGTACACTTAGTCAAGTGAATTCCCAACATACAAAAAGAAATATATGCAAAAATCCCAATCAAGAGCTCTGTCCAAATAAGTATACATAGAGATCGCATTATCAAATACTCTGTAAAAAAAAAAAAAGATCTTGAGATTGCCTCATCAAGATCTCTATTACTCATTACAACAACAAGTAATTAGAACTCTATCAATATTATACGCATAGATTCGATCGAGCACAATGATGAGATCGCTACACAGAGTTGCAAATTATATTATTTCTATCCTATGGGAATGCATAGATTCGACTTAACACAACGATGAGATTTCTACACAGAGTTATAAATTATATTATTTCTATCATATGGACATGCATAGATTTGACTATGTACATCGATCAGATCGCTACATAGAGTTGCAAATTATATTAATTCTATCCTATGGGAATGCATATAAGATTCGACTGAACACATTGATGAGATCGCTACACATTGATAAGAAATCTCTCTATTCAATTGCTGAGTGTGTGGCAGTTCTTTTCCTTGCTGCAGGAGATCAGAAATGTGCATCTACTATAGAAATGCTGATGAACTCCTCATTTATGTTGGATTTGAAGAGATCAATCACAGAACAAGCAACGTTCAACTTGTTTTCCAATTCAGTGAATATTCTTATGATATATTCAGTGAATATTGGAAGAATTCTGAAGATGTTGAAGGCGGAGATTTAGGGACCGTTTGATTGCGATGATCGATAGTTGCGGTTGCATTTCGTTTTGGGAGATATCCCACATTGACCACGAAGTTTTGTATCTTGACATTTATAATGCCAAGTCTAAGTAGTCTAATTCAACGCATAGTGCAAAGGATTCTTGGTGCGGGCTCTAGGTGATTGGACTCCACAAGAAGATCACCAGCCCGGAGCCTGGGATGACCTGTCAAGCCCCCAATCCTTTTGGAAAATGTGGCATTAGCGAGCTCATCAGATTCTTTTGAAGTCAGAAGTCGGATATCCGACGCCTCTTGCCATCAGTGGTATGGCGAGGTCATCGGATTCTGAGCTTTGATGCTTTATTGAGTCCATTCCTGCAGTATTATAGATCGATCAATGCTCTTCTTTCAAGTGCCAAACCTTCTCCACAATTGGGTGGTATTGCAAAGCAAGCTCTTTATTCAATTTCTCAGTGTGTGGTAGTTCTTTGCCTTGCTGTAGGAGATAAAAAAATGTGCATATACTGTAGAAATGCTGATGAGCATTCTGAGATACAGTAGCGGTGCCAATTGGGCCCGACAATAGCTTGCTCTGCTATGCCTAGGTGAAATTGGCAAACGAAAAGATCTTAGCCATCATGTAATCATTGAAGGAATTGTTATTGAGTCTTTCCAATCTCCTTTTGAAGAAATAAAATCAGTTGCTTCTTCTTCATGCGCACTGCAGATGTTGAAATCCATAGTGAAGCCCACAGTGACTGAAGGTTAACTCGTATCAATTAGAATGTACACGTCGAGCTTCCACCTTTCCTTCCCGATCTAAATCTGAACGTTCATGATCGTGATGTTCCCTGTAGCTTTAGGAAGAGGAGAAAGAAGGTTACGAATCTACACCTGAGGACAAGGAGAAAAATAAGAACATATAAACGAGACTTAGGGACCGTCCGATTGGTTGATCAACGGTGGTGATCTATTTAGTCATTGCGATTTATCCCACATTGGTTTTGTGGATGAGTCTTTATGTGTTGATATATGTTGGTCCTCCCTAATTCTTTCGACATGTAGTGCAAAGGATAGGCGGGGGTGCTGGGTGTTTGGACTCCACGAGAAGATTACTATCTCGGCGCCTGGGATGACCTGTCAAGCCCCCTATCCTTTTGGTATAAGTGGCAACTCAGTTGTTGACGAGGATAATGACGTGGCAGTGATGTGTTGCGAATGTGGCAGTGATGTGTTGCGAACGTGGCAGAACGTGAATCTGAGATGGAAAAATGGCGTGGCAATGACAAGGACAACAAGGTGGATAATGAAGTGGCAGTGTATAAGAACCAAGAGGAGCCGAAGCTCTTAAATCCTAGGGCGTGTAATCGATGGTCCTATGCTGTGTTGAAAAGGGGCTAAAAGAAAGCTAATACAAAGAGCCAAAGCTCTTATAGGGCTAGTGTTAAAAAAAAAGGGTGGGACATGAAAAATTTATTTATAAAAGCGCTAAGTTAAAAAAGTCTAGGGATACTGTTTTTTTTAAACAAATGTAAACGATCGTCAGATTTCCGATGAACATAATAGATGTTGGATATTCACCATACTAGGGAAATATCCGACGTTCCTGCCATTCCACCGACGGCTAAGAACGTCGAATGGCAGGCATTTTTGCATTTTTGTGCATTTTGGCGAGCAATGATCAAATTTGAAGGGTGGGTCATAATTTCAATTGGAAGGGCATTTGTTCTCGGAGCCCTTCAAAGACGAGGGGAAATATAAATAATTGTACTTCAATTGACAAGTATAAATTAATTAAACCCTCCCCCCAAAAAATGTAAAAACAAAATATTGCCCATCCAGATTTTTACAATCTTAACCAATTGAGCACTCCTTAATATCTACATGAAAAAACAATGTATTTTCAGCAAAACCTAATTTGAACACGTTAATTTGACATACATGTATCATTAATTTTACATTTTATTAAAATAACAACTATTCTATTGTATTTTTCCTGGGTTGGAGCACACTTCATTATACATAAAAACTACTTAGACTATGCAATAACCATATTGGGGCATCCACATGATCTTATGCATAGTGTAGTAGGTTGTAACTAGGTATAGTCTTAAAATAAAACTAGAACCATGAGATAATTACTTATTGTTAACTATGTACAAAAGGAAGCCACTAAGCAAAATGAGGCTATAATAAACCTACAACCAAAAAATACATATAAAACCAACCAAAAAATTAAATCAAACTGGAGAGAGGGAAACCATCCAAGCCTGAGAGATGTAATAATGATGGGCATTGGACACCTAAGAAAAAATAATGCATAGCTCAGAAAACATTAAAAAAAATCCTCCATACCAAGTAAGTTAGCAACACTAGCATCACAATGGATGGGGCATCAAATTTTGTTGTTCAACACTTGTCGCGACAACATACATGCATGGGATGGAGGGGAAATGGAATCAATCCTCAGTTAACTGGAGCCTTGCAACTCACTGCATGTTTGAGTCTCGACAATCTTCCTTTTAAATTGAACCATAATACCAAAAGAAGTTTGTTAATGGCTTGATTAGAGAAAATTCTAGATGTGAGTAATTAAGAGCTTAATGCTCTAAAATTTGTTGTGTTTTGTAACAATCCATGATTTGGCGAATTTGCAGTCACTAGCATGAAATTTAATAAGTTATTTAATGAAAATATTTAATGTATCTACATATATGTCGAAACTGTTTTCCATGCTAATGCGGGCCACTATCCTCCTTATTGTCTTACTAAAAGGCATGAGAATGAGGAAGAAGACTTCACCTTCAAAGAGTGCCTTACAATCACATTGGCAAGGAGTGATAAGAAGATCACACAATCCTACGTGTCAAATCTCAGTTGATAGTCTCAATTAAGACTTATATGGTAAATTTAATATAATACTTACTTGTAGTTGTCTCTTACTCTTTGCGTCTTGACACATTTGATATTTTATGGTTGTCTCTGCGCCTTGACCCAATTGACATTATAAGGTGAGGATGAGCATGCACAATAATCCCTAGTTATGACTATGAGATGAGGATTTAAAGAGAAGAGGATGTAAATACAAGTAATTTTTATATGTATTTTGGTAGCGAGTGTCGAAGACAAATGTGATGAGAAACCACATATGTTTGGAAGGATGGAGGGGGATTACATCATAATCATTCCACCCATCAAATTGAAGACTATTCTTGAGCCAAAAAATGTTTTTTTTTTTAATTTTATTAATAACCACTGTGGTGCTTTGGTCCAAATGTTTTTTCTAACTCATTGTTTCTCCATATCGTGTGCCAAGTGCCACCTCTCTATATCAATGCATAAATCAACCTCTACACAGTTTGTGGTCCTAGCTACATGTCATTATTTGTAGTTGCATGCCATTGAGTGTTGTTTAGAGTTGTCGTGAGTCCATGACATTCATGTAAGAAATGAAGTCTTGTATAGGAGGACACATCAAACCATCCATTTGAATTTCATTTTGACGAAAAATGAGTGGACATTGGTGGAGGCCAGGTTCACATAGGTAGTAGGTACAACGTTTCGGGCTCGTTTTGGGTCTAGTAGTAGACTAGTAATGGTTCTCTGTTGTTACAATCGTTGTTGCTGACACATTGTCACATATTAGATATAATCCCGAGGTGACTTGGGAGTCAGAGTCAAATCCCAGTGGTCACTGCCTCGTAGTTGTCATTCATCACCGGTAACCTTGCACATCTGGTGAGTGAGTGATTATAATTTATGATATTTCAAATATTTTGAATGACGAGTCTAATTTTATAGCATAGGAATTTCAACATAAAAATTGAAATTTATATGGATGGGTAATTTCAAATGTTTCCCTTCTTAATTGGAAGGGTCAACTGCATATTTTAATTTTTTTTTGAAGGGCAATCAATTTTAACATTACACTTCTATGAAGGGATAGAACCCTTTGGAAGGGCTAGGAAGGGTTCAAATTTGAATGTTGATGGCGAGGTTTTCGGATTCATCATCATTTTCCTTATTATAAATAACATTATAGGGACCTCCACCTCCCAATCCTTCTAAGAAGTAGGCTCCTATTGATCCCTCTTATAGCCATCTTAATGTTGTGGAGAAATTCCATGTTGTTGACAATTTGTTTACATCTCATTAGGTCAGTGTCTATGCATAGATAAGTGCAGGTATCATTTTTTTGTCCCTTCTCTCTTTGATTTACAATTCATTTTCAAAATATATTATTTTTTATAAATAGCATGCATCTTGTAGCATACCTTTGGGGCTTACTTCTTACTCTTAGCATACTGTAATGGGATTCCATATGATATCATCCTTCCACAATTTTCAAGGAAATGTAGTTGAACTCAAAGGTTTTATAAAATGGAAACCATCTAAAGTGATAATATCCAACAACATGACAAATTGTTAAAAATGGGACAGTATGGTAATCGCACATTGTACTCATTATATTTTCAAACATCCAAACCCTATGTTCTCTTGGATCTCCAAATTGTAATTGACAAACATTCAAATCTATTTGTGCGATATTCCCAAAGGTATTCCACCTACTAGAGATCATGATCAAACTAGATCCTCAAGAATATTTCCATTTTCATTGATGATGATTAAGAAGATCTTCTTAGATGGGAACTCATTAGGAAAATGGACTTTAATGAATCATAATATAAACATAGCATAGCTACTTGTACTCTTTCTCCCTCTTTTTCTTCACACAAGTTTTTATTTAAATAAATTTGGAATATGTTTTTGTTTGTTTGTTATGGAAATGAAAGTTTTGGATATTCCAAACATGTAAAGGTGTTTTGGTGTTCATAAACTAGGCTCTAACTAAAATTTAAGTCAACTAAGGTTAATCACCACAAAAGAAGGTTTCAAGTTTTAGAAATAGATTTTTGGAAAAAATATGGACATGCCAATGTAACTTTGGTTTTTCCTATAAGTTTTTGTTATACCTATGCATATAGAAAGTTTTCATTACCTAGTTGTGATAAAATGTAACACTCTCGTAGACTTTTTTATCAAATTCAATAGTGTAGCAATCGAATATGTTTTCTAAAAGGTATTTGAAATCACTTAATAGTAATTCCAATCCTTGTCTAGTGATACCTTGAAGGGATCTACCCCTATCTATATCATTCTAAAAAAAGTTACATTGATTTTTTGAAATTTATCAAAATCACTTTATATTACACATCTTAAGACCATCCACACTATCTATCACAAGCATGTATAATTTACATCAATTCAAGCAACATATAATAATTATTTTTCATAATGTTAGGCTTCATACTTTCAAATTTATCACATGTTAAGCTATGCTATTAATTATTTTTTCAAACAAGAATATTTATGAGCTAACCACTTCACAATTGTTGGCATTGTATTTATAACATTAGCATTTTGGCATTCAAACTTCATGTTGGTCATGCATCTTTATGTACAAAATAGTGTTGGACTATTACCATTACTTTATATTATATACATCTTGGTCACATGTTTGTAATATCCCAAAATGTTTGCATTGCACATTGTTTCCCAAAGTTCCTTTTATACATCTTAAACTCAAATTTTCACTTCTACTTACACCAACGAAGCATATTTTCACTTCTACTTACACCAACGAGGCATGTGTCTTTATCTATTGCCTTATTTTTTATACAATTTTAGTATAAAAATATGCAAAATATGCAATGAAACCAAAGTGAAGATTAAATCCACACACTATTGCAATGCATATTATTTACATCAAAGAGAAAGACAACCAAGAACAGCACACATTCCAACATTTAGTTACACTAGATCACTTAATTGGTTTACAAAATTTTCCAACCGATATCATGGATCACCGAGTGACTGCTAAATTTATTTTATTATTGTTTGATAGAACGAATGGATCACTGAGTGATTGCTAAATTAATTTTATTATTGTTTGATAGAATGAATAGGTTGTCAATGGACTAGCAATGCTGATCAGAGGGTACATGATCCAATTCCAAGATGCAAATCAGAGGAAAAAATTAAAATATTTGACTGAATAAACTATGGGGATAGAAACACGAAATACGAACAAGATACCCACAAAGCAAAGTAGAACATAACGGCGTCTGTATTGTTTTGTGCATATTGAAAAAAAGAGTAGAGTTACAATAGATATTTAATAGATTCCCAAAATTGGAGAGCAGAGTTACAATAGATATTCAATAGATTCCCAAAATTGGAGAGCTGTCATAGCAGGCTCATCCATTTCAAGTCTTTGATGTTCAGTCACACCCTCGATTCTACAGCAGCTATAGATCTTTATATACTTTCCTAACAGTAAACAGTAACAATAAACAACAAAGGACATACATTATTGTGCAAATAGATAGTTAACTCGCTTCTGAGCTATTATACACAAAAAAAAAAATCTAGAGAATCATGGTGAATTATGCAGAGCATTGATGGTTGATGTTCTCCTTGTTGCCATTCCTTGTTCCAGCGTTCTCCTCGTCATTTCCAATCCTTGTTCCAACGTTCTCCTCGTCGTTGCCATTCCTTGTTCCAGTGTTCTCTTCATTGTTGTAGCCATGGAAGACCATAGAGTTGCTTTTGATATCAAACTTCATTCCATCCATCTTTGCTTCAACAAATTTCAAACTATTGTGCATCGAGTTAATCTGGGTGCTGATATCCCCGGAGCAAGGGCAGCCGTTGTCCATTTTTCCAGCAAGTACCTCAAAGTACTCTTTCATTTTAAAGCAGATAGTCCTGATTTCTGTAGAAGAGATCTGAATGAAAGTGGCAAGATGAGATAGATCTTTCTTCTGATCGGAGTATTCCCCCCAAATCCTGCGGAGCTGACTCTCCAGCTCCATCAGATGCACAAGAAATTCTGAGACAGACTGTCCTCTCGATGGGGAGACTCCAGGTTGATAAAAGCATTATCCATCCCATGCTCATGAGATGTCCAATTCTTGCAGCTTCCAGTCTCGCTCGAAAGCCCACGGTGAGTAGAAGGGTGCACCGCCCCATCCAGGTTTTGATTGTTGCCCAATTCCAGAGAGGCCGCCTATCCTTTTCCATTACCTTTCTTGCCAAAGAGTCCCCGTGCAATTGGGTGCACAACCCCACCATTGTTCTGACCAGTGCTCAATTCTAACGGCACCTAGTTTCTGCCATTGAATGGCTCATCCACCTTGGAGAGACCCCGCACAATGCTCAATTATAACAGCACCTAGTTTCTTCCATTGACTGTCTCATCCACCTTGGAGAGACCCTGTAGGAAATTCTGAGCTGACCCACCACGTGCTTTCCTAACACCGCCATTCCCCTGTCCCTGAACAACATCAAAAGCAGAAAAATACTTCTTCACACCGGCCCCACCTCCATTCTCCTAGATATTCTTCATGCAATGGAGGCATTGCAGCAAAGAAAAGTTTGAGACCTTATCAGCCTCCATTGCTGGTCGTTGAGGATTCAAAATTCTAATCCAAACTACGTAGGGTCCTTGGAGCACCCAATTCTCAACAGTTCGAAAATGAAGGATGGCGAGCCTTCTCCCATGAAGCGTGATATAAGGTAGGGAAAAAGGTGGATGTAGTATTTAATTCATTCATGTAGGCCAGGTGGGATGAAACTGGTGAGGGCGCCAAGTGTTGCATAGGTACGTGGGAGAGGATCGATGCCAGGAAGAAGATCCCAAGGAAATCTTGCCTTTACTCCATAATTTTTTTTTGTATATTGTTTGGGGGAAGGGAATTAGGATGCAAGGTGGTCATAAACAAAATAGGAAGGGGACTAAGGAACCTATTTGGTAACAATGCTAAGGCCATTGATGATCATCGAACCACAATCTAAACTGGCACCAATATTTTCCATGCGATTTGCTTCTTTATTGTTGTTTCTCAGGACATGGAGGAAGGAGATGGAGTTGAAATCCTTAGCTGCATAGGAGAAGAGGGTCTAAAGATTAGAGGTGGGTTTTTTCCTTCGGAGTAAAAAAGGACTCCTCCCACACCTTCCAGCCCGGGAGCGGTTAATCACACTTTCTTGCGTAAGATTGTTCCTTGTTATTTTATTCTCATATCAATGATGAAAAATACAGAGAAAGATTGGATTACTATGGAGCATCATGAGCAATACTAATAATTTCCCCTTTAGCTTGGATTTAGTACCTTGACATCATCATCATCATCGTCATCATCATCGTCATCATCATCATCATCATCAGCATCGTCATCTTCATCGTCATCATCATCATCACCATCATCATCGACATCGTCAACTTCACCGTCATCATCATCATCATCATCATCATCATCATCTTCATTATCATCATCTTCATCATCATCATCATCATCATCATCATCATCGTCGTTGTCATCGTCTATGGACATCCGATGGAGATACCCAGAAAGACCAATAGTGTTTGGCGTCGGTGGTTTAGTGAGATCGTCAGATTCTTTTGTTCTAAGATGGGTAGAGTTTATAATTGAATTTATAATTTTAAGAATATAGTAAAATGGTTTTAACTTATAAAGGTGATAATAGAATATGTTTTGATTTTACATTACTAATAAATAGAAGCATGAGATAGAAACTAGGGAATCACTACTAGATAGAATCCATTTCCTTGTTGTTCACACTTCTTGCATAAGATTGTTCCTTGTTATTGGATTCTCATATCAATGATGAAAAATATAGAGAAAGATTGGATTACTATGGAGCATCATGAGAAATACTAATCATTTTCCCTTTAGCTTGCATTTAGTACCTAGACATAATCATCTTCATCATCATTGGCATCGTCATCTTCATCGTCATCATCATCATCACCATCATCATCTGTTGATGTATATGTAACTTCGGAATGTATTTCACATATATGTATATTGTATTCCTATAGAGATGTTATTATTCCTCTATACAGAAGGGTCGTCATTTATATTGTAAGTGTCGTAACTTATACTTGATGGGTTATTAGACCACCTTGTTTGGGGTCGGCCCTGTATAAGTCATGTGGGTCAAAGGGTTATTAGACCACCCTATTGGGGGTCGGCCCAGTCAGCATTATGTTATGTGGTTAAGTTCGAGCCTACATGAGTTAGGTAAAAAGGCAAGTCAAGTCAAGTATAAATAGAGTGCGGGAGGCACTCTATTTGCTCACTCACTTCTCACTTATGCACTCAAGGAGGAGTGGCGCACTTATGGAGGAGGAGGATCTGCTACTAGGTTATGTCTATCTCTTATGGTTGGATTGTATCATTGCTCTATCTATCTCTGAGGAAGTTATTGGGGTTTTTCACCTTTATGGTTTTCCCCAAGTAAATATTTGTGTCTCTTGTGTGCTTGCATTATTGTCTCCATGATTGATATGCTGTAGATATGCTGTACATGTTGTTCTCTCAGTTAAGATCCTAGATTAGAATGAAGTAAATTCTGAAAATTTAACATCATCGGCATTGTCATCTTCATCGTCATCATCATCATCACCATCATCATCATCATAATCAATCATCGGCATCATCATCATGTTACATAGTTACATAGTTCTTCCCCTTTCCTTATGATCAATTTATGGTTGAAATGGGATGTTTCAACGGGACCATGTTCTTAACCACTTGGTATTGCTAGGTGTTCCACACGGAATTTGAATTGAGATTAGACATAATATCATGTTGATTAAGAACTCACACTAGTGACTACACATGTTGTACTGAAGGAACCTCCTAGGGTTTATGTAACATTTGAATTGTGAAGAATTTAGTACTATTCGGTTTCAAGATGACCTTAAAAACACTCAATGGCTCCAACCGAAGATATTGTATTAAAAGAAAAAAATTTAAAGAGTAATGAGACAAAAGCTAGTGAGTGAATATACTGATATTTTAAAAATGTTATCTAAATATAAGTGAGTATAAGTGAATAATCTTGGGACTAGGCATAAAACTATTAATTGCATGTAACCGCAAGAGCCTTAAACTCATGAAACTTATTGAATACTTCATCATTGGTCTTCATAAACTATATATAGGTCTTTATGGAGGGTGACATAGTGTTAAGCGATGCTTGAGGTAGGAGCTGGGAGAGGGAGTGAACTCAAAGACCAAAGGGAGATGAATCATTAATAAATCAAACATTATAAATATTACCAGTTAAAGAAGTCAATGATATAGGTCAACATACATTTTCATGAATCGTAGCAAGAAACTATCTTGATCTATACACACTACTTGGAAAAGCAATCTTTGTATGCTTTCCAAGTGCACAACCCTTGCATGTACATATTGGTAACTCAAGAACAACACGTAACTCCATATTGGTAACTAGATATGTGGCATCATTGCGTAACTCTACTTGTATGACAACTTCTTTCTCTTTAAGTCTATTGAAATCCTTCTTATTGAATGTCACATGTTTGGATGTTCCACTGTCCATATACCACCCTACACTAGAGATGGTGCTAGTGGAAAGACATGATACCATGGAGAAGGTTGTCTCTAGAGTTTTGTGCTAACTCATCCACTCTGAATGCTTTTCCATCCTTGCCAACAACTTTTGTTGCTTGTTCTTTTCCTTCTTCCTAGGACACCGACACGCATAGTGGCCCATCTTGTGGCATGAATGATTTCACGTGAATTGAGTGGTTCTTCCCATGCCATGATAATTATGGATAAAAATATTAGATGAATGAAAGTGAGATTTCAAAGGAGTAAGCATAAAATGTCCATCACACATATACAATAATCTTGGCACTAGGCATAAAACTATTAATTGCATGTAACCACAAGAGCCTTAAACTCATGAAACTTATTGAATACTTCATCATTGGTCTTCATAAAGTATATATAGGTTTTTATGGAGGGTGACATAGTGTTAAGCGATGCTTGAGGTAGGAGGGAGAGGGAGTCATGAAATCGAAGACCAAAGGGAGAGGAATCATTAATAAATGAAACATAATAAATATTACCAGTTAAAGAAGTCGATGACATAGGTAAACATACATTTTCATGAATCTTTGTATGCACACTACTTGGAAAAGCAATCTTTGTATGCTTTCCAAGTGCACAACCCTTGCACATACCTAGCTTATAGATCACAAAGTTTGGAAATCCCTGCACTATTTCCTTCAAAGTGCTCCATAGTGAAAGCAACCAAATCTCGTGTTCCAAATGTTCCAATAGTGCTACACTTTATTATGACAAATTATTTCTAATCAAACTCCACACACTTAAGAGGTGTCATATCTTAATCTAAAACAATATTATTAATTAAAATTTGTTTAGAATGGGTGAAGCAAGTCATTATAGCCTTTCTTTACATGTGGATCTACCTAGAAACATAAATTATGAGTGTCTATAGGTTGGGATTGTTGCAAGGAATAAATGAAAATCAAATTGTATTGAATGGATGAAGCAAGATAAGCATTACATCCTTTGTTTGCATGCAGATCTACTTGAAACGCCCATTTATGACTGTAGAGGTCAAGATAATTAGAAGGAACATTGTTAAAGGTATCCATTCCAATAATAATGTATTCCTTTTCAACTAGAAAAAAGAGGCAGGTCTTACTAGATGTACTCACTATGTCATATTTATCCAATTTGTGAAGGGAATTGAATTGAAATGCTTTTGTTTGTAAATTGATGCTAGTTGAAAATGTTAAATGAATATCTAACTAAAAACATGAATATCCATGGAAATGCAAATCCCATTATGTTAACATCCATGTCATTTTTTCCACTTATATGTTCTACTTCCATGCCTTATTTTCTAGCCCTTAACTTTTGAGTTTGATCAACTAGTAGTGAAATAGATTACATAGAACATTAAGGTATCCTAAATTTTCATTTAACTAGCTTTTTAGATATCTCTCACACCTACATATTGTCAGTACTCAAGAAATATGACATAAAAGATAAGATAGTCGTTTTTTTCATTTTTGCATTCTTAGTGATACTAACATTGTTGAAAGTACAACATGAGATATATATCAAGATATCCTTGTGTGGGTCAAGATGTTTTCTTCCTTATTTGGATTTCCTCAAGTCTTATCCTTAACAATAACATTTTGGTATCATTTGATGACTTGAACCTGGTGAGTATTTCACATGGAAAATATAAACAACATGCAAACCTTCTTTATATAAAAGCAATGCGAGATTTCTTTAGAACTTTCATCTTTTTAAGACAATAATAGATCCATAAGAAATCAACTTATGGCCCATCTCTTTCATCAACATGGATTCTTAGTGTGGAATTCAAATTTAATTATATCTTCAATTAGTCTTTTAATGTTGAGTTCAAAATTCTATTTAGTGAGGCTAAGTTCAAAACTCCTTATCCGTATTCTAGTTTGGTTTGCAATCTTGGTCTGTTTCCCTTCCTTCACAAGACCAAATCTCAACAAAAATTAGATATTAGTATTACTATTTAATTTATATTTTATTTCTTATATATATATATATATGGGGATTACCCTGTTCCTACCATCTTGGAAAGTTCAAATGCAAAAAACAACCCCACACTGTCTCACTGAGTCTACACATAGAGGGGAGTCCTCACGTGGCAGACTGGATTGGGCACGCCTGAGCCTTGAGGCCTGGACAGGGTGCGACTCCAGAACTTCCTTCATGCTTCACCGAACCTTGCAAGGTTAGTACACCATTTTCACATCTAGGCTCTGGTTTGAATAATTTCAATCATCTAGGCTCTGGTGTAGACTGCTCCCTTCTCCTCCTCTTGGAATAATAATAACGGAGACAAAATCCTCATCGTAGTCATTGTCGTCACGTTATCCAATCTATCTACCTATCTACCGTCGGGTCATGCGTTCGATTCCCCTCCTCACACTTCAATGCTTGCTTTCCAGATCTGCTTTCAGCAATACCTCCTCCCAGCCCAACATAGCAAAAAGCTTCGCTTCTGGGTTCGTATCTTGACCCAAACCCTAGGCTCGGAATTCCTAGCAGCCCTGTCGAAACCTGCGAGGTTTTTCAAGAACCGAATCCACTAGTGTAGATCTACAGCTACTCGAACTCGAGACATATGGACAATGCCCCAAAAAAACAACATGGATGTATTACTACTTGCAAAGCCAGATTCGCTGCCGAAACTCTCCATTCACAGGAATCCAATTGAAACCCAGAAACAGCTCTCACAAACGCCTGCCATGACTATCAGAAACATAAAATATTATCTAAACTTGCTCCAGTAAACCACTACAATCAATGCTATCTTTGTCTACCTCCATTCATTGTTCCTTCTCCCTCGCTATTTATTTCAGCTTCCCCATTCATTCAACACCACACGGTAACGTACATAGCATATTGTCATGCATTAACAAATATAATATATATAATCGACGAGCGACAAACAGTTCGGAGTAAATTATTTACACCCCCATTACCTTTTTACTACCTTGATTTTTGAGTACCTGTTAAAATGGGAAATGCGAGGTTAACCCCACACTCGTTCCATATGATTCCCAGTATGGAGAGAGCTTGATTTTACAAGAAGCTCTCTATTAGTTCCCCATACTCATTCCATATGATTCCCCATATACTAGCTTTCCCTTGCTTACCTTGATGCCCCAACAAATTCATGGAAAATTTTATTTAGATCAAACAATTCAATCTTGAAATTTCGACAGAATTCTTAATAGGAGTTTCCAATTTCATAACTTCTTCACTGTTCAGGAATAAATTTCAATTGAAGGGTAAATTTTTTTATTAAAATTTTTATGCAGGGTAGTTTTGGTAACAAAATCGTAAAAAAAAAATTCGTTGATGAGTAAGGGTGCCCATCAAATTTAAACCCTGGTGGAGAGTGTCACGATTCACTGCTAGGTAACTTCTACTTACAGCTTATAAGATTTTCTTCCTTCATCCTGTATGTATTTGTTTTATCTCAGGGTTTTACTTGTGGTTTTTCTTTGACTTTTACTGGCAGGTCGTAGCTTATTATACTCACTGCATTGGGTGCTAACAGGTGACCGAAAGCTTGGTTTTTGGCATAAGAATGGTAATTCCACGTCCTCCCAATCATTCATTCCTTCCTGTCGAAGCTATGGTTACAAGGCTCTGAAGTTTCGAGCTCTTTCATTTTGCAACTTCACTGAGTCCTTTGGACTCTCTGTAACTAGATTTGAAGTTTCTAATGGGTCGCCTTTGGCTGGACTGGTAGTTAGAAGGAAGGCGATTTTAAAGAAGAAGACTTGGAGAAATTGGGGAAGTAATATGGTTAATGTTTAAGATGTGTTAATTATGGTTATTATTTTTGTATTAAGCTCATGAACATTTATATGCAGTTTATTGTTTCTACTATCACTGTGTTTTTGTGATGAATGATTGAAGAATGTTATAAGTGTGCCTAAAGAATTATGAACATGGATGTATACAATTCCTTATATTTATTATCACTTTGTTTTATGTGATGAATTCATTTGCATGACTTGAGTATATCTAAAGCTCTCCTTGAGGTCCCATGAATGAACTTGAACACTTGCTACATTCTGCAATTGAACATTTCCATCTTAACCCTTTCATTCTGCAATTTAGAGAGAGAACACTTGTTGCATTTTTCTGTACCTGCATGGGTGTATAAACATGACCGAAATTAATGGCTTCCAAACTTCTTTTTGCTGACAATAAAACATAGGACTAGATTGTCTGGCAATGAACATTGAAGACATCTTTGGGAATTTGATCATGGATTGTTGTATATGATATGCTCCCAGATTTCCTTGCTTTTGCATGGAAATCATTGTCTAGACCATGAATCATTCAATCTAGATAGGAAACCCATTGAATCATCAATCCAGAAAATGAAAATTAAAGGTGACAGGAGGTCAATTTATTTGACAAAGTGGTGATTTCCGTGCTCACTTGACAAACGCGTGATTTTTTTTTCATTGTCTAATAATATGCAAAATTCCCATTGTAATGATGTCACTAGGATGCCAATAAATGGTTGATATTATATATATATATATATGAAAATAAAGGAAATAGAAATAGGGTTACATAGAGTAAGAGCAGGTTCGCTGGTATGCGACCATGGCTCTACAATCATCTTTGACCTTCATGCAAAATGTATGACCAACTGATGCCTATACAAAACTATTACATAGCTTCCCAGAAGTTTTTTTTGAACAAATTCTTGAAACTTTAAACCGAGCAAAACTTGACAGAGGATTACAAACATTTCATAAAATACGAGTAAGCTGCATATAATTTGAGTAGGGCAGAGAGGTGAAAATCCAAAAAACTATGCCAAACAGCTTCAGGGCTCTGCATCCATGCATATTCTACTGATCCTTCTTGAATTCCTTGATATCTGCACTGATGTCTTGAACATTCTCGTTGATAGTCTTTGCAATTTCGGGAATTTTCCTGATCTGGGTTGTTCCACGCTCCTCACGGATTTCCATTGCTTTAGCTATAGCTTCCACCTTTACTCTGAGCTCTCGGACCTCCGAACGGGCTGATTGCTCCGAAATTGGCAATAGCTACAGGGTTTTCTTTATTTCTAAAACCTCAATTCTAAGAACATGTACCTGAGCATCCAAAATGGCCAGGTGGTCATCAATCACGCTGAGGAAGGCCACGTTTCCAGGAATCTCATTTAAACCAGAACCCTGAAATGAATTCCTGTTTGAGCCTGAGGCTATTCCTTCCCATCCTCTAGACGCAGAGTAAGGATGCTTCCTATCCTCCATTCCACCAATATCAGGAGAGACACCACAAACTTTCTCCTTACATTGCATGCCCTCCTGAGACCCTGACCAAGAGGGAAACCTCTTATGAAAATCTAGAGAAGCACAGTTGGGAATTGTCTTCATGCGGAGTGGGTATCCAGAGTTTGCCATTTCACAGGTCTAAAATGGAAGTGAGAGATACCTGCCAATTCTTCCAGCAACATTATATAACCAGATGCCTTCGTAGTCGTCTGAAGAGGCAAGATTAATGCCTCCCATGAGGTGTCCATGTGAAGTGCTTGTGCGAACGTCCATTTGAACCCAACACTTTGCTGCACTATTTTCTGCACTTGCACAGCCATCTGTCCTACCTGCATCCATACTTCCCTACAGCCTTTTTTCTGTAGTATTATCTTTGTTCCATTTACAGAATATTTTTTAAAAATTTCAGCATTTTAATTGAAAAGAGAAAATTTTTCATTTCAAAGTTTAAATTCTGTATTGTTATTGTTAGTTAGAAAGTTGCCCACCATCGTGGCACTTTTACTTGGGTTCATCATCATCTCACACGCACACACTCTGCCACCTAATTCAAGTGATCCCTAAAAAACTACTTAACACAACCAACATTCTAACCCCACTTGGGGAACACATAAGAATTTTTGTAGTTAGGTAGGATCGGGGGGATAGGCATCCAAATAACACCCCTCGGTTGCTTACACTTGAGACATAGTTGTTTTCCATTAGGGAACCAAAATCCCCTAGTATTTTTTGGCACGGTCACAACCAGTTTATCAGAGGGCCTCTCCCCTAGGAGGGTTGAAGTCGCCAAACTGGTTTCGGAGGCCTGAGTGGAATACCGCAATCCATTCAGTAACCGAAGGCTACCTTTTGCAGTTCTCGGGGTATCACCTGTATGGGGATACCACGGTGATAGAACCAAACGGAAGATTCACCTTTTCTAGACGTGTCATGAACGGGGTATCTTAGTTGCCTTTCTTCTAGGATTGACTACCCGGTGTCCCTCCCGGTAGGGGGATATCTTTAGCCACTTGGCTCTACTATCCATATTGTCTGACTTGGATTTCATCACCTTGCAGAGGATATGTCTAGTTGAGACAGAATACTATTTATCTAGGTGTTTGCATTCTCCCTTACCTCCTTTTGGTCTAGTGAGTCCACTATTTTTATTTTTTAGGAAACCTGGTGCTTGTTGGTATTCTAACCATTTCTGTTGATACTCCACTTATTGTAGCACAGTTGTTACAGTAAGTGTTTTGAGTTGGTTGTTGGCCTAAGTACCATATTTTTTGAGCTCTCCTTCTGCACACTCGATTGCATTAGGGTTTTTGAGCTGGTTTTCACTCAACACAACCTCCAGATATTTGACACCATCTGTCACCATTGAGTCCCCGAGACATTCTCGGCGCCTCAGGGGTGAGCCCCCATAGCACGGTTCACTTGACACCACCTGTCATAGACATAGATCTTCATCACTTGATACCAATCATCATAGATCTCGAGCCTTGTCACTTGACTCCACTTGTCAGCGGCATAGAACTCCGTTACCCGAAATAGACGCCCCTTATTTTACCTCTGATTCTGACACAGATTTCGAGAACCCCATTTACACTACACCAACCAGCCCCATGGCTAGCGTGAATTCCACCCCTTTCTTTGTCGGGACCATTGGTGGAGCATCCACTACCACCCCAGCTACCACACCTGCTTTGGGTATACCCTCGATGGGGCCCACATCTACCATTCCGATCATTGTATCCATTCTAGTAGCTGACATACCTAGCGCCACCCCATCAGTGACTCACACTACCCTTGGCGGTGCAGGACCGTCCCATACCACTTTTGTTCCTCCACTTGGGGGAAACATCCCAAACCCAGCCCCTACACTTGGGGGCATTGGCCCCACCATGGTCACACCCACTAGTATGTCACATGCTTCTACTAGTTTGCCATTCATGGCTAGTCTCAACCTTCCTGACCTAGCTAGACTGACTAACGATCCCATCAGACACGACCCTGCGTGGCCTCACATGCCCACCAAGATCCCCTCCGACATCCCTAAGTTTGAGGGCAAGGCAGGTGAGGACCCCCAGAACCATATTATGTCCTTCCATCTATGGTGTTCCTCCAACTCCATAGTGGATGACTCTGTCCGCCTCCGTCTATTACAGCGCACCCTCATTGGCTCTGTAGCTAAGTGGTACATCGAGCAACCCCATGGGACCCATGCCACCTTTACCTCCCTTGCCTCGAATTTCCTGTAGTTCTTTTAGTTACCTGTCCGCTATGACGCGGGAGTTGAGATCCTACTGTCTTGCAGACAGAACATGGCTACCCACATCACTGACCACATTCATGAGTGGTGTCGCCGCCGCAGCCTCTGCAAAATCAAGTTAGATGACCGTATCTTCTTAGATTGGTTTCTAAAATCCCTCCTTCCTGTCATTGCCAAGGATGTGGCATCCGAACGACCCCAGTCTGAAGAAGAGGCCATCCTCAAAGCCCAGCAATTTGACCTCATTTACGCCCAGTCGAGTTATCTATATACCATCATACCTGACGCCCCTCGTGGTGATTCCTCCCAATACGATGCATCGGGGGCATCCCATGCCGCAGACGGCATCATTGGCCGTGTTGCAATGCATCCCCAACCCTTTTCCATAACACGTCCTAGCCATGGCCCCGACCTTTCGCGGGCTACTTCTCAATCCGGAGCAACCAATTCGTATGCTCCTATGGCACATCACCACCATTCCCACGGACCCTCCTTTCCACCTCAGTGCTTTGGTCATGCGTCCCCCGCTTATGCCCCCTGGTCACACCTTAGCCCTATTACCACCCACAGGCTGCACCAGCTCATGTGTCTTCTCAAGCCCAACCTACTTATTGCCCACCACAGGCAGCCCCTGCAGTAAACCCACAACTTGTTCCGCAGACATATAAGCAACCCCCACAAGGTTCAACACCTGCACAGCCTCCACCTAATTATTATCCACCGCATCCTTCTCTCGCACCTGCACAACCCCAGAACCCACCTGCTGCCCAAGGGCAAGTATACGCCCAACAGAATCCGCAGCAGAACCAAAACAACCAACGCCAATAGGGCCAGCAAAACCATGGAAAAGGCCGTAACCGTGGGAACAACCCCCCTCTAGACCAAGGTGGTCAACCTCCCAATCCCCCAAACAACAATAATGTGGCACCTGCCAACCAGAACCCTGATCGGCCGCCCAAGCAGGCCAAAAATCCTAATTTGCGAACAAACCATCCTTGTTCTATTTGTGGGGTCTATGGCCACTACACACATGCTTTCCCTCATTTGGAGCGAGCTTGGCAACTCTGGACTGATGATGCCCATCGCTAAGGGCACGCGACTCCTCAGGCGTCACCCAACCCCCCACCACCTCAGCATCAACATTTGGTGTTGCAAAACCCCTTACCAACCCAAGGCATAGTGAACACTCAGTTGTTGGCTCCCCCTCTAGGCAACGCGCCACCACAACAACAGACCACTTATGCCACCCCTGATCAACTCATGTTAGACTCAGGTACCCACCACTTGTTGATGATGTCATCCACTGATGTCAACCTCCAAACTCGTCAGAACCAATATGGCTCCACCCCTGAAGCCTCTCCCACCGACAAAAACACTAACACTCATCCCACTGATCAGACGTTACATATACCCCCAGCTCCACTCGATGGTGCCTCTAAAGCACCTCGCTTCCCACTTCGTCGCATTAACAATAACCCCAATGCTCGCGCTGCGTCAAATTACAACATTGTAGATGACTTAGCCCAATCTCCCACAGCCATGTCTGCATTAGAAGTCTTAAAAAACTATCCTTCACAGTGCAAGACTTTGCTCTCCACCATTGGTGCTATTGACCCAAATGATTCACAGCTGATGGCATTCGATTTGGACCAGTCCGAACCACGCCTGCCTTCCACTTTAGCATTCCAAGTTTCTGTTTCCGTTTGGAATCTTGTCATCCATCGGTGCATTATCGATGAAGGTGCCTCTACATGCGTTATGTCCACATTCGTTTGGTAGAAGTTGGGATCCCCTACTCTCTAGCAGTCCACCACTGCGTTGCGAGCCTACGATGGTCGTTCGGCTCAACCCCAAGGTCTCTTAGCTAATGTCCCCGTCCAGTTGGCTGGTAAAACAATGCTCATTGACATAGAGGTAATCAATGCCCAACTTGATTATAACATCTTACTTGGCCACAGCTACATGTATGCCATGCGGGCGGTTGCCTCATCCGTTTTTTGTACCATGATGTTCCCCCATGATGGACACATGGTCAAGGTCGACCAACTCACCTATTACGATCCAAATGCCCCCGCTACACCCGAGAAATTTCTCCCCATGGTTGAACAACCTATTGGTGGTGCAACTACCTCGTTTGTTTCCTCCATGGGACCCGGAGTTTACTCAGATATGCCGATGACCTCAACATTTCAATCCATTCCTCCCCCGTCACCTGCGCTCGAAGTATCTGACCTATGTACCCTTTCCTACAATACGCAAACACCCAACAATCAACCGCCCTTGTTACCCAAACCACCATTGGTACCTAGTCACATTGGTGTTACACCCATCCACACAATCCCCTTCCTATTCCCTCCCTCAGGAGTAGTAAGCGCCCCGGCTATGGCTACACTTAGCCTCCCCGGGTTAACCTTGGGATTACCCGTGTGGTATATTTCGCCTCCCGTGCCCCCGCCGACACCTAATGTCGTCCTACAACCGGTACAACCCATTGCCACTACTAGTCAACCACCTCCCGGTGTCACTACCCCTTTGTTATCTACGAATCCCCCCCCTCTTATCAAGCCCACTAGGGGCAGAGGTCCACAACCATACACTGCTGTACCCCCTCCCAAGGCAGTTAAACCCCCCCCCCTCCGTGTTTCGTGCTCCCTCCAAATCCTCATTGTGTGATGAGTTATGCCATCCGACTCATCAATGTCCACAATTACCTGCATTACAGGAACACATGCAAATGCTTGACAACGACCCCAACATCTCGGTTGTCAAACTCGATCCAACCCCTAAGCCTCGTGATAAATCACTGCGTACCAACCACCCTTGTGCAATATGCGGTGTTTACGGCCATTGCTCACATCACTGTCCCGATCTCCCAGATTACAGAGCAGCTCTCTATGAGATGAATAATTTGGACCTTGAGACGGCACCCCCCACAATTGAGGAGATCCACCCCCCGGTCTCATCCCCATCCAGAGAGATTAACACCATTTATATTATCTCTTCAACTACCACTCCCTCGTCAACCGATTTGACAACTCAAAGTTTCCGCATTGATGAGGAGATTCTCGAGGCTCTCACTACCCCAGATTATCCTTGGGATGACATGTACCATCATTCCTATTTCCTCCCAGAAGCCTCCTCCTCTACCACAGCTACCCAATTCACGATTGAGTCCAAAGATTTCCTTCCCACCAAAGTTGACTGGTTTAAGGATCCTATTCCCACTCCTGATACCTTTGAGGAAGGTAATATGACCAACATCTCACTCGTCATCCATATAGATATCTCTGACCCACCTGGTGCTCTTGAAATCATTACCTTAGGAGCCTCCTGCAGTGAGTATGAGATTGAAGAGTACAAAAAACTTTTCCACGAGTTCCATGATGTCTTTGCCTGGTCCTATACTGAAATGCCTGGTTTTGACCCCGCTATTATAGAACACCACATTGACACATGGCCAGATGTACCCCCCGTTCGCCAGAAACAGTGCCCCATTCATCCTTCAAAGCTCCCCGCCGTTAAAGCAGAGGTTGAGAAACTTCGCAAAGCAGGATTCATTTATCCTATTGCATATACCACCTGGGTTTCAAACCCCGTTCCTGTTAACAAAAAACAAGGCACCATTAGAGTATGTACTGACTTCCACGATTTAAACTGAGCCTGTCCCAAAGACAACTTCCCCATGCCATTTATTGACCAACTCATCGACGCGTGTGCAGGGCATGAAGTCCTATCTTTCATGGACGGTTTTTCTGGATACAACCAGATTCAGATTCATAAGGAGGATCAGTACAAGACTGCCTTTACCACCCCATGGGGCACCTTTTCCTATTGCGTCATGCCTTTCAGCCTCAAAAATGCTGGTGCCACCTTCCAGCGGGCCATGAACTATTGTTTTCACGACTTGGTCCATATCCTGCTAGTCTATCTTGACGACCTTACAGCTCGTTCCCGGAAACGATCAGACCACCTTAACGACCTCTGGCAAGTTTTTCTGCGTTGTCGCAAATATCAAATCCGCTTGAACCCACACAAGTGTGTCTTTTGCGTTCCCGCAGGCCAGTTGTTGGGTTTCATTGTTTCCCAGAAAGGAATTGCTGTTGATCCCCTGAAAGTCCAAGCCATCTTAGACCTTCCATCTCCTCGCACGCTTCAGCAGCTCCAGAGTCTGCAGGGGCGATCCAATTTCCTTCGTCGCTTTGTTCCTGATTATGCCACTACCGTTCATGGTTTCTTACGCCTGCTTCGTACCCACATACCCTTTGTTTGGGATGAGCAAGCAGAAGCTGCCTTCGACACCCTCAAGAAAGCTCTCACACAAGCCCCTTTGATCTCCCCTCTGGATTTCTCTCAGGACTTCATCCTTTACGTCTTGGCATCCGAACATGCCGTGTCCGGAGTCCTGGTTCAAGAAGACGCCGCTCGCCAAGAGCATGTCATTTATTACGTCAGCCAGACCTTGTCTGGACCACCCCTACGTTACCCATATGAGGAAAGACTCGCCCTTGCTGTGGTCTTCTCCGTCCAAAAATTGTGACACTACATTTTTCTCAGTCATACCACAGTTGTCGCTGACTCCAACCCCATGGTCTATCTCTTAAACCGGTGGCTCCTGCAAGGTCGTGTTTCTAAATGGGTTATTATCCTCCAGGAATATGACCTCACTTTCCGAACCCCTAAGAGCACTAAAGCCCTCATGCTTGCCCAGCTCATTACTGATCTCCCCTCCCTTCTACCATCCCCACAAATCTCCGATGAGTTACCCGACAATCATTTGTTCACCATCTTGTCTGATGACCCATTTTACGGTGATATTTTGTTATACCTTCGCATGCAAAAGTTCAGACCCAACATCAGTCGTGATAGACGCCGTCATATCCGTCACCAGGCCTCTCGATATCTCCTCTTAGGTGATGTCCTTTACCGACGAGGGGTTGACACGATTCTCCGTCGTTGCCTTACACACAAGGAAGCAAAACACATCCTTAATGACTGTCATAGCGGTGCCTGTGACGGACATTTCTCTGGAATGGCCACCACCCAAAAGGTCGTCTGCGCCGGATACTTCTGGCCCACACTCTTTACCGACTGCATCACCGCGGTCAAACATTGCCATAATTGCCAACTTTTTTCCCCCAAGGCCTGGACACCACCCGCTCCGTTACACCCAGTCGTTACCGTTGGTCCCTTCTGTAAGTGGGCCATCGACTTCATGGAGTGTAAACCCCCATCCGCCAATGGCCATAAGTACATCATTGTCGCCGTTGATTACTTCACCAAATGGGCGGAAGCCATGCCCACCTTCAATTGTATAGCTGACACTGCTGCCCGTTTCTTTTTCAACCATGTTATCACTCGATTCGGGGTACCCAAACAGTTGGTCTCAGACCATGGTTCACACTTCGAAGATTCCCTTTGGCGTGAGTTATCCACCCTACTAAAATTCGAACATCAGTATTCCTCTGCTTACCACCCCCAAGGGAACAGCCAAGTAGAGGCCATTAACAAAATTCTCAAAACCATCCTCCAACGCACTGTTGACCGCCATAAGTCCAATTGGCACCACATGTTGTTCCCTGCCTTATGGGATTATCATACATCCACCAAAACCGCCACCGGTTTTACCCCGTTTCATTTAGTTCACGGTGTAGAGTCTATCCTCCCCATCGAGTGTCAGATACCTGCCTTACACATCGTCGTAGAGCTTCTCCCAGACACCTCCCCACTCGAGCACTGTCTGCTAACACTAGAACAAGATGATGAAGACCGTCGTGCCACTCTCCAGACTATTGAAGCTGCCAAGAACCGCTCCGAAGCTGGTTATGACAAACATGTACACCCTCGAACTTTCCACGAAGGGGATCTCGTCCTTGCCTATGACCAAGCCCATGACAAAACTGGTAAAGGAAAGTTTGAAGCCATGTGGCACGGCCCTTACATCGTGTAGACCTGCCTCGGCAATGGGGCATACATTTTAATAGACTCAGAAGGCCACCCTTTGCGTAACCCCCGTAATGGGTTGTATCTTAAGCATTTTTATCCCTAAATAAACCCGCGGCCCCATTGGTCCGTTCTGTACAGTTTGCTCTCTTTTTGTTTTTCACCTTTTTTACCGCGATCTTACATTCATCCTTTTTGCATGACCATAGATGGACCATCTTCCACCTCATTACATTGGCTACGCCGATGGAGCAAGCTGCTGGTCTCCAAACCTGGCTTTTGTAGCATGGGTCTTATATTCCCCTTCACATGAATTGATTCACCTTGATGGAATATGTATAGGCGCTGCTACAAATAACCAGGTAGAGTATGATGTTGTGACCGGTCTCCTGATTGCTGCCCTCCAGATGGGCATATGTCACCTTCATGTGTTCCTTGACTCCCAGCTACTTGTCTCCCAGCTCAACAACCACTACTAGGTGCGTGATCCCTGCCTCTTTAGAAAATTCCTGCGCACAAAACAACTTAGCCTACAATTTGAATCCATAACATTCACCCATGTCCCAAGAGCTCAGAATAGTGTCGCAGATCAAATGTCTAACAACATCCTAGATTGGCACATCAATCACACCATTTAAAATGTCCATCATGCATCATCATCCCATAACATCTCATCAAAAATATATATATATATATATATATAAACCCAAAAAGCTTGCAAGGGGCATCCATGTGCCTATCACCACATAAACATTTGCATCCATGTGCAATAAAAAATAAAACCACATTATTATACAGGGGCATCCACGTGCCTAATCCTACATACACCATGTTGCATCACATACACTATACAAGGGGCATCCACGTGCCCATCATTCTATACTACGTGCATCCATGTGCAGTACAAACATATAACAACCATAAGCGCATCCACATGCGTACACTACATAATCATAGCAAAAAGGTGCATCCATGTGCATATATATATATCAAAAAATACATGTCCATATGCTACACATGTTCTGAGTACCCCCGTACTCAGCTATACAAAAAATATCTATACATCCCTATGCCTCATAGAATACATGCCGTAGCTACAAAATCAGGGGGAGTCCCCTGTACTCCCTAATGAGAGTCATACCCTGCATCACTGCCTGCATCAGCTACCTCCGAGACCTCACCTCGCTCCTCCTCCGACAACTCCTCATCCCCTGCGGGCTCTTGTGCCCAACCCCTATCCGCCAAGATAGCCACCCAGATCGCGATCGACTGGAACTCCTGTGGCGCCCTCAGACAATCCTGGATCACCTCAGGATCCACGTCCCGCCACCCGTCATCGGTCGCTCCAACCAGCAACCGATCCAGAAGCGTCCGTATGGCCTCCAGAGTCCCCTCCGCATCCCGTTGACGCACCTCCCCTCAGCCTGGTAGGGCTGGTACCGCCACATGCCCCCTGCATGCTACATGTCCTGGTGGTCTCGAACCAACATCTGTAGATCACACATCAGTCAGTAACAGTATATCAAAACACCTATCATACAAAAATCTTGACATCCATAACATGCAAGAAAATCAATACGTACCATCTTGTCCCCACGCCTGCCCTAGCGGCCGTGGTGCCTCTGGATCCCCGGTGTAGTCCATATCTCTGTATGGATAGTCATCCAGTGTCAGCGGCATCTGCAGCCACTGAAGGTAAAGTTCCTGGGTAAAGTATCTACCCACCTCACCGCCACCCCAGTGACGCATCATCTCTCCCCACCGCACCATGCGCGGCTCCCTCAGTCCTCCTGTCCTGATCGACACCCACAACCGTAGTGTAGGTACCCACTCCACGAAGAAAGCACATGGAAATGATCCATAGCAAAATCCCTTGCCAGATTCCTTCACCGATGTCAGCTGCCGCTGAACACAAGTGAGGAACATCTGGACCCAAGCATAATAAACCCCATCCAGTACCTGCTCCACTAGCTGCATCTGGCCCCCGGACACCTTCTCAGGTGATTGGGACCCCAAAACTCGAACCACACATGCCGCTATAGCCTGTACTGCTGGCTCCTGCAGGTCCACCACCCGGAGTGCATTCCTCTGCACCCTAGCCTCTGGAACACAGTACTGCTCCAGCATATCCTCCATATCCACATCTGCGGATACTCGTGGCTACGTGTCTACCACTCTACCCAGACATGGCAACCCTGTCAAAAAGTATACATCTGCAAGGGTGAGATCCACCCTCCCCCCCTTCACCCTGAATGCCTGAATGTCCAGCTCCCAAAAGCTCACTAGTCGGTTCAGCAGCAGCGCTGCTAAACGCATCATAGGTACTTATGTGATCTTTAGCAGTCTGTACAATCCCAATGTCGATCGCACATGCCGATCGCCCTGGATGACAGCCACTATCTCATCCGGGACCTCCCGCTCTCGCCAAAGCACCAGTGACATCCTGTCCATCACACAAGGCAAACTCATCAGACTCATGTCAAAGAAGTAACCCTGCCCCCCCTCGGGAATCCTAACAGCTTGACCCCAATCACAGCTTTAGGGCCCCTTGCCACGGTTTCCGACCACGGCTATCAAGACTATAGTCGCGGTCCAAAACCACGCCTGTAGGGGCCGAACTCGCAGTGTTGAACCGCTTGTCCAACCTCAAAATGCGCGGTACTCGACAGCGTATTCCAGCCTGGACCTCACGGTCCACAACCACGTGATCCACCCTGGAACCCGCAGTCCCCGACCGCGGTTCCATCCCACAAACCCATGGTCCACCCCACGTGGACCGTACAAAAATCTCCCCTCGAACCCAATGACAATGCAGGTATGAGTTTGACGCAATACCTTTAACTCCTAGATCTGAAAACGGCCGGTCGGATCGTCCAGAAACACCAACTCAGCTTTGGTCAACTCTGATCACTAGTCAAAGTCAACAGGTACAAATGACAGTTGTCATGTTGGACCCACTCACTATTTATAGTCCGTTGACTTTTTCTTGTTTTGACCATTCTGAACCCATACGGAGTCCATTTTTCGAACCGTTTCCACCACTAGAATCAGCACGACGAGACCATCATGATGGTCAGCTTGTTTTCTTATTTTTTCCACATCATTTTTTGAGCATTTTTTAGACACCACTCGTCACCTCGGTTTGCGTGCCACTTCGGCTGCTCTCTGTTTTTGATATATTTTATATCATCGGATTCATTTTTCTGAGCCCGTGATGATGCTTGAGATCATTTCTCACTCTCACCCCCAGATTTTTTGGGTATTTTTTCCAAAATGCCCCCCGTCACCTTGGTTTGTGTGCCACATCGGCCGTTATCCATTTTTGACACTTTTTATATCACCGAATTTATTTTTTCGAGCTCGTGATGATGCTTTAGATCATTTCTCGCTCTCACCTGGTACAGTTTCAACATTGTGTCCCGACACCTTGCTGCCTCGGTTTATGTGCCGCATAGGCTGCCATCGGATTGTTCCACATTTTTACATGAGCCATTCACTCCTGTCATACTGCAATTATTTCGTTATTTTGCCACCATTCATTATCCCGTAAGGAGGCCCATCAGTGTTCCCCCCCACCCTCGTTCTTGGTCATCGTCAATGTTCCTTGATTGAGCACTTCCTCCTTGCCTGGCCATTCCTTTTGTTCAGTATAATTTTATCCCTTTTTCAGGCTGGACAAGTCCTTTACGAAAAAGGCACTTAGGGAGTTTCTGTTAAGCTCTTTTCTGACTCCTAAAACAATGAAAAGATTGTCGAGCAATCTTGCTTCCTTTCATGCTCATTAAAGTACCTGAAAGGGCATCTATCTGGTATAAGTTTAACCCTTTTCCGGACCTAGTAGACTAATTACGAAAAAGGAATACTCTAGTCACACCGGCTAGAAGAGTTCTTCATTGCATCCTTTTATGCTTCTTTGGGCCTTGGAGACTAACCCACGAAAAAGAAACCCCCTGGAGTCTTCTTATCGCTTTCAGACTCTCTAAAATTGAAAGCAACCACGAGCATGAATTGTCCCGGGCTCGTACAAATCCACACGACAGTACCATTCCATTATTTCAGAGTTTTCTTATTGCTTTCAGACTCCTTAAAATTGAAAGCAACCACGAGCATGAACTATCCTGGGCTCGTATAAATCCACATGACAGTACCATTTTTTAACACACTTCTTCTAGTTCCTTAACCCATGAAGAAGTCCCCCCGTGCCTCTTGGCACTATTATCGATCATCTTGGTAGCACCCCCAATCAAGTCGCCTTTGTTCAGAGTATTCTGTAGTCTCCTGCCATTTTACACCAACTTGAGTATCACTCACCCCAGTCACTACCTTGATCTAGTACAGCTATGACCCCTTTCCCACCAGTCAGTTTCATATGCTGCCCGATCGTCCTTGCCATCATACTCTGAACAAAGGAAGCTTGAGTCCACCCACAGTATGTTAGTCCTACCATCAGTACTCTCACACTTCGGTTCTCCACCTCGTACTCCTATCAAGGAAACATCATTTCCTTGCTAGTTGCAGGTCTCCCTCTGTCGACGACAGCCCCTCTATTCCAGAGGATAGACCCAGAGGTCCCTGTGCCTTGGACCCATCACCATATGTGGTGAGTGCCTATGGACCATTTTGAGAGGAGTCATCATAGCCTCTCCGAGTGGTTGTTTCTGACATGCTCGACTTCAACACCTTGATCGCATCGTTGAGAATCGCGCAGGGTTTACACCCCTTCAGTTATTGGTCGAAGACCCCGGATTTCCCCCGACTCTGGCACATTGGTGAGTCACTTCGGAACACCCAGTTATATGTTCCCGTGGCTGTTCGAGTTGCGTTGGCGATTGTATTCGGAAGCCATACAGTTATATGCTTCCTTGAGTACCCAGTTCAGTTCCAGTTCAGTGTACCATTGAGAGTATGACTCCTTGTCACTATGACCCAGCCGCTCATCAGTTCCTCCGGTACCACACTTAGTAGCACTGTTGTTATTCCAGTGTATCAGTTCTTCATCTCAGACATGGTCAGCCTAGCAGTATGTCCCAGATTCGTGTCCACTCTGGACCCTTATGATGTACACAGTGGTTCTCTATGTATTTTCCAGGTCCTCCTTGTTCGGGCCTCTCAGTTATTTTTTATGTATCTTGATACGAGCATGGGTATGCCCGCCTCGTCCATATATTGAGATTCTCCCTCATTCATTATTTGAGGCCATGTATATTTCAGGTCCCCATATTTTGGACCCCATTGTTATTATTGTTCTATATCTTGATACGAGCATGGGAATGCCTGCCTCGTCCATATGTTCAGATTATTCCTCATTCATTATTGAGGTCATGTACTTTCAGTTTTTGCAGTTTGTTCGGGACCGTTGTTCCGAGCTCTAGTTCGTTCCTTCTCTTCTCCACACCCCAGGAAAACCATAAAAGACTTATGATGTCTATTGGCCATACTATGAGCTCTTGCCCTCACACATCATGGGGTAATCTGTTAACACCCAAAAAGTGTTCACTACTTCATCTACCCCATTACATGACTCATTTGTCCATATTTCCTACCATATTTGCCTCCAAAACCTTAAAATCCCATTAAAAAGCCTCCAAAAGGTCAAAAAACCCCCTTTTCCCCCAAAATAATCCAAAATTCCTCCAAAATAGCAAAAACCCTCTAAAAAGGGAATAAAAAATATTAAAAAAAAGAGGAAAAAGAGGAAAAAAGGAGAAAAAAACCCTATAGAACTGACTTAAACCATATGGTTCCCAAAACCATGGGCCAGCACTCCACCACTAAAAACCTATAAATAGGTGATGGAGGCCCCTCATTTCATATCCACGGTCAAATACACCCTTACTCTGCCAAAATCACTCTTGAAACCCTAGCTCACCCTTGAGCTACTTTCACCCTTGAGTGCCCCTTTGGCCCATTTCCAACCCTTTGGAGAAAGAGAAGGAGCAAAGCTGGAGTTTGGAGCAACCCTCTTGGACTATTGCAAGAACTTCACCAACCTCTACACCTGAGGTAAAATTTTAATACAAAAAAGAAAGATCTTCACCATATTTTCATGTTTTGTTATGTTTGATTAATGCTCATGCTAGTTTAGAATTAGTATTGTTTTATTACTTTAATTTACTGTTTATTGAACTGCTACTAAGGAGTCCATTCTCCTTAGTAGGTGCTCATTTGCACAAGCTAGGGTGAAAACCCTAGCTACACAGGGTTTACCACCATAGCATAAAAATTTGTGAGAGGTCGAAACTGCAAAAAGGTGGTGACCAAAACTTTCACCAAGGATATTATGAAAATAAGCAAAGGTAAGAACAAGTGAAAAGGATATAGGCTGTGGGGATAATGTAAATTCATGAATTAATAGCTAGATATTAATTACTAGGCGTTTCCTTATCTTATGTGCATTAAAGAATTAGATAGAAGTTTGATACTTTTTTATATAACCATTTGACCTTCTCTTTTAAATATTTACATTATAAACACAAAATTGAAGTAGAAATTGTAGGTGCTCATTAAACCAATCTTAGTGTTGTTTTGTTTTCTTTTTATTGAAGAAGAGTGAATAAACTTCAATCTTCTTCCATGTATCAAGAATCAGTTTTTGGGTGTGTGAAGGTTTAGCTTAAATGGGTTTTGTAGGAGATGCGTGGAAATTTGGTAAACTTAAATATGTTGGTAGCATTGAAAAACAAATGCTTGTTACATGTATCAATAGTTTTTTTTAAGAGGGAACTCTCAATGGTTAGATGTTAGTTAGGGAGTGTTGAGATTATACAAATAGACATCCAATCATCTAGCATTTTGAATTTATTTTGTTTGAAAATAAGGTGTCTTGTTAGAATAGAATATTTATATTTAGTCCATGGGAGACCTAACAGGATCTTTGGGGTCATATAAAAAATTATAAAAAGTTACATTATGATCCTTAATGTATTCATTTCCATTATGTATGAACATGCAATATATTCTCTATTTTTATGATGTTCAAAATCTTCAAATCCTAATTTTTTATGATTATATGGGTTTTAAATTGAAATAATGTTTCCTAACATACATGATTATGCACAATATCACAATGTCATGCTTATGCTTGCTAAGGTTTAAACATTGTCATGCATTTTACTCATTAGAAGTAGAAGAATGTTATTGTGGATTCATTTAATTTGAAAGAGTAGTTATAGTTTGAAAGAACTCTCTCCTTACCTTAGCTAGCATTTATTGAAAGCAAAGGTTTATTTAATTCATATGCATTTGCATGGTTTGAGTCATTCATCACACCACGAGTTGCACTTCCATCTCCCCACTGAGTAATATAGCCATTAAAATTTAACTCACTAACTAAACACACTTTAACCTCGCTTGAGGATAAAAAGAATTTGGTAGTTAGGTAGGACACCAGGGATAGGCATCCAAATAATTCCCCCTTGTCATTTTCATTTGAGACATAGTTGTTGTCCTCTAGGGTACTAAAATCCTCTAGTATTTATTGACATGGTTATCGACCAATTTGTGGAGGGGCCTCCCATTTTTTCGGGGGTTAAGCCGCGAGGATTGATTCCGGATGGACTTTGTGGAATGCCGCACTCCACTTAGCACCTAAGGCATATCGATCCATTGTCTTCCTTGTACTCTACCGTATTGGTGATACAGGGGCGATAAGACATAAGTGTTGAAAACCTTCTCCGACGTGTCATGAACGAGGTAGCCTAGTAACTTTTCTTCTAGGGCTCTTTTACCCAGGATCCCTTTCGGTAGAGGGATATCCTTCAAATTCGGTCTCTCACTTCGTATTGTTCGACTTGGATTTCATCACCTTGCGAAGGATACGATTTGTCGAGGTCTCCAGCTCCTAGTTAGGAAGTTTGCTTGCTATTTCACCTTTTTAGAGGGTCTTTTTCTTTTTAGTGTTGCTTGCTGGCATTCTGGACACTTTTGTTTCAGCTCACTTATTGTGACACAGGTACCAGTATAGTTTTTTGAGCTTGCTTTTTTTCCCTGCGAGCCTTGTCTTTTCCTAGCTCCCCTTCTACACGCTCGGTTGGTTTAGGGTTTTTGAGTTCTTACATGGTCAGTTACCAATTAACTAATGATGTGTGATGTCCTCTTCTCCTAGGTCTTCGAGATGGTTGAGTTAGATGGTCTTCTCAAGGGACTGAACACCCCTTGATGGAGCCACTAACACTTGACCTTAGGAGTAGTCTAGAGGACCACGTGATCACATCATCTGTGTGGACGTTTCCTTTTACTATGATGATGGACTTTCAGGTTATATGGAACAATGGTACATTTGAGAGAAAGATGATTGGTTGTACCCCACCTTGGTTGATTGTTTTATGGTCCTTTCATTTTGTTGATAATATTTTTGTGGTACCTTTCCTTTTACCTTTTGGGTCTTCTACTCATCTTGGGTTATCTTTTGATTTGAACCACCTTTTATGTTTTTGGTCTTGTGGGTACTATGGTAGTTTGTCCACATTTGAGGTACACCCCCTTTTTCCAAGTTATTATGAGTCTTTATACCCACTTCGCACCACCCTCCAAACCTTAGTTAGGAAGATTGCTTGCTATCATACCTTTTGGTGGTCCTATTTGAGTTATAAGAGGTAGTTACAAGGAGCTATTGCATATAAGAGGTAGTTACAAGGAGCTATTGCAATATATATTTGACATTATTTGACCTTCCATCTCTTTGGCATGTCAAATAACAGGTAGTTACAAGGAGCTATTGCAATATATATTTGACCTTATTTGTACCTTCCCCACAATGGTTGATTTACTTTTGGTCCTTACACCCTGTTGTTTATTGGTCTTGTGGTAGCTTGTTCTTTATTTTTGGTCTTTTCATTTTTTTGTGGTACCTTGCCTCTCACCTTTTGGGTCTTTTACTGATCTTGAGTTATCTTTCCATGTTGGACCACCTTTTATGTTTTTGGGCTTGTGGGTATAACTATGGTAGTTTTTCCACATTCGAGGTAGTACACCAACTTAGTCCCAAGGGTTATGAGTCTAATTTATACCCACTCTTTTCTTTTTGACTTGTACCTTACTAGTTGGTTTTAGTACCCTTTGGTTGGTCCTTGTACCTTACTGGAGGTCATGAGTCTCTTTGGCATCAGTCAGCTGGTTGTCAGATCATCTTTATCGTGATTGTACTGAGCCTTTTGACTGTCATTGACTTTCTTTGATTGACCATACCATAGCCTAGTCATCTCTCTCTCTCTCTGGTTTGTACTAACCCTATAATAGGGTCACTTGGTTCCTAGAGTTGACTGGCCTCTAAGAGGCACAGTCATTTATGAAAGTAACTCTTATGAGTATATTACAGGAAACGTCTACACCAAGGTAATCAAATATGTGTTGGTTATAAGACTTAAGTAATCAAAATGTTGGTAATCAAATATGTGGTAAATAATTTGAATTAAGTAGTTAAGACTTGTCCTGTCAGACAAAATTGTTTGTAATCAAATTATATTTGTTGGTAAAGAATTTTAAGAACGTCAACACTTTGAAAAACAACCATCTTGAATATAAGAGCGAGGTAAAAATGTTACCCATATTGCATGTCATTGATTATAACCTTCCCAACATTATAGAAACAGATTTCTCTAGTCTTCCATTTGTGCTAAACGACACACTAAAAATTGCAACAACAAAAGGAAAGTTAGCAAGATGGCAAGCATTGTTTTGATGTTATAACTGTACTGTTCATGAGCACATTTCTGGGAAAGCAAAAAGCATTTATGACTTTTTAATAAGATAATATTTGACACAGAAGTATGATGTTAATTTTTCACCAGCGAGCCTGAAGCAAGCGAGCCTGGTGCAAACGAGCCCGAGGAAAGCAAGCGTAGAAGGTCAAATCTGAATCCAATGGGGGCCCATAACCCACAAGTAAACATGGAAATCTCTACTTGGACCAAAGGAAAACATTAGATCTATACTATTGATGATAATATGAGTTGGTTGGATTATATGCAAGATTGGAAACCTAGGTGGGAGTTGAGACATACTGAATTATTAGATGCTAACTTACAGGGATCTGATGCTTTTATTAGACTAGTGCTAGAACTCAGAAGAATTCCTATGGGATCCAGTATTGTACCAGATATGATTTACAACAACTCCCTGAGAAAAGCAGCTAATGCAAGCAATTGGTTAACACACCTCTACCAGGATCTTAACTTAATCACGACAGAGGTCTCTACACATCATCCCAGGCTAAAACTAGACCATCAATACTACTGTATTAACCGGATACGTTGCTTGAAAGCATGGCCACATCAATATGCTAGTCTCCGGTTTCCAAGTACTACACACACTTATGAAAAATATAAAAAATTATGGTGGCAATTCTTGAGAAAATAAAATACAGATAGAACATATTATACCATGCTAAAGTTTGGACTTCAAATTACACATGATATCCATGAGGATCCAGCTACATTCTACGACGTCCCTAATTGGATTAGAGACTGGTGGCAGTCATTTGGCATCAACCTGACAACATTAGAACCAGCTGTTATTTATAATCTAAAACAGGAAGTTGGAGAATCTCTCGAACATGTCAAAGATATTTTGCAGACAAAGATTACTGAGGATCAAATCCTTGGGTACTACATTAAATACAAAGAACAATGGCTTGTCAAAACCTGCATAGACGTCCACATGCATCAGAATAGATGCGTGGTTCGGAGGTCTATTTATTCAAAGGCATGGTGCACTGAATCTAACGTCTTTCGAGAAATAAATGGTCCCCCATACTCCGATGATTTGTAAATATCTAAAAAGTATTTGGCTATGAGTGGGGCCTATCCATTCAGATTGTCGTAAAGATTGAATTGAAAGTCTATGCAATTATGTCATGATAATATAAAGAAAGCCCTACTTTTCTCTGTGTCAATATGATTGAAAATCAGTGTTATGAAATAAATACCCTCAGTCAAGATTACAAGTAATTGTCCAAAGGCGACATTAGTTGGGAGTAGGACTGAAAGCTACCATTTTTACGGTTCTGTTGTTGCTTGATTCAATTGCTTTCAGTCATCTAAGAAGACCATGCTTGATTACAAAACTACCCATGTCTTTCCAACATTCAATGAGTTCATCCTTTTCCTTAATAATATTTCATTTTAGATTTTGAATAAGATTATACAAGTTCCACAACATTATATAAAATATTGTTTTTGAAGATTTGTGAACACTTATTAACCACTTGAAAGATCTTACTTTTGAAAGTCATAAAAACTTTTAGCAGTTTTCCATAATGGTTGGTTATTTTTATTTTATATTATTATTGCTAAATATAAATGTCTTACTAAATGTGAGTGTACTTCAATTACCGAGGTGATGAACCCAAACTGATGGGATGAGAGAGACTTTAGGGCCATGACGACAAAGCTGATAGTTAGATGGTGTGATATGGGACTCAAGACCCAAAGGAGCAATAAAAGACAACTCATAATTGCATGAATTTCTACTCCTAAGAAAGATAAAGTGATCCTCTTCCTCAGCACTTGAATGACTACAATTTGAGAAAGGGAATGCGGTACAAGTCACCTTATAAAAGGAGATACATGTCACCTTTTAAGAGGCTCTATGCCTTGTGGTCCTATCTAAACCTTTTTTCCCATGGTGCAGGTAGAACCAAATAGGTATTTGTCAGATCTGTCTTCCTCGAGCGAGGGGAGTTTAGGAACGCTAGAGGAAAGTCAAACATCCAGTAGGTCTACAAGAGTTTTATCAACTAGATGTCAAAAGACCATAAGAAAATTTCATAAACACAACAACCATTATTGCGCTCATGGGGGTTCATGTTCCTATGATGATGAGACAATAGGCGACGATGAGGTGCCCTTGAGGTACAAACATTTAGTGAAACAATGGGTACCCAAGGATCTTCCTCAACTGAACATAGATTTTTATGTGGACGAGAGGATATATCGAATTGCACAGTCGTCAATACATGGTTTTGGGTTGTTTTGCATGGATGGCATAAATGTCCCTTACGGAAAATGTACAGAATTGATGGAGTATGTTGGACCCTGTTACAACTACAACGATTGGATGTGCCTGGTCCGATATACAAAAAGTATGCGTAGATATGGATTGTCAGCAAATTATTTACAGTTGAAAGACAAATATCAAAATAAAGGAGCAACGTTGTACATGGACGGAAGGCCAAAGGCCACAGGTAATATTGCAGGGTTTATAAACAGTACACAACCAGGGTCTACAAATAAGCAACCAAACTGCGAATTTGAGGGGCGTGAAGGAAACCGTGTTTTTGTATGTGCCATTAAATCAATATCTGTTGGGGAAGAGTTGCTGATTAATTACAATTTGAATCGAGTAGATACAAACACGGTTACTATGGGAGTGGTACATATAACAATTTCCCAACCTTTTATTAATGAATTTAACATCTTAAGGATTTTTCATTAGTTTATTTCGTTTAAATTTTCCATATTTACTTCATAGGCTAGTGATCGGGAAAAATCCAAGCCAACAGATGGTCGGAGGAGTACATCTTCCTCGAGGGAGCAGGTATACATCTTTGTACTAGTAAAAATATAATAAGAAAAATGAGTTTTTTTTGCTTTGTTTTTCATTATTAGTATATTGGTTTGGTTAGATAATGTTATCTATTTTTCATTATTAGTATATTGGTTTGGTTTAGATTAGTATATTGCTACGTAACATAATGTTTATTTTGTTATGTATTTTTCGTCTGTATACTGTTTCGTTATGATAATGTTTTCTACTTTTTTTTGCAGGGGCTCGATGATCGGGGCAAGTCCACAGCTGTGGATCTGACGACACCATCGTCTAGGCATCAGGTAAACCTAGTTGTAATTTTAGGAATCTACCATGATATATATGTTTTGTTAATATAATTTTAGGAATCTATCATGATAGAACTTAGTAGTGTTTTATATATTTTTGTTGCAGTCCAGTGAATCACTGTATGAAACAGGATCGCAAGAATATTCAATAGATCCTGAAGTGGTTGAGATGCTAGCTAACAATACCGATAAAATTGGTGAATCCACGTCCCCGTTTAAGATGATAGAAAAAATGTTGAATAGATGTAGTGCGGAAATCGTTTCTCTACTAATCAGGGTTCCGCAGACAAGCGAGATTATAGCAAGGATTCAATTGTTGGAAAAGAGATCTGAAACCTTGCGAGTAAGTTGAGGAATCTTGAATCATAAAATAATTCATTTATAACTTTATAATTTTCTCTTTTATATGATAGTATTGAACATATAAAATGTGGTTTGTATTTACAGAATTATCAGGGAGCACATAATGTTGATGTATATGTAACTTCGGAGTATTTCACCTATGTATATTGTACTCCTATAGAGATGTTATTATTCCTCTATACGGAAGTGTCATCATTTGTATTGACAAGTGTCGCAAGTGTCGTAACTTGTTGTGATGGGTTATTAGACCACCGAGTGTGGAGTAGGCCCTGATTAGTATAACCATGGGTTATTAGACTGAGTTAGACAAGTCAGCCCTGCTAGGTTATTAGGCAGGTTAGGTCATGTATAAATAGAGTGCGGGAGGCACTCTATTTGATCATCTGATTATTCACTCATACACTACTCAGAAAGTGGCGCACTAGTGGAGTAGGAGGTTCAATTGCTAGGAGGACTATCTCTGTGTACTTTGGTTGTATCATTGCTCTTTCTATCTCTGAGGAAGTTGTGGGGTTTTTCACCTTTATGGTTTTCCCCAATGAAACTTTGTGTGTCTATTGTCTCATGTGATTGCTTGGTGTGATTGATATGCATTGTTATACTTGATATGTTGTACATGGTATTCTCTCAGTAAAGATCCTAGAGTATGTTGAATTAATGCTAAAAAATTAACATGGTATTAGAGCTAACCTGAGAAGAAGACACTGTGCAGTTGCGGAAACTAGGGTTTCATGTTTATTAGGTTTCTCTCCATAGATCGTGAAAGGCAGTAATGTATTTTGACTATCCTAAGCAAGGTATATCTTTATGTCCAATCAGTATTCAATTCTGGGCACTTTCATTTTTGGCCCTAAAAATTAGGGTTTCAACAAAATAGGAATTTCTAAAATCTGAGGACATAGCTGGAAGCTCCTTGGAAAAATCAAAGTTTAGAGCTTTGGATCGATATTTTTGGTTGGGTGAAGCTCTGGGAAACTCAAACCCTAATTCAGGGTCCTCCCAAGTGAATCCGAGAGATTGGAAAGCATTTCTGAAGGGTGAAACTTTGCAGTTTTCAATTTCTGAATATACCAAGCTGATTAGCTCATCAAGGCACATCTTTCTATCCTTTCAGAAAGTTGAAATTCACATTTTGAATTTTTAGGGTTTCTTTGACAAACCCTAATCTGGCACCAGATCTAGATTTCTGCAAATCAAGTGGTAAGACCTAAATCTTTTCTATTTCCATTTGAAGTACTCCTTAAGATGTCTCACCACACCAAGCTTGAGTATAAGCTTGAAGGGGCTGATAACTTCTGAGCATGGAAGTATAGGATTGGGTTAATCCTGGAAGAAAATGAATTGGATACTTACATAAGTTCTGAGGTCCCTGTCCCAGAGGAAGAAGAGGATAAGGCCTTGCATAAGAAGAACTTGGTCAAGGCAAATAGGATCATTGTTGATTCTATCAAAGACTATCTCATACCACATGTGTCATCTCTAAAGACACCCAAGGAGATGTTTGATTCCCTAACCAAGCTATTTGAAGGGAAGAACATAAATCAGAAGATGACTTTGCGGAATCAATTGAAAGGGTTAAAGCTTCAAAATGGAGAGACCATTCAATCCTATTTATCTAAGGTCTCTCAGATCAAGGAACAACTTGAAGTTGTGGATGAAGTGGTGGAGAATGGTGAAATTGTCATGACCACTCTAAATGGTCTACTTAGGTCATGGGATTCCTTTATTCAAGGAATTTGTGCAAGAAGGAAGTTGATCTCCTTCAGTAGACTGTGGGAGGAATGTTCACAAGAAGAGGCTAGGCTTGTAGCCTGAGAAGAAAAGATGGGAAGTGAAGATCAAGATCTCGCAGCTCACACCAAAAGAAGAAAGCCCAAGAAAGAGCACACTCATTACAAGAGATCCTCTCACAACCATCAAAAGAATAAGAAGGATCTGAGGTGCTTCACATGTAATGAGAAGGGACACTTTGCTGCAAATTGTCCCAAGAAAAAAAGGGACAACAACAACAACAACTTCAACAAGAAGAAGAAGAATAACAAAAGAAGATATCATGCTCATACTGCTGAGGATGATGAACCTCCCAAGAAGAAGGCTAGATCAGAAAGTGATAACTCATCAAGCGAAGATGAACATGTTCTAATCTATGCTCTCACAGGTAATATCTCTCATGGTTGTAATGATTGGCTTATTGACAGTGGGGCTTCCAAACACATGACTGGGTTTAAAGAATCTTTTGTAAACCTATCTGAACATGAGTCACCCCATAAGGTGAAACTTGGGGATGACTACCAATATCCTATCAAAGGAAGTGGTGAAGCTTCTTACAACCTAGACCCAGGGAAGTCTTTGAAGATGAAAGAGGTTCTATATGTACTTGGGCTTAAGAAGAATCTACTCTCCATATCTGCATTAGATGCAAAAGGCATGAGGGTTGCATTTGTAGATGGCCAAGTACTCATGTGGCCAAAGGGTAAGACCATAGATGATGCAGTAGTGATTGGAGAGCAAGAGGGAGGATTGTACAAATTGAAGGGACAACCTGAACATGCCATGGTACATGAATCCATGGAACCAAGTGAACTTTGGCATAGAAGGATTGCACATGTGCACTATAGAGCACTACCAATTGCAAGTAAAGTTTTAGAGGGTCTTCCTGAAATCAAGACAAAACATGAAAGGTACAAATCAAGTTCTAGATCAAGACCATGGTGACATGATGACAAAGACTCATCCATAGTCATGGATCACATAGAGGTATGTATATTTTACAATGGTTAACTTATGAGTTATGTAGGTCATTGAAGGGAACAAGAAAACATTGCTAGACATAACTAGCAAATATGATGACCAGGTATGTTTTTCCTATATCAAGTTAGAATCCTACCCTATGATATTATACTTTTATATATGATTATTCATGAAGTTATAAATTTAAGTAATCAAGGGTTTATGCATTTTATGTCTCTTACCTTTATTGATGATATGACTAACCAGAAGAGAAGTCTTCCCTGAAACTTTGAATGCCAATGCTTATTATCTATGTTTGAAATGATCATGACTATACATGTTCTAGATTATTGTGTTTTGATAGTATTAAGATTATACTAATGAATGTATGATTATGTATGAGATCTCGAGGATAACACAATGATGATACTAGTAAGCATGCATAGTGATTGAGGATGGATATAAGTTCAAGGACAAGTAATCCAGAAAGCAAAGATCAAGAGGGAGCACACTCCAATAGTTCCTGCAAGGAAGCAAAGATTCAGAGGGAGTCCACCCAACAAATAAACAAAGATAAGTATTTGAATTGTCATTTCTTGCATACTTGTTTGTTTAAATAATATTGCTCAATGATGTATATGCTTATGTTTCTAGACTTAGGGTGTCTATTATGCATATTAGAATAATTGCATTAATGAACAGTATACTACTAATATGCATGTGATGGGTAAGTGGCATATGGCACTGTACAACATTCCATTGCTACTTTTCTAACATGAAACCTCATTGATGACATGTTGGGAGTTGTGCACACTCTTAAAAATGTTCTAGTAGAGATTGGAAGGCATCTAGAAAGTTACAAGATATGGATAAATGTTGTATTGGCTAAGATAATTGCATGACTATATGACATATGCCCTTATGTACAAAACTTTGTTCTGCAAACTATGAGAAGTTTCTAATCATGCAATTGAATTTGACTTGTAGGAAAGATTGTGTACAATCACCTACAAAAGAAGGACTACAACATTTGTTCCAGAAAACGAAATTCAAAGAAAAACTATCTATTGAAGATATTGAAGAATCTGAAGTTCCCAGGATTCGGGATGCGGTAATGGAAGAATGCCATGTTCAAGGAATACCAATTGATCATGAAGAAAGATGTTTGGGATGTGGTCCCAAGACCAGATGGGAAATCTATTATGACTTCCAAAGATCAAGCATGCTCCAGATGGCAGCATAGAGAAATACAAAGCGAGATTTGTAGCTTGTGGCTTCTCTCAGAAAGAAGGGATTGATTATGAAGAGACTTTTGCTCCTGTGGCCAGATACACTTCCATTAGAATAGTCTTTCTCTAGCTGCTGTGATGAAATGGAAGATACACCAAATGGATGTCAAGACATCTTTCTTGAATGGTGTAGTCAAGGAGGAAGTGTATGTGGAGCAGCCACTAGGTTTTGAGACACATGACAGGAAGTCATATGTGTGCAGGTTAAATAAAGCCTTGTATGGCTTGAAGCAAGCTCCTAGAACTTGGTACAGTAGGATAGACCGCTTTCTATCCAGTTTGGGATTTACTAAGAGTAAAGCAGATTCCAACCTTTACTACAAGGTTGAGGAAGGAAATCCTGTGATACTACTTTTGTATGTGGATGACCTATTTGTTACAGGTGAGGATGGATTGATTGCCGATACCAAGAGGAAGCTTGCTGCCGAGTTTGAGATGAAGGACTTGGGGATGATGCACTATTTTCTAGGCATGGAGGTGTGGCAGAGTGCAGATGGGATCTTCCTTGGACAAGGGAAGTATGCAGCAGAGATCCTGAAGAGGTTTGGGATGATGAACTGCAAGGCCATGGCCACACCTATGGCATCGAACCTAAAGCTTCTATGTGATGCTTCATCTAAGCCGGTTGATGTCACTATGTATCGTCAGATGATTGGGTCCTTGACGTAGCTGACGAACACGAGACCAAATATTTGCTTTGCCGTGAACACATTGAGCCAGTTCCTGACGGATTCGAGTGGTGTTCACCTGGTTGCTGTAAAGCATATTCTGAGGTACCTGAAGGGTACAATTGATTATGGGCTCAAGTATGATGCGAATCAAAAGTTTAACCTGCAGTGTTATGTTGATTCAAACTGGGCAGGCAGTGCTGTAGATAGGAAGAGCACTTCAGGGTGCTGCTTTAGTATGGGATCATGTGTGATCTCTTGGTTTAGCAGGAAGCAATCCTGCGTAGCACTGAGTACAACCGAAGCAGAGTATGTTGTAGCTTGTTCAACTAGTTGTGAGGTAGTATGGTTGAGGAAGCTACTGTCTGAGTTATTTGATCTTCCATTAGATGCTACTGGTATCTTTTGTGACAACTAGAGTTGTGTAAAGTTGTCTGAGAACCCGGTGTTCCACGACAGGTCGAAGCACATAGAGATCAAATATCACTATATCAAGGATATGGTGCAGAGAGGAGCAGTGAAGCTCCTGTATGTTGTGATGGATGAGCAGATTACAGATGTGCTGACGAAGCCACTATCCAGAGTGAAGTTTGAGTACTTCATAGAGAGGCTTGGTGTTCTTTAGATTGATGACACTTCGAGGAAGAAGTGATGGACACATTTGCAAGAGCCATTCTGAGCATGGTGAGAGGAACATCCTTCCATGGCTGTGGATGTAAGCGCTGGATGATGAGCATCAAGACGATGCTCTAGTTACTGCTCTGTATATGCATCATGTTAGATGCTTGTTATGATCAGTTGGATCATGTATATGTATATGCATCATGTTGGATGCTTGTTATGATTGTTGCCTGAGATTTCTCCCAAGCATTTGCAATGGTGCACCTTCTAACTAGTAGCAGCAGTCTCAATAGAAGTAAATAACAAACTACTTTAAACTAAATTAATCACGGATCTATGTGAAATAGATAAGCAAACAATGGAAATATTACCGAAAGCAAAACAATTGACAATATGTAAAAAATGATTTTGTATTAAGAATAGGGGCAAGCAAGTGCTTGCAATGGTGATACCTCCAAGTGGTGAAGATTGTTGAGTAGCTCCAAGGGTGAGCAGCTCCAGTATCCAAGAGGTCTCTCCTTCTCCAATGCTTCCTGCTTTGTGCAAGGCTCAAAAAGGTGGGCAAGGCTCAAGAGGGATTTTGGCAGCATGAGGATAGGATGATGGATGGATGGAAAGTGAGGAGCCCCTACCACCTTTTTATAGTTTTTGGTGGTGGGGAATACCATTATGGTTTTTGAGGAAACCAATGGTATTGACCGACATGGTTTAGGTACCTTTTCCCTCCTTTTTCCTTTTTTGAATATTTTTATTCCCTTTTTAATATTTTTGGGAATTCTGGACCCTTTTTGAGGGTTTTTTATGCTTTTTGAGGAAAAATATTCATTTTGAGTGGAAAAAAGGGTGTATTAAGGTCTTTTGGTGACCTTTTGGTGGCTTTAGAGGCTCAAATGATGGAAAAGTGGACAAATGGGTCATGTGAATAAGGAAATGAGCTAGTGAACACTTTTTGGGTGTTAACAATGATCAATTGGATCACGTATATGTATATGTATCATGTTGGATGCTGGATATGATCAGGTAGATCATGTATGATGATATGTATCAGGTAGATCATGTATCATGATATGTATCAGGTAGATACTATGTATGCATCAGGTGGATGCATTATGTGATTAGGATGATCATGGATGATGAGCTTCAGGATGTTGCTCTAGATGATATGCATTAGGATGATGCTATGACGATGATCAAGATGATCATGCCATGATGACATGCATCAGGACGATGATCAGGACGATCATGTGATGATGACATGATCAGGACGATGCAGTGATGATGATCAGGATGATCATGTACATCAGGATGATGTATGGTGAGTATCAGGTTGATACTCTATGGTCGTGGACAGGTTGTGCAGATAAGCATATAATATGGCCCTGGGAGATTTGTAGATACTCTTTCGAGGTTTTACCTATGGCATATAATGTGGCCCTAGGATATCTGGCAAATGCTCTTTCGAGGTTTTTTCTATGCCATGTAATATGGCCCTGGGATATCTGGCAAATGATCTTTTGAGGTTTTGTCCTATGGCATGTAATATGTCCCTGGGAGATCCGATAGGTTGGGTTGCATGCCCGTAATAATTCATGGGATGCTCTTGCGAGGTTTAGCCATGACCACATGTAATATGGCCCTGGGAGATCCGATAGGTTGGGCTGTGTGCCCGTAATAAGTCTTGGGATGCTCTTGCGAGGTTTTGTGGTGAACACATGTAATATGTCCTTGGGAGATCCTATAGGTAGAGTTGTGTGCTCGTAACAGCCTAGGATGCTCTTACGAGGTTTTGTGGTGAGGTCACATATAATATGTCCTTGGGAGATCCTATAGGTAGAGATGTGTGCTCGTAACAGACTGGGATGCTCTTGCGAGGTTTTGTGATGCACATAATAAGTCTTGAGGATTCCATAGTATGGCTAGTGATGAAGACCTGCAGATGGTGGGCCTACATCCAGTATGAAAAAGGACTGGATCTGTAGAACTTCCTATGATGAGTAGATCGTAGATTGATTGAGATAGCAGCAACAGTGACGATGATGTTGATTCGATGACGATGATCCAGAGAAGAAGACTTGTGCTAGCAGATCTGTGTCGAGAAATACCTTCCTAGTTAAGAGGGAGTGTTGATGTATATGTAACTTCATAATATATTTCACCTATGTATATTGTACTCCTATAGAGATGTTATTATTCCTCTATACGGAAGTGTCGTCATTTTTATTGACAAGTGTCGCAAGTGTCATAACTTGTTGTGATGGGTTATTAGACCATCGAGTATGGGGTCGACCCTAATTAGTATAACCATGGGTTATTAGACTGAGTTAGACAAGTCGGCCCTGCTAGGTTATTAGGCAGGTCAGGTCATGTATAAATAGAGTGCGGGAGGCACTCTATTTGATCATCTGATTATTCACTTCTACACTACTCGGAAAGTGGCGCACTAGTGGAGGAGGAGGTTCAACTGCTAGGAGGACTATCTCTGTGTACTTTGGTTGTATCATTGCTCTTTCTATCTCTGAGGAAGTTGTGGGGTTTTTCACCTTTATGGTTTTCCCCAATGAAACTTTGTGTGTCTATTGTCTCATGTGATTGCTTGGTGTGATTGATATGCATTGTTATACTTGATATGCTGTACATGTTATTCTCTCAGTAAAGATCCTAGAGTATGTTGAATTAAAGCTCAAAAATTAACACACAATAGTGGTCAAGGCGGTGTTGGCCCTAGCGAGGCTCGTAGAGAGACGTCATATCATGGGCAAATGACTCCACGTGAATCGACTCCTTCGCCATTGTTGTCAACTGGACAGTCGGCAACACGTTCCCAAACACCACGGACCCCAATTGTGGGTGCACTGGCCGCTAGTGACTGACGCACGCCAGATCGTCCAGAACAAGGGGTCAACACCGAGACTCTTAGTAATTTTGATATCGCCCTAGCTGCATTTCGAGGATCTTCCCGTGTCACTAGCACGGGAACAATGGAGGAAACATTTTTGGTGGACGAAAATCTTGTCCCAATAAAGATCGAGAAGATCCCAGGTAATTAATATATGTTGATCAAGTTAGTGTTTATAATTTCATTGTAATATACCGATAAAACATTTTTTTTCAAATAATTATGATCATGGCATGATCGTTTTGCAGGAAATGATATTTTCTATAAACAAATGAATGACTCGTCCTTGGAGATATTCGGGCCCACCATCCGAAGAAGGTGGAATAAACAACCGAAAGGTTTAAAAGATGACCTCACTAATAGATTGGTTGGCCTGTTCGGCGACAATACCTTCAATCAAGCCGAGGTCCTAAAAAAGGATGGACAACATATAAAGGTTGTCCAAGACCAATATAGGACCCACCTGGAAAAAAACCCCAAGTATGAGCACCCTCCAATTATTCTAGCAAGGGAGTGGAAAGCTCTAGTGAACGATGGAAAGGAGAGGGCTCAGAGAAAAGAAGGAAAGATACCACCAGGCACAGGGAGGTATGCAATACTTTCCGCAATGTAATTCTAAACATTATTATTATTGATTTCTATATCGGATTTGGAACATCTAATGTATTTCAACAGTTGCATAGGCTGTTAGACACTTCAAAGGCCACAAAGTCAAGACTGGAAAAAAAAGGTCAGCACAAGCTTGGGCCTGGTGGTTATTTGAATTTGGCGGCATGATTTGTAAGTTTCGAATTTAACCAATAATGCATACAAATAATAAATTGCAAATTATTTTTCGTTTTATTGCACCGCAAAATGTTAATTAACAACATTATGCAAATATGTAGGTCGACCAATTCAATGAAGTGCCCACTACGGAAGACATGAAGCTTGGCTTCCAGCACGGCTTTGGAGCTGTTGTTGAACACCGAAAAAGCTTCTCTGGGCAAACACAGTCTTCTGGTACCAATCCATCTGGTGCACGGGTATATAAAATCTATATAGTTTAATGAATATTTATTGCTTGTGCAACCTATTTGTTATAAATACTTGACATAAAATCTTGACTCTGTTTTGAGCAGGAAAGCAATGATCCCCCTAATGTCGAGGAGTGACAACAACAAATAGAAGATCATGCTTTGAATACTAGTAAAGAATTTATTCATATGCTACAATTTTATGTATAGCATTGCAAATTGTGAACATTAATTATAGTTCACCATATTTCAACTACAGAGCATGTAGAGGGTGAAACTGTACAGGTTGAGCCTGGACAAGAACATGAACAACATGATGTGGCCACAGCAGGTTAAAAAAGCACCTTTTTAATGTTTTTTTAAATGAAATACTTGTCATTACAATAAAAAAATATAACGATGTAACATTTTCACATTGTTGTAGCAAATCTGAACCCCTTGCCGTAAAATCCACGTCTGGATCAACACTCTAGGATGCACACATCATGACAAGCTCCTGATGAAGAACCAAGAACTGGAGGAGAAAGTCCAAATCAAGATGGTCCTATTATAGGATTATTGGCAAAACATAAGAGAAGAAAAACTAAAAATAAGTGACTGGAAAAACGTCGTCTAATCATTTTTTATAATAATATATCGTCCATTATTTTTTGCCTAATGAATGAATGAATGGTTTAATGGTTTAATGTTTCAGTGTAGAAAACTGTTACCTTTATTGAATGTCATCTTTTATTGAATGAATGTGTTGACTGAATGAATGAATGGTTTATTGAATGTTATCTTTTATTGAATGAATGTGTTGATTGAATGAAACAATGGTTTAATGAATGTTAGCCTTTATTGAATGAACGGTCGATGAAAGTTCATGATGAAGTATGCATGAATTTGCACATAATTTTTTTTTTCATGTACATGCATTGGGTACGGGGAATTGAGAGTGATGTGAAGGGGGGGGAGGGGGCATAAGAGCTTCCACCTTCATGTGGTTGGCCCTGTTCAGTAGAGAATATTAAATTATTCTCGAAATAGAGAGGAGCTCAATGAATGGCTACGATGCTAGCTTTCTACAACCCACTCGCGTGTCATCTAAATTTTGACAATTTCTTGGAGCTTGTTGTGATGTTTGGTTTCTCCTCATAACCAATTTCGAGTTTCCACAACTTCAAAGGATGAGTAAATGATGAACTAGAATCAATATCCTTAACCTTCTCTTTAATTTCCTTGGAATCAATATCCTTAACCTTCTCTTTAATTTCCTTGGAATCAATATCCTTAACCTCACATTAAACCCTTCCAAAATGGTATATTTACCATTTAAGCCTGGCTTCTAAAGCATGATATTTGCAACTAATCTAGCATACACTAACAAGAATTAGAAACATCTTGCTTGTTGTCAATGTTCATCATTTTTTAGGGTTGCAACTTGCCCATAATGGCTCCTCTTACACTAGGGAATTAAAGAAAACGTATAATTTTCATCGAAAAAATAACAGGGTACGGACTGAACTGAGGAGATTCGAACTTGTGACTTATGTCTAGTCCCAAGGCTACCACCTTCAAGCTTGAAGTGCAGTTGACAATGGGAGACCACCTTCAAGCAACTCAATTCATTCTGCATGCATTTCACAGTGGGAGACGGTGGGCTACCACCTTCAAGCTTGATTCATTATGCATGCATTTCACTATGCAATTGTCTCATATTCTCACTGTGTTTTCCCTCAATTAGTTTCTCAATTCAGCATGACCCACGCCCGCCGTCCTAGGAGTGTTGCCAACGGTATTGAGTTTCATCCTGGCAATGGTGACGATTCATGGTATTATGTTTCCCTTCGGATGCAATATGACAAACTCAAAGTTCACTACAAAGGTTTGTCTGACAAATGTGATGGTTTGGGTTCTAATAGACGCGTGGTTCGGAGGTCACTTTGAGGAATTTCTCTGGGGTAACGGAACCCAAACTGTCACATTTTTCAGACAAACCTTCGCAATGAACTATACATTTTCCATATTGCAGCTGAAGGGAAACATAATACCATGAATCGTCACCATTGCCAGGATGAAACTCAAGACCACTGGAAACACTCCTTGGATGGCGAGCGTGGGTCATATTGAATTGAGAAACTAATTGAGGGAAAACGTAGTGAGAATTTGAGACGGTTGCATAGTGAAATGCATGAAAAATGAATGAAGAGTACTGGGTGTCAAGAGAAATGGTTGTGGGACGTCGTATGAGAGGAAATGGCGATGGGAATTGATTGATAAGGTCAGGCTTGAAGGTGGTAGCCTTGGGACTAGACATAGGTTGCAGGTTCGAATCTCCTCAGTTCAGTTCGTACCCTGTTATTTTTTCGATGCAAATTATAGGTTTTCTTTATTTTCCTTTGTCAACTTTACGTATCCCTTTATATGTTTCTTTATTTTCCTTTGTTAACTTTATGTATCCCCTTGTGATAATGGGGATTGTAAATATCGAGTCACTCGAGAATGAGCATAAAGAGGATTTCCACGGTAATTTGTTCCATCCAAAACTATCAAGTGTACTTTTAGGTCAGTAATATTCTTGTAACAAAGTGATGAAAGATCTTAGAAGCAAATGTAACAAATCCCTGAAAGAAGTTCGCGTAACATAGTGGTTTGTGTTTGCAGGAATCCTTCAATTTACAGGGTGAAAATGGCCAAAGGGCTGCCACAGTTCGGAGACGACAATATTGATGCCACAGTTTGGATGGACTATATTACCATGGAAATCCTCTTTATGTTCATTCTAGAGTTTTGAGAAAACCAGAGATATATGAAACGATGCTTTATGACAGTTCGTCTTCACAACTGCCTCTTGAAATCAAGGTAAGAAATGGTTACGGCGGGAGAGGTTCATATGATAGGGGGAGTAGTTGAAGCAAATGAAGTAAAATTTCATTTTCTTCAACTACTCCTCCTATTGACTGAGCTTGATATTGTGTCTTGTAAATTATCCTTGTACCTTGCCATCTTCATCAAAATTTTGCTGCTGGTTTTTTCATGCTAAAATGCTCCCCCTTATGCTACTTCAAATTTCAACAAGGTTCTGTCTAGTAAATTCATAAAAGGTAAGCATGCATCATCATTCCATACTCTCCCTATCAATCATATCATTTCTCAGTCATACTTCTTGTCAAATCAAGCTGAAAGGATATCCTCTTCAACAATATCCATTACATTGCTTCACTGAAGCTTCCTTTTGCCAAGAGTAACAAGCCTGAGCTTGTCCACTTTATCCTTACCGAAAACTGATTTGACCTTCTCCAATTCTGTTATAACATGCTGAGCACTTAGAGATGTGTAATATTCAATTTGACCATGTCTTCCTTGCATCGATAACTTCTATCAATCCCAATTTTGTCCACTATCTCCTTCAACATTCTTCATTCTTTAAACAATTTTAAGGCTTCCATGTATATGCTTACTGATCCACACTTTTCACATTAGAGTTGAGAGGAATGCTACTATTTTTTCCATAAGGAATAGCTTACTACCATGGATGCTACCAATCACTCAATACCAATTAATGAATATAATTTGTGCCATATTTCTTGAACTCATACTTGTCAAGTATATCTAGTAAATTCATAAAAGAAAATCCTCCAATCATCAAGTTTCTTTTATTTCATTTGATTCAACTACTCCCCCTATCATGTGAACTTCCTCAAGGGCATCACCTTCACATAGGATGAAGTGACTGAATTAGAGGTAACTGCAGCCAGACTCGTATAGATTTCAAATGACGAGGATGAAGAATCAACTTTGAATCACCCACAAGGTCTACCTCCTGCCTAGACTTTTATGAGACCTTCGTGCAAACAACAATCTCTAATTAATTGTCCAGACAAACTCTAATTAATAAGACCCACCCTACAAATTTGATCACAACATAATATTGTTTTTTTTTAAATTACATAATGCCGTCAGTTATCCGACTTCCATTGCTAACCATCCGATGTTCTTTCCATACCACCGACGGCAAAGAACATTGAATGGTTTCCATTTTTACATTTTACTGTCGTCGGTTATCCAACTTCAACGGGCTAAGGTATCCGACATTCTTTCCATACCACCGATGGCTAGGAACATCGGATGGCTTCCATTTTTACATTCTGTTGTCGTCGGATATCCGACCTTAACGGCTATGGTATCCAACGTTCCTACCATACCACCGATGGCTAAGAACATCGGATGGCTTCCATTTTTACATTCTGCTGTCATCAGGTATCCTACTTCCACTGCTATGGTATCTAACATTCCTGCCATACCACCAACGACTAAGAACGTCGGATGGCTTCCATTTTTACATTCTGTTGTCGTTGGGTATCCGACTTCAACGACTATGGTATCCGACGTTCCTGGCATACCACCGATGGCTAAGTACGTCGGATGGCTTCCATTTTTACATTCTGTTGTCGTCGGATATCTGACTTCAACGGCTATGATATCCGACGTACCTGCCATACCACCAACGGCTAAGAATGTCGGATGGTAGATATTTTTACATTCTGCAGCCGTCAGATAGCCGACTGCAAGGCTATGGTATCTGACGTTCCTGCCATACCACCGATGGCTAAGAACGTCATATGGCTTCCATTTTTACATTATGCTATCGTCGGATATCCAACTTCAACAGCTATGGTATCCGGCGTTCCTACCATACCACCAATGGCTAAGAACGTCGGATGGCTTCCATTTTTACATTCTGTTGTCATCGGATATCCAACTTCAACAGCTATGATATTCGACGTGCCTGCCATACCACCGATGGCTAAGAACGTCGGATGACATACATTTTTACATTCTATTGTCGTCAGATATCCGACTGCAACGGCTAATGTTCCTACCATACCACCGACGACTAAGAACGTCGGATGGCAGGCATTTTTACATTTTGAGGTCGTCGGATATCCGACTGCAACGGCTATGGTATCTGACGTTTCTGCCATACCACCGATGGCTGAGAATGTTGGATGGCAGACATTTTTGCATTGAACAGTCATCGGTGATCCATCAGTGGTGTGTGTTAGATATCCAATAGGAAGTCTTACCATTGGATTTCAGCTGAAATTAGACCGACGTTTAAAAAAGATGGAGATTGTCGGATGGCCGATAGCAAGATGTAGAAAATCCGACGTATATGCCGTCAGATTTTGGGTCCAAAAAACTTAGTGATCTTTATATTTCCTAAATAGTTGAATGAACCTTTTCATTTCCTCCGGGGAACATCAAGAGCCTAAATTTTATTTTTCTAGCTCTTTTGCGTTGCCAAGATTTATCAGTTGGCACTGCATGGAGGAGTTGTTCACCTTGACATTAACCGATTTTCTGAATTTCTCCTATAGATCGAACAATTTATCTAGAGTAAGGACTCCTTTTGAAATAAAGTTCCCTTTAATAGATTTTCCATTCTCCAAGTGTTCTCGTAGATTAGACTTGTGTTCGTTGTTGTCAATAGAAGAATTTTTAAATGTATTCTCGTTCGTGAGGAAGTCAATAAATAGTTGATCATCATTGAACACTCTCTAGTTGGTAACATTGTTTGGGACTAAGGGCCTGGAAATAAGTTCAATTGAAAACTTGTCATTCAGAGGAACCAAACGTGAGGTAGTGTTAGCTAATAAATCAACTACAACATTAATAAAATGTGGTATAGCATTTATATTAAAAGCTTTAAAATTTGAAATCAAATTCCATACCTCTGCCTGGTAACCTTTCAAGCATGGAGAGATGCAGTGTATAATATTTCTCACACGTCAAACAATGACTTCGGAGTAAAAAAAAACTTTTAATTTTTTTACTTTGAGCTCTACTTCTTTTCTAAGACCTTGGACAAGGTCGTCATACTCAACAGTTTTATTGGTACACTCAAATTCTTATTTGTAGGAGAAAAAAGTGTGCATTGTTGTGGGTCAACAAGGACACAACCAACCTCTGCACCCTCATGAATTTTAGAGCCATTGAAATACAAAATCCAAAATTTAGTGTCTAAACTAATGTTAGAAACTAAGCTATCGTCTAAACCTACTACGGTACTATCATTATCATCAATCCGTGAGAATTGAAGGATATCGAATTGTGTGTTAGATCTAGGAATTGATTCTTCATCCTGATAACAACCTAAGTTAGTTTCTAAGAAGTAATTACCAAGTATGGATTGAGTAAAATTTATAGGTTCGTTATGTCCTTCCAATTCTGTGATAGTGTTCTTCAAATGCACCTCTCTATCTACTTGAATCTGATTTAGCTGATTCTTATATGGAAACAAGAAATGAGACTAGTTGTGGCAAAATATCCTTGCAATTTTCTAGACCAATTTGTACTGAGTAATAACCCATATGCCTCATGTATATCTACTACGACAAAGTCAATAAACTAGCAAACTATAGGATCTACAAATAACTTGATTAGAACTTTTTTTTTTCAGTTCACCAATTACCTTAACATCAAATCTATCAAGTTGAATAATCTGAGAAGGGCAAGGGGTTGGTTTTCCATTGATATTTTTGCACACCGAGTAAGGCATTATGTTAGAATCAGCTCCAAAATCAACCAAGCAATTGTGCATATTGTAGTTATAGATCTCAAAAGTTAGAAGGAAAGGTGGAGTCTGAGCTTTAGACTTACCCCCAATATTGGCCTCATCGATTTCCTTATCCTACTTGGAACCAACATCATTATCCCCTTTATTATTTTTCGAAGTGGGTTGTAAATTAGAAGTCATTCCAAATTATCCCATTAGTAATTTCCTATACTAGGGAATATTGCATAATTCAAAGAGTGAAATGTTTGCTATGCTCTTCTTAAAATCTTCAATAACATTATATTCAATGTTGTGACTGGTTCCTTTACTCTCTGAATTACTAGTTATTTCAGGCAAACTATTTGAGGATTTATTTTTACCAGGGGGTATCATATTTTGGGGTAGAGGTGCATCATCGGCCTTTTGATTTTGAGAAGTCTCAACTGTCTTCTATGGTTGGTTGATGTTGGAACTGCTTTTTATAGGTGCTTTGTTTGTTTGACTTACCCCAAAGGTATTATATTTCTTATAATTTACAATAGCTTTAGAGGGAGGGGTAGTGTTATTAAGAGGCCCCTTATTTCTAAGGGAATAATTTTGTGGGGCTATCTGTACATTATGAATTTCAGCTGCATCTGAATTATCTTCACCTTCTTCCTCAAAACTTGGATCCCAGTCCCATAGTAACAAGATGGTTTCCTTTTGGTCCTCTTCAAATTTATTCAATTTTTCTTGTTCAGACTCTTGAGTTTCTTCTTCATCAAGCAATTTATTTCCCAACAGTTGGTTGATTACTAGCGTCATTGAATTTATCCATTGTGTACAAGTCTTCTCATAATGATTCGCCTAGTGATAAATGCAAAAGTGATCCATACCCACATCATTCAAATTAAAAGTAGATGATTCATTTTCTGGGGGTTTGGGTGTGTTGTCCTTCTTCTTAAAAAAAGGTCATCAAATTTTTTTATTAGAATACCTTCCCTATATTATTTATTTACACCAACGATCTCGTTAGGAAACTTCTTGACCATCTTCAACACATTTCCCAGACCAATGAGATTTTCTTCAATGGGATTAGTCAATAACAAAGGCTTCTTGGATGATGTGGATTTATGTTCACCTTCAGTTCAATGTTTAATGATGCTTGACATCTAAAGTTTCACCTTTATAGCCTCAATTTTTTCTACCAAAGTGGCTTTCCCAACTCTCTTCACAAACATGGCTATCGAGGGGTGAAGAGCAGAAGTATAATACTCTACAATAATTCCTTGAGCAGGTTTAGTGTTGGCAGGAAACTTATTCAACACAATTGTAAACCATTGATTACAATATTTGATCTTTTCCTTTTTATCCATTTTTAGTGCAAGCAATTCTCTCATTAAAGCATCCAAATTCTTTTCTTCTCCAAATTTTATTAGCAATATATTCTCAAAATCATCCCAACTTGTGATGCCTTATACCGTGTGGATTCCTTATTTTCAAAAGAATAAGGGAACAATCTACATACCACATATTCATGCTCAACGTTCATCAACCTGAGGGCGAGATACAAACTTTTAATGTGGTCTTCGGGAGTGCATCCTTTATCGGGATCAAACTTTGGGATCATGCGTTCAAGGTGCTTGGGCAAATCATGGAGTTTCCTAGTGATATTCAAAGCACCTTGTGACCTCCAAGATGGAACTTGATTATGAGCCATGTTGTTTGTTATAGACCTAGGGGGAATAATATGGGGTACCTGTGGAGGTACCTAAGGGGAATAAATGATGTAATGGGTACCCAAAAGGGAATAAATTATGTAATGTGTGTACCAAATGGGGGTAATTAATGTAATGTGACCATTAATAATGGAATATGGTCCACGTGGTGGTTGGGGTTTAGATAGAAGAAATAATATAATAATCAGGCATATACCCCTAAATATACTCATGAGAAAGTATAAATAGAGATGAGTATCATTGTATTAGCCAGGTTGGACATTATTGTTGTGCAAACATGGCTTCTGGAGTGATTGCTTCCTTAAGGAGTATTTGATGGTGTTACCCTACCTTAAGGGTTTCTCTATATCTTGGTGCTATTCTTATGGTGAATGTTTTTTGGGTATGTCTGAAGTTTAATTGCTCTATATCTTTGTTGTGATTCAATTTTTAGGTTAAGGATCACTACAAGTGGTATTAGAGCTCTTTCCTTGGCACAAAGTGGAGCATTTTTTTATTTTTGGAAAAAAATTAGGGAAAAATCGGATGGTGAATTTCAGATCAATTTCTGAATCTTTTGGTGTAGATTTAGAAGAAACAAATTGCATATCTGAATTCCTCTAGCAAAAATGCACAACTTAAAAAAAAATCATCTCATTTGGGGTCCAAAAAGTGGAGATATCGCTGATTTAAAATCAATTATTTTTCAGAATTTCGGTGACGACCGTGAAGATTGCACAGCGAATATCTTCTGACAAGGTGCCTAGATTTTTGTTTCGCTTGTGTAGGTAGATGTATAGTGGCTATTCTAGTTCCAGAAATAGGTATAATATAAATTCTAATCAAGAGAGACTGGGTTATGGTCATTTGAATTTTTTTCATCTCAAAACCCCAGTTGCAACAAGAAGTAAGTGAATGTTTTTTCAAACCCTAGTTTTACTTTTGAGGATATGGAGAATATGAGGTATCTCACAGGAAAAGATGATGGTTTTAGCATTGACGCATGCTTAAAAAACTGCAAGACAAGATGGAGAAACTTGTGGAGCATTTCTATAGACTCTTATTTCAAAGATGCTGCTAAGGTATGGTGGTTTTCCCTAGACTATGCTAAGAGGAAAGAACTTTCTAATGAATACCTAGAACAAGTCCTTTTAGACAAGTGTTCTCATGCCAAGAACAAAGATCAAGTGGGACATAAGGGTCTATTTCCAATATTGAAAGTTCATGTATGTATTCAAAAGGAGAATATTCTTGTTTCTATTAATCCTAGTTGCAAGCATAACTTTATCCATGTTAATTTGGCCAGAAATTTCAAGTTTCTACCCAACATATTCAAAATGCACAAGTTGATGGTGAAACTTTTCAAATTTTTAAAGATTTGAAGATTACTATGGATAAATATGTGTTGCATTCATAATTTTATGCTCTAGATACAGATGATGTGGATGTTATTTTGGGATATCCTTGGATGCAATCGGTGGGTACATTTAATATTAATGCAGAAAATAATTTTTTAAAGCTTTTGTACAAGAAAAAGAAAATTACATTGCAGGATATGTCTCTTACAAAACAAAAAGAGACTCGGAAGGCACTGGATGAAGTCTCTGTGGGGGACCCAGTTGCAGTAGTGAATGACACATCATATGAAGAGTCTGTGGTGGAATCAAAAGAAGATACTATAGAATCTCATGAAAAAAATTCCGAGGAAGGGAATCTACAAGAAGAAGAATCTAAGGAGATACATGATTCCAAGGAATCACATGTTATAATGTCAGAGAAAGAGGTACCCATTGTTCAGGTCACTGCATATTGTCACCCACACCACTTTGAGAAGCAACAATCATCAAGGACAAGTTGGGAGCACCAACAAACGAACTATGGAACATAATGGAACCAACGAAGAGATCAATATGGATATACATGGAGAACTACAAGTAATACAAGGAGATACCAAAGAAGTGCAACAACATCTTCGAACCACATGAACAAGAATCAAGATCAAGGCCAAGAAGCTGTTAGACCATGCATTCGCATTCCACTCGGTTGGATGGATGATCGTTCTTGGTATCAGTTGACTAATTTTCTTAGTTGATCTTATTATATTTGTTCCTATCATGTTTTGAGGACGAAACATTTTTAAGGGAGATGCAATGTTATAGACCTAGGGGGAATAATATGGGGTACCTATGGAGGTACCTAAGAGGAATAAATGATGTAATGGGTACCCAAAAGGAATAAACTATGTAATGTGTACCAAATGGGGGAAATTAATGTAATGTGATCATTAATAATGGAATATGGTCCACTTGGTGTTTGGGGGTTAGTTAGAAAAAACAATATAATAATAAGGCATAGACCCCTAAATATACTCATGAGAAAGTATAAATAGAGATGAGTATCATTGTATTAGCCAGGTTGGAGATTATTGTTGTACACGCATGGCTTGTGGAGTGTTTCCTTCCTTAAGGAGTATTTGATGGTGTTACCCTACCTTAATGGTTTCTCTATATCTTGGTGATATTATTAATGGTGAATGTTTTTTGGGTATTTCTGAAGTTTAAGTGTTCTATATATTTTTTGTGATTCAATTTATGGGTTAAGGATCACTACATTGTTGATACAAGGAGGTGACCTAGAGGAAGTAAGGATATGAGGAGAATGAGGTGTATTGAGAGGTGAAGGTTCAAACTGATCTAAGTGCTCAGGGATCTCTTGTAAGGTTAATTCCACTAGATCCTCCAAAGAGTTTACAAGTATTAATTCTTTAGTTTGTATAACCTTTTTACGAGGGGAATGGCGTCTGGGCAGTAAGGTAGATACAAGTAGTTTTCCAATATACTTTACGTAGGACCTGATGAATCGACGGAGAGTGTTAAATTCTTGATGAGGGACATCAAAAAGATTCCCAAGAGATGATTCTGGTTGTTCCAAGTCCACATCACTATCTTCAAAATCGGTTTCAATTTCAAAATCAACCACTTGGGTGGCTAAAGTCTAAGGCTGAATATTCTTAGGTGGGGTCCCAAAAAAATATATGCATGGAAGAGGAATTCCTCTCTTATCCATATGTTGGTAGCCCTCCTTCTAGTGCCAAAACTGTTGACTCTTAGAAATGTCCTCACATCGACAATAGGGGTTCTCCTTGGCAGAAAGTACCAATTATACTTTAAACCATTTGGAATAGGGAAACCATTCGGATTCTGGACCAGCAACCATTAATAGTTTGGGTTTCACCAGTTGCAACCTGGTCCACCATTTACAATTTTTCTTTAAAGAGATGAAATGTAGGGTATGATTATCCTAAATGTAAAATGCTAACTACCCTATCCGATTCCAGCTAGGAGCGAAAGTAATAGGGTGAGAAGCGAAACAACATTTGTTACACATGTTCCAAGTTTAGTTAGTTATTCATGAAACATATAAACAAATAATAGAATTAAAGCATGGATATAAGAACAATCATCTATCTATATCATTCTAATTTCGCAAATAATTGGAAAGCAAATTTATGAACAAGAATAACATATAAATCAAGAAATAAATGTTGCTTAGAAAAGTCACCACAAAATTCTTAACATATATACTCCATATCTACACATGATAAAAGCATGAAATAGTTCAACAACAATCATCAACATGACAGAGTATTCTGGTGCAAAAAGGCCAACCAGTGGCTTCTCCTTCTCACAAAGCTAGAAACAATTCTCCACAAAATGTGTGCAAGAAAAATCCCTTAATACTTTTCCCTCCTCTTGCTTTTATAGAGTATATAAAAAATAACTGTTGGGGAGACTCTTCAACTTCCTCTATTTAGTTATGCCTTTTGGAATGTTGGTGACCATTTGACTTTACAAGGGTTGTTCTAAAAAATAATTACAAAAGAGAATTATTATATTACATTTTCCTTAGGGGATGGGAGTTCTTTAGACTTCATAAAAGTGTTTCATATTTCCAAGTCATACGCGATGACAGTGAGTTGCTGAGGCTTTAAAATTTCGAATGCGGCTTCGTGCTTGAAAGTTACTTCATTTAGAGAAAGAAACCCCCTGGTCAAGGATGTATTATAGGAAGTCATTACGTGCACATCTCGTGTAGGCATAGAAACTTGTTCCTTTAGTGTTGTTGTTGAGGTGACCCATACAATGTTCTAGATATTTATGTGTCTGTTATTCTTGGTGACATCCAATTTAGACGTTCTTTGTGCTTTAGGCATGGGATTGTCAATTGTACCAAAAAGTGGGAATTGACACCTCTCCATTACTTTCCCAACTCCTTGGTGCAGATGTTAGCATTTATCTAAAGATAGGGTGACTTCATTTAGAGAGTCACTAGCATTTTTGCATTTAGCAATAATGGCATAATCCTACAAGATTTCCTTCTAGGTCCTCCTCAGAGATTTGAGGGCGTTTCTGCTTCTTGCTGCTTCCATTTGACTAGATCATCCATGTTGGATTTAATATTTAATATTATCAGCCACACTATCTTTCTTCAGTATTTTCTCTCCCATGTTCTTTAGTCTTCTTATGATACTTTGAAGCTCCTACACTTGTTCTACAACTTGATCCTACTTGATCCTACATATTGAACAATTATTGTTGTAATGATGCACCACATATCTGGAGTTCCTCCAAGATTTGTTTTTCATATTTCAATCTCTCCACCTCTACCACTAGCACTTGCTTTTCTGTGAACAAAGCATCATATTCATGGCCGTCGATTATAGCCCCTCCCCTTGCTTCCAAGACTTGGTCTTCTAACATGCCAATTTTCTTTTGTGCCTTAGCCAAATATTTACTTAGCTTATGCACATTGAACTCCATGGCCATTGCACTTGCGACATTTGTCGATGCCACAGAGTTGGGTTCCTGGTCAATGGTTGTGATAATAGGTGTTTCAAATGTCACCTCCATTTCCAATTGAGATGATAACTTTAGCTTCTTGTGAGTTCTTTGAACAATTTGTTTCTTCTGCCAATCAAATATGAAAGCGGTGAGTGAAGCCATAGAATCTTCCTTTGAAGGAGTGTATAAGCCAAACCCCAATTCTTTTATCAGGAAGTGACCACCAATGATTGTAGTTTTTGTGCATGTAGTAGCTATTTCCATTTCAGTATCTTGAGCTTTACTGGTTTCAACTTTCATTTCTTCCTCTTTCTTCATGTTCTTTGCATTGGGATTCCTCATGTTCCTTATGCTATACCTCAACTTTCTTCTGTTCATTTTCCTTTATCCTTTGATCCTCTTCCATATTTCAGGCAGGTTCCCTTTTTCTTTACTCCCCAGCCTTTTTTTTTTCTTGCTTGCTTCTTCAGTTGTTGCTCCCCTGAAATGAAACCTTTGCCTTTCTTTTTCCTAGTTGAAAATTCTTCCAAAGTCTTGGCTCTCCTAAAAATATCTTCCTACACATGACTCATTTGTATAAGGCCATTTGTAACACAAGAATGGACAATGATTCAACACCTTTTTGCTATCGTTTCATCAGTGTTTCTCCTCACCAAAATGATAGTGGCTCAGTCTCTGTATAACCACCCCTTCTACGTCTTTCGCATGCGTCATTTTGTAGGCCCCTATGATCAACGATAGAGGAGGCCATGAACCTTTCTTCATGGCCTTGGAGAGTTAACATCCTGCTGCGAGATGCTTTTTAAACGCCACTCACCCAATATAGGTCTCCATAGAATGCCTGACACAGCCATGTGCATCACTTCAAATAACTTCTTCAACAAATACCTACCTGTCATCACAAGATAGAAGTCATTTTTCTACACCTTCCCCGGGAAGGCCCCATCGATTTGTTGAAGCAAGCACTGAGCTTGTCATCACAAGATAGAAGTCATTTTTCTACATCTTACCCTGGAAGGCCCCATCGATCGATTGAAGCAAGCACTGAGCTTGACATGCCAGACCCTCTCAATTTTGATGGTGAAATTTCTGATTGAATGGACTTCGATGGCTCCCTCCCATAATAATTGCCTATCAAGAGCTACCGACATCGTTGCAGGTATATGAAATCAATGGATCCTCCTAGAAAGGTCGTTGTCTGGTGGCCTGCAGTGTCGACTGTCTAATCATTTTCATGGCTGTAGGAACAATGAGGTCTCGGGAGTCAAATCAATTGGCAATGCAAAGTAAACGCTCTGATCGTTTCCAAATAATCCGCAATAGCTTACGACACTGAGGTTGAGTGAAGTCAAAGTTGGTGTGGTGACGCTCCATAATGTCCACATGCTGCTCTCTTCCCTGCAACTATTCTGTCGGCTTAGTGGGTCGGATGCTTGAAACCATCAATGTCAATCTCATGCAATGTGGAATCTAATAAATTGTATTTAGAGCATGTTATCATATTGTAGTTTATGTTATCATATTGTAGTTTATTACGTTACGTTGAAGGAGAAGAAAAATCACACTCTTACATTATATTAGTCTGGGTAGGATTCAAGAACTAGATTCAAAATGCTTAATAATTTTTGAAAAAAAAAAAAAATTCTAAACATAAAATAAATATTTAGACAACTCCTAAATATATATATAGAAAGAGAGGAAGTTTTCATCATATAAGTACTTAGAGATCTTATAGATAAAAAAACATTCAATGTTTCATTTTAGCAGTTTTACACAACCCTTGCTCACGAGTTAGGTTAGATCATATGTGTGTGCCCCTAGAACTTCTTATTCAAATATGTCTATCCATTCTATGCATGCTTGTGCATAAAATCTTGTTACTCAAATAATAAAACATACAATAATGTTTCAACTTGCATATTCTATACAAATGAAAAACACCACATAATACATATCAAATTATAGTTAAACTAAATAGGAGGAAATAATCACATAGCTAGCAACCTTGGGAAGCATTAGGGAATGATGCAATCTCAAAGAACTAATAATATTTATATGTTTATAGTGAAAAATATATAAACTTTCATTAACACAACAGGTTATGTACTGAATCCAATTGCTATTGCATTGGAATATATATACATGACATGGTTGGGTGTAATAAAAGTGTAGAAGACACTTCTCTTATCTTAGTGCAATGGTAAAATAAATGTTCTGTTATTGCATATATCTTAGTGCAATGGTAAAATAAATGCTCTGTTATTGCATTTATCAATACATGTGTTCTTTCTATAAAGAAAAACACATATTAAAAAAAACTATAAATCAAAGTAACACACATCCAAAAATAATTACGAATATGTGGAGGGTGAAAAGAGCAAACGCACATCCAAAAGTAACTATGTAACTATGAATGTGTGGAGAATGAGAAGGGACCTATAAAATAAAATGAATAACAACGAAATCAACTTATGAATGTTGAAAACAAAAATAAGAATATTTGTGAATATATATCCAATGTAACTTAACTTCAAAAAAATTATTGATTTTTCTTTATTTCTTTTTACAAATCACTATGTCTATATTTTAGATTATATATACATATATGCTCTTAAAAACATTGCCTTTCTTTTGCAGATAGCTACTGTCCATATTTTGCAGTATATATACATATATGCTCTTAAAAACATTGCCTTTCTTTTGCATATTGCTACAATCTATTTCGAATTGTCTCTACATAATGACTGCGGTTTATTTAGATGTAAACAAATTATTACACGCAAGTAGCTATTTATTTATGACAAAAATTCATTTCGAATTTGCTTAGATCGAATGGATATAGGAAAGAAGATATGTCTTGAACTTAGCATCGAATAAAGACTTTGATGTAGGCAATCTATATTTAATTTCAACATTTAGTGCGTAGCTTACAGGATGTTTTGAAATATTTGCAAATTTTAATTAATTACTAAATGCTTGCAAATTTTAGTTAATGACTTAATGATGTTATCTAAAATTTTTAAGCAAGTTAGGTCACTACAAATTGAAAATGGATATAGGTCAAAATAACTAAATGTTGCTATCTAAAATTTTTAAGCAAGTTAGGTCGATAGAAATGGAAAATGGATATAGGTCAAAATAACCGTACAAATGTAATTGGACTTGTATGTTTTCAAAACTATATAATGGTGTGAAATGATATATATTAGGTGGGTATAGTAATTATATATTAAGTGGGCATTTGTATGTTTTCAAAACTATATAATGGTGTGAAATGATATATATTAGGTGGGTATGGTAATTATATATTAAGTGGGCATGGATATGGTAAAGTTAATCGCAAAGTTAAAATTTATGCGATTAAAATTAGTTTAGTAAAAATACATATCCACAATAAATTAATTTAGTTTAGTTTAGTTTAATGCATATGTATAGTTTAATTTACATTAATGCATAATTTAATTTTAGTTTAATTAAATTTAATAGTTTAATTTAATTTAGTTTAATATTAGTTTAGATGATAGTTTTTTTTTAAATAAAATTTCTAATCATTGTTTTAGCGATTAATTTTCTTTCTCATTTTTATATTAAAATATATATATATATAATTTTTAAGATAAGAAATTTAAAAAAGATGAGACATGATTTCTTTGTAAAAAATAATTTGACCAAACTCTTTAAAAAACGAAAAATTATTTCTACTTAATATCTAAGTGAAGGTTCAATACCTCCCACAAATTAAGTTTTTAGTCATATTAAGAAATCCGAGCCATTGGCTCTAATACCAAATGTCACGAACCAATTTTTTAATGATTTAATTTTTTATAATTTAATTTTAGTTTAATTAAGTTTAATAGTTTAATTTAATTTAGTTTGATATTAGTTTAATAATTTTGTTTACTAATAGTTTTGTTTAATAATTAAATAGTTTAGTTTAATATTTAATAATTGTTTGGTTATTATATATTTAATTTTTTATAATAATAGTTTAATTTTGTTGTATATTTCATTTGTTATTTAAATTTTTATAAAATTGAGATTTTTATGTCTTTATATTTAGTTTAATATTTATTAATAGTTATTTTTTTATAATTTATATTTAGTAATAATTTATTGATGCATTAAAGTTAATAATATTAGGGTTATAGGTAATTTACTAATCGGTAATATTAGGCTTAGTAATTTTAGTACATAATAATATTATGACTCTTTAGGGTTATAGGTAATTTACTAATCGGTAATATTAGGCTTATTAATTTTAGTACATAATAATATTATGACTCTTCATTGATTATATGGATCTAGACTGGTTATAATACATTTTATCCCAATTCCTTTTGACATTACTTTCTTCAATTTTGATTTGTCATCTTTAAATTATTTTTTTAAGTTAATTATCGCTTAAATGATATAGATATCCACGTCACAGATTCACATGAATGTTAAACTATAACTTTATTTATCTTAGGTTCTTATAAATAAAACTAAACGTGTAGATTTCAACAACTTTATTTTAATTTCTCTTTGAGAATGATATGTTTTTAAAATAAATAAATAAAATTTTACAAAGTATAAATTTATGTTTAATAAGTACAAATAATTTTTTAATCAAATAAAAAAATTAAATATCAGTGACTAAACTAACTTTTTGGATTCATATACAACTAACATTTAATTCAAAATATTTATTATTATACTAACCAATAATAAACCTTCATCTTCCACGTTCATCATTCCATGTGTGAGACAACTTTATGTCAATAATTCCACCAAATCTTGTACCACACTTGAGAAGTGAGATTCTCTATGAAGACTCGCGTCTCTATCATAGAAAAAGATAGTTTGATGTAATTGTAACATGGAGTCATAAATATAATCATTACCTAAATATGATTTTGTAACATGGAGCCAAGAAGCATCATTTTAAATTAATTATGAAGGTGTCAGTATATTTCATTAAACACTCTCACATGTATATTATGTTGATGTTACAAGATTTATCATACATTGGATATGTACCGTGTGTTTGGAATAATTTTATTATATTTTCATGATGATTTGACTAGTGGGAATTATGATTTGACAAGATGAGCTGCAAAGTAGCTTGTCAGATGAGCTGCAAAGCAGCTAGTCTCTATTTAAAGGTAGGGATGTAAAAAAAAGTATTGAAAAAGTATTACGTGAAAGTATTGAATTTAGAAAATAGATTGATTTGACATAATCAATAGTTAGGTGTTTTTTTAATTCAAGTGAATTATACATGTATTGAGATGGGATATAGCATATGTTCATTGTAATTTTCATAGTTTTCAAGAATATGCCTTAAAGAAAACTATTTTCTTGAATATGTTGTTTTTTTTGTTTCGCTTGACTTTGACTTCATTTTTATTATATATATAGTAGTGATTAATGGTTCATAGGAGTGTAGTTTGATTGACGATTTACTTGAAAATAAGAGTAATAGAGGTTACAAGTTCAAAACACCCCGACTTACCCCTGTCCTATGCTTGCGGGATGTGTGGGTGTACCTAGGGGTATAGTGGTAGTGGACAGGATTGGACTCCTGGACCCTTTGTCATGCAAGTACCAACCCTGTCCCAGTTGTCGATTCACCTAGTACAAAGAAATAGTAGTGACCAATGAAAAGATATCATATATCATGTACATCTCCATAACCCTACGCAACTCTTCTTCACCCATTTTCTTACTAGTATGTTTTAATGAAAAACATTTTATTTCTTCATTTTCTTATTATTTTTCTTTATTTCATAAAATTTCTATTAATATTTGATTTGGGATTTTTCATATATATGAAAAAGGTAGCCATAATCAAAGATCAAGGAGGCGTGTCATCATACATTAGTGGAGAGATTTTCATTAGATTTCACCTTGGAGTCAAGTAAGTTCCAACATGTACAAAAATAAGAAAGGGTTTGCATAGAAAAAAGTTTTGTTGGATGTGACATGACTCTGTTTATATTTCAAGCTAACTAGAATGTTTGTGGTTCAACTAAATACAAGTTTTCAAAGTCTTCGGTGCATATCAAACAATTAAACAATTGAAATTGAACTGGTGCCATAGAATATTTCCATTAGTAGTTTCTGTTGTTATCATGAATGCAACTTCATGAGGACCTTCTTATACACTCTTTCTCGACCATGATTTTCAATGTTAGAGCAATTGTTTCCTTTGATTGTATAACTCCTTTTCTTTACTATCAATAAAACACAAGTGGTCTAAGTAAGCCTGGAATAACACAAATGAACCATAACAAAGAATTCCTCCCAACTACTATGGTATGAACTTTTTTATTTTTATAGTGGACAAGAAATCATGATTCGGTGTTCAAAATTACGTTTTGAATCGAATGGGAACTTACTTATGTTGATTCAAGAAGTTCTAAGATCGTTCGACACTAGCAACTCTGTATGTTTTTATTCTTAAATGAAAACATTAAAATACACGAAGTTGACTATAATAGAACTCATAACCTATATTGTTTGCATTTCAATGAATTTTCTGTTAAACTACTCTTCATGTATTTGTGAATTTTATTATTATTCTCCATCAAATCCAACAATAGTTAATAAATAAATATGATGGACAACTTTTTGAATTTTATGATTATGCTCCATCAAATGCAACAATAAAAAAAAAGGTTGATTTGACATAGTCCCTTTGAGTGCTTTCTAACCCTCAAACTCTTGAAAATGCTCATGCAATAGCTATTTAGGTGTTTTCAGTAGCCAAGTGGCCCATGCATGCTTTGAAACACATGGTTCTTTTTGTAGCCAAGTTGCTCATGCTTTGAAACACAACACATGGTGCAAGGTATAATCCTCAATCACTACAATTAGGGTATGAGTGTCAATAGCATAATAGATAGAGCCATTGTAAGAAACACCTATACTTTACACATCAACACCTACACTAATACCCCCACATGTGGTTATTCAAAAGTAGGCCAAAGATCCATACTCATAGGTAGCAACATAGGTGGTAGAGACATGTATAGCTAGAGAAGAACTCGTGGTGTAAGTCGTTGATCCAATCAAATAAGTAGTTTACTTGAAGCAACACGAGTAGTTCCAGTGGTATATCTAGCAGTATACCCCATATTCAAGCAAGGATCACTTGAAGCATATGAGAAAGTAGTCAACATGGATTAAGAAGAAGCACCTATGAATGCGTGGGTAAAGCGAGTATTAAAGGAATGAGTATAAGTAGTTGATCACCTCGTAGCAGAGGTTTCTCACAGTGAAAGAAATCCAATAGCATTCCTATTGCTGCCATTTCTACTTATATATTGCTTAGGGATGCAAGGCAGAGGTCACAAAGACAATAGAGTACAAGGTAGGAGTAGTTTTTCCCTTGGATCAAGATCCATACCCCACACCAGGGGCATCACAATTAGTACCAACAACAGTATAGATAGGATTAAAGGTGACAAAAAAAGAAGTGTGATCAAAGAAAGAAGCATCCTCACCACCATCTTGCTAAACATTCCTCGCTCTAGTAGAAAACATAGCTAAATAACCAGGTGACCCCACATGGTTTGTCCTTAGAGTAAAGTTCCAATGGATAACTTTACCACTTGATTTTATATCGGTGGTTATGGGTCAATAAATGTATCTGCTCTTGAAACTTCTACCTTTGCTTTCCATGCCCATCCTAGCTATCACATGAAGGGAAGTTTTAATTAAATTGCATGCCTTTACTGTTTGATTTATATCGATGGTTATGGGTCAATAAATTATATGCTCTTTAAACTACTACATTTTCTTTCCATGCCCTAACTAGCTCTGTCTTAGACTTTTCTGCTGGTGGATTTGCATTGGTGTTGTTGGTGGATGTTGGTTATGGTTTGGTGTCTAAGAGAATCAATCTACTGTGCAATATGAACATGACGATATGTACATATTACATATTAAATCTACATGAATGTTATTAATGCATTCAAAAACTATACTTTAGTCGATTCACGAGTACTAAGTTATATGTACCCACAACAGATGATGCTCTCCCCTAAGTATCAAATCTTGAAGTTGTAAAATACTATTATTTGAAGTTGTTTTACAAAAGTACCTATAGACTTGCTCATTCCATAAGATTTCTTTAGCTAGTAATCCCATTGATCCAAAGCATAGGCCCATGCAAAGTAGAGGTCTGTGTAAAAGTAGTGATAGAGGAGGAAAATAACAACCTTTCATGGGCATGCTCGTTCTATAATATTTCTTTGGATAGTAAGCTCACAAAGGTCCATGCAAAGCATAGGCCCACGTAAAAGAAGAGATAGAAGAGGTATACAACAAGCTTGCATGGACAAAGGCCCATGTAAAGTAGAGAAAGAGGATGTAGAGAAAAGGAGTTGTTTGTGGATGAGGCCACTTCGTCTAGCAGAGCCCAGGTAAATCTATACTCAGTTTGCAAGGAGAAAGGGAAACCATTGTAATTCTTTGAATTTATAACTTATCACTTGTGAAGACATGTGGAAGCTTGTGTAGACATGTGGAAGTCATTTGTAAATGTGTGTTATAGCATGTATGTGTGGGATCTTGTACAAACATGTGGTGGCACTTGAGCTTACATAAGTCTTCACCGCTTGCAAGGCGGTAACTAAAATAAAATGTTACATTAAAAATTGAACTAATGTTAAAATTTGGGATGGCATTAGTTTAGGTTCTCACCAAATTTGATTAACAATTGAACCAATTTTATATCTTCTAACTATAGTTGTAACCAAAACAATACACTATAACATTGACTGACCTCGATTTGAGGCCAAATAAGACCTCAAATAATTTGATTGGTCAAAATAATATAAAATAAAACGTGTAATATAGGAAAGAGTGTTAAACTTAGGGTAAAAAACATAGGTTTGTGTGCAATCAAAGAGGAAAAATGGAATACCGATTACTAATCCTTGCCCAGTCGAAAGACATGAACCAATAATGGGATTTATATATGGTTATAAGTAATCATGATCTTAACTTAATCATGTTCTTAAATGGTTTATATGTTATTAATAAACATATTTATTTACATATTTAAATTTAAAATTATTGATAATGGAAGTCAATGTATACAGAGAAATGATAATGTATATTCATGTTTAAAGCAATGTGACAAAGTTATAGAAAATTAGTGACATATAGAGATTGATTGTTGATAGTTTTTAAACATTAAATATTAGCATAACCCCTAAATGGAATAATGAGAATGCTAAAGTGAATCATGAGGTGGAATATTATTAGACACCATTTATGTTATCTCTACTGCAGAATTGTGAAGGAAGTAAGTGCTCCAGTCAAAGCTAGCAGCACACTTATGAGTGCATGTCTCTTCCTTAGGCACCTTGGGTGGGAGTAAGTTAATATTGAAGCAAGAGGAACCTTTTACCGACCACGAAGATGAAAATAATCTATACTAAAAAAATACAAGCATGATTAGAGTTCCACCATCATCCAAATTATGTGCATGGTGAAACAATGCCCCAAATGGTTTGGCCCAATTTTGAATAGACAAATCCTTGAAAAACATCTATTTAAATTGATGGAAAAAATCCTTAGGCTGACTCAATCGAAATCCAAATATTGTTTCCAGTTTGCATTATTAGTTAGTTTGTGTAGGAGGAAAAAATAAGGAAGTTCCCATTGCTAAGGAGGAGGATAAATGTGGAACTTCATTTCCCATTGGTTACAGACCCATGTGTTGCTGCAGAAGGTAAGGACATATTTTATTTCCTTGGATACAGATCTATGGATTTTTATGGCAGGTAAAATATAATTATGTGAGGTGAAATTTGGAACCAATAAAGGAGCATTTGACCATGCGTCGATGATGGGGAATTTTTAGAGACAATGCTAGTGTATATGGATCATTGCATGAATGTTGGACTCTCATGTGAAATGAACAATTGAAGAAGAATTGTAATTCGAATGTATACACTTGAAGAGGGGTTCAACTCTAGCATTCTACAATAGAAGAGCAGGAGTGTGAGTGCCAATTCAAGCTCTGGTAATTTGAGACCAAGTAATTGAAGCTTGATCTTTCCATCCTATAATTCTATGAATTGTGTCGAGACATAGACCTCCAGATTGTAAGCCATGGGCTAACATTGCCATACTATTCAATGAAGAGTTTGATTTTGTCCCTAAGTTTCCTTTTGTCTAAATGTTTACGTTTTAATTATTTCCATAATTAGTTTTGTAGCATATACATTTGCATGAATGTTTAACAGTGTGTGAGTTTTGTAGTTGTTGCACTCTAACAATGCTGATCCAATTCTGTAGTTGTGTTGGTAACCTACAAAATTCGGTTGCGCATTGTAACTCTCACTTCATGCATTATTGGATTCCAACTATTGGAGGGAAGTTTGCTATGATTAGATGAATATGGCCTTGGCCTTAAACTCAAACTCAAGTTGCTTTGAAAAGGTGTAAATGTGAATGCCACATGCAAAAAAATGTGTCGCACTAATAGAACATTGTTGGTTGAATGATCTATATTACATGGAGGATGGAATGAAGATACAAATATAAATATAATCTCACATAGTTATTCTAGATCATAGTAATACAGTTAAACCAAAATTATATTAATTATGAATGAAATAGAAAAAAACATTTGAATACGATAAGCAATACAAAGTAGCTAGAATGATGGTAGATTGTCTCTAAAAAGAGATGTGTCATGTATGCTCATTACATGTAAGCCTATAAAGTACAAGAGTGTTATAGCATGATTTGAAACATTAGTGTCTTCCATGACTGGATGGCTTGAATTAGAAGCCAAATTGCAATTTTTTCCAACTAAAAACACCTAGAAAAAATATTTTGAGGGGTACATGCACCTTTCCCTTGAGCAAGGCACATGTACATGCTCCTTTCCTTTAGGAAGGTGTACATGCCTTGAAATTTGTGTTAAAAATATAAAATTTACTAATTTCACGATTTTGAACAATTCCTTTGATAGTTTCTCAGTTGCAACTCCTTGGAAATACCTTCTAATTGTCTCAACCATGTCAAAAATAATAAAAGAAACCTTCATGGGAGAGATAAGGGCACTCATGTTGTTATTATCCTTATGCTAGAAAGATTATATCATGTTATCTTGAGTTTTTATGATTCATCTCCCCTTATAAACCCTTGTTTTTGAGTTCCTTCTTTCATTTGAGTGGTGAAGTACAAATTCCATAATTGACCTCTCCATATTGTTCAAGGTGAAGACTGAAGTTTGGAAGGTTTATCATTAGTAACTATGGTTCAGAGGGACCCAAACGGTGGTTCAGGAAGGTGTCGACAATGAGTTTAGATATAATTGTACTCAATGTTCATTTTGAATAAAATAAATATCTATCCTCTATTTAGATAGGGAGAAAATAGTAGAACTGGAGGACAAACATTCCAAAAGAAAGGTGGTGTCAACATACACAATTTTCACTTAAGCCATAAAAATGAATATCTTGATAGCTTGGTCAAAGTTTCTGATTTGTAGATCAATCCAAGAGATCATTTATAAATAGGTTTAGGTCCATAACCAAAACCCCCATGTATGGATCTGCACCCCGTACTCACTCCATAAAATGTGGATCCGGTAATTCCATATGCTATTCGGGTCCACATTTGTCGATCAGATCCCACAATAGTTGGCTCCCATAATATGGTCGACTCCAATAGTAGTCGATCAATCGACTCCCACAAATAGTAGAATTCCTCAATTTGACATGGAAAGGTTTACCAAGAACCTATGTTTACAACACCACCACCGTTGTAAACTCAACTTATAGGAGAAGACAAATTACATAACATTCCCCCATTAATTTGATGTGAACTAAAAATGTTGGTCAAACATAGTACAATAATATGTTCCAAAGAAAATATGAACAATTTTCACCATCAAACTAATTTCAACCATCCAGGGTAGAGTAAACAATCACTTAAGCACAACTACCACATTAGAATGATCAAACCATAATACTGTATGAATAAGTCTAAACATTGTCATCTCAATCATCCAATCCATCAAATATGAACAAGTCTAAACATTGTCATCTCAATCATCCAATCCATCAAATAAGATTTTAAACTTCTATCCAAAATAGTCCCAGACGATCAATCAACTAAACAATAAGACAACGCATTAGAGTTGACTAGTCGACTAGACAAAAATACAACAACCATAAGCAATCTCTCTCCATCAATACAATCTCAAACAACCCAATAAACAACTCATTTAAGCTCAACAATCAACTAATGACTCAAGTTGGGTTTATATTCATCAAGTCAACAACTCCCCCCCCAAAAAAAAACAATAGAGGTATCAATATAGCAACATAATTGTCAATCAACAAGTAACTACCAAATTTAGTACTCATCTATTGTGGAACTTAGTCAAGTGATATTTCTATTCGATCCTCAGTTGTCCAATCCAATGGATCAATAGTAGGTAAGGGAGCATTGTAATGTTTTATAGTAAAAAAAATTCATATGAAGAAGTCCTCAAACATCAGTTTAAATGATTCCGTGACCATTCATCAATCCAACTACGACCAATCTTGGTAGTCAGTACTGTTCCACGATCATGTCTTTCATGTCTTTTCTACAAAGTTCTAAAGCAAAACTACCATCTTTTCAAGAATAATAATTTCTGGAAAAATCCTCTGATGCCTATGGTGAGGATGATAGAATGTAAAGGATTTCTATTATGGATGAACATGGGATACATGCTTCAGTTCTGGTTCACTTACAGGTGTATAAAAACCCTACACATCGGAAACAATGTCATCTACAATAACAATTTTAATTTTTGTCATGCTAGGAACAAACAACTCATCAATTTGGTCAACAAAAACGACAATGGGTTTCTCTTCTAGAAATTAGTTTGAACTCCTCTTGCAACAAACAAAAATTTCCTAGTGTCTACAAGTCTAGGGGTATGCAATAAGGAAACAACATCATATCCAAGACATGATATAGGTGGCTTCATCTCATGATTAATTGGGACAACAATACCCTATCCATTCTTCCCAAGTCCTCCTTCAATATATCGCATCTTGGTTAACAATGGGGACCTAATACCAGTGGTGTGCTTCTCAAAAATAGGATAAATAGAATTATTAGTAGTCAACAAAGTATGAGAAGCTAACCAAACATCAACATCATCTTTCTTATAAATAATTGGGATACAAGAAAGGACATCAAAGGTAGAATAAGTAATTGTTGAGTTCAGAACCAGTCTTCTTCTCATCACTTAGGAATCGAAATACTTCTAACTCAAGGTTCAGTTTGCAATAATGCAATCCTTGAATGTTTTCAACTTTTTTCAGTAAGTTACAACAACAAGGAATCATAATATTCTTTCAAAAATTGGTATTCATTAAATAACTTTTTATTGTATTCTTGAAGAGGATCAACTTCTTCATGCAGCTCATCAATAGAGGCCTGTAGATGGGAAACCTCATTTTCTAGTTTGGAATTGGTGTCTTCCAGTCTATTAATTTTTGTCTTCAAGGAAGGAATTTATCTATGAGACAGGATTTTAACTTCCTACTCCAAATATTCAACTAAATATATCTTATCTCCAAATTCATCCACGAGGTTCTGGAAACAGGTTTCCATAGTGTTTTCCAAGATAGAAATATTCCTAGATTTCTCATCAATCCTCCACAAAACGATAATTTGAAAAAGAGAAACTTCATCCTCCAATTGGGTATGAGTTATGTCCAATTGATTTTTCAGTCTTTGATCTTCAATCTATATAGAGAAACAATATGCAAGTCATTCTCTTATTCACTAAGTCAATCATGAGATTCTTGCAAGGCAATAGATTTCTTCTCAAGAATCTCCTACAATTTATATAAAGCTAAGGATTCATCTTCGTCAAGGATAACCATATTCACTAGTCGGCCTCGTAATAGACCCAACATAAATTGAATTTGGTCAAATCCTTCTAATGACATTCCAGAACACACACTTATCCAATACTTCAAATCTATAGTTGATGCTTGATGCTTAGTCAATACAAGTCATTAGATCCTAGTTGATGCCTTTTTAGCTCTACTTAAATCTTCTGTTGACGGGTGTAGTTGAATCTCAACCAAAATAGATACTTAATCATTTTACTACATGGCCCATTAAATCCATAGAGGTCAACAATTCAGAATCGATGGTATGGAATCAATCTTAAACTACATAAGTCATTCATGCAAACATAACAAATCAATCAATTAACGATTTAGATATCATGCTCCAAAGGCAACTCATTGGGATCAAGATCATGTCAAGTAATTAGGGAAAACATTGCTTGACATATATAGAGAACATATATAAATCATGTTCGAATACATAATTCTCCACACTCTCAAAGGGAAACCCCTTAACATCAAAATCAACTCAACAAGACCACCAATGTCAATGGAACTTAGTCATCCTACAAAACCCTAATCACAAACCAAAAAGATATAGAAATCTCTGTTAATATTTGGTTGAGATTTTATCTTCAATTATTTTAGATGTATAAACTTGAAACAATGAGACAATTCAATCACATGAATTTCATACATCCATAACACAAGATATACCCTGGGGAAAATCATCAAAACTATGAGAACAAAAACCCCAACAAATCTTCTCAGTATAATATAATGGATAACAGAGAATGCTTTCTTTTACAACATAGTAGATTGCTTTCGAAAGATAAGAGATCACCAAAACATTCTTGGTGAAGATACAGAAGCAATAGAGAAGAGAGATCAATCTGATGTGTTTTCCAATGTGCCCAACACATCAATAACCTGCACAAAGAGAAGCACCTTTCCTTCAATGGAGAAGAGAATTCGCTTTACATTGGATTCATCTTCCCCCTACCTGCTTCCCTTCAACCCACTAATCATTCATGCTTATTGTTTATTTATGATCCTTCTCAATATTGGAAGTAGAGGCTTGGAATGGACTTGGAATCCCTCTCATAAATATTTAAGAATCTATGCCAGAGTTGAATCCCACCACCCAAATTATGAAAGACTGACCTTCCTTTGCAAACAAAGCCACCACCTTCTCTCTTTTATCGTAAACATTGACACTTTTTCTTCATCTTTCTTTGTAAACAAAACCATGACCTTCCCTATTTTGTTGTAAGCAAAGCTATGACCCCAAAGGATATATCTCTTGCCTCTTGGATTGAACTTGAAGGGCCCAAGGAGCCTTGAACAAAATGATGCTTCAATCTAAACTAGAGGGGCCCTCGACACAACCTAGAAGTTCAAGAAGAACAAAAATGAAACTCAAACCATGGCAAAATCTAGAAGTATACTTCCTTTATATTCATATTTAAAATTATCTTTTTAGAAATATCAATCATTTGCCCACACAAAACCATCATACCTACAAAGGGTGGAGTAAATGGAAGATTATTTGATGTATGAAAGGGATAATTTACAGTGACCTCCCACCTCCCCTGTCCTTACCTCCTTCTTCTCATTCTTAACCATAATGGCAATGCAATAACACATGTGTCTCAAAAAAATAGATAACATGCCTTCTCTTCTCTTAATATGCATTTCTTATACCCTATGCAAGAAGATGAAGTATTTCATATTAACATAAGTATAATTAAAAATACTCAAATTTAAAGAAATATTTACTTACTACTCCAAAATCAAAGGAATATTCTAAAAATACTTAATTATTAGTTAATTTGTTAATTATTAATAATAAAATCAAAGATTAATGAGATAAAAAAAAAATTAAAAAAAATTAATGTGGTAAAAAAAGTTAATATATTTTGAATATGTCTAAATTTTGTAAAACACTTTTGTTAATAACTTAATTGTTTGGTATTTTAAAAATTGTAATTTAGATAAAATAATTGATTTTAATGTCAAAGCTATTACTCTTGCAGTTACCAAGATTCAAAATCTTAACAAACATACTCATCCTTTTGCAATTTTATCTTATTGATTGAATTAAATATTAATGATATGATCTTTAAAAATATATATCAAATAAGACAAGAATAATTTTCCATTTAAAAAAGTTTACTATATAAAATTAAATTCCTATCATAAAAACTCCACTTTTTCATAAAAATTCCTATCCTATGAAAAAACTCCACTTTACTAGTATCTTAAAATGTATCACATAAATAACATATACGATGTGATTGCTATATTCCATAATAATAATAATACTAATACTTTGACGTGGATATGTATAGTGTGATTGGTACAAAATAATCTTGTAATAAGTCACATGGATGACGACCATAGAATTAATAGAAGATATATGTGAGTCGATAATGTTGATATTTAATAAAACAAAATAATACTTAAATATTATACATTCATGACAAAGATGTATACAATTTTAAATGATGTTTGATTGTGATTTCCTAATTGTGGGTACCTTTTGCACGTCCATAGTGCAGAAGAGTAACTAACTATTCACTTTTTACAAAATATTTTATATAAAAAAATGATATATATTTGAAGTTTGATATAAAAATAACTTTTATTATAATTTTTTTAAATTGAAAATTGGTTTTTCGAAATTTATTAAATTAAAAAATAAACAGTAAGTTTTATATTATTTAAGATTTTTTTTCTATATAAAATAATATTTATTAAAAAAATTAATTTTACCAAGTTAAAAGTTAATATATATATATATATATATATATATATATATATATATATATATATATTATTTTTTAGATTTTTGGATAATTTTTAATTAGAATTGGGTAAATATTTTTTGGTTAAATTTAAATTTAAAAATATTAAAATTGTATTTTTGAATATATAACTAAATTTAGCATCCTCAAATATATTTCAAACAAAAAAACCAAAAAAATCTAAAACTTAGAATATTTAAACTACCCATTCATATATATAACTATATTATCTTATATTTATTTATAATATATACTTTATATCTCTTTTATTATTAAGCAAAGTCTCATCCAAGTTTGATCCACTTGTTTTTTAACAAAATTATGTATCCACTTTATGATTTAAATGTAAATATTACAACTTAAATGTTTTGAAGATATGAAGCAAAGTCACATCCAAGTTGGATCCACTTGTTTTTTTACATAATTATTTGTCCACTTCATGATTAAATGTGAATATTACAACTTAAATGTTTTGAAGATATGAATAGATGGATTGGTGAGAGGAATAAATGAATAGATGAATTGGTGAGAGAAATAAATGAATGAGGGGATGTCATACCTTAAAATCATTGAGGGGAATAAATGGAGTAGGGGATGACATATCTTTGAATAATTGAGGAGTGAATGGATAGGGATGGAGGACCATAGTTATAAATAATTGAGGAATAAATGGATATGGATGATCATAGTTATATGTTTTTTCAGAATATTTTTTTGTTGTAAAACTTTTGAGTTTGATGTTTCAAGTGAATCTTATCGTTTTAAAAGATAAAGACAAGTTTGTTTCGAATGAATATTATTGTCATGGAAGATAAAGATGATGGAGAAATCTGAAGAATATATTTATGGTAGGTTTTAAGAAATTTGTTATTTTTTATGACGAGATTTAAGAAAATTTTTATTTGAAAAGTGTTAATCAATTATCAACAAAATTGAAAGCAACATATGCATACAAATATTTATATATTTATATATTCTATGTGATAATACAATATCAACAAAACTAAAAGTGACATATGCATACAAATATTTATTTGTAGGAACTCAAGATCTTTTATTAATGAATATGAATCCTTGACCAAAACATAACATTAGGATATGATGTTTGGTAGGGCATCCACTTCATCAAACCCTTTTTGTTATATAGAATTGTCACAATTAAAGAAGATCATTTAGGGGTTTGAATTCAAGTCGTCATCTTAAAAAGAATATTAGTGAATCCTATTTTCTCCATTCACACCCATTTGTCTTTCTCGTTTACTTGTTATAAAGTTTGTTATTGGAGATCTTCTATTAGTGTTAGTGGCAGTCTCAAAGTGCTTGCAATGAGAATGATCTAGGTTCAAAACTTAGTGAGCTTGTTTCTTATAATAATGTGGTTGACCAAATTATTTCTAAGATTTGAGTTGTGTTAATATGACAACATTCCTTTCAAATTATGTGGAAATGTTGTTAATGGTGGTGCTTCTTATACTATTACACTTCTTTGTAGATAAATATATAAATATTGAATTAGGAATTCCATACCCACTATTGATATCAATTATATTGAGAATGAAATGGAAGTTAGTTTTAACATAGAAAATGCCACAAAGATATAATGAAAATTGAATTCTATTATTGAAAGAATGGTGTACATATACAATGGCTAGAATGGTGGAAATTATCTTTGAGAAGAGATGTGTTTGTGCCTATGCTCATTCTAAGAAATTCCCATAGCAAGAGATCGAAACTACATTTTCTATTAAAAAAAATAAGATTCAAGAAACCTAACCCTACCATAAAGTTAGAACTAATTGTGCATGCATTGCTAAGTTATACATTAAAAGGGGACCATTGTCAAGATCATCACTTTTGGTTTGTTGCTTCATTTGAAGTCTTATTTTTCTCTTGGAAAGATATTTTGCATACCAAGTCTAATGATTTAGTGTTGGGCACTAGAAATTCTAAAAATGCACAAAAAGGTCCTAAAAATGTGTTGGAATTTCACAACATGATAAATTATAGTATGAAAACCATTTCTTAGACTTCCCTTGAGGACCACTTAGATCAGTCCTTGCTCCTTAGCTAGAAAATGTTCTCTAATGCATCGGTTTTCAATACCAAACAACAAAATTTCTATTGGATATGGTTCCTAATAAATAAGTTGCCTTACTTTGACAACTCAAAATATTTGTATATTCTGCTAGTGGGTACTCTTCAACTTGGTGTCATTGATTAGGTCTAGTATAGTCTTTTCAATGTAGTTAGGGTTGAGCCCTATAATGGACAAAGTCCTTCACTCTTGGTTTCCATCATGGACCAAAGGTTGGACCAAAAGATACTTAGGAATGTATTGTCCTTATTGGAGAAAATGGTATTTGAAAACGCATACATGCTCGAAGAAGAGCTTAATAGTGGCTTATGTTGTGATACTTTTCTTGTAGGGTTCCAGAACTACCATTTTAGAAAACCATCAACAACCATGAAAACGCAATTGTCATCATGCTTTGTTAATGGCAAACCTAACATAAAATCCATGGACATTGACTCCTATGGATTATTTAGAGAGGGTAGAGGAGTGTATAGTCCCTACTTCTTGGTTGTAAGTTTAGTGATGGAATAAGTAATGTACGATTTGAAATATATACTAGCATACAATCAAATTTTTAGCCAGTGGAAACACTTCTATATTACTGCCATTGTATTCTCCACATCAATTTTCCCTACTATCCAATTGTAGTACAACTATAAATCATAATCTCATGATCACTTGAACGAACACAAAGATGTCCCATATGGCACAAAATTCCGTCTTTGAGGTAAAGGTATGGAACTTGTTTGCATGTAGCTAGTGTATGATATGTAACAACAAACTCATGACCAATTCCATATAGTTGTGGCCACTTTGAAGTCTCATTTCCAAGGGAATTGAGGATTGTGCTCATTGCCACAACTAGAGGTTGGTGAGATAGTATACAACTTGACTGGTTTTTCCCTTCCTATACTTAATGCTCAAGTGGAATTGATGAAGGTACATGGACCAATTTTTATGGTGGTTGTTCTACATTTGGACTTCAAGTTTGCATAAATTATAAAGGCGCATCATTAGTTTGGATGATTATTTCATTTGCTAAAATAAGGATTCCATTGTCAATAGAATTATGCAATGGAGTAAATATCCTTATCATATGTAAGGTATTTTGTGGACAGCATCAAAGAGTGTCCCACTTAGATACAACTTCAGATTTCCATGTTGAGTGGAGACTACACAAATGGCATAATCAAAGGCATCTACCTCACATTTGAATAATGGTTACAAATACATAAGAATTTGTATTGGCACTAAACAAAGGAAATTCTTTGACTCCTTGATTTTTTTTGTTGTGCCTCAATCCAATCAAACTAATTATCCGTAGTTCCACCATTGGTTACCTAGCTCAAGTTCTAAGCAATATGAAAGAAATCCAACACAAACCTATGGTAAATGTTGGGAAATCCTAAGAAGTTGCAAAGCTCTGTTAGTGTCTTTGTATATAGACAAACAAAAATAAGTTGGATCTTGACTAGATCCACATGCACACCATGCTCCTCCATGATGTACCCCAAATATTAAATATTTGTATATCGAATGAGAACTTCTCCAAGTTGGCATAAACTTATGTTGTCATTGGGTGATTTCCACCTATTTAATGTGCTTTAGATGCTCTTCCTAGGATCTGTTGAAGATCAAGATGCTGTCCAATTATATGACAACAAATAAGTGGTAAATGGGCACATAATATCATCCATCATCCTCATGAATGTTGTTGCCACATTCATTAAGTTGAAGGGCATGACCAAACACTCAAAGATACTTTAATTAGACTTGAAGGTTGCGTCCACGCATCATTTGGGTTGATTGTCATTTAGTGATAGCATGAATCAAGACCAATCTTGTTAATTATTTATTTATTTAATTGAGTAGAGAATCAATGCAATGGATTGGATATTGGTTGTTGACTGTGATTTTGTTTAAGTCTCTATAGTGAGTATAGATCCACCATGTCATGTACTTATTTTTAAGCTTGGTCGAATGTGATCCTTGTATATTACCCTAAATCTAGTGCATGATCTCCTCATTCTCTATAAGCTAACATATCTATACAAGACCATTTGGTAAAGGGACAGTTGGCCGTATCAATCAAGTTAATGTTTTACCCAACATTGTAGAGGTATTCATGTAGGTAAGTTGAAGATGTACCTAAGTTATTCTACCAACTAAACTACGCATATCTACCACAAAGGGACCCGTTGTAGAGGGCTTATAATTCAATGTGACTTTCCCATGAGTTTCCTTGCTCCTTCAACTAGACCATATAGAGGAAAAATCTCCCAATCTAAGATATTATCTTCCTGCACTACTTAGTAGTTATCAAAGGGACTATGGTAGTAGAGGATACTTTTGGTATCTTGTAAAGCTAATATACTATGGTAATAATGACACGACAAGGCATAGACTAGTAAACAACATGATGCTTCCACACATACAATTGTATTAAAAAAACATCAAAAACTTCAAGTGGGACAATATCACATAGTACCTGTAATATCCCCACCCTTGGACCCAATGCAGGGAAGGGAACCTGATGCCATACTATGGGGCTTTTCATAAAACTTAGCCAAATCATTAGATGTATACAGTTAAAAAAAACAAATGAGTGCAGATGTAAATTAAGCAAACATGCACAGCGGAAATAAACTCATCCACACACATTTTTTTTTATACATTTGATCACATCGATAACAGTCGTTAATTTAAACACCGCAGAGGTAAAACACATAGATAGAAAACGGCTTAACTTTGTTGTGCAATTGACCCAAACAATTAGCTATGTCACTGCAACGTTCCTCCCAACCATAGGTCTCTGCCCAGCCTGTATTCTTTCAGCACTCAGAGACCACCCCTGAGCTGGGCATGATATCTACAAGGAAAAGGAAACCCTCAAGCACAACACAGCCCAAAGCAATGGATACCCAACTCAACCCTAGCATTCTCTTGCACCCAAAACTCGGATATGGGTTGGGGAACACAATTTCAGCAATGGGACATAGAAGCTAGATGGACATGGGTTTTCCCAAAAACGTAGGCACACCAAAAACAGATTTGTGGGAAGAGAGAATCAATCCCAGGGAAGAAAATTGATTTCTCCCACAGATGTATGAGCATTCAGTGGGCCAAATGGCCTTAATAAAACCCCCAAATCGTTTTCCCTTCTTCCTCACTATTAGCCACAGCAAAAACGCCCTTCCCAGCTAGGAAAATGAAGGTAAACACAACAAAACCATGGAGGGAAACGCCCAGGTAGCTCTAAAATCGTGAGGGAGCAAGACTGATCAATGAATAATGGCTTGGGGGAAATTTTGTGGCCCTTTTCTTGCCCAAGAATCCAAACATGAAATTCTAGGAAGGGTGGCTTGCCCATACTCGAATTTGGACAGCCATACCTCCCATTCCCCAAGGAATTAACTACCTCAACCAACTCTTGGGAGAAATCAATGATTGGGTACAAAAGTCAACATGGGTAGTTGAGGGTTCATGGGTTCTCTCATTGACACTTGTCTTGACTTGATTGGCTCAAGGGTTTGAATATTTCCCTCCCAATTCGTTGTAACATCATGCCTCCATCTCTTGTTGCATTGCATAGCTAGTTGTGGGCATTTATATTAAGATGCATATTTACAATTCCCATGGTTCACTAGCACATGGGTATCATAATATCAAATACTTGCCTCTTCTAGATCGAGCGTTCACTAGCGTGGCCTTGTCCTTGAGCTCCATGCTAGGAATCATACATAATATGCATACAATATTTACATTATAGCCCAAATATTACAAGGGTCAAAATGGGGGACATTACAGTACCTATTCTTTGAAAGGTTTTATGTCTCATTATATATGAGATTGTTAACTGATATACATGTCTCATCTCGAACTCAACCAACTGATTTTATATGGATGTGGGTGCAATGACATTACTTTCCTTGTCTTCTTGACAACCTTAGTTAAGAACACATTCTTTTGGTTGTCATTTTCAACAACAAAACTCAATGGTGGCACCTTCACCCCCATTCATGAGTGGAAGATGCACTCACTTTCTTTGAGCCCCTTCGATTCCTTTAGATGGATCTTTGTTGTGGAAATAATAACATTGGGCTTTGCATTTACTACTTATTTTCCATTATACATGTGATTTGATGGAAATAAAGATTATTTAGATTCTACTTGGCTTTAAGATCAACAATAAAAATTGTTGGGAATGCCATTCATCATTTTGTTCCATTATATTTTATGAGTATCACACCATTTGTTTGTGTCCTTCTTCAACTTCCCTTTCTTATTATTTTCATGTTGCTTTGAATAGTTCTATTGAGATTAGTTCTCCTTGCTTTGTCCTATATTTTAAGAGTTAGGGATTCCCTTAAATTTCATATACTATGGTTAATTTATTTCCTTATAATCTTCCTCGCCCTTTTGCTGATTTTTTCTTCAATCTCGACAACATAATAGTTAGTTGATCTCAAGGAAGAGTATTTCTAAAATTTGCATTTATATTTATATTATATATGTAGGTAGTTATGAGATTTTAGAACTAAGTGCTACTTAGAGTCCTTGATGCCCAGTTTTTCATACAAGGTATTAAAAGCATTGGTGTACTCCAACCTAGTTTGGTCTTTACCTTGGCATCAGATCTTCCATCTTATATACTAGCCTTGATAGCTTCAAAAGCGGAAATACTCCTCCTTTAGGGCATCGACAAAAATACTCCAAGTGGTTGGTTCCGTCTCATACACTCCATAATCATCTCTATAATGTTGCACATAATAAGTATGCCACCAATGTTTTATATAGGGAAGTGTTACGAATATAAAATAATAAAATAATAAAACATTAATTAATAGTTAATAATTAATAATATTTAATAAACATTAATTACATGTTTAACAAGAGGACATGACTCCAGGCAAAAAAATCAGAACAGACAAGACCCCATAGGTTACAACTTACAGGGTCTATTAAGGGTAAAGACTTTACAATTCTAGTTGACTCTGGAAGTACACGCAATCTGATAGATATCAACAGAGCAAAGGAACTTAATCTTTTCGTGTACCCAGTGAAAAATCTCAAGTTAAAAACCATCGCTAATCGATGCGTAGAAGAAGTAAGGAAATGCCATAAGGTGTCGTTGCAAATACAAAACTTAAACCTACAACTCAATTGTTATGCCTTACCACTCAAGGAAGTAGATATGATATCACGCTCCAATTGGTTAATGTCATTAGGAACTTACTCTACCAAGCTACAAAAAAAATACATGGCATTTAAATGGAAGGGAAGTAAGTACCGACTATATGGGTCGAGAATTTCACCACCCAAGCAAATGTAATCACAACATAAAAAGGGGTCAGACTCATGTCAAGATAAAGGGATCAGTCCAGATCACATAGCTCAAATCAATGTTCAACACACATCCATAGAAAAAGGTGACATCCGCAAATTCATTTTTTAGGACAAAGCTTCCCTTAAGGGGAAGGCAATGTTACGAATATAAAATAACAAATTAATAAAACAATAATTGATAATATTTACTAAACATTAATTACATGTTTAACAAAAGGAGGTGACTCCTCATATTAATGGCCAAGTCGTATTTAAAGGAAGCCAACCAATTGTAATATATCATCATATATTTCTATCATTTTATCAAATCTATGGGTTATTTCAGAAAAATTGTGGGTTTCGAATTAAGTCCACTCCAGGAAGACTAGACTTTAGGGGTCCAACTGTAAGCCTCTCATTCTTCAAAAAGTCATGAACAAAGAAATAACCCTCTCTTTGACCTAGCCATTTCACTAAACCCTCTACATTTATCTTTCATTCAAATAGAGGGATATAAAATTTAACTTGTAAAGGTGTTGTTCCTTTGAAACGATTGTTTATCGAAAGTTCCTCCATCATTGTTTGGAGTCATCACTACAAGGAAAACACTTTCTAGTGTAAGCTACTAGTGTTACAAGATTTGAAAAAAAATTAAAAAATACCTCCACTAAAACCTCTGTCATTGGTAATGGATGTTCCAATAGAGGTTATAATGGATATACATTATAACTTAAAATAATTGGGGGGTGAATTTTATAATGTGGGTTTTTAAATAGTGCGCATATTGTATAAACGCATCAGTGTGTAGTTACAATAATCTCACTAAAACATACCTAAGCATTGGTGCAATTTTTTTGATAAAAGCATCACTGAGTGTATCTTTAGTACATAAAAATCACTGCACCTTTAAATATTTATGTATGACCCAGATTGTTCGATAAGTTCAAAAAAATAAAATACACCTATATGTCTATATCTTAAGTAATTGTGTTTTTATTTTTATTTTCAATTAATCATCCAAAAAATAAATAATAATATTGATATTTTAATTTTAATTATTACATTTGGATATAATAATTATACTAATGTGTTAACTATCAAATTACACATCTATTTATTGTAATATTTAATCGTCCATATATAACATCCATATATTTAATCAACAATGTAACATTTTACGACATTGAACAAAGCAATGGCATAAGAAACACATTTTATTATATATGAATAAGAGAACCTTCATCATACAAAATTAGACAAAATAGAGGTCCACAAGAATCAAAATGCCAATATGTAGATGTTATACTTATTCATAACACGTGGTCATCCAATTGGAACAATATGTCCAATACATCAAACAAAATGTTTGATTTTCGCAAACAAACATTTCAAAACATTCAAACTACGAGAACATTCAATTATATAGATCATCATTCTCCACTCGAACTGTTGTCATTATTTCAGTTATGTGCATGGCTCATTTCTTCATCACTTACTAGTGATATTGTACTTGGTTATTTGACCAAAATGTCTTGTTGATCGACTCGATTCGCTCCTCCTCGAACTGTTGTCATTGATTAAGATGCTTGCATAGCTCATTTCTTCATCACTTGTTGGTGATATTGTTCTCGGGTTATTTGACCAAATGTTTTGTTGATTGACTTGATTTTGTTCCTCCTCTTCATTTAACATCTACAAACATAGAAATAAAATGTAATGAATATATCTATATTTATAATATAATATGTATGATTGTGTAAATTTAAAAGTGTACCATAACAAGAATTGATTCATAAATAACACACATTCTTTCAAGGCCAATCATCATGCCATCTATCAATAGTTCTTATGTTGGCTCCACTCTATACTTGTTTCCTACAAGTTTTATACACCACGGAAACACATTGATATAATTAATATAAAGGTTTATGTTGTTCCATTAATTATAAAATGTTGGAAGTAAAACAACATAGCTACTTACAAATTGCACAATTAACTTTTGATAGTGCAACATATACTCATAACCCATGCATAACCAAATGTTAATCAATTATTCAGATGGATCTTCTTTATATGTTAGCACATGCTAGAAGACATCCAATAACAAGTGTAAATTAATTAAAATATAAACATCACAACAAATATGAAATATTAAGAGAAACACAAATTATACTCACAAACTTTGTGATCAACCATTTTCTTCCTTGTCATCATGCCTTATGTGTTGAGTGGGTTCCATTTTCCTTTCTTTTCTGCAAGAAAGAAATGAAAATTAGTAGTACATGCAATAATCACTACAAGGAAAACACCTTCTATCAGAGGTTTTTTTGGAACCTCTCCAAAAAATTCTCACTTCTCCGTTTATAGTGGAGGCAAGAAGGAAGAGGTTTTATTGAATTTTTTTTCGGTGTGCTTAAACCATTATGGCACACCAATGTGTTTTAGTATCAAACGCAATGGTGCACCATGGTTACAAGCACACCGAAGAAACAAAATGTCAAAAATACATCAATGCTTCACTTTGGCCAAGATGCACTGGTGCTCCACATTGGTCTAAGTGCATTGGTGCTTCAATACCAATGCACACCAAAGAGCCAATATCCCAAAAAAAACATCGGTGTTCCTATTTGATAATGATACACTAGTGCTCATCTTTTGATATGAGCACATCGGTGCTCATATTTTGGTGAGGGCACGCTAGTGCTCATCTTTTTGTATAGGTGCATCGGTGCTCCTTTTTGAGATATATGTGTACTAGTGCTCATTTTTTAGATGTATGCACAATGGCGCTCTTTTTGAGGTTTTAGCACACCGATGCTCTTTCTTTATGTTTTGGAGCACCGATGCGCATAATATGCCAAAGCACCGAACAATAATTCACATTTTTTTAATTATTAAAAGAAGTGGGAAAAATCTGAATGTGACTCAAAAAGAGTAAAAAGTGAGGGTTTGTTTTATTTATTCATCTCACATGAGAGAAGAGGAAGAGGGAGTGTCTTTATGTGATAATGCAATACAAATAGCCATGAATACAAGGAAAGATAAAGAGTATTGCAGCGAAGTAACCATTTATTTCCCTCTTCATTATTTTATTTTTTATTAATTTTATTTCTATTTTATTCCATTTATCAATATACTTCCTAATTTTATAGTTAGTTTTGCAATATATTTTTTTGTAGGTTCGAGGGTTTTGTCTCTATTTGCAAGTTAATGGTCAATTTCTTTTAAGGTTTTATATCAACATAAATGGCTAGAAAATGAGGAGCAATTTCAACCAAGAAATGGGTAGATTTTTGTGCAGCATGGTTGCATATCCCCATTAGTGATTTTTGAAGATTTTTGATAAAATAACAAAACTTTCTTATTGGACTTTTATCAAACACTTTCACTGTAAGTATGATTTATAACTTTCCTGAACTATAAATTCATATAATGAAATTTCTAATAGTTTAAGCATAAATACCATACAACCAAAGTCTTGAACTGAAGATGAAAGGAACACATAAATTTAGGGCCAATCCCAAGGGAAAACCTTACAATAGGAAAACCCAGAGGGATATCTTTTATTAAATGAGAACAAAAATTGGAATTTCTCACAACTCAGAAATTATTTCCTTCAACAAGAAAAAACGTAAATGTTAATAAACCAACTTATCTCTGCAAAAATCAGGTTGTTGTATGGATAGAGTACGGGATGCCTCGAACTGTGTGCCAATAATTAACTGTACGGATTGTATAGTTTTCTGACTATTGTATGGTGTATGGACTGCCTCGAAATTTGTGTAAACAACTACCTCTAAAACTGTTCCAACATAAATGTACAGAACTGTGTACGGATTGCCTCGATTTCTGTGCAAGCAGAATGCCTCAAAAAATGTGCCAGAAGAGGAGTATGAACTCTATGAAACACCTCAGTTTATGTGCCAGCAAGAGATGTACAGATTGTTTGCATAAATGACCTTGGGAACTGTGCCAATGGTTTTCCTTGGGAATTGTGCTCTCTTTCTCTCACTCTCTCTTCTCTCTTGATGTCTTCTTCTTCTCTTTCAAAGTGTTTAAATAATCACTTAAACCCCTCCTAAACCCTAACTACCTTTAATAACCCTAACTTCCTCAATGAATGGTTAGGATTAACAATATCTAAAGGGTCATCATTAATTGCACATTTAATTTCTTTTAATAATAAATAAATGCACATTTACATAAGGGACCCACTTTACTTATGTGAAACTCACTTTAAAAATATAAAAAAACACTTTATTATATTTACAAAGTAAAACTAGGAAAGACAACCTTGTACCCCCCCATGTGACATCAAAATCATGGGGAAGGACCTTCCTCATTACAAATTTCAACACTCCCTCTTAATGATGGATGTCCCAACACAATCACCTTGACCATTGTCAAGAACTTCTACTAAATATGGAAGCTGATGTCGCAACACAACTTGAAATTATGGATCCTGCTCATCTTCTATGTGTTGGTTGAGTCTTCTGCCAGTGTTGCTTTCCCCATCTGAAGGCACCATCTGTGCATCTGCTTCATTTTCAAATTCTGATTTGGATATCCATCCACCTGAACTTGGAAGCATTACCTCTCCATGCAGAAAGTAAATTTTATCTCTTCTATTCCCAAGTAGAATAGTATCATCTGAGTTCTCTATTCGGTAGGGAAACACATGTCCCCTTTTGATAAAAAATCCATACCCATAATCCTCCAATGATTATATGGAAAGCCTGCTGACTTTCATACCTGGGACAAACAATACTCTATCTACTTCAAGAACCTCTCCAAAACTTAGTTGGAATTTCACAATTCCAACTCCTCTAATTTTTGCCTGAGTACTTCCAATACATGTTTCAACAAAATGTCCTGGGGATATTTCTTCTATCCTCTGAAAACTTTCATATTTCCCCATCATATGACTTGTTGATCCACTATCAACTACCCACATGTCATGGAAATATATTGTGCTACCTACACTAGTCTGTACTGAAACTAAGGAGAATTCTTGTTCAAACTGGGAAGCAAAATCTCCCATTTCTGCTGATGGTGCTCCCTCTTTTTCTTCATTCCCCTTTCTCTTTGGACACTCACTAGCATAATGACCATTTTTGTTGCAGTTAAAGCATCGTACCTTGTTGAGGTCTTTTTCTTTCTTCTTCCATTTTCCCTTACCTTTGGTTGCAAGAGCAACATTGTCTTCACTACTCCGAGTCCTATTGTGGAATGTCCCCTCCAAGGACTCTTCTTGATCAAATTCATCCCATAATCTTGTCCAATATGGAAGCCTCTCTCTAGCAACTACTCCTTGCACAAAAGTGTGCCACTTTGCATTGAAGCCATTAAGAGCATACCTCACTAGCTCTTCATCATCTACTTTCTCACCTGCAGCACCCAGTCCATCTCTAACTTGGGTAATCTTCGTGAGATAAGCAGTTACTGTATCAGTATCAACCATCTTTGTGTTCCTCAATTTTTCTCTAAGAACCATCTTCCTATTTTGATTCTTACTTTGATAAAGAGTACATAATGCATTCCAAATCTCAAAAGCATGTGACTTACCTGTGATGTGGGGTATCACATGATCTTTAATGAAATCTAAGAAGATTATGTGTGCCTTTATGTCCTTTTCAAAGGAACTGTTTTGTGCAGCATCTGTGGGAGCAGTGATGGTGTCGGAAGCACCAACGATATCCCATAGTTGCAACTCCTTAAACAACATGGTTATGTGCTCTTTCCAAGGACTGAAGTTATCAGATCCATCTAATCTGTCTTCGTATCTTAACCCTATTGAGGCCATGACTTCAACTGATAATCTTGAGTGAAACTAACTTTTATTTCCCACCTATCTTGAATTTTCAAGAACCACAAACTTCACAAACTTTCTTCAACAACCAAGCTCTGATACCATGAATATTTTTGATAAAAATCACAAAACTTTCTTATTGGAATTTTATCAAACACTTTGACTGTAAGTATGATTTATAAATTTTATGAACTATAAATTCATATAATGAAATTTTTGATAGTTTAAGCATAAATACCATACAACCAAACTCTTGAACTAAAGATGAAAGAAACACAGAAATTTAGGTCCAAGCCCAGGGAAAAACCTCACAAGAGGAAAACCCAAAGAGATATATTTTATTAAATGACAACAAAAATTGGAATTTCTCACAACTCATAAATTCTTTCCTTTAGCAAGAAAAATCATAAATGCTAATAAACCAACTTATCTCTGAAAAAATCATATTGTTGTACGGACTGAGTACGGACTGCCTCGAACTGTGTGCCAACAATTAACTGTACTGATTGTACAGTTTTTTTACTGTTGGTTGGTGTACGAACTGCCTCGAAATCTATGTAAATAGCTGCCTCAAAAAATGTGCAAGCATAATTGTACAAGACTATGTATGGACTGCCTCGAAATCTATGTAAACAACTGCCTCGAAAAATGTGCCAGCATAAATATACAGGACTGTGTACGAACTGCCTAGGTTTCTATTCCAGCAGAGTGCCTCAAAAACTGTGCCATCAGAGGATTACGAACTGTACGGACCACCTCAATTTTTGTGCCAGCAAGAGATGTACAAACTGTTTACATAAATGACCTTGGGAACTGTGCTAATGGTTTTCCTTGGGAACTGTGGTCATTTTCTTTCACTCTCTCTCTTTCTCTCTTGGTATCTTCTTCTTCTCTTTCAAAGTGTTTAAATAATCACTTAAACCCCTCATAAACCCTAACTACCTTTAATAACCCTAACTTCCTCAATGAATGGCTATGATTAAAAATATCTAAAGGGTCATCATTAATTGCACATTTAATTTCTTTTAACAATAAATAAATGCACATTTACATAAGGGACCCACTTTACTTATATGAAACTCACTTTAAAAATATAAAAGTCACTTTATTATATTTACAAAGTAACACTAGGAAAGACAACATTGTCCTCTCATGTGACATCAAAATCATGGGGAAGGACCTTCCTCATTACAAATTTCAACAATTTTCTCCGTGTTATTTTTATTTCTCAATATTGTTCTTTATTTATTAGTTTTTTTCTTGTTTTTTTTAATTCATTTGAGGGTTTTACTTTTATCTGTAGGTTAATTGTGGATTTGTGTTAAGGTTTTACATCAACGAATATGGATAGAAAATGAGAGGCAATCTCAACCAAGAAATGGGTACACTTTTTTGCAACATGGGTGCATGCCCAAAAGGGTTTTCACCTCCCTTTTGTGTGGAAGTTCATTAGTTTCTTCGGCCTACATGGTGTTATTCTTGGTGTTATTGGAACATTAGTGCTAGCCTTTTGTCTAAGAGCACCAATGCTCCATTTTTGTGTTGGAGCACCAAAGTTTCTAGTGCTCTTCAAACATTTTCCATGTAACAATTGAGTGGTTTTTTAATTACAACAAATATACTTATTAAGTGGCTTCAGTGGTTTGACACTCACTATGGTTTTGTATGGGTGGTTTCACTATCATTAATATATATTAATGTTTAACATTTCAATATTAAGTATTATACATTTTCATAATATTATTCTTCTGTTTATTTCTAATGTCTTAATTCATATGCTTCCAACTATAATTTTTTATTTTAAATAATCAAAATTATAATTTTTTAAAATATTTTGCAAGTATTTTTATTTTTTAAATTTAAATTAGAGATTCATTAATAAAAAAGGATAAGAAATAATACTTGAAATATTTAAAATAAAATATATGCTATCATTACATTTTAATAATCATGTATTTGTTAATTAAATTCAATCAATAAATATTAAGTCGACATGAAAATTATTATATACAAAACAAATTAATTGTAAAAATGTCTAAAAATATTAATAAAACAATTAATTATAGTGATTTTTTCGATAATAAATATTTGATATTTACTTGATATAACCAATGCTATATTTAATCATTATAGCATTAATTCTCCTTTTAATACTAGAGTGTTGACATCAATGCTTCACTTTGGTTTGGGCACACCAGTGCTCCTCTTTGATCCTAGAGTGTTAACATAGGTGCTTCACATTGGTGTGGGCGCACTACTGATCATATTTTAGGTATGGGTGCACCAATGTTTTTTTATGGAATAGGCACACCAGTGCTTCTCTTTAGAAATAGGCGCATTGATGCTTCTCTTTAGAAATAGGTGCATCCGTGGTTATATTTTAGAAATAGGTGCACTTGTGCTTATATTTTCGAAATTGGCGCACCGGTGCTTAAAATTGGTCTTAGAGTATCGTTGCTTGTATGATTAAACATGTGCATCGATGCACATTATATAGTAAAGAGCACCAAATATTTTTTTATAGCCTTATAGCCTTCGCTACTAGTAGCAGAGGTTTTTTTGACAAATTTTCCAATCTTTTAATACTAAAAACCTCCGCTAAGAGGTGTTTCCCTTGTAGTGAATTAAATTAAATGCACATAAAAGAAAAAAAAATCAATGATTACATACGTTTGTTGCATGTTGTTGAGATGGATCCTCCTGCAATGCAACTCTATTCATTTATTTAACCATCTCCTTATACACTTTTTTGGACATCCCTAATGGCATGTTTCAGATATCATCTCATTTGTCCTTTGGAATTTCCATAATCTTCTTGAAAAATGAAAGGCACAAACTTTTATTTATTTATATTGATATGAAAGTAAATATAGCCGACATATTAATTGTGTAATTTTCTGTAATAGTATATACATATTATAGAAAAACATGTTTAGGAATAATATTTTTAAATGATTGTTTTTTGGTATTGTATGTTTTTTTTTCAAATCTAACGTCTCATTGACCATTTCTCTAGAAACACTTGTTGTAGTTTATATAGAACCTTATTCTTGGAGTCATTGGATTGATTCTTGTATTGTAAGTGGAAAATAGGTCCACACATTCTTTCCACTATAACCCTCATAGATTTATAATAAAAAAATCCCCCCTTTCATTAACTTTCAACACCACTCCAAATGAACTAAGGACTTAGCACGATAGTCACTTCACTCGTTGTCAGCTCCTACACAACATTTTTTTAACGAAAATGGTTATATTGTATTGATAAAAGCTGAAAGATTAAGCAAAAGAGTACAAAAAATCCTCATAATAGTATCAAAGGATCCAGTTTAGTATGAAACTTAATTACAGTCATCCAAAGAAAAGTAAACTTGAGGAAAAAAACAGATTTCCCCAAACTACTATAGATTCTTACATAGTGCCCTAGGAGCAACCTACAAAAAAAATTCATAAAAAAAGCAAAAGTAGGAGATGGTATCACTGTCTGAGACCGAAAAATCCTAAGTATTTACTTCATCTTCCTCTATATTTTTCTCATAACTGACATCTTGAGTATCAGCCTTTGCATCCTGAGTATCTTCCATGGTATCATTAACTTCCACATCATGACTGTCTCTGGTTCCTTCAAGTGTATCTTCATTGCCTGTAATTTGAGTATCTTGATTGTCATCTCCATCTTCATCTGAAATAGTAATATGTACCAGTACACAAGGTGGCTGCATAATAGAGTCATCCACATTCTTTTCCTTTGAATTCTCACACATCCAAGAGTTTTTACCTACAATGAGATCATCATGCTTCATCAATGTTTTTGAAATTGATGTCACATGTGCATCACAAGAGAGGAAAGACCCTTCGACCTCATCAAGAGGGGCATTTAGCCCAGTATTAAAATTAGAAATACGATGAGAAGTCTGTTCAATATCATCAAGTAGTGTATCTAAAACAGGAATATGAGCAATAATTTACTGGACTGCTGTAATTAAACCTTCCATCTGTGACCTCATCCATCTCAATTGAGAGCAAATGCCATGAATTTATGCTTGAGGAACACTGATTCTTTATGAGAGGTCTTCCAATATTTTTTCATAGTCCATTTCAGAGGAATAATTCCAAATTACCTCACAAAATACAATTCTTATGCCAACCCAATTAAAAAAGAAAACAAACCCAATATCCAGAGCACAACTTGTAACAACCAGGAGAATAAACTCACGATTACCACAATAAAAATAGGATAAATGATCACACATAGCATATAAAATCCACCTAGAGGAACTATCCTTCCAAACCAACTGAAACTCTATACAATGCAACAACGCCCCTTTATCCCAAACCTCCTAGATAAAATATAATGCTGTATCCAGGCGTAGGAAAAAAGTTACATGAGAATGAATCTCCAGACGAATAGCACTGAATAATGTAGAGAACCAATCTCTAGGTGCACAGGAGAGGACATCATAATTCCTTTGACGATTCACAACCATTCCAAATTTTCCCACTCACCAAATTGTCTACCTCCAGCACTGTTCGAATGAAAAAATGATCTAAACAAAACGAATTGAGAAACTTCTTGATGAAGATTCTGGACAATACCTTCATGTTCCCTAAGTAAATTCGTGATTGTGTGTATCAATATAACACAGTGGTGTACAGTACTCTAGACACATTGAGTGCTCCACATGTCCTAAATAATAAATGACCCTGACACCATATGTAAAGACTAGAACTTGACAAGACTAAATGAAGAATTGACATGAACTCAACTTAAAACAAAATTCTAAGGGATCCATCAATGAGTTTGATGCTCCCCTTGTTTTCTAATGCCCCCTATAGGAATGCTCGAGGCTTGATTTGCAAGTTCATCTGCTACCACATTGAATTCACACCGAACATGAAAGAATTGAGTGGAAGGAATTTTTTTGAGTAAGCCAATGTTACGTTTGTGAAGGTGCCCAACTATTTGATCCATAATTTCCTATCATCGCCTAGATTGAGAAATAACAAGGAGGGAATATCCTATCACCACAAGCGACCTAATGCCAAAAGAAACATCTACCTTTAATCCCAAGTATAGAGCATATTGGTCTGCTTGATTATTAGTACTGGTCCCTAGTCAACAAGCAAAATAAGTGACTATATTTCCATCATGGTCAAAAGTTCCCCCCCCCCCCTCCAACACATGCCTCCCCGGGATTTCCTTTCAAAGATCCATCAAAGAAGAGAATGTGAGACTGAATTCTTTTCCTCCATTTATGGAACTCTTCCTGACTCATTTCTAATTTCCAATAAGCAGCTTGAATAGAGATCTGCACACTTTGAGATGGCCTCCAACCTAGCGGCAAACAAAAATTAACCATTGTTGCTCAGTCATTGTCCAGTCTTCAAATTTAAACTTATTATTAATTTGCAATTGGATGACTTCACTCAAGAATAATTTAGCATAGATAGTTGAAACAACTACTGCGATATTTTTATGATAAAAAATTTCACGATTTCTTGCGATCCAAACCTTCCAAAAAACATACTTCGGGAGGGCCAACTAGATACGAGTTAAAATAGGATTACCAATTAAACATCCTGGAAATTTATCTTTCCAATTAAAAAAATAACCACTCCATTTTTCTTGGAAATCAAAATTAGTTCCAAGATCATTCAAAGCACTATTCCAAACATACTTAATTTACTTACAATGAAAGAAACGATTTGGTATTGACTCTTCTACATCTTTGCACAAAACACATCTAGAAGGGCCATAAATTCGTCTATTTTGAATCTTTTCAGAGGTGAAAATTTCTCCATGAACTAAAACCCAAGAAAAAATAGTGATTTTAGGAATACCATCATGTTTCCATAGTTTTCCCCAAATCCTAGAAAAGGGTGGATGCGGATGCTCCAAATAGAGTTTTTCATATCCTTCTTTCACCGAATATAATCCCATTTTGTCCCAACCTCTACTATATTTACTTCCAAGGATTATCGATGATGCTCTATGAAGTTGTTGAAGAAGGACATCATAAAGCAATCTTTACTATTTAGAAACAACAAATTGCTTCTAGTTAACCCAATTACCTTCCTCATCTCATTCAGAAATCCCATACAGGGTCTTAATACCATGATCACTTAACCAATTCTTTATTAAGACCATATCATCATTTTGATTGAGGGGGGTTCCTCCAAGAATACTATCTTTCCACAAATTTATTTTTCTCCCATTTCTAGGTATCAAGTATCCTTCTTGAATAATTCTCCTTGAATCCTTACACAAATTCCAAAGGTTGGAACCCTCCCCATCCCAGGTGCATCTATCCACACATTAGAGTCGAGAGGAAGAAAAGTATTTTTTCTGAGAATTTTTCTCTGCCAAGTTTCTTTGCCAGAAACCAGGTTCTAGATTAACTTAGCTCCCATAGAAATGTTCATATGTTTTGGGTATCATATACCTAGACCTCCATTTCCTTTAGGAGATTTTATAGTATCCCATTTTACCAAATGAAATGTTTTTGTGTTGGATTTTCCACCTTGCCATAGGAAGTTTCTAATATATTTACAAAGCTTATTGAGAGTGCTTATTGGAGCAATGAAGAACATTGAAAGAGGGGAAGAGAAGAAAGCCACCGACCTGATTAAGACAACTTTACCAATAGGATTAAGCCAGCGCATACCCCAACGTTGTATTTTATCCTTGAATTTTTGAAGGATGTTCTCCCAATCTGTTAATTTGGTCTTATTTTTCACAATGGGTATTCCAATATAGTTGAAAGAATTCCATTGGACATGACCAACAAAACCCAACACTCTAGAGATACTTCCTAGGAGAAATGTTCCATCCATATATATATTTTTTCTCTTATTTACCTCTCCTCTAGAAGAATCCAAAAATTGATCCAGAGTTTGTTTGAATATACTAGCATTTGTAACTGAAGCTCCACCTAGCAGGATCCTATCATTTGCAAAATGTGCATTTTTTACAGATTCAACTCCCCTAACTATTCGTATTCCATGAATATTTTCTCCATCTCTTTCTTTAGCAAGCTATCTCCCCAAGGTTTCATCTATAAGGATATATAAAAAAGGTGAGAGAGAGAAGCCTTGTCACAATCCCCTGAAACCCTAAAAGAAATTTGTTGGTATGCCATTAACCAAAGGAGCAATCCAAGGGAAATTTATACAAGCCTTTATCCATTTAATAAAAGTGGGAGAAAATCCAAATTTTTAAAGAACGTCAAACAAGAAACTGAGGAAAACCTGATCAAAGGCATTTGCCATATCAATCTTGATTTCCATCCCCTACTCTTTTCGAGTGACACTGGAGTGTATTGGTTCTTGAACAAGAACAATGTTGTCAACTATATGTTTGTTTTCCAAAAAAACACCCTTCCCTTCATAAATAAGCCTAGGCACTAGGGGTTTCATTCGATTGGAAAGAATTTTAATTAAAATCTTATAAGAAGAATTACATAAAGAGATTGGCCAAAATCTGGATAAGGATATTGGCCGAGCTTCTTTAGGAATCAAAGCAATGAATGAAGAGTTTTTCACCCCTCCAATCTTCTCTTTGCCTTTAGTCCAACTCAAAATTCTACAAAGATATTTCTTTATGATGGGCTAGCAGGCCTAATAAAAGTGAAAGGTAAAACCATCAAGTCCTGGAGACTTGTCAAGACCAAGACCGTTTACCACTGCTAGCCCTTATTCTTCATTGATATACTCATTTAGCATTTGTTTGTCATCATCTGTGACCAAGGATGACACATTTTCCAACATTGCTTCCCATGTTGTTACATTCTCATTCTCATGTTCCATATACAAGCCTTTGAAGTGATAAAATGATTCCTGGTGAATATCAACACAGTCATAATTTTTTTTTCCTTTAGAGTTTTGAATTTCTTGAATATTTTTCTTTTGAAGTCTAATCTTCGCTTGACTATGAAAAAATAGGTATTTATATCCCCTCCCTGAAGCCATAGAGACCGATATTTTAGTCGCCAAGTCTCTTCTTCTCGCCTATAAGATCCATTCAATTTTGCCTTAAGATATTTTTCTTTCTAAATATAATCATGAGTTATATCAATTGATTCCATCTTCACCTGCAAAGTACTCAAATCTTGTTGCAAAATTTCATGATCTTTTTGTGGAGATTGATAGTGGTTTTTGGCCCAGGATTTTAACTATGCATTTATAGCGTGGAGCTTTGATTCCCATACAAATGATGAGGAACAAACCACATATCGACTCCAAGTACTTTGATAATCTGATATACTTCTTTGTGCTTCAACCACAGTGGATTAAATTGAAAAGGAACGGGGCCCTGATTTTCCATAACTTCAAGAGTCAACATAATTGGCTTGTGGCTTGAAACTGCATTTGGAAGAATTTTTTGCATCAAGTAGCCTGTATGAAGGAGATAAATATGGAGAGGACATATTCCCAGTCTAGACGCAATGTGCCCTAGGCCCACTGTCCTATTATTCCAAGTATAAGTGCCTTTCTTAGGCTTGATTTACACCAAATCCAAATCTCCAATCAACTCCTCTAAATTTTCTCCAAAGGGGTCTCTTACCAAATAACCTCCTCTTCTCTCTTTGTAAGAGATAGTTGCATTAAAGTCTCCAGCTAAAATACTACATTGATCCTCTTTAAGTGTATTCAAATAGATCCATAATTCATGATTAAGATTATATTGGACTGGCCCATAAACATTGCATATTCTTTGGAGCGCAACAATTCTGAATAAACCCACAATTTCGAAATAACCCACAATAATTGATAAATTATATAATTTTAGATGATGATTGTATCATACAATGCTTGGCCATTATATAGGCCTTTTAACACCTCTTCATTGAAGAGGTATGTCTTTTAAGTAATTAATTATTATTATTATTATTATTATTAATGTATTTATTTATTATTTTATCTTTGTAACATTGCTTTCCACTTAAGGAAAGCTTTGTCCTCAAAGCTGAATTTGTTGATGTCGTATTTTATTATGGCTCTGTGTCGAATTGATGACTTGAGACATGCATTTTTTATTACGACCACTACTTCATTTTGTTTATTTTGTTTTTGAATCTGCATTAAGTATGTACTTGGTGACGTTTCGTTTACGTTGTTGTCGGTTGAGTGGTTGTAGATTTTAACTATTTTTGTCGTCAACTAAACAGATATGACAAACTTGACAATAGTAACTATTTTCCTGATGTCATTCCCAACATATTCTGTGCTAGTTCCTTTGAAAGGGATCTTTGTACTTATAATGCTCACAAAAACACCATTCTTATCATGTATCTGATTAATCTTATAGTTGTTCCCATTCATGTTCTTTTGAGGTGAGAGGATAGTCAAGGTAGAGTTTGAATCTAAAATATATGATTTCTCATACTTCATTTCTTGTGTACATTGTGGGATCCATCCCTTGTCATTGCATCGATCATCGTTATTGTCAGCAACATTGGCTTGACTCTCTCATCACAAACTTGGTCAAGATCATCTTCATCTGTATCAAATATATCATTGTTATTTTTGTCATCACTATGACATTTTGTATCCTTGTCTTACTTATTATATTAATCGATGTCATTAATCTCATCTTGGTTGACATAATGGTTTTCCGTATCTTCTTCATTTTCATCCTCTTTATCAAATATGTCATCTTTTTTTCGGCTTCCTCCTCATCACAATCCTTGTCGGAAGTTAGTCGATTTGGAGTTGCTTTATACGGAGATGATGTCATTAGGGATGTTGATGTGGATAAGGCAATCGACATACTCGAAGTACTTTGTTTTTTAGGGGGATTACTAGACTTATAATTTCCCATCCTCTTGATGATAGTGTCTAACTTGACGTTCAACCTTGTCTCTAATTTCTCGAATTGAGTTTTTAATTCTACCATCACTGTTCCAGTATGTGGGGTCACATGTCTTGATGCCATTTCACATTTTATGAAAAATAAAAAATAAAAATATATAATTATAATAATAGTTATTAAATAATAACATTATTATATTTTATATATTTTTATTATATATGTTTTTGAAAATTTTAATAAAATAACAAATATTATAATAATAATATTGAAAAATTATTATAATATTTAATTTTATTAAAATTGTTTTTTGTGTGTGTGGTAGGGCTTACATGGAGAAGGCGGGGAGGTGGCGGTTGGTAGAGGAGGAGCGCAGAGCGAGAGGAGGGAAGGAACAGTGGGGAGCATGTGTGGGAATTGAATGGAGTGGGGAGCTGAGGCGGGGGAGGGAGTCAAGGGAGATGGAGGGCGGTGATTTGCAGGTGAGGGTAGAAAGGGGGAGGTGCAATGAGGAGGGGAAACGGCGTTGGATTGGAGGTGTAGTGCAGGGGGGGTCGTGAGGAATGGTGGTATCGATGGAGGAGGAGCCCTTGTTGGGAGATGGAGTCGAGGGGGAGTAGAGAGGTAGGGCGTGGGGAGAAAAATGTGCTACATTGGAGCGATGGTGCACTGGATTAGTGTTGTGCATGGAATAGGGGAAGACTAGGAAGATGGAAAAGAGGGAGGATGCGCAGGAATAGAGGGCGCGGGAGGATGCACAATGGATGTGAAGGAGTGGAGTCAACTTCCAATGTAAATAGGACAAATAATCCATAAAGGATAGAGTAAATAATAAAATGTATATGAATAAGAGATATGATATGATTACATTTAGAATGAGGGATCATATATACACCCACGTAGAGGTTCCCTTTTGTAAAGAGACGTGACCTTTCATTAAGAAGGTGTCTCTTCATTACCTATTAGTTTATTGAATATCAATTACTGATTCATTATTAGTATTTATTATATTATATATATTTTGTTTATTACATTGCCTTCCCCTTAGAAATTCTTTGTCCTCAGAGCATAATTATGGAAGGCTTTATCCCTTGTTCTTGCTTGAAATGCCTTCTCATGATCTTTTGTGCTGGTAGCTGCGACACTTGACGAAACGAGACGATACGAGTTGTGAATTCCCAAGTAAAAATGATGCATCATTTGTGAAGTTATCCATCCCAGGTTAACCTTCATAGAAACCTTTTGCTTATTGATTTGTTGGATTGAACTTCTCTTTTCCTGCTTCCATACAAGCTGTTGATTTTGTCTTCTCTATTTTTCAATGTGGTAGTTGGTTTGTCTGTAAGAAGGATATTGTTTATTTTTTTCTTGACTTTGTCGTCAGTCGTTATGACTCTTGTGATTTGGATGACGATAAGGCATCCTAATCCTTTGTGATTGTTCTTCAAAACTATCTTGTCTTGATTTTTGTAGTGATTTGTCAATATAAACATTCTTCTGAATTTGAGCGTCGTTTGACTCTGTATGGGTTCCCTCTTTTGGTTTTTGAATTTGAGCATCTGATGACTTCTCTACTGGGTCATTCATTGTTTCTTTGTTGAATAATGATCTTTTGCGATCTAAATCTTCTTGTAAAGATTTCTTATCAGGCTTTAGCTTTCTAATTTGTGTAAGTAAGTTCTGATTATGTCTCCTTAAGCTTAAGAGTTCTTCGTTATAATATGACTTGTCGATTCCATTTTGAGTATGTTGATTATATTTCTCTCCTTCTCTTAACCTTTTTATCTGTTCTAACAATTCTTGATCAACATTCTTTAACGAGGAATTTTCTTCATCTTTTCCTGATGATTTTTTCTGGAGATCTTGATTCTCCTCTTCTAAATTTTGATTGCATTGTGTTTTATCCTTTGTCTTCTTGATTTGAAGAAGTAATTTTTTATTATGATCTCTTAGACGAGAGACCTCTTCTAATTTATCCATAACAATTTTTTTGAATTATTTCTGCATCCTCTGTATTGACTTCTGATTTTCCTGCAAAATTATCTTTGATATATCTTTAAAGTCCTCAGATGACGCGACTTCTGAATCTGACTTCATTTTAACATCCTGTAATGTGATTTTCTTCTTATTGTAAGAAAATTTTAGAAACTTTTTTTCAATGTTTAAGATAAAAGTCCCCAATGTTTCTATCCAAGGCAATCCCAAAATTAGGTCACCATCATTGCTTCACAAGGATATAACAACAAATTGTGATATGAAGTTATAATCTCCAATATCTACTTGTAAATTACTTACTTCATATTGTTTCCTATTCCAAAATTCTACTGCTTCACCTATATTTGACTCAGGAATTGCTAACTTGTTAATGAATCCAACATTAATATAATTATTTCCTTCTACGTGAGCAATAGAAATAGTAATATATCTCCCTTCAATTGTTCTTTTTATTCTAAATTTAGGAGATGCATGAGCTAGGGTTTGGAGATGCTCGGATAACCGAGAAGGGAGGATGATGGATATTGGTACTCAGGACTTGGACTCAAGCTGATCCTTCGGATCAACCCAGTACCAACCAAGAGAAAAAAGTGGGAATTTTATGTTTTCTGGTATTGGTCTCCCTAGTCATCTTTTTCTTCGGTTGTTAGGGTTCAATTTTCATCCTGGGTGTTTTCTTGTTGGTAGGTTTCTTGTTTATCTGAAGTTCTTTTTTAGCAGTTGTTGCCATTTCTCTAGTCTATTTTGGATTTGTTGGGGTTTGCACTAGTGGTATCCTGGTGGACCCTAAACCCTAACCCGGGAGCTATAGTTTCTTTTATTTTCTTTGTGTCTTGTCTCTTCTACATGTGCTAAAAGGGGTTTTGGGGTTTGAGTTTGGACAAGTGGCGTTTTTTGTTTCCATTATGGCCGGTACTCGGGTACATGTAGCAGACCGTTCCTGCCACTCTTTTTGGGAGGGGACTTGTCCTATTGATAACGTTAATGGGAAGAATACCAGTGGAAACCCCCTTTCCTCCTTTTCTCTAGTTTATCAGTCTACCCCTATCAGACTTATTGGTGAGGTGGCTCGTCGAAGGCAGAAACAAAAAACTATGAAGGCCAGAGATGGATTGCACATTTATGTTATGGTTACGGATGTAGATCTCGACCATATGGAAATGCTCTCCACTAGAGCGCTTGTGGGTAGGGTGGAGTATGCGTAGCTGAACAAATTCGAGCTCTCGGAATGGGTTAAACGACATTGGACCCCACTGTTGGTTTCTGCTCCCCGTATTAGTCTGCTAATGAAAGGATGGATTATTTTTATTTTTCCTGCAAATACCCCTTTGGATTTATTCCTTAAATTGGTTTGGTTATACCGGGAAGGGTCTATTATCTTAAAGAAATGGCATTCCTCTTTTAACCCTGCAAAGGAGGTATAGTCTAAGCGTCATCTTTGGATGCTCGTTCCAGGATTACCCATAGAATTTTGGACGGAGAACATTTTAAAGGGTATGGCGAATACTGTGGGCAGATTTATCAGAATGGAAAACACTGCCTTGTATGGTGTGGAAAAAAAGGTAGCAAAGGTGACGGTGGAATTTGAAATGGGAAAGGGCCTTCCTGCGGAAATCGAGCTTGTATGGGCCAAAAGGTTTTTATACAAAATTTGGATTACTTCAAGATACCTTTCAGATGTTTCTTGTGTCGAAAGGTAGATCATATGAGGGAAAATTGCCCTTCCTCCTACATAATTTTGGAAACTTATTGCTCTGAAGATTCTCTCAGCCGCCAACTTTCTCCAAATCAGACACAAGATATTAAGGCTTCTCCTCCTTATTCATCTGAGGCGAAGCAACCTCATTGTATGGAGAACCCGAGTAAGTCTATTTCTGAATCTCCTACCCATTATGTTGATGTTTCAAAAGGTGAACTAGCTTTTTATCTGTCAGTTGAAGATTCCTTGAAAAAGAGGCTCTCTTCTTCAAAAAAACTACCTGGGGTTTTAGGTTTGGTGAGCAAGATGAATCGAGGTTCTGAGATACATAATAAGGGGTTGTGTTTAGACCATTCTCCACATCCAAACATTGAGGCTTATCCTGATACAAATGATTGTCCCCAATTATTATTGTCGACTGGTCTAGGTGAAACTTTCTCGAATCCTCTTCAGACGGGCATATCGAGCATCCTTTTTTCTGCAAGCTCAGACCCTCCGATACCTCTTGGGCCCCCTCTGCCAGAAATCCCTCCCTCTTTGTCTGACAAGAATGTAGTTTTCACATCATTGGATAGGGATATTTTGACTGAAAGTGGTTATTCCTCAAATTCTTCCCTAGCTTGTATTACCCCAATTCCAGTTTATTCCAAAAATCCCTCTTTGAATACAGATGTTAAACCTGCCCAGTCATTACATTTCCAAAACATGACTATTTGAAAAAGCAGAAAAGTAAAATCAAGCTCACAGGAGGAGGATAATTTTCCAGGGTATAAATCAGTCTCTGCTAGATTGAGTGATATTGATAAGGAAATTGTTAGATGCGACAACCCTAGGGAACTTAAAGCGATGAAGTCCAACAAGATCAGTGATTAATGTCAATACTATCCCTGAATACTAGGGGGTTGGGAAAGGCTAGCTGGATTAGGGCCTTATTTAACCTGTTTCAAGCTACTAATCCGAACATCATTTTATTACAAGAGACGATGTGTGATGAAGCAACTGTTGTCTTAAAGGTGGCTAATTTACTGCCTAGATAGGAAATTTCATCCACAAGCTCTGCTGGTCTCTTGAGGCGGCTATTTGTGGGTTGGAATCCAAAATCCTTTTGTTTTAAATCTTTTAGAACCAAGTGGGGCATTCTGCTCATGGGTTGGGGTTTGATCTTAAATAAACATTTAAATATTATAAATTGTTATGGACCCTATAAGGAGAGATCAAGTTTTTTGGACTCTTTTAAACTATCTGGGTTATTAAATATGGAAAACCTAATCATTGCAGGAGATTTGAATTTTACCATCTCGGCCTCTGAGATCCAGGGTCCTCGAGCTAGAATAGATGATATGGAAGCATATTTCAACGAGTTATTGGTATCTTTCGATCTAGTGGACGTAGTTACAAGTGTCTCTACTCCAACTTGGTCCAACAAAAGAGGGGGTATGGATTGTATTCACAAACGCATTGACAAATTTTTCGTAAAGTCCTCTTTACTACAGTCTCTCCATAGTTACAGATCATGGGTTGGTGAAAATATCTTCTTGGACCACTGGCATATTTATTTGCATCTAGATGAGTCTGTCTCTCACCAAAGATATCCTTTCAAGTTCAATTGCTCCTGGCTTAAGAATGGAGATTTGTGTGCTTATGTTAGAAAGATTTGGTTAAATTTTGAAGTGGAGACAAACTTAAATGCTATGGAATCTTTATGTTTGAAACTCCGGTACCTGAAAGAACAGGCTACAAAATGGACTAAGATGCAGCAAAGGAAAGAAACTAAGGAATTAAAAAATTTGGAAAGCCAAATTCAAGATCTATATAAGAAGAACATTATTCATCCATTGGAAAATGAATATTTTGTCAAATTAAAGTTTTATGAGCAGAAAAAAGATAATTATTTACTCCAAGAAGAAAAAGATTGGCGGCTCAAGAGCAGAGCACTCTGGATAAATTATGGTGATATGAACACCATATTTTTTCATGTTTATGCCTCTTATAGAAGAAATTGCAACTATATCCAGAAAATAAATGATGGGGATGGGAGTACAATAACAGGTTTAGAACACATTCAAGCAGCTGTGAAGGATTTTTTTGGCAAAATTTATACGGATCCTGGTCAATGTGATCTTAGTACTCAACTGAAAGTTGCAAAACTATTTCCACGCTTTTTTTATGAACAAGAGGCAAAGGATTTGGGCAAAGAAGTTTCTCTGACAGAAGTGGAGGAGACTCTTAAACTTTTTGCAAAGGAGAAGAGTTAAGGCCCCAATGGCTGGACGGTTGAACTCTTTCTCCACTTTTTCGACATTATGGGGAATGATTTGCTTGATCTTGTGGAGTACTCTTGGGTTAATGGATATATTTCAGGTGCTATGAACGCTACTTTCTTAACATTAATCCCAAAATGTGGTAAACCAAATTCATTTGGTGAATACCGCCCCATTGCATTATGTAATCTGATTTACAAACTTGTTTCCAAAATTATTATTGTAAGGTTGAAGCCAACTCTGTCAAAATAAATTTCAGCGGAACAATTCAGCTTTCTACAGGATCGTCAAATTCTGGACGTCATTGGTATTTCACAAGAAATTATTCACACTATCAAAAAAAGAAAGTCGAAGGCTTTAATCCTAAAGATGGACCTTGAGAAAGTCTATGACATAGTTGATTGGGTTTTTATTAGGATTATCTTGATACAAATCGGCATTCCTCCTTTGGTTCTAAATTGGGTTATGGCATGCATAACTACTGCAAACATTGCAATTCTTATCAATGGTATTCCTTCATGGTTTTTCAAATGTAGCAGAGGTATCAGATAGGGGTGCCCACTGTCTCCCCTTATTTTTTTACTTGTTATTGAAGGTTTCAGTAGGCTCATCAGCAACGCAAAGTATGAAGGAAGAATTAAAGGTATTAAAATCACTAAAGATCTTTCCCTTGCACATGTACTTTTTGTAGATGATGTTTTACTTGCTGGTAATGATTCGGTGGAATAATGGGGACAGTATAAAGACTTAATTCATACTTTTTTCTTTGCATCTGGTATGTTGGTCAGCTCCACTAAATCATGTTTCTATCAGTTAAAAACAGAAGTGTCAAGGATGGATGAAATCATTCAGAACCTGCCATACAAATGCTGCAATCTTGAAGATGGTTTCAAGTATTTAGGGTACTACTTGAAACCCAATGGATATAAGGTAAAAGACTGGATATGGCTTTTAAAAAAGAGAGCAGGGAGAATAAATCAATGGACTTACAGACTCCTTTCCATTGGGTGTAGATTAACATTAATCAAAGTTGTTTTATCTGGAATCCCATTTTACTGGTTTTCCTTAGCTCGGGTTCCTAATTCTATCATCAACTCCTTAAGAAAATTTTTTGCAAACTTCCTGTGGACTAGCGGTAAAGATCACAGTTATTTAACTATGTTTAGTTGGGATAAGATCACTTTACCCTTAAAAAGTGGTGGATGGGGAGTAAAAAACCTCGAAAATTTCAGTGTGGCTCTTAGGATGAAGAGTTTCTGGTGCGGTTTGACAAGAACAACTCTTTGGTCAAGTCTTCTAAAATAAAAATACATCAAAGACAATCTGGTGAATTGGATTAGGAATCCAAATAAGAAGACAAGAGGAACATCCCCTTTTTGGCAAGGCTTTATTAAAATATACAACTGGTTGGTAGTTGATTTATGTTGGCAGGTAAGCAATGGAAAGGATGTTCGAATCGGCATCGATCCAATTTTAGGATTGGAAGAAAACTACATGTTATCAGAGGATATCCTGAATACACTTAAAGAGTATGATATTTTCACTTTGAATTAGATTAAAAAATCCAGGACTAATATGCGTCTTCAAAATTACTGGCACAGTGCAAAAGATATGGGTTTCATTGGTCCAAAAGCATTTGAATGGGATAATTATGTTAAGTTATTAAATGTTGCGGGTTGTAGAATTTCTAAAGAAAAAGACATTCTTATATGGAGTGGTAACCCTACGACTGGTATGGTTACAACAAGGACTGCTTGTGATGCAACAATTAAGAGTAAGTGTATCTATCCACAACACTAGTGGTATAAACGTTTGTGGAAGTGGCAAATCCCCCTCAAGATCAAATGTTTTATGTGGTTTGCGCTGCAGGGTATTCTAAAAACCTGGGATAACCTCCAGAAAAGAGGTTGGCAAGGGCCAAATATATGCATGTTATGTAGGAACTGTGAATAATCATCCACTCACATCTTAGTGGACTGTCAAATTACTCGACAGGTTGGGAAGCAATGTTGCTCTTCTTTATAATTGGAATTTGTATGGGGTCATGATCAATTTGAATTATGTCTAAGAAAATGGATGAGATTCAGCAAAACTTTTCAAACTATTCCAGCTTGGGTATCATGGATCATTTGGTATACCCGAAATCAGTTAGTTTTTTAGAACAAAGCTCCTTGTGTGCAGTCAACAAGTACGCAGATTCTGAATCTTATCAATGGTAATGATCAATTGAAGACAGAAACAAAGGTTAAGAAAATTAGTATTTTCACTCCTCAGTTTTCATAACCTGTTGCCTATTTCGATGGAGCAGCAATTAATGGGTTAAGCACGGTTGGTGGGGTGATTGCGCCGAGAGGCGCTCTACAACCGAGTATGAGGGAGATCTTGTAACATGTGTCGAGTGTTTGTCGAGTAACAAAATAATACAAAGTAAACAAAAAAGAATAATACAAAGTAAAAAGTAAATATGAGACTTAAACTAGAGACTTTAGAGCTTAGGATTAGGTGATAAATATTATGTCGGTCATAAACAAAAAATGATAATACAAAGTAAAAAGTAAATATGAGATTTTAGAGAGTTTGTCGAGTTTGTCCAGTAACAAAATAATACAAAGTAAAAAGTAATAAATATTATGTCGGCCATAAACAAAAAAGAATAATACAAAGTAAAAAGTAAATATGAGACTTAAACTATAAATTTTAGAGCTTAGGATTAGGTGGCTTAGGTATTGCACTCAAGGAGCTATTCAAGGAAAGGTTTGCACCTCCGGAGATTTGATCCCTCTCGGCTCTTGATAGAGCTTAGGATTTGGATCTATGCTGGTCTATATATCCCAAGATCACTACTTCACATTGAAATTAAACTGTGGTACAGGAACAAATATGAAAGCTGAGTTAATGGCCTTATGGGTTGTTCTTAAAGCAGCAAATTATTCTGGTTTGGGGACATTAAAAGTATTTGGTGATTCCAGGGTCACAATAAAATGGGCAGCAGGCGAGTACAATTTAAAAGTTATCTCTTTGGTACATTGGTGCAGAAGGATTCGTGAAGTAGTGAACTATTTTCAGTCCATACATTTTCAAAACATTTACAGATATCATAACTGCTTAGTTGATCAATTATCCAAGAAAGCTTTATCTTGTGAAGAAGGCACTATCTTATGGGAAGAATTTCAGGGGCTCCACATCTCAAATTGTGAAGTGGTCAGGATTTTTGAGCTCTGAATATCGATGGATATTTGATAGAACTTTTCTTTTCTGTAATATTTTGATTTTTGAGTCTAGAACTTTCAACCAATTCTGATTGGTTTATTTTGTATAGCTAGATACTATCTTGAAAGCTTTGCATCATTTTGGTTTCGTCATGGACTGAACTATCATATACTATTTGATTCAATAGAATATCAATAATATGTTTTTTTTCGCTGAAAAAAAAATACTAAAATATAAATTCTTGAAGTGTTAGGAAATCTTCCTTGTTTTTCACCACAAGACTCCCTTTTATTATAGTATGCATCCACTACTATTATTTTAATATCTCTTTTTTCTTTGCACTTCCTTCCTCTCTGTTTTTTCACGTCCTTAAAAACAAAACAAAAAACTCATACTCCTTTTATTAAATAACCTTTTTTTTAGAATCTTTTTATAACTTTTAAAACTCTTTTATTTTCTTTTAAATATTTAGAAAACCCTTAAATACATTTTTTTGGTTCGGCGGTTCTATTACTTAGGTGTTATATGTATCTGCAAGTGCGTATGATTTTAATTCCCGCAAATTGACACACGTGGGCAATGGAGGAGGCGTGAAATAAGGGAAGGGACAGAGGTGAGAGGTGGAGCTGGAAGGGATGCGATAAGGCGTAGTAAGAGAGTGAAGGATGGGCGTGGAGAAATGGTGTGGGCGCAGGTTTGGAAGGGAGCACGTACATGATTTGTGGTGTGGCTGCTGCTCGGGGAGAGCTGGTTAATGTGGGGTGTGGACGTGAGAGAACGTAGCAGAGAATGGAGGAGTGAGTGCACAAGAGTGGAAGAGGAAGGGCGTGGAGAACACAAGGTTGTGGATCGATGTGGAGAACTATTGGTTCCTTCATTGTATTATGTGACTAGTCACTTGCAAAATGTTCATATTAATGACATTTCTTGTATTTAAAAGGTACTTGATCATAGTCCACTTTTTGAACATGTCACCAACTATTCATGACCAGATTTACCATCATCAGAATACCCTTATCGATATATACTTCTACATAAATTCAGGCACATGAAAACATAGGAGATTTAGGTTTTGATTTATCTATATATCTTACTTAAGAATTACCTACGGTTGCCAAAACTTCATCAGACCAACAATGTAAAGGAAGGTGAGGCAATTTTACCCAAACTGGGACAAATGAGGGAATATCATTTTCAAGATCAAATGAGATACTCTAGCTATTGAGATACATACCTCAAGGACCCATGAAGTAAGGTCCATTTCAAAAAATTAGATCGCGATCAACTTTAAACTCAAAAAGAAAAGTATAATACCTATTTGCACATAAATGGCACTACATTCTTCCTATCAATCATGGTTGCCAGTTCTTGTTTATCCAGACTTCCATTTCCCTTGGAGAAGGCCATATCCTAATGAATAATCCCATCATCCCCCTCACAGGAAGACCTAGGGATTTCATTTTTTCTCAAGAAGGAGTAATCATGATTTCTTGCGCAGTCTCCCTATTGACAAACCGAGCAGTTGCACCCTCAAACGAGGAGACTGCAATTTGAACTTTTTAAAATTGATAAAAATCAATGTCCCCTGAGGATGTGAGGATCTGGATCCAGAGGCTCCGGAGAATCCATGGCCGTTGAGGTGGATTCAAACAATTACTTCAGAATTTTACCCGCGCGAATTTACTAAATTTAGAAATTTGGTTTAAGAGTTAATGACTTCCTCTTGTTTCTTCTAAGGTTTGAATATAATAGCTCCTGCACAAAATTTAACAAATGTGAAATAAAGTGTTTAAAATATGTTATTCATTATTCTTAAAAAGTAAATTATTACTAAAAACGCAAGGAAGAACTTCATGTCTATTATCTTTTGATTCACCTAATTCATCTCTTTGTAATGTTTCCATCAAGATTTTAAACTATTTTTCACTTATATTGGAAACATTCTCATTGAAATTATTCAATTTTTTGGTCTGGATGACACACATTAACCAATTTACATCATTTTAACTCACAAATATTTTAAATATATTAATTTTATATTAAAATTTCAAAGAATTTTCCTTGTTCTCTTTTTGGGATGTGCTCCCATCATGCTAACTGTAACAAGCCTTTTTCCTTGAACTTCTATTAGACATCTTCTATCAATAAATTCACGACATCATAAAATCGTGAAGCTATGAAATATGTTTTAAAAATAAAATACAGAATTACAAGTTTAAAATGTTTTTGGTTTAATTGGTGTGTATTGTACATTAATTCACACTAGTGAAAATTACATGTATATGCATTCATGACAAAGCTTCATCATGCATTGTGTTTGCAACTAGGGTTTCCCTACGCGCTACCTTTCACCACTACTTGAGCAAGTTGTATTTGCATCCTTGCGACCCTGAACTTACGAGATTGATTCATCGTCTTGTACTCTAGGAGGTGGTATCTCCATATCAATCGTGTCATGGTCTTTGTGGTTTCTCCAGTGATGTGCTTCGTCAGTTTCACCCCTTTCTAGCCATCGCTGCTTGCACTAACGCGATTTCTCATAAGGAGGAAGGGATGAAGGTTGAGTGAATGCCTTCCTGACTAGCAATTATGCTACAATTACACCTGCATTAATGGAATTCGACTAGAGCAAGGATCACGAAGCATTTAAGGATCTCTTGGCCACACTTTAACTCTAAAAAATTGCCCCTTAATCTCAAAAATTTGTTAAAAGGTTGGAGGAAGTCCCTAAGATAGACATAACTTCCCCAAAAGATTGTAGATATGCCTTGGTATTGACTGAAAGAGCCCTGGTGGGAAAATTTACCAGCATGTTCCCTAGCCCGAAGGCTATAGATTTGTGGGTAGCTGAGCAATGGGGCCTTATTATGAATTCAAATGTCTTTTTTTGGATTGTTGAAGAGGTTATTCTCTCTTCTTTTTTTCAAGCAGAAAAGGAAGGGACTTAATCTTCTGCTCAGGCCCATATTTCATGGGCTCTAGAGGGATGTATTTAGCCCCTTGGAATCTAGATTTTAATCTTGAAGCTGAAATTAAAAATGTTCTAGTCCGGATAAAACTCCCACATCTTCGAGATATTTTTTTGCATAAAAATTCCATTTCTTCCATTAGAAACAAACTTTGTCATTTTTTAGCTAGATTTGAAGCAAAAGGAGGGCAATACTCATGTGCCTATATCTATGTAGAGGTAGACTTGGATCAAGGGTTACAAGAAGCAATTCAACTTAATCTAGATGGTTGGAGCCACCTTCAAGTGCTTGATTATGAACAAATACCCTTCAACTATAATTTCTGCCACGCATATGGACACTTTGATAAAATATTCCCAAAGAAACAAGAGCAACAACCCCCACATTCACACCAAAAGAAACAGCTAGAATCTAGAGAGGGAAATTTTAAAGTGATATCCAAACAAAGCAGAAGGTACCAGAAAAAAGCAACATAGGAAAGTAATCCATCAAAACTTACAACCAATATATTTGTAGCTATTGACTCTCTTCAAAAGGAGGTATGGAATAAAACACTCTGATCATACCAGATCCAGAATCCCCGTCAAAAAATGCCCCTTCTTGGTCTTCAGTAGAAGGTCAATCAAAAGAGAAAGAAACAATCAAGGAAGATGAAAAGGAAGAGCCTGCAGTGAACGTATCCGTTCACTAAGTTAATAGTTGAATCCGACTCTCATATTGGATAATAAGTAAGAATAATATATTGATTGATGATGATAAATTACAATAAGATTGCCTTTTATAGGGCTTGATCCAACATTGTGAAGGGTTACGCCCTTTCACTAGTAACCTAATAATCTATTAATTTATAAATAATAATATTAAATAAATATTCACAGCATTGCCACTCCCTTTTAAGGAGCTTTGTCCTCAAAGCTAATTTTTCTAGTATCAACTTTATCCTGGATTTGTGTTGTAATCCTTTCTGCTTGAGTGGTGAATTTTTGAAACAATACAATTTGTAATTATTTGTCTTCCATATCGCCTTTTGGATTTCATGTATGAACACTTGTGGACCTTCATTACTTCCACTTTTTGCATTGGTTGTGGTTCCAACATTGAATGTCATAATGATGGAGGTATTTTTAAAAGATGTTCTTCGATCTTGGAAATTAGGACAATGATCATCTTTAAGACTTTGAAGTTTGAAAATCTCCATATGAGTCTTCTCAGTTTCCTGGAGCCATATTATTGTAGATGGATTCCATCTTACAATCTTAGTAACTATGCACTTAAATTCCAACAATTTCAAAGATATGTGGTGGTTGTCACAAGAAATATGCACATCTAAACTGACATCAATCTGATTAGAAATCTTTAGGTCTTGTACTAGTTTCCTCTGAATCGTAGCCTTCATGGCTTCTTTCTTGGAAGGAACTTTAAGGACCTTCATTCTTGATTTCCCTATGACTATGTCCAAGGATCTAATTCTGGAACAATATAAATGTTGTTCATCTGTAGTAACCTGATAAATAAGACTTCCTAGACATGTGGATGTAATATCTACTATGTCATTTTTTTAGCAACATTAGGTCCACTATCATATTCATCATCATTGGAAATGAAAGCGACAATTGGAAAAGACAAAAATTTTGCATTACGATCTACACTTGTGTTTGTAGAACCATCATCAATCCTTCCAACCTGTTTAAGCAGATGTTGACTACTTCCATGGCTTCCAACTTCATCAATCAAATCAATAGATTGATTTGACAAAGCTGATTGGGAATGATGTGCAAGTGTATTTTCTTGCTCCTTATTGTTGTCGTCTTTTTCTTCAATCTTTATCATGGTTTTCTTTATTTTATCTTCCTCGTCTTCTGTGCATATGTTTTCTCTTGGATACGTATCAACAACACTATCTGAACTCTCATCGAGGTCATCTCTACATGTTCCAATTCCATGGGTGACATAGGCTTTAAATCTTTTCTCCTCAAAACTGTCATCGTCATCACAAAGAGTGACCCAATCTTTTGGATACTTATCATAAACACTACCTTGACTCTCATTAAGGCCATCTCTTCTTGTTCTAATTCTACGGGAGATGATGGCTTTCCATCTCTTCTCCTCATAACTTTCATTGTCATCATCGATTGTGGGTGGATTTGGAGTGACCATTTCATCTTTCCCCCTCTTGAAATGCTCAAGAAGCGTTATCAATTCTTCATTGCATGACTTCATGATTCATGTAAAAATTTGAAAAGAAATATAATTATTATTATTATTTAAAATAATAATATTGTTATATTATATTCGTATTTCTCTTATAAAGTTTTTAAAACAATAATATTAATATTTTATTATTATATTATAAAAAAAAATTATTTTATTTTGTAGGGATCACGTGGAGCAGGAATGGAGGCGACGGAAGGGGGGTCGAGGTGGTGGCCGACAGAGGCTGGAGTGGGAGCTGGGAAGAGAGTGTCAGCGAAGGACGAGAGGCGTAGGCGGTGGTTGGCCGGGAGCAGAGGACGGAAGGGTGTTGGGGATGGTGACGGCTGAGGGAGATGGGACGACAGGGGGGGGGGACCGGAGGAAGGAGGGCGCAGCCGTTGTGTTAGGTTGAAGGGAGAGGAGGACGGACGAGGTGGAGGGTGGACGAGGTTGGAGATGGACGCGCAGGCGTGGGAGGATGCAGGCGGAAGTGGATGGCGTGGAGTGTTGATGGGTTGGTTGGAAAGAGTGCAGCGTGTGGGGGAGAGCGCGGAAAGAGAAGGGAGAGGGCGGGAGCAGGGATTGGCGGGGAAGGCAGAGGGTAGCAGGCGTAGGTGGGTGCGTGAGGAGGAGAGGGAGAGCAGGCATGGTGGAGATGGTGGATGCACGTGGGGGAGTCGGTCCGTGCAAGGAAGGCTTGGAGGGCACAGACGCTGGTGGAGAGGGAAGGGTGCAGAAATGGTGAGCGGGAGGCTAGTGTGGCGTGGAGTCGCAGGGGAAGTGGAGAGGGATGCGTGGTGATGGTGGGTAGTAGCAGGCGGAGGGAGGAGAGCGCGACAGGGGGGATTAGAGGGGGGCGTAGCGAGAGGAGAGACGTTGCGTGGAGAGTGGAGCGAAGGGGTTTGGGATGGATGAAGTGTGCTGGCGAGATGGGAAGGGAGCAGGTGCGTTGAGTATGGCAGCGGATGAAGGAGAGACGGCGTGGGGGAGTAATGCAGGAGTGAAGTGCGAATGGAGATAAAGAAGTGTGGAGAGGTGGAAGATGAGGATGGTGGTGCAAGAGGATGAGTGAGGATAGGTGAGCCGAAACCGAGCTCAATAGTAGGAGGAGTCGAATCCGAGCTCAGGTTGAAGGAGCCGAATCCGAGCTCTGATACCAAATGCAGTGAACGTATCCGTTCACTAAGTTAATAGTCGAATCCGACTCTCATATTGGATAATAAGTAAGAATAATATATTGATTGATGATGATAAATTACAATAAGATTGCCTTTTATAGGGCTTGATCCAACATTGTGAAGGGTTACACCCTTTCACTAGTAACCTAATAATCTATTAATTTATAAATAATAATATTAAATAAATATTCACAACAGAGCCCGAGGAACATAAAGAGACTAAAAAGGACAAATTTGAAAATCTGGAAGAATTGGAGGAAGAAGAGAAAGAAGAGTAAGAGGGGGACTTAGAATCAACCAAGGAAGAAGTGCCAAATACAATCAAGCAGTCAACAAATTCTATGGTACCCCCTCCCCTCTCATCCAAGAAATCAGGGACAATCTTCTGTCTAGGCTCTAAAAAAAGGATATCCTCCATCCCCGCCTCTCACAAGGGTCATCGTCAAGTAGAAATAAAGGAAGAACAGAACTAGGTGTCCAGGACTCAACATGGAAGTAGACATCCATAGAATTTATGCTTACAAGGAGTCGCCGTAATTCTCAATAGGAGGAATGGATTGTTTATGCATTCCGTTATGTAATCAATTTGTTGGGATTTATCCTAGCATACATGAATATGCAGGAAAGACTAACATTAATAAAATAGGCTGGAACCTCAACTGGACTAGGCTAGTTAAGGAAGTTGGTTTTAGTTTAGTATTTTCATACTTTTTAACTACCTTGCTTTGTAATAATGTACTCGATTGAGCTCCCTTTTTAATACAATTCCTAACTATTCCAATAAAAAAAAATTACATGTATATGCATTGATGCATAATAAATAAGTACATGAACCAAAACAAAATTGTTGATTTTAAAAAATATTATTAAAGTTTGTTAATGTGTTATATAGATATAAGAGCATTGGTGCATGTTTTTTATATATATCGCACCACCAAACTTGCAAATATTTTTTAATTATGAAGTACATCTACAACGACGGGATTTCGAGAAAGAGCATCAATGCATTAAGATATAAAGTGTGCACCAATACTACAAAAAGTGTTTTTTTAACTGACGGGGACATGTTTTGGGATTCAATGCAATAAGTGGTCCCATTGCAATAGATGCCCAGAACCCCTATATAGATACACAAAGATATTAAATATTTAGTGCCTAGTAAAAATAACTATTAAATATTCAGTGCCTAGAAAGAAATAAGAAAACCTCATTGTGAAATAGTGGGAAGGGTAAAATCATAATACTAAAGTTTGTAGTCACATAAAACATAAGGGAAGAAACAATAAAGCTAAGGTTTCTAGTGTTGAAGGTAACTATGAATTTGTTCTATTTTCTTCCGAATGCATTATAAATATACGGGACAAAAAAGTTAATGATTTTTTTAAAACAATCAGGGGGGGAATTGATATGAATAAGAAGAAGTTATATACCTGGAATTTCTCTTGTACAAGGTTGTATGTGGCCTACAATACCTTACAAGTTTGTCTCTTTAGAAAAATATGAACAACCCAAAGACTTCACTAGTAAATATCTCTTTCACAAGTCTCCCCTCAAACTTTTGATAAAATGATGAAATAGTGATCGGGTTTCTATTATAAACTCACCTTTATAAATGAAATTCCCACTCATTTGTTTGCTAAATAATTGTTGTTACAAGTGATAGTTTTTTGTGTGTATCACAATTGAGCCCACCGGTGTGTATTACACATATGTACGAATTGGTGCAATAATATGTATCAAATGCATCAATTTCATTTAAAATCCCTTCAGGTGTCTATTTGAAGTTAAATGCTATATGAATCCCAAAATTTCTTTTGAGAATACAAAAACATAAATTACAATACTAAATAGGATACAAATGTTTCTTAAAGTTGTATCATATACTTAAAAAATGGTTTCAAAAGTCTACTTGAAGTTAAATTGTTATATGCTTCTCAAACTTTATTTTAAAAAAGTAGACACATATTGATTGTTGATTTCACTCAAATGCAAAGAGAAAAAGTTATAATATCAAATGAACAATTCTTTATATTCTAACTCATTCCATATTGTTCATAGTTCATCAACTCCCCCCCTACCATTTGCAGTAAGTTCTTATTTTATTTATATTTTGATTATATAATTGAATTTATGTTATTTATGCATGTGCATGTGAATAATTATGCATTGAATTTTGCAGGATCCTAATTTGGGATCAAGTACAAATGCACAAGATATTTCACCGGTCAAAAAACGATGCGGGCTCGTATTAGGAGCAAGATATCGCAAAAAGACAGTAGGGAAAAATGGAGATCCTTTTAACCCCACAAATTGTAACATGCCATCTTCTAACCACCATCCTAGGTCGATGGTACTTCACTATCAACTGGATCTCTTTTATAACACCCCAATAGTATGTGGTTGTTCAAAATGAAAAGGTTTGAATGAGAACCCTCAATGTGTTACACTATCCCATTATATTAATGATCAACTGCCCGATATTGATGGTCTAATACATGCCACTATGCTTAAAAATCCAATAGGTGTTATAGAAAATATACACAAGAAAACTTCCATATGCTCCCTTTTTGAAAAGTTGGAAGCCAAAACAATTATGATTCATCCTAAATTGACCATCCATTCTCTGTTTGTTTAGTCAACCAAGAGTTATAGCGAGCCAAAGTATGATATGAATATCGGCTAAAACATCTCTACTATGAGATCCAAAAACTTGTACAAGTTGAGAGCACAAATGTCCAAGTATAAACCAAGGTTGGTTCAATTATTGGAGGGTAGCAACGACTTCTCTCTCCCTTTCCATCTGCAAATTAAATACCAAACCTCTTACAACCACGCTTTGTGTGGTGCTTGGTTGTTTCTCTACTTGTGTATGATGTTGCGACTGAATTCTCCTTTTGTAGTAATAATTATATGATTTCCATGTCCAAAATAGATGTTGCAAAAATTGGGTTGTTTATACTTTCACATGTATTAGTTCCTCCCAAACAATTAGTAGCACGTATACCATTTTATGGTCCTCTATATAGTTGGTCTGATTACTTGAATATTGTTAAATACAAACATAGTGTTTCCATGTACAGTATGTGCATGAATGATTATGATTCTAGAAACTATAATCAGAAGAACCTGTTATATATCAATGGTACTCCACGCACTCATGGAAACATTGTAGGGTTCATAAATAGTTGTCGATGCTCATTGTACAATAATTTTTTTTTCATTTGAGGAACATTCCAAATACAAGGAGTTCTTTATGAAAAGGAAAGCATCTAGATTTGTTGGTGTGCATGCAATAAGTAGCTTGTCTCTCAGTGACGAGTTGTTAGTAAACTATAACTTTTGTAGACCACCAACCGCTTTTCAAAGACACCTCACATTGAGACTATCTTTAGACATCCCCTTGAGGTGTAAGAAAAAGAACATGAAGTAATTGTATGTTTTTACTTTCAATTGAATTAATGTAAATGTATTACTTAGTTTGACATTTTAGTTTATAAAGTGGTTGGTTGCACATGTACTGTTGGAAAAAATATTCATGCTCCTAAAAATTGTTTGGTATAATATTTAAACATACTAAATACATTGCACTTACTAATATCATTGATGTAATATTCAATATTTTTGCAATTAGAATTATGACGGTGAACGACATGTCCACCGTATTCCATTTCCCCCACTATGATGTCAAATCGAGAGAAGGTTTTTAAACTAGCACAACTAGGAGAGGAATCATACCAAGCATGGTTGAATCAACCACCTATTTAATTCTCACTACCTCCCGAGTCACCAATTCAAAATGTCTGTAATAACACTATTTATTCACATGTTGGCAACGAAATAGAGGTTGGTATAGATGAATTTTTAAAGGATGTGACTTCCATGGAGGGAATATTATTACATGAAATCCAACAATATGAGTTAGGGGATGATGCTCGTATCATGGATATATTCTTATAAAGCTTGAAATATGCTTCCACCACCCCTCTCTTTGGACATGGGTCGAAGTCTACCCAAATAGGGAAAAAATATTACTATACAACTTGAAATCATACTAGACACATGTTGATCAACACTGTTGAGGTAAATAACGATTGATTTCCCTATATTTTGAAGAATCTTGTCCCACAATTAACATTGAAAATGGTTGATTTTATGCATGCTTGATGACAATGTACATTTATATTTCCCACTTATTGCAGGTTGCTCAAAGATAAGGTACTTTCAAGTGAAAATTTATTTCCTGGTAGTTGAAAAGAGGCAAATCAAATGTTGAAAAGGTTGGGTGTTGAGTACATATTATATCATGCATGTTTAAATGATTGTACTCTATATAGAGGCGAATATGTAGATAGAGACATATGTCCAAAATAGAGATAAAGCACATGGTCCTCCTCATAGGATATTAAAGAACATGCCTATAATCCAAAGGATTCAAAGGCTATTTTATTGCAAATAATTATTTGTGTTGCAAGGGTGGCATGCCTCTCACAAAGGTGGGCCAGTATTTATGTGAATCCCAGTAGATTCAATAACAATGAAGCATATAGAGTATACATGGCCTGATAAAATCAAGCATAAGTACGGAGCCTTCGATTGAGCATATCCTGGATGTATTTAACTTGTATTCCCTCCAAAGTACCAACTATTATGTTTAGCCAGTAGTTGTGATCAATAGCAATACCCCCCATGGTTGTTTGTTAACAATAAATATTTTATGTTGGCTCTTATAGTCCTTAGTAGAACACAAGTGAAGAATACGAATGCCTACCTACAACCATTGATCGATGAATTTAAGCAATTTGGGAAGGGATACCTTTATATGATTTATTAAGACTCGTCCCAATGAAGATGTCTTTTACATTGTATGGCATATGTGCGTACATCATGCATGATTATCTGGGACTAAGAGTTTTCTTTGGTAAGCATGCTGATTGATTTGTTTATATTCATACAATTATTTTGCATATAGTTAATTTGGTGCCATTGTCTTCTTTAATTATAACATGCTCTATATATGATAACATCGCATGTCTTTTAACAAGAGGGTATCATGGATGTAAATGTTGTGAACCTTCTACTAGGTGGTCCAACCACCTAAGAAAACTAGTGTACTACTACTGGAGGGTATTCCTCCCAAAAGACCATCCTTATAGAAGAATGACATATGTTTTCAATGGTAAACTAGAGAGAACCCAGTGACCTAAAATAATGACACCAACTGACTAGCTTATAGCATATGACACAAAGAAGGAAAAGGAATTTACATAATTGTTCTATTCAAATGGGAAACCTATGTTTGATGATCCTAAATTTTTTGGCATTTATGTTGCAAAAATTCCCATTGGGATGAAAAGGAAATATTTATTTTATAAGCTTTCATATTGGGAGCATCTTAAGACTTCCCACTTACTAGATCCCATGCATATTTTTAAAAAATGTTTCATATTATTTATGGAGGCACATATCATAAAAAAATGACACATTGGTTGTTACGGGAGACCTTATTTCTTCAAATACTAAAATGAAACATTGGCTAAAAAAATAAAGTAGAGGAGTGGTTGGTTCCTTTTGGTCTTTTAATGAAGGTGTTGTCCCATGGATTTTGAATAAATATAATCTTTCTTTGGTGAAGGAATTTCTATTGGGTATGAATATTCCTTATTTATATGAGTCAACTCGATGGTGCTACTTATCTATAGAAGAACAATTGTCATGGTTGAAATCACATCACCATCTAAACCTTCTAAGGGTATGTATGTTGAATACATGCTTTTTTTTCCTTCATTGTAGGTTCAAACATATTATGCACTAATCGTTTTATGGAAATTAATTTTATATGTGTTTATCTTGTAGTGTCATTATCCTTTGGTCGTGCATGGGTGTGTGAACCATGCTTCCTCTCGGGATTTGTTGTGCACCATATCTAAATTATCTATATTTTTATGTTGGATCACATTAAAGGAGATTCATATGGATAGCATTCCATGGTGGCATCAAGAGATAGTTGAGATTGTTTATATGTTTGAGAGGGAACTTTCCACGATTTTTGTGGACTTGCAAGTTCATCTTCTAATTCACCTAGTTGATGAAGTTGAATCAGCCATGGTGATCTCATGTTGTTGGATGTCTTCTTAGAGAGTTACATGAAAAACTTGAAGGGGTATGTTCAATAGAGGGTAAAACTTGATGGGTACATTGTATACAAGTAATTATATTATGTTAATGAGTACATCAATCAAATCAATGACACACCAAGCACAATGGTTTGGGACAACCAACAATATGAGGACGAAAGGGAAGGTGAGCTACTCCAAAAAAACAAGAAAAAGGCACATGATAAAGGGTAAATCACTTATCTTTTGTCAAATTTATATAGAGTAACAATTTGCATTGAACTTGATAATGTATATTTGATCGCATTCTATTCTTTTTTATTTCATGAATACATCAATGAATTTAGAAATTGATACCATCAATAAATTCATTATTTACAACATGGAGGAAATGCAACCATGGGTTGCATTGTATCAAGAGAAGAGATGGAACTGTGAGAGTAACAATAAAGAATCCAGGAGTTTTATATATAGAAGCATGCCTTATCTTAATAATTTAAAAGAAAATATGACAATTATGTGTCCCAACAGTTGCGTGGCTGACTAGATTACAGAGAAATATGGTGCATCTATTTGTTACCCACATGGTGAAGAGAATGAATTAAACATATCGATCGAGTGCAAAAACTCTATAATAATCTCTCTATGTAAATATTTAACTTTATAATGCACATTTCAATTATAACATATGTATGTTTATATTAATACTCGGGTTATTAGACATATGACACCATTACTTGTTCACATTTTTACAGGTGCATTTGTTCCCATCTATGTGGGCATATGGACATCATTTACGCACCGAGGATGTTGATGATGGACATGTTGCACTCAACTATGGAGTGGAACTCAAGTTTGACCAATATATTCATGCTAGCCAATGTGATTGGAATATAATAGAGGGGAAATTAGGTTACAATAGAAATATACAAGAGATCATGCAAGTGCACTTATCATCTTTTTAATATGTTATTTTTAGGTGCAAGTGGTGGGATACCTTTGACCAGAGTAATGTAAAGGAAGATCACAATGGTTGGATAATATGCATCAACTATAGAAGGATGTGGGATGAAATTACAGAGCCTTGTGTTTTTCCAAAACACTACAACCATGTGTTTTCTAAACCTAGATGTGTTGGATAGGAATTGGTGGTTCATATTGAGACACGACCCTCGATCAAAACATATTTTTGAGAAAAACAATGATATAATCTTGTTGAGGGGTCAACAACTTGAATGGTTGGGAGGTAAGTTTTGCACTCTCCCCACCCGATTATGTTAGACTAAATAGCCCTCCTAGAGATAATGTTGACGAGTCTAATGGGTCAAACCACATTCAAATCCACTTCCTGAGTCACCCATGAGACCAATCCCTAGATTTGGGGATGCTTTCCTTGGTTTAAGGGAGCATTCCCTGATTTGGGGGAGTTTTTCTCCTTGATTTAAGGAAGTATAACTCATATAGACTTAAGTTGTTTCACCAACTAAGTCCTAACTGATACCTAACTGCCCCAAACACTCATTATCACCCCAGTGTAGTTTAGTTTAGTGCATGCTAGTTCAATTCAGTTTAGTTCAGTTCAGTTCAGTGGAGTTCAATTCAGTTGAGCTTAGTTCAGGATAGTTCAACTCAATGTAGGAGAGCTTGCAAGAATAAATGAGGTTATTTTCTCTAAGTCAAGCATGATTGGCCCTCTCTGCATAGCATGAACCCTCTATACATAGCATGAACAATTCGAATAGATCCTTAACCTAATTCGAATTGGTCTCCTATATATTGTAACCTCTTTTCATTAATTCATCACTCTGATAATAAAATAATTGTATTTATTCTCTTCAAAATTAATGTGTAATGATTCATATATATTATTGCACAATTGTTCATGCTTGATTTAATCATCATATCTTGTTAGATTTTGCACCTAGATCTATAAATGCTCAAATCTTATATGGTATCAGAGCTAGGGGTTGCTAAACTAGCTAGTATGCTAGTATTGTTTATCAAGCTTTTGCAGATTAAGAAGGGCTTTCACAGCCACGATTTTGTAGCCACCAAACAAGATTTTGCAGCTACCAAACAAGGATTTTGCAGCCACCAAAAAAGGCCCTTTGCTTCCTTTAAAAAAGGTTTTTTAAAACCACCAATTTTTCAGTTTGAAGAAGGCTCCTTTGGATCCACCAAGGAAGCAAGTTTGCTGCAACCATTAAAGAATTTTTTGCAGCCATTAAAGAATTTTCTTGTAGCCATGGATCTACCTTTGATCAGATACTAACTTCCTTCAATTACTTCAAATGGAAGCCAAGAGTGGAGATGTTCTTAAGAAAGAAGGGGTTGTACCGAATGACCATGGGAAATGAGATGGAACCATTATCTCTTGTTGAGAAATCCAAATATCTTAATCGGATGGATGAAACACATGGGATACTTTGTTACCTATGTATCCTGACCTACTTTACCATATTCAAGACAAGAATACCCCCAACGAAAAATGGACCTGCCTATCCAAACTCTTCGATACACAAGATGAGATGAGGGGTCATGTTTTGGAGGTAGAGTTAATGAATATGAGACCAAGTGAGTTCTATTATGTACAAGAGTTCTTTGCAAAATTTAGATATATCCTCTTTCATCTCAATATGTGTAACATCACCAAAGAATACACTAAAATGGTATTCTCTGTCCTTTCTAAATTGTGTCCTGAATTCAACACTTTTGTTTCTTCATTTCACTCTACTAGATTAGAACTTGGAGAATCCTTCACCACACCTTCTCTAGATGTATTTGCTTCCTATATTATTCAAGAATAGGATAATATTTCTCATATGGGCCTACATAGGTCCCCAAATGCTCACGCACTTGCAGGAAATGAAGACAAGAATAAATCCACTCAGCATAAGCCCTCCTACAAAGGAAAGAAAGAGAAAAAATCCAAGTTCTTTTATGACAAAGAAGGGAAGGATATTCCCATATGTCCCTACTGCAAAAACGGACCTCACAAAGAACAAAATTTCAGGTTTAAGGAATTCTTTGAAGAAAATGAAGACAAGTACTCAAGTCAATATCTCCTCCTAAAAGGAGACATGCGCTCATAACAACTTCAACTTCAAAATCATCCTCTTGGATTCTAGATTCTGAATATTCATATCATACGGATTCATCCAAGGAAATTCTGACCTCCTTGTAGCCATCCTTTATCCAATAAGTACTCACGGGAGAGAATACTCGAATCAAGGTATGTGGAAAATGTAATATTTTACAAAAATATGGGCAATTTCAATATGTTTTGCTTGTACCTTCTCTATCCAAAAATCTACCTTCTATCACACACTCGGGACATGATTCAGATACATATTCATATTCTCATACATATGATGATGATATTTCTACAAATGATAGTGTTGCAGACCCAATAATTCATCCCCATTGGGAAAAATAAACACTAAAAACAGTCGATGAACTATTGGGTGATCATGTCGATACTTGAAGAATATGTTCTGAGTTTTATGCTACCACTCACACTCTAGCAGCAATAGAGCCATTGCTTCCCATTCATTACTACCTAGTGTCCTCATCTGATCCTCAAATCCATGGGTAAGCCTACGATAATCCTCATTGGAAGTCTTCCATGGATGAAAAGAATCAGTCCCTCGTGGACAACAAAACTTGGGATTTGGTATATCTTCCAAAAGAGAGAAAATTGATTCAATGAAAATGGATATATAAAACCAAGATGGAAGCCAGTGGACTTATCAGCAAGAACAAAGAAATATTGGTGGCCAAAGGATTCTCTCAAATACATGGAATTGACTACACATAAACTTTTGCTCCAGTTGCAAAGATGGATTCACTTCGACTTGTTTTTTTCCATAGCAGCTGCATAAAAATGGGAGATCCAACACATGGATGTGAAGAGTGCCTTTCTTCATGGGGAACTTGAAGAAGAGATCTACATGGAGCATCCACTAGGGTACATTCAAAACTCATCTTTGGTATGTAAATTAAATAAATATGTGTATGGACCGAAACAAGATCCTCGAGCTTGGTATGCAAAAATGGATTCTTTTCTTATGTCCAAATATTTCTCAAGATGTAATTTAGATCCAAATGTGTATATGATTTAAGAACACAACTCTCTCTTACTTATTGTACTCCATGTGGATGATCTCCTCATTACTGGAAGCTCCACTACCTCCATTGCATGGTTCAAATATGCCTTGCATGACAGATTTTTCATGACTGACGTAGGACTGTTACAATTATTTCTTGGACTACAAATCACCTAATCAGATTTGGGGGTCACCTTAACACAGTCTAAGGCTTCCAAAAGAATACTCCATTATGTAAAAGGGACATATAATTATGGAATCCACTATGGTGTTGCTTGCAAATTTGATTTAGTTGGAACACAGATTATGATTGGGTTGGTGATGGAACGGACCGTGAGTCCACCTCTAGTTACTTCTTCAGTTTGGGATTAGGACCTATTTGTCGGTCAAGTAAAAAGCAATCCACTATTTCTATATCAATAGCGAAAGCAGAGTACATAGGAGCAGTAAATGCTGCAACACAAACCATTTTGTTACGACATGTTCTCATTGAGTTTTGGATAGATTCTCACATACCTACCATCATATTTTGTGACAACCAAGGAGCCATTGAGAGTTCAAGAGATCATGTTCAACGCCAATGGACCAAGCACATAGAGATCCATATGCACTATATTAGAGGATTGAAAAATGATCGGCTCATAGATCTACAGTTCTTCCCTTCTTCTGAGCAGATTGCATACATTTTTACCAAGTCTTTTATCAGGTAGTTATTCATCCAGCTGAGAACTTCCTTGGGAGTACAAGAAGTTCTAGAGGAGGCTCCTTAAAACATCCTTCTCACATTCTCTTCTTTTTTACATTGTCTTTTATGGGGGGTGGGTTCCCACTGGTTTTTTTTCCCTCTTTCCCAATTTTATAGAGAATCTTTCTTTTTTGTGCATGAGTACCTAATATAGTTGCAATCCCAGGACTCATTTCTTTTTACTTAGTTTTTTCTTTCTCTAGTTAGGCTTATGGGGGAGTGTTAGAGTAAATGACCATCCTAGAGCTAATTCTGATTATTCTAATGAGCCAAACCACATTCAAATCCACTTCCTGAGTCACCCTTGAGACCAATCCCTAGATTTGGGGATGTCTTCCTTGGTTTGAGGGCGCATTCCCTTGTTTGGGGGAGTTTTTCTCCTTGATTTAAGGAAGCATAACTCAGTTCGACTTAATTTTTTTCACCAACTAAGTCCTAACTGACACCTAAATGCCCCAAGCACTCATTAGCACCCTAGTTTAGTTTAGTTCAGTGCATGCCAATTCAGTTTAGTTCAGATCAATTTAGTTCATTTCAGTTCAGTTCAGTTCAGTTTAGTTCAGTTGAGCTCAGTTCAGGATAGTTTAACTCGGTGTAGGAGAGCTTACATGAATAACCGAGGTTATTTGCTCTAAGTTAATCTTAACTATCCCTCTCTACATAACATGAACCCTCTATACATAGCATGGACAATTCGAATTGAGTCTTAACCTAATTCAAATTGGTCTCCTATATATTGTAACCTCTTTTCATTAATTCATCACTCTGATAATAAAATCATTGTCTTTCTTCTCTTCAAAATCAATGTGTAATGATTCATATATATTATTGCACAACTGTTCATGCTTGATTTAATCATCATATCTTGTTAGCTTTTGCACCTAGATCTATGAATTCTCAAATATTATAAGTTCAAATCCCTAATGAGACATTAGCCTATTGAGATAAGACTGGAAGGGTAGGAGCCCCCCATGAGCAGAACCCCCATATTGGGTGTGTCTGCAGGACGTGTCGACCCTTGCTAAGTCACGAGTTATTGGATATATGACTTGGAAGTTGTTTGATGTACTCTTAGTTTATAGTGGCAGTCTTTGGATTTGAACCTGGACCTCACCTAGCTAATTCCGATGAGTTATTGATTCCTATGGTTAAAAAAACAATGTTATAATCCCAAGAAAAGAAGATAATGAAAGTGATGGAAATAAAGAATGATATGTGCATGTTTTATTTCAACATTTATGTTGTGGATGTGTCATTTTATTATTGTTATCTATAATTGGCCAATTATGTTTTTCTATCCATTTTATGATGTTGGAAATGAAAAGTTAACAACCATTTTCAACCATCATGTTGAAAAATAGTAATAATGAAGATCCTCCTTCAATTTCAATAACCTTATGATACATATTTAATGTTATGTGTAAAGAAAAAGAAAAATTAAGTACTTAAAAGAGATTTAGTTATGAAGGCCTTTTTATCTCATTGCATATTTAATTACCTATAGCTTTAGGCATTTTTGGAGATATTAAATACATATTAAAAATGTTGTAATTTAGATTATATATAGTTCATAATTCTTCATTAAAAAAAACATTTACATCAAAGATTAGAAACTAGCTCTGATACCATGTTAGAATATTGAGAATATGCATAAACATGTAACAATACATTTGCTAACATGAAAAGCAAGAATCTATTAGTCCATCCTTCTATCTACACAAGCAACAAATAATCATGTAAGAAATAAGAGACAAGAGAACAAGAGTGTTGGAATATTCACCAATACTGAGAGGGGGGGTGAATCAGTATTGGGCACTTTTCACCATTTCACATTTTAATATCGGATGTAAACATTAACCATTAACAATAACATTCATCATCACATAAACCATCCATAGTACGCAAGATATTTTACATGGAAACCCAAATTGGAGAAAACCACAAAATGCTTTTCTTATATAATATAAAGATTGCATTCGATTGATTTACAAGCTCCAACTGGAAGGAGGATACAACGCCCTAGTTTTACCACGGGATCCAACTCACTAGATTTACCAGCACTAGATGTAAGGAGGATACAACCCTATGTCCTTGCCCCGTCCTACCACCCCGATATTAATAAAAGAATCAACCTATAATTGTCACTGTATCTATCAACCTGTACCTGTATCACTGTTTCTATCAACCTGTGCTTGTATCAATGTCTTGTCAACCTATATCACTGTCCCTGTCATTGTATAAATGTCTATGTCACTATCTTTGTTTCTACATGTATCATTCCTCGAACCTATCTTTCCAAGAATTCCCAAAACCAATCACCATAGATTTCATTTGCATCTTCAAACTTTTACATCTTAGACATTTCCAAACCCTAGGATATTCCAAGATAATGACTATGATCTATGCCAATATTATCACCATAACATATCCATGCAAAATAACCAAAGAGAAGGATCTAACACATACTCAATATCCATAGCATTTTCAAGGCAAAAAGATGGACCCTAGAACATGAGAGGCATGACCATCACAAGGGAGACCCATGTACAAGAACCGTACCTTTTTCCAATATGAAGAAACAATAAATATATTCGTCGCCAAAAGAAACTCTAGATCATGTCATCACATATCCCTTACAATACACTTTCCAATGAGACAATAAGATTGTGATTTCGATACCATATGAGAAAGTTATGCCAATTTTATCAATATTCACCAAAGAACAAAAGATGATCCCGAAACTTTCCACACTAGCTCCTCCACAAAAATTCACCTTTCTCCTTTGAGTTTTGAAATATATAATGAGAGATGAATTGATGATGAAAAGATAAGTTTGAAATTCTATTTATACCTTCCAAGATGCCTTTAACTTGCTTTAGGGATACATTCCACTTATCCCTAACTTTAGGATCTCCATATTTTAAGGGTACTTCAATGGGTCAATACCCCACTTCAAGGATTCATCATGGAACTTTAACTTGCCTTCATGATCACTTCATATCTTCATCAAAGTGGATTTGGGGATTCTCCTCATCATACTTAGTGGACACATCATTATTCCTTTCGAGGTTTCTTTCCTTTTTATGTGGACCCATCCTTACTTTTGGGGTTTTGTGGACCCATCATCAATACTTTGGGGAATTCTTCATACTTCACACCAATATTGCTTTGGACCAAATTTAGGGGCTCTTTAAGGCCTTCTTCATCATGGATCATGTGACCCCAACATCATGGTCATGTCGACCCAACATCATTATTCTAGGGGTTTCTTCACCTTTCTCACCAATATTGCTTAGAGAAACCTTAGGGACTTCATTAGGGGTTTTCCCCATATGTGTACAACCCAAAGTGTCTTCCTATGAGGGCCATGCTTAAAGCTAGGCCATAAGGGGACCACTTTGGATTTATATACACTAGGACTTTGACATCAATGACAACCGTATTCAACACAAGAGAACAATACACCAGATATACGTGGTAAAACCCCAAATGGGGAAACATCCAAGAGAATGTTTAGTCTTATGTATTCTTCAAAATTATCCAATCTTACAACTCCTCTCCCCATATGCTTCACATCTTTTACATTAACATAAGAATATAATTCTCAACATATATCCCAAAGGCTCTCCTTCACCTATTATATACAAAGAGGCATGGACGAATTACATCCCAAAATACATGTGGACTAAATAGCTTTCCACCTCTATTATATAAAGAATGGTAATGAGAGATTTAATTACATGATGCATGTGGGATAACTCTATTTTATAATATTAGATTTATTTATGCCTTTTAATGATATTTCACCAACAATACCACACAAGTCATCATTACATATTCTAACACATAGGAAGTAGTAGAAGTTTCTATGTTTGGTTCTTCCCTTGTGATGTATCTTTACTAGAAGCAGAGATAGGGGATGGTACTTTTTGCTAGGAAGCAATATTGATGGTAGGATTTTGTGCTTTAGTACCTAAAAAAATGTATTTTCTTGTATAATTGAATAGAAAGTATGTTTTTTTTCTTGGAAAAATAATAAAACACAAAATAAATGTTTAATTGGAAAAAAAATGCCAATTCAATCATTTCTACATAACACTCATTATTGTTATAATAAATAATTCATATTTATAAATAAAAATTAAGAATTTATATTACCAAAGTGGAAAATTCTCACAGCATTAACATTGTTTTCCAATCTTATTTGAGTGTCCCATAAAAATCAGAGTTTTAGTTATCTCTCCTACAATGCAAACTGAAGTTACATAGTAATTCATAGTAAGCCCTCATAAATAGATTCATAAATATTTAAAAAATATATTTTCAACTTACTTTTTTAGATGTAATGCTCAACCTATCCGTGAGATGTAGAACAGTTGGTGGCGGGGTATGGTTAAGATGCCCCCTAAGCGGAAAGGTCACCGGTTCTAATCCTGCGGATACCAAAAAATCCAACCATGTTAAGGGTTGGTGCGGCCTAGGCTGGGTGCGATCCCCGGGTGATTTTGACGGCTTAGATGCCCCTGGTTCGTGGTAACTTAGCCAAAGGAAAACTTGCTAGTCAAGGAGGTTCCACCACTTTGCCAACAAAAAAAAAGATGTAATGCTCAACCAAAATGGTGATGGGACACTAAGGTACGTATCACGTACCCAGTGACCATACTATGATTTTGGGGCCATGGGGTACTTAATAACTTACCAAAAATCACCACTAATATCCAAATTTATTTTTCCATTACTTTAATTATCAATTTATAGAGGAAATAAAATATGTAGTCACCCAAAATAAACATATGCATATATTAAAAATTACAGGTAACTTCTAGCATGAATGCACTCATACCATGCCAAGCAATCCATGCAATGAGTGTAACGAACATAAATAAAGATAATAATTGAATAATTAATAGTTTAATAGTTAGGTTATTAGGAAAAGACATGTCTTCTCATCTTAATGGTCCAACCATATTTAAAGGCGATCACACATATGTAATAATTATCCTATCATCAATATATAGTTTGTCCTATTAATGGCTTATTTAATATTCCAAGTGTTTTGGTAATATTGTGTGTGAGCGAACTATTGTTCAGCTCATTTGGTATCATATCCCCTTCTTGGGCATCTTGGATACCGGCTTTTGGCTAAAAATTCAAACCTTGTCTGATCACTTCAGAATTTCTCTGAAATCTGGCTCGTAGCCCTCTTCCACCAAGTACTCCACGCAGCTTTTTCACACACAGTGTTCATCACCCTTCTCCCTTCGCGTCCCTCCATCCATCTTCTCATACACCATTGTTTCCCATCGCACTGCTCACACCGGCGGTTCCCATCGCACTGCTCACACCGTCATTTCCCATCACACATTTCCCTCATTCTTGACGTTGTTGCGCACCCTCCAACCCTCGCAGCTCACATTTTCCCCCGACCTTCCTTCCATGCTACCACTCCCGTGCCTTCTCTCCTCGCATAGCTCCCATGTGCTCTACACCGACGCTCAATCCCATATGTCCTATCCTCCCTCCTCTCGACCCTCCTCTAGTCCCTTTCATCCACCCTGCGCTCCTCCACACAGGCCGCAGCTACCTCCTGCACAATCCTCCCATCCACCGCTCACTCTCTCCCACCACCTCCGCACTCCTACACTCCATTCTCATCCACTTCCATCTGCCTGCATACATCTCCCCCTCCACGTTACTCCTTAGATCACAATCTTCATCCTTACATATTTTCACCTCCCTTTAAACTCCTCCCTGGCCGCCACTCGCCCTATGTTATCACGCCTAGCACCCTCCACATGCAGTCCTCTCCATTCTCGGGGCTCACCACTGCTCGCCTTAGGACCTCCCGACCTCCTAACGACCCTATTCTAAGCTCTCTCGCCCCTGCCAATGCATCCACCACTTTTGCGATCCATCCTCCCTTCCTGTGGTGTACCATGCTTCCATACCCATGCTCTTCCAGGAACAATGTCTATCCTTGTGCCCTTGCACCTCCCTCAATCCACGCTCCATATTCCCTCCCTTTGCGTTTATCCTCATGCATTTTTCCCTTCCCCGTGCTCACCCTCCATGGCCTGCAACCACCGCACCCCTCTTTCCATTTCTCCCTCGCTATGTTCTCCCTCGTTTCTCTACGCAACCATCCACTCCCTTACGCCTCCCTCTGCGTCTTCCCACCCCACAGCCCTCCACCCTCCCTGCACTCCTCCCCCACTCTGCGTGGCCTCTCCAATCGAACCATCCACAGCCACGTCGTCCACGTGAAACCTACACACAAACACAAAAAAAAAGTTAATAAAATATATATATTTTATAATAATAGTATTATTATTATTATAAAATATTTTATTAACAATTTAAACTATATATATATATATATATTAAACTATGGTCTAAGCTGTCTGATTTCATAAAGCAAAATAAGATGGAGTGATAAAAGGTATCAGGATGTCCAACTCAGTGACCTTGACTCATACTTTGTTTGTGGACGATGTATTACTCATGGGGGGAGGAACTCATGGGAATTTTTTTGCCTTCTCAAGAATTATGGATTTATACAAGAGAGCAATAGGAATGTTAATCAATATGGAGAAATATAGATTGGATTTCAACAACATCCCTGAGGAAACAAAATCAGCCCTGGAAAGTTCTTCACCCTTCCCCATTTCCCCTATTTCAGAAGGTCTTAAGTATTATAGCTTCTCACTAAAACATAATGCCTATCCTTTTCAGGACTGGCTATGGTTATATAAAAAAATTGAAAGTCGAATCTCTCTCTGGACCAACCGTTTTCTTTCTGGAGGAGGCAGGTTAATTTTGTTAAAATCAGTTCTCCAAAGCATCCCATTTTACTAGGATTCGATAGCATACATTCCAAAAGGAATCTTAGTCAAAATAAGGAATAAATGTTTCTCATTTCTTTGGATGGCAAGCAAGCAAAGAGAAGGAATTCCTCTAGTCAAATGGATGATACTCTCCTTGCCAAAATCCTTTAGAGGATGGGGGATAAAAAATCCGGATCTCTTCTGCAAATCCTTAGCAGCAAAAACCCTCTGGAGATTAGCAAAATCCCCCAACTCATTGTGGGGCAGAACATTGATTTCCAAATACTGTCACCCCCACTGTTTAATTGAATGGTTCAGGAAACTTACAAAAAGTTTCAAAAATTGTTCTATTGGATGGAAAGCTCTAGTGCTGGATTTTTCCATTAATAGGGAATTGGGTGGCATGGAGAATTGGGGATGGACGTAGTGTGTGGATTGGTGAATACCCTTGGGCTAGTGCGGGTGATGACTATAAACTCCCTCTTGAACTAATCAAGGATCTAAATTCCAAAATTATTTTCACCCTGGTTGATGCTCACGACGAGTAGGATAGATTAAGGATCAGAGGAGGATGGAAAATGGCTTTACAGTTAGGATTAGCAGGAGAAAAGGAAGAAGCTTGGAACCGGTATTTAATAATTTTAAACAGAGATTATATTTTTCTCAAAGAAGGAGAATCAGATAAACTAGTTTAGACCAAAAATAGTAAGGATGGATCCTTATCTGCATAAATAGGATATGAAGCAGCAGTTATTTCAATGGAGAGAGAAGAACCCCGTCCATGGTGGGATAAAATTTGGAAAATCTCTACCCCTCTTAAAACCATCGTCACTATTTAGCTGGCCCTAAGTAACAAACTTCTCACCTGGGATAACCTTTAGAAAAGGGGCTTTCAAGGTCCTGGTAACTGTGTTATCTGTAATCTTGTTGAAGAATCGATCTCACACATCTTCTGCCATTGTACCTATGCAGGGTATGTCTGGAAAAGTGCATCTGAAAGCCTGAACTGCCCATTGCCACTACACCCAAGCTCGCTGGAAAAGAATGTGCTCGACTGGTGGAACGATCACAGGGTATGTATGTTCAAAGCCTATCCCGCACTTTTCATTTTCACTATTTGGGAAGCACGGAACAAGATGATTTTCCACAACATTTTCATTTCTCCAGATATTTCAGTATTGATTCTGCTGCAGAAAACCAGTGAACATAAGTCCTTTCCATCAGAGAAATCTCCAAGAATATTATCTTACCCAGTCATCAACAAAGAGAATCCTTGGGCCTACTTTGATGGTGCAAGTTAGGGATCCCCTCCTTTATGCGGTGCTGGAGGAGTTATTCATTTTTCGGACAGCAGGAAATGGCATATCAAATTTGCACCAGGACATGCCTCAAACAACAAAGCGGAACTTGCAACGCTATGGGCAATCCTAATGATTGCCTCAGAAAAACATGTGAGACATCTGCAGCTCTTTGGTGACTCCAAGATGGTTATTGATTGGGAAAATGGTAAGATACAAATCAACGCTCCGCATCTACAACATCTCCTTTCCATCAAAGAACTGATATCAAATTTCGAGCATATTCAGTTCTCACCTATATACAGAGAGCTAAAATCTGAAGCTGATAAACTGTCAAAGCTCACTCTAGCACTACCTCCTAGCCTTATTGATGTGGAAGGTCAAACTAATGACCAGGTGGACATACATTATGTACTAAGGTTATAGCATAAGAACTAAAGCATCTTTTTGTAGCCTAAATGGCAATCAGAATTTTGAATGTATGTAAGACAGTTCTGTAACTCTTAACACTTATGATATATAATGAAGTCCCTTGAGGACAGTTCACGATCACTCTTTATTTAGAGTGATGGATATTTTCCATTTGGAAAATATATATTAAACTATATATATAGTTTCTATTAAACATTAATAATAATAATAATATTAATTAATTAATTAATAATTATTATTATTCAAAAAAAAATTATTGAAATAATAATTATTTTTGGGAAAGGAAAATGTTATTTAACCTAATAGGAAGAGAACAAAATTGAAGAAAACAAAATCAAAGAAGACAAAGGAAAGCCAAAAATCAAAGGAAGACTCGTCAAAAAGTCAAAGACCCTCTATCATCGAAAAAGTCGAAGACTATCTATTGCTAAAGAAATCAAAGAAATACCATCTCTCACCGAAGAAGTCAAGACCATGGAAGCCGATTTGCGATTACAAATAGAGGAATTAGAAGCCAAGTTTAAGCGTTATCGAAGAGACAACGAAGATTTACGCGACAGGAATACAAAATTGGAAGTAATAGCTAAAATACATACGATAGAAGAAAAGTACAAGGAACAAAAAATTTCCGACCAGAAAAATCATATAGAAAAATTATGTGCACAAATTGAGGAATTAAAAGACGAAAACGATTTCAATCAAAGATTGAAAAATCAAGATATAAAGAAAGAAATAAAAGATTACAAAGCAGAAATAATATGGTTGAACAAAATCGCTAGCGATAAGGATGAAGAACTAACGTAGATATGACATAAATTAGAAAGTCAAGAATCAGAGGTCGGCCAATGTCGAAAACAGATAAAAGTTCTTCAACAAAAAAATGGTGACTCTAAAAAGGCACACAAGATGGAGATCTCAAAGTGTAATAAAACACTATCCAACAATTCTAAAGAAATTTTCAGATTAAGAAATTATAACAAGACACTAATCACAAAATTAAGAAGTTGAAAAATAGTCAGAAGACAGAACAATCTAAGGAAGACATTGAAGGAAAAATTCTAGAAAAGCAGGAAGAAAATAGTTTCATCAGAAGTCATAACGAAGATCTTAAGGAAAAACTTAAGAAGTCTAAAGATGACAGAAAATCGCAAGTAGAATTGATTAAGAAGTTTCAAAATGATAACTTGCAATTAGAAAACAAGTTGGAAAAGATACAGAACGAAACCTTTAAACCTCAAGGGACGAAAATACAACTTCCAGCTCAGATCAATGATCAAAAGACGACACTCATAAAAGAAAATGACATTGTGAAAATTCTCTATCGACACCCCAACCATAAAAACCGATATTCAAAAAAATGGGAACCGTCGAAACATAATGGTACTAATATGATCAACGCTCCTGATGACAGATCAGTATGGAATTCCAATAGTCCACAACAAATCAATTTGTGATGGATTGATCCGTCCACATACCAGAAGTTATGCTTGACTCTTATCAGTTCGTATCGACATGTTTCGTCAACTTTGACACCACAAAAAATGATGCAGAAACATTGTAAGGCTTTGAGGAAAAAGCCTTTCTAAGAGAGTGGCAATGTAATGAACATAAATAAAGATAATAATTAAGTAATTAAATAATTAATAGTTAGGTTATTAGGAAAATTCATGTCTCCTCATCTTAATGGTCCGACCATATTTAAAGGCGGCCAAACCTATGTAATAATCATCTCTTATCTATTCAAATATTCAATATTATTTATTATTCATGGCATACTTAATTTATCAAGTATTTTGGTGAATTATTTGTGTGAGCGAACTATTGTTATGCTCAAAAGATGACACTCATAAAAGAAAATCACATTATGAAAATTCCCTAACGACACCACAACCATAAAAACCGATATTCTAAAAAGTGGGAAATGTTGAAAGATAATGGTACTAATGTGATCAAATCTCCTGACGATAGATTAGTAGGGGATCCTAGAAGTCAACAACAAATCAATTTGGGATGGATTGACCCATCCACATATCGGAAGTTATGCTCTACACTTAGAAGTTCGTATCGACTTGTTTCGTCAGCCACGAAATCACAAAGAACGATGCTAAAACATTATAAGGCTTTGAGGACAAAGCCTTTCTAAGAGAGTCGTATTGTAACGAACATAAATAAAGATAATAATTAAATAATTAATAGTTTAATAGTTAGGTTATTAGGAAAAGACATGTCTCCTCATATTAATGGTCCGACCATATTTAAAGGAGACCAAACCTATGTAATAATTATCCTATCATCAATATATATTTTGTCCTATTAATGCCTTATTTAATATTCCAAGTATTTTGGTAATATTGTGTGTGAGCGAACTATTGTTCGGCTCAATGAGATATTCACATGTAACAGTAAATTAGATCATAATCATAACATAAATATATATACATGGCATTTCATACATAGTTGGATATTATCTTAAAATATCCTCCTGTCGATTGCAAAATAAGGACGTTCCTCCCAGTTGTAGGCACTCTTCTATACTAGTTCTCTCTATAATAGAGGTCACCCCCGAGTTGGGGCTATCAATCCACAAGAAAAAAATCCTCAACAAAATCACGAGTTCAGAAACCCCTCTACAACTATTATAATCCTCTAGCACTCCTCCCCCATCAACCTGCACAACCCAAGGAATGGGGTTCCCGTATCTGAGTTAAAAATCCCTTGGGGCATTTCCCCAATTCCCTTCTAGGGCTCTAACACAAGCCAACCAAGGACTCTCTGTTCCAAGAATCCATGGAACTTTGTTGCAAGACATGTTCTCTCACAAGGGAACTCAAATTTCCTCGACATCAGTATCGTAGGGTAACATGCACTTACAACTCTGTAATTACCCAGTGTTCTTAGGTACGACTCTAGGCTATGGTATAGAGTAATGGCTTGGAATAATGATGATGACTATATGATAGGATGATGATGAATGAACTAGTTCTCAATAATTTGCATGCATATTGAGAACGAGCCAAGTGGCTTGCAAGGGTGTATGCATGTTGAGAACTAGCCAAGTGAAATGAAAGGGTAATGAGAACTAGACAAGTGGCATACATGGGATAGTTCACCTTTTCTCCAACTAATCCCAAGATTAAGATAATTAACCCAATATTATGGCTAATGCACTTTAATTAAGATGGATTAATAAAGCTTATGATAAAATTAATATTAAGGATAATGACTTATAATTCATAGAGCCATCTCCCCCTTAAACCCCCTTTTCACTTTCCCTCTTGTTGAATTATAGCCCCCCATCTCATCTTTGTCCTTTTTAGTCTATAGTAGTTGTATTTTTTTATATTAAACATAAAATATACATAATTACATCATCTTGGTCACACTAGACCATTCATGTCCAATTTCTAGACATTTCATCAAAATATACATAATTGCATCATTACATATTGGGGTAACAAACGGGGAGTTACATTCCCCTCCCCCTTAATTTATGCATCGTCCTCGGTGCATATCAACACTATCCACATATAGAAAATTTCAAAACAACTGTGGATATGCCTCCTGCATAGTATCCTCAAGCTCCCACGTCACTTCTTCAGGGCTATAATGGGTCCACTAGACCTTTACCTGTCGGATGGCCCTATTTCGGAGCAACGTAAGTTTCCTATCTAGGATATACACTTGTAGCATCGAGATATCTCCTTCTGATTCCACCAAAATCAACGCCCAATCAATAATGTGGTTAAGATCATGCACATACTTTTTCAATAAAGACACATGAAACACATTATACACTTTATGCTAGTACGTAAAGCAAGCTCACATGCAACAAGCCCTATCCTAGCTAATATTTCAAATGACCCATAGTATTCGGGCACTAGCTTAGGACATATCCCAAGCTTCAGGAAACTCTTATTTGGACTGACTTTTAGATACACATGTTCACCCACTCTGAACTCTTTTTCTACCATGCCCTTGTCTACATAAATTTTCTGCTTGTCTTGTGTTGTTTTCAAACTATGCATGATCTTAACCATCTACTCTTTTATTTATTTAAGCAATTATGTCCCAATTACCAATTGATCTGCTAAGTTATCCCAACTTATTGGAGTATTGCATTTTTTGTCATAGAAGGATTCAAATGGAATCATATTTAAAGATGCATGATACCCATTATTAAAATCAAACTCCACCAAATGTAAGTAATCTTCTTATTTAGATGGTTGATCCATCACATACATTCTGGTCATATCTTCAATAACCTGACTAACCCTCTTAGTCTTCCCATATGTATGTGGATGATATGTTGTACTCATATTCATTTTTTTCCAAATCCTTTAAATAGTCCTTTCCAAAAACTTGAAGTAAACTTTGGATTTATGTATAAAACAATTTCCTTAGGTATTCCATGTAATCTTGCAATATCTTTCATATAAATTTATGTTATGTTAGTTGCCTTATGAGTTGACTTAATTGGAATGAGGTGAGAATCATTTTTCAACATGTCGACCACTACCATGATTGAATCATGTTGTCTTGTTGTGTTGGGAAATTTGGCGATGAAATCAATTCTCACCAAATCCCATTTCCACTCTAGTATTGGTAATGAGTGAAGCAATCCCATTGGATGTCCATTATCAACCTTTACTTTCTGGCATTCTATGCATCTTGCTAAATATTCAACAATGTCTTTCTTCATTCCTATCCAAAGTACTGACTTCTTACTACTGTAATAGTCTTTTGATATCCAGGATGTCCTACATATGGTACCTTGTGTATCTTATCCATTACTAGCTTTATTAATTTAACAGAAGTAGGAATGTAAATTCTATTATTATTCATAAGAATCCCATCACTTTCCAGCCTATATCCTTTAAATTTATGTTGGGCCATTTCCTATTGTAATTCTTTTTTTTACCTTAATATAATGTTGATTTGAAATAACAGCTTCAAGAATTATGGCTTTTAAATATGACTTGCACATGCTAATGGTTGTAGCATGCATTGCATGTATTCTTTTGTTGAGTGCATCAACATCCTTATTATATTTGTATTTAATATGTTTGATTTCAAAATCAAACTCAAATAGATATTCCTTCCATCTTGTTTATCTTGCATTTAAAGTTTGTTTCTCAAATAAATATTTCATCCCACTATGATCTATTTTTAGCTTAAATTTTATTCCCATGAGGTAATGTCTCCACATTTTTAAAGCATGCACTATAGCAGCCAACTCTAAATCATGTGTGACATCATTTTTCTCATGTTATTTCAGCTTCCTAGATTCATAGCATACTACGTTCCCTTTTTGCATAAGTATGCCACCAATTCCTTATTTGCAAGCATATGTACATACCACAAAATATTCATTTGGATTAGCAATTTTGAGAATTGATGCACTAGTGAGAAATCCCTTTAATTGTTGGAAACTTTCTTCACACTTTGGAGTCCATTCAAATTTCGCTCCTTTCTTTTATAATGAAGTAATTGAATGTGCCACTTCTGAGAATCCTTCTACGAATCTTTTGTAATATCTAGCCAGTCCCATAAATGACCTCACCTCTGACACATTATTGGTTGCATGGCACCCCATGATAGCTTCAACCTCCTTTGGTTCCACTGCTACCCCTTCCTCATATATGATGTATCCCATGTACTGAATCTATTTCTGGTAAAATGAGCATTTACTCAACTTAGCATAAATTTGATGCTCTCTTAACAGTTGTAGAACCAATCTCAAATGATCCTCATGCTCCTCCATTGAGTTTGAATAAATAAGAATGTCATTAAAGAATACAATGATAAAACCATCTAAATATGTCATTCATTAAGCACATAAGAGTAGATGGTGCATTTGATCATCCAAATGGAAGTACTAAAAACTCATAATGACCATATCGAGTTGTTAAATTTTTTTTTTATATCTTCATCATTTATTCTCACTTGATGATAACCTAATCTCAAATGTATCTTGGAGTAAATCCTTGCTCCTTTCAGTTGATCAAACAAGTCTGCATCAATTCTAAGCAAAGGATATTTGTTCTTCACTTTGAATTTATTTAACTCTCTAAAATCAATACATAGGCTTAATGCTCCACCTTTCTTCTTTACAAATAGTATTGATGCTCCCCAAGGAGACACAATTGCTCGTATGTATCCTTTCTTCAACAGCTCTTCTAGTTGCATTTGTAATTCCTTCAATTAAGGTGGACTCATCATGTAAGGTATTTTGGAAATTGGGGCAGCTCTAGGTACTAGGTCAATAGAGAATTCGATATCTATTTTTGGTGGTAACCTTGCTATTTCTTCAAACACATTTGCAAACTCTTGTAATGGCAGAAAATCCTCTAACCATGGACCTTTACTCTTTTATGAATCTTCCACATGAATTTCATACAACTAACATCCTTTTATGAGATACCTTTTTAATTGTACAACTGAAACCTGCCTTCTAGAAATAGGCCTTGGAATTCCTTTCACTATCTCCTACTGTCCTTCTTCATCAAGACAAGTGAAAGTCTTGTTGTGGAAATATAACATGACATGGTGTGAATCCAACCAGCCCATTCCAATAATCATATCACAAGAATCAAGATGTACTATGTTCATATATGCAAATGTATGGAGTCCATTCATATCTAATGGACAACCCTTTACTATCTCATTGATTCTTCTTTTGGTTCCAGTAGCCAACTGAACCAACCATGATTTAGCATGCTTACTTTACTTTAACTAAAATATTTCAACCAAATTGGGAGCAATATAACTATGAATTTCCCCTAAATCAATTAAAACGGCGATAGGTTGATCGATAACCTTACCTTCTACCTCGATCATATTCGGTTGGTGCTCTTCCTGTGTGTTATCCAAGGCTGAATAAATTATGGGAATGTCTCTGGCCACATCCTCCACTGTGATTGTTTCTTAATGTTGTGGACAATTCTCATCTTGTCTCCCTTACGAGGAAAATTTCTAAACATATGATCCCTTGTACATCCCCAACACTTAAGTTATTGATTCATCCCTTTTCCCCGAGACTCTTCCATCCTTGATCTATTCCAAGTTTGGTTTCTTTGCTGAAATGAATTTGTTAATTCCTTATGAATGGAGGTTTGAATCCTTTCTTCATTTGTTCCTGCTTACCTCTCCAATACTTTTGAACATATATCCTTCCTTTTTTATGGTCATACAAGTGCTTGTCCTTTCTGATTTCCTCTCCAAGAGTCATGGGTTCAACATACTGAATTTTATCTTTGTAAAATAAAGGCAATCCACTCAGGAACCTCTAGATTTTTACCTTCTATTCCTTAATGAACCCAACATACCTCAGCAAATCCAAAAAAATTCTCTCATATTCTTCCATGCTCATGGCTCCCAACTTGAGCTTAAAAAATTCCTCCATTTTCCTCTTATAATAATGTTCAGATAGGCAATCTGCTGAAAGTACTTTTTGAATTGTTTCCATGAAATTCTATTCTCGCTGATATGATTCACTTCAACTAATTGATCCCACCACATGGAATCCTTTCTCTACAGATTATAAATGGAAATTATGACCTCCATATTTGAAGAATAATTATGCAATCAAAGATATTTATTCATTCCCAATAACCAGGGTTCACCATCTTCTCACTTCTTGTTCTCACCATCAAAAGTGGGTGGCTTAATCTCCCTAAGCTCCCCTTGCAACACTTCTTCCACGTGTATTCTTTTATGATGCCTAACTGGAGACATTTCTAGGTTGCTACTAAAACACTTAGTTGTATATGACCTCATGGATGCATGAGGTGGTGAATAATGATGCCTATGACCCCTGGTAGCACTCTTAGAGTGGCTAGATTTTTCATGGGATATCTTCTTTGAACTATCCATGTCTTATTTATCATGAAATTAAACTGATCAACCCTGCATTTTCCTTTGTCACATGTTTAAAATTTGTTATGGAGAAAAACTTCCTATGGCTTGGGGTAGACCACAACAGACAGAGTGACACCGGAAATCAACTCAATTCTCAAGTATCTTATATAAATATGAAATGCTAACAACAAAGATAAAACTCTTACCTCAACCAGATGTTTGAAGAAGACCATCATTGAGCTTGTAATCCAATGCTCCTTAACTACAACTTGTCCTCAACAACAAAGATATACGGGCATATGGAATATATATAAATTGTTAGCATATAAACTAGCATAATCCATTCACATATTAAACAAATATACCCAATGAGAATAACATAAACATTTGTAACATGTATTGGATGAGAAAAGAGTATTTCTATTAATGTAATGAACAGAAGTACATAGTGACAACCTTCTGTAGGAAAATCGTCGGAACCGAGAAACTAAGTTCCTCGACCTAGGCCTCCACCACTTCAATCCCCTATACAATGGCAAGATCACTAGTTCAAGGAGTAATTATGTTCCTCCTTCACAAGATAGGGAAGAGCTTGGGAGATGAACATAAATGAGTTCAAATAACAAGGACAAAGGGATGCAGAATCAAGGCAATGGCAATGGGGAAAAATTCCTCCGGAGTTTCCTTGCTCTCTAATTTCTCCTCCCTCAAATGATTCACAATGGCTCAATATATAACCCTCAAAGGAGGTGGAGGGTCGAATCAGAGTGTGTTCCAGCATATGGAAGGCCAATGATCAAAATGGTTGTTACTTGGGAAGGAAAACCCGAAATATTTTTAATTTTGAGCATGAAACCCGTTGTACGTGGGCAGTAATGGAGCATCCTACGTATACGCATGTTGTAGTGCTAGTAGGACGCGTACATCAACAAAAATGTGATTTTTATGGGTTTTACTAAGCAAGAGGGATAATATGAGTCTACAAATGGACATGGTATGCCATCAAGGCATGTTGCATAAGGTGTGGCAAATCATGCTATAACAAACTTTGCATGAGTTGAGTGTTCAACTGATTCTATTGCTCCTAAGCCCTCAACATTCTCTCATTATCAGTTCTACAACTCTTTACTTCCATCCTCAAGATTCTCACGGTTTCCATTAACTCAATTGGTTCAATGTTATCTCTATGCCCATTAGATTATGTCTCCTCATTTCCCACACTAATAGTCTACCCTATGGCTTCTTCTTCCAGACTGTATGGAGGTTCCCTTCCTTCCATCTTTACTTCCCAAATTATGTTCTATGTTGTGCTAGATGTAAACATATCACATGTAACCCGCTAAACCAATATCTGCAATGTGTTCAGATAATTAAATCTAGTTTTTTTTTTCAAAATTTCATAAAAAAATCCATGCACACAATTTTTTTTATGTAAAATACCCATTTGACAATTTTTTCAAATTAGGTTGCATGTTCCTTTTCTGTTAAATTTATGGAAAAATAAGAAGTACTTGTTTATAATCGGATTCATTGTGCTTAATATCCCACTGATCCTCTTTCTAATGACTGTACCCATGTTCATTTCTGATATCATAGCTGAAAGTTACATCTCTAAAAAATCACAATTTTTGCCCAATTTATCATGTTCTGTAATTGTAGTTATTTTGAAGAACCAACTTTTGAGACCTATAGAAGAAAATATGTAAGGAATTAGAAAAAAAATTAGATTGGGAACTAATATCCCATATGACTTCAAATACCCAAGTACTTCCCACACTCAAATATGATGTTCTAATCAAATTTTATAAAATTATGGAATTGCCAACTTTTAATTTTTGCAATTTTTTTAGACTTAGAATTTTTACTAAAAATTGTTATCTAACAAACTACGCATTTTTGGAAAAATCGCCTCTAAGAAAATTTGTTTGGCTCAATGAGCAGGAAAAATGTTGAAATTGGAATTTCTTTTAAGTTATGAGTTCTTGGGTCACTTTTGCCTCCTCTGGATTTTCAAAAATCAACCCTACACGTGCCCAAATATTGGATTTCGGCCTTCTTTTGCATCTCAGCTTCACACCTTTTAGAATTTGGCCATTAATCACTAGATTTATGTGTGTGCCTAAATCATAACTGCACCATAACAATTTTGACCTCAACAGGGCCCATGTCCATCCTCTGGTTGCGCATCTTCAAAAACCATTAAATCAAAATCTCTATAATACTGGAGCAGAATGGGCCCATGCCCTCATTGGAAATTATTTGGCCTCCATAAATGGTGTTGGAATGCCATGGGTCTCATCAAATTTTGAGTTAAATTTATCCTATTGTGGCCAAAACAAGTTTTTGGCTTCATACTTCTTTCATGACTTTTCTAATTTTCTGCTAATGTGGCAGGATGCTGACGTGATAGGGTACTGACGTGTCATGACACATGTCTACGTATGTGTCAGTGGATTCCTACATGTCACCCCATGATACGACCATGTCACCCTCCACCGGCCTCCTTGTCACCATACCACCTGGAAATTTCACTTGTACTCAACAATTGTTTCGATAAGGGCGGAAAGTGGTTCAGGCTTTTGGAAAAGGTGGTTTTCCAAAACTGCTTTGGTGAGCTTGAATGAACGTGGAATCAACATGTCATCAAGGTAGTTTTGAATTTCAGGCATGTGTTAATTACATTATCTCTTGTGCAAGTTGACAAGCCTAAATCATACTAGGCCGTGGATCTCTGCATCCATCCAACAATCGTATCTCTCCCAGCCTTTGCACATGTGCACTTGAATGATGTGGCTAGTCCACGTCACATCCCCTCACCCATTTGGTAGCTGCAAATCATCTGGAATCCACATGGAACCTCCACATCACACCATTCACGTGGCAGTAGTAGGATCCACATACAAAATTTCAAAAATTTGAATTTTCGACAAGTGGCTCAACGAAATTTACACTTTCCATTTTTCCATAAATAGGTGGCCAACTTGAATTTACATTTGGCCATTCCGAATACTGGAAAATCATTTCGTCAACCATCAGAACTATGCATTCCTGGCTCTTTCCTTATATTGGTGATTTTATGTTAGTTAAAATAACGAAAAACTTTTTACACTAATGCATAATTTTGCCTGGACTCTACTAAAATTCATATATTTTACCACAAATTCTCTCTGAATTAAACAATGGAGAGATTAAACATGGTTTCCTCAATATTTTCTTCATATAATTTTTGTCAAGCACTTCCTAAGTAAACTGAAACTCTACCTGTAGAATTTAATTTCGCCCCATGCAGTCCCATTGCTGGAACCTGGGGCTCTTATACCAATCTGTCACATACCTAGTGAGCACACTATGCTTTTGGGGCCACAAGGTACTCAATAATTTGCCAAAAATCAACACTAATATCCAAATTCATTTTTCCATTAATTTAATTATCAATTTATAGCGGGAATTAAATATGTAGTTTCCCAAAATAAACATATGCATATATTAAAATATTACAGGTAAATTCTAGCATGAATGCACTCATACCATGACAAGCAATCCATGCAATGATATATTCACATTACAATAAATTAGACAATAAGCATGACAAAAATATATATACATGGCATTTCATACATAGTTGAATACTTATCTTAAAATATCATCCAACTGACTACAGACTAAGGATGTTCCTCCTAGCTGTAGGCACTTTGTTATACTAGTTCTCTCTATAACAGAGGCCACCCCCAAGTTGGGGCTATCAATCCACATGAAGGAAATTCTCAACAAACTCACAGGTGTTGAACCCCCTCTATAGCTATCCTAATATGCTAGCACTCCTCTCCCATCATCCTGCACAACCCAAGGAATGGGGTTCCCTTCTCTGAGTTAATAGTCCCTCGAGTTCCCTTTTCTGAGTTAACAGTCCATCGATCTATTTCCCCAATTCCCTTCTAGGGATCTAGAACAAGCTAGCTAGGGACTCTCTGTTTCAGGACTCTAGGAAACTCTGTTGCAGGACAAGTTCTCTCACAAGGAAACTCAAATCCCCCACCGACACCAATATCCCAGGCTAACATGCACTTACAACTCTGTAATTTCCCAGTGTTCTTAGGTACGACTCCAAGCTATGGTACAGAGTGATGGCTCAAAATGATGCTGATGGTTGAATGATAGGATGATGATGAATGAACTGGTTCTTGATAATTTGTATGCATGTTGAGAACTATTCAAGTGGCATGCAACGGTGTATGCATGTTGGAAACTAGCCAAGTGACATGCACGAGTGATGAGAAATAGACAAGTGGCATACATGGGATAGTTCACTTTTCCCCAACTAATCACAAGATTAGGATAATTAACCCAATATTATGGCTAATGAACTTCAATTAAGAGGTATTAATAAAGCTTAGGATAAAACGAATATTAAAGATAATCATTTAACTTATAATTCCTAGGGCCATCTCCCCCTTAAACCCCTTTTCACTTTCCCTCTTATGGAATCATAGCCCCTCATCTCATATTCATCCTTCTTATTTGTCATAGTCATGGCTACGACATGGTTTTTTTAATAAACGTAAGATGTACATAATTACACCATCTTGGTCACACTAGACCATTCACATCAAACTTCTGGCCATTTCATCAAAATATACATAATTACATCATTACATACTAGGGTAAAAAATATGGTGTTATAGTATGAAGTCTGCAAGAAGAAGACATGCATCAAGAGATACCTTTATGTATATCCTCATCACCACCCAATTCAAAAGTAGGGATCATTCACAACCTCGCCACAAGGGCCACACAAATATTAGATATAGAACACTTGAAGTAAGAATTAGATCACTTCATAATGATATTTTGAATGAATGGTTACAATGATGAACAAACTGGAAAAACAATCCATGAAGCACCCCATAAAGGACACTCACATAGGGAGGTGGACATCCCAAAACCCACATTTCCATATATCAAAGGCTCTCCAGATCGGATTGCCAAAATATTGAGAAGGAGGACCGTCAAGATAGCATTCATTCTCGTAAACACCATCAGAAGTTTGGTAGACTCGAAAAAAGGACTCATTAGATCCTAGGCAACAAAAAGGTGTTTATGAAATCCCATGTTATCATGGCAAAGTCTATATTAGTGAAACTAGGTGGTCACTACAGGTGCACTTAAAAGAGGATGCAACAAACATATCTAGAGACTGAGCTTTTAGAAACTCTCACAACACTGCTCATCACATATGTACGGAAAAAATAAAATTGTTAATGAAAATCAAGCACTAGACGAAAATGAAAATGAAAGAAGCTTTATAAATTGAAAACAACAACAACACCATCCACAAAAATGATGGATTGAAACTTATCCACACCTGGAAACTAATAATAAACCATTTTTAGAAATCAAATTAATAAAAAGAAACTTAACCACACTTGGAAACTGATAATAAACCCCTCATCCATAGAGCATTACCATTATCGTTGCACCAAGAGTAGCGAGGTGCTCTACAGCCCAGTATTAGGGAGATGTTGTAGTGTGTAACGTTATGTAACATGCCATTCTAATAAAAAAATAAAAATGATGTCGGCTTAAACAAAAAAATATTTTGATTTCGTTTTAAAGCTAGATATATTAAGCACATAAAAGGATCAAATATCTTGAGTAATTTTTTCTTAATGTGTAAAAACTTAAGATAAAAAAAATTACACCTCAAGAATTTGGATCTCTCTCGCTACTTGATAGATCCGGGTTTAAGATGGATCTATGTTGGTTTTACATCATTTCAATCACTAGCATTGAAGATTCTGTAAAGATAGACTCATTGAAATGTTAAGTTTAAAAATCTTTGTGTGGGTTTCTTTTTTGCTTAATATTACATTTATTACAATGAATTTATGGAATTGAAGGATATACTTTGGTTATTGTGCCGAGATGCGCATTCTACAACCCAGTAGGGGGATGTGTAATTCCCTCCGCGCTCATCTTGGAGCTGACTTGTGTCATTTTTAAAAAATAATAAAATATTATAAAAAATAAAATGTCTACTCAAATTAGATTTAAAACATTTATAATGGCGTATATATAAAACTACACAAATTAGATAAATTAAAACCATAAACTTTGCATTACACATTTGAATAATGTTGAGAGTGCAAATGTTGAGGAAATGTTTGAGAGATTTAATCCCTCTCAACGATTGGGATCCCCTTTTAAGATGGATCTATAACGATGTATTATCAAAACAAAGTTATATAAATGATTTGATTGTTTCATTAATTTGATGATTAGATATTTTAAGTGAATTTTTTTATTATGATTAATGATTAGTGTTGTGGTACCATAATTTTAAAAAAACTATCATAACTCATTATTAAACTGACAATAATGATTAATAAAAATTTCAAATTAAAAAAAAAATATATATATATATATATATTATTATATTACTTTGTATTTATTATTATATATATAAATATATATATATTATAATATATATATATATATATAAATAAATATATATTATAATATATATATATATATATATATATATATATATATATATATATATTATTATATTACTTTGTATTTAATATAATAAAAATGATCATAAACTTCTTGTTGTAGTCATTGGTGGCCAATACTTTTACACATGAAACAACTTTCATTGTAATAGTCCTTTACACATGAAACACATTTCATTGTAACCATTTATAAACTTAAAATATAAAATGAAAATTTTGTATCTATCAATAAAGCATAAACCATAATTCAAGTTGAAAACCATATCTATAATCCCCACTACTATATTGTACCTTTACCAATCTTTTAAATGACCATCCTTGTAAAAACGAAATGCATAAAACATGGTCCTTGGTGTTTAGATATAACATTTATTTTTTCAGCAGGTGTTTAGATATAACATATGCTAGCCCACGAGTCAAATGTTTTTGTGATAATATAATAAAAATTGTACTCGAACGGATAGTCATTGGCTATAGGTATAATAAATAAAATTGTATTCAACGGATAGTCATTGTACATTATAATAAATACCTAAACTTTAGTAAACATGTTTCAATGATATTTAAATTCCATGATTAATAAGTATTTTATGACAAAGTAATAAATGTTATATACATTAAAACATATATAATTATTATTCAATTATTGAGTATATAAATTTTCAAAATTGGTAGGTCTATTTTCATTCTATATATTCATAAGTTTTTCATTTTAGTAGTAAAGTAGGGTTTTTCTTAACTTTAGATAGAAAACTTCATTGTTTCTATTTTTAAAAGTAGAAATAAAAACAATCCATTTAATTATAGATGATTAGCCCTCTTTTATCCAAGTTATATGGAATTATTTTGGAAAAGGAGATCAACATAAGGCTAGAAAGTCATGGAAAAAGAGCTAAATACCATGTGGGATTCATGAGCTATGATTAAACTACGGACCGCCTTGTTACACTTAGGACCATCGCTAAGGAGTGTTGTAATAATAAAACCAAACTTATGTATTGCTTTGTTGACTTTAGAAAAACATCTGACACAATGCCCAGAACTAACCTTTGGAATAGATTGGAAGAGTTAAAAGTCCATTTCAAGTTGAGAGTTGTTGCAATAAGGTTGTATGAAAAGGTTATTGCCAAGTTTAGGAACTACAGAGGTTGATCAGAGGAAATTAATTGTAATATAGGAGTCAAGCAAGGTTGTCCATTGTTCCCTACCCTTTTTGGAATATACGTTGACAAGCTAGAGGGTTGTGTGGAAGCTGCAAGTTGTGCCAGCATGGCTTTGGTTGATATAGTCATCATAATTCTTCTTTGTGCTAATGATAATGTTCTTATAGCAAGGAGTCCCTATGATTTTGACAAGCAACTAAAACTTCTCAAGGATTTTTGCTCTAGTACAAGTATGACTATTAACAGTGACAAAACAAAGGCTATGATAATCAAATCCCAAAAGATTATTTATGTTTTCATGTCTGACAAAAACAACTTGGAGGAAGTGTCTTCATACAAATATCTTGGAATCGATCTTCATCACAAACTCAACTGGAACTATAGCATTGAGAAAATAATTAATGGAGGGTGGAAAGCTTATTATGGACTTGAAAACACTTGTAAATCACCGGACCTTTGGCTTCGGGATAATAAGAAACTCCTCTTTGAGACTCTCGTCTAAGCCCCATTATCTTATATGGATGCAAAGTTTGGGGTTCTAGCTTCTCTAGAGAATAGTGGAGAAAGATAGATAAAATCCAAAAGCGCTTTATAACATATAATTTCAAAATTAAAGGAAATGCACCATATCCTATCCTCCTCATAGAAGCGAGTCGTTTCCCACTGAGAGCATGGATATGACAAGGTACCTAATGTTCAAGAACAAAATAAACAACATGGGAGATAAGAGACTTCCTAAGATTGCTTCATGCTCTAGTCAAAACAACATGTAGCTTAATCGAGGTTGGCATAAAGAGTCCATGTCTTGGCTAAATCATTGGGGATTCGAGGAAGAGGTCACTCTACACAACAATGATAATATTAAAAGTACTAATACATATAAATTTAGCGAGAAGTTGTGGTGCCATAAAAAATTAGCGAATAAGATAAAATTAAGATATTATAAGGAGGTGATCAACTCTGATCTAGAAGATCAAAAGTATCTCTTTGTTTTAACTAGCATAAAAGAGAAAATCAACATTGCTAAAATAAAAACAAACTCTCATGAGCTAGATAGTGAAACAAGGCGTTGGACAATTCGTAAAACGACATGGGATGCAAGAACTTGTCATCTTTGTGATACTAAGAGGGTTGAAGATGAGAATTATTTTCCAATAGAATGCCATGCATACACCCACCTTATAACACAATTGCAAAATAGCGAATAAGATCGTAGAGGACACTCGTGTAAGGAGGTGGACATCCCAAAACTCATATTACCTATATAAAGGTACCACATATCATATTGCCAAAATATTGAGAATGAATATCAAAATATCCTTTATTCCCGTGAACATCATCAAAATTTTGGTAGACTCGAAAAAAGACTCATTAGATCCCAGGCAACAAAAAGTGTCTAGGAAATCTCATATTTTAAAAAGAATAACACCCTCAATAAAATAATGATGGATTGAAACTTAATAACATTTAGAAACTGATACCAGGGCTGGCAGGTGCAGGTGGAGTCTTCTTCGATTCTGAGGGAAACAAGTTGAAAAAATATGCTTGGGGAATTGGAAGGAGGACTAATAATGGCACAGAATGGCTAGCTTTAATCAAAGGATTGGAGCTAGCAAGGAATGATGGCATCGAGGACTTGGTTGTCTTTGGTGACTTGATGATGGCTGTAAGGGAAGCAAGAAATTTGACGATGAACCGTAAGAACCTTGTCAATAAAGATTCACCACCTCCTAAAGTGCGTAGTCAATGAATATAAATCTATCAGCTTCCTTCATTTGATGAGATCTAATAATCAGCAAGCGGATGTTATGGCAAACATAGGAGCTAGTCTCGACTATGGAGTCTTAGTTTGCAATCAAAAGGTTTATGGGAAGATTTGGGTTCCTTAATTCTTTCCCACCTTGCTTATGATGGTGAGACACCAAATGGTTTATTGCCTTAAGAGGAGGCTCGCCTCCTTGGATTGGAGTGTTCATAGCTCCACAATACTCCATCCTACAACTATGAGTTCTACCTGCATCAAAGATATGGACAATATCAAGGTCGTTTCAACAGTTTCGGACCTCCTTCGTGTCACTTCATTGGAATGGGAGCAGCTCGCACGAAGGAGCCACATGGCTAACATGCATCATTTCAATGCGGTGGGATTTCGAGGAGGAACCGGTTAAAATGCAGGGAGTGGGTGTCTCGTCCTTTGTCGTGTGAACCGTAGTCCAGAAACAAACACGAGGAAGCAGAGCTGAGGTTTTATGTGTAGATATGGGTGACTATGCATCCCCTTCCTTCATTTCGGGTCTTTTCTCAACTCAGTGTTTGGGTTGCAGGAAGTCATTAACAAACTTTGGGAGATTTCCAAGCACAGATGACTTGAAGACGCCCCCTGCAAAGGAAGATTGCCAAGCTATGGATCAAGAAGGTTCGGATAATGTTCAACATGCCCTCCATGACTCCTGTAGGCATGAGTTTTTGGGGATGGGAAAGATTTTTCCTTCTTCTTCTGCCAGAGAAGATGGTGGAAGCAATGGTTCTGCACAGGTGTTTGACAGTCTTTCGGAAGAGGTCAAAAATTACTTTAAGGATATGGAGAACCAAATCCATCTGATTCGTGGGGAGAATTTTGAATTCAAGGGGGCTATCTCTCATTTGTATACACTAGTGCAAGCTACGCATTATGAGGTTCGAAGCAGCAACAGCAAGATTAAAGGGCAAGTCGCTAGCCTAGCAGAAATTCTTAACAAGGGTTGTCCCTGTTCTACCATTCTGGATGCTAAAATCATAGTTGTTCATAGTAATGTCAGGATTGTGGAAGTAAAAATTGATAGCATGCGAGCGGAAATTAGGAAAAGCACCCTGGAATTGCAAGAAGGCATCGGAGGTTCGGCGGGTGGAAATGAAGGAAATCAGGCAAATAATCCTCATCAGTAATTCGAGTCTTGTTGCCACCGACTGCTCTTCACCTCTGGTTTTGGGTTTTCCAGGTTTCTTAGGAACTTTTTTGGTTCTCTCTATGATAATTCAGAAGTATAGTTTAGAATTTTTTGGGTCTTGCACTTAGTAGCAATAGTCTAGAGAGCACTCAGGACAATTGTCGCTCTTTTTTTACAATGTTTTGTTTTTGTACTTTGCTTCTAGGGCAGTTTGTAAGGAGATATAGTCTCATAGATTAGGAAAGTATCATAACAAGTACAGGTTGAAAAAAGACGAACAAGGAGTCATGGTCGTTCTCCTCTTTTGGGAACAATATCATAACCTTGTTTTTCATTTTATATAAAAGCTTCTTACCTATTTCTGTAAAAAAAAACATTGAGAAACTGATAATAAACCATTTTAAAAAATCAAATTAATAAGGAAAATTATGTGTACCATTTATCCATAGAGCATGACCACTATGTTATTTATTAAATCCCTTCTCTTCATTTTACATCATTTCAATCACTAGCATTGAATATTTAGTGATGATAAATTCATTGAAATGTTAAGTTTAAAAAACTGGGTTTCCTTTTTTTCATAATATTACACCTATTACAAATCAATTTATAGAATTAAGGATATACATGTATTAGGTATGTATCATCAAAACAAAGTATGTTAATAATTCGATTGATTCGTTAGTTTGATGATTAGATATTTTAAGTGAGTCTTTCTTTATTAGTCCTTGCCGTAGCAAGATAACTCTTGTATTCAATCGGCGTTGACTTTCTATTAGTTATAGTTGACTGAACCTGCAGCGTATATTTTAACCAAATTTTTAAACATTTTTTTATTTATTAATATAAAAATAAAACTTTTGTGGAAGTTGATTGGCTTATAATTTGAAGCGTTATTGCCGCAACGACGACGTAGATATTGGGAACAAAATTGTGCATAAATGCACTGCGGTGACGTGGGTATGTATTTATTGGGACCCTTGCAAATGACAGCTCCTTCACTGCCATAGTATCTTATATTTCTTGGGAATCTTGCAAATGACTTAAGTGCAATGCGAACCTGGAAATAGTCACAGATTCACTGCCTCAATCCACCTCTTCCTGCATCGGTTCACCACCTCTTCCTGCACCACCTTCTCGAAAGGCTTATGCAAAGATCGCCTTCTTCGTATTTGGAGCATCCTATTCCATATTGCAGCTTCTGGGATCCAAGAAGGCTTATGCAAAGATCGCATCTGAGATTCTTCTTCATATGTGGAGCAACCTCTTCCATCTTTTGAGCTTCCTGGAGCAACTTCACGAGGTAATTTATTTAACTATTTGTAAATTTCATATTACATATGCTTTCCATATCCGCTGTTGTTGTAGCTGTCGTTGCCCTCCCAGTATCCGAAGTAGCTGCCGTATCTGTATCCACCGTAGAAGTTTTTTTCCGTATTCGTTGTAGCTGTTGCTGTTGGTGTTGGTTGTTGCCGTAGCTGCTACTGTTGGCATTGGTTGTTGGCATATCCGTATCTGTAGTTGCTGCCATTGTTGCTATAGCCTGGCCCTATCCCTACCTACCAAAAAGAGCTATGGATATTCCTGAAAGCAATGTGTATTGGTCACAAAAACTACACACTCATTCTCTCGTGTTAAAGTTTTTTTGAATTGCTCTGCAATCACTCATCTTCAAACAAATGACAAACAAAACCTTTAATGCATATTGAAGTAGAGAAGCCCAAAGCCTTGACATTCTTTTCCTGATTTTTCAGCACAATGCCCCCTGCAAAACGCATCTATGCCAATGATTGTTGATGCACCTTGAACCTGAACCTCTACCCCTATCTCTGCACTCTCCCTCCAAAAACTGCATTGCATGTGTGCTTTACCAGAACATTGCTCTGATTTTTTTGCGTAAAGTGTGTTGAAATCTTTTATACCTGGAATATTTTTGGGTAAAATCTGTTGAAATCTTTTATAAAAACAAGAAATTTTTATTTTTGAGCTTGCCAATTTGGAGTATCACGTTCTCTCCAGAGAAATAAAACAAAAGGGGTTCCAAGGATGTTTATTGAACTCCAAGTATAAACATTACCCATTAAATCTACAAGTGACAGGAAAAGAAGAAGGGCTACAACCACAACAAACCATGTCCAGAGTGCAGACAAATGCTCGACCATGCTTGCAAATTAAAATTAATGAATTTGGGTATTCGTAAAGCAGTGACAAATACTTATACCTCATTGATATTCCCTGGCATTTTCTCCATGGTTGTAATATCTTTTGTTGTGTACAATATGCATCCCTTGTTCCATGAAGACAGTTCTTCTGTTGTGAACAATGGACAATTAACCAGAGTATCTTTTTGGAAGTTCTGGTTAATTCTTGCAAATCTTATGGCTCATGTATTGGACGAGGGCAAAGAGTTTGAAGAGTCTTGGTTACCAATAACATAATTGACTGGATAATGTGCTTAATGGCATACATAGAGAATTTCTCAGGCCACCGTGACTACCGAAAGTAAAAACGTTCACACCCAGCTGACAGGCAGAGAGCATTATTTCTTTCAAAAACGCACCAGGGCATGGAGCAGAGACGATGGCAGAGAGGTACATGCATCGTTCCTATTCTGCCACACGTTATTTTCTGATCCGCCACGGATTATGAAATGTATGCCACGCACTGAGCTTGTTAATGCAGTTGAATATGAGAACTACAAGCTTTCAATTATGACAACTTGATGGTTATTATTATTGCAATTTTGCAATGTTTATATCAATCCAACAACTGCAGAACCATACCAAACAGTTCGGAAAGTAGCGAACACATTCAAGCCATGCATGATACAACCAAACTCCAAACCCTAATTTGAACACTTATTGCCTGGACACGATTCCATAATAAATAAATAAATAATAACCCAGAAATTAAAAAAATGGCCCGTTGATTAGCCATGCAAATTTCCATAGTCTCGAAGGAACCACTACCACCGCGTTTAGACTATGCACCTTGGGTACCAGCGAATGATCATACACCTACTTACCATTTAAGATTTAGTTGATTAGAATCATCACATATAATATGGATTTAATTATTTGTGGATACGTATATAAATGTATTGATACGAGTCCAAGTTAAATGTCTCCATGCAAGCTCTAGTTGTTTTCGTGCAGTTGCAGGTGCAACCCATCCACATTCTCCTATTACGAGAGTTACACAAAGTTGACGTCGGTTTAAAGATTGTGGCTTTTGAGGTTGCATTGCTCTTATTTCGCACTTTTAGCTTATCTGAGGCTTGTTCTTGCTCTTTTACCCTTGTATTTGCTTCTCATTTGCACTTTCTGGCAGGTATTTTGAGTTTTTGTTGAGTCGTAGTATATTTGCGTCAATACAGCCTATTTTCGTGTTAATAAGGATTAATTTGAATACCTGACTAATTTGTAATGAAGTAGAACTTGTTCCAAGCTATCTGTGATTATTTAACCGAGTTCAACTTAGATATTTAGGATTTTCAGCCACGACGATGAACAATCCCTGTAGTCTTCTTCAACCTAGTATTTTCCGATGATATATGCCATTAATAATTTATATAAATTTACTTCTCACTTCTAATGCGCTTTAAATAGATCTATTTTGATAAATCCAAGAGTGTTTTGAACATTTTTAGGTATGTGTAACATGTAAGGTGATTTGAAGCGATAAGATTTTGCGGAGTTAGACATATAGTGAAGGAAGAAGGCTCTATTTTCAAATGGAGGATTATTTCGTGTTTTTACAAGCAACAGCTTATTTGTGTAGGTGAAAGACGCTAATTGATTCGCTTTTTGGCATAGGATGTGAAAAGAGTAGGGCTTAACAGGGCCATAATTCAGAATCAAGCGCTCTAAGAGCAACCAACTTTACTAGAAATAGCAATAAATTATCTGGGGAGTGTAGGATATTCAACATTTTCTTAGAAACCTTAAAATGTAAACGAATGCTTTCTTATTGAACTGTGGAGAACTTTTGCAACAATGAGGCTAATCATGCTTATATCCATTAAGCTTTAAAATTATCATGGTTACAGTGAGGCTGCATCATTGAAAGCTTACCCACATTGCGAGGCTATTCCTTGAGGTACCCATTCATACTGGGGTAAAACAGGTAGTCATTATGGGTTCCATTGATGAAGATGAGCAATTATTACCAAGCTATTTTCAATATGTATTAATTATCAAATTCAATAAAAATAATCAGAAATTCATACAAAACCTTGTCCCAGAAACTCTCCATGGCATTGATCAGAAACGCCCCATTGTCGTGGTATTCTTCGTGCATAAATTCAATAGTTCTAACAAGCTTTTTATTTCACTTATGGCATTCACTATTCACAAATTTACTAGCGACATTTCACTATTCACAAATGCAATAACTATTAGGTGTTTCGATATTTTTATATTTTCTTTATTTAAAAAGCAATAACTATTAAGCATTTCAATATTTTTATATTTTCTTTATTTAAAAAACAAACGGCAGGGACATCGCCATTACAATGGCACTTGTTATAAATATTAGTGGTGTGGATATGACAATAGGATTAAAAAAGGAAAAGCAATCATTTTTAATAAAAATATTAATATAAATTTAAGATAAAATATTTAAATTAAAAGATAATTTTTATTATTATATTATTTTGTATTTAATATGATAAAAAATATCAATAAACGTGTGTTGTTATTGGTGGCCAATATTTTTACACATTAGTATATATTTGTTTTAAGTTGGTATCTATAAGCATCATGAGAGATCCCATTTCTTGAGGTGTAATTTCTTTTATCTTATTTCTTTAAAACATTTAGAAAAAATTTACACATCAAGATATTTGATGTGCTTGATATATCTAGATTTAAAATGAAATTATTATAATTAATTTTTTTGTTTAAGTCGACATCTTTTGTATTTTTATTTCTTTTTTAATAGGAACGACATGTTACATAACGTCCTTTCATTCTATCCATTTATAAACTTAAATATAAAATGTAAATTTTATATTTATGAATAAAACATAAACTAAAATTCAAGTTGAAATCCATATCTATAATCCTCGCTACCGCTACTATATTGTACATGTACCAATTTTTATTCCCTGCCAAGGCGGGGATATACTTTTTGTTTAAAAGTCAAACAGCGTTGACTTACATTAGTTGAGTTTTTGAAACAAAATTTTTTACAATGTCTTTTAATGTTTTATATAATTTTCATATTAAACTTAATATTTTAAAAAATAAAAGTAAATTTAATAATTTTTAAAATGCAATATTTTGATTTTATGATTGATAAAGTATAGTTGGGATGGTACATAATCCCGTGATGGAGTCATTTTTATTTTCAAAATTTCAAAATAAATAAAATTAATTAAAAAAACAAAAAATTATAAAAATTACATGTGTTATATAGTATTTATTGTGGAGCATACTGTCATATCTGATACTCTGTTGCATTATGGGCCACAAATCTGCCAGCCCCACGCCACGAACCTTGCGGAGGCCCGTCGGTGCTAAACTCTCTGGAGGAGCGATTACGGGTGCCGTCGAAGAGGAACCAACCGCAATCTCTAGAAGCTCTCTGCCACAGGAAAAAACATCCACAGCTATAAAAATCCCATAGGAACCGGCGCTCGTTGGCTCATCCTTCATTGCATTGCATCACCTACACTAAATCCACCTCCCTCCCAGTCAATCAATTAGAGCTCTGCCACAGCAACATTAAGAAACCATGGAAATCGTCATCGGAGTCACAGGCGATGCCACAAGCAACGTTGTCTTTGGTCCAGTCATCCAATAGTTGAAGGATGCTATTCTCAAGGAGGGAAAGCTTCACACTCTTCAAACTGAATTGAGTCCAATGCATGATCTTCTGCTCTATATTACCACTAAGTTCGAAATTCTACAAGAAGCGAACAAGGAGACCTTCAAGATTTGGTTGCAACTGCTGCACAATTCCCTTGCAGAGACCAAAAGCATATTCCATTGCTCCGAGCCTCGACAGCGGTGTCTTGCTTGGCTCATGTGCAACCCTGGGAGGCTATCCAAAGAAATAAAAACATGGAAGGTACTTTTTAATTCTCTCTTTCAAGGCCTCCAAGAAGACTTTTCAATATTAATTAGTGGCAACCAAGTTGTCATCGCTCCAGTCATCCCACTGATGAATGATGTTATTAACGAGGAGGAAAACCGTGGCATTCTGCAAACTGAATTGAAGCCTATGGAGATTCTTCTACTCAATATTAGCGCCTTCTTCCAAGATCAACAGAAAATGGGCCTGAAGACCCTGAAGTTTAGGCTGTAGCAGCTGGATAAATACCTCACAAAGGCCAAAACCATACTCCTCTCGGAGCCACGACAACGACAACGGTGTCTCAATTGTCTCATGTGCAAGCCGGTGAGACTATGCACAAAAATCAAATAATGGACGATACTTTTTCATTACCTCTTTCAATGCCTTCAGACATACTTTTCAATATTTTTAACTGCTACGCCGATTCTGAAATCAACACCGTTGAGGTCATGACTTCAAGAGGTAGCAGAGAAGTCCATTGAAATGCAACCCTGTTAAAAACGGGTGACAACCGGCTATGATGGTAACTATGTAACTGACTAACCAAATATGCAGTTATTAGTAACCGTGTAAGAAATGTATATGTTTCTTGTATTCTCGTAAGAGAAGATATTGGAGAGTTGTGAGTTGTTGTAAATCTTCAGATTCTAAATAATAAGAAACTGATACCATTGCTCCGTGGATGTTTCCCTAAGAGAGGGTTTTACCATGTAAATCTCTGCGTATATGTCATGTGTGTGTATTTATTTTCTTTCTTGTTTTATTTGCTTCCGCTGCATATTGTGTTTTGTGGTTGTTAGATCCAACAAGTGGTATCAGAGCTTGGTAGGAAGCCACAGAGAACGAGAAAGCTGAGTGATCATTGTTTCGAGAAATTTTAATTCGTTTTATGGGTCAAAAGTTACCAGAAGAGAAAAACCTGAAGCTAGAGCGGTAATCTTGAACTACCGCGGGTTTAAAGCTTATTGAAGCGTGACACTTTTAAGCACACTTACGGCGTTTTGAACTACCATGACCTTCCTTCATCGAGGAGCGCGGTACTGTTTTTCATTTGAAATTAAAGCTTGTTTTTCATTTCAAGTTTAAGCGTGAAAGAAAGCTAAACGATGCAAACCGTGAAAAATTTAATGAGCTTAAGTCATTTTTTGTTTTCACGTGGATAAAAAGAGGTAACGGGAGGTTTATGTTAAAAGAAGTAAATTTTTCACATGGATATAGGGAGGCTTATTTAAAAGCTTATTAAAATATATATTTAAAAGTGGATGTATGTTTTAAAAGGTGGGAGTTATAAGGGATGTTTTATAAAGGTTTGTTTTAACAAAGGCTTGAGGTGGGAGTTATAAGGTTTAATATATTTTGAGTATTTGAAAACCTTTATTTCATTATTTCGAAAAGGGATTCCCTTATAAAGTTTTTTGACCTGGTTTCTTGAGAAAATGACGAAAACGCAGAGTGTTAAATTTGAAATTGAGAAGTTCAATGGGAGCAATAATTTCGAGTTGTGGAAGGTCAAGATGCAGGATATGCTCGTGCAGCAAGGAGTGGTGAAGTCACTGGCAGGGAAGACAAAGAAACCCGTGGATATTTCAGATGAAGACTGGAGCGAGATGGATGAAAGAGCTCTCAGTGCTATTCGTCTGTGCTTGGCCGACGATGTTTTATTTAACATTGTGTTTGAAACTATAGCAGCAGATCTCTGGACAAAGTTGGAAAGTTTGTACATGACTAAATCCTTGACGAATAAAATCCTCCTGAAGCGACAGTTGTTTACCTTGCGTATGAAAGAAGGTACAAATATTTCTGAACACTTGAATGCGTTCAATACTCTTATTTGTCAGTTGACTAGTATGGAAGATATTATTAAATTTGAAGACAAGGCGATTTTACTGTTGTGCTCTCTGCCTGATTCGTGGGCACATTTTGTAACCTCTATCAGTTTTAGTTCTATTGATTCTATTACCTTCGATGAAGTTGTGGGAGACTTACTTTCTGAGGAAACTCGAAAGAAATCTAGTCTTGAAACCTCGACATCAGAAGTAATGGTGGCCAGAGGAAGAACCAGTGAAAGAGGACAACATTCAAAGGGTACATCAAGGTCAAAGTCGAAGGGCAAAAAGAGTAAATTGAAGTGTTGGTACTGCAATAAAGCAGGACATCTTAAGAAAGATTGCTGGAAACGCAAGTGAGCTTCTGAGGAGGAGGACTCTACAAAGGAGGCGAACATAGCCGAGAATGATTCAGGTATGATCGATGAGGTATTATCTACATCTACTATTTCGCAATACCATTCTGACTGGTTAATTGATTCTGGAGCATCTCACCACATGTGTCTTCATAGAAATTGGTATTCGTCATACCAATCTATAGATGACGGGGTAGTTTATATGGGAAATAATGTTACATGTAAAACTGTTGGGGTAGGGAGTATCAGAATTAAAATGTATGATGGGACTGTTAGGACTCTAACATATGTGAGACATGTACCTGAACTAAGGAAGAACTTGATATCAATGGGAGTTCTTGATGATGTTGGTTACAAGTTTACAGTTCAAGGTGGAGTTATGAAGGTATCGAAAGGTATCTTGGTTGTTATGAAAGCAAACAGAGTTGGGAACCTGTATAGACTTGAAGGGAGGACGGAAGTTGATCACATAACAGTAGCATCGGTTGGTGCAGCAGCAGACATCACTCGTCTATGGCATCAACGGTTAGGTCATATCAGCGAAAGAGGTATGAAGGTACTTGCTGATCGAAAGTTGCTTCCTAGTTTAAAATCTGTAGATTTGAAGTTTTGTGAGCACTGTATTTATGGTAAATAGGCTAGACAAAAATTTAAATCTGGAAAACACACTAGTAAAGGTATCCTAGACTACATACATTCTGATCTTTGGGGTCCATCTCCAAAAATTTCTCATGGGGGATCGTCATATTTCGTCAGCTTTATAGATGATTACTAGAGGAAAGTTTGGATCTATTTATTAAAGAGAAAAGCTGATGTTTTTGATATATTTAAGCAGTTTAGAGTTTTGGTTGAAAAGAGCACTGGCAGGTTCATTAAATGTCTTCGAACAGATAATGGAACTGAATTTACTTCGAAGGAGTTTGATAATTATTGCAAGCAGGATGGGATTGAGAGGCATAAGACCACTGTTTACACTCCGCAGCAGAACGGCGTTGCTGAACGCATGAACATGACTCTTCTTGAAAGAGCAAGGAGTATGCTCAGTAATGCGAAGTTGCAGCAGGAATTGTGGGGAGAGGCATTGCTTACAGCTTGTTACCTGGTCAATCGATCACCATCAACAACAATTGACTACAAAATTCCAGAAGAGGTATGGACAGGTCAATCATGTGATTATTCTAATCTTAGAGTATTTGGTTGTGAAGCCTATGCACTTATTCCGAAAAATCAGCGTTCCAAACTAGATCCTAAGTCAAGAAAATTGATTTTTGTTGGATATGGTGATGGTGTTAAGGGATATAGGTTGTGGAATCCTACTGTCCACAAAATCATCATAAACAGAGATGTAAAATTTGATGAACTTTCACTGACAAATTTAGATGTAAGTAATGATTTGAAACAGGCTAATGTACCACAGTTTCAGCAAATTCAGTTTGATACTCAGTCATCTACGAGGGGGACTCATGAGGATGTCCAGGAAGAGGATATTCATGAGGACACTCCTCAGGAAGAGGATGAGCAGACAAAAATAGAGGAAATACCACAGCAAACTCTACGAAGATCTACGTGGAACAGAACTTTTCCAAAGAGGTATGATGATTTTGTTTTCATTTCTAATGAAGGAGAACCTGACAGTTATAAGGAAGCATTATAAGTGTCTGACAGTGACAAATGGAAACATGCAATGAAAGAAGAAATGGATTCTTTGGCAAAGAACAAAACGTGGGATATTGTGGAACTTCCAAAGAGTAGGAAAGTGGTTGGCTGCAAATGGGTGTACAAACTGAAGAAAGGAGCTGATGAAACTGTTCCGAAGTACAAAGCGAGACTGGTTGCAAAAGGATTTTCTCAGAAAGCAGGTATTGACTTTCATGAGATTTTTTCACCAGTTGTAAAACTTGTTTCTATCAGAATTTTGTTAGCACTAGTTGCTTTATATGATTTGGAGTTAGAGCAGCTAGATGTCAAAACAGCTTTCTTACATGGAGATTTAGATGAGGAAATTTTCATGGAACAACCAGAAGGGTTCGTTCAAAATCGCAACAAGAGGTTTGTTTGCAAGCTCAAAAAATCATTGTATGGCCTGAGGCAGTCTCCTAGGCAATGGTACAAGAAGTTTGATTCTTTCATGGTGAGTCAGAATTTTACCAGGAGTGAGTATGATCATTGTGTGTACTTTAAAAAGTTGGAAAATGACATGTTCATTATTTTGGTATTGTATGTTGATGATATGCTTGTCGCAAGCAAGAGCATGTTTGAAATCAGCAGGTTAAAGGCTCAGTTGGCTAGGACGTTTGATATGAAGGATCTAGGAGCAGCAAATCAGATCTTGGGCATGCAGATACACAGAGACAGGAAAAATGGCAAGCTGTGGTTATCACAAAAGAAGTATGTGGAGAAAATACTTCAGAAATTCGGTATGGATAAGGTGAAACCTTCTAGTATCCCTTTAGTTTCTCATTTCAAGCTTTCTTCAGGTTTGAGTCCTAAAAATGATGAAGAAAAGTAGTATATGTCTCGTGTACCATATGCTAATGCAGTAGGAAGTTTGATGTATGCGATGATAAGTACAAGACCAGATATTTCACATGCAGTTGGTGTTGTCAGTAGATACATGGCAAATCCAGGAAAAGAGCATTGGGCAGCAGTGAAATGGGTGCTTCGGTATCTTAGAGGCACAAGTGACTATTGTATCACTTTTGATGGTTGTAGTGATAAAGTCTGTGGTTATATTGATTCTAATTTTGCAGGTGATTTGGACAAGAGGAGGTCCACTTCAGGTTATGTTTTTACTCTTGCAGGTGGAGCTATTAGTTGGATGTCAATGCTTCAGAATATTGTTGCTTTATCTACTACATAGGCAGAATATATAACTGCTTCACATGCTTGCAAAGAGGCAGTTTGGTTAAAAGGTTTGCTGGGTGAGTTAGGAAAGGTTCAGAACTCTATAAAGATTTTCTGTGATAGTCAAAGTGCTATTCATTTGGCTAAAAATTCAGCTTATCATAGTAAGACAAAACATATTCCTGTAAAATATCATTTTGTAAGACATGTTATTGATGAAGGTGGAGTGGTTCTTGAAAAGGTACACACTCAAAAGAATGGTGCAGACATGTTCACAAAGCCAGTTACTTCAGAGAAGCTACGGTGGTGCTTAGCTTCTCTAGGCTTGCAGGAAAAGTGATCAATAGAGCAATGAGCAATGGTATCAGGTAAATTGTTGTTAAGGTGGAGATTGTTAGAAACGGGTGACAACCGGCTATGACGGTAACTATGTAACTGACTAACCAAATATGCAATTATTAGTAACCGTGTAAGAAATGTATATGTTTCTTGTATTATCGTAAGAGAAGATATTGGAGAGTTGTGAGTTGTTGTAAATCTTCAGATTCTGAATAATAAGAAACCGATACCATTGCTCCGTGGATGTTTCCCTAAGAGAGGGTTTTACCACGTAAATCTCTGCGTATATGTCATGTGTGTGTATTTATTTTCTTTCTTGTTTTATTTGCTTCCGCTGCATATTGTGTTTTGTGGCTGTTAGATCCAACGAACCCCTCTCTGAAGATGAGGCATGGATGTTGTTTCGGAGAATAGCTTTCAACAATGACACTATTTTTGTTTCTATGGATATACACGGATGTGCTAACAAAATTGCAAACCAGTGTAAAGCTTTGCCTTTGGCAATAGCTGTGGTCGCCATAGTAATGACCCGCAAAACTAATATAGTTGATTGGGAAAATTCTTTAGATTTTATGAAAGCTACAGATTCTTCTTTTCCAGATACTCCTCGTGTTGATCCACATCTCTATCAAACTTACGATTGAGTTATGATGCTTTGTCCAATTCAAGCGTCAAGAATTGCTTCCTATTTGTGTTGTGTATCCTCAACATTATCAACTGTCTGTGGAGCGTTTAGTGCAACTGTGGATTGCAGAGGGTCTCATCGGGAGAAAACAAGAGAGCCCTTTAATGGACATGGCCACTGAACGCAGCTATGTTGACCTTTTTGAAGATCATTTTTTGTTCCAAAATGTTCAAAATAAGGAGACCATGAATTTCTAGAGGCTTGTAAATGGACGAAGGATAACAGTTCACCCTGCCATTCGTGAAATGGCGATCCACATTGGCGAGAAGGAGGAAAATTGTGTATTCAGGGCATGCCAAGAGCTGCGAAAGAATGGGAGATTAAGTTCATAACCTTACGCAGTTTGAATTTAAGTGAGCACTCTCCTACAAGTTAAATGTGTCAGCACCTTGGACTCTCTTATCACCAGACTAATAATCACACGAGCGATAACTTTGTTAGTAAAACAGGATCGTAAAGCAATAACAATAAGCAGAAATGCAAATATAAACACACATACACATTACAAGAGAGACACAGATATATCGTGGTTCACCCAAGATGGGATACGTCCACACTGAAGTTTCTAGTCCTTATTATTATACCGTCCAACAAAGTGAAGGGATACAACCTGCAGCACAGTAGCTGCACTTCCTCTTCACTGTCTCCCAGTCTCTCTTCTTGATCTCAGATATATTTACAATGCATAAAACATAATACATCAACCCTAGCCATGTTACAATGTCTTTCTTTTATAAGGGAGATACAATGGGAAAATACCACAGATTACCCAAAACCATGGGCCCATAAAACAACCCCAAAAATTTCCTTGGCTTCGCCCCCAAACCCCCGTTGGGGTGAGTGTACAGTCCTTTTACATATCATATAAAGATGGGGTACAAACACGGTTGAATAATAATGTCTCTGAATCTAGAGATCAGGCTCCACAAACCAACAAACTTGGGCATTGCAACTATTAAGCCAACGATTGTCTTTTAGCGTTTTAACAATTAAACTAAGTATAAGTTAGTGAATAAAGAAGTCAATAATTTATTGTTTTATTTATAAGTTCTTTTTTTAATTTAAATAATTTCTCTTATCTCCATATTTCTATTTACACTTCCTATATATTACTAAATTTTAATGTTTTATTTGGGAAAAACATTAAACAAGCACAATAGCTGCAAAGCAGCTAGTCCCTGCTTTGGGACTATGTTTTTTTTGTTTTATTGACCTATTAAAATTAATAATTATTTTTCCAAAACATTGAAAAATAACTTTAGATAACACAAGATATTTAAAAAGTCAACTTAGTTTGATAAAAATTAGTTGAATAAGAAATAACATGTTGATAAGAATATGATATTAACATTTAAAATTATGAAAATGAAGTGGGGCATAATATTAAAAGCCCTATGTATGTGTAAGGGAGACACTTAACCATTTTAATAAGAAGTTAATATAACTTTATGTACTTAATATAGTATAATAAAATACACTTCGTAAAAACATAAAAATCTATCTTAATTTTATTATTAAACATATTCATACAAAATATTGATCAATATTACATAGTGCATAAGAGTTTTTGTATTGAAATAGGTGTAAATTAATGCAAATTTACTAGTAAAAATAACAAACCTTGTAATCTTAGTAAAAATTAGCCCACCTTGTAATCTTACTAAGTGGATTTAGCATTAAAGCTACTTAGTGATGATGATGATGGTTAACTCGGAACTTCTTTAGAAATCCAAAATCTTAATTTAAATTGTGATTCTATTTTATTTTGATTATGTTTCCAAAAATTTGGGTTCACATAGGAAGAAGATAGATGAAGATGATGAAGAATATGATAATGAAGAGAATGCTCCAACATCAAATCCTTATGCCTAGCTCCAATCATAAGATGATGTTGCACCTTCTAGGAGAGCCTAAGAGACTGTACCCTACAATTAATAAAAGGTTGTACCCTTACCTAAATAGTAACATTAATCATCACAATTTTATTCATTTTCAAAAAATATTCCACAATATTTAAACTAGATAGTAACATTAATCATCACAATTTTATTCATTTTCAAAAAATATTCCACAATATTTAAACTTTAATATCCCTTTGTTGTTTTAAACCATTTTTTAATTATCATCTAGATAAAAAGGTTGGAGTGGTTTGAAATGATTTGCATAAGAAGTTTTAGATTTATAGTTTAGGAAATATTTTAATGAATTACAAAGTGGGTTGGCTTTGTTGGCCTTTAATAATGAATGTTTTTTCTTTTAAATAAAATAAAAATAAATATATAATTATTATTCAAATGTAGTGATTAGTTAAATTAAGTTGATAATATAATTGATTTTTTTGCTTAGATTACATTAATTTTATCTTGTTAATAATAAATTTATATTTTTTTAAAATTATTCCAAGTATTTAAATCTTAATTCTAAATATTTTCAAAATAAAATAAAATAATACTTAATTATTTCAGAAACATTATGTAAAAAATGAAATAAATTATAATCATCATATTAATGATAAATTTAATATTAATAAAAATGGAACACGTAAGAATTTGATATCTAATATATCTTAAAAAAATATTTCTTTAATTTTATTTATTTTTACTATTTGTTAGTTATGATAATATGACTTCGTCAATGCAAGATTTAATATTTTATGCTTCTAAATTATTAATTTAAAAAATATTATTCGTACGATATTTAATCAGAAAAGAAAAGTATAAAATGAGAGTAATATTTTGCCATTGTGTTTATGGAAAAGCACTTAAACGATTCTCATGGTGAAGGGGAGGTTTGGTTAGAGAGGATTGTATATTTACCTTTTCAGTCTCTGCAAAGAATTTAAGACGGAGAAATAAAGCACTCTCTCTGCAGAAGTGTCATGTCAGACAGATTGTATGCAAATAGATATCTATTTATCTGATTTGTACTTTGATTAATTAATGTAATAGTGGTACAAAAGACTAAGTGGCATTTTAGCAATTTTTTTAAATATTTAAAATTTTTAATTATTTTTGTTTTCTGACAATTTCACATCCCACCAAGGATATATTGTCAATTCATCAGTTTCAGCCAATGATAAAACAAGAATTTGAATTTCAAATATTAAAAAAAAAAGAATTAATTTCAAAATATTAAATTTAGTATAAAGTTATTTCAAAACATTTGAAAACTGTATAATTTTTTTTTGCTATTAATACAAAAATAGCACTCAACTGATTGCTATAATCCCTACTTTGGCAAGAACTAATAAATAACAATCCTTATAAAAACCAAATGTGGAAAACATGTTCTATGGTATTTAGATATAACATATGCTATCCCATGAGTCAAATGTTTCTATGATAATATAATAAAAAATGTACTCAAATATGGATAGTCATTCTGGTTTAATAAATAACAATCGTACTGGTAGTCATTGGGGTATAATAAATAAAAATTGTACTTATAGTTATTGGGGTATAATTAAAAAAAAATGGTACTCAACATATAGTCATTGGATACTAGTATAATAAATACCTAACCTTTAGTAAACATGTTTTAATGATATTTAAATATTATGATTAATAATTGTTGAATAAAAAATAAAAAATATTATATTACATGAAACTTATATAATTATTAGTTAATTTTAAAGTATATAAATTTTAAAGATGGGTGAGTTTATTCTCATTCCTTATATTTACAAGCTCTCTAATTTAATAGTAAAGTAAAGTTTCTTTTAGATAAAAAGTTTTATTATCGGTGAGGATAAAAACAATTCATTAATTATAGAATCATTATGATTAATTCTCGTTTAATTAAGTTATATGGAATTATTTGGAAAAGAAGATCAACATATGGCTATAAAGTCATAGAAAAATAGTTAAACGCCATGTGGGATTTATGAGCTATCATTCAACTATGGACCACTGTGTCACACTTAGGATCATTGTTGAGGAGTGTCGTAATAATACAAACAATATTATGTGTTGCGTTTCTAACTTTAAAAAAACATTTGACACAGTGCCCAAAACCTACCTTTGGAATAGATCAGAAGAGCTAGAAGTCCCTTTCAAGTTGAGAGTTGCTACGATAAGGTTGTATGAGAAGGTTATTGCCAAGTTTAGGAACTCCAAGAGTTGATCAGAAGAAATTAATTGTAATATATGAGTCAAACAAAGTTGTCCCTTGTTCCCTAACCTTTTTAGTATATATATTGACAAGCTAAAGGGTTGTTTGGAAGATGCAAGTTGTGCCAGCATGGCTTTGGTTGATATAGTCATTATCATTCTTCTTTGCGATGATGATATTGTTCTTATAGCGAGGAGTCCCTATGATTTCGACAAGTAACTAAAAATTCTCAAGGATTTTTGCTCTAGTACATGTATGATTATTAATACTGACAAGACAAAGGTTATGATAATCAAATCCCAAAAAATTAAGTATGATAATTTAATGTCAAACAACAACAACTTGGAGGAAGTGACTTCATACAAATATCTCAAGATTGATCTTTATCACAAGCTTAACTCGAACTATAGCATTGAGAAAATTATTAATGGAGGATAGACATAATGGACTAGAAAACAATTGTAAATTAGTAGACCTTTGGCTTTGGGATAAGAAGAAACTCCTCTTTGAGACTCTCGTCACTCGCATTATCTTATATGGATGTGAAGTTTGGGATTGCAACATCTCTAAAGAATTATGGAGAATGATACAAAAAAACCAAATGCGCTTTATAACATGAAATCTCAAAATTAAAGGAAAATCACCCTGTCTATTATCCTCATAGAAGCGAGTCCTTTCCCCATTGAGAGAATGGCTATGACTAGGTACATAATGTACAAGAATAAGATAAACAACATGGGAGGCAAGAGACTTCCTAAGATTACTTCATACTCTAGTCAAAACAACCTACAGCTTAAGCGAGATTGGCATAAAGACACCGCGTATTGGCTAAATCATTGGGGAGTCAAGGAAGAGGTCGCTTTGTAGAATAGTCATAATATTAAAAGTACAAGTACATCTAAATTTAAGGAGAAGTTATGATGCGATAAATAATTAGTGAAGAAGAGAAAATTAAGATATTGCAAGGAGATGATCAACCACAATCTAGAAGATCAAAAGTATCTCTATGTTTTAACTAGCACAAAAGAAAAAATCAGCATTGCTAAAATAAAATCAAACTCTCATGGGCTAGATAGTGAAACATGGTGCTGAACAATTTGTAAAACATCATGGAATGAAAGAATTTGTCATCTTTGTGATACTAAGAAGATTGAAGATAATAATCATTTTCTCATATAATGTTCTGTATACACATTATAATACAACTGCAGAATATTTCCTACAATACTGACTTCCTAACCTTTTAACTCATCACAACTATGGTGATCTAACATTGCTTCTCTTAAAGCTTTTCAAACACATAAATAAAAATTTAAAGAAAACCATATTCGATAAAGCAAAATTGATCTTAGTGGACATTTAATAACCACCAACACCATCATCATTAAAAAATAAATTTATAATAATTTTTTACTTAATTAAAAAACTAAAAAATCATAATTAAATCACCTCATTCTAATCACGTTCATATTGGATTTATCAAAGCCCTAAGCAAACCATTTCTAAATAAAAAATAAAACACCCACCGACTAAGTTTAGGGAGCACCGGCTGATTGCATGTGGAAAACAGAGGTATTAGAATTAAATGAGTGTATGTTTTTCTTTGACAAAGATGCAAAAGTTGAAAGTCTTAACACGGAGAATCTCATCTGCCAAGTTTGGTAAGAGGTGTGGAATTTATTGACATAAAGTGTAATGCTAGTTGTCTAACACTGTGTCACTCCTACTCATCTCTGACTTGGAATGATAATGGAAGTTTCATCCTATGTCGGTATAATAAGTACAACTTTTATTCCAACACTCCATTTCACCGACTCAAAAGTAGTCAGAAAAATAATTCTTAAAATTAATATTTTATTTTTCAGCCATCATATCATATTGATGTTTTCACTAAATCCAAGATGAAAAAAGATAACCCATACTTTAACATCACTTGAAATTGACAATTATACTTTAACATCACTTCAAATTGACAATTACATGGGTGTCATAGTCTATAGTTTTCCCATTCTTGTCTTGAGAATTTATAACTTATAATTTTGATGTTTTAAAAAATTAAATATTTACTTCGCCCTTCTTGAATATTCATATTTATTTGTTTGTGAATATTTCTAAATTTGACAAGATCTCTACTTTTAAAATGGTGGAGAACATGCAACAACATGCACAATAATATCGACATTAAACATGTCCAATAATTTAAGCAAAAGTCTTATATTGTACGAATGATATTGACATTTTACAGTAAATTTAATAAATAATTTAAGTAAATTTTTATATTGTACAAATTTAAATAACACGCACAATAATATCCACATTCAATAACATTTACATTTAAATAATTTAAATAGGAGGTATCAATCGGAATATTTATATTCATCGATGTGCAATATAATAATTAAGATTCTTCAATTAGTACAGCTACAAGTAAGGTGAACATTGATAGGTGTAGCCAACCACTTAATTTAGTTGTTAAACACAAGCTAAACATTAAATTAATTAATATAAATATAAAAACAAATGATATTTAATAAACATACCAATTTTCTTATCTACCTTTTAACTGAAACTTATTTAAATCTTAATCAAGATGCAATTGAGCACAACAAGATAAGACGACCATGAAATGAATCTTCACTGTACACTTGTTACATTCAGGTTAATCTTGTTAATCCACTCAAAGAAGTCCAAAATCTCAGATACTAACACAACCATAAGTAAAGTGGCCGGTGAACACCTACAAACTTATAAACATTAAAGGAACATAAACATGAAACTAATTAATATAAACATAAAAAGAAATAGTATTTAATATACATACCCCTTTTCTTAACAACAACTTAACTAAATCTTATTTAAATCTTAATCACAATGCATTTGAGCATAACAAGATACGACTGAAATGAATCCCCACAGTACACTTGTTACACTCAGGTTAATCTTGTTGATTCACTCAAAGAAGTCCAAAATCTCACATAATATCTAAACAACTATTGGTGTAAATCTCCACTATACACTTGTTACACTTAGGTTAATCTTGTTGATCCACTCAAGGAGTCCAAAATCTCAGATAATATCGAACCTATCGATGTAATTATACACCAATTTGGTGTATATTTATATTTATCAAACACGCATGATAATAATCAAGATTATTCAATTATAAAATAACAATAATAATCTATTTTTAAGGTCACAATTGGGCTAGACACCATCAACACCAGTGATAATAATAAAGATTTTTCAATTATAAAATAACAATAATAATCTATTTTTAAGGTCACACTCTAGCTAGACACCAATTTGGTGTATATTTATATTCATCAACAAGCATGATAATAATCAAGATTTTTCAATTATAAAATAACAATAATAATCTATTTTTAAGGTCACATTTTAGCTAGACATCAATTTGGTGTATATTTATATTCATCAACAAGCATGATAATAATCAAAATTCGTCAATTATAAAATAACAATAATAATGTTTGTGGGATAAGGGTTTATCGCTAAAGTCTACTAAGACATACTTACCCTACCCCTCGTACCTTTGACCTCTTAAGAGGAAACATATGTTCTCAACCTTTAGGCCCACTTAAGCTACAATATAATATTTGACTCTAAAACTTTGTTTTTTAAGATTTTAATTCATTTAAAAAACATATCTAAATCATTGAATTTCAAAACAAAAATGTACCCGTGTTTTTCGTTTTGGACTTTACGGTGAGTTTTGGAATCCAAATTTGAAAGTGTTTAAATTAGGTTTTGGAAGTGTTTAAATTGTGTTTTTGAATTCAATACCCACGAATTACCCCATGACACCCAAATTATGCAATTTCCATAGCTAATATATGTGATTCTAAGAATTTTTAAATATTTCCAACCTGACTCCGAACAAAATAAAACAAAAAATATGTTTCGAAAATGTTGAAAACGTAGAATATTTAGACTACACCGTTCTTTTATCTTGGGTAAGAATGATGAGTTTTTTTGGTGGGGCAAAGTGAAGTTTGAGTAGAATATTTAGACTACACCGTTCTTTTATCTTGGGTAAGAATGATGAGTTTTTTTGGTGGGACAAGGTGAAGTTTGACAGGTAATACATATCTACTCATGCTCCTCAATATATGTGATTCTAAGAATTTTTAAATATTTCCAACCTGACTCGAACAAAATAAAACAAAAAATATGTTGCGAAAATGTTGAAAACGTAGAATATTTAGACTACACCTTTCTTTTATCTTGGGTAAGAATGATGAGTTTTTTTGGTGGGGCAAAGTGAAGTTTGACAGGTAATACATATCTACTCATGCTCCTCTCCTCGAGGCTAATGAAGGTGTGCCATTGAATCAGTGAAGTTTGGGGATGTTGATCATTAGATCTTATTATAGATCTAACGATCAACTCAACTATCCACAACCCCGCTACAACAACATTAAATCCAATAATCCACATAAATGATGTGTTACGAATCAATATCGATTATCATAAAATTTGACCTGTAATTACCGACTGGTAGAGCAAGTGAAAGTGTGCCATTGCATGTTTCGAAGGTCACAACCTCAACAGCATGGAAGAGAGTAACACAAGTGAATTACGAGTGAAACTTCAATGCCACACCTTCACTACCTCGAAGAACACAAAGACTCAATAAGACACAAGTATCTATAGTCAAACTTAGTTTTACCCAAACCGCTTTTAACTTACCCAACACGGTACCACCTATTAAAAAAAATCAAACCCACTGATCCATACAATTTTCTTTACTCTCATTACTTCACATGAGATGGACGGCTTCAAACTTCCCGATCTAACAGCCGACAGAATACTTGCATGGAAGATAGCATTCAACATTCTCGGGGTATATCGCGGCCGTCCATTTGGCGAGTAGATGTAATAGAGGAACACAATCAGCAAAAACTCTGCCTTCACTTGGTCATGGTCGTCACTTGTCAGCGACTTCGGATTTGTTGGAAACTATAAATGCTAACGGGTAATAGCTTTAATTACCAAATTCCGAGCCCACGGAATTTGACCCTGAGACGTGAGAGTCATTACCAGTTTACCACCATAGGCTGGGCTTCAAATTTGTTCTGTCAGCGGATCCCGCGCCAATGATTGGATTGTTAACACTACAGGCTAGCAGAAAACCGACTTTCCAGAGGCTTGCATCAATGGTTATAAGTTTCGATTGCCCAGATTTGAACTTGGGTTGCCGAGGGTAACAGTATTGGATGCTTGCTTGGCCTATAGATCGCCGATTCGCCGTCTCCGCGTGATTATCGTGGGCGCCATTACCGTGTGGGGGAGAAAACAATACGGAGGAATTTGGGGACAACTAGATACAACCAGATGAGTCAGAGGTACCACCTCCCATGTACCCTATTTTATGCTTTGTAGATCTGGCTTAAGATTTTGCTCCTGGGCTTCTGCACTGGGTGCTCAAGTACGTACTTGATCCTGTGCTGTGACTGGAAGCTCAATTGATTTCATATACAATCGATATTGGTAGCTCTCCGATATTCAATTATTATCGGAGGGAACAATCCAAACCCATTTAATCGCAATTTTCACCTGTTAAATCTAGAGGAGTATCCGGCAGTCTGGCATTTGAAGCTCAATGCCTGCTGCAATTGATGGGGCGTTGAAGGGGAAGATGGAGAGAAACGGCAGCTACTTTGGCAGACCAGCCAATGGTAGATGGACTTCCCCGTCTTCAAAGCTCTTCTTCTGGGCAGCTATTCTCATTGGTCTAATGTTCATATTTTTCATTAGCACGAACTCCCCCAGTGAAACCAGGAGGAGAGCACTTGGGTCCTATTCCTGGGGAGGCCCTGATTGGGAGAAACAGGTTAGACATTCATGCAAGTTGAAAAGGGGAAACGGGTTCGTGGTTCTGGTCACTGGGGCTGCAGGATTTGTGGGCTCCCATGTGTCCCTGGCCTTGAAAAAGAGGGGAGATGGTGTCTTGGGTATTGATAATTTCAACAACTACTATGATCCCTCGTTGAAGAGATCTCGCCAGAGGGTGCTTGAAAGCCATGGGATCTTCATTGTGGAGGGAGATATCAATGATAGGTATCTGTTGAAGAAGTTATTTGATGTGGTGCCCTTCTCTCATGTGATGCACTTGGCTGCACAGGCTGGGGTTAGGTATGCTATGGAGAACCCTATATCATATGTTCACAGCAACATTGCGGGATTGGTTAATCTGTTTGAGATCTGCAAGTCTGCAAACCCACAGCCTGCTATTGTCTGGGCCTCTTCGAGCTCGGTATATGGTTTGAATAAGGATAACCCTTTTTCTGAACGTGACAGAACAGATCAGCCTGCTAGTCTCTATGCAGCTACAAAGAAAGCAGGGGAAGCGATTGCTCACACTTATAATCACATCTATGGGCTCTCCATCACAGGTCTCAGGTTCTTCACTGTCTATGGACCTTGGGGTAGGCCTGATATGGCATACTTCTTTTTCACGAAGGATATACTTCAAGGCAAGACTATTTCTATCTTCCAAGGTCCAAATCAAGTTGATGTGGCAAGGGACTTCACATACATTGATGACATTGTCAAGGGTTGCGTTGGCGCTCTTGACACTGCAGAGAAGAGCACAGGAAGTGGTGGAAAAAAGACAGGTCCTGCCCAACTCAGGGTTTATAATTTGGGGAACACTTCGCCTGTCTCTGTCCCAGAGCTTGTGAGGATTCTGGAGGGGTTGCTGAAGGTGAAGGCCAAAAAGAATGTGCTTAGAATGCCGAGTAATGGAGATGTGCCCTACACACATGCCAATGTCACTCTTGCAAGCATGGAGTTGGGTTACAAGCCAACCACAGATCTCCCAACAGGTCTGAAGAAGTTTGTGAAATGGTACTTGAGCTATTACGGTGTACCTGGCAGGATCCCGCGAGGCGATTAGAAGGTAAGCTAACCTCTTCCTATAGTTTACATATTTATATCACCCAATCGCAATACCTACTAGAATTTGTTACTCTGAGGAGATTCATGCAAACTACAGGATCTCCAATTCAATATTTAATGTTGTTTTGTATTATATGCTTGATCAAGGGAAATGCCATATCAAGTATCTCTCATAATTACGTTTCTACTGGTGTAATAAGGCTACTATGCCATAATTGTATGGATTGGCTGATGCCATGGTTGTAGAGGAAAGGTCATTTTCATCTATAGATATTGTTCCTCTTTGCAGGCTTCATTTTCTCTGTTCTGAACCTAAAGGAGATACAATTGAGTAACATGATTTATATGTGGAAATCTTAAATTAAGAATTGTTCCATCTGGAAGTCTCAAAGGAAACTGTCAGCTATGGTGCTTTTGAATGTCACGCTGGATCCAGGGCCTCTCTATTTTTTTATCTAAGTTATTGTTCCATCTAGAAGTCTCAATGGAAACTGTCGGCTATGGTGCTTTTGAATGTCACGCTGGATCCAGGACCTCTCTAATTTTTTATCTAAGTTATTCCATCCACGAGATCTTGAATGTGGTTAATATCTCCAGAGAACCCAAAGTTTGATTGTGGTATATATGAAGGCATACACTGTGGTATAATTCTTAAGTTGATTCAACATGAGATGTGTAAATTTAACAATTGCATTGAATATAACTGCAGGGATGCACCAGAACCTCAGCTTCTTTGGATTTTTGCTTTATTCATCTTGATGTACGTGTGTATTGATTTTTAATGAAATATAAATTGCATTTTCAACAAAAAGGAAATGTAGAGGTGTTTAAAAACAGTGCATATATATATTGGAATCAGAATTACAAACTCCTCCAGACCTGTACACAGAGAAGGAACCATATAATTCATCTTTATGCGACTTGTTATTTCTTGAAACGTTGGAATCCTCCCAGATTCCTAGTTAAAACTTAAAAGTGGGTTCAAAGTTGTTTTATTAATCACAAGGTCCAACTCATCATGTTGAAAGTTAAGATCAATTGTTCATCTTCAAAATAGTTCAATTTCTGGGGTAGGGCTGCACATATTGATTGGTCATATAGTGAAGCTGAAAGGGTAGGTATCCCCTTGATGTGAAGTCTCGGCCCAGACTGACCTATGAGTTATTGGTATATATGGCTTGTGGGTTGTTGCACTCTTGACAGTTTGCTCAGTTCCCATGGTTAAAATAAATCGTCCCTCTTCAAAAATACATTAAAATACATTAGAACTAATGGGATCCAACTATAAAATACTAAAGTGATACTATGATGCTATTCGTTTGATGTGTATGTGGACTTCCACTTGAAGGGAAAATTCTTTGCAGACCTTCCATGAACAGGAAATGGTATTTGAAAGGTCTTGGAATGTCTCTAAATTTAGTACATAGATTCAAGGTTCTTTAGCATTCACATTCACATTGCTTGAAAGTTCAGAATATATGTTAGTTGCAAATGCAGGCTGTAAGGCATAAGGATTGGTCTGAGTGAAAATATGGGACCAATAAAATCATCTTCCTATAGCTCATAATTGTTTGAAATGCAATAAACTTTGCTAGTGCCCACCATGGCTTTTGATAAAGCATCAAAAACATGTTAAGGTAGAAGCGCACTTTCGTCCAGCTAGAATCTCCAAACGTACGATTCAGAGAAAGTGAAATAGGGTGAAGTAGTCCACCTCCAAATACCAGAAGTTTTTAATTGTCTCATTGATCCTGTAGAACGTGAGGCTCGAGTAATTGTTACAAATGGACTCAAGAGGCTGGGCAGTTATTTTTCAAAATAACAGATCACTTCTATTGCCAATATAGTTTTATAATTTTGCATAAAACCCTAAGGCTTCTAGCCTTGTAGATAGAAATTATAGGTCTCCTTATTCTAGTCATATAACTCAATTTTCTTTAATTGGGGTCAACATAAGTTGCATGCAACTGCTGCTAAGCTTCGTAAATGCTGGTCTGAAGTGTGAATGGATACTTTGATATTTACAAACATCTGTAGTTTCTATATCATTTCAGTATGCTATCTAGCATGCGGAATCGTGTTCCAAACCTAAGATTTCAATGCCAAATGTATCAATTTCAAAGGATGAGGGCCTATTTAATCAAATTTAGGTGTTAATATCCACTTTGGCACATGGAACTGCAAAGAATACAATAAAATGACAAAGGGAAGGCAAAAGCACATCACAGTAAATACTTCAAAGAGAGAAAAGGAACTGAAAAGAAGGAAAAATAAAAGATAAGTGGAAAGCACCAGCCGAATGAGATGGGGTACAATGGAGATGCTCAAGAATGAGGAGGTCCCCTAGCTGAAACCTGTTAATCTGGGGAAGCACTTCTAACATTCAAGGCTGCAAAGAAATGTGCAATGGAGATGAGGCCATGGGAGTCTTAGATGTGTCACGAGTCTATCTTGTGAGCTTGGGCACTAGTTGTGGGGCCTCTTCTTACTAGTGTTGGTGAATTGACCTCTAGTAAGTTGTTGGTGAAGGTTGAACATCTCCAAAAGCAAGAGAGCCAAGCATTGCTGGTCCAAGCCATGAGTATTTGGAGATTACCAAGTGAATCTTTGAAGAGACTAAAGAACCAGCCTCTAATCTCATTGTAGGGAGAACATTTGAATACAAAATGGTCCTTAGTCTCAAGATCTAAGGCATAGAGTTGGCCATACAATGATCTTGAGATTTATGGTAATTTGTCTCATTGTGAAGCTGGTGGCAGCTAGGCAAGAGGTTCCCCAGGGTGCAAGGTAATTGGAGTCTAGTATACCTTAAGAGCTAGATGAGCCCATCCCTATGTTGGAGATACAAGTCTAAGTAGAGTTGAAGTTTGGAAGAAAGCATCTCTCTAGACTTAGACCATGTGGATCAAGGGTAGGCTCTATAAATCTTAGTACAAATATACTTGTTTATCTCAACCTTGGAGAGATCATGAGCATCCTCTTAAAAACTAATCGACCTCAAACTCTTCCTACTACATAGAGGACTTGAGAGCAAGATATATATATATATGAAGACCACTTTCTGAGTTGTCCATCTATATGAGCCCATGTATCATTGTCACCACATGAAAGATCACTAAAGCAATGAGTCAGGTTGTTAGATACTTAATAAGATACTTAATAAGAGAAGAAATCTACATTGTATATCCATTAGAGATATTCCATTTTTTTGTTTAACAAAATATATGGTGTAGATACATTGGGCGATTTCAAGTTGCCCATTGGAAAATGGATTAGTTTGGTATAATCACAAAGTTCTTGTTATCTCGAGGAGTGTATCGTGAAAACTCGACTTGGATATTCAAAGGGAGAAGACCCATTGTTCCTTGGAATTATTCGTAGTTGTGGTCCAAGTCAAACTATGATGGCAAAAACCAATAGATTGATGAAGGGAAACATATATTAGGAATTTGGAGACATGCATAAAAGGTATTGTAAAACTACGAGAAGATTTGGTTCAAGTGATCGTTTATAAGCCTAAAGTTGGATGAGAGGAAATCCTCGATGGAGAAAAGGAAAAACTAGAGTCTTGAGATGGACCTTGATTTACTAAGTAATCAGTTAAGGCATCTAGAAGTCTATTTTGGTTGCTTTAGGTTTCTCGACACAAAAACGATATATTTCTATCCAATGAAAATGGAGGGATATGCATTGCTATGGTGCGAAAGTTTATGTTAAGAGAGATCTCTAATCAAGAAGAAACAAGTTGCAAATTGGGAGGAGTTTAAAGCACTGGTGATGAACCAATTCTACCTTATGGGACACGAGTTTGAATGGCATCATCTTAGAGATAGATAATGACAAGGAGTTCAAGAAAATATAGTCGAGTTCAAAGAGATGTGTATCCAACTAGGTATTGACCAGTGACAAGAAGGTTATGATGAAGTACATAATTGGATTGTTCAAACACACAAGAAAGGAGGTAATTCTCTTTGAGATCAAGACCCTTGAAGATGCATGTAAGAAGGCCATATATATTGAAAGTAAATAGGGTGAAAAACCAACTAATGGAATGAGCCATTCCAGATTAGAAAGGAGAAAGGTTTGGGAAGGAAAAGTGAAATATAAAGAAAAGAAGAAATTTTCCAATGTCACACAATAGAAGAGCTTGCATTGTGAACATTGTAAGGAGGATGGTCACACATTGTTGTTGGGCATTACATCTCAAATTTATTCCCAAGAGTTAAGCTGGTAAGAAATTCTTGACAATTCAGTGTGTTGAAGGTGAAGAGATAGAAGGCTAAGTTGTAATAGAGTTTTGTTGATGGCTAAGTGGAACACTGTCGACGTCATAAAGGGCAATATTGATGAGAAAAAAGACACCATTGGAGTGAGAAAGCTTATTATGTTTTTGAGTGGAAGTCCTTAGACACAATAAGGAAAGGTTGTTCCATGTAAAGATGCAAATCAAGAAGACAATGGAAACAATGCTCTTTGATTATGGCTATCAAAATTAGCTTAATTTTTGAAACGTTGGTAAAATAGTTAGGATTGAAGATCGCTACATATCTTGAACCTTATCCGTTGGGATGGTTATAAAAGGATTCAACGTTGCAAGACACTCACCAATGTAAGTTCATAGTCATATTTGAAATCAATTTGTGGACGAGTTGGAGTGTGATCTTGTGCCATTAGACATGTGAAGTTGTCAATGGGAGATCTTATCTATGTGACAAAGATGTTACCTTTTGCGAAGAGACAACAAGTGGATGTTTATAAATGAAGGACAATCCTACCTTATCAATAGCTATAAGGGTAAAAAGACAATATCATTCATTTTTGTTACTCAAGCTAAGAGGTTGATTAATAGTAGTAAGAAATTTGTAATGTTATTGAAGCCCCAAGGAGGATAAGGTCGCAGAGACATAGACAAATGGAGGAGTTGATATCATAGTAGACCAAAAGGAAGATTAGAGTTGGCTTTTGTGTTAAGTATGAGGTGATTTTCTTAGCTCCAAAGCCAGGGGTTGCCACCTATAAGGCAATATCATTAATTTATGTTACTCAAGCTAAGAGGTTGATTAATAGTAGTAAGAAATTTGTGATGTTGATTGTAAAACCCAAGGAGGATAACATTGCATAGATAGTCAAATGGAGGAGTTGATATCATAGTAGACCAAAAGGAAGACTAGAGTTGGCCTTTGTATTAAGTATGGGGTCATTTTTTTAGATCCAAAGGGGTTGCCACCTATAAGGCCAATTGAGCATGGGATACATTTGCTACCAGAGTCACCATTACCAAATCTTAGTCTATATCAAACTTACCTTTGATGCCTAAAGTTGTCATTGATGGCAACACATTAATGACAAAGGTTAAAGTGATGATATGGCAAAAGGTCAAGGTCAAGTTGAAGAAGTTAAATATTGAAGACACGACAAAGACAAGGAGAACACACATGGCATGTTGACATGGCTTGAGGAATGACAAAGGTGACATGATGAACAAGTGTTGAAGACATGACATAGCTCAATGACATTGCAAACAAGCAGTGGACAAGGACATAGAAGACAATGGCAAGTTGGAGGACAAGCAATTGAAGGATGGTGGACAAAGACATAAGCAAGCAATGGAAGGCATGAAACATGACATGAAAAACAAAGATGGTGATATGAAGGACATGATGACATGGCAAAGGTCAAGCAAGGTGACAATGGAGGACAAGGGATATGACTAGGCAAGCGTGGAAGATGACAAGCACATGATGACAAGGTTGGAGACATGGCAGCCTGCGGGCATCTTTGTAAAGAGTTGCAGGCATCCTTGCGGGCATAATGTAGGCATCAAAAATGGGGCCTGCGGGCATACTTATAGGCATAATTATAGCCCACTGCGGGCATTCTGGAAGAAGCTGCGGGCATCTTGCACAAGGTTGCGGGTATTTGGAAGGCCCCTTGTGGGCATTTCAAAGCCCTCTTGCGGGCATCTGTTGGAAGAACTTAATAGCTCCCTGCGGGCATTTTTGTGGACTACTTGCAGGCATTTTAAGGGAAGCTTGCGTGCATTTGATTAAGGCCCTTGCGGGCATTTCAATTGGACCATGTGGGCATTTTTGGTGATGTTGCGGGCATCCTGAGCAAGGGTTAGACAAGGCCCTTGCGGGCATTTTGTGAAGACATTTGTGGACAAGTGAAAGAGCCCTTGCGGGCAACTTTTAAGAAAGCTGAAGGCCACATTCTAAATTCTTTATTTTGTGGAATAAATATTTTGAAGGACAGCATGATGATATATTTTCTTGAAGAAGATGATGTGGAATAAAAATCAAGACCACCTAAAATAAATCTTATTTGGTTTATTTTTAATTAATAAAAAGAGACCAAATGACGTAGCATGAAAATCAAATGGTTGAAGGATGGTTGCCACAAGTAATTCTTGTTGGATGTTAAAAATGAAAAATGACGTGGCATGGTTAGCTAACTCGAATAAAGGATGGTCATCTTAAATAAATCTTTTTGATTTATTTAAAGTATTCCAATGATAAAAATAAAACCAAAAGGACAAGTTGGCCTCTTGAATTGATGGAAAGAAAAGTATAAATAGAGAACGAGTTCTTGCTTTGATGTGTGAATGTAAGAGTGAAGAATTTCGGTGGAAAGAAGAGTAAGCTCTGTTTTCAGTGGTCTGATTTGTTCGGGGCAACAATAGACATGAGAAGCAATAAATGACTTTTATCTTTTTCTTTTTGTGAAGACACAATGAACACTGAAGCTTGGGGCTGGACAGATTGTTGATGATGAGCTCATGAGATTGGAATAGAGCAACTTTGAGTTCATAGATCTGAGTTTCGGGGCTGCAAAAATGGCATGTTAAAGAATGAAGTGCTGAATGGTGAAGATGACCTCCTGGATAGAATGATGCTTATATGCTCCTGGACAAAGTGACGACTGAACATAATGATGATGTGCTCTTGGGGCAGAATGTTGAAGATGATCTCCTGGACAAAATACTGCTAACGTGCTCTTGGACAAATTGCTGATATGCTCATGAATAGAATTGTTGACAATGATATATTGATCGCTACATAATGGTGAGCATAATGAGCTCATGTTGATGATGGGTTGAGCAGAATGTTGAATGATGTGGAGATGATCAGCTTATGGACAGTATGTTGATGATGCTTTCATAGACAAAATGATTTGCTCAGTGTGAAGACAGTGACAATGATTAATGTGGACAGTCATGGTCAAGACAGTGACAATTTGATGATGAGATTGGTTGAGACAGATTGGGTGTTGATGATGTGATATGACAGTGGTTGATGATATGCGTGTGTGATGACTATACACTGTATTGTAAATGCACGCTAGTCTTACATATGAAGTTTGAACACCTCAACCCTTCTTGGCTAGGTCTAAGAAAACTAGGTTGGGTCCTGAATGAGGAGTTGGTGCTCTTTGTATCAGTTGGTGCTGAATTACCTTAACGGTTGTAGCCGGTCCCATAAAATACAAAAAGATTACAAAGATTAAATCGTGTTGTGTTCTCTTGTGCTATGGTTCTTGTTATGACTCCATGATTTAGATGCTTATGATTCATGAATGATTAAGTGATGAATGTTTATGAAATGATCATGTAAATGGTAGAATAATGCATTGATGAATTGTTAGTTGATTGGTAGATGTTGAAAAGGATTGAAAACTGGTCTCACACTGATTCACCCCCCCCTCTCAGTGTGAACACTGTGTCCAACAATTGGTATCAGAGCCGACCTTCACTACTAGCCTAGCAAGCTTGAAGGAGATCCGTGGACACAAGTATGGATCCAAAGGAAGAATTCATCAATGATGTACCAATGTTTGATGTGGAGGATTATTTTGGTTGGAGGAGCAAGATGAAAGCCTACCTAAAATTTTTTGGAGTTTGGGAGATCCTAATCAATCCACCCAATCTACCAAACAAGAAGGGCAAAGCAGCAACACATAAAGATGCAAAGAAGGACAATACAACATCATTGAAGTTTCTCTTGGATGGACTTCCAAAATCAGTCAAAGAAGGTATTGGGGAATACACTTCAGCGAAGGATCTATGGTTCAAATTGGAGAATGAATATCAAAAGGAAAGACAAGACACTAAAAAAGAAAATCAGGAGACAGAAGTCAAGACTACTGAAGATATCAAGCATGAAGAGAAGGAAGAATTAGACGCCAATAAAGGTATGGTTAATTTTGATTGTAGTATGTCTTTTTTTGATGAGGTTGAAAATGCTACTGAAGATAATAATGAAGAATTGCTGAAAGCAAGACAGAGAATTATAAACTATGTATGCAACATAGATCTCAGAGTTGATTGGTGTTTTAACAAAGTAGAATTTAACCAATCTGATTACAAAAGGTTTAGGAAAACAACCTTTGATTGTTTGGACGACTTCCAAAAGAAGAACATGGAACTAAAGGAGTTGCTTAAGAAAATTAAGCTTAAAGGAGTAATGAAGGAGAAAGAAAATGAAAAGCTAAAGATTGAGTTGATCAATCTAACCAAAGAAAAGAAAGAACTTGGTAAATATTCAGAAGACCTTAAGGAGACAAGGAAGGTTAATATTGATCTAAAAACTCAGTTGGAGGAAGCCAAGAAGATAGAAGAAGTGTTAAGAACTCAGTTGGAAGAAAAGGAGAAGACAAACTAGAATCTTGAGATGGAGGTTGTTGGTCTCAGAAAGAAGGACAGGAAATCTGATGCCTATGTGAAGTTCAACAAAAGTTCAGATATCTTGGATGAAATACTGAAATGTCAAAGTTCTCATTTTGACACATATGGTCTTGGGTTTAAGAAAGAAGAAGAACATGACACTTGGTCTCCCAAGACTCCAGAAGCAGGTCCATCAATGACCAAGGATGCATCCCATGTACTGCACATGACATAAAAAATGTTGGTTGTTCAAGGATACATCAAGGAGCTCGGCCCAATCCTCAAAGCAAAGAAACAATTCCTAGATGGAAACAAGGTCCAAGGCATGAAAATGGATTTAATGGTTATTGTTTTTCTTGTTCTAACTTTGGTCACAAGGACATGGATTGTGAAGATGGAAGAAAGAATATTGGAAGACAAAATGACAAGGTTAGATGTTGGACATGTAACCAAGATGGACATATTGCTGCCAACTGTCATACTTTAAGATGCTACATACGTAGTGGGTTTGGTCACAAAGCCCAAGATTGTGCAAGTCAAAGAAATCAATCAAGAAGAACAAGTGAACCTTGGAAGAAGACCAATGCAAGAAGATTTGAAGATCAAAAGACAAGAACCTACAGTTAAGGACATTCTCAAGGATGGAGAAAAGAAGTTGATCAGAGAAGTGTTGGAAGTTCCAACAACTCAGTTAGGTGTTGGTCATGCAACCGGTTTGATCACATTGCTGCATATTGTCAAACTATGAGATGTCGTGATTGCAATGGCTTTGTGCACAAAGATTGTTGGAATACTATGAGAAGATTAACATACAACTCAGCTAAGAAAACCAACAAAGATAATGGAGAAAATGATGAAAAGATAGATGCCAAGAAGCAAGTGTGAGTGAAGAAAATATTTTGTTAAATCCAAATAAGGTTGACCACAGTAAGGAAAGTGGCTTCCATGTGGCAAGCTATATTTGAAGTCTTTTAAGGACTTTGAGTACACCTTGAGTTCATTATTGGAGGATGGACTCAATGGGTAAATGATGGCAGCTCCAAGCAAGTAACGGGTTCTACGATCGGGGTTGTACAAGGAAAACTAATGCAAGGCAGGGATGAAGTTTGGTAAGAAAAATTTAATTCGGCATGCTGGTGGGGGGAGTATGATTGGTAAACAAAATGAAGCCACCTGGTGATGTCTTGAAGACTAGATGCATGCTTACCTTTTATGAATTTACTAATGCATTTAGTTTTGAATGTGATTGGCAAGATTGCTATTGATATCTGGTTATGATCTATGAACAACAACTGAAAATATCTTCATGATAAAGTAGTATAGGATTTTATTTTTGCTATGACATTCAAGATTAGAAGCAGCTTTATTCAAGCCCTGTTGAAGACATAGAAGCAGATCCACAATGAAGATTAAGGATTTGAACTCAGGTGACATGGCAATATGTAATTTGAAGGACAACGTTGAAGGACTAAATCAGATAAGAAATGAAAGAGTTATGATGACAAGGAAATGAATTTTTTCAAGGACAGGTTGTTTAAAAAATTGAAGTTGAGGACATAAGCTCAATTTGGCATTGAAAAACCAACAGTAAAAATTCTGATGGGGTATGTACACTTCTCAACAATTGGTACGAAAGTCAGAATTATGATAAAGTTTTAATGATAAAGATGGACAAAGCTCAGGAGGAGCAATCTGATATACAACAACAAATATATGGTAAATGGACAGCTTGTAGCAAGGTACAAGGATGATCTCAGTCAAAGGGGGAGCTTGTTCAAAACACACCTGATAGGTTGAACATCACTCAGCAAGGATAAGTATGTATATTTATGAGAAATTTGAAAATGGCAAGCTCAGACAAAAAGGGAGATCAACAAATGAAAGGTTGACATGTTTGTTAGGGGGAGCAGACAAACCTTGGAAGATCAAACTCAACAAAATGATTTCATGAAGTTTTTTAAAGATATATTTTTTTGGGTATTGTGAATCCTTTAAATGGCTAATTGACCCTTTGTCATTAATGTCAAAGGGGGAGAGAAATTGTAGTTAGTTGCCATCAATGACAAAGGGGGAGATTGATGGCTAAAGTTGTCATTGATGGAAACACATTAATGATAAAGGTCAAAGTGATGATATGGCAAGGTCAAGGTCAAGTTGAAGAAGTTAAATATTGAAGACATAGCAAAGACAAGGAGAACACACATGGCATGTTGACATGGCTTGAGGAATGACAAAGGTGACATGATGAACAAGTGTTGAAGACATGACATAGCTCAATGACATTGCAAACAAGCAGTGGACAAGGACATAGAAGACAATGGCAAGTTGGAGGACAAGCAATTGAAGGATGATGGACAAAGACATAAGCAAGCAATGGAAGGCATGAAACATGACATGAAAAACAAAGATGGTGATATGAAGGACATGATGACATGGAAAAGGTCAAGCAAGGTGACAATGGAGGACAAGGCATATGAATAGGAAAGCATGGAATATGACAAGCACATGATGACAAGGCTGGAGACATGGAAGCCTGCGGGCATCTTTGTAAAGAGCTACAGGCATCCTTGCGGGCATAAAAAATGGGGCCTGCGGGCATACTTATAGGCATAATTATAGCCCACTGTGGGCATTCTGGAAGAAGTTGCATGCATTTTGCACAAGGTTGCGGGCATTTGGAAGGCCCCTTGTGGGCATTTCAAAGCCCTCTTGTGGGCATCTTGTTGAAGAACTTAATAGCCCCCTGCGGGCATTTTTGTGGACTGCCTGTGGGCATTTTAAGGGAAGCTTGCATGCATTTGATTAAGGCCCTTGCAGGCATTTCAATTGGAGCATGTGGGCATTTTTGGTGATGATGTTGCGGGCATCCTGAGCAAGGGTTAGACAAGGCCCTTGTGGGCATTTTGTGAAGACATTTGTGGACAAGTGAAAGAGCCCTTGCGGGCATCTTTTAAGAAAGCTGAAGGCCACATTCTAAATTATTTATTTTATGGAATAAATATTTTGAAGGATAGTATGATGATATTCTTTCTTGAAGAAGATGATGTGGAATAAAAATCAAGACCACCTAAAATAAATCTTATTTGGTTTATTTTTAATTAATAAAAAGAGACCAAATGACGTGGCATGAAAATCAAATGGTTGAAGGATGGTTGCCACAAGTAATTCTTGTTGGATGTTAAAAATGAAAAATGGCGTGGCATGGTTGGTTAACTCCTTGAATAAAGGATGGTCATCTTAAATAAATCTTTTTTATTTATTTAAAGTATTCCAATGATAAAAATAAAACCAAAAGGACAAGTCGGCCTCCTGAATTGATGGAAAGAAAAGTATAAATAGAGAACGAGTTCTTGCTTTGATGTGATAATGTAAGAGTGAAGAATTTCGGTGGAAAGAAGAGTAAGCTATGTTTTCGGTGGTCTGAGTTGTTCGGGGCAGCAACATACATGAGAAGCAAGGGTTTTCTATTGGCCAAACATGGCAATTGATGTTGCAAAATTTATTTGGGCATGCATGTGTTTGTTGCATATCAAACACCACTAATACGAAATTGAGATTATATACCCCTTTGCATTTAAAATATTGACCATGGGAGAGCATTTCAATGGATTTATTTGTAGGATAGAAAAGACCTGGATAGGGGCATGATTACCTATTTGTAGATTTAATAAGATGGTGCAATTGTTTCCTTCTAAGAAGATTGTGATTGGAGAAAATGCAAGTTGTTTTTCTAAAAAAATATAGGTGCACTTTGGATTGCTTAAATCCATTATTTTAGATAGAGAGAGAGTAGATTTATAAGTAGATTTTGGAGAGCCTTATGGGGTGTGATCAATACTAAGTTGAGGAAGGAGTACAACCTTTCATCCCTAGAGTAATGGAAAGAGAAAAATGACAAACAAGACCATTGTTCATTGAGTGAGGAGGTTTAACAAAAGGAAACCTAAGAGTTGTGATGAGGACCTACCATATATACAACATTGTTATAGCCATGTAGTTCATTGTTATAGTAGTGAATCACATGATTTGAGACATGTTTGGAATCTTTTCCTTGGACACCCTTTGATGTTTCATTTGATCAAATCATTTAAGAGAAGTCAATGGGGCAAGATGGCGATTAAAACAAATCCATGAGGTTCATCGAGAGAATTGAACATATACATGAGCAAGTGAAAGAGTAATTGTAGAGAGCACAATGAAGGCATAAGGAGAGTCATGATTGATATAGAGTATTTCATCAATTTCAAGTGGGAGACGTGGTGGTTACATCTCAGTAAGCAACAAATATGAGACTGAGGAAAGGAGCTAAAAACCATTAGGTATGGTCCCTTTGAAATTGTGTAGCAAATTGGGGAAATTGCTTTTCTACTAGGGTTTCCACCATAAATGAGTATCTATTCCACTATAAATGCAAACAATTTGCAGATTTTTTAACCTTCCATGCCCAATGATTGGGAGAAAGAATTGTCAGTGCTGTTGAAAGTTGAAGGCTTAGTGCCATATGTGCAAACCAAGTTGGAACATATATATATTTTTTTGTAAGTACCCACGAGGATTTGAACTTGTGGCCTTCCATTTACAACTTCTCAACTCAATTACTCATTACCAATTGCTCTATCCTAGTGGGCTCAAGTTGGAACATATCATTGTGCTATAGAGGAAGCTTTGTGAAACTTGCAAGGGTAAGAAAGATTTAATGATAAATGCACTAAATGGCCAAGTTCATTGGCTGTAAGTAGTTTTTAGCATTGAAGGTATACTTCAAATTTGAGAGAGGGATATGGATGGAAGGGAATCTTGACCTTGATATTAAGAGGGTTGAATTGGTTGTGCTAGGAACTAAGCACTATTAGGGGCACTCATGTTAATACATAAAGTCATGGTTTAGGAGGATCAAGTATTTGGCCCCTAAATGCTTGTCACTTTCCTAAGACATACAATAAAGTGAGAATTTCTAGGTTTCAGTGCAAGAAGCAAGTATTTTTGAGAATGTGCTATGAAAGTCAATGATACAAGATCAACATGTGCAAGAGATGTCAACACAAATACAAGAGAAAGTAAATCAAAGTGTGGAATGGCAAATAATGTCTCAAGTTCATGAAACACACCAAGGTCAACCAAATGAGGAACAATGCACTATGCCTACATATTTTACCCCACCAATTTCGATAAATGAGGGTGCCATGAACCATGGAATTAACATTGATTACATGAATGAAGAGTTGCGGCATTCAATACCATATCCCCCACCCACACTTGATCTAAAAGAGGTATTGTGTTTTTAGGTAGAATGTGGAGCTTGGGGAGTAAATGATGGCATTGTCTTTTTGAGGGAAAATGAGGGCTTAGTGATGAAACAAACAAGAAGTGATTTGCAATGAAGCATATGGCAACTAACCACTAGGGAGGCAATTAACCCTTTCAAAATACCTATTAGTAAAGAGGGTGTAAGGAAACCAAGGACACAAGGTGATGGTGCAATTTTATTAAGTCCTCACTCAAAGCATTACTTCCAAACAATGTATTCAAATCCTCATTGAGCAAGAGGAAGGGAAGAAAGATTAGGAAAAGGATAACAAGACAACTCATGTAGCAACAAGAGAAAGGAAGACATAGGAAAAAATGATAAGGAATTGCAATGTCAAACAAAGAAACAACAATAGAGTTACAAAGACACAAGTCAGGAATAAAAGAGAGATCAAGAACAAATTCATAGAGGAGGAGAGAAGAGTGAAGGAATTTCAAAGAGCAAAGAAGGGAGTTAGAAAGGTACAGGAAATTATCCTTTAAACCTTTTTCTAGATCCACACCCATTGCTAATAGAAATGAGGGTTGTCCCACACCCAACTTTTGGCATTGTGTGCAATGTTGTAGTCGTTGGCATCCCAAACTCCAAACAACTCTCCATTTCCATATACACCTGCCAGAGAGAGAGCATTAGATGGGGATCCCTCAAATCCTAACATTTAATTCACCATTGCACTTGCTAGAGAGAATGCAATGGGTGACCTCTATTAACTCCAACTACCAACAACCCATGACTAAGCATTAGTGGTGTAGGGTTATATGGTTGTACTATGTTTTTGTAATCCAAGTTAGATACATTCCATGCTTTTTTTCTCCTTGTAATACATATCTCGGGAAAACCCATCGAGTATTTCCCTTCATTTTGAGGATGGTACCCAAGGTAAACTGGATTTTGCAGAAGGTTGAGGATTTTTCAACATAGGTCTCAAGGCCATTACAACAATATGCTCATTAATAGCTCAACATGTCACTTATGAGAATTGAACCTAGGTGAGGAGGATAACAATCATTCCACCCAACCACTTGAGCTAGATCCAATTAACTGATACACTCAATGTTACTAGCATTACTTCTAAAATAACGTTTAATTTATTTTTTAAAATATAATTGTAAGATTTATGTGCATAGTACTCATACCATTATATTGAAATTAACTTTAAATACATGAACCTGGTTTGTCCTTGACCTTTTGTATTTGTATTTTTAACAACAATATTGTTTGATTTCCAATACAAGGGAAACACTAGTTTAATCATATTAAATGTTGCAAATTTACAATGAGAATATACATAATAGCATATGCTACTTATTGAAGGATAAGGCATTCAAGAACAAACGGTATAAGAACTCAATTAAAAATGTTTATTGAATTTGTTTATCACTAATAACAATTAATTCCAATAAAATTGTCCATTGATTCTAGCATTTCACATCTTTTTCTTTGAACTAAGAGCAATTGAGGCATAAGTGCTATGCACTAAAGCTTGTTTTTAAAAGGATGTAAGACCTCAAATGCTCCTTTGTGCTAAGTATGCCATGTATTTATTTATCATTGTTTGTCATGTAAAAACCAAAAATTAAGTTATTGTGTAAAAATGTAATTATCAATACTATTTTATAGAATAAATGAAGAAGGCATAAAAAGTGTGCAAGTAAGGCAATAAGTCATTTTGAGCAAATTTTGATTTTGAAATATGTGGTGAATGTGGATAAATGAAGTTAATTGTACAATTCTTTTATTTTGAACTCTATGGTGGTTGTTGTATAATATTCTCAACTTAAAAACAAGTTATTTGAAGTAAAATTTGATTTTGAATTATGTGGCGTGTTGTATAAATTGAGAAATGAAGTTATTATGAGCAATTTTTAATTTGAACTATGTGGTAAAAATTATATATTACTCTCGGTGTTGAAATGTGTCATTTCGAGAAAACTTTTTTTTTTAACTATGTGGTGGTTGTTGTACAAATGACGAAATGAAGTCATTTTCAGCAATTTTTATTTATTTATATTTTTGCATTTCAAATATAGTCTTTTAATAAGAGGCAATGTGATTACATAACTTGTTTTAGGTATATAGACCCAATAATAATGCTTTATTTAAAAGGATGTAATGTCTAAAATATATCTAGTGCTAGTTCCCTAAATATCAAACACAAACATATAGCTTAGGTGTAGTGTCTATAGTGAGCTTTGAATATAACAACACTGTACCTCATAAAATTAATCAAGTATAACAAGTAATTAAAACAAAGGCAATAAGGATTAGTATGGCTTGTAAATCCCACTTAAGAATTATCGGTAAAACATATGAACAAATCAAACTTATATTCTTGGTGTATATGTGATTTCAAATTTTTATTTATTTTTAAATTGATGAACAATTTGCTTCATTTTCAAGTAAATAACATTGTTCTAAATAAATGCAACCCACAATCATATACCTTTTAAAATTTAAGGACAAATTTCTTAAGTTATCTCCTTGTATTTTATATGAATGTTGCTTATAAGTTATCTTCTTGGATTTTATATTTTTGAAATGTTGCATATATTATTTCAAAGATCAACCTAGTGCATTAGAGAATAGAAGAAAAAGTTTACATCACACAAACAAAAAAGGTCCGTAGGAATTTGTGCTTCAAAATGCTAAAAAGGAAAGCATGTGGGATTATGCACCAACAAATTCAACATCATGATGAAAAGCAGGGGGGTTTATTCTCACAAGCGTCAACTCTTGCTTAAAGGTCTTCAAATCCTCTAGGCTAAAGAAGAGGGCTCCTCCTAGAAAGTAAATGTACAATAATGCCTCTAGAGAAAGATAGCATTCAATTGGATTGACTACCATAAGGATTTACTACTATCCTAAACCATCTAGTGGTCACCTAGAGAGGGCTCTTCAATCGAAGTGGAGTAATAAAGAAGTGGAATTTTGCTTATAACCACATCCAAAATGCTTTCACACCTTAAAGTCTCCAAAAATAAATGCACCATTGTTTCATTCTTAACACAAAGCACAAGTAACATTTGTAATGCCTATTTTATCAAGCCTACTCTTCATAGTGAACCCTTGTATGAACAAAACTACCCCAAACCTTGTGCTTATAAGAATGATGTGATTTCCATATGGATTGGGAGCTCGTCAACCAATGGGCCATAGTTACCTACACCCACTGTATATTTTTCAAGTGAGGGACAATATCAACAACATGCCTTACCATATCACAAAGGTCCTTGGCCACATAAATGTAAAGAAGGGTTTCCCTCTCCTCTATCTCCATCCCTCTAGAGCACACCAAACCCATGTAACTAATTTTAAAAAGACACTCCTTGAGAATCATGCAACAACAATTCTCTACCATAAATTTATTTGACCCAATGAGATTTTGAGTTCAATTAAATGCACTTCCAAGAATTCTATTGGTGATGCTCATGGTTCCACAAATCCTTCCATAGAGAGAGACCTTTCCTTGCCAATATTTTACCAACAAACCTATTCAAGAGACCAATTTTCCCACAAGGAGATGGGAATGTCCAAATTGGCTATGACAATAAATTATGGTCTTCGGAAGATCCCTCTAACTCCCTTTCGATATTTCAATAACTTCCATTGAGTTTTTTTAAAACTAATTTACTTATAGTAGGAGAAAAACATTGTAAATGTGAAGTGTTACGATGATTTTAATTTTTGTTTGTAAGATTTTGGGATTTATCACCAATGAGATCTAATGTGTAAATTTACCCAAATTTTGGCATTAGGAGCCATACAAATGCATGAATCTAAACAACTCATTAATGATAAAGGTATTACAACAAGATCAAGGGTAACAAACTTCCAAACAACGAAAATAGTGTATCATGGCCTTATCAAGGCTTGAAAAAACCTTTTGGTGTTTCCTTTCCTTGGTGTTTATCCATTTAGAACCACCGACTCAAACCTCCCTTTTAGATTACAAAAGCTAGATAAACACATGATAGAGATGCATGCACTAATGCAATATATATGGCATTATGAGGAACTGGTGCAATTATTATAGAGGAGTTCACCTCCTTCTATACGGTTACTCATGGAGCAATTCATTTCCACTTAGGAATGTGGAATATATTTTCTTTATAAAAAAAGTACAAAAACATAACTAAGTAAAAAAGTGACTTGTATTACATGTAAGCCTTATCTCCTAACACCTCTTAGGTTTACAATACTAAAACCCAAACTAATTTAGAAAGAAAACACACACTAACTGAAAATACAATATTGTATGTAATCAAATTTGCCAAACATTATTCAAAAGCTTCTTCTTTGAAAGCAATTCCTAGGCCAGGAAAAGCTCCATCAAGTTTCCTTGTAACCCTCGTAAAAGTGTATCTCCCATGTTGAATTCTCGAGCTCCTAGATTCCACCTACTTGAACTCTCAAGTTTTGTATCTCCCAAATTATTGGACAAGAATCCATGTTGAGATACATACACAGTGCTCCATCAAGTTGTCTCATGACCCTCGCAAGGGTATATTGGACAACCAACCATATTGAGGTACATCCACAGTTCTCCATCAAGTTGTTTCATGACCCTTGTGAGAGTATAATTCTCAAGATTCACAAAATCCCGAACTATATGAGAAGTCATCCATGTCAGCTTCTACACTAAATTCATGTTGAGATACATACACAGTGCTCCATCAAGTTGTCTCATGACCCTCGCCAGGGTATATTGGACAACCAACCATATTGAGGTACATCCACAGTGCTCCATCAAGTTGTTTCATGACCCTTGCGAGAGTATAATTCTCAAGATTCACAAACTCCTGAACTATATGAGCAGCCATCCATGTCAGCTGAACTACATTAAATCCCTTATTGTCTTCAAGTTGTGGGCTTCTTCAATGTAAAAATCTAATCTTCTTCACTAAGTTCATCAGTGTTATTAGTATTTAGTGGATCCTCAACAATGGCCACATTTCCTTTAAAAACTTGAGAGCACAAATTGTGTGACCTGTCTTCTTTCAACTTGTCAACATCATAATACCAAATGATCTAGATTACTAAAGGATGAACCCTTTATCTTCTTATTGAAAATTATCAAATAAAAATTGTTGCAACAAATGTTATTGAATGTTAATTAAACTATGAGAAATCTTCAACTGCAGGAATAGAGACAAATGTTGATTTTCTTAAATTTTCAGTATCAATTTTAATATTCAATAATATACTGAAAATATAAACATGATCTAGAATATAGATAGACAAGCACAATAAGACAAAGATTTATCATGGGAAAACCCTTTCACGAGAAAAACCCAGCCAACTTTTCTAGAGAGAGCTTTTCAATACAACCATGAACCATCCCGAAACACAAGGGCATAGCCAGAAATGAAGAAACCATGATAAATGAATGTGGAAACCCTAGCGAAGGTAGAGAAACTTCAACCTTCTTCTAGCAAGATAACAAGAGACAAGATAAACTCATATAAGAGATAAGATATGATTCATCTGAACTTTAGTATCCCTAGCTATAAATTGCACACAAGAGAGAGATTAGGTAGAATTGTTGTATTCAAATGACTAGCGCTTTCACTTTATTTATATTGCTTTCAAGCTTCCCTTTTTCCACTTTTACTGGGGTCGACTTCTTTATCCAATTTTGTTGGAGCCGACTTGTTTATTTTCCTTCAATAATTTTATTTTGTTGCTTTCTTCCAGGGTATTCTTCAATTGTTCAATGGTTTTCTACTTTGACTTCTTGGAGTCTTCCTCATCTCTACGAAATTTGTCCATGATGTTTCTCCTCCTCTAGTAGTCCCAATCACACCTAGCCACTTCACATGGCATGTCTTCCCAATGTTTCCCTAGGAGAAAACATCAACACTCCCTCTTAGCGAGGGTAGACATCATGCCAAACTATAATATCATCACGTTCTTCACAGGTTCAATGGTCTTCTTCTTGGAATTTCTTCTTTCACTAGAAGGGTTCTCCTTGTGTTTGCATAAATGATGAGTGATGAGTGAACATTTAGGGACTAATTTCCCCACTCTGTCATAGAGTGTCTGGGAGAAGGCACTGCCCCATTTTGAGTCATCTCAAGAATAATCTCCCCACTCTGTCACAAAGTGTACGTGAGAAGGAACTACCCCGGTATTGACTCATTTACCCCTAGCCAAGTCACATGGCTAATATTGAGGAAATGTCAGATGCATCGACCTGATTACTAATCTTCCCACCCTGTCATAGGATGTTCGGAAGAAGGTATTTCCCTACTTTGAGCCATTCACCTCTATCCAAGTCACATGGCTAATACTGATGGAATACTCGATGCATCAACACTATTCATTATGCAAGGGCCAATCTCCTCATCTTATCACATGATGTCCGAGAGAAGATGTTTCCCTGTCTCTGGGCCATCCACCCCTAACCAAGTCACATGGTTATTACTGAGTGAATGTCGACCCAATGCTGCAAACATCAACATATCATCCATTGTATCTACTCCATCTGTCACAGAAGCCATCATGTTGTCCTGAATCCAACTTCCTCTGACAATCATCAATCCTAGAATACTATCTGAAGTATGTACAAAATATTCAACCATGAGATATCTTTCCCATTTATCACAAGGTCTTGAGATTGCTCCCATTGTCACAGAAGCAATTCTTCCTGCCACATATGTATATTCTGAGTCATGACACTTTCCCTAACTTAATGATATTATCATATTTAACATTAAAAAAAGTTGAATCAAATATTTTGGGCTCCCATACCAGGGAAAATGGCCCAACTTACAAAAATGATAACCTAAAATAAAGTAAAAATAAGAAATATGTTGGGCTGCCGTACCAAGGAAAATTGACCGACTTAAAAAAAATCAAAAGAAATATTATTTTTTCATTTCGTTAAGTTTTGACTTTTTCTATGTGGGTTCCTCATCAACATAGGTTGTTGATGCATGTTGCTGCCCTTTCTTTCTCTGAGGACAATCTGAAGCATAGTGAACAAACTTGTCACACCTATAACACTGGGTGTGTGAAATATCCTTCTTCTTCCTTGGTCCTTGATCTGGAGTTGAGGTTGGTCTTACATCTGATTTTTTCCTCTCAAACCTTCTTCCCTTTCCTTTCTTTGCATGAGCAATAAGAGATTGATTTTCTGCATCATACGGTTGTTGCAAACTGTTTATGGACAATATTCTAGTTTCTTCCTATACACAATCTTCCCATAACCTATGAAATTTGGGCAATTTCTTCCATGCAAAAATCCCTTGAATAAATGGTTCCTAGGAAGAGGGAAGGCCATTAAGAGATTGTAACAAGTTATTTATCATCAATTGGATCATCGATGGTTGCAAGCTGATCTCTCAACTGGGAGACCCTCATAAGATAAGAGGTGATTGTATTTGTTTTGGTCATACCAATATTATGGAGTTGATTTCTCAAGGCTAACTGCCTGCTAATGTTTTTTCTCTCGAACAATCGCACCAAGGAATCAAACATCTTCTTAGTTGTCCCTAATCGATCAATGTGAGGAATCAAATGATCTTTCACAAATTCTACCAATATCCTTTTGGATTTTCCTTCATTATTCTTATACCTGGCTTTTCCTAATTCATCTTCTGAATCTGGGATATCATCCTTCAAATGGTTTTCTAACTCATTTTATTCCGTGATGAAAAGTATCCTGGCCTTCCAGGAATTGAAGTTAGTTGATCCATCGGGCCTATCCTCAACTCTTAGACTGGTAGACAGTTTTGATGTAGAAAACCGTAAAGCCCTGGAAAAAAAAAGAATTCTCAAAATAACAAATTCCTCAAAAGTTCAACACTAGGGTTTGAGGAGGCTCACGAGGTCAAGGCGAGTTTCCTTATATACTTTTCTTCTCAAGGTTTGTACTAGAAATCCCCGACGACTTGTACTTGCTGGTGTTTTCTGTTGTACTGTGCTAAATCAGATCTGTCTTCAACCTTCAAGCTTTGATATGATGTTGATTTTCTTAAATTTTTAGTACCAATTTTCAATAATATACTGAAAATATAAATAGGATCTAGAAGATAGATAGACAAGCACAATAAGACAAAAGATTTATCCTAGGAAAACCCTTTCATGAGAAAAACCCAACCAACTTTTCTATAGAGATATCTTTTCAATACAACCATGAACCAACCCTAAACACAAGGGCATAAACAACAATGAAGAAACCCTAATAAAGAGAGTAAATAATAGAAAAACCCTTATAAATGAATTTAGAAACCCTAGCGAGGGTAGAGTAACTTCAGCCTTCTTCTAGCAAGCTAACAAGAGACAAGATAAACTCAAATGAGAGATAAGATATGCTTCATTTGAACTTCAGTATCCCCAACTATAAACTGCACACAAGAGAGAGACTAGGTCGAATTGTTGTGTGCTCAAATGTCTAGCACTTTCACTTTATTTATAGTGCTTTCAAGCTACCCTTTTTCTACTTTGATTGGGGCTGACTTCTTTATCCACTTTTGTTGGAGACAACTTGTCTATTTTCCTTCAATAATTTTATTTTGTTTCTTTCTTCCAGGGTATTCTTCAACTGTTCAATGGTTTTCTTCTTCGAATTCTTGGAGTCTTCCTCATCTCTAGGAAATTTGTCCATGATGTTTCTCCTCCTCTAGTAGTCCCAATCACACCTAGCTACTTCACATGGCATGTTTTCATGTTGCTGCCCTAGGAGAAAACATCAATAACAAACTCATAGAACAATATCTCAATTATGATAATTTTTCTCCCCCCTCTTCCTCTTTGAAGATGAAAATGCTTATGTTGCACTTGTTATCCTTTCAAAACCTCCCTTCGAATTTGATGGCTAACTTGATAGTGCAACTCCTTCCCTTCAACATTGCATTGCAACTCCTTGATGACATTTTGCAAGAATCTAGTCTTTCTAATCCTCCATATCACCATTCAATGCAAGAGAATAGCATACTTAAATTTTCAAGAAAAAAATAGATATCTAACTTGCATGGCTAGTCTTAGGCTCAATCCTACTCTAATACCATATTACAAAAGCTAGATAGCACAAGAGAGAAATACACACCATAACAAAATATGATATTATGAAGAATTGGTGCAATTATTACATAGGAGTTCACCTCCTTATATATGGTTACTCATGGATCAAAACACTTTCATTTATGAATGTGGGATAGATTTTCTTTATACAAAAAGATAACTAAGTCATAAAAGTGACTTTTACTACAACATGTGAGATTTATCTCTTTACACTTTAAGCCCTTGGTCTTGAACTTGCATCTTCTATTGTCATCATTTGAAAAAAAACAATATGTATGCCACTAAAATGGAATTGAAGCATAAAACATGAAGAATTTAAAGGGTACCAAACAATGCCATCGAAGGAATGTGTTAGTAAATGCAGTGTAAAAATACATTGACGTCCTTTGTTTCAAAATACAAAGAAAGAGTTGTACAAGTCCAAGAAAGACAAATTTGACCTTCTACACCACTACCCATGTGAGAAAATTATGGAGTAGACAAGTCCCAACATAAATATATGTAAGAGGTGTCATTGATTTTGGCCTACAAAATCCTTTGCATTAGATCTTTTAAGGGATAATGAGGATCACTAACTTAATAAGCCCTTTGCAAAAACAACTAAATCCATGAACTATGTCCAAAAACCTTGATAGTGCATCTAACCCGTGGAGCCCAAAACAAGAAAATCCCCTATATAAACAAAGGACTTCATTTGCATATTGAACTTCCAACAAAACATATGTCAATTCAAGTTTCAAACACACATGATAAATTTTGGAGTAGACAAAGCTATGAAATGTGATTGTATAAACACCCCCAAAAAAAGATACATTCATTTAGTATTCATAAACTAGGTCAAACTTTATAATAGATTTCATTGATTATTATGAAACCAAATAATATAGCATCAATTTATTGCTATGTCCACAAATGTTGAGCCCAAAAAAGCAAAGAAGATGTAAACACAATTTAGCGACAAAGATAAAGTTTGAAATCAAACTTCAAGAACACATCGAAGAAAACCACATTTAAACACATAATTACAAGAAAAATAACATAGAATTAAAAATATACTCATAAAAAAATAAACAAAAACAATACCAACAATTTCACACACAATTTGGGACTTCAACACCCAATCTTCCCTCATCTCTTCTCCTATGGCATTGTATGCTAGTCGTCTCAACTTTCATGGCTTGAATTCCTTAACTTAAGTAGCCAAGACTAACCCATTGGAGATTTATGTTCCTTCTTATAAAGACCAACTCACATATGCCAGACCAATAACTATCAATCCACTAATAACCACCGGCTACAATCTCAATATGTTTACTACATCAACAAATCATGGGCTAAATGACATTGACTCAAGCATTTAGTGGAATACATTGAACACCAGATCAAGGATTCCCCTCCCACTTATTCATGAATTATTACCCAATTTTGATGTCGACCATCAAATGATGGGATAAATGACATTGATTCAAGCATTCAATGGGATACATTGAATACTAAATCAAGGATTCCCCTCCCACTTATTCATGAATTTCTACCGAATTTTGATGTCAACCATCATCATACAATAGGAAAATCCAAATTCAATATTAGAAGAGCCAAAGAATTAGTGCGTTTGATGATGGAAAAAAATACAAGTCGATAAAACATCAAAAGTATTATTTCAAACCATTGGGAACAATTCTAACTATTTGGGCAACTAATATATCGACCCAATATTTTATAAATCATGTAACGAGCATAAAAATTTATCATAGATAGTTATCATAGAAACCGTTATTGCATTTAAAACCATGTGGCCAAGAATTGAACAAAACCACATTTCAAGCACATGGCCACACAACAAATAATGCATTATTATATGCCTAGCCACCCACTCCCCTCCCCCAATAAAAGAAACCACCAAGGAACCATCAATGCCATTTTATATATGCAACTACACTTTTCATATAACATTTGAAACAAGATACGATAGTAAAGATACTGATCATAATCTCCATGGGCCAATTATTTAACTCCTACGTTCATCAGTTGTGGATGCCATTGCAAAGTACAACTTTCCTAAATTACTAACAAACATTTTCCATATGGCATTGAGCATAAATTCAAAAAGGATAACAACCAAAGTAGGGATTGAAATATTTCAAACCTTCTTGGACTTAGATGATTGTTATAGGTCAAATCTGCACTTCTCCGTCTGTGATCACCTTTAGCTGTTGATCACACAAAAGGACAACTTGGATTGAAGAGCAAGATTGCCCTAGATGATGCATGGACTTGGTTTACCCCTCAACAGTTGACAAAACCCTGTTTTTACCTTCATTTTGACATGTGCGCTACTCCATAAGCATCAAACCAGCACACATAAGGAAGTGTGCCCTACTCTACAGGCATAAGAGGGGCACACACCAGCTAGTATGCCCTACTTTACCTCTTGCATAGTAGCGCACACCTCAAAAAATCTTGCAAACGCTGGTTGTAAAGCACTGAAGTTGAATATTGTGCGCTACTCTACTGTGAAAAACTCGCGCACATCTTAAAATGTAATAAAAAATATATTAATTTGACGAATTGGGATTAGTTGAAGTTGGTTTGCAATTTCCCCAACTTCCCAATCAAACTACCTCTCGATCCAAACTGCCTACCTTGTCCCATAAATACAAGGGGGATAGATGAGAGAGGGGAGTAGAAACTATGCATTAAGGGTTGTTATGCTGGAGGAATTTCAAATTTAGTGTGAAGAGCAGGAGCCCAGGATCCGGTTGCACAAGCACTCTGAATGAATAGGTATAATTGTACTGATTATTTGCTTTTGACAATAAAGGTTTAAATACCCTTCCTATCCCAATCAAATGTCTAATGGATTGCATATTTGTTTGGATTAAATGCTTGATTGTATTTGATGTTTAAATTGCATTTCAATTTCATCAATGTTATATCAGTCAAGATACACTGAGGAAGGTATCTTTTGTATTGCAAGTTCGTCAAGCGGAAGATCAAATGGAGGATCGATCGAAGGAGCAAGCGAAAGCTAGGATCGAACGTCGTTAATAAGGTATGCCTTCAAGAACCTTGATCTATTTCCTTTTGTAGAAGCCTATGCGATATGATCAATGTATTTACCTGTCACCCCAGAAGTTGGTAGTGTCCTTCTCCTCGCTATAGGGTAGAAATCCTGAACAACAGACTGGCGACTCCGCTGGGGACCGGTTGTTTTCTCCTTTAGGAGACCTAGATAGTTTTCCTTCCAGTACTTTTTGGTCTTTTTGATCCTTTGAGAGGCCCTATAGGTCACTGTTACCTGTTTCTGCTTGCTTTACTCATCTCAGTATGATATAGCAAAGCATGTTTTTGACCTCCTCTAACATGTGCGCTAATCTTCCTTATACACAGTAGCGCATACCTGAAGATGAGCGCTACTTTCACTACTGTACAGTAGAGCACATCTCTCAGTGTGCGTTGGTTTATGCACTACACAGTAGGGCATATTCCCGTAACTCTCTATTTGCTATGAGGTTTTGATTTCCACTTGTTTGGTTTGGTTTTCATCCTCTTGCTTTGCCTTCTTAACTGATCCTTGAGGTCTTTATGCCCTTGTGGAGTCTTGTTTGCCTCTCCTAAGTCCCTTAGGTCATCCTTTGCTTGCTTGGGTACATTTGAGGTGTCTTGCTTGTTTTTGACTCTTTTTGAAGACCGCATATTGTTCCTTGTTGGACATAGCTACATGTTAGTACCCTAGTTGCTTGTTGTAGGTATACAAACCTTTGTTTACAACATTTGTTGTTTGTGGCAACACTAGTACACTTCGACGGTGTCTTGTCCTTTGATTTAGGGTTTGACCCCAATTTGGAGTCCTTAGGGTGTTTTCAAATTTTTTTTGAGTCCAGACACTTCCTAATTGCTTTGTCATTTTCAGTTCAAGTAAGTTGAAGTATTTTAGTTTGCTTCCATTCGAGTCCTTGTGATTGTAAGGTCATCTTCGGTCCACTTGCCTACCTTTTGCTTGGCTTAGTTCTTTCTTAGGGTTTTTGGTGCTTTGGAGCAACCTTGGAGGTTTTCCTTTCCATTACAAGCGTCTTTTATCCCTGTTTTCTTTTCACTTTGTTTCCAAGCCCAAAGTTTTTCCTTTGAAAAACTTTGTAGGATCAAGTCATCGATTTGATTATTGTGAGCTTTAGAGTTGTTTTTCCTTACTCGCATTTTCTCTTTTAGGTCTGTCTTACTTCCATTTTCGAGTTCTTTTTCTTTTACATATATCAGAAAAAGCAAAAATGAGTTTGGTAGTTTAAAGTAGTAAGGCTTATGATCATTTTGAAGTAGCATAGTTTACTTTGTTTTGAATTCGAAAAGAAAATAAAAAAAGAGAGACTTGTTTTAGGTTTGCTTAGTTTTCATTTCGGAAAGAGCATAAACGGAAAAAGAAAAAGAGTCTTTTGTTGTTTTGAAAGTTGTTTCATTTACGCACGTTACTTTTTGTCACAACCACGCCACACAATGCACTACCCTGTTGAGTATAAAGTAGCCTTAAAAAGAAATTATTAATAAAATTTATTAACAACATTTTCTTTTTAGGAATACACGACATCAACTAGCTTAGGCTAGAGTTTCGAGCTTAAATCACCTTAAACTGCTTGAAACTGGCTTCATTACACAACAATCGTAGTATGAGTTTCAGTTAGGTAAACCCATCTATATCAAATAGTCCTGGGATGCTCTACTCAAACCAAAGTTAAGCACGAGGCCATGGGAAACTGGAATTGTTGAGGATATCCCCTCACTTTCCTTTTGACCATAAACCAGAGTCGATTTGTGTACGGGGGTCCTTTCAGACTTCGGGCTTTTCTACCCTGCCCATGCGTTTTGACTAGGCTGACGACTGTCCCCCCAGGTTATTTCGTATTTATGGTAGCCTTAGTATCAGACCTTTAGGATCTTACATAGGTAGAGTGGGCAGTTATTCCCACTTCACCTCAGACAGACGTGGAAGGTAACCCATCTGGCAGTAATCCCGGGGAAGCGGTTTTGTGATTCAAGCGCTTGCACCCAGTGGAACTCCGGAGGACGCCACGTAACTGACCGTCAGTATTCTGTTAGTCTATTATGGGCCCTAATTATCCCAGACTTGCTTCCGAGAGTATTTGCCATCTGTTTGATTGGTTTGATTACATAGGAACCTTTTATAGTGGTATGCTGTTTGATCCTTAGTCTTAGAGGCCACTAGGTTTTTTACTTAGTTTATTTTTATATAATTGTGGAATACCAACAGCTTCGTAGGTCTCGGAGGTTGCAAAACCTTCCCCCACTCATTGTGGAGCCACTACCGCCACCGCGATGATGGAGAACAGACTCCAGTGGTTTTTTCGAACTTACTAGTGAAATAGAGGTTCCTGGTGAACCACAACCCAGAATCCCAGATCGACAAGTTCTTAATACTATCGAGGTTGAGGACATCACTTCTAGTGAGTTCAACACTCATTTCAACACTCCTCTTACTGGACCTAACGATTTGCTTCTGGTACCTGTAGGTTTTCAGCAACCTGAGTATAGTGCATATCTTTTCACACCTGGTCATATTATGACTAACCCAGGAGATGAGCAGGGAGTTCCACAGACTCCCACAACGGGTATGAATACGAGGATTGTTAATCCTTCTTTCACCAACACTGCTACACCGAGTTCGTCGCAGATGGATTCTGCTTCAACTCCGTCCTTTAGTTTTAACGCTGGTAATTTAGGCATGCCAAGCTCAGCAGCTTTGACATCTACCTCAGTTTCCACCCCTACTTTTGGACCCAACAATGCAGTGAATTTCACTCCACCTCCTGCGACTCAATCGTCATACCATATACCTAGCACTTGGATTTCCACACCCAATGTTGGGCCAAATCCCTCTGCAACTATGCCTGTTAAGATTACCATGATTGCACCGCCCACCTCGACTACCACTAGTTTTAACACCTTTGCAGGTTACAATATGAATCAAAGTAATATACCTACAGGAAAAATCCCCTTTTCTTTGTTTTCTGGAGGAGGGGGTAATATCATTAACCAACAATATGGCGGGGCTAACACGCAGCGATAGTGGACAAATGCATAGGGTGCCAACCCACTTTCATTTGGGTGGGGGAATTTCAACAACACTTTCACAAAACAACAAATGGCGGGGGGCAACCCCTACCAGCAAATGGTCGGGGGAAACCCTAACCAGTAGTTTATGGGTCAAACTATGGGAGGTTCCCCCTTCATGACTCCAGCTTATCAAATGCCATCTTATAGAACTCGTTTACCATTTCTGGCAACTCTGAATTTGCTAGATCTTTCCAAGTTAATGAACGATCCGGTGTGCCATAACGTTACGTGGCCACCAGTTCCCACTAAGCTACCTTCGGACATTCCAAAATTCGAAGGTAAAACTGGTGAAGATCCTAGTGATCATGTCACAACTTTTCATCTCTGGTGTTCTTCGAATTCGTTGAACGAAGATTCCGTTAGGTTGAGACTTTTTCAAAGAACCTTGACCGGTGCTGCAACCAAATGGTACATTGAGTTACCTACAACCACCTTTTTTAACTTTCGGGATCTCGCGACAGTCTTCCTGAACCACTTCCAGCTTCCTGTTCAGTACGATGCCGAGACAGATCTTTTGTCTGCCTTTAGACAAAACAAAGCCACCCATTTATTTGATCATATTCAGGAGTGGCGAAGACGGAAGAGGCTCATTAAGGCCAATATCCCCCCAGAGTTCTTATTAGAGTGGTATCTGAAATCACTCATTCCTTATGTTTCTAAGGAAGTAGCTACTTCTGGGGTGTCATCGGAAGAAGATGCCATTTTAAGGACCCAACAACTAGACTTGGTTTATGCTCAGTCCGGGCTCCTTTACGAGATTATACCTAACGCATCGCGATCAAACACTGATCTAGGTAGACCAAAACCTGGACCACATGCTGATGGCATTGTAGGTTCAGTTGAATCTGTAGCTTTAGAAGCATTGACTAAACAGGTTCATGTCTTATCGGTCAAACAATCGACTGCAGAAGTGACTTCTGTCACAACCTCTCCTTCTACTACTGAATCTGTACAGCAGGTTCAAACTAATCAAAAGGGTCCTCGGCAACCCAACAACAAAAAGAAGGGAAAGAAAGGAGAGGGGAACCAACAAAATCCCAAAAACAAAGAAAATGCCGAGGAGGATAATAGAGAAAAGAAGAAGGTTAAGTTCCGTTGCAAGCTTTGCAAGCAGGACCACCTCACTCACCAATGCCCTCTAATCAAAGAAGCCCAGAAACTGCTTCAAGAAAAGAAACCTGTCGTCCTTAAAGATCCATTTCCCAAAGGGCAGGGCTCAGCTTCTGGCACCTCCAATGCTGGGGAAACCACCCATGCTTCAGTTGATCAAACTTTTATTAATATGGTTAACTCGAATGCTCTTTTACGAACGCGGGAAAGAAATTATACCCTGGATCCGCAGAATAAGGATATTCCTAAATCTTCCACTCCTCTCCACATACCTGTGGATTCATTTCCCAAGATCCCGAAAGGTGTCTTGAAACGGGCTTCGCACAATCCCAATGCACGGGCTACTTCCAACTACAATGTGGTTGAAGATCTATCCCAGACCCCTTGTGCCATGTCCTCCTTAGAAGTTTTGCAAAGTTGTCCATTACAATGAAATGCACTTCTGGCAGCGATTGGAAGTATGGAATCATCCAACATGACTGCGCGTTTTGATATGTCTGATTTCAAGTACCGGTTGCCATACCACGTTGCTCTTCAGATAGAGGTAGTTCATGGTCCTATGACCATTGGACGAGCTGTCGTAGATGAGGGCGCGTCTACGTGCGTAATGTCAATTTCTTGTTGGAAAGCTTGGGTTCACCCGAGTTAGCCCCCTCTCACACACTGCTTACTGCATTTGATGGCAGAACCTTCCGTCCACGTGGAGTCTTACCATCATTTGACGTTACACTTGCCGGTAAGATAGTTGTTGTAGATATTGAAGTTCTGGATGCTTGGCTTGAACCTTCCGTCCACGTGGAGTCTTACCATCATTTGACGTTACACTTGCCGGTAAGATAGTTGTTGTAGATATTGAAGTTCTGGACGCTTCGCTTGATTACAATATGTTGTGAGGCAGGAGCTGGACATATGCCATGCGAGCTATTCCATCAGCAGTTTTTCGAGTTGTAATGTTCCCTCACGAAGGCAAGATCGTCACGGTCGATCAACTTTCGTTCTCTCGGCGAAACAACCAGACTTCATCGGAATCCACAATTCCTTTAGTTGATCAATCTGCCCAGCAAGCGAGAGTTTAGGAGCAGGGCTTTATGGGTCATTAATGGGCACTTTTGACCTACCCGCTCCCATTCTTTTCATGCGTTCTGATGAAGGTACATCTACTGAAACTTTCACTATCGGTTTAAGGAATGATCCATGGATCCTTCCTATGGTATCAGAACCATCAGTGCCTTTATCCGTTGTAGAAGTAGCATACTTGGAAGCATAGCATGCTGCAACAGAACATATCGTGACTCTGCCAGTCTCTGCTGAGTCAGATATGGACTATGCTCCTGCATGGTCAATAGACTATACCCACTCTTTTGATTTTTTAGACACGGTGTTTCCTTCTGATGAAGCCATTTTGGAAGCCATGATGGGCCTGTACCATCCTTGGGAACACATGCACCACAGGTCTTACCTGCTTCCAAATCTAGACAGGATAGAGAGAGGAGAGTTTTCTATGAGACCTGGTGGGAATGTTGATTTTTCCTCTGTCCCTTCCACTTCAAGTTTTGTTTACTCTGAAGTGAATATGGCTAATATATTGAGAACCATCCTGATCAACATTTCCACCAAACCCGGGGTCATGGAAAACATTTTTATTGGAGCAGATTGTTCTCTAGAGGAGATCGCTCTGTATACCAAAATTTTTAAAGAATTTTGCGATATTTTTGCCTGGTCTTATGAGGAGATGCCAGGCATTGATCCTTCCATTGTTGAGCATGTCATCACAACGTATCCTAATGTGAAACCTGTGAGACAAAAGCTTCGTCTAGTGAATCCTCGAAAAGTGGCTGTCATTAAGGCGGAGGTTGAAAAATTGCTTAAAGCTGGATTTATCTATCTGATCAACATGACGGAATGGGTTTCGAATCCTGTTCTAGTTGATAAAAAGCAAGGTACCATTAGAGTCTATACTGACTTCTGGGATATGAACAAAGCTTGTTCGAAAGATAACTATCCCACACCATTTATTGACCAGATCATAGATGTGTGCGCGGGACATGAGATGTTTTCTTTCATGGATGGATTTTCGGGATATAATCAAATTCAAATAAGACCCGAAGATCAACATAAAAAAGATTTTATTTGCCCGTGTGGAACCTTTGCCTATCGGAAGATGTCGTTTGGCTTAAAGAATGCTAGATCTACTTTCCAGCGAGCAATGAATTTCACTTTTCACGATATCAAGCACATAGTTGAACCCTACTTAGATGACCTCCCGACGCGATCTCGCAAGAGACGAGATCATCCAGCTCATTTGAGACTTTTGTTTGAATGGTTCAGACAATACAAGATTCAATTGAATCCCAATAAGTGTGTATTCTGCATCGAGTTTGGATGATTACTAGGTTTCCTTGTATCCAGTCGTGGCATAATGGTCGACCCGTTAAAAGTTGAGGCGATTGTAAATCTGCCTCCTCCTCGCACCTTGAGACAACTCCAAAGTTTGCAAGGCATGTCTAAATTCCTACGACGTTTTATCATAAACTATGCTAAAATTACAAAAGGTTTCATGAGACTGCTTAAACAAGATACCTACTTCTTATGGGATGAGGCTGCTCAAGCATCGTTTGAGGCCTTAAAAAAGGCATTACTGTCAGCCCCCTTGTTAAGCCCGCCTGATTATACAAAGGAATTCCTCTTATATCTCACGGCGTTCGTATACACAATTAGCATAGTACTAGTTTAGGAGGATGACACACTCCAAGAGCATGTCGTTTATTATCTCTCGCATGCATTGATAGCTCCTGAGATTAAGTATTCACACATTGGGAAGTTAGCACTAGCTACGGTCTATGTGGTATAGAGGCTTCGTCACTACATCCTTTTACGAACCACTACTGTGATTGCAGAGGTCAATCCTTTTCAATATGTTTTCACTCGACGCATCATCGGTGGAAAATACAATAAATGGATTGTAATCCTACAGGAGTTTGACTTGGTTTTTTCAGTCTGCCAAGTCAAAGAAATCACTAGTGTTCGCTGAATTAATTTCAGAATTTCCGAGTGACTTAGTGCATATTGAGGAAGAGTCATCATTCCCGGATGAACATATCTTCCTTATTGCCTCCTCTGACCCATGGTATGGGGATATTTTAGTATATCTACAGACTTTGAGGTATCCTACCACTTTTTCTAGAGAAGAACGACGCAAATTGAAAAGTCATGCGAAAAACTATCTCATTATTTCTGATACTTTGTACAGGCGTGGGATAGACTCCATCTTACAACGTTGTTTGACTTTAGAAGCAATAGAATCAGTATTAAATGATGCTCACAGTGTAGCTTGTGGGGGTCATCTTTCTGGGTTGGCAACAACTCAGAAAATACTGCGTGCCGGGTATTTTTGGCCTACAATCTTTAAAGATTGTGTGGAAGCTGTGAAACACTGCCGTCTGTGTCATTTTTTCACTAGAAAAATGAGAGCACATCTAGCGCCTCTTCATCTTGTGATCACAACACGTCCCTTCACAAAATGGGGGGTTGATTATATGACTTGTAATCCATTTTCGGCTGGAGGCCTTCGGTATATCATCATTGCCGTCGACTACTTCACCAAGTGGGTCGAGGCAATGCCTACTGTTAAAGAGGATGGAGAAACCGTCGCTTATTTCGTATTAAATTAGATTATCGCAAGGTTCTGCATACCCAATGTGATCATGACTGATCACGGTCGTCATTTTCAGAACAACATGATGACCGAGCTATATACCATGCTAGGTTTTCATCAGGAGCATTCGTCTTCATTCTATCCACAGGAAAATGGTCAGGTCGAAGCGGTTAACAAAACTTTAAAGACAATTCTGCAAAGAACCGTTAATGTCAGTCGAAATAACTGGCACATCATGCTGTACCCTGCCCTTTGGGCTTATCGAGCAAATGTGAAGACTACTACCGGGTTCTCTCCCTTTCAACTTGTGCATGGGATAGAAGCAGTCGTTCCGATTGAATGCGAGATCCCCTCATTAAAGTTGGTTGTCCAACTGTTACTAGAAACTTCAGTACTAGAAGAACATTTGCTACATTTAGAGCATCTAGATGAGCAGCGCCGCGAAGCGCTCACAGCAAACGAGATCCATAAGAAACGAGTCAAAGGACAGTACGATAAGTCTGTCATACCTAGGGTTTTTCTCAAAGGAGACCTTGTTCTACTTTGGGATCAGGACAAGGAACCTTTACGGGATGGAAAGTTCAAGTCCATATGGCTCGGTCCCTACATAATCTCGAAGGTACTGAAGAAAGGTACTTATGAGCTAACAGACTACGAGGGTAATAAGCTTCCCTAGCCTAGAAATGGCCTCTACTTGAAGAAGTACTATGCTTAGGCATTTGTGCTTTTTCATGTATTATAGTTGTACATTTTGTAGAACTATTTTTTGCTTGCGATCATTAGTTGACCTTATGTGTGTTTTCTCGCTTCGTGTTTCAGATGTCGACTGAACACTTTTTAGGATTTGCTGTTGGCGCTAGTCGCCACACCTGACAATTGGCTTCAGTAGCTTGGGTCATTTACTCACTGACTGGCCAACTGGTTTCTTCGGGGGGGTTTTTTTGGGTCCCACAACGAATAATGTAGCTAAGTACAGTGCGGTCATAGAACTTCTCTGGGATGCTCTTGTCCAGGGCATTTCACATTTGGAGGTAAGAATTGATTCACAACTAGTTGTATTTCAGTTGACGAGTGTTTATCAGATTAGAGATCATGTTTTTCTACTACAGTTTTTGCGAGTTAAATTATTGGAAAGACAGTTTGATTCCATCATATATCAACATATTCCAAGAAATTTGAATGCATAAGCTGATTCATTGGAAAATTATGTTTTAGATTGGCATTTGTATCATACACTTTCATAAATAAACATTACACATAAAGTTAAACACACACATGTAAATATAAGCCGATACTGTATCAAAAAATAGTATGAGTTTGAAACATAAGTCTATCACAGAGTCATGTCATAAGTTACAAAATTAGGCTCGATGGCCTAAAAAATATACATAAAATATCCTTCTCCTATGGAGAAGGTGGGGCCTCATCAGCATCCACTACCTCTCGGTAACATATGACCAGCCTATCTACCTTCCGCAACAATCTAATCCAGGCTTGGGGCACACCAACTACATCCTCCTGCATATCAATGGGAATCCGCTCAATGCGATATGTGGGAATGTCATGAGTTCACTGACTCATCTTCCTCTTTATAGCCCCTAGCGTAGCATCAGCTGCACCCACAACAATTGGCCTCATGAAAGTAGTAGGATGTCCCTCGGGATGAACTGGTCCAACATCTGCATATGACACTTTGTTTTAGTTCTTCAAACTCATCATAAAAATTATATACTTTAAAAAGTGAAAAAAATAAATAATTTTCAAAACATAAACATACCTATATCTCCCCAGGCACCACCTGGAGGAAGTACCAGCTTTGGATCATGACGGAAGTCTAAAATAGCATACGAAAACTGCTCAAACGCTGGCACCTGTCTCTCCCACCATCCCCAGAAATCATCGGTGTGATAGAAAATGTAGATTTCACCACCACCCTGGCAGAGAAAAATGTCACCCCAACGGCCCAATCTTGGCTCACAAGGAACGACTGGGGGCAAAGGCAAGCCCAAGCTAAGAGCAGGTACCCTCTCGAAGAAGAAGGTACAAAGGATGCTGCCATATCCAATGTTCTTCATTCTCCTGGTCTTACACCCCGAGAGTTGAAGTGTGGAGAACCTGCAACAATTAATTAATAAGAATATGAGAAATAGCAGAAATGACAGAACTTAGAATCACTTTTATTGATCACCGACCACTTCGAGGGGCCAACCTCCTTTGAGCAAGCTCAATACAAATAACTTCACGGTGCCTTCATAGGCCTCAACACACACTTATAAACTAAGTCTAGGCTCCAATACTATGGGTCAAAACCATGGGCCAATACAACTATGGATCAACAATACTATGGGCGACTTACAAAGCATATGCGCCAAACAACAATAACACAAACTATGGATCAACAAATACTACAGGATGACTTACAAAGCATATGCGTCCAACAACAATACACTAATAAAGTAAAGACATGGGTTCCTAACATCCCCTCCCCCTTAGAAAAAGCTTTGTCCTCAAAGCTTGAGATGTGGAAATTGATGCAGAATCTGAAGGAGTGGTTCCCCTGTAGCATTCTCGGGTTGCTTGCCGGGCCACTGACGCCTTTTGAGTTTCAGGGAGGATTGCGTGGAAGGTTGTAGCCGAAGAATAACCATATCAATTGCGTGAAAATTGTGCTCAAAACGGTGTTGATTAGCTTGTTGTTTCAGTCAAATTCTTGCCATGTGAAGATTGTCTTGCAGAATAAGAAGAATCTGATCACGGTTTCGAAGAATCGAGTCAATTGCCTGAACTGGGGAGCTGCTGAAGGTGTATGGAAGAATAACTGGCGGTGCTTGTCCAAAGACTGCTTCATATGGTGTCCTTTTATATGTGGTAATGTACCACTGGAGTGCTTCTAGGAAATCCATAGAAATAGTTGTCCAAATCTGTGTAGGGATGGGCAAGGGTTCGAGCAGTCCCGAAAGGAGTGTCGTTTCACCCTTGTTGACCTAGAAAGTATCACATTCAACCACCATTTGTTGAATTGTCATTTTAAGTCCCTGCCAAAAGAAGTTACATTTTTCCTGGTCATACGTTTGGAGGAACCCAGAGTGCCCTTCTGATGAAGAAGCATGGAGTTCATATAAGAGATAGCCCCGTTGAACAGATTGCAACCAATTTGGAACATGCAGAGAAATAGCTGTAAGAGAAACTAGGTCATCAAATGTGCGAGAAGGAACATCTGCCACCATATTGTCCTTACCCTTCTGGTAAGTGGTCGCATAGTCATAACCCATGAGTTGGATAACCCATTTCAGGTGTGGTGGGGAGGAGATCCGTTGTTCCAGGAATTTTTCCAAACTCGGGAGATCAGTCTTGATACATAAATAATTCCCCAATAGGGATGGCTGCCACTTCCGTACTGCATGCAAAATAGCCATCATGTCCTACTGAGATGTAGATGCGGCTAAATGCTTACCTGAAAGGTCTTGTGAAGGCGACAAGCCCACTGGTGTAGCAAAGACACCCGCATATCTATCCAAGGAAGTAGTGGAGGCCGTTGGTGGGTGCGTCTGAATGGAATGGAGTTGAGGGATGGCACCATGTGAATTCCTCTTAAGGATCTTTTCCAGGAGATGTGAACTGATGATGCAGAGAGACCATGGTTGTAAGCCCGTAAATTTTTGTTGTGTCCCATTGATGGAAAACTGCATCCAAAGTTCAGCAAAATCCCATAAGATGGGGCCAAGTGTGTGTAACCATTGAACGCACAAAACCACATCACATCCACCTAAAGACAAGGCAAACATGTCAGAGCGCAGGTTATAATATTCCAGAGAGATACGCACATTGTGACACTTTCCCTTGCAACGTAAAGTGCCCCCATTAGAAACCATGACTTCAAAGTTGGAGCAAGGATGGATAAAAAAATCAGCCTGTTTGGCGATCCGAGAGTCAATGAAGTTATGTGTGCTTCCAGAATCAATGAGTATTGTAAGAGGAAGCTTCTTGAAGTAACCCCTGACCCGCATTGTTTGGGGGGTGGTGACGCCGGATAAATCATTGAGAAATATCTTTGGTTGGTCGTCCTGAGATGGGGGGTCATTAGGCAACTCTTGAATGTCGACCTGATCATCCATTGTATCTAGAGCTTTTTCACCAATTTTAGAGGCAGGCGAAGAATCCATATCCAAGAGATAGAGCTTTTGCTGAACACATTTATGTCCCCGAGTGAATTTCTCATCACAATTATAACATAGCCCTTTTTCTCTGCGTGCCTGCATCTCTGTTTCAGACAAATGCTTGATAGGAGTTGTTCGAGGAGCTGGTGGAATGGGAGGTTGTTGAGAACCCATATTTTGGAAGGGAACAAAAGAGGGTTTGGAGCGTTGTTGGGATACAAGCTTGTCTTCTGCCAACTTAGCCAACCCTAGGAATTCCATCATTGTGTTGGGACAGAACATTTTAACCTCTGACAGGATTTCATCCTTAAGACCACTGATAAAACAACTCTTGTAGAATTCATCAGACAATCCTTCTGTGTGATTGACTAGTTTCTCAAATTCTGTTTGATACTCTCTCACAGTGCCACTTTGACGAAGTTTAGTGAGTGCTCCAGTGAAGTCATCAAAAGTATTAGGAGCAAATCGTTGCAAAATGAGTTGGAAAAAATCTATCCATTTTAGTTCATCATGATCCTTGATGTACCAATGGTACCATTGAAGGGCTTCTTGTTCCAAATGAAAGGATGCAAGTGGAACTTTTTGGACATCAAAAGTATTATGCAGATTGAAATACTCATCTGCACGATAGATCCATCCAGTCAGATCAGTACCGTTGAAACGAGGAAATTCAAGCTTCAAACCACGGAAATTGCTGGAAGAAGAGAACCCATTGGCTACAGAAGATTCTTGCTATCAATTATTGTTCATGGCTGAATGTTGAAGAAGGAGGCTGAGAAATTTTTCATCCAGATCTTGGAGTTTGGTTTGGATGGCTGCAAGTGTGTCCTCCATGGTTTTTGCTCCTGCGCGGGTGACAACCATAACCAGGAGTTTTTTTTGGGGGGGGAGGGGGGGGGGGATGGATAGAAAAACACAAACAAAAGCTGTTTTAGTAAAGGAAAATTTGGATTTGGGAAAAACTCAGAGGGGTAATTAGGGTTTGAGTAGGTTTTGTACACTTTCTGATGGACAGGGAAGCAAAAAATGGGGATTTCAGAAGCGGGGTGAAAGAATGAGAAAATTTGGCAGAGGAAAAAATAAGCAGAATTAGGAAAGGAACTTGGTGGTAAAATTTAAAGGCGATTGGGTGAAATCCGAAAAAGTTATGGCAAACCCTAAAAATAGACAAATGTGAGATTTCGAGCTTTGGGAAGTGGAATTTGGGATAGGGTCCTCAGGAATGAAATATGCAGAATGGGATTACCGGGGTGTCAGGGAAGTTTCAAGGGAAACAGAGTGAAAACAAGGGAGATATGACCAAAAAACAGAATTTTATACTCATTTTTTTTTCAGAAATGGATCTGCAATGGCGCGGAAGGGATTTGAAAGAGATAGATCTACAACGGCGCGGAAGTGATCGGAAGCAGAGGGATCTGAAGCGGTGCCGACTGGATAGAAAATGACTGGATCTAAAATAGATATGAAACGGTTGGATCTGGAACGGCTTTCAGAATGGATCTGAAACAGCGCAGAAGTGATCGGCAATAGTTCAGCTCAAAACAGATATGGACCCCAGGTATGTTCAGCTTCCTAACAGTTCAGGGGTTTCACTCGGCCACCAATGTTGTCTAACAACTTGCGTATTGTGGCAGTACCCCTCACTCCACGGCTCAGGTAAAATTGATAACCGCTTTGCCACAAACGACAGCTCTTGGTTTACCTCACGGGTGGGAACTAGTCAATCAAGTAGGGGTCGTTGCCCTTTTCGCTGGTAGGTCTTCTCAATGGGCCAGCTACTTTGGGGTTCTTGTGGTACTCCTCACAATGAGTTTTAGGGCTTATGCCCAAGTACTTCCCACAGTTAAGTAGATAGGGATTATTCCCAAATCCAGACTTGCAACAGATGCGAAAAAAAAATTTGGTAGAAATTCCACCCAACGAGCCCAAGAAAGTGCTCGGATACCAGATGTGGAGAACCTGCAACAATTAATTAATAAGAATATGCGAAATAGCAGAAATGACAGAAATGACTGAACTCAAAATCACTTTTATTGATCACAGGCCACTTCGAGGGGGAAACCTCCTTTGAGCAAGCTCAATACAAATAACTTCACGGTGCCTTCATAGGCCTCAACACACACTTATATACTAAGTCTAGGCGCCAATACTATGGGTCAAAACCATGGGCCAATACAACTATGGATCAACAACACTATGGGCGACTTACAAAGCATATGCGCCAAACAACAATAACACAAACTATGGATCAACAAATACTATGGGACGACTTACAAAGCATATGCGTCCAACAACAATACACTAATAAAGTAAAGACATGGGTTCCTAACATGAAGCTTCATGTTTGCTAACAGACTAGTGCACCAGTCATACACATGACCTTGCAAGCATTTGATACCAATATGCATGTAGTGCCTTGAGGCTAAGTGTTGTGTGGCACTCCCTCCCATTCGGTTTAACATACTTACAATAAATTTCAAAGGGAGGCTTTCAATAGTAGAAATAAGAATCTGACTTCCTTATTTTTTCAGTCCCCGCCAAACAGTATGCATTCACATATTCTTGTACGGACATGGAACCCACATTGCATGAGGACCCTTTCAGGTTTACAAGACCTCCCCTCCTAGAGAGTCCTGTAATGAAGTATATGTCATCAATGGTGAGGTCTAGGGTCTCTCCCCGGACATTAAACACATTGACATCTGCATCCCAATACTGAATGAGTCTCTGAAGCAAGCGGTTAAGTGCCCTCATGTTCACGGTTATATAGAATTTCAACAAACCACACCTTCGAAGTGCATGAAGAGTTTCCGGATCTTGCATAGCTACCCTATCCATCTCTTCATGCTCCCTCTCTCTCCAAACAAGCACCATCCTGCCAAAAGAAAGTCAAGTTTTTAGCCCTCGACACTTTTTTAGCCATTTTAAGGGGTGTGCGTTGCTCTTCAAGTAAGACAGTCACATTTGGGCGCTATTTTCCTTGAAGAAGAGTAGCGCACACCTCTAGTATGCCCTACTTTCCTTCTTAGACAGTAGTGCACATGCACCTCACGAGTTGAGCATGGCTCCAAAATGATTTTTAAGCATCAAAATTGATAAATAAAGCATCAAAATGCAAGTTGGGATGAAAATAGCTTACTTGGTGGAGGAAAGAGGTCGAATGGTTGCCCGATTTGATCACTACGAATGGATGAAGATCAAGGGTTTGCTCCAAAAACTTGCCCTACAAATTTCCAAATGTGATATTTGAGTTTTCAAGTTGAAATTACATATATGAATTTGAATTTGATTTTTTTACCCATTTTTGTGAAAAGCCTATAGTTTCAAATTGCATAAAAATGTTCTATTTAATCATTAAATACCTACAAATGTTGGTAGAATGATTTCAACCTATGTCTCTCAAATTTTCACTAGATTTTCGTAGCATCTGATACGAACCATTACACCAAAACCTCGAGGTGTTAGTGAAGGATGCCCACTAGGATCTTAACATCCCACGACGCTCCGCAGTCCAGACTCTGGGCTGGATGTGCGCCCGTACGGTGGTATCCCCTTTGCGCCGTACGAGCCCCGGACGAACACTGCAATGTCGACGTTGCCACCCGCTCTGTGAATTGAACCTGGGTGGAGGCTCTGATACCAAATGATACGAACCGTTACACCAAAACCTTGAGGTGTTAGTGAAGGCCGCCCACTAGGATCTTAACAGCATCGATCTATTATGACTTAATTTCTTTACTGACAGATCATTTTCAGTACTTTATGGTTGAAATTTTATGTCATTGAAGATTTTTTGTCATTAATACTAACTTGGTAATTGAGATCCTAATCTTTAGCAGGTCATGAGTCGTGATCCTAAAAGCTATCATTTAAGTCATTTTAAGCTCTTGTTTGGACTATTGAAACCTAAACAAGATTTCTGATCAGACTTGTCCTCTTCAAGCTCGTTAAAGGAATTGAAGGCCCATCTGCTTAAGTATAAGTTTAACCCTTTTCCGAACTTTTGCGGATTACTTACGAAAAATGAATACTCTAGTCATCCGTGGCTAGAAGAGTTCTTCTTCCATTGTTTTACACTTTTTGGGGGGAGGAGACTAACTTTACGAAAAAGGACCTTTTGGAGCCTTCTTTAGGGTTTTCAGGCTCTCGAAACATGAAAACACCAGCGAGCACTCACCTACTCGGGCTCGATGTGAAATCCATGAGAGGGTGTCTAGAGGATTGTTTAAGTTTTTCAGACTCTATAAATAGGAAAACACCGGCGAGCATTAACCTACTTGGGCTCGATATTAAAATCCACGAGTAGGTGTATGGAGTTATTGTTTAAGTTTTTCAGACTCCTTAAAATTGAAAACACTGGCGATCAAGAACAGATCTTGGCTCGATATTAAAATCCAGATACCAGTATTATAGAGTATTCTTCTATCTCTTCTTCGAACTTTGTAAACAATAAATAAAGTCTTGAGTCTTCCTCCCATGGGCTCGTTAAACTCTTTGCATGCTTGGATCTATTGAGTTTTCATTCTTTCTTGGACTCATTAAAACAACAAGAAAGGTATTCTTTTATCTAAAAAGAATAAAGGATAAGAAGGGTATCCTATCCTTGAACACAACACCAATTTGAGTCCATCATTTCAGTTGGGTTTTAGTTTTTTACCTTAGGGTGAACCTGATCTCCGAGTTGTTTACTCCCCCAGTTGGTTATTCTTCCAACCATATGGAGGGTCTGCTAATGTCTCTTACATTGCAGGCTTATATCACTTCCCCATCATGTTGAAAACTGCCTAAGTCACTTTATGTCGTGTTCACTGTTCAAGGATACAGCCTGTGTCGGCCATTCTGTCGTTTATCTTGACCTCATGTGTCGGCCATCCTAGTGTCAATCTTGTTACTTGTACTACTCCACATTAGCTCATACCATTTGAGTGTTCCTCATGTTGGATGATGGAGGATGCCTTAAGGCCTCCCTTCCAGCGGACTTCTTCCCATCGACATCAACTCATTTTGCTCTAGGAATGAAGTTTAGAGTTTTGATTAGTACCTTGGGGATTGCAGTCACCAGTGGCAATTTTCCTTGCTGTTGAATTATGAGAATACATCAATGTCTATTATTTGACAAGTTCCTCAAGTGTTTGACGTCAATTCCACTTATTCACACTTGTTGGATCATACTAGGTACCTTGGGCCCCATTATCATTATCGGTGGAATCCCTCGCGTTTGTTAATGGTATACATCAATGACCGGTAATCAAACGATTCCCCCCATGTTCGACTTTCAGCTCATTTATTCACATGGTTAGGGTTTGTACCTTGGGTTGTTTGGATGAAGACCTTGGGATTTTGATAGCATTACCTCATTGTGTTATCACCCAAGCTGCGCAAGACTGAGCCTCACTCATTTTGGCTCTCCATGAGACATAGATCCAGTTTATTTTTATGGCTATGATCTCTCATTTTGACATGGATACACGCTTGTATTTCAGTGGCCATGTTATATATACATCTCCCAGTTATGTATCGGAGATCTTGTTGTATCATGCTACACATATATATGATGTCAAGATTGTAATTGCTCGCTGACCTTGATCTTTATTTCAGGTACCTTTGTGACTTGGTTCTGTGGTTTCTTGCTCCTCCGCTGACTTGGAATTATAATGTATTCCGGCCATCGCTTCCCTCTGACCTCACACATTAGGGGGCATTTGTTATAGGTCAAATCTGCACTTCTCTGTCCGTGATCACCTTTAGCTGTTGATCACACAAAAGGGCAACTTGGATTGAAGAGCAAGATTGCCCTAGATGATGCATGGACTTGGTTTACCCCTCAGTAGCTGACAAAACCCTGTTTTTACCTTCATTTTGACATGTGCGCTACTCCATAAGCATCAAATCAACTCACATCAGGAAGTGTGCCCTACTCTACAGGCATAAGAGGGGCGCACACCAGCTAGTATGCCCTACTTTACCTCTTGCATAGTAGCGCACACCTCAAAAAATCTTGCAAACGCTGGTTGTAAAGCACTGAAGTTGCATATTGTGCGCTACTCTACTATGAAAAACTCACGCACATCTTAAAATGTAATAAAAAATATATTAATTTGAAGAATTGGGATTAGTTGAAGTTGGTTTGCAACTTCCCCAACTTCCAAATCAAACTACCTCTTGATCCAAACTGCCTACCTTGTCCCATAAATACAAGGGGGATAGATGAGAGAGGGGAGGAGAAACTATGCATTAAGGGTTGTTATGCTGGAGGAATTCCAAATTTAGTGTGAAGAGAAGGAGGCCAGGATCCGGTTGCACAAGCACTCTGAATGATCAGGTATAATTGTACTGATTATTTTATTTTGGCAATAAAGTTTGAAATACCCTTCCTGTCCCAATCAAATGTCTAATGGATTGCATATTTGTTTGGATTAAATGATTGATATTATTTGATGTTTAAATTGCATTTCAATTTCATCATTGTTATATCAGTCAAGATACGCTGAGGAAGGTATCTTTTGTATTACAGGTTTGTCAAGCAGAAGATCAAGTGGAGGATCGATCGAAGGAGCAAGCGAAAGCTAAGATGGAACGTCGTTAATAAGGTATGCCTTCAAGAATGTTTATTAATTTCCTTTTGTAGAAGCCTATGTGATATGATCAATGTATTTACCTGTCACCCAGAAGTTGGTAGTGTCCCTCTCCTCGCTATAGGGTAGAAATCCCGAACAACAATGATGGTAAGTACTTTGGCAATTCTAGCCCAAGGAAAGGAATGGGATATTGGGATGACAATAATTCCATGAAGGTTGAGTTATCTTCTAACTATTGCATAATAATATTATTCTTCCACTGAATCAATATAATTCTAGTTGGATTTATGCAAGAATGTGGACACTCAAACTCATACAATGGAGTTACGGTGATGAAAAGAAGCGGAAATGCGCCCAAATATTGTATTGTTTAGTGAGGTAAATGTGGAATGCACAAGAAGTAATGTCACTAGAGGTATGAGATGAATTTGAATCTCAATGTAGTAGGTAGTGCCTACCCCTTGGAGTTATGAGTCAACACAAGTGTCATATGGGTTCAAGCACTGAACACATTAAGATATGTGCAATATTAATAAATGTTTATATTCATTTAATGTTTTATAGGTGAATGTAATTTCCAATTAACATGGCATATAGATTTTTTTTTAAACACCACAAACAAGTGAGCATCACTTACATGACATAATTTGGATACATCACACTTCAGTAGGAAATATGGAAGTTGGGAACATTTCAATGCATATAGGAAAAAATCAAACGTTTTATGCGTGCCATTGAAGTGCCACGCACACCTAATGTAACAACCTTAGCAAAGAGAATTTTTTGGGGGGTTTTTGTTCACAGGACTTCCCTCTCTGAACTCAATATACAATTAAAACAAACATATTTTTTCTTCACATACATTAAAGCAAAGATTCAACATTAAGCACTAGAAAAACAACTAAACAACTTAATATTTATATGTATTCAACTCGCTTCAACAATGTCCATCCAATTAGTGAAACCCATTCTTTCGATCCAATGGTGGTTGTAAGGTAACCACACTCGAAGGGTGATTTTCCTATCAACCAATGCAACCACCAATAAACATGCAATGCCTCATGTGCAAAGCTCTAGTGCAATGGAAACAATCAATGTCTCACTCACATGAAGCTCAATTTAACATGAAATTATGCACAAGAATGTGATTGTAACCATAAAATGTCCAAGTGATTACAAGTTGTGTAGTGAAGATACATCTAGCACCCACTCTTTCTTTGGTACTATAACACCTCTAGTAGTGGAACTCTCACAAAACAAGCCAGAGCAGTGGGCTAAGTACCTCCCACATTCTCTAGTACACCCAAACCACATCTTACCCACTCAAGCAGATCTATGAGCAGTCTTCAACAACTCCAATCACTTACAAAATAGGTGACCAAATGATTCTTACCCAAAAAAGAACCCCCCCTTTCCTTAGAAAAAAATTGGAATATATAGAACAAAAAACCCTGCTAAGAGTACTTTTCTTTCCCTAAAATAACCAAAGCACCGGCTTAATTTATTTTCACACTAGTAACCATAAACATCAATTTACTTTCCTTAATACCCAAAAACAACACTTTTATTTTTCACTATTTTTTTCTACAAAAGATAATTAAAAGCAATAAGTAGATTTAGGGTGAATTTAAGGTTAGGGTAATTCTACTTAAGTCATATCATAGAGAAATACGTGTTCAATCTCAACACATTTGGGCCTTACACCCTAATTAGACATGAATATCAAATTTTTCTAGAAAAAATCACTATTTACCCATTTTCCTACCTCATGAAGTCCCAAGACTTATAGGCTAGGTTATCCTTATTGAACCAATGTCATTCCTTAGAGTATGATTTCACACCAATATTGATATTCAATGGGTTTTATCCCAATGTTTAATCTAGGTCAATGTGGGTCACGAGAACGAAACTCTTTATACAATTAATGTTAGTATTCAAATACCATAAATGCCTTAGAAGAATATTTGATATGCTATGGAGATATTACCTTGGTCAGTGTGTGTCTTGAAACAAGGATATAACAATGATGTATGCATTAGTTTTAAAAATCCATTTGTAACCTAGACAATGCATATAGCCTTTTCAAACAAGCATATGAATCTCTACATACTAAAGATGTTACAATATGAAAAAAGAGGTAGCACCAAGGGGCATGCTACATCCTCCCCTATTAGAATTACTGTCAACCCTAGCATTTCAAATAGTTTTTTAGGACTCAAATTTTTTTGTATGCATCTTAAGCTTTTTCTATTCTAAAAATGTCATAAGAAAAAGCATAAAGAATAATGCTCGGAAAATTCCATGATAAGGGTCACACCCTCCTCTAGTCATGATGATCTTCACCCCCAATGGGTCATGATGTTATCAAAATAGCATATACTTAATCTATATGAGATTTCAACCTCTAATAACCACTCAACTACTCTCCACGTGTCTTTAATGTGAGCAAGAACTCTACCTACTATAGGCCTTGTATCATGACACCTCAAGAAATAGAATTCTAGTGTATAAGGTTGTACCCTTCAAACCAATGGATGAAGTCTCTGGTAATAAATCAACACCTCGCATCGCTATAGTGTAACATGGGACTATACTGACCTCTAGCCAATGTATTGTAACACCCACAACAGGTTATAGTGATCCAATAGAACAACACCTCCTTGTAGCACTCCAATGTTTCCCATATTCATAACCAATATATTTTTTAGGGGTGATTTTCCAATTGGATATTTTTGGGAATTTTTTCCAAAAAATAAACTCGCTAATTCACCATTTTTTCAACAATAATGAGTAATTTTATATTAAAAAGTAGCTGAGAAAACAACCAAAAGATACATAAAAGCATAACAATCTGATTCTAAGGACCACCAACTAGTTTCTATCCTACTTCCTACTATAGGAAGCTTTAATGTTGCGTTACTTACAACAACAAAAAATGTTACTACTGAAAACCTTTACATATTGTTCGACTAGCAAATTGCAAAAAAGAACATCTACCAACTAGACAGAACTCTAAACATTACCAATATCCTCCTACGGAAAAGGGTAACTAGAGAGTCCAATGGCATTGTTCATGGGTTTAGAAATTGAAAGCTTGTCGATAGAATGAGAACACACGTTTTTAGTCACCCTAAACTAGGATTCATCTAACAGGACTTGCTGAGCTTCCACAGTTACATAATTTTTTTCTAGATGGGTGATTCATGCCCAAAGTCATAAAAGAGGTGATCCAAAATATAAACATGATCAGATACTTGTAGAATAGTAGCACGCAGAACCCCTTATGTTTGCATGTTGGACCACCTCAAGGAGGATTGAAGTTCACAGTTGTATTCTTTCATGTCTCTGAATTCCATGGTTAGCTCAGAAATATCTAAGAAAGCCCATGCCAACGTTTGTTATATGCTCCTCGTCCATATCCGATAGGCCTTCCCATAAAGGTAAACACATAACAAGGGATAGAAGGGGGCCACAAGAGAATGAGAGACCAGTAGTCCACCAGATATTGAACAATCCAAGCTAACACCGAACACTAGGTACAATAATTATGACACCCCCAAAAAGGGCCTTGACCTTTCTCAACTATGCCTTCCCTTGAAACTTCACAACCAAGAGCAAGATTACCAAACACCACCCCCTCCGAAAGGTTCGAAATGATTCTACGCCACCCAGAATTTCCTTTGGAATGGTCTAGTTTAAACTCATACCACACTTCCAAAGAAAAAATAATAGAGAACCCACCAAGTTCCAAACTCTGCTCCAAACCCAAACTAGACAGCCACAAAGAACCAACACTCTGACATCATTGATCTAGGAATTCAAAAGAATCTCCCTTCAAATAAATGATGCCCAAAGGCCAACACACATAAGTCCTATGAGAGATCTTAATAAACAAGTCTACACGAGAGATAAAGATCCCAAATTGGGGTCGAGTTTCGAGCCATAAAGGCATATCAATACGCTGGACTTGAGCATTAAACATCATAGTTCTTCGGGAGGCTTCTCCCATGAGAAAAGGACTATTCTCTTTATTTCCCATGCTCAAGCAATAAAACATCCTCCGAATGGAATACATGCACTTATGTTTCAAGAATATCTACAACCCTATTGATATTTGGGTAGGATCACCACAAAGTGATTCCCATAAACAATTCAAACAAACCTTCCTATAGATGTAATTCAAACAAATTTACAGTGCAAATATAAATCAGAAAACAAGGATAGATTTCCTACCTAAGGTCCAACGTTTGATGTAGATCCATGCTTTCAATATTTAATCCTTAAATGCTCTTGATAATATGTATTCACGGATAAAGAACAAGAAGATGGACAACAAAGTGCAAATATAATTGTTAAATTACAAATTGAATGCTTAAAACTAGCAAGTTAAGTTTTTACACATTATAGGATGGGAAAGATAATTCTTTATATAAAACAACAACAAGATACAAGATAGATTTCACCTATTCTCTACTGCGGCATTGTTTTGAAACTGGATGATGAGTTCCTCCGCTCAGGCCACACACATACACGCCTACTCTATGCTCCGGCACTGTTCTGAAACTGGATGATGAGTTCCTCCGCTCAGGCCACACACATACACGCCTACTCTATGATCCAAAGCATGCCCAAATAAAACAAGATGATAGTTTATTGGGAAGAAAGGGATGAAGCCTGTTGGAAATGCAAATTTCCAGATATGGGGAAATTATTGTAGACCTGGGAATATCGATTATGGATTCAATATGAATAAGATCAGCATAAGGATGTTATATTATTCTTCCCTCCTTCTCATGCTTTCCCTTGCCTCTTTTATACTTTTGGGGAGGCAGTTAGGGAAGTTTCAATTAGTAATCCATGGGAAAGGGTGTTAGGATATCTCATAATTCAGTTATGTACTTTGCATGCACCTGCATGTTGCCCAGTCATCAGTTTGATGCCTCCAGCACCTATTCCCTAGTCTTCCAGCACTCACGAGCTACTTTCCACTTATATTTAGCCCTCCTAGTCAGGGAGGCACCCACTTCTCACCTTCCACTGCAGAAGGGCACCTTTTCTCACCTACCAATCCAATTCACTTCAGTTAGTTAGTGTATTTCCTTGATTTGAGGCTAGACTGAATCCTAACTATTGTTTTCACTCCAATTGACCTCCGATGATACTTGAATACCTATTTTGAGTGCAGTTAACTCCTCATGCACCCTCCACTGAGCCTCCATCCCTACATTAGTGCCACTTACCATCAGTTACACTTATTACACTCAGTTAGACTCAGTTTGACACCTGTCTGACAGTGACTTGTGCGTTGATGACCACCACTGATTGATGATGAGGAATCCTAGTTGGAGCCAAGCTACACCATGCAGTATATTCGAATGAGCGCCTTGGCTAATTTGAATTGCTCACTCATTGTGACAGTATTGTATTGTAATTCTACTATTCTAGATTATAGAGCACTGATGCATCTCTCTTGCACAGTTTTTACTCCAATTTGTTTTACATCATTGTGAATGATTTACTTGTTCAATAGATCTGCTGTGACTAATTTTACATGGTATCAGAGCCATTGCAGGGACAAGATATCTCTCCTACAGCTGTTCTACATGAAGAATTGAGTGAATTTGCTCAAAATTACTGAAGTTTTGGCATGCAAAATCTCATGTGCATTCGCTCATGTGCATGCAAAGCAGAAAAATACACTCCAATCCACTCCAGAAGCTTGAGTTTTCCACATAATTCCTGGATTTGATACATTGGATCCATTCAAGCTTGCTTGATCTCCAATCCCAGGTGTGATGCAACTCTAAAAGGGTGAATTGTTCGACCTTACTGTTCTTGTTTTGATTGTGATTTGCTGGTTTCTCATCTCCATCAAGTGCATTCGCTATCTTGTGATTTGCAGGTTCTTCTCCATCATATGCACTCGCCATCAGTGATGGAATACTCCTCTACAAAGCCTATGCTAACTCCTTTCAATTATTTTGATTGGAAAGGAGACATGGAGATCATATTGCGCTCTAAAGGGTTCTATAGAGTCACCATGGGCCTCGAATTGGAGCCAAACACATTGCTTGAGAAAACAAAACACTTCAATAAGCTTGATGAAGCTTATGGTCTTCTTTGCCTCTCCATCTCCAAGGATCTTCACTTCCATCTCAGCAGATTGAACTCTCCAAAAGCGGTATGGGAGCAACTTGACAAACTTTTTGGAAAGCAGGATGAGCTTAGGGTTTTCAATTGGAAAATGAATTGATTGCTCTTAGTCCTGAGAATTTCGAGACCATCAATGAGTTTTTCACAAAATTCAAGCACTTGGCACTGTAGTTGAAGAACAGTGGAGTTGTTAAAGAGGATAAGCAATTGATCCTCTCCATTCTTTCAAATCTTGGTAAAGATTTCTCGGTATTTGTCTCTACTTTCAATTCCGGTCGGCTAACTACCCCGAATTGGAAGATGCCTACCTTGAATGCCTTCATTGAGTCTATTACCAAAGAGCATGACAAGCTAATTCAAATGGGGTCCATAAGCTCCAAATATTTAGCCCTCTTTGTTCAAGGATCCAATAATTCGAATGGTAAAGGAAAGCAAAAGAAAGAGAATCCCAAATTCGAACCTAACAAGCAAAGAGAGAAAAGCAAGCAATCGGATGCACCATCTGGTTCAAGGAACAAGAAAAAGGGTAAAGAGGGTAAAGAAAAATCTAAGTGTTCATATTGCAACTATGGATTTCATCCTGAAAGTTCATGCATGAAGAAAACAATAGATCAAATGGCCCTCCTTTTGGAAAAGAACAACATATGTCTTCCCGACGGTGCACGGAAGAAGGATAGAAATGATGATCATGAAAGAGGTCAAGCACTCATGGAAACTATTTCGAAACACACCACTCTACTGATAGATTTCGGTGCCTCGAATCATATGGCTGCAAATATTGACTCCTCTTCATTCGATCCAAACAACTCCATCCCCATCCATTTGGGAGATGACTCAAAAATTTCATCAAAGGGTAAAGGTACCATCCATTTAGAGCATGGAAATTTTCAGAATGTTCTCTATGTGCCTTCCTTGGATTCAAATCTACTTTCTGTGTATCAAATGACACACACTGGTGAACCGAAGCAAGTTACATTCAACCCTAACAAAGTTGCAATTTCTGATATTAAAAGTGGAAAACTTATTGTAGTCGAAAAGGAAAACCACACTGCAAAATACTATGAGTTTTCTCACTTTGTGCCGCTTGAAAATCCCACTGCTCTCCTCACTCATGGCAACGAGGTTAGTAGGATTTGGCATGAAAGGTTTGGACACCTTAATTACAAGTATTTGTTGTTGTTACAACAGAAATCCATGGTTGATGGTATTCCGCAACTCTGTTCCTCGGAGGGAATTTACCCCGATTGCATTGTTGGGAAGCACCCCGAGCACAAGTTCGACCACGGAAAAGCTAGCAGAGCTTCTACAATTTTGGGTCTCATACATTATGATATCAGTGGTCCGCTGCCAAATATTTCCATGAATGGTTCAAGGTATGTTTTGACATTCATCGATGACTTCTCCTGCTTTACTTGGGTATTTTTTCTCAAAAACAAGTCAGAAGTGCTTGGAAATTTCAAGGATTTTAAGGCTTCTGTTGAGACCGCCATTGAGAGCAAGATCAAAGCTATTAGATATGATAATGGAAAAGAATATATCAAGACTGAGTTGCTGCAAATTTGTGCCGAAAGCGAAATTCAGATCCAACATACAGCTCGCTACACACCCCAGCAGAACGGTGTAGCGGAAAGGAAGAATTGGTCACTGAAAGAGATGGCTACCTGCATGCTTGAGTCAAAAGGTTTGGCTGCAAATATTTGGAATGAAGCCATGAATTTTGATGCATACATTCAGAACCGAGTTCCACATTCATCCGTGAAAGGTAAAACTCCTTTCGAAGCATTCACTGGTCGCAAACCAGATGTGTCCAATTTGAGGGTTTTTGGCTCCACTGCATGGGCTAGAATTCCTTCTGATAAGATAAAGGATTTGGATCCACAAAGTATTGAATGTATCCTAATAGGATATGGAGAAGAATCAAAAGCATATAAACTCATGAATATCAGATCCAAAAATATATTCATAGAGCGAAGTGTGAAGTTTGAAGAACCGCTGCCAGATCTGAAACTAGTCAAGGAAAACACTGTCGATCCGCAGCCTCCATAAGAAGAAGATTCGAGAGAATATGAAGAAAGCATTGGATCTGATATTTCTGATATTTTATCAGAATTTGATGGCCATGACATATCAGGTTCAGAATCCGACCATAATGATCCTCCTCAATTACCAAAGTGGGCCCAAAACACTCTACAATCTGCTGCTCTAAACATTGGAAATTCTGCTGATCCAAGGAGAACAATAGCAGACTTTCAAAGAGCAGGTATGGATCTTTCATTTTATGATCCATTATTATCTGAGAAATTTTATTTGATGATTTTTTAAGATCCCAAATCATACTATCATTCCCACCGAGATCCACGATGGCAAACCACCATGGATGAAGAGTACAGTTCTCTTCAAAAGAACAATACATGGGAGCTAGTTTCTCTTCCACCTGGAAGAAAATTGGTCCAATTTAAGTGGATCTACCACACAAAAGTTGCTACCGATGGATCTATCAGCAAATACAAAGCTAGGTTTGTGGCAAAAGGTTTCTCCCAAGTCCAAGGAGTGGACTACACTGAGACCTTTTCACAGGTTGCAAAGATGGATTCCATCCGCCTAGTTTTGTCCATTTCCACATCCAAGCACTAAGAAGTGCACCATATGGATGCGAAGAGTGCTTTTTTACATGGAGACCTTGATGAAGAATTATATATGAAGCAACCATAAGGATACATAATAGATCCATCATTAGTTTGCAGGTTGAAGAAATATTTGTATGGATTGAAACAGGCCCCAAGAGCTTGGTATGCAAAGATGGACTCCTTCCTTCTTTCTCAGAATTTCAAAAGATGCAAATCTGATCCGAATGTGTACCTACAACAAGTTAAAGGTAATTTGATGATTGTTTTTTTATATTTCTATGTTCTTCTCATTACTTGTAGCACTCTCCTTACAATCAATAAGCTAAAAACCGCTTTAAATCTAGCTTTTGACATGAGCGATTTGGGCTTGCTTAAGCAATTCTTGGGCTTGGAGATAGCTCAAAATTTTGATGGGATCACATTATCTCAGAAAAATTATGCTAAAGACCTGCTATTAAATTTTAATATGGAAGAATGTAAGGCTGCTCCGTTCCCATTCCTCTCAGGAATCAGTCTTGAGGAAGGAAATTCCACACCACTTGCAGATTGCACTATGTATCGACAGTTGATTGGTTCACTACTCTACTTGACATACTCAAGGCCTGTTATTTCATATGTCATGAGTGATATATCAAGGTATATGCAGTAGCCCCATGAGCTTCATTGGCGGGCAACCAAGCGGATCTTGCAGTATGTGCAAGGTACGAGACATTTTGGCATACATTATGCTGCAGATTATGAGCTAGATTTCATTGGTTTTATTCAGATTGGGTGGGTGATAGCATAGATCGGAAGTCCACTTCCGGATATGTTTTCATGATTGGCCATGGCCCTATTTTTTGGTCAAGCAAAAAGCAGGCATCCATTGCACTTTCTTCAGCAGAGGCAGAGTATCGAGGGGCAGTCAATCCCTGCATTCAGGCAGTTTGGTTGCAAGGTATTCTTTCCGAGTTTGATTTTGGTAGCACTACTTCGATTGTCCTATTTTGTGACAATCAAAGTGCTATTAAGATCTCCACCGATCCAGTTCAGTGGTAGAGGACCAAGCACATTGAGATTCATATGCACTACATCCAAGAGTTGGTGCATGATCATACCATCATTCTACAATATTGCCCTACTAATGAGCAAATTGCAGACATCTTCACCAAGAGCTTCACTGAGAAGAAGTTCTCTTACCTCCGTTCACTATTGGGGGTGAGTTCCATCATGGTGGAGACAGATTAGATCCATTTTTATGTTTATCTTGAGGGGGGGTTTTCCCTCTTTCCTCACTTAGCTTATTTTCAGCAATTTTTTGGATTATTGTATTGGGGTGACCTTTGGTCTCAGTAACCAGGGCCCTACATTTTATTTTTTACATCATAGTATAGCTTGAGGGGGGGTGTTAGGATATCTCATCATTCAGTTATGTACTTTGCATGCATTTTCCATGCATGCATTGCATGCACCCGCATGTTGTCTAGTCACCAGTTTGATGCCTCCAGCACCTAGTCCCTAGTCTTCCAACACTCGGGAGCTACTTTCCACTCAGATTTAGCCCTCCTAGTCAGGGAGGTGCCCACTTCTCACCTTCCACTATAGAAGGGCGCCTTTTCTCACCTACCAGTCCAGTTCACTTCAGTTAGTCAGTGTCTTTCCTTGATTTGAGGCTAGACTGACTCCTAACTGCTGTTTTCACTCCGATTGACCTCCGATGAGACTTGACTACCTATTCTGAGTGCAGTTAACTCCTCATGTGCCCTCCATTGAGCCTCCATCCCTACATTAGTGCCACTTACCATCAGTTACACTTATTACACTCAGTTAGACTCAGTTAAACACCTGTGTAACAGTGACTTGTGCATTGATGACCACCACTGATTGATGATGAGGACTCCTAGTTGGAGCCAAGCTACACCATGCAGTATATTCGAATGACCTCCTTGGCTAATTCGAGTTGCTCACTCATTGTGACAGTATTGTATTGTAATTCTACTATTCTGGATTATATAGCACCGATGCATCTCTCTTGCACAGTTTTTACTCCAATTTGTTTTACATCATTGTAATTGATTTACTTGTTCAAAAGATATGCTGTGAATAATTTTACAAAGGGATGGTTAAAGAATCGTAAAATTGTTTTCATGTTCTCGATATTATTTTTATTTTTTACCTTCACAACAGGGCATAAGTGGGAAAAATAGTAGCAGGTTGTGTATGCGCGGGCTAGCAATTCATAGTCACGTATGTGTGGGAAATTAGGATTTTTTTAAGCATTTAACTGAGAAGGGATAAGGGGATTGAACCATACAGGGATAATGAAGTCTGCAAAGATGTAAATCAATTAAAAATAATCATTTTTCAATTATGTGGAAAAATATGCTATAATAGATGCCCCCTATTGTGTGAGGTTAGAAGGACAACTAATGGCCGAAATACATTATAAATATTTAGAGTATGTGCATGGAGGACCCGGTAGAAGTAGTCAAAAACCAACCATAGGAAGTGAACCTAAAGAAAAACAAGTCAGAACTCTCTTCCTAAGGAGGGAATACCCATGCTCAAGAGTAATAAGAAGCATGGCTACCAAATCAAGTACACTGTGGATCCATGTGATATATAAAAACAATGATTATGGCCATGAACTTATGGATACACTGTGGATACATGTCAAAATATATCATAGCCACAAATAAATACACAATGGATCTATTTCTAAGGGGAGATCATAGCCACAAAAAAGATACACAGTGGATCTATGTCTCGGAATCAAATGAAGATATCTGGAAACTAAGACTAAGTAGATAAATCTCCATAAGAATCAGTGCCAAAATAGGGGTAAATGGAAATCCAATGCAATCCAATTCATATCATAAATATGTGATTCTATATAATAGACTCGAGATATTCAAACCAACCAACACAGGTATGAGTCTAAACTATGTGAATATATGTCATGAAGTTGAACATAGTAAGATACCATTTGATTAATGGTCATTGTTGTATACCATTAACAAACGCAAGCCAAATTTCAAATAATTATAAAAGGTACCTAGTACAATCTAACAAGTAGGAATAGATGTCTTGACATAGAACACCTGTAGATTCCAACGATTGGGGAACATTGATGTATTCCCACTATCAATAGAGAGGAAACTTGCCATTGATGACTACAAGATCCAAGGTACTAAAATGACTCTAGATCACTATCCAAAAATAGATGTTTTGAAGTTGATGGGATGTGGCCTGCTAGAAGGAGGACATTAAGGAATCCCCCATCATCCAACATGAGGTAGTAGAAAAAGGTCAAATATTTGGTGGAGCAAACTGGTTGATTTTGGAATTTACTTGACACAGGAAGGCCGACATACTAAATTCAAGAGTTCTAAGGAATGGCCTATACAGGCTAAAATTTCCCTTGAACATAAGCACGGGATAAAATCATGAATTTAGGTGTCTATTTGGCGAGAAAAAAATTGATAAAAATATGTGATGAAACTCCAAACATCTATGAAAATATTCATGAAACATTTATGAAAAATAAGAGATTCATTAGTACAATCTATGTACTTTTTCATTGTAAAAAGAACTATGTTGAAATTGAATAGTTAACTATGAAAAAAATGAACTCAAAAGAAAACATTAAGTTTCTCAAAAAACAACAAAAATAGACACCCAGATTCCGGTTTTTACCCCACGACACAGTAAGTGACTAAGGAAGCATTGACTCAAGAATGAACACAACATAAGTCAATGATGTATGAGACATCAACATACTACTCCATAATGACTGGAAGAGTAACTATTCGAGGGAGATAATGCAAAAACAAGTTCAGCTTCCTAAAGCCATACTATAACCCAAGTTGCAGAGATATAGACTCAAGACAGTGTGTTTTGTTCAAGGGTGACACAACTTGCTTCCAGACATAAATAAAAACATGACTCTTTCCCATCCGCCTTTTTGGAATATATGATTTTTTATTTTATTTTTCATATTATAAAAGCGTAAAAAGGAATAAAAGAATGTTGTAATACATGGGAGGAAACAAGTGTTAGGGGAAAACAAACTAGTTCCAAGTGCATGGAACAAACCTATGCATAATGCAAGGAACATGAGCAGGATAAGGACACTCAAGGTATGTTTCCTCCCGATAAAGGGGTGTCAAATTGCAAAGAAAAAATTATGCAAGTATTAATGATAATGATATAATAAATGAGGACTTATAAAGAGCAGTAAGATGGAAGCCGACATTAGAATCTAAAGCGCAATCAAGAGAAATGCAAATGCATTTACAACTTAAACACAAAATGGGAGCTTTATAGGGAAAGGCCATAAATATATGAGAAAGAAAGTCATGTGGATTCTTCTCAAAGTCATGGTAAAACTAAAAAAGATCACAAGCCTGTGAGAAAAACTCGATATGGGCACCAAAATGGCAAGAGGTTGTTGACTATAGTGTTCCATGTTAGGTAGGTTATTTTGTTGGACTGGTGCAAAATGTAGATAGAGATGGATGACACACCAACAACCAACAATTTTGATCCTATGGAAAATTCGGGAAGAAAAAGGTTCAAATGCATCATAAAAGTGGGGAGGCCTAAACCTATATGTTGTTTCTGAAAATACATGATTAGATTGAGCAACATGCACAAAATGATCCCTAAGCAACCATGAATCCAACTAAAATTCTTGTCTCCGAGAAACAAGAGTATCATGATCATATCTAAAAAATCTAAAAAGAAATGTCTAATACGGTTCACATTGGTAGAAATACTTTAAAATTTAGTATCTTCAACAATATTTATTACCAAGGGAGAGTTTACCAATCACGACTCAATATCACCAACGATTAAGGACCTACAATCAATAAGATTAAACGAATATGGACGATCAAAGCTGAAAGAAATAATGGAGTCTATAGGGACAGAGTCATCATCGCGAGAGTCAAAAAATATGCTAACATAATCAAACTCATCAAGAACACCAACTTGAAGCTCAATGGAAGAGTCTGAAGACTCAAAGATGCCAATGTATGAGGATCTATGAGCAGTGAGATAAAACTCAAAAGGAAAATCAGCGCTAGATTTGATTGTAACTGGGTCCAATCTAGGGAGATGATCTTTGGAAAGGACATCAATATCCAAAGGAATGTCAGAATCTATCTTAGCCTCTAGGAAAGCATCATCTAAAGAAAGTATATCAATCCTAGATAGAATATATGTCCAAACATTCACTTGGACCAATAGGGTGGAGACTCGGAGAGGATCCTCCAATACCCCCATTGAATGGATCACATGTCGCGACCAAATCCCAAGGAGATAAGCATGAATGCAGAGGCATCTTCTTAGTAGCAATTGGACACAATGGATATAAGGCCACATAATTAACCTGTGGCGGGGTGGTTTCTAGCAAAATGTAATGTACCCAATCTGATCACAGGCACATTAATTCAAGATTTGAAAGATTAAACACAACAATGGATAACTTGAAGCAAAAGAACCAACTAGTTTGACTAGAAATGCAAGTGAAACCCCCAAACACCTCTAGACACTCCCAAATTATCCCAAGATGAAATAAGGGACCTTAAAAAATATTAATACAACCTACATCAGCCTAAACAAGCTCCCAAATTCTACAGCTGCACTTTTGGGAGTCTATCACGCCCGGGTAGACTCCTTGGACTAAACCCAAGGCTTAAAGGCAACAGCCCCAGGACTTATGTGGAAAATCCATTTCTTTTGGTGTATTATAGAAGTGGATACACTACCCAAACTAGCTATAATAACCCTTAGAAAGACATTTAGGAACAACTGGACTCGATTTGGGAATACATGCAAGAATACTAGTCTTTTGGACTGCTCAACTAGAGGATTTCCTACTCAACTCCAATGACTTATAAGGGTCACGAAAATATGTAATGACTGATATGGGTTCATTAGTATGTCTACTAACAAAATCAATTGACAAACTGACAAATGGACTCACAGAAGTCAATCAAATGCAAATTCTGGAAAGACTAGTCAATTTTAGTGCTATAACGAGCATAGGCACAAAAATACTTCAACATGTAAAATTATAATTTGCAAAGATGTTAACCACATCAAATATTGAACTTCAGAGAGTAATAATTATATTACAGAGCATCATATATGTCATCCATACCCATAAGGTCGCTATACACCTCCAAGAACAAAGGCAAGATCAATACAAAAGAAAATGCTCCAATGGATGGAATTTGAAACACTGGACAAGAAATATCTTGGATGACACTAGAAAGGATCTAAAATTTTCTTCATTGATCAAGTTTGTATGCTTTCTCATGATCTGATTGAATCCACAGAAAGAATGAATATCAGTAGGGGCACATATCCCAAGTCCTGAGAAGCTTCAGAGCTCTCAATGCAAATAAAAGATGGCCAAAATATGTGAATGGATGTTTTCATCATTCTTTTATTGACCTCTGTTAGCTTTTATTCCTATCTTCTAGGACTTTCCATCTATGAAATTCGAATTTGTGATGAGTGGAGGCTTCTTTGGCAAGTTGCTTTTGCATTTTGGACCCACTTGCCTCATGAATTGGCCCTCATTGTCTAAATTTGGCTCTTGTAGCTTTTAATGATGCATTTCTTGCTTTCTTGATTGTTTCTAATCCTTCTTGGTGGCACAAATCAAGAAACTTCTTTCTTTTCTGATTTTGATCTACTTTCTTGCTTTTGAGTTATCTTTCTGCTTTTAGTTGCTTTCTACTTTTAGGATGCTTTCCTACTTTAGTATGCTTTTCCTTGATTTTCCAATGCCTTCCAACTTTTCCATCGTTTTGGCCTCCTATGTACCCTCATTGGCCCTCCTATGCATTTACAACTCATCAAGCAATTATTAAATAATAATTAAATATTTACAATTTATGAAATATTCGACTCTCTTAATTTAATTTAATTAAATAACCATGCACCGATATTAATCCTAACTAATTTTATTTTATTCTTCACTAGGACCCATGGTGATCTAATGTCCTAGTGGTTTATCCCTAGGGATATCAAAAAAATGGGGACACTACAGTCCTCCCCTCCCAAAATTTGTTTGTCCTCAAGCAAGTGAAAATATGTTTGGTAAAGAACCTATACACTTTTTCCACAATACTTTTACAAGGTTGCTTCAAAAACCATCTGAATCTCATCTCCATCATAGATGACCCTGTTGACCAACTTGCATTGGTCATCCTCACCATCAAGTCATGAATGAACCTGATTTCAAAACACTCCATGGAAAATTGAACTGTGATATATGGATTTAATTTGATTTTGCTACACCCTTTCACGTGAATTCATCCAATAACTCCCATGCAACTCATTCTTGTTTCCATACATTGATCTTGAACCAATGTGGTCAATTTCAACCTTAAGCTTGTCCCTTCTTAAGCATTGTTTTCTCTTAGCCAATACATGTATAATGGCTAACACCTCTATGAATTTTATTGAACATGTCTTTGATAGGGTTGCAACTTCATGGGATGTCTTCTTGGCACCATAACCATTCCTATGTATTCTTTGGAAGCACCTCCCTTAAGCACACATAGTGGAGCGCAACCTGATGGGGTAAGCTTAAAGCATTGATGTACCATTTTATTTATCTGTTTGAGAACTCTTTGAAGATTCTCATCCCCATAGGAGACTCCTTTCCTTACTTAGGCAGCCACATGTGTTATGAAATGAAAGGTTCCTCTACATGGTGCACCATCCTTACCATGTTCAATCACAAGATCAAAATGCAATATATTTATCCTTCGAATTTTATGTTCAAACAATTTGATACGCAATGACTGCTCTACCTAAGTACATGACATAGCTTCTGAATCAAGAATGTACTTCTCCAACATCCTACCATGAACCAAAATGTAATCAAAGAAAACCAACACAAGCTTACCAAATTTCTTGATGTATGTTCTGCTCATGTAGGAAGGTGAAGTCACAGGTGCATTATCCAAATCAATGCTCATGCATGAAAGTCCCAAGTAAGCACCTTGGACACAAGGAGATGTCTCTTGCAAAATTTATTCATCCATACTAATCTGATGATGAGGATTAAGGTGGAGATCAATTTTGGGAAGGTACGTGAACTTCTGCATCTCATTCCTCTTTAGAGGTGTCTCTGTCCCCCGTAATACTATATTAAATATCTAGCTAAGATAGTTGAGAACAATAATAATTCCAGCGTCCCAATTGTTAGTTTCTATGGTATCTTGGGATGTCCTCCATGATTTAGATGCCTTACATGGAGGTACATTAGTTGTATAGGCATCAGTATGGAGTAGAGGGTGAGATACACTCTACTCAGTGGCATGAGCCTAGTGGTGGCTGCATGCGGACCTTCCGGGGTGATTTGACCTTTGCATGCATGAGTTTTGCATGACCTGTCAACGATCATTGGATGCATGCAAAAGTGACTTTTGCATGCACCTAGAATTAGGGTTTTGGTAAACCTAATTCATTGGGTGAGATTATATATAGAGGCAGGGGGTCCCCGGATGAGGTTGCTCAGTTTCTTTATCAGAGAGTGATAGATCAGGAGTGAGGGGGCGCACTTGTGCATGCAGGGTGACTTTTTGAGAGAGGAAGTCATTGTTGTAGGAGCTAGGGTGGTCAGATCTGAGCTGGATCAATGACCATTGGCTCCAGAGGCACTTGGAACTCAGTTCTGTGGACTGAGATAGTTCACTGAGGTGGTTTCTACTGAGTTTGAGGAGGACGTGTTACTGAGAGGAGGGAGGGCGCATTACCTGAGGAGAGAGGAGCTCATTCAGAGCTTGATCGACCGATTCCGAGTCTGAGACATTCAGGATATCCTTGCCTCAACATTTGAGGAAGGTTAGGGACGATCATAGCTCAAATCTATTGAGATCTGCCACAGTACGAGCATCAAACATCCAGAGGGGAGGGTGCATTTCTCCATGCAGAGCAGTTCGCATTCCTTCAGTTGAGCAGTTGGTTTTCTTCCAGAGCAGATCAAATCAGAGCAATGTTATAGAGAGAGGTAGATTAGTCAAGGGCACCTGCAGAGATTCTCATATCCAGTTTGACAGTTAGGGCACATTCTTCCAGTGCATGCATCGGCCGATGCATGCAGATATAGACTTCGTCATGTTCATAGGATCGAGTTACTGTTGATTTAACCCTATATTGTACTTGTCTATTTTATATGCTATGGTCTCGAGAGAGAAGATAGCCCCGCAGATTGTTGGTTTTCCCCTAGTTGGGGTTTCCAGGGTATATGCAGTGTTTATGTGTGATTGCATGTGTTTAATTGTTGTAAAAGAGATTTAGTTGTTGAGTTTATATCTTTATGAGTATATATTGATATCGAGACTCAAACCGCTTGAGATCTCAGGGATATCCAGAGGGAGTAGTGATCTCTGGATTATTTAAAATTTACACCAATTGAGTCTGAGAAATGTAGAGTGTCTAATACATCCACACCAAACAATACCAAGATCCCACGGTCTGTGTTGCACTCTCTCATCCATCACTAACATCTAAAACAATCTATCATTCTAAGGAATGCTAGGATCCCACAACCAAATTGAAATTTCAACACTTCCAATGCCTCTGAAAAACTTTTCTGTTAGATCCAACAAAGTTTGGATCTCCTCCCGTGCCATTTGATTTCTGGCATGCACTATTGTCTTCAACATACCATAAGTGAAAACTGAACTTCTCTTACAAGGTGATTTGAAATCAGCCATGTAGTTGCTCACCCAATCCATGGATTCATGAAGAATGGAGATATATAAGGGCTGGAAAATATGTCTTTGTTGCTGCTCACTTGCCAAAACAATGTCAAGCACAACAAATATTTCATTGCAAACACAAGAGGAACATTAAGGTCTTCATCTCAATGGTGCATCTATCCACCCAATCAATCAATCAGTGAACTCCTTTCATGCTATGAATGATTTAGGCATTAGATGGCGATAGTAGATGCCTCTGTTGCTGCTCATAAGATAGGAAAGTAAGAAAGGTGCCATTTAACTTTCTACTGGTGTAAAAAAAACTCTTACCTCCATGTGCATCCATCTCTAATATGTATTTGTCCACCCAATCCATTGATGGATCGACATCTTTTTTGGTTGGTCCAAGTGGAGTGAATCTAACTACCTCCTCCAAATTCAAATCTTGCTCCCATAAGGGCATACCATGATCCTCCTGATGCACATATAGCACTCAACCAACTTCCTCCATGACAATTCTCTTACAAAGAACATGCATTTTGGATTGCTCTTCTTGCTCACAAGATTTCCCAATGAATGAAGTGTTAAAGAATCTCCTACCAAGGTGAGAAATATTGGTATACCCTTGGATCCCCATCTCTGTTATGTGCTCATCTATCCAATCCTTGGATAAATGAGAACATCTGCTAGCCAATCCAAATGACTTTCCATCAACTATCTCTCCCATATTTTAGTCCTCAGCATTCTTCAAAACAAGTACTTGGCCAATGTCTTCAATATCATATTCCTTCACCAACACGTGCAAATCAGAATTTTTCTCATGTTTATCCTCCACATGAGGTTCTTCCATCAAACCCATAATGTCTCCTACCATGTGCACATGACATCTTCCATACAGGGTGGAGGATGTGGCATGCTCAACTCTATATGAAGTTGATCAATCTGCAACCTTGATTCTTAAAGAGCTTCTTGGGTGCTCTCCAAAGAAACATATGCATCCTCCAATTCATGAGTGAGCTTTTCAATCTCCTCTTCATATTCTAGTGAGGCACTATGATACACCTTCACAAGCTCAAGAAGGTGATCTCTATCGAAAATCAGCTGCAAAAATGAAGCTCTTATGTCTGTCACTGCTTCTCGAATATTCTCCAAGTATTCAATGGGATACTTCTCCTCCATTCTCCAACAACATTTTGACACCAATGCATTAGTTTCATGAAAAGTGCTCAAGGCCTTAGGCTAATCTCTATTTCACTCATATTCAATGGTCCTACAAGGAAGTGTGGCTCTTGAGGACAAATATCCTCTTCTTCTTCTGGTTGATCAACCTCACCATGAAGCTCAAGTGGTGACTGGAAATATGATTTATGTTTTTCTTTTGGATCTAATACAAAAGATATCTCACCACCATCAACAGAATCAATCTCCTTTACAATGATCTTTAAATCACCAACAAAGAAGCTGGGAGTGAATTCAGCCCCCACACTGCCTACAACCTAATGATGGGTTGTTGGTCCTTCAGTTGTGCATGGTGTCTCTTCATCTTCTTCTTGAAGTAGACTGGTGCAAGCATGATCTTCCTGGTAAATTGAGGATTCTCCATCTTGAGTGATGCTAGGACCACAACGTTTGGAGACTCTGCTTGAAGAAAAACCCAATGATATCATGATGTTTGAATATACAAATGGCATTGACGAATCTTCACCTTTGGTTCCTTGTTCTTCTTTACTCAAAGAGGCAGAACAACTTGGTTCTTCTATGGATGGTGTGTTTCTCTCAAAAGAATACTCATCAACACCCTGAGGCCAAAATACATACTTGCAAATGAAATAATATTTGAAGGGAATATATGCACTGATATTCTCACCCAAAGCTAGATACTCCTGATAGCAGTGAGGCATGTTAGCACTTGCTGCTAATCTTCTCACTAATTCCTCCTCAGGGCTTGTCATTGGTTTAAAAGGCCCTCTGTCATTTCTGTGTATTGGTTCACAAAAGAATTCAGCCTCCTCTAGTGACATATGCAAACCCCCATCTATGTATATTACCTCCTCTTCTTCATACTGCTTAAAGTCTTCTTCAACCACCGGTATGAGCCTCATTCTGCAACTTTGAAGATGTGATCTGCAATATTTCTTTGATTGAGAGTTTATCGAGCTTGGTATTTATGCTCACATGTGCAGAGGACCATGCTCTGATACCACTATAATGTACCCAATATGATCACAGGCACATTAACTCAAGATTTGAAATATTAAACACAACAATGGATAACTTGAAGCAAAAGAACCAACTAGTTTGACTAGAAATGCAAGTAAAATCCCCAAACACCTCTAGACACTCCCAAATTCTCCCAAGATGAAATACAGGACCTGAAAAATTCTTAATACAACCTACAACATCCTAAAAAATCTCCCAACTTCGACAGCTGCACTTTCGGGAGTCTGTCACGCCCGGGTAGACTCCTTGGGATAAACCCAAGGCTTCAAGGCAATATCCCGGGACTTCTGTGAAAACTCCACTGCTTCTGCAGTAGTATGGAAGTGACTATCTTGCACACTACCCAAACCAAATATAACAACCCTTAGAAATACAATTAGGAACCATTGGACTCGATTTGGGAAGACGGGCAAGAAAACTAGTCTTTTGGACTGCTCAACTAGAGGATATCCTACTCAACTCAAATGATCTATAAGGGTCACAAAACTTTGATATAATGACTGATACGGGTTCTGAAGTATGCCTAATAACAACATAAACTAACATACTAACAAATGGACTCACATAAGTCAATCAAATGCAAATTATAGAAGACTAGTCAATTTTAGTGTTATAACGAGCATAGGCACAAAAATACTTCAACATGTAAAAAGATAATTTGTGGAGCTGTTAACCACATCAAAATATTGGAATTTAGATAGTAATCATTACATTACAAAGCATCATATATTTCATACATACCCATAGGGTCGTTATTGACCTCCAAGAACAAAGGCAAGATCAAATACATAAGAAAATGCTCCAATGGATGGAATTTGCAACACTAGACAAGAAAGATATTGGATGAAACTGGAAAGGATCTGAAATTTTATTTATTGATCAGGGATGTATGCTTCACTCGTCATGATTTGATTGAATCCACAGATATAATGAATATTAGCAAGGGCACATCTCCCAGCTGTGACTAGCGACACATCTCCCAAGTCCTAAGAAGCTTCAGAGCTCTCAATGAAAATAAAAAATATGCAAAAGATGTGAATGGGTGTGTTCATCATTCTTTTATTGACCTCTGTTATCTTTTTTTCCTACCTTCTAGGACTTGCCATCTATGAAATTCGAATTTGTGATGAGTGGAGGCTTCTTTGGCAAGTTGCTTTTGCATTTTGGACCCACTTGCCTCATGAATTCGCCCTCACTAGCTAAATTTGTCTCATGTAGCTTTTAATGATGCCTTTCTTGCTTTATTGACTATTTATAATCCTTCTCGATGGCACAAATCAATAATTTTTTATTTTATTTTTTCTGCTTTTGAGTTGTCTTTCTACTTTTAGTTGCTTTCTACTTTTAGGTTGCTTTCCTACTTTAGTATGATTTTCCTTGATTTTTGGGTGCCTTCCAGCTTTTCCATCTTTTTGTCCTCCTATGCACCCTCATGGGCCCTCCTATGCATTTACAACTCATCAAGCAATTATTAATAATAATTAAATATTTACAATTTATGAAATACACCACCTCTCTTAATTAAATTAAATTAAATAACCATGGACCAATATTAATCCTAACTAATTGTATTTTATTCTTCACTAGGACCCATGGTGATCTAATGGCCTAGTGGTTTCTCCCTAGGGCTATCAAAAAATGGGGACATTACACAAAACACTAGGAACTGACAAAGGATATATTTGTTCTAAAGTCGAGTAATGAGAGGGATCGACAAATGCAAGCTAATCAATAGTGACAATGCTTCTGTTGTGAGGAAAATGCATCACATGAAAGAGCATAGACACAGCAACATTCAAATCATATACATAATCACTCCCAAGGAGCATATTCAAGTCCAAAAGGTCTTCCATAACCATAAAATTGACTAATATAGTCTTTCCACCTAAGGTAATAGGAAATTGAGGAAGAAATCCCAAAGTTGCACTAGGCCTTCTATCAAAATCCAATGCCTGGTTAACATTCAACATAAGGTTGGGATATCCCACACCTCTCCAAGCATGTGCAGATAAAATACTAATAGAGGCTCCTTTATCTACAATACAATGAACAATCGTGTAATGTTTTACTTGAACCCTTATTTGAAAAGGTGGAATAGAAGGAAGGTGAGGCTCAGCTAGACTATTCCAATCAAAGGAAGCAATCCTAGAGCTGGGAGGGGGTTCATTCAAAGAGAACTAAGTGCCCCCTTGTCCAAAAATTTATAAACTAGAAATGAAGAAAACTTGAGTGGTAGACACATAACTCTGCAAAGGAAGAGTGGGATTGATCAAAGATTGCATCGATTCAACCACTTGATACTTTCCACTCTGCAAAGGAAGAGTGGGATTGACCAAAAAATGCATTGGTTCAACCACTTTGATATCAACACTCTTCAAGGGAGAAGTGGTATCATTCAAATATTGCATTGACTCGATCACTTCATCAACCAAATGTTGAATAGGCTATTGGGAAATCATAGGTTTTTCAGGACCAAAAGATCCTTGAGGGACGGACCACATTCTTTGTACCTCTGGAATAACAAGGCACAAGTGTGTAAGGTGATCTCCCTTTCAAACTTTACAAGGGAACTTAGGCTTGTGTCCTATATGTTTATATTTATCAACAGTGTCAACATGTTTAGCATGACTTGCATTGGCTAACTATTTTCCCCCAGCATGACTTGTAGTGGTTGGTTGCTTGCCTCCAACATGACTTGCAGTGGTTGATAGCTGGTTTCCAATATCACTTGCAGTGATTGGATAAGTGCTCCAAACATGACTTGCAGAGGCTAGTGGTAGGTTTCCCAGTATGACTAGATGAATTCTCACATCATGACTTGTAGAGGTTGAGGAATTTCCCCCTTGTTTTCACATGTTCTTCCTAATCTTCCTCTTATTCCTTTTAGATTGTTGGTTACTAGCATCAAATATTTAACCACATGAGGTAGAAGGAGGAGGAGAAGATGTTACTGGTGAAGAAGGAACATGGTTTTGATGCCCTTTATATAAAGTGCCCGCTTAAGAAGAATTAGGAGCATTTCGGACAATCGAAGTGGAAAACAGCAAAACCAGAAGCCCGGGGTGAATCCAAAAAGATTAAAAGTGGCCATCAAGGGAGAACCAACATTCCCAAAAAATCGAAAAGTACAAGGAACCCCTTGCGTAGGGATCCTTTGGTTGGTGTCCACAAGAACATGAGCCATAATTTCTGTCTCAAAATGTAAGAAATCTCTAAGGGCAACTAAGCACAAAAACCACACCACTAAAAAAATCCTAGAGATATAAAAACAAGCAAACAAAGGGCCTTTCAAAGTTCAATGTGGGTTGATTAAGTCCCACAGCCTAACAACAAAGGTGAGAAAATAGTTACCAAGGCCTCCACTAATATACCTTCTTGGTGAAAGTCTCCCCACAAGGCAAGGGACATATTCCAAGGGTACTATTAGTTTCTCTCAACATCTTCTCAAGGTACGCAGGAAGCCCCCTGCAGACACCTAGGTGGAACCTAAGACAAGATACTAAGGTTAACAACTCACAGTTAGCATTCGGGAGGATAGTCAACAGTCGGGATCGTAGGTATGGGTAGGGTAGCTAATCCCAAAATATTTAAAGTACCGACACCATAGGGGGCCCAAGTTGGTACTAGTGAAATCCCCATACACGCAAAATCCCACAAATGCTTAGTTAAGTATCAAGGGTGTTTTTTCTTCAACCTAACCTCACACGAACTCATGCTTAACTCTGCTTTTAGTGGAGCTTCCCATCCACACTCTTACTATATTGGATTTATTCCTATCCTTGTGAAATACCATTATGTTTCATAGTTTAAAATAGCCTTAGATTGTTGAATGCTAACCTAGTCCAAGGGTCTATGCTTAAGCTAATTGATGAACCCTATAAAATAAAGGTCTGTTAATTTTATATTAAACGTTCATTTTAGCGGTTGTTATTACTCAGAAAGATGCGAAAGTGTAAAAATATGATGTTCTCAACTGAAAATAAATAAAATTGAAATTAGTTGAAAATGGAAAATACCACTTAAACCTTTGAAAAAGTTACTTGACTATAAACAACTTTCAAAAAGAAAGAAAAACCAAGCATAACCTTTCAAAATTTTAAGCAAGATGCAACTTTTTAAGGAGATTACTATAACCAAAGCAAACAGTTCTTTATGATTTTCATGAGATAATGCAAATGAAAGCAATATAATATTTTATTTTATAAAAACACTCACAAAAGCATCAAAATGCCCAAAATATTCCTAAATGAACCGAAGCAAACTATGATTTTTTGCAAAATTCAATTTTCTTTTTCTTTGAGGGACTAATAAAAAAACACACAAAATGATGATTTTGAAGGCTTAAAAAACTGAACTTGGAAAATCTAAGAAATACCCAGATCTCCACTAGACCTGATAAACCTAAAAAACCAATAAAAATCATTGTTTTTTAGAAGAAGAAAAAAGTACCTTTTTTTGTGTCCAACTAGGACATACGTGTATTTTCCCACTATAGGGTGCGTAAAAGGGCATACGCGCCCTAAATATGTGTGCTCTAATTGAAGGCAGCCCGTGTATACACACCCTAATTGACAACCCGCATATATGTGCCCTACACTTGTGGAATGCATATTTTCGGGGTGTATATGTGACTTGTCTATGGAATAAAGGGTATACGCAACCTACACATTGGAAAGATGTGTATGTACGCACTTTCATGGACAAGTGAAATAATAAATAAAATTTTGCAAAAGAAACATAAAATATTTTTTGTTTTTTGTTTTAATGCTTGTAAGAAAAGAAAGAAGTATGCAACTGATGTACTACTTTGTTTCGTTTAATGCAGACAAGCAAATAAAGAAACAAGCAAACAAAAGAAACTCATTTTCTGGTTAAAATGTCTCATAGGAACAACCAAATGAAAAAACTTACAAAGAAATGAAACTTTTTATTGGTTTTTCTTTGATGATATGAACAGAAAAAAGAAAGAGGGAAGATAAATAACAAAAAATTGTATACGTTTTAGACTACTCAAACACGTACAAACAGTCCAAAAAGAAGGTTTGAGAAAGACCTAAACCTAAGAAAGACTTCTATTTATTTTTTCATTTCTGTAAAAAAAGTACCTTTTTTGAAATCAAATACAAATCACAAGAGTTCACAATCAACTTAGACGCAGGAAGACCCACAGTTCCAATTCTAAGAGGGAGCAAAACTGAAAAAATAAGCAAAACAGGTTATACATGGGCTATGTGAATCAAAGTTGTGTATACATGTATGTCCAATGCTTAGGATGCGTACAAGGAAATACATATAGTTTTTTTAAAAATAGTGAAAGTTAAAAGGCTTATATGCACCTGTGTGAACTATAACCTGCATATAACTATGGGAGAAGGAAAAAAGCTAAAAAATAAATCCCCAGAACCAACAATTACTTCCCAGAAGGGTCCTAAGATGAACAATTACTAGTCTATGATAGAAATATTCAGGAAAACAACCAGAATAAACAAAAGCAAAAAAAGATAATTAAAAACACAAAAGTCCTAAACTACCCAAATATGAAAAAAGTCCCAAGTGGAGTCGCCATTTCTGTTTCGGAATATTCACAACCCTAGTGATCTTTTGGGCAGGATCACCACATAGAGATGCCCATAAACAATTCAAACAACCCTTGCAATAAATGCAATCTAAATAGATTTATAATTCAAATAAAATAATGATAGATTTTCTACCTCGAGTCCAACGTTTATAGAAGATCCCTCTTTCGGATTTCACTCCAAATATATCTTTAATAATATGCAATCATAAATACAAACAAAGATACAAGTATAAAACTCCAAATATAATGATTATACTGCAAATAAATGTGTTGAATTTATAAAATGACAAAGAACAAGAAATTAACACATTTCTAGACAGGAAAGAGAATTCTCTATTTAAAATAACAACAAGATACAAGATAGATTTTACTTGTTCTCGACTACGGCACTATTCTGAAACTCAATGTTGAGCTCCTCCACTCGAGCCACACACATACACACCTCCTCAATGCTCCAAAGCATGCCCAAAAAATCAATATGATAGTTTCTTAGCAAGAAAGGGAAGGAGACTGTTGGAAATGAAGATTTCCAAATATGGGGGATTGATTGCAGATCTAGGAATAGGGATTATGGATTCAATATGAATAAGATTAACATAAGGAATCTATATTGTTCTCCCCTCCTTCCCATGCTTTCCCTTTCCTCTTTTATACTTTTGGGGGGCAGTTAGGGAAATTTCAATTAGTTATCCACGAGAAAGGGACGATTGAAGAAACATAAAATTGTTTTCACGTTCCCGAGCTTATTTTTTATTTTTTACCTTCACAATATTGCATGCGTAGGAAAAATACTAACAGGCCGCATATATGCGGGCTAGCAATGCATAATTCATGTATGTGTCATAAATTAGGATTTTTTGAAGGATTTAATTGAGAAGGGATAAGGGAATTGAACCACAAAGGGACAAGGAAGTTTGCAAAGATGTAAATCAACTAAAAATAAGCATTTTCTAGTGATGTGGAAAAATATGCTATAACAACTTGGGAGGAAGTTTGGAATTCGAAAAATGAATTAAATTCAAGGGAAGCCACCTAGGATATTGGTGGCACCCATTTTCCACAAGTTTCTCTTTGCCAAGTTTTTTGGCTAAGTTTGTTTGCTTGCCGACTTGTCTATTGTTTTTGCATCAAACATGGATGCAACGACGATCCTCAATTTGGTTTCCTAGAGAAATAATATGTGATTGCAAATGCCCAACGATTATGTCATCTAAAGAGGCACCTTTTTTGGCTTGAGAAATGATAAGCAAGGAATCTCTTGCAACCATAACATGTTTAATACCAATAAACACAATGTAATCTAATCCCAAGTAAAGAGTGTACCTTTCATCTTGGTTGTTTATGGTTGTCCCCAAACCCCAAGAGTAGGATAAGACCTGTTCTCCATGCTAATTCACCATTGTTACTCTAAAAATTGCATGGTATTTACATATAATATGTTTTATTATGATAATATTTGTCACAATTTACAAGTTTTAGTACTAAATTGTATGTTTCTTATTTAATATTTTCCTACCTATCTATATGTATGATTTTTCAATCCAAAATAATAACTTGGAATACTATACTTAGGTATAACGTTTGAATCTTTACAAAATACCATGTTCATAACACAACTCCCTAGAGGAATACGGTGTACATAAGGACTTTATCCACTCTAGACCCACACTATAGCACCTCCAATAGTGGATCTCTTATAATACCATAAAATTTAGGGATGACATCTCTTGTAGGATACAATATCTCCTAAATTCAAACACAGACTTCACTGCAAGATCCAGTGTGGAAAAATTCAACTCATTCCTTTGGCTATGGTGCTAATACCTCCAATAGGGTAAAGTATGATAGTTTCAACAATTCCAAGTAACAATATTTATATTAGTTTCAATATTTCCAAATACTATCAAGAAAGACCAAAACTTATACATTTAGGTACATCATGGAATTATCAAAGTAATTCAAGATTCCAACTAACTTTAGTTTTCTCACAACTATATTTTAGTAGGGTGAGTACAACTTCATGACAACTTAATTGCTATTTTCATCAACCAACATATAGGGTCCTTGGTTCATGAAATGACATTGAATAATGTCATCAAACAATATCCTTAGACAATCGTACTATAACATAGAATGATTTATGTATTCAACCATCATTCAACATATCAAACAATAATATTTGAACGTTCATTATTATTCCCACTTGAATATAATTTCACAGTAACACTAATAAATCCATCTCATCAACAATCAAATAATTTAACCAAAGCACTAAGATTTTGAACATTAACAATTTTGAGTAAAAATTTATGTCAACCCTTACTTAGAGTGAGTTGGTGTCACCTTTAATCATATCAATAAAAGATCAACCAATCAACCAACTTATTCCAAGTTCTAATCAACAAACTAGTATTTCAGCAAGACATCTAAAAGTCACTATCAACAATCAATATCCATCCAAGATCTTGTGTTCATCAATCATTCAAATGTCAAATCACAACTAGCATCAATCCCCATGAAAAATGTCTAAATGTCGCTACCAATGATCATTATTCACAATATCATTGAAAGGAAAACATCCAATAATTCAAAATCATACATTTAGTATGTCATCATCCACTAGTAGTCAATATCAATCTAAAAATTATACAGTCACTAAGTCACTCAATGATCACCCAAATGATCAAGCATCTCAATATAACAATCATCATCCAAAACATTCTCTACCATCCATAATCCACCAACAAATACAATTCATAATCCATTATTCAGTATTTGGAAAATCATCTAAAATAATTAATAATCGTTATCACTAACTCAATCATTCACCAAAAATTTCATTGTTTAAACTTAGAAGTCTGCACCTAACTACCCATGTCTCAACACTAACAAAATAAAAAATCCATAAATCATCCATTTGTGTTAACAAATAGGTTCACCTTAACAATCCAACATCAATCATTTGTATCACTATTACTATCAACTAGGTATCATTTGCCAACAATATGCATAGCTACATTTTCTAACTAAAGGTCGATGATAAATATGAGTCTCTACCATGCTCATGTGCATGGTGGAAGTTGAAAGTAAAATTCCAAAGAAATCTATTCTTTTTTATTGATCTTGGTTCTAGTCAAAGTTATATTTCTAAAAAAGCTATTGAAACATGTTTGATACATTAAAGTAAACACAAGAAATCTTGGTTGGTCCAACTAGCTACGGGAAATAAAAACAAGAACTCTTGAGGGTTCTCGTTAAGTTGTATGATGTGTTATACAATTCCCTCTATTAATCCAAATGTAAATAACATAATCATATTGTAACACCTACACAAATCAACTAAGTTACTAAGCATATCCACAAACACCCATAAATCAAATTTGACATGAGTAAATTCATATATTTTACCTGAAAATTCTATTTTTACAGCAAAAAAACCATCAATTTACATTTACAAGAGAATCAAGCAATTGGTATTTGAATCAACTAAAATAAATAAGGGTAATGCATACTTATAATGAAATATTATTTGAATGATACTTACTACAATTGGATTAGCACTTAGCAACCAACTCCAAGACTAGCAACAACAACTTGCAACTGTTAGAATTTTGATACTTCTAGGATGGTTATGTTAGATCTCCAAACAATTTACATATATTATCAAAATAACCATATGCAATAGGATTACCGAAATATAGACAAGCACATCATACAAAACAGACACAACGATTTACCCTAGGAAAACCCTCTCACGAGAAAAACCCAGGAAAAATTCTTCAGTATAGATTCGTCACAAGTACAATGTCAGTCTAGTACAACAAGAGCTAAAGTCTCTTACACAAAGATCCTAAGAATAAGATAAGATAGAAAACCCAACTACTCTCCCATGTGCACTTATTCACTTGCTTGAGCGAAATTGTGATGATGCAAATGAGCAGTTTGACCCCCTTATTTATACACATGTATGGTTGAATTTTCCACTATAGGGATAACTTCACTAGGGAAGTTATGCCCATTGTTTGGGGTAGATTTCCCATTGTTTGGGGCAGACTGCCCATTGTTTGCGGCAGTTTACCCACTAACTTCGGTTGAACCAACTTGTCTATTTTGACTTATTCTTTTAGGGTTTTTACAATGTGAATATTTCGCGAAGGAAGTACAATAAGAATACAATAATAATATCTTCCAAAGTTACACATTCTTAAACACTCTGTCTTAATGAGGAAGGTGTTCTTCTAGCACGGTCATCATCATCATTATTATCACTATTGCTGCAACTCTGTACTCTGACCATTGACTTGTGACATCTCTCTCGAATCTATCCATTACTAGAATTTTTGAACGAGTAAGCCATCTGGTGGGTCCAGCCCAGGAGCGTACATTACGTCGCAAAAATGACCACCTGCATTACCTCACCACGTGTCCAAATCATCTCGTGAGTGTATCCTAGGAGACTCAATTACGTCACACACAATGACTACCCGCTAACACATCATATCATGTGGAGAACAACCCAGGTCCGAAACCTGCGTCTTTGCACATCAGGGAAACACAACTCGGTGAGTGTATCCTAGGAGGCTCAATTATGTCACACCCAGTGACTACCTACTACCACATCACCTCATGTGGAGAACATCCCAGGTCTGAAACTTGTGTCTTCGCACATGTGTGTTTCCCAGCATAGCACAACAATCAGAAGACTCAATTACGTCACCAATGTGACTACCTACTGCATCCTCGTGAGTGTATCCTTGGAGACTCAATTATGTCACCGAAGTGACTACCCACTACCACATCACCTCAAGTGGAGACCCTCCCAGGATCTCAATTGCATCACTACGTGACTACCTGCGTCTCACATGTGATATGTTGCTCATCCCTTCCTCTTTTGAGAAACCTCGATATGGACCACTCCAATCTTGTCCCTGAAGTACTCAATACTTACTCTCGACAGAGGCTTAGTCAACACATCGTCTATCTGCTCCTCTGTCACTACATATTGCAGCCTCACTGCTCCTCTCTACACCATATCCATGATATAGTGATACCTGATCTCAATGTGCTTCGAATTGTCATGAAACACTCTGTTCTCAGACAACTTCACACAACTCTGATTGTCACAGAAAATACAAGTCTCCTCTAACTCGAGATTGAACAATCATGCAAGTAGCTTCATAAGCCACACTACCTCGCAGCTAGTTGAACGAGTTGCAATGTACTCTGCCTTAGTTGTACTCAGTTTCACACTCGTCTGCTTCCTGCTGAACCAAGAAATCATCCCAAGCCCCAAACTGAAGCACCATCCCGAAGTTCTCTTCCTATCTATGACACTCCCATGCCAATCCGAGTCAACATATCCTTGTAGGATAATCCTCTGATCTATCACATATCTGAGGCCATAATCAACCGTACCCCTTAGGTACCTCAACACATGATTTTCAGTAATCAGGTGAACACGTCTTGAATCTACCATGTATTGACTCAATGTGTTCACCACAAAGCATATATCCGGCCTCATATTCATTAAGTACATCAACGAACCAATCATCTACATGTATATTGTGGAATCAACTGTCTCTGAAGTAGTATCACATGGCAACTTCAAGTTTGATGCCATCGGTGTGGCCATGACCTTACAATCCATCATCTCGAATCTCTTCAGGATCTCCACCGCATATTTTCCTTAACTAAGGAAAATATCATCTGGATTCTACCACACCTCAAGACCTAATAAATAGTGCATCATACCCAGGTATTTCATCTCAAATTCTGCAGCAAGTTTCCTCTTCGTTTCTGCAATGAGCTTCTCGTCACCTATCAGAAACAGGTCATCTACATACAATTGTAGTATCATTGGTTTTCCATCCTCAACCTTGAAGTAAAGGTTAGAATCTACTTTACTCTTGGGAAAGCCCAAACTCGTCAGAAATCCATCAATCATGTCATACCACATCCTGTGTGCCTATTTCAAACCATACAAGGCCTTCTTTAACTTGCACACATGTGTATGCCAATCATGTGTCTCGAATCCCAGTGGCTACTCCACATACACTTCTTCTTCTACTACACCATTCAGGAAATTTTTCTTCACATCCATCTGGTGTACCTTCCACTTGATCACTGCAACTATTGCAAGTATATCTCTAATCGAATTGTATCTTGCTACAGGAGCACACATCTCGTCATAATCGACTCCCTCTTTCTGAGAGAAACCATGAACCTTGCCTTGTACTTATGTAGTATGCTTGAATTTTTAAATCTTGTTCTTGAAGGTCACGGCTGAGCAGTCATCACTTGTTATTCAGAACAAGTCTTATCATCAAAGCGCACGATCTTTTCTACAAGTCAAATTTAGTCATATGATTAGTAACATTCCATGTAATGACAACTTCTTATACATAGTGTACACATTCATGTAACCAATACATCTTAGCCAATGCTTCAAGACAACACTCATCCATATCCCGTACACACACAGTAACTATCTATATGCCTTCCATCTCTACCAACACATATTATTAAGAGCGTGCACTGCTCTCAACATGTTAGCAAAGAGGTTTCATTCTAGACAAGCAACAATGGCTCATGGGATGTTGTGCAGCACTATAGGCTATTTACTCATAACATGCACTACATGAGCCTACTTCTAGTCAATCTTAGTCATATATAAATGCATAAAATAAAATTGTATCACAGATCTACATGTAATTGTTATGAGAAATATCCTTCAAAAATACTCAGGAATTCAAATGATAGTAAATACTTATCTTTCATGTGTTTTGTAGGCTCCCTCTTAGATTCTTCCTTCTTGCAGAACTCACTATATTTTCTGGAAGCATACTCTGCTCCATCATATGATTCTGAAGTCCTTGATCTTCTTCTTCATATAGTCTGGAACTTTCTGAAGTATTCATCCTTGGTCCTCATGTGTTGGATTCAAGACCTCAGTTTGCTTGGAAATGGATTATTCACATCATTTACATAGACAATCATGCTTTGTGGATCTCGGGTAGACCAGTCACCATTTTTCTTATGATCCTTAAAGCCTTATATGCCATAGTTCACTTGGTTCCATAGTTTCATGAACCAATGTTTGAATTGGTTGGCCTTTAATTTGTAGAAGTCTCCATCTTGCTTTCCAATTACTACTGTATCGTCCAAGGTTTTACGTTGTGAGTTCTGAACTCAAGACATATCACTTGAGGAATATTTCATTGCTTTGTTCTCAATTGGTTCATCATCTTCTACAGCATGAGCATGATACCTCTTCTTATTTCTTTCCTTGTTATGATATTTGTTTTTGGTGTAATCTCTTGCGAGATGTCCCTTTTCATTACAATTGTAACATGTATGATTCTTTTGGAATCTTCTAGGATTCTTGTGAGAGTGTTCTTCTTTCTTGATCTTTTCCTTATTTGTATGAGCTGCTAAGGCTTGATTACCTTCTTCACCCATATTCTCTTCTCTGGATTCAATTCTGGCCTCCTCTTGAGTACAATCCTGCCATATCCTTTTGAATTTGGTGAGCTTCCTTCTAGAACAAGTTCCTTGAATGAATGATTCCCATTATCTTAGGAGACCATTCAATGTAGTCATCACCAATTCTACTTCTTCAACATGTTCTCCAATAGCCTCTAATTGTTATTTGATTTGGGATACCCGTGTCAAATAGGATTGGATGCTTTCTAATTTATGCATCTTCACACCCTTGAGTTGAGGTCTCAAGGTCATCTACTTATTAATGTTCTTCCCTTCGAATAATATCTTCAATGCATCGAACATCTCTTTAGGAGTCTTCAAATATGAGATATGGGGGATCAAGTGATCCTTGATGGAGTCAACAATGATCCTCTTGGACCTAATCAAATTCTTCTTGTGTTTAGCTTTGTCTTCATCTCCCTCTGGCTCCACAGCTTCTTCTTTGACATAGTTTTCCAACTCATTCTCTTCCAGGAACATAAGTTATTTGCTCCTTCAAGCTTATCCTAAAGCTTGGTATTGTTTGTCATCTTGATAAAATGAGAACCTCAAATGGAAATAAGGATAATAGGACTTACCAAATGAGATGCTCCAATCAAGTGCTTTCTTCAATGTCTTCTAAGATCTGGCTTCTGGAGGACCCAGGGTTTGTTAAAGAAACCCTAATTTTTCAAATTTGTATTCTTGAAAAACTGAATGGAAAGAGAGATGAGCCTCCCTAAGGCGAGTTAACAAAATGTCCTTTTCTTCCAAATTTGTGGATAGAACTGCCAAAAACTTGATGCCCTAATTTTCCCGAGCAGTAGTTAACAGGCCAAAAAATGAAAATTCTTTGATCTGAATTCTATCTCCAGATAAAAATGGGCCCTCCTATGGCGAGTTTCTTTGACCTCCTTTTCAGGACAAACTATGGTGAAAAGCCTCTGGAATGAGAAACCCTATTTTTCACTTCCAACAGTTTCTGTTGCACAAGGTCTTCTTTCATACTAGCTCTAATAACATGTTAGAATTTTGATACTTCCATGATGGTTATGTTAGATCTTCAAACAATTTATATATATAGTCACAATAACCATATGCAATAGGATCACTGAAAGATAGACAATCACAACATACAAAAAAGTCACAAATATTTACCCAGGGAAAACCCTCTCACAGGAAAAACCCAACAAAACTTCTTCAGTATAGATTCGTTGCAAGTACAATGCCAATCTATTACAACAAGAGCTAAATGATCTTACACAAAGATCATGAGAATAAGATAAGATAGAAAACCCAAACATAAGCTTCCTCCAGTTGCAACTACTCTCCCATGCACACTTATTCACTTGCTTGAGCGAAATTGTGATGATGAAAATGAGCAATTCGACCCCCTTATTTATACACATGTCTGGCTGACTTTTCCACTATAGGGCCGACTTCAGTAGGGGTATTTCTTCTCATTGTTTGGGGCAGTTTACCCACTGACTTCCGTTGAACCAACTTGTCTTTTTTGACTTATTCTTTTAGGGTTTTTATAATATGAATATTTCGTGAACGAAGTACAATAAGAATATCTTTCGAAGTTACACACTCTTCAACAACAACGATGTGTGTGGGAGAACTCACCACCCAACCTACCCTTCAGTCAATGACTAAGAGCCTAATATCTCGAACAATAAAACTATGTCTGATAAAATCTCATTACCTCCCTCACAATCAGCTTGATTAGATCATAACTCCCTTTCTCTTGTTCACCTCCTCATCACCAATGGGAAATCCTCACAACATACTCATGCAGTAGACCAATCTCATGCAACAACCTAACTAGCTAATAAACCAACAAACCAAAGGAAGAAGTAGTTGAAGGAGAATCCCTTGGTCTCATTCCCCACTCCTTATAAATCCCCTCTTCCTTATTAAAACAATAAGGTATATTTGCAATGATGACTCCACTTCTCATCCATGCACTAATCACCATTTAGCTTACTACATTCCAATTTAATCTCAAGTTTACACACAATTATTTACCCATTTTATTAATATTTGATTATTATGCACCTATTTTATGTGTAAATTAATGTCTACCAATAATTATAATTTATTTTACTAGATGGTGTAGTACATACACACCCCCCACCTCCCCACTGTCATAAAACTTTGTCTCGAAGTTACAACATCCCCTTTTCTTGTTCTCATGCAAGACATGCACAACATCACACAGTATGCAACCATCATGCAATATGCACCTAGATAATTAGTATTATTGTGTGTGGGAAAGAGTTACTCATGTGGCCATCACGGGTAAATCTTGTACCTACACTATTACAAATACAACACCCTATTTGACTACATGATTGATTACTCTTATTGGATTCCTAGAATGCAATCAAGTCACACAATTATACATAAATCAAGTTACACTATTATGCATCAATTAAAGCCATTCACATGGTTTACTTCCTCCCTCATGTGCCCTCACCGAAAATCATACCATTTGATCAACTTCTGAACTTTGGATGCATGGGCCCTCTTCCACAACTAGTATAATGGTATACAATCATGGTGTGACCATAGTAGACATTAGAAATCTCATCATAGCCTCGAGGAGTTGTAAGTATAACCCTCATCATCTCTTTGAATTCTAGCATCAATCTTTAAGCCTCCAGGATAAACCTCCCTTTCAACCATAACTAAGTTAAATGGCCCCAAGGGCTCATCTAGAGGATACCAAGAATCTAGTACATCATGCTAAACCAATATCACTAGGCTTCTTGAAAGATTGACCCAAAAATCCTCCACAAATCCAACCGACAAGTATAACCCCCACCTTCTTCGTGGACTTTGAATTGCTAGCATATGTTTATTAATCAGAGTTTGTCCCTAGCCCATAGTATTTTACTTGTATAAATTTCCCCTTCGTAGTTATGGGCTCCCACGAGATCACTGAATGATCCGGACCTCCAATCCCATGAGTGGATTTTATGTTAAGCTCTACCTCACATCATGCCACCAAGGCATTAGTTATGCTCATAACATTATAGAATAGATATGATCTTCATGAATTATTAAGGAACCACATGCTACCATATGCTATCTGAGAATATAACATCATAATCATGAATATCAAGGAACCACATGCTTCCACGTGCCATCATGAGAATATAACATCATCATCATGATCAAGAAACCATATTCTATCATCATCATCATGATCAAGAAACCATATTATATCATCATCATCGTGATCAGGAAACCATATTCTATCATCATCATCATCATGATCAAGAAACCATATTCTATCATCATCATCAAGAAACCATATTTCATCATCATCATTATCAAGAAACCATATTCTATCATGAGAACTTGACATTAACATACACTGTGCTATTCATAATAACATCATGAATAGTAAATGACTGCATGTGATTATAATATTGTAACATCATCGTAAACAGAAAACCATATAGTCATAATGAAATATCATCATCATTATAACATCATCCTTGCAATATCGTCATGAATATCATAGAGCAACATCACATCATCATCACAATAACATGATCACCATATCATATGCATAATAATAACATCATGAACATTAACCATATGATAATTGACACATGTTTAAATCATTGTAACATCAACATCATACTATAACCATAATAACAACATCATGGATATCACGGAACTATACCAATCTATCATGTGAAAGCACGTCATCACAACATAATCATCATTATATCAATGTATGCCATCATAAGGAACATAAAACCACATAATCACCATGATGTATTCCTATCCTTGTAATCATCATATATACAAGACATGATACAATATAATCATCTCAAAATGCTAGTTTAATTTATGAATTTGTTCCTACTAAGGTGACTAACTTGGCTACTATATAGGGTGGCACTAAATTAGCTTTACTCAAAAAGGTATGGGAAATATTGACACATAACCTTTGCATTCTCCGAGGTTGCAGATCCTGAGTTGTATTGGTCCCATTGAACCTTTACTTGATCAAATGCCCAATTGTTGAGCCAACAAACCCTCTTGTCCAATATAATCATCATGATGTATTCCTATCCTTGTAATCTTCGTATATACAGGACATGATACAATATAATCATATCAAAATGCTAGTTTAATTTATGAATTTGTTCCTACTACGGTGACCAACTTGGCTACTATATAGGGTGGCACTACATTAACTTTACTCAAAAATGTATGAGAAAATCTTAATGCATAAACTTTTCATTCTCCCACGGAATAGATCCGGAGTTGTATAAGTCTCATTGATCCTTCACTTGATCAAGTGCCTAGTTGTTGAGTCGATGAACCCTCTTGTCCAATAGAGAGAATGGTTCATGTATGGTGTGAATAATCACCTACGCGTGCAAAAGGCACATACCAAAGGGTTGTGAAACTTTGGTATAGATTCAGAATAAGGGAAAAAAAAATAATAACTAAACTAAACTAACAACATTTCATCATTCTTCAATCACATCACACATAAAGAGTGCCAGGACAATGAATAATGAATCAAAGAATGCTTGTTTATATTATCACAAAGAAGTGGTACATAAATGAGAACCTTGGTATAGTGAAGAGGAAGAGGGGCATGTACAGTTATCCAAGGGAAGGTATGTTTGTCTCATTTTCAACCTTACAACTTCCAACCAACCATCACAATGGTAATATCCTTTACGTGAAGTAGAAAGTAAGAGATGGCTTGCTCCTAGTTCTGGGAGAATTTTGGCATGAGCATGAAAACGTGAGTGAAAATAGGAAATTGTGTATGGAATGGTGACCTTGAGGGATTTTTATAGGAACGAGAGTTGCCAAGGGATGGATCTAGAAACAATGTGAACATTCTCCATTTACTTTTATTACTTAGTGGAGAAATTATGTTTTTGGGCCCTAGATCCATTAACTAACTTGGACCACGTCAAGGTATGTGTTCGCTTTTGGCCCTTTTCTCCATGAGGAAGGCGAGAAATGACAAATTATTGACGAAAACCAAGTTCTTGGACCATGTCACACTTATCAAGGAGAAAGTTGCGACCTACATCGTTGATTTCAAGGGAAAACCCGCAACCTCCTTTTAGAGTGGTCAGTTCATGTTTGACTTTTAGTTTTTTTGTTTTTTATCACTTCCCCAATGTAATATGAAGGAATGAGATGGAAAAATGGTGATAATGATGTTGAATAATGATGCATATGGATGACAAAGCTAATGACATGGAAGGTGAGTGAAGTTGGTTGTTAACAGATTGCTTCCTGATGTGTGAGGTCAAGAGCTCATCATATGATCGACATACATCATAGGACTTTTCATACTTCTAGGATATAGGGGGTGACAGTGGCATAGAAAAAAAAGACCACATCGGAGGGAACTCACCCTCGGGAGGGACTACAGAGGACCATACATGTAGAAACAATACTCAAAATGGATGAGAGATATAATATCAAATATATGGATGAGGTGGGAATACCCATGCTCATATCAATGTCTCAATATAAAAAGGAATCTACAGAAAGAGGGACCTGATCAATACATGAATAACTATTGGGTACAATACATCATGAGGGTCAGTGAAAGGACCCAATCTAAAGATACAATGGATACATAATGAGGGCCAATGAGGGACCCATGCTAAAGATACAATGGATGCATAATCATGGTCCAACCATGGTGTATATGAAGAACACAGGTTGTGGGATTTCCCTCAACAATTGCAACTAGGTCATGATTGTTTGAGGAACAGGTACGACCTATGATCACATATGCAAGAGAAAATCAGAGTCCTAGGTCACTAATTTCTAATGCCATGTGCGACCCAAGTTGTAGATTTTTTTGGGAAAGTTGTTGACCTTAGTCAAAATACTGATTTTAATTGCCGACTGACCCTTTTGATGATGGAACACAAGATTAGGGTGAACTGGAGAGAGAGACATGTTGAAAACATGAGGGACATCTTCAATGATCATCATGTTCAAGATATCCTTGCACAACATGGGTTGCTCAATTTTATTGAGAACCCCTTGATGAGATCAATGGGACTATTGTTAAACAAGATCATTGAGTACTGGGACTGCGATGTTGGAGCCTTTATAATATAGGGTGAGCACATAGAGTTCACCCTCCAGTATGTCTACTTCATGATGGGACTCCCTCGACTGGGGTTCATATGTGACATGTAGTCGATTCATCCACGATATGTGGATATGAAGGATATATTGGCTAGTCACTGCATGGATGGCGCGCAATTACATGGATCCTCCATACTCTCGACAAATATAGAAATCCTGGTCTTGGCGAATATAGAGATATTGGAGACATGGGTTGTGATTGTGAGTGTCGTGAGAGTGCTTGAATCGAGTGGGACCCACATGGTCTTCAACAGTTAGATGCTCTTTGGGGAGCAAGTACTGGTTGGGACCTAATTTGGGTGGTCCTAGGTATTCTTAACAGCGATTCGGCAACAATTGAACCACTACAACTGACGTGGTGGTGACTTTGGGTTCGCCAATTTTATATGTGTGTTCTTCTTTGAGAGGGTGCCAACGTTGTGACCTCACATTGCAATACAATATGGCGGGTCGATGGAGCCTAAGGTGAATTGGTGGGGAGTGATGGTGGTGTGGGGAGGAGGTGATGCCTTAGGTGTCTTCAGTCAAGGTTTCTTTGCATAGTGGCGACAACTCCCAGAATTCATCGAGGACTAACCATACGTAGGGATGGACTTCTAAGGGGACCCAAAGCTACCATGATCTCCTGGCCAAGGTTGGGGGACAGACGTTGATTGATGCATTGTGATTATAGATGTGTTTACAACACTAGCATAGATGGTAACTAGATCTTATGATACGATCATGGTATTTATGACTCGCCATATGTGTGTGCAGATGTGGGTTTGATTCCCCTAGTTGATTCTCAGAGGCGACGTGGCAAGGTTGAGGGACTCAACCCTGTCCCTTGAGCATAGCGCAGGAGGAGGAATGTTGAGGAAATACTAGATGGACTGCACCAAAACATAGACTGACTGCTTGAAGGAGTATCCAACGATGGATGGTAGCACCTAGATAATGAGATGATCATAGTGTGCTACCAAGCACTCGCTGAGTGGCGCCCAATGATGCATCGTATAGGAGTGGTCACCTAGGGGATTCAAGACCCAATGCAAGGATATATTCCCCGCATAGGACCTCATAGTGATGACAAGGAGCATGAGGAATCCTTTAACTACTCGAATGACTAGTTGATAGCATGTAGGAATTCCCAACATGGTAAGGGCATTGGGTTTTGTTTTACCGATGTATCACTTTTATGAAGTTTTCCAGACTCCTTTTTGTAAACACTCCTCTGTCACTTATGGATAAATTCACAAGATGAGCAACTCTAGAAATTGATGGGTGGCGTGACACAAGACATTGCACACAATGCAAGGCGGTGGTATCATATTGTGACGGCAAGAGGAGAATTTACGGCTGGGTTCGGAGTATCTTGCATCATTGCATTCTTGGATTTGCCCCTATCCTTCTTGCTGGAAGAATGTTGGGTGGAAGGCGAGGTTTTCTTCGTGACTCCAAGAGCTAGGTCATTAGAAGTACCAATCGGTTGCACAAGATTCAATATGTCCTATGGTGTGGGGAGGGGATTGGTGGAGTAAGGTACCAAACAGAAAGGCCTAACATCAAACTCGGAAGGTTGAGCGTAACCATCACAAGCATACTCACTATTCTAGAAGGTGGAAATAGAAATGGGATTTGATGAATAGGCATAGCTCCCCACATGTTCCTGGGAAACTAGTTGGGAGATGGTGTAGGTTGAGGGTGGGAGATAGAATTCTAAGAGGAGATAGCACACAACTATGATATCTCCACCTTCGGTGGTGGTGGAGGTAGGGCCTAAACAAACCCCACACGAGAAGCATCTTGGAAGATGCTTGGACTAACACTCATGAATGAAGGAATGGACATGCTTCGAAAGTTGTTGTCAACCGTAGGTAAGACATGATCCGGACAAGTCATCCCCTTGGGATGATAATAGGTCAGTTGATCAAGCTTTACAATATTCCCTTCATAGGGGAACATCATAACCTTGAACAGCATGGAGGAAACTACTTGCATAACATACATGTAACTATTTCCCAAGGAGGAGGTTGTAATATAATTAGGCATTGATAACATCAATGTCAATTAAGAATGTTTTCCCAACTAATTGAATGGGTACATTCTGTAGAATACCATGTGGTTGAGCAGCATGGCCATCATAGGTGCGCAACATCATAAGGGATGGTGCAAGTTCTGGGGAACCAAGCTTTTGCTAGACATGCGTAGACATGACACCAATGGAGGCACCTTCATCGATGATGCAACAATGGATAAACAAGTTCTTGATGGTTAAGGGAATCTGAAAGGATACTGAAAAGGGAATCTAGGGCTCCACTTGATCGAGATCAAACGTAATCAAGCGAGTATCGAAATGATTGATTGCACCTAAGGTGGAAAATTATAACACTTTGCACTGTCTAGGACAGTTCCAAAGAACCTCTAACATAGAGATGGAAATAGGGGACTATGCCAATTCATCCATGATGTTGTAGTTAGGAGCGGCATGGGCATTCGAGTTATTCACTACAAAACACAAATGGATTTTGGGGATCTTAGGAACATCTTCTGCAGTGGGACGAAGTAGATGCAAGGGTTCTTCGACTTGTGTGGATTATTTCCCTTTATCAATACGAGAGGTATCAGTAGTCGAACCTTATTGGTAGACATCACAAGAATATGTTGGACAGAAGGATCATGAGGATGATTGAAAGACAATGGTAAATATGGATAAATTGTCTTAGGTTGTGTTGTGAGAACCACTTTGTGTTGGGAAGGGGTTCTGCAAGACCATTGATTTCGATTGGTTCGGATGAGGAAGAGGAAAATTAGGTTTCCTTTGTGGGGAATTAGCTGCAGTTGGCCTCATTCCACAATTGGTGAGTCTTAGCCAGATGGGGACAATGGTGAGTGTAATGCCCATAAACACAACAAAATAAACAATTGCATGGTTGGTTCGTATGTGAGGATTTTTATCTTGCTCGTGAGGATTATTGGGATTCTGAATTGCGGGGTTCGAATTGCCTCCAATGTTGTCAGGAGGGTTAGGGGGTTGGCCCCCACCTTCCTGAAATTAGTTATTTCCTTTAGTCTTCCCCTTATAGTTCTTCTTGGAATTTCTCGACTAAAATTGTTGGTTATTGGGCACAAGTTGGGCAGGCATATTATGTTCATCATACACTTGACCATGAGTAAAAGGGGGAGTCGCGGGGTGTGGCTGCACTAGAGGAGCTGGAGGTGGGCCACAAAAAGGGTAGTAAGGGTTGATGGTTGGAGGAACCATGTATCCAATAGAAGCACCACCACACATGGTTCGACTACATTAGGATCCATGAACATAGCGGGATGAAGGAGAAGTCGAGTAGGAGGTACTTGTTCCTACAAATGAGGATGAGAGAGAAGGATAGTGGGGATAATATAATGCAAGTGTAGGAACCTAATGATGAAGTTCAACGCTCGATGGGTTACCATATGCATAACCATTTGAAATGGGAGGGAAAGGCGAGTATGAATTCAGACAAGATGCAACGGAAATGATAACACCATATGTGGCATGGGATGCCCCCGATGGATCTTTGTGAGAAGAGTCACCTCTAGGAGCATTGAGAATGATCGTATTTAGGTAACCGAACTGTTCATAGATAAGGTCGTAGTGGTGAGTCGTAAGAATGGTTTCTTATTCATTTTGTGGATATGATCTGTGATATGTGTGGATAATGATTGACTGCGTGACAATAGTATCTCGACTCCCTCGTCATAATGGACATGTAACTGGAAAAATGTCAAGAAATTGGAGCCTAGGGACACAAAATTGGAATGCATCCCTTGGGGTTGCTCGATATATCACTTGATAGAGATGCCAATCAAGGCCCTCTGAAACAAACATAACCAAATGGAATCATATAAAATGTTATTGGATGAGCAACACAAATGAAAGGACATGATATGGTTTTGGGGGTCCTCACTTGCATTCCCTTCAAACTTAGGGATGTCTGATGGGATTTTTGTAGGAATGGGAGGCCATGAAGGATCATGATGAATGGGATCATTGTTTAACCTCATCAATATGGAAGGTTGAGACTAGTGTAACATCCCGTAATTTCGTAAAAATTTAAAACTTTAAAAAACAACAATTAATATTAAAATGCAATGCGGAAGTAATAAATATTTATTAAAACAATATTAAATAACAAAATCATTAATGTAGAAACAACTTAACTATTGTGTCATTTTAACTAATGACATTTTAAGATAGTGACATGTCATACTTCTATAACGATTAAGATGCTAAATTATTTTCGTTTGTAATATTTCTTTAAGACAGAGTTCTTTTGAGAGGTTACTAACAACTTGTTTCTTATTGATGATGAAAGGGGTCCCTCGAGGTGCCCCAAGGATTACTTAGCTTTGTTGGCTAAAGCATTTGTACCCGTCCTTCATGCGCAGATTCACAGTTAAGAGAAAAAGTGACAGCACAGGTGTTAAGAGTATTTAAAAATCCCAATGGTCGTCAATGTTTTTAAAGAAAATCTATGTGACTCTTTGTTGTAGGTATGGATCTCTTATCTATTCTAAAATATGATGTTATGAACATGAAATCATCTTACATCATTAGCATAGTTTCAATCGATACTTCTCTCGGAATGAATATGTCAACAAAATGCTTTTGTCTAAGGCTTGTTATGATATAGGCTAGAATACAAAACTAGATATTATGATGATACTTCTACTATCTATTTCAATCATTAATGTAATATGCATCGATCTATGGATACTTGACTGTGTGTAGGCTTTGAAACTATACAAAAATACCACATGAACTGTTATGATGCATTTAGACTTTTAATTTAACTCTACTTGAAGTTTAGTAACAATTTAAACTATGTAAAAACCATATATATATACAAATCCTAACTAGAGAATACAAATTGGATTAATATGTCAAATATGAATTCTAGGCATCATTCATACGAGAACTATATGAATTAATCGATGGTGCAATACTATGAATTTTTATGGAATATATCCCATAGTCAACCTATACGAACAAATTCCTTCAACATACCTTTGATATTACTAAGCAATGGATTGATATGTAATGCATTAACGTCAAGGTGGTGACAAGGCAGGTGTTACCAATGTAATGAATATTGAGTACAGAAGGGTTGTATCACAACGCCGGTCCTGGTCTTGGCATTGAAGTCTCCTGACAGTGGTAATTAGTGGAAACACGAGTGAATGCTACCGTGGCCAAGGATATGTGAAGAAGTTTACTAAACAAATGATACGAATCTTACCTGTAACTATCCTTACCTATAGAACTGTTGATTTGGCACTTCATGGTTGTAACAATTAATAGAGTAATAAATATGGTGGTTGTCCATATTCCAATATGCCTGGTTGGCAATGATCTCCACCGTTGATTTGTGAAACCTTTAGATTGTAATGAAAACCCTATTTGCATACTGATTCAACTTTGAACGTGTTTCTCGGCGTTCATTTTGTTGGGTAATGGTTCGGGAGAGAGGCCGACAGACCGAGAAGTTTTAGGGTTTGTTAGTGTTTGGTTCTCCGAATTCGAACCCATGACCTCTATGCATTCAACCTGCAAGTGACAGTTCTATTTTTAAGAAGCCTAGTTAAGGTAGTGAAAGGTCGTAGTGGTTTATTGGTTGAAGGGTTGAGCCTGCAACTTATTTCACTGTATGAGTTTGAGAGATGTTTATCTAGGGTCTTTATTGAGCAATGGTATTGGATTTGAACCTCGGTATGTGATAATCGTTGTTGTTTCTCAGAACTGGACATCTCGTTTTTCTGGGCTAGACGTTGGATTTGTCAATCGTTTCTACAGGAAGTCTCCTTGATACGAAGGTAAGAATCTTTCTTACCCATCTCTTTGTTTTACAAACCTTCAAACGTAATGTGGAAACCTTGTTTAACCAATGTGTTGTTCTTGTGGCAGGTTAGCATTCGTCAGAGAACCATTCTCTTGGAGATGAAGGGGGAGTCTTGCGTGTCCATCGGTAAGCTTCGGTGGTTTCCTTACCTCGTTGGTCATCCTGTCACTTGAAGTTTCAAGAATGGAGTTTGACACAGTTCTGGGTATTTGGATTTGACACGATTTTTATCCAAGAACTTCGTGGACAGTAATTCTATGTTCCTAGTTCTACTATCGTGCTGGCTAGTAGTTTTGATGCAGTGTCTACTGTAAAAGTTTAGTGGAAAAGTGACTCGTTATTGGTATTGTAAACTCTAAGGAGTAAACCGTCGTCATATGATTGTTACAGTAGTTTGAAACTACCAGATTTACCGTGTAATATTGAGATTCCCAAACATTGATGATGATATAAAAGCAAAGTGTTTTTAATGACAAAGGTTATGATGGTGAAAACGTTTCTGTAAACAAATAGATGGACTGTGGTCTTTTTAACAAAACAACAATGTTTTAAAGGGAATAGTGTTAATGTTTTAGTATTTGAATGTTGACCGAGAGTTTAAGGCTTGCTTACTTAAGTGCATGTACATCGTTATTGTTGTTGGATAATCATGATTTAGAAAATAGCTGAAGTAGTTTGTACTATTAGAAGTTTGTGTGAAGGTTTTGCCTTCAAATTCTAGTTTTCATTTACAAAGGATAGCCTACCTGAGACCTTCAATTGTCATCAGCCTATGCTAGGGTTTTTCCAACTTTTACTTTCGGCTATATAAATAATTGATGTATAAATACTTTGTGTAAACAGAAGTGTTCGAGACCAAGAACTAGTTGCTCACTTGTAAAATGCGAATGTTTTCAAGAATTATCCATGTTTTCTTACTAGATTTATAACCTGTCGTTTAAGTAAAGATACAGGGAATGCATCCTACTAAATGAAGTTTACTGTAATGTAATAGTCTCGAATGCTAGTTAGGGTTTAATAAATTATAATGTTATCATGCTTTGAATAAAATCCACAGTTTGTCTTTGCGATAGAAAAGATGATGTTTGTATACAGAGTTAGGGTTTACAATGTATTAGCTTTTGATGCTACTGAAATAAATGATTGATACATGAAATCAAACAGGAAAATAGTGAAGAATTACGGTACATGTAAAGATAAGAATACTATTTAATGATCAGTTCTAGCAGCTGTTAAAATCATTGGAAACACTATTACTTGGAAAACATGATATGTATGATTTTAATTGCATTTGTTTGCTATTTTGATTGAATAGAAATAAGAGGAAAATACATGACTGTACAGAAATTAAACTAGATTTATATTTTATGAGATAACAAAAGAATCCTATAACACTATCTATGCTTATACAATAAATTCTTACTCTGTTTAGATATAGGTCAGAATGGCAAAAAAATCACTTACTATAATTATTTATCCAATAAAATGGCAATATGCCTATCTCTCATCTATTATTTAATTTGCTTCTCTATACTAGAGTACGATGCAAATAACAGCATGTGGAAAAATATAGAGTTGATTTTCTAATCAGATTTTAAACAAAACTTATCATTCAGACTTAAACAAAGATCAGAAATAAATACATTTACAAAACAGAGTTTGATGATTTCACTAAACAGAATTATTAAACTGTAAACAAAATAGGAAACAGCAAAACCTGGTTAATCTGTAGGGAAACAAACAGCCCAAGGAGCCTGTTCCACCCAACCAATTCCTGAAGACAGCCAAGTTACTTGCCTTAAGACCCACGATCCTGTTCACTGAACCACCAGGAGGAAGAAACTTAGAAGCTTAGAATCTCAATCTTGCAGTAGTAATAGTTATCCAGTCTTAAAGACTTAGCAATCAAAGGGACCTGCACCAGCACCTTTGGTTCTCCTTCTTAGAATAATTTGCAGACTTACAATGCACTCACATAGCCTCCCTATTCGAATCTCTCAGTCATCACCTGATGCACATGAGGAATATTTCTGCAGAAAATATTGTGTAAGAGTTGCATGCTCAATTCGAATTTGCCTTATGTAGGCTGCCTAGGCCTTTTCAGTTGTTAACTGGTCATTAAATGAGCTACCTTCTCACTCCCTCCACTTGGGGGATAATGCCACATTTGTAGGGGTAGTTGTCCCATAACCAACACCTAGTGGTGAAGTGCAATTGCTGCCATCTGTCCCATACCTTCTAACAGCTTCCATTCCTCCTAGTGGGTCAGTGAACACTCATTTAACAATTCCCTTGGGTGTTTGTCTCCTACTTTAATTTATTAAATAATAATAATTCAATAATTACATTCATCCTTGACCAAACTTGGTCATAATTACAAAACTTTGTAATTAAATTTAACATAAAGTATTTTTCCAATAAAATAATAATTTCATAAATTGGGTAGGTGACATACACCCCCCCTTAAGTCTCAACATCGTCCTCGATGTTGGTCAATCACTCTCTGAGTGTTCCTGAAATAGAGTTGGGTATGCTACCTGCATACTACTCTCCAACTCCCAGGTTATCTCTTCTGGGATAAGGTGCTTCCATTGTACCTTCACTTGCCCAATGGTGCGATTCTGGAGCAGAGTTTCCTTCCTTTCGAGGATACAGTCTGGTTCCACCTGAAAATATTCGTCTTGTCCCACTTGTACATCATTCCAGTTTACAACATGAGTAGCATCGTGTACATACTTCTTTAGAAATGATATATGAAAAACATTATGTATTTTTAAATTTGGTGGCAAAGCCAATTGGTATGCCACTGGTCCAACCTTAGACAATATTTCAAAAGGACCACAATACCTGGGTGCCAACTTGGCACAGCTTCCCAATTTCAATGAACTCTTTTTCGGTCTTACCTTGAGGAACACATGTTCACCAACCTGGAACTCTTTATGAGTCCTTTTTAAATCTACTTGACTCCTTTGCCTATTTTGGGCAGCTTTTAAATTTCCTTGTACCTGTTTCACAATTAGTTCTAACTCCTACAATAATTCAGGTCCTAAAACAACTCTATTTACTAGGTCATTCCAAGAAACAGGTGTATCACATTTCCTACCATAAAGAATTTCAAATGGGCTAAGTCTAGATGATGCATGATAATGATTATTATATGCAAATTCTGCTAAGTGTAAGTAGTCTTCCCACTTACCAGGCTGATCCTTAACATACATTCTCAGTAAGTCTTCTAAAACTCGATTCACCTTTTCTGTCTGTCCATCTGTTTGTGGATGAAATGTTGTGCTGAAATTTAAGGTTGTATTCAACCCTTTAAACAAAGATCTCCAAAAGTTTCCAGTAAATTTAGAGTCACGGTCTGAAATTATAACTTTTGGAATACCATGTAGTCGAAAAAACTGTTTCATGAAGATTTATGTAATGTTGGGAGCCTTATGAGTAATCTTCACAGGTATAAAGTGTGCTGCTTTGCTCAGTTTGTCTACTACAACCATGATAAAGTCATTTTGTTTCTGATTTTTGGGTAGTCCAATAATAAAGTCTATGCTTATCACTTCCCATTTCCAACTCGGTATAGGTAATGGATGTAACAATCCGGCAGGATGTTGGTGTTTAACTTTCACTTTTTGACAATCCAAACATTTAGCTATGTACTCTGCTACTTCATCTTTCATTTTGGGCCAATAGTATTCTTTTCTGAGCATAGTAATGGTCTTCTGATAACCTGGATGGCCAGAGTAATGGCTTTTGTGCATCTCATTTAAAATCAGAATTTTTATTTCTGGTATGTTAGGTACATACAATCTGTTTTTGTATAACAATAGTCCATTTCCCTTCAATCTGTAATCTGCCATAGAATTTTCAGAACTATTGTTTGCTGTCTTTTCCTTTAATTTTATGTATTCTTCATCCGTTTCACTCCTTTCAAGGATCTGATTTTCTAAATCTGTTAAGTACTAATGGCTGAAATAAAATTCAGTTTTGCTTTACAACTCAATGCATCTGCAACCTTGTTCTCTTTCTCTTTAATATGTTGAATTTCGAAATCATACTCACTTAAGAAAGTTAACCATCTAGCTTGTCTAGCATTCAGATTTGTCTGATCTAATAAGTATTTCAGATCCATGTTGTCTATCAATAAGGTAAATTTTCTGCCAATAAGGTGGTGACGCCACATTTTTAAAGCATGAATTACTGCTAATAATTCTAAATAATAAGTAGAGTAATTCTTCTCATGTATTTTCAGCTTTCTTGATTCATATGCCACCGCATGCCCTTCTTGTGTTAGGACTCCACCGAGTCCGTCATTACAAGAATCTGTGCAAACTATGAAATCTTTATTAGGATCTGCTATCCTCAAGATAGGTGTTGTAGTCAATAATTCCTTTAACTTCTTAAAACTGTCAAAACATTTCTGATCCCACACAAATTTCTTCCCTTTCTTCTGCAAGGAAGTTATGGGGTTGGCAATCCTCAAAAATCCCTCTATAAATTTTCTGTAATATCCAGTAATACCCATAAATGATCTTACATCCGACACATCCTTTGGAACCGGCCAGTCATTAATGGCCTTTATCTTGTCGGGGTCAACCGAGATTCCTTCTTTAGAAATTATGTGTCCTAAATACTGAATTTTGTCCTTGTGGAAGTCACACTTACTAAACTTAGCGTATAGTTGATGATCTCTCAAAACTTGTAAGATAATCCATAGATGTTCATCATGCTCTTCTTTGCTTTTAGAATACACTAAAATGTCATCAATAAACACAACATCAAACTTATCTAAGTATTTGTGCAGAATATTGTTCATCAAACACATAAATACAACTGGGGCATTAGTCAAGCCAAATGGCATGACTACGAACTCGTAATGTCCATATCGAGTTCTGAAAGCTATCTTGAAAATATCCTCATCCTTAACCTGCACTTGATGATATCCTGACCTTAGATCAATCTTTGAAAATATCGTTGCACCACGCAACTGATCAAATAGATCGTCTATGTGGGGCATTGGATATCGATTCTTGATTGTCATCTTGTTAAGCTGGCGATAATCTATGCACAGTCTTAAAGTTCCATCTTTCTTCTTAACAAATACAACAGGTGCTCCCCAAGGAGACACGCTGGGTCTTATATAATTATTATCAATCAGTTCCTTCAACTATGATTTCAATTCGTTTAATTCCAGTATATTCATCCTATATGGATCTTTAGAATTCGGTACTGCTCCTGGTATTAACTCGATGGTAAAATCTAAATCTCTTTTAGGAGGTAATCCTGGAATTTCCTCAGGAAAAACATCCTTGAAATCCTTTAGGATAGTTATGTCTTCAAGTTTCAGTTTTTCCTCTTTACAAACAATCTCATCATTTACTACATTTACGGCAAACAACTGACATCCTTTCCTACCTGCCTTCTTAACTTGCATGGCTGAAATCTGTCTAAGGGTTACTTTTCTTGGGATACCTTTTACTTCTACAGTTTTTCCTTCTTCATTTAAACATGTAAAAAAAATTTCATAACAGTTCAGTATGACATGATGGGCTTCTAACCAGTCCATTATGATTATAATATCATAGGATCCTAAAGGTAAAATATTCAACTTGATTTGTGTCTGTAACTGATTCATGGATAAAGCACAACTTTCTATAAAATCTGATACTTTCCTCTTTGTTCCAGTTGCTAGCCTAACTAACCAAGATTTACTGAACTGTTTTGTTTTCAATTTAAGATTTTCCACAATATCTGGTGACATATAACTTAAGCTAGCACCTGGATCAATTAAAACAATAACAGGATGATTTTGTAGCATACCTTCAATATCTACCATAGAGATTTGATGATCTGCTTTCCTGTTGTCAAGTGTTGCATTGATTCTGGGTATCTCCCTCACCACGTCTCCCACAGTAGGTTCAGTCTGAATAGAGTGAATGTTGTTAGTTGTCTGCTTCCTCTTGGGACATTCTAATGCATAGTGAGGACCTTGACACTCGAAACATTTGATAGGTGCCTTTTGTTCATTGGTCCTGGTATTAGGAGCATTTCTGGGTGCTGTAGAATTCTGTTGTTGACTGTTTCTGAAATTATTTCCTTGAAAATTTCGATTCTGAAATTTTTTCTTTTGGAACCCGGAATTCCCACTGAACCTGAAATTTTTCTTTTTCAGCTCAAAGTTGTTGGGCTTATGACTTTTCCAGTTTGACATTCCTTCTCTTTTCCAATTAGTGTCATAACAGAAAACTGCCTTTCTCATAGCCTCTTCCAAAGTTTTTGGACTGTCATACTCGATTCTGTCCTTAATATTGAAAGGTAGATAGCTCAAGTATCTTTCAATCTTCAGTTTTTCTTCCACGAGATATGGTACGTATCTCAACAAGTTTAGAAATTTATTGTTCATACTTCCCAGCTTTAAATCGTATAATTCTTTGGATTTTTCTTCATAGTATTGTTCAGATAAAAACTTCTTCTTGAAGTATCGTTTAAAAGTATTCCAATTTACATCTTATCCTTAATACCCTTCACTCTTTTGATGTCCTACCACCAAATATCTGCTTTTTCGGTCAAGTTATATATAGCCATTTTTGCTTTCAAGGATTCTGAATAGTTATAAATCTGGAAGTATTTCTTCATACCGGACAACCATGCTTCAGCTGTCTCGCCCTTCTCAGTTTCTCCATTGAAAGTTGGAGGTCTAATCTTTTTGAACTCCCCAGAAATCTGTTCATACTCTTTATGGCTTTTCTTTCTGGGTTTGTAATCTCCTTTACTACTAGCGCTTGAATAGTTACGCCTCTTTTTACGTGCTTCAATAGAATCTCCTGATGATGTCGAACTACTTTTCACATCATCGATTTTCATTTTCTTACTTTTGTTACCATGAGGCAGATCCTCAGCCTTGGATATATCTTCATTATCTCTATCCTGCTCATCAATTGGGCACTATTCAAACAACACTTGCTTTAACTCTTCTTGCGCCTTCAGAATTCTTTCATTGTCTTGTTTCACAAATCTAATTTCTGCCTTTAATTTTGAAACGCACGTAACAATTCTGACGAATTGTTATTTAATTCCTCGTGGCCTTCTTCTGCATAGTGTTGTCCCGAGCTATGGCTATTTGGTTGAAATCTGTCTTCTACATGTTCAGCTGAGTTCTCCATACCTGTAACTTAAAATAATTTCTATATAACACAATAGTTTGAATTTTTAATTAGTAAGATTTTCTGCTGTAATGAAATTTATGTTGCGTGTTCTTGGACCTTTTTCAGGCCTAGAGTTCGAACATGAGCTCTCACATAGCCTCCCTATTTGAATCTCTCAGTCATCACCTGATGCACATGAGGAATATTTCTGCAGAAAATATTGTGTAAGAGTTGCATGCTCAATTCGAATTTGCCTTATTTAGGCTGCCTAGGCCTTTTCAGTTGTTAACTGGTCATTAAATGAGCTTCCTGCTCACTCCCTCCACCTAGGGGATAATGCCACATTTGTAGGGATAGTTGTCCCATAACCAACAGCTAATGGTGAAGTGCAATTGATGCCATCTGTCGCATACCTTCTAACAGCTTCCATTCCTTATAGTGGATCAGTGAACACTCATGTAACAGTTCCCTTGGGTGTTTGTCTCCTACTTTAATTTATTAAATAATAATAATTCAGTAATTACATTCATCCTTGACCAAACTTGGTCATAATTACAAAACTTTGTAATTAAATTTAACATAAAGAATTTTTCCAATAAAATAATAATTTCATAAATTGGGTAGGTGACAACTAGCCATGAACGGGAGACTCGCAATAGGATATGAGGTAGAGGGGCCAACATTGGTGTTGGTCGTAGCTCCATCAATGGGACCACCACCAACAGTTCCTTCACCAAAAAGAGGGATGTTTCCACTAATGAAAACAAAAATGCCACTAAAAATGAGAATTCCACCAGAAACAACGATACCAATGGAAACAAGGATACCAACGGAAGTGGGAATACTACCATCCATGGTACCGACAGAATGGGGAGGCGAAGGTGATCTGAACTATTAGGAGTTGAAATATGATGACTCTAAAGAGTAATTGGGTGCGGGTGATGGATGAGTAACTGGAACATGGCTTGTGTAGCCACATAAGAAATCGTACAAAGAGGATCAACCTTGAAGTCTACAAGAGTACCTCGGGGGAGCTATTGTGATGATATCCTAGATAACCAATCCAACAATGCAGATCTAAAAACAAGGTTAATGTAAACTATGATCCAATCATGTAATAAAAACTTTGTAAATGGTACTAAATTAAATAGCAGGTGCAACGTAAGTGAACTAATCTAGCAAAGAGAAGAAAAAAATAAAAAGAACACACTATAAATAGAAAATACCCACTAGCTCTAAAAGAGATCTACAATAAGCAAAGTAAAATAAAAATAAATCTCTCAGATATTTTCAACAATGAGGGTCTCAAGTCTCATTCGAAGAAAAGAAGTAGAAAGATGAACGAATCTTCCAAACACTAGACACAAATAGGGGCCTCAAGTTTTATCTAGTCCAATGAGTGAAGATTGAAGGGGACAGTTATAGAGAGTCTATGCTCACTACTATTTGCTCCAAGTATGCCTCCACCTAAATGGATCACCTCTAGGTAAGATTCCTAACGAAATGGTCACCAAGCTACCTCATTCACGAACATGTAAAATCTGTTTCCTACAGCTTCAGCTTGAAGGAAATGATATGGATTATATTCAGTATTGAATGGTGAAAGTGTACCACTCAACCATACGGTTCTAGTCTAGCCACGTACCACCGTGAAAGAATGGGATCACCCAAAAACTAGTCTCAACCATGTTCGACAGTACTAGAGAATTTTGGATCCCGAGAAAGTCAACCATTATGTCTCTGATGTATAATGACTAGGGGGATTGTTTGGATTACTATTCCCAAAGTGCTAACCTAGCTACCAAATTCTTTGGCCCTCAAGTGAGGAATTTAGTGTGTTTAGATTAGGGTTGATTTTTTAAGCTCCACTTGGGGTCATGAACCAAGCAATGTTTGAAATAAGGTGTGAGAGTGTTTGCACAAGTGGTGTGTACAACTACCAGATGTAAATGATAAGGAAATGTAAATGTTTGTACAATGATAAAAAAGAGAAACACGATAATCTCAATACTAAACAAAATGACATTTTTCTTGAAATAAATATATGATATCTTAATGCAAATTATCACAATCAAGACACTCACAAGTCAAAGTGAGTATGCAAACAATATAGTTAATCAAGGTATGGATTTGTAAATAAAAGAGAAAAGGCTCCAAACTAGCCATCAAGGTGCTTTAAACAAACCCTACAATCAACTACTAAAGTTGATTTGGCAATCAAACTTGCTAAAAATGCAAAAAAAATGTAGCTAAACACAAATCCCAAAAATATCCATAAAGGCAGCAAATACTAGGATCTTTCGATCTCTTATTCGCCTACAATGTCTAAAAGGAGAAGTAAACAACCACTACAGCAAGCAATCAAGATTAAAACATTAAAAGTGAAACTGTAAATTTCATGTCCCCAAATTTTGCATTGGGTCACAATGGCCTAAGCCACTTGGCCATACTCATTATAGTTTCTCAAATTGGTGCTAAGGGTCAAATACATGCCAAGCATGATGTCCAAGTTATTAATAATGTAAAATTAGATCCAAATGGACAAGGTGGGTCATATTAAGAGAAAATTATCAATTCAAAGTTTGTAATATTCCCATCCAAATGAACTATCATGGAGGAAAATTACTAGTTCCCTAGGTTGGGGATGGAAGCATTAAAAGTTGGAATAAAGGAGCTACAAGACCCAAACTTACCTTAGACTTACAAATTCACATTAAATGGGTCAATTAAATAATAATAAAAAGAAAATAAGGTGGCATTGGATCATGAGGGCACATAAGAGGTTGTGGGACACACATGTGGCAAGTTTCCCTACTACACTTGGCATCATTCTCTCACCAAATAGAGTTGAATATCAAGGGTAACATACTTGGGAGATTTGAAGAGGTATTATTCATGGAATGAATCATGTAAGGTCGAATTGGATTGGAATATTAACTCCCATGGAAAAGGAAGAGGCATCTTAGAAGAATTGTGACACTTGGAGCTAGATTCCCTAACTCCTGTGACAACAATGATGAATATTCTATGACACTTATGACAAATTTCATACCTTATTGCTGACATATGACATATATGACATGTCAGGGCTAAAACTAGCCTCCAAGAGGGTGGACAAGGGGAGTTATGGCAGCCAATATTCCCCCATTCGAATTTATGGAAGAGGAGAGCTAGGAAAAGTTGGACAAGTGGCATTCATGGGAATCTCTCCCTAATTCAAGTTGGGATGAGTATCTTGTAGGGAATTCGATATAATGTAGGTTAATAAAATACAATAATAAATAAGGATACTAGCTTTTTATCATTTCTAATTTTGCAAATTGGAGAGCATAGCTTGTCCATGCAAGTTGAATGTTTATTCTTCTTGCCTTAGTACCAATTTCGAGGGTGCAAGATTCTCATCCTAATTGGAAATTGGAGAGGCCATTCAGACCTTTCATTGGAGCTTCATGAATTAATTTGTTACATGTTGAAGCTACAGGGATGCTCGTGACCATTTCTTCTTCAACTTGTTCCCACATCTCTCTCACTTTTCTCTTCATATTCTTGCTCTTGGAGGAATGGCGCACATGGTGAGATGCTGATCTCTTTGGGGAAGTACAAGGGGACCCATTTATTTGTAATAGTATTTATACACTATTTATCTTATGCTCATATGAACCTGATATCGAAACTCCTAGTGAAACTATGTAAAAATGCCAAACTATGTATGAATGGTGCCATTTTCCCCTATATCTTGTTGTAAGAGCTTGAAGTTGTTTGGTATCGAATTATTTTTGTCAAAATATATGAGTGTATTGTTTTATGGAGATCCATTAATGTACTAAATAAGTTTCATATACATTATACAAGTCCTTGGAACATTTCTCTCAAATTTCATAGCAAGTTATAGCATTTTTCTATCATTTCCCCCTATGTGAAGACATGTCTACAAATCTCTTATTTATGGGAGTTTTAACAGCCTTTAGGAACTGATTAATGATTCATTTTTGTGCATGTTGAAGTCATATAACTAATCCATGTATATTTTATGAAATTTGGTAGGTTCGTACTGCATTTGGGAAGCCATTTGTGACCCCTACCCTTGCGGGTTTGAACATCGAAACTACTAGTAAATTTCCCATTTTTCTCCTGAATTCAAATGAAGGTTGAAGAAGTATTTTGATAGTGTATAAGCACCCATTAGATTCATTTTTATTTCCAATACCCTTCAAACACTCTCAGAGCCAATTCGAAATCCTTATGAGTCATTTGGAGCCAACTACCCTTGGGGGTTTTAACATTGATTTTCCTAGTATTTTTGCCTTTCATTCTCTAGTTGTAAATGCAAGTTGCTAAAGTATTTAGAAAGTTTACAAGCATATAATATCTGCATTAGTGTGTCCTAATACACCTCAATCCACTCTAGACATAATTCAAAACCATTTGGGATCATTTGGGACAGTTTTGGGTTTCACTAGTCCAAGGTTCGAAAATTTGGCCAAATTGGGTACAATTTCAAATTGGGGATATTATAGTGGTGTCAGAGCATGGTCCTTGAACTTGTGCATTAATATCATCCATTTAAGAATAATTTTCAGCCATGTATTACTATTATGATGACTCATATGAGTACAATGCTTATGAGCAATATGAAGAAGAATGTGAATGGTATGAGGAAGAGGTGCCATCATGCATCACTTCTTACAATTTCATAAGGAATGAGGGTTATTATTATGACCTTTATTCTCATGAAGATGAGTGTGTCACACTACCAATGGATAATTCTATGAATGAATTACAAAGATTGAGATCAACATGTAAAACCTTGCCCCAACAATATCAGGCATATCTTGATCTGTATAAGGGAGATACACAAAAGGCCATTCCTTTTGAAGACTTTGCCGATTGGGTGTTTGAAAATAGGCACAAAAATGAAGATGTGGAGTTAGTGAAGAAAGGTATATGCCTTATTTCAAAATACCTTGGAGAGAAACCCATATATGTTTGAGTGAAAAGAAGGAGCAAAAGGAGGAGACCCGTGATCCACCTAGTTCTGAAGGTGGTGAAGTAGAAGAAGCATTACACGAAGAGGATGGAAAGTCACTCCCAAGTGAATCTGAAAAATATGAAGAAACATCACATGATAATGAAGAAGAGTTACATTCTAAGACACACTCTACTTTGAACATGAATCAAAGAGCATCTACTGATGGATGCTTGAACTATGAAAGAGTACCTACTGATGGGTGCTCACACCTCTATGTTGGTGACATAGGGATCACTTTTCAAAGTGTTGTTGCAAGCCAAAGTTCCATTAAGCATGAAAATGAAGGCCTTGTAGCAATTGAAGAAGAACCAAGATCAACTTCCCCATCACCACTTGAGCTTAATGAAGTTGGTCCAAGTAGAAAGTACAAAGAAGAGGAGGTCCCTCTACAAGAGCCTCTTTTTATTGAAGGGTCATCAAAGATTAATGAAAAAAAGATCCAAGAGACCCTTAGCATACTCCATGACACTCAAGCATTGGTGTCAAATTCTTGTTGGATATTTTCTTCATTGAAGGATCCATCCTTCCTTGAAGACATGGAGAAGATTCAAAGAGCAATGTGCAACATCGAAGTTAATTTCATGTCTTTGCTTTTTTATAGAAACAATTTGGTTGAGCTTAATGAATGGTTACATGGAGCATACTTGAATAATAATGAGGATATTCATAAGCTCAAAAAGCAAAATGAGCAACTTCTTGATAGGTTGGAAGATACTTGTTCTTCCTCCTATGTTTCAGATTATCAAATGCTAGATTGCTTGGAGGATTCTCATGACATGATGGATCATGAGAAACATGGAAACTTGCATGTGCTTGATGTGTTTGAAGATGATCTTGATGAGAACCAAGCACTTGTTGTTGTGGAAGAGGAACTTGAGTTGCCTCTTGGAAATGGTTACACAATTTTTGAACAAGTGTATGATTCCACTACCTTGGAACAAACCTATGAGGAAAGTTTTGAACTTTTGAGGGAGGTGCATGATCCTACCCTTATGGATCCTTCACATGATGACACTTTTGCATATTCTGATCATTTGGGTGAGTTGGTTCATTCTCCTACATCCTACACTTCCATATTTTGCAGCATTCATCCTAATGAAGTATGGGTGAAAAGTATATTTTTTATTGTGCCACATGAGGAGTATGAAACTCCTATATCTCCTTTAGATGATGAAATGATTAGAGCACTTTATTATTATTTACATTTGCAGCAGCATCCTTTGTTATCTTATGATGATACATATCTATATGAATGCACTTATGATGTTCACTTGAGTCACTTGAAGACTCCTAATTTTCCGTGCTCCTTGCTTAGTTCAATTGATGTTGGAGGAACTTCATCCAATACTTGGGTGAAGATATATATGATTGGAGAAAAAATTTATTGGCAGAAGCATCCTTTGTTATTTCTTGATGATACACATATTCATGGATGCACAAATGGTACTTATGTGAGCCCCTTGAAAGCTCATTGTTTTCTTTGCTCCCTAATTGGTTCAGATTTTAGTGGAGGTTCTTCATTCACTTCTTGGGTGAAAGAACACATGGCTGATTATTTTGTTGCATCTTACATTATTTTGGAGCAGCATGGACATATTTTCTTGTGGGATTATTCCTACTCTTTTGGTGATGAGACATGGGACTTTCACCCTTGTCCTTTGAGCTTCAGTGTTCTCACTCTCGATTCTTGTGTGCATTTGGCACATGAGGACTATTTGTTTGATTGGGGTATACTTGTTTGCATTCAGCCTCACTTTGAGGATATGCATTTCATGATGGAGAGTCTCTCTTGGTCTCGACCCAACCTTGAAGAAGTTCATATTTTGATGCAGGGGCCCTCAAGGTTTGAATTGTGCATTGGAAATGTTGAACTTCCGGTGTGGTGGTATGATATTTACATCCTTCCTTGCATTTTTCATAGTGATGAATTTTTATTGTTGTTACTGATGTTTGGAAATATGCAGATGAGACAATGGGATCCTAACATTCTTTGGAATGTTAGTTTTCCACATGTGAAACTGCCACTAAAAGATTTGAAACTAAGGCAATGGGATTTGGGTAGTATTTTTCCCGCAAGTTCTTGTGGTAGAGCATGCCTATATTTTGGGATGCAATACAAGCAATGGGATCCTGGTGTTGCTTGGTTTCAGCTCACTGGGAGCAATAGTTCGATTGTTGGTTTGAGAGAGAAAGCCAACCTTCAGTTGTTTGAGTTCATCTTTGCAAAGCAGTGTTCCAGTTTCCTATGTGGGAGACCTTTTGAGAGATGGATTAAATTTTCAAATTCTTGGTGTTCATGGCATTTCATACTAGACATTTCAATCCATGCATGTATCGGGATCATTTGGGACCCTAGGATCATTTTTGGTCTCATTGGTTTCAATTTTGGGGGGAAACAAGTAGTTTGGTTTAATTCACCACTTGAGAAGGTGATTTTAATCAGAGTAGATCAGCAGAAAGAATGGTGGTTCCTCTCTAAAATTTTCATGGAATCTTGAAGACAGAAAGTTGGAAACTTCAAAGAATTATATAGTGAGAAAAAGGGTTGAAAAGTTCAAAAAGTGTTTCCAAAATATGAAAGATTACATGAGTGCCACTACTCAGAGTTTTGGAAAGAACGCAGGTTCTTCAACACCCATGTTTGAAATTTCTTGAGGACAAGAAATATTGGGAGGGGAGGATTTGTCATGTCCCCAAATTTTGCATTGGGTCACAATGGCTTAAGCCACTTAGCTATACTCATGATAGTTTGTCAAATTGGTGCTAAGGATCAAATAATTTCCATGCATGATGTCCAAGTTAGTAATAATGTAAAATTAGATCCAAATGGACAAGGTGGGTCACATTAAGAGAAAATTCCCAATTCAAAGTTTGTAATATTCCCATCCAAATGAACTATCATGGAGGAAAGTTACTAGTTCCCTAAGTTGGGGGTGGAAGCATTAAAATTTGGAATAAAGGAGCTACAATACCCAAAATGACCTTATAATTACAAATTCACATTAAATGGGTCAATTAAATAATAATAATAATAAAATAAGGTGGCATTAGATCATGAGGGCACATAAGAGGTTGTGGGACCCACATGTGGCAAGATTCCCCACTACACTTAGCATCATTCTCTCACCAATTCGATTTGAAGATGAAGGGTAACATACTTGGGGGAGTTGAAGAGGTATTATTCATGGAATGAATCATGTAAGGTCAAATTTGAGTGGAATATCAACTCCCATGGAAGAGGAAGAGGCATCTTAGAAGAATTGTGACACTTGGAGCTAGATTCCCTAACTCCTATGACAACAATGATGAAGATTCTATGAAACTTATGAAAATTTTCAGACCTAATTGATGAAATATGACATATATGACATGTCAGGGCTAAAAATATCCTCCAATAGGGCGCACAAGGGGAGTTATGGCAGCCAAGATTCCCCATTTGAATTGATGGAAGAGGAGAGCTAGGAAAAGTTGGACAAGTGGCATTCATGGGAATCTCTCCCTAATTCAAGTTGGGATGAGTCTCTTGGATGGAATTCGAGCTAAGGATGCCTTGGGAGGTTAATAAAATACAAGAAGAAAGGAGACTAGATTTTTTTCATTTCTCATTTTGCAACTTGGAGAGAATAGCTTGTCCATGCAAGTTGAATGTTTATTCTTCTTACCTTAGTACCAATTTCGAGGGTGCAAGATTCTCATCCTAATTGGAAATTGGAGAGGCCATTCAGACCTTTCATTGGAGCTACATGAAGTAAATTGTTACAGGTTGAAGATACAGGTATGATCGTGACCATTTCTTCTTCAACTTGTTCCCACATCTCTCTCACTTTTCTCTTCATATTCTTGTTCTTGGAGGAAGGGCGCACATGGTGAGATGTTGATCTATTTTGGGAAGTCCAAGGGGCCCCATTTATTTGTAATATGATTTCTACACTCTATATTTTATGCTCATATGAACCTCATATCTAAAATCCAAGTGAAACTATGTAAAAATTCCAAACTATGTATGAATGGTGCCATTTTTCCCTATATCTTGTTGTAAGAGATTGAAGTTGTTTGGTATCGAATTGTTTCAGTCAATATATGTAATTTTATTGCTGTATGGAGAGCCATTAATGTATTTAATAATTTTTATATACATTATACAAGTCCTTGGAACATTTCTCTCAAATTTCATAGCAAGTTATAGCGTTTTTCTATCATTTCCCCCTATGTGAAGACATGTCTACAAATCTCTGATTTATGGGAGTTGTAGCAGCCTTTAGGAACTGATTAATGATGAATTTGGGTGAAAATTGAAGTCATATAACTAATCCATGTCTATTTTCTGAAATTTTGGAGTTTCGTACTGCATTTGGGAATCCATTTGTGACCCCTACCCTTGGGTGTTTGAACATCGAAACTACTAGTAAATTTCCCATTTTTCTCTTGAATTCAAATAAAGGTTGCATAATTGTTTTGATAGTGTATAAGCACCCATTAGATTCATTTTTATGTCCTAACACCCTTTAAACACTCTCATACCCAATTCGAAATCCTTAGCAGTCATTTGGAGCCATCTACCCTTGGGGGTTTTAACATTGATTTTCCTAGAATTTTTGCCTTTCATTCTGTAGTTGTAAATGCAAGTTGCTGAAGTATTTAGAAAGTTTCCAATCTTATAATAGCTGCATTAGTGTGTCCTAATACACCTCAATCTACTTTAGAGATAATTTGAAACCATTTTGGATCATTTGGGACAGTTTGGGGTTTCACTAGTCTAAGGTTCGAAAATTTTGCCAAATTGGGGATATTACAGTAAACAAACCCAAAACAAAAAACCGAACCGAATTGGGAAAAGATAAAACAAAACCGACCACAAACTATCAAAAAAATAGGTTTTAAAAACATATCATGGCTTTCAAAGGAAAATTTGTGGCCCAAGTCATGGGATTTGGCTAAAAATTCGTGACCCTGAACCAAATATTCAAAAAAAGATGAACCCGCTTTCAACAATGAATGAAAAAGTATGGTTTCTACCAATGAACCTACTTGTGACTATAATAGAAAAAATAGGCAGCAAATACAGCTAGATCAAAGCAAGAAAACACTCAAAAACATTGGAAAACGAGAGCTTAACACAATCAAAGGGGGACTATGAATCCCCCCAATATGGTCTCCAAAGTTTGTATGGTGTGAATAATCACCCACGTGTGCAAAAGGAACATAAAAAGGTGTTGTGCAACTTTGGTATAGATTCAGAATAAGGGAAAAAATAAAATAACTAAACTAAACTAACAAGATTTCATCATTCTTCAATCACATCACACATAATGGTTTTTATATTATCACAAGAAGTGGTATAGAAATTAGCACCTTGGTATAGTGAAAAGGATGAGGATCCTCTGTAGTTGTCCAAGCGAAGGTTCTTTTGTCTCCTTTGTAACCTCGCAACTTCCAACCAATCATCACAATGGTAATATCCTTTACATGAAGTATAAAGTAAGATACGACCTGCTCCTAGTTCTAGGAGAATTTTGGTATCATGAAAGCATCAGTGAGAAATGGAAATTGTGTGTATGAAATGATGACCCTTAAGGGATTTTATAGGCACAAGAGAGACCAAGGAATGGATCTAAAACCAATGTGATCATTCTCCATTTCCTTTTATTACTTAATGGATAAAATAGATTTCCGGGCCCTAAATCCATTAACTAACCTGGACCACGTCAAGGTATGTTTCCAATTTTGGCCCTTTCTCTATGAGGAAGGCGAAAAATGACAAATTATTGATGAAAATCAATTTTTGGGACCAGAGAACGCTTATCAAGGGAAAAGTTACTAGTTGGGTCATTCATTTTAAGGGAAATCCCGCAACCTCCTTTTGGGGTGGTCAATTTCGGTTTGACTTTCACTTTTTTGGTTTTTTATCACTTCTCCAAGGTCATATGATGGAATGAGATGGAAAAATGATGATAATGATGTGTAATGATGATGCATATAGAAAACGAAGTTGATGACATGGCAGGTGAGAAAATTTGGTTGTTAACAATTCAATCTGGATGATTCCCACCATGAAACCTACAAACCCTCGAATTTCAACACATGTGAGGTACTAGAAACGTAAAGTCTAAGTACAAATACATGGAATATATTATGGAAGCTCAAGAAAACATGCAATTCTTTCGATCCTTTTAAGAATCCGGAATGGTCCAATGAATCTAGGGGATAACTTCAGTCCTTTGTCGAACTTGAAGAAACTCTTGTTATGTCATACTCTAACAAATAATTCCCTACCTTCCTTGTCGATTTATTTATTCTTTTAACATCAACATAACTTTTTTCCTATCCTTGGCTTCCTTAAGCCTTTCTTTAATCATAGTTTTTCCTGTAGCAAATCAAATCTTAACATGGAACAATCTTCTAACCAAACCCAACTCAAAGGGGTTCGATAAGGTCTCCCATAGACAAAATCTTATGGGGCTACACGAATGGAACTGTGATAAGTATTATTATAGGCAAACTCAACCAAGGGAAAATACGTCTCCCATTGATATGCTTGTGCCAATGCCTATACACAACCAAACATTAGGATATAAGATTTTTACTCTTTATGCTAGGTGTTTTCATCAATCTCTAATATTGTACATGTCGCCTTGTCTATTCCATTTCCCTTTGAACGACTATAATATAATAAGTAGATGGTTTGTTATCACCTTGTCTATCCCCCCGTCCTTTGAACGTCTATAATTTGAGAATTAGATAGTTTGATACCACCTTGTTTATTCCCTTGTCCTTTAAACGTCTATAATCTAAGTGTTGATGTAATTGTAACTTCGGAAGATATTCACTTGTATTTTATATTGTTATTATTATTGTATTTTATTTGTACCTCCGACGGAGATGTTTTTCCCTCCGGTCAGAGATGTCATTATTACATTTGGTCATGCAAATTCATTGAGGTAAATCCTCCATTGTAAGTCAAGGAAATAGATCCCCTAGAGTCAAATGTATTAGGGTTATTGAATCTTCCTAGAGAAGTCGCCCCAATCAAGTTTAGCTGGGGCCGACCTAGCTAGTGAAAAGTAAAGTATAAATAGAGAGCAAGGCTCTTTCATTTGGATACACACTCACTCACTCAAGTTCGCACTAGTGAGAGAGAGAAGACAAGTTCGCATATGAGAAAGAGAGATAGTTACAGAAGACTATCTTTCTTTGGGGTTTTCCATTTTGTGATATTATATTGGTGACGATTCTATCTCTGAGGAAGTTGTGGGGTTTTATCCTTATGGTTTCCCCAAGGAAAATATTTGTGTCTCTCGTGTTATGTTGTGCTTTTTATTCTTTCAATTAAGATCCTAGATAATATTGATTAAAAGTAGAAAAACTAACATGGTATCAGAGCTAACCCGAAAAGAAGACATTGTGCAGCTGCGGGAAGCTAGGGATTCTAATTTTGAGGTCTTCTCTCCATAGATCATCAAGAAAAGGAGGCTAGGCTAACTCACCCTAGGAGTGTGCATATTTTTGTTGAAGCATAATATGATTCCGAGAATTTTCAATTTTTGGCCTATCATTGTTGTCGGAGGAAAACTAGGGCATTAGCTATTTTGGGATTATGTTCACAGATTTGGAGAAGTGAGTACATTGGAAAACTCTCCTTGAGTATGTGCATCTTCCTGTCCAATCAAAAGTTCCAAATTCCAAGTTTGGAAAATTAGGGTTTCTCTGACAAACCCTAGACCAACCAACTCCAGAATCAGTTTGGACGTCTAAAAAGTGGTAAGACCTAAAATATTTGCTATTTGAAGTACTCATTAAATATGTCTCACCACACCAAGCTTGAGGATAAGCTTGAAGGAGCTGAGAACTTCCGAGCATGGAAGTATAGGATTTCTCTTGTCCCTGAAGAAAATGAATTGGACAAGTATGTAAATGAAGAGGTTCCAGCACCAAAGGGAGATGAGGATAAGGATATCCATAAGAATAACTTGGTTAAGGCCAAGAGAATTATTGCATACTCCATTAAGGATCATCTCATCCCACATGTGTCATCCTTGAAGACATGTAAGGAGATGGTTGATGATTTGATGAAGCTATTTGAAGGGAATAACATCAATCGGAAGATGACCTTGAGGAACCAGCTTAAGAATGTGAAGATTCAAAATGCAGAGACCATGCAATCATATTTCACAAGGGTCTCACAGATCAAGGAGAAACTTGAAACAGGTTGAGAAAAGGTAGAAGGAGAGATCCTGATAACCACCTTGAATGGTCTCCCAAGATCATGGAACTCATTCATTCAAGGGATATGTTCCAGAAAGAAGTTGATAACATTCAATAGACTATGGGAAGAATGTACACAAGAAGAAGCTCGACTTGTGGCATGAGAAGAGAAGATGGGATAAAATGATGATCAATCTCTCACCGCACACACCAAAAGAAATCATAACAAAAGGGAGCACCATCATCACAGTAAGAGGGAGAAACACCATCAAAATCAAAGGGAGAGATATAGAATATCCAGAAGAGATCTATCCAATGTTATATTTTATACATGTGATGAGAAGGGACACTACTCCAGAGATTGTCCCAAAAACAGAAGTGTCTCCCACAATAAGAAGACCAACAAGAAAAGACACCATGCTCACACCGCAGAAGATGATGAACCTCCAAGGAAGAGAACTAGAGAAGAAAGTGATGAATAATATGTCATGATCTCAACACTCACGGGCACTATCACACATGGGAGTAATGATTGGCTTGTATATAGTGGAGTTTCCAAGCATATGACGGGATACAAAGAATCTTTCATAAATCTATCTGAGCATGAGTGACCTCACAAGGTGAAACTTGGGGATGATTACCAATATCCCATAAAAGGAAGTGAAGAAGCTTCATACAAGATAGACTCTGGAAAATATCTGAAGATGAAAGATGTCCTATATGTTCCAGGAATAAAGAAGAACCTTCTCTCCATATCATCACTAGATTCTAAAGGTATGAGGGTTGCATTTGTTGATGGCCAAGTCCTAATGTGGCCAAAGGGAAAGACAATAGATGATGTGATTATGATTGGAGAGCAAGAGGGAGGTTTGTACAAATTAAAGGGCCAATTTGAACAAGCCTTGGTTCATAACTCCATGGATCCAAGTGAACTATGGAACAGAAGGCTTGCACATGTGCACTATAGACCACTACCCATTGCAAGCAAAACAGTTTCAGGACTTCCAGAAATTCATACGAAACATGAATGCGTTTGCAACGGATGTGCGAAAGGAAAGAACGTGAAGAAGACATTTCCAAGCGATGAAAGCAAAGCGAAAGGAATATTGGAGATCATCCACTCTGATGTATGCGGTCCCATGTCTTCCCGTTCATTAAGTGGGTATGTATATTATGTTTCATTCATTGATGAATTTTCCCGTAATACTTGGATATACTTCTTGAAAAGTAAAGATGAAGTATTCAACAAGTTCAAGGAATTCAAAGCCTTGATCAAGAATCACACTGAGAAGAATATCAAGACCTTTCGATCGGATAATGGCAGATAATTCACCTTGGAATATTTCAAGAACCTATGTAGAGAATATGGGATTAAGAGGGAGTTGAGCACTCCCTACAATCCACAACAGAATGGCGTTGCAGAAAGAAAGAATAGAACAATAATGGAAGCAGTGAGAGCAATGCTTCGTGACCAGGATATTTCGATGCACTTATGGGCAGAAGCTGCAAGGACAGCGGTGTATGTACAAAACTGTACTCCTCATCGAGTACTAGACAACAAGACTCCAGAATAACTATTCTCTGGTGAGAAACCAAAAGTCAACCATCTCAGAATATTTGGCTACCCAGTATACATACACATTTTGAAGGAGAAGAGGACGAAGCTAGATCATTTAGGAAAGAAGGGAATATTCGTAGGATACAGTGAAACTTCGAAGGCCTATTGAATATACTTCCCAGGATTCAAGAAGATAGACATCAACAAAGACATGACATTTGACGAAGACTCAGCATACAACAAATTCAGAAAATTACCTATTGAAGAAACTAAAGAACCTGAAGTTCCCAGGATCAGAGATACAACTATGGAAGAAGAGACTCCAAAATATCATGAAGATTGTGATATGGTAGAACCACAAGAACCTGTATATCCACCTCGTGAGAACTCCCACAAGAGGAAACCAGCATGGGTACGAGAAGAAATACAAGATGTAGAGAGGTATGGCACTCCAGAGGGGATGCACAGAGAAAGCAAGAGAAATGGACCATACTCCAATTATGTAGCCCTGTTGTGTGGCATCATTGAAAAAGAACCTTCCAACTATGAGGAAGCAACAGAGAGAAAAGAATGTAAGGATGCCATGATCGAGGAGTACCAGTCAATTATGAAGAATGATGTCTGGGAGGTAGTTCCTGTTAATTTTTTAGCATTAATTCAACATACTCTAGGATCTTTACTGAGAGAATAACATGTACAACATATCAAGTATAACAATGCATATCAATCACACCAAGCAATCACATGAGACAATAGACACACAGAGTTTCACTGGGGAAAACCATAAAGGTGAAAAACCCCACAACTTCCTCAGAGATAGAAAGAGCAATGATACAACCAAAGTACAAGAGATAGTCTTCTCCTAGCAGCTACTCCTCCTCCTCAACTAGTGCGCCACTTTCCGAGTGATGTAGAAGTGAATAATGAGATGAACAAATAGAGATATCCCGCTCTCTATTTATACATTTATACTTGTTCTGACTTGCCTAATACACTAGCAGGGCCGACTTCTCTAGAAGAGTCTAATAACCCATGGTTACATTAATCTAGGCCGACCCCACACTTGGTGGTATAATACAAATGACGACACTTCCGTATAGAGGAATAATAACATCTCTATAGGAGTACAATATACATAGTTGAAATACATTCCGAAGTTACATATACATCAATACTCCCTCAACTAGGAAGGTATTTCTCGACACAGATCTGCTAGCACAAGTCTTCTTCTCTGGATCATCGTCAGCGAATCATCGTATTCAAATCATCGTCATCGTCATTGCTACTTCTATCTCAATCAATCTCCAATCTACTCGTCATAGGAAGTTCTACAGAGCCAGTCCTTTTTCATACTAGATGTAGGCCCACCACCTGTAGGTATTCATCATCACTGGCCATACTGTGGAATCCTTAGGACTGATTACGTGCATCAACAAAACCTCGAAAGAGCATCCCAGGATTGATTACGAGCTTACTGCTCAACCTATCGGATCTTCGAGGATCTTTTACATGTTGACCTTCACAAAACCTACTCAGAGCATCCCGGGATATTATGAGCACACCGCTCTACCTATCTCGATCTCGATAGAGCATCCCAGGATGTTACGAGCACACCACTCTACCTGTCTGGATTTTAAAGGATCTTTTCTATGTGAACTTTCGCAAAACCTACTCAGAGCATCCCGGGATGTTACGAGCACACCGCTCTACCTGTCTGGATCTCGATAGATCATCCCAGGATGTTACGAGCACACCGCTCTACCTGTCCGGATTTTAAAGGATCTTTTCTATGCGAAACCGTAGCAAAACCTACTTAGAGCATCCCAGGATGTTACGAGCACACTGCTCTACCTGTCTGGATCTCGATAGAGCATCCCAGGATGTTACGAGCACACCGCTCTACCTGTCCAGATTTTAAAGGACCTTTTCTATGCTACTTGCACAACCTATCCACGGCCATAGAGTATCAACCCGATACTCACCATACATCATCCTGATGTACATCATCACATGATCAACTTGATCACCATCATAGCATCAACCTGATGCATATCATCTGGAGCAACATCCTAAAGCTTGTCATCTGTGATCATCCTGATCACCATCATAGCATCATCCTGATGCATATCATCTGGAGAAACATCTTGAAGCTCATCATCTATGATCATCCTGATCAAACAATATATCCATCTGATGCATACAAAGTATCTTCCTGATACATATCATCATAAATGATCTACCTGATCATACAATGCATCCATCTCATATACATAATGCATCCACCTGATACATACATAATGCATCCACCTGATACATACATCAGTACATGATCTACCTGATCATACAATGCATCCACCTAATACATACATAAGCACATGATCTACCTAATCATACAATGCATCCACCTGATACATACATAAGTACATGATCTACCTGATCATACAATGCATCCACCTGATACATACATAAGTACATGATCTACCTGATCATACAATGCATCCACCTGATACATATACAAAAAATATATGATCCACCTGATCATACAATGTATCCACCTGGTACATAAATACATGATCCACCTGATCATATCAAGCATCCAACATGATGCATACACAAATACATGATCAAACTAATCAAAGCATCCAACTGATGCATATACAGAGCAGTAACTGGAGCATCGTCCTGATGCTCATCATCCAGCGCTTACATCCACAACCATGGGAAGGATCCTCCTCTCACCATGCTTGGAATGGCTCCTGCAAATGTGTCCATCACTTCTTCCTCGAAGTGTCATCAATCTGAAGAACACCAAGCCTCTTTCTAAAGTACTCAAACTTCACTCTGGCTAGTGGTTTCATCAACACACCTGCAACCTGCTCATCTGTCACAACATACAGGAGCTTCACTGCTCCTCTCTGCACCATATCCCTGATATAGTGATATTTGATCTCAATGTGCTTCAACCTGTCGTGGAACACCGGGTTCTCATATAGCTTCACACAACTCTGGTTGTCACAAAAGATACTAGTAGCCTCTAATGAGAGATCAAATAACTCAGACAATAGCTTTCGGAGCCATAATGCCTCACAACTAGCCAAACAAGCTGCAACATACTATGCTTCGGCTGTACTCAATGCTATGCAGGATTGCTTCCTGCTAAACCAAGAGATCACACCCGATCCCATACTGAAGCAGCACCCAGATACGCTCTCCCAATCTGCAGCACTGCCTGCCCAGTCTGAATCAACATAACCCTGCAGGTTAAACTTTTGATTCACATCATACTTGAGTCCATAATCAATTGTACCCTTCAGGTACCTCAGAATATGCTTTACAGTAACCAGGTGAACACCTCTAGGATCCGTCAAGAACTAGCTCAATGTGTTCACCGCAAAGCAAATATCTGGTCTAGTGTTCGTCAGGTACATCAAGGACCCAATCATCTAACGATACACCGTGACATCAACCGAATCAGATGAAGCATCACATAGAAGCTTCAGGTTCGATGCCATAGGTGTGGCCATGGCCTTGCAGTCCATCATCCCGAACCTCTTTAGGATCTCTACTGCATACTTCCCTTGTCCTAGGAAGATCCCATCTGCATTCTACCACACCTCCATGCCTATAAAATAGTGCATCATCCCCAAGTCCTTCATCCCGAACTCGGCAGCAAGCTTCCTCTTGGTATCGATAATCAATCCATCCTCACCTGTTACAAATAGGTCATCCACATACAATAGTAGTATCACTGGATTTCCTTCCTCAACCTTGTAGTAAAGGTTGGAGTCTGCTTTACTCTTGGTAAAGCCCAAACTGGATAGAAAGCTGTCTATCCTACCATACCAAGTCCTAGGATTTGCTTCAAGACATACAAGGCTTTCTTCAGTCTACACACATATGACTCTCTGTCATGTGTCTCAAAACCAAGTGGCTGCTCCACATACACTTCCTTCGACTACACCATTCAAGAACGTTGTCTTAACATCCATCCGGTGTATCTTCCATTTCATCACTGCAGCCAGGGCAAGTATCGATCTGATGGAAGTGTACCTGGCTACAGAAGCAAAAGTCTCTTCGTAGTCTATCCTCTCTTTCTGGGAGAAGCCATGAGCTACAAATATCGCTTTGTATTTCTCTATGCTACCATCTGCAGCATGCTTGATCTTGTAGATCCATTTGGAAGTCACAACCGACTTCCCTTCAAGTCTTGGGACTACATCCCAAACATCATTCTTCATGATCGACTAGTATTCCTCGACCATGGAATCCTTCCATTCTTTCTTTTCCGCTGCTTCTTCATAATTGGAAGGCTCTTTGTTCATAATATCACAGACTAGGGCAACATAACTGGTATGTGATCTAGTCCTCTTCCTTTCTCTGTGTTCTTCTTCTGGAATGCCATATCTTTCTGCATATTGAATGAGCTCTCTAGCCCATGCAGGTTTCCTCTTGTGAGAGTTCTTCTCACGGGGTGGATCTACAGGTATTTGTGGATCTTCAACTTCACGATCTGCTTCTGGAATTGCTTCATTCATGGTGGTGTCTTGAAATCTGTTTTCCTTTGGTTCTTCATGATCTTCAACAGGTGCTTTCCTTGACTTGATGAAAGCTGAGTCTTCATCAAATGTTACATCCCTGCTAACATCAATTTTCTTGAACCCTGGAAAGTATATTCTGTAAGCCTTCGAGCTTTCACTGTACCCCACAAAGGGGCCCTTCTTTCCTAAAGGATATAGCTTTGTCCTCTTTTCCTTTGGAACATGAGTGTATACTGGGAAACCAAATATTATGAGATGGCTGACTTTAGGTTTCTTACTAGAGAATACCTCTTTTGGTGTCTTGTTGTCCAATATCTTGTGAGGTGTTATGTTCTGCACATATACAGCTGTCCTAGCTGCTTCTGCCCATAGATGCATAGGCAGATCCTGGTCATGCAGCATTGCCCGTGCTACTTCCATGATTGTTCTATTTTTCCTTTCTGCAACTCCATTCTGTTGTGGATTGTAGGGAGCAGTCAACTCCCTCTTAATCCCTGAATCACTGCATAGCTTCTTGAAATCACCTGAAGTGAATTCTCTGCCATTGTCGGATCTGAATGTCTTGATCTTCTTATTAGTTTGATTTTCCATCAAGGCTTTGAATTCCTTGAACTTATCAAACACTTCATCTTTATTCTTCAAGAAATAAACCCAAGTCTTCCTAGAGAAATCATCAATGAAAGAGACATAGTATACATACCCACTCAAAGAACTGGATGACATTAGACCGCATACATCAGAGTGGGTAATCTCCGAGATTCCTTTTGCTTTGCTTTCATTTCTTGGAAATGCCTTCTTAATGTTATTTCCTTTTGCACATCCTTTGCAAACACCTTCATGCTTTGTCTTGATTTCAGGAAGACCCTCTACAGCTTTGCTTGCAATTGGTAGTGCTCTATAGTGCACATGTGCAAGCCTTCTATGCCAAAGTTCACTTGGCTCCATGGATTCATGTACCATGGCATGTTCAAGTTGTCCCTTCAATTTGTACAAACCTCCCTCTTGCTCTCCAATCACCACTGCATCATCTATAGTTTTACCCTTTGGCCACATTAGGACTTGGCCATCTACAAATGCAACCCTCATGCCTTTTGCATCCAATGCAGATATGGATAGTAGGTTCTTTTTGAGCCCAGGTACATATAGAACATCTTTCATCTTCAAGGACTTCCCATAGTCTAGGTTGTAGGAAGCTTCACGACTTCCCTTGATAGGATATTGATAGTCATCCCCAAGTTTCACTTTATGGGGTGACTCATGTTCAGATAGATTTGCAAAAGATTATTTAAACCTAGTCATGTGTTTGGAAGCCCCACTATCAATAAGCCAATCATTACATCCATGAGAGATAATACCTGTGAGAGCAGAGATTAGAACATATTCATCTTCACTTGATGAAGCATCACTTTCTTCCCTAGCCTTCTTCTTGGGAGGTTCATCATCCTCAGCAAAATGAGCATGAAATCTCTTCTTCTTGTTGAATTTGTTGTTGTTGTCTTTCTTCTTCTTAGGACAATTTGAAGCAAAGTGTCCTACTTCATTGCAATCGAAACATCGAACATGAGATAGATCTTTCTTCTTGTGATGAGAGTGAGAATGATTCTTGTTATGAGATCTCTCCCTCTTAAACTTGCTTCCCTTTGTGTGTGCTGTGAGAGCTTGATCTTCATTCCCCATCTTTTCTTCTCGAGCCACAAGCCTTGCTTCTTCTTGTGAGCATTCCTCCCATAGTCTACTGAATGCGATCAACTTCCTCCTTGCACAGATTCCTTGGATGAAGGAGTCCCATGACCTAGGTAGGCCATTCAATGTGGTCATGACAACTTCACCATTGTCCACTACTTCATCCACAACTTCAAGTTGTTCCTTGATCTAAGAGACCTTAGAGAAATAAGATTGAATGGTCTCTCCATTCTGAAGCTTTACCCCTTTCAATTGGTTCCGCAGAGTCATCTTCCGATTTATGTTCTTCCCTTCAAATAGCTTGGTTTGGGAATCAAACATCTCCTTGGGTGTCTTTAGAGATGACACATGTGGTATGAGATGGTCTTTGATAGAATCAACAATGATCCTCTTTGCCTTGACCAAGTTCTTCTTATGTAAGGCCTTAGCCTCTTCTTCCTCTGGGACAGGGACCTCAGAACTTATGTAGGTGTCCAATTCATTTTCTTCCAGGACTAACCCAATCTTATACTTCCATGCTCGGAAGTGATCAGCCCCTTCAAGCTTATCCTCAAGCTTGGTGTGGTGAGACATCTTCAAGAGTACTTCAAATGGAAATAGAAAAGATTTAGGTCTTACCACTTGATTTGCAGAAATCTGGATCTAGTGCTGGATTAGGGTTTGTCAGAGAAACCCTAAAAATTCAAAATTTGAATTTCAACTTTCTGAAAGGATAGAAAGATGCGCATTGATGAGTTGATAAGCCTGGTATATTCAGAATTTGAAATCTGCAAAGTTTCACCCTTCAGAAATGCTTTTTAGTCTTCCCGGATTCACTAGGGAGGACCCTGAATTAGGGTTTGAGTTTCCCGGAGGTTCACCCAACCAAAAATCTCGATCCAAAGCTCTAAACTTCGATTTGTTTAAGGAGCTTCCAGCGATGTCCTCAAATTTCAGAAATTCCTATTTTTGTGGAAACCCTAATTTTTAGGGCAAAAAATGAAAGTGCCCAGAATTGAATTTTGATTGGACATAAAGATTCTCCTTGATGAGTAGAGTCAATCAACCTTGCTGCTTTTCCAAAATCTGTGGAGAGAAACCCAATAAACAAGAAACCCTAGTTTCTGCCACTGCACAATGTCTTCTTCTCAGGTTAGCTCTGATACCATGTTAATTTTTTAGCATTAATTCAACATACTCTAGGATCTTTACTGAGAGAATAACATGTACAACATATCAATTATAACAATGCATATCAATCACACCAAGCAATCACATGAGACAATAGACACACAGAGTTTCACTGGGGAAAACCATAAAGGTGAAAAACCCCACAACTTCCTCAGAGATAGAAAGAGCAATGATACAACCAAAGTACAAGAGATAGTCTTCTCCTAGCATCTACTCCTCCTCCTCAACTAGTGTGCCACTTTCCGAGTGATGTAGAAGTGAATAATGAGATGAACAAATAGAGATCTCCTACTCTCTATTTATGTTTGTTCTGACTTGCCTAATACACTAGCAGGGACGACTTCTCTGGAAGAGTCTAATAACCCATGGTTACATTAATCCGGGCCGACCCCACACTTGGTGGTCTAATAACTCATCACAGCAAGTTACGACACTTGCGACACTTGTCAATACAAATGACGACACTTCCGTCTAGAGGAATAATAACATCTCTATAGGAGTACAAAATACATAGGTGAAATACATTCCAAAGTTACATATACATCAACAGTTCTGAGACCAGAAGGGAAGTCTGTTGTGACTTCGAAATGGCTCTACAAGATCAAGCATGCTACAGATGGTGGCATTGAGAAACACAAGGCAAGGTTTGTAGCACGTGGTTTATCCATTCGCACCTGGCTAGACTATGAGGAGACATTCACACCTGTGGAGAGATACACTTCCATCATATCTATACCAGCATTGGTTGCAATGATGAAACGGAATGTACACCAGATGGACGTCAAGAAAACATTCTTGAATGGTGTAGTTGAAGAGGAATTGTACATGGAGCAGCCACTGGGATTTGAGACACATGATAGGAATACTCATGTGTGCAAATTGAAGAAGGCCTTGTATGGATTGAAACAGGCACCCAGGACGTGGTACGGCAGGATGGATAGATTCCTGATGAGCTTAGGATTTACCAAGAGTAAATCAGATTCCAACCTTTACTACAAGGTTGAGGTGGGAAATCTAGTGATACTTCTACTCTATGTAGATGACCTGTTTGTAACAGGGGATGATAATCTCATTGCAGATACAAAGAGGAGGCTTGACGCAAATTTCAAGATGAAGGACCTGGGTATGATGCATTATTTCTTAGGAATGGAGGTGTGGCAAAGTGCAGATGGAATATTCCTTGGAAAAGGGTAGTATGTACTAGAGATTCTGAAGAGGTTCAGAATGATGGACTGCAAGGCTATGACCACACCCATGGCATCGAACTTGAAGCTACTGTGTGATGCTTCATCGGAGTCAGTTGATGCCACTATGTATCATCAGATGATTGGTTCATTGATGTACCTGACGAACACGAGACCAGACATATGCTTTACTGTGAACACCATGATCCAGTTCCTGATGGATCCGAGACATGTTCGCCTGATTGCTGCAAAGAATATATTGAGGTACCTGAAGGGTACAGTTCACTATGGGCTCAAGTATGACGCGAATCAGAAGATTAATCTGCAGGGTTATGTTGATTCGGATTGGGCAGGCAGTGCCGCAGATAGCGAGATGCTGCTTCAGTATGTGATCTGGTATGATCTCCTGGTTTAGAAGGAAGCAGCCATGCGTGGAACTGAGTACAGCCGAAGCAAAGTATGTTGCAGCATGTTCATCTAGTTGTGAACAATATGGCTTAGGAAGATAATGTCTTATTTGTTTGATCTCCAGTTAGAGGCGACTTGTTTATTCTGTGACAACCAGAGTTGTGTGAAGTTGTTCGAGATCCCGGTGTTCCATGACAAGTCGAAGCACATTGAGATCAAGTACCACTATATAAGGGATATGGTGCAGAGAGGAGCAGTGAAGCTCCAGTATGTAGCAACAGACGAGCAGATAGCAGATGTGTTGACCAAGCCGTTAGGCAGAGTGAAGTTCGAGTACTTCAGAGAGAAGCTTGGTGTTCTCACTACAACAAATCCTGGAATTAGCGTCTGTTTTAGCTCCCTTTATAGCATCCACTATCACTTTTAGTGTATTTTTCATCGTTTTTTGTACAAAGTGGACGCTTTTCCACGAGATGGCGCTTTTAATGGCGTTATTTGTGTCCTTTTTTGAAATTAGATGTGAATTGGGACCAATTAACGCCCCAATTAGAGTCCCAATTAGCATCCCAATTAACGTCCATAATAACATCCCATTTAACGACCAAAATAGCCTCCAAAATAATGTCCAAAATAGCGCTATAGAGTAAGTGATTGCGCCAGGAATTTTGAAAGGAATTGCACCACAAATTCTGAAAGGAATTACACCATGAATTGCACCCAGAAAAACGCCCGATATAGCGTCAGGTATAGAGCCAAGCATATCGCCAGGCATAGTGCCTGGAATTGCTCAAGGAAGTTCGAAAGGAATTGCGCCAGAAAAAAGTGCCAGGAAAACTCCAATGTTGCGCCAGGGATAATGCTAGGCATGTTGACAGAAGTATCACCTAAATGGCCATTTTGGAAACTAAGAGACCATAATTAATTGTTAATAAACCTAAGAAATCCTATGGTTCATAACGACATTATAGTGTGCCTAACGACATGCTGATGCATATATCGACAATTATAAATATAGCAATGATGATTTATACAATATTTAATAGGATGTTGATGACGACGATGATGTCAATGCCATTAATGATGATGCAGGTCATTATAGCATTATTTGATATTGGTTGGTCCTAATGGAAACATAATTTACCGTAAAGGCATCAGAGTGACCATAATATCCCCTAGATGACCCTAATCGCATCTGACTGTCCCTAACAACATTTGAGTGACCCTAATGAAACTTGACTCACCGTAAAAGCATGAGGATGATCATGTTGATGATGCATGATGGAAAGGATGTTGATGATGATGATTATGATGATAATAATGAGGTTGAGATGAATGACTATGATCATGATGATACATGATCGGATGCCAATGATGACGACGATGATGTTTATGTACTCATGTATGGTGTTGATGATGATGGTTATGATGGTGATGATATCAATGTCAATGATCATGATTCATGTGATAGTACTTATGGATCTTTATTTATCGTAGTGGTACCTAAATTACCGTAATCATGGCACTTTTGGATCTCAATTGATCCTAATGTGGGGTAAATTACCTTAATGTCACCTAAATTGCTCTAATGGCATTTGATTTTCACCAACAACATTTGATAGACCCTAATGGCATCTGATTGACCTAAAAACATGATGACGATGATGATGCATTATGATAATTATGATGGAGCTTATGGATATGATTTGATAATTATAAGACTATATCATCCATTCTTGCAGGGAAGTAGGGTTCCTTGCTCATTGTTAACACAATTATATTGATGATGACAAGGGTAGTATGTAATATTCCTTGGACAAGGGTAGTATGTACTAGAGATTCTGAAGAGGTTCAGAATGATGAACTGCAAGGCTATGACCACACCCATGGCATCGAACTTGAAGCTACTATGTGATGCTTCATCGGAGTCAGTTGATGCCACTATGTATCATCAGATGATTGGTTCATTGATGTACCTGACGAACACGAGACCAGACATATGCTTTACTATGAACACCATGATCCAGTTCCTGATGGATCCGAGACATGTTCGCCTGATTGCTGCAAAGAATATATTGAGGTACCTGAAGGGTACAGTTCACTATGGGCTCAAGTATGACGCGAATCAGAAGATTAATCTGCAGGGTTATGTTGATTCGGATTGGGCAGGCAGTGCCGCAGATAGCGAGATGCTGCTTCAGTATGTGATCTGGTATGATCTCCTGGTTTAGAAGGAAGCAGCCATGCGTGGAACTGAGTACAGCCGAAGCAAAGTATGTTGCAGCATGTTCATCTAGTTGTGAACAATATGGCTTAGGAAGATAATGTCTTATTTGTTTGATCTCCAGTTAGAGGCGACTTGTTTATTCTGTGACAACCAGAGTTGTGTGAAGTTGTTCGAGATCCCGGTGTTCCATGACAAGTCGAAGCACATTGAGATCAAGTACCACTATATAAGGGATATGGTGCAGAGAGGAGCAGTGAAGCTCCAGTATGTAGCAACAGACGAGCAGATAGCAGATGTGTTGACCAAGCCGTTAGGCAGAGTGAAGTTCGAGTACTTCAGAGAGAAGCTTGGTGTTCTCACTACAACAAATCCTGGAATTAGCGTCTGTTTTAGCTCCCTTTATAGCATCCACTATCACTTTTAGTGTATTTTTCATCGTTTTTTGTACAAAGTGGACGCTTTTCCACGAGATGGCGCTTTTAATGGCGTTATTTGTGTCCTTTTTTGAAATTAGATGTTAATTGGGACCAATTAACGCCCCAATTAGAGTCCCAATTAGCATCCCAATTAACGTCCATAATAACATCCCATTTAACGACCAAAATAGCCTCCAAAATAATGTCCAAAATAGCGCTATAGAGTAAGTGATTGCGCCAGGAATTTTGAAAGGAATTGCACCACAAATTCTGAAAGGAATTACACCATGAATTGCACCCAGAAAAACGCCCGATATAGCGTCAGGTATAGAGCCAAGCATATCGCCAGGCATAGTGCCTGGAATTGCTCAAGGAAGTTCGAAAGGAATTGAGCCAGAAAAAAGTGTCAGGAAAACTCCAATGTTGCGCCAGGGATAATGCTAGGCATGTTGACAGAAGTATCACTTAAATGGCCATTTTGGAAACTGAGAGACCATAATTAATCGTAAATAAACCTAAGAAATCCTATGGTTCATAACGACATTATAGTGTGCCTAACGACATGCTGATGCATATATCGACAATTATAAATATAGCAATGATGATTTATACAATATTTAATAGGATGTTGATGACGACGATGATGTCAATGCCATTAATGATGATGCAGGTCATTATAGCATTATTTGATATTGGTTGGTCCTAATGGAAACATAATTTACCGTAATGGCATCAAAGTGACCATAATATCCCCTAGATGACCCTAATCGCATCTGACTATCCCTAACAACATTTGAGTGACCCTAATGAAACTTGACTCACCGTAAAAGCATGAGGATGATCATGTTGATGATGCATGATGGAAAGGATGTTGATGATGATGATTATGATGATAATAATGAGGTTGAGATGAATGACTATGATCATGATGATACATGATCGGATGCCAATGATGACGACGATGATGTTTATGTACTCATGTATGGTGTTGATGATGATGGTTATGATGGTGATGATATCAATGTCAATGATCATGATTCATGTGATAGTACTTATGGATCTTTATTTATCGTAGTGGCACCTAAATTACCGTAATCATGGCACTTTTGGATCTCAATTGATCCTAATGTGGGGTAAATTACCTTAATGTCACCTAAATTGCTCTAATGGCATTTGATTTTCACCAACAACATTTGATAGACCCTAATGGCATCTGATTGACCCTAAAAACATGATGATGATGATGATGCATTATGATAATTATGATGGAGCTTGTGGATATGATTTGATAATTATAAGACTATATCATCCATTCTTGCAGGGAAGTAGGGTTCCTTGCTCATTGTTAACACAATTATATTGATGATGACAAGGGTAGTATGTAATATTCCTTGGACAAGGGTAGTATGTACTAGAGATTCTGAAGAGGTTCAGAATGATGAACTGCAAGGCTATGACCACACCCATGGCATCGAACTTGAAGCTACTGTGTGATGCTTCATCGGAGTCAGTTGATGCCACAATGTATCATCAGATGATTGGTTCATTGATGTACCTGACGAACACGAGACCAGACATATGCTTTGCTGTGAACACCATGATCCAGTTCCTGACGGATCCGAGACATGTTCGCCTGATTGCTGCAAAGAATATATTGAGGTACCTGAAGGGTACAGTTCACTATGGGCTCAAGTATGACGCGAATCAGAAGATTAATCTGCAGGGTTATGTTGATTCGGATTGGGCAGGCAGTGCCGCAGATAGCGAGATGCTGCTTCAGTATGGGATCTGGTATGATCTCCTGGTTTAGAAGGAAGCAGCCATGCGTGGAACTGAGTACAGCCGAAGCAAAGTATGTTGCAGCATGTTCATCTAGTTGTGAGACAATATGGCTTAGGAAGATAATGTTTGATTTGTTTGATCTCCAGTTAGAGGCGACTTGTTTATTCTGTGACAACCAAAGTTGTGTGAAGTTGTTCGAGATCCCGGTGTTCCATGACAAGTCGAAGCACATTGAGATCAAGTACCACTATATCAGGGATATGGTGCAGAGAGGAGCAGTGAAGCTCCAGTATGTAGCAACAGACGAGCAGATAGCCGATGTGTTGACCAAGCCGTTAGGCAGAGTGAAGTTCGAGTACTTCAGAGAGAAGCTTGGTGTTCTCACTACAACAAATCCTGGAATTAGCGTCTATTTTAGCTCCCTTTTTAGCATCCACTATCACTTTTAGTGTATTTTTCATCATTTTTTGTACAAAGTGGACGCTTTTCCACGAGATGGCGCTTTTAATGGCGTTATTTGTGTCCTTTTTTTAAATTAGATGTTAATTGGGACCAATTAACGCCCCAATTAGAGTCCCAATTAGCATCCCAATTAACGTCCATAATAACATCCCATTTAACGACCAAAATAGCCTCCAAAATAATGTCCAAAATAGCGCTATAGAGTAAGTTATTGCGCCAGGAATTTTGAAAGGAATTGCACCACAAATTCTGAAAGGAATTACACCATGAATTGCACCCAAAAAAATGCCCGATATAGCGTCAGGTATAGAGCCAAGCATATCGCCAGGCATAGTGCCTGGAATTGCTCAAGGAAGTTCGAAAGGAATTGCGCTAGAAAAAAGTGCCAGGAAAACTCCAATGTTGCGCCAAGGATAATGCTAGGCATGTTGACAGAAGTATCACCTAAATGGCCATTTTGGAAACTGAGAGACCATAATTAATCGTTAATAAACCTAAGAAATCCTATGGTTCATAACGACATTATAGTGTGCCTAACGACATGCTGATGCATATATCGACAATTATAAATATAGCAATGATGATTTATACAATATTTAATAGGATGTTGATGACGACGATGATGTCAATGCCATTAATGATGATGTAGGTCATTATAGCATTATTTGATATTGGTTGGTCCTAATGGAAACATAATTTACCGTAATGGCATCAGAGTGACCATAATATCCCCTAGATGACCCTAATCGCATCTGATTGTCCCTAACAACATTTGAGTGACCCTAATGAAACTTGACTCACCGTAAAAGCATGAGGATGATCATGTTGATGATGCATGATGGAGAGGATGTTGATGATGATGATTATGATGATAATAATGAGGTTGAGATGAATGACTATGATCATGATGATACATGATCGGATGCCAATGATGACGACGATGATGTTTATGTACTCATGTATGGTGTTGATGATGATGGTTATGATGGTGATGATATCAATGTCAATGATCATGATTAATGTGATAGTACTTATGGATCTTTATTTATCGTAGTGGCACCTAAATTACCGTAATCATGGCACTTTTGGATCTCAATTGATCCTAATGTGGGGTAAATTACCTTAATGTCACCTAAATTGCTCTAATGGCATTTGATTTTCACCAACAACATTTGATAGACCCTAATGGCATCTGATTGACCCTAAAAACATGATGATGATGATGATGCATTATGATAATTATGATGGAGCTTGTGGATATGATTTGATAATTATAAGACTATATCATCCATTCTTGCAGGGAAGTAGGGTTCCTTGCTCATTATTATCACAATTATATTGATGATGACAATGATGTACTTGATGACTATGACGATGATGATGATGTTGATTTATTGTATGGCGTTGATGATGATGTCGATGTCAACAATGATTATGAATGTGGTAGCACTTCTAGATCCTTATTGATCCTAATGGCACCTAAATGTCTGTAACAACATATAAATTACCCTACTATCACCAAAATGACTGTAACGACATCTAAACGACCCTAACAATTACATGACATGAATCCTAATGTTGATGAGTGATTATGAACACTAATGCCATATGACTTACCATAATGACAATGATGACGATGATTTTGTTGATGTACTTGATGGTGACGATGACGATGACAACGAGGATGATGATGAAGATGATGTAACATATGACATTGATGATGATGATGACAACAATGTTGATGTCCATGGTGATGATGCACGTCATAATACTTCCAGACATTGATTGATGCTAATGGCACCTAAATTTATGTAATCACATATGAGTGACATACTAATATCACCTAAATGACTCTAATGACATTCAATTGTTGTCGACGACATTTGAGTGACCTTAATGGCATTTGAGTGATTGTAACAACATGACATGAATGCAAATGGTGATAAGTGATGATGAACCATAGTGGCAAATGTCTAATCCTATCAATGATGATGACAATGATGTGGTTGATGATGTACTCATTGATGCGGAAGACGATGAACATGATGTTTTTGATGATGTACTTGCTGATGTTGATGTTGATGATGATGAAGATGGAAACAATGATGATGACGATGTTGATGCAATGTATGACGTACTTGAAGATGACATTCACTTGTCCTCGAAAACATTTGAGTGACATTAATGGAATTTGAGTGACTCTAAAAACATTACATGAATCCAAATGGAGATGAGTGATGATGAACCCTAATGGCATATGAGTGACCATAACGACGATGATAACAATGATGTTGTTGTTGATGATGATGATGATGTTGACAATAAGGATGATGATGATGATGATGTTGATGCACCGTATGCCGTATTTGATGATGAAATTCAGTTGTCCTCGACAAAATTTGAGTGACCTTAATGGAATTTGAGAGACTCTAAAATCATGGCATGTATCCAAATGACAAAGACTAATGATGAACCCTAATGGAATATGAGTGACCCTAATTATGATTTCCTTTGATATCTCTCTTACTACCCCTAATGGAATATGAGTGACCATGTGTTCATGATTTCTTTTGATATCCCTCTTACTACCATTTGTAGAGTATTTCCATTACTCCATAAACCCTTAAAGCCTCAACATCACATATTCATGGCCAATTGAAATAAGATGAAGATCTTCCCTCATCACATGGGGTTTTTGTTCATTTTATTGCCATATTCAATACCTTTTATCATTATTTATTTCATTATTCATTTTATATTTGTTGTTGTGGAGGTTTGTGAATATCATTATGCATAAAAGCAATGGATATGTGCTCATAACTTCTTATTTTGTTTGTCAAGAAATGGATCATATTAGTGAGGTTTGATTGGAAAGAAATGTACATTTACAGGGCCATTATATTTTATAGGATTCTACGGATATTTCTCTTTTTTTATTTGAATATAATTTAATTTGTTGAATTAATCATGTAAATGAACATGTGGCAACCTAGAATTCTGTTAACATTGTTTCAGTGAAGCAAATGTGGTTTGCATTTGGGACTTTTTGTTATGGAAATCAAACTTGGATTAAGGTAGATCTTAAAGTTTGGTTCACCCTATTCTCCATTGGTTGTATTCTTGGGGCTTGGGGATTCATTTCTAAGGTTAGTTTGGTTGAACTTAGGGTTGTCGTGGCCCATTTTTATAGCCCATGAATTGATCCAGATGGGGGAGAAAGCATAATACAACAGTCAAAAGAAACTTCTCGGAGGTTGTTTTATGTTAGGGTTGCTCAAATTATTGGTATGGTTTGAATACTCGTTTTTTCACATTGTATGTGGAAGGAGAACCAGACCAAGTTGCATATGCTTTGAGTTGTCTAAAACATTTGGGAAGCCAAATCAACTCTCCTAAAATCAGAAGTTGTGTACATTTGGAAATCTGTAATGAGAAGAAATCAAACCTATCGGAAGGAAACATGGACAATCACGCTCATAATTATCAGAGGGATATCCATGAGATCAGAAGATTCCTTAGGAGACATGAGGATTAAATTAATGGAAACAAAACCTATCACCACAAAGATTTATGAGCTAGAACATGAACAAACATTCAAAAATTCTATTATGATGGATATATGGTTAAACAAAAAAGAAAATATAGGATCTGGAAGAAGAGTGTGCCAAACTCAAGGAAAAGATCAACTCACTCGAATTCCTCGTCTTCGATGGCTATTATGAACATCTCAATTAACCCATTCCCCATAGAATGCAAATAAGAAGAAATTGTTCATCAACTTTGGGAAGGCGTGAAGATTGATAAGCAAGACTTGCTATTCTCAAACCAAGCCCAGGTTGAAACCATGAGCAAATATGCTCATTTTTAATTCAATTTTAGTCATGTTTTATAAGTATGTTTTGCTACTCAACACCTTTTGCAGAGTATTTTTGACTAGATGTATTAGAACAAGCTATGTAAGAATATGAGGAGCAGTCTACCTATATCACTTTGTTGCAAAATTCATGCATAACCCCTTGAACTTTATGTTTACATTTTGTATTAAAGCACATGGTTCAACCACATTGCACCTTATTTTTAATATAAAATTTTCAACAATCATTGTTAAAAATTAAATTTACAAATATATCCAAACCCAAACCCTACCCCCTAGAAATTTGAATTTATAACTTTATAATAAAAACACATATTTTAGAGTTGCCCTTATAAGCAGGGTGGCTAGGCGGCCATCCCCACCCAAGTTCAAACCCCCGACCCCATCTATCAATGCATTATCAACGCATTCCTATACGTTTGGGCACTAGCTAAGTTATCCGTATAAAAAAAAAAAACACATATTACAAATCATTAAACATACATATTTCCTTTCACTAAATTCAACCCACTTCTTCACCCTGTCTATACCAACTTTAAGTGAAATATTCAAACTTAAAATATATTTAACATCACTAAAATGACACCCATACACCCACAAAAACACATCATAACAAATGAATTCAGTATTAAATATACTCATACGACAATCGAGTATTATAGATACTAATACGACATAATGATTCAGAACGAGTCACTCCAATAGTGATCACAACCTCAATATTACCATTTAAATTCTCGCCATGCTTAAATCCGAAGCAATTCCATTCGCATCAAATGCGGATGTCTCATAGACCTAGAGTCCTTCGATTGATGCGACATAGACGCCACTTAATGCATATTACATAGTTAAACTTATAACTGGTTTTCTCATGGCTTCCTCTTCATACTCTCCTCTTCCCATGTCATACAGTCCTCACTCCGCATCAAAATCCAAGCGTCAAAAAAACCCCACGACTAAATCCCTCAACAACGGCAGTAACGATCAGAGTCCTTAAATTGAATTGCCTTCCAAGGATCAGTTCATCCAATAATGGGCGTTTTGGCAATTGCAGTGGTCGTGGGAACCTCATCCAGTTATATCATAAACTGGTCCAATAGCTTCTTCAGACCATTCTGTGACACCGATGCCGATTTGGAACTATTATCAGCTCAGTAGGTACTCACAAGGGTTTTGTACTGATTTACTTCTAATGATTGATTTTTTTGAAAAATAAAATATGTTTCCGAAGCGATGGATTTCTAGCGTTGATTTTAAATTGAATTAGGTTCAGTTGAGGCACAATACTTTGTTGTCCTTCCTCACTCGGAGTTTTTTATTTTTTAATTCATTTATTTTTATTTTGAAGCAGTGGAATAGTGGCATTGATTGAAATTGAATTAGATTACAATTGAGGCACAATACTTTGCAACCCTGCCTCACTCAGATTTTTTAACTTTTATTTATCTTAAAAAATAAAATAGGATACCTAGGGTTGTACCATAAAGCGCTTTTTACCTTCGGCTTTGTGTCATGTTTGGCGAGTACCTATTGGCAAAAATGGTCCAGGACTTTCACCCAATTTCGTCCCTTTTGATACTCATGCCCTACAGTGGAGCAGACCACAATGATAATGGAATTTGGTGCACTGTTTAATATTCCATAGATCTCACCAATGAACCGATGCCCTATCGGAACTCAGAGGGCTTCTGGTAGTTCCATATCCAATACACAGTTTAATCCTTATCACGTACTTGGGTAATCAATGTCTCGCCCGGCCGTAGTTTTGCTGCAGTTGTACAAGGCTTGATCAGAGGGACTGTGGCTATCACTGCTACTGATGAGCTATCTGTTAATTTCGATGGTTAAATTTATGGATATGATCACTATTAACATCCTAGGATTTCTAGCATGAAAGTAAAAGATAGAAAAAAAAAGGAAAAAAAGGGACTTAGTTGTAAATTTTTTTGAAGTTTAGCAGTTACACTTATTGGTAATCTGTCCACTGTTCAGTTTCATTGACAGAAAATTATCATTATCCTAGAATGAAAATCTCAGTTATAGGGCATATAGGCATTTTAAGATTTAAAATTAAGGAAACAACTTGACATATAATCTTACAGGGTTTACCCCTGAGTCGAGACTCGGCACATAGGCCCTGTGGTTGAGTACCTCAGCCCACGGGCCTGCCTGGATAAGATACTCATCCATCGAGCATAAAATCAATACAATTTTGTATTGTTTTTATGCCCTGGTGTAGACTCATTGATTCCCATTCTATTGAATTCTATCATTTCCGGTTTTCATGGATTTGTACTGATTGTTGGTAGCAACATTCTATATTCAATTGAAGAACCCCATATGTGTATTTCTCTTTCAATGGCATTCTTTAGAGCACTCAAGAAGGAGTTGTCCTCCAGATGAATCCCTACTTATTCTGGCCCCGAACCATTGTGGATAATTTTTATTCTATGGTTCTTTTCCCCCTTGGGTGCCATTATTACCTCACAAGATCCTCATTTAGCAACACTTTTCCCCAGTAATTGAAGCTATATTCATATGTGCAAAAAGTGGTGTTCAACCATGGACTCAAGCACTCATTTCTCTTTATTGTAACATACTTTTACATTTTCATGAGCATGGGAATGTCTAACTGGTTTGCAAAAAAGGAGCAATTCTTATAACATAAACTAATCTCACCTGTGATATTCAGCTTCCTGCACTAGAAAGAATCACCACATGGCACTTTCATTGTTTAAAGGGGCCACGTTTTAGCACTCTAAGTGGCCATATCACCTGCCAGCGAAGAAACAACTTGCTAGTCTTGGGGTACCTATTTCTTCTATTGTACATAAGTATTTATGCAAAGACAAGCATGTCTCATGCTCTGCATGCCTTTTCCTTGTCTCTTATGCTTTGTTCCTTGGCCTTGGTACTTTGGTTTAGAGTATTCAGTTCGGAGTTTTACTTTCTCCGACTCCTTTATTTTCTTTTCCTTAAGCCTTGTGACCTTAAATCATGGTTCTCACATGGCATGTGGAGCATGTATGTCCGTGGTAACAATTCATCCTAATTCCTTGTCCCAACATTGTGGAAAGCCTGCTGCATAGACATTTTTACATGCCTCCCAGCTCCACATGGTCGACATCTCTATGCAATCCACAACTATGCACATCGTTCTCCACAAAAAACTTGTTTTAGTCTTTCCACGTCTTATCTTTGTGTGGAGCATGGAGCTTAAGCTCCTTTTCTCCTTTCATACCTTCACATGATGATAACTCTCCATACTTTTTCTTTTCTAAGGAATGAATATAGGATTTTGTCAAGGTTTGATGATGGCTTCAAGGCCATTAACCTACAACACAACAAACCATAAAAGAAATCCATCCCTCGACAAGGCTTCTAACAAAGGTTTTTAAGCATGAAAAATAAAGGGTTTGTTGGCACAAAATTAACCAAAGAAATAAACACATAGCCATTATGATTCTTCGAGGATCCATTCAGATCAGTGGCCCTCTTTGCAATGCAAAATTATGAATTATCATTTGACATTTATGGAATTGAATCTTTGTTTTTTCAATATTGATAATTTATTATTTTGATAGTGTTTAATTTCATATTTAAATCTCGTCCTAATTCCAAAAACTATTTCCCAGGTTTCTTCTTGTTTCCAGATGAGTCCACCCTCTCTGTTTCCTATCTATTCAGCCCCTGTCTTGGCCATTCCCAGAAACCTATTTCTCTTGGTTTTTGGTTTCCAGAAACTTGAGTAACACAACCAAGAAGTGTTATATGAAACTCAAATGTTATAGACCATTATATACATTGCAAACACAAATATAGACCATGTGGGCTATTATATCCATATACTACAGGCTAAAATGAAGCTGCTAATCCATTATAAAAGTCAAGATGTTAGAAAGGTTTAAATTTATCTGAAATGCTCTCCATGTTGTTTTGCTGACAAAATCAGCTTCTAGAGTGAAACAACAAACATTCTAGGCATACTTATCAGTTTACAGTAACAACAAACAATCCTTACTTATATTGCAAAAATGTATTGTTAGAAGTTGTCCATAATGGTTTATATCTAATTATTGAAATGGTGTCATGATATAACATGTTTTGAAGGCTCGACACAATATTGAGCTACATACAACATTTGAATAATATCCAAGATGACCAGTTTGAAATGTAAGTTTCCTTGAGACAAATTTGAACACCATTTCCTATTTTCAAGGAAAAATGGCAACCTTAAAGGAAAAAATCCAAACTTATTCCATGGTTGTAAATAGACCATATCTAGCCTTAATGCAATAAGACAATTCAATCTATCATGAGCTCAAATCCAAATGCACACCTTCATATATGTATTACATGGTGTTTACATCCCAAACCCTCGTACAAGTGTCCATTTAAACCAGAAACATGATTACAGAAAAATGATATTGTTTAAGGTGAGAATATACCACATAAATAGCTTGTGAAGATAAAGTCTCCACGAGAATGATGACATTTTATTGGATCCTTGGCAGTCATACACAAATATAAAAGAAATGATTTAAAGGGAGAACATCACCACAATGACATGTGCACAAATTCAAGCAACAATAAGAAAAATCACAAGGAAAGTAGAAGAGAGATGACTAAATTGTATGCATTTTATATGCTATATTATGTTGAATTTTGTATCTAGGAAAGTGTTCCCCTAGGTGACTTTTGCCTTAGTCACTTAAAAAGGGGAAATAAAGTGACCCTTGCATTAAATGACTTGAGATGAGCATTTAATTTGACTTTAGAGATTAAAATCACTTTTTGATAAATCTAAGTGAGGTGAGTGAAATTTTTTTCATGAGAATTAAATGAGCATTTATTCTCATCCACTCATCTAAACCAATCTCAGCCCTTGGATTAGATGACCATTCACTCACCCTAGGGTTTTACTCAAAAAGGAAAAGGAAGGCAATTTTTCACTCACTTGAAGAGAATGAGCAAAGGAGAGAGGTCAAGTTTTCTTGAGAGGAGAAGCAGACGTTGAAGGAGAGAATTTCAGGCACATTTCCTAAGAAATATGTACAGCACGAATCCCAAGACTGTGTGGAGGTACAGTGGCACAGTTTTTGGGGCTGTACATCAAGGTACAGTGGGCACAGATTTCGAGACAGCAATCTGAGCATGAATCCCGAGGCAACAAATATGGGCACAAATTTCGAGATAATCAGGCACAGAATTCGAGGACCATACAGCCTATACGGATTGTACTTTCTGGCACATTTTTTGAGGTACTGTTTCTGCACAGAAAAAGAGACTGCTGGCACAGAAATCGAGGTTCTGTTTTTGGCACAAAATTCGAGGCAGCTAGGCACAGTTTTCAAGGGAGCTTTTTGGGTGAAGTCTATTGGTTGAGATAAGTCCATTTTGACTGTAATTTTTTCTGTACTGAATTTTTTCTGAAGAAATACAAATTCTCTCTCTCTCTCTGACAGGTTTTCCCCTTGTGGGTTTTTCCTGGGCGTTTAGCCAAAAAAAATCTGAGTCTGAAATTTTTATGGTGTGCATTGAATATTTAATTTTATGTCATTAAATGTGAGTTTCAGCTATGTTTTAAATGTCTGAAAATTATGTGTAATTTCCAGCCATCATACAAAACTGGGTTGGGCATTAAACTATGAAAATTTGACATTGAAACCGGGTTGGTTGAAATTCTCAGAAAACTTTCATATTCCATTAGGCTTATGAGTACAAAATTGGTGGATACATAATATTTTATGTGGTGGTAGGTGAGTTTCCATATTTGGTTGAATCTCAATGATATATTTTACAATGTGGTGGGTAGGTAGGTGAGATATACAAAATATAAAGTACAAAAGACATATAATACAAATGCATTTGGACCAGGTCAATTAAGATGGTTTCATCAATTCCTCCTTGCTACAAGGATATTGCCCCCATTTTCTATTGTTGATGATGGAACTGTCATTGAAAATTTGATGCGGACAACCACTTAGCTTGTGTGGGGAATGTTCCTTTTCAGCCAACCAAGTATGTGGTGATTTGTCTCTGTCTAGACGTTCTGCTTCAGACATCAAGCACAATATCTCCAAGCAAAGGAGGCTGACAATATGGAACGGTTGCCTTTGGATGTGCCACGAAAACCTCTTCCGCCAAGTGTGAAGGTTGACACAACTTGAGCCCATTTGTTTGGACCACGTCATGGATACCAAGCCGAGGTGGATGATCTAACTTGAAGGCATTAGATGGAAAGTACTGTTTGATGGTCTATGGCCCTTACTTTATTGGTTGTACTTACTGTTTGTCAGAAGGAAATTTGCATTCGACTCGTATTTGTGGGAGGATGTCATGGTCTCTAGCATAAAATTTGGCTAAAGAGCCCTTATCTTGCTCTTTTTGCTGGTTGGATGTGGATGTTGAAGGAAGAACAATTGAAAGTTCACGAGGGGTAAGCTGTGCAAAACCATCACAAACTGAAACGGAGAATGCCTGGTGGAGACTTGATCAGCTATTTTGTTATAATTTGTGCTGCAATATATGCAAGTAATTATCACATTGTTATTTTTGTTGATGGTAGATGTGGAGAGGGTGGACTAAGGCCCCATTGACAACCTTAGTTCATTCGTCAGTTTGAGGGTGAACTTTGAATGAGGTGGATAGCCTCCATTGACGACAAAGCAACTTCCACAGAGACTGCCAAAAGAGACTTAGAAATTGAGTCACATTCTATGTTGATAGGAAAGAAGCCAAAATACCCAAACATGCTGAAAGATCCAATTTGCAATGTTGGGAGCATATATACTATATAGACTTATGATTAAAAACATACATTTGAAAAAATATTCGAATAACAACAAAGATACAACCATGCAAATTCTATGTAGGGGGAAAGATCCTTATGAAATTCGTGGAGATGGACTCCCATGGTAAATTCGTGCCAATTCAGGATCCTATGTCTATAAATTCGTACCAATTCAGGATCCTCGTTTTGCTAGTTTGGATGTTGATGTTGAAGTAATAACAATTGAAAGTTCACGAGGGTCAATCCGTTCAAAACCATCACAAACTGAAACGGAGAATGTCTGGTGGAGACTTGAGCTATTTTGTTATAATTTGTGCTGCAATATATGCAGGTAATTATCACATTATTTGTTTTGTTGGTGGTAGATGTGGAGAGCGTGGACTAAGGCCCCATTGACAACCTTATTTCATCCATTAGTTTAAGGGTGAACCCTAAGCTCTTATACCATGTTAAATTTTGGTTTAGGTAAGGGTTTGATGCAGAAAATTCAAATTTTATATATTTTAATGCAAAAATAAAAATACTAAACTAGTACTAGAAACATAATATTACAACTGTAACAAGTCAGGATAAAATTAAAGCATAATTTTCATCTCTTTCAACTTTAACACTCCCAAGGACTTCCCTGTGTTAAAGTTGAAATCATCAGTAACATGTAATCAATAGTAGCAGTGCAAATTAAGCAAATTTATAATAGTAGTAAAGTATCTAATAAACAAGTCTAATAACTTACCTGGAGTATGAAGATCTTCCTTTGTACTAAGAAAAATAACTTTCAGAACAGACTGTGCCTCTCAGAGGCAAGTCAAACGACATGAACAATCTGACTCTTACCAAAGGGTTAGTACATACCTGAGAGAGAGAGAGAGAGAGATATGGACTAGACTGTAGTATAGTCAAGTAGATGAGGACATGAAGGCAGCAGTGATGGTCAATGACAGTCAAATCATAGTGGCAGCCCTAAGCAAGGCCCAACACAATATATCTAAGCACAAGCTAGGCTCAGCACATAGATCAAACCTCAACAAAGTCTCAGCACTATAGATATGACCACAACTAAGTCTCAGCACATAGATCTATTCACAAACAAGGCTCAACATAATAGATTTGGGCACAAACAAGCCTCAGCATAATATATCTGACCCAAAGACAAGTACAGACCTCAAGTCCACAAAATGAGGATGGAAACTTCAAACCCTTGCTGCAATAAATGACAGTATTTAGGACAGTGAAACAAGAATCAATTAGCAGCACCTTCCAAATGTGCAGAGACAACCTTAAACCATACACTAACACCCTCAAGTTGTAGCAACATCTTTACAAAAACAATGGCACCTTCATGCAATGGTCCTAGACAGATCCAACAATGGTCATGTGTGAGGGAGAGAGAAATAGCAGCACAAACCCTTATACGTCAAGCCAAAAGAGCAGCAACCCCAATTCAGATGTAGATGAGCAGATTTCAGACCTTAACTTTATTATTTCATAATGAGATCTGCCAACACTCTCGATTTCTGTGCAGCAGTGCCTCCTCGAACTGCGTGCCCTTCAGTGATTACTTTGTTGTTGTAGCTTGCCTTTGAGCCAATCTCTGGCTCTTCTCTCTCTCTCTCGAATTCTGTGCCCACTCCAAAATGCTCTTGGAATGCGCCCTCTCTCTTGGGAATCGAGCCACTCTCCAAAGACTCTCTCTTGGGAAAACTGTGTGCCAAACTGAAGTCTCAATCAACTTTTATTTACCCTATTAGGGTTTTTCTCATGACTTTTCACTTCAATGGACGAGATTAGATCTTGGCCAAGAGATCTATGGCTGGGATCTAATCTCGCGTTCACTTAAGTCTCCTAAGTGAACTTTAGAAAACATTTTCTTTTTGAAAAGTCACTTGACCCTAAATATTTAAAAGTACACTTTATGACTTAAAGTCACTTTAAAAACATATTAAAGTACAACTCACTTTAAAATCATAAAGTCACATAAAAAAGGTACTTTAATAAAAAACACATTAATAAAGTCACTTTAGGAATATAACAGAGACTTCAAGTTATTGACCCCTGCACCTAGGCACCTGATGCAGGAGTGCCACCGAGCTATCAAATGCTAACACTCCCTCTTAGCGAGGGAGGTACTACTGTCATCAGCTCCACCTGGATCTCTCCCTCCAATAACTGAAGCTCCCTCTGAATCTGAATGCCTCTCAGATACCTGCACTGGATCAGCTGCTGAAGGTCTCCGTCTGACAACTCTGAACTGAGAGTTCTCCTCACTCTCCTGCTCATCCTGAAGAACCATCTCATACCAACTCTGTTTCCTCACGGAGTTGGATGAATCCTCCATACTGACAGCCACTGCTGCTGCCACTGAGTCTAATCTCTCACCAGGCTCACCATCCACCGGATGCCCCAAAACTCGGTATATCTGACCATCACGGATGCCAAGCAGACTCGCTGCACCCAAGCCCCCACTCACCGGATATATGTAAACACGCCCACTCACATGAAGAACCGCATATCCGTCATCCTCCAAAGCTGAAACTGAGACCAAGTTTCTCTTCAGCTCTGGAACAAACAACACATCGCCAACCTCCAGATAACCACCAGACTCGAGTTGGAATAGGACTTTTCCATCTCCTTCTACTGCATGGGTGCCGACATACCCATCCTCAGTCAATATAACTCTGTCAATATTTGTCAACTCTCGGAACACTGCTCGTATCCCTGTCATATGGCGTGTTGCTCCGCTATCTATGTACCATGCTCCAGTATCCAAACTCTCTGCTACACTATTGTCTGAAAGAATTGAGACGAGCGAGAATTCCCTCTCGAATTCCGCTGCAAAATCTCCCACTTCAGCTGGAGAGACTTTCTCAAGCTCTTCTTTCTTCTTGTTCTTCTTCTTATTGGGACATTGCCCAGCATAGTGACCATAACTCTGGCAAGCAAAGCATTTTACTTTGCTCAAGTTTTTGGCTCCACTGCTCGAGCCACCCTTTTTCTTTCTACCCTTAGCTGAAAGGGCCACATTCTCTTCATCAGCAACCTGCTCAGTCTTCCCTTCTCGGATCTCCTCCTGAGTAAAATCATCCCATAGTCTTTCCCAAGAGGGAAAGTTCTCTCTGCCAACTACACACTTCACGAACACATCCCACTCCTTAGTGAAGCCCTTCAGGGCTATCCGCACTAGCTTGGGATCAGGAATCATCTCACCAACTGCACTCAGCTCATCTTTTATCTGTCTGAGTCTAGTGAGGTAAGAGGCTACATTCTCACCTCTCGCCATCTTAGTGCCATGAAGCTTATCTTTTAGGGCCATTTTACGATTTTCATTCTTGTTCTCATACAAACTTTTTAAAGTATCCCACATCCCCTTAGCAGTTAGTTTCTCTGCCAAATGTGGGATGAGGTGATCTTTAACACCATCCAGAAGCAGTCTCTGCGTTCTGGCCTCTTTCACCTCATGTATGTCAAGGGCTATAGGATCAGCTACGGGAGGAGCCACTGTGGTACTAACAAAGGCCCATAACTTGTTTTCCTTGAGAACAGCTGTCATCCGGGCTTTCCACTGTAAATAGTTGGAAATCCCTTCCAACCGATCTTCATACCGGATGCAAGCCATCATCTACTTCTGCTCTTTTTCCAACAAAGCACACTCTGCCTTCTTTGACCAAAAAATACTCAGCTGTACTGAACCAACACCTTTCTGCTCACTGTGTAAAAAAGAATTAACACACAGCTGTCTCAATCAGCACTTTGCATGCAAATCTCTTGCACATCACCTGCATAAAAAATCAGCACTTCTCTGCTGCCCAACAGTCCACTGAAATTTCAGAGCCCCAGCTCTGACACCATGTTGAAATAATGACAAAAACTCAGAAATTTAGTGCACCTAACAGCCAACTGAGAAAGATGTCAAATTTGAGCTTAACTCAGCCCAAACACTTAGCAGAACTCTGATATCAGTCTTCAATATTCATAAAATCAAGCACATATCACATGCATGTATATTTCATGTCTCTATAAGCTGATATACTGTAGCTAAGTAAACTTTGCAGCGGAACATTAACACAAAATCAGCAGACTGTAAAACACATTTTAACACAGGAATTTTTGGTCAAATTTGACCCTAGAAAAACCCCCCCAACCCTTGGGGAAAACCAGTCAAGAGAGATTTTTTTATTATTTTCTTTAAGAGAGAAAGTACAGCAGTAATCTATTCAACAGTAAGACAAACTTATCTCAGACCCAGAAGACCACAACAGTGCCTCGAAATTAGTGTTGTAGATGCATTAATTTCTGTGCCTTTAGTGCCTCGAAATTCGTGCCACAGAGGCTGTATAAAATGCTTCTCACAGTCAACTTTCCTCCTCGAATTTTGTTCCCAGCTAGTCTTCAGTCTCGGTTTGTGTGCCTCCTGTAACAGCAGCAAGATACATTGATTTTCGTGCTGCCTTAGCCTTGAAAAACACGCCCAGTTAGCAGCAAAAACAGGCTGTAAAGACAGTGTACAAACAGCAGTAAGTTTCAGCAGTCTCCCTCCTCGAAAACTGAACCAATCTACTTCTGAATGTGTGCCCTAGAAGCCTTCTCGAAATCTGTGCCAACACTCTCGATTTATGTGCAGCAGTGCCTCCTCGAACTGCGTGCCCTTCAGTGATTACTTTGCTGTTGTAGCTTGCCTTTGAGCCAATCTCTGGCTCTTCTCTCTCTCTCTCGAATTCTGTGCCCACTCCAAAATGCTCTTGGAATGCGCCCTCTCTCTTGGGAATCGAGCCACTCTCCAAAGACTCTCTCTTGGGAAAACTGTGTGCCAAACTGAAGTCTCAATCAACTTTTATTTACCCTATTAGGGTTTTTCTCATGACTTTTCACTTCAATGGACGAGATTAGATCTTGGCCAAGAGATCTATGGCTGGGATCTAATCTCTCGTTCACTTAAGTCTCCTAAGTGAACTTTAGAAAACATTTTCTTTTTGAAAAGTCACTTGACCCTAAATATTTAAAAGTACACTTTATGACTTAAAGTCACTTTAAAAACATATTAAAGTACAACTCACTTTAAAATCATAAAGTCACATTAAAAAGGTACTTTAATAAAAAACACATTACTAAAGTCACTTTAGGAATATAACTGAGACTTCAAGTTATTGACCCCTGCACTTAGGCACCTAATGCAGGAGTGCCACCGAGCTATCAAATGCTAACATATACTTCCTTTTCTGTGGCATGATGTTGATATTTGGTAGTATAGTGTGCAGTTCTCAAACCTTCAACCTAATTCACCCATGTGTAGGATCCCACAGACTGGGGTGGCTCAGGTTCATTTATGATAAAGGTGGAATCTAGCAGCAATAAAGGTGGCTCATTTATGATTTGATTTTGAATGCACTATACCATGTTTTGATAAACTGTCCTTATTTTGATTTCAAGTCAAATAGTTTAGTGGAATGTGATAAATGTGATCTCCAAGTCATGACTTTGTTTGTGTCTCATAGACTTAACTAGCTTGTAGCTTATAATATTTTTTATAGATGTTAGGTCGGGCAACAAATATTTTATATTATAATTTATTTTTATCATTTTGAGTTGTAAAGTTATTTTCATTTTTATTCTTCCCCAAATATTACAGTATATTTTACTATGTTTTTACTGTGTTGTCCATTTAGGGAGTGACATTGAAGCTAGATGAAGAAATGACAAATGGCAATGAAGAGCAACAGGAACTACTAAAAGAAATAATTAATAACACAAAACTGAGTGAGGGTTGTCTGACTCTAGCATGTGATCTTGAGATAATGGAGGCCAAGTCCCTTGAGGATATCTATAAGGTGACACTGCTCTGGACAATTTTTAGATTCTCTTTTTATGTTATCTTTGTTTATCATGTTTTGAACTTGCTAGACATACCAGAAGGACACCAAATCATACATATCATTGGTAATCTTATTATGAAAGTGTAACATATCATTGGTAATCCTGATAGACTGTCCATGCCAATGCTATTGTTTGGTTTTGGTAAGCAAATCTTTTATTTATATTTCCAATTATCATAGAGGATGAGCTAGATAGAATATCAGTGATAGTGATGTGAGATTTTAATTTGTTAGAATTACTTTATTCCTTACTGTAAGTATGTCATCCATTTGAATTTGTATTGTTTCTTCTAGTCTCAAGTTCCTATCTTTTTTATCCAAGTGCTCCATTGGATAAAGATGCTCTTTAGCTCATCTTCCTTATTGCACGGTTCTTTAAAAAACAGATCCCTAGGAACACATACCTTTTCATTTAGTATGTGTCTTCCAGAGATTCATGCATCTAGATATTTTTGTGAATCATAATGTTTGGATTTTATGGAGCTGGTGCAGTAATAGTTTGTTTTGTTTCAGATCGTCTATCTTTCTTCAACAGTTATATTCTCGGAGCTTTGTTAATTTTGTTGCAAAATCCACATAGGCTCTCATTTTACTCAGCCAGCTTATCCTACTCTTGAAATGTATGAAACTGATGGTGGGTGTATTTTTCTGGGCTTAGTTATTGTGCTCATTTGAAAATTTGTGAGTGGATCTAAACAAAGTTCTTGTTTCTCAATAGTTTTTACTGCTCTTTAACTGGATGCAATTGTTGGTGGGTATAAGTTACCATGCTTGGTTATTGTCATCATTTAAAAAATTGTGCTTGGATCTCAAAAAGGTTTAACTTATTATTCTGATACTTGCAAACGCTGGGATTGATTGACAATTTTTTATGATTTTTTTGTATGTGGATGTCAAAGTATCTTTTTTTTTGTATGACACTACAGTAATCCATGTTACTGCTTCTAAGAAAACCTTATCCTCAATGTATGCTTATGTTTGTGTAAAGTATTTTTGAATTTTTGTTTGACAGTGTATAAAAAATTTATAGAATTTATTAAATTGCAGGATGCTGACCCGACTTTACAAGCAAGGAAGAAAAAAAGTGATTCAAGAGAAATGCGGAACTTCTATCAGCAATACTATTAGAAATATGTTAAGGCGCTTGATGCAACAGCTGACCAGGCAGATCGATACAACTATCATTAGAAGAAATTTGAACTTCTCTCTTTTTTCTTATAGATTGATTTGTATCCATTTACATGATGATTGCATTCTTTTGGTCCTCCTTTGAGCAACATAGGCCAAAGTAGGTTATATAAACGAAAAGTGTGGATAGAACTTTCTTCCATTCTTTTAAGCATGGAAAATGCACACAATGTGTAAATTTTAGTGTTTTGAGATGTTCTGAAAAGTGTACTCTTTTACACTTAATCTATTTCTATTATTTGATGAAGTTGTGGCTAAGAGGTCACTGACTGGTGGTTGAATCTTCTTCAGAGCTCAACTGGCGAAAGCATACCAAACTGCTGCTATACTGTTTGAAGTATTGAAGGCAATCACTCAGACAAAGTCTACTGAAGTTGCTCTTGAGGTCAAGATTACTACATATTTGTTTCTTATTGTGATGTCAAGAAAAAATTATAACCCCCACTTCATGTTATAAGTTGTACGATATAAAAACGTAGGTTGAATTATTTCTAGTTGTAAGTTTTTGATTGGTTGTCAGTTTGCCTGCAGAGGAAGCTAGTAAAGATGTTGAGAAAAAAACAGAGTTGTATGTGCTGTATAATATTCTTCCTCTTGACCCTCTTGGTGCACATCAAGCCATCATGCAGCTTCCTGAGGTTAGTTGTGTTGAATTTTGTACCTAGGAAAGTGTTCCCCTAGGTGACTTTTGCTTCAGTCACTTAAAAGGGGGAAATAAAGTGACCCTTGCATTAAATGATTTGAGATGCGCATGTAATTTGACTTTAAGGATTAAAGTCACTCTTTGATATATTTAAGTGAGGTGAGTGAAATTAATTTTTATGAGAATTAAATGAACTTGTATTCTTATCCACTCATCTAATCTAATCTCAGCCATTGGATTAGATGACCATTCACTCACCCTAGGGTTTTACTCAAAAAGAGCAAGGGAAGGCATTTTGACTTACTTTGTGAAGAAGAGAGTGAATGAAGAGAAAGAGAGAGGGCATAGAAATCGAGGCAGCTCTATGAGCATTTATTGAGCAACAACACGGATTTCGAGGAGAATTAATGGCACATTTCCCAAGAGAATATTACAGCACAAATCCCGAGGCAACTTTAGCATGAAGGTATAGGGCACAAAATTCGAGAATCCATACAACAACATTTATTGTTGAACCGTAGAGCACAGTTTTCGAGGTGATTTGTTGGGCACAAATCCCGATGTAGTGGGCAAAAAATCGAGGACCGTACAACATCGTTAATTGTTGTGTATTCGTACTGCAGATTGGGCACACATCCTGAGGCATTTCTGGGTACTGTTTTCGAGGGTCGTACATCACAGAAATCGAGGAAAATACTGCACAAATTTTGAGGCAACTACAACACAAAAATCGAGGCAGCTTTCTGGGTGAAAAATTTGCTGGTTGAGATAAGTGGTTTTGACTGTAAATTTTTGTACTGAAATTTTCTAAAGAAATAAATAATTCTCTCTCTCTCTTACAGGTTTTCCCCTTGTGGGTTTTTCTTGGGCTATTGGCCAAAAATTATGAGTCTGAAATTATTTATGGTGTGCATGGATATTTAATTTTCTGTCTGTAAAAATTGAGTTTCAGCAATGTTTTTGAAGTCTGAAAATTTTATGTTATTTCTAGCCATTAACAAAAACTTGGTTGGGCATTAAATAATGAAAATGTGACTTGAAAACCGGGTTGGGTTGAAATCTCATAAAACTTTCATGGTATCAGAGCTTGGTGGGCAGAAAAATTAAATTTATTTCAGGCAGTCAGTGATTTATTTTGTCAGTGGGCAGCACCTTGTTGAGTTGGCAGTAAGATGGCTACAGGACTTAGGTTGGAAGATAGGCTAGATGGGACAGGGAATTTTGTTCCATGGAAGGCTAGGATTATGCTGATTTTGGAGGAAAATGAACTTCGGGATGAAGTGGTAAAGAACACTACAGCCAACCCAATTCAAATTCCAGCTTCCACAGATGCAGCAGCATTATCGTCTTTCAACAAGAAGGATTGTAAGGCTAGGAGAATTATTTTTGATGCAGTTAAAGACCACATCATTCCACACATTTCAGGTAAAGACCGTGCATATAAAATGTGGCATACTTTGACTAGTTTATACTAGAGCACTAATGAGAACCAGAAGATGGTTCTAAGAGAAAAGCTTAAAGGTATAAAGATGAATGGTGGAGAGAGAGTGACATCTTACCTTACCAGGATATCTCAGGTTAGAGACGAGCTAACAGTAGTTGGGGAGGTAGTTACAGCTACTGAGCTTGTGCGGACAGTAGTGAATGGAGCTTCCAAGCCTTGGGAAACTTTTGTGCAGGCTATAGTTGGCAGGGATAACTTACCTTCCTGGGATAGATTGTGGGATGATTTTGTACAGGAGGAGACCAGAAGATGTCTTGTGCAGGGCAGCTCTTCACAGGGTAGGGAGGATGAGGAGAATGTGGCATTGACTGCAAAAGGAAAGAAGAAGAAGAAGGTCCCCAAGCAGGGTGGGTCCAAGCAGCAACAACAGCAAGGTGGGCAGAAGAAAGATTTAAGCAAATTCAAGTGCTTTGCTTGTCAGGGATTTGGGCACTATGCTTCACAGTGTCCAAAGAAGAAGAAGAAGCAGCAGATTGTAGCCTCAGCAGAGGTTGATGATTTTGGAGAGAGATTTCAGAGAGTGTTTTCTCTTTGTGCTGGACATGTTGAGAGAGAGAGAGCCTCTATTTTCACCAGCACTGATTTAGATATTGAGATGGAGTATTCTTTGTTGACTGGCCATCAGATGAGTGCATCTACCACCATCACTTGGTATATTGATAGCAGAGCTTCGAGTCACATGACAGGTGCTCGAGAGATGTTCTCCGAGCTTTCACAGACAGGTGTAGATGTGGAGGTTGTATTGGGAGATGACACCATTGTCAGAGTAGTTGGTCGTGGAACCATTACTTTTCAAAGGGAGTCCATGAGTCTTATGATTTTGAGTGATGTGTTGTTTGTGCCTGGGCTGAAAAAGAATTTGGTATCAGTTTCTACCATTGAGGATAGGGGTCTTGGGGTTTGTTTCGTGGATGGACATGTGCGTATATTCCCCAAGACTGTAGCATCATCTACCTCTTTGGACATTGGGGTTAGATGTGGGAAACTATACAAGCTCTTGAGATTCATGGGAGAGATTCTCATGTGTGCAAGCTGAAGAAGGCCCTGTATGGTGTGAAGCAAGCTCCTCGAGCTTGGTATTCCAGGATTGATGCATATTTTATGTCGATGGGTTTTCATAAGAGTGAGGTCGATCCCAATATTTACTTTATTGTGGTTCATGGAGATCCACTCATTCTTCTGTTGTACGTTGATGATTTCTTTTATCACTGGGGAGGAGCGTCTCATTGCAGCTTGCAAGAGAGATCTTGCTTTAGAGTATGAGATGACAAATATTGGGTTGATGCATTATTATTTGGGGATGGAGGTTTGGAAGGTGCCTGGTCATATTTTCTTGGGACAAGGAAAGTATGCTACTGATATTCTGAGGAGATTTCGGATGGATGATTGCAGGCCTATGTCCACACCTATGATTACCAACTGGAAGCAATTTCATGCTTCTGAGGTAGAGTTGGTAGATCCTACATTATATCACCAACTCATTGGTTCATTGATGTATCTGGTCAACACCAAACCAGACTTATGTTTTGTGGTGAACACTCTCATTCAGTTCATGGGAGAGCCTAGGAGAGTGCATTGTACAGCCGCGAAACATGTGTTGAGATACCTTGTAGGGACAGTGGATTTTGGTTTGGACTATAGGAGTTCGGGCACTTCCGGTTGTTGCTTCAGTTTGGGCTCGGCAACAGTGTCGTGGTTCAGTCGAAAGCAAAAGTCAGTTGCTTTGAGTTCTATTGAGGTTGAGTACATGGAAGCCAGTTAGGCTAGTTGTGAGGCATTGTTGCTTCGCAAGTTATTTGTAGATTTATTTGGTCAGGAGCTGAGGCCCACGGTGATTTACTGTTACAATCAGAGTTGCATCCAGCTATCTGAGAATCCAGTTTTTCACGACAGGTCAAAGCACATAGAGATCAGATACCACTTCATCTGAGACTATGTTCAGAGAGGAACTGTGGAGTTACAATACATTTCCACTGATGAGCAAGTTGCAGAGATTCTGACAAAATCCTTGGGGCGGGGCAAGTTTGTCTTCTTTAGGGACAAGTTGGGAGTGGTGCAGAACACCTTCTTCGGTAAGAGGGAGTGTTGAATTTTGTACCTAGGAAAGTGTTCCTCTAGTTGACATTTTCCTTAGTCACTTAAAAGGGGGAAATAAAGTGACCCTTGCATTAAATGACTTGAGATGAGCTTTTAATTTGACTTTAGGGATTAAAGTCACTTTTTGATAAATTTAAGTGAGGTGAGTGAAATTAATTTTTATGAGAATTAAATGAACTTTTATTTTCATCCACTCATCTAATCTAATATCAGCCATTGGATTAGATGACCATTCACTCACTCTAGGGTTTTACTCAAAAAGAGCAAGGGAAGGCATTCTGACTCACTTTGTGAAGAAGGGAGTGAATGAAGAGAAAGAGAGAGGGCACAGAAATTGAGGTAGATCTATGAGCATTTATTGAGCAGTAGCACGGATTTCTAGGAGGAGAATTAATGGCACATTTTCCAAGAGAATATTATAGCTACAAACCTCGAGGCAGCTTTAGCGTGAAGGTACAGGGCACAGAATTCGAGAATCCGTACAACAACATTTATTGTTGAGTTGTACAGCACAGTTTTCAAGGTGATTTGCTAGGCACAAATCGAGAGGTAGTGGGCACAAAAATCGAGGACCGTACAACAGCATTAATTGTTGTGCATTCGTACATTCATGGGAGAGATTCTCATGTGTGCAGGCTGAAGAAAGCCTTGTATGGTCTGAAGCAAGCTCCTCGAGCTTGGTATTCCAGGATTGATGCATATTTGATGTCGATGGGTTTTTAGAAGAGTGAGGTTGATCCTAATCTTTACTTCATTGTAGTGGGCACAAAAATCGAGGACCGTATAGCACCATTAATTGTTGTGTATCCGTACTGCAGATTGGGCACACATCCCGAGGAATTTTTGGGTATTGTTTTCGAGGGCCATACAACACAGAAATCGAGGCAAGTATTGCATAGATTTCGAGGCAACTACAACATGGAAATTGAGGCAGCTTTCTGGGTGAAAAATTTGTTGGTTGAGATAAGTGGTTTTGACTGTAAATTTTTGTATTGAAATTTTCTGAATAAATCAATAATTCTCTCTCTGATAAGTTTTCCCCTTGTGGGTTTTTCCTGGGCTATTGGCCAAAAATTCTGAGTCGGAAATTATTTATGGTGTGCATGAATATTTAATTTTCTGTCTGTAAAAATTGAGTTTCAACAGTGTTTTTGAAGTCTTAAAATTTTATGTTATTTCCAGCCATTAACAAAAACTGGGTTGGGCATTAAACAATGAAAATGTGACTTGAAAACCGGGTTGGGTTGAAATCTCAGAAAACTTTCAAGTTGTTGTGTCAATTAAGTTGATTGGTACTTGTTCTTTGCAAGCATCTTGCTATTACTTTGATGTTCTTGATGCATACATTAACATTTTGAGTTCTTAATTAGCATGTTTTCTTTTGTGAATTGATTTTTGGTCTATCTGTTTCACTTGTTCTTAACACAGTTTGTGCATGACTATTTTTTTACACTCATGGAAAACGATTACTATTTCTTTCATGATCTCAGATTAAGGCTGCAGTTGCAGCTCTACGCAACACACGTGGCCTTCCATGGCCTAAACAACATCAAAAAACAAGTGCAGATCAAGATCTGCTTGATTGGCTACATGCTATGTCTGGATTTTAGGTAATTTTTTTTAATGACTTCCTCTGCGTTTATGCATTCAAAATTTCAAAGTTCTAAATAATTATTCTGATTCCATATTGACATAAATATGGACTCCATCAGAAACTGATAAATTGAAGTCTTGTATGGAGCCAAGAAATCAGAGTGAAGTGAGTTGGTGGTAATGTTTAACTTTTGCAGAAACGAAATGTGGCCAATCAAAGAGAGCACTTAATTTTGTTGCTTGCAAATGTGCACATAAGGCAAAATCCCAAACCAGAGCCAATGTCAAAGGTGATCTAACAAAATAGTATTTTTTTTTTCAGATCTATTGAGAACATTTCCATTTGAGACAGGAGTTGGGAACATGGATAGTTGAATGACCATTTTTAATTATTGTGTGTGCTGACAGTTGGATGACAGAGCACTCAATATGGTAATGAAAAATTTGTTCAAAAATTACAAGCAATGGTGCAAATATTTGGGTCGCAAAAGAGGCCTCTGGTAATATCTTCTGATAAGGCCATGTTGTTAAAGATATTGTGTTTATTGTCATTATCCTGGAGGGTGGTATGAAAACTGATGTATTGCCCTTGCAGAAATTTCGGATTTCATTCTGGGAAGATACTTAAAGTTTTAGTTTTTCTGTTTTTGTTAAATACAGGTTGCCTAGTATCAGGGATAATTTTAAGGATCCATACTTATTTAAAAGTGTATAAACCTTGGCAAATCTTACCAATTATTAAAATGTCAACTATAAAATATTTGGCGATATATTTATAAAATTATTTCAATTTCTAAGTATTTTATATAGTTTATATAATAATTTGGCGATTTTTAGAGTGAAAAAAGTTTACCCCATCAAAATTGGGCGAAACGGGGCTTCAAAAAATGCAAATTGGCAAATCTTTTTTTGGAAAAAAACATGGAAAAATAGTCCATGGGCTAAATTTTGCCCCTAAAATTATCCTTGCTTAGTATACAACAGGAAGTGCAACAACGTAAAATTTTATATATGGGACTTTATCTTCTTATTTGGGGAGAAGCTGCAAATCTATGGTTTATGTTAAATTTTGAGCATTAATTCACAATACTCTTGGATCTTTACTGAGAGAATAACATATACAGTATATCAATGCATAACAATCACAATAAGCATGACAAGCATCACAAGAATCAAAAGCATGAGAGACAAGAGACACAGAGTTTCCGTGGGGAAAACCCTAAGGTGAAAAACCCCACAACTTCCTCGGAGATAGAGAGAGCAATGGCTCAACCAAAGTACAACCAAAATACACTTGAGATAGTCTCCTAGTAGCAGATGATCCTCCTCCTCACTAGTGCGCTACTTTCTGAGTGAGAGAAGTGTGACTTTCCGAATGATCCAAATAGAGATCTCCCGATCTCTATTTATACTTAACCTGTTTGCCCAGTTACACTATGGGGCTGACTTGTCTATCTAGATACATCCACAATATAATATATATTTCAGGGCCGACCCCACACATGGTGGTCTAATAACCCATCGGCAAGTACACACACTTGCGACACTTGTCAATACACATGACAACACTTCCTTATAGAGGAATAACACATCTCTTATAAGGGTACAATAAATATATATGAAATACATAGATGAAATACATTCTGAAGTTACATATACATCAACACTCCCTCTTAACCAGGAAGGTATTTCTTGACACAGATCTGCTAGACAAGTCTTCTTCTCGGGATCATCGTCATCGATGCATCGTCATCATCACTGCTGCTACTATCTCAACCAATCTCTGACTCTACTTGTCATAGGAAGTTCTACAGAGCCAGTCCATTTTCATATTGGATGTAGGCCCACCACCTGCAGGTCTTCGTCATCACTGGCCATACTGTGGAAATCTCAAGACTTATTACGTGAGTCACAAAACCTTAAAAGAGTCTCTTGACTAGCAAGAACCCTAAAGAGCATCTGAGGCCTTTTTCATCCTATCCAGATCTCCAGGACTTATTACATGTGACCCCACCACAAAACCTCGAAAGATAATCCCAGGACTGATTACGAGCACAAGGCTCAACCTATCGGATCTCCCAGGGCACAAATTACATGTGGTCACCACAAAACCTCGAAAGAGCATCTCAGGACTGATTACAAGTACAAGGCTCAACCTATCGGATCTCCCAGGGCACAAATTACATGTGGTCATGGCAAAACATTGAAAGAGCATCCCAGGATTGATTACGAGCACACGGCTCAACCTATCGGATCTCCCAGGGCACAAATTACATGCCATAGGACAAAACCTCGAAAGAGCATCTGCCAGATATCCCAGGGCACAAATTACATGCCATAGGCAAAACCTCAAAAGACTATCTGCATATCTCCTAGGGCACAAATTATATTTCCTCCCAAGCAAAACCTCGAAAGAGAATTTGCCAGATATCCCAGGGTACAAATTACATGCCATAGGCAAAACCTCGAAAGACTATCCGCAAATCTTCCAGGGCAAAAATTACATGCTTATATGCACAACCTGTTCCACGGCCACAGAGTATCAACCTGATACTCACCATACATCATCCTGATGTACACATGATCATCTTGATCATCATCACTGCAACATCCTGCTGCATGTCATCTGGAGCAACATCTTGAAGCTCGTCATCCATGATCATCCTGATCATACAATGCATCTACCTGATGCATACCAAGTATCTACCTGATACATATCATCATACATGATCCACCTGATCATACAATGTATCCACCTGATACAAATACAAATACATGCTACATATCAACTTACATGATCTACCTGATCATACAATGTATCCACCTGATACATATACAGATACATGGTCCAAGCATCCAACATGATGCATATACAAAATACATACACATGATCCAATCGATCATATCCAGCATCCAACATGATGCGTACATACATATAAATGATCCAACTGATCATATCCAGCATCCAACATGATGCGTACATACATATATAAATAATCCAACTGATCATATCCAACATCCAACATGATACATACATACATATATAAATGATCCAACTGATCATACAAAGCAGAAACCAGAACATCATCCTGATGCTCATCATCCAGCGCTTACATCCACAGCCATGTGAAGGATCCTCCTTCCAATATGCTTGGAGTGGCTTCAACAAATGTGTCCATCACTTCTTCCTCGAAGTGTCATCAATCTGAAGAACACCAAGCCTCTCCCTGAAGTACTCAAACTTCACCCTGGCTAGTGGCTTCGTCAGCACATCTGCAATCTGCTCGTCCGTCGCAATATATAGGAGCTTCACAGCTCCTCTCTGCACCATATCCCTAATATAGTGATATTTGATCTCTATGTGTTTAGACCTGTCATGAAACACTGGGTTCTCGGACAGCTTCACACAACTCTGGTTATCACAAAAGATACCAGTAGCATCCAACAGGAGATCGAATAACTCAGACAGTAGCTTCCATAGCCATACTGTCTCACAACTAGTTGAACAGGCTGCAACATACTCTGCCTCAGCTGTACTTAGTGCTACGCAGGACTGCTTCCTGCTAAACCAAGAGATCACACCTGATCCCATACTGAAGCAGCACCCAGATGTGCTCTTCCTATCTGCAGCACTGCCAACCCAATCTGAATCAACATAACTCCGTAGGTTAAACTTTTGATTCGCTTCATACTTAAGCCCATAATCCACTATACCCTACAAGTACCTCAGAATATGCTTTACAGCAACCAGGTGAACACTCCTCGGATCTGTCAGGAACTGGCTCAATGTGTTCACCGCAAATCAAATATCTGGTCTCGTGTTCGTCAGGTACATCAAGGACCCAATCATCTGACGATACATAGAGACATCAACCCGCTCAGATGAAGCATCACATAGAAGCTTCAGATTCGATGCCATAGGTGTGGCCATGGCCTTACAATCCATCATCCCGAATCTCTTTAGGATATCTACTGTGTACTTCCCTTGACCAAGGAAGATCCCACGTGCACTCTGCCACACCTCCATACCTAGGAAATAATGCATCATTTCCAAATATTTCATATCGAACTCGGCAGCAAGCTTCCTCTTAGTATCTGCAATCAATCTGTCATCTCCTGTTACAAATAAGTCATCCACATACAAGAGTAGAATCAGAGGATTCCCTTCCTCAACCTTGTAGTAAAGGTTGGAATCCGCTTTACTCTTGGTAAAGCCCAAACTAGATAGGAAACTGTCCATCCTACCATACCAAGTTCTGGGAGCTTGCTTCAAGCCATACAAGGCTTTCTTCAATCTGCACACATATGACTCCCTGTCATGTATTTCGAAACCGAGTGGTTGCTCCACATATACTTCATTTTCAACTACACCATTCAAGAAAGCAGTCTTGACATCCATCTGGTGTATTTTCCATTTCATTGTTGCAGCCAAGGCAAGTACTGTTCTGATGGAAGTATACCTGGCTACAGGTGCAAAAGTTTCTTCATAATCTATTCCCTCTTTTTGAGAGAAGCCACGAGCTACGAATCTTGCTTTGTATTTTTCTACACTGCCATCTGTAGCATGCTTGATTTTGTAGATCCATTTGGAAGTCACAATAGACTTCTCTTTAGGTCTTGGGACAACATCCCAAACATCATTCTTCATTATTGATTGGTATTCCTCAACCATGGCATCCTTCCATTCTTTATTTTCCGCTGCTTCTTCATAACTGGAAGTTTCTTTGTTCATAATGTCACGGAGTAAAGCAACATAGCTGGTATGTGATCTGGTTCTCTTCTTTGCTCTGTGTTCTTCTTTTGGAATGCCAAATCTTTCTGCATCTTGAATGAGCTCTCTAGCCCATGCAGGTTTCCTCTTGTGAGAGTTATTCTCACGGGATGGATCTACAGGTTCTTGCGGATCTTCAAACTCACGAACAACTTCTGGAATTGCTTCAATCATGGTAGTGTCTTGAAATCTAGTTTCCTTAGGTTCTTCATAAACTTCGATAGGTTCCTTCCTTGATTTGATGAATGCTGAGTTTTCATCAAATGTTACATCCCTGCTGACATCAATCTTCTTGAACCCTGGAAAGTATATTCTGTAAGCCTTCGAGCTTTCACTGTAACCCACAAAGATACCCTTCTTTCCTGAAGGATCTAGTTTGGTCCTCTTTTCCTTTGGGACATGAGTGTATACTGGACAACCAAATATTCTGAGATGGCTGACTTCAGGTTTCTTACCAGAAAAGGCCTCTTCTGGAGTTTTGTTGTCCAATATCTTGTGGGGTGTTCTGTTCTGCACATATACATCTGTTCTAGCTGCTTCTGCTCATAGATGCATAGGTAGATCCTGGTCATGCAGCATTGCCCTTGCTACTTCCATGTTTGTTCTGTTCTTCCTTTCTGCGACTCCATTCTGTTGAGGATTATAAGGAGCCGTCAACTCCCTCTTAATCCCTGAATCACTGCAAAGCTTCTTGAAGTCACCTGAGGTGAATTCTCCGCCATTGTCGGATCTGAATGTTTTGATCTTCTTGTCAGTTTGATTCTCCATCAAGGTTTTGAATTCCTTTAACTTATCAAACACCTCATCTTTGTTCTTCAAGAAGTATACCCAAGTCTTCCTGGAGAAGTCATCAATAAATGAGACATAGTAAACATACCCACTCAGAGAACTGGATGACATAGGACCACATACATATGAGTGGATGATTTCCAGGATGTCTTTTGCCTTGCTTTCACTGCTTGGGAAAGCCTTCTTAATGTTCTTACATTTTGCACATCCTTTGCAAACACCTTCATGTTTGGTCTTGATTTCAGGAAAACCCTCTACAGCCTTGCTTGCAATTGGAAGTGCCCTATAGTGCATATGAGAAAGTCTTCTATGCCAAAGTTCACTTGGCTCCATGGATTCATGTACCATGGCATGTTCTTGGCTCTGATACCAATACGCTCCAGGATCTATCTTCAGCAATTTTACAGCAATTCCACAAAACTTCAAAGCTTTATTATTCCATCATCAGCATCACATTATAGACTCATGTGTGGATCGGCTTCGGAGGGCGAAGCTCATCACCACAAACACAAACTCAGATTGAGTGTCTAGACACAATGTCGTTGGCCCATTTACCGTTCAGAACTTCGCAGAGCGATGAACCTACTTGGAGGCTTCCTGGGGATCCAGTGATATGCCTACTAGCACACCTCGCAGACTCGACATATTTTTACAGAGGTCGAACCTTGGTCTTTTGATGTTGTATTATACCACAAGGGCAATCAGCAGAGCATACAACCTTCGGCTCTGGACAGACTCTCTATGACTCGCAGAGCTTCCAACTACTGGAGCAGCTCCGCTCTAGACTCCTAAGTTGCAGAGCTCTTAACTAGCTCGATGCACTAGACTCGAATGCATAAATGAACTCCGGGACCTTTCTTTTATAGCACTCTAGCAGGTCATCTGGTTACCAAGAACATGCACTAAGCAGTCAAAAGGAGGGAATCCGAGGTAATGGTGGGACCACACCATTATTATCTCGTCCCTTAAAGGCAGCACCATATGGGGACCCGGACCGACAGACAAGACAAGTGGACGACATATAGGCGTACCATAAAGCATTAAAAGATTCGGGGAACAACATCCCGACAAATACAACTATGGAGCTACTGTTACCGGCCCACCACGGCTTCAATTATTGAATGCAGGAAAACAAATATTTCAATTTAATCTTCGCCAGAACGGCAAACACAAAACAACTCCGGATTACCCAGAGGACCCACTGGCTGGCCGCCACAAGCACAATCAAAACCATCCTCTGCATAGAGGCATTCTTCTAACTCTCGTTGTTCAAGAAGAGAGTCAACATCTTGGGAATCATCAGGCACATCCGTATCTTCTTTGTACTCAGGAGGAGGGTAGAACCATGTGCTGAAGCACTGTTCAATATCCGATCCATGCAGGACTTCATTCTTCTCACCAATAAATTCACTGGCAAACATAGACTCAACTCGCAAGTCTAAAGGTAAAGTTCGTCAGTGTATTTTTGTATCAAGACGATTTCCTTTGCTGTCACATTTGATATACTTTTGGGTGACGTGAACCATGTGTTCTAGTGAACTATAACGGCCACCATGATGCCATAACAAGAATTTAAACCATAAGTTATTTTGATCCGCTACCTGCATATCAACTTCCATGTGCAATATAAAATTTGCACAGCGATCGGTCCAATCAAGTCTGGGGCAGAATTTATCCAAAAGGATTTCGGTCCAACCAGACCACTTCTTATTTCTGAGGTTTCTAGGGTCAGCACAAATGACTATTGACGTATGTTCTCTGCAGAACTATAGAATCAAATTGTAGGATGTCCATGTGAGGTTTCCCTCACCAATGTCTACATACCATACCGGGCCATCCTTTTCATCGTTGCAGTCAACCCACAACTCTCTGCATCTTCTGAGCTTATCCTGAGCTTGGGAGAATCCTCGGAAAGCCGAACACTCCCAGCGTTCCAAAATGTGCAGTTTACAGGGATTCATTTGTATCTGCTTTATTAAAGTCAAACTGAGATATTTCTCATATGCATGGCGATCTGCATAGTCCAGAAGCTCTCTTCTGTCACTGGGGGACAAACTTTCATCCCAAGGCTTCATAAACAATGCATTGCGGGGCTCGAACCTGACATAATCAGGCTCTGTATATGCTGCTGGTGCTGGGCCTTTGCCCTTATCTTCTTTCTGACCTGAGGAACTTGAACCAATAGAAAACATTTTCAAACTGACTGCTTCTTCTGGCTGCACAGTCTCACGAGTAAGCATGTCAGCAAGGCAATTAAGATAACCTGGCTTATAAATAATTTCATAATCAAAATTTGAAAGCCAGATAAACCATTTGAGAATTCGGCTACTATTTTCAGCCATGAAGTTTTCATTCTTAAAGATCCCTGGCATAATCTTTAAATCAGTTATAATGATAAACTTAACAGGCTTTAAAAACAAAATGAAATGATTAATCGTTTTCTTCACAGCCAAAATCTCTTTATGACTACTCGGATAGTTAAGCTCAGCAGCTTTGAAGGAACCAGATTCGTAGCCACATATGTTCTCTCTGCCATCAATATTTTCTAACAGAACACCACCCCAGGTAGTGTTTGAAGCATCTGGCTCAATTATCAATTGACCATTACCCTGTGGCAGATGAAGGGTTGGTAACTCTTTAACTTTGGCCTTTATTGTTTGGACCGCCAAAGTCATCTCATTTGACCAAGCAACAGGATTCTTTTTCAGATGTTGTTGCAGACAGTGGATGTCTGTTGCTTGTCCTCTGTAGAAGGGCCTTATGTAATTCAAACTTCCCAGAAATCTCTGAAGCTGTGTCTTATCCAAAATCTTATCTGGAAAATGTTCAAACGATTGCAACACATGTTGCTGCAAAACAACTTGTCCATTTTTTATATGAAAACCTAAGAAATCCATTTCTGTTTTTCCTATTTCCATCTTTGATTCAGACAGGACCAAACCATGTTTAAAAACAAGATCATAAAAAAACTGAAGATGCTTAAGATGATCTTGAAGACTCTTTGAGCAGATTAAAATATCATCAATAAAGACAACAAGCCAAGGGATGTCTTTGAAGATATCCTCCATCCTTTTCTGAAACTCAGATGGAGCATTATTAATTCTGAAAGGCAAAACCTTCCACTGATATTGTCCATGAGGGACAACAAAGGTAGTTTTGAAGCGATCTTTTGCTTCAATGCCTATTTGATAGAACCCAGATTTTAGATCGAACTTGCTGAACACAGTGCAGCCTACAATCTTCTGCAACAAGCTAGATTTATCAGGCAATGGGTATCTAACCTTTTGTAAGACAACATTGAGAGGTTTGAAGTTGACTACCAGGCGAGGCTTTCCTCTCTTCTGTTCTAAGTGTTTGTTTACAACAAACGTTGTGCATGCCCACGGACTCTTAGATGGCTCAATCAAGCCTTTTTGCAATAGCTCCTGTATTTCTTTTGAACAAAACTCCCTTTCAAATGGACTCATTAACCGAGCTGAAGCTTTCATGGGTTTTATTTTATGAAGTGGATCAAAGGGTAGAGAAACAAAATATTTCTCTCGAGTCCAAAATGCATTGGGACTCTCCGAACAACAATCTTTTTTAATTTTTAATTTTATTGCTGCCAAGGCTTTATCTCCATGAACTTCTGCATATGCTACGCAGTGATCCATTTTATTTAAATTTACTGACTTGACAGGACTGACCGTCTCAACAGGAATGGGCTTGCATTTATTTACAAGACTAAAACTTAAAGGCAACTGGACTGACTTTCCCAAGACTGTACAAGAGAAAACCATTTTGTTTGTATCAATGGAAAATGGACTGACCTTTTGCAGAAACTCTAAACCTAATACGCAATATTCTTTTAAGACATCTAATCTAAACAAAGATAAATCACTCTTGACACCAGATAGCTGTACAGGGAAATGCTTAACCTTTCCAGACAATGACACAGGGGAACCTTCAATGGCAAAGCCAAACTCTCGACTCTTTTCCCAATAAAACTGTGGAATGGCATTTCCTTTTGCAAGGTTAAACTGACAACCATAATCAATTAAACATTGCACAGAATAAGCTTTGAACTCAGGTGGACAGAACTGTAAAGATATGAACAATTTGGGACCAGATAGAGCACCTAACAGATTAGTACTCTGAGATTGCGGAGACTGTGGAGGAGTTGAAGAAGGTGACTCTTCTTTATTTTCAGGATTGAAATAGGCTCTTTCAATTTGTTTGGATAATTCCTCATCTGAGGACTGATCTTTCTCTAGAACCAAAGCAGATAGCATATTTTTCAAATCATCTATTTCTTTGATCATTACTTTAAGCTTATCTTTCTTTTCTCTAAGCTGGAGCCTTAAAAGATTTTCTTTGTCTCTTCTATGGGATTGCCTATCATCATGGCTACCGGGATAATCGTGATAGATCTCAGCAGGGTTATAATAGGCAGACAGAGTGTGAGAAGAGATGGGCTTACCTTTGTCAGGTTTCAATGTTTCAAGCTAATTTTGCAGTCTGGTCTTTTCTTCTCTTAATTTTGTTCTCTCATGGTGTCTGTACACGGGGATAAGAGAAAGTTGGAGATCAATGTCAGCAATATGTTTTTCTATTTGATGGGAGGAAGATCTAGATGGAGATCTGGAAAACATGTACAATGAGAAATCAAAGTCAGGTAAGCTACTACACCCCCCTAAATGTGCATCCGAACTGGAATCAGACTCAGAGGACGAGTTGGATGAAGGAGGATCACATTTAGCTAAAACAGGAGGTTCAGAATCTGAATCTGTACAAGAATTAGGAGAATCATCATCAGGAAGATAAACTACTTCACCAGAGGGTTTGGGAGAATTTACAGTAACTTCAAATAAATCCCCACCAAGCGGGATCCAAACCAATACACAAAGCAGCAAGCCGAGGTCTTGATTTCCTTTCTGGGCACTTTGCAGCCCAATGATTTGATTTCCCACAAATAAAACAAACATTTTTCTTCCCTTTGCCAGTCCAACGCTTCACATAGCGTTTGGTTTTATATTTGGACTTGTGATAGGGTTTATCATATCTATTCTTCTTATATCTGTGCTTAGATTTGTGGTGATAGGGCTTATCAAGATGGTATCTTGGTTCTGATGTGTAGAAACCCTTTTTCTTCTTCTTATGACACTTATAAGAAGAATCTAGATGTCCTCGATTGTGTGCTACACACCCCCAATCGGGAATTCCTGCAACATCTTTGCAGAATGAAGCAGAATACATATTCTGATGTCTCTTAAAATCTTTGCTCACTCTTTTCTCTAGGCAATGTTTTTGCCATGTTTCCATAATGTGAGCATGAAGTTGAGCAAGCGACAAGCTTCTCAACTCTACCTTTTTGTCTTTGAGTGCCTGCTCAACAGCATCAGGCACATGACCTGGATAGCTTCTAAGATAATGCTTTAGATATGCAGGGTTACCTGATTTCCCTGATGAAATGAGAAGCTTTTGCATATAACAAAAATAATCTTCACTCTTGCTTAAATCACATAAACGTGTAGACATGAACAATGAAGCAAGGTGATCATAATCTTCTCCCTCTTCAGGGCCATAAAATTATCTACCTAGGGCACTTCGAATTTGCTCATCTGCATCATCATCAGCAAGCATTTCATTTCTTGTTTCTTGTTGCAACCATCGCCACCATTCATATGCTAGACCAGATAATCCTGTTATGAGCTGGGTTCCTAGCATTTGCCCTGTGAGATTTGGGTCATGTTGTTTCTTATACAACGTTCATTGAGCAAGCATTTGGATTGCATTTATAATATCTTCCCTGGATTGACATTGTATATTCAATACAGGTTGCTTAGGAATTTGGGAGATTATATCATTCATTGAATTGATACCAAAGTGGAACACTTTGGCAGGGGCGGCTGAAGCTGAGGTAGCATCTGGCATGTGTGTATCAAAGTGAGGAGGAGGTAACTGTCTTCTTTGGTTAGAGGATCCTTCATCATTTAATGCATTTAGACTAACCAAATATTTAGGATCTAAAGCAGGTTTGAAACTTTTGAATTCTTTGATCCATTCCTCAACATTCTCCCTAACTGCATCACTTTCACCAAAATCCCATTCTGGCTTTTCATCTTCAGGCAACACACTGAACTGACCTAAAGAGTGACTCTTAGCATGTCCTTTTGCTGCAGCCTTCAAAACATGGTCTGGGACCACATACTGTTTTTTCTTAAGATTCTCTGTTTTACTCCAGAGATCTTCTAGGACAGTTAATCTTCATTCAAGCTTTTGAGAAGCTTGTTCTCTGGCAATTCGGATTTCTGTTGAATCATGAAGTAAGTGACTAGCAGTTCTAGCTTTGTTTCTATTTTTACAAGATGCTCTTGTTGATCTGCACACTACTTTTTCAGGATCAGAAGATCGCTAGCCATGTCGTCTAGATTTCTAGCAGTGTAGACTTGTTGCAAATTGCCCCAATTTGCAAGCTTTATCTCTTCAGAAACAGTATGGCCATCTATGGTCCCCAATTTTCTCTCCAATCACTACTGCATCATCTATGGTCTTTCCCTTTGGCCACATTAGAACTTGGCCATCCACAAATGCAACCCTCATACCTTTTGCATCCAATGCAGAGATGGAGAGTAAGTTCTTCTTGAGCCCAAGTACATAAAGGAATTCTTTCATCTTCAAAGATTTTCCAGAATCTAGGTTGTAGGAGGCTTCACCACTTCCTTTGATTGGGTATTGATAATCATCTCCAAGTTTCACTTTATGGGGTGATTCATGTTTAGACAGATTTACAAAAGATTCTTTAAACCGAGTCATGTGTTTGGAAGCCCCACTGTCAATCAACCAATCATTACAACCATGGGAGATAATACCTGTGAGAGCGGAAATTAGAACATACTCTTCTTCACTTGATGAGTCATCATCACTATCACTTTCTGCCCTAGCCTTCCTCTTTGGGGGTTCATCATCTTCGGCAGCATGAGCATGATATCTTCTTTTGTTATTCTTCTTCTTTTTGTTGAAGTTGTTGTTTTCTTTTTTCTTCTTGGGACAATCTGAAGCAAAGTGTCCCTTCTCATTGCAATTGAAGCATCTGAGATCTTTCTTATCTTTATGATAATGGTGGTGTGAGAATTTCCTGTTATGAGATGATTCCTTCTTAGACTTGCATTTCCTGGCATGTGCTGTGAGAGCTTGATCTTCATTTCCCATCTTTTCTTCTCAGGCCACAAGCCTAACTTCTTCTTGAGAGCATTCTTCCCGCAATCTGTGGAAGGAGATCAACTTCTTCCTTGCACAAATTTCTTGAATAAAGGAATCCCATGACCTGGGTAGGCCATTTAGAGTGGTCATCACCACTTCACCATTCTCCACCATTTCATCCACTACTTCTAGTTGTTTCTTGATTTGGGAGACCCTTGAAAAATAAGATTGAATGGTTTCTCCATTCTGAAACTTTACTCCTTTCAATTGGTTCTGCAGGGTCATCTTTCGATTTATATTCTTCCCTTCAAATAGCTTGGTCAAAGAGTCAAACATCTCCTTGGGTGTCTTTAGAGAAGACACATGGGGTATGAGATGGTCTTTGATAGAATCAGCAATGATTCTCTTTGCCTTGACCAAGTTCTTCTTATGCAATACCTTAGCCTCGTCATCCTCTGGGATAGGGATGTCTTCTTTTACATATGAGTCCAACTCATTATCTTCCAGGATTAACCCAATCCTATACTTCCAAGCTCGGAAGTTATCAGTTCCTTCAAGCTTATCCTCAAGCTTGGTGTGGTGAGACATCTTAAAGAGTACTTCAAATGGAAATAGAAAAGATTTAGGTCTTACCACTTGAAATACTGAAAACTGGATCTGGTCTCGGATTAGGGTTTGTCGGAAAAACCCTAAAAATTCAAAACGTGAATTTCAACTTTCTGAAAGGATAGAAAGATGCGCCTTGATGAGCTGATCAACTTGGTGTATTCAGAATTTGAGATCAGCAAAGCTTTACCCTTCAGATTTGTCTTTTTGTCCTCTCGGGTTCACTAGGGAGAGCCCTGAATTAAGGTTTGAGTTTCCCGGAGATATACCCATCCAAAAATCTTGATCCAAAGCTCTAAACTTCGATTTTTGCAAGGAGCTTCCAGCTATGTCTTTTGATTTCAGAAATTCCTATTTTTGTGGAAACCCTAATTTTTAGGGCCAAATCTGAAAATACTCAGAATTGAATTCTGATTGGACAGATAGATTTTCCTTGATGAGTAGAGTCAATCTACTATACTGCTTTTCCAAAATCTGTGGATAGAAACCCAATAAACAAGAAACTCAAGTTTCCGTCACTGCAAAATGTCTTCTTCTCAGGTTAGCTCTGATACCATGTTAAATTTTGAGCATTAATTCACAATACTCTTGGATCTTTATTGAGAGAATAACATATACAGTATATCAATGCATAACAATCACAATAAGCATCACAAGAATCAAAAGCATGAGAGACAAGAGACACAGAGTTTCTGTGGGGAAAACCCTAAGGTGAAAAACCCCACAACTTCCTCAGAGATAGAGAGAGCAATGGCTCAACCAAAGTACAACCAAAATACATTTGAGATAGTCTCCTAGTAGCAGATGATCCTCCTCCTCACTATTGTGCCACTTTCTGAGTGAGAGAAGTGTGACTTTCCGAATGATCCAAATAGAGATCTCCCGATCTCTATTTATACTTAACCTATTTGCCCAGTTACACTATGGGACCGACTTGTCTATCTAGATACATCCACAATATAATATATACTTCAGGGCTGACCCCACACATGGTGGTCTAATAACCCATCAGCAAGTACACACACTTGCGACACTTGTCAATACACATGACGACACTTCCTTATAGATGAATAATACATCTCTTACAAGGGTACACTAAATATATATGAAATCCATAGATGAAATACATTCCAAAGTTACATATACATCAACAGTTTATGCCAGAATGCCTCTGTTATATCTACCATCATGTATGCAAATGACGATATTTTGCTGAATTTTTTTTTGAGAAAACTATTTGCCATTTGGTCATATAGATTCTAGAATCAAAATTATATATTTATGCTTAAATTTCATTTGGTATATTCTATTCGTTTGGACTTTTAAGATCTGTAATTCTTATGGTAGCATTGAGTTTTATCCACATGGAGGGAAATGAAGTTCAACAGATTTAATCTTTTTTAGTCCCAGAAAACATTATGATTCAGTTATTTTGAGAACTTGAGGTGAGGTCCTCCCAAGCAAAGGGTTGAATATGCAAGTACTAAAAGAACCATCTCTTTGGAAAAATATACATCAGATTAAACATAAAAGTTAAATGAGCAAACCATATTATATAATTTATCAATAATACTAAGCATACATCAAATTATTGTCACCAGTATAGTGAAATGACATTCCATTCGACTAGATAGGCTTTTTCATCTAGGATTAAACTTTTACTGGTCATAGATTACAGTGCTTGCGTGGACTTTTCCGCTCCGATCCTTTCAGGAGGATTGTGGAGTCTTGCATTTGAGCACTCACAGGCCTCCCGCTTATACTCTTGCTCTGGAGTGGTACCTTCTTCTCTGTGCTCTGAGCTGCTCCTTGGACCACTCTCGGGTTTAGACATATCTTAGTGTGTGTGTAGACCATTTTTGGGACTGCTTCACTCTTGAGATTTTTTCGCAAAGGAGTGCTCCCCACACCCATTCTCTCTCTTTGTTGCCTACCTCAGTCTGCTTCTTGGAAACACTGCTCTGCAGTAACTCGACTTATAATTCAAGGAGCCCCTTTCCATTTTCCAGAAGTTGCTAGCGATTCTTTTCATCTGGAATTCATTCTTCTAGTTTGGCATTCATTCTTCTAGTCGAGCTTGTATCTGCATACATAGATAGGCCATCACAAAAATACTGTTAGAACATAGAAAAATTTCATCAATTTAGAAACATTGAACTTGATTCTATGTTAAGTTCCAGAAATGAAAGAGGATCTCCACCTAAAAAGATGTCATTCAACCCTACAATCTTGCTTGTCACCCACTAGGGAAACTTTCCAAGTTATGTAATATCGAGGGAAGCATCTGCAGAGGGAATCAATCAAGTCCTAGTCCGTCTTGGCCTTGTTACAGAACCAAGAAAGATACTTGAAAGACTTGGTTGTTTGTGCATAATAGAATACACATACATAAATGGCGGAGGTGATGAACCACAACATGGTTGTGTTGCACTAGGGAGCAAAACAAATGTCCATTTTATGCTCCAAAGGTGATTTCCAAACTCCCTTAAGCCAAAAAATCCAAGTTGCCACTTTAGAACTAAGCCCCCATATATTATTTAGTTGCAAGCCCAATAATGGGGTCTAGCTAAGCCACTTATAGACACTTACAGGCTTATATTTCACAAATGGCTTCTTGCAGTTCCATACCTAGTATTTCCATGAGTAGGTTGGAGGCTTGACACCGAGCTTAGAATATATTAGATAAATAATCAGGAATTAAATTCTGAACTTTCTCAGAAGTGTTTCTTTTTTAGAATTTAAGGATGAAGGTTTTCTTTAGTTGGGCCTAGGGGATCCACTCTACATATTTCTAGGAAAGTTAACCTCAATAGCCCTGATGTCTTTACGAAAAAAACAACGAAAGGTCGAATTCCAAGGATTCTGTATAACAGAGTTTTCCTGAATTGAGAAAAATTGATGACCACCCGAGATTATGGCTATTCAAGCAAATATCTTTCTTAAAATGGCCCCATTTTGCAGGAAGGGCTTAACAACTTTTTAAGCATTTCCAAATGTTTTTGGGTACAAATAAGCCTTTTATATTAATTTATGTCAGGGCAATAATTAAAGTCTGCAGATAAAGGCCTTCCAAACCTTTTACCCTTAGGGCGCACCTGATGACAATGTGGTTTTTTTACACTAGGGAGCAAGCAAAAAAATCCCCCTTAGGCTCCAAAAGTGATTTCCAAATTCCTTAAACTGGAAAAACCAAATTGCCACTTTAGAATTAAGCCTCCAAGTGTATTAGCTACAAGCACAACAATAGGGTCTAACTAGGCCACTTATAGACACTGACAGGTTTATATTTCACAAAGTGTTTCCTGCAGTTCCATGCCTAGCCATTTCATGAGTAGCTCGAAGGCTTGACACCGAGCTTAATTTTTTTGAGTATTAAAGGATGAGGGTTTGCTTTAGTTGGTCCTTGGGGATCCACTTCGTATTTTTCGAGGAAAAAAGTTTAAAAATATTTTGAAGAGCCCTGATGTCTTTACAAAGATATAGAAGTTTGAATACCAAGGATTATGTGTAGCAGAGTTGCCTAATTTGAACAAAATTGACGACCACCAGAAATAATGGTTATTAAACCAAATTGCTTTCTTAAAATGCCCCCCTTTTGTAGGAAAGGTTTTACAAACGGGGCTTCTATATTAATTCTTTCCAGATTAAGGCCTTTCAAACCTTTTACCCACAGGGTGCACCTGATGACAACAAGGCCGTTTTTCATTAGCGAGCAAGCAAAGATGTCCTTAGGCTCCAAAGGTGACTTCCAAATAGCCTTATGCCAAAAAACTTAAAAAGCCAAGTTGCCACTTAAGAACTAAGCCTGCAAATCTTATTTAGTAGCAAGACCAAAATTGGGGTCTAGTTACTTAAAGACATTGAGAGGTTTATGTTTCAGAAAGGGTTTCTTGCAGTTCCATGCCTAGGATTTCCATGAGCAGGTCAAAGGTTTGACATTGAGCTTAGATGATAAGTAATCACGAATAAAATTCTAAACTTTCTCAGAAACAAAATATTCTGAGTATTAATGTTGAAGTTTTACTTTTATTGGGTCTAGGTGATCAACTCTTTAGTTTTTGAGGAAAAATTATCCTCAAGAGCCCTGATGTCTTTACAAAAAACGAAAGGTTGAATACCAAGGATTCTCTGTAACAGGGTTGCCTAAATTGTGCAAAATGAATTATCACCAAAGATAATGGTTATTAAACCATATCCCTTTCCTAAAATGCCCCCCTTTAGCAGGATGGCTTTAACAACGTCTCAAGCATTTCCAATTGATTTCAGCTACAAACGAGCCTTCTGTATTAATTCCTGCCATGTAATATTTAGAGTCTACAGATTAAGGCCTTTCAAACCTTTTACCCATAGGGTTCATCTGATGCAATGTAATTACAAATCATGAGATTTCAATCTTTATTTTGTATCGATATATTGATCCATTTAGCACACAATGACAGGTCTTGTTTATGTGCAATGATAATGCCCAACCTCCTAGGTCTTTCAGAGTGCAACAGACTTCAACGAGCTTCTTGGCATTAGCTTAAGGTGCTGCAGAGGATGCCAAACATGGAGACGAATATCCAAGATTCACTCCCGGCACCTTCGTGCAAATTTAGTATCATGTACTTAAAAAGAGGGGTCTAGTTCTATTTTGTTTGAATCCAAACCCATCCTGTATTTTCTACCAATCCGATGGAGGGTTGACACTTTGAATATAGCATGCCTTCTTCTATTGAGAGTAAGAACCTTATGTGAGCCAAAAAGTATCCAAACACTCATACTTACATACAAAGTTTCCTTCTCCTTGATGCTTAGGAAAGAGCCATCACAAATTGCCCATTAATAGCTGCATGTCCTCTCATCTAGGGAGAGGGATTCCCTAAATATCCTCTATGTTGGCTTATGAATGAGGAATCCTAGGGCCATTATTGCTATAAAATATAATGCAAGTGCTAAAGTGCAACCTTTTATTATAGACTGGATCATACTGGTTTCATTTGCTTACGTGATTAATGGTGAGCTAGGAAAAGGCATAACAAAGTTTTTAATAAAAATTAAAACCAACAGTGTTTTGTTTTATTAACAATAGAACTTGTTTATGTCCTTGTTTTCCAACTTATGGTTTACTAAAGTCGTTTTGCATATTTTCAAAATTTTATCATCTGGTCCTTCATGAAAGAGGTTGTACATGGTCTGAGAAAACTTGTCAGTTAATCCATATCCAGCAGATCGAGTTTGAGCAACACTTTCTTTTAGACGTCCCATATACTAGAAGATTTAGGGTAGGTTCCACTGCTTGTTTAGAGTCTCGGGGGTTCCCTTTCAAAGTTTTATTTCGCTACCTTGATCAGAGATGCCAAGCTTTATACATTCAAGAGGCAATGATTCATAGACGAGAAACTTTGTGTGACCTCTCCAGATCCAATATTGTCAATCTCATTACCTATTTATTTCAACCTATCTCGACTACTAGAGGCAGTCCCTCCAATTTTAGAGCCCGTTGGTGGCAAATTAGTGAGATAGTGGACTTCCTCCTGCTTGACAGACAAACATCCCACCTCTATGAGACCCCAAATAAAGACCCACTCCTTATAGAGTATTTCTCACTAGGTTTGGTCAGGTAACCAAACTTCCATCAAGTGGTTCTTCTCCTTGTCCTTAAATGATAGGAGAGGTAGGTCATCCATAGCTCCTCCCAGTATTGTACAGCTAGGGCCCCTCATTCCTGGGTACACTCTGGGTGATGTCATCAAGCTTTGCACTGACTACTTCACAATGATAGATGGAGATATGGATGCTTCTTCTTCATCCTCTGCATCTGCATTTATTTCTAGTTTGTATGCTAATGTTGAGCTAAGGCCTCGTGCCTCCTAGGGTTGTTTTCACTTCCAGTTTTCCTAACTCTCACCCCTCTCTCTTTTATTTGCATTTTTATTTGTTCTATTTTGGTAACATTTAATCATCTAGGAGTGTTCTAGACACTCTCATGGTCTAGTCAATACCTTAAGTAAATCCGATGAAGTATTAACCATTGATATATAAAATAATTTCATCTTCAAGTCTCCATATACTACCATATCTTCAGCTTGTTGACCATATTTTCACCTTATTGTATTGTAAATTGTAGGTCATAAAATATCTGTGAGGACTTTTATCATCAGTGGTTAATAAGCCCATAGAAAGGTTGAAAATATATGGTGTTTTTATTTTGTCTAGTCTTAAACTGTAGTGTTGCACTTAACAGAGTAGGCTTCTATTTCGCAACTCTTGCCTATATGTACCATAAATGTTTGTGGTAGGATTCTTAAGCATATTATTGCTTAGAATATTTTAAAGTTCTGAGATCGTACGACTGGTTCCATCGAAGATTTCGTTCCTCGTCTGTCTAATCAATCAATAAGTAATACGACCATCCATGCCATGTTGGTTGTTCCGTGAATTCGAAAAACCTCACCCTTGTAACCCTCAGGCGAGTGGTATTCATTTTTTGGCTTTTGCATTAGACTTTATAACGATGATTTCTTAATCCAAAAGGCATCATACTTCACAAAATTACGAGGTTCACAAAAAACGTATTCATTCTACATACCCATCCCAAATCCATTTTAGGAACAAATTTATTCAAGGTATGTATGTTTCCCAGTTGATTGTTGTTTGTACCCAGAGCAGATACAGCTCCAGGCCATTCTAAGAAGAAAATGTAGTGGTTCCAATAAAAAGTCCTTAACAAAAATTAATTGTAAAATGGAATCAAGTAATTTAGTGATTCCCATAAAAAGTCCTTAACAAAAATTAATTGTAAAATGCAATCAAGTAAGTTTGACAATATAATGTTGGGCATATTTTGAAAGCCTAATGTGTAGTCATCCGGTATTACTTGTATGTTCAATATTTAAAGTTAGTATTTGATCATGTATGTAATTTATCTACTGGTTTCCGATGAAAGAGTGCTTGACTGGTATATATTCATTTCTTTGTATTTACCAATATATGTTTCTTACTAACTGGGGTAGATCATTTTCACCACAACAGTTTTTTGTCTCTTAGAAAAGTTGGGCTTTCCATTCCACGTTATTTTTGCCATTCCTTGTACTTGTTTTCACTGCAAGTAAATGATGCACAAACTTGATCCATATTACTAGTCTTAAACTGTAGTGTTGGACTGAACAGAGTAGGCTTCTATTTCACAACTCTTGCCTGTATGTACCATAAATGTTTGTGGTAGGACTCTTAAGCATATTATTGCTTAGAAGATTCTAAAGTACACTTTTTTTCCAGATTGTTACATCACTACATGGCTTTTAGACATTTGAAAAAGTTGGATGATGATGACCTTGTAATCTTCACATCAGTGAATTTCTCTATAAAGGTCTTGAGATAGGATGCTGCGCTATATTATTTATCATAAGATTATTGAGAGTGCTTGGGAAAATACTTCTCAAGAAGAAGTTTATTGGTTGAGAATTGAATTTTATTCATTCAAGTTCAAGTATCTATACTCCTTTCATGGTTCTATTTTGGAATTATTTTTCAGCTTTCATTTTTTGTTTCAACAAGTTTATTTTTTAATCAAGATTTAGTAGATTTATTGGATTTGTTTAAAACAATTTGCATTGTTGGTTGAGTCTATTTTCTCTGCTCTTTGCAAATACATCTTTAGTTAGCAATCCATTTTGCATGAGTACTTGAGATTTCCATTTGTTTGTTGGTAGTAGTCCTTTACTTTATAGAGAAAGTACAAATTTTAATTCAAGAAAAGAATACTAGTTTCTAGTATTGAAAATTTCTTTGTCTTTCTCTACATTACATTTCTTTACAAGAATTTACATTTCTTTGTAATTTCATTTACTTATTGTACACACCACTTGTGCACACACTTTTCATACCCTAAATCAAACATCACTTGGTTCATGACTCCAAGTGGAGCCTTAAAGTAACCTCTAATCTAACACATTAAATTCTCTCACTTTAGGGACAAAACCATCTTGTAGTTAGGTTAGGACTAATATTTGCAATATAACACAAAATATGCATTATATAATGAAATTAATATTAATGTTTTAAATTGATCATTTCTAGTTGTTTGCAGAAAAATGGTGAAGATGACTCCTTAGATGATCTAGATTATGTTGTCACCAATGTACCAAAGAAAATATTGCTGATAATGATGCAAATGGATCAAATGAAAATGATGATGAATACGATGTTGGGATAGATGAGGATGATGAGGATGATGATGATGAAAATGAGAATGATGATAATAATGGTGGTGATGATGATGATGATGGTAGCCATTGATGCTACTATTAAGATTGTGGATGTTTATTGCTTTCTCGATGCTACTAGACACGTATTCTTATTTTTGTGGTGATCCAAGTTCATATTAAATTCTGGGTCATTTTGATTTGTATGGTGGATTTATGTTGACATATAAACTTTGATTACCCTTGATCATTTTGACATTTCTAGATATGGATATTAAAAAAGATATTTCTTGTGATATGGTATTTTCACTATATATATCGTTCACTTGTTCTTTTAACCTTAATATGATGATCTGTATGATAGGTTATTGATGTGATGATGTTTTATAAATTCACTTCTTTTGATGAAAGATAATGGTGATGTTATCGTTATTATATTGTAAATTTATCTATATTGGAATTTGTCGATGATCTTTTCATGGAAAATTAATATATATGATGATGTTACTACTTTGGATAAATGTTGTCTGTTTGTGTTAAATTTTCTTCATAAATTATATGCAATTAATTTCAATAATGGTATCTACAATTAATTTGAATGTTTCATTATGTTATTTCAGAACTTTGAAGTAAATGATATATGAGAACTATTGAAATTAATGAAATAATTATAATAATTTGATATAATAAATATATTAACACACAATTGGATATAGTTGTAGGTGTTAAATAGCAAACCTACTGTGATGCTAATAAGGAACGAAAATAGGAAGCAAAACTAGGATCTAAAATGGAAGCCCACTATGTCATAGATCTAGAAGCAACATTGGATGCAATACCTAGCGCTAAGTTGGAAGTTAATTTTGATGCTATTTTGGACGCCAAAGTAGAAGCCAAACTAGAAGCTAAACTAGTGGCCAACAAAGAAACAAAATTAGATGCTTAATGGGAAGCTAAATGCGGCGTTCATGAGGAATCAAAACAAGAAGAAATTCAAGGAGCTAAATGGGAAGCAAAATGTGGCACTAGTGTGGGAGCAAAAATGGACAATAAATTGGGCGCTAAAGTGGTAGAAAAACATGGTGCTAATGTTGATATCAATGGAGATGCAAAACTAGGCGTTATAAAGAGGCCCGACACTTTACGCTAATGAGGAAGCCAAACATAGCGTTGATATGGTAGCAAAATAAGATGTTACTTTGGATGCAAAACATGGTACTACATAGGAAGCAAAATATGGTGCAACAATAGAAGAAAAAATTGGCTCCATCTTGGTAGCAAAACATGATGCAAAAAAGGAAGCAAAAATTGATGCAAAATTAGAAGCGAAAATTGGTGCATATTGGAAGTAAAACGTGGTGGAAAATGGGATGCTAAAGTGGTAGCACATATGGATGCTAATTTGGATGCAAATATGGAGTGAATGTAGATGCAAACATAAATGCTAACATGACTCTTTTAAGGATGCAGATAAGGCGCTTATGGGGACGTCATTTAGGAAGTAAAAGAGGACGATCTCTAGGAAGAAAAATAGGATGTTATTTAGGAAGCAAACTTCGATGCCTTTTAGGAAGCAAAATTGGACGCAATTCTGGAAGAAAAAAAATGGGCTCTATTTTAGACATCAGAAAGGATGCTATCTAGGAAGCAAAATAAGACATTATTTTAGACTCTTTACATTTTGTCCATGACGTGTCCCATTTAGCATCTACTTTGACCACTCAATGAAAAAAAAATTAACACTAAAAAGGGGCGCTAATTCTAGGATTTGTTGTAGTGTCTCCAGATCGAGGTTCCTCCTAAGAGGAAGTGATGAGACCGAAAGACACAGATGCATTAGAGCCATTCTCACATGATGGTAGGTTTGTCCTCTCATGTTGGTAGATGTAAGGGTCGGGCCATTCTCGCATGATGGTAGGTTTTTCCTCTCATGTTGGTAGATGTAAGGGCTGGGCCATTCTCGCATGGTGGTAGGTTTTTCCTCCCATGTTGGTAGATGTAAGGGCTGGGCCATTCTCACATGCTGGTAGGTTTGTCCTCCCATGTTGGTAGGTTTGTCCTCCTATGTTGGTAGACGAGGTTCTCGTATGGTGGTATGTTTGTCCTCCCATACTGGAGACGTTGTGAGGTCCACCGGTCATAAGACACTATGTGTGCGCCTAGGCAGGATCTCGCATGGTGGCAATTTTGTCCTCCCATGCTGGTAGATGCGGGATGACCGTTGTGGGACATGTGATGTTTATTTGGGTTGTGCTCCGTGTGATGATGAGATGATATGGAGATGATGAGGCAAAAGTATGAGACGCAGGTGATTGTTGTGGCAATGTAATGACTGGTCCTGGGTTGTACCTACTTGATGGATTGCTCGTAGAGATGATGAAGACCTACATGAGGGCTAGGCCTACATCCAACATGAAAAAGGGTTGGATCTGTAGAACTTCCTATGACGAGTAGATTCTATAGATGTCACCAATCGATGATCGACATGATGAGGATTGCAATACTAGTGACGATGAGGATACAATGTTGACGATGATGTTCCAGCATTGATGATGATCCAGCGATGATGACATAATCCATACTTGTATCCAAAGGGGTTGATGACTGTGGCAAGAGAATACCTTGCTAGTTAAGAGGGAGTGTTGATGTAATTATAACTTTGGAAGATATTCACTTGTATTTTATATTGTTATTATTATTTTATTTTATTTGTACCTTGGACGGAGATGTTTTTCCCTCCGATCGGATATGTCATTCTTACATTTGGTCATGCAAAGTTATTGAGGTAAATCCTCCATTGTAAGTTGGGGAAATAGATCCCCTAGAGTCAAATGTATTAGGGTTATTGAGTCTTCCTAGAGAAGTCGACCCAGTCAGGTTTAGCTAGGGACGACCTAGCTAGTGAAAAGTAAAGTATAAATAGAGAGCAAGGCTCTCTCATTTGGATACACTCTCACTCACTCAAGTTCACATTAGTGAGAGAGAGAAGACAAGTTCTCATAGGAGAAAGAGAGAGAGTTGCAGAAGACTATCTTGCTTTGGGGTTTTCCATTTTGTGATATTGTATTGGTGACAATTCTATCTCTAGGGAAGTTGCAGGGTTTTATCCTTTATGGTTTCCCCGAGGAAAATCTTTGTGTCTCTTGTGTTATGATGTGCTTGTTATTATTTCAGTTGAGATCCTAGATAATATTGATTAAAAGTACAAAAACTAACACTAAGTAGACTGTTTGTAATCGATGTGGTGCCTGACATATCAAGACACTATTAGGGCACACACTTGATGAATTATTATTTTAGGACACATATCAAACTTATGTCCTAATGTGTCCAATTCCTAACACATGGGATACAGAGAATCAAACCCTAGGGGTTGTGTATTGCTTACAATTTACTAATTGTTGAGAATTATAACACATATGAGATATAGAGATGTTGATATATGAAATTATATAATCAAGTTATACATTCAATGAATTGTGCAAAAAAATCATTTGATAAGTTGTTAATAGGAATAACACAAGAAAATAAATAAATAAAAACTATGGCAGCTTGCGGAAGACCAATAATACAACTTAGGAGGTATAGAGATGTTGTTGATATATGAAATTATATAATCAAGTTATACATTAAGTGGGTTGTACAAAAAAAAATCATTTGATAAGTTGTTAAAAGGAGTAACATAGGAAAGAAAAAAAACTATGACAGCTTGTGGAAGACCAATAATACAACTTTGGTTATCTGAGAAACTTTATTGAAAATAGCCAGAAAATAGCCATTGCTTAGAGAAATATACAAATATACAATATACTAAGCATATATGATGAAGTTATTAAATTATCAAATTGTATGGACTAGACTCTGCAAATTGAAGGAATGAAGATATTAAGCATATATGATGAAGTTATTAAATTATCAAATTGTATGGACTAGACTCTGCAAATAGAAGGAGATTTTCATTCGATATGCTATCAAGGGGAATACAATAAAAAATCAAAAAATATTTATATGGTGATCTACTGAAAAATGTATGGTGCAATTGTAAATATATTTCTACTAAAATAACAATAAAGTACATCACTACTGTTACAATGAACAGAAGTACACTTGCTGACAGCAAGCATCAATCCTACGGCAAGCAATATGCACCCCGCAGCAGACTAATTAAGTCTACTGCAGGGGCCTATGACATGGGTACAAATACATGGCTCAATCATTACACTCGGTGTCTCATTTTTTCAGGAAATGTTGCTCCCATGTCTATCTGCGTGCAATTCATCATCTTCTTGGTCTTATCATCCATGCCCCATGTCACATGGATGACAGATACGGCCCATGCCCCATTCCATATGGATGACACATACCACAAATACAGTGTGCATTAACGATGTACTCTTGGTTTGAATTTTGAATTGAATAAGGGCGCTAAAAATCCAGGAGACATTCAAATTCAAATTTTGAATTTGTAAGCCGGGTGAACCCACTTTCAGCTGAAAACCCCTTGCAAGTTTTCTTCACTCTTAGGTTGGCGGATGATATATATGAAAGAATATCCACTTGTTTTCAGGCTATTTCATGAATTTGTTCATTGGAGAGAACCCTGAAGCTACAGAAGAAAACGTACACAACGCTTGTGGGTTCTTGGATTTCTGCAGGTCCATGCACATTGCAGCGTTCCAGAATTGTGCCCCGAAGTTGGTGTTTCTGCAATTTTGTTTGTCCAAGAATGTCGAGGGTAAGATTGGGCCTACAATTCAAATCGAAGCTATGGCTCTCAATGAGTTTACTTCTTCTGATTCGAGTTCCTCAAGTGAATTTCTCAATATCCACGTAGCCTCTGATAATTGATCAAATTGATCCATTACTAATCTTAGCAGAAAGACATAGACATTGGAAGGTTGCAGAAAGCTCTGCAAATCGGATGCATATTATACTCAAAACTAAGAAAGAGATTAAAAAAAATTGAAAACGAGGTCATACTTAATCATCTTCTAAAATGGTAATAGATAGAGTAAAATGCATAGGATTTTGTCCAGAAAAAGGCATGAGGAATATCAAATCCTTGGAGCGGTCGAAATCGAGAGGAATTTCATCTGAGATTGTTTCATACCAAACTTCCTAAGAGGAGATTGATGCATCTTGTGCCTTTAACATGCACTCGCGGTTGACCTCTAACATCACAAACATCACCTGCATATTATGTAACAGAGCAATTTCATCATTCAATAGAGATCTTTAAGGACTCCTCTTGGCTATTAAAAGTAAGTCGCTATATTGAAAGGCTTTTCCATATCCACCGCCACGGTTGGTCAACGTGCCCATCTTTTAGAGTTAGAAATTTCTTGTGTTTTCTCATGTTTTTCAATTTGATGTCGTGTTACTATTTATAAGTTGTGTGAGATTTAGAATTCTGCCTGATCCCCATTGTTATATAATTCCAACATGCTCTTCCATTCCTAGTTTTAGTTTTATTGAGGAAAAAAATAAATTTAACGAAATATGGATCGGTAATCATCATATGAGATTAATCTAATTCTTTTGGATAACAAAATACTATACACCTCACTATAGTTTCGCTCCAATGATTTTATTTTGCATAGAAGGGCAAGGAGAAGTAGATTTAGAAGAATCTATTTCACTTCAAAAGAAATCGATTGTTGATAGAAAATGATTGTGTAATAAATATGAATGTTATTTCATTTATCAATGTAAAAGAGTAATGCAAGTAAAATAAACTAATGATTTTCAATCGAAGGAACAGTTCCAACCAAAAGAGGGTTACGCGGCGATGAGGCTCCAAGAAGCGATTAACCTCAATGGTCGCTCGTTTGCAGACTGAAGGATGGGGGGTGTGCTTTGTTTCTGGGTGAGTGCAGGCGGGATGGTGTGATCACAGGGGATGGGTCCCTCCCATCCTCCACTGCAAGATAACAAAAAGCAAAAAGAGATTGTGCCATTACAAATTTAGGAGGAGGGAATCGGAGGAGAGGGTTGCATTCTTCAGGCAGATAATCATGATTCGGCTCAAGGAAAATTGGGGCAGGGGTCTTGCATCCCCAAATTGACCAGTACCCTAGCTATCTCAGTGAATCCTACACGGGTAAAGGAGAGAATACAACATATGACAGATCATGCACTAATCGGTAAATTCATGGGTATCTGGCCTTCTGAGAAAGCTCTAACTTGGTGGATTAATTCTACTTGGAAACCTAAAGGTCACTTTGATTTCCTACTGGGTTCTAAGGGTTTCTTTACTGTGGTTTTCTTGAATGTCGAAGATAAGGACCATATTTTTTAGGGAGGACCTTATTTCTACTACTCAGTTGGGTTATTCTTAAGAATGTGGAAGGATCATTTTAATCCTAACAAGGAAGACCTGTCAATAGCTCTGGTTTGGATTAGACTCTATTCGTTACCTACTGAATACTGAAACCCTAACATTCTGAAGGCTATTGGAGGAGCTCTAGGGCACATTGTGAAGATCTCAAATCAAACGAATCAAGGAAGGTATGTGTCGTATGCTCATCTTTGTGTGTATATGAATATTTCTAAAACTCTACTAGAGGGGAACACTTTAAACTAGGAAGAATCTGAGTGGTTTCAAACTCTAGATTACGAACATGTCCCTTTTCGTTGCCATCGGTGTCATACCCATGGAAATCTGGCCCGAGATTGTCATCTTAACCTCCCAGTGGAAATACTTGGTAGCAAACCTCCGGAGCATCAAGATTCGGAAGGTTTTACTAAAATACCTAATCGACGAAGAACCAGAAGGAGGCATAATGGCCCAGAGTTGAATAAAAAGGGAATCACTATGAATAGCTTTACAGCTTTGGATCCCGACTTGATTTGAATCCCTATACCTATGGCGACTCAGGAATCACCTTTTTAAGAAGCTAAAACTTTAGAAGTGGTAACTGAGAACAGTATTAAGAATAAATCTGCAAGAAAAAACCCTTTGGAAGCGGATCATATGGAAGAGGACTTGGAGAAGATAGAACTGGGAGACCTAGATTTGGATAGTATCGAAGAGGCTTGCAAAAACATAGAGGTACACTCTCTCTCGAATAATCAACTTCAACTATTGAAGGAAGCGATTCTTAAAACAAAACCTACCCCTAGCTTGGGGATTGGACCCTTAAAATTGAAGGAGAACAAAACGAAGTTCAAAGAAGGAGGATCGAAGCAGGGGAGGATATCTAATAGGGAATGAATCGTGGAAATTGGAGCGAGATTGGTGGACTCACACCAGTACCCTACAATCCAGGAAGCTCTCCTCTTTGCGAGATATAGTGCTTGATGAAAATAGTATCGTGGAACATTCACGGGACCAATGGTCCTCATAAAATAAAAACTTCGAAAAGTAAGATTAAGAAGGAAAAACCTGTGATAGTCTTGTTATAAGAAACGAAGTGTTCGGGAGCCCAACTGGAATTAAATGCCCGTAATATGTGGAAGCAGTGTAAATGTATGGCGCTGGATGTCGCTGGTCATTCTGGAGGAGTGGCTATCATGTGGGATCCCAGGCAAGTGGCCCTTGCAGACTTTCTCTCTACAACCTTCAGTCTCGTTGTTGAATTTCATTTGTTAGGATCTAATGCGCAGGGTATTATCACCAATGTGTATGGGCCGAGTAGTTCTCCTGGAAAGCGTAATTTCATCACAATTTTAACTAATCTAAGGAGGATGTTTGAAGGGGCTCATTGGATAGTAGGAGGTGACTTTAATTTGATCAGGTCACTTTCTGAGAAAAAAGGTGGTAGGAGAATCCTTTCCCCTGAAAATACCTTGTTTGATGAATTCATTGAGGCAAGTAACCTGATTGATGTTGATATGGGAAGCAATGTGTTCACCTGGAATAATAGAAGAGGAGGGGGGCATTTGGTGGCTGCAAGGCTTGATAGGTTCCTTATTTCTGAAAGTACTATGCTTTTAGGTGGGACTATGAATTCCCGCACTATTTCCTTTGTGGGTTCATACCATTGGCATGTCTCCCTGGTGTGGAGTAATATTGGGACTAGAATAACAAGGCCCTTCAGGTTTGAGAAATTATGGTTAACTCGTGAATATTTTCCAACTTGAGTGGAAGATTGGTGGAAGACCATTGTTCATCCTCATGGTACTAAGATGTTTTGTTTTCAACAAAAACTGAAACTGCTTAAACAAAAGATCAAAATTTGGAATAAAGATGTCTTTGGGGACATTTTGATGGAAAAAGCCAAGATTGAATTGCAAATGGAAATTGTCTAGGAAAGCATCATGCAGATAGGCTTGACTTATGAACTGGCTTTGGAGGAGAAAAATCTCTTTGACCAACTACACCAGAGACAGATGCAAGAAGAACTTCTGTGGCAATATAAATCTTGGAATCAATGGTTGAAGGATGGGGATAAGAATACGAAGTTCTTCCATAGAGGTACTATCCAACATAGACACCAAAATCGGATCTCAAACCTTCATACCTCTGGTGGTGTGTTAGTTGAATATCATGAAGATATTGAGCAGGAACTAATTAATCACTTCAAGGAAGTGGTCACGAAACTACAGGTGGACAGGACTGAGGCATGCAAGGAAATAAAAGATGTTATTCCTAGGATCATTACGGATGAGCAGAATGAGATGCTTATTCGACCTATTGAATTCCAGAAAGTTGAGATCGCTATGAATCAAATGGAGGATGAAAAATCCCCAGGTCCTGATGGTTTTACTGCTAACTTCTTCCATTTTTTCGGGGACTTGATCAAAAGTGAAGTCTTCCAGGTGGTGGAGGAATCACGAAAAATGAGGGGGGTTCTCCCTGCTTTAAATTCTACCTTTATCACCTTGTTTCCCAAAACTCCACTGGCTAAGAAATCTGATTTGTTTAGACCTATTTCCCTATGTAACATTATTTATAAACTCATCACGAAATTCTTGGCTAATCATCTCAAACCCCTCCTCCCTTCTTTGATCTCTTTGGAACAAACGGGATTTGTGGAAGGCGAACAAATTCTCAATGGTATTATCCTAGCACAGGAGGTCCTCCACTCTTTGCGGAGCACTAAGAAAGCAGGGATGTTGTCGAAATTGGATTTATCCAAAGCTTATGACAAACTCAACTGGACGTACATGAAAGAGATTATGTTCCCCTTTGGTTTTAGTGAGGTATGGATTAAATGAATAGCCAACCTTACCTCTACTACTTTATTTTCTATCCTGATCAATGAGCATCCGTCTGTTGTCTTTAAACCCTCTCGGGGTATTCGACAGGGAGATCCTCTCTCTCCCTTCCTCTTTGTGATTATGACTGAAGGATTAGGAAGGCTCATTTCGCATTTAGTGGAATAGGGGAACATCAGAGGTATGAGGTTCCAACCCTATGAAAAAGCTATAACGCATCAGCAGTTTGTAGATTACACTCTACTAATGGGTCACTCCTTTGTTCAGGAAGCAAGACAAATCAAGAAGGCTTTGAATATTTTTTTCAGAGCCTCCGAGCTTACTATCAATATGGATAAATCCCTGATTTTTTTCTTTAATACTCCTCCGGTTAGTCAAAAGAATATTATAAGAATTTTAGGTTTCAAAAAGAGTTCCCTTCCAACCAAATACCTAGGTGCTCCTCTGTCTGATGTTGTTTTAAAGAAGGTTTCATGGGAAGAGCTCTTAAGTCGTATGAAGGAGAAACTCTCTAACTGGACGCTAAGAACTTTGAACTTCTCGGGAAGAGTTGTCCTTGTTAAAGCTATGCTGCAAGCGATGCCTATGTATCTCTTCTCAGTGTTATCTGCACCTAAGTCTGTTCTGAAGGAAATCAAAAATATCCAACACTCATTTCTTTGGGAAGGCACTGTGGATCACCGAAAATGGCCCCTGGTCGATTGGGAGACTCTATGTAAATCTAAGCCTAAAGGGGGTTTAGGTCTGCGAGACCCTGAGCAATTAAGTATTGTGTGTGGAGCTAAAATTTGGTGGCGCTGGCTCACTCATACAACTGAGCAATGGGCTATCTTCTGGGGAAAGAAGTATGTTCCAAAGACTGCTAAATAGGACTGGATCTGGGTGGATGGACCGGATCAAGGCCCACACATCTTGAATATGGCTAGGAAAGGGATGGATTTGATCAGGAAACACAATTTTTGGAGATTCGCAAAGGATCTTCTGCCAATATTTGGTATGATGCCTGGCAACAAGAGGCAACTCTTCTAACTCTGGTTAATGATATCCCCATGGACTCACCTTCTTTCAACCATACTTGGCAGATGGTTAATTATTATTGGCAGGAGGAACAGACTGACAGGGGTTTTCGTGTGTGGAAACAGCTTGACTGGTGGATGGATAACTATGGGGAGGAGATAGGGAAGCAAATACATGAACTATTACAACAACGACAGGTTAAAACTTAGTTAGGACTGGATTTATTTCATTGGGGGTATCGCCCTAAAGGTATGTTTACGATGAAGGAAGCTCTCTTCAAACTAGACATGCTGATCACTCTATGGGTCGTGAATGGAAGCATCTCTAGGGAGCTAAATTATGACCTAAAATTACTCTCTTCCTATGGCTGGTGTTGAAAGGCAGAATTCTCACTTGGGATAATATCGTTAAGCGGGGCTTTAAGGGACCTTCATTGTGTGTCCTATGTGGAACTCATGGTGAAACGATATCTCATCTCCTGGATGGGTGTAGCTTCTCCTCGGCCTTATGGGATGAGGGAGCTATGATCTTTCAGTTGACGGATAGAGTTAAAACTGACCTGGCCGAAACTATTAAACGTTGGAGGGAAGATCCCTTCCAGGGCAGAATTTTGAATCGGTTATGCGAGATTTTCCCTGGTTTTATCCTATGGGAAGTGTGGAAAGAACGCAATAAACGTATTTTCACAGGGAAACAGTAGACCTGCAAGGTTGTATGGGGTCATATAAAGAGAGGAATTGTAGAGACTCTTCAATTAAATTCTTGGACGGAGCAAGATATGAACATGCCTGAGAATGAATTGAGTATTTTACATACCTGGGGCATATGGGCGCCTCCTAGCTATATCGGAAGCCTTCGCTCGCAACGAAATTCTTATGTTAGTCCGGTGGTATGGTCTCCTCCATTACCAGGCTGGCTCAAGTTAAATTTTGATGGGGCGTCTAAAGGCAACCCAAGCATTGTTGGTTATGGTGGCGTCTTGTGCGATGACAAAGGGATAGTTTTGTATAGCTACTATGGTTACCTAGGCAGGGAGACCAATAACGTGGCCGAATGTGAAGCAATGCTGCAGGGTCTGTGCATGGCGGCTCATCGTGGCATCACTTGTCTTATCGTGGAGGGTGACTCTAAACTTCTTATCCAGCTAGCGATCAATCTTTGCAATGGGACTCGCGCGGATAAGATGGCACCTTCATGGAGGTTGGCATGGCGTATGACATGTCTGGAAGACATCATTACTTTGATGAACTCCATCACCTTCCATCATGTTCGGAGAAGTGCGAATAGTTTGGTGGATGTTCTCGCTAATCAAGGTGCCAGTCATCAGGATGTTGGATGGGAAGGTGTGGCTCTTGACATGCCATTGGGCATGTGTCGTGCTAAGGGTATGCAAATGGTTGATGATGACATATGTGCGATGGATCCTATAGTTGGCCTGACTCCGACGAGGAGAGGTGATGGTTTTTAATAGCAGGTGTATTGTTATGTACAGGAGTGACGGGAGGCTCACCGGTAATCATTTGAATTGTTTAACTACCCGTCCTTCCTTCCTGTATTTATCATCTTTGTTAATGATGCTCGAAGATATGGAGCGTGGGATGAAAACCGGGGATCGCTCACGGTTAGATTGGAGAGTGTTGATAAGATTTATGATGGTATGACGATTGCCAAGGATGCTGATAATTATCATAGAGATCGGCTCATTGTGGCTACCTTAATGGTCGAGAGTGGAGTCATTCCTTTAAATTATTTCACCAGGGTCAACATTAGAAATCTCTGTCGTAGTTCTGGGAAAGCTTGGGCCTTGTTAAGTTTGTCTTTGTATCCTTGCCGGGTAGACTGTGGTAGTACTGAAATTGCGAACATGCCTCCGAGAGGGAGACCTGCTAGACAAGGCCTCCATGTTCAGGGTGAGTCGAGTAATTTGAGAAGGGGCAATTTGGCCCAGGATGGTCCTAGTCGGGATCAATGGAGCGCCAGTTCAATTGCTATTTTCTTCCGTCACTTATTTCCTCGGGCATTGCAGCTTGACTTGGAAGAGATGGAGGAGAACCTGTGGAGGAGTGTGGGGGAGTAGGAGTTGCCGTCGGAGGTGGTGGCAATGGCATACTGGATTCAAGACCCTGGTAATACTAGGGGAAGGATGGCATTATACAATCGTGCGGTGGTTATGTTTTGGGTAACCAAGATGCTCATCGCTCAGACCCTGGAGGAAAAGGTGGATATTTTGTCGGGTTCTCAAAAGTGGCAAAAGCTGGAGGACAGATGTAGGGATCATGCGGACGAAACTAGCTGGGTGCACATGAAACTTGATGCCTTGGCGGCTGAGATAGGGATCTCTTTCCTGACTCGTCCGAAGAAGGTTGATAACCCGAAAGTGATTGATCTTAGCGGAAAGGTTTCGGGGAAGGAAGCACCTCCGGTCGTGGAAATTGATGATGAAGCTGGGCCTACGGGATAATTACACTATGCCTTCTATTTGATTGTTTTGTCTTACTACTGGTTCTTTGCTGCGGGGTTTTCTCTATGGCTGGTGCCTATTTTTTTGGCAACCATGATGTAATGGGGTATAGGACTATAGTCTGTTGGGGTCTGTTGGGCAACTTTGCTAGTATTTTGTTTTTATGTCAAGAATGGTTAAGCCTTATAGCACTGCTCAGATCTGTTTTGAGGTGGTACTTTGGTACTTTTTGGGGATGTTATTTTGCTGTTAGAAATGGGGGTTTTGAGCTTCAAAGATGTTGTTTAACCGCCCTTTGCATTGTAAGAACTATGATTGTACTTTTGATCTAGATTTAATAGAACGTTGTTTCCTTTTTCTTAAAAAAAATGTAAAAGAGTAATGCATTTTGGTAAAACTATTATATTTTAAATCAATTTATATATTTTTGAAAATTTTGCTCCACTGAAAGAAAATTTGATCTTTCACAAAGAAAACCCTATCTTTCACAACAACAAAGAAAACTTGATTTTTAAAAATTTTGCTTCACAACACATAAAACTCTAATTTTGAAAATTTTGCTTTGCACCAAAGAAAGTGTTAGTTTCATTTATGTAGATTTAACAATTATATTATTAATTACATGATTTCTTGAAATTTAATTGTATAACATAAAATTCTATATTTTATTTTGTTGTTTTCATGCATGCCTATTGAATACTTATTATTTTAATTAATTTTTTTTATAGTATAAATTATACACTTCAAAATTTTGTTTCACAACAAAAAAAGCTATCTTTTATCATCACAAGTGTTACTTCATTCTTTTGTATCCACAAAATAAAAATAAAAATGAATCATAACTTATTCAAAAAGTTACATTATCTAAATGTTGCAAGTATTATTTCATTCTTTGTATCCACAAAATAAATAAATAAATCCTAACTTCTTATTCATTAAAAAAATAAAATTATAGTATTTAGATGTTACAAGAGCATTTTATAAAACTTGAAAAGATGATCATGCTTTCTTCAAATAGAAATGTGATAATATTTACATTAAAACTTATTTTGTTACTATCCAATAAAGGATAGTTTTCAATCTTTTTTTCTTATTTACACTGGTGAAGAAGTTTACGTGATGATGAAATCTGAAAGGTTACAATTCTAAACACCAAAAACATGTCCTATATTGGTGGATGGATATGTATTTGTAACAACTATTTGCATTGGATTCATGTTGGAAAAACCACACCAAAATGTCATGTTCTCATAATCTATCTAAATATGTAATTATGTAATTGCTTAAAGTGTTTACAATTATGGATTTTTTAAATGATGGTTGTGTACTTAAATAATGTAAAGATTAAACTTTGTTTAAGTGTGAATATGTGTTGTTTTCAAAACATTATGTTTTTAGTATTATATTAAAAAATTATCCACACAAAAAGATGTTAATAGAACAATTAATTTTTTAATTAATTTAATAAAAAATAAATAAAAAATATTATTAATGACTAAAAAATGTATAAGCACTTTAATATTCTATGTAAAATATGTTTACAATAAGCAAGAAATTTTTTTCACACCAAACACATTATGGCACATAAGAGGCTCCTGTTGTCTTCTTATACATCTTTTAAAGATATAGTGCCAATAAAATATAGATTTGAGCTATTAAATCAAAATTATTAATTTTGAAAAAAATATAAATATAAAGATAAGAAGATGCTCTACCATTTAAAAATAAATAAAGAAAATAATTTTTCATTGCCAAAATACTTATAAAAAAGTGACACATTCATGTGATTACCTTTAATACCCTATATTATGTGGTTGAAAGGGATTTTGTTCATTCTTATATCTTTTAAATTATAGGATCGTGGTTTTTGGAAACATTGAAATAGACACAATAACACTCATGCACAAATGGACATTGTATAGTTGCACATGGCTTTTCCCAATTAAAGATATTTTCCAGAATAAAAAGTAAAATATTATAATGTTTTGGTCAAAATTATTATTTTATATTTGTCTTTTATGTTAATATTTTATATTTAAATTTTTTATAAGATTTGTTTTGCAATTTTTTTCTATTTAATTATTATTTAGATTTATAAAAATATAAGTAACTCAAATTTTAATTAAAAAAAATATTTTTTATAAAAACATTATGTATTTTAATAAAAAAAATATTTTTTATAACTTTTTATATATTTTAAATAATAATAATAATAATAAAATTATCTTTATTTAGTTTGAAAAATTTATGTTTGTTTTTTTTTTTATATAATCATGTTTTAGATTTCAATCAAATATAATTAATTTTAATAAAATTATAAGATAAAAAATATTATAATTAATTCAAAAATATAAATTATATATAATTAGGTTATTTAATTATTTAATAAAATTTAATTTTTAAATAATCACATATTAATATAAAAATAAAAAATAAATCTTATTTAAACTTTATACTATCTAAATTCATTTTAAAATTTTAACCCATTCTATGTAAAAAACTAATTTTAACCCATCATACTACTTAGAGCGGAATCCGCTTATGCTCAGGAAGGAAACACACACAAACAAGTGGTATGGACGGACTGACAAGCTTGATTCGCTGGAGGGAAGGGAATAATGGCCTGGTCGAAGGATTGGACAAGAAGTAGCCACGGTAGGTGGGTGGGATGCATGCTCGTAAGTAATAAGGGGTGGTTACGCTTAGGTATGCCTGGATCAATAAGTGATACCAGTCAGGAGGAGCGATCTATCTTGATGTACAAAACTCATCTTTTTGTTTAGTTAATTTGAATTAGTTCTTAGATTGTAGTTAAACACCTTCAAATGTGTTAGGTTCGTATCTTGAGCATTATCAAGTTTAAAAGTGCTTGATGTTGTATTTTATAATATTTTTAACACTTGTTTCAAATTATTCAAATCAAACTTTCTAATTATTTATATGTGGCTATGCGTATTTTTGTATCCATGAAAATAATTGCAAAAATATGCCTATTTTTTTTATAGGTTAAGAAGCTAACATGCTTTATATTCAAACATTACTTGTATAAACTAAGACAACAAATAAACTAATCATTTTATAGATAAAAAAATTGTAATACTCAACCAATTAAAAAACACTAGATTATTCTCATGAAATCTAATTAAGTGCAGAAGCCCCATCTTACAATTTCAATTAGTGTTGAAAATGCTCAACATTTAATAAACATTTGGCCACTTGTGCTTGGATTTTCAACGATGCATTCATCATTATGAAGATTTTACTCATCTAAATAAAGAGTATGTCAACTAATTTTTATTATTTACTTAATAATTATAGAATTTCTTAATTTTTCAATTAATTAAATAAAATAACAATTTTAGTTTATAAAAATAATAATAATTTAATTTAATATTAGATTCATCTCAAATGATCAAATCACACATTGTTTTACTATTCATCTAAAACTATTCTTATAAATAATAGGTTAAATGCGTATAAGAAAATGTCCTCTCTCTCTCTCTCTCTCTCTCTCCTACTCCTACCACTAACCACATCCCCATCGAATCTCTCCCTCTCTCTTTCTTCCTATCTTTGGGGCATCCAAAACTTCATAGTAGATATTGGTCAACTTCTGCATCTTTTCCTTTAAGACTTCACATTATTTCAGGTTTGCTGCTCTCTCTCTCTCTCTCTCTCTCACACACACACACATCATCTATCACTCTCCCCTTCCACTAACCACCTCCCTATCCCTCTCTCCCTCTTGTTTTCTATCTTCAGGGCATCCAAAACTCCATAGTAGATATTGGTTGGCTTCTGCATCTTTTCCCTCAAGACTTCACACTATTTCATGTCTGCTACTCTCTCTCTCGAGTTGTCTTGAGCTCTCTTTGGGCCTTCCACTAACTACCTCCCCATCCCTCTCTCTCTTTATATATATATCCCTCTTACACCCCCTCATTCTCCCTCTCCTAGTCTCTCACCTACTCCTACCACTAACCACCACCACCTTATATATCTCTCTCTCTGAACTCCTAAACCCCATCCCCTCTCTCTCTCTAAACCCATAACCCCTAAACTCTCTCTCTCTCTCTCTCTAAAGCCCTTCTCATCCCCTTCCACTAACCCCCCTACTCTTGCTTCCCTAACACCCATTTCTTTCTATATCTCCCGATCCCCTCCACTCCCCATCTCCTCCCATTACCACTAATCCTCCCTCCTCTCTCAACTTTTCCTTGATCTTTCCCCGAACCCCGCATGCCTCACCCTCGTACCCATACCAACCCCCCCCCTCCGCTCCTACATCCCTACCACTACCGCAAAGACACTACTAGTGTATATACTGGTATATACACTGGTGTATATATTGTATATGTGTATATAAACTGGTGTATACACCAGTTTATATACACATATACAATATATACACCAGTGTATATATCAGTATATACACAAGTGTATATATCAATATATACACTAGTGCATACACCAATGTGTATACCAAATATATATGTATCAATGTATATACCACACCTAGTGTATACACTGGTGTATATACATCAGTATGTACACCGATGTATATTACTAGTGTATATGTGTGTATACCAGTATACACACTAGTGTATATACCAGTGTATACACCAATGTATATACTAGTGTATATAAACAATAGTAATGTGGTGTCGGTTGGGGTGTAGGAGCGGGGGGCTAGGGGCTCGTTAGGGGTGTCAGAGTGAGGGGGTAGCAAGGTCAGTAGGGGTGTAAGAATAAGGGGGGTTTAGCGATATAGGTAGTATGAAAACTAAAGAGATAGAGTGGGGGGGATTAGGAGAGATAGGAAGAAATGGGTGTAGGGAGTCAGTGGTAGGGGAGGAGAAGGGGTTTAGAGAGAGAGAGATTAGGGGTTAGGGGTTTAGAGAGAGAGATAGATTGGGGGTTAGGCATTTAGAGAGAGAGAGAGAGAGAGAGAGTGGTGGTGATTAATGGTAGGATAGGTGAGAAACCAATATATACACTCGTGTATACACCAGTGTGTATACACCACATCTAGTATATATACTAGTGTATATACCAGTATAAACACTAGTGTATATATTAGTGTATATACCAGTGAATATACACTAGTGTGTATACCAAATATATATACTAGTGTATATACCACACCTAGTATATACACCAGTGTATATTACTAGTGTATATGTGTGTATACCAGTATATATAGATTAGTGTATATACTCGTCTATATATCAGTGTGTGTATATCAATGTATATACACTAGTGTGTATACCAATATATACTAGTGTGTATATACCACACTTAGTGTATATATACCAGTGTGTATACCGCACCCAGTGTATACACCAATGATACCAACAGTTCCATAGATTAGGAGAGATAAAAAGAAATGGGTGTAGGGGGATAGCATTAATTAGTCTGTTTATACCCCTAAACCCCATACCCCAACCTCTCTCTCTCTCTAAACCCCTTCTGCTCCCCTGCCACTAACCCCCTACACCCATTTATTTCTATCTCTCATAATCCCCCACTCCATCTCTTTATTTTTCATACTACCTATATCGCTAACCCCCTCTTCACTCTTACACTAGTGTATGCAATGGTATATACACTAATATATACAGTAGTGTATATACACCAGTGTATATACTAGATGTGGTGTATACATTAGTATATACACACTGGTATATACACTAGTGTATATACTGGTCTCTCACCTATCCTACCATTAACCACCACCACTCGATCTCTCTCTCTATCTAAACCCCTAACCCCCAATCTCTCTCTCTCTCTCTCTCTCTCTAAATCCCTTCTCCTCCGCTACCACTAACCCCCTACACCCCTTTCTTTCTATCTTTCATAATCCCCCCCACTCTATCTCTTTATTTTTCATACTACCTATATCGCCAACCCCCCTCACTCTTACACCCCTACCGACCCCGCTACCCCCCTCACTCTTACACCTCTACCGAGCCCCCTAGCCCCCCACTCCTACACCCCTACCGACACCATACTACTAATGTTTATATACATCGGTGTATATACTGGTATATACACTAGTGTATATACTGGTATATACACCATTGTATACAATGTATTGTAACTAGGTATATACACTAGTGTATACACTGTACTGTAGCTATTAGGTATATAATACTAGTATACATTGATTGTAACTAGTGTATGCACTAGTGTATACACCGTACTATAACTAGGTACGATAATGTCATAATTTTGTTGGCTTGATTAACATTGGCTAAGTTGGATTTGATCACAGAAAATGTTGAGTCAACAACTGGGTGTGGCTAAACTGGAGTAGACAGAGGAGGGCCAGGAAAAGGATCTAGTATTACCATTACACATAACCACTCACTAGGGGAGGGTAACATGCATATGGATTGGGATGGGATGCAACATTGTCAATGAAACCATTTGTATCGTGGGATGCCCCTGGTAGGTCTTTCCAAATGGACTCTATGTGAGGGGCATCAGGGATGGTCGTTATAGTTTGACTACCTATAAATTAGGTCACATTGTTGAGTTTTGAGGATAGATTCTTCAGTTTGTGGTCATTTAGAGGCCACATCCTTAGTAATGTCGGGGAGAGATTTCAGAAACCAAGCTAGAAAAATCTTGTCATCGAGTTTGATCTTACAAAAAATATGGCATCATTGTCACTCATGGATATGTTCTATGATGTGCATGGAGGAGTTCTCTTGATAGGAAAGGAGGATTTATACACCCTTGTCATATCAAATGGGAAACTGGAAGAATTGCAGAAAAGTGGAGGCCAAGGAAAAAAAATAAGGATGTGTCCCATAAGGCTGGTCGATGTACCACTTAGTGGCAACACCAATAATCTAGTGTGAAAAAAATGGAAGAAACCAAGACCACAATTTGATTATCATGGATCTTATTGCTTTATGTATTGCACATATAAACATAATCCCTATGTTCAAATATGCATATCTCCATCCCATGGAATGGAAACAATGAAACAATTTGAGAAACATGACCACGAAAATTGTGGATCTTGGATATTCTCTTTTACAACTACCATTCAGTGTTCAAACACATGGAGCATGAGTCGTAGTACGAAAACTACACTAGATTGACAAAATTATTATATAATGAATACATCATTAAATTCATATAAATTAATAGATCTACAACCAAAGTGAAGTTAAAACAATCGTTTTCTTTCATCTTACTAATAAATAAATATTAACGTGACTATCAAACTTGTGTTGAACTCCAATTGTAATTTAAAAACACATTTGAAGGGGATTCTCTTTAAGTGGCTATTTGTTGAGACTTGCTAACATTTGCATGGAAAAACCCACACATGTTGCATGCATAACCAATAATCTCAAGTACTTGTCATTGACCAAATCCTTCTCAAGTATGGAACGCTCTTCAATATATGTGCATATATGAAAACGCTTTTGTATATGTGCATAATATAGAAGTGCACATATACATAATCACTTTCTTATATGCGCCTTTAGTATATGCACATATAGGAAAGATCTTATGTATATGTGCAGGAGTGCTCTTCAATATATGCACATATGTATGCGCATATACAGAAGCACTTCTGTATTCGCCTTCTGTATATGTGTGTATACAAAACTTCTTTATGTATATGCGCATATACGGAACGCTTCCATATATGTACATACACGTAAGTATCTTTCATATATGTGCATATATGGAAGTGCTTGCATGCGCCTACGAAAGCGTTTATGTATATGTGGATATAGGGAATCGCTTTTGTATATGTACATATACGGAAGCGCACATATATGGAAGCTCTTCCATATATGCGCATATACTGAATCACATATACAAAAGCGCTTCCATATAAGCACATATATGGAAGTGCTTCCATATATGTGCATATATTGAAGCACTTTCGTATATGCGCTAATACATAAGCGCTTTTGTATATGCAACAAAATTTCCTTTTTTGATGTGCGGCAAATTTATATACCGAAGTGCATCTATATATGCACATAAAAAAAAGCACATATATGGGTGTTTCTATATATGTGTCTTTCGTATATGTGCATATAAGTGCTTCTGTATATACGCATTCCACAACATTAAATTGATGAAATATTAGTTTGTATACACAAGAAGGTGTATAAGGGTATAAGGAATCACTTTAGCTACGTCTCAAACATCATTTAAAACATTTCTATCAAAGGTTTTAAAAAAATCATTTCACATTTTTCACAGAATTCTGATCATTTGGTGACTTTAGCACAATTCCTATCCTAGTTCTAACACAAGAATAGGCACCATCAAAATTCTTGGCTCTAAGCTCGTACCACATTATTTCTTTCCATATCATGCCCATATTCTTTAGAGGTTAAGAAGTTCGCTAAAGGGTGCACTGTATACACCTATGTGTTAATTTTGGATGCATTGAAATAATTAGAGGGAAAAGCTCTATCATTATGTTTCTCTTTGGATGAACCTTTTTCACAAAACTATCATGTGACTAGATCTTTATGTCTCTAATAAGGGGCACAATTGTATGCACAATCCGCAGGATCCTCTCTCCCATACAGTCCTGTGGACTCTCCTCCCACACCGGCGGTGGGCTCTCTCTCGCTCGCTCAAACTGGTGGCCTCTCTATGCTTGCAAGTATTTGCTGGTTATTTAAAAATTTTGATGTTTCCTTTCAAAACAAATCTTTTGCCTGGATGGTTATAATAACGCAGCCCCGCAGCCAGCTCAGAGAGAGCGCAGCTCTATTTCTCTCTTGGCATTTTCGTTGGCTCTCTCTTCTACGTAGAGGCTGGGCTCTCCTTTATGCACAGGGCGTGGGTTCTTCCCCTCCCTTGTGCTCTTCACAGGATGGTCGCACCCCCCTGGGGTTGCTGGCTCGTAGCCTTGTCGGTCCGCTGCGCCCAGGCCTCAATCGTGGCTGCATGGTCGAGCTGCACGACCAGTCTAGCCCATGGTCGTCGGGCTGCACACCCAGGTTGGCTCATGGCCGTCAGGATACGCCCAGGCCGGTCCATGGCCGCGCAGGGCTGCGCCCAGGCTAGCCCATGGCCGTCGGGCTGCTCCCTGGCCGGCCCATGGCCGTGCCAAACAAAAGATTAACGCATTTTTTTTTTGTAATAGTAAAAAGAATTTGATATGCAGCCACGGTTGCTGGCCATGCAATTTTAAAAAAGAAATTATATTATATACATATTATTTTATTTTTTTAAACAACATTATATTTCATATTTTTTTTTGTAAATGTTATTTTTTTAAACAACATTTCGTTTATGTATATATATATATTTCAAACCACATTTCGCATATATATATAACATCTATTTCATATATATATATAATATCTATTTCATATATATATATATATATATATCATATATATATAATATCTATTTCATATATATATATATATATATATATATATCATATATATATTGTAGTAGTGTTTTTTTTATAGTTTAGCTTTTGAATGTAAATGTAAATCCCCTTTCTTTTTATTAAAAAAAATATATTGTTATTCTCTAACTCTTATCTTTGTTTCATGCAGGTCAAATACTTGCACAGGAGTCATGTTTTCTAGTAAAAAAAAAATTGTAAATGTTAATTTTGTTTTCTTTCTACTGTTTTGTTCAATGTAGTGAGCCCTTTGGTTCCAAATTTGGAACCATGGCTCTGATACCATGTGTAGGGTTCCAGCCCTAGTTGTGTTGGCTCATAACCTTGTCGGACGGCTGCACCCAGGCCACAGCCGTGGCTGCATGGCCGGGCTGCACGCCCAGGCTAGCCCATGGCCGCCAGGCTGCATGCCCAGGCCGGCTCATGGTCATCGGGTTGTGCCCAGGCCGGTCCATGGCCGCACAGGGTTGCGCCCAGGCTGGCCCATGGCTGTCGGGCTGCGCCCTGGCCGGCTCATGGTCATGCCAAACAAAAGATTAACACAATTTTTTTTTAATTTTTTTTTTTGTAATAGTAAAAAAACTGATATATATTCCAAAATTTGATATGCAGCCACAGTTGTTGGCCATGCAATTTTAAAAAAGAAATTATATTATATACATATTGTTATTATTTTAAAACAACATTATATTTCATATTTTTTTTTTGTAAATGTTATTTTTTTAAACAACATTTTGTTTATATATATATTTCAAACCACATTTCGCATATATATATATATAACATTTATTTCGTATATATATAATATCTATTTCGTATATATATATATATATATATATATATATATATATATATATATATATATCACATATATATTGTAGTAGCTTTTTTTATAGTTTAGCTTTTGAATGTAAATGTAAATCCCCTTTCTTTTTATAAAAAAAATATATTGTAATTCTCTAACTCTTATCTATGTTTCATGCAGGTCAAATACTTGCACAGGAGTCATGTTTTCCAGTATAAAAAAATATGTAAATGTTATTTTTTTTTCTTTCTACTATTCTGTTCAATGTAGTGAGCCCTCTGGTTCCATATTTGGAACCATGGCTCTGATACCATGTGTAGGGTTCCAGCCCTAGTTTTTCCTGTTTATCATTAAATACAATCTATTATTTTACTGTTTGCATACTTGTTAATGTTTTCACTTCTGGTTGTGTCGAATTCATGTTTTGTTTCTAGTTTTGCTTAGTGTAAAAACCTATAAAAATAGCATTTACATGTTGGTAAATAAGTGTGTTATTTTACTCTGTAATAATGTGTTGTTTTACTATTTCTAACATTTTCTAATTTGCAGTTTGCAGGTTCAACAACATATATACATATGTACTAATTTACAAAACTTCCATTTTCAAATAACTAGAAATAGTAAAACTAACAGGGTTAGAAATGGATTAGTATACCTTTAGGAGAAATACTTCTTAATAGCTAGTAGATCCCCCTTTGTTGTTGCTCCCTTTTGTTGTCCTGCTTTCTGTATGTCTTGTTATAGCCTTGCAACCATAAGCTTCACAAACCCGTGAAACTTAACCAACCCAAACTGAGTTTTCCACCCTGCCAACTGGCAAGGTCTTGCCGACCACCCAGCTCCAAAGGTATCCCTTTGGACCCCCGAGCCCAAACCAAGTACAAGCCAACCTGTTATATCCCTTCAGAAAATCTCCAACAAGAACCCCCTTCTCCTCTTCTCTGTAAATTCTATCTCTGCTCTGTAATTTTCCCAAAATATCCCAAGGTGAAGAGATCCCCCTTTTCCCCTCACTTCTCGACCTTATATCCCCCTTTGCCGATTCTCCCCCCTGCCATTAATACCCCTATCTCCCCCATTAATGTTTTCCCTCAAAGTCTTTCCTCGAGCCCATCCCCCATGACTCCCATTAATAATTGAAATATTATAAATGTGTTGGTTGGGTCACCTACCAACCATCACTTCTTATTCAAATAATTTTAATTCTTTTAATTCCCTTAATCATTTGTTGACTCATAATTCAATATTTCACAATTTAATTAATATTTTAATTAATTAACTCAAATACAATTTAAAAACTTGTTAAATAATGGCATTAGGAAACTACTACCACATTCAATAATTTGAACCTTAAATGTAATTACCCTAATTGATACTTGTTTATTACCGTGGCCTAATTAATTAATTAATCCTAATTATTTGTAATTAACTTAATCATCATTCATGGCACTATTACCATTCAACATTACTCTCTTAGTTGCATTTTTAACTTAATTAACAATTATTACTAAAGATAAGAATCTCTCAATTAACATTAATAATACATAATTAACATTAATCCAAATCATTAACCTTAATCGACAATAATTAACATTAATCCAAATTATTAACATTAATCCACAGTAATTAACATTAATCAACTTTATTAACTTTATTACTTAATCATCTTTCATTAGCACCTAAGTCGCTCAATTATCCTATTCAGTTATTAAACTAGAATTTAATAATTCAATGTATTAATTTAATCTCCTAGTTAGACTAGTAATAATGTAATTATTGCCTAAACATTATAGTTCAGTTTTATTTCACGCAATTTATAAATATGTAGGCGAGTTATGTAAGCGTAGCTACTGCTTACATACCTCGCGTAAGTACACTAACAGTACTAAATCACACACATCAATCATAATCATGAATTTTACTGTTTACATACACGAGTTTAAACATAGTTTGCAAGGTACAGTCTTTTACCTAACTGCATCTTATTCAGTTACGACAATTCATACATTACTAGTTATGACACATAATCAATCAAAGGGTTTTAATATACACAGTTAGATCATGTTTTCTTCCCAACTTCAAGCTACACCTATCTACCTACATCATCTACCTAATCACAACTAACTTCCACATCCTATCCTTTCCTCTGCTGGACTACCCTGAAGTGTCAAGCCATGACCAGCTCCATCTAGAACCTGTAAGCGAAAGTGTCGACTACATCGACCAAGCTTCCCCAGCAGGAAACCACCAGTCATCATCACACACCTTGGGGAGCACGTCGTAGCACACCCCTCCCATGACTCTAGGTTTCGGGGATAAACGGTGGGTAAATCCTCCACCCCCCTAATGGAACAAGGGACTATGTCTACCCGACATAATAACTGCGCTGCACTTGTACTCAGTTTGTCATCGTATACCCAATCTGGGCGGTTGAGTTTCCTGAAACCCTACCCCACCCATACATCATAATAAACAGCATAATAAACATGCGAAAGTAAATAATGCATCACTTGCATACCATTTATCTTTCGAAGTCCATGTCCCTGAGGCTCTCCCACCTCGTAGGATCAAGCTATTACTTAGCTTTTTAACTTGTAAGTTACTCTCTGACATACAGTCTAGAATATCATGCATAAATCCTCAACATGTACACTGATACATTTCATCATAACATAAAAACAATAAATTCATGTATTCGCCATGCACCTGGCATAACATTCATTTATTCAATATATAAATGTAACAGTATCCACGTACCCATCATTCAGTAATTTGCATATATGAGACATAATTAACACATGATACATATCTAAACATGACTACCGATCATAATACTAACATCGCACACACACATATATATCAGAAAAATAGTAGAACCATATGTCCACAGTGTCGTCAAACTGACGAAGTCTCACAATCAAACAAATACAACATATAATAGTAGTTCAGATAGTAATGTCAAAACGGGGCACTACAATGTCTTACTGAGAAAAAACATTTTGTCTTTACCCTTGGACAATGACTAGATACACAATATATTGTTCATAAAGTGTATCCACTCCCTTACATTTGTTATACCATGAGTGAGATATCAACATTGTATAGTGTCAACAATATCAAATATGATAAAGGTGACTTGGATGAGTCTTTTAGTAGGTAGGGCATCTCACTCTTTGTCGCTCTATATTGGCTTTGAATGGTGTGAGGGGAAGGCTATTTAGATACTTGGCACACACATTCTGACCATTCGGTGGTTCTCATTACATAAGGAATGGTTAAGTCTAAAACACAACGAAATAGAGCCTAACAATTACTTTTAGGGCTCGTGGTCCATGCACATAGCCCTAAATCATCACAACTAACCTATAAATGGAATATTTGTCTTGCAAATGAGATATGAGAATTATTTTGGTGATTGATGAACCATGTATGTGCCTCCACTTCATATTTATAGTTTTGTAATGCAAAATTGGGCACTAAGGCTTAAATAATTACTTCTAGGGCTCATAATGCATGCATAACTCCTAGAACTAGCACAAAGACCCTATAAAGGGAATTGATAGTCTACAAGTTCAAGATAAGAACAAGGATGTTTAACTAATATTGATGGGCCACATAGGTTAGTTACATATAGATCCTAAGTATGAAAATTTGGGATTTATATCCTAAGAGGTAATGGGATTTATGTCCCAAGATATTGTTTACATAGATAAATTAATGTTACATAAGCCCTAATATTTTCTTCTATGATTCTCAGGCCATAAATAGGGCCCCAAAACTCCACAGAGTTCATGAAGACATAACCTTTCACCTACAATTAGGAGATGGTTATGAGATGGACATTTTTGCAGCAATGATGGATCTTGTGGTCTAGGCCATGGTTTATTTCCAAAACCTAAAGAAAGAGGCACTAGGATTTTCCTTATGGGTTCATGGCTCATGTACATGGATCAAGACTACCATAAATGCATTGTAGAGGGATTATATCCCTATAAGTGTTATATATGCACAATTTTGACATTTAGTGTATAATGGATGGTATCATGGATTCATGGTATTTTTCAATGTAAAAAACCAAGGACTTAGACTTTACTTATATATATCTCATAGGGCATAAGGTCCTAAACAACCACAATTCCTTATGGAGGAGAATATTTGAAAATGAGTGTAGTGCTCTGGTTTTTACAGCAGAGCACTGAGTAAAATTTCAGAGTTAATTTTCTACGTATTAAACTTTATCAGGTGTATGGGAGTAAATTTCTAACAATTACTATGCGTCTAAATGATATTTAGTGTTCTGTTGTGTTTTTATCAACCTTACATTCGTAATTTAAAATAAACAAACATATCAATATTTCCTTTTCAACAATCATGTTCCAGCATAAGAATATGTTTCACAACTCAGTAAATCAGTAAATAGCAAGTTATGCATGTTTACAGTAAGTTTTAGCATAATAGTCAAATAACGGAAATTACCTGATGCTGATGCTAACCGTAAGTTGTAGCAGGTTGTATAACCTCTTAGGCAGCCAAAATGAAGTGTCCACCCTACCGACCAGCTATTATCTTGCTGGCCCTTGGAAATCAAAGGATTTCCAAGCCCCCGAGCCCACAATCTGATAATTCCGAGAGCAGTGTTTCCTTCGGTTCTCAAAACCTTTCCCCGTTCTTAAACTTTTCTGTCCTCCAACCTTTCTCTTCCCTTCCAGTTCTCTCCTTTTTTCCCCCCTTTCCCTTCAACCTTCTCCTCCTCTATATACATGTCCATCCTCGAGAAGGTCTTGGGCTTACTCCACCGCCCCAAACTCCCCCTCTCGAGCCCCTCAAACATTTACTCCTTTCCCTAGTTCATTCATCCACGTCTCTTTATAAAAATGTATAATTAATTACTCTCATGGAAAATTTATTTGGTTTTGGATTGACAGTCGTAAGTATTTATTACGGTGGGAATTATCACCCAAAGGTTATCCATTCGGGACAAGCTTCATTAATTACAAGTCTATTCCCCAAACCTTGTATTTATTGTTATTAATGTAATTAATAAAATATTATATAAATAGTTGACCTCTTTCAACTTGGACATGGCGTGTCTTAAGGGTCTACCTTATCCGTCGAGATCACTTATCTTGAGATTTAAATTCTACGATTCATATTGAATAATTAAATAGTAATAACCCATTTTCCATCACATCACGTTTATTCCAAAAATTGTTATCCTATTATGTCTAATTTTAGAAATGTAAAATAATCACATTCTAATCATTCATTAATCAATATTTACATTTTATCTATTTTGCAATTGTTATGACATGGGTAGTAATATTTAAAATAAATTTTAAGTAATAATATTAATTAAATCCCCATAAGGAAATAATAATGGTGAATTTAATAAAGATGTTTTTTACATCATTTGTTTATCACATGAGTACCCTAACATCTACATAGTATCGTCGTTCTTCTAAACAAAGCACCCTTAAGTGCTTAAATACTCTTACTAATTAATTAGACAGTGCCATTACCTTATTTACAACAATTCTCAGACGACAATGTTAACTGGTGACACTTGTCTCCATTGTATATCACGATGTTTACCAACGAGTAATACATAGCTTAATTGACTTGTTTTACACATCTTAAATAAATTTATATTCATTATCTGAATTCGGTCAATGCATGATTAACCTAATTACTTATGACAACTTATACATTTATTCAATATGTTAAGTGTTTGTATATCGATACTAGTGTACATGTGCAAGGTGTGCATGCGTGGCCAGCGTATGCACACATCATAAATGTACTATAGACAAACCCCATCCGGCCTATGCATACCTGCTAACTAATAGTAGTATTTACCCCCATGTAGAAGAACAAACATAATATATATAGTACAATTACTTCAACATTCTCAGTTATTTAACAGTTAATTCTTTACGATTTCACATCATTCTCTTTATCTTTACATTAGTTTAATCACTCATGTACAAGGAAGGGTGCCTACTACCACTAACTCAGAATCAAGGAATACTAAACCCCCAACAGTACTAACTAACACATCCTCCCATCATAACCTACGTCCAGCATCCTCCCTATCCTTCCTCTGCTAGTACAAAAGTGGATGTCGGACTCACCGATCTGACCACATAGAACTTGAGAGCGATAGCGTCGGCTGAACAGCGGGCCTATCCTCCCCTAGCAGGCATTTGACCATCGTCATCACAACAACATGGGGAGCGTGTCTCAGCACGGCCCTCCCACGACCTCGGGTCTCATGGAAACATAGGGTGGGAAACACATCCATCCCTCTCAACATACTGGGCCTACGCCCTTATCAACTCATACTTTGCTGCTATCGGGATTATCAGTTTGTGTTATCGTATCATCATTTTGGCTGCTAAGGTTTACTGTATGAACATGTTTTTCCTTTCCAATATATATCAGATCAAGTAACTGGCTATCCCATAGCCCTTGTGTCCTATAGGTTAGTATTTTGCAAAATACAAATTTATAGAAAGCATTTCCCATTGATCGCCAATTGATCCATGTTATCAAAATCATTTTATTTCATGTAACCTTTTTAGCTCATCATAGATGCATATGACATATAACACTTCAATAATTCATATAAGAAGATGGTATCCATGTACCGAATCATATATTTCACATTTCATTAATGAAAACAGATAAACATATACTGTAATCATAAAATAAAGAAATCATATGATAATCATGACATCATAACCGCATAACATAGTAACATCATAATCATGGTGAAATCATAAAACAGAGTAACATCATATAATGAGGTCCAATATAGTTTACTCAATCGAGTTGAGTTCAACAGAATATATAAGAAATAAAGTATGGTGTGTCTAACTAATAAATATGCCTAATCAAAATATGGGCGTTACATACACCCACCCTTCGGGAAACTTCGTCCCGAAGTTATGGTCAAAATAGTGAGGGAAAATCTCGACGCATGGTCTCTGCATCCTCCCAGGTAGCAGACCCTGGGCTATACTTGTCCCATTGGACCTTAACTTGGTCCACATGGCGACTACGGAGCTGTCGAACCCTACGATCAAGTATACGTAATGGTTCAACCCTGAAGGTTCCCTCGTCCGAGACCTGCAATTCCTTCCAATGAATTTTGTGAGTCTCATCAGCTATGTAATGTCGTAATACAGAAACATGAAATACATTATGAGTTTTATGCAAGTGGGGTGGCAGCGCGAGACGATAAGCAACTGGTCCGATTTTCTCAAGAATCTCAAATGGACCTATAAAGCGAGGTGACAACTTGGTACCCTTCCCAAACCGAATGGTACTTTTATTTGGTCTGATGCGAATAAATACACGATCCCCTACTCCATAAGTTCTATCTGATCTGCGTGCATCAGCGTAACTCTTTTGCCTATCCTGTGCTTCCTTCAGCCGCTGCCTAATCTGTATCACTTGCTCCTCCATTTCCTAAATCAATTCAGGCCCAATTAAAACTCGATCCTCTAACCTGTCCCAACTGAGTGGTGTCCCGCACGGCCTCCCATACAATGCCTGATATGGCGGCATACCGATGGAGCTGTGATGACTATTGTTGTATGCAAACTCCACTAAAGGAATATATTTCTCCCACTATGTCTGTTGATCCATAACATACATCCTAAGCATGTCCTCCATCACTTGATTCACCCTCTCTGTCTGTCCATCTGTCTCGGGGTGATAAGCTGAGCTTAAGTTCAATTGTGTCCCCAATGCTGACTGCATGCTTGTCCAAAATCTGGAGGTGAACTTAGGGTCTCTGTCAGAGATTATCTTCTTAGGAACTCCATGAAGACGTACAATCTCATTTATGAATACCCTTGCCACGTCTGTCACATCATAGGTGTCTCTGACTGGAATGAAGTGAGCACTTTTGGTCAGTTTGTCAACTACCACCAAAATAGCATTATGTCTCAGAGATGTGAGTGGTAGTCCTACAACGAAGTCCATGGAAATGACTTCCCATTTAGTCATAGGAATATCATGCGGTTGTAGGAGACCGGCTGGGTGATGATGATATGCCTTAACTTGTTGACACTCAAGGCACTTTGACACAAAATCCACTACATCCATCTTCATACCTGGCCAAAAGAAGAGTTGCTTCATGTCAGTATACATCTTCTTCACCCCTGGGTGCGCACAGTAATGCGATCTATGGGCCTCTCTAAGGATTGTTTCCCTGATATCACCTTCCTTAGGAACATACATCCTTCCCTGATACCGCAACAATCCATCTTCCTCGAGATGGTACCCATCATACTTCAATTCCTGTTCCTTTCCATTCTGAATAGCTGAGGTTACTTTTAGATACCAACTATCACCTAATAGTTGTCCTAGTACCCTTTCCCTCAAGTCAACCTTCAAGGGAATTAAGGAGAAAAGTCTCGGCCTTCGGCTTAGAGCGTCTGCCACCACATTCTCCTTTCCTTTGATGTAAGAGATACCAAAGTCATACTCACTCATGAACTCACTCCATCGCCTTTGCCTAGCATTCAAATCCCTTTGGGTAAAGATGTATTGCAAGCTCTGATGGTCTGTTTTAAGGGTGAAGCTTCTACCAACTAGGTAGTGCCTCCATAATTTTAGTGCCAACATTACTGCTGCCAATTCTAGATCATGCGTGGCATACTGCTCCTCATGAGGTTTCAACTTTCGAGATGCATAAGCTATTACCCCACCTTCCTGCATCAACACCGCTCCAAGTCCTTGCTTCGAGGCATCGGTGCATACCATGAAATCTTTATCCATGTCAGGTACCCATAAGATCGGTGCACTAGTCAACAATCTTTTTAACTCTGTAAAAGCGGCATCGCATTCATCGGTCCATTCATACCGGATTCCCTTGCGTTGCAAGGTGGTAATAGGTTTTGCAATTTTAGAAAATCCTTCCACAAACCTCCGATAATAGCCTGCTAACCCCATGAAGCTGCGCACCTCATGAGCATTCCTTGGAATTGGCCAATCTTCAATGGCCTTTACCTTTTCCGGGTCTACAGAGATCCCTTCACCTGAGATGATGTGCCCCAAGTAGTGAATCTCTTTTTGGAAGAAGGAACACTTTGATAATTTACCATAAAGTTTATGTTCCCTCAGGCATGTCAAGACTAACCGCAAGTGTTCCTCATGCTCCTTCTCATTTTTAGAATATATAAGAATATCATCTAAGAAGACCTGAACAAATTGGTCCAAGTACTTTCGGAAGACACCATTCATGAGGCTCATGAATACAGCTGGAGCATTGGTCAAACCAAATGGTACCACTACAAACTCGTAATGCCCCAAATCGAGTTCGAAAGGCAGTCTTAGGAATGTCGCCTTCCTTGATCCTCAACTGGTGATACCCTGATTGTAAATCAATCTTTGAGAAGACTGACGCACCTTTCATTTGATCAAAGAGGTCATCAATTCTTGGTATGGGATACCTGTTCTTCACGGTGGCCTTGTTCAAATCTCTGTAATCTATGCACAGTCGCAGAGATCCATCCTTCTTCTTAACGAAGATCACTGGTGCTCCCCACGGTGAGATACTAGGTCTAATCAGTCCCAAATCTAGCAATTCTTTTAACTGGATCTGTAACTCACGGAGCTCTGGAGTTGTCATTCTATAAGGATTTTTTGAGATAGGTTCTGCACCAGGTTTTAGTTCGATTGTGAAATCGAGCTCTCTTTCTGGAGGTAGTCCTAGCAATTCCTTCGGAAAGACATCCTTGAACTCGGAAAGTACTGGGTAAGAATTCAAGGAAGGTCCTTTACTATCGCTCACGGCCTCCACTACGAACAACTAGCATCCTTGTCTTAGGCACCGCTTAGCTTTCACCATAGAGATGAAACGAAGGGATACCTTCCTCTTCAAGCCTTGGATTTGAATTGTCCTTCCCTCGTCATCGAGGCACAACACCTTCTTCGCATAGCAGTCTAAGAAAGCTCTATGGCCTTCTAACCAATCCATGCCAATAATGAGGTCATAAGTCCCCAAATTGGTGACATAAGCATCCAACTTAGTGGTGCAAACTCCTAAGTCAACCTCACAACTTCTCACTTTAAGACCTACTGGTTGCTTAGCTCCTGAAGCCATTTCAACCAGTTTGAAATCATCGTGCTCGTAGGCTGCCAACCCACATTTATCTAATGCAAATGGTGAAATAAAACTATCAGTTGCTCCTGGATCAAACAAAATTTTAAGTTTGACATTGTTTACTTTACCAGTGGATTCTACTACAGTAGACTGATGTTCTGCTTGGTGGTTATGAACCGCTGCATGAATACGATGACTGTTACCCGAACTATCCATGGGTGCCTTTCCTTCCCTGTGCCTGCTGCTTGACCGACCCTTGGGACAGTCTCGTTGGAAATGAGGACCTCCGCATCCCCAACAAGAGAGATTGGGAGGGGCTTGCATGCTGCTCGGAGGAATCCTCTGAGATGAGTTCCTTCCCCTGGGTCCTCTAAAACCCCTTGCTCCTCTATAGGAACTTCCCTGTGTACGTCCCTGGCTTTGGTGGGTTGCGGACGATGCTTGCGAGATTGAGTTAACTGAAGTATTACCCCTCGGTGTGAACCTGTTACCGTAAGGAGGAGGTCTAGAATGTCCTCCCCTGAAGTAAGGACGTGACGCCTTCCCAGAAACATACTGATTGGTTCCTGTCAACTTACTACCCCCTTTTCCATCTGACATATCAGCTGCATAACGAGCATACTCAACTGCCATGGCAACTGAAGTTGGCTTCCACATCCGCACCGCAGCTCTAATCTTGTAGTTAAGTCCATACACAAAACGCTCTACCTGACAATCATCTGCATCAAGGTAAGGGACATATTTTACCAGTTCCATAAATCGAGATTCATACTCCTCCACCGTCTTGTCTCCCTGTACTAAGGCATGGAGTGCACCTGCCTGTTCTTCCTTGTAATAATTTGGCAAATACTTCTTGTGGAACCTCTCCTCGAACAGTTCCCAAGAAGTTGTAAGAGGAGTAAGGTGCAACTGCTTCTCGAGATCTGACCACCAATTCAAAGCATCACCTTTAAGCTGGAAGACGGCCATCCTAGCCTTGGAACTAGATGTGTACTCATTCAATGCGAAGCATCTCTTCATGCCTTCCAACCATGCTTCGGCATGCTTACCGGGTCGTCCTCCTGAAAACTCTGGAACCTTTATCTTTTGCAACTCCCTCGATATGTCCTGAAGCGATTCCAGTCTTGGGCCATGTGCCCTTTCAGAGTTCTCTCGACTCACTTGAGTGGTTTCCACCTCGACGGCCCTTTCCGACTGCCTGTTCATCGTGGTCATAATAGCCTCCAAAGACCTCATTATGATCTGCATTTCAGGCGTTGAGGTTGATCGTGGCGGTGATGATGGTGGCGGAGGTGGTGGTGACGGTGGTCGACCTTGACCTCGACCTCGACCTCTGCGTGTTGTTACCATGATAGTTCCTGAGTTATTGAAATAAAATCATATCCTTAGTTGTTCAATCAAATCTACGCGGAACTAAAATGTAGGTATTCATACACTTATACTTATGCGTAAGAAATAACTTGCATCATGAGATAACAAATTGTCAAGATTAGCGCAGTAAAATCTATAGTCGTTTTTATTTAAACAATCTTGTCATGGTGTTCAGCTCGTCATGCTGGTCTTAACGGTGTCTTGTTTTTGAGATTTCGGGTCTCTTTCATCCCTTTGACTAGGAGTTGAAATCTCGGCAAAATTTTTAATATCCCTATTTTAGTTAACTTTAAATGTTACCCTTTAATCTAAACAACCTAATTAACATTAATTGTTAAACCTCAACCAATCATAGTTAAGTTTAATACTAAAAATTAAAATTCCTATAAAACATATTTTTTTTACAACATATGTTATAACAGAAAAGAAAAAATAATTTTTATAATACATATTTTCTAACAAAATATGAATAAATAAATTTTTTTTATAAAACATATATTCTATGAGAGTATATAACAATAAATTTAAACTTTAATACAACATATATTATAACAGAAAAAAGCAAAATTAAATTTTTTTTTTTTTTATAATACATATATTCTAATCAAAATATGAATAAATTTAAATTTTATAAAACATATATTCTACGAGAATATATAAAATAAATTTAAATTTTAATATAACATATATTATGACAGAAAAGTAAAATTAATTTTTATAATACATATATTCTAATCAAAATATGAATAAATTTAAATTTTATAAAACATATATTTTATGAGAATATATAAAATAAATTTAAACTTTAATATAACATATATTATGATAGAAAAGTGAAATTAATTTTTATATTACATATATTCTAACAAAATGTGAATAAATTTAATTTTTATAAAACATATATTCTATGAGAATATATAACAATAATTTTAAACTTTAATACAACATATATTATAACCTTCTATATATATATTTTACAAACATATCTATATTCTTTTACAAACTATATACAAAATAGAACGTAGATTTACAACAGTATACAATTAGAACCCCTTTAATGCTTCGGTTTAACCCTAGCCCTACACCTTCCTATGTCTAAAGCGTTGAACGCCACGCGGCCTCTCACCGCCATGCACAAAGCGAGCACGCATGAAGGACACGCGGTCTCTCCAAGCAACCCACCGCCCTCGGAAAGTGGGGGAAACGCTAAATAGGGTCAATCCCCAAGACGCGGCCATTTTCACCCTCTCTCCTGCAGTTTTAGCTCTGCAACTCCCATCTTCGAACTCGTTTGCAAGCTTGATGTCTGGACCAGCAGTCAAAATGTGGAAGAGATGGCTGAGACGTGAATAGGTGATGTCCGGCAGTCTGGTGCGATCTCCAGAAGCTAGACGTACTACTAATCAGAAACAACTTTACCTACAGTGGATTCGCCCTCCTTAAGACCTGGACACGCCCCTCTTGTGCTTATCGCCAGAACGAATGCACCACTGCATACTGGTGCATACGAGAGGAGCTAGTATCGGACCGGTGGAACGAAATGCAGGTTTGGAGGGTGATGGTTTTAGGGTGTCTCTTCGTTGTTTTTTCTTTTTTGTGCATGCATGGCCCATCTTCGACTTGGCTGGCTGCTGGTAACGCTCTCAGTGCTGAGCGCATGGGTTAGGGTCAATATTTATTTAATTAAAGAATATTGGGCTCAGCCCTTCTGGCTAGCAGGTTGAATGTGTCGGGAGGGCCACGCGAACACCACAGAGCGAGCCCAAGATGCATTAATTTCGTAGAAAGGAGAGTTGGACCGCCATTGGCCAGCCTCTCTCGTAGGGCTGACAGCGCAGGAGAGGTAATTGATTTCAGCGCTTTGCTCCACGGAGCTTGAAAAGGTTCGAACTTGAGACCGGGTGAATTGGTGGTGGAGAGGTTTCGATCCCCGGGCGATCCTACAGAAGGAAGCCGGGAGGGATGGACACACATTTTTTTTTTCTTCAGAAAATCCCTGCGCGGAATGGAGGCACCAACGGACACGGTCTGCGAGGAGGCCAAGTGTCTTAATTTGGAAGAGTGCTGGTCGGGCAGAGAAACGGGGACTGCCGCTGCCACTATTATAATACTTGGAGATACCTGCACACGAGGTTGCAGATTTTTGTGCAGTGAAAACATCTCGTACCCCGCCTCCACCCGATCCTAATGGCCTACTAACATGGCAGAGGCAATTGTCTCTTGGGGTTTGAGTACGTTGTCTTGACAAGAGACGGCTTGCCTGACCAAGGAAGTGGTCATTTTGCCGAGACTGTACCGAGATTTGAAGCATTTGAAACCTAAAATGCTCGTGGAGGCTCTTGTGCCAGATTTCCAAGGGAATTCGTAATGTGTGTAGAAAGTTGCAACTTCAGGGCTGGACGTTTTGCCCACAAAATTGAGACTGTAGAAGAGCTTCCACGCGTAGTGCGAGACCATCCGGCCAATTTCAATCAATCAATTGAAGTGTTGAAAATGGTGAAAATTTTATGCTCCTCAATTGAAGTGTTGAGACGCAGTTGTTGATGAAATAACGTTTGGCCAATACATGCGCCCTACAAAGAGGCACATGGCCGTAACACCAGAGGCTTTTGAAAAGTACCAAAAGCTGGGTATGGAAATGGTAAGCCTCCAATTTATTCTTGGTTTTTGTTGAAAGTTTATGCTTGTAATTTGAGAATTTGCTTAATATTGCACATTGCTTATTATAGACGTGAGCAGGCCTTCAATGCTTTAAGATTATTTCAGGCTGTCATCAATTGGAATACAGTGTTTTGATTTGGATGTGGGTACGCACTAACATAGTTAGAACATTTGGGGCTTTATAAATGTCTGCTAGATTTGTTTACCATGAAAACCTTCATACTTGAATTTACTAGGTCACTAATAAAATTTATTTATTTATTTATTTTTATATATATATATATATATATATATTTTTTTATTTTTTTTTTGAGCTGATCAAACCATTGATGAGAGTTGTATATCCTGGACTTTATTTAAAATTCCATAAATTTTATTAACCGTCAGGAATAGATGATAGTTTTGGATTTTATCCTTCGGGTATATATAACAAGTCCTAGTGCACATTTAATAGAATAGGTAACACAGAGATTCTATTCTATTAGACATGGAACAACATGTGAATAATTTTAGTTTATCACTTAGAAATAAATGAACTGGAAATGGTAGGGGAATTCTGTATTTGAGAAGATATATAAATTTAAGTCGAATATACATGCACATTCAAATTGACTGAGTTCGCATAAGTAGAGTCTATAGCTTGGATATCAATAGGGATATTGTAAGAAGATCATAATTTAAATAATAAACTAAAATCTATAACCCTGAAAATTTGCATATGTTTGGTAGATTAGCGTAGAAATTCCATTGTTTGGAGATCCTCATTTTTTTTTATATTTTTTTTTCGTTTTCATAATATATATATATATATATATGTTTTATTTACTTTGGCCAAATCATACTAGTCTTTTGCGTCTGCAGCAATAGTTATAAAAGAATGAAAATATAATTATATGTATATATATTCTTTCATTTTGTAATATTATTCTCATTGTCCTTTTGCAGGTGCACCTTGGAAGCTTACTATGGCTGGAGGTCAAGTAGGTAAATTATCAAGTAGATTTTCTAGGTGAAGCGTGAATAGGCCTGTAGGTTCAAGAGTTTGAACGAAGGCTCTGATACCATCTGTAGTGCTCTGGTTTTTACAGCAGAGCACTGAGTAAAATTTCAGAGTTAATTTTCTACGTATTAAACTTTATCAGGTGTATGGGAGTAAATTTCTAACAATTACTATGCGTCTAAATGATATTTAGTGCTCTGTTGTGTTTTTATCAACCTTACATTCGTAATTTAAAATAAACAAACATATCAATATTTCCTTTTCAACAATCATGTTCCAGCATAAGAATATGTTTCACAACTCAGTAAATCAGTAAATAGCAAGTTATGCATGTTTACAGTAAGTTTTAACATAATAGTCAAATAACAGAAATTACCTGATGTTGATGCTAACCGTAAGTTGTAGCAGGTTGTATAACCTCTTAGGCAGCCAAAATGAAGTGTCCACCCTACCGACCAGCTATTATCTTGCTGGCCCTTGGAAATCAAAGGATTTCCAAGCCCCCGAGCCCACAATCTGATAATTCCGAGAGCAGTGTTTCCTTCGGTTCTCAAAACCTTTCCCCGTTCTTAAACTTTTCTGTCCTCCAACCTTTCTCTTCCCTTCCAGTTCTCTCCTTTTTTCCCCCCTTTCCCTTCAACCTTCTCCTTCTCTATATACATGTCCATCCTCGAGAAGGTCTTGGGCTTACTCCACCGCCCCAAACTCCCCCTCTCGAGCCCCTCAAACATTTACTCCTTTCCCTAGTTCATTCATCCACGTCTCTTTATAAAAATGTATAATTAATTACTCTCATGGAAAATTTATTTGGTTTTGGATTGACGGTCGTAAGTATTTATTACGGTGGGAATTATCACCCAAAGGTTATCCATTCGGGACAAGCTTCATTAATTACAAGTCTATTCCCCAAACCTTGTATTTATTGTTATTAATGTAATTAATAAAATATTATATAAATAGTTGACCTCTTTCAACTTGGACATGGCGTGTCTTAAGGGTCTACCTTATCCGTCGAGATCACTTATCTTGAGATTTAAATTCTACGATTCATATTGAATAATTAAATAGTAATAACCCATTTTCCATCACATCACGTTTATTCCAAAAATTGTTATCCTATTATGTCTAATTTTAGAAATGTAAAATAATCACATTCTAATCATTCATTAATCAATATTTACATTTTATCTATTTTGCAATTGTTATGACATGGGTAGTAATATTTAAAATAAATTTTAAGTAATAATATTAATTAAATCCCCATAAGGAAATAATAATGGTGAATTTAATAAAGATGTCTTTTACATCATTTGTTTATCACATGAGTACCCTAACATCTACATAGTATCGTCGTTCTTCTAAACAAAGCACCCTTAAGTGCTTAAATACTCTTACTAATTAATTAGACAATGCCATTACCTTATTTACAACAATTCTCAGACGACAATGTTAACTGGTGACACTTGTCTCCATTGTATATCACGATGTTTACCAACGAGTAATACATAGCTTGATTGACTTGTTTAACACATCTTAAATAACTTTATATTCATTATCTGAATTCGGTCAATGCATGATTAACTTAATTACTTATGACAACTTATACATTTATTCAATATGTTAAGTGTTTGTATATCGATACTAGTGTACATGTGCAAGGTGTGCATGCGTGGCCAGCGTATGCACACATCATAAATGTACTATAGACAAACCCCATCCGGCCTATGCATACCTGCTAACTAATAGTAGTATTTACCCCCATGTAGAAGAACAAACATAATATATATAGTACAATTACTTCAACATTCTCAGTTATTTAACAGTTAATTCTTTACGATTTCACATCATTCTCTTTATCTTTACATTAGTTTAATCACTCATGTACAAGGAAGGGTGCCTACTACCACTAACTCGGAATCAAGGAATACTAAACCCCCAACAGTACTAACTAACACATCCTCCCATCATAACCTACGTCCAGCATCCTCCCTATCCTTCCTCTGCTAGTACAAAAGTGGATGTCGGACTCACCGATCTGACCACATAGAACTTGAGAGCGATAGCGTCGGCTGAACAGCGGACCTATCCTCCCCTAGCAGGCATCCGACCATCGTCATCACAACAACATGGGGAGCGTGTCTCAGCACGGCCCTCCCACGACCTCGGGTCTCATGGAAACATAGGGTGGGAAACACATCCATCCCTCTCAACATACTGGGCCTACGCCCTTATCAACTCATACTTTGCTGCTATCGGGATTATCAGTTTGTGTTATCGTATCATCATTTTGGCTGCTAAGGTTTACTGTATGAACATGTTTTTCCTTTCCAATATATATCAGATCAAGTAACTGGCTATCCCATAGCCCTTGTGTCCTGTAGGTTAGTATTTTGCAAAATACAAATTTATAGAAAGCATTTCCCATTGATCGCCAATTGATCCATGTTATCAAAATCATTTTATTTCATGTAACCTTTTTAGCTCATCATAGATGCATATGACATATAACACTTCAATAATTCATATAAGAAGATGGTATCCATGTACCGAATCATATATTTCACATTTCATTAATGAAAACAGATAAACATATACTGTAATCGTAAAATAAAGAAATCATATCATAATCATGACATCATAACCGCATAACATAGTAACATCATAATCATGGTGAAATCATAAAACAGAGAAACATCATATAATGAGGTCCAATATAGTTTACTCAGTCGAGCTGAGTTCAACAGAATATATAAGAAATAAAGTATGGTGTGTCTAACTAATAAATATGCCTAATCAAAATATGGGCGTTACATACACCCACCCTTCGGGAAACTTCGTCCCGAAGTTATGGTCAAAATAGTGAGGGAAAATCTCGACGCATGGTCTTTGCATCCTCCCAGGTAGCAGACCCTGGGCTATACTTGTCCCATTGGACCTTAACTTGGTCCACATGGCGACTACGGAGCTGTCGAACCCTACGATCAAGTATACGTAATGGTTCGACCCTGAAGGTTCCCTCGTCCGAGACCTGCAATTCCTTCCAATGAATTTTGTGAGTCTATATTTCACATTCTTATTTAAAATACAGATTTATTGTAATTAGTATCTCAAAATATTCTTTCAAATCAATAAATATTACTACCTTACCTTTAATGTGTAAATAGACCATCATTAATATGAAATCACTCATTATATATTATGGTATGAATTTATGTTTCTCCTTTAACATTATGTATAATGATAAAAAAAATATAAATTTTTTGATCAAACTCTATAAAGAGTTATTTTCCCAAACATTATATATAATTGTGAGAAAATATAAAAAAAAATTATCAAACTCTATAAAGAGTTATTTTTCCAAATAGTAATCATATTATAACATTGATAAAATATTTTCTTATGAATTATTTAATTTCATATACATTATTAATGAGTAAATTTTTATTTTATATGAAGAAACGATTATTAAAATTGGATTTCTCACTTTAGCTGTATGAAGTTGTAGCTTCCATTGACTGAATTATTTTTAGTTTTATATGGCTTTATATATTTTGATAATAATATCATTATTTGAGATTTGAATATCAACCTATCATTTAAAGCAAATATATCACAATACGGTGTGCAAAATAGCATTGAAAAGACACCATTACAAACTAAATTATAAAGTTTTTATTTGTATTCCAATGCTACCAATTAAAGCGCTCACAAGTACACAAGTTAAGTACTGATATTTTAGAAAAGTTCATAGACATTTAAGAACCATCAACTATGGGCATAACCATAAGGAGCTCCATAATTATAATAGTTGATATTATGATCATTCTAAGATGTAAATTATAATAAACTAGAAACCAACCAGGCAACTACTATAAACAATATACAGAACTTTGTGAGGACTATAGACATTACACTGTAATTATTCTTTGCTAGGCTAACCAAGTGCTCCTTTTGTAATTGTATGGAGTTGGATTTTGGAATACAGGCAAACTTACGTAAGAGGCTAGAGTTTGTAAATTGACAGGAGAAACATATGGGAAGCTGCCGGGCAAACTTACGTAAGAGAGGCTAGAGTTTGTAAATTGACAGGAGAAACATATGGGAAGCTTCCATTGATGTAGGCGAGGGCTGTCAGTTGGTGCACAGTGGATGTGGGGTTGAATCCATCGAAGAAAAAGTATTGTGATGCATTTGCGCAAATGTTGGAACTTCGAATGCACAGTACACCCAGCATTGAGTCTCCTTGTAAGTCACAGCAAGCCTCATGCTCATTTGTAATTCCTGCATTCACACTGACAAAACAGTTTTATTATCATCCCCAACAATTCAGTATCCAGCAGCGGCCATTATGTTTGGAAGGGCAGATATGTATGTCATTCTGTCAGTCATTCCATTTATCCTACGCGGATATATGTATCTAACCGTAGGCGGTGAGATTCCGATATATTCGACGGGCGGCATCGTAGGCATTGTTGCCTTTGAAAATTGGTCTCTCAGCGTTTGAATCGATGAGAATAACTGCTGATTGTAGGCCTGGGCATCCCTGTTCAAAAATAACATGTCACAGCATGTCAAAGTTCAAAATTAACATGTAATTTGCACGTCAAAAAAATTTATAAGTTATAATTTTGACATTTTATGAAAAAGTGCAATAATTATATTAAAATTACATAAGTATTAACATGTTAATTGCACGTCAAAAAAAAATTATAATTTTTAATTTTGACATTTTATGAAAAAGTGCAATAATTATATTAAAATTACATAAGTATTAAGTTTCAAACTGCTCGTCAAATACTTTTAATTTACTGTTCAATTCCGAATGTGCAGCTACCATTAATTGTGTCATTAAATATCTCTCTAGGAAGAAGGAGAATTAGTTTGGGAAGAGTGGATTATCTACTCTTTAATGGATGTGCTTCTTTCCTTGCATACTAAGCTAATCTGATCCGGTTGGAAACAATTTTTATGTTTCCTTGTTTTGAAGGTTTTTCATGTATAGCAGATATGTAGGTTGCGCTTCCTTTGACTCCGATCCTTTGATTTTTGGATCATTTGTTTATCTGAAGGGTTAGGATTTTTGTCAACATCAGTCTTTTTCGATGAAATCGTTATTTATGGCCATGACCAGAGTGTCTATGTAATCTGGAAAAGTACATTTTGATTTTACATAATAGCAAAAGTACAATTTGTTTCTCCGTGAAAAAAAATCCAATATGGATGATGGCCATTGGCCATCTCTATTTGCAAGTCTACCCCTTCAAAAAATAGAAATAAAAACTATTAAATACATTCTTACGAACTTATCTCCCACTATTCTCATATCTAATTTCAACAAGTTTTGAGATTTATTTGTTTATTGATTTCTTTAATAACAAAAGGACAAACTTGATAGGTTAGCGACCAAGCGAGCTTAATTTATTTTACTCAGCTTCACATCTAAATTTACAACTCCATCACTAAACATATCATAGTGATACATGATACAACTAGGTTTCCTTTTGTTCACATCACATTGCTTAATTCATGATCTTCATGATAATTTTGAGCATGGAAAAATTTTAGTTGTAGTATCGACTCCAGTTGGTTCAACAGTTGTAGCTACATCCACTACAATTCTTTGTATAAATGGCATGCCCATGAAGAAGATCAAGCGGACTTTGGGTTTGAAAATTATTCATTTGGATGCTTGTTATTTTGTTAGTCTGAATAAAAATCTTCTTCAGTTGTATTTCTATCTACCTGAGTTACTTTCTATTGATCATACCATAGAATGAGTTATTTTCTCTCTATTAATTCCTGAACATATAATATATTGATGAAGGGTGTCGTATTACTTCAAGGCAATTTCTCGAAGTAGCATGTCCTGTCAAGACTCAATGCTCTACTCACCCATTAAGATTAGTCTCTATCCCATCCACCATTACAAGAAAATAATGGTTGTGTCGCGTCGTAATTTCCTTTATCAACCACAAAATTACTCACCGGGATAGATTTTCACAACTTACTATACATGCATTCATTTAACAAACTGGTTATTCTTCAATTACTCGTTGCATTTTTGTAGTAGATGTTTCTTATAGGGAATATCCCATGCTTCTCACTAATGCTAATAAGAAGTCTTTTCCCACTTCTATAAATACATTTCAGCAACACTAAATCATCCTGCCAAAAAACAATAAATCCAAATGTCACAAATTAAAAAATTGAACATGGGTAAATGTTATATAAGAATGAATATATTTGCCTTAGAAGGAATGTGCAGGAAGATTCGAGAGTGCGGAGAGGGAGCTTAGAGGGAGCCATGTGTAATCAAAACGGAGATTTTGAATAAAATATCAAGTTGCAGAGTTTGGGACAAGGTACGGTCATCCAAATATCTGAGTGGTTATACAATATTATAAAGGTTCAAGTCTAGATAATAGAAACCCGAATCTAGACTTCCATTTAATTTGAAGTAAAAACACTGGATAAATGGATGCATGGGTTCCGAGACAAGGTTTAAGCATACTTGGGGTTTTCACCATCAGTTCCACCCAAAATAGGGTTACAAAGAATGAGTTTTTGAATTGGTATTGGTTAATTAAAAAGAAAAGAAAGGAAAACATGATTGGCTTCAACTGTGCTAGATTCCTAAGACATGGGCATAAACTATTTACAAGCAAAGATTCATAAGTTGGACACCAATGATTTCTAAGCAAGGATTCAAGGTAGATGTGTATCTTCCCTCCAATTTTTTTTTTTTTTAAGTGTGTTTGTTATTGAAACAATGTTTTTTTTGTAGATGTGATAATTATGGATTTATTGATTTATTTAGTGACATAAATTTGATTGAAAATATAATATTCTATTTAGCAATTTTTTTATGAAATGTGTAATTAATTTATTATTGTCAAATTAAATGTGGTTTTTTGTTAAGATTTTCATCCTAGAAGTTGCAACACGAAGATATACCCTTCAAACTGAAATTAAGAGCCACCCTTCAAATTTAAACCTTGCATGGGACCATGGGTTCAATAAGATGATGAAGTCCCATGCCATTCATATTCATACACGGATAGACGATGGGAGCATGGTGATGGGAGGGGAGCGACAGATTTATACAGGAAACTCGCCAGAGAAGGACGGAGGGTTATGTCTGTATTCATACGTGAGATAATATGCCAGAGGCCCCTGCAAAAGACTTAATTAGTCTGCTGCGGGGTGCATATGGCTCGCCTCAATCCTACAAGCACAAGACAGACCTAACTTGGCAATATTTGCAAGCTTCTTGTCTATGGATCTAAGGCATTTGCTTGACTTCGGAAAAAAGGAAAATTTAAAGCACCCTTCACATCAAGGGAACTCTCTAACTGGGTTAGGTAACTATGAGGTTGTCTCACAGTTTTCAGTGATGTGCATAAATCACTGAGATTCAGATTGTGCTTCCCAGCGTTTTGAAAAAGTTGCCCGTCACTTAAATATTTTTGTTCTTTTCATCTTATAAAGTTGCTCGTCACTTAGAATAAACCTATAAAGTTGCTCGTCACTTAGAATAAACCTGAATGGCGCGACAAACACTAGCAAGATTCTCTAGAGCATGACCAAATCAATGCAAAACAAAGACAGATTCCGTAGTCGTCCAACAATTCAACAGTGAAAAGGGCACTCAGCATTGTTTTCTCTGAGCAATGAGATGACATTTTTTCACAACAAAGTGATTACTAATTTCCAAGCTTTTGCTGAGCCTGAAAAACTCAAACAAAACAAAAACAAATTTCAGTCCCGCAATTCAATAGTGAAAAGGATCTCAACAGGGATTTCTCAGAGCAAAGAGAGCTCATTTTTCAAAGCAGAGAAGTGATTATTGATTTCTGCCGTGTAAGTGGCAATTTCTTAAATCACGGTTTTTTTGTGTATGATTTTCAAAATGCACAAGAAGTTACCTTGGGAGTATTTGCAATCAAATCCAACCTAAAATGGTAGAAATATTACCTAAGCCCACCATTCAACAATTGACCCTGGGAGTATTTTTCGTGCAATCAAATACAACATAAAAAGGTAGAAATATTACCTAAGCCCACCATTGGTGAAATATGTAATCATGCTTGCCATAACTAGTTAAGAATACAGGTAGTCGCTACTTTTGTGGTTGTAATTTTTTCAAGGAAATTTAAGGGTAGTATTCGGGAGTTAGAGCCTATTTGCCGCATAAATAAGGGCCTGAAATTAGAGCTTGCAAGCAAATTTCCCAGGAAAAACCCCTAGAAAATGTTGAAGCCTATCATGAGACTGCTTACTTCACAATAATAAAACAACTTGAATGATTGGTACTGGGGCGACGAAGAAATCTAAGCTGCAACAACTATGTACAACTATGTCAGCAAGCACGGGTAAGAAAAAAAGTTCTGAAATATAATTTTTATGGCAGATATATATAGAACATTCCCAACAGGAAAACATTAAATTCTATTTTGACAATTAAAAAAAATCACTTATGCATCGAGATTCAAGTTATAAACTATGTTTATAAAATTTCTCATAGGTTGGGACTGGAACCTCTATGTCCTATGTATCCCAGGAACTAGGGAATGGGCTAAAAGAATCAGTTTTTATCCACTGTCCAACAGGTGCAAACCATATAAAAGTAATCTTATAATTTTGTCATACTCAAGGGGTCTCATGTATTCCATGCCCTGCCATCCTCTATATTGTCCTTCACCACATTTTCCATACATGCAAGTGGTAGAAAAAAGGATGGAGCTATTGCAGTTGCAAGCTCCACTAAAGCACCCAACTCCATAAAATATGTCCTGTGAAACACAACTATTTCAGGCCACAATCAAACTTTCTTCCCTTTCTTGCAAATAGTAATTTTCCAATCCTTCCTGCTCCATCCTATTACATGAAACATCTATGAATTTAACCTAAGGTGTAATTGCTACAAGACAAGATGCAGAAATTAAATTGCATGTGATTTAAATGCACACTGGCCTGACTTTCAAGCTTGTCTTATCATATACTACTGTTTATTAGGACGTATCAGTTATCAGCTATCAATGTGCAGTGTTCTTTATCGCCCAAATAATGGCTAGTGAATTAGTATCCCTGCTTGAGACACCCAACGCATGAAGCAAGGATATACACTCAATGGCAACTTCAAAGAAATGTTACAATTGCTTCAGAGTATTTTAGACCTTTTTCCCAAATACCGATAACCTTCGTATCTCTCAGCTGAAACTCAGATATCAAAGCAACATGCTCTCATAATGTTGTATTCATCTAGAAAGCCAACGCCAAGGATATACTCAGCGAGTCTATATCTAATAGATTCTCAAGCTTCATCACAATTCTGCAAAAAGCATTAAAAATTGTCAAGACTCAAAATTTATGTGGTTCATTGAAGCTGCATTGAAGATGCCACCAAATCTTGTGGTGTCTTATTATATCAATTCAAGTATGGTCAAATTGAATATAAGATACATGGGCAATTCATCTACAGAAACATCTTTAGCTTTTAGCAGTAAATAAGTAAACATAATCTTTAGTTTGCTCAAATCTAGGCTTTTCTCACTTCCAACAGTCATCCAGCCATACCAATTCCGGTTAACAATCACCATTTTGGAAATTATGCCCATTGCCCAAATCCTATATAATCATAGTATAGGTTAAAGTATGCATGTTCCATGCAAAACTCTATCAAAGTTTCTTTTTGTCCTTGGGGCTGGGGCTGAAAGTAGGAAAGCAGATGATTTTACTTCGTCTACTTCTACATCTATGCCTAATAAGGAGTAGTTCCTCCTCCTTTTGTCTTGTACTTTAAATTCATTAGTATCTTGACCAAGTTTTCCTTTATCATATTCATATATCAATGTTCAAGCCAATGCAGACTAAAACTCACCCATCAGTGAACCTTTTGAAATGTTGCATAATGTCTTGCACCTAGTAAAGGTATGTGTGCAAATAAAACCACAATTTTCAACACTATTTCATCACGGTGAAAACAAAATAACTGCTTGGGCAGAAATATTGATAACCATCCATGCATGCTTCTAAAGACCGAAAGTGAAAATCTACATCTCAGATTCTCGAATTAAAAATAAAAACAAGATAACTGCTTGCGAACAAATATTGATAACCATCCATGCATGCTTCTAAAGACCGAAAGTGAAAATCTACATCTCAGATTCTCGAATTAAAAATAATGCATGGGAAGAAGATATTTCTAAAAGTGAAACATAAATTTGGCAGTTTATGGGAATTCGCGTAAAGTACACAAATAAAACTTAAAGGTTGCCTGAGACTTCCTTAACAATATTGCCAATCATGTACTCGAAAGTCTTTACACAGAACATGCCTTGAAGAAAATAAAAAATGCGAAATTCCAGCAAGACATAAAAGAAAAAGAAAATTTGTCAAATGGGTTGTAGCAGCTAGCAAATCCTAAATCAAGCAAGCTTTATTCACAGAGACCTAGGTTCAATAAACGGTGATTATATAAGAAAATTTAATAGCCAGTGATTGACGTTCAATGAAATCTGGGAAAAAAATAGAGAGAAAGAAATCCACAAATGTGATGACTAGATCTAAGGTTCCCTCTCACCACTCACGGCTTCCCATGTCATCAAACCTGAAGTTCACCAAGTTATGTCCAAACCTCCATATTCCCTTGGCAATCCAGCCACTTATTTTAGACTAGCATACCCCGGGGAAATGAAACGCCGAGAAGAACTTCAATATGTTGTAAAATGAAAGAAAGATGTGTGTACATAGACAATAGAATTTTATGTGTTTGAAAGCAAGTTTAGCTAATTTATAGTAGGGATAGTAGTCAATAAAATTGAAAAGAAAACTCTTGCAAGTACTAATGATCAATAAATACAAACCCATGTAATCAATGGCAAGTAAAATGAATTGTACATTAATTTGTCATACGAAAAAAGTATACATATATGTGAGTAAAACAATAAAGGGCTAGGTTGTGATCAAGTTTGGCTCTAAATATATTGGAAATAGACATTGGTATTTTCATTTGGTAGGAGTGTAGGGATTAAGGATTGCAATTTTAAGTGTGAAAGGGACAGAGGATGAAGGAGGATGAAGGGGTGCCTCTTGTTTTTTTTGAAGTGATACATATGAAGTGTCTTTCATCTTTGCATAGCATTTGAAGGAGAACGAGAGTGTAATTCGGATTCCTTATAATGTTGTAATTTGTGGCATTGCTATAAAGGTCAATCATTTACGTTCATTATTACCAATGTCAATGGTTGACCTTGTTAATGTCAATCCTTGGGATTTATGGATAGTCAATTTGCAATCTATCTTTACTTCGATTTGTGGGTGGAATTGGTATGTGTTTTGGTTGAGATTGGTCCCATGGAAGACCATTGTAATTATCAAATTTCATGAAAACATAGGTTGGTAACCTAAGAGGGCTAGATCTAGGTCTGCATACAATTTGCATGACCAATCCAAGTGCACCATTTACTAATCCTTATAAGATTCCAATGATGAAAAACAACAAAACATTGATATTGTATAACATTTAGCTTTCTTCCTCATAAATTCGTGATTATTCAAGTTTTAAGAGTTGTGAGTTTGTATGCAACGTTGATGGTTATTGTTTTGGAATTTGCAATCCTACCACAACATTAGTGGACTTTTTCACTATTGCATCATTCAAAGCTTAAAAGACCGTGAATTTCACTAGTGATTTACATTGTCACGCAAATTAAGTATGTTAAAATAATAAAAGAAGTTAAAAATGGATAAAATTAGAAGGACAAAAATTAATTAGAAAAATTGTAAAAGTTTTAATTGATTGATAATAAAATATGTGTATTTAAAAAAATTGCAAAAAGGTGAAAATTTATAAATAATAAAAAACATCAGCATTACTTCATTATTAAAGATAATTTTTTTTTTTTTTTAAACTTATCAATTTTTTAAATCATTCCTCTTGGGTGGCTTCCTCAATGGAATCACTGAGTCATCCAACGTGCATAGCTAGTGGATAGACTTCTTCATCCACCAAACATTTTTATAAGACAACTTCGAGAGAAAATTGCTCACAGATGCTTTCTTATGATCCCTTTGTTTGGAGTTGCATGAGAAGAAATGTGGCAGCAAATGGCCATTGACAACTCTCCTCGCTTACATAAAAGGTAGACCCTCTTACCCCCATTTTGTATAGATGCTACCTTGTGATTCTCATAAAAAGGTTTACAGCGATGGTTTATTTATGTTTCATTGTATGATTACCTCATTTGATGATCTTGATGATGGAGAGAGCACTTGACATGATTCACCATTTATGTTGCATGGGAACCTATCATCTGACCTCACCCTTGGGACCTGAAACTCAGTCTTTCAAAAAACCTCCCTTAGGATTTGGTTGGACCTTTACCTACTATACTAAGCCCTATTTCTTGGATAACCAATTAAAGAATATATTTTCCACCTGGTTTAACAAGCAATAGATTGTTTGTCACTCCAATAAGGTAATCCACAACAACCAATACATCTTGTGGTAATGAAAAAATCTCTTTCTTCGGTATATCAAGGTTCAGTTTTTGGTTCGGATTTCGTCGACCAATATTTCCCAATTCACATCATTGTCGTAATTTTTTTTCCAAAAATTCTTTACATAGATACTTAGAAAATACCAAATCGCCACTTACACAATAGAGTTTTTTATGAAACTCCAAAAACCCGTGTTGTAGATTTTCTTGAAACCCGACATTTAAGACTTCAAATAAATGAATCCATCTTCATGGAATCTTCATTAATGTTGGTGATTGGTCATAGTTTTGCTAAGCTTTATGCCATAGCCATTGATCTTTACCTATCTGTCTAGTTCAAAAGGAATGGTCAGGAAGCTAGAGGTATCAGATATTTTCTCTATGTGCTATTATTTTCTCTAGTGCTACTTCCTTGACTTTCGGAATCCCATTGACATTGTTCTCAGGCACCTACTAATTGAGCGGCTTTGTGTGAGTATTTTATCGTCTTGTATTTACTGTGATGTTACTGTATGAGATAATGGTAGGGTTTTTTTTTAGCTCTCCCTCAGCCTTATCACCACTGGTTATACCTTCATCTGAACTCCTGAATACCTTGGATAAGAACAAGTCATCCAACTACGCATGTTGTCTATCCACAAAATCCCTAAATACCTTGCTTCAACTTCGAATATTTAATTTATGCATAGGCTTGGAGCTGAATCGTCCCAACAGAAGCAACCCTTATCACTAGAAAAGCACTAGCCCGAATGGAGAGGTGTTTAGCAAGTGACAGGGCTAAATCAACTACAGTCATCGCTCAAATTTGTTTACCTTTTCAATGCATATTTGCGTTATAACACCCATGAAGTGGCCATCGCAAAGGTAATTTTATGGTGGATGGATGTATTTCCTGGTACCGCTTGGTCAAGTGAGGACCTTAGTGAGGGATATTATTATTGGATAATGAATGTAAATTAATATATTTACTGCTAATCATGTAGGCAGGCCTCTTGGAATGAATCAGGTAGGCCCCTCCACACGGCTAGGCGGGATGGCCATCTGAAGGTTAGATGCTTGGGAAGAATGGGTCTTTAGGATATCCAGTCGAGAAGCCTTTTACACACCCACCTTAATAGTTAATAGTCTAACCACGAACTTCATGAAAGCGAGGCACAACAGAGCACTGCTACCATCAGTTCAATGAGGCAAGTTATATTAACAAAACCTAAAATTTTGTGCCATTTTTAATCCTAAGTTTTGTGCATTGATTTTTGGCATAATAATTTAACACAACTATCCAGAAATATTTTATTCTATGAGTGAAAATTCGGAGAAAGTTAGAATTTGTTTTCATTGCTTTGCCATCCAGATGTCTACTTGTCCCACTATCTTCTGGACTGCGTAGTGCTTGCATGCAACACAGTTGGTAATGTATACTTCAAGGTAGGTGTTACACTTAAAATGAGTCATTCTACATTGTTTTATGGTGAGGAATAATGCTTCAACGAGAAGGAATTAAGGCCTTCGATGAAGCATTGCACCACCCCCATGGGTTGGTTGGGAAGATCCAAAATAATTTGGAGCAGCATCCGCGGAAGAAGCAGATACAGAAGAAGCAATGTTTGGAGAGGTAGCGAGATAGAAGGTAGGTGTACATGATCGGTTCATAGGCGAACTGCCCATACTTAGCTCAGAGTGGCTCTTTATTATTATTCTTTGGTGATGATTATTTCTTCCCCTTTAGTGGCGGCTCCTCCATTGTGGGTAAACTTCCCATTATCTCACTATCTGCATGCTTATGTAGTGGCTCTCTGTAGAGTAGCATGAGCACTCCAGAAGAGCATAGGCAGCCGAATTTGTCCAAAGGACTCTGGTTTCTTTCAACAGTTAAAAACCACTCCTGTTGTTGCCTTGGACGCGTGTCCTAAGCCGGTCAGAGCCTTGGTCAAATTCGATTTCGGGCTGAGACATGTAAGAAATTGTGAAAACGTGTCAATATTTTGGACAATCCTTTAATTTAAAGCTTTGCGTATGTGTGTGCCGAAGAGAAATTAAGCATTTGCTCTGTCATTGTGAGGGCTCACTGTATTTTATTTCTGTGGTTTCATTCGAGTCAAGCTCAGTAAGAATGTGCAGAAATGGTTCATCTTTTCAGCAAAATGAGGAAGGCTGGGAAGTGGCCTCCTCTGGCAAGGGTAAGAGCCAAGCCCCTCCAACTGCAGCAACAAACCGGTCAAGGGGTGGTGCTTACATCCACGACAAGCATGGAATTGGAGCTTGGAAGGGGAGGGGATCTTATAATATGGAAGGTGATAAGCCTGGCCGCTAGGCGAACGCTAGTAGTGATCAAGACGAGGCTTATAAGGAATGGGGATGGAAGGAGTCGAGGAAATTTCATCAAAGGAATGGAATTTTAGAAAATAGGACCACCACAACCAGGAATGTTAGTGGCTGGGGTCAATATGGCAAGGAAAATCAGATAACGCAAAGCAGTTGGAAGCCCGAAAGCTCAGAGTCTGCTGTTGAAAAGATGAGCAGGCAAGATGTTGTTGTCCCTCCCCCACTTTCCAATGGTTGGAAATGGGGAAGCCACAATAGCGGCACCACCAGATCGAATTCTTTGATGGCATCACCGACGCCTGGGAAAGGTGTTGGACATGTGGGTGCAAATGCCACTGAAGAGAATTCTGAACTGAGAAGTAAGATGTTATCTAAACTTCTTCCTTTTGAGCAATTAGGGCGACCATTTCATGAAACAGGCGAAGCTGGCTATCAATCCAGTGATGGCGATGCATAAATTGATAATCTCGACAGCGACGAGGATCTTATGAGCAGCGATGACTACGATTCTGAAGGGAGTGATGTAAGCCATGAGACTCGAAAGATAATCTCGATAGCGACGAGGATGTTATGAGCAGCGATGACTGCGATTCTGGTTGGTGAACCTCCTCCTGAACCTGTTGAACCTGTTGGTGAGGGAGATGAGCCCGTTACAGGACTGACCGCGGGAGTAGTTTTCAGGGGAGACGACGACAGTGAACTGCTGGGAGCAGTTGCAGTAGAGACCTTGATGCTCACCTTCTTCTCAGCGACGCAGTGGCCGGTATATGCGCAGATGTAATAATGATGGTCAGTGGTGTTGACAGACAGACACGGGGCAGCTCCTCATTCGCCGTCAACAGACGACAAAGGCCGGAGAGGATCCGGCCCCTTAAAATACGCCTTCGGCGTAATTAACAAACTTTCACTTATCACAACCCCAAGTATGTCATGAGTTTCAAAATTCTATCAAAAAAGCAAAACAACGAGCAAAGTAAAACATTTATCATCTCGATGCTTTCTAGGCGGAGGAGCTCGATGGACAGAGGCGATTCTGGAGGGAGGAATGTTTACAGATTAGAGTTCAATGTCAGGGTTCAGCAAAGGAGGAGTAGGGTCATCTTCACGCAGGACTGATCAGGGGGTGATATGGGGGAAGTGATGGGGGGGTGTAAAGCCCCACCCAATGTAGCAAAGGAAAAGAAGCTAAGGAGGATATGGATATGGAAACCTTGGGTTGGGCGGGGAGGGGGGAGAAGGAACGAGCGGTAGCAAGGACCTTCACTATGGCAGCAGAGACAATCGGAAACCAGGGCAGTGCATGCCCAAAACAATTGCAATCCCATGTATGCAGATTAAATCGGAGGGTCTTGGTGCTCATATACAATATATGAAAGATCATGCAGTGATAGGCAAATTCGTGGGAATTTGGCCATCAGAAAAGGCTCTGACCTGGTGGATAAACGGGATGTGGAAGCCTAAAGGGAATTATGATCTGCAACTAGGGGCTAAAGGATTTTTCACATTGATCTTCTTCAACATGGAAAATCAAAACAGAATAGTGGACGGAGGGCCTTACTTTTTCAACTCGGCAAGGTTATTTCTGAGAGGATGAAAGGAGCAGTTTAATCCGGATAAGGAAGACCTCACGGTGGCCCCAATCTGGATATGTCTCTATTCCCTGTCGGTGGAATACTGGAGAGAGGAAATACTCGAAGATATAGGGAATGCATTAGGCACCTTTGTGAAAACTTTTGAGCAGACACAATCCCTGAAATATATGTCTTACGCAAGAATTTGTCTGTACATGGATTTATCGAAGGAACTCCCAGAAGCCATTAATCTATCCTGGGAAGATGAGGAATGGATGCAATCCATAGACTATGAAAACGTGCCTTTCAGGTGTCGAAGGTGCCACGAACATGGCCATCTCTTTAGAGAATGCCCAATGAATAAACCCTCAACTCCAAAGAAGAGTAAGGAAGAAAAAGATGTAGAAGGCTTCATGAAAGTATAAAGCAGGAAAAGGCAAGCTAGAAGAGGAACGGGCCCGAAGATACATAAAAAACCTCAAATATTGAATCGATTTGAGGTTCTCAAGGAAGGAGAAGATACAGGACAAGTGGGATGCCGCAAGAGGAAAAAGAGGGAGGAAGCAAAGAGAGGAGAACAGAAACCCTGGAGGGCCAGGAACCAACGGGCGAAAAAGGTATGGAGATAGAAGGGACGGAGGATGTTGAGATCAGGAAATTAGACCTGGATGGAATAGAACAGGCATGCATCAATCTAGACTCAGGGTACATCTCATATCACCAAGTCCGCATCCTGCGAGAAGTGATTTTGAAGACCTCTACTCCAAAATATTTGGGAGTTGCATCGGAATGATTTAAAGAAGGGGAAGGAACGAAGAAGCGCAAAGGGGAGAAGAAAGGAAGAAGAAGTAACAACAAAAGGATAAAGGATATAGGGGAAAAATTGGTGGCCTCGAGACAATATCCAACCATAGAGGCCTCTCACACTTTTACCAATTTGTCTCAATGAAAATAATTTCCAGGAATATCAGGGGATTGAATCGTCTGAGGAAAAGAAGAATCCTTAAGAGGAAGGTCGAAAACGAGAAGCCAGGAATTGTGTTAGTGCGAGAGAACAAATGCTCTGAAAAAAGAATTGAACATTATGAGGACGAGGATCTGGAGAAACAGCGAGATAATTTCCATTGACGCGAATTGAACGGTGGGAGGCTTAGCGATCTGGTGGAACCCCATGGAGGTAAGCCTTTCAAATTTTCTAGCTTCAAAGTACATCATCTCAATAGACTTCCATGTGATAGGAAGTAATGTAAGGGGAGTCATTTCGAATGTTTATGGCCCCTTTCAAGCTGCCACTAAGGAGGATTTTCTCAGTTCCTTATAAATCCTGAGGAATTGGGTGGGTGATAAGCATTGGATAATAGGGGGAGACTTCAATCTGATAAAAAGTTTAGAAGAAAAGAAGGGCGGAATAAGGCATCTGAGCCAAGCAAGCCAAAATTTTGGGAATTTCATAGAGGAGTCACAATTGGTAGACATGAGGACTTCAAATATCTTGTATACATGGAATAATAAGCAGGGCGATGACAGACAAATTGCCTCGAGGCTCGACCAATTCCTAGTATCAGAATCAGTATTGATAGGGGGAAGAGAGCTTTCAGCGTTGGTACTCCCAGTTGTAGGGTCTGACCATTGGCCTATAAGTCTTTCAGGGGAATGAGTAGGCCAACACCTGAGGAGGCCGTTCAGATTTGAACAATTCTAGGTATCTCATCCAAACTTCAAAGAAAAGGCTAAGCAATGGTGGGAAGAGTTCAATCCTCCCTAAGGAACTCTTCTGTACAAATTTCAACATAAATTGAAATTCATTAAGGAAAAAATAAAAAAAATGGAATACAGAATCTTTTGGTAATATATTTCAGACAAAAAAAAAGGAGATTGGAAAATAAGTTGGTAGAGTTGCAGAAGATTATCTAGAATGAGGGGTATACGGAACTAAGGAAAATGTTGGATTTTGTGCAACTTCGGAAGATATTATTCATTATATTTTATTGTACTTTCATTGTACTTGTTTGTACCTCCTAAGGGAAATGAACCTTATGTAATCACCTATGTAAACACATGAAAGAATCAATGTAAACCTTGGGGTGCAAAAGACGAAAAGAAAATTATTAAAAATAAATTATTTATTGTCCCCAGGTGAAGTCGGCCCAGTTAGGGATTTTATGGTTTTGCACTTGTATAAATAAGAGGCTAATGCACCTCATTATCATCATTCTCACACTTGACAATTGTGCATCACTTGGTAGAGAGCAGAATTCACACAAGCTAATGGAGGAAGCAGATTTGGGGTTTCTACTTGTGGAAGACACTTTCACATTTTCTATTTTATTATTTGTACTCTGATCTTGGGACTATCATCTCTATATGAAGGTTGTTGGGTTTTTCCCAATTGGGTTCCCCAGGATAAACTTTGTGTTGTTATTTTGTGCTTTGTCTTTCTTCTAGTGATCTTGGTTATGCATTTATGTTATTATGCTATAAATGTATGAAATTTAACAGAAAAGGGAGGAGAATGGTCTGTTGAACCAACTTGACTCTAGAGAGATTCAGGAGGAGCAGTTGTGGAAGCAAAAATCAAGAAATAGATGGTTAAGGGAGGGTGACAAGAATACAAAATTCCTCCATGGAGCTACTATCCAACATAAACAAATGAATAGAATTGATCGGTTCAAAACGAAGGAAGGGAACAGTGTGGAAACTCAGGAGGACATAGAGAAGGTATTAAATACCTTTTTTAAAGACCTTCTTGAGGAACAAATTCCAGACCGTGGGCCGGAAATTGAAAAATAGTGCACAACATCCCAACTGTGATTAGCCATGAACACAATAAAGTTTTAATGAGAGAAATTGAATTAGTAGAGGAAGAGGAAGCGGTAAAACAAATGGAGAAGCAGAAAGCCCCAGGACCGGATGGATTTACCATAAATATTTTTTAGACTTGTTGGGAGATGTTGAAGGAGGAATTTTTGGTTATTGTGGAGGATTCAAGGAGATCTGGAGGGATCCTCTCAGCCTTCAACTCCACCTTTCTTTCCTTAATTCCCAAGGAATCAGGAGCCGACAAACTAGAGAATTTTAGGCTCATCGCCTTATGCAACGTCATATATAAAATAATTACGAAGGTCATCGCTAATCGGTTAAAACCCCTGTTGCCCTTGCTAGTCTCTCCGGAACAAGCGGGATTTGTGGAAGGAAGACAAATTTTGGATGGCATTTTGCTCACTCATGAAGTGATCCACTATTTAAAGATCAAGAAGAGCCCAGGTATGTTGATTAAGTTGGACCTCTCGAAGACCTATGATAAATTAAGTTGGCAATTCTTAGGTAGAGTGCTAAAGGCATTTGGTTTCCATGACTTGTGGATACAATGGATCCTAAAGCTATCATCTTCGGCATTCTTCTCAATACTTGTTAATGGAACATCGTCTATGTCGTTCAAGTCCTCGAGAGGGATCAAATAGGGCAATCCATTATCCCCCTTCCTTTTCATCTTAATAGCGGAAGGTGTTGGAATATTCTCACCATCATCATTTGTATTTGCATGCATATTGCATGCATCCAGTCATCAGTATGGTAGTCTCCCAGCGCCTAGTCCTTATTTTTGGGCCCCCTGGAGCCTGTTTCTGCTCAAATATTAGCCCTCCTAGCCACTGATGCGCCCTTGTTTCCATCACTACGGTACAATTGCGCCATCTTCCACTGATTTAGGAGATCTATCAGTCAGTTCCATGATTTGGGGATCAGCTCCTTGATTTGAGGACTGATTACTTAGTTAACTGACTGTATCTCTTAGATTGACTGCTACAAAGACTAGAGTAGCTCTACTTGACCACTAACAGCTAGACTGTGCCCTCCTTGGAGTCTCCTTCCCTAGATTTGTGCTCACATGCATCAGTTAGACTCATTTAGACTCAGGTTGACTGATCTTTGACTATCGGTGGCCACTACAACTGATTGGGTGATGGTTCCAATGCAGTCCAAGCCATGACTGAGGAGAATTCGAATCACCTTCACTGATATCGAATTCATTCTATTGTATTGTCATATTTTTGCTAGCTTACAGCTGATGAATGTATCAATAGAAATTTCTCACATCTTTTGAGTTTCATGTGTGAATTTTGATCATCTTCTGTCTATTCTTCTCTGCAATTATCTGAGTGAAATTGTGAGGTTTGTTCAAGCTAAAGTGATCTCCACCTGTGGAATTTCATAGAAGGTTTGGGGAGAACCATCAAGACTAGGAGGCAAGAGAATAAGATAACATGCCTGCGTCTACATGGTGAGGAGAATGCTCACACCCATCAACAGTTCGTTGATGACACAATGTTGATGGGTCGCCAGGGCATTTAAAGAAAGCCTATCCGACTTTCTTAACGCAAGCAGGTTGGAGATCAATGAAAGGAAATTGCAGGTATTCTTCTTAAACACTCCTCTGGCTACTCGAAGAAACATCTTGAGAATACTTGGATTTCAACTCGGATCCTTCCCATCGAAATATCTAGGAATGCCATTATCAGATACGATCATCAAGAAGATCTCATGGCAGGATTTAATAGAGAAAATGAAAGCGAAATTATCTAACTGGACCTTCAGGGCCCTGAATTTTCCAGGGAGGTTGACCTTGGTAAAATCGATTCTACAAGCCCTACCACTCTACTTGTTCTCAACTCTTGCAGCCCCTAAGTCTGTTTTGAAGAAAATTAGAGATATTCAGAGGGATTTCCTATGGGGAGGCTCCGAAGAAAGGAAAAAGTGGGCATTGATCGACTAGAAAACGATGTGCACCCTGAAAAATACAGGGTGGATTGGGCGTTAGAGATCCAGCAAATAGCAATGAAATCATGGGACCTAAGATTTGGTGGCGATGGATCACTTACTCCATTGAACCTTGGGCGATGATGATGTGGCATGACAAATATGCTACGAATTGGGATAAACAGAACCTGATATGTTATGGGGAATATATTCCAGGATCTCACATCTGGAGAACAGTAGCAAGGAATAAAGGTCTAATCCAAAAGCATATTTTTGGGGAGGTGAGGAATGGAGAGGTGGCATATTTCTTTCAGGACTCCTGGCAACAATCCCCATGTGTGAGCAAGTTGGTGAACCTTCCTAGTTTACATCACAATCTTGAAGAAAGAAATATAGTAAGAGTTAAGGATATGTGGGTGAGAGGAAACCCAGATGGTCATTTTCAAAGGTGGCAGGGGGAGGATTGGGGGCAGTGATGGAGTCCTCAAGAAGATGCTCGTGCTCTGAGGAAGCTTCTCCTTGAGAAGAAGATAAGAATTCAATGAGAGATAGACAAGTTGAGATGGGTTTATACTCCTGCTGGTGCCTTCACCATCAAAGAAGCCACTCACCTCCACGTGGGGGTGCATCTAGTTCCCTTAGAACCCAAGTGGAAAAATCTATGGAACTTGAAGCTATGGCCGAAAATAATGATGTTTATTTGCCTGCTGCTAAGAAGACAAATTTTAACCTGGGAGAATATCCTGAAGAAAGGATTCATTGGACCAGCTTAGTGTAGATTGTGTAAAAAAGAAGGGGAAAATATTGATCATCTGTTGGAAAGCTGTGATTTTGCATCATCTCTTTGGGATAAAGGGGAAACTCTCTTCAAAAGAACAGATAGAGTGAGAGGTAATCTAACCAAAACCATAGTGGGATGGGCTCGACATCCTTTCAATAATCCCATACTTAATCGAGTGTGGGAACTTCTTCCAGGTTTCCTGATTTGGGAAGTGTGGAAGGAGAGAAATCAGAGGGATTTTGTGAGAAAACAAAGGAAGGAAGAAGAGGTATGGATAAGGATGCAGAATCATATCAAAGAAACCCTTAAACTCACAATGGGGATCCAATGACTTGAAAGCACGGATGGATGAAAGACTAATCCTTCAGGATTGGGGAATAAACGCTATTCCCGTGAACATTGGACTACAAAAGAATGTAGGGGTCAAAAGGAGTAGTAGAGAATTTTGGCAGAGGCCTCCAGAAGGATGGATGAAACTCAATTTTGATGGGGCCTCGAAAGGAAACCTAGGATCCTCAGGTTTTGGAGGGGTGGTGCGGAATCACCTTGGGAAAATCGAAGGGTTGCAATGGGGCAATATAGGAGAAGCGACTAATAATGCAACAAAACTTGATGGTCTAATTAATGGCATTGAATGGCTCAAGAGAAAAGGATGGAAACCAGAGGTTATCAATGGTGACTTTGAAGTCCTCATATCGATGGCAGAGAGAATTCAAGCAAGGGACATCTGCTTCCAAAGTCGGGAGCAACTGGAGATTGGAGGTGAGGTTGGGAATCTTAGTCGAACTTCTAAGGGATACTCCAGCCATTCAGTGGCGGACTTCCTGGCCAACTAGGAAGTGAATAGTCTAGAAACCCACAGTGAATGGACAATGGAAGAAATGGTGTATGAACGACTTAAGTTGAGGTGTCCTACTTTGGTGGCCTCGAATTTGATCATCCCGGATGCAGGTGCACAGGTGGCAACGAGCTTGCATGCGTCCGGCAATGTGGAGATGGAGGACAGTGAACCGTAGTCGAAAGCTAGGCTCCCAGTCGACGGAGGAAGGGAAGCTTAAATGTTGAGCCAAGGGAGGATGAGGCAGAGTATGAGGGAGTTAAGGAAGGTGGTGATGTTGGAGGCAGACCGGACTGGTACAGTGTCAAAAGCGGTTACGATCCAGAGGAGAATGAATGTCTGGTACGTGAGTGTTAATGGAAAAGAGAAGAAGGAGAACTGGTTCGACGGCGTGCTCGAGCCTGGAAACATTAACCCATGTGCAGTCATCTTGATGGAGGAAATTAATGGAGGTACGATAGATAGGGTCTGGGTAATATGTATATAAGGAGGATGGCAAGGCGACCCAAGCACCATGCGCTGAGGAATTAGATTGGCTCGCTGGTAAGGTGAGAAACAAGTGTTTCGGCTCTGTGATAATTTGTTTTTCTTCAATGGCCCTGCGACAGCAAATGCGTAGTCGTCAGGGGAGAAGAAGAAGAGAGGAGAGTAGGGTGGTAGAGGAGGATGCTGAGAAGGATTACTTGGAGGTTGTCCCGTCGGGTATAGATGAGTCCATTTCACTAATGGAGGAGGACGAGATGTAAAGACGGATTGAGGAGCGGGGGTCTGCAATGGTGTTGGATCCATAATAGATCCTGCGGAGGATCTTGGCAAAAATTATGATGGAACGGGTCAGTTTTGGGGACCTGGTGATGCAAATTATCGAGAACGCCAAGGAATACTTGTTGCGTAATGTGGAGAACCTGGATGGAGTGATAGGGCTGGCAAAAGCCTCCTTCTCGACCTCCCCGGCTCGCAACTCGCCCCCTCAGGAAGGAATGAACCCTCCGCCAAACAAATCGGAAAGGACTCAGCCAAAGCAGCCTCCAGCAGCGGCCAACCTAGATCAGTAGAAGTATCTCACGGTGATGATGTTTCGTGATTATGCTCTTTGTAATTTTGTTAATTTGTTGTCACAGTTGTTCAGAACGAGTTTTGTAACGGCCATGAGCCGGTTTTTAACATGGGTGGGTAGTCTAGATTTCCACTACGAAGTTTTTATGGTTATAGTAATGGCCTCGAGTCTATCTGTTTAGCCCGAAGGGAAGAATGAAACGAATGTCAGATAGTGGTTATGTCTTGGTAGGGACCTTGGGGATGGGAAAAGATGTAATGGCTAGAAGCCTGGGTGGGGAGAAAATGCAGCAGGGTGACGTTTTGACCTTGTCAATGGTTCCGGGGGATAGTGGGAAGACCTGGGCTCTACTCAGGAAAGAATCTTTTTGTAATATTATGTACACTGCAACTTTATTTCAATAATAGAATGATACTCTCTTATACACACAAAAAAAAACATTTATCATCTAAAAGTCATTAAAGCCTTTTGATAATCCCTATAGAATAAGGTGTCAAGAAAAACAACATAATGTGGTCATTCCAATAATCAGGAAAAGAGGATTTGAAGCATAAGGTGACAAATCTATTGTTGTATCAACTTCTAACCAGTTATGTCTTGAGCATAGGCGGGAACCAAATTAATGCTTTTATCCATTAATTCTGTGTTTCCAGAATCACAGTTGGGTTCCACGTTAGGGAATTGAAGGGGAAAATAAATAAAGTGTCTCATATCAATAAAATGTAGGATTCGAAATATGAATGCAAGAGGTTGAACCAATCTAGCATTTGATAATAATCATGACTGTCAAGTCTACAACTGCATAGCAGAGTAATTTTTTTGTAGATATGAATACAATAAGACACAGTAAGTGAAGCGTAGTTGTAAAGATACCTTGGAATAATCTATTCTGGCTGGGTTCAAGCCAAGATTTTAGCTCACTTGCTGAAGTTTAAAAATGTGGAAATAGGAATAACATTACTGTCAAAGTAAATATAGACATGGTCGAGCTATGAAGCTTAAAATTTGAGCCAACTGAAACAAAAGATATTTCCATTGATCAATAACAAATAACTGGTTTGAGATGATTATGAAACAATGCAAACCAAAATGGATTAAAGATAAAGCCATATTTTATCCTTCACATCTATGCCAGATTTGTACTGGTGTCGGAATAATAAAAGATATGCTTGGTTGGTCCTAAACATGGAGGTGCATAGGTATGAAGCAATTGCAATAGATCACTAATATTCTAGTCACAAAAAATGTTACATTTACAATGGCCTATAAGTAGTCTAGGTACTCCTCAAACAACAATAACCACAAAGTTTTGACATTTAGCATCTCATAGATGGTAGATTACAACCAAAAATTTACCATCGAGCCTATTAAACTCTCAGCCTACCAGCTGCATGCAACAGGGTATATGAATTAAAATTCAACACGGGTACCAAAATAACAATATTAAACCCGTGATATTGTTTAGTATTACATGCTATGGTCGTCATCATCCCCATAACGATTAGACATGTGAAACTAATGAGACTGGCCTCGGTGGAGAAGAGATGTGCTCTGCATTGGTTGAATCTCAGAGGACACCAATGGCAAGTACTTCACTAAAACCGGCCGGAGGTGTATCAGAGAAACCACCCTTTACAATCTAATCACTTGTGGTCGTTGACAGTCTATAAATTTTAAAATGCTAACACTTCCCAGTCTCGGGACACTAAACCAGACTTGAACCTCAATTTGTAGTCCATGTCAATGCAAAAACGTTCGTCAGGTTGTTTTCTTATGGGGATCCAAATTGCAATGGGCATTTCCAAACCAATAAATGGCTGGGTAAAAGCAAAGAAGGGACTCTAATTAAGCGGTCGTTGACTCCTATTGAATAAACGGAGACAATTACAGTAAACTACCAATAAAATTCCCATTTCTCTAATGCCCACAAAACTTAAAACCCAAAATACCAGTCTCCTAAACAACATAGATGAAAAAAATCTCAACATTCATATTATCGCTAAATTATTTCCTAGGGTCGCGAAAACCCATGGATTCAAAACCGTTCGTCAGGTTGTTTTCTTATGGGGATCCAAATTGCAATGGGCATTTCCAAACCAATAAATGGCTGGGTAAAAGCAAAGAAGGGACTCTAATTAAGCGGTCGTTGACTCCTGTTGAATAAACGGAGACGATCACAGTCAACTACCAATAAAATTCCCATTTCTCTAATGCCCACGAAACTTAAAACCCAAAATACCAGTCTCCTAACCAACATAGATAAAAAAAAATCTCAACATTCATATTATCGCCAAATTATTTCCTAGGGTCGCGAATACCCCTGGATTCAAAACCAAGAAAACATCACGACCAACATATTTTTACAAATATCAGATATTTCACAACACTTGGATCCTGAAACTTCCATTACGACCCCATAATTCCAAGGCTACGGGAGCTCGATCCCGCGACCAACCGAAATAAACTTTTAAAAAATGGCTTTGCATTCAGATCGGCACAAAATCCCCCAACCAAGAAAATGATAATACTAAATTAACTATTTATTAATCTTTGCTTTGTTGATCTCAATTGACTGTCCTCATTGTGAAACCCTTGTGGCCTCCTCCTGCTATATAGTATAGGGTACACTGAACACATGAGGAAAGAGGGTTTCAAACCTTTAATTTGTTAGTGAGGGTATTATACGAATACGAACATGAGATTTGGCTTGGTGGATTCAAACTGGAATTGGAAAACCATGATCGTGACAAGAGAGGGAATGCTTCTTTCCAAGGCCCATGAAGAAAATGTCTAGATAAAATTTGCAATTGTGGAAAGGGAGCTTTGAAACACTTCAGTATCACTTGGGGTTCTTGCAACAACATAAAATCCATCCATCGGTATCACTTGGGATTTTGGACGGATTTTCAAAGAGACATTTCTCTTTTGAAATTACGATGAATTTGAAAGCATAGTCTCTGTACCAGCAAGCTTCGACATCCTCTCTCACACAGCATCTACATTGCAAAATAAAATCCTGAACAAAATCTATTAATCTAACAGAAAGTGTTTTAACCCCTACATATTGTGATTAGCACGGCCACTTAACTTGTGGTTGGTAAACACCGATAGGTCACATGTTAAGTGCCATGAACAAGTTCTCTCTTACTTGTTCTCCATGCTTACTTGTAATCACATGTTGTCTATAACCCAGTTACCTATTACCCTTTTTAGTTAAATAGGTTGTCTGTCACTACATGTTATCCATGCATCAGCTACCAATTATTTTTTATAAAAAAAATTATAATTGTTTATTTCTAATTTTGAACAACACTCATAAAATCTAGACAGTACACTTGTCCCATGCTCCTTCAATCTAGGAAAAACATAGATGGTAGTCCACCCCAAATTCTAAGATATAAACACCTATCAGTGTAAATATGACCAAAAATTGTCGGAAAAAAGCCAACCAAAAAAAAAAAACAATTTGATATTACAAAAAAATAGTGAGGGATGAAGCAACTTACATTTTGAACCCCATTAAAACCTTATTTATAGATTGGGTGACTTAGCTAACTTGGAAGGTCCATAGACCCTGCCTATTAAAACCAGCTCTGATACCAAATGGAACACCTACCCAAGTCAACTAAGTTACTAAACATATCCACAAACACCTAAAAATAAAATTTGACAAGTAAATTCATATATTTTATGAATTTACATCCCTCAACCAATAAAACTATGTTAGATGAAATATCCTTACCTCCCTCACATCAGCTTGACTAGATCAGAACTCCCCTTCCCCTGCTCACCTCCTCATCATCAGTAGAAAATCTTCATGACATACTCATGCAGTAGACCAATCCCATACAACAATCTCACTAGCCAATAAACCAACAGCCCAGAGGAAGAAATAGCAGAAGGAGAAGCCCCTTGTCCCCCTTTCACCCTCCTTATAAAGCCCCTCTTCCTTAAAATAATAATGTATATTTGCATGGACGACTCATCCATGCACTAATCCCCATTTAATGTATCCAATTTAATCTTAATTGTGCACATGATTATTTCACATCATGGGATGGGGCATTCCACATCCAAGATATTGAAATAAGAAAATAAAATATAAAATATAAAGAGGTCTTTTGGGTTTAAAGACAACTTTATCTGTCAAACAAGTTTGACAAAGAAAACATGCTCAAGACTTTGCTACATGGAGTTCAAAACACAAATCATAAAGACTAGGTATTCTTTGATAGCTTTCCATGGGCTTTGTTCAAAATAATAATGGTCCCAGCATTTAGTATTATATAGAGTTTGAAACATTATGCCTTGTGGCAATACAAAATCTCAATGGCATAAACAAATGGGAAATGTTGCATTTAACATCATAGGCAGGGATGGGGCTCCTACAACCCTAAAAATGAATGAGAACTTGGATGCACAAAAGGAGAGGGCTCAATGAGAGCCCTGATTTTATCATTATAGAGCCAATGAAAACTGACTGGATATATGACCAAGGATAGACGAAACGAAAATCTTGGAGAACTTTACTTACAAAAATGTGTGCAGGACTACTTTTATTTGAACCATAGAAAGATCTTTGAAATTCGAATATATAGATCATGGAGGTTGATCTAATATGCTAGGAAAACCTAACATGAACATCATTTGGTCCTGATGATCACCGCAATAGCACAATCAACCTGGTGTTTAATAAACACCCCTGCAAGTGGCCCACAATATTCTCTTCCTTATATTGCAAAGAAAATATTTATTTCTAGTCCTTGGAGAATTTTGAAGTGGTTCTTTCCCAATGAATTATTCTCAAGATTTCCATGATGAAGTTAGTAAGCCATCCTTTAATATCTACAACAAAAACTTGCTTGAGGTTGTTGAACTTAGCACCCAATGCTACCTTCGTTGCCATTACCTTTACTTTGGATTCTTCTTTGGCACATATCTTACTACCTTGATTGAGGGCAAGGGTCCCCAAGCTTCTCATAACTCCCATTGTCCTTAAAGAGATCTCTATTATTTTCTAAGTTCTTTCAACATCGCGTCAAAAGGAAGATGGTCATTTCACCCCTTGAAACTATTCATGTTCTCCAAGATTCCAATAAAATCATTAACATCTCATCGAAATCCAAATCTTGACCTATTTTAAAACCAAATGATTCCTTTAAAGAATGTATCTAGTGAGCAAGAACAACTTATCAATGATCCCCTAGAAAGCCATGAAGACATTCATTATAGCTTCCACATTGTTGGCCACAATTTTCTTAATCATTGCCAGCAACTCCTCAATGGCCTTCACTTTGGAAAATCTCTCTACCAAATCTTCTCGAATTTCTCCAAGGTCTCGAAGTGCAAGGGGATCTACAAACAAAGGTTCAAGGTTCAAGGTTCAACACACTTTCAAGCTCTATAATTCTTTTCTCCAACATTTTATTTTATCCATCTTTGTTACCAACATGTCCTAACACATCCCATGTAGTTTTGTGTAATCAAACTACACCATGGAGGTTCGATCCTTCAACTTTGATTTCATCATTACAGTGGTCAGCTAGTTTCTTTTCCTTAACCTTTAGGGTAGACAATTGTAGGACTTTGGACTTCTTGGCCAACTCAAAATGATGCATAGTAGCAAAATTATCCTCAAAGGTCGGCAGATCCCACTACATGGTCTTGTTCTCATTATCTTTATTGACCTTAAAATAGGCTGGGGGATGACCCATGTCAACATTTCTAGTTATCTTCATTTACTAGACAATGGGAATTGCATGCCCCTCATTAATTTCTTTGGATCATCACCACCATTACCACTTTCGCCATCTCCACTCAGAGTTCTTAGGTTACCACCTCTAGGGGAGGTGAGAACATTTTCATGTGCTACCAAAAAGGCAATGTTTGAAGCATTGGCAACAATTCCCCTTTTGAAACTCGAGGTGAACTTCTCTCATTGCCTACCTTCTTTAGGTTTGTACTCTCCTTTGGGAAGTTTGCATCGTTTCCCTTTATAATTCATACTCACAATAGCACAACTCTTGCCTTGGGAAACGCTATCTTCCAAATTATCAAAGGCACGAGACTTGAAGAGCACTCGATCAACATCGTCATTTTCATCATATGCCAACCTTTATTACCCTCAACCCCCCCTCCAGATTCCACAAATTATGGAAAACAATTTCTATGTTTTGTAGATGTCATATGAGCTTTAAAAATTCCTTAGGATCACAAACATGGGCAAGACAAGTCTCTCTTAAGTCCAGAGAATCTAGTGAGTGAACAACTTCATTGAATGTTGTCGCATATTTCATTACGATCCCTGCAAACATGAAGGGAACTAATATAGATCGTTTTTTCCTCTGGAGACTAATAAAATTGAACCATCACAAGGCTTCCCTACAAAACTCTTTCAAAAAGTAACATTCACATACAAATCGAGGTAGGAAGGCTAGCTTGGTGGGCTAGCTCAAGTGGTTGAGTGCTGTAAGTTGTGAGCAAAAGGTCTCGGGGTCAAATCCCCAGGTGGCTATACATTGCTATATAAGGGCCTCACTTGATGTCCCCACCGGAATAGGCCCCGTAATGAGGGCCGATGATTTACCTTAGGCACCATCCTCAAAATGAGGGAAAGTACCTGAGGGTTTTCCCCTGACATGTTCCAATGAAAAAAATATATATAGCTAGGAAGGGCCCCTCAAAACCATACAACTAATATAAGTGTCCTCATGATAAGAGAATTCACCCTTCTGTTAACAATTTTCTTATCATCTCAGATTGAAGAGTCTAGCTCCTGACCTGTTAGCATTTTTTTAATCTCCCCGCAAACACATCTTGAACCTAGTAAAAATTGAACATGACTTTCTACCTCCACAATGTCTGGAGCAACATGTGCACTAGGTGCATTTTCAAGTTGACATCCCTTTGTGGCAACAAGCCCTCAAATGCATCACAAAAAACCAAAACATCAACTATATATGACAACATAAAAAACCTCTCAATTTATTATAAGTTAGACCACTAATGAGAAATTTCGCTTGAGATACATTCCCCCTAGTCAAGAATCTAGTCTCTTTGCAATACCAAGAAAATGATATACGCCAAATACCTCAAATTTTACTTCATAGACTATTGTCCCATTACTCTAGTGAAGCATTGTGCTATCAACCAATAAGGCTACACAAGCTTAAAGATGTTCACCAAGGGAATCTTCAAAGGCTTGAAACAACAATGAATCCTCCAACAGTTCAAGATAGAGTCTATCTTCATTAAGGAAAGAGTCTACCTCTACATTTTTAAAGACTTCGATGCCCTAGGTAAGCCAAAACATTTCTCTAAAAGCAATTGGCCTCGAAGGCACATGCATCTCCTCCCATGCTCGCTTGACCTCACTAGGACACTAACTCATGGACACTCCATACCTCTAGTACACAACCAACTCTCATCGGCCATAAAGTCCAAGACTTAGTTGTCTTTTGTTCTTTCTCCAATAAATTTAAATACCATTTGTAGGTCACTGAGCAATGAAAGGACTTATCAAAGAGTTTTTTTGTATCATGAACAAATGGCTTGTCCTTTGCCACCATTCTCCACATACTTCTTTGCACTCAATTCTTAAATTTTGCAACATAACCAAATCTATGAAAGTTTTGAGGTGTCATAATATAAAGCACAAGCCACTTAACAAACAATTATGTGTTTGCTCTTTTCTCTTAATGACCCACCAATGTTTCACAAATTCAAGAAGCTACAACTTCGTGAAATTCATTCCATATGATAATAGGTAATTTGCTTGTATGCCCATGTTGGCCCTTAATTCTCAATGCGAGGCAAAAGTGGAAAGCAGAGAGGATGGATCAAGTAGCAACCATCTACATCCCGCCCTTTGCATTGCACAACGTGGGGATGTGAGAAATGGAGGTAAGATGTGAGATGAAAAGTGCAATGTAGATTGTGAAAGGAAGGAAAAGGGGAAGAAAGTAAGAGAGCAAAAACATGTGTTGACTTCTACCCTCCACCACATTGCTTACAATGGGAAATGCAAAGTTATAAACATTGTAATAAGATTGTGACCATTCCACCCACCATTGTACACAATACAATGTAGAGCATGGAAACCCAAATGAAGAGCCCCTCTCAACATACTCTCGCTCTGTCTTTCATACTTGGCAAGAATTTTTGAATGTCATTTTCATGAACAAAAGAATTCAAAGGGCTTGGGCTAACACTTGCTTGTTGGAATATCTTTCCAAGGCACAAGAGAGGAATTTCAAATAACTCAAGACAAGAAATAGGAGTTTAACTATTCTTGATGGAAGGCACGGAAGAAAACATCAACAATGCCCCCCAAAAGCTAGGGTGACATGGAGATTATTTAAACTAAATGCCAAGCCCAAACTCTTTGTGCTAAGTAAATTATTTGAGCATTGGAAGGAAAAGAAACATCATAGGTACGAAAAATCATAGGTACTTTTAAGAAATTGTACTATTGTGGGGGCACCCCCAAGAAGAAAGACGAAGGAAGACCTTAATATTTAGAGCCTTGTGGTCACTCATACTTTGATTACATAGTGTAAGGCATTTGAAAGGCTAGGAAAATAAGCATTTTCTCACTTCAAAAGGGCAATCTCTTTGCATTGGGTTCTCATTCAACAACCATTATATCTAGTGGTTCACCATTTCATTACACATAAACAAAGTCATAATATAGCAAGCTTGATTTTCAACGTTGGATTCTATATGGAAAGGCATCAACTCTGACAAGGTTATGTTTGACAAAGTCAATAACTTTATCGCTAACTCCCTATTTATCAAGTTGGCTTGCAAGCTCCCCAACCTTGTGGAAATACTAGAAGTGGAACAAATCGAAGGCCTTCACCAAAATATAAGCCTGGCAATGGTTAGAATTTCTTGGAGATGATTACAAGTGGTTATGTCGAGAACCCTTTCTGGATGGAACATATTGAACAAGATATAGAGGTTGAAATATAAGCACAAGGCATAGATTTTTAGTGTTCGTGGCATTTTGAAGAATCTTGTGGAACCCAAAAAAACTTAGCAATGGTTATACATTTTGGAAGGTTCTGTCGAGAGCCCTTTCTAGATGGAACATTGAACAAGATATAAGGGTTAAAATCTAAGCACAAGACAATCACACGGAAAAAAAATGAACGAAGTTTTATTTAATAACAAAGTGCTAGAAGCTTCACATGTGACAACTTGCTTATTCATGTTAATCGCTACACATCAACTTTGGTGCAAGTGTTGAAGGTGGAAATGAATGTGACCCCAAGAGTTGGCTTTTGGACTTTCAAGGAAGCACTTCTTATACTGTAAGCAAGGAAGCACCTAGCAGTTCTCCGATGCATTTTTTGTTCATGGAAGTACCAACAGACCAAACACAGGCTCACCATCAAAGTAGGGAGGTTGTCAAAAAGAGGTGAGTGCTTAGACATGGCGAACCTCCCCCTTTGTGATAGCAAAACAAGAAGTTTGCCATGCTGTCTCTCACCATATCAGAGGTAAACTATCTCCTTACCTCCAATCATGGATGGGAGAAAATTATTGATCATTTTGAACCTATTATGGATGGTTTTTCCTAAACCTAAACCATAGAGGATGACACATGTTGCCGTCAAGATTGCACACCTGGAGGGGGGAGCGCAGCAGAAATCTTTCGAAGCTGCTTGGTGTGGCCTTGGGGGCAAGCAAAGAGTCAGGTGTTGTCACATGATCCTGACTCCTCCGTTTAGGCAAACTCCTAACGAAGCCAAGGGGGGTAGACCCTAAAAAAGAGTTTTCTAATGCTCTTTAAAGTTTATGTTTAAGTGATTGGAAAGAGTGTTGTTTTTAGAAGTTTTTGAATGAAAAGATTTAAACCAAGTTGTTCGTCAATTTAATCAATACACATCCACAGCATATAAAATAAGTGACAACAATGACATTCACATCATGATATGATAAAATAAATGACAGCAATTTCAAGATGGATAATAAGCAAATAAAGAGATTGAACAATTTTCATTGTTGAAAGACCAGTGCTAATGGAGTCACTATCAGTTGGAGTGTTGAAAGATTGTTGTGCGAATCCCTCTTGGTTTACTTTAATTATGTGATTTTGAAGATAAAGTTGAATTATTGTGGAAAGGGGTATTTCCGATATACCTTACAGTACAGGAAATATGTCTGGAATATGGTCTAGGTGGCTCCGTACAAGGACGTGTGGGCTGGAATGGAGTCTCTAGAGCGATGTTCAACACTACACTAACAAGGATGTAGTCTAACTGTGCTCTGAGGTCACCTCCCAGTGGTTCTCGCTTCCTTAGTCAGAATTTCCCCACTTTTGATCACAACGACTCGACGCCGGATTTTCGTTGCTTTTCGCGGGACTTGATTTTATTAGTGAGTATTTAATTAAAATGTGAAAAAAAATAAGAAATACAAAACAACCACTTTTGATATCCCAAAGCTCAGACCAGCCTGCGATGGGTAGAGCATACACAATGTTTGCAAAATTGTTCGTTAAGATTGACTCTCCGACAAAGAGCACTCTTGATCCGAATTAGAACAAGATTTAAGAAATTTATTGAGTTAATAAATTTTAGGATTGACTCTCCGACAGAGAGCACTCTTGATCCACAAATGGCGAAATTCAAGAGATTTTAGTGACAAAAATTGTAAAAAAAATGCACAATGTAAAGCTTTGAAATAATCTAAAAACTACCCAAGAATCTCTTTCAGGTCTAGGACCGTACTCAAGAGAGCAAGAGAGTTAACAAAAATAACAAAAACAAAGTATCTCCGACAGAGATCACTCTTAATCCGCAAATGGCGAGATTCAAGAGATTTTATGATTTTAAAGACTTGAAGCAAAGCAAGAGTATAAAAACTTTGAAACTAAATTGTACTTTGCGAAAATGAAACCTATCATGCTACTTTATCTAACTTATTGCAGGTAAAAAGCAGATAAATGGAAAGTGGATACAGGCATCCCCCAAATAGGGGAAGAGGGTTGTGGGAGTCGTAATCCCACTTGTTTTTTATTAATCTTATTACAACAAATTTTATTAACCCACTGATAAACAATGCTCTTGATCCGCTTATTCAACGTGATTCAAGAGACTTTAGGCCTAAGAAGGCAAAGGGATAGCAAGGGAATTGAAGAAGAGGGACTTTGTTTATGTTTTTATTCTTAAAATTTCACTTCTTATCCTTGTTTTTCTTGTAAAACAAACATAAAAACCAGCAAACTATAATTTATTTGGATTAGTGGATTAGCATCAAAAATTTACAAAAGATTTAATATTTGCAAAATAATGAAAACTTTAAACTTCAAGTATTAACCAACTAGGACTAAATCTAAACTTGAAATATGAAAAATATGAAACTATTTAGATCTTCCTAAGCATATATAAAATAGATGATTAGATAATCTTTAAAAAATTTAGATCTATTTGTTATGAAAATAAAGTAACCAAGAGAGCTTGAAATTTATAAGATGGAAAAGGAAGTTCTCAAGCCCAAGCTTGAATTTCATGCAATCGGTGGAGAATCTTGAAAGGCAAATAACATTAGATCCAAAGAGTAGTGAAGAGGAAGAAGAAACAACTGAGCTCAAACTCCTCCTTCACCTTTAGGAGATCTGCAAAACTACACAACTTCAAAACAAAATGTGATCAAATCTAGTATGGTTAGTTAAATGAAACAAAAAAGAACATCAGTATTGCTGACTACAGTTTGCTAATTTTTAAATCTCGTCTGACCAAGCATAAGTGAAAAAATTAAGACTATAAATGTTCACTCTATGGACTAGATACAACGTTCTAAGCTAAATAAATGATCAACAAATTGCATAAGAAGAAATACAATTAAGCTAATATCACCTCAATGAAACATCAACAATTCCTCATGAACAAGATTTGCACCACATGGACCTCCAAAGCCTTGACTTTTATTCAATAAGCAACAGCAAAATGATTACATACATGAGCAGAGGTTTCACTTTTCCATGCGAAATGAGGAGCAAGCCTCGCTTTTATAGAGTTTGCAAGCAGGGGGGTGCTTGAGAGCTTGGAGTGCGCACTCCCAATCACGTGAGAGATTGATGGAACGATTAGAAGCTTGGAGCTCTTGGGTTGGTGTGAGGGAAGAAGCGGTTGCCACCTCATGAGAGGGGCACCCCTTTCCCTTTGGAACTCTCGCGCAAGCATTGGAACCTTCACCCCTTACATATGCGAATTGCCCAACGTGGAGAGCCGTCCACGCAAGGGAAGAGCACTCTCAACTTAATACAATCGCTATCCTAAAGTTTGATACTTATAACCATGTGCTTTATTCATCCAACATGGTCGCCCTCCATAATAATTTAATTAGCCACCCCTTTCAAATGTTTTTTTATCATTTTTTTGACTTTTATTTTTGACTTTGTGAATTTGGTAGCATATTTAACAATTAAGTGTCGTTTTGTAGCACCTTTAAGAAAAAATGCCACAAACGACCACTTAGTCCCCTGAAACCCAGGGAAAACGGGTCCTAGGTTAAATAGGACGCTCTGAGCATGAAAACAAACATCCCCATGCCAAATTCCGCCTCCAGACCAGGCTTTTATTACATTTTGAAATTTTCCAATTAAACCATTAAAAAATGGTTTAATTTTACAAAAAACATTGTTTTTACCGGAATGAAACCAAACTCCTAGGGGACGAGACCTAGTGCATGTCCATACGACTCAATTTTGATGGCTAGCATGTAAAAAATACATAGACATATAGACTTTAATAACCTCCCTAGGTTCGACCACCATGAGAATACTCCAACTTTGGAGATGTAAATGAAAAACTCAGGAAGAGTATCCCCCTGATAGCCAAACCTAAGGCAAACCAAGTCTTTTACAAAATAATCATGCTTAGACCAACTTATTACAATCCCCACAAGGGGGTCTGGACGTGCAATTATTACAAAGGGGCCAAAATTGTCCCTGAAAAGTCTTCTAAACTTCTGAACATTGAAGATAACACTGAACATGTTCATAAAACTAACGGTTCACAAGAAGTCCAACTATGGTACAAAATAGTTGGTAACAACACCAACCCCTAATCCTCAACCACGGATTTCAATCTAATTGACTAGACAGAAGTCTGCAATAACACATAGGTTTGTTGTGGATTGTTATAGGCCAACACCTACACCTCAACCATGATGGATGACACCCACCCCTCGCCCACAACCATGGATTTCAGTCTAATTCAGTTGACTGAATTCTGCCAGGACACAATTTATGTCGAGGAAATCTTACAATCGTAGTAAGAAAGTTGACTATTTATTTCAGTGAATATGTTTTTATAACAAAAGCCCACTTAAAACAGTGTAAACGGAGATACAAAAGCTTGAACAAGCAAATTGTTCATATGAAATTCCTGGATACAAACAATCTGAATGCATTATTTGTGCAACCTCTATAAAACGAGGTGCAACATTGATTCCATACCCATATACCATATAAAGAAGGATGCCACTGAGTTGTAGGTCTGAATACTGCATACCTTGAAGGACAGACTCCAAAAATAAATAAGGTCAAACTTGCCGACTTCAGATGCATTCAAAAATCAGAGAGAACGAACGACTGTTATTACCAGCCACACAACGCAGCTTGTAGCGTTATAATCACTTCTTATCTTCAACAAAAAATAAAAATAGACCCTAAAATATTTGCTGACCCCATTGATTCCATACCCATATACCATATAAAGAAGAATGCCACTGAGTTGTAGGTCTGAATACTGCATACCTTGAAGGACAGACTCCAAAAATAAATAAGGTCAAACTTGCCGACTTCGGATGCATTCAAAAATCAGAGAGAACGAACGACTGTTATTACCAGCCACACAACACAGCTTGTAGCGTTATAATCACTTCTAGTTCTTATCTTCAACAAAAAATAAAAGTAGACCCTATAATATTTGCTGACCCTTTGATTATGATTTGGTCTTATCTTAGAGCTCTTCATACACAGTTTGCAGTGTCGAACATTCAAGTGAATCTCAATTCATTGATTGAGAAGCATCCAGTGGATGCTTGAAAATTTTGCAAACCATGTCTAGACACAATGTAACATTATTCAGGCCAAGATTTTAAAACTGACGGGTGTTGATGTAGATTTCTCTCCAACGCTACATAACCATATCAAGACTGTACATAAACACTTTCATATCAATTAACATGAGCAACAGAAATAACACACATTGGTAATCACAATCATACAATGCTTAAAATAGAACCCCTCCAAAATATATAATGAAACCAATCACTGGAATTAAGTAAAAATATATCGTATAATGGCTGGACATTGAACAAATCTTTTTATGCTGAACCAAACTTTCCACTAACTCCAACCAGATAGTACTCTATTAATAACGTCATAAAAAGTAAAAACCCCTCTAAAAAATTGACAATTAGCCAAACCCAATAACAAATATTTCTACTTCCAGATCTATTCCAGGTACTCTTGCCATTGCTGAGGAATGTGATCCTGATAAAAGGGCCAGAGTTTCTAAAATGGCCACCCAAAATACAAGAAATTTAGATGAGAATCAAGATATTCAATCCATATATTTAAATTTTTATTAGTAGTACGATCCTCGTGAAAGAGAGATCAAAAACGTGGACAAGACAAACCAAAAATGAAATATTATTTTATATATATAATTTTCACGTATTCAGACAATATGCACACAATGCGAGGAAATTAACACCCTTCATACAACGATGTTAGTATATATCGATTATATATCAAAACTCTGGTCAACGGTCAAAAATGTGTTCCAGCGATATATTAATAATTTTATATACTTATGCGACTAAAAGGATGATGACCATATTCATATAGCAGGAGACTTGTGAGATCAGAGAGCTATCCATATAAACAGCAGTGTCATCCATTACATCCCAGGTTTTCAGAGGTAAATAATTATACCAACAAGTTTGCAATCTGTTAGACAAAATAATCTTCTAATAGCAGGGAGACTGCAAACAAGCATCATCAGAAATATACCATAAAAGCAAAGCAATAAATTAACAAATATTAAAGGGCAGTAAGGGGGCGAATTAATGACAAGAAACCTAACAGCCGCCACCAACAAAGACATTTGTAGTTGTGTGAACATAACAGTTTCAACAACCGATAATCAACTGGTTTCAGGGAGAGTGATCTTTTTTTCCTATCTAAGATGGGTTGAAAGAAAATAACGCTAGGTTAGCAAAATGTAAATATGGTCTCATGTATTTAAAGTTAAGGGTTGAACAGCATCGCCAATGTATTGATAAACAGATCATGGGATGGACAAAAATGCTACAGGGAGCAGAAAAAATAAGCAAATGACAGATATAGACAACAGAAAATGGCCACTGAAAATAACGCTAGGGTTTGAGTGAGACAATGCCTATATGATGATAGAAAGAAGGTGCATAAAAGGTACAAATAAGTTTATAAACAACTCCAATAGGAGGAAAAAAAAGCCATGTAGCAAGGCAAATGTCTGATCTTTTGGAACAGGAGGGCTGAGGTAGAATAGTTATGAAATTTGTATGAAATAAGGAAACGTGAGCTCATGACCCTAGATAAACTGACCATTGTGTTATGGAATTGTCAAATTGAATCTCAAAAGCACGAAAACTGCACAATCCAAGAGAACAGAATTCAAAATATGGCCTGTGTGGCACAAAGCACCGAATAATCACAAGGCCATGAAGGCATTGCTTGCCTGGACCTGCAACCAAAACAAGAATGCACAAAATAAGCAAAAACAACCAATAAACACAATAAACATGGCTTGATTTGCAAGACAACAGCTCTAGCATCTTCGTAGCAGCTTGCTATTTTGCCCGGTAGAAATAAGATTTCTACAAGAGACAAGAGTTAAATAGTGAAAAGAACACACCCTCTTTAACTACCTCCGACCAACTTTGCAGAAAGCACACACCCTCTTTGGCTAGTTGAAAAGCAAGGAGTATGGAAAGATTCAACAGATGTAGTTAAAGAGACCCTCGTTGCGAAGAAATCCTCCAAATTTGCATTGTGCATGATCTCATCATATGCAACCAGCTAGAGCAGTGCTAGGGCTACAAGGAAATGACACACATAATGGACACAGTACTACACCATTAATTCAGCACGCAACATTGAAAAGATTTCAAACCGTGATGGTGGTGAACGTTTCTGACAGAAAACGCCGTAGAAACAAGGATGGGACGGAAACCGCCGTTTTCTACGGCCGTCCTAGTTTCTACAACCAAAAAACGAATTCTTAGGAAACCCATCGTTTCTCTCAGTGATTTATGCAGAAACAAATTCCCATTTCTCAGGCAACTCATTCCGTATCTTATGATTTGGGGTTGACTTTAATTTTTAGATGTCTGGTGGGTAGCGAGGCAAGCAAGTTTGGCGACCATGAACAAGTTCGCTGACCAAAATTGAATGACCATTAAATAATGTGCAACTGTGGTAACTTGTAAATGAAGTTTGCTGCTACAGCCTGCAACCTGTCTGCACATTAGCTTAAAAAACTAATTAAATCCGTGTTGCTTGAACATTGACACCTTTATCACCTGATAGTTTGTTGCCTGCATTGAAGCGAAGATAATTGGGTGGAGCACTGGAGCAGTTAGCATGGAGTTTCAGCCTGAAGTTTGTTTGTCTGTTGACTGCATTGAAGCGAAAATAACTGGGTGGAGCAGCTAGCGTGGAGTTCAAGCCCAAAAGTCTGAATATTACCAGGTTTTCAAACAAATGCCAGTAGCTATGACTTTCTTTTTTTAATTCATGTTTCTACTAAGACCTGCATTAAGGGAATCAAACCCGTAACAAATTGTATAGAATTAATAAGGTGTCCAAATAAATTTTACCAATGTTCCAACTGTTTCTGGCATCAATTGACTGAGTCTCTGACAATCGACTCATCCCCTGTTTCATATTGATTGTGGGCTTAACATTTATTCTTGGCACTAGTCTCATCAAATAACAACCCCTGCAAAACACTTATGTAAAACGACCGTTCTTGTTTCGGGTTTCATTTCCCATTTCTCATTTCTAGTAACATAGGTGGATAGCTTCCATTAGCTTCCTACAATTATCTCTGCTCTTTCTGCAGCATCAATGAATTTATTTGTCAATAATGACTAATTTTGGGGCGATTGTTTTTCCCATTTTGTCGTTGATTTTAACCAATTTATTTACATGTATAGTTGTCGTGATCGAGGTTGCTAGGGCTGTTATTTGATGAGACCAGTGCCAGAAAAAAATGTTCAGCACAAAACCAATATGAAAAAGGGAATGAGTCAATTGTCAGAGACTCGATCAATTAATGCCAGAAACAGTTGGAACATCGGTAAATCGATTTGGACACCTTATAATTTTATACAATTTGTTACGGGTTTGATTCCCTTAATGCAGGTCTTAATAAAAACATTAAAAAAAAACGAAAGGCATAGCTACTGGCAATTGTTTGAAAACCTGGTAATATTCAGGCTTCCAGGCTCGAACTCCACGCTAGCCACTCCACCCAATTATTTTCGCTTCAATGCAATCAACAGACTAACAAACTCTAGGCTGAAACTCCACGCTAGCCGCTCCAATGCTCCACCCAATTATCTTCGCTTCAATGCAGGCAACAAACTATCAAGTGAACGAAGGTGTCAAAGTTCAAACAACACTCGGATTTAATTAGTTTTTTAAGCCGATGCACAAACAAGTTGCAGGTTGTAGCGGCAAACTTCATTTACAAGTTACCACAGCTGCACATCATTTAATGGTCATTCAATTTTGGGCAGTGAACTTTTCCGTGGTCGCCAAACTCACTTGCCTCGCCACCCACTAGATATCTAAAAATTAAATGCAACCCCAAACCATAAGGTACGAAACAAGTTGCCTGAGAAACGGGAATTGGTTTCTGCATAAATCGCTGAGAAACAATGGGTTTCCTAAGAAACGGTTTTTTGGTTGTAGAAACAAGAACAGCCATAGAAAACAGCGGTTTTCGTCCCATCCCCATTTCTACGACGTTTTCTATCAGAAACATACACCACCGTCATGTTTTTGGTATCACAGTTATCCACACATCACTCGGTAAATGCAAACAAGAGGCCAAAGGGGCATAAAAAATCCCCATGGTGAACCCTTTGGTTGAACATGAAATGCATGGAAGATAAAAACAACAATAACATCACTTCGTACATGCTGCTAGTGAGCAAAAAATAGTGTTGTTTGTGAAAATCAATGAAAATTAAATGCTAAGAATGGAAAAACCCCAAGGCATTCTAGAAAGAGCTACAAGTTCGACCGTGGAAGCAGAAGCAATAAAATGGTGCATCACCCAAGCATTGCTTGTCCCATGCAAGTGACTATGGTGAGATACAAACTGAAAGGGAAAGACATGAAGGATCTGCTTAAAAGATACACCAAAAGAAAATGGGATCAAGTGATTGACATAAAGAAAAGTGAGACATTCAAGGCCCCCCAAGCCAAACATTTGAATGGGTCAACGATAACATCACTTCATACACGCTGCTATGGTGTAACAAAAATAACAAGTCATGGTTTTGTTTCATAGATTTTGTAAGAGAAAACATGTAAATAGAAATGGTGTCCCAAATCAACAATGCTGTTTGTTTCAAAGATTTTGGGTTTAAAACCAAGCTGCATGAGAAAACATGTGATAAGCTGGTAGAAATGGGGTTCCAAATCAACAATTGATAGGTTATAAAAGCAAGTAAAGGGAAACATCAAAACAGATGAAGGGTTTATCTAAATGCTTTAATAATGAACATAAATCCATCTCAACTCTAGATCTATTAAGCACTACCGAGAGAGATCCAAAAATCATTTAAAATGCAAATCTCTCAATGCTTTCAAGATCCCACATATATATCTATATGCTTGATATCATTCAGCTCACCGTTGACACTGGGTTGATTAAAAACAAATTGCCTTAGATTTATCTTCTTCCAATAGTTGATGTGATTTAGTGATTTAGTTTTTGGTGTTAGTATTATTATTTTTTACAGATTTGTGATTAGATATAATTTACAAAATATTAATATATTTAATTTGTATAAAACTTTATATTAAGCACTACCGAGAGATCCAAAAATCATTTAAAAGACAAATCTCTCAATGCTTTCAAGATCCCATGTATATATATATGGGATCTTGAAAGCATTATAATATATATATCACCGTTGACACTGGGTTGATAAAAACCAAATTGCCTCGCATTTCTCTTCTTCCAATACTTGATGTGATTTAGTTTTTGGTGTTAGTGGTATTTTTTGGTATTTTTTTTCTTTAAACATTTGTGATTAAATATAATTTACAAAATATTAATATATTTAGTTTAATATTTTATATCTGGACAACATATGCTGATGTCAGTGTTACAGACATGAGACCAACATTACAATCTCTATACTGAGCTGTAAAATCCACCTCATTTCTCTTGGTGCAATGACATACAGTTGAACCACGATTGCCACTCCCCCACTTTGGGCTCTACATCAAGTTATAAGAGTGGACAAGTCAAAGAGAGATTTCTCTTGGTGCAATGGCATACCGTCGAACCACGATTGCCACTCCCCCAATTTGGGCTCTACATCAAGTTATAAGAGTGGACAAGTCAAAGAGAGAACATTGCAGGAACCAGAGTGTCAGCAATGGGCAGTGATCGAATCCCATCAAAATAATCAGAAGATTTGCAAGCAGAAAATGGACGAAAGATGGGATATAGCAGAAGATAAGTGCCAAATGAATGGAGAGGAGTGAAAAATATTGCAGAACTGGGAAATGACAAACACATAACAGAACAACAGTATTTACATAGAAAAATCAAAAAGCACAATATTTACATAGAAAAATCAACAAGCAAAATACATGTACAAGAAACCTACAGGACTGGGAAATGACATATACATACTGAGAGAACAACAATATTTACATAGATCAATTCAACAAGCAGTTAGAAGTCAAATACTACCTAAAGCTCAACATTCCTTGGCATGGAGAAAAATTAATAGCTGAACTAAGGACCAGTGCTGAGATTGAGGTGTGAAACTGGATGATAGGCACAACCAAAAGAATTATGGAAAGGGAGAATGGCAAATTTTGGGAAAGAAGTGGAAACAGAGCAAAACTTCCTGATGTGTTGTGATCAGCACAACCCATGACAAGATAGGACTTGCCAGTGATGCCACTTACGGGACAAAGTACAAGAAGAATCTCATCCTCAGATGTCCCACCTCTATTATTAGATAAGAGGGCCTCACTGTCTTTATCGGAGCTCTGGTGGCTCCCTCTCCATCTTTAGTTATCCAAACATGAGAGATCCCAATGCTTACACACACCTCCCCCTCCAAAGCCCATCAGTGGAATCACTCTTTTCTTTCTTGTAGTCCCACTGTTTCAAGGCAGCAAACAACAAGTCAAGTCCCACACCAGTACATCAGACCAGTGAAATCTCAGGTTTCCTCTTGAGTGACAGGTCAGCCTTCCATGAGGGCTCTAAGGAAGGGAGCTCTTGTCCCAGAGCCCAGGTCAGGCACCATCAAAAGCCCAGAAGATCAGTTCTAGGAACCAAACCAATGTCTCTCCGTGCAGAGTACCACTCTCCAAGTTCAATCAAACAGTGAATCATCCCAAAGATTCTTCCCCCAGCCTGTTTGAATGTTGAACCTCCTCCGAGGATTCCTCCCAGGGTTACAAAAGCAAAGGCACCTTGCACAAGTAAGTGCCTAACAACATTATCAAAGAATGTATTGGCCCCTTCATAGTGATGGATGGCTCAGTTGAGAAGTATTATTCTCTCTCCCTTGGTTTTGCTTCGGCTAAGTTCCAGAATGCCATGACATGCTTTCCACTTGTCATGGTTTTACTTTGCTGCACTTATTTTGAACCTCATCTTTCAGCTTTTGTACTTGCCTCTTTTTCTGCTTTTAATAGAGTAGCAATAGCCGCGAACCTCATCTTTCAGCTTTTGTACTTGCCTATTTTTCTGCTTTTAATAGAGTAGCAATAGCCACTGCCTTCGCACCCCCACTAGCTGCTGGCATTGGATGTACCCTTTTGCCCCATCTACCCACTTCTTGTGGTCATTAGTTGAACATTAATAATATTATCACAGCATTGGATAGAGGTCAATAAATCAAATCAGCTACCAGGAAAGCTTTTCAGGAGGAGACAGTAGGAGACACGACGATAGTGACAAGAATGATGGGGGCAGATATTCTATTTATTCTTCCAAAACAAAAAAGTAACGTGTAAAAGTCATATAACTGCAACCCATCGACTGAAAAGCGAGCAATAATGAATAAACATAGAAAACCCAGCACCTACAAAAACAATTAATATGTTTGAACATTACAAAATCCATTCAAAGTTTCCCCAGATGCGGGTGCCATGAGTGACACAGCCGAGGCAAGAAGTGCCACTTGCCCACCTGGCAACTGCCCTCTGCCAGAGCCACCCCCATGGTTCTGTCTTTAAGACAGTGTCCTGTACAAGACCATCTGGCCTCCTCGCACGCGTGTCCAACTTTACTACCCCCATGGTCTGGTGGTTGGCATTCAAGTAGGCTCAGGATTTCTACATCCCATCTCCTTAACTGGCTCAGTCGCTCCATTATGCTCTCCCGTGCAAGGTCTGGCCACTCCAGCTTCAAAATTATTGATAAGAGGCTCCCTCTTCATGCCGCTGCGATCATCACTTGCCTCTGTTATTCTCTGTCTACCTCCACTGCAAAAAGCTCTGCTCCTTCTCCGTTCTCCTGTGAACTAGCTAACAGCACCATGACCCATACGCGCAGCACTTCCAAGCATGGAGCTGGTCATGTTGGCTGGACGAAATGTTGGCTGCTCTGGAAGCCAACTTGACCGGTCGAAGATACTCTCTCTTTCGTCATTCCACTCCTCCCCGCTATTCTGGCCCTACAGGCCTCGCTGAGGGAATGGCTGGCAATCTGAATGTTCAAGTTGATGGCGCTGCTACTGCAGCAGCCGCCCAAGCTACCGACAGTTCCTTGCATGAATCCTTCGGTGTTGTTGTTGCGGATGGCTCGGCTCCTATTCGGGGCCCCAACTCAGGCCCGAGTTCTCCTGCCGCAGTTGTGTTACAGGGGGGCCCTCCCCTTGGGACATCCTTCCCTATACCCTCGACAATTGATTCCCTGCACTACAAGCGGGTAAGGAAGATCGAGAACGATTCTGTCACTCCACGCAAGACAGAGCCTCTACCTATCAAACTCCCGACCCAGAATTGGGATGAAGATTTCTTCGACAGCTGCCCTATCATTGAAGACAAACCATGCTCCCAGAATGCAGAAGCCAACACATAAATCCGCTCTGCGTGAGCCCAGCTCTTCTCTTTTTGCGGTAGCGTTATCTGTTTTTCTTTGCTTTGGCTAATGGTTGACTGTCAGAGTCTAGTATATCTCTCTGGTCTAGTTCAGTCTTTGTTTTTACTGGTTGGCTGTAATTATGTCAATGTTACTCAGCCCATAGAAGGGCAGGTCTACAAAGGTTCTTTTTTGTTCTCTTTGCTCCATGAGAAGCTTCAGAAAGCTCTTGAATCTACTGATTCTCATGTGATTGTAACATATTTTGTACTCTAATATAATTTCCTTATGCTGCTTAAAAAAAAAAGCCATTCAAAGTTTCAACTTGAAGCTAATCATACCAAATTAGCATTATACTACCCAGTCGAATTAAAAGGAATTTCATTTCCCCGCAAGAAGCAAGAACAACCTTAAAATAACATCAACGGACAAATATGTGAATGTCAAATATTTGCATAAAAATTAGTCAACTAGTATAATACCTACCAATGAGGAACGAATTTATACAAAATTTATATATCAGAAATTAAAGAAGGTTCGAGGTTCAAATATGACTATTGGCTTACTGATTCTCATGTGATTGTAACATATTTTGTACTCTAATATAATTTCCTTATGCTGCTTACAAAAAAAAAGCCATTCAAAGTTTCAACTTGAAGCTAATCATACCAAATTAGCATTATACTACCCAGTCGAATTAAAAGGAATTTCATTTCCCCGCAAGAAGCAAGAACAACCTTAAAATAACATCAACGGACAAATATGTGAATGTCAAATATTTGCATAAAAATTAGTCAACTAGTATAATACCTACCAATGAGCAACGAATTTATACAAAATTTATATATCAGAAATTAAAGAAGGTTCGAGGTTCAAATATGACTATTGGCTTACTATTCATTTTCCTAAATCTGATATCCTAACACCAACAGTACGAAAAAAAGTGACTATAACAGACTATTGAAATAGAAGGAATGAATATTACCAAATCAAATTGCTTTAAAGAGACAACCAAATCAATCACACGGCTAAATGTAGGGAAATATCCTTTCAAATATGTTTATTGACGTTTTTAACAAACCTAAAAATGATTTAAAATTTACAAAATCTTTTCACCCAAATTTACTTTCTACAAAGTTTCCCTTTCCACTATTGGCCAAAATATGGTAATCTGACAATGAAAGCCACATGAACTCTCTTCCTAAATCAGATGAATGGATGTTGAGAATATTTTTTATGCCGTTTTGTGAATAAAATCAAAGCAGTTTAAAGAACAATCGCCTGCAATCAAAGAAAATTTCCATTGCAAATTAAACAAATATACTCGTGAAATTTCCATTGCTTGTTGTACTTAGCAGTGTGTACAACCTTAGAAATTTCCGTCACAACTCTTCATTACTAATAAATTTTAACAGACAGATTGGTTTATATCCCGGTAATGAAATACAACCTCAAACTTATGCAACCACGTGAAATTTCCAAAGAATACTTCTAGCATATATGAGCAACAGTTCAGTTGTTCATCAGCAGAAACTCAATAGAATGAGACAGACAGAGAGAAGGATACAGATTAAATAACCCCACAAGCAGATCCTAAATCAGATGAATGCAGGTTAAGAATATTTCTGACATCAATTTAAAAAACAATCTCCTACTATCAAATCCAACATCCAGCAACTGTCACAGACTCTCGGACTGAAAGCAAGAAAAGGTTCATTGCAGAATAAGTATATATACTCATGACAGGAAATGAATTTGCTGAATAACTCATTGTACTTAGCAGTGTGATACAACCAGAATACCTACACATTGTTCACTCTTGACAAAGCTCTGTCTTTCATTGGTAGTATTTTTTTGCAGGAAGATTGGTATAGATCCTAGCAATGAAATAAAGACTTAAAACTTATGCAACCACACATCAATTTGGAATAAATTTCCAATGCAGACCCCTAGTAAACATGAGCAACAGTTCAGTTGTTCATCAGCAAAAATTCAATACAATTGAGGCAACTAAAGAAAAGGATTTAAATTAGTAACCCCTGCCAGAACCACCAGCAAGATCACCTTCATCCCTCAAGTTTTCTGTAGGCCTGTCCCCACCAACAAAATCATCAGATCCACCACCAGCACCACTGATGCCACCTCCACTGGAAAACCCACCGCTGCCACCATAACCACCCCCACTTCTGCCACTGTCCCCATAGCCAGCACCACCATAACCACCCCCACCTCCATAACTCCCACCACCATAACCTCCACCACCATAACCTCCACCACCACCACCACCACCATAACCTCCACCACCATAACCTCCACTTCTCTCCGCAGCATAGTTAACACGAACACTGCGACCTTGAAGTTCCTGTCACAACAATACAACTTCATTTATTTTGATCCAAACAAAAATGCAATTCTAGGTACTGCCTGAAAAATCAACAATGCATATGCAAATGATTATAACAAAAATACAGATGTTAATAATTAATAAATGGAAGAGAAGCTGAAAAAGAGGAAGCTCTAGAGGCATCTCCCAAAGAGGTTTCTGTTTCAAGCAAATAGGACATATGAGTAAAGCAGCTATGGTAAAGCAAACAAGAGATGAAATCTCTGAGCCTATCATGTCCTCTCAACAAAACATGTAGCACCAAAAATCAGGTCTGAAAATTCAATTGAACAAAAAGAGAAGGGGTAATAGCCTCCTGTTATGTTGAACTAAACATTTTTCTCTTTCAGTTATCGGTTTAATCAAGAATTTGGCTATCCAACACAGTGAGCCAAGCCCCACGGAAGGTTTGATTTACTAAATCAAAGGAGTTTTCTATGACTTGTAAATGTAATTGGGTCAGCTTATATTTTTTTGCATATGTAATATAAACTATAAACTCTTTTTCTAAGCAGAAATTATTTTCCTGGGAAAAACTATATACTTTTTTGCCAAGCAGAAAAATATTATAAACATAATATAATCCTAGAGCTAGGAATAATGATGAACAAAGGTAGGCTCATTAAATAAGATTATCGACTAAGCTTCAAGCATAATATATAAGATCCAAACAAGTGTCTGTAATGACTGCCCCAAAACTTCCAATACATACCTTGCCATCCATTGCTGATAAGGCCGAAGCTGCTTCCTCTCCCGAGCTAAAACTCACAAAACCAAAGCCTCTTGACCTACCACTATCTCTGTCCAAGATAACTCTTGCTGAATCCAAATGAAATTTAACATTCAATCAATATATTACACAAAATAAGAGCAACTGTTGTCAAACACAAATATTCAACTATACATTAGTGTCATGTCAAAAGGTTGTGGGCAAGTGGTTAAATCAAAGCATTTTCAGTTCATATTCACCCCATGCTGATGAACTCATGTAGCCAACAGAACTATCTACCACATCTGAAACCAGGTGGGAGTCCCGGCAAATTTTACAGCCCAAATATACAGCATATCTCAACGAATGAGGCCAGGAGCAAGAATTGGGGTAGTTGAACTTGACAGAATAGATACCCCTCCCCTCGGTCATGGCAGTGAAACCAAAGGTAGTGTCCAGTTTATTAACAAAGACTCCAATCACTAACCAACAGAAAACCAATACATTAGTCACATACCTTCGGTCACCTCGCCAAATTCGCTAAACGCTTCTCTCAAGGATTGGTCATCCGTTCCCCATGAAAGCCCTGTCAAAGCAGTCAATTATCATAAATCGCTTGTTCTCACAACGTTGAAAATAAAAAATAAAATAAACGGCCAAAACCTTTAGATGAAGCAAAGAACAGAGATTAAATATACCTCCCACAAAAAGCTTAGAGGATGACATGTTGCGAACACCATTGTACAGAGAAAGCACGGGTGCTGAGGTATTTGATCCAGTATGATTTGTTACAGATTGCCTAAGCAGGCTTCCAAGTCTACTTGCAAAAGCCATTGTGCCTCTTCAATATGAAACACCCAGAAAGTTACTCGGCCCTCAATATGATTACTGCATCAGAATAAACATATAAACAAATGAGCAATTGGCCATTGACACTGTCCATGTGTTTACGTATACACTGGCCTTTCAATCAATCCGTAGATAAAAAGAAACCGTGAAACAGATTTTCAACAGTAGAATAAAACAGAAGACGGACTCCTGACTCTTGTTTCAGAAATGGCGTATTTTCAGAGAGGTCAAGATATCGAATCACAAGATTGACAATACAATCGAATTGAAACAAATTCCCTGCATTCGATACATGAATGCACTGATAAACCCCTTTAATTCCCTTTGCATGACGCCAATACCTAACCGAGAACAGAAAACACCCAACAAATACCATCACAAAATGCAAGCAAAAAATCAAATCAGAGATCGTGCAACTCACTTCAATTCTGAAGTCACTGAACTCGAAACTGGGACGAAACCCTGCTTAAACCCTAAACTCCTAGGGTTTTCCGATCGCCGGCTTCCAAATACAGGGCAACCACTAAAAAGCAAATGAAATATGAGAGACACTTCGGGTTTTACAAGTATTAATTAGGGCAAAACAACCTTTATTGGGAGGCCGAATGATTTCCACCGTACGATTTAAGAATGAGAAGAATACACACCGTTCGATTTTGAGTATGTTGTCCGTAGATTGGATATTGTGAATCCTTGAAGCTGCCTCCGTGGAGGAATCGAGGATTCGAGAGCTTGGGCTTTTGCTTAATAGTCCATGTCCTTTTTCTCCTCTAAGATTTTAGTTTAGTTTCAGTGTATGGGTGAAGAATTATGTCCACATGCAAAAGGTTTCGAGCGAAGGAACAATGTCCACGTGTAAAAAGGTTTTGAGTGTTTGTGTGTTTAGTGTTAAACTTAAGGATATTGTATAAAAGAATTTAGGAGAGCTAGGTATTATTGTTTATTAGATTGTAACGTGTTTTTCATTTGGGAATGTTACGTTTTTTTATTGTCCATTTTTAGTTATTTGATTGATCTAGATGGCCATTTGGGCCATTCTAGTCATTCATTGTTGTGCACCTCTTTTAATGCCAAGATCCCCTTTCAATGCGGAGATCATTGTGCGCTTGTTGTGCACCTTCAATATTCACTTCAAAGCAGATTTGTGGAGATTGTTGTGCACATGTTGTGCACCTACTCCCTTCGCATCCCTTCAATGTAGATTTATAGGCCTTTATTCACCCTCTGACTGCATACCTCTGCCTCTGTTTTTGTTTCTATTCAGTTTTGAGTTCATAGTTACATAGTTTTGGAAAGAGAATTTCCTGGCACGTCAATTTGCAGCGGGTAGAGTCCAGCTTCTTGGCACTGCACTTCCATAGCTATTGGATATTGTGGGTTCCATCTATCATTAACATCCTTCATGTATGTTGTAATGTCATAAGTGCATTTGTTAGCTTAATTATGATGCAATGCAATGTTTCAATGTCGTAGATTTTCATTACATGTGCTAAGAGTATATGGTTACCTACAAAATGATCCCCCTTGTTGGTTTGCAATCGATCCCTTGTGTAGCTTTGTAAAGCCAATTAGTAGCCCTAAGTTCCAGATAGTGATGCTAAACTAATTCCACCTTGCTATAATCCAATCTCTTACCAACATAATTATAATATGTTGTATTAATTAATACAACGAATTATAAATTGTTGTGTAGAATATTATCATTGGAAGAATGTACACAGTAGTTATTGTAGAATGGAAGTTAAAGTATTTAACTATGTACCAGTATCATTCTTTTTACTATGTAGTATTATGAAATGTGTTGTTGATATAGACATAAAAGTAGCACTCACTTTTTATCAACACTTTTAAAAAATTATGTTCTACAAAGGATAGGACTGATAAAACCCTAGGTCTGTAACAAAACCAGTCAACCCTCGATTGTATTTTTTGTTAGGTGCTCGAAAGGGCATACAAGCAATTGACAAATCATAGTCAAGCAAACACACCAAATATTAGGCTTCAAAGCACATTTTCTCATTAGCATATGTACATATTAATACATGAGAAAGACCCTTGGGTTCATATTCCCAAGGCATATCTTGGACTTCTCAATGACTTCTCACATTCTCCACCTAACCTTGACGGATTAGGCTCCAACAAACCCCCCTTAATTAGAAGGGGTGTATATGAGTCCAAGCAGAGAGCTAAAATCTGGAGAAGGACAGCTGCAAATGGTTGAAGAATCTCTCTGAATCAAAGGTTAGCAAAAGCAGATGTCTTCTACTAAATGGGTGGTTTTAAGCTGACCACAAACTAATGGATCTCAGTAGCTATAAAGTTGTAGTTTTGGATGACCACAAATCATGAACCATGGAGTTGGTTTAAGGATGACCACAAACTCTAGAACTTGGCTCAAAGGCTTAGAGGTTTCTGGAACATTCCAAAAGGCTAGCAAAAGTTGTCTGTCTTCTATTGAATGTGTGGTTTTAAGTTGACCACAAACTTTGGAACTTGGATAGAAGGCTCATAGGTTCTTGGAATATTCAAAAATTTTAGTAGAATCTGATGCATTCTACTAAATGAATAGTCATGGCTCTGGATCTGACTCTGGCTACAACTTTGAGTTTGACTAGACAATTTGGGATCAAGGTGTTGGATCTTATACAAGCTTGCTTGTTCCCGGTCACTTGTTCCTAACTGTCATTTGGTGATGTTATTCCCCCCATTTCAGGAACAAAGTGTGAAGAAGAAGATCTCTCGATTGCAAGATGTGTCATTACTTGAGAATGAATTCTTCGGTATGACTTATAAATATTCTTGGTTGTTGAAGACCACTGCCAAGAAGCGATCCACCCATAGTGAATCTTCTCTTTTGCAGGTTTCTTCAGAATGAAGCATTTGTCTAAAGAATGGGTATGCTTTCCACAATGCTTACAATGATGAAGATCAAAACATTGATCTTTCATGTGGCCAACTCAATCACAAGTTGGCATCTCAAACTCTTAACAAGTGTAGATGAAGATGAACTTTCATTGAGGAATCCAAAGCTCTGAAACTGGATTGGCTTGGAGTAATCAAGAATGTGAAAGGTCACTTCCTTATCGTATCCAAGACCGGTTTTGTGCTTGTTGTTGGTGATCTCTTCCCAAGGTGTGATGATGGGCTTGAGAAGTGCAAGTGGAACCCCTATATGCATAACTTCATCTTCATTTGGATCTGCTTCTAAAATGGCATCATGTGCTTCAAAAGTGACAATGTTGATTTGAACATGTGTAGGTTGTTGATATGAATCATAGAAAAGAGGATTGTTCTGAATAGGAACAAGTTCAAAATGTCGCTTCCTTTGTTGTAGCTCATCATGTTGGAGTCGTGATTCAAGCTTAAGAAACTCAAGTGTATCTTGTGATTCTTTTAGACATGTTAGGACCTCAATGAGAATTGATTTGTCGATCATGACAGTGTTGTTGACAGAAAAGAAAAGAAGAGTGTTCAGTAACTCTATCAAGCCATTGATTCTATCCATTGAAAAACTTTGATTGGAGACACACTCAATTAGTGAAGGGCTTCTTGCACTCCGCCCTTTTACAAACATACTCAAAGGGTGTCGGTCTCGGCTAAGAATGCACCCAAGAACAATGCAGCTCAATTCATCTCACTTTCAATTTGACACTTACAAAGAATAATTGCAAGTACCAAAATATACAATAACACTTACAAAATCACTATTTGCAGGCTACAAAATGTTCTTGAATCAATGTTGTCTGTCCAAATGTTTTACCTCTGTGGAATTTGATGCTCCGATGATCTCAGTGGTGTTGTGCCAAGGCCACCAATGTATTCTCTTACCTCACAATATTTGCAACAACCTACAATCTCTTCTATAGGCGCAAATGGGGGATTGGAAGCAAGGCAATAGTTGTTTAATCACAGTTTCACATCACTTGAATTCAAATGTTAATAAGAAGCAAAAATAATTAATTGCAGTTTTGTTTATGGAGGGAATAAGCCAACAATATTCCCAAGCATTCTCCAACCAATGCTTCTATTATGTAAAGAAAAACTCAGTGCAACATTGTGACAAATGAATACACACGAAGGAGATAATTGGAAAGCTCCAATAATTAATGGAAGAAAGCAATGGTAGTATAAAAATGGGCTCTTCTGCAACTCTAATCGCGTACCTTAGGGCCTTTTCTCAATTGTGCGTGATTTGATCAATTCAAGCTCCAACCAGCTGCGCTAATAATAGTTGTGTAGATCGAATGACTATTCCACCGAAAATATTCTATTTTATTTCAAAACTTCAACATATATTTTAATCTCATTAACAGAATGAAAGCGCTTTGTTGTACATGTGTAGAGGAGTCGCCATACACCAATCAACTTCCCTAGACCTAATGAAAAACTTCTATAGTCTTCTGCTCTGCTCGATTATCTATTCCAACTACAACATAAAATAAACCACCACTAGAGAAGCCAACACAATCCTTATGTGCACTTGGTAAAGGTGTTAAAATGGAGTAAATCATAATCATGTAGTAGGAGTGGTGGAGCTTGAGCAAGAAATAGAAGGGAGTCCCCATCCATAGTTCAATCCCGCGATAAAAACCTTGGCAATGAAACAATCACGTTAGATTAATTATAGGATCAAAACATTGCCTTGTTGATGATCATATATTCTGCTTGGCTGGAATTTGAAAGATTTTCACCACGATAGCATCGATATAACTGCTAGGTTGCTAATAAATTTGCACAATCACCTTGTTGCCTCAAACTAAAATGAATACGCCATACTTGAATTTTTCTCTTTGATGCAACCAAATCGACACCCAACTCGAAATCAACTCAACAAAGAACTTTACGACTAGACAACTCTACATTTTGCTCAGCTTCTTGGAAAATGATGACAGATTCATGCTACAGATGGCTTAATAACCATTTGAGATCCTATGACTACAGTTCCACCAGTTATAAGAAAATTAGAACTCGATTCCACTTTCATAGTTAAATATGCCATGACATTATATCCGTTAAGTTTCTCAATACTACATCTATTGAAGGATCCAATTAGTCCAAAATGAAATGGCTCTGAATAGGGTACTTTTGTGGGTGAGCATTGGCCTCCTCTATATACCCCCAAAATGGAACAATTCGTAGATGATGAGAGAAATTATTATTCCAGAGATGTGATCCTTCTAAATAGAGGACAAATGATGAGAGGCAAACCTGGTATAACCCTCAAATATCGACTAATTTCCCAAAAAGATATGAACGATAGGTAAGCAATCCCCAAATGATGGATGCCTTCCTCAAATTTACTTCAAAATGGAACGACCTTACCACTTCTCATCTATTATGGTCCTTCAAGTTGAAATAGAGACCACTTGAGGCTAGAAGTGACTGGAACTGAAGGACCAGGCCAATGGTAGAGCTCCACCACAAGGATTAGGGTTCATATAGTGTTGGAGAAAGGTCACGGCTCCATGTATCTCTTCAACACATATCAATTATAGGAAGTTACACATACCATAGTCCAAAGCACCAATTCCACTCCAACAATTCATAGCTCCAACGACTTATTGTTCCACGTTAGAAGAATTGTAGAAATCGTTACACAGAGATGGCAGTGTACTAGTCAAAGGGAATATGTTGAGTGATTCCGCTTTAGATTCATATTTGGAGTACATGGTTGACACCATGCCAGATAATTGCTTTGAAGTAAACACCTAAAGGAAGCATATGGTTGGGCCAAGGCATGTACATTGGGTTGCATCAAAGCATGTGCGAAGGTACCTGTGAGGTACAGTTGGATATGGCTTGAGATATGTCTCGAGAGGTGAAGTGAAGCTACATGATTATACAGATTCTAACTGGGCAGGGGGTGTAGTGGACAAAATGAGCACCTCAGGGTGTTGCTTTAGCTCGGGAACAACCATGATATCTTGGTTTAGCAGGAAGCAATCTTCTATCGCACTCAGTACATCGGAAGCAGAGTATTATGCATCCAGTGTGGCAAGTTGCAAAGCAGTGTGGCTTCGGAAGCTTCTTGCAGGCTAATTTGATCATGATCTAGAGACGACCTTGTTGATACATTGTGACAATCAAAGTTGTGTCAAGATTTCGGAAAATACAGTATTTCATACCAGGTCGAAGTATATTGAGATCAAATACAACTTCATCTTAGACATGGTGTAGAAGGGAGCAATGAAGCTCCAGTACATATCCATGGATGAGCAAATAGACGACATTCTCACCAAGCCTCTGTCCAAGGCAAAGTTTGTATACTTTAGGGACAAGCTTGGTGTGATGGAGAATGCCTCTCTAAGTGAGAGGGAATGTCGATAAATGAGCGGTAGACACTCATATGAGATGAATGGCCTAGACACCGTGATGGTTCGATAAATGAGCAAGAGACATTCAAGAGAGGTGAATGGCTTAGATACCGAGATGGTCGTACAAATGCAGATGCAGTACATATGTAGTATAGATGATGGATTACAAACATTCTCACCAAGTATGAGACTTGGTGTGATGAATAATGGATCGTACGAACATTCTCACCAAGCATGAGGCGTGTTGTGATGCATAATGTTCCCCTTGCTGAGAGGGAGTGTTGATGTTTCTCCATGGATTGCAGCATCGGGCAACGTTCTGTAGAATTATCCCAGAGAGACCACGTGAGGTGGTCAATGGCTAGTGGAGGATGGCCCTGAGTTAGTCTTGATTAGTCATGTGAGATGGCTAAGTGTATATAAGGCTCGAGATGCTTAGCCTCGCTTAGTCATGTGAGATGGATAAGTGTGATTGGGGCTAGTGGTCACATGCATCACTCCATGAGGGAGTGCTCCATAACGGGGCTGATATATCTAATTAGAGTGAGTTTACTTGTATTAATATAGGGGAATTCATCCACTTGTGAATACACAAAGTATTAGATAATGTTGAATTTGACATTGGCTCTAAGAAGTGCTCAAGACTTCTTAGAGTATGGTTGAATCAACATTAGAGCTCTATGTGTGAATTTTATCTGCATGTGAGGAGATGGACATCAATGAGGAGAAATTTTATATGATGAAGAAATATCCAAGAAGTCAAGACAAACCATTGAAGAAGTCTTAGATAGCAGTTAAGAAGTTCCAGACGAAAATGAAGATGAGAAGACAAGTCAACTCGAAGATAAATAAAAGATGGAGAGCAAAAGTACAAGCTGACCCTTGTGGAGAAAAGACAAGTCGGCCCCAATTGAGGAAAGTTCTAGTAAACTAAATAATATAAATAAAGTGTTCTCACACTTTATTTTCACACTCACTCGTCACACATTCTTCTCTCTCCACTTGTGCGCATCTCCTAAGAAGGCTTAGCAAAGGCAAGAAGAAATATTTTGGGGCTCTTGTTCTCTCTTGGAAGATTCGCTACCCTTGCTAGGGTTTCTTGTGAAGGAGGGTGAACCTCTCTTGTGTTAGGGTTCAGCTTCATGATTGGTATTGTACTTGTATTGGATTGATTTCTTCTGAGAAAAATTTGTTGGGTTTTCTCCCTATTGGGTTTCCCAAGGTAAAATATTTGTGTCTCTTGTGCATGGTTATCTTTAAGTGATCCTTGTTTTATTTTCGCTGAAATTGAATGTTGAAATTATGCAATGATAAAAGTGGGATGCTAATAATAATCAAGATTTGAAAAATTATACTGCTAAGTTAAAAATACAACATGGTATCAGAGCAATACTGAAAGAAGCCATTGTCGGTGACTGTTTTTCCCTAATATGGAAATTAGGGCTTCCAAGCTTGGACACATCCAACTTAAGATTTTGATCGATCTTAGCATTTTGGAACTCGCCTTAGGAGGGCGCACTTATATGTGGAAGTAGATCTCAGTTTTGTGAAAAATCAAATTTTGACCTAATTCCTGTCGGAACCAATAAATTAGGGTTTCCAGTTTTGAGCTCTTATAGCCACAAATCATATTGAAAAATAGTGTTTGTTGGCCCTAGGAAGGCACACCTACCTGTGGAGTCAGTTTTCACTTTTGATTAAGTTCAGTTTTGACCTAGCTTATGCTAGAGTTTTTGGATCAAAATTTCAAAATTGTGTCCAATCTCATAATGGAAGACAGGTTGGATGGTGCTTCAAATTTTAGATCCTAGAAGACAAGGATACTTTTCATCTTGGAAGAAAATGAGATCTATGATAATGTAAATAAGGGTGTCCTAGAACCCGAAGATGTCAAAAAAAGGCCAAATACAATAAGAATGAAGCAAAGGCAAAGATGGTCTTAATAGATTCTATAAAAGGACACTTGATTCCTCATAGTGTTGAGCTCAAGACTACCAAATCAATGTATGATGCCTTAGTAGGATTGTCAGAAAGCAAAACCACTAGCAGGAGGCTAGCCTTGAGGAATCAACTATGCTGCATGAAGATGATCAACTCAGATTCAATTGCTACTTACTTTATGAAGGTCTCCCAATTAATAGATTAACTTACAGCCATTGGAGACATTATTGAGGATGCAAAACTTGTTATTGTAACTCTTAATGGACTTCCTTCCTCATGGGAATCATTTGTTAAGAGTATTTGTGGAAGAGAAGAGTTACCCAAGTTTGATCGACTATGGGATGATTGTATTCAGGAGGAGGCCAGAGTATTGTCTAAGAATAGCCTATAGAAACCTCGGGATGAAGAAAATCAAGCTCTTGCAGCCCATGCAAGGAAAGGAAAAGGAAAAAGAATGTTCGAGAAAGAAAGAAATACAAATGAAGGATCAAGCTCAATTCAACATCAGAGGAAGAAGGATCTTTCTAAAATAAAATGCTACAATTGTAGCAAATTTGGTCACTTTGCTTATCAATGTACGTAAAAGAAAACAAAGGGAAATCAACATGCATCTACAGCCAGTGTTGATGAGCCTCCATCAAAGAAGACAAAAGAAGATAAGCTTGATGAGATTGCAGATGAACTCCGAAAGGAGTATTTCTTCTAATACACTCTAGGTATCTGTGAACCAATGACAATGTTATCTCTAGATGATGTTTTGTACTATACGATTGTCATTGGTGATTTACTTCATAAAGACTTAGGTTGCAGTATTCAATCAGTTCCAGACAAGAAATAAGATCAAGATTTTGAGATCAGGAGAATTCACCTCCGAGGAGTTCAATAATTTATGCAAGGAGGCAAAAATCAAGAGGGAGTCAACAGAACAAGCAAAGGTTGTGGAGACGATGATCTGTGATCAAGATATGCCCATGTTTTATGGGAAGAGGCATCTAGTACAATAGTTATGCTCATATCCAATATTGGGAACCAGACTCCTAAGGAAGCATTCACCGAAGTAAGTCGCGTCTTCTATAAATCAAGAGAGAGACACATCTCTTGAGTAGACAAGAGCAAGTTATATCTCTTGTGGTGAATAGTACAAAGTGAAAGACAAAGAGTCTGAGATCTAGTGAGTCATATCAAGAGGCCTGTCGAGGTGCAGAGGAGCATGTAGCTCCCAATGATACTTTCAAAGAAAGACCTCAAAGGTTCTCATGAGTCACATCATTGATTTCCAGTTATGAGGAGGAAATAGGATAGCAGGATGAGCACCAATCCATCATGTAGAATGATGCGAATAATAGTGCTGAGATCAAAAGGGAAGTCAATGATGACTTACAAGTGGATCTATAAGATCGAACATGCCGATCAAATCAACATCAGAGATGGCCCATGAGGGGAAGCTAGTTTGCAGACTTACAGGGAGTCGTGGATAATATTTGGTGTTCTCATCTTAGTGGGTCCACTTGATGAGAGGTGGCACTGATGGATACACAGGGGCATACAATCTTCCATTATCCCGAGTCATATGGTGTGGGGATATTAGCCTAGGTAGGAGCAGATTGTCCAGATACAAAGGGAGGAAAATACTCACGTGCAGAGGAGTGGGAGGCCCCGACATAGAAGGAGTAGTTGCAACACAACTTGTTGATAAAGAAGATATTGTATGGACTCAAGTAGGCCCCCAGAGCTTGGTATGCCAAGATTGACAGATACTTGATGAATTTGGGATTCACCAAGAGTGATGCGGATTCCAACCTTTACTACAAAGTTGTTCATGGCAATCCAATGATCTTGGTGTTGTATGTTGACGATTTGTTCCTTACAAGAGCATAGATGCTCATAGACAAGTGAAAGATGGAGTTGGCATATAAGTTTGAGATGAAGGATCTTGAATTAATTTCTTGGGATCAGAGGTGTGGCAGAGATCAAATGAGATCTTCCTTGCTCAAGGGAAGTATACAATTGAGATCCAGAGAGATTCAGGATGATGGACTACAAGTCCATAGCTACACCCATGATGATAAATCTAAAGAACTCGAGTGATTCCACTTCAGATTCAAATTTAATGAATCCTACTATGTACAAACAAATAAATCTGAAGAAGCTGAGTGATTTTGCTTTAAATTCAGATTTGGTGTACATGTTTGACATCAGGCTATATATTTGCTTTGCAGTGAACACCCAAAGCCAACGTATGATTAGGTCGAGGCATGTACATTGGATTGCAACAAAGCATGTGCTAAGGTATATGCGAGGTATAATTGGATATGGCTTGAGAAATGTCTCAGCAGGTGAAGTGAAGTTGCAAGGTTATACAAATTCTGATTAGGCAAGGACTGTAATGGACAGAAAGAGCACCTCAGGGTGTTGCTTTAGCTTGGGGATCAACCATGACATATTGGTTTAGCAAGAAGCAAACTTATGTCGCACTGAGTACAATGAAAGCAGAGTATTATACAGCCAGTATGGCAAGTCACAAAGCAATGTCGCTTCATAAGCTTCTTGCATGCTTATTTGTTCATGAGCTAGAGACGAGCTTGATACACTATGACAATCAAAGTTGTGTCAAGCTTTCGGAAAATCTAGTATTTCATGACATGTTGAAGCATATTGAGATCAAATACAACTTCATTCGAGACATGGTGTAGAAGGGAGCATTGAAGCTCTAGTACATATCCATGGATGAGCAGATTGCTGACATTATCACCAAGACTTTGTCCAAGGCAAAGTTTGTATACTTTAGGGACAAGCTTTGTGTGATGGAGAATGCCTCTCTAAGTGAGAGGGAATGCCGATAAATAAGCGGTAGACACTCATATGAGATGAATGGCCTAGACACCATGATGGTTTGATAAATGAGCAGCAGACATTCATGAGAGGTGAATGGCCTAGATACCGAGATGGTTATACAGATGCAGATGTAGTACAAATGTAATACAGATGATGGATTATAGACATTCTCACCAAGTATGAGACTTGGTCTGATGAAGAATTTCTTGTATGAACATTCTCACGAAGCATGAGGCTTGGCATGATGCTAAATGTCCCCCTTGTTGAGAGGGAGTGTTGATGTTTCTTCATGGATTGCATCATCGAGAAACATTCTACAGACATTGTCCCAAAGAGGTCACATGAGGTGGTTAATGGCTAGTGGAGCATCACCCTAAGTTAGCCTTGATTAGTCATGTGAGATGACTAAGTGTATATAAGCCTCGAGACGCTTATCCTTGCTTAGTCATGTGAGATGGATAAGTGTATATAAGCCTCGAGATGCTTAACCTTGCTTAGTCATGTGAGATGGCTAAGTGTGATTGGGGCTAGTAGTCACATGCATCACTCCGTGAGGTTGTGCTTTGTAATGGGAGTGATCTATTCTAATTAGAGTGAGTTGACTTGTATTAATATAGGGGATTTCATCCCCTTGTGAATACACAAATTCTAATCTAATGTTGAATTTGACATTGGCTCTAAGAAGTGTCTGGAACTTCTTAGAGTATGTTCAAATCAACATTAGAGCTCTATGTGTGAATTTGATCTGCATGTGAGGAAATGGACATCAACAAGGAGAACTTTTCTATGATGGAGAAATATCCAAGAAGTCAAGACAAACCATTGAAGAAGACCCAAATAGAATTGGAGAAGTTCTAGACGAAAATGAAGACAAGAAGACAAGTTGGCTTAAAGATAAATAAAAGATGGAGAGCAAAAGTACAAGCTGGCCCCGGTGGAGAAAAGACAAGTCGACCCCAATTGTGGAAATTTCTAGTAAACTAAATAATATAAATAAAGTGTTCTCACACTTTATTTTCACACTCACTCATCACACATTCTTCTCTCTCCACTTGTGCGCATCTCCTAAGAAATCCTAGCAAAGGCAAGAAGAAATATTTTGGGGCTCCTATTCTCTCTTGGAAGATTCGCTACCCTTGCTAGGGTTTCTTGTGAAGGAGGGCGAACCTCTCTTGTGCTAGGGTTCAACTTCATGATTGGTATTCTACTTGTATTGGATTGATTTCTTCTGAAAAAAGTTTGTTGGGTTTTCTCCCTATTGGGTTTCCTAGGGTAAAATCTTTGTGTCTCTTGTGAATGGTTATCTTTCAATGATCCTTGTTTTATTTCCGCTGAACTTAACTGTTGAATTATGCAATGATAAAAGTGGGATGATAATAATAATCAAGACTTGAAAAATTATACAGCTAAGTTAAAAATTCAACAATAATTTATTAATTAGCCGAGTTTAAATCCAACAGGACGACTATACATATATATTTAAATAGGCTTATGATGCCTACAATAGAACACTAGATGTACACATGTAGGTAAACACAAGCACAAATACATAAACCCTAAGTGGGCCAAACACCGTTCTAGTAGAAATATAATCTGTTGCAAATTGAAACTTCCCAAAAGAATTAAGGTACAATACAAAGATCACACTTTGTTGTAAGTATTATAAAGGGAATTACTCTCACAATGAGTTGGATAATGGGTAAACAAAATGTGAGTGTTTGTGTGTTTTTGTTAAACTTGAGGATATTCTATAAAAGAAGTTAGGAGAGGTATTATTGTTTATTTATGTTGGAGGAGATGAGTTCATATGTATAGTACTTAGACTTTTTACACATGGAAAATCCAAGTATGTGTTAAGTTCAATTATTGTATGTATTTATTTATTGTTGTTGTTTTAAACTTAAATTAAAGTGTTTTACTCAATAAATAAAAACTTGTAGTGTATGGATAAGGTTATTGAACAATAAGTTTAATCATGTATGGTGTATCTTACTATCATAATGGTTGATAAGTTATGGGAGAGTATGCTTACTTCCTTAGCCTTCTCCTTTTCCTTTATGTATGTTTTGTGTAGGTGTGTGTCAAACAATAATGAGATACATCCATCTTGTGGTATCTTGGAATAGTGTCTAAGACTATAATATCTCATCTCTCCTAGTAATTAATAGAAACATAAGCAAAAGCATAAACGTGGAGCTTTGAATTGGACAAAAACATAAATATTGAAGGTTGAAATTGGTTTTCATAGTGCGTTCATGTTGTCCTCAAGTTAGTTCTCCCTTTAACTTAACTTCTCCATGGGAATGCAAGCAATGTTTTTTTTAAGTGGAACACATCATGGGAAACGCTCAAGCACTTCCCCTCATTTCGAGGATGGTACCCAAGGTAAATTATTCGGGATCAGTTAATTGCACCCTAACCCGATGGGGACATCAAGTGAGCCCTTGCATAGCCACCCGGGGATTTGACCCCGAAACCTTTTGCTTGCATTACATGACACTCAACCACTTGAGCTAACCCACTGGGTTAGGAACGCAAGCAATGTTATTATTTTCCTCTCAACAATGTACTTCAAGTTCAAAGGTGCCCTCATGCATAGATTTTGAATCTTCGCATGTCATTGACTAGTGAATCCCCATGTCTTAGGCCTATAAACAACCGACACCACTTTTTTGATAGGAGATTGTAACAACATAATCACGTGAATAATGTTACCCATAGTCTAATTTTTTCAACATCTAGATGTTCCCTCCTTTGCATGTAGGGGTCAATTTGGTATAAATTTTAGCAAAGGACTTCTAAGTGTCATTTCAATGCTCATGATTTCCAAGTGTCATATGTAATACACATGCTTTCCAAGTGTCATCACTATTGTGCACGTTTCCAAGTGTCACCACTAATGTGCATGTGTGACAAGTTTCATATTACATTTTGCAAGTGTCTTCTCATATGCCACATCGATGCAAGTGGTTGGTGTTATATGACACAAAGTATCGTATTTTTGTCATCTCAATTGCAACATGTGTCATATCATGATTTAAGAAAATACCTTAGCGACATTTAAGGATTCATAAGTGGTACAATGAGTATCTATGGATATCTCGGTCATTATCAAGTCTCAACATATGGATTCTAGGTCAACTCAATCCAAACTTAGGATGCTTGCACATATCAAGATGACGTGGTCATTGTTGGGTGACACATATTCTCCTAAAGGTACTCTCAACTCATATACCCTCAAGTGATACATCAATGCAACATGTGTCTCATTATGGTTTTAATAAGTGGATAGTGCAATGTCACACAAAGTGTCACATTTTTGTCACCCCAATTACAATATGTGTCATACTATGGTTTAAACAAATGTCTTAGTGACATTTAAGGATACATAAGTGGTGCAACAAGTATTTATGGTTATTTCAATCTTTGTCAAGTCTTACCATACATGTTTCTAGGTCAAGTAATCAATCCCAACTTAGGATTCTTGAACATATCAAGGTGAGGTGGTCATTGCTAGGTGACACATACCCTCCTAGAAGCACTCTTAACTCATATACCCTCAATGCTTGCATGCATTTTTCCACATAATGGTTTTTGTATACTCGGGAGACTCCCATAATTTGACCATCTTAGTGTGGGACTTGACAATCTTAGTGTGGGACTTGACAATCATTGAGAACCTTGCATGAAACTACACATGCGTTAGTGTTAATCAAATTAATATAAAAAACATTATGTTTTGGATTTAATCACATTGCCATATAAACATTGTAGGATACACTGCAACACAACTCACTCTTATGCAATAAGCACCAAGGAGCACACTCTGTGCCACTTGTGCCCCTTGGACAACATAAAAAATTAATCGTGCCACACAAACCACATTGTACCAAAACTGTCATGTAGAACACATTGCACTGCATGTGCCATGAGGACTATACTTGCGTTATACAAACCACACTACACTACATTCACCACAAGGACTATAGTTGCTCTACATGTGCCATACATTTAACACACATAATCAATTGTGCCTTTTGTGCCACATAACAAGTCATGTAAGCACAAGGAGTAGTTACTGTTTGTTCATGCAATGTTCAGTGGGAGTGGGTAAGAAGCCGACAAGTCTTCTTGGCAACACTTGATCAATACAACCTAGTGACCTTCATATAAAATGATACTAATTAGGGCATTAATTCAATGAATTTATAGTATACAATAAAATAACCAAATATGTGGTGAACTATAAAGTGTGCCTAAACTAAAATTGAGAAAAGATTGTAATTTCCTCTCTAGTATCGAAGAAAAGACTTAAACGACAAATTAACATAGATTCTCTTAAACTTGGAGCTTTTAAACAACAAGAAGTTTCCATACAAGGATTTTTTTATACCTCTCAATGCTTAATAGATTCGAAATTGAGATGGATTTATGCTAGTGTTTAAAAAAACAAGGATAATTTTAAGAAGGATTTTGATTATATTGGTGAAAACTCTTCGCAATGAATCCATATTTATATTGATATGGTCAAATCAATGAGTATTTACCAATTACTTTTTCCATTTGTTGTAATGTGTCCTTATTAGATTCTTATGAGAAGGGTGATATAAAAAGTATATAGGTCATTGTTGTCATTATAAGCAAGCTGTAAATGATTATATCTTGACAATTGAAAATATGTAAACGGTTGATGTAGATCTCCTAAAGGACAATTAAAATATGAATGTTTAATAAACATAAGATAATGGCTAAATCTCCAATTTCAACTCAAAATCAAAGTATAAGATAGAACAATGCACAATACATAGTGTATAGCTTTCAACTATAATGTTTTTGGGAGTTACAACGTAATGAGGTGAATTTACAATAACACATAAATCAAAACGTGACCTTATTGACAAGGCTTGTTAATGGAACTTAATTGATCAATGAAGCGAGGGTGATAATATTCTTTCTATTAGATTCAATTCTCACAACACTAGAAATTCTTGAGAGGTCATTTATCTCAACTACTCTAGTTGAAGCATGCTTAACTACAGAGTTTTGATGGAATCCAATGCATTAACACTTGTATGGCTATACCCTTTAAAATTTTGAATGACACATGGGTGGGCTTTGATCCACTTGCATGTGCACATGTCATGAAATCATTTAATATAGTCTATTTGGGTGCAACCACACATTCAACCACTATCTCAATGTGATCCAATTGCCTCGAGAATAACTTTCATGAGAATTGAACCTTGCCTATGGGTGAAAAAATCCTCACTCCTCACCAATGGATCCAACCCCTTTGAGCATCATAATTACAACGACAAGTAATCCCAACCCTAACTTTCCCTCCATATGAAAAAAGCTTCATGAAATTTCCTCTTTGTTTGAAATTGTAAAATGGAGATTCTAAGTTAGGCATTGTCTCCAACAAAAAAATGACTCCACCCATGACACAATGTGCAATTATGTCATTTTATAAAATCTTAACAATCCATTCCCTACATGTCCAAGTGTTGGCCTAAACTATATCACAAGGTTAAAACCTAAGGGGTGATGTGGGTCCATCACCACAACAAGGATTTCATACATCACAATTTGATGCATTCGTTGTATTAATGTGACTTGAAAACTGCCCTTATTGATAACTTCAATGTATAGTAGGTAACTTGCAGGACGAATGGTAAAGATAGGGGCTTAGAGTCCACTATAATGGCATGGGAAACATCTAAATTGTACAGTAGGTCATGTGCAAAATACAAGTTGTTTTTAACAAAGGGTAAGGATAATAGTGTGTGAGATATACATCTCTCTTATTTTAAGCGTATTTGTATTATATTATTGTCAAATTAAGATTAATAGTTATTTATTAAATAATTAAAACTATTTATATATGTCATAAAATATATTACAATATTTTCAAAATGGGTGAAGGGGAACATTGAATAGAATTAGGGATGGACATGTAAGATGAGGTTAGAAGGAGCATGTGTTATTTTCAACATCACAGGAACTTGGAATATTGCAAAGTTCTAATTGGAATAAGAGCTCATTATGAAACCACTAATCTCATCCTTGAATGCTTATAGCAACATAGAACTCAATCTGCACAAAGTTGCGAGGCTTGTGATAGTTTTCATGCTGATTGGAAAGCATTCACATCCACCTACTCACCATATCAACCAATTTCAACATACCACTATAACCTTACTTTTGATTAGAAATCATATGATCATTTTGAGTTTAAGCACATTTGAAAAGAGACTCACACCCAAGATGTTTAGAGCTACAATGTAAGCTTTGAAAGAATGTGACATCGGCAAGTGTCCTTGGTTTTTGCATAAGGATGTGCTAAACTCCTTAGCCTTAAGGGTTAGCTCAAGCAATCATGAGCCAAACATGAGATCTCTTCACCCAAATTTGGGGAGGCCACGGGTTCAACTCTCTTGATCCCCTCAGGGTTAGGCCCTGTAACTAATGTTGATGGTTTACTTCGTTTACCATTCATGAATCAAGGAGAAGTACTCGAAGGGTTTTACACGAGGTTGTTCCTTGGAAAAAAAAGATATGCACAACTCCTTAATTGAATATATGACATTACTTTTTAATATATTTATAATTATTGATATAAAACCTTGCATAGATTTATGTTGCTAATTACGTCTATAAGCATTTAACTATGAGAAACCTTTCGGGAGATTTGTCTACTAAGACAATAAAAGAATGACAGATGTTCAAGGATACCATTATCATTTGTACGTTATACAATACCATTGGATGATCACTTTTGTCTATCAATAATATATTGACAATAGTTACTGCATCGCCTTACATGCCCCTTCAACAGTCAACTCATGTTTGTTCCATATGTTTTCATTATAAGCATATCCCTATAGTGGTCGACTAGAGTGTGTTCTATTTGTCTCCATCTTGTCTTGCTAGCAATGATATGCAATGCATGTACTTTGCCTAAGCTTATAAATTTTGAGGATATAGTTGTGAGCTACCACTATTTTAGTTATAGTCGATACTTCCATGACAAGTTCCTAGGACATCTCTATCTAACTAGGTTTTATGTTGGTGTCGATGCTTTCATTCCAATTCCATCATGTTCCAAAGGCTCATTGTTAATGATGTTAAGTCCTTCATGAAGCTCAGTAAGAGGACCTAAGGATAATGGAAGCCCTTTATGGGGATCCTAAAGATGTCCAATTGGTGGATTGTTCAGATGACCTTGCAAAAGGGATCCACATTTTTTAGTACGAAGGGTCAATTTCCACAATTTTGTTAGGGGATGCCAATTTTCACAAAATCTAAAGGTGAAAGGGGGGGGGGTATTCATTGGATTACACAAAGACTGTAGTGAAAAGGTCCTTGGAGGGTTCAATTGCCATCAAGGACTTCTGCCAGAAATATGTCAGTAGGAGTAATGGATCTATGGTGGTGATAAGTACTCTAACTTGGTTTAACATGGATGGAGTTAAGGAACTAGGAGATCACATTGGTGATTGTCATGTTAAGGGCAAGGCTTCTTTCCATCTTGATTGCTCTTCTTTTTGCAAGGTTTAGGAAGTGATTCATCCATAACTGTTTAGGGTTTATGGTGAGTCCAATGATTTCTCAAAGGCATACCTAGGGGATGTTGTGATTGATGTTAAAGTAGGAGGTTTTGCTGTTTCACATATTGACTTGGGGTGTCTTGTGCATGGTAATCCTATTGTTTGATATACACCTAAATCTAGGGATGACTAACCAAGGAAAAGGGAACCTATATCTAAGGAAGAAGAAACAGGGAGTTTGACTTATTATAGGGGAGAATATTTGTGTGGACCATTTGTTAACATTCTTAGGGAAAACTCTCATTGGGAAGTTTCACATAAGATAGATGGGCCATGACACATTAAATAGTTGGTTGCAAGTAAAATGGGATCTAGTGTTAGTATACTCTCCATCATTTCACCTTCTCTCCCAGGGTTGGATCAGTTTTATATTTTGTAATGATGAAGATGTAGGTTTGATTCTAGCAAGAAGTTGGTTCTTGGGTATTGGGTATTTAACACAAAATCCATCACAACTTTGTTTTTAAAGGAGATTGCAAGAGCAAGAAAATCAAGATAACCATACAGACAAGAAGATAGCGGAAAAGGGCAAGAGCCAAAATTAATATTATATTCACACATAAGGTACATATATAACACATAAACTAATAACAACCATGTAGCAAATAAGCATGTAATAGTCAAACCTAATACATAACTAAAGTGCATAATACTTAGAAAAGTAACTACATCCCATGATGCACATGTTGGTGGCTAAGTACTTGGGACTAGGGCCAAATTGTTAACAATATCCCCCTTAATCATAAGTCCATACAAGTGTACCAACTAGCAACAAAGACTAGCGAAAAAGCTAGTAACATATCCAAGTCTTCAATCTGATACTCATAGTAAAAAACCCCATGAGTATTGATGAAGATCTGCCTTAAAAACCTGCCAAAAGTGGAGGTTGAAAACCATGTCTAGCAAAATCATTGTGCAACAAATGAGCCAAATAACTTGTAAGTGATCACTAATGTGAACCCAAAATTGATGAGTGCAAGCCCTGATGAGAAGTGAATTGGATACAAGTCCACCACATTCCAATGCTAAAAATTCCTAACAATCTACTATGCCAAGCAAAAACACAGAAGAATCATATGTTCTCCGTAAGGTCTGAAGACCATCTTCGTCAAGTGTAAAGATTATGAAGTGAATAAATGTGTTCACATGAATGCTTTGCCTTTTACACTTTGTTTCTAAGAATACAACAAGTGGGAGAATGTTGGACGCGTGTTTTACTCTTTGGTTACTAGAGAAACAAAGATCCAAGGGGGTGATCAACCCCCAAACGAGGGGGATGGATCTCCCGAAAGAAAATTTTAGGTCCATTTTAATTTTTTTTTGCCAATAGTTTTTCAATCCATTGTAAACTAATTACGGTTAAGGTATTACGGTTGTAATCTATTCTAGGTTAATGGGTTAGAGTTTTGGATCCTATAATATTGTATTGTAAATAGAAAAGATAATGCAATGATATAGAGAGTAGAGAAACTCTCTAGGTTGGTATACTCAATTTTGGATTTCTAGGGTAAATCTTTGTGTATTGTGTGTGTGAGGCATTGTTAATTCCTATGTTTAGAGTGTGTTTGGTATTTCTTTTTCTTACACATTCCTATGTTAATTCCTATGTTTAGAGTGTGTTTGGTTTCTAGGGTAAATCTTTGTGTATTGTGTGTGTGAGGCATTGTTAATTCCTATGTTTAGAGTGTGTTTGGTATTTCCTTTGTGTATGTTTATCAAACTCTTCATCTTGTATTGGACCAAGGTTATTGGCTTCAAGGGGATGCCTTTGTTACTAGGGTTTATCTTGTACTGTGAAAAGCAAGGGTATTTTGGATCTTTGATAAACTTGCGTTGGAGTGGGAGCTTTGTGCAATGAATATTGTGTAGAGAAAATGGGGAGTAGTTCAAGAATATAAATAAAGAAGATTAACGAACAAAGATTTGAGTTATGAATGTTGAATATGGAAGATCTTCTTGTAGATAGAGAACAATAGATTGATGTGGACCGGGGTACATAACCCATTGGTATCTTGAAAGAAGATTGAGAGAAGTTGGAAAGAAAAGAAAGAAGCATGATTTGACTCTCTCTCAATTTTAGCTATGTTGAATGTCTTTGGAGATGAGAATGCAAAGAAGTTATGAGATAAGTTTGGGAATTTGTATTAGCCAAAGTCCATGGTAAACAAGTTATTTCTTTAAAAGAAGTTGTATCATCTAAGGATGGAGGATGGTGACTCTATGATGGATCATCTAAATGTCTTTAGTACTCTCATGAGTCAACTTGTCTCTGTTGATATTAAGATGGATGATGAAGATAAGTGCATTACCTTGTTATGTTCTTTGTTGGACTCTTGGGATCATCTGATTGTTGCAATTGGTAGTACCACCCAATCCATGTTAGAGTTTGAGGATGTAGTTGCATCCTTGTTATAAGAGGAAATGAAAATTAAATCCATGGGGGTATTTCCATACCCCCAATTTGACCCTTGTAATGTATTGAATTAGAAAATGTAAAATGATGTAAATGTGCTAATATGAATTCCTAGTGCAGAGCTCAAGGCCAAGTCCTTATTAGTGAATGACTAGGCATGTATGATGTAAATATTTTTAATTGGACTGTATGGTTGGTTTGTCATGCCAATTCGAATGCTATGAAATATTATATTGGAAAATAATAAAATGGTCTTGGATGGTTGTGTAAAGAGCACTAGAGGGGCTATGATTCCACTAGAGGGGAAGAGGAAAGGGTACTTTTCTTCTATGGTCAAAAGTTATGCCAGTTATATTGTCATCATTCCCTCCTATCTTTTGGGTCATTTCACCGATTTCCATTATCATGTAGATTTTTACCAACAACAATAGCGACACTAGAGGGAATTGTCATTTTGTTGTTCATACCATTACTAATTATAAGAATGTGCGAACCCAGAAATTCGAATTTAGGGACAGATTTGCAGATTTGAAGAGAAATTAGATGGTTGTAAGTGAGCATAGAGGTTGGGCAAGCTATGGACTTTACCCTTTGAGTTCTACTACTTTTGCATGCTTTAGAAGCCATGAATTAAGGATACAGGTGGTTCTCCAACAACATATAGCAGGTTGGTCTCCTTTTGTGCACACACTGGTAAGCACTCGACAAGATGGATCACCCGAGAGATTCGTCGATCGGTGATGGGGCAGGTATTGTTGGAGCCAAGGATGTGATGGTTGAATGGGATCCCTATGGAGCTCTGTATGAGCATTTGGCATAATGGGTGTTGGGTTGAGAGAGAGAAGCTCGTAGGTGTGTCCTTCTCCCTAGTGGCCTCATAGCCCAGCTTGGGTGTGGCCTCTTAGCAAAAAGAGTACATGATGGACATAGTGCCTATGGTTGGGTGGAAAATTGCTCTTACACAACCAGTTGCTTGGATCTTCATTGTTTGAGATAAGTATTCTCTTTGTATTTTATGTGCATTGATTTTATTATTATGCATGTGATAATTATGCTTGTAAATGCATGTGTTGTGTGTGTGGATAGAGTCATTTCTGCTATGTTTATATTATGCATTTGCACATGCATTTAAATGGTTATAAATTAGTAATATGGCCATAGATGAAATTTAGAATCCCATAATCCATTCGTATCCCCCTATGTTGTTCTGAATGATGGATGGGGATGTTACATGGTGGTATTAGAGCTATTGGTTGCAACACCGGGGCTGTCTGGGCCAAAGTACACACTCACAGGTAGAAAAATAGAGATGCATATGAAGCGTTGATAAACACTTTGTAAAAAATGTGGGTTTAAATCAACGGCTGGTATTTCAATGGAGTCCAGGAAATTAAATACATGTTCTACCAGCAAGAGTAGTGGATTAGGTTGAGGAAATTTGGGAAGTTTTGAATCTATAAAGTTAGCGACAACAAATTTTCGCTCTGTTACGCAACATAGATATTTCAAATTTGAGGGAAAATGAAATTTGTTCATTTGTAAAAAATGTGAAAATTAAGGGAAAATTGAGATGTACCCCACTCGTTCCATGATGACAAGAGTATGATGTGGGCCAACCACATCAAAGGAATGTGCAAGTAGTCTAACGTTTACAGTGGAGAGAGTCTACGGGGTGCAGCTAAGAAGAGTTTGTAGGAGCAACATAGAAGTGTCTGTAGGTGCGACGAAGAGAAGTCCATAGGCACAATGGAGTTTGTTCGTGGGGTGTATTTGAGAAGAGTTTGCAAGAACCATAGAGAAGAGTCTGTGGGTGTGGCAAAGTTTATCTGTTGGGTGCAGTGGAGAGATCCAGAGGGAGCAACAAAGAAAAGTTAGTGGTTGCAACAGATTTTAGGTCCACAAGGGCGACAGAGAGAATTCTATGGGGGGGTGGGGGTAGAGAGAGGCACGCAAGAGCAGTGGAAGGAAGGCTCGATGGGGTATCGGTGATCACATATAGATGCACATCCATCGAGGGTGCAAACTTGTCTCCTAAAGAATAGGTCCATAGGTGTATCGATGATTCCACTTTGAAGTCCCATTTTGGGGTTTGCTTCGGTGGAGTCACGGGGAAAGGATGATAGGAAATCTCTAATCCAACGACGACGATTCAGAAAAGTTAAAAAAAAGTTGGAGCCCAAAAATTGTTTTGGCCATAATAGGAGAAGTTTAGCTTAGAATATGATGAGAGCTAAGGCATTCGAATGTCATTGATGAAGGTCACAAAATAATTAGTGAGAGGCCTAAGCCCATCTTGCTTTGATTTGATAGAAAATTCAAAATAGTGACTTTTAAAGATCAGTGTCCAGAGACTTGATGAGGACTCTATTTGGGTTGAAATTGCTATGGTACAATCGTGGACCAGGCACATAGATAAATCTGGAAGATTGGGGCCAAATTCCAAAAGGTGTGAATTCGAGGTGCGAAAGAAGCCCAAAATACACAATTTTAGAGCACTTTTTGGGATTTTGGAAAGCTTGCAGGAGGTAGAAGTGACCCTAGATGTCAAAACTAGAAAAAAATTGAACTCACATTTTACCTACTCGTAAAAACAAACAAATTTGGTTAGGGGAATTTTTTCCATAAATGCTTAGTTTGGGAGATAGCTAGTTTTGCTAAACATTTCAAGTTTGGATAAAAGTGCAAAAGCCAAAAGTAGTTAATTCTAGAATTTTGTAGAAGTTGACTGGAGCAGCAAATCGGGGATCTCAAAGTTTCTAGGTAATCCTAGTCATATGTATTATTAGGGCCAATATAGAAGTTGTTTTGGTTCTCCATAGATTATCTTGTACATGTGTCTGAAGTTGGCCTCTGGAGTTGAATGGACCTACATAAAAAGTGCAAAATTGGGCAAATTTAACAATTTTAAAGGGATGTAACTTTTAGCTAAAAAATAAGAAATGTGCATGATTATAGTCATTGGAAAGCTCATCCATAGGGGAACAGTTGCACAGAGTCAAATTCCGAAGAGGTAATTCATATTATTTTTAGATTTGATAAGAAAAGTACCTGTAACCTTGATTTGACAAAAAAAATGTCAATAGGGGTAGTTCTAGAATGCATGAAAATTAATTTTGTGAATATCTAAGAATGTAAAGAATCTAAACCACGGCAGAGTCAACTAGAAGGTTCTTGTTTTTGAAACAAGTTTTGAGTTATTTAAAATAGCAAGCAGAGCAGAGCCACTAGGCTTGATTGGGCAATAAATTCTTAATGTGGGTGACCTCCAAAGCGACAAAAAAAAATGTTTTATATGATGTGTAGGAGTACCAGAGGTGAGGTTAAATCAAAGTGAGTAAATATTATGATACCCATACCATGGTAATGGTGCTCTCACAATAAAGTGGAGGCATAGTTGAGAAAGTAAGCATGGTAAAAAATGCTTGTTAGCTAGCAATGTGAGGAATTAAACCAAGTGTGGTTGTATGCTTGGTAACATAGTTGTACCATTAATGAGTAGGGATACTCAAGTGACAATATTATGGTAACTCCTGTTAACATGTGGGAAAACATGTTGAATGGATAAGAATGCATCCAAAGTATTATTGTTATTGATGTGTGCAGTTTGAATTGCAAGGAAGAGCCATGGGAGCTCTTGATTATTGGATATGGATATTTTATTCCATAAGAGAATGCTTAGTAAGGTAGAGAAAAAACCACTATTACATATGGGCGGATTGTTCCACGCAATATTTCCACGTTTTCAACATTCGTGGGTCCATGAAATGAATTTTTATTGTTTAAAAAAATAAAAATTTACATAGCGGAAAAACTGTGGCAATAGCGACGATGTTTAATTTCGTCCTTATATCCACGAACTTTCGTCCCTATATCCACGAAATTTCAATGTTTCCATTAGATAGGTCGTGGACATTTTCTTGAGGTCGTCGCTCTCTCGTACACATGTTGTGAGTCTATCTCTAGGGTTGGTTCTCTTATATACAGGCCGTAGACTATATTAGTGGTTTGACTTGTGAACAAGGACTATATTGTTATCTCTGTGGTTGCGTATTGACTATCGGGTAACCATATTATTCCATGAGCTATCTATTATTCCATAGCTTCTGGTTTTTCCCTAATATTCCATGAGCCAAAGGAAACTGTCGGTTCATCGATTTTTTCAGTACTTTGAGGGTTACTTGGAACTCTCCACATAGGTGAGCAGATCGATTTAAGGACTGCGTTTTCTGAGCGCAATGATCGCTAGATTTGGCTACATATTGGGTTTTTATGGTTTTATTATGTGGATCGGTTCCACACTTGTGGGATTCCGCTAATTTGGTTTCTTTTTTATTCAGGTCTTGAGAGTAGCTAGCCGATCGTTTCACTTCAGGTGCTCAACATCCGCTTTTACTGTGGGTTTTTACTAATGTTATTCTATTTCTCAAACAAAAAGCAAGCTTTCAGATTCCAAACTTTAACTTAATCCCTAGTTATTTCTGTGTAATATTAGTAGCTTGAATGTGTGCTAGTGTCATAACATTCCTTTCTTTTCTTTGCTAGATAGTACATAAGTATAAAGAATCCATTCTCTTCATTGACAATGGGCAATTTTTGCTGCCTCATAAACTGATGTTAGTGTTTCCATTATTGTTGCTTCAGAACTTCAAGATTGATTCCCTAGTATCATCAACCAACTTTCTATGCAAGGGCACACTTTATAGTATTTCCAAGTATTCATTCCCATCCACCTGCAAAGTTCTCCTACCTTATATAGCTATAATCCGAGCTCTGAATGGGGTTTCATATATTCATCAATCACTACATCTTTCAAAACTTCTTATGCTAGCGAAACAAGATTCCTCCAAACAAGCCATGAAATTAGATTCAACTACATAACTATCATGTTCATTACGAAATGCTGTTCATTTTCCTGTTTTTTATTTTTTGTAACCAATCATTTGAGCAAACATCTGTGCATGAACCATTACAACCATTTCACATCGGATGCATCAAGGAGAATTTGTTTGTAGCTGGCAGTTTCTTCAACTAGTAATAGACAAGGCTCTGGATCAACATCAAGAGGAATGCTTTCCATTTAGGTATTTGAGGTGATTAATTTTCCTACAGTTAGGCTCATATTGGAATCTCAGTTTCCTTCTCAGTTTGTTGTGCATTTAATTTTTTCCTTCTCATTTTTCTGTTTACATTTTTAACACTAGTAGATTCCATTCGAGTATTGTATTTGTTCTAAGGGAAATCAATTTTCAAGTGTTTAAAATATTATCAGAAAAATTGTCATAATCTTGTTTCTTTTTCCCATGCATATGTTCCTCTTGCAAATGATGGGCATGCCTAATTACACAATTTATGTATGGAATGACCCAAAACCTAGAGCCATCTAATGGGAGTGAGAGTATACACCCTTACATACCACTATCGAGTTATTTCAAGTGGCTTGTTTTCCTTTAACAATAGTGATGAGTCATTCCACATTCGTGGATAGCAACAATTGATGGATTTCCTCACCATATACTGAGTAAAGATAGGTTTTTCCATCTTCAGAAATAAAAATATATCCCATTTCTCTTTTTCCAAATATTTTGGAGATGTCATTTCCAAAATTCATACGTTCTGGAAACCAAAACTGTTGCAGTTTTAGGGTCATAGATTAAGATAATTGATCTAACAGTAAAAGAAAAGATTATCCATTCCACTTAATAATGGATCATTACGAATTTCGTGTGTAGATAGAATATATAAATCCCTTTTGTAGCCTTGGATTTTCATGATAGAGAAGGGATTCCCTGCAATGGAAGATTGAATGGTTGATTATATTGTCTTGATACGCTAGAGAACATTGGACCAGAAAGAAAAGAGAAAGGTTGTTTACACCATGGCCAACCAGCCGTGAAAGAGTTTCAGTCTCACATATCAAATACTGAGAATGTGGAAATGATGGATACCAATGTTGGATATTGGCAAATTGATAATGCAACCCTGTATATGCATACATGGATGCACATAGATCAGCTATGGAGTGAGGGCCTTAAAATGGGGCTTGAAAACAAGGGGACAATCCTCCTAAATGACAAAGATTTGGATAAGAAATCCATGTTCAGAAGAGAATTTGTCAAAATAAATTTAGCCTATAGAGAAAAATCGTTGTGACCACATATTTGATGTATCCACTACAAGTCTACAACATGGTTCAGTCCATTGACTTGACAGCTGGTTGGTGAAGGATTGCACCACCATGCAATTATTCTTTAGTTCATACCGAGTAGAGCTTGAGATATGTGAGGGTATTGTTTGTTTCAATGGAAGGAACCCATTGTTTTGTCTATATTATTTCCTACACCAAGTATTCTTTGCATTGAAGATATACTACTGACTCCTTTGTTTGCTACTCTAGTTAGGTACAATTAAGAGAAAATTGTTGAGACCTATGCACCATCGTTTTTTGTTGTTGCAGGGGTGCTTTTGTCTATGGTTCTAGTTCTACACCTTGGTCCACGTTACAAGAGATAGTATTTAATTCCTTGTGACCCTACGAAAAAGTTGAAACTTGAACCACCGTGATGAGAATTATTTCTTGATTTCCTTTCCTAGGGGGGCCTTCAACAGCTCTAGACTATGTTCGTTTATGGAATTCATTATGAACTTGGTGACCTAGCTCAACATCTAGTTGCATTGTAAAAGAGGTTCTTTGTGTCTCTGGTTTTCAGCTTTGTTGCTTCTAGATGTTCTTTCATGAGGGCTTTTGTTGTTAGTCTAACATTTTTCCATTCAGTTGTATTTTACCTTATGTGGCTATTATTACCTTATGTGGATTGAACCAATATATGTCTGGACTCTGCGTTGTCACTGAGAGATGGACACTTTGATGACCACTTGCCTTCTTTTCTTACAATTAAAACACAAAAACACGCTTGAAAAGAATGACAAACCTGAATTGATGTTCTAGAGGGTAATTTCAGTGTAGTCAAGCTGCCTTTAGTAGCTGTAAACTCAACTTTTTCCTTCCTAGAAATGTTCAAAAATACTTCCTCCAAAGTTGCAAGCCTTAGTTGAATGTCTGAAATCCCTAGCTCTTCTTATATATCTTGTAGTTTTGCAAAGAAATCCTAGAATAGATGCCACTCTTATTGGTCTCTTGTCAATTTCAAAATACATACTAGACTACTTGATCATTTGCATTAATAGAGGATTGTGATAGTTACTAAAATATTTTCAAAGTATTGAACTGATGTGAAAATCCTCACAGCAGATCTAAGAGATGATGTATACCTCACAAGAGTAATTATGATTAAGCAGGAAAATAGAAGAAGAGTGATCAATGTAGTATAATGAGCAACAAAATAATAATACAGTAGAACTCGGATAGAAGCAAAAATGCTTCACACACACTAGTTAATTAATCACAATATGGACAAATAAGTAGTACAATGCATGAGGATTCGAATGCCAAGGTGGAAATTCGAATTAGCCTTCATGGAGTGATCAAAGGATCACTGGAGTGTCATCGGAGCACAACTAGTAGTCTATCTCATCATCGGTGGAGTCATCAATGCACAAGTAACTGTCAATCATCAGTTAAATTGAGTCTAATTGAGTGTGGTAGGTGTAACTGAATGTAACTGGCACATGGAGACACTAACTGAATGAAGGAGGCTCAATGGAGGGCGCATGAGGAGCTAACTGGTGTTAGAACAGGTAGTCATGTCTCATCAGAGGTCAATCAAAGTGATAACAGCAGTGAGGAGTCAGTCTGGCCTCAAATCAAGGAAAGACTGGTGGATAACTGAAGTAAACTGGACTGGTAGGTGAGAAAGGCGCCCTTCTCATGCAGTAGGTGAAAGGAGGGTGCATGACAGGCTAGGAGGGATGAAACTGAGTGGAAGGAAGCTCCGGGGGCTAGCTAACTGAGGGATAGGTGTTGGGACTGATGACTGGAATGCATGCAAACCCTAAAAGTGCATGCATGACTGAAAATGTAAATGATCAAAATACTGGTGGGACTAGGATGGAGTATAGGAATATCCTAACACCCCCCCTTAATCCATCCTGGGCCCTGGTAACTAAGACCAAAGGTCACCCAATGCAATGAATAATAATAGTCAATAACCCAAGGAAGTGGGAAAAATTTCATGGGAAAAATACCCCCCCCTCAAAACAGATTGTAAGGCACACACAAAAACAAATGCTCCAAACTCAAGCAAGTGTGATGCTTGGTCATATGTCTGGAGGTATCTTCTTCTTGGGAAGAAGTGGATCATGCTCAAAAAGCATGTGCTTGTACTTGCTCTTCAGATCGAATGTGATGAGAACAAATCCAAAAGTATGAGGATGATCCTTGAACCTGTGATTCGAATCAGTTGAGGTAGGATCAAAAACATGAATATGTAGATAGTCTTTTGTCTTCTCCTTCGAACCATCACGGGTGAGATTATGCCAAAAAGAACCATCAAATAATAATGATTGCTTGAAATCCAAATCAGATTTAAGACTTGATGAATAGTTTCTTGAGATCTCCTTTGAACCAACAAGGGTGAGATAAAAACCATCATATGCATGAGAAATTATCTCAAGTAGTGTTTGCTTAGGATCCAAATTAGATCCAAGACTTGAATCATGGTTTTTTGAGATCTCCTTTTAACCATAAGAGGTGAGATCAAAACCAGTAAATGCATGAGAGATTATCTCAAGCGAATGGCAATGGTTTCTTGAGATCTCCTTTGAACCATAAGAGGTGAGATCAAAACCAATGGATGCATGAGAAATTATCCCAAGCGGGTGGTAATGGCCATATTCTTCAATAACCTTCTAAAAGAATGGAATAATGATCATATAGTAGTAAGTATGAGGTGATTGCTTGAGGAGAGTGAATGCATTACCTCCAATAGCTGATTTGACCTCCGAAATAATCATGTGATCATGATGCAAACCAACAGACTCTGGTGCAAGAGAGGATTTAGGACCTTCTGCAATATCTAGAGTGTGAGCTAGCACAGAAAGAGAAGAATTTTGGAGCATGAGTGTAGAATCTGCAAGTTCTTTGTGGACAACTTCAATATGAGATGTGTTTGATACTGGTTCATGATCAATGAGATCATCAAGGAGGGCGAATGCATCACTTTGCTTATTCTCGAAAGGGTTTGGACCAATCCCTTCATTCTATCTACCAAATATTACATCCAGGTGAGCCCATAGCTCTTTTGGTGATAAAATATCAGGGAGGTCATATAACATGCATTTAGGCATAGCATACATCATGACTGCACAAGCTGTTTCACCTTTATCTAACCAGTCACTCTTTTCATCATAGGATTCGAACTCTCTTTCAAAACAATGATCAAAGAGACCATTTTTCTTCAAATGTGCTATCATCAGTGGTTTCCATTCATCATAGTTGAATGGAAAACGAGGATCATGGTTGAATGGAGAAAGAGAATAGATTTCTTCTGAAAACATTGAAGCTGTAGAAGACCTGCAAAAACAATAGAGAATATTTGCAACTGCTACTGCTGCAAAAATGCAGAAACTGCTGCACTCGAAATCTTGGTAATAACCTGCAAAAAACTCTCAGGAATGGAGATAAACAATACTCTCAACATGCTCTGATACCATGTGAAAATCCTCACAGCAGATCTAAGAGATGATGCATACCTCACAAGAGTAATTATGATTAAGCAGGAAAATAGAAGAAGAGTGATCAATGCAGTATAATGAGCAACAGAATAATAATATAGTAGAACTCGGATAGAAGCAAAAATACTTCACACACACTAGTTAATTAATCACAATATGGACAAATAAGTAGTACAATGCATGAGGATTCGAATGCCAAGGTAGCAATTTGAATTAGCCTTCATGGAGTGATCAAAGGATCACTGGAGTGTCATCAGAGCACAACTAGTAGTCTATCTCATCATCGGTGGAGTCATCAATGCAAAAGTAAATGTCAACCGTCAGTCAAATTGAGTCTAACTGAGTGTGGTAGGTGTAACTGAATGTAACTGGCACATGGAGACACTAACTGAATGAAGGAGGCTCAGTGGGGGGCGCATGAGGAGCTAACTGGAGTCAGAACAAGTAGTCATGTCTCATTGGAGGTCAATTGGAGTGATAACAACAGTGAGGAGTCAGTTTGGCCTCAAATCAAGGAAAGACTGGTGGATAGCTGATGTAAACTGGACTAGTAGGTGAGAAAGGTGCTCTTCTCATGCAGTGGGTGAAAGGAGGGTGCATGACAGGCTAGGAGGGCTGAAACTGAGTGGAAGGAAGCTCTGGGGGCTAGCTAATTGAGGGCTAGGTGCTGGGACTGATGACTGCATGCAAACCCTAAATGATGCATGCAAACCCTAAAAGTGCATGCATGACTGAAAATGTAAATGATCAAAATACTGGTGGGACTAGGATGGAGTATAGGAATATCCTAACCACTGAACGCTTTTGGAAATCAACGTATGCTTTGATCAAACAAAAATAACTTCAATGGTAAAGCATAAAGGGAAATGGAAAAGTAAAAGGTAATATGGATCATTTAAAAATGTATACCATCATTTGTTCCTCTTTTTCACGAGGAATGATAAATGTTATGTAGGCTTTGTTCTCTTCATTTGGCTCTACATTCAAATGCTACCAAGTAACATAGACCAATTATTTATTGAATTAGTAAAGAACTTATCTCTAGTTCTTTCTTTTTGCACACTCATATTTACAACAAATCCATCCCCAAAGCGGGATTTCAACCAAACTGAAGTACCGATGCATCGTGGCCTCCGTCTGGACATGATTGTTATTCTATCGCTCAGTATATCAACTTCTTCCATTGAATGAGTTGTCAAGATAATGGCCTGACCCTTCTTAGCATCCTCAATGATGTCCCATACATACCTTTGTGTAACAGGGTCCATGCCAGTAGTCTGTACAAATATATATCAATCAATTAAAACAAAAGAATAAATATCTTTGTGGCATTCATATTTCTGTCAATTCTGTCTTAATGACTGTTCAATAAACGTTAAAGGTAATTTTATTTTGTTATTTAAATGATATAGTAAGATCTCTCATCTCATCAATCAAGAATCAGATGAAGCAAATAATAGATACCACATACTTTAAAGTTTCTTGTCGGTGAATATCATGCTGGAAGGTGTAATAGATTTGTTTTATTTTGAAGGTGAAGTGGATTTGTTTAATTGTATTAGTTGATTAGTGGAATTCACTAATTGGTGGCCACTGGTTAATTCCTTTGGAATGAACATGTACAAATACTGCATTGTCCCCTGGGTTTGCAGAACCTAGGTTCCAATCACTCATTGAACTTGTCTTGTAATTTCTCCTTATCAAATTAATGACTAAGACATCTAAACATACAAAAGGAAACTAGTTTCTAATAAGACTGGTAATTTGCAATAGAAGAAATAATGTGTGTACAATTGCCTTACCTAGATTAGCAAGAAGGAGAATTTTAACAAGAAAGCCATAGTTTAGTACAAAGAAACAAATTCTAAGAATTCAATTGATGCTTTATAGATGTAAACAGGGTGGAAGGATTGGAAATAACAGTTCATCCAAGAAAACCAGTTTAGAATGTTTGGAGTTGGCCTTCAAGGAAGTAACAGAGTTGTGCCCAAAAGGATGTTGATTAGTAGAAGGGGCATATGCATGTCTTTCCTTGTCTATACATAAGTTGAGAGCTAAGTTGGAAGAAATTCCAGAATAGGAGCTGTACCATGCACATTTCGGTATGAAAATGCATGTGGTATGGAATGGAAATGAGTTTCCGACTATACAATCGTGTCCCACATGTGGGAAACATGTTCATTTCCAAGCTGTACCAGCATCCTTACGACACGTTTCCTTCTATAAATTCCTCTTATTTCCTTTATCTTTCCTTTTCTATCCTTTTACTTAAATTTTTAACTTTACCATTAATTGTTATAAGATGTTTGAGAGTGATTCCAACCTCATCAGATTTCATATGGAGAAAGTAGAATTTCATATCCCATTCAAAATTCAGCAGACTTAACAGTTTTTAGGATTTCGGATTGGTAGGATTGCAACACTTCCATTGGATTTTATCATGTATCAAGGTATGGGATTGGCATTTAACGAAGAGCACCAAGCCCTTCATGCACCCTAATGTTGGTGGCGTTGATTGTTGAACTCCTCTCTCAATGTCTTGGTGGAACATTGCTTGCCATTTAAATGTTTTTGGTCATTTATTAACAACTCTTTCTTTCAAATAGCACATTATATATATATATATATATATATATATATATATATATATATATATATATATATATATATATATATATATATTACATTTCCCCATTTCCAAATTTTGAGGGGTCACATTTCCAATGCATTTCCATTTTGGAAACTTGTACTTATTTCCCTCAAGAGACAAATTGGATGAAGCAGGGAAAACACCAATTGGGAAACATAACCATTGCTAAATTTAAATCAACACTTTGATGTAGTGAAGTGGAGGATTAATCATTGTGAATTAATCTATGCATGAGCAACTTGTTACCAATTAATTTTATGCATAATTAAGAGGTCGAAACAAGTAAACACTGAAGCAAAAGGTAGAAATTTCAAGCACATGGCAGTAATCTTGCTGGAGCACCTGGTGGCTAATTGCATAATAGATTATAATAGTTCAATACTTTTCTCTTACCCTTTAATTTTGATGGGGATTGTCTTACTATTTATACTATTCAGGTGCCTCAGGACATGATTAGTGCATTGAACAACCACTAATTGCATGTGGAGCACAAAAAGGTAGTCGACACATGCTGGAAATCATGCCATGTTGGCCAAGAAATATTGTCAGGTGATTTGAGGTCGGGCGACGCTAATATAAATGTCGGGAAAATTCTATTTATCGACATGTTTTTGAAGCAGCAGCATGTCAAAATCTCTAACTCAAGTGTTAGTGTATTTCTTCCAAGTGGCGTGTGTCTTGATTCTGGAATGCCTAGGGCAGTGCTACTGGATGTGTAGCAACTGGTTATGGTGCTCTAACACTATGTAATGGGTGTTGTTTAGACCTATGCTAAGTGACCCATGCTAATTGGATAAGCACAAACCACAATAGCGATGCTATTTATTCTCAACAAAAATGCAGATAGGAATATCTAATCACAAGAGTCTTGTCACCCTACTCCCTATCTTTGGAATATATCACACATTTCTGTGAATTTTGCAATATATACAATAGGGAACAAATGCTTTGGTGTTCAAAATAAATAAGAGTTTCATGTGGCGTAGTGTGGATCACTTTCCAAAAGTTACTTATTACATTGAGGTATTATTTACAATTACGGGAGTTTCTAATATGATACCTTGTCAAATTCGTCGTAATTATCTGATTATAAGGGTATTATTAAACCAAGAATGTTGGTTATCATGCTTCAATTTCTATTTTCAACTCACTAGATATGAAGTCATGATTTAATTATCATGTATCCTAAATCATTGTTGTTCTTCGCATTGGCTTGTCATGCATTTTATGTTCTGTTTGGGCTTACCACTAGTCAACTATGTTTTGTCTGTTGAGTTTGTTTTCCTATTCAAGGTCGGGATTGCCATGGTTTCCCATAAACTGGGATACCATTGGTCCACCTTCAGTGCAGTACTTGCCTTTTACTGAATGATTAGCATGAGAGCCATAAAAAAATGCCATTTCATTAGCAGTGAAAATGTTGAAATAAAATTTTACACTGGGCAGTGTGCTGTAGAGTTTAGTAGGGGATTTAGTATATTTTTCTGATTTTAATATTGGGTATATGATTGAGAAGTCTGCACACTGCACTTCAATCCGTTGCCTTCAGTACACACTTTTTGGAATAAAAGGCCATAATGTTGTGATTAAAATTGTAAATATTTGGTTATTATTAAACTTGTACATAAATGGCCATTATGACACTTGTCAGTAAATGACTACAATTTCTACTAACTGGATTTGTAAGTACATATGACGTTGCAGCTGGCTACCTCAAATGCTTCAATTAGCAACATCTCTAATTCCTGTGTTGTTTTTTTGGTTATAATTATGATATTTATACCAATGCGATGAACAGTTCCTGTTCATTTATTAAATAACCACCTTAAATAAGCTAGGTAACATGAATACATAGAGGACAATAAATATATGTTAAAATGTGTGATGAATAATTTGGGTACAATACAATGGAAGTGTCCATATATATACAATTCTAAATGGCACCTTTTGATTATTGTTCACAGGGATTATGTCCTTTGAATAATAATAATAATTATTATTATTATTTATATATTTTATGTTTGTTACAGAGATGTATGTCTTCAATCATGCATATCATGTTTAATGGAAAACTTTGGGAACCATCAATATATTTCCAGACTTATTGATCCGGTGTTATTCTCAATTGTAGCCATTCTAAAAATTGCTAAAAAAAAAAGTCCACCTGGTAAGTTTTTGTTGTCTAGCTATAAGTGTCCTACCAAGCCAATGCAAATTTTGTTGTTCAAATAAGAGTGCTACCAAGCCAAGAGTGCCAAGCTAGAGCAGGGTTCTGAACCCATGAAAGGATATATATATATATATATATATATATATATATATATATATATAGATGGCAAGTGAATTCCACCCATACTGATTGGGAGAAGTATCTTATATGGTTCCTTTTGCCTATATTGTCTAGCACATGTTTAAATCTTCCAGACATTTCTCTATTACATTTTTTTTTTAAAGACAATTTCATGCATTTGGAGACTATTTCAAAACTCTATGTTCTGACATTGCAATTTGATTTATTTGCATGGATGTAATGTGTTTTTTATTGAGTATGTTGTCTTAGAATGCCGCAAATCAACTTGGCTTATAACTTAATGCTATAAGATGATATTACCATTATGCACGGGAAACTTTGTGCAGAATTTTTTATGCCAAGATTTCAAATTCATTAAATAACTTGTATACTGTTATTGGGTTTACACATCATATGCCCTCTACTTTTTTTTAATAAGTTTGTGAAATGCCTATCAATTCATGAAATACCTTTCACTTTCCCTCATCACGAGGATGGTACCTAAGGTAAACCAGATTCTTCAAGGCTGAAATCCATATCAACAATTATAACAATTATCCCATGAAAAGCACAACATGTCACTAGTGAGATCTGAACCTGGTGGTAAGAATAACAATATTCCTTCCAATCACCTAAGCGGGTCCTAGTTGACATTACATGTGCTGCAAATTTCAATGATTCCCATATAGCTCTTTATGTGACACCGACGTTATTGAAAGCATAATGTTTACACTTTTTGGGGGGATTGTGTTAGAATGGAATAATCTTGGTGAAATAAGTAACATGGTGATAAAGGGAACTATGCGGCAATTTGTTTAGGTGAGGTAATTAGTAAGTTATTGATCGGTTGGCTAACTGGTAACTTGAGACTGTCTTAATATCTTGTGTATATGTCTTGCAACTGCTTCCATTATATGTGAATAAGACTCAAGAGATTAGCTGGCCAGGATGGGAGGTAATTGTATCTCTATTTTCATAATCTTTCTGAAGATATTTTGAATCTTGATAATTGTATTAAGGATCAAGTTTTCTGTCATGAAAAACTAAAACTACCACTATAATGGATTTGAATAGATGTGTGAACAAGCTGCAGAGGCTTATAAATCTAAAGGGCTCTCTTAGTCATTCCGCAGGAATAACACTGGCTTTGATTCAGGGCATACGTTAGGAAAAAGAACATCATCATCTATGGAGGATATACTTAGCAATAATGTTTCAGCTCCTTCTTCAAAGGTGTGTTTTAAAATATTTCCATATCTCTATTTTCTTGCCCCTTGTCAAGATATATAATAGTTTGTTTTAGAAGATTTCCATATCTCAACTTTGCAATATCTCGAATAGCTTCTGATGGATTACTGGTTCATTTTTCTGACATTATGATGGATTACTGGTTGATTCACGACCATGGAAAGGCACCTGCTGCTTCCACGTTGCCGGTTGATCGTGGACACTCACTGGACATAACACCGCGTTAGGTAAGTGTTAGTGCATAATAGAAACTTAATTTTCATTACAATATCAATATTTGAATGATGTTAAAATTATATTGCTTACTTTAATTTATTGTTTGATGAATTTAGTCACGTGCACTCGATCTGGGTGATGAGGGGTTTGAGGAAGACATTTTCTATTCCACTGACCCACTGCACACTTTTAGAGTAGCCTTGAAAAAGGCAAACATAGAAATGCTTGCCTTGGCTCGAAAAAGGCCCTTGGCACAGGAGAACAAGGCAAGGATTCTAGAGCCGCAAGATCAAATACAATCTTATGGGGTAAGTGGCATCTTCACAAATTTTTTTAAGCTATGACATGATTTCATATTTGATATTATGTTTTTTATTTTTCCAAGTGATCTGATAAAGTAAATTTTATTATTTGTAGGATTTTTTAAAACCTGTGACTAGAGAACCTGTCGAGACAGGTATAGGTAGTAGTGATGGTCCAATGCAACAAAAAAGAAGCAATGTACCAATGAGGCTTTTTGCCACTCCTGCGGTTGGCCTCGAATCCATTGATGATGCAGGCACTGATGAGATGTGGCATGATGCCATGCCGGAGCATGATGAGACGGAGCCTAGGACTCTACATGACTCTGGAGATGAACGTACTGTAGACGACCAGGAAACTTTTCGTTAAGGGATTTAGTCAAGCAACCCATGTAAAAGGTCTCAAACCCCAAGCAGTTGAAATCATCCTCTACTATGTCCCACATTGCCTTGTAAAACTCACATTATAATTCATTTTCATCACCTACCATCAAGATTCCATTGACATGCAGAACAATAATCATCCCATTCCCATTACTTAGCTTAAAGTGTAAAAATACCTCAAATTCCAAGTAGCAGAAACCAACCCCTACTATGTCCCACATCACCTTGTAAAACTCACAACGGAATTCCTTGTCATCGCTTATCATCAATATGCCATTGAGATTTTTTCTATAAATATCCTAGCTCGGAAATCTTTATTTTATTGATCCATCTAAGCTTGTTAATAGGTCATGACAAAATGGAAATAGCTATCATATCCCTGTGCACAATGGCATTCCTCAATATTGATGATGATGATTGTTAATGTATATTGAGAACGACTTTGGTCTATTAATCTTTAAGAAAAAAATGGTAAGGAATTACTAGGTTTGCTTTAAAATTTTATTTCGATACTCTAAAAAATAGGCAGATTAGACAGATTATGCCGAGGAATATTTGTCATTTGTCACGATACCAAAGATTGGCATATTAATTTGGTATTAACACCTAGGCATCATTGCTTGAGCATGGAGGGTTATGATTATTAGATGGAAAATTTTATTGGTTAAGAATATATGTTACAATGTAGAGGAATGTACTACACGAGGATTAAACATGCATGCTTCAATGATTGCCATTTAGTCTGGCTTTTTTTTTTAACACTTCCAGGTTTCGTCTCAATATCGACGAACATTCGTGTAAGCCATAAAAGATGTTTCCACGGAAGTTCGTCTCAATAGCCATGCATCTCTTCTAGCAGGTGCCACGTAGATGCTAAACTTGCCACAAAAGTTAGTGGATTGCTTCGTGGATATTGCGACGAAAGTTCGTCGAGCTATAGAAAATGTTTCCACGCAGATGCTAAACCTACGGCGAACATTTGTCACTATTTACAACAAACCTCTTCTATAAGTTCGTCCCTATATCCACGAACGTTCATGGCACGTTTAGCATCTGCGTGGAAACATATAGAAGACGTTCGTCTTTATATCGACGAATATTCATGGCAGATTTCAAATTCTGTAGATCTGAGAACTGTTGTATAGGTGACACGTGGCCACTATGAAGCGTTGCAATTGCCACGATGGGGAATTTTCGTCCCTATATCCATGAAAAGTTTTTCACGAAAAATTGAAACCCTAATCGTGGCAACAGGGACAAAAAATCGTGGCAAATTTGACCATATGTACTAGTGAACCATGAGGTAAAGGACATGCAACTTGTAAAGGTGATGGGTGAATCATCCTTGTGGGAAAGTGCATGCATGCTAAGAGAAGTTGTAGGATATTGCAAGATATGAACCAACAACTTATGACTAAATAATGAGAAGGGGTAAGTAGATTCCATTTTCCAAGAAGTTGTCATTGATGGAATAAGACATTCTAGTATGTGGACCTGTCATATGGTTCATGATAATGATAGAGTATCCATGCAAAGGTTGCTGGTCAGGGAATGGGGCATTCCCATGTGTCAATCTATGGTGTGGTTCAAAATTGTGGCAAATATTTCCATGGGAAATGAAAGCAAGTATCATAGTTGCATGAGGTACAATGACATATAATGGACCTTGAAAAGACTCCATATGGAATTGGAATGAAATTAGTTGGAGCACTGTTAAGTGCTACGAAGTCCAAGAAAGGGAAGGTAGACTTGGCCAGAATTGCTCAAAGCCATTGGAGTAGCAAGGCAATGTGAACAAAGTGCAATGAAAGTTGTTGTAATGACCAAGGAAAGCTACAAAAGGTTGATAGATGGTTGTAGCGGAAATTAGAGAATAATTTCCATAAGGAAACATTGATAAAAAGAGAAATTCTCACCTTAAACTATTCTTGTATATAACATAAGAATGTCATGCTTGGAAAGTAACAAGTATAAATGTTGTACATGTGTATATGTATTGAATTGTTATTTGGTGAGAAAATCATAGCTAATGATTTCTTGTGTGCTTGGTAGAGAGGCCATGAATTGGATTAGTTATGATGTGGAAGAGGAACTCTATGCTATGATGAGGAGTTGGAAAGGGGGGATTCCTTAACTCTTCTCTCTTGCTGTTATATTTATATTTTTTGAGTTTTTTATACATAACATTATGGCATAGAAATGATGGAAATGCAAGAGTTAGATAGTTGGAATGTATATGCACTAGTAGGCGTATTAAGAGATAATGCTTTGTGCATGCGAATATGCTTGTGCATACATATGATATTGCATATTGGTAAAAGTAGTGTGATTTTTTGTATATAATGAGCCATTAATGACAATTGTTGTGGTTGATGATGATTGTCTGACCATAGATGGTTGAAGCATGGTTGGATGTTGATGATGTTGTTGCATGTGACCAATAGCCTTGTGAGGAAAGGTTGGGGCGATGAATCTATGATCAAGAGGTTGGTGGAAGGATCGTGTAATCCTTTGCAAAAGACCGACTTATTAGGCAACACCATAGATGTTGATGGTATCCATGCAGGTAATGGGTTATTTATGTCGATTGCATAAGTATTGGAATTGGATTGGGTAAGAATCCATCATGCCATACTTTAATCATCATAAAATGGTACGCATGTAATATTGAATGCATTTATGTGAATGACATTCCACTGGGTATGGTGAGGAATGGGGTAGTTAGGGAAAGGAATCTTATACCATGTGACTGTTTAAAATTTAGAATGCATTCATATGAAATAATAGCAAGGCATACACGAGACCATGAGGGTGTTGGGTTATAAAGTTTGTAGTGCTACAAAAGTATCCCATGAACTCCCTATTGGTGTTAATATGGGATGAAACCTCTTTTCCAATAAGCAGGGAGTGATTGAACTCCTGATCTTGCGTTTGGGTGAAGAAAGAAGGCACCCATATAGTTAACCAAGTGACTGGGGAGATGCATGGGTATTATGTTGAAGCATTGACTAGGATTTCCAACTTACCATGGTAGGACACATGTGTAGGCACACAAATGTTTCAGAGCAATGTTAGAGTGCATTGGGTGCATGATCATAAGTGAATTATGAACATTGAATTTATTATTGGGAAGAGTTTCCCTATGCTCCTTAGAGGTTGTTAAGCAGTGAAGGAAGTATCTTGGCTTAGCACCCAATTGGTCCATAATCTATATTTAAAGAGCATGGAGGGTCATTTGTGTGATGATCAATTGTGAGAAACTCATATGTAACATTTTTTTCCTATGCATAATATATTGCCTCAAGTATCTATTTGGTTGGGGCCATGGATTGTTTCCCTCTTCAAGGATCTTAACCACATAAAAACCTTGTGTGTTGATCTATGATTTGTTTGTGTGAGCGGTTTCTCAAGGTGTCCAATCTTTTGAAAATATCAAATGTTAGTCAAACATTATATCATATCTCTTATGAAGTTTCACTTCCATTGATGATCAAGATCTTGAACTGATGTTGGCATATGCATCTAACAATTTCTAGTTTTTGATATTTCTATACATTTTTGGGCTAAGAAAGGTGTTCCATTGCATCCATAGCATTGATTTCAGTTGGAAATGCTTTCTGTTTGACTTGAAAAGGCTTATATTTTCCTAAGATATGACCATTTACCAGATCCAAAGGTATATTGTTTATAGCTGCGGATTTTTTAATTTTTTTTCTCATATTCTTTCCTAATTTAGCCTGGTTATCTATTTTATTCCCAGTTTCTACCTTTTTGGTCTACTTATGCTCTTTGTTGTGCACTTTGTGTGAGCTAGGCAAATAAAAAACAGAGCAGAAAGGGTTTTCTTAACTACGTATCCTCTTTTCCATGTGCCTTGTGCGAACTCGGTAAACCAGAAACAATGAGAAAAATTACGTTTTCTGGGTAAGCTAACCAAGGACTAACCCCAAATCTAAGAAATTTCAATTTGGATTTTTTTTTGTGTGGTTGTGTAAAGTGTCTTGCAAGCCAAAAATCAAGTGTTTATGGGTAGGCAAGCACTCCAACAACAACAACAACAACAACACCCATATTCTCCTCCACAATATTACTGAATCTTTTGTTTAGCTTAACAACAACAACACCAACCACCTTATGCTCCTCCATAATATCACTAAATCTCTTGGTTATCTCACTTGGTTGAAGTTACTTTAAAAAGCAAGAGGTATTGGGTTCAAATCCATTTATTTTTACTTTTTAAAAAAGTTATGTAAATTTAAGTTATAAAATAACCTTATTGTAAAAATGCTTCCCACTTGTTTTATAAAAGTGGGTTACTTATTTTAAAGCAACTTATTTGTAAAAGTGAGATTATAGGAAAAATTAGTAAAGGGGGGGATTATTTACTGCATTGTTTGTTTCCCATCATCACATGGATCAACTTTTTCCTGCCACATGGCCTCTTGGTTCCTTTTTATGTCCTTCTTCAAGATGACATAACTTTGACATCCAGAGTTCGTTTTCAGTGCCGCTCTTTTGAAACTGCATATATTTTTGAGATCTTTGCATCTAGAGCATCAATTTATGATTTTGAAGCCATATTACCTACCTATTGTAATATGACCACTCCATGTGATATTTTTCTTACCAATACCAACTACTTCTCATGGAAAGCTCATATGGAGGATGTCCTACAAAGTATGGTACTTTATCGGATTACCTTGGGAAGATAAAATGAACCCACTGATGATGATAAGAAAATAAAATGGGACAATAAATGTGATGAAGCCAATGGATTAATCAAATGTCAATTTATAATGAGTTATGATTCCACCTTCAAGGAATTGATGAACCATATAAGGTTTGGGAAAAATTAGAAACGATGTTTGGTAAACACAATGAGATTCGAGGTCACCATCTTGAAAATATTTTGGTTGTTTTAAATCCAAGTGATTTTCTTGCATTCAATACTATCTAATCTAAATTCAAAACACTTAAAAACTTAGCTGAAGAATGCAAAATAGCTAAGCCAAAAAAACAATGTATTTATGCTATTCTTTCTAAGCTTGGTCATACTTGTTCTGTTTTTGTATCTACCTTTTACTCCATGAAAGAAGCTCTAGGGGATAACTATAAATAACCCTCTCTTGAATCCTTTTGTGATGCTTTGATTTGAGAGCAAGTCAATCTCTTACATCTTGGAGTGATCAACAATGCCAATACATCTAGAAAAACCCTCGTGGCACAACACAAAGACAAGTCCAAGCCTCCCAAGAGGAAAAATCCTTGCAACAATAAGCTAAACAAGGGTCCCAAAATCTCTCATCCAGCTCATCATTGCAAGGATGAAAAATGAACCAAATCAAAAGGTAAGAAGACTTAGTATCATTGCAATTTTGTTGGGAAAGATGGTCATGTGGAATCTAAGTGTTTCAAGAAGATGGAAGCCTCGGGAGCAACAATGAAGAGGTGCAACACCAAACTTGATTCTTCTAACTCTACTTCTCACCGACATGCACTTTTTGCTTCTGTTTTTTCCTTCAATGCTTATTCTTCTTCTTCTAATGAGTGACTCATTGATTTTGGAGCATCTTATCATATGGATAAGGATAAAGCCATTTTTTTCTACTCTAAATGGATGTAACACCAATCAAATTTTTTTTGGTGATGATCCATCTCTTAATGTTGTAGGATCTGGAACAGTTCATCTAGATGATGGTCAGTTCAATGATGTATTATGTGTTCCAAGAATTTCCTATAATTTGTTGTCAGTTTATCAAATCACTCATTCTGGTGAAGGCAAGACGGTAGAGTTTACACCTCCCCAAGTTGTAATCAAGGATTTCAAATATCCTAAGCATGTACTAGCTACTAGAATTTTTGATGATATTACCAGGTTATACATATTCAACAACTTTGGATCATCACCTTTTCTCTAAGTTTTTATTACTCATAGCGATGACTTGGCAAAATTTGGCATGAGTGATTTGATCATTGACTCATTGCAACAACTATGTAATAAAAAAATGGTGTCTAGTCTTCCTCTTGTCTCTTGAAGAGATGGTGTTTTTCCCATGTGTGTTCTTGACAAACATCATTGATACAAGTTTGAAAAATTTGCCTCTTGGCGCGCCTCGAACCCCTTGCAGCTTGTTCACATTGATTTGTGTGGTTCACTTCCTTTTGATTCTTTCTTTGACTTCAAGTATTTCTTAACTTTCATTGATGACTTCTCCAAACACACATGGATTTACTTCTTAAAACCTAAGAGAGAGGTTTTTGAATTTTTTTTGGCCTACAAGGCCCTTGTAGAGAAACAATCTGGACATCAAATACACAAGTTAAGAACAGATAATGGATGTGAATATGTAAACAAAAAATTTACTAATTATTGGAATACACATGGAATTTATATGCAACATATTGTTCCATATACACCACAACAAAATGGTTTTGCTAAGAGAAATAATTACATATTAAAAGAAATGGCTAATTTTATGATCCAAACTAAGGTATTAAGTCTTCAATTTTGGGTCGAAGCCATTAATTGTGCCAATTACATAGTCAATCGTACTCCCTTCAAGTCTCTAAAAGTTATAACACCAGAAGAAGCATGGAGTAATGTTATAGCTTGAAATGACACCTCTCCGTCCGTGACGACACTTGTTTCCCTTGGTCGCATGACGACACTTCTTGAGATCAAGTTTCAGTCACACAACAGGACATTTGTGGATGGAGGAGTCATTTGGGACACTAAAAATGGTTGAAATTACCTCATTCTTGACCCATTTGATGGATATGACCCTTAGGAACATTTTTCCAGACCAAACCATCTTCTGAAAATGAGCAGAAAAGCATGTTTCTGGCCATTTTTCAATATGAGCGCGACTCCACTGTTGACATAGTAGCGTGTGTACGCGACTTTGTCTCGTTTAAAGTAGCGCCCATTGCCATGTGTATGTGACTTTGTATACTATAGAGTAGCGTACACCCCTGTTTTGGTCAAAATCTCGAAATTCGAGTAAGTTAAGTTGGTTGGGAAACCTCTTGAGTGGTTGTAACTTCTTTTCCTCTTCGTCACTGACTATATAAGGAGGGTAGAAGGGTCATGTGAGGGGACGAAGCCTAATTACAAAGTTATGCTGGAGGAATGGAGACCCTCATCCCCCTCTCTTGTGCTTCAGTTTTGGTAAACCCTAGTACAATTGCTTAGAGGCTGGGATCCTTGGAGAACGGAAGCAGGAGGCCTTGAATCTAGGTTTCGTGAAGTGCCAAGCTTGAAAGAAGGTATAACTTTGTGTACTTGCTTTCATTCATTAATAAATATCAGACGTTCTTCTCTTTCCAAATATGACCTATTAATGTGTATCAGATTTGATTACTGTTTAATTATAGTTTGATGTCTTGTTATGTCATGGATATCAGTCTTATGTATGTAGTCAAATGTATTTGAGAAAGGTATCAAGTTGTTTTGCAGGTCTGGGCATTGCGACACTGGATAAGCATTGAAGAGCGAGGGAGGCAAAGCTAGGATCAACCTTCTGAAGAAGGTGTCTACATCTCTAAACCCTAATCTCTTCATTTATTTGTTGTACTTGCAGAATGCTTGTAAGTCTATCTTTATCACCGTAAGTTGGTAGTTTCTCCCCTGAACTATAGGTGCATTTTCCCCACAACAAGTAACTTTAAACCAAATGTCAACCAACTTTGTGTGTTTGGTAGTGAAGCATGGGATCACATTCCTGATGAAGAATGAAAAAACATTACAACCTAAGAGTGAGAAGTGCATATTTGTTGGATATTCTGACGATGCTACACCCTGGTTTCTGCCTGCTACTACAGACAAGGATGCTACTACACCCTGGTTTTTTCCTGCTACTACAGACAAGGATGCTACTACACCCTATTTACCAGCGACCACTGGAAGGAGGCTAAAACCCCCTTGCAGGAATGTAGCCTTCCCTAGCACCACCCTGCTACCCTAGTTTGATTCTTTATCAGTCTTCCAGATCTTTATGAAAGACTGTCAATGTTATTTTCTTCACTTTGTTGATATCTGTCTTCCCATGCTGCTGCATGGATCTGGACTGGATATAGGTTCAGTTCTTCCTTTTTATGCTTGTCTTCTATTCTGCACTTCTTTATCTTGAATGTGCACTCAGCCCGGTCTCTTTCTCCGGTCTCAATGCTACTTCATATATTCCTTTTTAATACACAGAGGCACTCAGTTTTTTTACTGAGCCTTCAATCTAAACTTCAGAGACGCTTTACTTTCCATTTCATATTTCTGTTTATACATTCTTCATCTTGAAACATTGCCTCTTTTCAGACAAACTCGTGTCTCTTCAAATCCCTGTTATTTTAATCTTTAATTTATAATTCTGTATATTTCATTTTTAATTAATTAATTAAACCTCTTGATCATCTCCAGTCCTAAGATCTCCTTCCCTCTCGATTCTGCGGGCTTCATCTTTCTTCCCCTGCAGGCGGGCATCACTTCATTAATACCTTGCCCCTTTTTCAACACTTGAGCAATTTTTTCTTTTGTTCTTAATATGCATAACAATGTTTTTCTCTTGTTTTTGGCGATAAAAAACTTGCACATGTGAACACTAAGAAGGGATCTGACTCCATGAATGGATAGCCAGTTCATCAAAGAACAACCCCATGCCCTCTGATGAATTTGTCATCATCAGGACAATCTTTGGCAAGAATTTATAAATTCCTTATCAACCTATATTTGAACATCAAAACACACTTCTTCCCATTTTGGCAGACTTCTATTTCACACGTGTGAACACCAGATGGAGACCTAAAGTCATGAACAGATGGAAAACTTACCAAAGAATGGATCCATGAAATTTGATAAATTTATTTGCACAAGGACATCCCTTGGCGGGCATTTCCAAATGACCTCTCAAAATTCCTGTTCTTAACACAACCAATTTTCTTGTGTTTCTTAATATGAAAAATAGTATTTTTCTTACTTTTGGCAAATTGCTATTTTTGTCATCAAACACTCAATAGGAGAACTGAGACCATGGTTAGATGCACCCATCAACAAGATATAGCATGACACTTTCAGATTATTTTTCTCATCATCCTATGAGATATGGCGGGCATTTCCCTGAGGCCACTTAGGCAGTTTTTCCAGTACAGGAATAGTGCAAAACAACCTGAAACCCTATTTTGGCAGGCCTATAACTTTCTCCTCAGACACTTTTAAGACAAACTGAAACCATGGTTGGGTAGACAAAACACCAACCTACAAGATTCCCATATGGTGTGGGCATTTTATTCAACTCACAATTTATGGCGGGCATTTTCCCGAGGTCACTTGAGCTAGTTTTCCAACACAGTCATTGTCAGGAAGTTCACCAGAGTTTATCCTAAAACCCTATTTTGGCAGATCCATAACTTTTTATTTAGATATGATTAAGGAAAACTAAGACCCTAGCCATGTAGACAAATCAATGGACTACAGCCTGACCATATGCTGCAGGCATTTACTTTAACCTATAATTTATGGTAGGCATTTTCCTAGACTAGTTTTGACTAATTTTTACATAGTCAATTTCCTGATTTTCACCAAATTGCCATATTTCTCCAGAATGATGTCAGAATGCAACAATGACTTCCTGATAGCACTCGAACACCATCAGATGTATTTTTCAACTTCATGCCACATCATCATACATGCCTTTCCATGTCAGCATGCATGCCATGTCATCACTACCTTTGTCTTTCACTGAGTTTGTCCTACCATCATATCCTTGGTTATTCCTTTGTCATTACTGAACTCCTTTGACATCAATGACAAATACATTCAACATTCTCCCCCTTTGGCATTGATGGAAACATCTAAACATTCTCCCCCTTTGACAACAATGACAAATGATAACTTATTATGCCCTTGCTGTAGCTATGTTGACATAGGATTTCCAATCATTCTCCGTTTAGACAACTACCCTTCTTTTTCTTCTCTTCCTCTAGTTAACTTGGTCTTGGTGTTGATCATCTAGTTAGCATCCTTCTTTACCTTCTTGTAGCGAGTCTTTGATAAGTTCATGGACTCCCCCTATCACAGTGCTCCTCCTCTTGCAAACACATTTTCTTCACTTTGTGACAAAGTTGTACTCATTGGTTTATCTTTGAGTTCTTTCATTCAACCCTTAGTTTTATTCCATAGATTTCTCTTTAAAGATACATCATATAACTTGTTCTTATTTAATGAGTCTTCAATGCCATACAAGCAACTTCTCAACTTTATGTTTTTGCTCCCCTTTTTGACCAAGGATCAAAATGATATGCACTAGTTTCATTCACACTATACTCTTCTTCCAATGTCACTGAGATCACTTTCTTTTGTAGCCTCCACCATGATTCCTCAGTCTTTGCTACAACTTCAAAAACAAATCTAGAGAGAACTTCATCAAACTGATATGTGCCTGAATACCAATTGTTCCTTCGCAATCTTCAACTATTGAAGCTCTGGATGAAGTTCCACATAACCTACAAAATCAGCCTTCTCTTCTTGATTCCTAGGATGCAATCTTACTGCTACTTTTACTCGTCTTGGCACTTTCCAATAAAAAGAATGACTGTTTATAATTGACCCATTAGATAGTCCTTAAGATTGTCTAAATCTGCTCTTGTATTAATCTTTACATGTGCTCATCAACCATGAAGACAGGATTATCAAATTCTCCAAGTGTAAAATGTGGAAGGTCATCCCAAACCAATGTAATCAAATGAATACTTCCAGGATGGACAAAGTTTTCAATTAATGTGTCATAACTTCATATTTTGTAGAATCATATAGCACCAACAAATTGCAACCATTCATCATTCTAGAAAACTATAGATGAACTTTTATGAACCAGTTGCCTTGAATAATAAGGATAATCCTCATCTTGGATTACAGACTTCATGTTCTTCATGTATCTCATGATTCCATGAATCACGCATTTTAATATTTTCATGTTACTTCACAAGTTTTACATTTTGCCTTAATCATCTCTTGTCTTTTCTACACCACAATTATGCTTCTAATTTTACTATACTTCAGCTATTAAGTGTTCTTCACTTGTCACATAGATGGTCTTTTATCCTTACCAAATGATATTTATTCAAATACCAATTGTAATTCTCCAATATTAACTCCCCCTGATCATATGATTCCTTATGATGTTAATTTTAGGGTTCCCTTCTAGGTCATTAGAAAAGGCATCCACCATCATCACTATATTCTTCTTCATCATCTTCATCCCCATCGGTGTGTTCTTTTACATCTTCAGCTTGCTTTCGATCATAATGGATGTCATTCTTAGCTACAACACTATTATTCTCTTCATCATCTTTGGAAACTTCTTTGTGGCTTGGGGTCTTTGTTTCTTCTGAATCTTTGTCACCTAACTTTCTTCTCCACATCTTTCCATGAAGTACCCTGCTTACTAGTCTTTCATTCTTTGTCTCTTGGTTTTTATCTTCCATATCTTTTCTTGGGTTTCCTTAGACTGTCTGCTTGTACTGTTCTTGCAATGTTTTGCAAAGTGTCCCAAATTGTGAAATATGAAACATGTAATAAGTTTTTCTCCATTTGAGGTGTTAGTGTCTTCTTCCTTGATTTTACAATCAGCAGCCTTGTGACCAAACTTGTGACACCAATGAAAATATCCATAGAATGATCCTTTATATTTGGTGAATCTTTGATCTTTCTACTTGTAATGGTTCTTCTTATTGGCATATCTTCTGAAATTTTTAATCTTAGGATAATGAGCAGAATTCTGATGACTGGAATTTGTCTTCATGTGATTCTTCTGTTGCCTGGGTATATCTTTTGAAGCATCATCCCAACATTTTACCTTTTCAACATCTTCTTGAGTGATGGAGCTTGATCCTTTAGTGACATGTTCTTGATCATATCCAAGACCAGTTTTATCCCTGGGAAATCTTTGTAGGCTGAGGACCTATTAAGTGCTTCAGTACTTTACTTGTACTTCTCACTAACAGTCAGCTGATCTTTTAGCTTCTTTACTTCTTCCTTGAATCCAACAACTTCTTGTTTTAAGCTCTTGGCCTCTTCCATGCTATCCATCACTAGTTGTCTTGAATTGTGCAGCTTTTCTTGGAGGGTCTTGACTTCCTCTTCTTTTGACTTCTGCTCTTCTTGATACTTTGACAATATTTCTTTCAAAGAATTGTTCTTCATCCTGCTCTTTCTCAATTCTTCAAGGGCACTTATAGTTATGCCTTTAGGTCCACCTCTCCTTCCACATCTGAATTATCTTCTGAGGCTTCATCTTTACTTGTTTCTTCATATTCATCTTTTGGAATAGTGGGGTTTACTTGTGCTATCTCTTCAATTGAATAAAGCTTCTCCAATTTTACCCAGAGTTCCTTGGCTGAGATACATGGTCCAATCTTCTTTTTGACAGATTGAGTTAATCCATCCAATATGGCCTCTATTGCCCTTAAATTATTTTTCTTGGAATCTTTCTGAGATGTAGTCCTTATTCTCTTTGGTGGGATGTAATCAAAGATCACTGCATTCCATACATCATGTCCCAATGCCTTCAGATAGCTTTCCATTCTTGTACTCCAAAATATGTATTTTTCTTTTCCAAGTATTGGAGATCCATTCACTGTGTAAATCTCTTCTTGTTGATCCATAGTGGTTTTTAATAGGATCTTCCTTCCAGTGCTTAAACTGTAGTGAAGGATCCTGCTCTGATACCATTTGTTGGAATACTAGTAAATATTGAGAGGGGGGGGTGAATCAATATTGTTAACTTTTTACTATTTTAAACCACTTATTTAAACTTAATTTAAAACATGGAATCAACAAGATACATAGAACACATATTTTTATCGTGGAATCCCAATTGGTCTAACCACAAACTCTTTCTATACTGCAAAATTATATTTACAATAAGTTTCTACCTGCTACTATAGACATGAATGCTACTACACCCTAGTTTTTGCCTGCTACTACAGACAAGGATGCTACTAGACCCTGGTTTCTGCCTGCTACTATAGACAAGGATGCTACTACACCCTATTTACCAACTACCACTGGAAGGAGGCTACAATCCCCTTGCAGGCCTGTAGCCTGCCCTAGCACCACCCTGCCACCCTAGTCTGATTCTTTATCTGTCTTCCATATCTTCCTCAAATACTGTCAATGTTCTTTTCTTCACTTTGTTGATCTTTGTCTTCTCATGCTGTTGCATGGATCTGGACTGCATACAAGTTCAGTTCTTCTCCTTTATACCCTGTCTTTTATTCTGCACTTCTTCATCTTGAATGTGCACTCAGCCTGGTCTCTTTCTCTGGTCTCAATGTTGCTTCATATATTCATTTTTAATACACAGGGGCACTCAATTTTTTTACTAAGCTTTCAATCTAAACTTCAGAGACGCTTTAGTTTCCATTTCATATTTCTGTTTATACATTCTTCATCTTGAAACATTGCCTCTTTTCAGACAAAACTCGTGTCTCTTCAAATCCCTGTTATTTTAATATTTAATTTATAATTATGTATATTTCAGTTGTAATTAATTAATTTAATTAATGAATTAAACCTCTTGGTCATCTCCAGTCCTAAGATCTCCTTCCCTCTCGATTCTGTGGGCTTCATCTTTCTTCCCCTGCGGGCGGGCATCACTTCATTAATCCCTTGCCCATTTTTCAACACTTAACCAATTTTTTCTTTTGTTCTTAATATGCATAACAATGTTTTTCTCTTGTTTTTGGTAGATCAAAAACTTGCACATGTGAGCACTAGGAAGAGATCTGACTCCATGAATGGATATCCAGTTCATCAAAGAACAACCCCATGCCCTCTGATGAATTTATCATCATCGGGACAATCTTTGGTGGGCATTTCTAAATGCCTTATCAACCTATATTTGAACATCAAAACACACTTCTTCCCATTTTGGCAGAATTCTATTTCACACGTGTGAACACTAGATGGAGACTTGAAGTCATGAACAGATGGACAACTTACCAAAGAATGGATCCATGACATTTGATAAATTTATTTTCACAAGGATAGCCCTTGGCAGGCATTTCCAAATGACCTCTTAAAATTCCTGTTCTTAACACAGCCAATTTTCTTGTGTTTCTTAATATGCAAAATAGTATTTTTCTTACTTTTGGAAGATTACTATTTTTGTCATCAAACACTCAATAGGAGAACTAACACCATGGTTAGATGCACCCATCAACAAGCTATATCATGACACTTTCAGATTATTTTTCTCATCATCCTATGAGATATGGCGAGCATTTCCCTGAGGCCACTTAGGCAGTTTTGCCAGTACTGGAACAGTGCAAAACAACCTGAAACCCTGTTTTGGTAGGCCTATAACTTTCTCCTCAAACACTTTTAAGACAAATTGAAACCATGGCTAGGTAGAAAAAACACCAACCTACAAGATTCCCATATGTTGCGGGTATTTTCTTCAACTCACAATTTATGGCGGGCATTTTCTTGAGGTCACTTGAGCCAGTTTTCCAACACAGTAATTTTTCAGGAAGTTCTCCAGAGTTTATCCTAAAACCCTATTTTGGAAGATCCATAACTTTTTCTTTAGAGATGCTTAAGGAAAAATAAGACCATGGTCACGTAGACAAATCAACAGACTACAACCTAACCATATGCTGTGGGCATTTACTTTAACCTATGATTTATGGCAGGCATTTTCCTGGACTAATTTTGACTAATTTTTACATACTTAGTCAATTTCCTGCTTTTCACCAAATTGCCATATTTCTCCAGAATGATGTTAGAATGCAACAATCAATTCCTGATAGCACTAGAACACCATCAGATGTATTTTTCAACTTCATGCCACATCATCATATCTTCCACATCATCATACATGCCTTGCCATGTCATCACTACCTCTGTCTTTCACTGAGTTTGTCTTGCCATCATATCCTTGGTTATTCCTTTGTCATTACTGAACTCCTTTGAAATCAATAACAACTACATTCAACAAAAGAATATCGTTCCTTAATGCCGAATGATACTTGGGACCTTGTTACTTATTTTGAAAGCAAGAAAACTTGTAAGTTGTAAATGGGTATATAGAACTAAGTATGCATCAGATGGAAGTGTTGAAATACTTAAGGCAAGATTAATTGTGAAAGGATTTTCCCAAGATGAAGGAATTGACTATAATGAAACCTTTGCCCCTATCGCCAAAATGAACTCCATCCTTGTTCTTTCCCTTTCTGCTTCACATAAATGGGAGGTCCATCAAATGGATTTCAAGTTCGCCTTCTTGCATGGATATTTGCAAGAATAAATTTACATGGAACGACCTCATGGCTATGTTTAGAATGAATCCAACCTTGTTTGTCACCTTAAGAAAGCTCCTCAATCTTGGTATACCAAAATGGAAAACTTTCTCGTTGACACTAGCTTTTATAGATGCCATTATGTCCCTAATTTCTATACCGAGAAGGTAGGAAACCATCTCATCATCCTTGCTGTCTATGCTTATGACCATATTCTTACTGGTAGTGATCATAACCTTTGAGATTTGAAATGACATACATAGTACATTTGCACTATTTTCTTGGCCCCTAAGTCCTACAAACCAAAGAATGAATTTTTCTTTCTCAATCTAAGTATGCTTGTGATATTCTTCATTGATTTCACATGGATGATTGTAAACCAATCCCATCTCCCTTCCAGTCTAGAGTCAAAATTTATGCCACCTGCACTACAACTGAAGTAGATGCTACCTTATACCATGAGTTAGTTGGCATTATTTTGTACTTGACTCCTACTTGTCTTGATATTTCCTTTGTTGTTGGTCTTGTTGCTCGTTATATGAAAACGCCCCATGGAATCCATTGGAAAGAAACAAAAAGGATACAGAAGTATATCTCGGGTATAGTTCAGTTTGGGATTCATTATAGTTCAATGGGGAATCCTTTGTTGGTTGGTTTTACCGATTCAGATTATGCTAATGACCCAGATCATAAGTCTACTACAAGTTATGTTTTCAGTCTTGGTTCAAGACTTGTCACTTGGGCTTGTAAGAAATAACAAAATCTTGCTCTTTCTTCACCAGAAGCAGAGTATTGGGCCACAATTAATGCAATTCAAGAAGCCTTGTGGCTTTGACATATCCTTTCAAAGTTTGGATTCAAGCAACAACATCCGATTAAACTTTGGGGTGAAAATCAAAGTGCCATCAACCTTTCCAAAGATCCAGTTCAATATCAACGTAGCAAACACATTGAGTTACATATGCACTTCATCAGAAAGCTTGTTTAGGATCATGTTTCTTGAAGTGCTCTTTTTCCCTAAATATGATCAAGTTGCAGACATCTTCACAAAGTCTCTTCCATAAGAAAAGTTTTCTAAACTTTGACCTATGCTAGAAGTTCGGGATTTTTTCATTAAGCATAGTTCGGTATTTTTTCATTAAGGGTGGATAAGCTCACTCTAATGCCTCCCTCCTTCTCCTATAGTGACACTTTTGTAAATCCTTTAATCCTATCCCAAGTTGTTCTTAAGGGGCGATGTCATGATATTTAGACACTTAGCATTTAGTTAAGATAAGATTGGTATAATGTGCCCGTAGGTAAAGCTTGTTTCTTTAGTATGAATTAGTATGCATTTGTACTTATGTAATATGACGTTCATGATATGTTATAGACATAGAGTGATCCAAATATTCATCTTCACCTTGATCTTAATGACTATTGATCTGTGGCTTAACACCTGATTGTCCATAATCTCTATTTAAAGAGCATGAAGGGTCATTTGCTTGATGATCAATTGTGAGAAACTCATATGTAACATCTTTTTCCTTTGCATAATATATTGCCTCAAGTAGCTATTTGGTTGGGGCCATGGATTGTTTCCCTCTTGGAGGGTTTTAACCACATAAAAACCTGGTGTGTTGATCTATGATTTTTCTGTGTGAGCGGTTGCTCAAGGTGTTTGATCTTTTGAAAATATCTTGTGTTAATTGAACAAAAATTACTGAGAAACATACGTTCAACATACCATACATTGGTTTCAAATTGTATAGTAACATTGTTGTCCCTATTTGCATAGACTTCGACCCATGCTCAAAGAGAGGGGTGGTTAAAGCAGGTTTTAGAATTTTGAACAAGGTATTGGTGATATGAGCATCATCCCCTCCACGAAATTTGTATCCCGTAAGAATTCATCCATACCAGCCTCTAATTCGTTTCTTTCATTGACAACATGTGAAGAACCAGTGTTACTGTTGACATTATGAATTGCTAACTCAGGATATAGTGGGAATTGAATAGATGGTTCATTCAACCATACTTGGTATGCTTCCTCTCTAAGCTATGCTCATTTAGTAGCATTCTCTCAATTTAACATCGTAGTGGGGTGCAATGGAAGATGTCATTTAGGTTTCTCATCATCAGAATCTTATTGCAAATATATTGAATATAACATCAATGGTATTAGTAAACATAATGAATTTAGTACGTTCAAACATTATACCAAACAATTAGTAGAAGCATGGAATTTTTTTCCAATAGTAAATGTGCAACCAACCACTTTATAAAACAAAATGTCAAATTAAGCAATACATTACCATTAATTGCATTGAAAATAAAAAATATAATTACTACATGATATTTTTCTTGCATCTCAAGGGGATGTCTAAAGGTATCCCCAATGCAAGACATCTTTAATGAGTAGTTAGTGGTCTACAAAAGTTATAGTTTATTAACAACTTGCCACCATAAGACAATCTATGTATTGCATTTAGCCAACAAATTTGGACGCTTTCATTTTCATTGGAGTGTTCCTAATGAAATGAACAATTTGCACTAAATAATCAACACCTGCAACTATTTATGAACTCATTTGCACTAAATAATCAACACCTGCAATGTAATGTCCCCATCCAAATAAATCTCATGAAGGGAAATTTCCACCAATCTACTAGTTCCCTAGGTTGGGGTGGAAACATTTACACTTGGAATAAGGGAGCTATAAGACCCCAAATGGACATTAGATTGACAAATATATATTAAAGGGGATAAATAAATAATTATAATAAGAAAATAAGGTGGCACTTGGTCATGAGGGCGCATAGGTGGTGTGGTACCCACACAAGGCAAGATTCTCCATGCCACATGGCATCCTATTCTCACCCATTTGAATCCAAGGTGGAGTCTAACGTTCTTGGGGGAGCTAGAGAGGCATTATTCATGGCATGAATCTAGGAGGGTTGAATTATAGTGGAAGAGTAACTCCCATGGAAGAGGAAGAGGCATCATAGAAGAATTGTGACACTTGGAGCTAGATTCCCTAACTTCTATGACAACAATGATGAAGATTCTATGACACTTATGACAAATTTCAGACCTGATTGCTAACATATGACATGTCAGGGCTAAAAATATCCTCCAAGAGGGCACACAAGGGGAGTTATAGCAGCCAAGATTCCCCCATTCGAATTGATGGAAGATGAAGGCTAGGAAGTGTTGGACAAGTGACATTCATGGGAATCTCTCCCTAATTCGAGTTTGGATGAGGATCTTGGAGGGAATTTGAGCTATGGAGGCCTTGGGAGGTTAATAAAAGACAAGAATAGATAAGGATACTGACTTTTGATCATTTCTCATTTGGCACAATTGGAGAGCTTAACTTGTCCTTGCACGATGGATGTTCATCCTCCCTGCCTTAGAACCAATTTCGAGGGTGCAACATTCCCATACATGTTGGTTTATGGAGAGGACATTCATACCTCTCAACAAAGCTTCATGGATATTTTTTGATGTAGGTTCAGACCCCAACTTAGTTTTATTTCATATTCTCTCATTCTCCTATATTCTTATTCTACTATCTTTCTCTCAATGTCATGTAAATGTGCAAGGGCGCATTTCTTGTTGCATATAGCTAGTGGAGGATTTATATTTCGACTTCTTGGACATGTTAGTTTATTCATACTCTGTAATAGACATATAATGAGATCCACAACTCGAAATACCATGTACTTCAAGTGATATTTTCAATCAAAACTAAGATTCGAGCCATTTTCCTCATAGCATTTTCATAGTGATTTTGAGATGATGTTGCAACTGTTTTATATCAAAGTTTTCTGAGATATTTTTTGATGTTATGAGATGTATATGAAATTAATTTTATGGCCCAAATGATGTTTTCATACCCCTAAAGTGTCACTATAGTTTATGACTGAATTCGAGACTCCTTGTCCACCATTTTCACCCCAAATTCTAGACTATAGAAGCTGTTGTTCATTGTGATACCTATTCGACCCTAAAACCAGATCTAATGCTGCACATATATTTTCATTGATGTCCTATAAAAGAAACAAGTCTCATATCAATAATTGGTTAAGTCCGCACAATGTTTGGAAGGGAAATTAGGGGCAAACCTAAGGGGGATTTCCACTACTCAAATTGACTAGTCTTGTTTTGAAAATTCTCTCCTTGAAAATTGCAAACCATGGATGGGTATATTGGGTGTTTGGGTGTCTGATAGATGTGTTAATGTGTCCTATTCCCAATAAAGACCTTCCTCCCCAAATTCTAAAGCATTTGGTGGTGTTTGGAACCAATTGTAAACTACATCCCTAGAGTCGAAATAAGGCGAACCTAAGCACTTTTATTTGGAGGGATATTACAGTGGCATCAGAGCATGGTCCTTGCACCTGATTTGGGTGACCATTTATGAGGTCAATAAGTCACCCCCACCTCTAGAAACTGAAACTGAAAGTACCTTTGGTGAAGAGGAAGAAGCAAGAGAAGAGGTGCACTCTGTTGGGACTATGGCTAAGGATGAAAAAGAAACCTCAGAGATGGAGGATCAAGAGAAGTTTAGGGAATCCATGAAACCATTTGTTGAGGACATGTAAAGGCAGATAATGAAAGGGTTCGAATTGATGGCAAGTCAAATGGGAATCAAATTGGCACTAGGAGGCAGCAATAGTTCTCATTTCGAGGAAAAATAGACAGTTGGTGAAAACATTTTCTCAAATACAGGGCCTCACAAACGACCCAATGAATTCCAGAGCTCAAAAAGAACCACCACAACCAAGTTTCTTGAGCCCAAAGAGGATCCTAACACCCAATATGGAATGCATGAAATTATAGTAGAATGGAAACAGTTGAGTGAAGATTGTAGGAGGACCTTACAATTTGATCAATTTTTTACTGTCTCAAACAAGCTCAAAATGAGAGGAGGTAACATAACCCCTTTTCAAAATAAAGAATTGAATTATTACATAGGTAAAATGTCCCTTCCCACCTTTTATGGCTCATCCCAAAGTTCTGCAAATACTTAGGTACAAAATTTAGATGTATATTTTCAGCTGAATCCAATGGTTGAAGAGGATGCTTTAAAAATGGCTATTCTGCATCTTGAGGGAGAAGCAAATGATTGGTGGTTCCATGGAATTTAAACCTTTGGACATGATCAGATCACATCATATGAAGAGTTTGTTAACATGTTAGGGGAAATATTTGATAAAAAAGACCCTGAAATGCCTTTCAAGGAACTAGCACAGTTGAAGCAAACTGGAACCCCTGAGGAGTACATGTTGGAATTCCAAAAAATATCAGTTATGGTGGTTGATGTATCCATGGTTCGATTGGTATTTCTCTTTATTGAAGGATTGGATGAACCTTTGAAAGGTTTAGTTAAAGCTCACAAACCCACTTCATTAAAAGATGCCATGAATTTGGAAAGAGATCTGCAAAATGTGCTACCCAAGACAAAGTATCCTCCCAAGTTTAGATTTGACAAGAGACCATGGAAAAAAGATTAATTTGGGAAGGAAAAGAAAGAGGGACCAAGCAATGAAGAACTCAGAAGAAAGAAACTATGTTTCACATGTCATCAACCACGGGTACCATGGCATAAATGTGCTAAGGGGAAAGCACACTTCATTGAAGTATTTTCTGATGATGAAGGGGATATGGAGGAATAAGAACAACTTTCAACGCAAGAAGAGGTATATGAAAGAGCAGAAGAAGATCATCCACCATCACCCAAAAAAGGGAGGATGGCAGTGTTCTTAGGAGTGCCTCGTTTTCACACCATCTGATGCAAGGGAGTGGTACAAGGGAAGAAAGTTTCGATATTGATAGATGAAGGAGCAACTCATAAATTCATTGATGCAGCCTTGGTGGAGAGGAGAAATTTACCTACTGAAGCATTTGAAGGGTTCACAATCATCATTCTAGGTAACAATTCTATGGAATGCAACACATGTATTCCAAAGCTACAACTTACCATAGTAAATTACACATTTTATGATATCTTTTATGTGGTGAATGTTGCTGAGACAAATGTGGTTTTGGGGGTACAATGGTTGTACTCAATAGAAGAACATACAATGAAATACCAAGTACTCGAAATTAAGTTCAAATATTCAGAAGGAAAACAAATGTTAGTGAGGGGAATGCACACCTATCCTAACCAAGTGGTGTCTTCCCACAATATGAGCTCCATATTGAGACATGGGGACATTGAATGGGTTGCATAATGTTTAATCACTTCCCCCAAACCAAGAATAAAGGTTTCATAACATCCAAGTGATCCAGGACGATATTGGTGGCCACCCGCCTATTCCACTTGTACCCCCACCATTGTTTCTTCAGTTTTTCAGTTTCCTTAATTGTAGCACAATTTACTATTTTTGGCAGTTTTCAGGTCCTAAAATTCCGGAGCTGGGCAAATATGAATCCGTCCCGGACTCGATATTTTCCATTTATGGATGTAGTCCTTGGATAGATATTTCTAACGATGTATCGTGAGCGTTAAACGGAGGTAGTATGCCAAAGTTACAACCCCGAAAAATTGATGTACCAAGTTACCCAACGGGGCCCATATTTTGGCGTTTCACCTCCTAGGGTTAGCTTTTCAGATGTGTATGGTTTCCCTTGTTTCTCAATAATATATAGGCCTTCGAGCCTCATTGTAACACAGGGTTCAGAGGCATGTAGCCGCCACATCTCTTCTCATAGATAAGCTACCAGCACTCTAGCTTGTTTATTTCCATCCTGTATGTAAACAAGTTTCAGTTCTTTGAGTAATGAAATGAAGTGTTATTTCCACTGCATCTTTGTTTTTATGGGTATTTGTGTATTTTGTTGCGTTCCTGCATAAATCCAGATCACCAAGGGAGATAAGGCATCTACTACACAAGTTTGAGAGGGTTTTTGGAGACCTCCCCCCTAGAAGGCCACCTGACAGAGGAGTTGAACATACCATTGTTTTGGAGGTAGGTACTTCACCTATCCAAATACCCCCATATAGACACCCAAAAAGGTTCATAGATGAGATTTATAAGGCTATTAAAGAACTATTGGAATTGGGGCTCATTAGACCAAGCTCAAGTCCTTATGCTTCTTCAGTTGTCTTGGTGAAGAAAAAGGATGGAACCTTAAGGATGTGCATTGATTTTAGAGCATTAAACAAGAAGACAATAAAGAATAGATATCCCATCCCTCAGATAGATGAGCTCATGGATGAGCTATTTGGAGAAAAGTCCTTTTCCAAAATTGATCTTAGATTTGGTTACCATCAGATTCGAATGAAGGAGGAGGATGTGCAGAAAACTGCTTTCAGATGTCACTATGGTCATTTAAAATTTCTTGTCACGCCTTTTGGTTTGAACAATGCTCCAACAACCTTCCAATCATGCATGAAAAAAAAAATTGCAAGCAGCTCTGTAAGTTTGTTTTGGTTTTCTTTGATGATATTTTCATTTACAGTAAGACATGGGAGGAATATTTGCATCATTTAGAATTTGTATTGAAAATCTTGCATGAACAGTATTTGTTTGTTAAGTTGTCCAAGTTTGAGTTTGGGTTGACAAAAATTTTGTATCTTGGGCACATCATTGGGCAAGATGGGGTAAAGGTGCACTTGGAGAAAAATGAAGGCTATTCTTGAATGGCCATCACCCAAGAACATCACTGAATTGAGAGGCTTTATTGGGATCTACACTTACTATAGGAAGTTTGTGAAGGGGTTTTCCAAATTGACTACTCCTCTTACTGATTTGACCAAGAAGGATGCTTTACAATGGTATGAAGAGGCTGAAAATACTTTCCAAAGAATGAAATAGGTAATGAGTAGTTGTCCAGTACTTGCATTACTAGATTTTTCTAAACCATTTGTTTTGGAATGTGATGCATCGGGGGAAGGCATAGGGGCAGTACTAAAGCAAAATCAACACCCCATAGCTTTTGAGAGTAGAAAATTGCAGCCACATGATAGGATCTACTCCATATATGATAAGCAAATGTTAGCCATCATGCATGCCTCGGCCAATTTTAGACAATATTTGGCGGGGAACAAATTTGTAGTCAAAACTGATCATAACAGTTTAAAACATTTCCTTACACAAAAAGATCTCAATGAAAGGCAACAACAATGGGTGAATATGATTCAAGCCTTTTATTTTGACATTGAATATGTAAAAGGGAAGAATAATATTGTAGCAGATGCATTGTCTAGGAGACCTTCATTTTCCCTTATGGACATCTCAAAATATTGGAAAGATGTGCTAATAGTAGAGTATGCCAAAGATAGATTTGCTTGTGAATTGTTAGATGGGGTCAAGGGAGATGATAGGTACAATATATTGAATGGCCTAATATACTATAAAGACCGAATATACTTAGTTCATGGTTCAAACTTAAAGCACAAAATCTTGAAGGAAGCTCATGATTCTCCTTTAGTAGGCCATCTTGGTTTCTTTAAAACATATAGGCCACTAAGACAAAGGTTCTCTTGGAAAGGGTTGAAGGAATATATTTTAAAGTATGTGAATGAATGCAAGATATGTCATCAAAACAAAGTTGAACACACCCATCCTACTGGTCTCTTACAACCATTGTCTATTCCAGAACAAAAGTGGGAAAACATCTCCATGGATTTCATCACAGGTTTTCCCAAGGCTTTTGGTAAGGATTGTATTTATGTTGTGGTGGATAGACTCACCAAATTTTCTCATTTATTTGCTATTACATCATCTTTAACTGCTGCACAAGTAGCTGAGATATTCTTTAGAGATGTTTTCAGATTGCATGGACTTCCCAAAAATATTGTGAGTGATAAGGATAACAAATTTATGAGTGATTTTTGGAAAGAAATCTTCAAATTGGTGGGGACTCAATTGAATCCTAGCACAAGATATCATCCTCAAACTAATGTTTAAACAGAAAGGGTGAACCAATGGTTGGAGGGGTACTTGAGAAACTATGTTGGTGAGCAGCAAAAAGCATGGGTTAAATGGCTACATTTGGGTGAGTTTTGATACAATACTACTTTTCATATGTCCATTGGCATGTCTCCTTTAAAATCCCTCTATGGTTATCAATCAATCACCTTTTTTTATCACATTTTTGGTGATAGTAGAGCCCCAAAAGCTAAATATTGGATTGAGGAAATTCAAGAGATTTTGAATCTTTTAAAAGCCAATTTGCAGGTTGCCCAAAATCAACAAAAACAGTTTGTGGATCAACATAGGAAGGAAAGAACATTTCAGGTTAATGATTTGGTTTATTTTAGGCTGCAACCATATAATCAAACCACCTTAAAAGGAAAAGGATCAGAAAATCTTAAACCAAGGTTTTATGGCCCATATAAGATAATTCAAAAGGTTGGGGAGGTAGCTTATGAGATAGAACTTCCGGAAGGTAGTAAAATCCACAATGTGTTTCATGTTTCATGCCTTAAGAAGGCTATTGGTCAGCAAATTTCTATTTTAGAAACACTTCCTCCATTAGATAATGAAGGACAACTCATACTCATTCCAGAAAAGAAATTGAAAACAAGAGAAAGGAAATTGATGAGAAGACCCATAAGAGAATATTTGGTACATTGGAAAGATTTTCCAAGTGAGGATGCCACATGGGAAGAGGAAAAAATTTTGCAGCATCCCAATTTGGAATTTCTTGGGGACAAACAATCTTGGGTGGGGAGGATTGTAATGTCCCCATCCAAATAAATCTCATGAAGGGAAAATTCCACCAATCTACTAGTTCCCTAGGTTGGGGTGGAAACATTTAGACTTGGAATAAGGGATCTATAAGACCCCAAATGGACATTAGATTGAAAAATATATATTAAAGGGGATAAATAAATAATTATAATAAGAACATAAGGTGGCACTTGGTCATGAGGGCGCATAGGTGGCGTGGGACCCACACAAGGCAAGATTCTCCATGCCACATGGCATCCTATTCGCACCCATTCGAATCCAAGGTGGAGTATAACGTTCTTGGGGGAGTTGGAGAGGCATTATTCATGGAATGAATCTAGGAGGGTCGAATTAGAGTGGAAGAGTAACTCCCATGGAAGAGGAAGAAGCATCATAGAAGAATTGGGACAATTGGAGCGCGCTAGATTCCCTAACTTCTATGACAACAATGATGAAGATTATATGGAACTTATGAAAAAGTTCAAACCTTATTGCTGACATATGACATATATGACATGTTGGGGCTAAAAATAGCCTCCAAGAGGGCGCACAAGGGGAGTTATGGCAATCAATATTCCCCCATTCGAATTGATGGAAGAGGAAGGCTAGGAAGTGTTGGACATGTGGCATTCATGGGAATCTCTCCCTAATTCGAGTTAGGATGAGGCTCTTGGAGGTAATTCGAGCTATGGAGTCCTTGGGAGGTTAATAAAAGACAAGAATAAATAAGGAGACCAACTTTTTATCATTTCTCATTTGGCACATTTGGAGAGCTTAGCTTGTCCTTGCACGGTGGATGTTCATCCTCCTTGCCTTAGAACCAATTTCGAGGGTGCAAGATTCCCATCCAAGTTGGTTGATGGAGAGGCCATCAGACCTCTATACAAAGATTCATGGAGATTTTTTTTATTCAAGTTCATACCCCAACTGAGTTCGAGTTCATCTTCTCTCATTCTCCGATATTCTTATTCTACTATCTTTCTCTCAATGTCATGTAAATGTGCAAGGGCGCACTTCTTGTTTCATATAGATAGTGGAGGATTGATATTTTGAATTCTTGGACATGTTAATTGCTGCATACTCTGTAATAGACATATAATGAGAGCCACAGCTTGAAATACCACGTACTTCAAGTGATATTTTCAATAAAAACTGAGATTCGAGCCATTTTCCTCATATCATTTTCATAGTGATTTTGGGATGATGTTGTATCTGTTTTATATCATATTTTTTCTGAGATATTTGTTCATTTTATGAGCTGTATGTGAAATTAATTTTATGGCCCAAGTTATGTTTGCATACCCCTAAAGTTTCACTATAGTTTATGACTGAATTCGAGACTCCTTGTCCACCATTTTCACCCCAAATTCTAGACTATAGAAGCTGTTGTTCATTGGGATACCTGTTCGACCCTAAAACCAGCTCTAATTATGCACATATATTTTCATTGAATTCCTATAATAGAGCCAAGTATCATATCAAGAATTAGTGAAGTCCATATAGTGTTTGGAAGGGAAATTAGGGGCAGACCTAGGGGGGATTTCCACTACTCAAATTGACCAGTCTTGTCCCAAAACTTCCCTCCTTTCAAATTGCAGACCATGGATGGGTATATCAAGTGTTTGGGTGTCTGATAGATTTGTTAATGTGTCCTATGCCCCATAAAGACCTTCCTCCCCAAATTCGAAAGCATTTGGAGGTGTTTGGAACCAATTGTAAACTACATCCCTAGAGTCGAAATAAGGTGAACTTAAGCAATTTTCTTTGGAGGGATATTACATGCAACTATTTATGAAACCTACAATTTTACAATGAGTGCATGGAAAATCATCGATATATAATAGGTTCTTCTTGTTATAGTTTCCAGAAGCATAGCCATCTATGTACATACTATACATGGAAATGCTATGTTTTTATTTTACAATATTCAAGTAGTCAAACCGCTAATAAAGAGGACCACAAAATGGCATAAGTGCTATTGACTATTTGGGAGGAAAAAACACATATGAAGGGATAAACAATCCAGGATTTGTAGCATCTATTATATACTTGGAAATCATATAATTATTACCACAAAAGGAGAATTCAGTCCCAACATTGGGCATAGGAAGAGAAAACAACTAAGAGGCACACAAAATGTTGTTGTAACAAATTTGGTATTTTCTTTGCAAATGTACATGAAGAGAAAATTCATTGCTACCCTTCAAGAATTGAATTGGCCTTGGTGTGTACTTGGAAATTTGTGCTCTAATCTCATACAACATTTCGATCTCCTAGTAGAGATATTTTGGGTGGTATTGATATCATACTTCGGCTCACTATAACTCTTGGTTTACTCTATAGAAAGAGACATATTGGTGAATTTAAGACAAAACATATGTTAGAGTAAATAACCCTCCTCGAGCATGTGTTGATGAGTCTAATGGGACAAACCACACTCAAAAAAAATTCCTGAATCACCCATGAAACCAATCCCTAGATTTTGGGGTGCTTTCATTGGTTTGAGTGCTCATTCCTTGATTTAGGGGATTTTTTAAATGATTTGAGGAAGAACATGAGTTAGAGTTAAATCTCCTCCACTGATTTATCATAAATTAACTCTAAATGACCCTTAACACTCATTAGTGCCCTAGTTAAGTCAATAGCACCCTTCTTGAGATATTTTAGGGACATGCACATTGCCAGTGAGTCCCTTTATCAGTTAACTCAATCTAGGAGTGCATGCATGACTTATTGGGGTTATTTTCTCTTAGTTAAGCCCGAATATCCCTCTATGCATAACATGAACCCTCTATACATAACATGGAAAATTCAAATTAATCCTTAACCTAATTCAAATTGGTCTCCTATATATTGTAACCTCTTTTCATTAATTCATCACTTTGATAATAAATCATTGTCTTTCGTCTCTTCAAAATTAATGTGTAATGATTCATATTTATTATTGCACAAATGTTCACACTTGATTTAATCATCATATCTTGTTAGATTTTGCACCTATATCTATGAATTCTCAAATCTTATATGGCATCAAAGCTAGGGGTGCTAAACTAGCTAGTATGCTAGTATTGTTTATCAAGTTTTTGCAGGTTGAGAAGGGCTTTCACAACTAGGATTTCGCAGCCACCAAAGAAGGATTTCGAAGCCACCAATGAAGGATTTTATAGCCAACAATGAAGGATTTCGCAACCACCAAAGAAGGCTTTCACAGCCACTGATGAAGGCTTTCGCAGCCACCAATGAAGGCTTTCGCAGCCACCAAAGAAGACTTTTGCAACCACTACTCTTGCAGATTGAAGAAGGATTTTTTCAAGCTACCAAAGAAGGATTTTTGCAGCCATCAAAGAAGGTTTTTTGAAGCCATCGAAGAAGGCTTTTTTCAGCCACCAAAGAATGCTTTTGAAGCCACAAAATAAGGTTTTTTGAAGCCACCAAAGATCCCATTTATAGTACTCATTTATAGCCATCAAGAAGTGCAATTGCAGCCATCGAATGAGTGCTCATTTACAACCATCAAATAAGTGTATTTGTAGCCACCGAAGAGATTATTTGAAGCCACCAAAGAGATCTTTAGCAGGCATCAAAAAGTGTTTTTCAACCATCAAAGAGAGCTTTTGTAGCCATGGATCCCCTAGGTCACTAACTCAGTTGCTACACAGTTGGTATGCTAGATCCAGTCTTATTGAAGGAGGCCTGAGAAGCTTCACAAATCATGTCCTACGAGGACATGTTCACTTACATTCAGAATATGAAAAAGGCCATTGGATCACTAGTCCCAAATAATGTTCAAACTAAAGAAGACCTCCCACATGTCTCTTCAGTCTTTGGAGCCTTAGCTTTTGCTCCTACTACTCACCAATTTTTCTGAGTAGATTAATTCTCCACTTTTTCATTCTCTTTTATGGGGGGGGGTTCCCACTGGGTTTTTCCCTCTTTCCCAAGTTACATAGAATCCTTCTTTGTGTATGCATGGGTACCTAATATGGCTCAAATTTGTCCAGACCCATTTTTTTTCTAATTAGGCTTATGGGGGGGTGTTAGAGTAAATAACCCTCCTAGAGCATGTGTTAGTGAGTCTAATGGGACAAATTACACTCAAAAAAACTTCATGAATCACCCGTGATACCAATCCCTAGATTTTGCGGCACCTTCCTTGGTTTGAGGGCGCATTACTTGATTTCAGGGAGTTTTTACATGATTTAAGGAAGAACATGAGTTAGAGCTAAATATCCTCCACTGATTTAGCCTAAACTTAACTCTAACTAACCCTTAACAACCATTAGCACCCCAGTTAAGTCAATACCGCCCTTCTTGAGATATTTTAGGGACATGCCCATTGCCATTCATTTAACTGAGTGATCACTTAGTCCCTTATCACTTAACACAATCTAGGAGTGAATGCATGACTTATTGGGGTTATTTGCTCTCAGTTAAGCCACACTAGCCCTCTCTGCATAGCATGAAACCTATATACATAGCATGGACAATTCAAATCAATCCTTAACCTAATTCAAATTGGTCTCCTATATATTGTAACCTCTTTTCATTAATTCATCACTCTAACAATAAATCATTGTCTTTATTCTCTTCAAAATTAATGTGTAATGATTGATATATATTATTGCACAACCATTCACTCTTGATTTAATCATCATATCTTGTTAGCTTTTGCACCTATATCTATTAATGCTCAAATCTTATAACATAGTTTATTTGGCTTCCAACTTAAAAAAAATGAGCACATGGAAGTGTTCCTACCTGTTTTTTTCTATATCACCTATTGTTTTTTTACCATAGTGGGAGGCATTAGATCATAAACATTGGGTAGATGATCATTAATTTTGGAAACATAATCCTCAGTGTTAGGATTATTATTATGTTATCCCCCTATTCACGTGAGGAGAAGACCAAAAGTCATAGGTGAATGGAAAGAGTCACTAAGAATTCCAAGAAACCACTTGGAAAGTTGAACCCAATGGTCATTCTCGTCTATATATTGTAATGGGAAAATTGTGCTTTGAATCCTATCTCTCTATTTGTGTGGTTATTCTTCTTATGTATCTAGCTTGTGTTCATGCAATCATTCATTTTCCCTAATGGGCACCTAACACTGGTATGGTATCAGAGCATCTAGGTTCTATCATAATTCCCGGCCCTCAATATAGTCTTGCTCTGCTAGACCTGCCATATTCTCAGTTGTCCTCCTCAGTTTTCCACGACAGTATACATATCTATCTATTTTTGTTGAGGCATCAATTGCCGATCCTTCCATAGAACACTATCTCCTCTACGTGAGAGCGTTTCTTCCATGCATCTGTACGTTTTATTTGCAATATTATTTATTCTACCAGACCTGGCATTCTACTTTCCTGCAAATTCTGCAATCCGTTTCTCTGCTCTCAATCATGCAAGATGCCTGGCATTCTGTCCATGATTTCCTTCTGAAAATTCTAGTTACATCTCTCCCGTTCTATTGGTGAAATATCGTCGGTGAGATTTGGTGAAGCATTGTTGAAATCTCATGGTGAAGCATGGTGAGATCTATGGTGACGACTCCCGTCGTGGAGACTATTGGTGAAGAGCGTTAAACTGCTTCACGATTTTGCATACTGGAGCTATACGATTTTGGAGACTCCTTCTCCATTTGTGAAGATACCTCTTCACTGCGTTGAAACTAGGTGCAGAAATCCTATCATTTCGTGGAGACTATATGCGTGGTCAGATACTGTGGATGAAGAATCTTGCAAACCATGACATGGTGGAATTTTGGAAACCATGACAGAATGTCTGCGTTGAGTGTGTGGAGACTCTCTCCTACACCGTTTCATTGTATCCATGGAGGACCATGGAGGCCTCTCTCCCATGGTGGTGTAGACAACCTTACTTTGTGCGTGCGGAGACACTCTCATTATCAATGTCTGTGCGTGAAGGCATAGCTGTGTGGAGCAACATTTGGAAACTGGAACCTCTCTTTGGAGACTGGAACCTCTTTCCCATGAAGACTATCCTCATGGTGTTGCGTTGAAGTATCTCTCTTCCAATTCATCTCGTACCCTAGCTCGTATCTCTTCAGTGGTACAAGAGCTGCATGGAGAATGATAGCTCTAGTTTATGACTACATGGATGTACTGCATGAGAGCCACATTGAAGTGTGAATATTGAAGTTTGAAGACCATTGAAGTTTTGAAGCTTGAAGTAAAGACTGTTTGCATAAACATGGAAGACCTAAACCGTAATCTGAGCTGGTCTCATTTCTATGTGGGATATCTTGGCTCTATTGAGAACAAGATCTTCCTTCTTTGGGTCTTCTCTGAACTTATCAAGGAATTGCTCTATGGTCGTGTTGATCTCGAAGCCACCCACGAGATAATATCTGTAACTTGTTGAGCATTTGAAGAATGGTTCGTCAGATTATGGAGAGCTTGTTCGTCCAACACCATCATGAGCTGCTTGGCACGTCTGTTCAATCCCCTCACAAGGTAATCTTGACACTGTCGGTGTTGTTTCATGCGAACAATCTCTCTCTGGTGGAATCTGATATTACAACACATTGTTCACAAATCTAAATAGTGTTTTCAACCTTATTCTCTTGCGTATCACATATCCAAACTGCCCCATGAGTTTGTGACAACTTGTGCTGTACATCTCAAACGATCCGACAAGATAGAGTTTCCACATTGGACCGACCTTGTAAATACAACCACTTTCAAGAAACTCGCTCCATATGATCTTGAATGGTACTATGTGAAAGCAGCTTGAGCAATAGAGAAATGAATTTGAATGCCCCTTAGGGAAGATAAGCCATTACACACTAAGACACGAAAGGACCGTATTGTGAACTGGAGTTGTGGGTGAATGACCTCTACCAACCCTCCTTGGTGAATGACCTCCCTTCATTGTGCGTTGAATGCACTATCATTTTTTGAAGCTGTTTGGTATCACCACTAGCTAGTCCATTATTATGTTTGAGGACATTGTAGCATTTTTGTTGGTGCATGTTTGTGTCTAACACATCAACATAGAGACTGCTTTATTCATCTTATTATTCAATTCAAGTTTTCTCATAGAGACTGTATGTAACTTATTATTCATCTTAAGTTTTATTATAATTGTTTTAAAAAAATCATTAATTCTTTATGTTCCTATTATTCAACTCAAGTTTTCTTATAAACATTGTATGTAATTTCTTATTATTCATCTTAAGTTTTAAGATAATTGTTTTAAAAAAATCATTAGGTCTTTATGTTCCTATTTTTAGTATATATGTACCTATAATTAGAATAAGAGAATAGAAATGCCACCAAGGTTGGAATTTGAAATTCTGAATGACACAACAAACAACAAAATTGTGTTGAATGTTCTATATCAATGTAATTGTACACATTAATACATGAAAGTTTCTCAAAATAGTCTCACTATTTTATCTCAATCCTAAATACTTTAGAAAATATCTCAACAAAACACTAAATTAGGAATTGTCTAGGCTACTAAATCCATAAAAAGCTATAATACCTAGTCTTTTATAATTAACTTTAAATAAAAATTATAACAACAAAAAAAAAGTATACAATAAAATAAATCATTAATCCTAAAATTATAAAAATTAAATTTTAAAATAAAGAAAAAATAAATATTATAAAAATAATAACTTACTATCATTAAAAAAAAATCTAAACCGGCAAAGTTTATACTTTTAACAAAGTAAAAATACAATACATTAAAAAAAAATCTCATTTTCAAAATATTTATAATCCTATATTTGTTAATCTATAAAAACAGGTGAAAATTACTTTTAGAAAATTAACATAATAGATTTTGTTAATGTATGAAAAAAAAATGAATTAAATTTAAAAATTAATAGATTTTGTCAATATCATTGAGCAATTAAAAGAATTATTAAAAAGTATAATAAATTTTATTTTTAAATTATTCGATTTTAAAAGTAACTTAATATAAAATAAATAATATTTTAAAAGTTATTTAATTTGAAAAGTAACATAATGAGATAAATTAATTATTTTGTAGATGAATAAATTAATTAAATAAACTAATAATTATCTCGGTTAAAAACGTCATCGACTTCACATTTTTAAACGTAAAAATTCAAATAAATTGCGAATTCAATTTGTAATAGAAAATGTTCTCTAATTTCTCGACTGCAAACTTCTATATATAAGAGGGCAAGAACTTGAAATCTAAGTCACCCATCAAATTTGACAATTAAAACTTTTTTATAAAACGTTTTGTAAATTTTAAGCTTATTCCTCTACTGTTTATTGTAATTTGTAATCGTATTTGACAGGCAAATAGACTGGGTGACTGGCAATTTGCCCGTCAAATTCCAGCTAAGATATGTTCAAACCCAATGTTCTCTGCTATATATTGAAAAGAAAGACAGAGTTTATGTATTTTAAAAAAAAAAATTGTATATAGAGAAGTTGAAAGTGAAATTAATTGATTGATAATTTACATTTATTATTTAACTTTTTTAAAATCAAAATATTGAAAATACAATTTTAAATTGTTGAAATTATATAATTATAAATTATAAAAATAAAACCAGGTTTCCAAAAATTCTGAACGTATATATATGTTTTCAGATGTTCTAGTGGTTCTTCTCCAGTATTTATTCATTCCGATTCAGGTAATTACAAGAATCTCTGCCAAGAACAACTTCTTCCGCATTACCAAATCGGATCTAACAAACATCTCTGTGTATAAAAATTTCCGAACAATATGGATCGCAGGCATGAATATAAATCATAAAAAAAAAACAAGAACACGTTCATGAAAACCGTTAGATCTTTTCCTCTTCCTCCAAACAAGTTGAGCCTGTGCATCTGCAAACGCACTGTTACAGGTCGAGGCAGCAGCCAAAACAAGTGCAGTTATAGCAGGGGTAGCTCCCCTGCAAGGGAAAGGTTTCCAGCTGAAGCCATTTACCAAAAGCTGCAAAGTAATCACGAAAGCCAGCCTTGATTACTTTGTCAGGGAAGAAGAGGCATGTGCCATTCTTCTCATCAACTGTTAATGTCGATTTCAAGACATATTCCTGCTTCCATCCGGGGCACCTCACTGGGATGGCCTTCATTCCATACTTGCAAGTATTGTTGGCAACTATTTTGGACAACGAAACTCCCCCAATATCATAGGATGACTCAGTTCTGAATGTGAGCATTCTCCAGTTGCAGGTGCATCCAGCAATAGGCCCGCCTTCTTCGTTCATTTCTGGCGAAATTAACGTGGCGACGCCGACGCCGACGCCATTGAAATGGAATACCAGAGCTCTTCCTGTAAAGCATTTGTAAAGTACAGAGATGTTTGTTAGATCCGATTTGGTAATGCAGAACAAGCTGTTCTTGGCAGAGATTCTTATAATTACCTGATCCGAGCAGGAATGATAGTGGCAAAATGAAGCAAAGCACATTCGTCATGAGCATGCAGAAAATTCGCTCTGAAGAAATTTCGTAATGTCTCTGCGGTTGATAGAAAACCAGCAGGCAGCTTTTACTGTGAATAGAAAATCAAGCATACGTTCCGGATAAGGCACTCTCGCCGCCTGGAATAGGCTTCAATCCAAAGTCTCGAAATCTTGACACCCTCTTATTATAGAAGCTTCCACCATATCATTCTGGGACACACCAAAAGGAATAATGTACACGGTATTTTATTTTCCACAAAAAGACAAATAATTTAGTGATATAAAAATGAAAATAAAAGCCTTTTAAATTACTTATTGTACACGCTACGTTATTGTCGATTTTGAAATAATTTATATAAATTATTTGGAATTATTTGTATCATACCACTAGACCTACTATTTTCATAAATTGACGTGCAACTACCGTTATTATAGGCCATTTATGAAGTCATTTATAATAAGTAAAGTTATGTTTTTTAAAACATTAGCAAAAGCTGGAATTTTCTACTTTATGTTTCAAAAGTTGTTTACTTTTTCCGTCATGATTAGGAATGCTACTATTTTGCCATATATCTACTTATTTTATTTTTCACATTATAGCGAGAGGTGGTAGTTTCTAATTTTAAGTTTTAAAATTCTAATATGTTATTAGTGTGTTTTTTCCTTTTAGATTATATGTATATTGTTGTTAACAATGTGGAAGTTGGGAAGTTTCTGATTTTTTGATTTTGATTTTATTTTAAATTAAGATGTTTTTACTATATATATGGGGCTTTGTATAGTTTTAATGTAATGGTTTTTTAATAAAATTATTATGAGCTTTTAGGTGGAAAAAAAAGATTTGAATTTGATATTTAAAAGATAATGCTTTTGCAAAGTATATATATTTCGTTTCTTACATAATTATAATTGAGGTAGAAGTTTCTATTTTATGTTTTAAAAATTCAATTTAAAAAAATATAATTATGCATGTTTTTACTCAAGTAAATGCACATATTTCTTACATCATATAACAAATTATAATTAGCATGTTTTTACTTAAGTAAATGTATATATCTTGTTTCTTACATCATATCTTGTTTTTTATATCGTAAATTTTAAAGTTGAAGAGTTTTTGGTTATGATAAGGGTTTTTATATTATATTTTTAAGTTTTGATATTAATTAATTAATTTTTTGATTTTTAATTATGTTTGTGAGAATTATATATATATATTTAGAAATGATATTTTTTTAAACTTTAAAGTTGTAAAACTATTAAGTATTCAATATGTATATATGGTTACAAAAATTGTCATATAAAGATAAAAAAATTTCAACAATTGGTGATTAAAAAGAGACATGTCTATTAGGGGTTTCCTTCTTGCTAGTTATGGCTCACACGTGAACAATTGAGGTATCCTTGAACTAGGTCCTATTGAATTGTGTCTTCTTCCTTTATCAAGATTTATCAAGAGATGATCCAAGTTGAATGAGCCCAATTTTTCATAGAAATAATTGGAGAAGTTGCATGTTTTATCACCTCAATTGTTGTCTTATTTACTATCTCTAAATTCATAACTCTATCAAATTTCAATTTCTTGTCTTTGTAATGCCTAAGATTCTAATGTATTTATTCTCTCCCATCTTTTCTCCATACTTCTCATTCCTCATATATAAAGAAAGATACTTGAGTCTTGTCATTGCCTTTTGCACCTCATGATCCCTTACACAGGTATGAGTTTTCACAAATTATACATAGTACTATAAATCGTGAAATCTAGCAATTATTTCAAAACTAAAGCGACCAAACAAGCTAACATCCAATAGATAGAGAAAAATCCAAACAATTGACCACCACTCTTCAGAACTCTAAAAAAAAAAAAAGAAGTTAATTCCACTACAAAGTGCTACTTCTAAATTAATCTATAAAGTTATATGTCATGAAGTTATATGTAATGAATAGAAAAAACTCCAAACAATCCACCACCACTTTCCAAAACTCTAAATAAAAAAATAAGAGTTAATTCCACTACAAACTACAAAGTGCTACTTCTAAATTCATCTATGAAATTAAACCACATATAAACTTTCATTCCATCCTTGCACACATGGAAAAAGAAACCATCGACGACCTAATGTATGGAGGTACATGGGATAAAGTGATCATTAATCCTTGGTTACAACTCTCTGTATTCACCTATCACTAATCCTTTGATAACAAACTCTTCATCCTTAATGAAATACTTGATAGTTTATAGTATCCCAACTTGCAGACTACATGCTTTATTTGTTTATCGAATTTAAAGTTTAATGATAGTATCCGGTGTTCTCGCCTAAAATCGAGTTGATCTCAGTGACGTGATCCATGTGACCTTCCTTACATCCAAGGCTTTTATACAAACTATTAATATCAATAATTAAAAAAAAAAAAATTTAGAAAAAAATAGTTATATTTTTTTACAAACTTTCTTTTTTCATATTTGTATTAAACATGTAGATTTTAAATCTTATGATGAAATTTGCAAACTCCTTTCTAGATTACGATTTTCATTTTCATTTTTTAAATTTTGTCTTTAAAATTTAAATCAAGACAATAAATTGTAATATTTATAAAACAATGTAAATTTATGCACCTTAGATTGTTCTACGGTATAGTTGTTTTTAGTCCCTGCTGTAGACAAAGACTATATGTTTCGCTTTTTCTATTAGTTGGAGATCATTGCAGTGAAAAACATTATATTCACTAAAGTGAAGCAGAATAATACGATTTTTTATTTTGTTTTATTGTCTTTTTTTCTAAATTTCTATTGGACAATAACCATAGATAGGACTTTTTTTTATCATTGCACATATTGTTTAAAATTTTAAAAAAAAAGTACAATACATTATATTACTTACTACTCCTTGTAAATATTTCACTGATGTGACTTGTTTGCAATTTCCATAACTGTCAGCCAACATTTAAACGAATTTGACACCTCCAAACCTCCTTTAAATTGACACTTTATGTTTATGCATGCATGTCGCCTGCATGCCTCCTTCAATTGACACAATCCACACCTTGATTGAAATTGTCAAAATGGGTTTTTGGAATTGTCAAACTGGGCGTGATGTTTTTATCTTCTGCAATTCATGTGAGATAATGCCTGTGACTTGGGCAGTATTTTCATAGGCTCGCACTTCAACCCCTTGGTGGTTGCAATGGCAGAGGCTTAAACGCATGCAGGTCACCTCAACTGTAGAGCTTTTTGCAAATTATTTTCCCAATTTCAGAGTTCTCGTTCTTACCATTTGTGACAGCCAACATATATATATGGTCTTCAATTGTATACCACTACCAAATTCTATAGATAGTTCAGGTAGGGTGATTGATTCTAAACGCTTACCAATCTCAAGATGGCTCTACAAACCCAATAGTCACTTATAATTGCATTGTAATTTATAATTTTTTGCTTGAGAGGATATCTTTGTTGAGTTACAGGAATTCATGCCATTTCTCCGTAAAGTGAGCAACAGTTTCACAATGTTGTCCTTTGAAGGTAGCATCCATGAAGTGTGAGGCTGAGCAAGCAACTAGAAGGAACGTAGGTGACAACCCTCTACTCTACTGCTACCAATGTGATCAATTTGTTACGGAAACTATTTTTTGTAGATAAGGGCGAGCGTAGCGTGGAATACTGGTTTGCTTTATTTTATTGAAGCTATTGCACTTTTACAATTTGAATCAGGGATGTTGAAGTCTTACCGATTCGACTCCATCCGATCTTGGTGGTTTAGGGTATAAGTTTCTTCTCAGGTAATCCCATAGGAATGCATATGTAATAACACGATAAGGCGTGCTTCAAAAATGCTCAGAAAGGGCTTTTTGCATGACTTAGAAAATAAGCTTAATTCCACTTTGGTCATTTAACAACATTTTTTTATAAGAAAGATGTTATCTTTTTAAAAGGGTTTATGGCTCCATGCGTTATAGGCGGATAAAGGCGTGTGATTGACACGCGAAGGTAAGGAAGCCAATTACCCAATGATCCATGGTATTCTGCTCTCATTCCCAGAGAAAAATATGTTCTCTTTCTCTGCAAAATAAATGCTTACTTAGTTTTTTGTTTTCATTATATGTTTATCGACATAATAAAAATTTAGTGTATTTTTATTGACTTTTTAGTTTCTCCTACAAATTAGGGTTTGATTTGAGAATGACAAATAAAGTAGAAATGTTGAAGCTAGAGGAGATGTGGCTATGGGAATGCAAGGTCTTTCATCCTTTGCCTATTTATGCATCTTCTCCTTTTTTTTGCTTTTATTTTTTTAAATTTAGTTTCTAATTTGCAAACCCTTTTTATTTGTTTTGCAAGAAATGCAAGGTTCTCTAATCCTTTGCCTATTATTACTTCTTCACCATTCATAGCAGTAATATCAGTCTTTCTATTACTTGCTCCTGAGCTTTTTCTCTTTGCTCTCCTGAGCAAGAGGTTCTCGAGGAAATACACCTGTACCTATCACCTTATCTTTATGCACCTCCCCGTCTCTCCCATATGTGCCATCAATAGACAGGGCATCAATTTCGGGTTGAATACTTTCCTTCTTATCCGAGCCGAGCCATCCCAGTAAGTATTGGATATATTATTATATGTTGCGTTTAGTGTTTGTGCCCTCCTGGCTCTTCAATCAACCTGTGTAGGTGTCCACATTTATTGAGGTTGTAGTACGATTTTTTACTCCAAGCATATTGAGGGTTTGTGTTGGGATTGAGTTAAACACCTTTCCTTTCACATTGGTGGGCACTTTGTAGCCAATGTCACTGCCCATAAAATGATCCGAACTGGTTACTATTGGCCTTTTGCTTGAAAATATTCTTTATCAGTTTTAGATTTGAACAATGATGATGATTCCTTAATTTGCTTTATTTGTTGTTTATTGTGAGAATGTAGAAATTGTTGATCATCCTGGGTATTTTTCTTACTTATAGAATAATAAATTCTTTCTAGGCACATGATACAACCCAGTCAGTTAAATTAGGTTTATCTTTATATTTTATAGTTTATTCTTTCATTCATTACTACATTTTAGTTCCTTATTTAGCCAATTGGGCCAAGTAAAGGAACTCTTTTCTTCTTGTCTCTAACCACGACAAGGGGGTTTAGAGGTAGGTTTGGTATCTTCAATGCAGAATATTCTGGGTGTAACTTGTTAAATTAATTTCCTGATCGGGATTGAGAACTATGAAGGGGATCCAACAACCTAAAATATCAGTATCAGACATGCATAAACATTCAACAAAACATGATTAACGAGAAAAATAGCCTTCTAACACTTGCATGTATTTGTTGTTGTTATACCTGTTGTCTGGCTCTTTTCTGTTGCATTGCCTTCTGACGGCCTTCATAGAATACAAAATCATAGAATAGATGTTTTCGAAACAAAGTCCTTAAAAATATTCAACATTTCTATACCTTTATCTAACATCACTTGCAAATGCATTACCGTAAATTACTTAAAAATAGTATAACCATGGCAATAGAGAATATACATTTTCAATTGGGAATTTCAAAAGTAACAAGTCAACTTACCTCCTAAGTATCCCTACTATTTGTCACTAGCTTATTATAATTATTTTCCAAAATAATGTGGCATAGATGATTGTTGGGAACATCCTTTACAATATGCCATTTCATTGGGAATCGACCACTCCACTTATCTTGTTGTCAATAGTCTACACTCTGATTGAAGTCTATAGATCCTGTCATCTATGCAACACCACAAAAATACCCACTTGTATTAACCTGTAAATACAAACAAAACAAGTTAGACTCCCATTTGATGTATTGGATCCAAAATAATTTTGGGATATAATTTTTTGATAGATAATGATTTTTCATTATTTAAATTTCATTCAATTACAAAAATGGATTCAATGCTTTTGAAAACATATGTTGCACTTAAATTGTATAATATCATCAACTTATATCTACAATTACAACAACTCCAACTAGATTCCTCAACCTGTCTCAATGATACAATGGAAGCTGTCAAAATTTTCTTTCTTCCAAAGACAAGTACTACTAACTTGTTCCTTTGATGGAGTTGTTACATTATAGATTGAGATAGAGAGTGGTAATGTAAAATTTGATAAAGTACTTGGGAGAGAAATAACCCATAAACACATAAGATCTACATTTACTGTAGGTGCAACAATAGAAGCTAATCAATGTTTGAATGTAATGCTTGGAACAAACATCTTGGACATGTGAAACATGAGTTGAGACAAAATGATATAAGGCAAGAATGGAGACACGTTCTTTCAATGGTGTGTATAGGAAGGAAAAAATGTCTATAATGTTGAATGGGCCTTAATTTATTTCAAATATTTTATATGTTTTATTTTAAAAAATGATAAATTTTTTGTTAATTTCTAAAGAGCAAAATACAATTTTTATTTTTACAAGGCAGGGACTAAGCTGTCTGTAGCTCTTGTTTATTATTAGAAAGCCATATACACACGACCTTTAAAATTTTTAACACTTTAGATGAGGGGAATAATGGAAGTGTATCAATTGTCATTAATTTTTATAAACTAAAAGTCAAGCAAGCTTTAAAGTGATGTAATCTATCATTTTCTTATTGTACTTAATTTCTAATTTTTTTTCAAACAAATTTATAGCTCTTAAAATATGATTTTTTAAATTTCCTTACATAAAGACAAATAAATTTTGCATGAATAATTGCACACAACCATTACAAGTTGATAAAATGCTGAGTGTATTACAGGTTATAGTAGTTCAACCGGAGATTGAGCATTGATTCACATTTGAGAGTTTTCTTGGAACCTTCGATCTTTGAAGATGAAGATCTTTGTTCGGGTGATCATCTTCTCTCAGAAGCAGTTGTCAAACAAATTCGGCGTGATGAGGATCTGACAGGTAACTCTGATAATATCTTGGACTCCCTTAAACCTTTGTCTTTGGTGATAATGGAAGATTTGATGCCGGTTCATTCATCATTTAAAGACAATACTGTTGCTAGTCTTTGTTTTTATAGCCCCTATCCTATAAGGTCCCTCGGGGTGCATACAAGTTTAATTAAATAAAATTCTTTTCTTCTGCATTTAAATGTATCTGGATCTGGTTTAACTAAGGTTAAATGGGATGTCTCTAATCCTTATGCCTTGAGGTCAAAGGGAGCTTCCTTTCAGGGGGAAGTTGAAGAGACGATAGGTTTAGGGGTTTTTACCCCTGTAAACAGAAATTGAAGGACCATGAAGGTTTTAAGGGAGGATTTCAATCTTAGTTTGATTGATAGTTTGTCACCCAAGGTGATTAGAGATGAGGTTTGGGGGTTTAGAGCAAGACCGAAACCTTTACATGATTTTTTTCAACACCATTTGGAGGCTATGGACTTAATTAATATTGAATCAATTGAGATTAAACCCACCTACTTTAATAAGAGATATGGGGAGGCGACCATTTCTAAAAGCATCAACATATTCCATTTTGTAGGAGAGCTTCTAAGGAAGGTTGAGAGAGTAAGATCCCGGAGGCTAACAGAAGGGGGTTCAGATCATTTTCCTATCTCTTCCATCTGGAAAAATGGGAGCCGAAACATGTGTCTCCTTATATGTTTAATCCCCATTGGTTGGATAATGTTGAATTTACTGGTTTGATTAGAGCTAATTGGAAAAGCTATGATGCTTCTTTGAATGTTCCCTATTGTAAACAGTTTGCAAATTCTTTAACTGAGATGAAGAAACTTTCTGTAGACTGGTCTATTAAACAGTTGAAAAGTAGGGATTTAAGATTAAAACAAAATGAATCCCAGAATGAATCTTTCTACAATGTTTGCTCAGGTATACTTAGCAGTAAGGAGTTGTAAGACCTAGCTTAGCTAGAAGTAAAAAGAAATGAAATTCTAAAGGAAAACGAAGCCGAAATTAGGATGAAGAGAAGAGTTATCTGGTTATCCTTAGGAGATGAAAATAATGCTTGTTTTCATATGTTTTTCAATCAAAGGAAGAGAAGAAATACTATCTAGGAATTAAATAAAGGAGACAGGGAAACTCTTAGGGGTTTTGAACATTTGGCAGTAGAAGGAGTAAATTTTTTTGAAGATATTTATGCTGATCCAGAACATAACAATCTACCTAATATAGTACAATCTTGTACGAAATTCCCTAAATGGATTAAGGATGAAGATAATGAATTGATTTTTGCACCGGTCTCCATGGAGGAACTGGAAGCTACTTTGAGGAAAGCTAAAAAAGATAGAAGGTCAAGTCCGGACGGATGGACATCTGGATTTTTTTATATCTTTTTTTGATATTTTGGGATCAGATCATTTTGAGAGTTATTGAATATACCAGAACCATGGGTAGAATGCTTTCCTACTTTAACTCTACATTCATAGTTTTAATTCCTAAGGTGGATAATCCTGCTTTCTTTGGGGATTTTTGTTCGATCTCACTTTGTAATGCTCTTTACAAAATTATATCAAAAATTGTTGCAGAACGACTGAAGCCCTTCCTTGCTACTCATATTTCTCCGGAGCAATTTAGTTTTTTAGCGGACATGAATATACATGAAGCAGTAGGAACTGCGCAGGAGTGTATTCATACTATAAAGAGCAAAAACATTATAGCTAAGGTTATAAAGATCGATCTGTCTAAAGCATATGATAGAACGTGTTGGATGTATTTAAGGTTGGTTCTTATCTAGACAGGATTCTTGTTACCAGTTGTAAACTGGATTTGGGCTTGTATATCTTCAATCAATTTTGCCTTATTGATAAATGGGGCAGCCTCTCCCTTTTTTATGCCTTCAAGAGGCTTACACCAATGATGTCCCCTTTCTCTGTATCTCTTTCTGTTGATAATGGATGGTCTCAACAGGTCTTTATTTGAGGCCAAATGTAGTAACATAATTGCAGGTTTAATTTTTGGAGATGTTAATGTTACACATATCTTTTTTGTGGATGATGCTCTACTCTTCCTTGGAAATTATGAAGAGGAGGACCTAGCTGTAAGCGAGATTTTGGGGAAGTTTAGCTCTGCAAAAAGTATGATCATAAACTTTGGTAATTCGGCTTTTTATCACAACAAACATGAGGACCTTCAGATGCATACTTTTCAAGCAATTATGCCTATGGAACAGTATCCTTTAAGTGACGGGTTCAAATATCTAGGGTTTCACTTTAAACCAAACAATTACTGTAAAAATGATTGGGAATGGTTGATCTCTAAGATATAAAGGATAATTAATTTTTGGTGGAACGGGTTTCTTTCTAGAGGTGGTAAAATTGTGCTTATACAAGTAGTTCTTAATGCAATTCCAATATACTGGATGATAATTGCAAAACTACCTAATGGAGTTTTGAACAAATTGAGGAAAATGTTTTTTAGATTTTTATGGAAAGGAAACTATGAATCAAGGATTCATTGGTATGCTTGGTATTCAATTACAAAACCCGAAAGAGGAGGGAGGATGGGGCTTGAAGGAGTTACAAATTTTTGGAAAAGCTCTAGCTGCCAAATCTGCTTGGCAATTCATTTCCAAGCCTAAGGAAAATGATAGTCAATTTTAAAGAAGAAATACCTGAAAAATATGTCCTTAACTGACTGGATTAGGGACCCATTAAAGAACTATAGGAAAGGTTTGATTTTTTGGAAATCCATTGATCCGGATTTATGTGGGAACGAAACAAAAGATAGCATATACAAAATCATACATAGAGATATATTGCAAATAACACAGTGATACAGTAAACACATATTCTATTAAATAGAGGAAATAGAACAGACTGTAAAATACAATAGCTGGAATGGTGGTAGCTATCTCTAAGAAGAGATGTGGCCGCTATGCTCATTCGTGCCAAGATGAATACAAAGAGAGGCCGAAAGGGCCTATTTATCATAAGCATGAGGGAAAGAATCCCAATCATCCAAAAACCTAACCCTAGAAGATGAACCGTCATAAAGTTTGCGGCCCCAAGGTGGTTAGTTGAACAGTCAACTTCTCGGGGTCACAACTTTTGCATACGATCTCCGTTTAGGGCGCTCGGTAGCCCGTTGGAAAGGTAGATTTGGAAGTCTGAGCTATGCTACTTCTATTTGCTGCTAAATAAAATATGTTAATGGTTTATTCTGCACAATTACTGGTTTCTGATTTCATATTATATACCTGAGAAATAATTCGAGAGCTTTAATAGCTGTTTGTGTTGAGATTTTTCAAGACTAGCTCTTTAGGCATTAATTTATGACTAGTTTTGCAGTTTCTCTAATAAAAAGTTCTTTGGAAGTCTATTTTCAGTTCTATCAGTCATTACAAGTTCTTAAGACAGCAATGAAGCCAATACAAGCCTCATACTAAGAATTCATGACCCTCTCTTCTTGTTTGGAAGAGCCTGAAAGAAAGCTAGTTGAGTAGTCCTTAATAGCGCACTTCCTCTTTGGACCTCCAAACACTGCCAAATATTCCCAAAAATCCTGTAAATTTTGCACAGCAGTAGATTAGGTGGTAAATAACTTTTATCCACCTTCTAGTTTCATTCAAGTATAAATGGATGAATCTAGTATGCATATGGTGGTGTACCCAAGAAGCCATGGAGTTGACTTCAGCGACAGTTGTTGTTGAAACATAAATGGTCCCAGCACCTTGCGCATAGGATTCTGAAGCTAACATTGCCCATGTTTTTTATGCTTCTACCCACTTGTTATCATATATTTCAGATCCAAAAGAGTTCAACTATCAATATCTGGGTGGGTTTAACTGTGACCAAGTCTAGTTTCTTCCATACTAGTTTTAATGACTAGTTTCAGTCTTTGTAATTTTCTATTTTAAATTTTGAAATAGAGTTAATATCCTTGAAATCAGATCTTAGGATTTTACAGTGGTATCAGAGCACTTTCCTCTACTCCTGTGGAAAGTAATCTCTCAATTTGAAGAATTTGCAGCCATGTCTTTATTCAGTGAAGAAGATTCCTATTGGGATGAGGAAGAAGAGATCATCTATATTCATGGAGGCCTACCCCAAGATGAGGATGGTTACTTTTGTGACCAACTATATAGTGAAGATAGAAGGGATGGGCCACCAATGTCTAGCATATAATATATATTATCCAAGAGGATGGCAACAATTAAAAACATGGCTCACCATTATCAAGAGTATCTGGATTTGGGTGAGAAGATCTGCACATCTATATCCTTCAAAGATTACTATATTTGCAAGTATGTATTTTGGCCTCAGAATGTTGATGAGTATTCTTTTGAGAGCAGAAAACCATCCATAGAGGAACCAATTTGTTCCACCTCTTTGAGTAAAGAAGAAGAAGAAGGAACCAAAAGTGAAGATTCGTCAAATCCATCTGCATCTTCAAGCATTATGAGATTGTTTGGGTTTTCTTCAACCAGAGTCACCAAAGGTTGCGATCTGAGCACCAATCAAGATGGAGAAGTCTCAAGTCGCCTAGAGGAGAATGGAAATGAAGCAGAAGCAGAGAAGACCACAATATTTACTGTTGAGGGTTGTGAGCATAAGGAAGCCATCACCTATTCTACTAAGGATCATCCAGAGGCATCTTTCACTAAGAACCTAGATCAAAGAGGAACTACTGATGGTTTCTCAAGTTTTGTAGTAGCATCTACTGATGGATGCTATGATGAGGTACTTATTTATGGGTGCCTAATTTTATAGAGACATCTACTGATGGATGTCCATCTCTCTATGTTAGTGACATATAGATTACACTTGATGAGGCTGATGCAAGTACAAGTTACACTGAGCATGAAGAAGATGAAGTCCTTGAAGACGAGGGAGAGGTTCCAGGATCGATCTCACTATCACCACATGAGATTCATGAGGTTGATGCACTGATAGATGAGGAGGAGGTTCATCCTCAACCTTCTCCTTTTGAAAGGCCACTCAAGATAAGAAAAAGAAAGATCAAGGAGGCCTTACGCATTCTCCATGACACGCATGTTTTAGTGTTACAATATTGTTGGAGAAATGCTTCATTGGAGGAGCCACCCTCACTTGAAGCCATGGAGAAGACTCAGAAGGCATTGTCTACAATCCAAGTTAACTTCTTGCAATTTTTTTTTGCTATAGATGATTTACTTTAGCTTGTTGAGATGTTTCATTGAGCCTCCTTGAGGATAACGATGAGATTTGCAAGATCAATGATGATTTGATGGCCACCCATAATTATTTGAGATGCACCCAAAGTTCCCTCCAAGAATCCAATATGGAGATAGAGCAACTTCACCAAAAGTTGCAAAGATCACTCATTCCAATCAGCCACTCTCTTATGGTTGATTGCACTCAGAATTCTATGGAGGAACCTCACAAGATGGTGGATCACGAGGCATATGTTGATTTTCATGTGCCCGAGGATTTTATGGATGATCATGATGATGGCCAAGCACATATTGACTCCTAGAGCAAAATTGAGCTTTTTCTTGGAGTGAGTCATTCCTCCATTGAGGAGTCATAAGAGCACATGTTTGATGGACCAACCTTTAATGGAGTTGATGCATCCATTATTTTGACAGATGAGGATGAAAGTGATGAGATTTTGGTCCATGATCCTTCATCATTTCTTTCTATTTCTTCCATGTCATTTAAGAAGGAAGTTTGGGTCAAGAGTTTCTTCTTGATGGTGCCTGTGGAGGAGCAGGATGCTCCCACAATCAATCCAGTTGATTCAATGATAGCACCATTCCCTTCCCAACAGTTGCAGAGGCATCCCATGCCTACCTTTGATGCCTCCACGCATAAAGGTGCATATGGTTTCCACTTGACTTCATTAAGCATGACACATGATGATTGCATGCACCTTTTGACCAGTGGCAGAGAGTTGAGCCATTGGGAGTATTCACATGGGGAAGCACTTTGATCTCCATTTGGATCATCGGGTTGGAGTGACTTCTTTTTTCCCTATTTGGATAAAAAGACACATGATTGATATTCCTACTTACATCTATCGGGACTTCTTTGACACACTTTACAATTCTTGTGAGCAGCATGGGAATCCATGGGATTTTGATGATGCCTACCCTTTTTGTGGTTGGATATGGGACTTTCACCCTTGTCATTTGAACAACAATGTTTTGACCCTTGGTACTTGTGTGCATTGGGAACATTAGTTACATTTTGATTTGCATGTGCTTGAGGAGTTTGAAGTCAAGCAAGATGAAGACCAAGAACTTGTACGTTTCCAGAGAGATTATGAGTTGCCTCCAGAAGGTTGTTGCACAGTTTTGGAGGAGGCACATGATCACACTTCAATTAAGCCAACTTCAAGTCTGACAGATGATTGTTGCAGAGAGTTGGTTCACTTTTATCCATCCCACACACATATGGCATCCATCACACATAGGGATGAAGATTGGGTAAATGGATTCTTTCTTTTGGTGCCACATGAGGAGAAGGAGGCTCCCACGATCTTTATTTATGACTTGATGGTTAGACCTTGGGTTTTGACAAGCACATCAATCCCTTACCAATTTGATGAGAATCAATAGAGGCATCTATCTGAAGTCTCCACCATGCATATCAGTGCATGGGAGTTCCACTTGAGCCATTTAGGTGGAACAAGTAGCAGAGTGATGAGCTATTGCAATAGAGCGAAGATGGAACACGGGGAAGCTACAGGCTTTCCATTTGGATCAATAAGATGGAATGCTTATTCATCCACCTAGTGGGTGGATAGATACATGAGGGAGTTGAGTACCCCAAGGGGTAAGTTTGTTGTTTGCATCAGTGGAGATTTTATTGACACATCATTTATCTTTTGTGATCAGTTGCGTGGGAATTTATGGCTGCTATGTGATGTCTTCAGTATACCTGGATGGACATAGGATTGTCACCTATGTATTATGGATATTAACAATGCCAGTCGCAATGCTAGTTTGCACATGGAACATAAGGAGTTTCGTACTAGGTTGGAGAGACTCACAGAATTTCAGTTTTGCATTGGGAGTGATAAACTTCCATTGTGGTGGTGGGATCCTGGTATCCTACATGATGATACATCCTCCATGATGGTACTGATATTTGGGAGCATGCAGTTGAGACAATGGGATCCTGGCACTCCTCGGAGTATTAGGTTGCCACCTGAGACAATGCCATTATATAACATGCATATGTGGTAGTGGGATCCAAGAATTGATGGATCATTTGAGTTTGCATTGATGCATGGATGAATGCAACACAAGCAGTGGGACCCTCGGATCATTATTGGAGATCCAATTATAACCAGAGTAGCGCAGCAGCAGCATGGTGGCACCTCCATTGAGTTTAGTTGGAATTTGGAATTCCAATGATTGTCAGGTTCTGCTACAGATCTTAAATTGCTTGAGGACAAGCAATCTTGGGAGGGGATGAATGTCATGTCCCCATTTTTGATGCACCATGGTTCACCCCTAGACTATTAGATCCCTGTGGATCCTAGTGGAAAAACTAAATAAATTAAGCTAGACCTAAATTGGAATTTTAATAATTTAAGATAGTATTTATGTAGCCTAGATCCATTTAATCATTAATATTTATTTATTTAATATTGTGATAAGTGGATGATGCTTAAGGAGGGCCCAAGAGGGCGCATGGAGAATTAGTTGTCCTTCCATGATGTTTCCTAAATAAGAATTAGGAGAAAGCATAAAGCCAAAGAAAAGTCGGAAAACAGGGACAAGCTAGGAAAAGTAATAAAGCAGGGAAAAGCAGGAAACTCAGAAAAGCAGAAAGGTAGGAAAGTCCATAAAATATGAAAGAAGAAGAAAATAAATTAAAAGCACTGGAAAAGCATAGAAAATTAGTAAAAAATAGTGAAAAGAAGAAAGCAAGGGAAAGGCATAACAAAGCAAGGAAAATCAAGGAAGGTAAAGCTAGTAAATTGCCAAATTGACTAAGGAGGGCACTGGGATGAGCTAGGGACCACATACCACGACTTTAATGACTTGCCTAATAAGCTACCGAGTCTATAAAAAAGGGAGAGAGAGCACCATTCACATCTTTTGATAGTTTAACTTTTGCATTGAGAAAGATCTGAGCTTCTTTGGGCTTTGGAGATGCGCCTTTAGCCAACTATGGGAGATGTGCCCCATGGTAATTGTTCCATTATTATTATTCTAAGCTAATGTACATCCATTAGAGCTCGATTTCCAGGTCTAAACTATCTTACATCCTGAAGAATTCGAACCCCTAGAGTTGGTGCAAATATTGGTGCAAGATCATTGAAGATTTGTGTTGGTATTTGTTGGTGCTAAAGTTAACTCTCGATTCCAAGGGAGCCAAGATTAACACATCTTAAGCTCTAAGGCTGGGATAAAATCTGAATGGGTTTGGTTTTTAATAACATAAGAGGAAATTGAAGGGGTGGATGAATGATTAAGCCTAAAACACAGACCTATAAGCATATGAAAGAAAAAGGTAAACAAGGATGATATGAAAACATATGACTACAAACAGTAGGTATGTATGAGCCCAATTATGAATCAGAATGGATTATACAAACAATTGATAAAATACTTCTAAACAGGAAAACATTCTGTGTAAAAGTAAATACAAATATAAAATTCTGTAATGTGAAACTAGTGACAGAAACACTGTCTTTCATAAAAGCCATCACAGAGTTTAGATCAAAGACTCTGAAATATATTTGTATTGATTAAAAAAAAAAGGCTCATAAAGTATTTCTCATCCTCCATACCAATCTTAAACTATACTGACAGAGACATCAAGCAATTTCAGACTCATAACAACTCAACCCTTTACAATGTCACAGCCTCTCGGGCTGGAAAACCTCCTCCTTGCTTATTACATTCAAATGAGATAAATAGATCCTTCACAAGCCAACTATTGCGAGATCTTAGCAATGAAAATCTCATAATAGACTAAAATAAATAATTTGTAGCAAAGTATCTGGAAAGTTGAATTGATCCTCAACTTTAAAAAATCTGGAGCCCGTTCTTTGATTGCTTATCTTTCTTGGGAAAATAGACCGGAATGTTGATCCTTACCCATTAAATCTGGAATGAAATTCTTTAACACTGCCGTGTGTTGAGAAAAGTACTTTGCCTACTAATCCTGGAGACATGAATCTGTTGTGCTGATATTTTGCCTTCAAAATATGAATCTGGGTTCTTGAATTTTGCCAGCTACGTCCTTTAATGTTTTGATGTTACCTGAAGATATTCAAAAAAAATCTGGAACTAGCTGGAACACTGTTAATTTACCCCCTTTAAATTTGCTTCTTTGATTGACATCCCTGCATTGCAAAGTCTCCAATTTGGCATCCGAGCAATCTTCAAAAATGAATAAATATCCATATTACTCATTATTTCCTCTCAAAGGGAAATAGTTCATTCCCTTACGGCACATGAACAGGTACTCAGGTGCTTGGAATTTAGTTTTTTTTAGCGTATGATTTAGCATTTGACATTGGGCACTTTTTAAAAATAACATACAAGAATATACATATACCCAGGTGTATAAAGATTTATGTGACATGTAATATTTTATTGTGTAACATGGGTTATATTTATGAGATTTGGAATTCGGTGGATAAATGAGTATGAAAGATGGGATTGACGTTGGCTTGAAATGAGACCAAAGGCTTCATATATTTTTATATAAACAAATTTATGCCTTTGAATCAACGTATCCATGAGGAAGCTTATGTATAAAGGTAAAGGTTAAGGAATAAAAAGAAGTTTCCATTTGCTTTAAACTTTTTTTAATAATTTTTATAAAATTTATTATTTTAATAAAAGATAAAAACATCTTTAAACTTAAAATAATTATTATTATAAAAAATATAACTTTGAAATTAATTTATGACAAATTGGCATATGGATAAAGATTTGAGAAAATGAAGGAATAAAAGAAGTTTCCATTTGCTTTAAACTTTTTTTAATAATTTTTATAAAATTTATTATTTTAATAAAAGATAAAAACATTTTTAAACTTAAAATAATAATTATTATAAAAAACATAGCTTTGAAATTAATTTATGACAAAATGGCATATGGATAAAGATTTGAGAAAATGATAGTTTATTCAGTCGCAAAGACTTATGAAATCAAGTTTTTCAAATAGGAAGCTTGGAGAATTAGATAAGAAATTTGAAAGTGAAGGCAAATTTGACGTGTGATGGTTGAAAAAGTAAAGATTTTGGGGGACTCATTTTGGCAAAAATGCTAATGGGAATTCTGGCAGCGAGAACTTTTGCTGTCGGAAACTAAAATTTCATGGGATAGATTTTCGTGACAACACTATTCATCTGGAGAAGAGATCAACTGGGATAATTGTACCCTGTGAGATATATCAATTGTATTTCATGCCCCCCATGAGTTATCTAATGTCCATTATCAACCTATGGTTGTGATCCAGTGCATCCCATACTTATTTCATGCTCCCATTGAAGAATCATGCTCCATTGTTGTAAGATCTCAAAGATTGAGGACACTCTGTGAAGTATGAGCTATGCTACTTCTATTTGCTGCTAAATAAACTATGTTAATGGTTTCTTCTGCACAATTATTGGTGTCTGAGTTCATATTATATACCTGAGAAATAATTCGACTAGGGGAAATGATAAGATCCTTTTCATGTTTATTTGTCTTTTATTGCAGCAATTTGTTTGTATTAGGCGTGTAGTTAGCATTTGGGCAATCGCCAGACTTCTTCAAGTCAAGAAGCTATGCATATCTAGCATATTTGTTTTTGAAATGATTCTAGAAGACAGACTTTGGGCCCTTGAGGCAGATTTTGTAAACATCCCAGTGCTTTGGCAGCTGGTTCTGTTAAATATATAAATTATAATCGTTTCTATTAAAAAAAAAGGCATTGTACATAACTTGGAATTGATAGCAAACTCCTTCATAGGTATCCAGTGTAATCATGTTTACAAGGAACATAATGAGGTTGTTGACGCCTTATCAAAAGAAGGCCTTCTTATTGCTACAGGAGCATGCTTGGTGACAAGAAGAAAGGGAGGACAACATGAAACTAAAAGGATAAATCTGGACTTATGGGTGGATAGCTAATGAACACTTTTTTGTTCAAATTTTTATGGACTGATAGTTTGTGAAGTAAAATTTTTGAAGCTTTTGTTATGAATTAGATTGGAATATCATGCTATATGAAAGAAATTCTGAAGTAGTTTATAAATGTAAACAATGGACTACTATGTAAAAGTTTGGAATGTTGGTAAAAATGTAGCTAGCACTTGAGGAATGTAGTCTATATTTCAGTATGAATGAATAGAATATATATATTTTTTTCTATTCAAAGTAATGTTTGAAAATCATAAATAACTAATAAAACATTATATTTTTTATAATTAGTGTTGATAAGTATAATAAAGTTTTCATGGAATAATTGCATACAACCGTTGCTAGTTGATAACATGTTTGAGTGTATTACAAGTTATGTTTAAAAATCATAATAAATAAATAATTTAAAATAAAAATTAAAGTTATAATAAATATATTTGATTTAAGATAATGATAAAAAAAATATAAATTTAAAATAATGATTAAAAAATGATAATAACAAATAATTTTTAAATAAAAAATATGATATTAAACAAAATTATCTCATTCTTTATTATCTCAATAGGGGAGAGAGTTTTATAGTTGAACGAGAACCGGTAGTGGTCATAGGACCGGTGACAGTTACAACCCAATAAGTGACCAAGAAAATGCCAACTGTCAAACACATATAATTATATAAATATATACAAAGTGTCATATTTAAGTTCATTATGTGTCTTTATGTACATTGGGCCCACAACTGTCAACTATAAGACAAAAGGTTGACAACTGCACAGTCTTGACAGAACAAAATTCAAATCCATCATGTCCCTTCCAAATCCCAACATGCACTGACACAAACATCTAATTGGACCTCACCACTCCCCATGCAACCCAATCTACAACGACAGATTTCCCATCACACGGACCCCATCGAACAAGCTTCAGTGAAGACCCAGACCAGCATCGAGAATCACTTAACTGTAAGAACTGTAAACTCATAAAAATAACAAACCAAACAAATGACCAACATGCAATACAAGATCTGAAAAGTACCATGGATCTGATATCCTGTAAATTTATAAAAACCAGTATACAACAAGAAGCATCATGCAATAAAAGATCTATAACAAAAGAGTGTATCTAATCAACAATATAATGGAAAAATATGCTATGAAAATAAGGAGCCATACCTGGTTAGATGACCTAGCAGCTACCATTACCTCACAGATCCAATAGTGCAACTGAAGGTGGAGGGATGACTCTCCACCCAACCAACCCCCAGCCAACGGCTGAGGCCCCCGAGCCCCCAACAATTAACCCTATGTCGGTGCTATCTTGCTTTCCTCTTCTCCAAAGCTCCTCTTCCAAGATGGCCAAAGACAAAAAGAGACCAAAAAAATCCCTCTCTTCACTTCTTCCCCTCCTTTTATCTCCTCCTTCTCCCAATTTCTTAATTTCTTATTTAATGCAATTTGTTTTTCCTTATTTTCTTTCATATTCCCAATTATATTATTATCTTACATTATTTTATATTACATTTTATTCATTATATTAAATACTCTATATTATATTAAATATTTTATTCATTATTTTCTTTCTATAGTTGAACGAGAACCGGTAGTGGTCATAGGACCGGTGACGGTTACAACCCAATAAGTGACCAAGAAAATGCCAACTGTCAAACACATATAATTATATAAATATATACAAAGTGTCATATTTAAGTTCATTAAGTGTCTTTCTGTACATTGGGCCCACAGCTGTCAACTATAAGACAAAAGGTTGACAACTGCACAGTCTTGATAGAACAAAATTCAAATCCATCATGTCCCTTCCAAATCCCAACATGCACTGACACAAAAATCTAATTGGACCTCACCACTCCCCATGCAACCCAATCTACAAGGACAGATTGCCCATCACACGGACCCCATTGAACAAGCTTCAGTGAAGACCCAGACCAGCATCGAGAATCACTTAACCACCAAGCCATCCCACCTGCACATTTATTGGATGATACCTGCATAATAAATGAAGAAGAAGTGTCAGCTCCAGGTGCATTGTTGTTCAACAAAGTAGCCCAAACAATGCAATTAATGCTTCCAACTCCATTAAAATCATCAAATCAACCATAAAACCAAACAAAAGCATGTCCACAGGCATTTCGAATAGCACCTGGGTCGACAAAGCCCCATTGATGGCCATTGGATCGAACCCAAATCAATCTTGAGCACTCATCCAACTCCAACCAGTTGCAATCCATGCCTTTTCAAAGTTGCCAATCAAATCAAACACCAAAATGTTATAAAGACACTACAACCTTCAGACAACCTCCATTTTTCTGCTATTCGAAATTCCCAGACCATGTTAAACTCACACCTCTATTTCCAAGCTTGATTTTCAGAGTCCAGGCATCGCATTCAAGCAAAGAACAGTTGCAGATTGATTTCCAGGTGCAGAGTTAATTCAAGACAGCAATTAGAGTTTAGGTATTGCATTCAGGATAAACTTGTGTTTCAATAATGTTATCAAGTAGCCAGACTATATCTAATTTTACGCAAGAACCTGCATTGAACATGTAAATCACATCACGAGATCCTTTTGAATACTAGTCCAGATCCTAGGCTCGTTTTACCACTTTGTTTTAACACAGCTATTTTAATATTCCAGGTCCCTGTGAAGATACACAGCTAGTTCTAATTCCGTGGGTGGGAGCACTGTTATGGTTTTTGGTTTTTAATGGAGCACTGTCCCTAGCCTGTCGTTGGCCCTGTTTGTTCTAATTCTATGGGTGATTGCAGTCATGGAAAGATTCAACACTACTCGTGCAAGGAGGTCAAGTAGGAGACTCAGCAGGGGTGCCCAGCTACGATGCACCTCATCCGATGAGGACATAGCACATGATGCTGATAATAACAATGCACACAGAGATGTTGAAGAGGCAAATGATGCAGAGCGTGGTGGTGTTATTCCACCATCAACAACAGTTGAAGAGGAAAATGATGCAGATCCTGGAGGTGTTATTCCACAATCAACCACAGTTCAAGGTGAAACTGCCAGTAAGAAGATTAGTGCCATCAGAGGATGGACACAAGAAGACATGAAGGCTACAATAGATGATATAGAGTTCAATGGTTTTTCTATCAAAGTAGCTGCTAAAAAACATGGGATTCCACCAACATCAATCCATTACTGGATAAATGGCCTGACCCATACCAAGCGAAAAGGACCTCTTACAGTGTTGAGTGCAGAAGAGGAAGAAGAAGTTGTGGTTTGGTGTGAAGAGATGGCTCAACTAGGCCACGGTCTGGAGTTGGTTCAACTCAAATCAACTGTTTCCCAAATCTGTCAAGGGAGGCCAAACCCCTTCAAAGATGGATTTCCAGGGAAATCATGGTGGAGAGGATTTAAACAAAGGCATCCAGAACTTGTGTTACACACAACAGAGGGGCTTGACATGGATAGAGCTTTCAATCTACGCCCTACAGTTATGACCAAGTTCTATCAGACACTCTCTGATGCATATGAGAAACACTCATACAAAGGAGACCATATATGGAACTGTGACGAGATTGGATTGCAGGCAGGGAGGAATTGTGGCATGCGGGTAATTGCCAAGAGAGGGAATAGGAATGTGCCCAAAATTCTACCAAAAAGTAGGGAGTGGATAACTATTCTTTGTTGTGTCAACATGGTTGGAGCATCAATTCCAGGTTTTTATCTGTTCAAAGGAAAGAATCAACTCAAAAATTACATTAAAAACTGTGAACCTGGCGCATGCATGGCTGCACACCCCCATGCTTGGATGACAAAAGAACTGTTCTTGAGCTGACTTTGCCACTTTGCTTCCTCTATCCCTGGCAATGTTTCACCTGAAAACAGACACCTGTTGATTTTTTATGGCCATGGCAGCCATGTTGCTATACAAACCATTGAGGAGGCAAACAGGCTAGGCATTGATCTGTTGACACTGCCTGCACATACCACCCACAGGCTGCAACCTCTAGATGTGAGTGTGTTTGGGCCTTTCAAGTGTTACTTCACGTCCGAGAGAGCGTCCTGGATGGCAAAGAACCCGGGGGTAGAGGTGAAGAGGTTCGAATTAGTAGAACTTGCAAGCAAAGATTTTGCTAGGGCGCTCACAGCAACAAATATCAGGGCTGGTTTTAGGCGGACACGAATATGGCCTTTCAATTCTGATGCTCTTCAACATGACACGGGATGTAGTCAGGCTTTTGATGTTCAGGGGCAAGAGGACACAGATGCTGCAGATAACATCATATCACTCTCTCAACGTCAGTGCGAACCACTGGGTAACGACAATGAACAAGTAAGTGAAAGTTAGTATGGCACCGAACCTGCTGGGGAGAATATAGAAGCTGTTGGAAGGACATAAACAAAATTAGATGGCCAAGGGATTATTCATAACAACGTAGCCGATTTGAGTGTGAATGGATGTGACGAAGCAGTGGTAAACAATAGCGAGGAGTTGACATTTCCAAGCCAGCCAGAACCACCTGAGTGGTTGGCAGAGGCCATAACAAATATGAACAGACACATTGTCACCCCCACCAACGATGAAAGCCTTAACCTGCCTTCAATGCCAGTAGTCCTTAACAATGAAGCTGTACATTATTATGTGCCACTTGGGGGTGTTGGAGATGAGATTGAACAAAATGAAGATATAGTGGATGAAGAAAATGATGATGAGGCACTCCCACCAAATGAGCCACTACTTGGCCAGTTCCTTAAGTTGCCAGTGGAGAAAGTTGCAGCTCAACTATCTAATCCCACTGAGCATCTTATATTATTATGTGCCACTTGGGGGTGTTGGAGATGAGATTGAACAAAATGAAGATATAGTGGACGAAGAAAATGATGATGAGGCACTCCCACCAAATGAGCCACTACTTGGCCAGTTCCTTAAGTTGCCAGTGGAGAAAGTTGCAGCTCAACTATCTAATCCCACTGCTGAGCATCTTAGATTAAGCAGGAGTTCACAACTACTAACATCATAGGACTACATCACCCTACTGATTGAGGCTGAGCAGAAGAAAAAGCAGATGCACGAATTAAAAGAGAAGAAGAAGGCCTTGGCAAAGGAGAAGAAGGAAGCAAGGACTGTTGCAGCAGAAAATCGAAGGCAGGAAAGGCTTGTAAGAGTGAAAGAAAGGGAGGAAAGGGAGCGACGAAAACAATTGGAAAGGGAGGAAAGGGAGGAAAGAAAGGAACATTAGAGGAATCCAAATGGTCTGGAGAGAACAGAGGTGGTGGACAACCCATTGGATCAGTTTTCAGAGAACAGAAGATTATTCCAGGACCTTATTCACATACAGATACCCCAATACCATCAGGTAGGGGGAAATACTGTGTATGCCTTCCAAACACCTCCAGTGAACCCAGGGATAATAGGCCCAAGTCATAACTATGGTTACTCAATTCCTCCTTGGCTACAAGGAGCAACCTGGATCGCACCAAATGTTTGCAGCTCAACACAACCAGGTCAAGCATCAGTATCTAACCCAACTAGATTGGGTAATGAAGGCAGTCAACCTCCTCACACATAGGGTTTTTTGTTTGGTGGATGATAGATGTTTTGTGTTTGGCATACACATATGAAAGGAAGATTTTGTTGCTGGGGGGAATTTCGGGTGGTTCCAAAGTTTTTGTTTGACGGATGGAAGATGTGTTTTCTTTGGCATACACATGTGAAAGGTAGATTTTGTTGCAGGAGGAATTTTGGGTGGTTGCCTAAGCTTTTGTTGCAGGAGGAATTTTGGGTGGTTTCCTAAGTTTTTGTTTGATTCCAATCTGACAATCAATATATGTTAGGCATAACCACAGTAAATGTATAAAGTCCTAACCCACCAGAGACCAACCATATGTAAAAATCTCAAATTGCTACTATGTTGAACAAGAATATGCCCTTTATGTCAAGTATTGCTTTCTTCATGGATCTGTCTATTTACTGCACTTCATTCCTTACTCAAACTGATTGCTAGATTTCTTGGTTGGTGAACTAATTTGAATGTTAAACTAAATTGGATGGTAGACCAACCTGATTGAAAATTTAAATTGAATGCAAGTTTTTCCTGAATGCAATACTGACTTGAATGCAAATCAACTTGAACTGGATTCATAGTAAGCATTGCAAACAACCACCAAGCACACAGTTAAAGATTACTGAGGTTAGAGCAGACATCAAGAATGAAAGCAGGTGGTATCACTATTTCCATGTTGCATATTGGATTACTTCTGGAAGAGTAATGACAATTTTTTAAATGAGAACCAAAATTCTAGAAAAATACAAAATGAGGGCTCACTGTAGATGGTACAAACACATATGCATGTCCAACATTCAAATACTCTTTCATATTCTCTCATACTCTTTTTAGAAATCAATGCATATTTCACATATTCATCCAATAAAGGCATACTAGAATTGTAAAAGGTTTCATGCCTCCATTTCACAGTCCAAATTATTCATCTAATTGGCATGCCCAAATTATTTAAGAGCGTCACAATCCTATAATCAACTGCAATAAGAAATTAACAACCATTCCTTACGAATTCAAGCAATCACTGAAAGCAATATAATCACTCAAGGGTTTAATGGAGCACTGTTATGGTTTTTTTTATGTCAGAATTTCCTTCAAACCATTAAACCATATCTGACTTTTCCATAACCATGAAACCTTCTCTCAATTTTAAAATGTACTAAGTTACTATTTGGGTGGAATGAAGACTATCCTAAAGTCGAAACCATGAAACAACGAAACCCTAGCAAATCCTAATCCTATAATCAACTCCATTGACAAATTAACAACCATTCATTGCGAATTCATACAATCACTGAAACTATCACTGAACCATAGCAGACCCTAATTAGCATGAATGGTTGTTAATGTCTTAAAGGGTTTCATGCCTCCAAACCCTAATTGCGAATTCATACAATCACTGAAACGATCACTGAACCATAGCACACCCTAATTTGTTAAAAGGTTTCATGCCTTCGATTCACAGTCCAAATTATTCATCTAATTGGCATGCCCAAATTATTTCAGAGCGTCACAATCCTATAATCAACTGCAATAAGAAATTAACAACCATTCCTTACGAATTCAAGCAATCACTGAAAGCAATATAATCACTCAAGGGTTTAATGGAGCACTGTAATGGTGTTTTTTTATGTCAAAATTCCCCATAACATTCAAACCCTAATCCTATAATCAACTCCACTAACAGATTAACAACCATTCGTTGTGAATTCATACAACCATTAATAATAAATTTCAACCATAACACTGTGCCATTAATAATCAATTTCGACCATAACAGTGCTCCATTAAAAACGAAAAACCACAACAGTTCTCCATTAAAAACCAACAACCATAACAGTGCTCCATTAAAAACCAAATACCATAACAGTGCTCCATTAAAAACCAAAAACCATTACAATGCTCCATTAAAAACCAAATACCATAGCAATGCTCCATTAAACACCAAATACCATAACAATGCTCCATTAAAAACCAAAAACCATTACAGTACTCCATTAAAAACCAAATACCATAACAGTGCTCCATTAAACACCAAATACCATAACAGTGCTCCATAAAAAACCAAATACCATAACAGTGCTCCATTAAAAATCAAAAACCATTACAGTGCTCCATTAAAAACCAAATACCATAACAGTGCTCCATTAAAAACCGAATACCATAACAGTGCTCCATTAAAAACCAAATACCAGAACAGTGCTCCATTAAAAACCAAAAACCATTACAACGCTCCATTAAAAACCAAATACCATAACAACTCTCCATTAAAAACCAAAAGTCGAAAGCATGAAACCCTAGAAACCTTAACCTTGAAACGAAGGCAGTGCTCCATTAAAACCCCAAAACCATAACAGTGCTCCATTAAAACCCAAAAACCATAGCAGTGCTCCATTAAAAACCAAAAACCATTACTGTGCTCCATTAAAAACCAAATACCATAACAGTGTTCCATTCGTATGAGAATTCAACCCTAAAAATCAATTCAATCAAGAACACAGACGCAACCGAACCCAACCAGACCGAACACAGACATAGAAAGCAAGCAAATCACACAGAGAGAGTGGTTGTGTTGAAAAACACAATGCAAGAGAAGCCGGTAGGATCAAAATCCTACCACGTTTACTGAACAAGTGGCCACCGCCGAGCATGAACCAGGAGCGGAGCAGGTACCAGGAGCCGAAAACGAACCAGGAGTCGAGGACGAAGCAGGAACACGAAGACCAGGAGCCGAGGACGAAGCAGGAACACGAACACCAAGAGCCGAGGGCGAAGCAGGAACACGAAGACCAGGAGCTGAGGACGAAGCAGGAACACGAACACCAGGAGCCGAGGACGAAGAAGGAACACAAACGCCAAGAGCAACCCGCAAACAAGAAGGAACAGGAGATTCCCACTGGGGGACCCGTGCCACGGACCACGAACACAAGAACAACACCACAACATTTCTCCAACCTATGACGATGACCATGGAGGCGGGCCGCTCCACCACGAGCTTCGACGAGGTTAACAGTAGGAAACACTAATGCTCGAACAGCAACGACCTCCGTGCCAACAACAAACAGATGCGGACCAGAAGACGACAACGGAGCTTCCAAGCAGTGACAGGCTCGAACAGCAGCAGGAGGCGGCAACGGAGCAGCAATGGAGCCATGGTGGACAGGTTCCAGGGTGTCCAAACACTCACACTCCAGCCCCGAGCAAGAATGAACGGGCTCCTGGAGCAGCTGCGGGGAAAGGGACAGCTGGCATGCTTCTCGAGGTGCCATAAGGCGCATTAAAGCGCTATCTACCCAGGACGACGTGGAGCAGCCACCTGCGCACCTCCGGCCCTCGACGAGTGGCGTCCACATGGCATCCCAGGTGTTCAAAGTGGGGCCGCACCACTTCTGGCCTCCCTCCCCTATGGTGGTGTAACATAAAGGAAAAATATGAAAGGATGGGTAAGTGTACGGATGGAAATGATCACATCACATTGGAAAATAATTTACTAAAGATGTAAAAATATAAATATTTGAAGAACTTTTTAGTGATATTAAATTCTAAAATATTATATGTTTAAACAAAATTTTTAATTAAAATAAAAACATAATTTTTAATTAAAATTAAAAAATAAATATATTTAGAAAAATTAGAGTGGTATTAAATCTAGTATTAAATTGTAGTGGATTGATGATCATTTGTCTTTATCTGGTTCTTTGGGTTCTTTTTTTTCATAAGTGAACTGAATGTCATTAGATATGTTTTGCTTCTGATGTGCTTCTGCTTAGATGGCCATTTCTGGTGTTTTTTTATAAGCAATTGGGATGTATATCTTCAGTTTTTTATAGCAGTTAAAGAACTTGAAACTGATTTGTATATGTGATGGAAGAGTAACATGGATCTGGGTTTACTCGATATATAGTTTTTTATTTCATGGAAATAACAAAAATATGTTTTTTTTTTCTATGAAAAAAAAATTACAAATCAAAATTAAAACATTTGAAGAAGCTTGGAGATATTAAATCTATTATAAATATTTTAGAATATTTAATTGTGTTGCATATTTTCATATATTTTAATAAAAATAAAAGAAAATTTATGAGAATGAGCTTAAAACAATTAAATATGAAATGTTTTAATATAACAAGGAAAAATGAATTTAGAAAATAAATTATTCAATGAATGAAATGGTTAAATTTTATGAAATTAATGTTTTATTTTATTTTATTTTCAACACAGATTAATTTAATTTTGGTGTTGAATTTGATAATTTATTTTAATTTAAAACTTAAATTTTCTAGATAGAGTGAACAATTCCAAAGAAGACTAAGAAATATTATGTTAAGTTTTATTTAATGAATATAATAATTAAGGTAACGAGGACTAAGAAATATTATGTTAAGTTTTCTTTAATGAATACAATAATTAAGGTAACGAGGGATGAACAAAAATGGTCACCATAGCTTTAATGGTGACACTCAAAATGACATTAGTTGCCAAAACAAAATTCATCAAAGGTTTTGGTTATTTTTTGCATTAAACACAAAATGATTACAGTGGATACCCTATAATGATGGTCACTAACCACCACTAATGTTATCATTTAGTGATATCAATGTATGCCATCCATGATGCTAAGTCAAAACCAACTTCAATAATAATTACCATTTGTCACAAAAGGAGACATGTGGTAACAATCATTGGAGTTGTCTAAAAATTCGTCGATTTGGTTCGGACGGGTTTTTTCACCGTAATTCGACATTTTTATTTTGCAAAATCTGAATTTAATTGTGTTTTAATGGCGATTTTGATGGTAGAAATTGATTCAAAACCCTAAAAAACCCATGGGGCACCAAAAATTTTAGAGTTTGAGAGTTGTAACCAGGATTTTCAAAAATTTCTGTCGGATTTTTTCAAAATAGTACCGGAAAAATCAGAGTTTTTTCCTTTTGAAATATTAGAACTTTTAGACTACCCAACAATCATTTCCTGTTGCCATGGGTGTTTTCATTAAGGGCCATTTATAATAATCACTGACCATTTCCCTTGAAAAGATATGGCTATGTAAACTAATCATTGCCATAGAATTTTACCCTTAGGACCTCTAGAAATGAGTAATGTTCATTTACAAAGGTGCTATACCTTTATTAAGAAAGATAATCAATTATCATCACCAAAGTCTTGATTTGAAATTTCAAAACTTTAATAACAAGGGTGGTTGTTGAGCAGTAAGTCCTTGCCAAGGAGTGAAATAGGAAGTTAAGCCATTAGAATTTAGATGTTCTTTCACATGCAAATTAGATCCAAGAACAAATCTAATAAACAACATAGCCATTTGTAGTTGTGCAAATTGTTTTCATGTGATCTTTATCTCGCTACGAGAAATTCTCAATGATGAACCATTTATAGCATCTATAGAATGCTTTCGAAAGTCTTAGATTCTAGAGTCGAGGGCAATAACTACTCGAACTCAAGTGGTTGCATTTCCCAAGGAGCTATATGTTCTTCAATCTTGATGAATGTATGCATCTCCACCTGATCTCCATAGGAATGATTGCTACTAGATCCAATACAAACAACATAGACATTTGTAGCTACGTGAACTGTTGTCATGTGATATTTATCTTAGAAAACAACGGCAATATGTGGATTTTGTCAAGTTTTTTCTAATGATATACTAATGTTATTTCTATTATTGTTACAATAAGGATATTGTCTTAGGCAGGCAAAGCATTGAGTTTTAGAGTGTGAGGAATACCTTCCTTCTCTCCAGATCCTTTATAGTTAATACATTGGTTCAAGACCCCAGTTTCCTTAGGGTTTAAGGCTTCACTATAAGGTCTTGTAGGAATAACCAACTAGAATATTGTAACGCCCCCTTCCATCGTCAAAGGCAAGGAGGGGAAAACGTTAACAACACACGGGCTTATCGGAGACTTAGCCCCAATAATTTTTGCACATAAAATCCTAACATTTTAAAAACGTCCTTGTGCAGATTCATCTCAATTTAAACACAGCGGAAGTTAATCATTACGTATGCACACCATTTCTTCATACATTCAGCATACCCATATCATTCATACATGTAACAGTTACCAATTTCATTAAGCATGGACAATTTATTACACTGCACAAAACATGATGCATTTCATTCCATTAATCATGAATGCATTGCAAAACACATACTGTATATAAATTAAATCACAGATTACTCATCTTGAACTGTAATGGTCCAAACGACTGGCTATGGAAGGTCAACGTTCCTCCCAACCGTAGACCTCTGTCCAGCTTGTGTTCTTTCAGCTGAGAGGTCACCCCCGAGCTGGGCCGTGTATCCACTAAGGAGGACTAGCTGGGTTCACTCATAGTCATGGCTTCAGTCAAGCATCCAAGCAGATAGAGGAGGGTAGTGCTAAGCCAGTGAGCTCAACCACAGAGCTACAGGCATCTCAAGTGAACTCAACGGTTAGGCACCCACATTACCTACCACATCCAACACAAGGAAGATCCCCTTCTCTGTTACACAGTCCCTCAGGAAACTCTTCCCTCCAGTGCTCTTCAGGATGGGCATAGAAAGGTCCAGCTGCTGATCTTTGAGATCCTAGCCTTCACTGGGTTTATCAAGCACACCCAACCTCTGCATAGTCAATCCCAACTTGATTTCTCACCATTCTGCTCACCAAATGCTCAAATCCGTCACTCGTTTTCTGAGCTGCAAAAACTGGGTTTTCCCATTGATTTCGGGGTAGCTAATGCTCCCAAATTTGCCCCAAGGTTCATGCTATTGGATCCCCCATTGGATTCCCCTGTCCCATGCCAAATCTGGACGTTTTTGGTCTTTCAAAAACTGGGTTCTCTCAAGGTCGCGATTTCTGGTTTTTCCTCACTGCTGGCACTCGTTTTTGGATGGGAATGATGCTAGGTAGTTTCACCATGGACTGGGGTGAGAATCAAGCAACCCCCCATGAGGTTGAGTGACTTCTTGCCCAAGTAATCAGAGCCCATGCCCACCCATACGAATTTCAGGGCTGCCCATGCTCCATTGAAGCCATGGGCTGAAATCTCAACCACCTTCTTACAGCAGGCATTAATGTCACCTAGGGAAGTCAATGGGTTCTCCTAATGACAAATGGCAGCCTAGGGTTTAATCCCATAGCCCCCCCCCTCACCACTCCCTAGTGGATACACGTGGCCCCTTCTCATTCGTTGCCTCCATAGCCAGTTTTTGGTATTTTATTTCAATGTTAAATATTTACATCAATTTACAATATCCCATGGCTTAATAGCACGTGGGTAACAAAATATCAAGCGTGTCTAATTTAAATAAAATCCGAGCATAAACTAGCGGGGCCTTGGCCTTGAGCTCCACGCTAGGGAAACATACATCGCGTATTTGCAATATTTACATTAGAGCCAATATTGCCTAAGGGTTCAAAATTGGGGTATTACAAATATACACTAGGACTATGGTTTATTATCTAAAATTTCATAATATATGTGTATATCTTTCGATAGTTGTTCATACATGCAAAGCATGGGATAGAAAGTGGATAGAAGCTAAAATAAAATAACAATTTTTAACGATATTTAACCAATATTCATGAGCATATGGACAATTTGAGTAAATAAAGCCTAGAATTGGTGAGATAGATTATCGGTGAGAGTAATAGTGAAATGGATTTCGATTGTTAGGTGAAGATAGCATGTCAGGCTTGATAAGTCGTATGTTTAATAACAAGCTGACGGAGGAGCCAAATCTTAATACATTTCATTTCCTTGGTTAAGTGTTATTAATTCAAAGTGCTCACTCGATCGAGTTCTTTGGTTGAGATCCTTCTGAGTCCTATCTTAAGAGCCTTATCTTCCAGTCAAGTCTAATAGAATTTTATATGTATTAATATTGCATGTGGAAAGATCGATCATGTTGGCAAGAGTAGAAATATGATAACCTCTTCACTGGTGTTACACCTAGTCATTCCCTCGATTCTAACCAAATGGAAAGGCTAGGACCTACAAATACTATGCGAGATCGGACACCAAGCAAGGTTAGGCAACATTCACAAGTTTCCGTAGAAGTAACATTAATCGGCATTGGCATCAAGTAGAATCATTCACATAGAGAATCAAAGCATTAACCAGCTATGAGTAGGTAGCAAGTGCTCCTCCCTATTAACCCATTAACAGGGAGGAACACTCAATCTTAAAAAGGGAGGAGACTTAACTAGGTTCCTTAGATAATCCTAAAAGCCCTCCCCCTCAAACCCAAGTCAATTCAAGAGAGAAGCACGCCTCTTAAGGTAAATGGTCTCTCTCGTTCGAGATAAACCTATTTATATACAAGTTGAGTGCATAATATATAGATAGGACTCCACTCATTAATGCTCTTGTTGGTTTAGCTCTTAATATAGGGATAGGAACCCACTTGAGACTAGGCACCAAACTATAATCAACATTGAGCTTTGCATAATTAAGAAGTGCGATAAAAAAAATCTTTGAGGGATGAGTATTTATTAAATACAATATTTCAAAATACGAGAATATGAGCCCATGCTATAATCAAGCACTGAGCAACACTACGAGAAGAAGCATTTAATGACGTCAAATTGTAACTAGAATTGAACTTTGTGTCATTAAGCAATGCCATAAAAAAATATTTCAGGGACCAATGTTTGTTAGATGCAATATTTCAAAATAAACATGTGTTGATTAGATCCACAAGTGTTTAAGATTTAGATGCATATAGTTTCATGTTTAATAAAAAACATGATTAAAAGGAGAGACACGTGATAATAGCCTTCTAGGTCGACGTTTAATGTGTTCTTGGACTAACTCCCAAAACAATATAATAATAGAAAAAAGTGTGTAGATTCAATGATACTACCATAAACATTAATACTATAGAAACCAATGCCCATTCCAATAAATCTGCTAGTCCATTCTGTCTACGCATCATGGATGGGTGTTTTCCTATCCAAGTGGTTGGTCATTTGAAACACATGGTTCATATCTATGTTTCCATGTTTCCTTGTCTTGAATCAAGCAAATGTAGTGTTCTTAGGTTTAAATTCTCTACTACATATTTGAAGCTATCTCCACTTCGACGCCCTATTGAAGTTGAAACTAAATACCTCTTTTACATTAGCCTTTGCATAAAAACTCAACTTCTAAGTGCCATTGAAAGTTTCTGATTCTATAATAATGTTGCCCTACACGATGAAGAGTAATGTTATCTAGAAGAAACATGGGTGAATACTCCCATGCCCAGAAGAGATCATGAACCCACCATGTTTCCATCCTTTAGTTCTTTATACTTTATAGGCCCAAAAATTAGGTCGGTTGAAGAGTTCATGTGGTAACACCCTGAGTTCTTGGTGAGCTATATCCCTACCCTAGACACAACCAAGAATTCTCCAAGAATGGCCACTCCAATGGTCCCAGTTACTCTTGGCGCCAAATACGATCCATAGGTTGCCATGTAGAGCTTGGGATTTGACTTTGAATTTGGTTTGCAGGTTAGTCCAAAAGACTCTACAACAAAGTCTCCAGTCAAGGAAATGGCTAGGGAGGTAAGGTTTGTTAATATTTGGTTGAGCTTTGATCTTTAATTATTTTCGATGTCGAAACTTGAAACAATGAGACAATTCAATCACATGAAATTCATACAACCATAACACAAGATATACCCTAGTGAAAATCCTCAAAACAATGAGAACAAAAACCCCGACAAATCTTCTCAGTATAATATAATGGATAGCAGAGAATGTTTTTCTTTTACAATATAGCAGATTGCTTTCAAAAGAAAAGAGATCACCAAAACACTCTTGGTGAAGATACATAAGCAATAGAGAAGAGAGATCAATCGTATGTATTTTCCAATGTGCCCAGCACATCAATATATAGCAAACATCACTGCCATGCAAGGAATAGGGAATCAATGCATGAAGGATAAGCCTCCCATGCAAACCATAGCGAGTTCTCTTCTTGGATAGTTGTAGTGCACTTCTAGTTTCTTCAACCATGCACCATCAATGTGCCACGCCTTTCTTCCTTAACTTGAAATCATGCTTAACTAACTTTGGAGTGAACTCTCCTCATAACTAATGTAGGAGCACTTAGTTAACAAGATAACATAAGTATCATCATGCAATAGGAACAACTTTAGTGTTGTAACTCAAGTGTTGTCTTTTAACTTTTAGTTTAACTAAAGTGTCGTCATGCAAAACACTTTAGTTAACTAATTCATTTTTAACACTTTAGTTAACTTTTATTAACTGAAAATCATGCTGATTGATTTTACTGAAGTAATCACTAATTTCTCCTTTAGGTAATTGATTGGATATCTTTAACTAATGCTTTAACTGAAGCATTGATTGAGGCATACAATTTTACTTAACTGAAGCTTTAACAATTCGAGTTCTCTTTAATTCGCTGAAGTGTCTGCATGGTCAATTTTGAATTCTGTTGAACTCTATGCTTTATCTTTTATTTCTTTATCGTTTACTACATGGTCAATATGTGCTAACTTTAATTATCTATCACAATACATTTTACTAAGAAGAATTATCGGATGTTGTGATCATATTATATTATTCCGAACCAAATGATCATATGCTAAAGTAATTCACTTTAGAGGTGATCAATCTTTGAAGGAGACTTAATAGCAACTAGTGACCATGGCTAATAATACATCGCACAACATTGAATGCTTTTAACAAGTAGAGCATGACCTTTGTGCGAAAGGTCCACCCCTAGGAGGTCCATCCCATGGATACCTTTATACAGAAGGTTCACATGAGAATCATGACTTGACACACAAGTCCGGAGCCTTATTCAACAAGAATTTACATCATTACTTTGATTAATTACCTCTATACAAGAGGAATAACCTTTACACGGAAGGAAATCAAAGTGCTCACCTCTATACAGGAGGATCAATGTTGGTTGCACAAGATTGGTTTGGAGAATGTCTGCTGATGTTGTACATTTAACACTCCCTCTCAGCTAGGGAGGAATTCTATTCCATACCAAGATTGTCTCGGAAGTACCTAAACTTTGTCACTGACAGAGGCTTTTTTAACACGTCTGAAATCTGCTCATCAGTAGCAATGTACTTAAGTTTCTCTGTACCTTTCTGGACCATATCTTGGATGAAGTGATACTTCATTTCAATGTGCTTAGACTTGTTATGAAACACTAGGTTTTCATAAAGCTTGATGCAACTTTGATTGTCACACCTAATAACTATAGGCTCAAGCTTTTCACTGAACAACCATGCAAGTAGCTTTCTAAGCCACACTGCTTCTTGGCAGGTAACACTAGCAGCTTTGTATTATGCTTCTGTAGTGCTTTGGGCTACGGAGCCTTGCTTCCTGTTGTACCAAGATATCATAGATGATCCTAGGCTATAATAGTAGTTGGATTTACTCTTACGGTCCACAATGCTTCCTCCCTATTCTGAGTCTGTATAACCAAGTAACATGACTCCTCCATTGGAGGCATATCTCAGTCCATATGAAATTGTACCTCGAAGGTACCTAAGCACATGCTTAGCAGCTATCTAGTGTATGTGTCTCGAATAAGACATAAATTGACTCAGAATGCTCATGGAATAACATACATCAGGCCTCAAATGTATCAAGCATAATAGCAAGCCTATAATTTGTTTATACAAAGTGGGATCTACTGGATCTAATCTAGAGCCTGACTCATGAAGTTTCCTCAAATTGAAAACCATCGGTGTAGTCATAGATTTGTAATCTATCATGCCAAACCTGTGCAATATATCCACAGTTTGCTTCCCTTGAGATAGAAAAAAATTAGCTTTTCTTTGCGAAATCCCAAGGCCAAGAAAGTAGTGCATTAGAACTAAGTATTTCATCTTGAACTCTGAGGTTGGCTCCCTCTTGCACCAAGCAATCAGATGTTCCTCTCCAGTGAGAAAAAAATCATCAACATATAGAACCAATATCAATGGTTGGTTCTTCACTACTTTGAAGTACAAATTTGGATCATCTTCACACTTACAGAAACCCAGTTTTTGAAGGTAGCTATCAATTTTGGAGTACCACGCCCTCAGGATTTGCTTAATCCCATATAGAGCTTTCTTTATATTGAAAAAACGGGACTCCTTCCCATGCACCACAAATCCTTCAGGCTGCTAAATATAAACCTCTTACTCAACTTCACCATTTAGAAAGGATGTCTTCACATCCATCTGGTGAAGTTTCCATCCTAGAACAGATGCAAGTGCAATCATTGCTCGGATTATGGTGTACCTTTCCATAGGGGAAAATGTCTCATCATAATCGATGCCTTCTTTCTGAGAGAAACCTCTTGCAACGAATTTGGATTTATACTTCTCAATGCTACCATCCACAACATGCTTTATCTTGTAAAGTAATCTATAAGTCACAATGGACTTCCCATCAGGTTTGGGAACAACCTCCTAAACATCATTCTTCATTATAGAGTTGTACTCTTATGTCATTGCATCTTTATAAACTTGCTACTTTGCAGCTTATTCATATGAGGATGGTTTTGAATCACTGATGTGACTCAGTAGTGCAACATACCCTGAATATCTATTAGGTTGCTTGCGCTCTCTGGATGAGCCTGTTGGTGCTCCATGTTTCTCTGCATCTTGTAAGATATCTTGGCACCAAGCAGATGTTATTTTAGCAAGAGGTTCATCAGGTGACCTCTCAATCAGTTCTACTGGTTCTTTGGGATCTAGCGAATTTGATGCATCTTTTGGTTTCTCCCTCTCAAACTCTGAAGGGGGGGAATCAGACTCGGGATCCTCCATCTATGAATAAAATTGAATTCCCTTCGATCTTTTGAAATCAACATCCTCGTGGAAGGTAACATCTTGGATGACTTCAATGTGTCTCTCACTAGGTACATATATTCAATATGATTTGGATAACTCGCTATAACCCACAAAGGTGCCTTTCTTTCTAGAAGGCTCCATCTTTGTTCTCTTTTCTTTCGGTACATGAATGTATACTAGGCTCTCGAATATCCTCAAGCGTGAGACGTCTGGCTTCTCACTGGTAAACACTTCTTCTAGTGTCTTCTCATCTAGAATGGCATGCAGTCTTCTATTATGGATGTACACAACTGTACTAGTGGCTTCTGCCCAAAATGAGGTAGACATATCTTGATCATGCATCATGGATTTTGCAGCCTCACATATGGTTCTATTCTTCCTTTTGACAACCCCATTTTGTTGAGGGTTGTATGGTACTGTTAACTGTCTACATATTCTTGCATCACTACATAGCTCATTAAATGCATGTGAATCAAATTCACCTCCATTATCAGACCTTAATGCACAGATGTGCTTTTCTTTCTGATTTTCAACTAGTGCTTTAAACTCTTTAAATTTGCTAAGAGTTTCAATTTTAGCCTTCATGAAATAAATCCATGACTTCCTAGAAAATTCATCTATGAACAGTACATAATATAAGAATCCACTCAAGGAGGGAGATGACATGTGACCACATACATCGGAATGTATTAAATCTAAAATTCCTTTAGATCTAGTAGTACTACTGGAAAAAAATTTCTTAACATTCTTCCCAAGTGCACAACCCCGACATACACTATCATGCTCAAAATCAAATACGGGCATACCTTTTACCATATTTTGAAGTCCTGGCAGTGCTTTGTAGTGTAGGTTTCCAAGCCTTCGGTTCCATAGATTGCATGGAATGATAGTGTGGTGAATCATAGCTTGAATGTACATCCCGAGTACCTTGTAGAGTCCTCCCTCTCGAACTCCAATCACAGCAGCAAATTATAGTCTTTTTTTCCTTCGGCCATAAAAGTGCTTTGTTATCCATGAAGATAACTAGGAATCCTTTGTCTTCAAGAACCGAAATTGAAAGGAGGTTCTTATTCAAGCCTGGAACATATAGAATGTCCTCCACGTGTAAAATATCACCAGTGCTCGGTTGGAATGTGTCACATACCCAAGTTCTAGACATTTTATGTCATGAAGAAAACATTATGTTTTATTTTTATTGTAAAGTTTTATGACTATTGATCAAGTGAGGTCAAGGATGACTGTAATTAATTACTTTGAATATTTTATTATTAATAAATAAAAGTGGAGACAAATATCCAAAGGAGGTTGTTGAATGAGTGTTCACTAACCCACTAGGAGGAATGGACTGGGGTGGAGAGAAAACTGACACTTGGCAGCATCCTCAACTCACTTCTAACTATTGTAGGGGGAAACTTCCCTACTTTTATGGCCATGTTCCCAAGAAAGTGGAACTAAGCAGGTGGCTCATTTACTAAAATCAACTGACCAAAAGACCTAGGCATGCTTATCTACCCATCGAATTCAGCAGGAGGTTGTTCAATTCTTACCTTGTGATAATTTTTTAGCACAAGAGATTCGATGAGGGGAAGGTTAGAAGTGATTGAGTGAACTAAGACTGCATTCTAAACTAGTGCAGCCACATTCTTGAGTTCAATATTGCTAAAATCAGGAAGTACTACTGTCAAGTGCTACTGCTGAGTTGCAAAGGAATTTATTCCATTTCTCCACACAACATCTTCGTCCTGGTGTTTCAGTGAACAGGCTCGGGGGTCCTAAGGCAAGTAACCTTAGTTGTCTTCAGGAAAAGGTTGGGTGGAACAGGCTCCTTTGGTTGTTTGTCTCTTCTTTAGTTACCAGGTTCAAATTGTGTTATCTTATTTATTTCTGTCAAAGTATTACTAAGGATCTGAATGTATTATGTTATTAGTTCTCTATTTATTTCTAAGTATCTTGGATTGCTGATAAATGTTTACTTCTACAAATTTATCTACTTTGGAAATCCATATATCATTTAGGTTAAAATGCCAAGTAGTTAGTTAAAAATAAAATTGATGAATGATAGAATAAAATGCTTCCCTGTATTTTTCCACACATTGTTTATAGTGTCATACTCTAGTACATGGAATAGTATTTAAAATAGATCAAAATGATGAGATACTGCGAATAGATTCGAATGATTTAGTTTCATAAATATACCTATATTATTTCAGTACTTTACTACTGTCTTATTTTCAGTAGACATCTCAGAATTTAACTAGGAAACATAAGTATATTTCATTGCATAGGTTTAACAACAAAACCCTTGATTTGTATTCATAACAGTTTAATATTCTAAGTATTTCTTTTATGAATATCAAACTATAGCAAATACAATTATTCGAATCGAAATAACTTATACGGAAATGCATTTTAAATATCGACTCACTATATAAATAATAACATTACAAGCATCGAATTATACTCTTGAAAGCCATTACAGAGAACATGTTTAAGTTAAAACAATGACTTTACAAAACGTGTAATATCAAAACTCATAGTGCAAGACTTTTTTAATCAAAACGAAGTTTAATACTGTAGCAAGAAATAGAAAGCCTACTTTTTACATATTATTGGTATTATGACATATTTTCACTGTATTACGAATACGGACCAAATTAGCTAATACAGGATATTTTAACAAGTAATAGATTTGTCGAGTGTTCCAGGGTTCAAGCCTTGAGCATAAGCTTCTTTTAGCATTACGAAGTAAACATTTCAATTGTTTAAACCAAACAAATCATCATATACGAGACCAGGGTTCGATACCCTAAGGGTTCGCCCAATAATTGTACGCCTTTATAGTTTTAAGATTCCAACTTGTAAAGGTTTCTTCTATGATTTTGTACAAGGATCAAACCCTTAGTTTAGACACAAAAAAAATCTTAAAAACAAAGAAATCATTTCATTAAGTTTTTTTAACCCAGCCTTACGGATTTTCTTATGCAAACAACACTTAAAAACTAAGACATTATATTATTTGATAAACAATAACATAAATAACAAAAACTCCACCAAATATTAAATATTGTTGAGAGCATTCGCTCAATTGTTGTATTTTTAAACCTCTTTTTAAAATCTGGTAAAAACTATGCTATACACATATATTACGAACGAATTCAATGCAAGACCAGGTCAAGGGATCAACCCTCCCAGCTTAAAACAACCTTAAAGCCAGAATTGGGTTTCAAACCCTAAACTCCAAGAACTGATATCAAACAAATCCTTTCATTTATTTAATTGCCGAAGAGTATTTTCATGATAGTGGATCAACTTCTGGTAGTCCAAAACAACCATTGTATTAATCCTTAAAAGATACCAACAAACAGTAATCAGGGAAAAACATCGAGAAGACCGATGCAAGCTATAGCTCAAGGGTTCAATCCTCCCTGTGTAAAACGCCATACGGCTTATAGAAAAGTTTACAACCAACTGTAAAACTGAAGTTTTAAATGAAACTAATATCCAGGCTAGCCAAAACGAAGACAGACATTGTGCCAAAGTCATCACAAAATCTTCGGAGTGCTATGGATACCCTTAGGGATGTCACCAAGGTTTACCAGGGCCATATCATTCTTCCATCCCTTTCGGGCCAGCTTGTAAACATTGCTGAGTGAGTAACCTGCCAAGAACATCATTGCATTGTCTGGTTAAACCTTAATAGTAATGAAAACTTATTGATTATAAACAACAGGAGAAACACAAAGAAGGATGTTGACATTACCTGCTACCTCAGTACGCCTGGGCACCCTTCTCTGTTGAATGCATGGTATCGTAACGAGTAACAAAACTAGTAGTGAAAGGATTCACCCTAGAACCTAGCAACAGCAGTGGCGACAGGTTAACCATTAAAACCCAGTAAGACTCCACATCGAAACCGGTAAAGAATTCTGATGCAAAACGTTGTGCTAACACACAAGTCAAATGTCTTAGCATCGAACCCCATAAGGAGTTAAACCCTATAAACATTACGAATGCATGTAAGCTCTGGTGATCATTATACAGGAAGCATGGTCACGACATCGAAACACTGGGAGGAAAATACAAGCAAGGGTTACAAACCCTGGAAATTAGAGAGCCTATCGGCCTCTTTCCCCACTCCCACTGCAAATTAATGCTCAAGTTCATGTCTCGGCGAGTAATGCATTGTGTAGTTAGGGTTTATCACACAACCCAAGACCATCTAAGAGATCGATGGTGTTAATCCTGCCACGGGGACATGCAAACATACAACCACCAAACCTCATTCAATGGAAATACAAGTTACAGTTTTCAACGCTTGGTATCCTGCCAACACATAATTCCACTACAAGTAGTATCATAAACCACTCCATGCTTAGGGTTTAATGTTTAAAACTTATGGTACATAACATTATATTGCAAATGTATCCTTTCGTAGATCAAGTCATAATGTATATCAAAATAGTTTTCCATACATATAGTTTTTATGCATATAATCAATTGCATATCGACCATGGTTTATAGACCTTAGATATATAGTCTGTAACATAATGTTACTCAATTCGCATTTAAACCATAGTATATAGCATAGGTATACATGCCTATATATTTAACATAGATCTTGTTTTATATAATGTAATTACTCTATAGTATGGATAGGTCAGAATTCCACCCTTGGTTAATGCAAAAGGATAAGCTCATGGTAATGACATTTCCTTATAAAGGATATGCATAGAAAACCATGGTTGGATCGTAATCAAATTATTTATTTAATAATACAAACACTCCATATTTAAATTAATAATTGAGAACGAGATGAAACCATGTAAGAAGTTCAGAAAGTGCATGTTATTCTAATGAAACCATTTAAGGTAGGTAACCAGAAAACACATGCATATAACAGATAACAAATGATTAAATCCTAAGTATGATACTCTTAGCTAGGGGAGGTCTTACCCTCACACAGGATTAAAGATCTCTACACTCTCGTAATTAACATTGAAGGCTAAATATTGTACAAACAGTTCCAAATTGAAATACATCAAGGATGCGTCAGTTGAAATCTCATCTTACCTGTAATCTGCAAATAAGAAGTGAAGTGAAGAGCGTTAGCTATCAATAGCTAAGTAAGCCTCGGGGCGTACATAAGGACCCCTTCATTACATTGAAACAACCAGTTAGCCCCTAGAATCATTTATATCACAGAATAATTAATGACGAAGTCAATTCATGTTTCAACATTAACAACATACTGTAATAAATAAACATTCTGACATACGAACGACATTCAAGAACTCTTCAACATTAAGTAACTATCATACAGTGAGATAGGCTAACAAGTAGTTACGACAATCATCGTTAGTTTTAAGTATCGTAAAACTTTAATCACTAACGATCATTTATAGAAGATGTCATCATTGAAACTAATTGATCAGTGTTTAGATTGTTAAACTTAGCACGAACAATAATTTCGCACGGCTAATACAAGCTTTTAATGCTACTTGAAAATTTTAAATTTTAGTGAATTTTTGGGGATGTTACAAAATGAGGTGGATCCAACTCCTTGGATCAAATATGTTGAGTTGTCCCCCAACTCTACCATGCATGTGAACTTTTTCTCCTTTAGGTCAGTGATGGAACTCTTGTAACCGGTCATATGTTTGGATGCGCCACTATCAATCAACCATGTGTCTGCACTTGTGATGACGGATCCCTAAAGGGATGAGACAAGGTAATACTCCCTTCTCATCTCCTTTTCTTCGGATGTATTCTTTTGAGTGGTTTCATCTTCTATGGCGGTAAAAGCATGAAATTTTCCTTTCCGCATTGCTTTGCACTCTCTTGAGAAAGGATATTTTTTGTTGCGATTGTAGCATCTAGCTTTTGACTTGTCAAATCCTTTGTTGAACTCCTTCTTATTTGGATGAGAGAACTTCTTTTGGAATAAGGGTTTCTTTCCTTTCTTCATTATTGCCGTGAGGGCAATATTTTCTTCTTTAGTGCACATAGATTTGCTCTGGATTTGTCCTTCCACTTGGATACAATTATGCCACAATATTTTGAACCCATGTTGCACTCCTCAGCCATTGATAGAAGCCAAGAATGGTGGTTTGGATGAGATCATCTTCATCCACTACAAATCGAATGTTAACAAGCTAATCTCTTACCTGAGAGATCTTAGTGAAAAAGGAGGCCATTGTCTTGTACTTCTCCATCTTAATGTTTCATAACTTGTTCTTCAATGCTCTCTTTTGAGTTGGGGCCTTCTTCTCATATATATTAGTCAATGTATCATAACATTCGTTTGTGGTCTTTAGCAGTGTGATAACAAGAATCAAGTTATCTTTTACCGAATCATAGATGATTTGTTTGGCTTTAGCTTGATTCTTCTTGAAGTTGATGTGCCATGCATTAGACTCGTAGGCTCCTCCAACACAGTGGATACATAGCTATCCAAGTCATGTTCCTCTAGGATGTTGAGAATCCTATCCTTCCAAGTGTTGAAGTTTGAGGTACCCTCAAGACGGCCTTCTGGTCATACAAAGATTGATGCCATAGTCTTCAAATCTTGTGCTCAACTTCTCAGGATCTACGTAGGCTCTAGATGGCATGCAAAACTGAGATCCTTTACCCCCTGACCTCTAATACCATGTTAATATTTGGTTGAGCTTTGGTCTTTAATTCTTTTAGATGTCGAAACTTGAAACAATGAGACAATTCAATCACATGAAATTCATACAACCATAACACAAGATATACCCTGGGGAAAATCCTCAAAACAATGAGAACAAAAACCCCATCAACTCTTCTCAGTATAATATAATGGATAGCAGAGAATGTATTTATTTTACAACATAGCAGATTGCTTTCGAAATATAAGAGATCACCAAAACACTCTTGGTGAATATACTGAAGCAATAGAGAAGAGAGATGAATCAGATGTGTTTTCCAATGTGCCCGGCACATCAATATATAGAAAAAATCACTTCCATGCAAGGAATAGCAAATCAATGGATGAAGGATAATCCTCCCATGCAAACCATAGCGAGGTCTCTTCTTTTATAGTTGCAGTGCACTTTTAGTTTCTTCAATCGTGCACCATCAATGCGCCATGCCTTTATTCCTTAACTTGAAATCATGCTTAACTAACTTCGGAGTGATCTCACCTCTTAACTAATGTAGGAGTACTTAGTTAACAAGCTAACATAAGTGTCATCATGCAATAGGAGCAACTTTAATGTTGTAACTTAAGTGTCGTCTTTTAACTTTTAGTTTAACTAAAGTGTCGTCATGCAAAACACTTTAGTTAACTAATTCATTTTTAACACTTTAGTTAACTTTTCTTAACTGAAAATCGTGTTGATTGATTTTACTAAAGTGATCACTAAGTTCTCCTTTAGTTAACTGATTGCATATCTTTAACTGATGCTTTAACTGAAGCATTGATTGAGGCATACATTGTTACTTAACTGAATCTTTATAACTGAAGATTTAACAATTCGAGTTCTCTTTAATTAGTTAAAGTGTCTGCATGGGCAATTTCGAATTCTCTTGATCTCTTTTCTTTATCTTTTCTTTCTTTATATTTCACTGCATGGTCAATATGTGCTAATTTTAATTATCTATCACATTATATTATAATAAGAAGAATTATCGGATGTTGTGATCATATTATATTATTCTGAACCAAATGATCATATGCTAAAGTAATTCACTTTAGAGGTGATCAATCTATGAAGGAGACCTAATAGCAACTGGTGATCATGGTTAATAATACATCACACACCATTAAATGCTTTTAACAAGTAAAGCATGACCTTTACGTGGAAGGTTCACCTCTATACGGGAGGTTCACGAATCATGACTTGACACACAAGTCCAGAGCCTTGTTCAACAAGACTTTACAACATCAGTATTTTGATCAATTACCTCTATATGGGAGGAATAAAATTTACATGGAAGGAAATCAAAGTGCTCACCTCTATATGGGAGGATCAATCTTGGTTGCACAAGATTGGTTTGGAGAATGTATCCTGATGTTGTACATTTAACAAGGTTTAGACTCCAATTTCTATCTAGACCATTTTCCTATATTCTCTCCCTTTGTACAATAGAAATGGTAGAGTAAAATATTTTCTCGTATTCTCTCTCTCTGTGCAATAACATTAGATGAGTAGCTCCCTACTTCAAATCTTGCCTATTTTTATGAGCATCTCCTTGCTTGAAATATCATGTATTGGGATATGATGTTGGGAATGAGTTGAATGCATTAACAGAGTCCCTTCAGAGCCAACACCAGGCGATTAAGAAGTTGCAGGATGTGCTAGAGAGAGAGAAATGCTTGTGCATCTTTAGAAAACAAAACATTAGCTATAATTTCTATCGTTAGAAATAAAAGTATGAGATGTAGATTGAAGCCTTTGAATTTAAAAAAATTGTGGACCGAAAATTAACACATGATCAATAGGAATTGATGTCATCTGAAACTTTGCTTCCATCTTTAAGCATATGATGTCGAGTCTTGATTTTAATGAATTCAATGAAGTGGATATTCAGTCCCCTAAAATGTCTCTATTGGATGATAGAGAGGGTTGTTTCTCTCCATCTGAGTATTCTTACAATAGGATAAATTCTTGTGCGAGAGAGTCAATAGCTCGGATTTTTGGTATGGAGATTCACTTAGAAACTTGGTCATTGTTGAGGCTAAAGTCACGGCTTCAATCCAAAAAATACTTAGTTGTTGTCATTGGAATCTTATATCCATCTAAATATACTAGGTTTATTTCATCGATTATGTCTAGTCCCAAAATAGAAAATAGTCAGGGAAAAGAAATGGGTTTATTAAACCCAAAACAATCTTAAAGGATTGTTTGTTATCTCTCTAGAGAATCGTTCTATATTTTGGATGCTTTTCATTATACTTCAATTCTTAGTTTTGCGACGCATAATATTTTTCTTTGAAGAACTAGAATAGTATTCAAGCATAATCATGATATAATGACTATTGTATCAAAAAAAAATAACTAATATAGTCTTTTGTATGGCTTTAAAAACTCACAGTAGCTCAAGTTTTGTTGTGGTCTCCACGGTCTCCGTGATCTGGTGTGTTAGTATGGATATAAATTATTTGCATCATCAAAACTTTTGTTAGTTATTCTGGACACCAATTTTTTTTTACCTCTTTATTTTAAAACATAATGAAATATTCCAAAAAGACAAAACATTTCTTACCAATACGCCCCCATTATGTGTTGGGAGGGAGTGCAACTCAGGATCTCCACGATAGTTCACTTTTACGTATGGGAATTCTTCAATGGAAGTAAATTGACACCTCTACCACTTGAAGAAATCATCATCAAAGGAAATGACAATAGGTACACCTTCTAATTGGTACATCATGTTCGTACAATGGACCATTCTGGGCATATGAGGCTTAAGAGGAGGGATATTGATGTAGGCACACACATTGCAGGGAGTTGCTTCAAGAAGAATGAGACTAGTATTCTCCCATATCTAAAGTTATTTTTTTCCCAGTCTTGCAATCAATCAATTGATCCTTCATGTTTACAAGAAGGCTTGTGCACCAGTCAAATACAGTAGGACTCAAACACTCCACACCATAGAACATCTGTGTTCGAGATGCTTAATGGAGAACAGATGAATCTACCACTCGAGATATGGTGGAAAGAATCACCTTCAATGGAAATATTTCAATATTGTTGATAGGAACTTGTGATCCCATCTTTTGGGTCCTCGTGGCGCAATAGGTGTTGATGTATTTGTGTACGGTTAATATGCCTTCACCTCACCCCATCCCTTTAAGTTTAATTGACACTCCTCATAGAGATAAACCTATTAGGATGTAGATATATTTGATAGTAAGTTCAAGTACCTCACCATTGATCATGAAGACATTTTGGTCTGGTTCCCAATACCCCACAAGTAATTGAAGTAGCTTCTTTTGTGCTTGCATGTATGGAACGCGATAAAAATTGAGAAGTCCACATGATTGAATAGCATTTATGGTGTTATCATCCTCAAAGGATTCCATATCCAAGGCCTCATGCTCTATTTCCTTCCATATTATGGTCATTTTCTGCAAGAAAACATAAAAATTGTCAATTTTTAGCAACTTTTGGCTCTTTAAGAGATCCCACATGCCCTACAATGTGGATAGGTGCATGGACCTCCTCTCCCACACACCTCATGAGTAAGGAAAGTGCATGAGTGCATAGAAAACTTATTATGGATCCCTAGGGCTCAAAAAAAAAATGATGAAATTGAATGAGTTTGGGATGAGAAACTACAAGGTGGTGGAAGATTCGAGTTTTGTTGAGTGAGCAATCCACAATATTCGATTGAAAATCAAGGGAAAAAATCAAAATTCAATGGTGAAAGAGGTAAATTGCAAATGAATTGGTAATTCCATTTTGTACGATAATCTATTTGGAATTTTTACCCACATGTCTATAGTTTGAGTTTTCTACTTATAGTTTTCATTATTCACCATCACTAATATGCTCTCTAGTTCTATTTTTTCTGACATTGCAAGAATATGATAAAATTTTAAGACTTTGGAGACATTTATGTGTCAAACATTGGTCCATCAAGGGTCTACCTAACAAGTATAGAGCTCGAAACCAGCATGTAGGGTAGGTTTTTTCACCTTGCATTGTGCACTATCCTTATCCGTTTCACTTTGCCTCAAGATCCACCAGACCAAATTGTGATGTTAACCCTCCATTTTTATAAGTTGTAATTTGTGTGGTAGATCCTACCAACATGGGTACCCTATGTAGAACCTTGGTTATTCATTTGGTGTCCATGAAAAAGTTTTCTATTAGGATCGGGAGTTCCTTTTAGCCACACCATGACTATGTGTTGAAGCCACATGAATTCCTCTTAATTTTTTATTTTTTTCTATCCATTCCCTATAGGGGCTCCCAAATCATTTTGTTTTAGTTGTGTTGTTGCATGTCCTACCGCTGCTTTACCTATTGAGTTTAATTCCCACCCCAATTCTCCATTTTTTTCTTACCACTTATACATTCTCTTAAGGCCGTTATCCTTTGCATCTATTGTAGACATTTTACCATATGAGTGTCTGCATACTACACATCCCCCTTTTGTGTTTTTTTTGCATAAGTATGTTCCATGCACTTAGAACATAGTTGCACACCATGCAACACTCATCTCCTCCACTATAATACAACACTATTGTATTCCTTTTTAGGATTTATAATATGAAAAAGACACTACAAATCTACTATTTATTAAAAAAGAGAGAGGGGGGGTGTTAGATATATGTTATTATTGATGGCAACAAGTCAAGTCATGTCATCCTTGAACATTGCATAAGTGTCAAGTCTTCTCAACAAGTTGGATTCTTATTATTTCCTTAGGAAGTTGAACCATGATCTTTGATTCTATACTCCTTTGGTTGGTTACTCTTCCAATCACTATGGAGAATTTTTTAATGCCTCTTATGTTGTAGATTTATATCATTATTTCCTTTGTGTCTAATACTTCCTAGTTCACCATTGTGTCATGCTACTATTCAAGGATTGTTTTTATCTTATGTCGGCCATTCCTCAGTTACCTTGACCATGCAAGTCAACATTTCCCATTGTCAAGTATCTCTTAGTTTGTATAATCGTATCTAGTGTTTGTACTCATGCTAGTGTGGAAGGTCCACATTGACTTCTCATTGACGGTTCATTTCTCATTGAAAATGACACATTTCTCTAAGAAATTGACATAGATTCATTAGCACCCTAGTCTTGGTTTAATCATTGGTAGGTTATCTTGCGCTCGATAGATGACACCTCATCATTGTTCTCTAACTGAGTGGTTTCCCATATGTTCGATGGCAAGACCTTTATTCATGCAGTGTTGGGATTTTTGTTGTACCTTGGATTCCATTTTCATCATTGGTGGAATTACTTGCATTTATCTATGAATTTCATTAATGGTTGTTGCTTAAGGGGTTTCTTTTGTCTGTTATTCACATGGTAAGGACACATACATCTTGATGGTTTGGATGGAAGACCTTGGGCTACAGTAGCATTACCTCATTTTCTATTTCATGATTTGTGCAAGACTATATCATACATTTCATAACATTGGTACCATATGGAGAATTAGTTTGTACTCACTTCAGTTCCAGTTTTTCTCATGATATATATCGAGACATAGATCCATTGTGTATTTTCTCATGGCTATGGTATATTTTGACATGGATCCATTGTGTATCTTTATCATGACCATGATTCAACATCATGTATACTCCATGGATCCGTAGTGTACTTGATTTGGAGGCCATGCTTATTTACACCTAAGCATGGGTATGCCAGTACTGATTTGTTTTGTAGGTACTTTATAGGACCATTGTCTAGAGACCCGAGATAACTTTGTTGTTGTTTCCCAAGTATTATAATGCATTTTGGCCATTGAATCCCCTTCTATCCTCACACATCGGGGGGCATATTCTATAACACTAATTGGCACCAGTGACCTTAATGCCACCCTAATGACCCTAACAAAATCTAGGTGACCTTAATTGCATCAGATCCACCCAACCATCATTCATTTGTCCCTAATTTGGATTATGGTGTCCCTGACCACTAGATAAGCCCCTAATAGATGCTAATTGATGGTCATCTCCTCATAAGAAGGGTTCAATCTCAGTCTAGCTCAATTATTATTAAAAAAAAAATATGTTTAGAGATCCACACACCTTTTCCTTGAGTAGGGTATGTGGCTCCATGTGTTTTTCCCTCCTATAGGGTGTGTGGGCCTTGAAAAATGTGAAAAATATATAAAAATTCACGAAATCAAATAGTCGAAGCCACAATTCCTTATTGGAAACCAACCCAAATGACCTTCTAACCATCCTAATTATGTTAAACACCTAATAAAAAAGCATCTATGGGATGGAGAATGGGAGATTCAAGAGAGAGAACACCCATATTATGCTGGTATGCTTTTATGTTTTTATGTGGTATTTCCCTACTTAGTGGCCCTTAGGGCCTAAGCGATCCTATCTTCTGCATGATGAGGTTATCTATTGACATTTTCCTATATGTGAAAGGAGGATTATTGAAAGTTGGACTAGTACACATGAGTGGATCAAGGGTTGTGAAGGAATCCATATCACAGTTTCAAAGGTGCTTATGGTACAATCATGTTTGATTACGTGTTTTTTCCATTGTTGTTGATAAAGATCTACGTCTATCCCCCCCAGTTCATATGTCTTTTCATTCATTTTGGATTGACATAAAGGGTGTTGATTTACTTGATTAGTCAACTAGGGTTAGTGGTTTATGCTTCATATTTTTTGTTTAGTTTATGATTCAATTTATGCCAAAATATTTTGAGGAAGGGTTTATGTAGTCTTGTGTGCAAGTGTAAGAATAAATCAAGTAGAAGCATTGGAAGGAAAGAGGAAGCGAGTATAACTATTGGATTCGAGATTCTTTTCTCCAACCCATCTTTTGTTTTTTGTTTTCCCTCCTAGTTTTGCATGCATTAGGTTGAATCTAGTCCAGAACCCTAGGGAATTGTAGTAGTTGTATTTAATTCGATTTATTGGAATCCAAGCCCTAGATGTTAAGTGTAAATCCTCACAACAAAACTCCTCATACAAGCCTCTCACCTCATTAGCCTCAATGTCTCTGATACCATTTTAGAATAAAGAAAAGAGAGATGACACAACAAAATTATGTGGATTGTTCTATATCAATGTAATTGTACACATAAATACTTGAAGGTTTTGTCTTAAGATAGACACTCTACCTTATCTCAATCCTGACTACTCTAGAGAATATCTCAACCACACACCAAACTGGGGGATAATCTAACTCTCATCCAACAACCTCCTAAAACTAGTCAAGATGGCTATTTACCTATTGGTACTCTATATTTGATAGTGATCAATACAATAACAAACTTAGGTGACTAAATATTATCACACAAGAAAAGTATAAATTAATTATTCTAATACTTATTAAGCATAGTTGTTAACATGTCTCTAACAATCTATTTCACATTTTTTGAATGTTGTGTAGGGATAGATGGTGAAGGAAGGGGATGTCATGCTAGGCAGATAAAATTATGAAGGATGTAAATGATGATGATGGGTATTTAGTTCGTTTGGATTCGTGTTGGAAGTTAATGAAAGAGGGTTTTTTTTTTTTATAAAACTATGAAGGATATAGTGGAAAGATTGCATAGACCTAGTTTCCAATCACAATACAAAAATCAATACAATGAATCCAAGAATCGGATTGTATATAAAATACAACAAAGGCTTCTAGAGCAATGGTCAATGAGACTTGTTAGAATTGCAATAGAAAAAACATGCAATAACAAAAATGAATAATTTACAATTTTTTATCCCCAAACATGTTTTTTTTATAATATGTATATACTACTATAAGAAATTGCAAAATTAATATTTTGACTATATTTACTTTCATATCGATATTTTTTTTTCTACTTTTCATTTTTCAAGAAGATTATGAAAAGTACAAAGGAAGAACAAGGTGATATCTAAAACATGTTGGTAGAGATGTCCAAAAAAGTGCCAAAGAATATGGTCAATGAAATGAACATAATTGCACCCAAAGGGGTTGGATCTATCAGTGAGGAGTGAGGAGTTTCTCGTGGGTGGGAAAAGTTCAATTCCTGTGAAGGAAGATCCTGGAGCCATGGAGGAACCTTGAGGTAGTGGTTGAACATGTGGCTCCACCCACAAAGAATATATTAAATGATCTCATGACATGTGGACACATAAGTGGATCAAATCCCAACCCCATGTCCTCCTTTTAAAGGATCCCAAAGGGGTTGTATCCATCATTCAAGAGCGAGTTTCTCATGGGTCGGAAAGGTTCAATTATCATGAGGGCCAAGCTTGGAGCCATGGGGGAACCTTGAAGCGATGGTCGAACGTGTGGTTCCACACAGAGAGATTATATTAAATGATCGCATGACCTGTGGACACATAAGTGGATCAAATCCCACCACCATGTCCTCCTTTTAAAGAGCACACTGGGAATATAATAGATGGTGAATGGGTGTATTGTTAAGGTACTCCTTGTGTTAGGTCACCGGTTTGAAACAACATGGGTACTAGATTACAAAAAAAATGAACATAATTGCATCACAAGATGAATTGTTTTAACAACACACATCAAATGTATGTAATCATTGATTTTTTCTTTTATGTACATTTAATATAATTATTGCATGAAATGCTAAACTTCATTTGTTTTTTTTTAAGAAAAGAAAATAATATGGAGCCCATTCAGCATGTAAGACATGACAACAAGGAAGAAAAGGGTTAATCACATAGTTTGTGAGTATAACTTGTGTTTCTCGTACTTAAGATTTCATATTTGTTGTGATATTTATATTTTTGTAACACCCTAGAAGCGGGATACAAATGGTATAGGATGACTGAACACATTATAAATATGCACATTTTCTTGTTGTTGATGGCTTTCAGAATCTGTGTGTTCAAAATTTTTAAATCAACGTTTCGGATCTGCAATACACGATCCATCATCGATACAAGGAAATATATAACGATTAGTAGTAGAGAAAAAGGAAGAATGCAAATGGGGATAGATGATTACTCAAAACATAAATAGAGAAATGATCATATAACCCTAAAGTTTTTAAAAACCCTAAAAAAACAAGAGAAAGGGAACAAGTCGACTTAAATTAAAAATTATTTAGAAGAGACAAAAGTTAAAATTAATAAGAAATAAAGAGAATTATGGAAAAAACAATAACAGATTAAAAAATAATAATAATAAATAACAATAGATTAAATAAGCTAAAATAAAGAAATAAAATAATGGCAGAAGGCAAAAAAAAATAAGAAAATTATTTAGAAGGAACAAAGGTGAAATTAATAAGAAAGAAAAATAATAATAAGAAAATTATATAGAAGGAAGAAAGGTGAAATTAATAAGAAAGAAAGAGAAATATGACAAAACAAAAAGAGATTAAGAATTAACAAGTGAAATTAGCAGCAAAGTTGCTTATTATTGCCTCTTAACAATAAGAAAAAATAGTAATAAAACTAATCTGCAAATAAATAATATTTTCTTACAGTAATAATAAAAGATAATTATTAAAAAAAATATTATTATTACTATTATTTTTAAAATTTTAAATATGAATTATATTAAACATAATACTATTTTAAAAAACATGTAATATTCTTAATTAAATGAGTTTTCGGCATTGTTATTTAAAGGGTACTTAACACATGAAATGGGTTTTCAATGTACGAAATGCTCAACTGAAGCAATCTACGATCTAAAGTCATCTCCATAATGAAAATTTTAAAAAATAGATAGAAAAAGCAGATAATGGGGCCTGCGCTGGATGCAATTCTCACGAGGGGCGCTCACTCCCATGACGTGAAAGTACTGGGCACCATCAGGTGGACGTGCATCCCGAACAACCTGCGTAATCTGCTCCATGAAATTCTATTTGTAATTATAATTAATTTTAATGTCATTAATGAAACATGATGTATGAAAACCAGATGGCAAGCAAATGTTTTTTTTTAATTTTGTAATTTAAAATTGTTTTTTATTATTCAAAATTTCACATCCTAGGCAGGGGTAATTAGTCAATTCATTGTCAAATCATGGTTTTAGCCAATCATAAAACAAGAAATTTAGTTTTAAAATATTTAATAAAATAATTTTCATTTTCAAAATATTAAATTTAATATACAATTATTAAAAAACATTTGAAAACATAATAGTTTTTTAAATTATCAAAACAAAAGTAATAATACAAAATAGTAGCAACCGATTGCTATATTATCTGCCTTCGGCAGTAATAATAATACAAAACAATAATTAAATCAGCTTAAATAAATAAATAAAATAGAATAAAAGGCACAAATCAATTTAGAGATAAGAGGGAATAAACAAATAAGAATGAATATAAAATAAATTAAGGGTTAGAAAGGATAAAATAAATAATCAAAGCAAAAAGAGACAAATAAGTTTTAAGGTCTCTCACAAAAATAAGAAAATTAATAATAATAAAAAAACTTAAAAAGAAGGGAAACAAATAGAATGAAAGAATACAAACTAATTAAAGAAAAACATGCACGGAATAGAGGAGGAGGAGGAGGAGGAAGAGGAGGAGGCAGGGTGCAACCCAAGAATTAACTTAAGGACATGTTCCTACTTAATAAGGGATGAAGAATTGGGAGCCACGACTTCCAAAGTTTCAAATTATCATCTTTATTGAGACAGTTATTATCTTTAATAATCTCCATAGCTTCTCTTACACGTCTTTCGGATAAGTGGTCTTCTTGGACTAGGATACTAGTATCCTTGATACATATATGATGTTTAGTTTTATTTGAATGGTCTGATAAGGCCGAGGTCTTGACATGATTGTGTGTAATGACAACCTTATGTTCTTGATTCTGACATAGAAATGTCTACCCGTTTCCCCAATGTAGGACATGCCACATGTGCAAGGAATGTGATATACACCTTTTCGAAGTTGAGGGTCTCTCGGGTCATTGACAGATTTAAAGAGGCTTCTGACAGTACTACGAGGTTGAAAAATGGTCTTTATATTCCTTTTACGTAGAATTAGCGTAGTATTTTCTGAGTTACCTTTAACATAAGGGAGCAAAACCTTATGATCTTTTGAGGAGACTTTTTATTCATAAGACCTAGGGGTCTTACAGCTCTTTGGAATGCCTTTTCCACCTGCCATCTCTTATCACCTCTATCTTCAAAACTCCTAATAAGGTATCGTTTTTCTTGATCAAGGTGATCATCGTCCAACATGCGTAAAGCTATAGAGCCAAGGTGTTAATGATACCAAGTTTTTGGGAAGGATGATGACGAGAATCAACATGAAGGTAAAACTCAATGAGATATTTTTATGGAAAACTTGATGGGAAAGGAACTGAAAGCTTTCTTAGAGAGGAGAAAATCCAGGAAAGGGATGGAATTATTTTCTTCTAATTCCATGGTGAATTGGATATGTTTGGATTGACTGTTCAAATGCTCAACAAATTTGTTAAGATTGTCCTTTCCATGAGACCATTTCACATTGGTGTCATTGACATATCTGACCTAGAAATCAAGTTTTAAGGAAGAAGAATTGAGGAATTTGGTTTCGAAATGATCCATGTAAAGGTTGGAAACTATTGGGGATAGGGGTGATCCCATAGAAACACCACAAGTTTGTTCATATATTACTCCTTGGAAATTGAAGAAAGTAGATCTAAGACAGATTTCAACCAACATAGCAATTTCAGGATCAATGACATTTTCTATTATTTTTACAGCTTCCTCAATAGGAATCATGGTCAATAGAGAAACAACGTATAAACCAAGGAGGATGTATTCTTTATTCACCTTGAGATCCTTAATTCTATTAACAAAGAAGGTAGAGTATTTGAAAAAATAAATGGTATTACCTACTAGAGGTTTCAAATTTTTTCCAAGAATTTAGCGAGAAGATAGTTTGGGGACCCAATAGTATTGACAATGGGTCTAAGGGGAATATTAGTCTTATGAATTTTTGGAAGGCTATATATTCTGGGAATAAGCGGGCAATTGGGAATGAGCTTCTTCTTTATGTCATCATCTAGAGAATATTTCTTGATGGAATCAATCATCTCCCTCATTATCCTATTTAAAGGATTCTTGCACAATTTCTTATACAACCACTCATATCCAAGTGTTCATGCATATTTTTTGCATAATCAGCTACATCCATGACTAAAGTATCACCTCATTTGTATGCTTTAAGGATAACAACATGTCGTTATTGCATCTTAGCTTTCTTAATTCTTCAAATTCCTTCTTGCTTCGGTTTCTCGTTGGAGGTCTGGCACGCTTGAGAGTCAAAGAGACCTCTTGCATGATTTCTTTAGCAACACTCTCGGGTAGGTTTTTAATGCCTACTTCCACGTTGCATACAATATCATCGATTGGAATCCTTCTAGGAGCAATGGAAAACCCTAATCCTTTCTCCAAAATAGGAACTACGTCAGGATCCAAGTCAAAGATGGATATATTAACCACGGTTTTTTTTGGAGGGATTAATAGCTAAAACCACACCTACGCTATCCTTACTTGGAAGAGAATCAACCTACAAGAGGACCCTCTCATTAATTTGTTGATAGTTAACAACCCTTGTGTTGTCAGGAGTACTAGCAACGTTTAAGACTTCTGACTAGTGAACGTTGTTGTTAACAATTCTTATAACACCAGAAGCCACATCGCCATCCATGTTAATGGAAGACCGAAAGGGATCAAATTGGATCCATCTCATTTGGGATTGTATGTTACTGGTATCTTGTAATATTTATGTACGAATGTGATTGTAGACACCATCAACAACCACATCACCATCCACAAATGTAATATGAGGGGGGTTGGATTGATTGCATCTGGGGTGCGAGTGTGTCTCCTCAAACAGATCAATGGTGCTATGAGTGTGAAATATCTATGATTATTTCTTTGTAAAGACACCATCAATAGTCACATCTCCATCCAATGCAACAACAACCATGTCGCTATCCACAAATGTAATACGAGGGGGCTCGACCTGGATGCATCCATAGTGTGAGTGCATGTGATCAAGTGTATCAATGATGTTATGAGACTGAATGTAAAATGTATGCAATTCATTCTTCATGGAGAGCTTAAAAAATACCAAACAATTACAAGTGAAGAAGGACAAATAAGAGATGGGGGGATATGAATCCACAAGTGTGGGAAGTGAGAGGGGCTAAGGGGTGATGACCATAGTGGAATTTAACAAAGCCTTAGCCTTCATTAACCTTTTAAACTCAAAGTCCCTTAACCATGATTATAAGGGTCACTTTAATTAATTAAAGGTTAATTATCTTAATTGAGTATTAAGAAGGGAAAAGTGGCCTCTTTGGGGAAGCCACGTGTCAAGACCAAACCATGCATATATAAAGTTAGAAACTCATTTCATTCATCATTATTCATCGTATCATCTACAAAGGAAGAGCACCCATGCCATGGTAGTTATGGTGGGTAAACCAAAGGAAGATTAGTTTTCTAGAAGCTACACTCCAAACCACCTTGATAAATGATAGCCTAACTACCCTGAGAAACTAGTGCCCAAGATTAGGGAACCTGGCTTGTAGTGTGACATCCTTGGAGCCTTGTCATAGAGACTTCCTCGACGACCTATATTAGAGCATCGGAAGGGGAAGGGAACATCCTGAGGGTCTGTGGTGCAGAGAAGCTGTACCTTCCCTATCATTGCACAGATTGATGAGGAATGAGTGAGGGGTTGAGGTCCATTGTTGATGGGGTTACCCTCACCACTTGGATAGAGGATAGGTGCCCTTAGGAGAGGAGCACTTTGTGAGGAGTGTGGTTGAAAATTGAAGGGGAAGAAGTGGAATTCTCCCTTTGTGGATTGATATCCCTAGCTCGAGGGTGGCATATATCAAAGAAATAGAAGGCTTGACAGAGTGCTTATGGTTGGTAGGAACGTTCTTAGCTTGCAATAATTTGGAGTACACTTGCATGAGATATGTGCCAATTATGCATGAATGCCATGAATTTTAGCTATGTTATGTGAAGTTTCAATTATTGTTTGGAATTGATTATGTGTATGGATTGAATGAGCATGGTTTGATTCATTCATGTTAGGAATGATTACATAATTAGGAAATACAATTTTAGTTTAATGAATTTCTATTATATATATTTTACTTTTGCTGCTATAAATTTGTATTTAATTAAGCCATTGAAAAGTAAATTCACAATTGGAAGCAAGAGAAGGATTGTATGCACATATTTGAGTACCTTGTGGTCTCAACAATGTAAAGGGGTTGCTGCGAACGTGACAATGTAGTATCAAAGCACCAGGTTGTGGCACTGGGACTGCATGGGCCAGAAATTGCATGAGCAATGTGAAGTTGCAGGTTACACATGAACTGTTTGGTGAAATGGCTAAGTGACAAAATTGGGAAAACAATGTTGAAATCGTCAATTGTTTGATTCGGGTAAAGGTTACAACACTGGAGCTAATGAAGACATTTTCGGAAAAACACAAGATACATGTGATATCTTAATGGAAATGATCAAGTGGTGATCTCAAATATAACATAGCAACTTGCATGGGAGAAATTCAAACTCTCTATGAAAATTCACGGATGAACTTTGTATTATGTCAAAATAACCATTCTGTTAATTGACAAAAGTTGGGAATTGATGGTAGTAGGGGTAGCAACATTAGTTGACATAAAATTATAGGTGGGACAATGGGTGCCATGTTTAATTTCTTGGTATCCATATGTCAAGAAGAAAATTACAAGTGTAATTTTATGGTGTCCATTTGTTGGGAAGAAAAAGGCTAGGTGTAAATTCGAGTTGGACACATGTTTATGGAAAATGCCACATGTATATTTCATATAGAAACTTGTTGCATAAATAAGAATCTACATATCTATAGTTAATGGGATGAGAAGTTGTAAATGGAAGATCAAGAGTTCAAATCCCCATGGGTACTAGCTTACAAAAAAAAAAAATCTACATATCTATTAAAATTTTCAATTTTTTGGAAATTTGGTGTGGGACCCACTAATGCCACTTGGACAAAGGGGTGTGAGTGTGAATAAAGGTGAAAATGTGGGAGGATATTGGATTGTTGGATGGTTACATATATCGATGACTCTTATTCATTCCGAGTCATGAACATGCATGAGGGTTAATTCATTTGCCATGAGCCAGAAATGTAAAACTGCCACTATGACGTGGCGTTCCCACATTCATTCTTACTCATCAAGGTTTTGGAAAACCACTTTTATCAAGATATGAACCCACTTATTTCTAATAAGTGGAAAAGTTGTGAAAATCCTCACAATTGATCTAAGAGATGATGTATACCTCACAAGAAAGTAATTGATTAAGCAAGAAAATAGAAGAAGAGTGGTCAATGCAGTATAATGAGCAACAGAATAATAATACAGTAGAACTCGGATAGAAGCAAAAATACTTCACACACACTAATTCATTAATCACAATATGGACAAATAAATAGTACAATGCATGAGGATTCGAATGCCTAAGGTGGCAATTTGAATTAGCCTTCATGGAGTGATCAAAAGATCACTGGAGTGTCATCGGAGCACAACTAGTAGTCTATCTCATCATCAGTGGAGTCATCAATGCTCAAGTAACTGTCAACCATCAATCAAACTGAGTCTAACTGAGTGTGGTAGGTGTAACTGAGTGTAACTAGCACTAACTGAATGAAGGAGGCTCAGTGGAGGGCGCATGGGGAGCTAACTGGAGTCAGAATGGGCAGTCTAGTCTCACTGGAGATCCATCAGAGTGATACAGTCATTTGAGAGTCAGTCTAGCCTTAAATCAAGGAAAGAACTGATGATAACTCAATTAACTGAAGTGCAACTGAGTGGTAGGTGAGAGAGGGCGCATGAGATGCATGAAATTGCATGAAGGGACGCACTAAGCACTAGGAGGGCTAAAACTAATCTGAGAGAAGCTCTCGGGGGCTGGCTAACTGAGGGCTAGGTGTTGGACTAATGACTGGGATGCATTCAAATGCATGCAAACCCTAAATAATGCATACAAACCCTAAAAGTGCATGCATGACTGAAAATGCAAAGGATAAAAATGCTAGTAGGACTAGGATGGAGTATAGGAATATCCTAACACCCCCCCTTAATCCATCCTGGGCCCTGGTAACTAAGACCAAAGGTCACCCAATACAATGAATAATAACATTCAATAAACCGAGGAAATGGGGAAAACCCCATGGGAAAAATACCCCCCCCAAAATAGACTGTAAGGCACACACAAAAATAAATGCTCCAAACTCAAGCAGGTGTGATGCTTGGTCATATGTCTGGAGGTATCTTTTTCTTGGGAAGAAGTGGATCATGCTCAGAAAGCATGTGCTTGTACTTGCTCTTCAGATCGAATGTGATGAGAACAAATCCAAAAGTATGAGAATGATCCTTGAACCTGTGATTCAAATTAGCTGAGGTAGGATCAAAACTATGAATGTGCAGAAAGTATTTTGTCTTCTCCTTCAAACCATCATGGGTGATATTATGCCAAAAAGAACCATCAAACAATGATTGCTTGGAATCCAAATCAGCTCCAAGACTTGATAAATGGTTTCTTGAGATCTCCTTTGAACCAACAGGGATGAGATCAAAACCAATAAATGCATGAGAAATTATCCCAAGCAAATGGTTATGGTTTCTTGATATCTCCTTTGAACCAGCAGGGGTGAGATCAAAACCATGATGTGCATGAGGAATTATCTCAAGCGAATGGCAATGACCATATTCTTTAATAACCTTCTGAAAGCATGGAATAATGATCATATAGTAGTAAATAAGAGGTGATTGCTTGAGGAGAGTGAATGCATTACCTCCAATAACTGATTTTACCTCTGAAATATTCATGTGATCATGATGCAAACCAACAAACTCTGGTGCAAGAGAGGATTTAGGACCTTCTGCAATATCTAGAGTGTGATCTGGCACAGAAAGAGAAGAAATTTGGAGCATGAGTGTAGAATCTGCAAGTTCTTCTTATTTGTGGACAACTTCAATATGAGATGTGTTTGATATTGGTTCATGATCAATGAGATCATCAAGGAGGGCGAATGCATCACTTTGCTTGTTCTCGAAAGGGTTTGGACCAATTCCTTCATTCTATCTGCCAAATATTACATCCAGGTGAGCCCATAGCTCTTTTGGTGATGAAATATCAGGGAGGTCATATAACATGCATAGAGACATAGCATAACTCATGACTGCACAAGCTTTTTCACCTTCATTTAACCAGTCATACTCTTCATCATAGGATTTGAACTCTCTTTCAAAACAATAATCAAAGAGACCATGTCTCTTGAAATGTGATATCATTTGTGGTTTCCATTCATCATAGTTGAATGGAGAAAGAGGAGTAATTCCTGATGAATACATAGAAGTTGTTTGAAGACCTGCAAAAACAATAGAAAATATCTGCAACTGCTACTGCTGCAAAAATGCAGAAACTGTTGCACTCGAAATCTTGATAATAACCTGCAAAAAACTCTCAAGAATGGAGATAAACAATACTCTCAACATGCTCTGATACCATGTGAAAATCCTCACATCAGATCTAAGAGATGATGTATACCTCACAAGAAAGTAATTGATTATACAAGAAAATAGAAGAAGAGTGGTCAATGTAGTATAATGAGCAACAGAATAATAATACAGTAGAACTCAGATAGAAGCAAAAATACTTCACACACACTAATTCATTAATCACAATATGGACAAATAAATAGTACAATGCATGAGGATTTGAATGCCTAAGGTGGAAATTCGAATTAGCCTTCATGGAGTGATCAAAAGATCACTGGAGTGTCATCGGAGCACAACTAGTAGTCTATCTCATCATCAGTGGAGTCATCAATGCTCAAGCAACTGTCAACCATCAGTCAAACTGAGTCTAACTGAGTGTGGTAGGTGTAACTGAGTGTAACTGGCACTAACTGAATGAAGGAGGCTCAGTGGAGGGCACATGAGGATCTAATTGGAGTCAGAATGGGCAGTCTAGTCTCACTGGAGATCCATCGGAGTGATACAGTCATTTGAGAGTCAATCTATCCTTAAATCAAGGAAAGAACTAATGATAACTCAATTAACTAAAGTGCAACTGAGTGGTAGGTGAGAGAGGGCACATGAGATGCATGCAATTGCATGAAGGGGCAAACTAAGCACTAGGTGGGCTAAAACGGATCTGAGAGAAGATCCCAGGGGATGGCTAACTGAGGGCTAGGTGCTGGACTGATGACTGGGATGCATGCAAACCCTAAATAATGCATGCAAACCCTAAAAGTGCATGCATGACTGAAAATGCAAAGGATGAAAATGCTAGTAGGACTAGGATGGAGTATAGGAATATCCTAACAAAAGTGATGTAGGGTGATTTCATAAAGGGAGGGACCCCTTGGACATGCCATTCTCATAAAATAGTGAAAACATAAAAATAAAGACAGTGGTTACAATACTTGGATTCCAGGTACTCGAAATTGAAAAATGTTGCTAATCTTATGTGCTATATTGTGCAAAAGACAAATATTTTAAAAAAAAGTGAGGGCGCTGCCCTCAACCCGCCCGCTAGTGGCACTAGGAAGCCGCGAGGGAGTTATCCCCCGTCATGCCCCCCTGATACATCGAGGACTTCGAGAATTTCCTTGTGGTGATAAAATTACTAATGAGAATGGGAAATGTTGAAAAAATAAGTGTGTTATGCCCTCTCAGAAATTGGACAAGAAACGGGCATAGAGCTAACATTGAACCAATTAAGTTGATGGAAACCATGAGAAGCTTGAGGACATAAGTACAAAGTTGTAGAGCCGATAATGAGAGAATGTTGAGGGCTCATGAAAAACAAAACCAATTGAATACCCAACTAATGCAGAGCTTGAATTTATTACAGAGACAAATGCATGTTGGATCAACTTCATTCCATGATAAAGATAGAGAACAATCTAGGAACATGTCCTCTGAAATATCCATACATTCCAAGAGTGCTACCAAGATTCCTAGACATTGTCTCACCACCTTATGTAGCCAGAAAGTCCTACTCAATTGAAGAATCAAGGAGCATCCCATTAACGTATTCATCTAGACATCATAAAAGAAGGCATTTGGAGAAAGAGTTGGAAGGGGAGTTAAGGAAGATTAAGCCACCCACTTTTGATGGTGAGCATAAGAAAGGAGAAGATGTTGAAGCTTGGCTATTGGGGATGAGGAAGGACCTCCAATTACATAACTAATCCTCAAGTATGGAATCTATAATATCCATTTAAAATTTGCAAGGAAAGGTTTACATTTGGTGGTATTAGCTGGTCCAAGTAAAGCATATCAAGGAAAATAAGATCACATGGAATTAGTTCAAGTCCAGCAGAAGTATTTATCTGAACATTACTATGAGAAGAAGATGGAGGATTTCTTTGAACTCGAGCTTGGAAATATGTCTATGGAGGAGTATGAAAGGAAGTTTTTGAATTGCTTAGGTATGTTGGATTCCTTGGGGATGAGAAAGTAAATATACATAGATTTTTGAGTGGATTACATTCATTTTACATAGCGAAATTTCAGTTTGATGAGCTCAAGACTTTGTAGGAGGAAATTTGGAAAGACAAATGTATATATGAATAGATCAAAGGAAAAACGTATTTTCACAAGTATTGGAGGGACAAGAAAAAATATAAACAAGAAAGGAGGAATAAAGGATTTAAACCTATTTTTCTCAATAACTAGTCAAACTCGTATCATCAAAGTAATCCAACTCATTAGGGACCCAGGATGATAGAGTCTAGAGAGAGAGAGGAACAAGGGAGCAAATCAAGTGTTGGGGATGTGAATGAGATCATATGTACATATATTGTACTCATAAGGTAAATAGAATGAGGACTGTGCACAACATTCAAGAAGCAAGTACAATGGAGGATGTGGCGAGAGACATTCCCAAATCTATGCAACCTTGGATAACAAATGGGAATAGCACCGATCCAATATGATTGAGGTTGAAGGTAGGGTTACCAATCAACCTATTACCATTTTAATCGATTCACGGGAAAGTTCTAGTTATATTGCTCCCAATTTGGTTAAAATATTTCAGTTAAGGAAAATTAAGCGTGATAAATCATGGTTGATTTAGTTGACTAGTGAAACCAAAAGTAGAATCAATGAGATAGGAAAGGGTTTTCCATTAGATATGAATGGACTCCATACATTTGTAGATTTGAACATAATACATACGGGTTCTTATGATGTGATTATTGGGATGGCTTGGTTGGATGCACACCATGTCATTTTGGATTTCCATAATAAGACTCTCACTGGTCTTGATGAAGAAGGAGAGAATAAGATAGTGAAAAGCATTCCAAGGCCTAATTCCAAAAGGTAAGATGTTTCAGGAAAGGATGTCAGTTGTATGCAGTTCATGTGGAGGAACCAAAAAAGGGTAAATGCCCCAACCTGGAACATTTTCTAGTATTACAGGAATTTATAGATGTGTTTGAGGAAATACTGGGTTTTCCACCTAAAAGAGACATTGTTGACTTCGTATCTAGAGCTGCCCCAATTTCCAAAATTACATACAAAATGAGTACACCTGAGTTGAAGGTATTACATATGAAACTAGAACAACTATTGAATAAATGATACATATGTGTGAGTGTGTCTCCTTGGGGAGCACCAATACTCTTTGTAAAGAAGGATGGAATGTTGAGGTTGTGTATTGACTTTAGGAAGTTAAACAAAGTCACTGTGAAGAATAAATATCCTTTGCCCAGAATTGATGACTTGTTTGATCAACTGAAGGGAGCAATGATTTTATCAAAGATATATTTGATATCAAGTTATCATCAAGTGATAATACAGGATGAAGACATCAAGAAAATAACTTTCAGAACCCGATATGGTCATTATGAGTTGTAGTGCTGCCATTTGGATTAACAAATGTACCAACTAATTTTATGTGCTTAATTAATGACATATTTAGACATTTGGATAATTTTTTCATTGTATTCTTATATAACACTCTTATTTATTCAACATCAATGGAGGAGCATGAGGAGCATTTGAGATTAGTACTACAAGTGTTAAGAGAGAATCAACTTTATGCTAAGTTGAGTATGTTGATTTTACCAGAAGTAGATTCAGTACTTGGGACACATCATATATGAGGAAGGGATAGCAGTAGGCCCAAGGAATATCGAATCTATCATGGGACGACATAAATCTAGCAATGTATCCGAGGTAATATCATTTATGGTATTGGATGGATATTATAGAAGATTCATATAGGGCTTCTCAAATGTAGCACATCCAATTACTTCATTACAAAACAAAGGATTTAAATTTGAATGGACTCCACAATGTGAAGAAAGTTTCTAGCAACTAAAGTGATTGCTCACTAGTACCCCAATTCTCAAAATTCCTAGTCCAAATGAATATTTCATGGTATGCACATATGCTTGCAAAGAAGGAATTGGTGGAGTGCTTATGCAAAATGGGAATGTGGTTTTTTATGAGTCCGGGAAGTTGAAGCACCATGAGAAAAAACTATGTAACACATGATTTAGAGATGGATGTTATAGTGCATGCCTTAAAGATGTGGAGACATTATCTTATGGGTAGGAAATTTGAATTAAGGAAAGCTCATATTGGTTTGAAATACTTGTTTGAAAAAAAGACTTTAAATGCCAAGCAAATAAGTTGGATGGAATTTATTTGTGAGTTTTATTTTGATATCAAACGTATAAAATGGAAAGAAAACAAGGTTGCATATGCACTCAGTAGGAGAGTACATATAATGCATGCTACATCCATTAACATATGTAAATCATATTTAAGAACCATAATTTGTGAGGTTGTTATCTCAAATGAACATTATCTTCAGGTAAAAGAAGGATTGCAATAGGAAAATGTACACCATAAATATGAAGGTTACAGGATGGAAGGTGATGGACTTTGTATGCATAAAAATAGAGTTTATGTTCCTAGTTCTATAAAATTAAGCAAACTGATAATGAATGAGATGCATAAGGTTCCATATGTAAGACACCATGGATACCAAAAGACAATTGCAGCAATGAGAAGTCAATACTTTTGGCTAGGAATGAAGAAGGATGTGTTGAGTATATAACAAGGTGCATGGAATGTTAGAAGGTAAAACTGGCGTACCGACATCCAACAGGTTTGCTACAACCTCTATCAATACCAGAATGGAATTGGGATGTGGCACGGATGTGGTGACCATTGATTTCATCACTAAATTTCCCATGAAAGTTAAGCAACATGATTCTGTCATGGTAGTGGTGGATAAATTAATGAAGGATCCCCACTTCATTACAAACAAGTCAACGCATAAGGAAACTAACATAGCTGATATTTATACGAAGGAAATTGCCAAGTTACATGGGATACCAAAGGCCATTTTATCAGACATAGATCCAAAGTTCAATTCAAACTTTTGGAAGGGTTTATTCAAAGGATTTGGAACAAATTTGAATTTAAGTACATCATATCATCCCCAAATAGATGGGAATACTGAGAGAGTTAATCAAGTTATTGAGGATATACTGAGGATGCATGTGATAGATAAACCATCTAAATGGGAATATTACTTGTACTTGGTGGAGTTTGCATACAACAAGGGGTATCATGTTTCTTTGAATATGTGCCCATTTGAATCCTTATATGGAAAAAAGTGCAATACTCCATTCAGTTGGGAGAATACAACAAACATAATAGTAACTAGTCTAGAATTGCTTAAAGAAATGGAGGAGCACATTGTGAAGATCAGGCAAAATTTAACGAAAACACGGGATGGACATAAAAGTTATGTAAACAAAGGCAGAGTAGCAAGATAATTTATAGTTGGTGATCATGTGTATCTAAAATTCAAGTCGAAGAAGAGTTCATTGAAACTCGGAATTTGTCCTAAGCTAGCACCCAGATATTGCGGGTTGTTTGAAATATTAACTAGGATAAGACTTGTTTCATATGAGCTTGTTTTTCCTACTTGCATAAGACTGCATAATGTATTTCATGTGTCATTATTGAAAAAGTATCTGATCCTAACCACATTATTGATTGGGATATGATTCAGGTGGAACTGGAAGGATATATTCCAATGTAGCCAATGTGCATCCTCGACGAGAAGGTTACGTTGCTTAGGAATAGAGCCATAGGGTAGGTAAAGTTCCAATGGATGCATTATGACCCTGAAGAAGCAACATGGAAATTGGAGGATGAGACGCGAGAGGCATACTTGCAACTATTTTGAAAAAAATTGTCGTAATATTTTTGTGCATGTACATAGTGCCGATATGCATCGAGGGCGGTGCATACATTAAGGGGGGGAATGTAACACCTCGTTTTTTACCCCAATTTGTAAATATGACGTAATTATGTAAAGGCTAGAAGCGAGATATGAATGGTCTAGGATGATCGAACACATTGTAAATATGTACATTTTCTTTTTAATGTAAAAATCCCCGACAATTGCAAGTGAATAAGGATGATGAAGAGATAGGGGCTATGAATCCACAAGTGGGAGAAGTGAGAGGGGCTAATGGAAGCAAGAGCAAGATTGTGTGCACATATTTGAGTGCCCCATGGTATCAATAATGTAAAGAGGCTACTCTGTACATGGAAATTTTAATTAATTTACACTTGTTCTTGGATGTCTTCTAATATGTGCTAGAATACAAAGAAAATCCATCTAAAGAATTGATTAACATTCAATTAAGTATGAGTTGTGAGTATATGATGTAGTATCAAAAGTTAATTGTGCAATTTATAAGCAACTATGTTGTTTTAATTCCCTCATTTTGTACTTAATATAACAACAAGAAACATTTATATTAATTATATCAATGCATTGTCATTGCATATAAAACTTGTAGGAAACGATGTATGGAGTGGAGCCAACGGAAGAGTTGTTGCGAGATAACATGATGAATGGATTTGTAAGAATGTGTATTGTTTATGAATCACCTCTTGTTATGGTATGCTTTTTTATTTAATCAATCATGTATATTATATTATAAATGTAGATATATTCATTAAACTTTATTTCTATGTTTGTAGATGGAAACTGAAGAAGAAGAGAAAAATTGATCCAATCAACAAAACATTCAGTAACATAACTTGAGTAATATATTGCCTACAAGTGATGAAAAAAATAGGTAAGCAAGCAACCCAAGCAATGAAAATAGTCTGGGTGAAGAATGAAGATCGATATAATTGAATGTTCTTACAAGTTGTATGTTTTAAAATGTTTGTATGCGAAAATCAAGCATTTTGTTAATGTAGTGGACTTTGTCCCAGTGGGATGAACATGGGTTACCTATAAGCATAATAATTACATATTGAGTGGGCCTAATGGTTAAGAATAGGTGTTCCTTCCTAGGAGGTCACAGGATCAAATCTGGAGGGTGGTAGGGTATGTAAACCTCTGTAGACTTTAGAAGTTAAATCGTTGTGCAGAGGGGGGTCCCTTGTCCGACAAACAAGGGGGTCTCATACACCAAATTGGTGTCTCCCTTGGCGGTGACATTAAAATAGATTATTATTATATTGACATTTTGATTATTGTGGAAATTTATGTTGTCATATTTTGTATGACAAATGATCTCTTATTTATATATAATAAAATGGTTTTATTATTCTATTGCATTGTCCAATGTTGTAAAATGTTATATTGCCAATTAAATATATGGATGATTAAATATTACAATGAATAGAGGTGTAATCCAATGGTATAACACATTAATACAATCATTATATCCAAACACAGTAACTAAAATTCAAGTATCAATATTATGATAACAATTATTTTTTTTATGATTAATTTTTTTTTTACAAAAACAATTAATTAAAATATAGGCATATTGGTGCATTGCATTTTTTTGAAATCATTAAATGGTATGGGGAATACATAAATCGTTAATGGTGTGATACCATTTATGTTTTCAGAAATTACACACTGATATTACGATGCTCAAGTAAGAATCAACGCCAATGCTTTATATATAACATTAGCACCTATGTGATTATATATTGTAAGCATGTTAAAGTCCACCTAAACCAACAATACAATGGTCATTATAATTACTATTAAATTTATAGGGAACTTCAATGTGGATGGCAATATAAGCACCAATGCATAGTCGTGAATGATTGACATATGTGTGTTAACAAGGATAATAAGCGCCAATGTTATTAAACACATTGCATGGACTAGGACATATAACCAATGTATCACATTTAAATTGTAAGCACTTATTCACTTATGTTTATGGCACACCGATACATTCATGTGATATATGAGCATCAATAAAAAAATCTCCGCAATAACCTATGGTCGTGCAATTTTTTGAGTTATACTGGACATGTGTTATGACCTCCATCAAACCCTCTATTACCAATTGGTTAATATTGATCAATTAGCGCAGTTATTAGCATATTTTTATCCTATTTAACAGATAAAAATTTCTTAACTTTCATCATTAGTTATGCGTCGGTAAATTAACATTCACATGTACATACACCATATCATCAACTCATAACACACAGAATTTTCACCTGGAAACCCAAACAAGAGAAAACCACAAAATGTCTTTTTATAGTATGAAAGAATGCATTCAAGGAAGCACCAACTTCCTGTGTTTTCCAGCACCAACTAGAAGGAGGATCCAACCCCCTGATTTTTCTCCAGCACCAATTGGAAGGAGGCACCGACCACTTGTCGTTTTGTTTGTAGGCACCAACCTGAAGGAAGTTGTGACTCCATGTCTCCTTGTTGTTTATAGGCTCCAACCTGAAGGAAGATCCGACTCCCAGTCTCCTTGCCCTATCCGACCTCCCTAATGTCTGATATATTTTACTCTCTTATTGTCCTTCAACTCTGCGCACTTCTTCTGGTCTTCGGATAATAATTCTATTGTGCGCGACATTCGTATGCAGACGATTATCTGTTACTGCGCTGCATACATCACTTGACTTCTCTACCTTCTCAATCCATACCTCTGCTAATGTTGCAGTCTGCGCTTTGTGATTCAACGTTCTTCTTTACATGAATGCAAAGATCAACTGATATTGTGTTTTCTATTGATGATATGTTGTACTGAAATGAAGCACCAGTAACAGTGGTAACTGCACACCTTATGATGTGTCCATTCTGAATAAGTGTTGCGGTTCTTCAGACAATCTGCAACCTTCTGTGCATCAAATGATTGGTTCGTTCACTATAATGCACTTGTCTCAGATCATTGGCATCGTGATGCACCTGTCTAACTCTAGTGTTGTTCTGTTTTTGTGCATCAGATGTAATGTTCAACTTCATGCAATTTCACTTCAATTCATCTGCATCAGCAAGACATCCACGCAATATCTTATATATATCAATTATGTCTTTGCGCTTTTGTCTTTTCAACTTATGTAACTTTCGACGTGTTGATTGTGATACAGTCCTTTAAGATATCCAACACTTGTGCATTCTTTAGTATTTCTTCCTTTCAGTGTTTGTGCAATTGTCACAGACTTACGACATCATTCTGCGACCATCAAAACTTCATTATGTTGCATGTGCGCATCCGTCTCTTCGCTAGATCATTTTGTTCTGTCCACGAGCCACTTGGTGCTCCGAAAAAAAAACTGAAACTTGTAGTCTTACTTCTCTGCTTCACAACTTGATACCATGCTCACTTTTCATTCTCCAACTTGCATCTCCATTTATACATGTCCTGCAAGGATAGTATGATTGCAAGTCGGTCATGGCATTTATTCTTCCATACTTTACGGATAGTGCTTATGTTGTGTGTCATCATCTGAACTATTGATGTGTCATCTATGATGTATCAAGCGCCCTTAGGATTCAAAACTTAGTGGGACTTTCCACCTTGGTGATGTAATATTGCGCTCTAGATCTACCATTTCATTATGGTATGTGCGCAATCTTTCACCTTGTCCATGATCTTTGTTGTTTCAATTATGTTTTTTGTACCATCCCTTGTGGGTAATGCGCCCTTTTTTTATTACCAACTTACATAGTCTGCGCATTCTTTGGATTTTGATTAGTGGGTTCATGACCCATACTCATCATTGCATTTAGGTGATGCACTTTTGTTGTATTTAAACTTTACAGAAACTACACACATGGCTACATTTCATTTGTGGGACATTGACCTCTACCTTATTGCTTCTTGTGGGACTTGTGCACTTGTTGTTTGTCAGTTGTGGTATTTGTCTATTGTGGTCTTCAACCGATTGCACCCATTTGGGAAATTGTGCACTTCTCACCACTTGAAGGCATCTTTTGATTTGATGTGCTTGTGCGCTTTCAAGACTGCTAGTCCATATTTTGTTCCTTTCCTCCAACACACTCCAACTGACAACCAAGAAACACGTAGACTTGCTAGCTTGCTTGTCCCTCTAGTCCAATCATCTTCTTGGCAGTTTGGGAATTTGTATCATTGTCCAACCAACTCCTTTGCATTTTCTAACATGGTAGAGTACGACTTGGTGGACTCAATGTCTGCACAAGGACTTCATGATGTAGAGTAGAATACTTGTGTTCCTTCTTGAACTGTATAATCATGGAGTATCCTTTTGGATCTGTATGAAGTGTCATCTTATGTACTTCTTCATACTGGCTCATGTACACTGTCTCCTTGATATCTTCTGCATGAATACACCTCTTAGATATACTCCAAAGTTGCATTCTTAATGCATCCTTGATTCACATATTTTCTTTAAGACATTATAAACATCTTCATACAGAATGGATGCAATAGCTAGATATAATTTTTCAGATTGGCGTCCATGTATGTCCAGTCATCTTTCACATATATGCTTCTTGTCCTCTGCAGATGTTTATGCTTTTGGATATACTCCAAAGTTGCATATTTGTCATCTTCGCTTCTTACGCATATGCTTCTGATGTTCAATATTTCTTCATTGTGCACAGTAGACTTCCTCAAAGTGGCTTCTTTATATTTCTGATGGATTGCCAATAGAATTCCTCAAAGTGGCTTCTTCATATTTCCGCTGAACTCCTATATCCACTTTGACTTGTGTTGATATCAATGACTCATACTAAATCAGTTGACATCCTCTTTGACATTGGATGTTGTCCAAACACTTGAAATCATCTTTAGTGACATCCATGACAATCAATGCTCAACAATCTCCCCCTTTGGCATTGATGTCAACACCTTATGAAGCTGTGCCTGATTTTCTTTTAGATGTGTGCTTCATCTATGTTTTGGTCGGAGTGCTCCCCCTCTATATGTGCTCTCCCTAAATTATTTGGGTTTTTCTAGTTACTGCACTCTTATATGAATTCTACAACATCCTATCATTTCTGCACAGATCATATATGTATGGCATGTTGTAGTCCTCAAGACTTCATGCTCTTTCACATCTGCTTCATACTTTACAATCCTCAAGACTTCATACTCTTTCACGTTTACTTATATCCTTTACAGCTTCAACCGCTTCATGCATTTTCTCTCTTAGCTTCATTGGCTTCATGCATTTCTCCTTATCTTCATTATCTTCATGCATTTTCTCCCCCTTCGACATCAATGGAAAAGAGGTCCATTGCGATTTAGAATTCTTCTTTTGTGCATTGCGCCTGCTCTATTCTAATTGTGAGATCACTACCCATGTCTTTATGCTTTTTATGAAGTGGAAGTCATACTGCACATTCCATTCTGATTGTATGTTTATGTCACAACACATCATCATACTTTGCACAATGATCTTTGGCTATCATCCTTACATTCCTACCGCGCAGTGCATTCCCCTTAACTATTTATTTTGCATTATTTTTCATGCATCATACTGCTTCACCTATTGTATTTATTGTGTTGTCACCAAGCTCTATCATATTTAATGTAGTCGCATCCATTAAGAGATATGGCACATTTTCCATATAGCGGACATGACCCCATTTCATGTGGAAAAAGTGGCATGTAGTTTTCGTACTAAAACCTTTTTGAGGCGACAATCTTTGTCGCATAGTGCAATGAATCGAACTTCCCCTTTTTGTATTATTTCCAAGACTTCATCAAGTTCAGCATTTAATTTTGGCGACTCCACCATCATTTCCAACTTGTGCGCCATTGAATGAATTTCTCATCAATTAATTGCTTGCACGTGAACGTCCTTCAATGACTCCTATAAAATATCTGCGCGCATTATCTGGTTCATCACTTCTTGCTCTTGTCGCATTACTCGTTTGGTTCTTACTGCTAGTTCTTCCTTTGATTGCAATGGCCTCCTTTCATCGCAGAGTGATAAATTCGAGAATGTGAAAAATGTCATTCAGTCTCAGCAGTCATAATTCTCGCATTTGCAAACTGATATGGACACTTGGAAACATCAAATGCAGAACAATCAATTCATATACCAGCATCGTCACTCTAAGCAGTTGAATCATTTGATTCACAGAGTTGACAATCTGGAGTTTCAGCAGCAGCAAATTCTGGATGAATTGTATCGACTTCAACCTCATGTTGAATCGTCATCATCTGCGACTTTGTAGCTGCAACCTACTCCTGAGCGTTCTTTCCTAGTTCCAATGGATTTTGAATTGCGTCTTGCAAACCGGTCGGATTCTGACCTTGACATTGGGTTACAGCTGTAGAATGCCTTGGCATTTTTTCAATTTTTCTCTCTTTCATTGTATACGCCATTCATGGCTTTAACATGTAGCTCTGACTCATGTGATTTTGTAATCATGCCTCAATTTTGAGTATAATACAAAGATATCTTTAGCACCTTTTTCATTTAGCAATGTTCGGTTTCCTTTTCATGAATGACAGATGTATAAATTTGTATGTATGCGAACTTTCCTTTCTGCGACATAATGGACTAAACACATTTCGACTTTAGACAGACTTATTTGATTGAATTCACACATTCTTAACCACGCCCCTAACTAACATCCCTTGAATTTCTTAAGATGCATCGTGTTTAATTCAAGGGGTTACCATAGTCCTTATGGGACTAGCTAGAGAGGTAGCAATTGCTTGCTGCGCCAGGATTATCTGCATTGTCTGTGCACTTCTGGGGAGATTTTCTGATCCAAATTTTATTCTGCGCGCTTCTGTTTTTATTATGCTATGGATATTTCCTATTGAAGTCTCTTTGAGTGAAATATCCTTTGCGCAGTTGTTCTTCATCTGTTCGATTGACAATATTCAAACAATACATAGCTTTGTGTCCAAATCGATCGCATGAATAACATCTCACTGTTTGACAATATTTTGCAATATGTCCAAACCGATTGCATCTTGCGCACTTCACTCCATTTATCCTTCTTTGGTTAGCATATAGAAAATAATTGTAACCAAAGGATTTGTCATACCTAAATGTTTCGTCATGTCCTAAACATTGTTCTCTGTCGCAGTTATTTCATGATGTCTTTACAAAGCCTAGACCAATTTTTTCTTCTGGTGATCTCTGATCCTTCATAATCCTATCCAAAATTGATGCACTATCCTTCATCTTGTTGTGCTCTTCATCTTTATATTCTAATTTTGCTCAGATTGGATCAAAGTTAACTTGCCTCTTTCCCTTTATCTCGATCAGCTACTCTATTACGTGAAGTATCTCTTTGTCTTTTTCTTCAAGCTGATTAGACATCTTTCTAATTTCTTGCACTAATTCATCGAGTGAAGTACTTATTATAGATTTTTCTTTCTCAAGCATTAAATATTCTCTTGTGTGCAACTCAGTTGACACTCATAATTGGTTATCTTCTCACAAATGTTTGCTTCAACAAATGGTCTATCCTGCTCTTCATACTTTGACAGTTGTTCCTGTAAGAGCTTATTCTTCTTCTTATATTTCTTTAACTCGTCGAGGGCACTGATTAGTTCACCTTCCCAGTCAATGTTTGAAGTGTCTTCATCATTTGATTAATTGACCACTTTGACCTCTTCAACAGGTTTAGGAGGTGTGATTTGTTTTGAAGGTGTCTTGAACGATCCACTGAAGAAAAACTTATCCAGTCATCCTAGCTTGTTTTGCGCAACTAGAGTAGTTCTTAGGTTGTTCTTCTTATTTTCATATTTACCTTCTTCCACTACTTGGGCTATGAAGAGTACCTCTTTAATTTCATCGTCACAGTCACTTTCTTCAAATATATTACTTCCTTCTTCGATATACAGACTCTTCCTTTGTTTTGGAATTCTTCTTTTATTCTCAGGTTTGTGTTGAGAACGTGCAATATTTCGATCATGTGCTCCAAATTATTCATCATTGTCACTGTATTCTTTCTTGTGAGGGAATTTTGAGTCATAATGACCTACTCATCCACATCTAAAACATTTAAAGGGTAGTTTTTTCTTATACTTGCCTCGTACTTTTTTCATCTTCTTGACAAAGTTTGATTCTTCACCATCTAAATCACTACAACAGTCTTTGTCATGATCATGCTTGTCCATGCCTGTGGCCTTGAAAGTTTCTTCCTTTCTTGTGGAAGTTTATTTTTATGTTCTCATCTCATATGTAGTAAGAATCCCCTGAAGTTCATCCTTTGTTAGTTCATCAAGATTGGATCGATCTTCTAACACTGAAACCTTTGAGTTAAATCTTTGGTGTAGAGTTCTTAATATCTTTTGTACCACTGATTCTTCATCCAAGGCGACCCCAAGACTCTTAATAGCGTTGAATATCTCATCAACTCTTAAGAAGTACGACGTAATATTCTCTTCATCTTTCATTCTCAAAGATTCAAACTGTCCAGAATAATTTTGAATCTTTGCTTTCTTTACATTGTCATCTCCTTCATATATTCCTCTGAGTTTGTCCCAAATTTCTTTGGCTGATGCACAGTGCATAAACTTTATAAATTCGTCACCTGTTAATCCACATAGTATAGCATTTTTTGCTCTAGCATTGCTTTCATATAGTCTTCCTTGCGCGGGATTGATATGAACTATTGTCGGGACACCATAACCATCAACTATATATTTCCAGACTTCTGCACCTAAAGATTGTAAATAGACTTCCATATGTACCTTCCAGAAAATATAGTTGGTGCCATCGAAACTTGGTGCTATGTTTGTATAGAGGCCTTCTTGTTTATCCATTTATGCTTTATGTGCAATGATCTATCTTCCAGATGTTAATCTGTTACTGAAGACACCCGCTCTAATACCAATTGTTGGAATCGATTTAATACTAAGAGGGGGGGTGAATCAGTATTAGCGCAGTTATTAGCAGATTTTTACCTTCTTTAACAGATTAAACTTTACTTAACTTTCATCATCAGTTATGCATCAGTAAATTAACATTCACATGTACATACACCATATCATCAACACATAACACACAAAATTTTCACATGGAAACCCAAACGGGAGAAAACCGTAAAATGCTTATTTATAGTATGAAATAATACATTCAAGGAAGCACCAACTTCCTGTGTTTACTAGCACCAACTGGAAGGAGGCTCCAACCCCCTAAGTTTTCTCCAGCACCAACTAGAAGTAGGCACCAAACCCCTGTCGCTTTGTTTTGCAAGCACCAACCTGAAGGAATTTGTGACTCACTGTCTCCTTGTTGTTTACAGGATCCAACCTGGAGGAAGCTTCAACTCCATGTCTCCTTGCCTCTTTTGACCGCCCTTATGTCTGATATATTTTACTGCCTTGATGTCCTTCAATTTTGCACACTTCTTCTGGTCTTCGGATAATAATTATGTTATGCGCAACTTTCGTATGCAAACGGTTATCTGTTACTGCGCTGCATACATCACTTGACTTCTTTACCTTCTCAATTCATACCTCTGTTGATGACTCACTTCATGAATTGTGTGCTCTGTTGATGTTGCAGTCTGCGCTTTCTGATTCAATGTTCTTCTTTATGTGACTGAAATATCAACTGATATTGTGCTTTCTATTGATGATATGTTATACTGAAACAAAGCACCAGTAAGAGTGGTAATTGCACACCTTATGATGTGTTTGTTTTGAATAAGTGTTACAGTTCTTCATACAATCTGCGACCTCCTATGCATCAAATGATTGGTCCATTCAGTATAACGCACTTGTCTAAGATTATCTTCATCGTGATGTTCCTGTCTGAATCTATTGTTGTTCTATTGTTGCGCATTAGATGTAATCTTCAACTTCGCACACTTTCACTTCAGTTCATCTGCATCAACAATACATCCGCGAAATATATGGTATCTATCAATTATGTCTTTGCGGTTCTGTCTTTTCAACTTCTGTAACTATCAACATGTTGATTGTGATACAGTCCTTCAAGATATCCATCACTTGCGCATTCTTCAGTATTTCTTCCTTTCAGCATTTGAGCAATTGTCACAGAATTACGACATCATTCTGCGCACCATCAAAACTTCGTTCTGCTGCATGTGTGCATCCTGCTCTTCATTAGATCATTCTGTTATGTCCACGAGCCACTTGATGCCCTGAAAAACAAACTGAAACTTGCATCCTTATTTCTCCGCTTCAAAACTTGCTCCCATGCTCACTTTTCATTCTCCAACATCTCCATTTATAAATGTCCTACAAGGATGGTATGATTGCAAGTTGGTTTTGGCATTTCTTCTTCCATACTTTACGGATCGTGCATATGTTGTGTGTCATCATTTGCATTATTGATGTGTCATCTCTAATGTATCAAGCGCCCTTAGGATTCAAAACTTAGTGGGACTTTGCACCTTGGTGATGTACCATTGTGCTCTAGATGTACTATTGCATTTCGGTATGTGCACACTCTTTCACCTTGTCCATGATCTTTGTTGTTTCAATGATGTTTGTTGTACCATCCCTTGTGGGTAATGCGCCCTTGTGTTATTACCAACTTGCATATTCTGCGCATTCTTCGGCTTTTTCTTAGTGGTTTTGTGACCCATACTCATCATTGCATTTGGGTGATGCGATTTTGTTGTATTGAAACTTTAAGGAAACTGCCCACATGCCTACATTTCATTTGTCATAAATTGACCTCTGCCTATTCCTGCTTGTGGGACTTGCGCACTTATTGTTCGTCGGCTGTGGTATTTGTCCATTGTGGTCTTCAACCGATCATGCCCATTTGGGAATTTGTGCACTTCTCACCACTTGAAGGCATCTTCTGATTTGTTGTGCTTGCGCGCTTTCAAGATTGTTAGTCCATATGTTGTTCCTTTCCTCCGGCACACTCCAACTGTCAACCAAGCAACACATAGACTTGCTATCTTGCTTGTCCCTCTGGTCCAATCATATTCTTGGCAGTTTGGGCATTTGTATCATTGTCCAACCAACTCCTTTGCATTTTCTGACATGGTAGAGTATGACTTGGTGGACTCAATGTCTGCACAAGGACTTCATGATGTAGAGTACATTGCTTGTGTTCCTTCTTGAATTGTATCATCTTGGAGTATCCTTTTGGATATGTATGAAGTGTCATCTTATGTACTTATTCAAACTGACTCATGTACATTATCTCCTTAATATCTTTTGCATGAATACACCTCTTAGATATACTCCAAAGTTGCATGCTTAATGCATCCTTGATTCACATCTTTTCTTCAAGACATTGTAAACATCTTCAGATAGAATGGATGCAATAACTAGATATACTTTTTCAGATTGGCATCCATGTATGTCCAATCATCTTGCACATATATGCTTCTTGTCCTCTTTATATGTTTATTCTTTTGGATATACTCCAAAGTTGCATATCTGTCACATTCACTTCTTGCGCATATGTTTCTGATGCTCAATATTTCTTCATTATGCACAGTAGACTTCCTCAAAGTGGCTTCTTCATATTTCTGTGGAATTTCCAATATACTTCCTCAAAGTGGCTTCTTCATATTTCCGTTGAATTGTTGTATCCAGATTGACTTGTGCTGATATCAATGACTCATACTGAATCAATTGGCATCCTCTTTGACATTGGATGATGGTCAAACACTTGACACAATATTTAGTTGACATCAATGACAATCAATGCTCAACACCAATGATAGAGGTTTTAGAAAAGGTTTTTTGGTATAATTTTATCCAATCTTGTAACACTAAAATCCTTCGCAAAAACCTTAGCTAGAAGATATTTTCCTTAAAGTGAATTAAAGTCTTAGATATTATAGATTTCGTAGCTTGATATTTAAAGATTAAATGGTCTTCTTATTCCTAAGGGGCTTGTTTGAGGATCCTGACTCGAAAATATCAATTAGCATATGATAAAAATCATTTAAAGTCAATGTCAAATACATAAGTCAAATTTTGGGACCAACATACTAGGAATACAAATAATAAGGGGTATAACAAATATCATTAAAAAATTGGTATTTACAATATTTAATGAAGAGATGGTACTATTTTATTTGTAAAGATGTATTAGGAGTGGGTATTAAAAATAATTGTATAGTAGAATTTAAATTAGGTGTATTCTTTCATATCCCATGGGTTTACTAAGTTAAATCCTAGCGGTAGGGCCATGCCACAATCTAGTTTAAATGGGAAAATGGGTCATTTGGTTGGGCTTCCTAACATTGATTCAAATGATACTAAATGTCACTTGAAACTTAAGAAAGGAAGGACTAAATTTGTAGACTCTTAGCTTAATCATTTGAGGATAAATGAGGAGGTATCTCTTGAAAATATTGATATCGTTAAAAGTACTATCACAATTAAATGGTGCAAAGAAGGATTGAGAATATGATAAATCCAATGTGCTATAAAGTTATCATAAACCCCAAGCTTCAAGATCAAAATTATCTTCCTACTATATTCAATGCAAAGAAGAAAATTATTATTGTTAAAATAAAAACAAAATTATCATAAGCTTCACAGTGAAACTAGGGGATCAACTAGATCTACGCCACAATGGTAGGAAATAATATATAATTTTTGTGCTATAAAGAAGTGGAGGATGACAAAAAAAATCTCATTGGTTTCCATATTGTCTAATTGAACATTATAGGTACCTAAGTTAGCACTACACATCTTGATAACATATTAACTCATGAAACTAAAATAAAAATTAAAAAGTTTGAAAAGCAGTTTGTTAATAAAAACAATATGTTGAAATATATCAGTTAATTTCCATGTTTATTTCCTAAAGTCCCATAGACCAAATTTGGACATTTAGTGGATGGTAATCATCATCTTAAAACTAGAAAAAAAAATTGTATCAAAATAAGTCAAAGTCACTGAGGTTTACTAACTACATAGCATTGTGTTAGTAGGACATTAAAGAATATTCCTAATTTACTAGATATTGAATAATACCTTCCAAAAATCCTTTTGTTGAACCCTTCTACCAATGCATATTTCCAATAATTTAAAAACTCTATATTTTCACTAAACGTCCTAGGTATCCATTTTTTTGACATTTTCAATAGTCTTTTTAATTTCTACCCCTACTATGGTGAAATGACAACTCTTATTAGATTGAATGAAGATTATTCACAACTACTTATTTCCTTTATTATTTTAATCTAACCAACAAATGATTAGGTATTAATGGAGATTCTTACCAACCTAAGGGTATGCATCATCTAATGAGTTCAACGTGGTCCAAGTTACCCAAATCATGCCTCCTCTTCTCTTTCCAAGTGGAGCAACCAAAGGGCCTAGGCCTTTAATCATGGTGAATGGGTAACATTTTTTTGGTAAGAGAGCGTGAAAAAAATAATTTCACTCTATTGGAAACCTAATCCATAGGGATTATAGGGATTATGGTTCCATATGTAGATATTGTAAATTTTTAATTTAGTTTCAACTATCAGAAGAATCAGGTGAAGAGTCACATACCTTTGGAATGATAAAGACCAAATGTCACATCTCCATATGTATTAATAAGACATTCACGCTCAATACAAATCATCCATCCATAGAGTTATTCCTCTTTAACCTGTCAATGGTATCAAATCTTAAGATTTGTTATAGATCCAATTCTATTCTCCTTGGCCTAGCATATTCTCTACCTTCCTTCCATATCTCTGTCCTCCTCAGACCTTCCATCATATAAGCATTTTTGTGTTTTATGGATTTTACACTACGTGTATGGAATCTCTTCGGTCTATGTTTGGTGAATATGCATCAAATATTTAGACTTGAGTGGGCTGGGAGCTCGACCACCTTCTATGTGTATAATCAATGACCCATGAATTCATACCTCAGCATGGTATCTCTCACCAAACAACCCATGACCCCATTCCTCTAAGAATGGGTTCTCTCTAAATGTGGGCTCTCTAAAGGAGATTCAAAACTAGAGACACATAGAGTTGTGAGATACTAAACTCTAAATTCTTTGTAATGGAGCTATGCAATTAGTTAGCTCATAGGTATCATAATTGTTGAAACAATCCGAGGTCGAGAGTTCGTGCCTCTTCACTTGCAACAAAGGAGATTGGGTGGCTCATGAAAATACTTGAATATTTGCAAAAGAAACAATTGAATTCCACTCCTCTATTGATTGATAATACTTATGCAATCAAGTTGGACAAGAATCCTAGATTCCATGATCGAACTAATAGCATCAACACAAAGTACCATCTAATTTGATATCATGTAGATGCCAAGAGTATTCATTTGAGACATTGTTACAAAAGTGAGCAAATTGTAGACATCTTCACCAAAGCGCTTGGAAGAGAAAATATTGAAAGGTTCATCAATATGCTTGGACTAACAAACACCCCTTCAAATTAAGGGGGGGAGGGGGATGTTGGAAACCTAATCCATAGGTATTGTGGTTCCATTTGCAAATATTGTAAATTATTAATTTAGTTTCGGTTATTAGAATAATAAGATGAATAGCCACATACCTTTGGAATGAGAAAGCGAAAAGGTCACTTCTCCTTATTGCGCTGAGAGGCACTCTACAGCCCAGTGTGGGGGAGATCTTGTAACGTGATGTAATGGATGTAACATTATGACGTTAGTAACATGTCGGCCAAAAATAATAGTGATAGTGAATATTATGGGAGAGATCTTGTAACGTGATGTAACATTAAAGTAAAAAGAAGTAAAGTAATAGTGATAGTGAATATTATGGGAGAGATCTTGTAACGTGATGTAACATTAAAGTAAAAAGAAGTAAAGTAATAGTGATAGTGAATATTATGGGAGAGATCTTGTAACGTGATGTAACATTAGTAACGTTTGTAACATTAAAGTAAAAAGAAGTAAAGTAAAGTAAAGTAAGAATGGGGGAGATGTTGTAACGTTTGTGATGTAATGTTTGTTACTAACAAAATAATTAAAAAAATTCATGTCGGCTCATAAAATAAAAAATTATGGAAAGTATTTAAAAAAAATCCATGTTGGTTCATAAAATAAAATATTATGAAAAGTAATTAAAAAATAGATGTTCGTTTATAAAATAAAAACTTAAAATTTAAACCCAAAAAGAAATACACCTCAAGAAATTGGATCCCTCTCGGTGCTTGATAGATACGGGTTTAAGATGGATCTATGCTGTTGTATTAATAAGACATTCACAATGAATACAAATCATCCATCTCTGGAGATATTCCTCTTGGAGCTATCACATACCCTCAAGGTAATTTTAAGCCTTGACAAGCAATACAAATAACTAATTTTCACAAGTGCCCCTGGGTGATTGTGTAAAGGTGGTTAACTTTATAATTACTTTTATTCAAACCAAGAGCCCAAAAACCATTGACCAATTTGCAAAACCATGTATTGGAAAAGTGTTATCCACTTTTATGGATTCATCCATCACACTCCTTAATGGACAAGTTACAATCTTTCCTAAAAGCTACATGCACATATTCCTATAACCAATATTTGATTCTACCGAATGAAAAATTATTACAACTCTAGGCTAAATAGATATTTATTATAAAGTGCTTCTACCATATAGTTTTTCCGTATCTCATATAAACCCTCCATTTCTAATGAATGTTTAATAATTTTTATTAAACATTGAAATTGTGATACAATGCATTTTAGTTATCCATAGTAGTTTAATAGTAGTATTGACTCCATTTTTACAAGATAATGAAATGAATTGGCAAATTTTATTGTAATTCAAGAGGACATTGATGCTATGTTCACAATTGTTGCAAGTAGTAATGTAATTCAAGAGGACATTGATGCTATGTTCACAATTGTTGCAAGTAGTAACGTAATTATTCTAGAAGCCAAAATTGTATTCAAGAGCCACTCCATATCTCCTTCATTTGGGATTGGTGGTATCATACTGAAAGATCTAAATGATAGAATATAATAAGTAATGAAGCTAATTTAAAGGTTGTTGGTGTTGTTGTTGATGATGATAGTTAACATTTACTTAAAGCAATTTTGGCTTATTGGACTTTAAGAAATAAAAGTAAGGAGCTACTTGGTTTTTTTTAAAGTTTTATTTATGTGCTCAAAAAGCTTGGAGAGGATTGTTCCTAAATTACTATAATTTTGATGAGATAGAAGGTTGGGCAAGTTCGTATTGTAACATTTTTTTTTGAAACTAAGATATTACATGGGAGTACGTAGGGAAATCCAAGAGGAAGTGGTTTTTGTCCTCAACACTCATAGTCTCACAAAGATGACATATCCTTTCATCCCATGGAGTTTGAGGAACGGTCCAATGCCTTGTTTCACTATGTAGCTCATGAGAGTTCGTTCTTATTTTAGCTATGTGGATCTTCTTCTTTACGCTAGTTAAAACAGAGAGATACTTTTGGTCTTCAAGATTAGGGTTGATGAACTCCTTGTAATATCTTAAATTTCTTTCATCCTCTAAATTTTTATCACGCATCCTCTTTGAACTTTGAAGTAATAATATTTTTAATATCATCTATAATTTTCAAAGTGACATTTTCGTCAATCCCACACATGTTTAGCCAAGACATGGCATCTTTAAGACAACCTCACTTGATCCTTAGGTGGTTTTGACTAGAATTTAAAGCAACTTTGAGAAGTCTCTAGTCTCCCAAGTTATTTAATTTTTTCTAGTACATTAGGTACCTAGTCATAGCTATGTTCTCAATGGGGGAAAGACCCACTTCAATCAAGAGAATAGGATATGGCATATTGCTTTTAATTTTAAGATTGTAAGTTATAAAATTCTTTTGGATTTGTAAGTTATAAAATTCTTTAGAGAGGCTATAGCCCCAAACTTTGCATCCATATTATTAGGAGAACAAGAGTGAAGAGAGTTTCAAAGAGGAATTTATTTTTATCCCACATCACAAGGTTTCTCAACTTACAATTGTTTTCATTACCAAAATAAGCTTTCCACCCTCCATTGATCCTTTTCTCGATGTTGTAGTTCCAATTAAGCTTTTGATGGATATCAAACCCAAGATATTTGTAAGAAGTTACTTCCTCCAAGTTGTTATTGTCATACAAAAAATAAGCGTAAGTGATCTTATTAGATTTTATTGATGTAACTTTGGTTTTGTCAACATTGATGATCATGACCATACCAAAGAATAAATCTATGAGAATTCTTAATTTCTTAGCAATATTAGAGGGACATCTTGCCAGAAGAACAACATCATCAGTATAAAGGAGGAGGATGACAATCCCCACTAACGTCATGCTAGTGCAACTTACCTCTAAATTAAACAACCTTCTAACTTATCAATGCATATACCAAAAAGGGTAGGGGAGAGAGGGCGGCTTTGCTTAAATCCTATATTACAATTGATATATTTCGACCAACCCACACTGTTCTTAAAATTGGCAATGACATTCTCATACAACCTTATTGCAACGTCTCTCAACTCGAATGGAACCTTTAACTCTTCTAATATTTTCCATAAGTTACTTTTAGGCACCGTATCAAAAGTATCCTAAAGTCCACAAAGAAGCAAAGGAGATTGATCTTATTATTGTGACATTCCTCTACAATGATCCTAAGGGTAATGAGGTGGTCTATGGTGGAATGATAACTTCTAAAATCAGCTTGCCCTTTAGCTCTTTTACCTTGATTTTCAAGTCGAATGTTGATCTTATTTTCCAAAATAATACCATATAAATTGGCTAAGAGAGGCCTAATCATAATGGTCATGTAATTAGAGGAGTTATTTTTATCGTTGCTTTTAAAAACTAGGTACAATATGGCTCTAAGTCCAAGGTTTAGGGAATCCTTTCTTGATTCCTAGATTAAAGAGCTTGTGGATGTGAGGGATGAGCACATACCCCCCATTTTTTAGGATTTCAGCATGGTAGCCTTTGATGTCCTTAGCTTTCCCATTTGTGAGGCGCTTAATCCCAAAAAATATATCTTTTAAAGAAAAAACTTCATCTTCCTTAAAAAGGGGTTGAACGTTATCCATGACATAATTAGATTCATAAAGCTTCTTAAGAGAGGAATTCCAGTCCTTCAATACAATCATATTATTCTCTTTAGTTTTGCGAGTTAGAATTTGTCTCAATAATTTCTTAGGATCCATCTTAGAGAGGTGTAAAAGCTTCTCTTGGTTATTATTTTATAGGTCCTTTTTTTCTTTTAATGAGGGATTTGTACCTATATATCTTGTCAACTTTTAGGGACTCCTAAATAGCTTCTTTGATTTCTCTTTTTGCAATTTTACACTCTTTTTCATACCAAAGGTTGGTATTCTATTTCTATTTTTATACAACACTTCAATAGTGAACATGTTAATGGAAGAGGCAAGGGTTGTAGAGAAATTATGATAAAGATATTATATATTGCCCATACTAGATAGAGGAAACAAATTATTATTTAAATCATTTCGAAAAAGATCAGCTTTACTTTTGTTGAAGATTAAGTACTTTTGAATTTGAGAATTTGTTTCTATGGAAATACTATGCATAACAAAGTTGAGAGTTACAATTAAAGGTCTATGATCGGAGTCAAGTTCATGGTCATTTAAAATGTCAAAATGTATTATTTGGTTGTTTAAAGGGATATCGAAAATGACATAATCAACCACACTACTTCCAAGCCCATGAATGCAAATCATTCAAATAGAATTAGGCCATTTGGGAAGAGTGGATGAACTCCACTATGTTGGATATGGGAGATGTTTTTTTCTTTAATTAAGCTACAACAGACTTTCTTCTGTAGATAGTTTTTTGAGGAGGGAATACTGGACTGTCTAGTATATTTTGTAATGTAATTTTGATTTGATAGGGGATTTTGAACTCACTGGCTTGCAGCCAAGAATATGGTGATTAAAACCTTGACTTACAGGGCTGAACTATCTTTGTACTATTTGATTCTATGAATAGCAATAGTACGTTTTTTTTTTCGGTTGAAAAAAAAAGACCATTGCAAATAATTAGATCTTGAGCACTACATAGCTTGATTAGCTCATGTAACCAAACAAATTCCCCCCTAAATCTTCAAAACTTCTTTTGTAGTTGTTAGCTAAAGCAGGGTCTTTATCTAACCATAGAGGATTAGGTTTGGAAGCATTGCTTAAGAGAATAGCTTGGTTGCTAGGTGTTTGAGCATTAACATCACCCATTAAAAGAATATTGCCTTCATTTCTTAAACTAGAAATATCATGTTCAAATCCATTATAAGGACACATTTTATCTAAATTGTTCTTCGTATAAAAGCTAAAATTGATAGGCACAAAATAACAAATTGCTATAAAGATTTTTTTACATTAATATATGTAATATACATTCTTATGTATTGGTTGAATGGATTTTTCTTATTGAGCCTAACATGAGGGTTTTACTAAATATGTTGAATTTATGGTCTATAGAGATAACCTTAACCCAAATTATCATGTCTTTATTCTCAATTAGTTTTCTTAACCTATTTGCATATGTGAGACAAGTAATATCAATTTGTAACTTATTATTATTATCCAATGGTGTGATCTTATTGTGTTTTTTTTTTTTTAATCTCCTCTTCAAAGGATGCAAATTTATTATCAAGCATAGCTTCTCTTTCTTCCCTATGTTTTTCTATAGACTCTATACAACCATATGGTAATTGTGCTAGGTCTCCCTTTTGTTGCCTTTGGTAAATCTCGTGAGGTGATTATACTTATGGGATAAAAATTATTTTTAAATAAATAAAATAAAATGATAAAAAATGCCTTAATGAAAAAGACTAATCTTAAAAATATCCCGTAAAAATGCCCAAGATTGGGTGACACCTTAAAAATGTGAAAAAAAAACAATCTTGAACATGCCTCTCTAAAATGCGACCCTGAAAGTGCCTCCCTAAAAGCAAGTTTTAAATCAGAGTTGGGAGAAGGAATTAAAATGATAAATATTAAAATAAATTAGAACTAAGGTTAGGAGAAGAAACTTGCACCTGATGAAGATTGGATTAGGGTTTTGGAGGCATGCCATGAAAATTCCCAAATATTTAAAAATAATTAGGGTTTTGGAGGCATGCCATAAAAATACCCAAATCTTAATTAAAAAGTCTAATACTCAAAGTGTTTTGAATTGTGGATTCCAAATTGATGGGAAACTACATGCAACATGTTGATAAAAGATAGTTGTGGGAGAGTCTTATAATGCCACATTAATAAATTATTGTAGATGTGAGAACTTCTTATATCAAAGAGAATATTTTTGCTATGCACAACAACAAAGAGAAAAAAGAGAATCCAAAAAGAACAAATATTTCATTGATAATTTTGAAAAGTATGGATCAGTCCATATTCCTTGCTGATCTTGAAGGTAGTGTAAAGCCACATATTTCACACCCACCTTCTTGACACCTAATTTTAATTATCCCACAACCTTCTTGACACCTAATTTTAATTATCCCACAATAATGGCTAATAATAACATGAAACCTTATATCATAAATAGTTCAACTAATAATTAAATCTATTGTTCACTAACCATTATAACGTATAAACCCTACATATAAATGGATGAAAGTATAACATGCTCTCTTTCTTTTCAAATAGTGATCAAACCCAGATCAAAGTATCGCAATGCTCTCTTTCCTTTCACATAGTGATCAAACCCAAAATAGTTATAGAAGCTTATAAGCAATGAAATATGATACAATGTGAAACATAATACCTCTGTTAGTTCTTATCAATATGGATCATTGTGAACGCGTTCATAAAAAATACCAATTATAGATATCAAACCTACCATATCAGTGCATTCAGTTTTTCAAGACTTCAGGCAACAACCGAAACAGCTGCAGTTATAGCAGGGATACGTCCCCTGCAAGGGAAAGGTTTCCAGCTGAAGCCATTTACCAAAAGCTGCAAAGTAATCACGAAACCCAGCCTTGGCTACTTTGTGAGGGAAGAAGAGGCATGTGCCATTCTCATCAACTGTTAATGTGGATTTCAAGACATATTCCTGCTTCCATCCTGGGCACCTTACTGGGATGGCCTTCATTCCATACTCGCAAGTATTGTTTGCGACTATTTTGGATAACCAAACTCCTCCAATCTTGTAGGATGATTCGGTTCTGAATGTAAGCATGCTCCAGTCGCAGCTGCATCCAGCAATAGGCCCGCCATCTTGGTCAACTTCTTCCGAAATTATAGAGGCAATGCCAACTCCGTCGATATAGGTTATGGTTTCTCTCATGTGAGGAAAGTAGACCTGTGCTCCTGTAGATCCAATTAAACACAGAATTGTTATTGCTCTGAAGCCTGGTTCTGCAGTTAAACACAGAATTGTCATTGCACTGAAGCTTGCTGCTGTGACCGGAGATCTTTTAACATTTTGTTTACGTTTGGAAGGCTAAAAAATAGGTTAGGGTAGACATTTATTAAAAGCAAATATTGACTTTTAAGCCTTGAAATCCGGATTGAAACCCTAAATCGGTCGATAAAATGGATCTAATCTACTTCGATTAGATTTACAGAGTAAATGCAAAGATTCTTGTACTTACCTGATCCAGGCAAGAATGATAATGGCAGAACAGCCAGTAAAGGGATGAAGCAAAGCACATTTCTCATCAAATCCATCGCGAGATATTTCTGCAAAAGACCTTCGAAGCAGAAAGTTCTGTTACATGTAAAGCCGTGAACTTGTTTTAATCTACTTGCCAATGGCGAACATTAAAGGAATGGCCGGGCTTTGCTTTTATACTCACCATTTCTTTGAACGCGTCCGTCCGGAAACTTCCAGGTAGATCTGAGAAGTGGCAGGGATTACATTGAATTGTAACCTAAGTGCCCGCAGCTGGTAGGCCGATTGGCCTGTGGCTCTCATCAGGTTATTCCATTAGATTATGTGGGCTTTAGCCTTTTGGATCTTTCCTCAAAATTAGGAAGTCGGGATTCAAGGAACATGGTGAACAGGCTTACTCATAAACTTGCCTCTTCATTATTCAAAGACGTCAAAGAAAATCCCTGGATATAAGGAACCTTGTTGTCAATTTAAAAAAAAAAACATTTTTTTATTGAATATACTTTAACACCGAACATCAGCAAACCATGAGAGAACAATGCAGTTACATTTTCTATGTATCCTTTTGGCAGTTCTATGCTGTACCAAGCTGTTATTGGAAAAAAATTGATACAGTTTGTCATCTCACATACAGAGTTACAAACCATTTTAATATATACAATTGAATGAATTAAAACGTGGGTCAATTTAATTAATTGTTTAGGTTTTTCTAAATAAAATAAAGTTTTTAATTAATTATTTAGGTCTTTTTTTAATAAAATAAAGTTATATAAGTTTTGTTAAAGATTTTTAATTAAAAACAAAAATTAAAATTCTTATTAATTCAATAAAATTATAATTTTCAAAACAAAATATTCTACTAAAAACAATTAAAAGCTATCCACCTTTTTAATAATTCTAGGCTACTCATCTTTTAACGGATCAAGATCCAAGTAAAAGGGAGAATTTGTGGCAAATTAAGGAGGTTGTAAATCAATTATATTTACCTACCTTTTAATAATTCTTAAAGGCTACTCAAGTGTTAACGATCAAGATTCAGGTAAAAGGGAGGATTATTAATAAATTAATATTATATCTTACTTAGTTATTTATATAATAAATCTCGAGTAATGAATTAATATTTTATCTTATTTACTCATTAATTTTGTAAGTAATTGTCAATTTTTTTTAGAGGTGATTTGGTTGGGAGGCAACACCTAAAAACTCATCTCGGTCTTAGTTGCCACTCTTGCAAGTCAGGGAAATTCAACCAAACAAACAAACAAACAAAATTGTAAATAATAAATAGTGTAAACAAGTTTTTTATTAATAAATAAATAAAAATTAATAATAAGTGTTTTAATTTTTTATTTTATAAAAAAAAATATTTTAAGTAAATTTTGATACTTTTTTTTTCATTTAGAAGATGGTATCTATACTAAACTTTACATTCTTCATGTTACAATACCAATCAACAATCAACTCTAGATTCTTTATGTCACAATGTCAATCAACAATAATAGGACTTGAAAAGATTACAATAATATACTTAATATGAGATTATCATGTTACTCAAGAATAAAACTTGGATAGGGATAACAAAAAAATGTATTATCCTCCCACTTAAGTTCTATTCAATAGATACTCCACCCATCAAGAAACATTTAATTTTTTATTTTATTTTGGAAAATATAAAATTTATAGATGATTTTGTCAACTATGAAATATAATTAAACTAAATAATCTATATTTTTAACAAAATAAATAATCTATATTTATAACATATATAACATTGGTGTATGGGTCCCCGGATGTGGGTGCTCCAATATCCTCCACCGTGCCTAATGCTAACCGGGAGCAGCTGCCATCTCGTGCTGTTGCACGTGGCGACGATGAGACGATCCCTCGCATGCATGAACCGAATGATGAGATGATCGTCGCCGCACATCTGTCCACCAGGAACGACGATCATCACACCACCCTGAGTGTCGACGCCTATTTAAGACTGCAGGACGAGAGTAATGGTGACGATCCCCTCCCGCGCGTTTAGAATGACGTTCTCCCTTGGTGATTGTGTCCTGCATTCAATTCTACCACCTTCCACAAGGACGACAGACTATAGCATTAATGGACTCGGCTCTTTAAAACATTCTGCCGACATGTATTCTGCTTCTACCGTCGAGTTCTGGCTTTTCTCTGAGGATTATTTCGTAGAGCTTGGGATCTTAGGTGTGGCTTACTCTGTGATTCTCAGAGCCATGACAATTCGCAACAGGGGGGTTTCTCGTCGGGGCAGTGGCAGAAAGAGCTCCAGCCGCAGGCCTAAGGTTGCCATGGACTGGACGGTCATGGATGGTTATGCTGAACGAATCTCTGCAAGGACTCGAAGCCTTATCGATGGGTGGGAGGCTCGTAGGGTGGCAGCTCTCCTTGCCTCTGGTAGCAATGGTGGTGCTATAAATCATTAATGGTTGCTCAAGAATATGATGAGCACCCTCATTGAGGAAATGGAGGCTAGTTGGCAAGCTAGCTCCAGTATTGTAAGGAATATCAATGCCAGTCTGAAAGAGGCTACAGACCACTCTAACACGCTGGACACCAACATGACCTGGGACATTTTCTCCCTGGGCAACAACTCTGAACTTGCCAAGCAGGAAAACACTGAGGTTGATGCTCTTGAAGCCCCAGCCACTGGGTCTACAAAGAAACATTACAAGGTCAAGAAGAACAAGGGCTTGACCTCTGCAACCCCTGCTCGTGACGTTGTTCGTGATGCCGCTCCAGATGACCTGCGTTCTCCTGGGTCTCCCTCTCCAACTCTGCTCCCTCATGGCACCTTTGAGGATTTTTATGCTGCCTGCCCCATCCTTGAGGAAGAACCAGAGAAGTCACCTGCAAATCGCTAATTGGAAGGTCGTAGCCCCTGGTCATCTCTGTGACTATCAGCTTCTCTGTTTTTATTTTCTGTATGGTTTAGCTTATAGCACTATCAGAAATTATGAGTATTTATTTTTGCAGTAAGTCCCAGTATTTTTATGGGCAGGCCATACCCACAGGGTCTATATTTTGTACTATGTCAATCATTTCAGTATTTTTGAGCAATTGGGATAGTGGCTTCATTATCTGTGGCCTCCCCAATCTACAACAAACTTTGCTGCTCACGATATATATTCTATTTATGATAATTAAATTTTTGCCTGCAACTTACAAAGAAAAAACATTGATGTATAGATAGTTTATATATATATATATATTAGGGAATTAATTTTTCATAAATCTTTCATATAATTAATTAATATTTATCAAAATTAAATTTCAAAATTTTAAATTAATAAATTATGATTCCAACGAAATCTTAAAAACATAACTTTACCATATTAAAAAACATTGATAAAGAAGAACAACTCACTCTACTAATGGCATAACTTATCCCGTATTAAAAAATATAAAAAATACATTGATAAAGAAGTTCACAACTCACTATACGTGGCAAAGTCTCAAATATGAGAAACGCGTTAAAGTAGTATCAACTTTCGAGAAGGATAATAAATTATTTACGTGAGGTTAACATTAATATTATCTCTCCAGTGAAGTAGGGAATAATTTATTAAAGAAAAAGGTTAAATGTTTTATGAATTTGAATTTTTCTAATTTATTATTATAAATATAATATAAATTTATTTATTTAATATATTAAAATAAAAATAAATTATATTTATTAAATTTTTTGTAATTTTAGATATTTTATAAAAGATCTTTAACCTGAATGTTGAATAAGAAAAAATAAATCTACCTACATATTCAATTTGGGAATAGTCTTAAATATATCACAAGCAAACCAATTTCACTATATCCTACTAATCTTCTCTTGAGTTCGAGCGTTTGTTCAATGCTCAAAATCCATTGAAAAGATGCCCCTTAGAGGAAAAGAAAACAAAATCTTTGCATTATCACAAATGAATTTGGACATTGAATGAAGACTCTTCCCATGTATATGGAATAACTCTAGGAGAGACTTAAAAACTCATCAATTTAACACGATAGCTCAACACCTCTTAACCAAGAGTCGATATGAAGTGGGCGATTCATATGTGGGCTTCAGATTTTGTTGATTTGGGATTGAACAAACCTAACATGCTTTATGAATGGTTAAGTGCATAGTAATGCACATAATAGGGAGATAAGCAAGTCAAATTAGTAATTTTTCTTATGTTTTGAGTTGCATAATTAAGGTGCTTGAGTTGTATAATTAAGGTGTTTGATATCATAAGTTGTTACTAAATTGATTAGTTGTTCCTAAAATGGTAATGAGGAAAAAGCATAAGTGACATAGTGGGAAAAAAAATAATGCCTTAATATTAAATAATATTTATAAATTAAAATGAAAAATATTAATTATATATAAAAATAGCATATAAAAAACTATCATTAATTATCAAAATCATAGAGGGGTTTGACAAGAGCAACATGTCACTTTCCAGACTTGAACTTAGGTGGGGAGGGAAACAATCATTCCTCCCAACCACCCAAACTACAACCAATGGACTACCAACTTTATATATATATATATATATATATATATATTAACGGTTTCCTTCTTTTATGGTTTTTTTCTAACGATTAATTAACAATACATTAAATAAGATCATGCTTGTGAAGAGAAAGCCATATAATAAGGAGAAATAATTTATACTTACACAGAGGTATATATAATGTTTACTAGCTTCCACACAAGCTAGTCGTTGATCACCGAAAGGGCATTGGATAAGTTCTTCCAGATACTGGAAGCAATCGTGATGCCCATATTCCTGCCTCTGCACCAGTCCTCAATTGTGAGTTGCCTGAAGTATTTGTCCCTTATCGGGTGGAGGGGATCTCTTTGACTCAAAATTGGATGTCCCCTTTAGATATGGGCTTGCGGGAGTCCCACACATTAGAATGGTCAAATTTTATTTTTGGGTTGAATCAAAGTGCCATCTTTCTCACTAACCAAGCAAACTGCTTGGCTTGGTCTTGGAACAAAAAAAATGTGGAGGTCTTAGCCAAACTTGCCTATGATTCTATTGTTGCTCCCACTTCAGATGATGAGGGAAAATGGTGCTATCAAAAGATTTGGAAGTGGATTTGTCCACTAAAGATAAAATTATTTTTTTGGTTGTCATTAGAGAACTGGATTCTCACTTGGGACAACTACATCAAGCGGGGTGGTCTAGGCCCTGGTATCTGTGTTTTATGCAAGAAATCCTCTGAAACAATAGACCACTTGCTTGTTCAATGTGATAGTGTTAGATGTTTGTGGTTGGAGGTTATAAATGCTCTAAAAATAGAAAGGATCTAGGAAGGTATCACCTTTGAACAAAGCTTACTCCACCGGTTCTCTTATGTCCCTAGTTGGAAGTTTCTCCGATGTTTCGTGAGCTGGCATGTTTGGAAGCATAAAAACCTTTCCATCTTCAAGGACACCCCTTTCAATATTTATAGACTTAGTATGTCCATCATGGGTGGCTTCTTACAACATTATAAGGCTCCCCGGGTTAAGAAAATCAGTCAGCATCCCGCACCAAATTTCCAACCAAATATTCCTATTGGTTTTTTTTACAATGCCTCCCAACAGGAGATGGAGAAGGGGGGAGATGGAATGGTGCTTGATATGCGAGATTGTCATCTCTTCAAGTTTAAAATGGGTTGTGGTAATAACTCAAATACTCGTGTTGAACTTCTAGCATTATGGGGCCTCCTGTATTTTGCTCGCCTTCAAGGAGTCATTCATCTTCTGGTAGTTGGAGACTCTAAAGTAGTGGTAGACTGAGTTGTCCACATGTGTTATATTCACATAATCCATTTATCCCAGTGGCTAAACAGAGTGAGGTCCCTCCCAATTTTTTTTCCTTTCATCAAATTCCAACATATATACAGAGTTTAACTCAGAAGTTGACTCTTTGTCCAAGGTGGCCCTATGTCTCCCTGAGGACAAATTTTTGTTTGAAAATTTATTCCAGGACAGGTTGTTGGAATCGAACACGGTGCCTATTTTCAGCTAGTTGGTCTCTGTAGCTATCGTTCTTTAGTTTTTGGTTCTTTGTCTTTCTCGTGTCTCTAGCTAAATGGTCTTCATCTTATGGATTTGTGTTGCATGCTTATTGAACTATCTAGAGACTTGTTTTGTTCCTTTTAGCTTCAATTCCTATTGTTGTATGGGCATGTTATGTAGTTCAGTTTTTTATGCTCTCTCCTTTTTCGAGAGTGGTTTCTAGATAGTTCCCACGAAAGCAAGGAAGTGGTTTTAGCTTTGTTTTGCTAGAATTTTATATCTGGTTTCTATGGTTTCTCTATTGAGTAGTAGTGGACTTGTGTTTCTATCTCAGAATAAAAAGTACAGTCCTTTTTTGGTATTGAAAAAAAAGAGTTATACATAATGTTTAATGATCTTCTTAACAAAACACCATGTTGTTAGTTTTAATTTAGTTTAGTTATTGTTTACTTACTTTTAACTAATCGAGAAAAATAGTCTCATTTCTTTGGTTATATATTTCTATGATTTTTGTTTATTTTAGTTAATCAAACAAAATACTATGCTTATGATTTTTACTTACTTTTAGTTAATTGAACAAAATTGTATTTATCGAGGTATTTGAATTTTTATTTAAACTTTTTCTCTTAATTTGAGATTTTTATTTGAATATTTTTTATTATGTCCTTGACATATATGATTCGTGAAGGCCAATTAGTTTGATGTCCAGCCATACTAATTTTTGAGTTTCTAAAGTTAGGCTATAGTATGATTTTTAAACTAATTAAATAAATAAAAATTGCATTTATCTTTCTTTTGATTGGTTTCGTACCAATGACGTATGCCTGGGGCTTGGTGCCCCAGGCCTCGGCGGTGGGCTCTCGTAAGCATCCATAAATGCAGGTGCAGTTTGTCACCCTAGTCACATCACTTTAACGCGTATGTGATTTTTGAAACATGTGCAAATTTGGTCGAAATGGAGCTTAAAACGATGGCATTGATTAACGCCATTTGGGATTTGTTCAAAATCGTTAAGTAGACTAATCCAATCACTGTTATGCAGAGCAGCACCACGATCACAGTCCTCACCTCGCTGCGACTGACCGCCATGGAATTACGTAGAGCAACACCACGATCACAGTCCTCACCTCGCTGCGATTGATTGAGGATGAGAAATTGTCGGCACTGGAGAGAGGGATTGTTTAAAAAAAAAACATTAACCCCCTTAAAAATGCAAAACTGGTATCCATTTGTACATTTTAACACTAATGTCCATTGTTTAAAAACATAAAAGTATAAAGCCTACTTCTAAAAGTAGGAAGAAAAAATTATTTCTACAAACTCTCTCTCTCTATTCCATTTGTGCATTTTCACCTTCGTGCCCATGATTATTGAGATCTTCTCCTAAGAAGACGGGCGACGAGATCATGTAGCGGATGGGTGACAAGATCATGTAGTGGTCGATAATAGGCAAAGAAATTCCAGCTTAAATGATCAAATGCTTTCATATACACTGGATCAGGATCAATAGACAAATCTTCACCGGTTTGAGTCGACCTGTCTCAAGAAGTAGTGCATGGTGTTTTCATATACACTGGATCAATAGACAGATCTTCACTAGCTTGAGTTGACCCATCTTGAGAAGTGTGAGTACATGGTGTTTTAATTATTGTTTCTGGCAGCGGCATTTCATGCAAAATACGTTCATTGTTAAAGAGGCATTTAAATTGCACACGGCTAAGATCGTGAGGAAATTGTTTAAAACTATTGCCTAATATAATAATCTTATTCAACTGGGAGGGTGTCCAATTTGCATGTAATAAGTGTTCAGACACTAAAGGGTGGCTTCGAGGCATGAAAAAGAGCGTGGTTCTGTCCACTGGCCATCTTCCAAATTGATCACGACGGAGACAAGTACAATTCAAGGCATTCATAGCTCTTTGCTCGATTGTAGAGATAGCCGTAGGATGGTACAGCACGATATCTTTCACGCATTCAAATTTCTCTCTCAGCGAAATGGCAAAAGCTAGCTACATGTGATTCGGCTCCACACTAGTCTCCCCTTCATAAGGCTCCATCAGTCCAGTGCCATGGAGAACTACTTGAAATTGCCTATAATATTTTGGATCTGTGCCTGTCACTTTTTGTATTCGAGTGACTATTTGTGGGTTCTTCATTTGCTCCATGAAATGTATGTAAAATGAATAATTCTCTAACTTTAATCGAGCATCCTATATTTTCTTAATTAGTTCAGCAACCATTTCATCCATTATTTCCGTAACTCTTTTATTTATTTCTAGTCTATCCATGTCTATCAACTTTTCGGGAGAGATCTGTATTTTCTTAATTACTTCCTCAAATGTGTAATCTATTTCTGCATAGTCCCCCATATTGAAAGAGTGTAATGAACCATACCAGTCAAAGAAATTCCAACTTAAAGTATTGAAGGAATCTTGATACACTTCATCAATTGAACGAAGATGGTCTATATAAGGTGGAGGTGAGCCGTCCTAATAAAGAGAAACACATTCAGTTTTAATACAAGTAATTGTTGGCAGCAGCATTTCATACAGCATATGATCACTCTGGAGAATGGCTTGAATTTTTTTGGCTTCACGATAATATGGGAACAACTTCTTGTGTTTCTCGTAAATGTTGAACTCGTTACCTAATATAATAATCTTATTCAAATTGGCGAGCGTCCAATTTGTCTCCACTACATTCTCATACAGTATAAGTTCACACTAAGGCATGAATAAAAGCGTTGGCCTATCAACTGTCCGTCTACCATATTCATTAACAGATAGACAAGTGCAGTCGAAGGCATTTACATCTTTTTGCTCCATTGGTGACAATGCTAGATTGTACACCATGACGCCATGCAACCCCAAAACTCACCCTACCTGTAAGGTTGTGATGGCAGAATACAATATATATTCTGACTAGGTTTTTTTGTAGTTCTCTCTATGTACTTGTTTCTGTTTCCAGGTTTTCATGGTTTCTTCTAATTTGGCTTTTAGGCCTAGTCATGCTACCAAAGTTCACATAAAATTATTTCCTACAATGTTGCGCTCTTTTCGAAAAACCCATTTACATTGTATTATAGAACCAGACTTTTCAACCAGGTAAGCCCATATAAACTTCTTTACTGCAATGTTGCGCTCCATTAAAAAAACCATTTGCACGGTGTAAACATAAGAAAAAGGTCATGCATGATCAACCTCCCATATATTATGCATGTTGGGCACGATAAGGAGTCTTATATACTATTTCTCGTGGATTCTGTTGTTACAGGATCTGTGCTATTAGTGTTATTAGTTAATTAAATATTATATTTAATTAATAACATTTTTTTATTATTAAGGATTATATAATAACTAATATCAATTGCTATTAGTTAATTAAATATTATATTTAATTAATAACATTTTATTATTATTATGTATTATATAATAACTAATACCAATGATTATAATCGTTATAATGAAGGGAAGGTTTTCCCCTCTAGCCATTGAAGTAGTTGCCTTCCAAGCACTCATCTCCTCTCTTGGGAAGTCGTTACCCAGACTCCAACCTCTTATTTTGGAAAAAAGTTGGACTTAATCACTGAGGTGAATCTTTTGGTTGTTGTTGCTATGCACAAATCTCTTACCTCCTTGAAAGAAAGCTTATTGGTCAATTTATTTGAATTTGGTGACCTCTGAAATCAATAGATATGTGTGGATGCAAAAAACTTGGATGGCTATGATCAAAGAAAATCTATCCTAGTTTAGTGTTTAGTGGTTGAGGGTAATTATTAAGGGTAGGGCCCAGTCCAAAGGCAATACAGAAACAATCACAAAAATAGATGAAAATATATGTTGCGCTAATGAGATAAAAACCAAAATGCTGAAATCAAGTGGAGTGTCAATGAGATAACAAAAAGAAAATGATGGCACAAATATCAAGCTACTTGGTCGAAGACTCGAAACAAACCAACAATTAAAAAATGGAACAATTGGATCCTTTCCTTCCATATATGAACCATTTACAAAATATTCATTGTATATCTAATCCCTCAAAAACCTCAAAAGCTTGTTCTATGTGGATTTACGATCAAATTGACAATGAGAGAATTATTTCTCACCTAATTAATTCATCCCGACCTCTATCAACAAATAGCTATTGCCCATAGCTATCAACAAATAGAGTAGGTAGCAATGTCAAGGACATTGCCACCTCGTGGCTCTTGTTTATTTATAAGAAATATAGAATTTATAATAATATTTTTTTAGAGTCTACCTTCTTTACTAAAATGTCATGAATTTTTTATTTGATGGATAAGGGTGAACATCAAATTTAAAGTTAAAATGTCTATATAGTGAAATATTCAATAATAAAATATGAAGATTATGCAAAATTTAAGTGTAATAGAAACTTGTTAATGTCACTTACCTAGGTGGGGAGGATGGCACTCCATCCCACAACCATCAATGCTACATCCAATTGACTTATTCATTCGTTTTCTTTATATATTTTTTTACTTAATGAAGCAATATGTAAAGATGGTCACATTCAAACTTCAAATTTGAAGCCTTGAATGATGTCCAACCTCTTCCACCTTCATAGAAAGGCATTACAATTTTTTCCAAGCAAAAGAAGTTTGACTTTACAAATATCTTATAACTTTGCAATTGAAGGGCTATTCCAATTTTAACATGTCAATATTTAACTTGAATATTTTTAGAGTTTTGGGATTTGAAACCAAAAGTGACATGAATAAATTTAGTAAATATTAATAAATGTATACATTGTACTTACGTATACTACGTCAACGGAGTACTTTCAAGGAAAGTATACATAGAACTATGTATCCCACAATTGGTGATATTGATTGTTCTGTCATACAAATAGTCATATTTCCATTTTCTCCTTAAACATGTTTTAATAATTTGGTACGCAAGCTTTTAAATTGTGACATTTCACTATAAAATTTCGGCAAATATTTCATTGAAGTATAGAACCATTATTGAGGAAGGGTCAATTGACCTTTCTCCATGCACCTCCATGAGAATACTATGCTAGAGGAAGGGTCAATTGACCCTTCCATGGGATCTCCCTTACGTAAAAATTATGCTTGAAGAAGCATCGACTGAACCTTCCATTGGATACTCTATGAAAAAAATATCATCCTTGAGGAAGGGTTGACCAACCCTTCTTATTGGCTCCTCTCATTGAGAATATTATATTAGAGGAAGGGTCAGTCGACCCTTCTACATCATCCCTTTTATACACAAAAAATTGTTCGAGGAAGGCTCAATCACTAAAAGGAAAAGGCCCTATAGCGGAGGTCATAGCGAAGGTTTTTAGTGTTACAAGATTGGCAAAAATTGTCAAAAAAACCTCCACTATGACCTTCGCCAATGGTAGCGGATGTTTTTACGGAGGTCATAAAGAATATATTTTATAACTAAAAAATACTCAATGGCCGAAGGTTTTAGCGGATGTTTTTTTCATCGGTGCGCTTAATTGAAATTAAGTGCACCGGTGCGTGTCTTAATAAGATGCACCAGTGCGTGTCTTAATAAGATGCACCGATGCGTGTCTTCGTCGGTGTTGTACGATTAAAATAGCTGCATCGGTGCACTCAAACATAACAAACACCGGAAAGAATCAAATTTCAACGCCACATCAATGCTTGTGTATAGAATATACGCATCAGTGCTTATTTACAACATAAATGCACCAGTGCAATATTTTAAATCATACGCACCATACTTTTTTCAATATTTTTTAATTATATCGGTGTCGTCCATTTATCAGAGCACACCAGTGCATTTAATATTTAAACGCCCCGGTGCTTACAAACTATCAAAATGATTCGATGCATTTTAACAAATCAAAAGCATCGTCAGGATTTAAAAAAACGGTGGGAATAAGCTTTGATCATTCTCGGTGCGCATAATCCATCTACATGAGCTAGTGCGATACAAAGAAGAAAACGCACCGGTGCGTAATATTCGTATATACGCACCGGTTCATAATGTTCGTATAGGCACACCGATGTGTAATGTTCATATATACGCACCAATGCAAAATGTTAGTATAGGCGCATCGATGCGATATATATTATTAAAAGCACCGCATATGATTCTTTGAACAGTGGCTACTAACATTTCAGTCAAATATATATATTATATTTTTTATTTTTTTAATTCCATTATACATCTAAAATTGAAATATTTGTTTATAGTACAATTCATTTCAATTTTAAGTATTATGTTTGTTTGAATTAATTTCTTATATCATAGATGCAAGCATCTATTGTAATATTTAATCATCCATACATTTAATTACCAATGTACCATTTCACATGTAACATTTGACAATAACATTGAAGAATGCAATAGAATAAAAAAGTTTATTTTATTATATATCAATAAGAGTGCCAGCTTTGTCATACAAAATATGACAACATAGAGACAACAATATTCAAAATGTCAACATGCATGTAATTATTGTTACACTTATTGGTAACTCGTTGTTTTTCAATCTAGACACTATCTCTAGTACATTATTATACAAAATGTCTGATTTTCACAGACAATTATTTCAAAATATACAACAAGCTACAGGCTTGCATTAACATCAAAATTAAATACCGAGCATCATTCTTCACTGGAGCTATTATCGATGCTCGAGCCACTTGCATCAATTGGGTTATTTGGCTAAATGTTTTGCTGATTGGCTCGATTTTTTCCCCTTCTTCAGCTTCCATCTGCAAACATAAAAATAAAGTGTACTGAGGGTATCTACATTGCCAGTGGGAATAATGAAAAATAAATAGATAGTATACATGAATGTAAATTGAAAAGCGGTGTACATTGAAATAATTGATTCATGAATTATACACATTCTATCACAACCAAATCGCATGCCTTCTATCAACAAGTCTTATGTTGGCTCCACTCCATATTTTTTTTTCTGCAAGTTTTATGTCCCGTCACAAATCATAGATTTTAAAGGATTTTTGTTGTTTTATTAATTATAAAATGAGAGAAGTAAAACAACACAGATACTTACAAAATCCACAATTAATTTTTGATACGCCAACATATACTCACAACCCTTACTTAACCCAATGTCAATCAAATCTTCTGATGCCTTCTCTTTGTATGTTAACACATGTTTGAAGACATCCAAGGATTTCCAGTGAAAACAAAAATTAAATATACAAGTCACAACCACTACGAAATCTTAATTTCTTACAAGAAAATCACGAATACTCACAAACTTTGTTATCAACCCCTTTTTTCCTTGTCGTCTTGTCTTGTGTGCAGACTAGGTTCCATTTTGTTTTCTTTTCTACAACAAAACAATTGAAAATTAATATTTAATGTTGAATTAATTGATGAGATGTATAGCATAAACCTAAAAACCAATGATTTCATACATTTGAAGCACATTGTTGTTGAGATGGATCCTCCTGCAATGCAATTATGTCAATTTCCTTGACCATCTCCTTGTACACTTTTTTGGACACCCCTACTGGCACATTTCACATATCACCTCGTTCATCCTTTGGGATTTTCATAATCTTCCTGAAAATGTAAAATGACATTAAATTATTTTTCTGTTGATATGAAAAATAAATATAGCAGAATTAAAATTATTGACTGGATGACGCTTTGTAATAGTTATAGATACATATTCTACATAAACATGTTTAGGAATATTACTTTTTGAATGATTCCTTTTTGTTCTTGTATGCTTTTGTTATTGCAATCTTGATAGGTCTCATTGACCATTGCTCTGGGAATGCCTCTTGTAGTTTACATATGACCTGATTCTTCGAATCATTGTTTGGTTTTTGTATTGTAAGTGAAAGTTACGTCTGTATGTTCTTGCCACTAAATCCATCATAGTATTATAAAATCCGTTGCCGCCCCTTCTATTAACTTCCAGCACCACTTTAGATGAGCTAAGGACCAATTTATTATCATTTGCATCTTCCATAATTTTTTTTCTTATGATGACATTGAATTTTGTTGTTGTTAGTCCCTGCAAAACATTCAACATATGTGAATTACATTATTTGAAACATATTAGTGAATATTCTTAAGTAGATTATTACTCAAATTTGAAGAAATAATTCATAATGACTTACTTTTTATTCATCTGATGCATCCCTCTGCAACTTTTCCATCAACATTTTATGCTCTTCTGGACTTAGTTTGGTAAGAATCGTATTGAGCTTCCTCATTTTTTGGCTCTGCATGTCACACATTAACCAATACATATTAGTTAACTTTACAAATAATACAAACAAATTAATTAAAAGCGCTTGCCTTCTTCGTAATTTTGGATGTGCTCCCATCATGTTGACTAAAGTTGTTGTTCATTGAACTCATACCATGCATTTTCTATCAATAAACAACCTGTACCATTAAATACAAAAGCTATCAATATATTATACAAATAAATTACACACCTTCAAAACATGAAAAAATAAATAAATAAATATGATATCGGTGAGCTTAAATATGCGAAACTCCCCAGTGCGTTCGAAACAACATTGCACCGGTGCGTTAAAATAACTCAAACGCACTACGTACAGAGAACCGAAAATTTACTTTTGTGTTTTTATAAAATAAAAAATGACGTGACGCAGGTCATATCCAGTGCGCTATGTTCATGACTGCACTGGTGCATTCCTGTAATACAAATGCATCGATATTAAAAAAATTAATAAATAAATAAAACTTAATGAGGCCGACATGGTTACAAATTCGACCAAGAAAGTGGCCCCATCTCACCCTACTCTTTCTGTATATAATCACAAGCTCATAAAATCCAAAATCCCTAAAAGGTGAAATCATAATTATGTATAACAATAGAGGGATTTAAACCCTAATGTAAAATTTTGCAGCCACATAAAACGAAAAGAAGCAGCGAGAAAATAAGGGTTGCAACATTGAAGGTAAGTATGAAGTTTTGTTTTTCTAAATTTAGTTAAACTCTAAATAAGATAATAAGATCAACAGTAATATTTACATACTTGAAATTTCTATTATGCAGGGTTTTGCTTGATTCACCATACCTAACAAATTTCGACCCTCAAAACTCCTTCCAGTTGCTCCAAACTCCTTTAACGTAAGTCTCTCTTCCAAAACTCTCCCGTGAAATTTTCAGCAAAAGAATGAATTAATGTTTAGGTTTTTTTCTTATTAACACTATTTAGAATTATTTTTCGAACTTAAAATTGTCGCCCTTTTTTCAATTTAGGGCAAAAAGAGTTTCTGCGATTTTTTTTTTAGTTTTTTTTTTGGCATTTCAGTGTGCATGTTGTCAAGTCGCATTGGTTCATACATTAGTTAAATGTACCAATCGAACAACAATTTAAAAACTTGTGCTGCATGTGAAAATCCTCATAGAAGATCTAAGAGCTGATGTATACCTCACAAGAAAAATTAAGCAGGAAAATAGAAGAAGAGTGCAGAATGGAGCAGCAGAACATATATGCAATAGAACTCAGATAGAAGCAGAATAACATCAAACTCACTAATTCATTAATCATAATATGAACAATAAATAATACAATGGAGAGGATTCGAATGCCAAGGTGGCAATTCGAATTAGCCTGCATGAACTGATCATCAGATCAGTAGAGTGTCATCAAAGCACAAGTAACCATCAACCATGTGTCACACTGAGTCTAATTGGGTGTAGTAGGTGTAACTGATGCATGGAGCACTGGTGGAGGGAGCATGAGGAGCTAACTGGAGTCATGAGGATCTAACTGGAGTCAAAATAGTCAATCTAGGTTCTCTGGAGGTCCATCAGAGTGTTTCAGTGAGTTTACTAGGCCATTTGTCCTTAAATCAGGGAACATATCTATAAATCAAAGAACTAACTGAAGTGTCATTGGTGGTAGGTGAGAGAAGGCGCCTTTCACATGTGGTAGGTGAAAGGAGGGCGCATCATGCACTAGGAGGGATATAAATGAACAGAAAGAAGCTCTCAGGGCTAGCAAAATGGGGACTAGGTGCTGGAGGACACCATGCTGATGACTAGGATGCATGCATGCAATTTCATGACTGCATGCAAAAATGCATGCATGACTTAAATGTAAAATAATAGAAATGTTGTTAGGACTAGGATGGACTATAGGAATATCCTAACACCCCCCCTTAATCCATCCTGGGCCCTAGTAACTGAGACCAAAGGTCACCCAATACAATGAATAAAGAACAATCCATGAAACAAGGAAATGGGGAAAAACCTCATGGGAAAAATACCCCCCCCCCTCAAAAATACTGTAGGGCACACCAAAAATAAATCTCCAAACTCAAGCAGGTGTGATGCTTGGTCATATGTCTGGAGGTATCTTCTTCTTGGGAAGAAGTGGTTCATGCTCCAAAAACATGTGCTTGTGATCTCCTTCAGTGGATGCAAGCGAATATGGAGACATGTGCTTGTACTTGCTCTTCAAACCGAATGTGATGAGAACAAATCCAAAGGTATGAGGATGATCCTGGAACCTATGATTCGAATTAGCTGAAGTAGGATCAAATCCATGAATGTGTAGATAGTCTTTTGTTATCTCCTTTGAACCATCATTGGTAAGATCATGCCCAAAAGAACCATCACATGATAGTAGTTGCTTGGACTTCAAATCAGCTCCAAGACTTGATAAATGGTTTCTTGAGACCTCCTTTAAACCAACAGGGGTGATATCAAAACCAAATGAACCATGAAACAATGGTAATGGCTTGGATTTCGAATCATCTCCAAGAAATGATGAATGGTTTCTTGAGATATCCTTTGAACCAGCAGGGGTGAGATCAAAACCAAATAAACCATGATATGCATGAGAAATGATCCCAAGCGAATGGCAATTCCCTACATCTTCAATGAATTTCTGAGAGCATGTACAAATGATCATATAGTAGTACATAAGAGATAAGTGATCAAGGAGAGCAAATGCATCACCTCCAATTTCTGATTTAACCTCTGAAACATTCAATAGATCATCATTATGCAAACCAACAGACTCTTGTGCAAGAGAGGATTTAAGAACCTCTTCAGTTTCTAGAGTGTGAGCTGGCACATAATTCGAAATAGAAGAGATTGAGAAGATGAGTGTTGAATCTGCAAGTTCTTCTTCTTTTTGGACAACTTCATTATGCGATATGTTTGATACTGAATCATGATCAGAGAGACCATGATTCATGGAAGTGGATTAACATACAATGAGACATAGCAGTCAACATTGCTCCATAGGCTCTATCACCTTCATTTAACCAATCATTCTCTTCTTCAGAGGATTCGAACTCTCTTTCAACACAATACTCAAAAAGACCATGTCTCTTCAAATATGCTATCATCTTTGGTTTCCACTCATCATAGTTGAGTGGAGAGAGAGAAGGAATTCCTTCTGGATTCATGGAAGCTGTTGCAGAAGACCTGCAAAAAACAATAGAGAATATCTGCAACTACTACTGCTGCAAAACTGCAGAAAATTGTTGTTGCACTCGAAATCTTGGTAATAACCTGCAAAAAAATCTCAGGATTGGAGATAGAATATACTCTCAACATGCTCTGATACCATGTGAAAATCCTCACAGCATATCTAATATTTGATGTATGCCTCACAAGAAATATTAAGCGGGAAAATAGAAGAAGAGTGCAGAATGGAGTAGCGGAACATAGATGCAATAGAACTCAGATAGAAGCATAATAACATCACACTCACTAATTCATTAATCATAATATGAACAATAAATAATACAATGGAGAGGATTTGAATGCTAAGGTGGCAATTCGAATTAGCCTGCATGAACTGATCATCAGATCAGTAGAGTGTCATCAAAGCACAAGTAACCATCAACCATGTGTCACACTGAGTCTAACTGGGTGTAGTAGGTGTAACTTATGCATGGAGCACGCATGAGGAGCTAACTGGAGTCAAAATAGTCAATCTAGGCTCCCTGGAGGTCCATCAGAGTGTTTCAGTGAGTTAACTAGGCCATCTGTCCTTAAATGAGGGCACAGATCCATAAATCAAAGAACTAACTAAGTGTCACTGGTGGTAGGTGAGAGAAGGCACCTTTCACATGTGGTAGGTGAAAGGAGGGCGCATCATGCACTAGGAGGGCTATAAATGAATAGAAAGAAGCTCCGGAGGCTAGCAAAATGGAGACTAGGTGCTGGAGGACACCATGCTGATGACTGGGATGCATGCATGCATGCAATTTCATGACTACATGCAAAAATGCATGCATGACTGAAATGAAAAATAATGGAAATGTTGTTAGGACTAGGATGGAGTATAGGAATTTCCTAATACCGCGGTGCATGTATATTTCGAACGCCTCAGTGCGCTTTTATGTAGGAAATGCACCAATATGAATTATGCTGGAAAAATGCAAGTAAAAATATCCGCTACGAAATGTAGCGGATATTTTCCACTGTGGGAGCTTTTGCTGATGTTATTTTATGGTGCATTTTGTATATGTGAGCGCACTGGTGCGTTTTGTATATGTGAGTGCACCGGTGTGTGTATATATGAATAGATGCACCAATTTAATTTGAAAATCCTATGGTTTTATGTGTCCACTTAAAATTATATATTCATACCAAATGTTCTTTTAGTATTTAACCACACCAATTACAATATTTCATAGTATATATATGTTGCTTAAACTCACCTTATTCTTACAAAATGGTTTCCAAACTATATTGGAAGTTAGATTGTGATATAATTCTTGAAAATATTTTAGGATTGTACTGACGTATATTGATTGTTGATTTGGCCCAAATGTAAGGAGAAATTTTGTTGTATCAAATGGCCAATTCTTCAGATTCCAACTCATTCCATATTGTTCAAAGTTCGATGAGTTCTACCTTTCCATCCCCAGTAAGTTCAGGTTTTATTTATATTTTGACTACTTATTTGAATTGATGTTACTATCCATGTGAATCTGAATATCGATTTATTCTTTGTTGCAGGATCCCAATTCCGGTTCGAGTTTGGATGCATAAGACATTCCACCAGTTTGCAAGCAGTTTGTGGATGAAAATGGGTGGTCGCTTTACCCTGCCAATTGTAACATGCCATCTTCAAGCCGCCATCCTAGTTCATCGACGGTAATTCGTCATGAGATGGAACTCTTTTCTAACACCCTAGTAGTTTTTGGTTGTTCAAAATGTCAAGGTTTGAAGGAGAACCCTCGGCGTATCACAATCACCCATTACACCAATGATAGATTACCCATTGTCGATGGTCTAATACCCCCTACTGCAATAAAGAATCCAATAGGTGATATAGAATAAGTCACGCAAGAACACTTCCCTATGCTCATTTTTGAAAAAGTTGGAAGCCAAAACAACTATGTCTCATCCTAAATTAATGAACCCCTCTGCTTATGTTCAGGCAACTGAAAGTTCTAGTGATCCAAGGTATGATATGAATGCCACCCAACCCATCTCTACTAGAAGATCCAAAAAGTTGCATGAGTTGAGAGCAAAATTGTCCAAGTACACACCAAGGTCCATCCAATTGTTGGAGGGTAGCAATGATTTCTCCCTTCCTATGCACTTGAAAATTAAATATCAAACTTCTTACAACCGCAATTTTTATGGCGTTTTGTTGTATTCTCTACTTGTGCCTGATATTGGAACCGAATTCTCCTCTTGTGGTAATTGTCTTATGATTACCAAGTCTAATATAGATGCTCCAAATATTGGGTTGTTTATCCTTTCACATGTACTCATTCCTCCCAAACAGTCAGTAGCACTTATGACATTTTGCGGTCCTATCTATTGTCAGTATGATTACTTGAATATTGTTAAATACAAGTACAGTATTTCCATGTATAGTATGTGCACGAATGGTTATGTTTCTGGAAACTTTAACAAGAAGAACCTATTGTATATAAATGGTCGTCCACGCACTCATGGGAACATTGCAGGGTTCATAAATAGTTCTAGGTGCTCTTTATTTTCTCCAAATTGTTCATTTGAGGAACACTTCAATGACCAGGAGTTCTTTATGAAAAGGAAAGCGTCTCTATTTGTTGTTGTACACGCAATATGTAGTTTGTCTCCTGGTGACAAGTTGTTAATAAACTATAAATTTTGTAGACCACCAACCGCTCGTCAGAGACGCCTTGCATTGGTATTACTTTTAGATGTTCCCTTGGGACGGAAGACAAAAAAAACATCGATTAATCGTATTTTTTAATTTTCAATGGGATTCATGTTAATGTATTGCTCAGTTTGAAATTATGTTTTATAAATTGTTAATTTAATTTATATAAATTCAATTTGAAAATGTGTTGCTCAATTTTAAATTTTTATATTTAATGTGGAATTGATGTTAATTTATTGCTCAATCTTAACATTTTCTTTATAAATTGTTTGCAGCTTAACATTTTCTATTGGAAGTGATTCTCGTGCTTTTGTAATAATTATTTTCTATAATACTGTATCAAACCAATTGCATTGTGCTTACTAACATCATCGATGTAATGTTCAATATTTTTGAAATCGGGATTTTGATGATGAGCAACCTACCTACCATCTTCTGTTGCACCCCAGTATAGTGTCAAATTGAGAGAAGGCTGAAAAAAGAGTGCAACTTGGAGAGGAAGCATACCAAGAATGGTTGAATCAACCACCTATTCAATTTCCACTATGTCCATCCTCATCAATTAGGAATGCCTACAGTAATAGTAGTTCTTCACATGTTGGAAATGGAGGCAATGAAGTAGAGGTTGGTATGGATGAGTTATTACGACAAAGGAGTGCCATGAATGCAATGTTGTTACATACATTCCAGGACAATGAGCTAGGGGATGATGCTCATATCACTGAAGCCTTCTTCGAAAGCCTTAAATCGGCTTCCACCACACCTCTCTTTGGACTTCGTCGGTCAAAGTCTACAAAGTTGGGGACAATAATGTTACTGTACAACTTGAAAGCAAAGCATGGCATGTCAGACGCATGTTTCTCAATAATGTTGAGGAAACTGACCATCAACTACATTATATTTTGAGGAATCTTGTGACACAATCATCATTGAAAATGGTCAATTTTATGAACGTTAAATGACATTGTACATTTTTATTTCCCACTAACTGTAGGTTATTCAAAGATAAGGCATTTTTTAATGATAATGTCTTGCCTCGAAGCTGCGAAGAGGCAAATCAAATGTTGAAAATGTTGGGTGTAGAGTTCATATCATATCATGTGTATCCCAATGATTGTATTCTATATAGAGACAAATATGCAGACAAAGAGATATGTCCAAAATGTGGGCATGACAGGTACAAAGAATCAAAAAAGAAGGCTAAAGCACATGGTCCTCCTCATAAGATATTGAGGCACATGCCTATAATCCCAAGGATTCAAATACTCTTTCGTTGCAAAGAATTAGGTATGCTGCAAGGATGGCATGCATCACACCGAAGTGAGGAAGGAGTTATGAAAATACCAACAGATTCAATCGCCATGAAGCATATAGAGGATACATGGTCTGATAAATTCAAGGATGAAGTACGCAGCCTCCGATTGAGCATAGCCATTGATGGCGTCAACACATATTCCCAATCAAACAACATCTATATTGTTTGGCCTCTAGTAGTGATCAATAACAATATCCCCCCATGGTTTTTCCGTGAAGATTGAACATCTTAACGGATGGATCTTGTAGTAAAAGACAAGTGAAGGATATGGGTGTTTACCTACAACCATTGATCGATGAATTCAAGGAATTGTGGGAAGGGATACAGGTATATGATGTGTCGAGACCCATCCCATCGGAGAGGAGTTTTACATTGTATGGCATATGTGCGTACACCACACATGATTATCTAGGGTTAGGAGTTTGCTCAGGTAAATATGTTGTTTGATTTGTTTATATTCAAAGCACTAATTTTTGGCATATTTAATTCAGTGCGACTGTCTTCATCTTCAACACTAACATGCTCTCTTTACTATAACATCGCATGTCTTGTAACAAAATTTTATTATGGATGTAAATGTTGTGGACCTTCTACGAAGGCTAGGTGGTCCAAATACCTATGAAAGACAGTGTATGACTTCTCTAGGGTATTCCTCCCAGAAAACCACTCTTATAGAAGAGAAATATCTGCTTTCAATGGTAAATGAGAGAGAACCCAAAGGCCTGAAATAATGACATTGGCTTACTGTCTTAGGGAATATGACAGAGAGAAAGAGAAGGAATATGCAGAGATGTTCGATTCAAATGTGCAACCTGTGATCGATGATCCTAATTTCTTCAACACCTATGTTAAGAAAATGCCCAAAGGGATGAAAAGGAAATCGACATTTTATGAGCTCCCATATTGGGAGCATCTTATGATTTCCCACTTACTAGATCCCATGCATATATTTAAAAAAATTTAATGTTCTTTGTGGTGTCACATATCATCCAAAAAATGTGACAAGTTGGATGTCAGGAAAGATCTTATTTCTTCAAATTCTAAAAAGAAGCATTGGCCAAGACAAGAAACAGAGGAGAGGCTAGCCCCTCTTTTTCATTTAAAAAGGGGGATGTCCCATGGATTTTGAAGAAAGATGATCTTAATTTGGCAAAGGAAGTTATATTGGGTGTGAAGGCGCCTTCTTTTTATGGGTCTACTCTACAATGTTGCTTCATTGCAGATGAAGTGTTTTCAGGTTTGAAATCACATGACCGTCTCAACCTACTAAAGGTATGTATAATGTCAAAAATTTGTTTTTACTTTTTATTTATGTCTTTTACCACACAAGTTAAAATGCAATTAATTGTTTGTGTCTACTTTGTAGTGTCATTATCTGGTGTTCATGCATGGGTGTGTGAACCATGACTTTCCCGATGACCTATGGCATGTCATATCTAAACTATATGCATTTGTACGGTGGATCACATCAAAGGAGATTTACATCACTAGCATTCCACGATGTCGTCAAGAGATAGTTGAGATTGTTTGTATGTTTGAGAAGTAACTATCGTCGATTTTCATAGACTTGCAGGTTCATCTTCTAACTCACATAGTCGATGAGGTTGAATTAGTCGGGGTGGTCTCATGTCGTTGTATGTTCTTCTTGGAGAGGTTCATGAAAAAAGTGAAGGGATTTGTTCGACAAAGGGGAAATCCCGAGAGGTCTATGGTAGAGGGGTACATAGTATATGATTCGTTCTATTATGTCATTGAGTACATCAAGCAAATTGACCACACACCAGGCGCAGTGATTTGGGATGATGAACGTGATGAGGAGAAAAGGGAAGGGGAGGTACTGGAAACAAACGGAAAAAGGCACATGATAAAGAGTAAGCCACTTATCTCGATCCTTAAATTTTCACATAGTAACTATTCACAACAAATTTCAAAATATAATATATTTGATCCTATATGTATTGAATGTGGTTTTGTTTCCATGGATACAACAACAAATTCAGAAATTGGTGCAATCAATAAATTCATTATTTACAACGCAGAGGAAACACGGCCGTGGGTCACATTGTATGAAGAGAAGAGGAGGAAATGGGACATTGACATAAAATCATTCAGGTGGTTGCACGGTAAAAGCATGCCTTTTCCATATCATTTAAAAGAAAATATGCCAATGGTATGTCCCAACAGTTGGGTTGTAGACCAAGTTACAGAGAAATATGGTGCATCCAGTCATTACCCTCCTGAAGAGGAGGATGTGCTAAACATTGGGATCGGTTGCAACATCTCGGTAATAAAATATATATGTACATTTCTAACTTTATAATGCAACTTTGAATTATAACATCTATGTTTAATATATTAATGGTTGGGTTATTAGACATATGACACCATCATGTGTTAAATTTTATTACAGGGGCATTCATTCCCATCTATGTGGGCTTATGGAAATCATTTTCGCAATGAGGATGCTGATGATGGGCGTGTTACACAAGATTGTGGAGTGGAAGTCGAGTTTGACCAATCTAGACGTGCTAGCCACCGAGATCGAAACCCGATAGGATGGATGTTGGGTTATGTCGGAAATATACAAGAGATCATTGAAGTGGACTTGTCATCTTTCCAATGTGTTATTTTTAGGTGCAGATGGTGGGACACATTCAACATGAATAATGTAAAGGAAGATCATGGTAGTGGGTTCATATGTATCAACTCTAGAAAGATGTGAGATGAAAGTAAGGAGCCTTATGTTTTCCCAAAACACTGCAACCAAGTGTTATTTTACCCGGATGTGTTGGATAGAGATCGGTGGTTCATATTAAGACACAGCCCTAGATCTAAACATGTTTTTTGAGAACAATAGTGATATCATGCCAACCGAGGAAGATAATGAGGGTGATAGCAATGGAGAGTGATATGTACATGCTTTATTTCATCATTTACAGATTGAGATGTCATTTTGTTACTGTTATATTTGACTGTCTAATTATATTGTTTATTTTTCATGTCATGACAATGGAAATGGAAAGTTGATTATCGGGTGCAATGTTTAAACAATTTCAATTGGTTAACAACCAATATGATGTGAAATATGGTTTATGTCTATGAAGTAATTTATGATTGTATGGAATGATTATATGTCATTTTCCAAATTACTCATATTTTGTTTTGTGTATACATATAGATACACCATGAAAACAAATTACATGATTCAATTTTATTTTTGTGAACGTAAAGGCTAACATATTCTTCCTAACTTGAAGGTGGTCTCAAATTTCTATATTCATATTTCAATGCTTGTATTTTATGATGATTTTGTTATAAATAATGTTAAGAATTATAATTGCATTAATTTATGACATTTCTCTTGGAATGTAATGTTTGTTATTATATGATTCGATTAAATTGAATTTTGGTTATAATTTAATGTTCTTTTTATTTTTTTATTGTATTTATAATGTTAACTCCAACATAGAAAACGATGCATTTGTAACCTTGAAGGAGATTGAAAATTCAACATTTTTTTTACTAGTGTTGAGCTCTACAATGACTTAATTTATGGCCTTGATTATAACAATGAAATTTACAGCAAAATTTATGGTGCTCTCTAATTTCTCCATCAATATTCAAATGTTTGTATTTTATGATGTTTTCGTTATAAATAATGCTAAGAATTATAATTGCATTAACTTATGACATTTTTGTTATAATATTTGCAAATGTTTTTTGAATCGCAATAAGAGAGAAAAAATCGCTTTAAGGATGAAGGTGTAGGTATGCCGGAATCTTCTTTAGGAGAAAAAAAATGGCTTCAAGAGAGAATATTATTTTCCCTTTGTAATAAAAGGATTAAATATGTTATATGAATTAATTTGGATTGAATTTCTTCATCTCTCTATTTCTAGGAGGTTAAAATCCATCTTAGAATTAGTTGAGACAATAAGGATTTAGATGAAGCACTTAACAAAGATGTATATATGCTTAGTATTTATTCACCATATTTTATGGCTTGTAAATAAGTATGTAGTTTTTTTTAAATTAAATCCATGGTTGTATATTTGACTAAAAATATTTCATATATGTATAAATATATAATCATTGATTTAGATTTTATGAATGTAAATTTATAATAACATAATTCTATGTTAATCTAATTTATATAACTAATATGAATCGATACTATTTTCGAAATTAGATATATTCATTGACAAACTCAAACATGAATATTTGATATCCTAAATCTTGAATAGTTTTGAAATTATTATTCAATACAAAAATATTTTAACGTTATTAAATAAAAAAATTAAAAATAATAATATTAACAAAGTAATAAAATGATCCTTTTTTTCAGTGAAAAAAAAATGGTACTCTTGTTATTTCAAATGAAATCAAAAAGTACAAACCATCATGTTCGATAAACTTACAAAATCTCCCAAAAATATAAACTGTTCCTGTCACGAATACTATATCATGACCATATTCTTACCCAAAAACATAAATCAAAACCCCTGTGCCTACATATAGAACATCAAAAACAAATATTATAGTCCTCCATAATAATTACAATTCATAAAAAAAGTGTTGGAAAGTGCCTTCAGAAACAAGTAGATCATCTACCCATTCCTCCCAAAACAAAGAACCTGGATCACCGTCAATTGCTGCCTTTGATAATGTGTCTGCAACATCATTATTTTTTCTGTAAACATGATCTATAGTGAGGGAACGAAATCTGTTCATCATGTCAAAGATTCTAGAACACCAATGTTGATGAGTGATATTTTTCAAATGTGCTCGGTTGTTGGCCCAATTGATGACAACCAATGAGTCTCCAACAATATGTAAGAAGTCCAAACCACAAAATAGCGCCACTTTAATGATGCCCCAAAGACCCAAGAGTTCATCTTTTGTATTTGTACCACTTCCCCCCTTCACGCGAAATTTAAGAAATAAATTCTTACCACATCTAAGAATGAGGCCTACCCCACATTTGTGGACAGTGGAAGCGCCATCAAAAAACCCAACTGCCCTAACATCATTTATTATAAAAGGACTTATGTTCCTTCTATGGATTTGTTTCTGAAATGTCCCAATTTTATATGTGTGATATAAACTTTAGAAAGTATTAAGTGCCCTCTTTAGTGAAGGATACTCATCCTGAAATATTGCTTGATTTCAGACTTTCCACAGCGTCCAAGCAAGCAGACCCGGTAAATTGGTAAGAGATTTGTGTTTATGAAGCCATTTATAATATGCATGTTCAAAGAATAAGTCTATCCAATCCTCCTTAATGGATAGGAGCTGACAAATCTCTTTCCATGACACTTTTGAGAAATCACAATTAAAAAACAAATGTTTAGTTGTCTCCTCATCTCTTTTACAAAGGTAACACATACCTGGACCAATTTTACCTCATCGAATGATATTCTCCTAGGTCAAGAGTCTATTGTTAAATAATAACCAGAGAAAACACTTCGTTTTTAGTGGCAGCTTCATTTTCCATAAACAGACATTCCACCATTTCCTTTGTTCATCAGCATGAGATTCCACAATAGCTAGATGTGTTGTTCCAGTTGTGATCTAGCTTGAAACAGTATTTTTGCTCCATACCAAAGTGTCTTTTTTGTCATTCAATCGAATCCCTGCAAGGTTAAGCCCCTGAGTAAACAGTAATCATTCTTCCTTCCAGCATCCGGCAAGCCCCAAATCAGATGGAGTCAACCAGTATGAAGAGTCTGGGATCAAATACCTCGCTCGCTTGAATTGTTTCAATGTGACAAGTCCATAATCATAGAGATGTTTGCATAAAACCTGTGAGAAAAGAAAATTACCATTGAAACCAAGAATTGGATCAATGCCTACAATTACTTTAGAGCCATCTCCAACTTTCCACGCAAGTTGCGAGCTCATACAAGTAAAAACTTTCAGAAAACCTTTCCAAATAAAGGATGCATTATGTGCATGAACTGGAGGCTTTCTTAACCAACTGTACAGATCCATCTTAATGTACTTTTCATGTAGGACCTTGGACCAATGTTGATTCCCCATCAACCCTCTCCAAAAACTCTTCAATACAAGAGCAGTGTTGAACCAGTGAATATTTTTAATATTCCATCCGCCGAATTTTTTGGGTAATGCTAATGACTTCCAGCTAGCAAGATGATAATGACCCCCATCCAGATTACCTGACCACAAAAACTGGAACATAAGACTGTTGATTTTATTAAGAACAGAGATGGGAATTTGGCCAGGAGGGCCCAATAAACAGGAACGTTGCTCAACACTGATTTGAGTAAGATAAGTCGCCCTCCAAGAGAGAAATTTCATCATCCATATACTAATCCTCTTTTCAATCTTGGAAATCAACCACTGTCAATCTTGAATTTTGTAGCAGTTGGGTTTTATAAAGTAACTGATATATTTCATCCCATCATCCAGGTTGGAGGTGTTATATGGAAGAAAAGGGAGGATCTCATTCAAAGCTGGTGAATCCTCTAAATTGCTGATAAAATTAGACTTTTCCGGACTGATTTGCATACCTGTGGCAGTACATAAGAGTGCCAAAATGTCTGCATATGCTCTCCATTCCGCTACAGAGTCGACTCCAAACATAATGACCTCATCCATGAATAGTAGGTGTGAAATTAAAAAAAAAATGAAATTTTAACACCTTTTACAAACTTATCATTTCTGGCTTTCCTGATCAGCAAGCTTAATCCTTCAATGACCAATAAAAATAACAGAGGAGAAAGTGGACACCCTTGATGCAATCCTCTATAGCTTTTAAAAAATGGTGTACGAATACCATTTAATAAGACAAAATAGTTTTTCAAAGTGACACAAGACATGATCCAATTACAGACAAAACCTGGAAGCCCGATCTAAAGAAGAATTAATCTGAGAAAGTCCCAATTGACCTGATCATATGCCTTAATGAGATCAATTTTCAAAATGAGAGCATTTGGTTTCTTCAATTTTACTAAATGTAAAACCTCCTGAGCTATACCAACTGCATCCAAAATCTGACAATCTTCAAGGAATCCGAACTTCTCACACGTCATCCATTTAGATAGAAAGGGTTCGATTCTGCTAGCAATAATCATAGGGATTAGCTTATAGACCAAATTGCATAGAGCAATCAATCTATAATAATTTAAGGATCTTGGCTTGTTTTTCTTAGGGATAAGAGTAATAAACATCGAGTTTAAGCCACCTGCTATCCAACCCATAGACCGAGTGTACTCCACCATCTTTAATAAATCCATGCACATAATATCCCAGAAATTGATAAATAAGTCTGCTGACCAACCCTCAAGGCCAGGGTTTTTTTCTTTCTTAAAATATTTTTAACACATCCTTAATCTCCTTCAAAAGAATAGGTCTACCAATCTGTAATCAGTCCTCTTCTGTAAAAAAAGAAGGATAACATTTAATAACATTCAATTGAGCAGCAGTATTGGGTGTCTTAGGATCTTCAAAATGAGCAGAGAAGTGTTTATAAGCCATATCTCCAAAATCTTTTTGTTCTTTCACCTCAATACCATCTCTATCAGTAATAGACCAAATAGTATTAATATTTCTCCAGTGTGAGGCATAGTTGTGAAAAAATCGTGTGTTATTGTCCCCAAGCTCAACCCATAAAGCCCGGCTTTTAAGCCTCCATGAGCTTTCTTCAGTTTTCATAATAATATTTAATGTTTCCTACAATTTCTGAAGTTCCAAGAGATCTTCCTCATTAAAAATACCATTTGAATTGGGAGAATGTAGCTGCTTAATTTGACCCCTGATAACTGAAAGTTCAAACTGGTCTCTTTCCTTTTTCAACTTCTCCCAAACTTTAGTTTTCTTTCTTAAACCTTTCAGCTTAAATATCAAAGCGTCCACCAGATTAAAAAAAGCAAGAACCTCTACCCGTATCCAGTAATCCTTAACTAGGTTACAAAAATCTTGATCATTTAACCATGTGTTGTTGAACCTGAACAGCTTCGACCCTTTTTGAAGTAGATCATCGAACTGCAAAATAATTTCTTGGTGGTCTGATATGTCAAAATATTCAACCCAGGTCCTATACTGGTTAAATTTAATAGCCAAGTCTTCTGAAATAAAGAACCGATCTAATATTTTGCTCACACATCCTTTACCTGCTCGCTTGTTACTCCAAGTATAACCCAGTTTTTTATGCAGAACATCAATCAAATGAGACCGTTGAAACGGGTTTTTTAAAAAGTCATCTAATTCATCCACGAGCACTGAAGACCCCCAGATTTTGGCTGCAGACAAATTCAAATTTAAATCACTTGCCAAAATCAAATTAGTAGTATTGAGAATTCCAGAACCTCCAGTACCGCTCCCTATCTCTATAAGGAGCATAAATATTGAGAATTGCTAACTCAGTATTGTTGGATATAAAATGACCCTTCATAAGTAGACCCCCCAAGGTTTTATAGGTCTTAAAGGACGCAGTAAGGGGGTTCCAACCAAACAATAGACCTCCTGAGTGTCCACAAGAATCAATAGCACTGAAATACCAACCTGGCCAATGACTGGTAAAGAAAGCAATCGCCTGTTCTGCCGAGCATAAGGTTTCTTGAATTAAAAAACAGTCCAAACTAGTAGATTTGATAAAATTGACAAGGGACCTAGCCTTAATATCCCCCCCAATTCCCCTAATGTTGAAAGACATAATGGACATTAGGAATCACTCTGAGGGGATGTACCATCTCTAAGGATCCCAGGGGCAGCAAGGTCTTTAGGAATTAAACCAGCATCTGACAACTCAAGTCGAGTAGACAAAGGGATGAAAGAATTCCCTATCTCTTTCTATTTTACCTTCTTCTTCCTTCGTATAGTCACATTCTGAGACCAAATTGAAGGAATTATCAAATCATATGAAGGGTTGGGGTTAACCGTATAAATTTCAAGGGGGGGACCATCAATACTTTTCATATTTTGCAGTGAAGCAGGGATAGTACCAGAACTAGTCTTCTCCAAGGTTAAAGTAGTTTTCAAAACACTTGAAGGTGTAACCCCATCCCCGTCCACCGAGATACCCGATTATTCATTAGGGTTCAAAAGAATGTTCGCAGGAATGTCAGATGAAGGAGCAGTCTCTGAACTATACAAAGCAATAGGGATTGAGAAAATTGAACCCATATCCAAAGTAACATCCTCCTTCGACTTAAAATACAATGGTAAGACTGAAAAAGGGGCCTCAGGAATTTCGACCTCAATATCATGGGAGGAGGCCTTAACAGTAATATCCAAGGTAGAGAGGGAGCATTAGGGTTTGAAATACCAGAAACACCATCTAAATTAACAGTCTCAACCAAATTTAAATCATTTAACAGATTTCTAGCCATCGATTTAGTATTTGAACGACGTAAATCCAGAGCTTTCTCCATAGAAAGATAGAAATCTAACTCCCCTTTCGTGATACCTTCATAAACCGAAGATTCGTCAAGTAACATACCTAATGGCTCAATAGGATCTGGATTTGTCTTGTGTGAGAGATCCAATCCTTCAGAGGAGGTAGGGTTTTGTAGCTCCATCTTCTATCCTAACAGAGGACATCTCGCCTTCAAGTGACCCGTGCAGCGACAATGAAAACAATGGAAGGGAATATTCTTATAGTCAATCCTCTGATTAAACACCTTATTCCTCCAGTGAATGTCAACATTAGCTGGCAAACCCCTGGAAACATCGAATTCGACCAACATAGTCACCATTCGCTTGTTTATGCCGAAGTTAAGGTTTTTTTCCATTCTGATAAATGTCCCCAGAAGGTTCCCCGGTCCTTCAAAAACATTGGGTGTCCAAAAGATGACAAAACCTCATTTGTTCAGTTAGTGGATTAAAGTTCCTGTGCCATCTTTTTAAAACCAGTGAGCCTTCCTTTATCAACCAAGTCTGTTCTAAGATCTATTGAATAAATTCTTCACCAGGTAAAATAAAAGCGACCCAACCGCGAGATAACAAGCTTGTGCGTGGGGTGAGGCCTACAATAGGAGACCATGTCAAATTAACCCAATACACCAGCTCAGCTTATGAAAGCTTCATACCTTCAATTTTCCCCACAATACATCTTCAGGAAAGAAGTTCAATCCGATCCAGGTTTACCCCCGAGTCCAAGGTGAAAATCGCAGATTCCTCCCACACCTTATAGGATTTGTGTTGTCTTCTCAACCTGGCCACAATGCCAGTTAAATTATTCTTTGTCAATTGAAACACATCTTGCCCAGTATTTGTCAGTGATAAACCCTCATCTGCCACTAAGAAAGACAAGGAAGACCTCGACCGTTGTATACCTGGGGAAGGAGAACCGATAGGTGCGAAGGAGGGTTTATTGTTCAATGAGGGTTTAGGGTTTGAAGGTGGGGTAGATGTTCTGCAGACTAAAGATGGCTATTGGTGACACCTTGGAGTCCATCTAGTCGCCCAACTAGCTCTAGTACTAACCAAGGCTTAAAAAAGTGGGAACTATACTTAATATTTTTGTCTCCAGGTTACAGCCTTTCTTTTTTACTGCAGACACTACCTTACTCCCTTTCTGCTGACCATGTCGCTATTATTGGGGGGTCTTACATCTTCATAGGTTTTTTTCATGTGGGATACCTTTTATGTTGCCATACCTTCCTTCTATTTTAGCGATGTTTTTTTTCAAGTAGGACAGCTGGCTTCTTTTAGGTCACATCAATAGGGTTATTATGGCATACAGAATAAAATTATCCTTTAAATATAATAACATTAACAAAGTAATAAAACATCAATAATTAATTGAAGTAATATATATTTACAACCATTTATATATAATTAATTTGATTAATATATATTAATAGTTAATCAAATTTATATAAATCTACTCTTCAATATAAAAATTGATTTTGGCGACTTAAATTTTAATATGATAAAGAAATAGTTGGAAATGCAACATGTGTCTTCCCCTTCATTAATCAATTAGTTATAATATATATTTTACAATAGAAAATAGCTCAAATATTTCATAACATTTAAAAACATGCAAAGGGGCAATGTGCATGATAATTTTAAGCACCATCATTATCATTATCACCATGTAACATAAACATACCATCATTATCATTGTCACCATGTAACAAACATAAAAATAAACACCATCATACCATCATTAACATAAAAATAATAAAAAATAAGCATGAACATACCATCATTAACATTACATTATATATTCATCTAACATATACATCTTACATATTTAAACATCATCTAACACACATATGATCTAACAATAACATGTAACAAAACACAAGTTCCATTTTCTAACATAACCATCAGAAACATCTAATGAACATCATCAAACCGGACCTAACGTACACAACAATATGACCATTAACATATAAATAAACATCAACATAAATTATCATCAACATCAACATTTGCAAAATGGAAAACACAAACATTTAATGAACATCATCGAACCTGAAATAACATACACATCATGACTATCAACATATAAATAAACATCAACATTTGCAAAACGGAAAACACAAACATCTAATGAACATCATCAACCTGACCTAACATACACATCATGGCCATCAACATTTGCAAAATGGAAAATGACGTGTGTGTGTGTGTGTGTATATATATATAACATCAAATTGATAATAAATGTAAAATATACATGTCTAATCCACCCCTGGAACCATGTCATCATCATTATCTGTCGACCCACCAGATGTATCGACACCTCCAGCAGTAGAGCCAGAGGCATGATCAATACCTCTGCTAGGAAATAAACTAGCATGTAGATCAGTAAAAAAGACATCTCTAGGAATCTGGATCATCTCACTCGATATGGACATCCTCTCCAAAGCTAAGGGGACTAGTGGATGAGGATCATGGGGAGTTGATGGATCTATAGAGGTTGGTCGGTCAAATAGGTATAACGGATCAGAAGTTGGATCGGTCAAAGGAGGGGGAGTTGGAGGAGGAGGTAGAGGCTGAGGAGGAGGTGCACGGATGTGGAGGCTATGTCAACAGTTGAAGGAGAAGGTGGAGTAGTAGATGTCGAAGCTGATGGAGGAGGGGGTGAAGGTGGAGTAGGTGGAGGAGGAGACTGATGGTCATTTCTCTTCGCATCCAAATGAATGGGTGCACCGACAACATGTTCAATCAACAAGCTCATATGATGAGGAATAATAATCCATATCTCCACAAGTTGAGGCTATCGAAGAATATCATGCACCCGCACAAGATAAACATCCACATATGCCAACCATGTGGCCAACTTGTCTGCCACATCCTACTAATACCTATCATGGGTCCTGCGTGGACAGTGGCTAGGATGTTTACCAGCCAATTGTGGTATGGCCTGATCGTGTTCCTTCATATCCTCATCCTTGTGAGTGGGAGGAGGCGACCCGACCTCAGCATCAAATGTGCCAATGTCTGCAAAATATATAGTACACAATAATAGTTAGACAATAATTCTTTAAAAATTTTAATATATATAAGATATTTCATTTTCATTAAGTACAAAGAGAATAAAATGAAACTAGAGTAATTTAAACATACGATAATATTACCTCTCTCATCAGGTTGCTCATCCGGTGTGCAGAAGATCTCAGGGCACCATCTCCAGTCCAAGCTGGCATATGGATATGGCACCATCAATAGTGCAAGGTCCTCCTCACTACCCAGCATCTCCAGCACATCTGAGGTAATCCTAGCTGGGAACTTAGGATGCCCCCTCTTGGGCATCATTTTCCCCCACATGTGCATATGCACCTTGGTCGTCGGCCTCAGATGTAGGCGCTCAAATGATGTCCTGGTGGTCGGAAACCTCTCAAAAAATAAACAAAAAATATCTGAACCAAAAGGGACGTTGGACCTCCCATTAATGACGGCGTGACATCTATCCAAATCATAACAAAACTGTCGCAAAAAAATGGCAGACCACCTAATTCATCTAGGTCTCTGTGTTAGGATATCCTCATCATTCAGTATGTACTTTGCATGCATGACGGCATGACATCTATCCAAAGCATAACAAAACTGTCACAAAAAAATGGCAGACCACCTAATTCATCTAGGTCTTTGTGTTAGGATATCCTCATCATTCAGTATGTACTTTGCATGCCCCCGCATGCTGCCCAGTCACCAGTTTGATGCCTCCAGCACCTAGTCCCTAGTCTTCCAACACTCGGGAGCTACCTTCCACCCAGATTTATCCCTCCTATCTAGGGAGGCACCCACTTCTCACCTTCCACTGCAGAAGGGTGCCTTTTCTCACCTACCAGTCAGTTTCACTTCAGTTAGTTAGTTGTCTTTCCTTGATTTGAGGCTAGAATGACTCCTACCTGTTGTTACCACTCCGATTGACCTCTGATGAGCCTTGAATACCTATTCTGAGTGCAGTTAACCCCTCATGCGCCCTCCACTGAGCCTCCATCCCTAGATTAGTGCCACTTACCATCAGTTACACTTATTACACTCAATTAGACTCAGTTTGACACCTGTCTGACAATTACTTTTGCATTGATGACCACCACTGATGATGATGAGGACTCCTAGTTGGAGCCAAGATATGCCATGCAGTTAATTTGAATGACCTCCTTGGTTAATTCGAATGGCTCACTCATTGTGATAGTATTGTATTGTAATTCTACCATTATGGATTATAGAGCACTGATGCATCTCTCTTGCACAGTTTTTACTCCAAATTGTTTTACATCTTTGTGATTGATATTCTTGTTCAATAGATCTGTTGTGACTAATTTTACATGGTATCAAAGCCATTGCAGGGACAAGGTCTCTCTCCTACAGGTGTTCTACATGAAGAATTGAGTGAATTTGCTCAAAATTACTAAAGTTTTGGCATGCAAAATCTCATGTGCATTCGCTCATGTGCATGCAAAGCAGAAAATACACTCCAATCCACTCAAGAAGCTTTAGTTTTCCACATAATACCTGGATTTGATACATTGGATCCATTCAAGCTTGCTTGATCTCCAATCCCAGGTGTGATGCAACTCTAAAAGGGTGGATTGTTCGACCTTACTGTTCTTGTTTTGATTGTGATTTGCAGGATAATCTTCTCCATCAAGTGCATTCGCTACCTTGTGATTTGCAGGGTCTCCTTCATCAATTGCACTCGTTTTCAATGATGGATTCCACTTCTTCAAAGCCTATGCTAACTCCTTTCAATTATTTTTATTGGAAAGATGACATGGAGATAATATTGCGCTCAAAATGGTTCTATAGAGTCACCATGGGCCTCGAATTGGAGCCAAACACTCTCATTGAAAAATCAAAATACTTCAATAAGCTTGATGAAGCTTACGGTCTTCTTTGCCTCTCCATCTCCAAGGATCTTCATTTCCATCTCAGTGGATTGAAATCTCCAAAAGCAATATGGGAGCAACTTGACAAACTTTTTGGCAAGCAGGACGAGCTTAGAGCTTTTCAATTGGAAAATGAATTGATTGCTCTTAGTCCTGATAATTTCGAGACCATCAATGAGTTTTTCACAAGATTCAAGCACTTGGCATTGCAGTTGAAGAACAGTGGTGTTGTGAAAGAGGATAAGCAATTGATCCTCTCCATTCTTTCAAAGCTTGGTAAAGATTTCTCGGTATTTGTCTCTACTTTCAATTCCGGTCGGCTAACTACCCTGAATTGGAAGATGCCTACCTTGAATGCCTTCATTGAATCCGTTACCAAAGAGCATGACAAGTTGATTCAAATGGGGTCCATAATCTCCAAAGATTCAGCCCTATTTGTTCAAGGATCCAAGAATTTGAATGGAAAAGGGAAGCAAAAGAAAGAGAATCCCAAATTTGAACCAAACAAGCAAAGAGATAAAGGTAAGCAATCAGATGCACCATCCGGTTAAAGTTCTTCATGCATGAATTTTCATCCTGAAAGTTCATGCATGAAGAAAACAATAGATCAAATGGCCCTCCTTTTGGAAAAGAACAACATATGTCTTACCGATGGTGCATGGAAGAAGGATAGAAATGATGATCATGAAAGAGGTCAAGCACTCATGGCAACTGTTTCGAAACCCACCACTCTACTGATAGATTCTGGTGCCTGGAATCATATGGCTGCAAATATTGACTCCTTCTCTTCATTCGATCCAAACAGCTCCATCCCCATCCATTTGGGAGATGACTCAAAAATTTCATCAAAGGGTAAAGGTACCATCCATGTAAAGCATGGAAGTTTTCATAATGTTCTCTATGTGCCTTCCTTGGCTTCAAATCTACTTTCTATGTATTAAATGACACACACCGGTGAACCGAAGCAAGTTACATTCAGCCCTAACAAAGTTGAAATTTATGATATCAAAAGTGGAAGACTTATTTCAGTCGGAAAGGCAAACCACGCTACAAAATACTATGAGTTTTCTCACTTTGTGCCGCTTGAAAAGCCCACTGCTCTCCTCACTCATGGAAACAAGGTTAGTAGGCTTTGGCATGAAAGTTTTGGACACCTTAATTACAAGTATTTGTTGTTTTTACAACAGAAATCCATGGTTGATGGTCTTCCGCAACTCCGTTCCTCAAAGGGAATTTTCCCCGATTGCATTGTTGGGAAGCACCCTGAGCACAAGTTCGACCACGACAAAGCTAGAAGAGCTTCTACTATTTTGGGCCTCATACATTTTGATATCAGTGGTCCGCTACCAAATATGTCCATAAATGGTTCAAGGTATGGTTTTGACATTCATCGGTGACTTCTCCCTCTTTACTTGGGTATTTTTTCTCAAAAACAAGTCAGAAGTGCTTGGAAAATTCAAGGATTTTAAGGCTTCTGTTGAGACAGCCACTGAGAGAAAGATCAAAGCTCTTAGATCCGATAATGGCAGAGAATATATCAAGACTTATTTGATGCAACTTTGTGCTAAAAGCGGAATTCAGATCCAACATACAGTTCCCTACACACCCCAGCAGAACGGTGTAGCGGAAAGGAAGAATCGGTCACTGAAAGAGATGACTACCTGCATGCTTGAGTCAAAAGGTTTGGCTACAAATATTTGGGCTGAAGCCATTAATTTTTCTGCATATATTCAGAACCAAGTTCCACATTCATCCATGAAAGGTAAAACTCCTTTCGAAGCAGTCACTGGTCGCAAACCGGATGTGTCCAATTTGAGGGTTTTTGGCTCCACTGCATGGGCTAGAATTCCTTCTGATAAGAGAAAGGCCTTGGATCCACAAAGTATTGAATGTATCCTGATAGGATATGGGGAAGAATCAAAAGCATATAAACTCATGAATATCAGATCCAAAAAGATATTCATAGAGTGATGTGTGAAGTTTGAAGAACCGCTGCCATATCTGAAACTAGTTGAGGAAAACACTGTCGATCCGCAGCCTCCACAAGAAGAAGATTCGAGAGAATATGAAGAAAGAATTGGATCTGATATTTCTGATATTTTATCATAATTGGATGGCCATGACATATCAGGTTCGGAATCAGACCATAATGATCTTCCTCAGTTACCAAAGTGGGACCAAAACACTCTACATTATGCTTGCTTCAAACATTGGAAATCATGTTGATCCAAGGAGAAAAAGAGCAGACTATCAAAGAGAAAGTATGGCTCTTTCATTTTCTGATCCATTATTATCTGAGAAATTTTATTTGATGATTGGTTCAGATCCCAAATCATACTATCATGCCCTCCGAGATCCACGATGGCAAACCGCCATGGATGAAGAGTACAGTTCTCTTCAAAAGAACAATACATGGGAGCTAGTTTCTCTTCCACCTGGAAGAAAATTAGTTCAATGCAAGTAGATCTACCGCACGAAAGTTGTTGCTGATGGCTCTATCAGCAAATACAAAGCTAGGTTGGTGGCAAAAGGTTTCTCTCAAGTCCAAGGTGTGGACTCCAATAAGACTTTTGCACCGGTTGCAAAGATGGATTCCATCCGCCTAGTTTTGGCCATTTCCGCATCCAAGCACTAGGAAGTGCACCATATGGATGTGAAGAGTATTTTTTTACATGGAGACCTTGATGAAGAAGTATATATCAACCAGAAGGATACATATCAAATCCATCATTAGTTTGCAGGTTGAAGAAATCTTTGTATGGATTAAAACAAGCCCCAAGAGCTTGGTACGCAAAGATGGACTCCTTCCTTCTTTCTCAGAATTTCAAAAGATGCAAATCTGATCTGAATGTGTACCTACAGCAAGTTAAAGGTAATTTACTAATTATTTTTTTATATGTTGATGATCTTCTCATTACTGGTAGCACTCTCCTTACAATTAACAAGCTGAAAACCGCTTTAAATCTAGCTTTTGATATGAGCGATTTGGGCTTGCTTAAGCAATTTTTGGGCTTGGAGATAGCTCAAAACTTTGATGGGATCACATTATCTCAGCAAAAGTATGCTAAAGACCTTCTATTAAAATTTAATATGGCAGAATTTAAGGCTGCTCTGTTTCCATTCCTCTCAGGAATCAGTCTTGAAGAGGGAAATTCCACATCGTTTGCAGATTGCACTATGTATCGACAATTGATTGGTTCACTACTTTACTTGACACACTCAAGGCCTGATATTTCATATTTCGTGAGTGTTGTATCAATGTATATGCAGCATCCCCATGAGATTCATTGGCAGGCATCCAAGCGGATCTTGCAGTATGTGCAAGGTACGAGACATTTTGGCATACATTATGCTGCAGATTCTGAGCTAGATTTCACTGGTCTTACTGATTCAAATTGGGCAGGTGATAGCATAGATCGGAAGTCCACTTCCAGATATGTTTTCATGATTGGCCATGGACCTATTTTTTGGTCAAGCAAAAAGCAGGCAGCCATTGCACTTTCTTTAGCGGAGGTAGAGTATTGAGGGGCAGTCAATGCTTGCATTCAGGCAGTTTGGTTGCAGGGTATTCTTTCCGAGTTTGATTTTGGTAGCACTACTTCGACTGTCCTATTTTGTGACAATCAAAGTGCTATTAAGATATCCACCGATCCAGTTCAGCGGCAGAGGACCAAGCACATTGAGATTCATATGCACTACATTCGAGAGTTGGTGCATGATCGTACCATCATTCTGCAATCTTGCCCTACTGATGAGAAAATTGCAAACAGCTTCACCAAGAGCTTCACTGAGAAGAAGTTCTCTTACCTCCGTTCACTGTTGGGGGTGAGTTCCATCATGGTTGAGACAGATTAGATCCATTTTATGTTTAGCTTTGAGGGGGGGATTTCTTCCCACTGGGTTTTCCCTCTTTCCTTACTTAGCTTATTTTCAGCATTTTTGGATTATTGTATTGGGGTGACCTTTGGTCTCAGTAACCAGGGCCCTACATTTTATTTTTTACATCATAGTATAGCTTGAGGGAGGGTGTTAGGATATCCTCATCATTCAATATGTACTTTGCATGCTTGCATGCACCCGCATGCTACCCCAGTCACTAGTTTGATGCCTCCAGCACCTAGTCCCTAGTCTTCCAGCACTCGGGAGCTACTTTCCACCCAGATTTATCCCTCCTATCCAGGGAGGCGCCCACTTTCTCACCTTCCACTGCAGAAGGGCGCCTTTTCTCACCGACCAGTCAGTTTCACTTCAGTTAGTTAGTTGTATTTCCTTGATTTGAGGCTAGACTGACTCCTAACTATTGTTACCACTCCAATTGACCTCCGATGAGCCTTGACTACCTATTCTGAGTGCAGTTAACCCCTAATGCGCCCTCCAATGAGCCTCCATCCCTATATTAGTGCCACTTACCATCAGTTAGACTCAATTTGACACCTGTCTGCCAGTTACTTGTGCATTGATGACCACCACTGATGATTGTAATGTCCCCACCTATCTATCCCATGCAAGGGAGGGAACATGGCACTAAGATCTGGGATTTTAGAACAACTTAGCCAAATTCATCATGAATAAAAGTTATGGCATTACAATAAAATGCCTATGGGTGCAGATGCAAATCAATTGAATATACACAATAGATTTAAACATCATCCACACACATTTCATACTCATCCAACATATCAAAATAACCACCAATTTAAACATTGCAGAAGTAAAACACAATAAAATACTCATCTTAATGTAATGTTGTCCCAAACAACTAGCTATGTTCGCTGCAACGTTCCACCCAACCATAGGTCTCTGCCCAGCCTGTATTCTTTCAGCACTCAAAGACCAACCCCGAGCTGAGCATGATATCTACAAGGAAAAGGGAACCCTCAAGCACAACACAAACCAGAGCAATGGATACCCATCTCAACCCCAGCACTCTCTTGTACACAAAACTCAGATATGGGCTTGGAAACACACTTTCAGCAATGGGCTTAGAAACTAGATGGACATGGATTTTACCCAAAACGTGGGCACACGAAAAAACGGATTGTGGGGAGAGGGAATCAACCCCAGGGAAGAAAACCGATTTCCCCCCACAGATGTATGAGCATTCAGTGGGCCAAAATGGCCTCAATAAAACCCCAAATCATTTCCCCTTCTTTCCCCACTATTAGCCACAACAAAAACGCCCTTCCCAGCTAGGAAAATGAAGGAACACATAGGAAATCAATGGAGGAAAACACCCAGGTAGCTCCAAACTCATGAGAGAGCAAAACAGATGGATGAATAATGGCTTGGGGAGCAATTTCGTGGCCCTTTTCTTGCTCAAGAATCCCAAACACAAATCTCTAGGAAGGGTGGCTTGCCCATACTCGAATTTGGACAACCATACCTCTCCATTCCCCAAGGCATTAACTACCTCAACCAACTCTTGGGAGAAATGATTGGTTGGGTACAAAAGTCAACATGGGTAGTTGAGGGTTCATTGGGTTCTCTCATTGACACTTGGCTTGACTTGATTGGCTCAAGGGTTTGAATATTTCCCTCCCAATTTCCTTGTAACATCATGCCCCCATCTCTTATTGCATTGCATAGCTAGTTGTGGGAATTTATATTAAGATGAATATTTACAATTCCCATGGTTCACTAGCACATGGGTAGCATAATTTCAAATACTTGCCTCTTCTAGGTCGAGCATTCACTAGCGGGGCCTTGGGCTTGAGCTCCACGCTAGGAATCATACATAATATGCATACAATATTTACATTATAGCCCAAAATATTACAAGGGTCAAAATGGGGGACGTTACAATGATGATGAGGACTCCTAGTTGGAGCCAATCTATGCCATGCAGTTAATTTGAATGACCTCCTTGGTTAATTCGAATGGCTCACTCATTGTGACAATATTGTATTGTAATTCTACCATTCTGGATTAAAGAGCACGGATACATCTCTCTTGCACAGTTTTTACTCCAAATTGTTTTACATCTTTGTGATTGATATTCTTGTTCAATAGATTTGCTGTGACTAATTTTACAACTCTGCACTAAAGAGTCAACATAATACAGTAGAGGGAAACTAATGTGTTTCCCATCACTATTGAAGTGCACCTGTGTCGTAAGCAAAAGAGAGAGGCACCCTAACCTCCTCTCGACCAAAAGCAGAGATCCTAAGTTTCCCACCGCTCACTTGAAAATCAAAGGGATGGATGGCCGCATCACTGATATATCTCAGAGAGTAACCTAGCTGACTCTCTACTGCAGCAGCAGTTGGGACATTGAGGAACTGGGGTAAATCTTCCCCTCTCCTAGATAGCCCGGTGATGAAATAAATATCCTCTTCAGTGGGATGGAGCCATTGACCTACACCAACACGAAATGCATGCCTATGATGATCCCAACATCGGATGAACTGACATAGTAATGAAGAGTTACCCTTAAGGGATGTAACCTCCTTATAGAACTTCAGGAAGCCAACAGTCCTCAATAGTCTCTAGTATGAGTTTTAATGGGGCGAGAGTACAAATCCCTCTCTATCTCCCTAGCCTCCCACTATTTAACCATGGTGTACTGGTCCAACTATGCACGCTAATGTTGAGCAGCTTGTCATTACTCACGTCTTTGTTTCACATATTTCATACAATTAAAATCCTATTTAATAACATCAATAATAATTTTTTTCTGCAAAAAAATCTTTTTTTACTATCAGTGCACCTAAATAACCTACGTGCACCACATACGGTAATTAAGTTAACCAACCTTCACCGCTAACAATGCGCTTTAATAAGATGACCGCACCGATACTATATTTTAATATATTTAAAATTTATTTAAACGGTGCGCAAAATATCCAACCCACCGGAATGATTTATATAATATGTAGAACAGTGCGCCTAAATCATGTTAGCGCATCGATGCTTCTAATGACGTAAAATGCATTATATTTAACGATTTTATAAAAATCTAATGATGATGCGCCCATGTCATGTCAGAGCACCGACACCGGTGTACTGATGTGACATGGGCGTACCATCATTATATTTTTATAAAATCGTTAAATCAAACGATGGGTTTAGATATTTACATGACGGTGCGTGTCCATCCAGACATGTGCACCATAAACGGTGTGCTTAAATTATTGAAGCGCACCGCAATTTATTATATTTTAATTTTTTATATTAAATTGTTGATGATGTGCCTATGTAACGTCAAAGCACAGGCACCGTTGGAATGACATGACTAAGGAGCACCGTCAATTATATATTCTATTCAATTGTCGATGCGTTCAGTTCATGTAAGCGCAACGTTAACAGTGCGTTTACTTAAACCAAACGCACCATTGTTTAATAGTTGTCAATGTGGAATTAAAATATATTTCTGGTATGCCTATGGCACGTAAGAGCATTGATACCAGTGCCATGACATGCCCTAGGTGCACCGTGCAAATTAATGTTCATTTATAAGGTAATGTTAATCGGTGTGTTAGATATATTTAAGTGCACCGGATAACCTGTGCTCCCAAATATTGAACACGTCGATTACCATTTTTTACGTTTTATATAAATTTTACGATGTAGCGGTGTGTTTATTCCCAGTGCGCCTATGCCATGTCAGAGCACTGAGACCAGTGCAGTGACATACCCTAGGCACACCGAAAAATTTAATTGTTCATTTATAAGGTATTGTTAATCAATTCGTTTGATATATTTAAGTGCACCGGATAACCAGTGCTCCAAAATATTGAACGCACCGTTTACAAATTTTATGTTTTATATAAATTTTCCAGTGGCATGGTGGGTTCGATCTAATGGGATCGCATCATTTGTGGTGCGGCCTGTAACAATTTACAGGGTGCACCGTTGTCTGGTGTGAGTCGAACGGCTCGAACTTACTGCACATAATTTTTAAATTTTTTTCAAAAATAAAACAAATTAAAGCTGAATTCTAAAAAGTAATCCGTTAAAAAATTAAATTATCAAGTAAGAATCAATTTACCTGTTGAACGGCCCGCTGGGGAGGCATCCTGGCAATGTATGGAAAATTTGAATTTTGACCACCGTTTGTCAAAATTCAAACTAGAAGCAACAGCCAATACAGGTGAAGAATGTGTCCACGTGGGCCACGGATGTCAGGGCGTCCAACCGGGTAAGGTAAAGTACCGATCCAGTTGGGATAAAGACGCACTAAGAAGAGTAAAAATTATTTTTACCCCGCAGTTTGTTTTTTTATTAAACCCTGTTCCGGTGTGGCCGGGAATAAAGTGCACTGGTGCGCACAGTAAACCCGACGCACCGAATAGTAGGGTTTTTAATAAAAAATTAACGGGTTTTGTAATGATTTTTTTTATAATAACAAGTGGTGTGTTTTTAAATTAAACACGCACCGATGTGTTTACTATTGTTTAGCGCATTATTCACTAGATTTACTATTGAAAATATAATGATAACGTGGTGGTCTTAGCATCTATGTAACACACTGGGGTGTTTATTGTAAAACGCACTTGTGCATGTAGTATCTATTAATGCACCGCTATAGGGGTATTAAAATAATACGAGTTTTTTAATTAAATTTTTTTATCGATAGTTTTTCTCTGTCATGTTTGCGGCCAACAATAAAGCACACCGATGCGCAAAGTAAACCCGATGCATCGTATAGTAGGGTTTTTTAATAAAAATTTAAAGGATTTTGCATTGAAATTTTTTTATAATAACAAGCTATGCATTTGTTAATTAAACACACACTGGTGCGTTTACTATTATATAGCGCATTGTTACTAGATTTGCTAATAAAAATATACTGATAACGCGGTGCGTTATAGTTTATGTAACGCAACGGGGCATTTATTGTAAAATGCACCTGTGCATGTAGTATCTATTGACACACTGATATAGGGGTATTAACTTAATAAGTTTTTTTTTAATTAATTTTTTTATCGATATTTTTTCTCTGTTGCGGTGCGGTAGAATATCATGCCGCATCGGTTCGTTATGTTTTGAAACGCACCAGTGCATTTTTTTGGTAAATGAATAAAAAAAAAACATCTGTTAAAACCTTCGCCCGCTTGCCTCCACTAAAAATGGATTTTTGTGCTCCTTTTTTAGGGGCTTCCGCTATAACCTCTACAAGAGGGCCTTTTCCTTGAAGTGAATTCATGCTTCTACCAGATACTCGATGACATGAATACCATCCTTGAGAGATGATCATCCAACCTTCCCATTAGATAAGCCTCAACACAAATACTATCCTTTAGGAAGGGTTGATCAACCCTTCTTAATGTCCCCCCCTCCATGAGAATATTTTGCTTGAGGAAAGGTCATCCAACCCTTCTATAGGATACCCCTTGTGCTAAAAATTTGCTTCAAGAATGCTCGATCGACCCCTCCACTAGATACCCCATGAATCCAATATCATCCTTGATGAAGGGTCAACCAACCCTTCTTCATGCTCCCCCTCCATGAGAATACCATGATTGAAGAAGGGTCGATCAATGCTTCTTTGTGCTCCCACTCCATGAGAATATTATTCTAGAGGAAGGGTTGATCGACCCATGAGATCCCCCTTGTGCAAAAACTATTCTTGAAGAAGGTTTGACTAACCCTTCCATTGGATACCCTATGATGAAAATACGATCATTGAGAAAGGTCAACCGGACCTTCTCTATGGTCCCCATTGATGAGAATACTACGCTAGAGGAAGGATTGGATAACCCTCCTGCAAGATCCCCCTTGAGTAAAAACGTTTCTTAAGAAAGGATTGATCAACCCTTCTATTCGATACTTGGCAACACATATCATACTTGAGGAATGATTGACCTACCCTTCCACTAGATAAACCTCATGCAAATACCATTCTTTAAGAAGGTTTAATTGACCCTTCTCAATACTCCCCCTCCGTGAGATTACTTTCCTTAAGGGAAGGTCGGTCAACCCTTATCATGGATCCTCCTTATGCCAAAACTTTACTTAAGGAATGGTCAATCAATACTTCCACTGTATACCCCATGACTCTAAAGCTATACTTAAAGAAGGGTTTATTGACCCTTCTACATGTACCCCTCCATGTGAATACCATAATTGAGGAAGGGTCAGTGGGTGTTTCTTCATGCTCCCCCTCCATGGTAGAGGAAGTGTTGACCAACCCTTCCTAGGGAACCCCATCATTCAAAAACTTTGATTAAGGAAGGGTCAACCTCCCCTTCCACTAAATTCCCGTCAAAGTGAATACCATCCTTTAGGAAGGGTTGATTGACTCTTATACATGTACCTCTGCATGAGGAATTTTCCTTTTAACCCTCTATTCCAAAAAATCAAGGCAATATTGTCCTAAAAAAAATTCCATCCCACAAAATTGGGGCTAATGGGAGTTGGAATCCTAATTCACAACAAATGGAGAGGGATAAATTGATCCAAGAAATCTCCATTCCTTGAAATTGGGGTGATTGCAAAGCTACAACTCAAATTTCTCAGACAAAAACCAATTCTTTTAGCTCTCCCTCGTAAATAAACATGGGCCAAGCCTCAATGCATTTTTTTATAAATAAATTGGGGGTGAACTCTAATAAATCACTACAACATAGGAAATTTGGCCAATCAAAATTTGGAACCTCTAAATTTCACCCCTATAATTTTCTCTAGAATGTACAGTTATGGATGGATATTATCGACTCTTTTTGCCACTAAATCTTGGGGGTATTCAACCTATAGTTCAAGTTAGCTTTTAACATTCATATCTTAATATGATAGGATCTGATTAAAATGGACTCATCCCAGATGAAGATGAACCTTGATTACCAAAAGCAACATGGTGGAAGGAGGCAAATTTTATCACTATTTTGGCGATTTCCAATACATTTCCTTGAATATACAATGAAATTTTGATGCATCATTACTTTTTTAAATGGAAAAATAATTCATTTTAACCTGTCAACATTGAAAGGTTCAACCAATTGTAACCCTTCAAAGTGAAATATGAACCTACTCTTAAAATATGATCTTTGGTCACTTTACATGTGGATTTGAAAGCTAGCAACCTCACTTTGAATGCACTATACAAAACATATCATTTTAGCTTCCTTGGGTTAGGATCATCTCAAGGTGTGAGCTCACCATCACTAATGTTATTTTCTACACTACCAATGGAGTGGACATGCCTGGAGTCGACTATCAACTAACCAAGTTTCTTGGCCTCTTCACTAACATTCGTTGGAATATTCTCACCATCATTTTTGTATTTTGCATGTCTACATGCAATTTTGCATGTCTGCATGCAATTCTGCATGGATCCAGTCATCAGTATGGTAGTCTCCCAACACCTAGTCCTTATTTTGCAGCCCCAAGGAGCCTGTTTCTGCTCAGTTTTATCCCTCCTAGCCATTGATGTGCCCTTGTTTTCATCACTGGAGCACAAGTGCGCCTTCTTCCACCTATTTAGGAGTTACTTCAATTCGTTAGTAGGTTGATTATTTAGTTCCTTGATTCAGGGGATGATTGATCAGTTAACTGACTAAATCACTTAGATAGGACCCTACTGAGAGCTAGTTGAGCTCTACTGACTACTGATAGCTCCTCATGTGCCCACATTGGATTCTCCTTCCCTACACCAGTTCCCATGCACTTAGTTAGACTCATTTGACTCACTAGTTGACCTTTATGACCACTGCCACTGGTTTGGATGATGTCTCCAATGTTATCCAAGACAGACTTTGAGGAGAATTTGAATTACCTTAGTGGCATTCGAATATCATTGATTGTATTCAGTTATTATTCACATTACAGAGTACCAGCTTACAGTTGATGTATGATACAACAGTTTTTCTCCATTTTTTGTGTAATGAGGGATTATTGATTCAACAATTATTCTTCTTCTTTCTGCACTACATGAGTGAATTCTAGTGAGGTCTACTACTGCTGAGTGATCCTAATACTAAAATATCACATGGTATCAGAGCTGACAGTAGCTATTCGAATTGCAGCAACAACAGTTGCAACAATTCCTTGAGTAGTTGTCTTTCATTGAGCAACAGAAGCCTCTGAGTTTCCACAGCAAATCCTGGTGCTATTGCCTTGAATTCACTGGAGCAATCCAGTGAGGTCTAACTAGGTGTGAAGGACTTAGTCACATGTGCTCAGTGTCCTAAGGCAGTGTTCAATTCAAATTGCAGCAGATCTCCATTTCATAATTCTCATTTGTTTTGCAGGTTATTCCATCATTCGAATCCATCTTCAACATATTCGAATTCAGCAGCTACTATGGATCTCCATTGTTTTTGCAGGTTATTCGAAGTTCTCTACAATTGTAGCAGTTTCGAAGTTTTCTGCAGTTGCAGCAGTTTTGATGTCTTCTGTAGTTGCAATATTTTTCTACAGTTGCAGCAGTAGATTCGAATTCAAACAACAGCTTCTTGGATCCGGAAGCAATTCCTTCTCTCTCTTCATACAACTATGAAGAATGGAAACCAAATATGACAGCATACCTAACGAGATATGGTCTTTTTGATATGTGTATTGGTGGTAAGAAAGATTTTGCTTCCTATGAAGAGGAAGAAGATTGGCTAGATGATTGTGACAGAGCATCAGCAGCAATATGTATTGCTATGCTTTCCAATATGGAATACCTCATTGATCCCGCGGAACATCCAAGTGATAACTGGACAAGATTGGAGAGATTATTTGGAAAGAAGGAAGAGGATGATGTTAGCCATTTGGAGAACAAGCCCAGTAGTACTGCCTTAAGTGTTCTCTCTATTCATGATTCGGCCTCCATCATCTCTCATGATGAAGTTGTTCAAGATGAAGTCAAAATACAAGACATGGTTTCAGGATTGGATCCATCTTTTGATTCAAATTATGATCAAGAGATGTCAGCTACTACACTAGAAGTTGAAGAGACTTTCAAAATCTCTACTTCCCATGAGCCTGCTGATGTGCAAGATGATGACCTACTGAGTATTTTGGAGGTAAAATCAGATTTGGGAGGCAATGCATTCACCCTACCTCATCAAATGCTTCCTATAAACTCCTATTTGGTCATTGGCACATGTTTTCAGAGTTTTACCGAAGATGGAAGACACCATCATTCGCTTGGTTTCAAGTCTCATGCATATCCTTGTGATTTTGGTTTTGATCTCACCCCTACTGGTTCAAAGGAGATCATAAGAAGCCATCTATCAATTCTTGGATCTAATTTGAAGTCCAAGCCACCACCATCATGTATTAGTTCATTTTGTTAGGATCTCACCTATGTCGGTTCAAAGGAGATATCAAAGAAATACATACACATTCATGGAGTTGATCCTACCTCAGTTGGTTCGAATTACATGCTCCATAATGATCTTCATATTTTTGAATTTGTTCCATTTCTTGGTGAGCTCCAAGAGAGCGAATCTTCATCACATGACAGTTTAGATTCAAAGTATGAGAGTGAAGATGATGAAGAGCAAATGCTAGATCCAGATCCACAAGAACCTGAAGATCTAGCAACTATCAGTGAAGATGAGCGAATGGAGGATCCAGATCCACAAGAACCTGATGATCTTACACTTGGTGATCCTCCTATTCCTAGATGGGCAGCCACTACTCTTAGATCTGCTGGAAATCTTGTTGGAGATCCACTTGATCCGAGGAGGACCATATCTGATTTTCATAATGGAAGGTTTCATCCTTCTCACATTACTGATCCATTTGATGCCGACGGATCCTTCTTCGGTGGAGAAGTCCACTTACCATTTAGGGTGAGTGATGTACATGATTGATCATCCTATCACAGTCTATCTTGAGGGGGGGCTTTCTTCCCACTGGGTTTTCCCTCTTTCCTCACTTTTTTATTTAGATTGTTGTACGGGGTGACCTTTGGTCTCAGTTACCAGGGCGCTACTACCATTTCAGTTGTTCCTCATAGTATAGCTTACGGGGGGGGTGTTGGAATATTCTCACCATCACTTTTGCATTTTGCATGCCTGCATGCATCCAGTCATCTACATGCATTTGCATACAATTGCATGCATCCAGGCATCAGTAAGGAAGTCTCCCAGCACCTAGTCCTTATTTTTTAGCCCCCGGGAGCATGTTTCTGCTCAGTTTTAGCCCTCCTAGCCACTGATGTGCCCTTGTTTTCATCACTGGAGCACAAGTGCGCCTTCTTCCACCTATTTAGGAGTTACTTTAGTTAATTAGTTGGTTGATGACTCAGTTCCTTGATTCAGGGGATGATTGATCAGTTAACTCACTGAAGCACTTAGATAGGCACCTACTGAGAGCTAGTTAAGCTCTACTAACTACTGACAGCTCCTCATGCACCCAAATTGGAGTCTCCTTCCCTACATCAATGCCCATGCACTCAATTAGACTCATTTGACTGACTAGTTGACCTTTGTGACCATTGCCACTGTTTTGGATGATATCTCCAATGCTATCTAAGACACACTTTGAGGAGAATTCGAATGACCTTAGTGGCATTCGAATCTCATTGATTGTATTCAGTTATTATTCACCTTACAGAGTGTCAGGTTACAGCTGATGTATGATACAACATTTTTTCTCCATTTTCTGTGTAATGAGTATTATTGGTTCAACATTTCTTCTTCTTCTTTATGCACTACATGAGTGAATTATAGTGAGATCTGCTATTGCTGAGTGATCCTAATCCTAAAATATCACATGGTATCAGAGCTGATAGCAACTATTCGAATTGCAATAGCAACAGTTGCAGCAATTGTCTTTCATTGAGCACCAGAAGCCTCTGAGTTTCCACAACAAATCCTGGTGCTATTGCCTTGAATTCGTTGGAGCAATCCAGTGAGGCCTAGCCAGGTGTGAAGGAATTAGTCACATGTGCTCAGTGTCTTAAGGCAGTGTTCAATTCGAATTGCAGCAGATCTCCTTTTCATAATTCTCATTTGTTTTGCAGGTTATTCCATAATTCGAATCCATATTCAACAGATTCAAATTTAGCAGCTACTATGGATCTCCATTGTTTTTGTAGGTTATTTGAAGTTCTCTGGAGTTGCAGCAGTTTCCTGCAGTTTTAGCAGTTTTGAAGTTTTGCAGTTGCAGCAGTTTTGATGTCTTCTGCAGTTACAGTAGTTTTCTGCAGTTGCAGCTGTTTTCTGCAGTTGCAGCAGTAGATTCGAATTCAAACAATAGCTTCATGGATTTGGAAGCAATTCCTTCTCCCTCTTCATACAACTATGAAGAATGGAAACCAACTATGACAGCATACCTGAAGAGATATGGTCTTTTCGATATGTGTATTGGTGGTAAGAAATATTTTGCTTCCTATGAAGAGGAAGAAGATTTGGCTAGATGATTGTGGCAGAGCCTTAGCAGCAATATGTACTGCTATGCTTTCCAATATGGAATACCTCATTGATCCTACAGAACATCCAAGTGATAACTAGACAAGATTGGACAGATTATTTGGAAAGAAGGAAGAGGATGATGTTATCCATTTGGAGAACAAGCCCAGTAGTATTGCCTTAAGTGCTCTCTTTATTCATGATTCGCCTCCATCATCTCTCATGATGAAGTTGTTCAAGATGAAGTTGAAATACAAGACATGGTTTCAAGATTTGATCCATCTTCTGATTCGAATTATGATCAAGAGATGTTAGCTACTACATTGGAAGTTGAAGAGACTTTCAAAATCTCTACTTCCCATGAGCCTCATGATGTCCAAGATGATGACCTACTGAGTATTTTGGAGGTAAAATCAGATTTGGGAGGCAATGCATTCGCCCTCCCTCATCAAATGCTTCCTATAAACTCCTATTTGGTCATTGGCACATGTTTTCGGAGTTTTACCGAAGATGGAAGACACCATCATTCGCTTGGTTCAAGTCTCATGCATATCCTTGTGATTTTGGTTTTGATATCACCCCTGTTGGTTCAAAGGAGATCATAAGAAGCCATCTATCAATTCTTGGATCTGATTTGAAGTCCAAGCCACCACCATCATGTATTAGTTCATTTTGTTATGATCTCATCTATGTCAGTTCAAAGGAGATATCAAAGAACTACATACACATTCATGGAGTTGATCCTACCTCAGCTGGTTCGAATTACATGCTCCATAATGATCTTCATATTTTTGAATTTGTTCCATTGCTTGGTGAGCTCCAAGAGAGCGAATATTCATCACATGACAGTTCAAATTCAGAGTATGAGAGTGAAGATGATGAAGAGCAAATGCTAGATCCAGATCCACAAGAACTTGAAGATATAGCAACTATCAGTGAAGATGAGCAAATGGAGGATACAAATCCACAAGAACCTGATGATCTTACACTTGATGATCCTCCTCTTCCTAGATGGGAAGCCACTACTCTTAGATCTGTTAGAGATCTTGTTGGAGATCCACTTGATTCGAGGAGGACCATATCTGATTTTCAGAATGGAAGGTTTCATCCTTCTCACATTACTGATCCATTTGCTGCCGACAGATCCTTCTTCAATGGAGAAGTCCACTTACCATTTGGGGTGAGTGATGTACATGATTGATCATCCTATCACTATCTATCTTGAGGGGGGGCTTTCTTCCCACTAGGTTTTCCCTCTTTCCTTTCTTGTTTATTTAGATTGTTGTACAGGGTGACCTTTGGTCTCAGTTACCAGGGCCCTACTACCATTTCAGTTGTTCCTCATAGTATAGCTTGCAGGGGGTGTTGGAATATTCTCACCATCATTTTTGTATTTTGCATGTCTGCATGCAATTCTGCATGCATCTAGTCATCTGCATGCAATTGCATGCATCCAGTCTTCTGCATGCATCCAGTCATCAATATGGCAGTCTCCCAGCATCTAGTCCTTATTTTGTAGCCCCCATGAGCCTATTTCTACTCAGTTTTATCCCTCCTAGCCACTGATGCGCCCTTGTTTTCATCACTGGAGCACAAGTGCACCTTCTTCCACCTATTTAGGAGTTACTTCAGTTAGTTAGTTGGTTGATGACTCAGTTCCTTGATTCAGGGGATGATTGATCTGCTAACTGATTGAAGCACTTAGATAGGCACCTACTGAGAGCTAGTTGAGCTCTACTGACTACTGACAGCCCCTCATGCGCCCACATTGGATTCTCCTTCCCTACATCAGTTCCCATGCACTTAGTTAGACTCAGTTAGACTCATTTGACTGACTAGTTGACCTTTATGACCACTACCACTAGTTTGGACGGTGTCTCCAGTGCTATCCAAGCCACACTTTGAGGAGAATTCGAATGGCCTTAGTGGCATTCGAATCTCATTGATTGTATTCAGTTATTATTCATATTACAGAGTGCCAGCTTACAGCTGATGTATGATACAACAGTTTTTATCCATTTTCTGTGTAATGAGTGATTATTGATTCAACATTTCTTCTTCTTCTTTCTGCACTACATGAGTGAATTCTAGTGAGGTCTGCTACTGATCAGTGATCCTAATCCTAAAATATCACATGGTATCAGAGCTGACAACAACTATTCGAATTGCAGCAGCAGTAGTTGTAGAATTCCCAATTTTTTTCATTGAGCACCATAAGCCTCTGAGTTTCCACAACAAATCCTTGTGCTATTGCCTTGAATTCACTGGAGAAATCCAGTGAGGTCTACCCAGGTGTGAAGGACTTAGTCACATGTTCTCAGTGTCCTAAGGCAGTGTTCAAATCGAATTGCAGCAGATCTCCATTTCATAATTCTCATTTGTTTTGCAGGTTATTCCATCATTCGAATCCATCTTCAACAGATTGGAATTCAGCAGCTACTATGGATCTCCATTGTTTTTGCAGGTTATTTGAAGTTCTCTGCAGTTGTAGCAGTTTTGAAGTTTTCTGTAGTTGCAGCGGTTTTGATGTCTTCTGTAGTTGCAATAGTTTTCTGCAGTTGCAGCTGTTTTCTACAGTTGCAGCAGTAGATTCGAATTCAAACAACAGCTTCATGGATCCGGAAGCAATTCCTTCTCTCTCTTCATACAACTATGAAGAATGGAAACCAAATATGACAGCATACCTAACGAGATATGGTCTTTTAGATATGTGTATTGGTGGTAAGAAAGATTTTGCTTCCTAGGAAGAGGAAGAAGATTGACTAGATGATTGTGACAAAGCATTAGCAGCAATATGTACTGCTATGCTTTCCAATATGGAATACCTCATTGATCCCGCAAAACATCCAAGTGATAACTGGACAAGATTGGAGAGATTATTTGGAAAGAAGGAAGAGGATGATGTTAGCCATTTGGAGAACAAGCCCAGTAGTACTGCCTTAAGTGCTCTCTCTATTCATGATTCGGCCTCCATCATCTCTCATGATGAAGTTGTTCAAGATGAAGTCGAAATACAAGACATGGTTTCAGGATTGGATCCATCTTCTGATTCAAATTCTAATCAAGAGATGTTAGCTACTACACTAGAAGTTGAAGAGACTTTCAAAATCTCTACTTCCCATGAGCCTGCTGATGTGCAAGATGATGACCTACTGAGTATTTTGGAGGTAAAATCAGATTTGGGAGGCAATGCATTCACCCTCCCTCATCAAATGCTTCCTATAAACTCCTATTTGGTCATTGGCACATGTTTTCAGAGTTTTACCGAAGATGGAAGACACCATCATTCGCTTGGTTTCAAGTCTCATGCATATCCTTGTGATTTTGGTTTTGATCTCACCCCTGCTAGTTCAAAGGAGATCATAAGAAGCCATCTATCAATTCTTGGATCTGATTTGAAGTCCAAGCCACCACCATCATGTATTAGTTCATTTTGTTAGGATCTCACCTATGTCGGTTCAAAGGAGATATCAAAGAAATACATACACATTCATGGAGTTGATCCTACCTCAGTTGGTTCGAGTTACATGCTCCATAATGATCTTCATATTTTTGAATTTGTTCCATTGCTTGGTGAGCTCCAAGAGAGCGAATCTTCATCACATGACAGTTTAGATTCAGAGTATGAGAGTGAATATGATGAAGAGAAAATGCTAGATCCAGATCCACAAGAACCTGAAGATCTAGCAACTATTAGTGAAGATGAGAGAATGGAGGATCCATATCCACAAGAACCTGATGATCTTACACTTGGTGATCCTCCTTTTCCTAGATGGGCAGCCACTACTCTTAGATCTGCTGAAAATCTTGTTGGAGATCCACTTGATCTGAGGAGGACCATATCTGATTTTCAGAATGGAAGGTTTCATCCTTCTCACATCACTGATCCATTTGATGCCGATAGATCCTTCTTCGGTGGATAAGTCCACTTACCATTTAGGGTGAGTGATGTACATGATTGATCATCCTATCACAGTCTATCTTGAGGGGGGCTTTCTTCCCACTGGGTTTTCCCTCTTTCCTCACTTTTTTATTTAGATTGTTGTACGGGGTGACCTTTGGTCTTAGTTACCAGGGCCCTACTACCATTTCAGTTGTTCCTCATAGTATAGCTTGCGGGGGGGTGTTGGAATATTCTCACCGTCACTTTTGCATTTTGCATGCATCCAGTCATCTGCATGCAATTACATGCATCCAGTCATCAGTATGGCAGTCTCCCAGCACCTAGTCCTTATTTTGCAACCCCCAGGAGAATGTTTCTGCTCAGTTTTATCCCTCCTAGCCACTGATGCGCCCTTGTTTTCATCACTAGAGCACAAGTGCACCTTCTTCCACCTATTTAGGATTTACTTCAGTTAGTTAGTTGGTTGATGACTTAGTTCCTTGATTCAGGGGGATGATTGATCAGTTAACTGACTGAAGCACTTAGATAGGCACCTACTGAGAGCTATTTGAGCTCTATTGACTACTGACAGTTCCTCATGCACCCACATTGGAGTCTCCTTCCCTACATCAATGCCCATGCACTCAGTTAGACTCATTTGGACTCATTTGACTGATTATTTGACCTTTATGACCATTGCCACTAGTTTGGATGATGTCTCCAATGCTATCCAAGCCACACTTTGAGGAGAATTCAAATGACCTTAGTGGCATTCGAATCTCATTGATTGTATTCAGTTATTATTCACATTACGTAGTGCCAGCTTACAGTTGATGTGTGATACAACATTTTTTCTCCATTTTATGTGTAATGAGTGATTATTGATTCGACATTTCTTCTTCTTCTTTCTGCACTACATGAGTGAATTCTAGTGAGGCCTACTATTGCTGAGTGATCCTAATCCTAAAATATCACAACATTAAGAGAGTAATAATATACCAACACGTATGCTTTTTTGAGGGCACAATTCTCTGCATTGCTAAAAATCTCATCAAGAATAATCATGGAGCTTAGGTTTTGGTTGTATGAAGTGAAATCATTGTTGTCACCCTCTATGGCCCCTATGACACTCACCTTGATAGTATGATGATCTAAGATATATTCAATGACGGTACAATTATGCTCATCATGTGAGTCGATCCCATCCCCCAAGTGGAGAAACTCTACTTCAAGATTATGCAGATTGCACAAACTATCATCCCGACAATGATGGAACCATCAACAAGCACCTAAGAGAGATTGATCTCACTTTCCACCTTCTCAAATACGTTCCAAGCATCATCTCCAAGAACATTGAAAAGAGTATAGTCGAGGCTTTTTAGTAGTTTGAAATCATGGACTAGAAAGAATTATTTCGTATTACCCATCTATCAGGGCTTATCATTCTAGATCGGTTGGAAGACAATCTAAATTTGGATCACAAGAAACTGAGAGTCATGAGAAAAATATTAATCAAATGCAAAAACATATCCATTGCGTCCATGTCAAAATAGCCACCCTAAAAAGCATTCCCTTGTAGTGATTGAACAATATAGGTTCCCAAATAAAACATGATATTCTCTACCATACAAATGTGTTGCGCAAGGTTTGCGAGGTTCATAGGGAAATCCCAATATTTTCTTATTACAAGGTTTAAAATGTTCAATTTTTCCATTTGTTTTGGGTATATGTAAGGATTTATGAAATTTTCAAAAACAATCAATCAAATCCTTCCATAATAACACCATGGTTTGAGTTCATTGTTGAGGAACCCTTTTCAATATTAGTTTTAATATGGGTTTATACAACTCTTAATTTTAGAGTATTGATATTGTTGTTTCTTCTAATTTTATGTATTTATATATCGATTAATCAATAAACCATATCTTTATGGGTATATAATTGATAGTGCACTCATCCACTACACAAGAACACATGCTTTAGTTCGATTGATGAAATATGGTCTGGATGAATTAATATGTTTTTTCTTTTTCTTTTTTACCTAGAATATGAAGTAAGCAAGAAGAGTTGCATAGCAGCAAGTCCCTACCTTTAGTTTTTGTTTTATATTGGTTAAAGAAACAAGTCTTTAGTGAGTTATCTAGTGAACGTAACAAGAGGGATAAGGAAACAAGTGCAAAGGTAGAGTCAATGTGTTCAAGAATAATTGAGTCACTGTGTTCAAGAATAACATTCACTTGTTTCATGGGCCAGTGGATTATGGACAGTGATTGCCTTTGAAGCATTTACTTAATTGTTTGGCACTGGTGTTTTTTGGACTAGTACCATTAACTAAACCCATTGACTAAAAATGCAAATGGGGTGGTCTCAGTAATATTAATCACCATAGGTCATAAAAACAAAAATCTAGTCTACTGAGAGATGATACTGATGATTCCAAGGTATATGGAGCTACATTGGTGTAACATTTGAAATGTAGATTTATTAGTAATACAATGTGGATGGTATATTGAAGGTGGATCTTTTCCATATTAAATATAAAGCAAAGGCCATGGTTGAGGTTATTGTAATAAGGATTTTTTATTTTATTTTTCATTTAGGATGAATGTAAACTATAGTATCCAACTCTTCTATACTCTACTTAAGCATATGAGGATTTCAATGTCACAAGAGTTCAACATTGAAAATCTTGGTTCTTTTATGTAGAGTATAGAGACTTACATAAGAAATGTTTATATAGTCTACCGATAAGACATAGTGGTATAGTATAAATAAGAAGTTGTTGATGCATCAACATGGCCTAATCCATACTTGGGCCAGTTTCATGCATTTAGGTTCAAATTGAACAAATTTCCATATATATTAGATATTTATTTAATGCTAAAATTTGAAAATTTCATGATGTCTTGTATTAGGAACTTGTAAATCCTACATATATTCTAAATAAAATGTGAAAAAAATGAGAAGTATTAATGTATTCCAAATAAAACACTTTGGATTGCAAGAAAGAAAGGAGTTCAAAATCTGTAGGTTGTAGGGGATTCTCTGGTGATTATCAACTGGATATATGGTAAAGCAAACTTAAATGTGCTTCATCTTACACATTGGATGAACAGAATTCTGGAATTAAAGGAAGACTTTGCACATCTCACTTTCTCTCACATTTACAGGGAGTTTAACAAAGAAGTTGATCTCTTATCAAAGGAAGCCATGGGCCATATAGATGGAATTCTTCACTTTGAGGAACTTATGGATGGAATTCCTATTGATGTGGGAATTTTCAAATTGTTTTAGTTTTTTATGCTTAAGCATCTACTTGTAACTAATGGTACAGTCTTTTGATAATCTGTCTTTAGATTATATTTTGTGGGGTCATTTTGGGTTCCTGATAGGTTGTAGGTTGCTCCTTATCGACAGTATAAGGATTTTAACTTTATATTTTTAAAATAAGGGGAATCGGTAGAAAAGGAAGATCGAAGAGCAGAACAGATAGTTTTTTATATGTATATTGAACTAATGTAACTTTGATTCAATTTGAATAACAAGTTACTTTTTTTCAACTTGAAAATATATATATATATATATGAAAAAAAAATTGAGAAGTGTTAAAATAAAAATAGATATGAAAGGAAAGCATTCGTGATCTTCTTGGATTGTAACTACAATATGGCATATGAAAGGTTGGAGATTTGTAAATTTAGTATAATTATTAAATATTTATTGTATCCTTTATTCATCCCAATAAAAATAACAAACTTTATAGAAACAAATTTTGCAAAAGAAAAAGAAAACGATTTTAGAAGAGGTTTGATAAAAATAGAGAAAGTGAAAACTTGGAAGGTGCACCATTGGAAAAACCTCTCCTATCAATCTAGCTTCTTTAATTATTTAATATCTCAGTAAACAATTTATTATCAATCTAGCTTCTTTAATTATTTAATATCTCAGTAAACAATTTATTATCCATCTATCTTCTTTTAGTATGTGTTTCTCTTATTTATTTTGAATTTCAAGTGTTTTATTGTGATCCTATGGTATATGGTTAAGATTTTATTTTATTTTTTAACAAAAACGGTTATATTTTTTTTATTATTTGAAAAAACACAGTTGGGCTAACGCCAATCAACCCATCTTACAAAAGCCAAAATGATTACCAATCAGAGATGTCCTTACTCCTACTTTTACAATAGTCATGGAGCTGCCATCTTACAGGATGGGAGACCATCGAGGAGGTTCATCATTCCGAATCAGATCAGCTTGGGCTAGAAGACACCCCGCATTGGCCCTAGTATCAGCTTCCTGGTTTAGACTCCGAAGAATGTGGAAATAGGAGGCAGAGTTGAAATTTTGTAGTTATTTCTAAACCCTTTGCAAGGTCTTATTGAGCACCGCGTTATTGAAATGATCTTCATTGTTTAAGAGTTTTATTAGGATTTCCGAATCTCCAAAAATTTGAATATCTTGATCTCCATTCCCATGAGATATCTAACAAGATTTTGAGCAGTCCTAGTAATTCAGCCTGGTTATTTGTACTCTGCCCTAAACCCCAGCTGAAGCTACCCATAAAATGCCCGTCAAGGGCATAGAATACCCCACCGGCTCCAGCTATCCCAGGGCTTCCTTTCGCTACTCCATCAACAAAAATAGTGACTTTACCTTGATTCTTCCACCACTGATGAAATTCAGAATCATTGTACCGAATCCGCCATTCAAGATTACCGGTAGGACGAGCAGAAATCTTATTCCTAGTCCGCAGCAATGGGTCGACGATCCAGTTACTCTCTGCAGGAAGAAGCAAGTTATCTTTTTTAAAGGGACGATTTTCCACCGTTTCCAAAAGCAACGCTTTGGTTTTAGCAACTACAATTGCGGGGGTACACAAATAGTTTTGGAAGATGCCCTCGTTCCTGGCTAACCACACTTCCTGTAATGTCCCCAGTTTGGCCCCATGGCATTTACATTATAAATGATGTAATATTTGTTATGAAATCATGGTGATGAGCTCAAGGCCAAGGCCCCGCCATCGATTTATTGATGCATATGCTTTGCGTGCTAGCCAGGCACATTAGAATTTCAACATCATGTAATATGCATTTTAATAAAAATACCCACAACTAGCTATGCAATGCAACAAAGAGATGGGGGCATGATTTCACAAGGAATTGGGAGGGAAACATTCAAACCCTTGAGCCAATAGAGTCAATCCAAGTGTCAATGAGGGAACCCATCAAACCCTCAACTACCCATGTTGACTTTTGTACCCAACCATTGATTTCTCCCAAGAGTTGGTTGGGGAAGTTATTGCCTTGGGAATGGGAAGGTATGGCTGTCCAAAATCGGGTATGGGCAAGCCACCCTTCATGGAAAAACGTGTTGGTCTCCTTGGGCAAGAAGAGAGCCACGAAATTTCTCCCTAAGCCATTATTCACGGGGGCCTTGCTCTCTCACGCAGCTCTAGCTGCCTGGGCGTTTTCCTCCCTCGTTCTTCTGTGTTTCCCTTCATCTTTTAGCTGGGAAGGGGCGTTTTTGTGTTGGTCACCAGTGGGGGAAGAGAACAGAACGTTTTGGGTCGTCCTAGAGGTCCTTTAGGCCATGGGAAAGGATCCTAACCAGTGGAGAGAATTCGTTTTGCTCCCTGGGGTTGAAATCGAAATTTCCACAGTTCGCTTGGGTGAATCCACGAGTTGGGAGAGCCAATGTAGACCCTGTTTTGTGGACACCGTTGTTGTAAATGTGTAACCCTGTCAATGCTTGTTTTGGCTGAGATGAAATGGTAAATGGGATGTGTGTGAACTGGAATGTTCCATTTCCTTGTGAGAATCATGCCCAGCTCGGGGGTGGCCTTCGGACGGACTCAGTATAAGCTGTCGAAGAGCCTACGGTTGGGTGGAACGTTGCAGCGACATAGCTAGTTGCTTGGGGACGATTGCAATAAAGATGAGTATTTCTGCCTATGTATTTACTTCTGCTGTGTTTGCTTAGATGTGTACATCTGCATGCTTGTCTTTCTATATATGTGGTTGCTTTTATTTAGTAAGTATTGGGGCCAATTGCCCAGTTTTAGCATCACGATCCTCTCCATTGCATTGGCATGATGGGTGGGGACGTGACACTTCCCAGCATAGATATTTTGGGATTGCCATAGAAATTTTGGCCCATAATGATTTGCTCTTGATCGCCAGAGGATAACGATCTGTCCAGGTGGAAAATAATAAGACAATATTGGTTTGAGATGGAATTGGAACATTGAGCCCATGCAAAGCCTGCTGCCACGCCTCCTGCGTGAATGGGAAATCAATAAAAACATGATCAATGGTTTCCTGAGCTGATTGACAGAGAGGACACCTGTGCGGCCCGATTATACCACGTTTATCTAAGTTCTCGCCAATCAAGATTCAGCCATGCATGAGAACCCAAAAAAAAAAAATTGGGATACCAAAAGAATCCCGCACCTGCTTCCACAAAGTGTTTGACTGATTCTAAGATTGCTGCGTCTGAAGGGCAGCGAATCCCTGAGCAGCTGAGTATATTCTCGTCGGTCCCCATCCCTATTTATCCCTAAAACGCAAATGAACCGGGGCTAAGCCGAAAAGAGCAGCGAACAGAGTACTCAACTGAGATTGCATTCTGTGAGGAGGCCTAGACAAATTCCATTCTTACCAATTTCCATCCTGGTCCCAATGAGAGATGTCAGCAAGTTTCGTAATGCCACGCTGAGTGAGCCAACAACGGAGTTCATGGATTTCTTCATTATTCCTGAGAGGATGGCGACCCATAATTTTATCTTCCCATAACCAAATCTGTCTCCCATTGCCCGGTATACGGTAGAGGTGTTTTTTGAAGAACTCCCAGCCACTACTACAAAGTTTCCACAACGTGGTGCCTTTAGTGGCACTTCCTTCATCCATACTGTTCACTGAAACACCATTCAGATATTTTTTAATTAAAACTTGGCTAACCGGATGACTGGGATTGGAGAAAATCTTTTGCAACATCTTACCACCGAGAGCCAAATTAGCTAGTCCAGGATCTCTGACCTGCAGACCTCCTTTAGAAAAAGTTTTTTTCACAATGTCCCAACTCACCAAATGAAATTTTTTATTATTCCCCTTACCACCTTGCCACATGAAGGTTCGAATTAGCTTTGCTACCTACTCAGTGATCATCTTGGGAGCCAACAGAAACGATTCCTAATAGATAGGCAGAGAAGAGATGACTGCTTTGATAAGGGTTAATTTTCCAGCAGTGGTGAGCCACTGACCTCCCCAGGCTGCCATTTTAGATTTGATTTTACTTATGACCTCAAGCCAATGAGTAGCCTTAGTGATTCCCAGGGTTAAAGGCAGGCCAAGATACTTAAAATTTTCCCAAACTGCAAAACCTATATAGCCTAAGAAGTGGGAAATCCGCTTAATGGTAGATTGATTAACGTTCCAGCCATACATAGCACGTTTTCTCTTATTGACCAGAGCTCCAGAGACTCTGCAGAAATTTTGAATAACTTCATTGAAAACCCTTGCAATTTTAACAGAGGCACCTCCTAGCAAGAGAGAGTCATTTTCGAATAAGGCATGGTTAGTGGGTCCAATGTCTTTCATCACACGAATACCAGGAGTTGTTCCTGCATCCTTCTCTGCAGTCAACTTACGACTAAGGGAGTCTACCATCAAAATATATAAGAAAGGGGACAAAGGGCAACCCTGCCTTATACCCCGAGTGCCTTGAAAGTAATTGGCTGGCCTACCATTCACTAAAGGAGCAATCCAAGGCCTGCCTATACAAGCTTTGATCAGCCTTACAAAATCATTGCTGAAGCCAAAAGAAAGAAGGACTTGAAACAAAAAGGAATGTCTAACCCGGTCGAAGGCATTAGCCATATCAAGCTTTATAAACATACCTTGTTCATTGCGTTGATGGCTAGAATGGATGGTTTCCTGCACAAGAGTCACATTATCCATGATATTCCTGCCTTTCACAAAACCACCTTGAATGGAAGAGATGAGATTACCCAACAGTGGTTTGATTCTATTGGCCATGAGCTTTGATAGAATTTTATAAGACGCATTGCACAGCGAGATTGGCCTAAACCTATCGAAGGTACCAGGGTTTGATTCCTTGGGGATTAAAGCCAGAAATGTAGAATTGATGCTGCCACCAACCTTGGCTTTTTGGAGGAAGCCCCTGATCATACGAACTAAGTCCACCTTGATAATATCCGAGCAAATTCTATAAAAGTGAATGGAAAAGCCATCGAGCCCCGGGGCTTTGTCTGGCTCCATCGCCCAAACAACGTTGCTAATTTCAGTTTCAGTAAAGGGCTTCACAAGGCTTTCATTATCTTTCTCCCCTACCAATTTCGGGATGTGAGTAAAATTCCTCCTCAGAATCCATTCCTTCTTCAGTAAAGAGCTCCTGGAAATGGGATGTTGCAGGCTCTTTAAGTGAGCAATATCTTTGTGAACAATCCCATCAGATGCTGTGATTTCATCCAAGTGATTACGAGAGAGGCGAGCTTTAAACTATTTATGAAAGAATGGAGTATTTATGTCTCCCGATTTTAGCCAGAGACTTATTGATTTAAGCCTCCAGTGCTCTTCCTGGTGCCTGTAGGATCGAAAAGTATTGAGCTGGGAAGCTTGTTCCTTCAGAATTTCAACGTAAGTGATATCTTTAGATTCCATATCTAATTACAGGTCGATCAGCTGGTTGGTAGACTGCTTTCTACAACTAGTGGGTGAGACATAAGGCTTTTTTATCCAAGATTTCAAGGCCACCTTAGTAGCCTTAACTTTCTGCTCCCAGACATTGACGCAAGTCACCCTACGGGATACTTTCTTGCTTAACAATACACACGGCACAAACCACAATGCTTACATAAACAAGGTGTAGAACAAGATGCCAGAAGTGGCTTATATTACTTCTCTGAAATTACAATTACAATGCAAATAACTGTAAACAAATAACTAACTACAATCGGCCTCAGCCGTTACAACTTAGAAGTAACTATGGTGTGTTCTCCCTGTGTGTCGACCTCTCCCTCTCCTGGTTCGCCATGGAACTCTGAGCTATGGTTCGATCTCAACACTCTACACTCGGTCGGTGTGACTCTTCACAACTCTCTCGACTCTGCACTCTACTCTGTTTTCTGTTCTGCTCTCCCTCGTCTCCCAGACTGAAGACCCTTTTCCTCTTCTTCTACTCTGCGGGTGTTGTTCCCAAGACTATTGCAATCCCGAGACACGCGTTCCCTTCCGTTCGCAGATCCTGCCAAATCCTACGAACCTGCACTGTCAGCTTCGAGTCGTGCTGCACAGCCTCTGTCCATGACGTCTCCTGTCATGTCCTTCACCAACTCGCAATAACTATAATAACTTCCTCAGCAACCCCGAACGGCTACTGGTATAGTCCCTTGACTTTCTGTCCTTTCAACCCTGCTACAGCATTCAATCACATCTCGACTGTCCTGTCGGTTCACTCCTTCCTCAAATGCACTTGGCTTCGCCCCAAACCTATCGTGTCGTAGTTCGACCACTTGTCGACTACCCGACCTCTTACGTCGCTCGCCGTCTGTCGACCATTTCCTGTCGACCCTCGACCTCTCGTGACATCTGTTGTCCCTCCAGTCGGCCGCACTCCGACTACTTCTGCTCGACTTGTTGACTTCGACAAGTCAACCCGCTTTCCGCACCAGTGGTCATCAGCACTCCCACTGGTCGGCTCCCTTCGGTCGATCAACTTCGACTGCTTCGCCTAGGCCCTGATGCTCCTGCTTCAGAGCTTGGCGACCCATTAACAAGAGCGCTCCAGGCATTGATTACAGTATCCATAAATCCTTCTCTTTTAGCCCAGAGAGGATTAAACCGGAAGGGAATGGGCCCCAATCTTTCTGCTTCCTCAAACTGCAGTAAAATAGGCTTATGATCTGATGTCAGTTTTTGCAGAATTGTAGAGGATATGACCTTATCTTCTAGCAGAAAGGATCTCTGAAGTAAGAATATGTCCAGCCAAGCAGATATATTATAGTCCCCAACTCGATTGTTGGTCCAGGTGTATAATCCTTTTTTAGGTTTGAAATCAATTAAATCCCACTGTTGAATAAGTTCTTCAACTACAAGAAGAAACTGATCTCTATTGATGACTCCCCCACGCTTCTCCTTAGGTTCAAACACAAGATTGAAATCTCCAGCAATAATTATATTCTTAGGAGAGTGAGCCTCAAGAAAGACGGACAAAGTTTGCCAACACTCTCTCTTTTCAGCATAATGTACAGGAACATATAAATTGACAAGAGCTAAGGACATATTATTTACATTGTGCTTGAGTTCATTATAAATCCAGTGCTGAGTCTCAAAAGAACTTTCAAGATGAAATTTATCATCATCCCACAGAGTAGCAAGACCGCCAGAGGATTCCCTGGCACTAACAGCCTTCCCTGCATTTTTTTTCCAATTCAATTTACTGAGCAGAAGGAGGGCTTCCCCTTCAATTTTAGTCTCTTGGAGCATGAGGATTTCAGGAAACTCATATTTTACCAGGTTTTTTACAACTTCAGCTTTTAAGGGATTCCCCAAGCCTCTGCAATTCCAAGAGACTAAACGCATTATTTGTTGGTTGGTGAGGGGGCAGCTCCTCCCTTGGGAGGTCTGTTTCTAGTGTTTCTGCCGATGGACATCTCAATCGTTGGCTGACTACCTTTCATTTTTTGTCTCTCAGCTTCTTCTGCCCTTGTCTCTCTATGAGATTTCCTCCCAACTCTTTTCAATGGCCTCTCAAAGGTCTCATCTTCCGAAGAGCCTGATATCTCTGGGGACTTCTTTCTTGTCATTTCAGCATAGGAGAGAGGGCTCGAAGCTCCAATAGGGGATCCACCCTGTAAAGAGACAGTTTCTTCCTGGATTTTGTCTTCCACCATTGAATTGGGCTGTTGTTCAACCTCTTCTTCAACTAATGCTAAAGGTTCTTCTGGAATTCTAAGTTTTTCAAGCAGATTACTAGATGTCTCCATCCTTGGTGGACCTGAGCTCCCTTCACCTTGTAGCTGACCAGAGGATGGGACTTCATTCCCCATATACTTTCCTTTTCCTTTTGACCTGTTAGCTTGTTTTGCTGCATTTGGTTTTTGAGCTGGGATCCATTGATTTCCCTTAGCGTTATCGACCTCCTCCTCTCCCTTTTTTTTGCAGTGCCTGGCAAAATGCCCATACCCGTGGCAATATCAGCATTTAAAAGTTAATTTCTCGTAGTCTAACTCTTGTATGTACGTCCAATCCGCCACCATGAGTTTTATTGCTTCAGGTAGACCTACCTCCAAATCCACCTCCACACAAATTTTGGCGCAGGTGTATTGATCCTTCATGTCGGCACGGTCAATGTATTTCTCAAGTTTATTGCCTATGGCTTCCAATGATTTGGGATCCCAGCAATGCAATGGTAGGTGGGGCAATCGGACCCATATTGGAACAGCCGAGGGCACATCTTGCGTCGGATCAAATTCCGGTGTCCATTTATTCAAATATAACCCCCGAGGGCCCATAAAATAAGGTCCGTTCCTAAAAATTAGATTCCTGGCCTCTACATTGGTAAAAACAAACACAAAGAATCCCTTACCCACTAAATGGTTGTTGATCCCGTCCTGCACCAATGGTCGCCAGTTTCGTTGCACCCAGCTGTCAACTGCTTTAGGCAAAGGCCAGAGGCCGGTAAATTGCCCTATAAGACCTCTTTCTGCAAGGTTCAACGCTGATCTGCACGGATCTTCAGATGGTAGGTCAACAGTGGGGATGTTGGCCATGCATTTTACAAACTTCTATTGTTTCTCGCTCGGAGGGTGTTTCCCACATGCAGTCACCAGCTTCTTGAACGCAGGTAACTCGGGCAGGGGAGGGAAGGCCTCGGGACCCCCTCCAGCAGCCATCGCAGATTGACTCAGCTTGTTTCTCTCAATGTTCAACACGTAAGTTGAAATCGATCGAGGGTTTTAGCGAGTTTCCTGGGGAGGTCACGCGATTTCTTGGAGCCCGATCATCATTTGCTTGATCAATCCCAAAAAAATATGGTTAAGATTTTATGGCACGTCATTTTTTAGCTATTTAATATTTCAATAAACAACTTTTATTTTAGTTCAGATTTTATGGCACGTCATTTTTTTAACTATTTAATATTTCAATAAGCAACTTTTATTTTAGTTCATGTAACTATATTATTTATTTTGAATTTCAATGGTCTATGGTTAAGATTTTATGGCAAGTCATCTTCTTTAACTATTTAATATATCAATAACAAATTTATTTTAATTCATGTCTTTTTATTATTTATTTTGAATTTCAAGTGTTTTCTTATGATTCTATGATATATGGTTAAGATTTTATGGCAAGTCATGTCTTAGCTACAATGGCCTGGTAGCCTATAAAGTTTGAATTTGGATTTGTTTGTATGTCTCAATCATTCATGTATATCTTTTCTAAATCATACCATTTCAAAATGGATAAATAAATGCCAACATGGGAATGCATCAAAGTGCATTTGGAGTGTGTACAAATTTAGTCATGACATAAACCTAGATATTATAAACACTAAACAATCACTATAGTATGTTAGAGGTGAAATATCAAATAATATGGTGATGATAAAATGAATTAATATCCAAAATAAAACTTAAGACTAGATAAGACGTACAAAGTGGAGCTATGCACGATACATAATATAATTTATGATACATATAAAGTAATATTTTGACTAATAAAACATGGAGTGGAGTGGAGATTCATTCTTCTACAAAAGCATACATGCAATATGATAAATATAAACCAACCATTATACATGGTTTCAAATAATTAAATTTTTAAGTTTTAAGTTTTGTAGTATATGTTATTTATTTTGTTAAAGTAGGTTGTTGACTCAGTAATTTATTTTGTCGAGTCAGCAGATGTTAAGTATGATCCGAAATGAAGTTAAGTATGTTGTTGGCTTAGTAATTTATTCCGTGGAGATAGTAGATGTAGATTCAATTGATGATTATAGGGATAAAGGTTCCGATGATTGAGATTGGGATCCCATGACAACAATAGACCTCGTAGTGAATACAACGCCAGAAATCCTAAATCCAATATGCCCAAGCAAGGTAAATCCTTGTATCAAAGTAGTAGCACCACTAGAAATCTAGCCCTATAACTAAGCCCAGCAAGCTAATAAGCATTGAGATAGACAGCCAAAGCCATATCTAGACCATCGTTGTCAACCAAAGCTATAAAGCCAGGTGTTTCAAATCCTCCAATTAGAGATCCCTAGTCCACATCAGTAGATGATCCAATTCTAGTTGATTATGTTGTTTAAGTTGTTGATCCAAAAGTAGTTGACCCACCAGCATAATTATAAAGGCATAGCTAGTAGTAGCTCTACCTATTGATCTATAGTAGCAGTTCGAGATTGAATTGAAGTTCCCAATCCAGTTCACCAAGTTGCAATCATCTAGTGCTAGAGTCTCTAGCTCCATACCTAGTGGACTAAATTGATCCCGCAGAAGTAAAGGTGTCGTCAGGACCAGATGAATATAATCTCCATTAATGAAGTTTATCCTGCGCCAATTTACCTCATTTAATCAGAATTAGATATGTTAATTGCAGTTGATCCAATTAAATTGGCACTAACTTATTTACCAGCTAGTATACCGACAAAGGTAGATATAGCAGCATAAGAGCAAGCAACGGAAAACTAACCAACTGGGTTTTGGGCCAGAAAAGAAAAGGAAACAAGCATATATTGATGTGAAGGTAGAGGAACCGGATGGGGCCTTTCTAATGTATGTGACAGTTAAGTTTAATGTTATCATGGGGCCTGGCATCAATGGTGGGAAAAGAATCATGCCTTGCCATTTGGAATGATAGGATAAGAAATGTACATAGTCTATCAGATAGATGCAAATATCCACGGGTAGAGCAATTGGTAATGAGTAATTGAGTTGAAAAGTTGTAAGTGGAAGGTCATAAGTTCAAATCCCTGTAGGTACTTAAAAAAAATGAGAGATGCAAAGATGTATATGTCCAATTGGTCCCATGGCCAAAACATAATAACATAATCAAGTGGTAAACTTATATTTACACCAAATGTAAGTGAACGATATTTATAGAGGGTTAATTAAGTTGTGGTTGATATATCTACTTGAAAAGATAAGCACGTGAAGTTCATGCATACATGTGTCAACCTACATGGTTCAGCGTAGGCTTGAAAGAGTGGAAGTCACTCATCATGAAATATCAAGGCCATGCTAACTAGTATATAGCCCAGGTTCCATCCATTGTTCATCTCGATTTGTTGTCCCATGCTTGACTTTGCAGGGCTGCTTGTTCTTGTCTTCTGTTACCACAATGGTTTCCTGCGCCATCTCTATACTATAAACTTAATCCACCATCATAACCTATGTATGTGACAAAGCACCGGCCGGATAGATAGATAGGGACACTAGATGGTTAATGCAAGCACCTATTCCAAGCAAGCACTTTCTTAGAGCCTATTCTTTGTAATCATGCCACCAATTCACCATGGATACTCACAGGTTTTCCTGCACCACATTATCAATCCATGGGAAAAATGACCTATAATTTGAGCTACTCTTTTCAGTGGTAGTAGTTGTGATCCATCTTTGAGCATTTTTTTCTAGGTACATTAGATAGGTACCAACAACATCTCCAATTCTAGGTCGATAGCCAGAGGAATTCAATGTTCAAGGGAGTTCCATTGTCCATTCCTTGTGATGAGAAAGGTCGTTGTTTGTGGCATTACTGGTAAGTGCCCGTATGTTTATATGGGGGAACCCTCTCAATATTGTCCTCTTTCAAGAAATAAAAGACCCAGGCATACTACGTGGGCAATGAGACTCACTGGTTGATTAGTATGCATATGAACTAATAATTCCATATAAGTAAAATTGCCATGCATATGAACTAATAATGCCATCTAATTATAATTGCAGAGCATATGAACTAACAATGACATTCTTAATGATTTGAAAAAGTATTTGAACTGTCTATGTTCACATTTATTGTGACCTTTTCTTTCCGCCATTTCGTGGTTGTGTTATGAATTCTTTATCTATAATTTGATTTTTGAAATATAAGACTTGTTCGTAATTTCGTTACATGAGTGGAATATTTCATTTGAGGTTTAGAGCAAGGTGTACACTGTAGAATACATTCACTATATTTTCGTGTTAATTTGTGGATAAAACCTAATGATATATACATGGTTTGAAAAAATAGAAATGATTTTGAAGTTCTCTATGTAGTGTCTGATATTTATTACAACATTACTGAATCTGATAGAAAATTTACTTTGAATTCTTCAATTTGTTTGCAATTCTTTGAATGACCTTGAGCCATTGTAATAGTTTTCATAATGCCCATTGCGCTTTAATCCTGTAATATCATGTCATAATTATTTCCTACTCTTTTGATTAAGAATTTGAATTGATGTTATCTCAAACTATACATGGAATAAGGTTTGTTGGAAGTGCTTGGCCCGACCTAAGCACTTGGGTGGCTGTGCCTTAAAGAATATTTATCTCTTTACCAATGCTTTAGGCCAAAAGCCTATGGAGGGATTTATTTGTTGATGGACTTTGGAGTAGAGTCATAAAATTTGAATATCTTAAAGGTCTCTCTATTATACAATGGATTAGGCTAAAGGACAAACTTGTCAAGGGGGCTTCGAATATTTGGGGTGGACTTGTTGCATCTTTTCACGTTCTGGGAGATTGGATGGCATGGTTACCTAGGAATGGATAGTCTATCTGTGTGGGGGGAGACCCCATTATCAGTGTTCTGGTTGGTTTTCAATTATCTCTTGAACTCATGGTACTTTTAAAGGTGAATGGTTATTATACATTGGATCAGTGTGCCATTGCGGACTTCGGGCATATGGAATATCATGTTTGGATTGGGGTGAATCAAATGGGTTTATATGGTCAACTTGGTGATGAATGGTCTGCATATATTTTGGGTCTTCAAAGGGGGAATATTCACTTATATGATTCTAAATATACATTATTGTGGTCATGGAATACACAATCTGGTATTATCAATGTGAGGTTGGCGTATGATGCCTTAATTTATGATGTTCTAGTGGAAATAAATTGGTGGTTCTAGGCTTGTTGGAAGTGGAAGACTCCCCTTAAAGTAAAACTATTTATATGGTTGGCTTTAGAAAATCGGATACTAACATCGGACAATTTTATTAAGAGAGGGGGGGTTGGACCTAATATATGCCCCCTATGCTTTCAAGGTCCATAATCAGTTTTGCATATGTTTTTTACTTGCCCATTTACATTAATGGTGTGGTTTTTAGTAAGGAAAACTTGCAACATTGCTCTATGTTGGTCTGGGATGTCTCTATATGCTTTCTTCATGTCTTGGTTTAAATTTGTTCCTTCCTAGGGTGAGCTCCCTTGCTTTGTTTGCTAGGAGGTTTGGAAAGCCTAGAACCTTCTCATTTTTTAGGGCAAGTGACTAAAACATGATTAGGTGGCTAGTCGGACTATCTCCTCTTTTATGGAATTTGTTGGTGATCCAGATATGCTTCAAATGGGTGTTATTCGTGGATGTAGGAATCCTCCGGTTTTTGTTGATGGTTGTAGAGGATGCTTTGATGGGGCATCTCGGGATGATGCTTGTTTGTGTGGTGTTGGGGCTATCGTTTATTTGGACGAGCTAATGTTTTTTAAGTTATGAATGAACTGTGGGGATGGTACAAATACCAAGGGTGAGATTCTTGGTTTATGGATGCTTCTCTTATTCGTGGAGCTTCAAAATATTGATCTTATCCAAATTGTCAGTGACTCCAAGTTGATTGTCAATTGGGCCCTTAAAGAATATAATCTTCAGGTTCTTCATTTAAAGTCTTGGATGGAAAGCGCCACTCTTTTGATGGGGTATTTTTTTGGTCTATCATTCATGCATATCTTTTGGGAATTCAACCTCCCAGCGGATTCTTTGTTTAAAAGAGGCCTTCATGCTGCGGAGGGTTTCATTTTCTGTGAATTTTGAGCCTATGACTATCTGGTTTCAGAAGATAAAATTAACATATACAATACTTAGATCATTTTTGCATCCAGCATTGGTATTATAATGGGTTATATTGGCTTTATATCTAGCCTCAACTTTATTTTGGGTGTATTTTCTGGAGAATTTTATCCACTTGGATTATCGGGTTATCAATGTCTTATTGAACCCGTATGGTCTATGCTCTCTCTGGTGCTTTGATGAAGATAGTTTTTTGTGCTACTTAGCTTCTAGGAAATCCACTTGATCGACTGCTCTGTCCATTTTTCATTTATTTTTGGGTGTCTCCCTCTAGTGGAGCGTCGATGATTAGCTATTACTGCTACAATTGATTTGTTATTTTTTGGGATGTATTTCTCTAGTTTGTGCTTTGGGGCCAAATATTTTTGGCTCTGTGTTTATTCGTGTTGTTATTTTTGTGATAGATCTATTGTATTTCATGTTTGGACATGGTGTGACTATGTTCTTGCCCTTCTTTTGGGAGTTGATTGTTCCTTATTTTGGTTATTTCTAGATTGTTTTGATTGGTTGTTGTTGTTCTGGAGGTTGTTGGATGCTTTGATGTATTGTCCATTTTACGTATACTTATAATAAAGTATAGCTTTTTTTGTTTGAAAAAAAACTATACATAGAATAAGAATTTGAAGTGATGTTAAAATTTTATTAGTGTTATTTACTTTGTAGAGGGTTTGGCAGATTCCATTATCCTACACAAAGGGAATGTCTCTTTTTTCACAACAGTTAGATTATCAAGGGATTCCTTTTAAGTGAAACAGATGCCATATCTATGGGCACATTGTTGGGAATTGTAATTTGTCTTTCAAAAGAAAGATATGGGAAAGAAAGGTGCATAATAGTTGGAATATTAAGGTGGCTCATGCAAATGATCAAAAGACTGATCTGGTTATGCTTTCAAGTTCTCCTGACTCGTTTAATTTGAACAAGGATGATGCTACAGAAGGGCTAGATTTGGGTGAGAAGTTTCAGGAGGAGGTAAACCCAGATTTTCTCAAAGGAAAATCCCATGATGCAAAGGAAGCAAGATTTAAATCTCAGCCTGCTCAAGTTTTGTCTTCAAGTTCTCCTGAACCGGTCCGTATAAATGAGGGATCTAAAATAAAAGGTTTCACTGTGGCTTAGATTCTTTGCGAAGAGGTCAATCATGTGCATCTTAAAGACAAAACCCTTGTCGAAGAGGAACTTTCTTTACCAGGTAAGTTCCCTGAATCTTTGAAATCACTCGTGTTTTCATCTTGTGAAACTTTGCTTCCGAGGTTCAATGTGATCAGAAATGATTCTTTGTATTTGAGGGAAGATAATAGGAATTTTACCCCGGGTTTTGGTTTAAATAAGTACTCTTGTCTCCCTTCTCACTTGAATAATTTCAGTAGTCATAAGTTTGGTTATAATCTTAGATCTAATAAAGAAGACTTTGATTTTCTTGATGGGGATGATTTGGGAATTATATTTTTGTCAAAAGATCGGATTAAACTGAAGAGTAGAGGAAGGAAATATTTTTTAAGTTTATCCCAGGAGCAACCTATGAGAGAAGTAAATGAAGGAAGGAAACACCAGTTTAAAAGGGCGCTTAGAACAACGGGAGCCCGTGAAGGGGTTATTTGATGTTGATTATGTCCTTAAATTGTCGGGGCTTGGCTAGATTAGCCAAAAAGCTAGTACTGAAAAGGTTAATTAAAGTCCAGAAGCTCGAAGTAGTCTTTCTTCAAGAACTTATGTGTGATGATGGGTGTGTAGTCTTAGATTTACAGAATTTGTTAGTAGGTTGGCAGTTTGAGTTTGTTCATGCAAAAGGGAAGTCAAGTGGTCTGATTGTAGGCTAGCGCAGATCCAGTATGAAGCTTAAGAGTGCCTAGGCAGTAGAATCAGGGTTAGGGCTTACCCTTTACTATAACTCTTTTAAAATTTGAGTTATGTTTTGTCAATATTTACAGACCTTATCTTGAAAGAAAATTGTTTTAGGAAAATATTTTCTCAAAAGAATGTCTAGCATCTTTGAATATGATATTGGGAGGTGATTTAAATTTTTCGTTGGGTCTCTCTTAAGTTTGGGGCCCTTCTACTCACACTAATACTTTATTAAAAAATTTATTGAGGAAATTGGAAGAAGTAGGGTTACTAGACATTGAACCAGTTAAATTGAAGCCATTTTGGTCTAATAAGAGATCTGGGAATGCTAGAATTGGCAAAATATTGGATAGGTTTCTTATTTCAGAACTTTTGTTGGAGAAACAATATAGATTTAAACAATGGGTGGAAACTGGAAAAGATTCAGACCATTGTCCGAACTTCTTAGAACTTATTAAGGGATGCAAAAAACCTCGATGTCCTTTCAAGTTTAACGCAAATTGGTTATTAGATGAAGGTTGTTTTCAGTTGTTAAAAGATGGATGGATTACAAATGATGAAATAGTTCTAGAAAGTGCCTCTAGTCAGTTTGAAAAGAATGTAAAAAAGGAAAAAGAATTGTCAATAAAATGGTCAGTAGACAAAAAAGAAAGGGAAGATAGAATCTTAAAGAAAATTGAACAGAAATTGGTAGAAAATTATAATGGTTTTGGTTTTGGGTTGATTTCATAGGAGAAAAAACCTAAGATAATATCTTTGGAAACTAGCAGAAGGAAGATCTTGATTGACCGATAATCTGAACTTAGAATTCAAAGTAGGGTTCTTTGGCTGTCAAGTGGTGATGAGAATTCAAAACTTTTCCATCATTATGCAAATTATAGGAAAAATTTAAACTCCATTTGGAAAATTTCTTCGAATGTAGGGGAAGAAGTTGAATGTTTTGAGGATATTGCATCTGCATGTATAAACTATTTTGATTCTCTTTTTTAGGTTGAGCAAAATGTGCCTTTGACAGATATTATGAAGGTGGCACAACTATATCCCTCAACGGTGACTGATGAAGAGAATAAAATGTTGATGGAAGAAGTTTCGTTGGAAGAGTTAAAAGAAATTTTATTTTTTGTTCAAGAAAGTGAAAAGTCCTGGACCAGACAATCTTCTAGTTGAATTTTTCTTAGGTTTGTTTGATGTTCTGGATTTTGATCTACTTAAAGTAATTGAAGAATCCAGATTAAGTGGTAAAGTACCAGGTGTGTTCAAATCGACTTTTATATCCCTAATTCCAAAAATAGACTCTCCATCTTGCTTTGAGGAGTTTTGACCTATTTCACTTTGTAATTGTATCTACAAGATAATTGCAAAAGTTATCTCCACTAGGATAAAGAGAGTGTTGCGTGAATATATTTCAGGAGAACATTTCGGCTTCCTTCCTAGCATGAAGACTCAAGAGGTTATATGTGTTGCACAACAAGGTCTGCATACTATTTAAAGCAAGAAGCTAAAAGCGATTGTGATTAAAATGGAACTTTCAAAGGCCTATGACAGGGTAAGTTGGAGGTATTTAAGGTTTGTTCTCTCTCATATGGGGTTTGAAGTGCCTTTCATATCTTGGGTTATGGCGTGTCTATCTTCTGTGTCTTTCTCCATCCAAATCAATGGATCAGCCTCACAATTTTTTATACCCATTAGCAGCATCAGACAAGGATGTATGTTAGCCCCGCTTCTCTTTCTCATTATTATTGAATGTTTGGGCATAGCTATTCTTGAATCCAAACTCATTGGTTCTTTTAAAGGCATTTATTTTGGGGGAATTATGTGTCTAACACATATTTTGTTTGTTGACGATGTGCTCATATTCTATGATGGATCGGCCCCTGATATGGAGAAACTACATGAAATTTTTGTTGTTTTTTTCTAGGCTTCGGGAATGAAGATAAACCATGGAAAATATTTAATTCTAGGGGCAGATATGGAAATCTAGGAGATGAACGTTATAAAAAAATATGTTTCCTTTTATAGTATCCCCTATTGATGAAGGTCTAAATTATCTAGGCTTCATACTAAAGCCTCTTTCTTATACTATAAACAACTGGGACTGGCTGATTTCAAAATGTGAATCTCATATATCAAACTGGAGCCATAGATAACTTTCAAAAGGAGGTAGAATGATACTGGTAAAAGCAGTTTTAGAAGAAATTCATGTTTATTGGATGTGCTTTTGGATTCCAATAGGTGTTCTAGAAAAAATAAGAAAGTTGTGCTACAAGTTCTTTTGGTCTTATAGCTTGGACAAACAATGTATGGTTTGATAAACCGGCATGCTCTGGCTCTACCAAAAAAATTTGTAGGATGGGGTTTCAAGATACCCGTTCTATTTGCGAAAGCTTTCGCTATAACTTTTTTTTGGAGATTGATAACAGAAACCGGTCTTTGGGTGCAAGTAGTTGTTGAAAAGTATATCAAACCTCTCTTAGTTGTGGACTTGATTAGAAGCCAGAATAAAACAACAAAAAATGTTTATATTTGTTGGAAAGCAATTATTCAAGCTTTTGATTTGATAGCAACAGGTTTAACTTGGAAAGTGGGAAGTGGTACTTCTATTCGGTTAGGAACGGACCCATGGGTCAATTGTAATCACAGTTTTAAACTTCTAGCTCATATGGTAGGATTTCTAAAATATTTTGGTCTTATTTCCTTAAATAGTATTGCAGATCATGGAAATACATCGTTCAGAGGTCAAGGATGGATATCTGCTAAAGATGTGGGATTTCAAGGAGCTAACAGGGACATATGGAACAAATTCATTTCAAATATAAAGGCCAACAATGTCAAATTCAAGGGAACAAGGATACACTAGTATAGAATCTTTCTCCAATGGGGTTCTATACTCCAAAATGTGGTTACAGTTTTATGATCAAGGAAAAGATGAATCCATATTTTTCCTAGTGGTGGAAGGCAGTCTGGAAATATAAGTGTCTTATGAAAACCAAGATATTCATGTAGTTCCTGCTCTCAAACAAGGTCCTTACCTAGGACGTGATACAAAGGAAAAATAAAATGGGATTTGGCAGATGCTACCTATGCAAAAATGTGGAAGAATCAAATTTTCATTTAGCTTTTGACTGTGCTTATTCAAAGATAGACTGGGATGAAATTGGAAAAAGGATAAATATTTCTAGTATATGGAAGGGGGATTCAATGAAAAATTGTTTAAAGGTATGGATTTTAAATGATGATTTTGTAGATTACAGATCTCTTCCTCTTATTGTATCTTAGGGGATCTGGCTTGCAAGAAATGCAAGTTGTTTTGAAGACAAGTACATTCTATCTATTCAATGTGATTTTCAAAGTTTAAGTATTATAAGCTTCTTTCCACAAGAAAAGGTGAAGATCCAGTTTCAACATGTGGAAGAGGAAGAAATTGACCATACCTATCCATGGGATTATTTTGATGGAGCATCCCAGGGGTCTCCCAAGAGTTATGGTGCAGGGGGTTTAATCTTTTTTAATGAGTAGAACTTTTTGAGCTTTAAAGTTGGACTTGGAAAGGGGTCAAACAATTTTGCAAAATTGTATGTTCTAAGACTTCTGATGTGGTTCGTAGTAGAGAAAGATGTTAAAGCTATCCAGATTTTTGGTGATTCTCAAATCATTGTAAAATGGTTAAATGGGAAAAACATGATCCATAATGTTCAGTTGGAGACACTTTTGGAAGAGACCAATAGATTAAAATATCTGATAGATTTTGTGAGCATAAAGCATATCTATAGAGAACGAAATAGTTTGACAGATGAACATGCAAAGTTTGGATCTCTTATGCAGGAAGGTGAATGGTATATTTCAGAAAATCAAAATTCAAACATAACATGGTATTATCATGCTTCTTTTATGTAAATTGTTGACAATGTTTATCTGTAACAGTGTATGCAAAGACTGTTTTTTTCTTGGAAAAAAAGAATGAAATGTTTTTTGGGGGAGTGGACCAGTGTAGGTCTGATATATACTACTCATGTAAAAGAGTATGAATCTTTTGTTTAGTACTGTTATACGAGGTTTTGACTGCTTTAATGCAAGATTGTAATACTGAAAGGATGTGCACATTCTATAGTATCAATAATTTTTTGACTTAAAGGTTTGAGCTTTTGGCTCAAATTGGAAATGCACATGAAGTTTTTTCATGAGAGCATCTGAAAAATGTAGCAATATTTTTACTAATACAGTTATGAATTTTTTCTGTGGAAAAAAAAGTTTACAAACCCGTGAATAATATTGTACATTCTCACATGCTTAATCGTTTTACACCTTTTAGTATACATTGACTAGGGATTTGACTAAATATATCTTTATATCCGATTAACACGACATTGATCATGTATAATATGATGCTAGGTTATTTGTTTGTGCATACACATAACAACTTAGAAACACATGAAAAATATTGTGCATTCATATTGAATTAAAGAAATCACCAATCAAATACAATTCCATTTATGCCTATGAGACATGACTAAACACTAGTAGGCTATGATAATACACTCGGAAACTTGAACAACTGATAGGTTATGGAAATACACTCATAAACTTTCGCATTGTTTGTGTTATAAAGATTTCCAAAAGAGTCAGAGGGAATAATTGAGTTGCTTTAGGGATGCTATTACATTAGTGATATATAAATCCTAAATTTTGTTTGGTGAGTTATATCCCATAGCAAATGTCTAGCCAAAAATCAACATTATATAGATGTGGTGTTAATGTGGTCGTATTGAAACAAATTTAGGGGCATGCATCCTTTCTGAGGAACATTTAAAAGGAAAATTTTGGAAATAATATATCCCGATGCAAATGAGGTTTTTTTTTACATTTTGAGTAGTCTTTCAAACATAGCTCTAAGCTAATAGATACTTTATATCTTTGTGGGCACTATTGATGCGGGAATTAAATGATAGCCAACTAGCTGCTCCAGATCAGGACAAATACGATGTTGATTTACAATGTTGATTTTGTTGGTTGGTCGATAAAAAATGCTTTGCTCATTGATTGGTTGAGCAAAATTGTTTGCTTTTAACGAATTGTGTAACTCAGCAACGAATTGGACAACTCCTATGGGACCAATTTAAATTATTTGTAAATTTAAACTAAATTTCTTACTAAATTGGCCTAAATCGTCACGTTCTCGTTTTAATGGAAAAACGACAAACCAAATCATATAATCCCTACTAGCCTGAAGGGAAGGGACTAATAATTTTTAATTATATTAGTTGACTTGACTATGAAGCGAATTCTAGTTCCTGAGTATATGGCAATGCTAGAATAAGAGTTATCGCTAATCGTTTATGTTAGTTTTTTATCATTTAATTCAATATGATCTAGGATCTTAATTGAGAGACCAACATGTACAGCATATCAAACATAAGACACAAGAGACACAAAGCATTTTACCGGGGAAAACCAAGAAGGTGAAAAACCCCGCAACTTCCTCAAAGATAGAATGAACAAAAATACAAAGATCACAAAGATCAAACCCAAAAGATAGATGTCTCGAGCAGCTACTCCTCCTCCACTTGTCCGCACTCCTCTCTCTCAACTATGCGAGTTGGATGAGTGAGTGTATGGATCAATAGAGAGGTGCTCCTCTCTATTTATACTTTACCTTTACTTGCCTTTTACTATAACTGGGCCGACCTCCCTTAGGAGAGTCCAATAACCCATTACCACTTGTCACTGGGCCGACCCCACTAGGGTGGTCTAATAACCCTTTAACTCATACAGGGTTGACCCCACCAAGGTGGTCTAATAACCCATCAACTATAAGTTACGACAATATAACTTGCGACACTTGCAAATACAAATGACGACACTTCCAATCGGAGGAATAATACATCTCCGTTGGGGATACAATAAAGTACAAATGTAATGCATACAATATACAAGTGAATATCTTCCGAAGTTACAAATACATCAACACTCCCTCTTAACTAGGAAGGTATTATCTTGACACAGGTCATCAATACATATAGGCACAAGTCTTCGATACTGGAGCTGGATCATCGTCACTGGATCACTAAGCATCATCGTCACTATTGTTGTACTCATCATCTCGATCACTGGTGCTATCTCTTAATTCTTCTCGTCATAGGAAGTTCTACAGAGCCAACCCTTTTTCATGTTGGATGTAGGCCTAGCCTCCTGTAGGTCTTCATCATCTCTGCGAACGGGCCATCCTGTGGAATTCTCGGGGCTAATTATGTGCATCAACAAAACCTCGAAAGAGCATCCCAGGACTAATTACGAGCTTACTGCTCAACCTATCGGAACTCCCAGGGAGATATTACATGTGACCTCCACAAAACCTTAAAAGAGCATCTTGCGACCTGCAAGATCTTTAAAGAGCATCCCAGGAATTTTACGTGACTAGAACAACCTATCGGATCTCCAGGACTGATTACATTTGATCTCCACAAAACCTTAAAAGAGCATCTTGTGACCTGCAAGATCTCTAAAGAGCATCCCAAGACTTTTACGTGACTAGCACAACCTATTAGATCTCCAGGGTTGATTACATGTGAACTCGCAAAACCGTAAAAGAGCATCTTGCGACCTGCAAGATCTCTAAAGAGCATCCCAGGACTTTTACGTGCCCAACACAATCTATGGGATCTCCAGGATTGATTACATGCTACTGCACATCCTATCCACGGCCAAGGAGTATCATCCTGATAGTCATGATCACACTGATCATCTTCGCATGGAGCATTATCCTGATGCTCATGATCATATTGATTATCATCATACAATGAATCATCCTGATGCACATCATCATCACATGATCATCCTGATCATCATCATGCATAGCATCACCCTGATGCATATCATCATCACATGATCATCCTGATCATCATCATACATAGCATCACCCTGATGCATATCATCATCACATGATCATCCTGATCATCATATGGAGCATCGTCCTGATACTCATCACACAACACTTACATCCACAGCCATGGGAAGGATCCTCCTACCACCATGCTTGGAATGGTTCCTGTAAATGTGTCCCATCACTTCCTCCTCGAAGTATCTTCTATCTGAAGAACACCAAGCCTCTCTCTAAAGTACTCGAACTTCACTCTGGCTAGTGGTTTGGTTAACACATCTACTATCTGCTCATCTGTTGCAACATACAGGAGCTTCATTGCTCCTCTCTTCACCATATCCTTGATATAGTGATATTTGATCTCGATATGCTTCGACTTGTCATGGAACACTGGGTTCTCTGACAACTTCACACAACTTTGGTTGTCACAGAAGATACAAGTAGCATCCAACTGGAAATCAAATAAATCTGACAGTAGCTTCCTTAGCCATACTACCTCGCAACTGGCCGAGCAAGCTGCGACATACTCTGCTTCGGATGTACTTAGTGCTATGCAGGATTGCTTCCTGCTAAACCAAGAGATCACACCTGATCCCATACTGAAGCAGCACCCTGAAGTGCTCTTCCTATCTACAGCACTGCCTGCCCAATATGAATCAACATAACCCTCCTGGTTAACCTTTTGATTCACGTCATACTTGAGCCCATAATCAACCATACTCTTCAGGTACCTCAAAATATGCTTTACAGCAATCAAGTGAACATGTCTATGATCCGTTAGGAACTGGCTCAAAGTGTTCACAGCAAAGCAAATATTTGGTCTCGTGTTCGTCAGGTACATCAAGGACCCAATCATCTGACGATACATTGTGGCATCAACTGACTCTGATGAAGCATCACTCAATAGCTTCATGTTAGATGCCATAGGTGTGGTCATGGCCTTGCAGTCCATCATTCTGAACCGCTTCAGGATCTCTACTACATACTTCCCTTGTCCAAGGAAAATTCCATCTGCACTCTACCACACCTCCATGCTTAGAAATTAATGCATCATTCATCTCGAACTCGGCAGCAAGCTTCCTCTTTGTATCAGTAATCAACCCAATCTCACTTGTCACAAACAGGTCATCTACATACAGTAGAAGTATCACTAGATTTCCTTCCTCAACCTTGTAGTAAAGGTTGGAATCCGCTTTACTCTAGGTAAATCCCAAACTAGTCAGGAAGCTGTCAATCCTGCCGTACCATATCTTGGGTGCTTGTTTTGAACTGTACAAGGCTTTCTTCAATTTGCACACATGTGACTCTCTGTCATGTGTCTCAAATCCAATTGGTTGCTCCACATACACTTCCTCTTCGACTACACCATTCAAGAAAGTTGTCTTGACATCCATCTGGTGTATCATCCACTTCATCACTGCAGCCAGAGCAAGTGTTGTTCTGATGGAAGTGTATCTGGCTACAAATACAAAAGTTTCTTCATAATCTATCCCTTCTTTCTGGGAGAAGCCACGACCCACAAACCTTGCCTTGTATTTCTCTATGCTACCATCTGCAACATGCTTGATCTTGTAGATCCACTTGGAAGTCACAACAAACTTCCCTTCTGGCCTTGGGGCCACATTCCAAACATCATTCTTCGTGATCGACTAGTACTCCTCGATCATGGCATCCTTCTATTACTGTATCCTTGATCCTGGGAACTTCCGATTCTTCAATATCTTCGATAGGCAGTTTTCTTGAACTTCATTGTTGGAACAAATGTTGTTGTCCTTCTTTTGTAGGTGATTGTACACTATATTTCCTACAAGTCAAATTCAATTGCATGATTAGAAACTACTCATAGTTTTCAGAACAAATTCTTACACATAAAGACATATGTCATACAGTCATGCAATTATCTTAGCCAATGCTTCAATACAACATTTATCCATATCCCATAACTTTCTAGATGCCTTCCATCTCTACCAGAACATTGTTAAGAGTGTGCACTACTCCAACATGTCAGGAAAGAGGTTTCATTCAAGATAAGTAGCAATGGAGTGTTGTACAGTACCATAGGCCACTTACCCATTACTATATTAGTAGTATCTTGTTCATTAATGCAACTTTTCTAAAATGCATAATGTACATCCTAAATCTAGGAACATAAGTATGTACATGAATCAACAACATCATTTAAGTAATAAGAAATGACAATTCAAATACTTATCTTTGTTTGCTTGTTGGGTGGAATCCCTCTCAATCTTTGCTTCCTTGTTAGTTTTTCAACATTTAATTCAATCTGATCTAGGATCTTAACTGAGAGAACAACATGTACAGCATATCAAACACAAGAGACAAGAGACACAAAGCATTTCACCGTGGAAAACCAAGAAGGTGAAAAACCCCACAACTTCCTCAGAGATAGAATGAGCACCAATACAAAGATCACAAAGACGAATACCCAAAAGATAGATGTCTGCAGTAGCAGCTCCTCCTCCACGTGTGCGCACTCCTCCTCTCTCTCACTAATGAGAAGTGAGTGAGTGAGTGAATGAAGAGAATGAGAGAGTCACACTCTCTATTTATACAATGACTTGCCCTTTACTCTAATTGGGCCGACCTCCCTTAGGAGAGTCTAATGACCCATTACCACTTGTCACTGGGCCAACCCCACTAGGGTGGTCTAATAACCCTTTAACCCACACTGGGCTGACCCCTCTAAGGTGGTCTAATAACCCATCAAATGCAAGTTGCGACACTTACAATAATACGTGCGACACTTGCAAATACAAATGACGACACTTCCAACCGGAGGAATAATACATCTCCGTTGGGGATATAATAAAGTACAAATGCAATACATACAATATACAAGTGAATATCTTACGACGTTACAAATATATCAACATTCCTTACAGGAATTACTGGAGCGTGCTCCCTCTTAATCTTTGCTTCCTTGCAGGAACAACTGGAGTGCGCTCCCTCTTGATCTTTCCTTCCTTGCAGGAACTACTGGAGTGTGCTCCCTCTTGATCTTTGCTTCCTTGCAGGAAAAAATGGAGTGTTCTCCCTCTTGATATTTGCTTCCTGGATTATCTATCTTTGAACTTATATCCATCCTGGACCACTATGCATGCTTAAGTGTGCACTAGTGTCATCCTCAAGATCTCATACATAATCATACATGCATTGGTATAATCTTAATACTATCAAAACATTATGATTCTAAATATGTATGGTCATGATCATTTCATACACAGGTAATTTATCACAAGCGTTAGTATTCAAGGTTTCAGGGAGTACTTCTTTTACTCATGCATATTCTTATTTGACCATAGGACTCTTCTAGTTTTTCATATCATTAATCAAACAAAGAAGCATAATATGCATAAACCCATGATTACTCAAACTTATAACTTCATGAATAATCATTATCAAGCATACAAATGTATACTTATATGAGATCCTAACACAAGGTAGGATTCTAACTTGATATAGGAAAAACATACCTGGATTATCATGTTTGCGAGTTATGTCTAACATACCCAAACAATGTCTTCTTTGTTCTCTTCAATGATTTAGAGACCTTGTGCTAGTAACCTACATATCTCATAAGTTAAGCATTGTAGAACCAAATTATACATACCTCGTAAGTAGAGCTTCTATGTGATCAATGGCTATGGATGAGTTTTTGTCTTCATGTCACCATGGCCATATGTTCTTGATCTAGAACGTGTTTGTCTTTCTTGATGTACCTTTCATGTTAGCGGACAATATCATCCTCATACAACACCACAGTGCATTAGTACAATCATAAGTGTCACAACCTAATCAATGAATGTCTTATATCATTCACATGCATTCGTACTTTTACTAAGGTGATAAGACAATTCTAAAATTAATCAAGATTGTACTAACCTTAATAATATGAAGACAAACATATCATAAACTTAATCATGAACAGATTTCAAAACATACCTGTATCTCCTCAAGTCATACCTGTTGAGATTGTTTGAAGTCTTTTATGTAAGGCTAGCCTCATATCCCTCTGGAACTGGAACTTCTTCACTTATGTAGGTGTCCAATTCATTCTCTTCTAGGATTAACCCAATCCTACAACACTTTGATTTGTTGAAACTGGATCTGGAGCTGGCTAGGGTTTGATAGAGAAACCCTAAAAATCCAAACTTGGAATTTCAAACTTATGTCTGGACAGGGAGATGCAATTGACTAAGGAGAGCAAGTTGGTGTGCTCAGATTTTGAAAACTCCAAAAATTGACCCTCCAAAAATGACCTACGAATTTTAGATCTGCAACTTCTGTCAAAATTTGGTTTTCTGGTTTTTCTGGTCGAAAACCCGAACTAAGGTTTGATAGATCTTGGGGTTCTACCCAACCAAAAAGTTCGATCTTGGTCTCTAAATTTTGATTTTGCTAAGGAGATCAATCCTATGCTAAGAGAAATCCAAAATTCCACTTCTATCAAAATCCCTAATTTCCTGCAGCAGTGACAAGCCAAAAATGGAAATGCTCAGAATCCAATTCTATTTTAACAGAAATATATGCCATATTGTTCTGGAGTATCTCTGAAATTCCGGATCCTCAAGGTCTGAAACTTTGGCCTGTGGTATACTGACCTGTCATCTTTCCAACCCCACATATCTGAGCTTCAATGGATTCTCCATGAGAGAGATATGCCAAGTGTCGCAACATGACATGTTTATGGGATGAAACAACATAGCGAACTTGTACGGAGTGCCACATGTCACTATTTCAACTTCGGCCTCTGAAACTCAGACCTGTGAAACTAGGGTCCGTGCCCTAACTAAATTTTTTTACGGAATTCCATTTGGAGCTTCCTAGCCCGAGATATGACCTTTGTTCCTAGGTCACATGTTTAGGGTTGCATTCTGGAAGAGGCAGAAACCCTAACTTGTACGGATCATATCTCATAAAGTAAAATGAATCTAATGCTAATATTTGGACACAAGGTACATGAAAATTTCATCTTCAGCCTGTAAAATTTTTAGACCTCAAACCTTCGCCAAAACTGATTTGTAGTGAAAGTGCCACGATGACTAGTTTTTACTATATCAAGCCCTAGCTTCCAATTTGTAGCAAGTGCAACAAGTGTCGTAAATGCCATACAATACCTTCCTTCAGGCTAGCTGTGATACCATGTTAGTTTTTCATCATTTAATTAGATATGATATAGGATCTTAACTAAGAGAACAACATGTATAGCATATCAAACATAAGAGACAAGAGACACACAACATTTCACCGAGGAAAACCAAGAAGGTGAAAAACCCCGCAACTTCCTCAGAGATAGAATGAGCACCAATACAAAGATCACAAAGATCAAACCCAAAAGTTAGATGTCTCCAATAGGTACTCTGTAATGTCCCCATTCCAATAATTTCATAGTAAGACAATCCCATCAATCCTACTGGTTCCTAGGTTGGATGGGCACATGTGGAATGGTAATAAGGAAGCAAATAAATGATGTTTAGACATTAGAAGGGTTCAAGTATTTAATAAATATAGTGAATAAAGAAATTCAAGAGAAATCATAGGTGACAAATGGTTTTGGAGACATATGGAGGATGTGGGACCCACACTAGCTTGATTTTTCATAATACATGGTATCTCTCTTTTGCAAATTCGAATTAATGGGAATGTGAACACTCTTGGGTGAGTTGGTAAGTCATAACACATGTCATTGAGCATATTAGGTCGAATTGGGAAGGATTGGTAACCTCCATGGAAGATAAAGAGTCAAAGTGGAAGTTTGTGGACACTTGGGCTAGATTCCCTAGCCCCTATGACACCAATGATGGAGCATCTATGACAACTATGACAAATTGCAGACCTGACCTCTGACATATGACCACTATGACATGTCAGCCCCAAAAATAGGCTCAAGTAAGTCGAATTTGGGAGTTGGAGAATCCAAAGAGACTCAAAATCGAATTTGGGAGAAGATGGAAGGTTGGAACTAGGAGACAAGTGGCAAATGTGGAATAATTCCTAAATGGAAATCTATTGAATCTATTGAGAGGATTTAGACCCTTAGAAGGCTAATGTTGGTTATAAAATGTAGAAATGAAGTATGAGAATGGCTTTTGATGATTTGAAAAAAATTGCATTTGTGAAGAGAGAGCTAGTGGATGACTAGTTTCTTGCCTTAGCCAATTTCGAGGGTGAAAGATTCCCATCCAAGTTGGTGTTTGGAGAGGCCACTCAGGTCTTTCATGGTGCTTTAATGGAGTTTGTATTTGCAGGTAGCAGCTACAGGAAGTTTCATGGTTTGGTTTAGTGCAGCACTTTCTCTCCACCGTTTCCAGTTTTGAAGACATATTCGTGCTCCTTGAGGGAGGGCGTTTTTGGTGAGCACTTGTGCTTATTGAGAGAGCTTCTCATTACATATTTATGATTTTAATAGCTTCATATGCTCTTTTATTCATATTCAGAAAGTCTCAGGTCGAAATACCCACTGGTTGTATTGAAAACTATTGATTAATGAGCAAACAATGTCCATTTCCCCAATGCATTGATGTATGACACTATAATGTTGATTATTTCGAATGGATGGATGATTCTCTGATATATTTGTGATAAATATACTGCCATGGATGTCTTCTACAAGTTTCATGTACTGTACTTGAGCATTTGAAGCATTTTTACTCAGTTTAGTTGTATTGGGAGGTGAAATAGTGCCATTTCCCCAAGGGTCGAATTGGGGGTTTTTGCTGTTGAATGTGAGAGAGTTATAACAGTATTAAAAATAAATTAATGGTGCATATGAGACCTTAATAACATACTTAACACATTATATACCTCTGTTCATAAATTTGTGGGAGTTTGGAGGCATTTGGAAGGCCATTTGCAGTGTTACCCGAGGGGGATTTGATGCACAAATTACTAGTCAAAATTACATATATTGATCAGAATACAAATCAAGTTTGCAGTAGTATTTGGAGGGCCATAAAACATCCCTGAACCTTATATTCAAGTCTAAATACCATTCATACACTCCTACAGAAGATTTGGGATCATTTGGGTTGATTTGGAGGTCAAAACAGTAAAACTAGTCAAAGGTCGAAATTGGGAAAAAAAAGTGGAAAATTGGGCATTTTAATAAAATATGAAAAAGGGATATTACAAGTGGTATCAGAGCATGTTCTTGGCACCTAATGGTCTTAACAAGAAGTCAAAAGAATAATCCACCACCCTTTGAACCAGTAGTTGAAGAGGTTTTTGTTGAAGAAGAGGTAGTAGAAGAAGAGGAGTCTTTCACTGAAACCATGGGTAGAGAGGAGGATGAAAAATTAAAACATAAGGAGGAACTTATTGCAACCTTAGATCCATGTTTCTCTAAACTTTCAGAAAACATGGATAGGATAGGTGATAAATTGTTGCAAGGATTCGAATTTTTGATTAGCCAGCTTCAAAGCAAAGGGATGATAGGAGATAATAGTGGTTCACTCTCAAGGGAAAAGATGAAAGGGAATGAGCATATTTTCTCATGTACAGGACCTCATAATAGACCTGATGAATTTCAAATCACACAAAGGCATACTGCACCTAAATTTCTCACACCCAAAGAAGAGCCCAATCTTGACTGGGATTACAAGAAACTAGTAAATGATTGGAATGATTTGAATGAAGAGTGCAAAAGAGGTGTACCACTCAGTGACTACATTGATGCTATGCAAAAGATTAAAAGGAAGGGAGACAATAGGAGTCCATTACAAAACAAAGAATTAAATAGTGCTATTGGAAAAATGTCACTTCCTACTTTTGATGGTTCTTCTCAAAATTCTGCTAACACTTGGGTGCAAAAATTGGATGTATATTTTCAGCTGAATCCTATGTTGGAAGAGGATGCATTAAAAATGGCCATTTTGCATTTGGAAGGAGATGCCAATGAATGGTGGTTCTATGGTTTGAAAACCTTGGGTCATGATCAGGTTAAAACATATGGAGAATTTGTTGATAGGGTACTAGAGAGGTTTGAACAAAAAGATCCAGAATTGCCTTTCAAGGAATTAGCTCAATTGAAGCAAACTGGGACACCTACTGAATATATGTTGGACTTTCAAAAATTATCAGTCAAGGTGGCTGATGTATCTATGGGAAGGTTGATATTTCTGTTCACTGAAGGTTTGGTTGAACCCTTAAAAGGTTTGGTCAAATCCCACAAGCCAACTACATTAAAAGATGCAATGAGCTTGACTAGGGATCTCCAAAATGTGCTTCCTAGAACGAGATTTCCTCCCAAGCCTGACTTCAGAATTGAAAAGAAACCTTGGCAAAGAGATGCACCTGATAAGAAGCCATGGCAAGAAGATGAATATGGAAAGGATAAGAAAGAGGAACTAAGTAGAGAAGAGCTCAGAAGGAAGAAATTGTGTTACTCATGCTTCCAACCATGGGTACCTGGACATAAATGTGCTAAAGGAAAGGCCCAATTCATTGAAGTATCTTGTGATGAGGGATATGAAGGGGGCATGGAGGAAGAATGAAATAATTCAGCCCAAGAAGAAGGATATACTACAGCAGAAGAAGGGAAACCAGAGGTGAAGCATCCCTCTCCCACCAAAGTAACAATGGCAGTACTTTCAGCAGTACCTCGCTATCATACTATCCGATGCAAAGGTATGGTACAAGGACAAAGAACTTCAGTTTTGGTAGATGGAGGAGCCACCCATAACTTCATTGATGCAGAGATGGTGGAGAAAAGAAATATACCTATTGAACCATTTGATGGCTTCACAGTTGTCATTCCCGGTCACAACACAATGGAGTGCAAAACATGGATTCCACAGCTGCAAGTCACTGTAGGTAACTATACTTTTGTTGATAGTTTTTATGTGGTTGATATTGCTGATACTAATGTTGTTTTGGGAGTGCAATGGTTGTATTCAATAGGAGAGCATACAGTAAATTATAAAATTCCTAAAATGAAATTCCAAGATTCAAAAGGAGTACTAAGGATTGTGAGAGGGCAACACACCTATCTGAATCAGGTAGTTTCTTCCCACAGCATGAAGCACCGGAATAGAAATATTATGGGAGACATTATTCATGGAAGGCCACCTGATAGAGGAGGGACAAGTTTGCAGCATGGTAAATTGAGATTGCTTGAGGGCAAGCAATCTTGGGTGGGGAGGACTGTAATGTCCCCATTCCAATAATTTCATAGTAAGACAATCCCATCAATCCTACTAGTTTCCTAGGTTGGATGGGCACATGTGGAATGGTAATAAGGAAGCAAATAAATGATGTTTAGACATTAGAAGGGTTCAAGTATTTAATAAATATAGTGAATAAAGAAATTCAAGAGAAATCATAGGTGACAAATGGTTTTGGAGACATATGGAGGATGTGGGACCCACACTAGCTTGATTTTTCATAATACATGGTATCTCTCTTTTGCAAATTCGAATTAATGGGAATGTGAACACTCTTGGGTGAGTTGGTAAGTCATAACACATGTCATTGAGCATATTAGGTCGAATTGGGAAGGATTGGTAACCTCCATGGAAGATAAAGAGTCAAAGTGGAAGTTTGTGGACACTTGAGCTAGATTCCCTAGCCCCTATGACACCAATGATGGAGCATCTATGACAACTATGAAAAATTGCAGACCTGACCTCTGACATCTGACCACTATGACATGTCAGCCCCAAAAATAGGCTCAAGGAAGTTCGAATTTGGGAGTTGGAGAATCCAAAGAGACTCAAAATCGAATTTGGGAGAAGATGGAAGGTTGGAACTAGGAGACAAGTGGCAAATGTGGAATAATTCCTAAATGGAAATCTATTGAATCTATTGAGAGGATTTCGACCCTTAGAAGGCTAATATTGGTTATAAAATGTAGAAATGAAGTATGAGAATGGCTTTTGATGATTTGAGAAAAATTGCATTTGTGAAGAGAGAGCTAGTGGATGACTAGTTTCTTGCCTTAGCCAATTTCGAGGGTGAAAGATTCCCATCCAAGTTGGTGTTTGGAGAGGCCACTCAGGTCTTTCATGGTTCTTTAATGGAGTTTGTATTTGCAGGTAGCAGCTACAGGAATTTTCATGGTTTGGTTTAGTGCAGCACTTTCTCTCCACCGTTTCCAGTTTTGAAGGCATATTTGTGCTCCTTGAGGGAGGGCGTTTTTGGTGAGCACTTGTGCTTCTTGAGAGAGATTCTCATTACATATTTATGATTGTAATAGCTTCATATGCTCTGTTATTCATATTCAGAAAGTCTCAGGTCGAAATACCCACTGGTTGTATTGAAAACTATTGATTAATGAGCAAACAATGTCCATTTCCCCAATGCATTGATGTATGACACTATAATGTTGATTATTTCGAATGTATGGATGATTCTATGATATATTTGTGATAAATATACTTCCATGGATGTCTTCTACAAGTTTCATGTACTGTACTTGAGCATTTGAAGCATTTTTACTCAGTTTAGTTGTATTGGGAGGTGAAATAGTGCCATTTCCCCAAGGGTCGAATTGGGGGTTTTTGCTGTTGAATGTGAGAGAGTTAGAACAGTATTAAAAATAAATTAATGGTGCATATGAGACCTTAATAACATACTTAACACATTATATACCTCTGTTCATAAATTTGTGGGAGTTTGGAGGCATTTGGAAGGCCATTTGCAGTGTTACCCGAGGGGGATTTGATGCACAAATTACTAGTCAAAATTACATATATTGATCAGAATACAAATCAAGTTTGCAGCAGTATTTGGAGGGCCATAAAACATCCCTGAACCTTATATTCAAGTCTAAATACCATTCATACACTCCTACAGAATATTTGGGAGCATTTGGGTTGATTTGGAGGTCAAAACAGTAAAACTAGTCAAAGGTCGAAATTGGGAAAAAAAGTGGAAAATTGGGCATTTTAATAAAATTTGAAAAAGGGATATTACATACTCCCCCTCCACTTGTGCGCACTCATCTCTCTCAACTATGTGAGTTGGATGAGTGAGTGAAGGGATCAATAGAGAGGTGCTCCTCTCTATTTATACCTTACCTTTACTTGCCTTTTACTCTAACTGGGCCGACCTCCCTTAGGAGATTCTAATAACCCACTACCACTTGTCACTGGTCTAACCCCACTAGGGTGGTCTAATAACCCTTTAACTCATACAGGGCCGACCCCACCAAGGTGGTCTAATAACCCATCAACTATAAGTTACGACACTTACACTATAACTTGCGACACTTGCAAATACAAATGACGACACTTCCAATCGGAGAAATAATACATCTCCATTGGGGATACAATAAAGTACAAATGTAATGCATACAATATACAAGTGAGTATCTTCTGAAGTTACAAATACATCAACATTTTATGGCAATGATGAATAGAACGAGAGATAAAATAAAAATCATGTTTGCTAGTCCTATTCCGTGAAAATTAAAGACAAACTTGCTATAAACACTTCAAATGGGATTTTGATCTAACTTGGGTTTTGTTTGATATTTTACAAAACATTAAGATTTTACCACACACTATGTAGTATTGAAGGTTTTGTGTCTCAAAGAAGTAAACAATAAATATCTAGTTACAAAACATTGATGACATTATATATTCCTATAAAGTTGGATGTATATGTACACAAAAAATTAAATTGGTATATATACATTTTAATCCTAGATTTAATAAGCAAAGAGATGAATAAAATAAAATAAAAATATCCTCACTCAAAATATGTTGGCTTATTACCCTTAATTTCATAATAGAACCATAAATTCATGTCTTCATGATGTAATTACTCTAAATGAATCTCAAGTTCAAGACAACTAGGACTTGAAATTAAGCTAGAATTAAGCTAGAATAAACTGAATCTGAAACAAGGTCTACTATGGTGGCTCTGCAACTAGGTCTACTATGGCGGTTTTGCGTATCCCAGGAGACCATGAATAAGCATTGTTGAATGTTGAACTTATGTAGCAGACATGGAGTCGGGCTCATACAAGCTTAGTACCAACCATGTATAAAAAATGTGGGAATAATTGCTATGGGATCCTTTTACTGCAACCTGCAACTAATCGTTACTTACTGTTTGTAGGAGTAGGATGGGAGTGATGGTATTTTAAGTGTTGAGGTTTACTTTAATGCCCTTTAAATCCAACGATTATCCATTTTTTTATGGTCTAGGAAGTGTTTATTTGAGGGCCCCTCATCCTTCCCTCCTATTTTATCTCAGTTTTTAATTCTCATCTGACATATAGAAGTTTTTTTTCCTCGAAGTGCATCATCTTGCCTGGCAGTATTTTCTATGGTTTCTAATGTCACAGAAGGACAAGGGCATTAAGAGATTCTTTGCACCTGTCATAGACCCACCTTACGAGAAGGATCGTTGGCAAGAAAAGAGACCCCAAGTACACTCTCAGGACTTGTCTTCTCGGTTAACTCTCCAAAAAAATAAAGGAAGCTCGTCAACAACAATAGATTTTTTTTTTCTGGATATCCCATTATCTTTAGCAAATCCCGACCACCTGACTTCTTCTCCTCAGGAAGCTCAAAAAAATTACGATATAAGCTCTCCCTCTATACCCTCCTCCAAATATACTACGAGGACTCCAAGTAACTCCTTATCAAACCATTGCATCAAACGTAAAGGAAAATTGATCAATATATCTCTTGGAGAGGATGTCCTCATGAGCAAGGTGCTACCCTTTTTAGAAAGGGCCCCAGTAGGAATAATTGGAGGAAGATATGTGGTGGCTCATACCTTCCAGAAATGGGCTATGGAAGCTTAGTCAGATCACCTAGGGTACCAACCAAAGGTATTCTCCTTGGCTTGGCGTTGGCACGGGATCTCGGTAGAAAAACCATAGGATGTTTCTAAGTAACTTACAGGAGTTTGGAAGTGGGTTCCTACCCCCATATCCTTCAAGTGGTGGACACATTTTTTATGCCCATAAGACCAAGGACTATATACAAACCATTTGGGTAAATATTCTCGGCCTCCCGGCGAGCTATGGAATAAAGGTATTCTCAAAACCATTGGGGATACCTTGGGTGTATATCGTGAAGCAGATTTTAGCTTTCAAGAGACTGGGGTTATGACAATAGCAAAAATTTTGGTTGATTTAGACCCTCAGGAAGGACTCCTCTCATAAATGATCATCACTATTGGTGACTACAAGCATATCCAGATCTTGGATTATGTTTAAGTACCCTTCAAATGCAATAGTTGTCACGCATATGGCCACTTGGTTAAATAGTGTAGAATGTCCTTTGACAGACAAATCTGGAGGAAAAAGAAGCACCCCTGCGAAGTAAAGGATGCCCTCAGTTTGCTCTTTTCCGATACGCATGAATATTTTTACTCACTCTTGACCATCGACTCCCCCCTCTTCCTAGAAAATGACAGGGGGGTCACCGAAGGGATCCAAGCTACCTGTGAGCATGGAAGGAACACTACGAGGGATGCATTTGGAACTATACTTCCCAAGCAAGCTTTACCACAAGTGATTTCACCTATGCCCTGCTCTTTACCTGGTAAGGTTTCTCCTCTTGGTGTGTCTCTTCCTTTTTTTCCTGATATCCATTCCTCCTTTCATGTTTTTTCTAGCACTTCTACGCCATTGGAAGACCTCCCCCTTCTAACCCTAGCTTCTCAACCCCCACCCGATAAGCCATCTAAGTATTCTTCCCTCATCACAAAGAGAGCTAAAATTGAATTTACCCATCCCCTTTGCAATTTGGACTACCCTTCGCCCCCGGATACCCTAGCCCCTTTCGAATATGTTACAAACCCCCCATCCAAACCAAGACACTCATATTTCCTCTACTCCTGCATCAAACCTAATATTTTTACTTCGCATCCAGGGGGTATGTTCACCATGTCCAGTTTCTTTCATGGCTTCAGCCAGAGAATAGATTATTTATGAAATTCAGGCATGCCAACAATACTCTCTGGAAGGGATTCTTAGAGCACAAAATCCCAGTTGCATCGGGGTGCCCCCATGATTTTTTTTTCCACCGATGTAAGGGGAATGGAGCTACCCTAAAAAAATATTGGCCTCAAAAGACTTATTGAACTCCAAAAACCCGCAGTGACTTTGTTACAAGAGACATTGGAGACCGGAGATGCCATTATTACTGACCTAAAATCCCTCCTACCTGGTTGGGATTTTTCCTGCAGTGATGTCCTTAGTCGTTTAAGAGGTCTGATTACGGGCTAGCATACTTCCTCAGTTCTATGTACCAATGCATGGGATTTCTCTTTGGACTCGGGAACAATCTTGTTCTTTAGGGAGTTTGAACACACCATCACCCTTGTTAACATTTATGGCCAGAGCACGCATAAGATAAATTATTGGGAAACTATCTTCAGATCAAATTTTATGAATGCTAAAAATATGTTTATAGGAAATTACCTTAATTTCTCTATAGGTGAAGCTGAATCTTGGGGTCCTTCTTCACACAAAGATAATCTCTCATATTACTTTGTCAGAAGACTTGATGACTCCTCTCTTTATGATACTCCACCCACTAAGCTCAGACCCACGTGGAAGAATATGAGATTGCGTATGGATAGAGTTGCAAAAAGGTTGGATTAGTTTCTTGTTAATGAGGGAATTTTGGAGGCACCTGTTGGTATCAAACAGTGGGTCGGGGAAGCTATATTTTCTAACCACTTACCCATTCTCTTGGAACTTGCAGCGGTTAGGAACATACCACCCAGTCCCTTCAAGTTCTGTTCCACTTCGTTAGAGGAAGAACCCTATAGAGACATGGTTCGATCCTCTTGGATCCATTATGCCAGGACTATTCATCACTCAATTCGATTGTGCTTCCATAAGAATCTTGCGAGGATCAAGATTATTTCCTCCAAGTGCGCCGTAGATAGAAGAAAGCTAAATGAAGCAGAACTCGATAGCATTGAATTATTTCTGGACAATTATCATGCAACTAATCCACCTAGGACTCCCTCGGTCAAAGAAAGATTGGACATTATGGAAAAAGAATCACAACGTAGAGATATTCTTATGGAAAAGGAATCCCTCTAGAGGCTCAAAAGTCGAGCTATATGGCTCCAAAAAGGCGACGATAATAGTAATCTTTCCACAACCGCTTGAAGCACGAGAATCACATACATTCCATATGACATATTGACAAGGAAGATGGACTCCGGAACTTAGGTTTCAAGGAACTTGTTGAAGCAGGAGTTGCCCATTTCAACCAGCTTTTTAAAGAAGATCCACAAGCCTCCATTGGACAGATATGGCCATGGTGGCCCTCTTTCTAGAATATGTGAATGAATACCAGAAAGCAACCATTATGGAAAGAGTGACCATAAAAGAATTAAGAGAAACCATCCAATCTCTATAAAAAGACAAAAGCCCCGCCCCTAACGAATTCTGTTTGGAATTTTTTTAAGCTTTCATGGGTTTTTTTGAAACAAATCTTCTTGTAGTGATCAAAGAATCGAGACAAATGGGCAAGATTCTAGCAGTTTTTAATACAACCTTTATTACTCTGATCCCCAAAGCAGACAAGCCATCATAATTTGAATATTTCATGCCCATTTCACTTTACAACTATATATATAAAGTGATTGCAAAAGTTATGGCCATGAGGATCAAAGGAATCCTTTCAGCCTCAGTCTCAACGGAACAATTTGCCTTCCTTGTTGGCCGCCAGATTCATGAAGCCATTGACACAACTCAAGAAGTTATACATTCAACTAAGCCCAAAAATAGATTGGTAGCCATCATCAAAGTAGACTTATCCAAATCCTACGATTTTTCCAACTTGACATATATCAAACTTATTATCCTCCAAATAGGTTTTCCAGTGCCTTTTGTGAACTGGACATTTTCATGTGTACAAATTGTCTCTTTCACGGTGTTAATAAATGGATCCACCTCAGAATTTTTCAGACCGGGAAGGGGGCTTAGGCATGGATGCCCCTTAGCCCCACTACTATTTCTACTGATCATGGAAGGTTTGAGCAACATAATCCTCCATTCAAAGCTCAATGGCGCCTTCAAAGGCATCAAAATTGGAGGTTCTCTCAGCATCACACATCGTTTATTCGTTGACGATATTCTGATTTTCACTGAAGGCATCATAAGTGATATCCTCCGACTAAAATTCACTCTCATTCAATTTGTAGAGGCTACATGTATGTTTATCAATTTTGGAAAATCCTCAGTTTCTTTTATAAATCATGATCAACCTTCTATGGAATGGATCAACAATCAATTTGATCTAATCAAAGTTGACATTCATCTGGGCTTAAAATACCTTGGTTTCATTTTAAAACCAACTGACTATCTAAAAAAATATTGGTCCTTCCTGGTGGGAAAAATCGAAACCATAATTAATCTTTGGTGCAACCAATGGTTATCCAGAGGTGGCAGGCTCATCATGATGAAGGCAATTCTAAAGGCCACTCTAGTAGACTGGATCTCCATGGCACACATTCCAGTTGGAATACAGGAACATATCAGGTGGATATGTTATAACTTTCTCTGGAAAGGGAACTCCCTCGACCATACCATTCATTGGGTTTCTTGGGATTAAATAGTTGTTCCAAAGGATATGGGCAGTTGGGGTTTGAAGAACCCATCTATGTTTTCCAAAGTGCTGGCAGCCAAAGGCATCTGGAGGGTTATCCAAGGTAACGGTATTTGGGCGCAGACCGTCACTCAGAAATACATACATCCTCTTACAATAGACTGCCTCGTAAATCATACAGGAACTCTTCGATGATGTAGAAATCCTTCATTCAAGATTATCATGTAATAGGTGATCATCTCACTTAGAGCATTGGAGACGGCAGGAGCATGTATATTGGTCGCGATCCATGGGTCGGATGCCCTAGAGATTATTTGCTTCCTGAGAATATGGTTGAATTTTTATTGGACTATGGAATCATTTTCCTAAACCAGATACAGGATGCTGATAATAATATATTGTTTCAACAAGCTTGGTTACCGGCTGCTGACCTAGGATTGGAAGGGGACTACACAGTGAGATGGCACAATTATACCAGGTCATTGAACCACATCCATGTGAGAATCAAGAATGCCCGGACAAAATTATATGAGGAATAAAATGGGATGGTGGCGATTATACTTCCAACCTGGGCTACAGGATGCTTCAAGATTCAGAAGACCGACCTTCAACTCCATGGTGGATGAAGAAGATCTGGGATCTGAATTGTCCTCTTAAAAGAAAAAATTATGTGGCTCGCCCTTATGGAAAAATTACATGGATGGTACTCTCTCTACAACATTGAAAATGAAACCAGAGATCACCTCTTTTTAAATTGTCCCTATATGACAAAAATGTGGGATCAGGCCACAAGAATTGAAGGTTTACCAATTAGTTGGACCAGCTCGAAATTGGAAGCAGCTCTACACTGTTGGTTGTCAAATAAAGCATATGAGGATTATAAATCATTGCCCCTAATTTTCATATGGGGAATATGGCTCGCAAGGGACTTGGAAATATTCTAGAACAAAATTTTACATCCATCTACTTGGGTCACCGAAGGTCTCGCCATCCTTGAAGCTTTTCCATAGAAACATACTGCCAAGCCAGAAATAAGGATTACAGAAGCATTGATTGATAAGACATACAGTCGGGCTTTCTTCAACAAAGCATCTTAGGGACAACCTGCTATGGGAGGTGTAGGGGAATCATATATACATCAAAGTACAAGTATTTCAACTTCTCTACAGGTCTGGGTTGTAGCTGAAAAACAATAGAGTTGAATTGATGGCGGTCAAACTCATTATGACGCTCGCATTATCCAAAGGCATGGAAAGCATACAAATATTTGGCAATTCGAAGCTACTAGTGGATTAGTTATTCAAAAGAAGACCTCCTAGGAATTACATATTACTGCCTATTTATGAGGAGGTAGTCAGTTTGGCAGCTTGCTTCAGGAGGATTTCATTCAACCACATCTACAGAGAAAGGAATGAATAAGCAAATAGATTATCTAAGGAGGGCCTCTCAAGCTAGAAGATGGTTTTTGGCAGCAGTGGGTACAGGATGGAGATTCGATATTGGTACTTGACTCGAGTCCTCATTTGGGTTGAGTAAAACTCTTTTTCCGTTTTAACCATATAGCAGGATTTTATGGATCTATTTTTAGAAGATCAAGTTCATTGAAGACAAGTTTATTTGATCTCTTTATAGAATGAAGATGTAAGTAGAATTAGTAGATTGAATCTTTTTTGCCTCGAACAGTATAAGGACTTTATATCTGAAAGTAGACATACATGTCTTTGTAAAATGTGATTGCAATAATGTCTTACAGATAATAAGCCAACATTTTTTCCCTTGGAAAAAATGTGCAATTGTATTATGTTATGTAAAATGTGATTGCATCATAACATAATACAATTGCACATTTTTTCCAAGGAAAAAAATGTTGGCTTATTACCTGTAAGACATTATTGCCAGTAATACTCATCACAAAAATCTTAGAGAGAAATTTTTTAATATTAGTATGATTTCTATAACTTTTAGTTTTTTATTATTATGGTTATCTTTAATTTTTTATTTTTAAGTACTTCAATTTTATTTTATTTTATTTATTAAGATCCCAAAATATATTGGCTTATTTTATTATAGATTTTTATAATTATTATGATCTTTATAACCTTTTTTTTTAAAATATAGCTTATATTATTAAAAAAATGTTGGGTTTCCCTGGTAGTGAAGAGTACAAAAACTGACATGTGGCCTGAGTCCAAAGAGTACAAAATTTGGCCTGTGGCCTAAATCCCAAGAGCCCCCCTTCTAAAAAGATTTTCAAAAAATGCATAGTTGTCTACAACATTGTTTGTACATATCCTTGTGTAGACTTCACTAAGGCAAAAAAATGACTTAAACATTCAATAAATTTAGAAAACTAGACCAGACAAACCCGAAACTTAAAAAACTCACTGCTTGAACTGGGTGTTGTTTACCTTCACGATCGACATCACTGGCGAGACTGAGCATAGTGCTTCTTCCATCAGTGGGTTAGAGGAGCTGAAGTAGCCATATTCTCGATTCATGTCTGCAGTGGAGGGTATAGAGATAAGCCATCCGATTTGGTTCTCCCTTCGATTTAACGTGCCTGCACCATTCCTTACCATGATTTCTCCCATGAGATCTGACGCCAGCTTCAATTCATTCCAATCGCGTTGGAGTACGGGATGGGTAAATTCAGCTATGTTAATCCTCCTTGCATCCATGCAAATTCCAACATTGTACTTTCCCACTGGTATCCATCTCATACCATCAGTGTTCCTTGTCCCGTTGACACCTCCTCCCTATGTCCTGTCCATGTATGTCCTAGCCACCTCTTCATCATCCCGAACCATGCTGATGGGTGCCCACTCATTCAAGATTCATCTATCATGGGATCGAGTCCCACCTTGCTTGTTCCAGATCATACTTCAAGTGCCACTCATGTAGACCCGTTGCCTGGTTTACTGCTCTATCATCCTCCTCATTTAGTTCTCTCAAGACATGGTTGTATTGAACCTTATTCATGATCTTAAGTGGATCTTACCTCTTGCCTTATCCTCTCAATTATTATTTTCAGAGCTAAAGCGTGTGGGCTTGTGTTATTATTCATGCTTTTGATTATTAGCATGGAGTCACCTAGGATTATGGTTGAGTTGATCCCTCTTTGCTAAAGGATTTTGCATCCTTCAAAGAGAGTTAAGGATTCTGTTTGATTCTTGGATTTGATTCATACTCCCATGCATATCTTGTGATCATTTGTCCCTCGAGGTTGGAAATCACCCCCACCCCCGCACCTTCTATCCTTAACTTTTAGTTTTTTATTATTATGGTGGACTATCTTTAATTTTTAATTTTTAGTTACTTTATTTTTATTTTATTTTTCATTTATTAAGCTCCAAGTTTATTAGTTTATTAGTTTGTTTTTTTTTTTTGACAAAAGCGAGTAGGTTTTATATTAATAAAACAGTGACAGAGTCACTTGAGAGTTTACAATCCATGACAGGAAATTTACATGCACATTCAAACATTTAAAAACAGATGCCTGTCGTAACAAAATCAGGACTTTTGAGGACAGGAAATTGTAAAAGAGAGCAAAAGAAACAAAGACTAGATTGAATTCAACGGTGACGAGCCCCAGGAGCTGGTTTGAAGGCCACTTGATTCTTATCTTGTCCAGCAGTCTCGGCTTTCCGCAGGTTTGCCAAAGCTGCCTCCGCCCGTTGCAGCCTGAGTTCCAGATTGTCAGTTGCAACCATAACTTTCTCCTCCAGAGCCTCGAAGGCTGCCTTAAAATCGGAACGAATAAGCACTAATTCGTCCTCAACTCTGTCGAGGCGACGCCCACCCTGATGGTCCAGCTGCTGCATGAAATTTCCCTGTCGATGAACCCTTCGCCGCAAGACACGTACTTCGGCTTCCAATTCCTGCAATGGATCCGGTGAGGAGGTTGTGGATTCGCCAGAGTCCGCCATTCCTTCAGTCTGCTCTGTATCGGCGGGGCAAACGACCAAGAGATCACAGCAAGACACCCAGAACCTTCGCCACCCAGGAGGTGACTCAATTTTGCTCTCAGAGGCGACAGTATGGGAATTTCATTGATTTCCCTGCTGGGTTACCTTGTTATAAATAGGGGGCTTAACAACCTTAAGCCTGGAACAAGCTTCAGAGCCCATCATCAAAATACGCGGATCATCAATTCCCAGACCCGTACTTCCTTTAACATGCCGGCTCAGCTTGCTGTTTATTGACTCTTGATGCGGATACAGAGAATTGACGTCATCTTTCCCATACCAGGTACCATCCGGCCCAGATGTAATGGCAGCGAGAGGGTTAGCCTTAAGTGAGTCATCCCGATGAAGAGACCTGCTATGATTGCAGGGGCTCCTCGTATTACTTGTGATCTTTCCCGTTAAGTTCACATGCCCGAAGGTACAAACGCTGGTGCTCACCCTCATCAGCATGAGCGCATATGACATCATGATAAGTGTGGGGAAAGGAGCGATCTGAAAGGAGATATAAGCAAGAGCAAAGGACGCCACGCCTTGGCTACAGACCATCCGGCAGCAGGGATTCATGACATCCATTTTACACATGGAGCTCCACGTGTTCCCTTCGCTTAAACTCTTAGACCTCCGCGTAAGGTTAGGGGATGGGTGTCTAGCTAAGCACATCGTTGATCTTAAGATCACCTTTACCAAGGCCCATAGAGTCATTAGCCGCCTTGTCGGCATGCTCATTGTTCTTCCTTAGTATATGATAAAAGTCGATGGCTCGAAACTGAGAAGTTATGAGACCAATTCTTCGAAGTGTTTGTCGAAGCCGAATAGAAGAAGGCAGTTTCATGGAATTCATGCTTTGAATGATCAACCTGGAGTCCCCAATAACCGTAAGGGACTGTATGCCATAATGGAGAGCTTGGTTTAGGCCTTGCCATAACGCCATGGCTTCCGCCACGTTATTAGTTTCCATTCCCAGATTCCAGGAATAAGTGCAAATTCTTTCTCCATCGGGGCTTAAAATCACCCCTCCCCCTCCTGCCTCCCCTGGGTTTCCTTTTGAAGCTCCATCAAAGAATAGAAGGTAGTTTCCACGCTTTTTATACCAAGATTCAAAATCCTCTCCCTCTGATCTTATTTCCCAATTCTGCAATAATGGGGGTCTAACAGGGAGGCTGGCCAAAGGCCCTGGGCTCAAGTTTTGAAACCAGATGGCTTCCTCATTAGTCAAGGGGTGGAGACTTAAGAGAGACCTGGATCTGATGAAGTCCCCTAACAAGGCTTTGATTTTGACCGCCACTTGGATGGGTGAAGAGCTGGAACCTCTGAAGATTCGGTTATTTCTTTCGATCCACAGCTTCCAACAAACAAATTTAGGCAGGGCAAGCTAGGCAATGGCCAAAGAGTCCTTAGCATGGTTCCTAACAGGGGATGAGTCTGGCCAGTGACAGAGAAAGTCAGGGATATCCTCAAACTGCAGGGGAGGCTGCCATGGTAGGGTTAAAAGATTCCAGACCACAATGGCATAGGGGCAGGAGAGAAAGAGATGGGGGAGGATTCTTCCTCTGCTTTGCAAAGAGGACAGCGCGACGGACCTTCCATTCCTTTCCTTCGGAGAGCTTCGGCAGTAAGGACACTATTATGAGCAAGAAGCCAGGTAAAATGATCGATTTTAGGCAACGTCTTGTTTGCCCAAATATACTTCCAGGTTGCTGGATTTCTAGGGACATTAGGAACCGCTTTGACACGCCTGTAGCCTTCCGCCACGGAGTAATTGCCAGAATTTGTTCCCCACCCTCTCGCATCCTTATGATTCTTGGCAATCAGAGATTTCCCATTCAAGCTGTTTAGGAGGAGGGCTTTTTCTTCTTCGAGATTTGGAGGGCACTCCGGGATGTCCCATCCTATCCATCTGTGCTGACCTCCAGGATGCCACTTAGAAATATCCCAGAGTTTGGTAATCCCTTGAGTTGAAAGGTGTCTTCGAATGCCTTCCATTCCTTCCATGCTTCCCAATGGGAGGTTACCTGAGATGGAGTCCTCCCATATTCTGATTTTTTTCCCATTACCCGGGATCCAAGTAAGGTCCTCCACGAAGAAAGGAAGCGCTTTAGAACAAAGATTTAGCAGGGGAGAACCTTTGGTCACCTTCGGTCCCTGGTCCAAGCATCTGAGCCTATTGCCACCAAAGTATTTTTTCCATAGCACTTGTTTACTCCTGGAGGCTTTCCCAGAGACCACATTCCACAGCAGCTTTGCTCCCAGAGCTATATTTTGGGCCCTGAGGTCACGAAGGTGCAATCCTCCTTCGAGATAGGAAGCAGTTACTTTTTCCCATTTTACCAAGGAGAGCTTATTTTCATTATTTTTCCCTCCTTTCCATAAGAATCTCCTGAGGAGGGCTTCGATTTTCTTAAGAACAGTAATGGGGGCAAGTAGTAGGGAACATTGAAAGACAGGCATGCTTGCTAGAACAGATTTTATAAGCACCGATTTACCTGCAAGATTGAGCCAAGAGGCTCCCCAAGCTTTAATTTTGGAGTTCAGTTTTTCTATCATCGGCTCCCAACTGGAAATTTTAGGCTTGCCCTTGAAGATAGGAACTCCCAGATATTTGAATTCAGTCCATTGGAATTGCCCTTCTATCTGGAGGATACGGGATATGTCATGCAGCTCAATGGGGGAACAATTCCAGCTGTATATTTTGCTCTTGCGATGATTAATTTTGCTTCCAGACACATCCTGATAGCTATCTAGAGCTTCTTTAAACTTCCTTGCAGTGGTTGGACTCGCTCCACTTAGAAGGAGAGTATCATCAGCAAATTGGGCATGATTGACTTCTTTGATTCCTCTCACAATCTTCAACCCCAGCAGATCTTCGCGAGTTCTATAGTGTTCTAGCAGAAAGCTAAGCGAGGCCGCTTGAATGGCATAGAGCAGGGGGGAGAGGGGGCATCCTTGTCGAAGGCCTCTTGAGGCTTGGAAGAAATCAGCAGCTCTACCATTAACCAAAGGTGCAATCCAGGGAGTACTAATGCAAGCTTTGATCCATGAAATCAAGCCTGGAGCAAACCCGAACCTGGTCATTACATGAAACAGAAAGCCATGTCGAACTCTGTCGAAGGCATTAGCTAGATCCAATTTGATAACCATACCTTTTTCTTTTCTTGAGACGCTTGAGTGGATGGCTTCTTGGACTAAGATGATGTTGTCAGAAATTTGTCGGCCTTTGATGAATCCTCCTTGATTCTCAGGAATGATAAGAGGAAGAACCACTTTCAGTCTATTCGCCAAAACCTTGGTGATAATCTTGTACCCTATGTTGCAAAGGGAGATAGGGCGGAAACGGGAGAAAGAGATGGCTCCTTTTTCTTTGGGGACGAGGGCAAGGAAAGAGGAATTGGTACCTCCTCCTAATTTGAGACAAGACTGAGATTTTTGGACCATCCTAAGCAGATCAGAGTGGACAATGGGCCAACAGGCTGAGAGAAATCTGGCTGTAAAACCGTCGGGTCTAGGGGCCTTATCAGGATTCATGCTGTCCACCGCTGATTTAACTTCAACAAGGGAGATAGGTCTAAGGAGCTGGAAGTTTAGCTGCTCTGAGATCAAGAGAGGGATATTATCCAGGATCTTGCAATGACTGAGATCCATCCCGGGCCTCGATTCCGTGTACATATCCTGGAAGTGGTCATGAGCAGCTTTTTTAATTTCTTCAAATTCAGTGAGCATAGTCCCCAAGTGATCTATCTTACTTACAGTCTTGAAATGTTTTCTTATTTCTGCTTGCTTGTGGAAGAACTTTGTGTTTTTGTCCCCTTCCTGAAGCCAAGTATTTCTTGACTTTATTTTCCAGTAGTTTTCTTCAAGTCTGCAGGCTTCATGAAGCTTTTTGTGCAAAGAGATTTCTTTATCTAAAGAGGTTTGAGAGAGGTTCCCTTCATTCTTGAAAATATGCTCCTCCAAGGCTTTCTCTGCTTCCATCCTTTGCTTTTTTGGTGACTTAAATAGCTTCGCCCAGTCTTTAAGGGTTTTTTTCACATTCCTTAATTTTGCTTCCCATACAAAGAAGGGAGAACCTCTGATGTTGATTTTCCAGGCTTCCTTAACTATGTCCATAAAACCTTCCATTGGAATCCAAGCGGGGTTGAATCTGAAGGGGATGGGTCCCAGGTTCAAATCTTTGGTAAAGGAAAGAGAAATGGGTTTATGATCAGAGGCACAAAAAGGCAGGATGGAGGAAGAGAGATCATAACCATGAACATGAATAGAGTACTGGACCAGGAATCTATCCAGCCTAGCCGCGATGTGACCAGGTCCAACCCTTTTATTCGTCTAGGTGAATTTCCCTTTGGCAGGCTTTATGTCTTCCAGATCCCAATCCGAGATAATGTCTTCCAGCCATTCCATGGCAGGATCCCTAACAATATTGCCCCCTCTTTTTTCAGCAGAGGAAAGAGTAAGATTCAGATCCCCCGCTATGACAAAATTTTCCCGGTGCGAGGAGGTCATATGATTATTCAAGCTGGTCCAGCAGGCTTGCTTCTCGGAAGTAGTCATAGGTGCATAAACATTAAAAAGGCTTATTTGAAGATTTGCATCTTTAAAAAGAAATTCTGTGAAAATCCAGTGAGAGGATTTAGCTTGACTTACCAATCCAATCTTGTTTGGGTCCCAGAGCGTTGCAACACCGCCAGACGCTCCTCTTGAACTTACTGCTATGCCTTCTGCTTTATTCCAAAAAAAGGGAGCAGCCTGCAGAACGGCCTGCTCTTCCATTTTTGTCTCCTGGATCAGGAGGATGGAGGGGTTCGCTATTTTGATTAAATCTTTCATTGATACCATTTTCGATTTGCTTCCTAACCCCCTACAGTTCCAGGAGACAATCTGCATTACTTACCTTTGGAGATGGTGTATGCCCCTTTAGAGGCATTCCCTTCTTGTCTGGTATTTCTAGGGTTTAGGTGTTTTTCCAGGGTTGTTTGTACTCCTGCTAGCCGGTCCCTGTAAGTAGCTGTTTCCCTTCTTTCCTTATCCGTCTTTCTTCCTCGCCGGTCCTTTTTAGCTGGTTTCGGTGATTCAAGGTCCTCCTCGTCCGTTTCTTCTTCTTCAGTGCATACCTCCATTGCAAGGTCTTGCTTCTGATCTTCCTTTGCTGGGCTACCTGCCTCTGTTTCTTCATTTGGCTTTTCTAGAGTTCTGACCTCTTTACTTTTGGCCTGGAGGGAAGAAACCGTTGGGGACGATTCCCCTTGCTCTAATGGATTGACCTGTGGGTCTTGGTCTCCGAGGATAGAGAAGCTATTTCCATATCTTGTCTTCAGACTGCTTTCATTCTCCATCGATTTAGATATAAACCTTGAGGCCCCATAAAGTACGGGCCGCTTCTAAAGATCAGATCCCTGTCATCCTTTGAAGCAAAATCGAATAGAAAGTAACCTCTTCCTATCGCGTAGCTGGTGACTCCCTGAGAGATCAGGGGGCGCCAGTTGTTCTGAATCCAGGTTTCGGTGGAGCGAGGAGATGGCCACAGACCGGTGAACTGCCCAATGAGGGCTCTGTCTGCGAGGGAAACGGCCAGATGAATGGGTTTCTCGGATGGCAATTCAATTTCTGGAATAGAATCTAGTTTCTTGACAAACTTTGGAGGTGGCGCTGCATCGCCCTTCTTCCCGTTTGCGTTAATCAGCCTGGCAAATGCGGCTTCCTCAGCGGACATCAGGTGAGGAGGAGGCAAGCCTCCTCCAGTGGGGCACATTACAGACCCTCGAACAGCTACGATCGCTTCAAACCCTAGGCGTGTTGCAGAGCTCTCAAACCCTGAGTTACAATTCTCTCTTGAGAAATCTCCACGTAGCAGATGATTCTTAACTGGCTAGAAAACTTGATTTAGCCAAACCCTGCTCTTCAGAAGAATCTATATATTTTCTTAAATTCCATTTGAATCATTACACCTAGAGAAGGAAGTTGCACTCTAAAACCCAATATTGAACATATTATAATACTAATCTTTCCACAACCGCTTGAAGCACGAGAATCGCATAAATTCCATATGACATATTGACAAGGAATATGGACTCCGGACCTTAGGTTTCAAGGAACTTGCTGAAGCAGGAGTTACCCATTTCAACCAGCTTTTTAAAGAAGACCCACAAGCCTCCATTGGACAGATATGGCCATGGTGGCCCTCTTTCTAGAATATGTGAATGAATACCAGAAAGCAACCATTATGGAAAGAGTGACCATAAAAGAATTAAGAGAAACCATCCAATCTCTACAAAAAGACAAAAGCCCCGCTCCTAACGAATTCTGTTTGGAATTTTTTTAAGCTTTCATGGGTTTTTTTGAAACAAATCTTCTTGTAGTGATCAAAGAATCGAGACAAATGGGCAAGATTCTAGCAGTTTTTAATACAACCTTTATTACTCTGATGCCCAAAGCAGACAAGCCATCATAATTTGAATATTTCATGCCCATTTCACTTTACAACTATATATATAAAGTGATTGCAAAAGTTATGGCCATGAGGATCAAAGGAATCCTTTTAGCCTCAGTCTCAACGAAACAATTTGACTTCCTTGTTGGCCGCCAGATTCATGAAGCCATTGACACAACTCAAGAAGTTATACATTCAACTAAGCCCAAAAATAGATTGGCAGCCATCATCAAAGTAGACTTATCCAAATCCTACGATTTTTCCAACTAGACATATATCAAACTTATTTTCCTCCAAATAGGTTTTCCAGTGCCTTTTGTGAACTGGACATTTTCATGTGTACAAATTGTCTCTTTCACGGTGTTAATAAATGGATCCACCTCAGAATTTTTCAGACCGGGAAGGGGGCTTAGGCATGGATGCCCCTTAGCCCCACTACTATTTCTACTGATCATGGAAGGTTTGAGCAACATAATCCTCCATTCAAAGCTCAATGGCGCCTTCAAAGGCATCAAAATTGGAGGTTCTCTCAGCATCACACATCGTTTATTCGTCGACGATATTCTGATTTTCACTGAAGGCATCATAAGTGATATCCTCCGACTAAAATTCACGCTCATTCAATTTGTAGAGGCTACATGTATGTTTATCAATTTTGGAAAATCCTCAATTTCTTTTATAAATCATGATCAACCTTCTATGGAATGGATCAACAATCAATTTGATCTAATCAAAGTTGACATTCATCTGGGCTTAAAATACCTTGGTTTCATTTTAAAACCAACTGACTATCTAAAAAAATATTGGTCCTGCCTGGTGGGAAAAATCGAAACCATAATTAATCTTTGGTGCAACCAATGGTTATCCAGAGGTGGCAGGCTCATCATGATGAAGGCAATTCTAAAGGCCACTCTAGTAGACTGGATCTCCATGGCACACATTCCAGTTGGAATACAAGAACATATCAGGTGGATATGTTATAACTTTCTCTGGAAAGGGAACTCCCTCGACCATACCATTCATTGGGTTTCTTGGGATTAAATAGTTGTTCCAAAGGATATGGGCAGTTGGGGTTTGATGAACCCATCTATGTTTTCCAAAGTGCTGGCAGCCAAAGGCATTTGGAGGGTTATCCAAGGTAACGGTATTTGGGCGCAGACCGTCACTCAGAAATACATACATCCTCTTACAGTAGACTGCCTCGTAAATCATACAGGAACTCTTCGATGATGTAGAAATCCTTCATTCAAGCTTATCATGTAATAGGTGATCATCTCACTTAGAGCATTGGAGACGACAGGAGCATGTGTATTGGTCGCGATCCATGGGTCGGATGCCCTAGAGATTATTTGATTCCTGAGAATATGGTTGAAGTTTTATTGGATTGTGGAATCATTTTCCTAAACCAGATACAGGATGCTGATAATAATATATTGTTTCAACAAGCTTGGTTACCGGTTGCTGACCTAGGATTGGAAGGGGACTACACAGTGAGATGGCACAATTATACCAGTTCATTGAACCAAATCCATGTGAGAATCAAGAATGCCCGGACAAACTTATGTGAGGAATAAAATTGGATGGTGGCGATTATACTTCCAACCTGGGCTACAGGATGCTTCAAGATTCAAAAGACCGACCTTCAACTCCATGGTGGATGAAGAAGATCTGGGATCTGAATTGTCCTCTTAAAAGAAAAAATTATGTGGCTCGCCCTTATGGAAAAATTACATGGATGGTACTCTCTCTACAACATTGAAAATGAAACCAGAGATCACCTCTTTTTAAATTGTCCCTATATGACAAAAATGTGGGATCAGGACACAAGAATTGAAGGTTTACCAATTAGTTGGACCAACTCGAAATTGGAAGCATCTCTACAGTGTTGGTTGTCAAATAAAGCATATGAGGATTATAAATCATTGCCCCTAATTTTCATATGGGGAATATGGCTCGCAAGGGACTTGGAAATATTCTAGAACAAAATTTTACATCCATCTACTTGGGTCACCGAAGGTCTTGCCTTCCTTGAAGCTTTTCCATAGAAACATACTGCCAAGCCAGAAATAAGGATTACAGAAGCATTGATTGATAAGACATACAGTCGGGCTTTCTTCAACAAAGCATCTTGGGGACAACCTGCTATGGGAGGTGTAGGGGAATCATATATACATCAAAGTACAAGTATTTCAACTTCTCTACAGGTCTGTGTTGTAGCTGAAACAATAGAGTTGAATTGATGGCGATCAAACTCATTATGATGCTCGCATTATCCAAAGGCATGGAAAGCATACAAATATTTGGCAATTCGAAGCTACTGGTGGATTAGTTATTCAAAAGAAGACCTCCCAGGAATTACATATTACTGCCTATTTATGAGGAGGTAGTCAGTTTGGCAGCTTGCTTCAGGAGGATTTCATTCAACCACATTTACATAGAAAGGAATGAAGAAGCAAATAGATTATCTAAGGAGGGCCTCTCAAGCTAGAAGATGGTTTTTGGCAGCAGTGGGTACAGGATGGAGATTCGAGATTGGTACTTGACTCGAGTCCTCATTTGGGTTGAGTAAAACTCTTTTTCCGTTTTAACCATATAGCGGGATTTTATGGATCTATTTTTAGAAGATCAAGTTCATTGAAGACAAGTTTATTTGATCTCTTTATAGAATGAAGATGTAAGTAGAATAGTAGATTGAATCTTTTTTGCCTCGAACAGTATAAGGACTTTATATCTGAAAGTAGACATACATGTCTTTGTAAAATGTGATTGCAATAATGTCTTACAGATAATAAGCCAACATTTTTTTCCTTGGAAAAAATGTGCAATTGTATTATGTTATGTAAAATGTGATTGCATCATAACATAATACAATTGCACATTTTTTCCAAGGAAAAAAATGTTGGCTTATTACCTGTAAGACATTATTGCCAGTAATACTCATCACAAAAATCTTAGAGAGAAAGTTTTTAATATTACTATGATTTCTATAACTTTTAGTTTTTTATTATTATGGTTATCTTTAATTTTTTATTTTTAAGTACTTCAATTTTATTTTATTTTATTTATTAAGATCCCAAAATATATTGGCTTATTTTATTATAGATTTTTATAATTATTATGATCTTTATAACCTTTTTTTTTAAATATAGCTTATATTATTAAAAAAATGTTGGGTTTCCCTGGCAGTGAAGAGTACAAAAACTTGCATGTGGCCTAAGTCCAAAGAGTACAAAATTTGGCCTATGGCCTAAATCCCAAGAGCTCCCCTTCTAACAAGATTTTCAAAAAATGCATAGTTGTCTACAACATTGTTCGTACATATCCTTGTGTAGACTTCACTAAGGAAAAAAAATGACTTAAACATTCGATAAATTTAGAAAACTAGACCAGACAAACCCGAAACTTAAAAAACTCACTGCTTGAACTGGGTGTTGTTTACCTTCACGATCGACATCACTGGCGAGACTGAGCATAGTACTTCTTCCATCAGTGGGTTAGAGGAGCTGAAGTAGCCATATTCTCGATTCATGTCTGCAGTGGAGGGTATAGAGATAAGCCATCCGATTTGGTTCTCCCTTCGATTTAACGTGCCTGCACCATTCCTTACCATGATTTCTCCCATGAGATCTGACGCCAGCTTCAATTCATTCCACTCGTGTTGGAGTACGGGATGGGTAAATTCAGCTATGTTAATCCTCCTTGCATCCATGCAAATTCCAACATTGTACTTTCCCACTGGTATCCATTTCATACCATCAGTTTTCGTTGTCCCGTCGACACCTCCTCCCTATGTCGTGTCCATGTATGTCCTAGCCACCTCTTCATCATCCCGAACCATGTTGATGGGTGCCCACTCATTCAAGATTCATCTGTCATGGGATCGAGTCCCACCTTGCTTGTTCCAGATCATACTTCAAGTGCCACTCATGTAGACCCATTGCCTGGTTTACTGCTCTATCATCCTCCTCATTTAGTTCTCTCAAGACATGGTTGTATTGAACCTTATTCATGATCTTACGTGGATCTTACCTCTTGCCTTATCCTCTCAATTATTATTTTCAGAGCTAAATCGTGCGGGCTTGTGTTATTATTCATGCTTTTGATTATTAGCATGGAGTCACCTAGGATTATGGTTGAGTTGATCCCTCTTTGCTAAAGGATTTTGCATCCTTCAAAGAGAGTTAAGGATTCTGTTTGATTCTTGGATTTGATTCATACTCCCATGCATATCTTGTGATCATTTGTCCCTCGAGGTTGGAAATCACCCCCACCCCCGCACCTTCTATCCTTAACTTTTAGTTTTTTATTATTATGGTGGACTATCTTTAATTTTTAATTTTTAGTTACTTTATTTTTATTTTATTTTTCATTTATTAAGCTCCAAGTTTATTAGTTTGTTAGTCCTAGATAGGTGGGTTAATAAAATCCAGATTCATAAGAATATATATATTTTCTTAAATTCCATTTAAATCATTACACCTAGAGAAGGAAGTTGCACTCTAAAACCCAATATTGAACATATTATAATGTATTCCCTATCAAAAGAGGTACTCACCTAAGCAAGAGTTCAAAGGAGGGACTCAAATTTTAAACTCTAAATGATCACATCATTGATGCAGGAGATGAAAACAGTTAATTATGTTTTTGTTTTTTGTTTTTTTGTAATTAGGGGAATTGACAAATGGGACTGGTCTTGTACTCGCATGACATGGGGATGATTTTGGTCCATTATCACTATACCCTTAGGTGTATGATGCCCCACGCGTGGCACATGGACCTTGGTTGAGGTTTAAACTCTCAACATCACAAGTAGTGCCTTAATAGTGCACCTTATTGCCAGTTGGTCTACACTCCATGCGCTAATTATGTGTTGTGTTGGGATTTGTGTCTTGTTTTTTAATAAAGCCTTTAGAATGTAAAAATTGTTGTGAGATCAATTTTGAATGTTACCCTATTGGAATCTATAAAGACTACAATATCTCCTTATATAAAAAAACTATAATATATCCTTATATGAAAACATAAAGATTATCTCAATTAATCCTTTAAGGTAGTTAAATGTGTATTATGATTTCACATTTTAAATATCAAATATACATATTTTCTTTCTTAAAAATATAATATAAACTAAACAATGGTCATTCACAAATATGTATATACATAAAATTAACATTATAAAATCTAAAACCTATTAAATGTTGGAAATACATAAAATTAACACTATAAAAACTAAAACATATTAAATGTTGGAAATTGAGGAATTTGAAACAATTTTATTGGACATAATTCTAAATGTTTGTATCAATCCACGGTAACAATTATAAATAGTTTAATACCAAAAATTAATATATAAAGCACATCAACCCCACTTACATCTTAACTTGGGATCTTTTAAACACCAAAAAATAGCATCTCAATTGTTTTTAAATGTGAAATTAAGATGGATAAAAATTGATGTAATCTTCTTCCATTTAAATATATAAAAAATTTCATCTTTTCATTATAGATTTTTGTCTTTTAAATCTCCATTAAAAAAATATATTTGATTATTGCTTCCTCTCTCTATATAATAAAAAATTACAAAATACTATAGCATAAATTGTCTATAAATAAGCTTAACCAAAATTTGATAAAAATAATTAGTATCCATGCTACCCTCTATGAAAATATTTTTTTTTTACCATGGGGAATCGGTAACTACATCAGGATCACCTGTGCTAGTCCCAAATTCAAATCCAGTAGCTATCACTATAACCCCAAGAGTATACCTAACAACCTGCAAGCCAGATATACCAATAACTTATGACTTATCCAGGGCCAATATGTCTGGATACCACGAAACTAATATGGATCCTAAACTCAAATCAAGACGCCTACCCCTCTTACCTTATCACAACGGGTCAATGTCTCATTGGAGGTTTGATCCCTGGTGGGGAGAATAAAACCACTCTATCCCACCAATAAGCCCCCAAATCCTTGACACCGTCCATGAAAATAATTATTAACGATTAGGTATCTTTGCTCCTTGATTCTTGTTCTACCCTGTTTTGACCACATAGAGCCGCCCCTCCAAAAAAAACTATACCTCATTGCAAACGAATTGATTAAAAACTATACCTTGTTGTAAGGGAATTGATTATTCTTGAAAGTTATTGATCAATATTTTATTTTTAGTCCCTACCAAAGCATCAGGTAGATTTAAATAGCTATGTACTTTTTGTTAATTTAATAACATTTTGCAATATATCTTTCAAATATTTTTTTCAATAGTGTCCTCATTAGTCACTGCGGAAGGCCAGGGTAACTATTGTTTTTTATTAGCTTTGACATTCTATTAGTCTGTGTTTGACTTTCCATTACCATAAAATTTTTGACATAGCCCGTAAGTTTATTAATTAATTATTCCACTTAGTTGGAATTATATTGGATGCTAATTTGAAGCAATATTTTGAGGCCAGAGGGCATTTTTGCATTTTTGCCAAAGTTTTAAAAATCGTTGATTTCATGTGGTCAAGTTATTCAAATTTTTTAGGCCCAATCGATTTCACCTATCCTAATTAAATTCACATTAATTTTTGTTATGCCAACTATGTCTAGCATCTCACCACCTTATCACCTCACCGCTCACTGACTTAGCACCACCTTCCCGGATCACCTTCACTACCACCCTTCTCAACGTGCATCATTGCTACTGCACCGCCTTCAACTCGTTAAGACTCAATAGCATTCATACCTACATGTTGCCTTCAACTCGTTAATATTCAAGAGCATGCATGCCTACAAGATGCAAGAATAGGTATCCATTGTGGGACATTGAAGATTACTCGATCTAACTTCCAACACCATTTGCCTTCAAAATATTACATGTAGGGATTACAAAGACAATATAGGTAAAGTTCAATTCAATCGTTCTTGAAATTAAAGTAGTATTGCTTCTGTGACCTTATTTATCATTTCAATAAATGTGTACATGTATTTCCATGAGAGCTCAAAAGATTTCAAAGTCGGAGCGTGACTTCTTTTTTACTATAAATTTGTAGTCTCTGCAATGCAATGAAGAGGGCATTTCATTGTCAACTTCTCATTGTCTTCCTTCCCTTTTCCATGGAGATTGCTTTCTTTATTGCTCAGTGTTGTCGTTACACATCCAACTAATCATCATCAATCTATGGTGTAGAGTAGTGGTGGTTGTTGTTTTCAGAATTGATAACAACAACATAACCCATCAATGCTGCGATGCTTTGTGATACAATAGGCGGATCTAGAAAAACTCTCTTTAAAAATGTTTTATCTAGGGTTTTGATATCTTGCCTTTTCCATGCTAAATAAGTTGTGTAGTGAAACTTCTTCATAGCTTTGTTTGCTTCTTGATTTAGATGGAGATGACAAACTATTAGTAGAGAAAGAAGGGGATGTCTGACCCACCAGCAAATAATATTGACATAGGCCACTACCTCTACCCAAAAAATATCCCTCACACCTTTTGCTTGAAGTATGATCATTTCATGCTCTTCTTCATACCTTTTGCTTGAAGCATGATAAGTACCTACAAATTAAACTATGACGATTGCACAATGCAGTTCATATAATATGTTCCAATGCGAGCAACATCAACATAAGGAAGGCTCTCATCCCAAGTGTGGGGATGTTTGGAGTTGTACGTTCTCATGATATCCACAATCATCCTATTGACCACCTATGTATTCCCATCGGTTTATGGGTGGTATGCAATGATTTGGTTAGCTTGGTGTCCATCATCAACCATAGGTTGGACTAGAAGGTACTCAGGAACCTGTTGTCTCGATCTAAAATAATGGTCTACGGGAGGCCAAAATGAACCCGAAACACACTAAGAAGAGCTTAACAATAGCCTCTATTGTGATGATCTTCTTACAGGGAGTTAAAATTGCCATCTTAGAGAATTGGCCAACAACCATAAATACACAGCCATTGGTGTGCTTGGTCGAAGGCAAGCCAGACATGTAGTCCATGGAGACAAATTTTAAGGGCATGTCTGGGGCAGGCAATGGAGTGTACAATCCTTTCTTTTTGTTGTAGGTTTGGTAATGGCACAGGTAATGCATGATCAAATGTACTTACCAACGTCTTGTCGAAGCTTCGACTAGTAGAAGTGCTTCTGCAACATTGCAACTAGCTTCTCGCGCTCACTTAAAGGAACAAAGAGGTGGCTAAGATGGCATAAAAGTTCACCATGGAGATGAAAGTTTGAGAGTGATCTTTCTGCTTGAAATGTCTGATATGAAATAACAAAGTTAGGGTCACTGTCGTACAATTGGGGCCCGGATGTCTCATGTCCACAAAAGTTGAGCACGGTAGACAGCGCAACAACTGGAGGTTGGCTAAGTTAGTCTGCAATATGGTTGGTGTTGTCCTTCTTATACTTGATGTTCAGGTGGAACTATTGCAGGTATGTGGACCACTTCTGATGGCAGTCATTCTATAAATTTCCCTGCATCTGCATGAACTGTAGGTGCTTATGATTAGTGTGGATGATGGTATCCTTCCCTAGGATGTAAAGTTCCCCTTGACGATAGGCCTGCATGATGGAGTACATCTCCTTGTCATAGGTGGGATACCTATGAACTGATTAAGAGAGTGTCTTACTATGATAGGCCACCAAATGTCCATGCTGAGTGAAGACTTCACCAATAGCATAGTCAAATGAATTTGTCTCGATCTCAAAAGGTTGTTGCAATTCTGGAAGAGTAAGGACTGGCGCCGATCACAGGCATCATTTCAAATCCTTGAAGGCTTTATGTTGTGATTCACCCCAAGCAAACTTGTATTTGGCTCCACCCTTGGTCACTTGGCTTAAGGGCCAAGTGATATGAAAGAACACCATCACAAACTTACAGTAAAAGTTGGTGAGGAATAAAAAGTTGTAGATCTCTGTTAGAGTTGTCAGGGTTGTCCAATCACGAATGACCTAGATATTAATTGGGTTCATATGCACCACATGTTCATCCATGATGTATCCCATGAACTAAATTCTCTCCATGTTGAATGATCATTTCTCCAAATTGGTGTATAACTTTTGTTGGCGCAAGGTACTAACGATCTGTTGAATTTGTTGTAAGTGTTCCACCCAAGTTCTATTGAAGACGAGGATGTCATCTAGATATATGACCACAAAAGAGTTTATGAATGGGTGCAAGATCGTGTCCACCATCCTAATAAATGTGGTTGGAGCATTAGTTAATCCAAAGGGCATGACCAACTACTCAAAAGGGTCTTCTTTAGACATGAAGGTCGTCTTCCATACATCGGCCTACTCAATCGGGACTTGGCCATAACCTGAATTCAAATCAATTTTAGTAAATAACTTGGCACCCTTAAGACGATCAAGAAGGTCATCAATTCAGGTGATTGGGTCTTGACAGTGATTTTATTTAGGGATCTATAATCAATACAAATTTGCCACATCCCACCCTTCTTCTGCACCAACATAATTTGGTTCCCACAAGGTGAGGAGTTCGATTGAATGTGGCCTTTCTGGATGAGATATTGAATTTGACGCTTTATTTCCCCATTCTCCAAAAGAGAGCGTCTATATTATGGGCCATTAGGTAAAGAGCACCAAGTATCAAATCAATTGAATGTTTAACCTGCTAGTGTAGAGGCACCCCTTTATGCGAGGCAAAGATATATTTGTATTCTTCTACAATCTTATCCACCCACTTCTATTATTTAGAGAGACCTTGTGTTGAGGCTGTGGCAGTTGCAGTGACCTTCCGTCCACCTTCTGACCAAACCATGAAGAGGATAAATTTCCCGGTATGAGAGATGCCCTTTTGACATTGCTTTGCGGAGATCAAAGAAACTACAATAGTCGAGACTACCTCGGGTATCCTGTAGAGTTGGCCTTACAAAGTAATAATGACATTATGCGTCCTAGACTCGTAAACAATGTTTCCACATATAGGGTTGTCGTAAAAAAAATCACAAACTTCAAATGGGGCAACATCACACAACACCTCATCTTTGAAGGGTTTGATGCCATATGATAGGTGGTATTGTTGACCGATGTGGATGTCTCGTCCCTAGCTCAACCAACCAATGGTGTATGGTTGGGGGTGTGGCGTCATCGAAAACTTCAATCTCTTGATGACCTCAACCAAGATAAGGTTATTCTAGCTACCACTATCAACAATGAAATGTAGCGTATTCCCCTTCACCCACAATTGTGAATGGAAGAGGCAATCCCTTTCCTCTGGCTCCTCTGACTCTTCTGGTAGGATCTTTGCGGTTATGATGGTGGCACTAGGTTTTGCGTCAATGATTCGCTTTCCCTTCTCTTGCTCTTAATCATAGCTCAAGCTAAGGTCCATCTACGAGGATTTCATCTCAGCAAACAATGATTGTTTTAAGCAACATTCTTCAGTGTTGTGCTAGGGGCTTTTGTGGAACTCACACCACTTGCTGGTGTCCTTCTTCGATTTCCCATTACCCTTCTTTACCTATGGCTTGGCCTGGTTGTCATGATTTTGGCCATCCTTGCTCTGTCCTTTGTTCTGTGAGTTAGGTCGAATTCCTTTACCATGATTTTGTTGTGGTTGATTTGCAAACCCAAACTCCCGCTTATTCTTTTGCTTAAACTTTTGCTCGATCTTGACATCATACCGATAAGCAACTCTCAATGAGGAGATGTACATGAAATCCATATCTGTCTAGATGTATGTGTGCAGGCCATTGCGATACTTTAGGACCAACTGTCGTTCAGAGTCTCTGATACCCAACTTTGAGTGCAAGGTATGGAATATATTGGAAAAATCCGACACTGTCTAGTCTCTCTCCTGGTGCAAAATTGTCCATCTTGTGTACTAGTCATCATAGTTTTTGAAATGGTAGAATTCCTCCTTGACAACATCAACAAAAGTTGCCCAAGTGGATTATGTCTTGTATATTTCAAACTCATCTCCGACATGCCTCTCGCAGTAACTGTCCCACTAATCTTTGACATGGGGGAGGGACTTAAGGAGTGTAAAGGTGATCTTTTTGCTATCATACAAATTTTAAATAGTGTAGCAACCCTCTATCAGATTTAACCATTTCTCAAAAGCATATGCATCTATATGGCCTTCAAATAAGGGAATGTCAAAATTAACTTGTACCTTGAATGGAGTCGCACCTTCGAAATGGATGCTCATTGAAGGTGCCTGGAATGCCCCCCTCACCCAATCCAACCATTGGGAGGGGACGCTAGTCAAACTTGGGCTTTCAAATTTAACCCCAAGTCCATAATACGTTTTTCAACATATGCAATGTGTGCAGAACATAAATAAACATGCACAATGGAATGCAAATCTATCCACACACATCTTATATGAAAATACAAGCATCAATAAAACATTTCAGATTCAAATACATGAGAATACTTATCTTTAAGAAATGCAGATCCAAGCAACTGGTTGTGTAAGAGCGCTTTTCCACCCAACCACAGGCACTCAGTCCAGCATGTACTCTTTCTGCTGTTGAGGCCACCCCCAAGTTGGGCTATGAGGCCACCAGGGCCAAGGAAACAACTATAGGCTTCTATCTCTCATCCCACAACCCATTCTGCTCTATGTGCTTAGCCAAATGCTCATACAGATCTCTACAGGGGTCTCACTCAGCCCTCACAACCTTGGCTTCCACAATACCTGCCCCACACAACACCCTTATAGCTCAGGCATCCCCTTCACCGATCCATGGTTCTCTTGGGCGATCCATCTTGTTGGGTGCTTCCAGTGTGTGCATAGAAGAAGTCCAACCTGGTATTGGCTGCTATAGAACCTCCTGCAGCCTCAATCTGTGGCTTCTCGAGCACCTACGAGCAACAAAACTCAAGGGTAAGGGTTCCTAGCTTGCCCAACCTCTCTGCTCACTTACAACCAACAAAACCCACTTCCCAATTTGCAACACGGTCTCCAAATTCGAATTTCTGGGTCCAAAACAACATGGTAAGTTCATGGACCGCAAGGGAGAGCTCTGCATATTCTAAACCTGCATGAAAGAATCAGACAAATGAGGGTTGACTCCAAGGGATATGGGAAAATTGTGAAAATACAACTAACGTGACTGTTGGTAGTAGAAGAAAGGACTCCTGGCAGTTGTAGACTGACTTCTGTCATGACAGAACTGTCACAAAAGTGCAGTCAGTCCTATGCTTCAATAACTACATGAGGCGACTTTTCCCACCAACCACACACATGCATTAATGATTGGAAAAATGGTAAAAAAGGGAGATATTTGGTTTATTCTCATCACATCATAGAATTTTTGGTGAGTTCTAAGGTTGACACTTGGCAGCAAGGATTCAGTCACCCATGGACCCCCTTTCCTCTTCCCCTATGGTGGAATCATAGCCCCTTTGGTACTCTTCACACAACCAGTATTGGACCATTTTATTAATTATGCACATAATATTTACATATATTATAAATCAACATAAAAGCCAAATAAACAGTCCAAATAAAAATATAAACATCATACATGCCTAGACATTCACTAGTCGGGCCTTGGCCTTGAGCTCCGCACTAGGAATTCACACTAGCATTGTTACACCTAAAATCTTGCCATCATAAGACATATGTTAACTCAGTGCACAAATCCCTGAAGTTTCCATGACTAGGAAGTCAAACTGGAGAAGTTACTGACCCCTTTCCATAGGGTCTAGTTGGGCCGACGCAGGTTGATCCATAGCCACTTGCGCCAACTAGGTCAGGCGCAGGTGATCACCTGATGTCTTGCGCCGTCGACCCATGTTTCCTTTGTACTGCATGCACCGTCCCTATCAGGCGCAGGTTGTCCTCATGTAACTTGCACCGATGTCAGTTAATGTGGATAAAGGGCATCTTCGAGCGATTTCTCGAATGTGTATGACTTGAATCTCTATCCCTAGCTTGCAGGTGAGCTGGCCTTCGGTTCCCTAACCCCTTGGGAGGATCCCTTATTCCTCTCCCACTATTTCTCAACCTATTCTATCCTCCTAGTCCTATATATATAAACCTCCTCTCCATTCCAAAGGGAGGAAGGCTATAGCATCCATATGCTGGCGAAATAAGCTTAGGAGATCATCATTCATCTCTTGGAGGCACCCATTTCTCCTTAGAGGCATTGGCTTGGCTTGTTGGAGGAAGATTGCGAAGTTAGGGCTTGGTTGTAATCTTATCTTTTCTTTGTATTCCCACTTTTATACAGTAATACAAAACTCTTTCCATAAATGTCTTGTTGTTCATTGATATTTATAGTTTACTTCATTAACTGTTTACTTAGATCAATTATTGTGTAGATGTACTATTACTGCTTGTTTGTCTCTTGCATGTTCTGACAGGTCTTGCAGCTACGGATCTGACGACCATGGAGCGATAAAGGAGGAAAAGATCTACAGATCTGAAAGGTAAGATATTTACATCACTTAATCTCTAATTTGATCTAGGAAGGTAGATTTGTATTCTGTCTAATTTGTTCTAGATTCACATTGAACTAGGGAGATCATGCCTTAAGTCCGCTTTCGGTAGATTGTCCAGTAACAAGCATATTTACATCATTTACATAATATTGGATAAATACATTCCAAGTCAAAACTAGGGGTATTACAGTGCCTCCACCGCCGTTGTGGGTAGTTGTCGAAGGATCTGGGAAAAATTATCCATCATCTCGCTCCTATGTTGCATGAGGGATTCCTCAAAAGTTTAATAGGATCTCTTGCTCCGTTGTCTCTTTTTTTCTTCTCCCACCATGTGTGGTTGCTTAGGTTGATGAGAGTGGTTGTCCCCAAGTTCAACTAGTTCAAGACCCAACTCTCAATATCCAAATCTCATTAGGGACATGCATTTAGACACAACAAGAGTAGATTGCTTTGATACCATTGGTCTGGAATATTTGGAGAACGAAATGAAGGCAATAATATAAAATGGAAACACACACACAAATGTTTTGTATAAAGCATAGTAGTACAATAAAACCCTAATCCTATTAATGAATGGAGTGGCAAAACATTGTAAATTGCAAAGCAATATAAACTAGCTCAGATGGTGGTACCTTATCTCTGAAGAGATAAGTGTCGACTATGCTCATTTGCAAGGGATGATCACAAAAAGACTGCAAAGGGCCTTTTATCATAAGCATAAAGTTGCAAAAACCCTAACATCCAAAAATCCAACCCTATGAGATGAGGCACCAAAAGGATTTGTGGACCCTGAGGTGGCTAGTTGATACGCCAACTTCCCAGCGGCGCAACTTTTGCATATGATCTCCATTTTGGGTGCTCGATAGCTCGTTGGAGGAACTAACCGAGAATTACAACTTTTGATTGAGGCCAAGGCATGCCATGACAACCTTTGGTCCCTTGATTGGCCAAAAAATATTGTTTAGGATTACAAAATTACCAAGATAATGGAGAACCGTTGTAACTCAGTGGAACAGGTGGGTGGGCACCAATATCCACCTATATCAACAACAAACATGTCATTTCACCGATTGCCCATAAGAAATATGACCTAGATATGGAAGAGACAACGACGCTCAACAATTAGTGATTTCAACAATCCATCCAACCATCCATCACAATGGAGCAACCATCCACTCTCGATGATGCCTTTGCCAATGCCATCACCTTCTTAAAGTGCACTTTCTCTTTGTTGATAAAAAAATGTTCATACTTTCAAAACTCGATGGCTTATACTTTGCTGCTCATTCAATAATAGCTAAACCTACTTGTTCAAAATAAGCCGAACACATTGCATTGAAAGAGATGCCACCTAAATGAAAATCTTGCTATTGCAATATCAACACCCTTCTTACACTTTACATCGAACATTTCATAAACACAACCCATATTAGCTCTCTTACATGAGGGTGATTGAATGTTTTGGAAGATTTTGAAGGCAAGTGCTTATCAACACAAGCATCATCGTCATATGATATTGGTTCACCTTCAAAGTCGTCATTAGGGTATGAGATATTCTTCTTAGGAACTAAACCATCAACCCTTTTTTACCCCTTCGCGCTTCAAGAACCTTATCAGTTGCCCCAATACAAAATTCGACTTCATTTCTTATAATTTTCATAAAATGGTCTCTAACTCTTTTATAGGAGGCATTCCATTGCAAAGGACAAGTCTTGCATTTGATTTTCAATGCCCCTTGCACCCTTGGGCCCCTTTTCCCTCTCAACATATTTCCAGAATGCATAAATGATTTGTTGAAGTCATAGAGGATAAATTTAAGTGAAGAATAAGAATTTGAAAGTGAAATTGATCACCAAGAATATTATAAATGTTGAGAGAATACTTCACATTTGAAAATCTAAACAATAGATGGCGTTATACCTCTCAATTTCTTCAATGTCCAATGTTGTCCATGAACAAATAATTTCCTTGAAAAAAATTGACATAGAAAACCCCAATCTTTTTCTTCTTCATTGGATGATATGTCTTCACGTGATGTGAATGAAAAACTGAGAAATGAAAGCTTTTTTACGGTTTATAAAGGGGCCACCAAGTAGTGCCTTAAGGTTTCCACCACCTTATATTTTATTATAAAATTATGTTTTTTTTTGGAAATCTGTGTCAGAATAGTGAATTTTTTAGGTATGCACCCCATAAATGACACAATGGTACTCGATTGTCCCCAAGGGTGGGGGGTCCATTTGACACATAAAGGTACACTTGGTAGAGGTATTGAGTATAGGATAATGCACAAATGCCTAGTTTATACATCGAGAGTTTATGTACCCAAGCTCAATCTTACTACATATAACCATACGACATAGTTTAAATCCGTGTCCTACCTTAATTTAATCATCTGACCACAACCCATACAATGTGTGTATTTGAAAGCAAGAAAAAACATACAAAACTAAGGGCTATTGATCTAGCCTCTATTAATACAATCTCAAGAACTTGAATTGTAGCGACCTCATTGTCTGCAGATGAAACCTGACTACTTTAATAACCTATTGATGGTTTGTAAGGGAATAGGCTTCTTCTCCTATATACACTTCTAGGTCCTCGGTAGTAAACCTATTTCATTATGTTCAAAGAAAATAAGCTCTTAACCAATTAAAAACAATTTAAAAACATACTATAGAATTGGTTCCATCCCATATAATATCCTCAAGTAAGCCAATATCCCTTTCATCGGTGTGGCTACCTCGAGTGAGATCATATCTTACAAGTAGCATCTAGATCCATCCACGAAGCCAAATAATATCGTGATTGCACCTCTTATGGAGGGAAACATACAATGCAAATACTTATATAAATATATTATTCATAAAATAATAAAAAAATAATATTAATTAATAACATTTTACACCATGTTGTAAATTAAAAATATAAAATGCCTTCCAACCTGGTTACAGGGGTAATGAAATGCAGTTCACGAACGAAGAATTCTAACGGATTTATGCTGCAAATACTCTACTGTTGGCTATCGCATACATTCAATATCATCAATGGGCGGTGAGAATGGAGGAGCAGAAGGATACAAAGGTCATTCCTCCCGCTTACAGTACTATATGTATAGCGGCGAGAAAAAACACGTGTTTGCAGGGATTGCAATATTTGCTGCCGTTTTCAGTATTCCCTGGTTCTACATGAATCGAGGTAACTTAATTTCTATCATCTCCTCATTTGCATGTTTCCATTTCTGTCACTTTTACCTACCCTTTTCAAATGCCGTTGGGACATTTTGTCAAACATGTCACATGCATGCTGCCATTCTCATGTTTTTCTTCTTCTTTAAATGCTTCAACAAACAAGTATAGAGGACTTGCATGACAAATCGCAGAATCCTTCATCTTAAATGTTAGCTTTGTTGGGTGTCGGTTTATTCTCTCTAAATTGATCCCGACTTGCAGCCAGCCTCAGCCCTTTTTGGGAAATTCCCAGTGGAAATGGAATCTCAATAGGAGGCTTAAAATTCTGTCGATCTTACCAGTGTACTAATGCCCCGTTTGCATATACTACTAATTTTTATGAATGAATTAAATTGAAAAACGATGTCTGGGCATTGAATCAAACACATTGTCAGAGATGCTGCCGGAAACATGAATTGTGAGTGGAACGAGAAACGAATTTACTGGGTTGGGGGAATAAGAAATGTGTGCACACCTCTTCTCCCAGCGTATGTTGCGCATGCAAAATTAATTGACAATATGATACTAATGCAGTGTCAAGAGGGGAATGAGAACACGAACAGGAACGGAAACAGGATGAGAAATGTGTTTCCTGGACAAGTTTCTAGTAACATAGTTTGTCGGAGTATACCTGTACCCAATTAATAAATCGCTTGGAGTAAACGTATTCATTTTCTAAAAGAGATAAATTTATAACTGTATTTAGGTATTTTGTAAAGCAACTTGTGAGCACATTTGTGCCAATTTATTCTATCAAAAAGTGGGGACGAAGCCATTTCCGTTGAGCAACTTTGGTAAATTCTTTCTGATGATGTTTGCTCCAGTCATATGTCAATCCCAAAGACAATAATTTGGAGTTCTGCTCTCTTTTCCACAACTGCCTTAAACGTCTCAGCAGCTTTCTAGCAGGCCTTCTACACAAAACTCACGCAGACACAATCTGAATCAGAGGGTTTTTTCCTTGTGGCAAGGTCTGTGAGCACTGTCCCAGAAGGTTACTAGTTATAATCTCACGTTGCTGTGCTTGTTTGTGAGAATCCACACCTAGTAGGTTAAAGTATTCATTTGAGAAACAGATTGATTCTGAACCAGAACAGTGCAGCTAATGCTTTTCAGGAGATCATTGCTCGTCAGGAGTAACCCATCAATAATGAGGTTTCATCGTAACAAGTCAATGTTGTACTTAGGGCGTGTAATTTTTATTACTCTTAAATAGTGGTCATTGACGCCCACCATTTGGTAAAATTTATCTCTTAGACTGTCCTTTAGTGTGTAATTTGTCATATCCTCATGGATCATGTTTTGACTTTTATGGGATATTGATTATATGATATATCTCAGTTCTTAAAGTATATACAGAAGTGCTACCTCTGTGTTATACAAGTTCAGGAGGACTATTGTTAAATTTAGGTTAGGGTTATGGTTTGATGCAGTAAAATAGAAATCAATGTACTTTAATGCAAAATTACATTTAATAAACAAGTTCTGAAACAAAATAGTACAGTAGTAACTTCAACAAAACATAATTTTCATTTCTTTCAACTTTTCAACTTTAACACTACCAATTGGGTCACTGTGTTAAAGTAATCTTCAGTAACATGTAATCAGCAATAGCAGAATAACTAACATGTTTAATTAACAATAAAAGAGTCAAGTGAGGGTACTTACCTGGAGTGTGGGACCCTTCCTGTTTTATACTCAGATATTTTACTTTCAGAATGAGCTGAGCCTCACAGAGGTCAGTCAACACTAGGAACCAGCTGACCCTGCTAGAGGGTAAGTACAAACCAGAGAGAGAGAGATGATAGGTTGAAGGCAACAATGGTGGTAGTCAAAGACAGTCAAAAAACACAGTAACTATAAGTCCAATCACAGCATGATATAAGTCCAAAAATTATAAGCACAATAAATCTGGACCCTAGCAAGATTATAACCTCAATCAGACACAAAGATCAAATCAAATCCTAGTAACATGGATAAGGTTAAAAACAAATTTCAACAGTATAGATCTGGTAAAAGAGCAAGGCTCAGCATAATAAACATAGTCTGATCACTCTAGATATGTCTTCTTACACTCATGGCTTCCACAGATATACATGTAGCATAGTAGGACAAACCCCAAGGCCTTACAGCCTCCACAGGTTTACACTTGCAGACTTTGATCAGACCCTAAGGCCTCACGGCCTCAACAAATAAATAATCAGCAGGCAGAATTAAGACAAAATAGGGTCACAGCTGAGCTTCAGAGGTAATCTAGGGTCACGGCTATCTCAGCAAGCAAACACAGGACAGATCGGATCCCTTAAAGGCAGCTCAATGTACACATTGGAGCTCATGCAACTTCAATCTGGCAGATTGGACATCTCAGCAAGTGGATCGGAATACAAACAGACCAATAGTAGCAGATTGGGCTCTCACACAAGCAGATCAAATTTCTTAACAGCAGATCTGGGCATAATAAACCCTCACTGAGATAGATCAAGGCTTCCAGGGCTCACGGCTAGAATAGAAAGGGCAGATCGAATCCTTCAATAAGTAGATCTAACTTCAACCAAACCTCAGCAGGTGAATCGGATTCCAATCAGACTCTTCACGGCTTGGTTAGATCAGAACAGGATAGTCACGACCTTGTCTCAAGCAGCAGCAAATAAACTTTAGACAAATCAGGTCAGTGTTGAGCAGGTGGAAGCCCTAGGCAGGTGAGCAAACAGCAGCATACAAGCTTGGAAGCCTTGACGTCATCAGAGCTGAGATAGATAAAGATAGGATGATGATAATGAGACAATATGTCTTCATTAAATAGATCTTTGATGACTTCTAGAAGCATCATAAATAATTCTTTGATTTAGTTAGGGTTCCATTAAATTAGGAGGACACCAAAAATAAAAACAACTTATAATAATATAAAATGTAGTTAAGTGATTTGGGTGGGTACTAGCATTTATGGTCAAAACAATAAAGTCACTTTTAATGACACAAAATATAAATAGGGTGACATTAGGTGAGTACTAGGGTCATTTAATTAGTTAGGTGAGGGTACAAGGACCAACACATGACCCAACATAAGATACGTGTGGGTACATGACCCATAAACCCCTAGGACCAAGGGTATACCACAAAGTGGACAAACAACCATAGTACCCACAGGACCAAAAACATCAAGATGGTACAAATAAAAAACAACTCAAGGTGGGTAAATGACCCTACTAACCATAAGTCAAAGACAAGGTACCACAAGATCAATAATCAACAAGGTGTAAGGACCAAAAGTAAATCAACCAAGGTGGGGAAGGGTGTAAGGACCAAAAGTAAATCAACCAAGGTGGGGAAGGTACAACCAGTCATCTCTCTCTCAATCGTACAAATATTCCATATAACCTGAAAGTTCATCATCACTGTATAAGGAAGGGTCCACACTGGATGATGTGATCATGTGGTCCTCTAGACTGCTCCTTAGGTCAAATGCTAGTGGCTTCATTAAGGGGTGGCCAGTCCCTTGAGAAGACCATCTAACTCAACCATCTCGAAGACCTAGGAGAAGAGGACATCACACATCATCATCTTGGTCCACTGACCAAGATCCACCTGGTTAATTGACCAGGTATGTCATTGCAGGAACTACTTGGTCCTCGTGACCAAGAATCTGCTTGCTCTTGGACCAGGAGGTCTCTATCTCAACCTGCAGGACCTGCTTGGTCCTCCTGACCAAGAAATTGTCTGGTCCCAGACCAAAATACCCTAGAGACAAATAGGGGCCCTCGCCACATGCTAGGGACTTTGCCATGGCATCAACTTGCTTGGTCCTCGACCAAGAACCCTAGGAGACAGCTGGGGGCCCTAGGGTACCTTCTAGGGTCTTACTCTTTACTCTGCCTAGTTAACTTGACCGGGAACCCTAGTTAACTGACTAGGGTACCATCCTCTCTGAGAATGGGTCTCGTAGCTGCACTAACTTTAACACTCCCTCTCAGCAAGAGAGGCATTCTCAGCAACACATCTGCTGACGATCGCACCATGTCCTTGTCATGGTGAAACTTTTTCTCGATGTGTCTCAACCTGTCATAGCATACATGATTTTCTGAGAGCTTCAAAGAGCTCTGAATGTCAGCACGTACCTTGATCTTATAGATCCGCTTGGAAGTTACAACTGACTTCCTTGTTGTCTAAGAATCACTTTCCACATATCATTATCCATTATCAGCTGGATATCCTCTGTCATAGTACCTTTCCAAACCTGAAGTTTGGCTATCTCCACATTAGTGGATGATCCTGAATCAGTGACATGGCTGTCATTGGAGCACCCTTGGAACCTCTCAATAGGCTCCTCAATGAATGTATGAAAAACTAGGAGCACCCTAGTGATCCTGTTTATGCATTTGAATTATTATGCTATGAATGTATGAAAAACTAACATGGTATCAGAGTGGTACTAGAAGAAGCCATTGTCGGAACATTGTCGGAACGCTGCCGGAACTAGGGTTTCATCTTTCGAAGTCTTCACTCAACTTTTTGGAAGAAAAAGAGCATTGGGAATTTCGCTCTAAGGAGGGCGCATCTTTTGGTGAAGACATAATTCAATTTCGAGAATTTTCAATTTTTGACCTAATTCTACAGTTGCAGCAGAATTTAGGGTTTCAGGTTTTACCCACTTTTCTCCCCAGATTTGGATCAGCCCTACCTCATCTGAACTCACCTTGCTAAGGCGCATCTACCTGTGGAATCAGTTTTCCAAAATTCGAACTTTCATTTTTGACCTAGCTCCTGCTAGGGTTTCTGAACCAGATCTGCAATCAAGATGATTGGAATGAAGGTTGAAGGTCGTCTGGAAGGAGCTTCCAATTTTATCTCTTGGAAGTCTAGGGTTCTTCTACTACTAGAAGAAAATGATCTCTTACAATCTGTAAATGAGAAGGTCCTAGAACCAAAAGCCGAAGAAGACAAATCCCGCTGGAGGAAGAATGATTCCAGAGCAAGAAGGATTTTGGTGGACTCAGTTAGAGATCACTTAGTTCCACAGATCTCAGGGAAGAAGACTGCTAGGAAAATGTTCAAGACCATAAAGAAGTTGTTTGAACACACTAGTATCAATGTATCCATTACATTAAGGAACCGACTTTCAAATATGAAGATGTCCAAGTCAAAATCCATTGCCTCATACTTCATGAGGTTCACAGAACTAAGGGACAAGCTTAGTACCAGTGGAGATCCCATTGATGATAAGGAGCTTGTTATCAACACTCTGAATGGTCTTCCACCATTTTGGGAGTCTTTCATCCAAAGCATAAGTGGTAGATCCAAACTACCCAAGTTTGATAAACTATGGGCAGATTGCTCTCAGGAAGAGACAATAATTGCTGCCCGACAAAGACTTCATGGCACTCAACCTGAAGAAAATCAAGCATTCGTATCCCATGCCAAGAAAGGTAAGGGAAAAGGAAGGAAGTTCCACAAACACAAGCACCACGATAGGAGATCAAGTCCTCGCCTAGATCAAAAGAAGAAGGACATATCTCAGATTCAATGCTATAGGTGCAAGAAATATGGTCATTACGCCAGTAGCTGTTGAAGCTCAAGTAAAAGAAAGAATGAAGCATCAACTGCTAATGTAGAAGAAGATCATCATCACAAGAAGCAAAGGAATGAAGATCGTACAAAATTTCTCTTCATATCAGCTTTATCAGGTACTATTCCCACCACTAGTGATACTTGGCTCATAGATAGTGGTGCTTCTAGACACATGACAGTTTATAGAGAAAATCTTTTAGAATTAGTTGAGAAAGATTCTCATCTCCGTGTTGTACTTGGAGATGATGCTAACTACACTGTGAAGGTATCTAGCCCCACCTCCCTTCAACTAGAATCAAGTGATACTCTACGCTTGAGTGATGTGCTCTATGTACCTGGTATGAAAAGAAATCTTGTCTCCATCTTAGCCTTGGAGGACAAGGGATATAAAGTAGCTTTCTCTGAAGGGAAAGTACTTGCTTGGCACAAGAACTCAAGTATGAATACAACCAAGGTTATTGGTGTAAGAGAGGAGAGCTTGTATCATCTAAACACTCCACCAGTCCAAGCCCTAGTACACGGTTCTTCAAGTATGGGTGAATTATGGCACAAAAGACTAGCTCATCTAAACTATCGAGCTCTCCCAGCACTGAAGAATATAGTGACAGGTTTATCAGTACTTCAGGTAGACCATGATGGAACATGTAGAGGATGTGCACTTGGCAAGAATATGAAGAGATCTTTTCCAGATAGTGAGAGTAGATCTAAAGGGATTTTGGATCTAATACACTCTGACTTGTGCGGACCCATGATAGTTGCTTCATTGGGTGGATATCATTACTACGTAACATTCATTGATGACTACTCACGAAAGACTTGGATATACTTTCTCAAGTCTAAGGAATCCGAGGAAGTACTCAACAAATTCAAAGAATTCAAAGCACAAGTCGAGAATCTGTCAGGAAAGAGGATCAAGATTTTGAGATCTGATAATCGTGGAGAATACACCTCTACAAAATTTAATGACTTCTGCAAGGAAGCAAGAATTAAGAGGGAGCTCACAGTTCCCTACAACCCTCAGCAAAATGGGGTTGCAGAAAGAAAGAATAGAACAATTGTGGAGGAAGCCAAAGCCATGATACATGATCAAAATCTTCAAATGTTCTTATGGGCAAAAGCTTCTAGAACAAATGTATATGTACAAAATAGATGCCCACATAAGATATTTAAGAATATGACTTCGGAAGAAGCTTTCACAGGAGTGAAACCAGAAGTAGGCCACCTTCGGATCTTTGGCTGTCCAGTCTATATACATGTGCCCAAGGAGAAAAGATCGAAGTTAGAACCTTCATGCAAGAAGGGAACCTTTGTGGGATACAGTGAGTCTTCAAAGGCTTATAGAATCTACATCACAGGATCCAGACAGATTGAAGTCAGTAGGGATGTGACCTTTGAAGAAGAGATGGTTGTTAGGAAAGGCAGAGGATCAGACATGGAGATCGATGATGAAGAAATGCTAGTACCAAAGGAGATGAGATCATCTCCCCCTCCAGTTCAGAGGGATTTAGCAGAAAAGGATGAACCCATCGATCCTATTGATCCAGTTGATATCCCTAGAGATGTTGCAGTAGGTCGAAAAAGACCTAGATGGGCACAACAGACCTTGCAGGATGCAGAGGGGCATGAAGCTCCACATGGTGCTTTCAGAGAAAGCAAAAGACCTCAGAGGTTCTCCAGTTATGTAGCACTGATGAGTAACATCATTGATTCAGAACCAACCACTTATGAAGAAGCATCCAAACATCAAGTTTGGAAGGATGCCATGATGGAAGAATATCAATCCATCATGAAGAATGATGTGTGGGAGGTTGTCCCGAGACCTGAGGAGAAGTCAGTAGTGACTTCCAAGTGGCTATACAAAATCAAGCATGGAGCATATGGGAGTGTTGAAAAATACAAGGCCAGATTTGTTGCCAGAGGATTCTCTCAGAAAGAGGGAGTCGACTATGATGAAAGATTTGCTCCCGTGGCTCGATATACTTCCATCAGGTCGATCATTGCTATTGCTTCAACTATGGGATGGAAGTTGCATTAGATGGATGTTAAGACGACCTTTCTCAATGGTGTTATTGAGGAAGAAGTATACATTGAGCATCCAGACGGGTTTATCGTCCACGAAAAGGAGTCTCATGTATGCAGATTGAAAAAGGCACTGTATGGACTCAAGCAAGCACCTCGTGCTTGGTATGGATAGATAGACGGATTCTTGGAGAGCTTGGGATTTACCAAGAGTGATGTAGACCCCAACCTTTACTACAAGGTTGTGGATGATGAGCCACTGATTTTGGTGCTATATGTTGATGAGCTGTTTCTCACAGGAAATGAAAAACTTATCGTATGGTGTAGAAGAAACTCGCCTCTAAGTTCGAAATGAAGGATCTTGGATTGATGCATTACTTCTTGGGATTAGAAGTATGGCAGAGGCAGAAAGAGATTTTCCTAGGCCAAGGAGAGTACACCATAGATATATTGAAGAGATTCGAGATGTTGGACTGTAAGTCCATGGCCATTTTGATGGATGCAAATTTGAAGAAGCTGAGAAATTCTGCTTTAGATTCAGATTTGATTGATCCCACCATGTATCGCCAGCTGATAGGGTCCTTGATGTATTTGACGAACACTAGACCAGATATATGTTTTGTTGTGAATGCTCTCTGTCAGTTCATGTGCGAACCGAGGCAGATTCACTGGATTGCTGCAAAACATGTGCTCAGATACTTGCCTGGCACTGTGGGATAAGGCCTGAAATATGCTTCAGAATGTGACTTGAGATTGCAGGGGTTTACAAACTTAGATTGGGACGGATGTGTTGAAGATAGGAAGAGTACTTCAGTTTGGGTTTTGCAGTGATTTCCTAGTGCAACAAGAAGCAAAACTCGGTGGCACTCAGTATTGCAGAGGCCGAGTATATGGCTGCTAGTACAACAACTCGAGAAGCAGTATGGCTTCGTAAACTCCTAGCAGGATTGTTTGGCCAGATTCTAGAGCCAACCGTGATTCATTGTGATAACCAGAGCTTTGTGTAGATGTCAGTGAATCCTGTATTTTACGACAGGTCGAAGCATATAGAGATTCGGTATCACTTCATACGTGATATGGTGCAGAAAGGTGCGGTCAAGTTACAGTACGTGCCGACAAATGACCAGACTGCAGATGTTCTCACCAAGGCTCTTCCCAGGGTTAAGTTCGAATACTTTCGCGGAAGACTTGGAGTGGAAGAGAACTTGTCCCTCCTTTAGAGGGAGAGATGACATAGAGATGCTTGCCCTGGTGCTTCCACTCGTCTAGGTGCTCAGCCAGGTATGGGAGAAATCCCATCGGCAAATGAGTCAGACAGGTAGTGGATGGTTGGGTTCACACATGTGCCTCTGCTCGTCCAGGTTCTTAGCCAGGTATGGGAGAAATCCCATCAACAGATGAGATGGACAGGTAGTAGATGGCTGTGTGATTGCATAGGTACCTCTACTCGTTCAGGTTCTCATCCAGGTATGGGAGTACCCCATCGATAGATGAGACTAACAGGTAGTAGATGGTTGGGCCTCTCTACTCGTCCGGGATCTTAGCCAGGTATGGGAGAAATCCCATCGGCAGATGAGACGGACAGGTAGCAGATGGTATAGTAGAGATGGTATAGCTTATATCTCAGATATCTCGGCAGGATGGAGAGACTCTCTTGGACTCACCGAAGGACTGGTGAAGTAGATGCATGATGACACTTCTTGAAGGATTGAGACTGTGTGGACAACCTTCAGTATGTATAGAGATGATGGAGACAGTATGGATGTACAGATGAAACCCAAATGACCGTGATGCTGATGAAGACCGAAGAATACCTTCCTCGTTGAGAGGGAGTGTTGGATTTTGTGCAACTTCGGAAGATATTATTTATTGTATTTTATTATACTTGATTGTACCTCCTAAAAGAGATGAACTTGATGTAATTAATTATGTAAACCCTTGAAAGAATCAATGTAAAACTTGGGATGAAAAGCAAGGAAAAGAAAAATTAAATTTAAATTATTTATTGCTCCCCAAGTGAAGTTGGCCTAGTCAAATAAGAAGTCGGCCCAGCTAGGGTAAAAGCCAGTTTGGCACTTGTATAAATAAGAGGGAAAAGTCACCTCATTATTCACTCACTCACTTCACACAAGTTCGCATCACTTGGAGAGAGAAGTTCGCACTACAGAAGGAGAAGACTATTTTCGGGGTTTCTATCTTTGGAAAGCATTTCCATCTTTTCTCTTTTATGATTGTACTCTGATCTCATAATTATCATCTCTATACGAAGGTTGCTGGGTTTTCTCCCATTTGGGTTTCCCAAGATAAACTCGTGTGTTATTGTTTTGTGCTTTGTATTTCTTCTAGTGATCCTGTTTATGCATTTGAATTATTATGCTATGAATGTATGAAAAACTAACAGAAGACTCCCTGGAGTGATGGAAGATCACATCTCTACTTTCCTTTTCTGCAACTCCATTATGCTTGGGATTGAAAAGCACTGATGGTTCCCTCTTGATCTCTAAAACTTGACAGGGGTTATTCATTAGAGGTTTAACAACATGTCCCGAGACCTTATAAAGGTCGCCCTCACAGACACCAATCTCAATAGTTGATCTCATATTTCTACCTTTAGACCACACTAGTGCCTTTCCTTCTGAGAAGGCTATAGAGAACCCCTTGTCTTCTAAGATTGCCACTGAAAGAACATTTTTCTTTAAATTGAGAACATAAAAAATTTCCTCAACATGAATTAACATACCTGAGTCAAGCTTTAAGGCAGTTGAACCAACTCCTTTTATTGCAAAGGTACTTCTGTTTCCCATCTCCACTTTCACATTGAACTTCTTGGCCTTGTAATCCACAAGAACCCTTTTGTATCCAATCATATGCTTGGTGGCCCCACTATCAATCCACCATGAATCTGATGAGTTGGAGATGGATCCTGAGAGTGCTGAAACCAAGATGAACTCTCTTTGATCTTTTTCTTTGGTCTCAGCCTTAGTTTTCTTTTGCTGAGGCACTTCTTCTTTTGTAGTAGTTGAAGCATGATACTTCCCTTTATGGCATTTCCTGTTAGGAGGATTCTTACAGTCTTTTGCATAATGACCAATCTTGCTACAGTTATAACATCTTACTTTTGACTTATGAAAGTGCTTACCTCGAGGTCCCTTACCTTTGTTGTGATGCTGAGGGAAGCTTTGTCCTTTCTTTGTCTTGGTAGCAAGAGCATGATTCTTTTCAGTGGGAGGCCTAGATCTACTCTGGATTTTGCCTTCTTCTTCTAAACAATCATGCCACAACCTATCAAAGCTTGGTTGTATTTCTCTTCCATTCACTGCTACAAGAAATGTCTCCCAAGATGTAGGAAGACCATCTACTGCTGTTTGCACAAGATCATCATCATCTACTTCAACTCCAATTGCCATGAGTTGATCTCTTGTTTGGGCAATCTTTGAGGAGGCAACTAATTCCTTCTCCTCCATCTTTAATGAACGAAGTTGCTTCTTCAAGACCCTCTTCTGAGTAGGTGCTTTCTTCTCATAAAGAGTTGCTAGGGCATCAAAGCATTCCTTAGCTGTCCTTAGAGGACTATCACATGCATCAAATTGTCTTTATCTGAGTCAAAGATGACCCTCTTTGCTTTGAATGCTGCTCTTCCTTGGGTTGTTGTGGGCTCTTCCACAACCCTAGTGACCAATTCATCCAAGTCATTCTCCTCCAAAATATTCAAGACCCTAGCCTTCCATGCTTTAAAGTTTGAGGCTCCTTCAAGCCTATCTTCCGCCTTCACTAAGTTAGAAGCCATCTAAAACCCTTACAATCAACTTGTCAAAATACACTTCTAAATCTGCAGTCAAGTTGATTGAAGCACAAACCCTTACCTTAGGATCTATGTAGATTCTGTTAGCCTGCAAAACAGACTTAGCTACAAGACCTAAGCTCTGATACCATGTTAAATTTAGGTTAGGGTTAGGGTTTGATGCAGTTAAATAGAAATCAATGTACTTTAATGCAAAATTACATTTAATAAACAAGTACTGAAACGAAATAGTACAGCAGTAACTTCAACAAAACATAATTTTCATCTTTTTCAACTTTTCAACTTTAACACTACCAATTGGGTCACCGTGTTAAAGTAATCTTCAGTAACATGTAATCAACAATAACAGAAAAACTAACATGTTTAATTAACAATAAAAGAGTCAAGTGAGGGTACTTACCTGGAGTGTGGGACCCTTCCTGTTTTATACTCAAATATTTTACTTTCAGAATGAGTTGAGCCTCACAGAGGTCAGTCAACACTAGGAACCAACTGACCCTGCTAGAGGGTAAGTACAAACCAGAGAGAGAGAGATGATAGGTTGAAGGCAACAATAGTGGTAGTCAAAAGACACAGTAACAATCTCAGTCAAATCACAACATGATATACGTCCAAAAATTATAAGCACAATAAATCTGGACCCTAGCAAGATTATAACCTCAATCAGACACAAAGATCAAATCAAATCCTAGTAACATGGATAAGGTTAAAAACAAATTTCAACAGTATAGATCTGGTAAAAGAACAAGGATCAACATAATAAACATAGTCTAATCACTCTAGATATGTCCTCTTACACTCATGGCTTCCACAGATATACATGTAGCAGAGTAGGACAAACCCAAGGCCTTACGGCCTCCACAGATTTACACTTGCAGACTTTGATCAGACCCTAAGGCCTCACGGTCTCAACAAATAAATAATCAGCAGGCAGAATTAAGACAAAATAGGGCCACAACTGAGCTTTAGAGGTAATCTAGGGTCACGACTGTCTCAACAAGCAAACACAAGACAAATCAGATCCCTTAAAGGCAGCTCAATGTACAGATTGGAGCTCACACAACTTCAATCTGGCAGATCGGACATCTCAGCAAGTGGATCGGAATACAAACAGACCAATAGTAGTAGATCGGGCTCTCATACTAGCAGATCAAATTTCTTAACAGCAGATCTGGGCATAATAAACCCTTGCTGAGATAGATCAAGGCTTCCAGGGCTCACGGCTAGAACAAAAAAGGGCAGATCGAATCCTTCAATAAGTAGATCTAACTTCAACCAAACCTCGGCAGGTGAATCCGACTCCATTCATACTCATCACGACTTGGTTAGATCAAAACAAGATAGCCACAGCCTTGTCTCAAGTAGCAGCAAATAAACTTTAGACAAATCAGGTCAGTGTTGAGCAGGTGGAAGCCCTAGGCAGGTGAGCGAACAACAACATACAAGCTTGGAACCCTTGACGTCATCAGAGCTGAGATAGATAAAGATAGGATGATGATAATGAGAGAATAGGTCTTCATTAAGTAGATCTTTGATGACTTCTAGAAGCATCATAAATAATTCTTTGATTTAGTTAGGGTTCCATTAAATTAGGACACCAAAAATAAAAACAACTTATAATAATATAAAATGTAGTTAAAGTGATTTGGGTGGGTACTAGCATTTATGGTCAAAACAATAAAGTCACTTTTAGTGACACAATATAAATAGGGTGACATTAGGTGGGTACTAGGGTCATTTAATTAGTTAGGTGAGGGTACAAGGACCAACACATGACCCAACATAAGATACGTGTGGGTACATGACCCATAAACCCCTAGGACCAAGGGTATACCACAAAGTGGACAAACAACAATAGTACCCATAGGACCAAAAACATCAAGATGGTACAAATAAAAAACAACTCAAGGTGGGTAAATGACCCTACTAACCATAAGTCAAAGACAAGTTACCACAAGACCAATACTCAACAAGGTGTAAGGACCAAAAGTAAACCAACCAAGGTGGGGAAGGTACAACCAATCATCTCTCTCTCAAATGTACACATGTTCCATATAACCTGAAAGTTCATCATCACTGTATAAGGAAGGGTCCACATTGGATGATGTGATCATGTGGTCCTCTAGACTGCTCCTTAGGTCAAATGTCAGTGGCTCCATCAAGGGGTGGCTAGTCCCTTGAGAACACCATCTAACTCAACCATCTTGAAGATCTAGGAGAAGAGGACATCATACATCATCACCTTGGTCCATTAACCAAGATCCACTTGGTTAACTGACCAGGTATGTCACTGCAGGAACTACTTGGTCCTCGTGAGCAAGAATCTGCCTGGTCTCGGACCAAGAGGTCTCTCTCTCAACCTGTAGGACTTGCTTGGTCCTCGTGACCAAGAAACTGTCTGGTCCCAGACCAGAATACCCTAGAGACAAATAGGGGCCCTAGCCACATGCTAGGGACTTTGCCATGGCATCAATCTGCTTGGTCCTCGACCAAGAACCCCAAGAGACAGCTGGGGGCCCTAGGGTACCTTCTAGTGTCTTACTCTTTACTCTGCCTGGTTAAATTTACCAAGAACCCTAGTTAATTGACTAGGGTACCATCCTCTCTGAGAATGGGTCTCGCAGCTGCACTAACTTTAACAACTATTACCCGGGTTTAGGAGTTATCTTTCTCTTTGTTGTTTGCTAATGCTACCTTGAGCATATTTGGCTATGTTGAATACCTTTCTATTAAGAAGTCACTACAAGAAGAGCTAGTACAACTTACCAGCAAGGAATCAAGGGTCAATAAAGAAACATTGATTGACCTAGTTGCAATAGTGAAGCCATCAGATGTATAAATTCAGACACTAGGAAAAGGAATCAGTACAAATCCAATTGACACCCAAAATCAGAGGGATGCTTGTATTGAAATAGTGTTGACCAGTAAATTGTAGAAAGTTTCAAAAAATGAAGGTTCCAAGAATAAGGCTCTAAATTCAAGAATGCCTTATCACCATCCAAATCACAAGAGTTGTCGTGATCAACGACAAAATCAACATGAATATAGACAAGAATTTTCATACGTACAAAAGAATCATAATGCCGAAGAAGGACAAAATTGACACAGTGTTTGGAAGCATAAAACAAGAAGTTATGTCCAGAATCCAAACAACTATCCCAAAACCAAAAAATAATAAGGGAAGATGCCACTATGTTGAAGAGAAGCTCAAAGGTAAAACCTTATCAGTTTCCAAGTTTCAAAGGTCATCACCATGCAATATTGGAGAAAATTGAGTTAGAGTGTCACAACCCCTTACAATTCGATAGTTATGTTTTACGCTTCGAAGATCATATCGTCTCGTGTCATCAACTTCAAGAATAAAGAATGATGACAAGGTGTTGTAGGTGAGAATGAGGGTATAGTTCTATAAATGCTTTGAAGATGAAGCATCTTAAATTGTTAGGCAATGTTGTGAACATATTTATATTAATAATCATAAAGGCGCACAATAATGTAATAATAATAATAATAATGATGATGATGATGAATAATTAAAGGGTACATGTCTAAAAGATGTGTCTATTCAAGTGTGTGACCATTCAATGCATATTTATACACAATGTCACATGCTATTGTACCATCTCATATCTATTCTTTATTCAATATATATTTTTATTGCTTGTCCATCTATGGATTACTGTTCCTTATCCCACTTATGTTGGATGTTTATTTAGTAAATGAACTATTTTTTGTTTCAAATATATAAATGTGGATAAACTTATTTTTAGGAATGGATATGGCATAAAAAAGAAAACCCAATCTCTAAGCAAGGTGCATGACCTTATCTTATCCTATCTTATCTCAAGATCTAAAATATCAAGGTGAATGATCTCAAAATGGCACAAGGGATCTTTCTAGAAAGGCATGTGGCTTCTAGGTTACTCTACCACATGATGAAATGTCCAACCCAAGGTAAATGAAGGATCGTCAAAGACTTTATACCAACATGGACATATGCAAGCACTGTAGGGATTAATATTGTCCAAAAATAGCCCATATCTCCATGTGGATCTACCAAGCTAAATATAGACCACGCCAAAATGAAAGTGGTCCCTTGTTACGCCTCTGCAGTTTTCAGCTTTCCAGTAGGTCATTGGTAGAAGAGGGCTAAAAGGCCAAGTGTGGGGGCTCTCTGCTTGTGATTGGCCATGACCGGGCCCCTTGGTTTTGCTCTTCGAAGTACTATGGCTTAGTGGCATTGCCGACTTCCCTTTATGGGGATTTTTAGCCCTGGGATTGGTGTTTGGGACTTCCTGGGGTAAGACATTGGGTCACATGACCACCATCCTTATATTTCTTGAGGGGGACTATGCTTCATCTAGGGAGGTCATCCCTAAGTCCACCACCCCTATCACACCCCACTTGGAACTTCTCTGCAGCTGATTTTACCCCCTCTGACCAAATCGACCCCTTGATGTCGTCACAATTGATCAAGCCTCAAGCTAAGGCAAGGGGGACGCTGAGGGACTTTATTCATCATTCTGGGTTTAGTAGGGGCATAATGTCCTCCTTAGGCTCATTCCTGTAGTCATAGTGAGGCCTTGGCTTGCTTAGTTTAGTATTTTTTATTATTTTATGTTGGTTTTAGGGCTTAGTCCCCAACATGTGGGTGACATGCCCTAATTTTGTCTTATTTTAATATTATATTGTTTTAATTTGAAATTGACATGTAGGCTTGATAAAAAATTAAAATCTTGTGCTAAAATGAATATAAATATCCATTCATTTGTCATTTGTAAAGCACAAGACTTGGGATAAAACATCATTATGTTACTTTTTTACCCTTCTTGGCCTCTCTAAAGTGATGCGCACCTCATGGAGTCATTCTTCTTTGGCTTTATGGTGAAATGATGGATGAATTCTAGGGTTTCATGCATATGCAAGGTTGATGCTAGCATTGTTGGAAGAACACAAGCACAAGGGGGATCTAAGCTTTTCTTGGTTGCTCCATTGGTAAAGTTTGGTGAGTTTATGCTTCTATGTGGATTGAATGGTGGTTGTAATGCTGCATTTTCTCTGAATTAGGGCTTCTTACCAGCCTTTTGTCGACTTTTGCATGGTAGAAAACATCCTCTTGAAGGAGTTTTCTCTTGTTTGGCCTTGGATCTCTGAATTTTGCCCTAATTAGGCTCCTCCAACGAACCCTAGAGGTTGTTGTTGGAAGCCCTAATTGGTGAGCCTTAGAGAAAATTGAAATAATTCCAAGAGGGAAGCTGGTCACCATCTCTCATGGCCTAGGGTTTGAAGTAATTCTTCAAAACACCCTAAGTTTTGTCAGTTTATTCAAATTTCAGTATTTCATCTGTAAATTAATGCATTTGCATGGTTAGTTTAGGGTTAGATTAGGTCTGCATTATTTTAAAGTTTAAACCCTAAAAAATGCCCTAAAAACAGAAAATTTTCCCCAAAAATATATATATATATATATATATAATTTTTTCAAATTTCCGGGCCACCCTAAAATTTTGTCCTGCCTTCCTAAAATCTCTGCCGATCATTTTAGCCCTACAAACCCTAGGGCGTCTTCATTTGTGAGGTTAAAGTGGGTATAACTGCCAAAATCAGAAATCTACAGTCTGTCAACAAAATTGCAGCAGACCTTCTAACTGCAGGTTTGACTAGTCATTTCTATTCGCCATTCTTTATGCTGCCATCCTCTTATAAGGTCGAGTTGTTTTGTGATCTTGGGAAACTCCTTTAGGTGCTGTTGACTGTCAATTTTGGGCTGCATAAAGTTAGCTAGAAAGACAGACTTAGTGCCTAAATCAGCCTCAAGCAGCTGGTAATCTTCCCCACAAGACAGGCTTATTTGAAGTGTTTCAAGGCTGAATTGATTGGTCTGCTACTTCTGGTATTTTTCTGAGTTTATGTGCTGATTTACAGTGTTAATAACAGCTAGTATAATTAATGATAACAGTGCCTGTGTAGTACACACTTCAAGTGCTAATTTAATAAGAAAAATGACTGCTGGTTACTACTTGCCGAAGGAGTATTAATGCTAATGCTAATGACATGAATACTGAACTGTTTTGCATCTATCATATATCCATGATCTTTGCTACCTTGATAAGTTGAATGTGCTAGGATGTGCTTGTGAGTTGAATGATCTTGTTATATAAACGCACAATCGTGGTTTGTCTATCGATACCATTACTGCTGTGACTTACTGGTAAATGATGAATGCAGACCTTATTTTCAAACCATAACTTGTTATATTGATTATTGACAAGTGCCGATTATTTATTTTGAGTGATAAATGATAGATTCATGGAACTAATAGCTAGAACTATTGCTTGCTGTTATCATTCATATGTTCACGGGCTTTGAACTTATTCTAATGGTCATGATCCTGAATTAGTTCTTTATCATGTAACTTCTGATCTACTGTTGCATACCAGTGCTAAACTAAAACATACAGTAGTTGCACTCAAACTAATTATATACACTTATTGGTATCCTTCCTTGTCATTGGCTGGTTTATAACTATAGATGTGCCATCAAAGTTTTAAGCATTGATAGCTACAGGCAGCCTATTATTTTAATTGTCTATGTTTACAATTGGACTCCATTGAAGGCACTGATCTACTCCATAAGGCGGTGGAAGGTATTTGGGTGAATTGTTGACAGGTACATTAAAAGGGCTCTCCCCTTGAGCAAAATGATCCCTGAAGAAGTTAAGAGGGTGGACAAAAGTGACAGTAGTCCAAGTCTCTTCTATGATTGTCATTCACTAGTATAAGGCAAAAATTTGCGTCACAATCTTAAGCCTGCTAGTTTGAACGGTAACAGTCCCTCAAAATTGAAAGTGCTCATACTAGCTTGAAATCAGACATTGATGCTGCTCGCCATATTGGGTATAAAAAGGTCTAGTCACTTGCTAAAAATAACTCATCCTCAAAACCCAATGAAACTCACACCATAGGTAAATCCTCCAACTGGGTCTTGAAATATGAAATCATATCAACAATCGGACCACTCTCCAAACACTGCTAAAAATAGAAATTACTAAGAATAGCAATTTTTTGTATTTGCTTGAAATTTAATTTTCATGCACATCTCCCCAAAGGGTATCCAAATCTATTATCAAATCTTGAGAAATATAAGTATGCGAAAACCAACTTGACCATACCCTTTGTGTCATGTCCCCAATTAAATGGTTTTCAGATAAATAATTAAGTTGGCCTACCCATTTCCTAAGGGTTATGTGGAAGAATTAAAATATTGACATTTAACCACAACATCTATAGTTTCTCATGAAAATTCAATTTCCTAAATTGATGATGGAAAAATAGGCCAATAAATTATGGAATAAATGTTAAATGCTCCAAAATGAAGTGGCATTAGGTCCTAGTTGGACTTCGGGGTGCATAAGTTGACATGTGGGGTCCACATGAGAGAATATTCCTCCTTTAAACATGGAGTCATCCCAAAATTCGAGTTGGAAGGGAAGAGGTAACATTTTTGAAGGAAGAGGAAGAGTCATAGGGCTAAAATAGGCAATGACAAATTCTATGACAACTGTGACAAGCATTATGACACTTATGACAGATTCTATGACACCTATGACATTTATGAGTTATGACAGATTCTATGACATCTATGACAATTTAAGAGCTAAAAATAGACCAAGAGGGCGCATGAGAGGAGTTATACATCTCCAAAGTATCCAAGAGATTCCTCAATTCGAATTCATGGAGGAGTTGGAGACAAAAGATGAGCCAAGTGTCATGTGGGGCCAATGAAGGGTCATAACTCCCACTAATTCGAATTTCATGAGTAATTAGGAGATAATTTCAGTTCTAAGGAGGTAAATGAGTCAACTAAAGTTATTAAAAGGAGGCCAAGTCGAAATGGAGCAGCTTTTGGTCATTTGTTATTTGCATCTTTGCAATTTGGAGAGATTCAAGCTTGTCCTTGCATGACGGATGTTCATCCTCCCTGCCTTAGAACCAATTTCGAGGGTGCAAGATTCCCATCCAAGTTGGTTGATGGAGAGGCCATTCAGACCTCTCAATAGAGCTTCATGAAAATGTTTTGATGCAGGTTCAAACCCCAACTAAGTTCGAGTTCATCTTCTCTCATTCTTCTCTATGCCTATTCTACTATCTTTCTCTCAATGTCATGTAAATGTGCAAGGGCGCACTTCTTGTTGCATATAGTTAGTGGACGATTGTTATTTCGACTTCATGGACATGTTAGTTGCTGCATATCTTTGTAATAATCATATCATGAGAGCCACAACTCGAAACATCATGTATTTCAAGTGATTATTTCCAATCAAGAAAGTGATTCGAGCCATTTTCCCCATAGCATTTGCATAGTGATTTTGGAATGATGTTGTACCTGTTTTATATCAGAGTTTGCTGAGATATTTATCCATGTTATGAGCTGTATATTAAGTTACTTTGAGGGCCCAAATGATGTTTGCAAACCCCTGAAGTGTCACTATGGTTTATGACTAAATTCGAGACTCCTTGTCCACCATTTTCACCACAAATTCTAGACTCTAGAAGCTGTTGTTCATTGGGATACCTATTCGACCCTAAAACCAAATTTAATCCTGCACACATATTGTCCTTAATGTCCTCTAACAGAGCCAAGTCTCAGACCAAGAATTAGTGAAGGCCGTACAATGTTCGGAAGAGCATTTAATGGAAGACCTAGGGGGGATTTCCACTTCTCAAATTAACTAGTCTTGTCCCGAAACTTCTTTCCTTGCAAATTGCAGACCATGTATGGGTATATCAGTTGTTTGGGTGTTTGATAGATGTATTAATGTGTCCTATATCCTCCTAAGCCCCCTCATACAGAATTCAAAACCATTTGGGATCATTTGGGATAGTTTGGGGTTTCACTAGCCCAAGATTCGAAAATTGGCCAAATTGTGTAAACTTTCAAATTAGGGATATTACACTTTGGGGGTCTTCGACCTCCCATACCTGCTTTGAATAGTGCACTGAACCAAGAAGTATGAGGCACATGCTGCTACTGAATCACCTATCCACCTATATTTGTGATGTAACCTATGGATGTACCTATATGAAGAACCCATTCAAGAAATTGTCCAACCATCTGTCCCTGTGTAACAAAAACATGCGACCATGTGCCAAGTTTGAAAGGCACTCCATGAATTGTCGATGCTATGTTGATGGACCGACCGACCAATCCATCTCGTAACATATGCATGAACAAACAAAGATAGGAGCTTTGATCATATTTTGAAGAAATCCAAACTTGGTGCTAACAAGGGCTTAAATATTGGTTTTTGCAGTCATTTTGTTAGGACTTTGTTTGTTAGCCCTTTGATGGTAACCACTGTAGTACCAAGTGGATGCAACTTCAACTCCCATTACTTAGACATGTGGGGCTATTCAGGTGTGGACTTTTAAGAAGATTCTAGAGGGTCTAAAACCTTAACCCTAATCAAAGGTTGGGGAGTGCAAAAACCCTAACCCTAACTCTAACAATGATAAAGAGGTTTAAAACCTTGGTCACCATGAGAGAAAGGGGTTCCATTCCATTTGTAAGGAGTTTTTGTTACATAGGTGAGTAGTGCAAAGGGGTAGGATATGAGAGTAGGACAGAGGAAGAAGGTAACTTTATAGCAACCTATCGTAGGCCATAATGTGTTTGCTTCATATGCTCAATCTTTCTTTGTATTTTACATTGTAAATCTCAGAAATGAAAAAGCAAGGCGCAATCCTTATTTCGTTCTAGAGTTTTTTCCTCGCGAGTTTCTCTAAGGTAAATCTTTGTGTTAATGATGTGTTCTTTTCACTACTGTAGTATGTGCTTATTTTCTCAGGTAATTTTTCTCAATGAAAGTGGTATACCTCTAATACTAAAGGTTAATTATAAGTAATCATTGTGTAGTAGGGTATAAATCTCTATATTTGTAGTCGCATATTTAGATTTGTTATGACGAGGTGTCTTTCGGGATATCCACAACAGTTTATAGATCATCAATCCATGTGTCAATGAATTGAGCACTAGTGCTTAGGCAAGTCTAAGGTTTAGGATCGACCTAAGCTTACTCTTATGTATTAGGCGATGCTATCTAAGCATCCAAAGTCTCCATTGCTTGACACTCTTGGGTATCATGAGTTATCAATTTATGGTACCCACAACAATGTCTAGATTGTTGCTTCTATAGTTTGCTTTGCTTTTGAGGGTGCTTAATTTGATCTTGATTTGGTGGGTTCTACTACGCTTGCTTCTATGCCACTAGGGTCAGTTCCTTTGATTATTTCTTTGTCAATACAACTTTCAACTAGACTTGTCATTTGAGCGCCCTAATATATAGCTTGCTTGATTTCTTTGTACACCTCATTGATTGGAGTTAGAAAAGTTGTGTGACATTTGTCGAGATCCCTTAGACATATTTTACCCCAAACTTTCTCTGGATGATGGATTGGGGGATCGTTTACTTGCATCGAATGATGTGTTGTGAGGTTGTGACATGATGGAATGCACTCTCTCAGTGCAAGCCCAGTCAACCTAAAGCACGCTAGGTCCCCAAACCTTTGAGCCATAGTGGACCATGGATCCAGTAATCATGTCGAAAAGGTGCATCTCGGGCTAGGTGTCTTGGAAGTGATTCTAGAAATATTATCTCACGGGAAGGTTAAGGGATCCATACCCTTTTCTAAGTTGCAACTAGAAAGAATGTCCCAATCTAAACCAAGGCCCCTCTAACCAAACCCCCAATAGGTGTATGTCGTGGTGACCTCAATTCTACCCCTCATAAGTGTAAGTGATATGAGGAAAGGGCTTGTTGCGATGCATTGAAGATCATAATCTTGTTCTTACCAAGATAAACTGTTAGCTGTCAAATATCACAAAACTTGGAAAGGGCATCAAGCTATCTCTGTGGTGCCTTGGGAAAGGAGGCCAGGGGAATCACATCATCAACAAAATGAAGTATATAGATCAACACATGATGAAGAAAGAAACCAACCTTGTCCTAGATATGCTCTTTGAGAAGCAACTCTAGCTTGTTGATATAGATCCCAAATGAAGTTGGATAGAGAGGGCATCCTTGCTTGACCCCAATAGTGCTCTTGATAAAATCCGAGAGGTCATTTGTTGTGTGGGGACAACCAAGAACTGACTCAAAGTCTCATGATGGCCGTGAAAAGAGTCTCAAAAGTGTTAATTTCACACAATTTATGAAACAATGCCTCTCTTGGGACCAAGTCAAATGTTTTGAAAAATTCCACAAAACAATAGAAGAGTTTTGTAGACTGATGATGCGCCTCCTAAATAATGGCCCAAAGTGTAAAGATGTGATCAATGGTATGGTACCTTAGGTAGAAACTTGCTTGCCCTCTGGCCTTGAGAAGTATTCACTCAATCTCATCGAAAAGCCATAAGTGAAGCGCAATGGCATAGAGTTTGGTAAAGGTGTGCCTGATCATGATGGTCCTGTAGTTGTTTGAAGTTTTGTTGTCACCCAATTTGAAAATTGGGTGGATGATGTGGTGGGAATATCACTCAGGAACCATTGAAGAAATAACATAATTAAATAAATAAGTAATATGTGAGTCTAGGGATTGAAAACTATACTTGAGTAACTTCATCTGGAAGTCTTCCTTGTCTACAACCCTACTAGTACTCATAACCTTGATGGTTCTCTTAATGTCCTCAAAAGAGAAAATATGGCAAAACAAGGGGGAAGGATGTTGATAGAGTGTTGCCTTGAGATGTGATATAGGGATGTAGTGTGAGGAAACATGCATTGGAAGTCAAGATTGGGTGGGAGGGTATTTTTCCAAGGAAAGAGGGTGAACCAAAAGGTCTTAGGTGAATGGAGGGCTTCTTGTAGCTCACGTTTTTGGATGGAAAGGAACTTTTGCTTTTCATGATGGAAGATACATCAATAAGATCTATGGAGGCATGGAATGGAAAGGGTTTAATGAGTGAGAATGGACTGACATTGGATTTTGAGTACCTTTCATTCTTTGTCATACTAGTGTTTGATGGGGTAGAAGTCGGGTATGGGAGCAAGAGTGTTGCGCTGGATGCTTTATGGGCAATAATCTAGGGCAACATCCTAGATAGATTTGGAGTGGAGCTCATATTTGGTTGAAGTTGAGTCAAGGGATGCAAATGGGGGAAGGGGAGGTAGCGATAGGTGAAGGAATGAGGTGTAAGTGTCCAAAAGGTCCTCATAAAAGTGGATGGTAGTTTGAGGTGCCGTTGAAGAAGATGCTATGGGAGTAGAAAGGGGGGGAACTGTAAACCAAGAAAGTGATGAGAGTATGGTTTCTAATGGGGAAGGGGGACGAGACAATAAGGTGCTAGATGCCAGAAAGTAGATCTTGTTTGGCTAGGGCATAATCGTCGACACTGTCCCACCCCCACGAGGGAAACAAGCGAAGCCATCTGAACTTCAAAAACATGGGGAGACCATTCAAGATAAGAAGCTCATGTGAATCACCTAGTTGAAGAAAGTGCTTGTCCTATGTTGTAAGGGTGCCAAACAAATCGTTGGAAGCAATGATCAAATTTGAACCCGTCTCGACCCTTCCAAAGGATTTTGACCTATCCCATAAGTGTTTTTTCCTAAACCAGAAGGGATAAAGATTTATGTTAAAACGTTGAAAGAAGCAACCATAATAATTCAAAGGGTTTCACCTCGCTTTTGAGGGGATTTAGAAATATACAATATGTTACTAAATTTCCCTCATCCCAAAACTTAAACAAAGGAGTGCTATCTATAGCAGCCAAAGTTCTAGTACTATATAGGTGTACATAGTGACCCAATAAAAAACAAAAAAGAAATACATAAAAACAATGAAACAGGAGGATATGCAGAATGAAATTTCAACACAGGGCTAAGCCTCATCCATCTTGCCTACTTGACTCAAGTTTTATTATTTCATTCTTTGGTTGAAGCATTGAGTCCTTTTTTGGAGCCCTTGAAGGCTGCCCAGAGTTGTATTTAAGACTGCCCTATACCAGAACAATGCACATCTCAACTACATCCTCAACCAAGCTATCCACTTTACCTCCTTGAACTCAAATCCTCCCTTCCATATCATCAATTCTGGTTTCCAACAACATATGTTGTATGAAATTTGTTGCATGGTCTCGAGGATACCTTCCAATTGATCTTGTAAATGTCCCATTGTTTTCTTCAAATCCCTAATTGCAATCTCAATGCCACAGAGATCAAAATTCCAAGACGACATGGCTGTATTTGGACAAGCAAGAACCTTGAACACATGAAATACCCAAAGTCTCACCTCAAGAAAAACAAGCCAGAGTTGCCTTCGTGTCCCCCAAAGGATTTGGGCCTGAGAGCAAAGGACCATGTGACAGAACAACTCTCCACAATGAACATAAAGTCTTCATAGCCAAAACAAGACTAAGACTAACTTTAACTAAAGCTCTGTTTGAAACAAGACCCAAACCTGTGGGAAAATCTCTAGTTAGAGATATCCCATAAGCCTCCCACGAAACACGACCAAACGCCATTAAACTCAGCTTGTGCGAGACCTAGGATGTGTGTGGATGAAGAGATGCACACAAATAGTCCTTAAATGCCAAGGAGTGTGGCGTGTCAACCTCCCTGGCCAGGTGCCCATTGAAAATGATGAATGCAACCCCCTTCATAAATGACCTTGGGGTTAACAAATTCCTTTTCCTTCATGCCTATGGTATCCACCTTCGATCTGGATGACCATCCATGTCCAAGCAAACACCTTTATCCATAGCAACGACTTGACTTGCCAGTTGATCCGCTTATTCATTGTTGATTCTTATTATGTGCATTAGACTGGGTTCAATGATCCTTTTGAGAATACCAATGGTTCTTTTTTGTAATCTCCCTTGGATGTCCTTGTCATTGATCAAGCCTTTCTATGTAGATCTAATAACCAAAAGAAAACCTTTGAGGATGATTAGTTTTGAGAAACTGCAGTCTACAATCTTCACTTTGAACATCAAGGCATATCACTATGCTTGGTTGTTGGTTGTTATACCAAAACCCCATGCCAACGAATTCACTATTGTCCCCTTAGGATCCAACAAGACCCCTCTGCACCTGAAACCCCTACCTCTCCCATAAGTGCTAAGTAAAATATGCCCTTCAAAAAAAATTCAAATCTTAATTTTACCTTGCCAACTAAGAAGATAAGAGTAGATGTAGACTTTTTAAAAGAAGGGTAATTTTTTAAATAACCCTGTTACTGGGCAAACTAGCAGGGCTTGTTCGCGATAAGCAAAAATAAGAAAAGTGATCCAATGTCACCTCGATCATGATTCTAACTTCTTTGGAGCGTCGGAAGCTCCAAGTAGAAGTACACTTGTTACTTGTAGACCCTGTAGAACATTGAGGCAACCAAAAGACTATATTCTCTATGCAATTATTAGTTAGACCAGTGCCTAAATGGAGTCAATCACAATATTCGTAGGTGTAATGCAATCAATAAAATTTAATGCATTTAAAGCACATTCACCATATCATAACATAACCTTAGATCAACCAATTATCAAAGTGATCGTGAATGAAGAAAACATACTATTTTATCATTCAATATTTGTAAGTGCAAGATGAATGACAAGTGAAGTTATTAAGGAGTGATCAATTAAGCTTTGGTTCATTAAAGAGCATACCTCCAAGTATCAAGGTAAGTTTACTTTCACCATCAATGTTCAATAGATCATTCATCGATATTTAACATGCAAGTATCATCAACAGAGTGCAAGCAAGTCCAAATAGTAATTGCAATGTATCCAAGTCAATTATAGTTCAATCACCATTAACCATTAAAATGACCAACTGTGTTTTGATTCAAATAACCCCAAATGTAATTATGCAAGTATATTTCACACAGTGATATCAGTAAAGTACCCAACAGAGTTTAAGCTCAGCTCTTGTAATCACATAGCAAACTATATTGGCAATAGAATTATGATAATGTATGTTCACCACCAAAATCCTCCACCATTCCTTGTCATAACCACTTTAAAAAATTGCACAGTAAAAAGACCTCTGTATACTAAAAAGAGTAGAAATGTGACTTTGCCAAGGATGCGAAAACTTGGAGATGCAAAGCAAACAAAAACTATCTCACCGAGTCAGATCACACTCAACCAAGCTAACACATTTATTTAATTTTATGTTTTATGTTTGTGCAGAGAAAGGGAAGAAGGGAAAGCACAGGGTCTGCAATTGTATTGCAGACCTGTGTTAGCTGAAAGAGGAGGGTTTGATGAAGAGAAAGGGATGGAGAAGGGAGGGAGGTACGGAGGAAAAGGAAGACAGGGCAGCGAAGGAAGGAGTGGGATGAAGAAGAGGTGGAGAAAGAAGGGGGAGATAGGAAGAAAGGGGGCTGCGAGTAGAGAAGGGGGAGGCAGCAGAAGAAGAGGCCGCGCGTTAAGAAAGGAAGGGAAGGTAGGAGGCGAGGAGAAGGAAGAGAGGAGGGAAGAGGAGAGGAAGGATGGAGGAAGGGAGCAGGGAATAAATGCAAAGGAAGAAGAGGCCGCGGGTAGGAGGAGGAAGAGAGGAGAGATGGAGAAGAGAGGGGCCGCGGATAGGGCAGTAGTAAAGCAGCAAGTTCGAGAAAGGAGAGAGAGCTAGCTAAGAGGAAATGAGGTGGATCGAGGGTGTGGAGATGGAGTGGGAGGAAGGCCGAGTAGCCTGGGAGGTAGGGCGAGGGAAAAGGAAGGATCCTTAAGGATGCCGCTATGGAAAAAGGAAGTCTGCACCTAGGGTTTTGACAGAATTAGGGTTAGAAATAAGGTTCTTCAATAATTTAAAATTTGCAAAAATTACATAAAAATTAACATAAAAAGATAAAAAATCTAAGCTAAAATAATATTTACAAAATGTACAAATTCAGAAATTAGGTTAAAGATCTAGAAGAACAACCCATGGGTTTGAAGAGAAAATCACCCTAACCCTAGGCATCAAGGAGGATAGCGTCCCCTTGAGATGGCACTTGCCAAGTTTGGAAAACTAGGGCTTCCTCAACAACTACAAGAGTTGGTTGATGATGCCCTAGTTAAGACAAACTTTGGAGACCTAAAGCTCAAGTTGACAATGCTAGGGTAACTAAAGGCTGAAAATGACTTATGCTAGGGCAAAATGCAACACCAATGGCTACCATTCAACCTTAGACAAGCACACATCTAACATTTAACAAAGAAATATCAAGAGAAAAAGACTTGGATACCTCCTTGTGCATGTGTTAATCAAACAACTCCTAGCATCACCTTAGCAAAGAGCAAGAGCAAAGAATCTTCAAAGAACTGTCCCCAAACTAGCAAGCATATCCATCCTCAAGAGGTGCGCATCACTCCATGAGCCCAAGGAGGGTGAAAATCAGAAAATTAAGTTTTATCCCATAAGTTGTTAAAATGAAGTGAGGAGAAGGTGTATTTATACCTTTCTCACACTCACTTTACAAAAACAAAATAAATCCAGGCCGACATGCCTTTTTAAGATGTCAATTTGAAATTAGAAATGTCAAATTAAAATTAAAACAATAATATTATAAAATAATCAAAATAGTGGGTAAATTGGGGTGTTTTCGCCAGATTTGATCCATACATGAGCAAAATGGTTAAAAATGAGCATATCGGTCTGTTCTGAAGCCCAGACTGCGGAGGGGGGGTCATCATGCCCCAACTAACCCCAACAGAAGTGAATATCCCTCAACGCCCCCCCTAATCAAGTATCACAGCTTGGCTCCAAGGATGACGTCATCATTAGGAGGCCCCAGAGAGAGGGCTTTGGTGAACTGGAGGGCCAGGAGGGTGCTAGAGGTGATCTGGAGGAGAAAGAGATGCCTCAGTGCTGAAAGAACCGTCACCGGAATGCTAAATCAGGGTTGGGGTCATGTGACCCAATGATCCACCCCTAGAAGCCCGGACACCAACCTCAGGGCTTCAAACCCTTTCATGAGGCAGTCAACAATGCCACTAAGCCGTAGTACTTCCAAGGGAGAAACCAGAGGGTCTGGCCATAACTCTTGCCCAAAAAAGCTGGATGAACACCCTTCCTGGTGAGAAAATTGATCCCCTCTCCCCGGGGCACCTCTGTAGGTGCACTGGTACTGGTACCACCATAACAAACGCCTTAATATCTATTCGTTGGATACATTAGTTAGGTAATGATTTGAGATACTGGACACGCCCAAAACCTCCTCCGTGTCCCATGTCATTGTGTTAGACACAGACACGATGGCAAATCATGTCCGACACGAGTTTTGATTGTGTCCTAAATTTAGGACACAATCAAAACTCGTGTCGGACATGATTTGCTAGGACACAATCAAAACTCGTGTCGGACATGATTTGCCATCGTGTCCCACACTGTGTAGATCGTGTCCCGATTCTAGGACACGTAATCCGCGGAAAAGACACTCGGGCCCATTAAAAAGTCATTTTTTGTCATTCTTTTTATCATTTGCAAGTGTGGAGAAGGCTCTCAAGTGAGTGTTTTGTGCAGGTGAAGAAGATTTGAAGGGTTTCCAAATGCATTGAGGTGGATTTTGTTGAGAGGATTGCAAGCTTAACCATCAAACAAGAAGAAGAATGTTTCAATCAGCTAGGGTAGGATCTAAAGGGAAAAGGAAAGGGAGAAATGCCCCACCTAGTGTCTCCCTCCTATTCCTCCAAGCACAAGCTCTTCTACTCCTCCTGCTAGTGCTCCATTTGCTGATAGTGGAGCTCATGCTCCATTTAACCCTGTTTTAGCAAGACAACAAGCCCAAGAGAAAAAATACCCTTTGTGGAAGTATGTGACAAGGAAAGATGGGCTTGGGGCAAAGCTTGGTGGGGGAGGCAATGTGTGTTGGAGTTTCAATTTTTGCAAGAATGAGTTCAAGAGCACATATTACTGGGTTAAGGGCCATTTGTTGGCCCTTCCTTCTTTTGGGATTTCTTCATGTAAAGTAGTGAGTGTTACCCAAAGGAGGGATATGGAAAGAGAGGATGGACGGATCCAGCACGCCATCCACTTATCAATTTCATGGTATCTTCCCAAAATGGATCGGTGTTCTTGAAAGCGGCGGATACTCTTGGGAAACACAAGGATGCACAGTATATGGGTGAGTTATTCAAAGTAGGTGTTGATTCTTGTGTACAAATCATCACGGACAATGCACCTATTTGCAAGGCTGCTGGCATGATTGTGGAAGCTAAATATCCACAGGTATTTTCATTTTGGACACCTTTCATTGCTAATTTGCTCATTGTTTGAATTTATCACAAGATCCATCTAGGGGAAAGGTCATTTTATAGATTTGAGTCTTTGACTCATTTGAGTTGTTAGTGTTGTAGAGTCATTTATACTTGCTTTTATTGCTCTTATAGGTTTTTTGGACACCTTGCATTGGCCATTCCTTGAATTTAGCACTGAAATCCATTGCTTCAGATGTGACATGGATTGGCAACCTTATTGAGGATGCACGCCATATCCGTAACTTTGTACAAAACCACACAAATGCCCTTACCATCTACAAAGAGTACACACATCTTTCATTGCCAAAGATTGCAGATACTTGGTTTGCTTACTCATTCATCATGCTAAAGAGGTTGAGGGAGGTCAAAACCGCCCTTGGGTCCTGTTATCACATATATAGTAGCCGGGCTACCATACATTATTTTTCTGATTCCAGTACACTATTCAGCCAGTTCCCTTGCATTGAGATGCTGAGATGAGCATCTATTATGGATCACTATCAGATTTTGGACAACAGTTTTATTCCCCATGCCATGACTGAGTCTCAGGACACTCAGAGAGATGACCAATGTAGCTATTTAGCCATTTATACAGAGCAGTCAGTAGTGCCCAGAGTTACAGCAGCAGTTTCAGAGGACAGATGATGATTTAGATTGATGAGCATTCAGGTATATGACTCAACAGGTATATTGCGGTGTTGTGGTTATATTGCTTTTATTTCCATTGTCTTAGCATGTCTTAACATTTAGTATCATGATCTGGCGATCATATAGATATGTGGACCTGGTTGTACTTATACATATATATAATATTTGTCCCTACTCAGACTTAGAAGTTCTTGGCCTATACTCATTGGTTTTACCCTCCCTAGGGAGAATAGAGGTGATCATTCCCGCCATACTTTGGCTTGCTAGTGTCGGTTTCATTATTCACTGTCTTCACCCATCCATGACTCACCCAGTTTGTTCATTACCTCGACTTACTACTTGACTAGTGGCATGGAGGACCTTCCCCCACTGTAGCCTCTATATTGGGTGAGCTTCCCTGTTTATTATGTCTCGGCTCTGAGTTGGTGACAAAACTTACCTATGGTGAGTTGGCTTAATCCCCCTAGTCACTAAAGATGTTGTTGCTAAACCTGAAACTTTTAGTGCTGCCATTAATGCAAAGTATGGAAATGAAATATTATATCTTGTATGAAAAGCCCATTCATGCAATGTGTTTCTAAACACACATGAATGAAAGGCAAGCCAAATGAAAATGGCTATGAAATATCAAATGTATATCTTTTGTGAAATGTAAAATACCTAGGTAAACAAGCTGTCTGTGACGCACCTAGAAGTGCTCAGGTAAACAAGTGCCTTAAAAACACACCTGCAGCAAGAAGCCTAAATAAATGTAAATCTATGCAATGTGTTTGTAAACACACATAGATCAAAGGCTATGGAAACTCTAGGCCCAAAAAGCAATGGAACTTAAATGCTATATCAAAAATATTGCTGGCCTCTTTTGTATTATGGATTGTGCGCATCTGTGTAAGGTGAATAAACACTCTTTTAACAACTTATCCATTTGTGAGACACCGCCATTCCCTGTGTTGTTGCTTATCCACTATATGCTATGGTGTGTATTCCCTTATCCATTGCCAGAGTGTCACAGTGTTAAGTCAGTAAGTCATCCCTTGACCTAGCCATGTCATTCTAGGCCTTCACCCTCCACTAGCAAATTGATCACAACTATGAAGTGAGTATGACCTTGAAAGTCTTGTCTGAGTAATTAATAATAATTAATGACATATTATATTTGGTTTTAGATTGCTAGTAGTGATTGCTATTTGTTATAATTACTATATGAATGGATTATAAAGCATGCTTTAACCTTTGACACCTTACGGCAGCTTGATGACAGTTTGAGTTATATTTTGGTCATGTTGACTTGGTCAAACCTCAATTTGACCAAAAGTCAACCACAGGACATGAGGTGGCAGACCCCAGATGTTACAGATAGATGATATGTGGTCTGGTATAGTTCACCATGGTGGGCTTATGCAGTAGTTTCAGGCCTATGATGATTATTTGTACTTTTCAGCAATTGTTCAGATTATTATTATTTGGTTTGTTGGATATGATGAGTATTTATTTTGGACCATGCAGAGGTTTATATGGTGTATGAGTACACATCTTAGATGGATTTGGACCTTTTGAATCCAATGAGACAGTCTGTTTTCAGTTCCGGGCGAGTGACAGTGATGATTGAGCCTCAGTAGGCTATCCTAGTGCAGTTTTGGTCTATCGGAGACCTTGTCAGTGTAGTGATGGGTTTCACTTGGTTCACCTAGGGCGTTGAGCATGGAGGGGGTGGTCCAGCCACTTGTTATTACCATATTACCCCCCTCCCAGACTCATTGGTGAGCTCACCTTGACAGCGCAGGCACTCCAGGAGGCAGTTTGGGCAGTTTCACGCTTCCTGAGGTAGTCCAGAAATGGTAGAAATGGCTACAAAGGAATTCGATTTGGGCTACTGAGGCAAAGTTTTGGCATGGGATGATCAGTGATGATGAGTGGGATGTCTTCCACACCTTCTCTAGCAGTTTCAGCTTCATCAAGACCCACATCCATCACTTATGGCATTTTCTGATGATTTTTGGAGCCTCCTAAGGCTTACGATTTGTCCATAGAGGCATGATTTGGTACTTTGATGACTATTTTATTGATATTGTGCTATGGGGATTGACCAAGGGTGTCTAAAATTACCCCTTGGACCCACCATAAGCTAGATCTACTATTTTGTCATCATGCTTTGGTGGGATCCCCTCTCCTAGGGCGATTTTTGTCCACTTATTGTTTTATTTTATTAGTGATCCATGTATTGTATTGTTGAGCTCATATCAACCATTGATTAGATCTTTTGATCTTTTAATCTCAGCCACTCATTCAAAAAGTGGTTCGATTGTGGACTCTCTCCCTCCTATTTAAAGGAGAGAGCTTCTCATTGTAAAGGGGACTTTTGGCTCTGGATTATTGGAATAGAAAAATACTGTTGCATCTATCTGTTGTGTTGTGGTGAATGCTTTTGGAGTTCGTTTGTTGATTCTTCCTTTGCACTGGGTTCTTGGAGATTTTGTCTTGCTATACTTTTGTACCATGTTTTTGCATCTACAGGTGAAGGCCGATTTGGTTTGAGGAGGATGTATTGGTAGGGGAGGACCCTCCCTACTTCTTCTTTGGATCTCTTCGTTGGTAACAGGGAGTATTACTGTCCCAGGACCTTCTATTTCATGTTATCATTGCTTTTCATTTGTATTTCCTCCATTGTTGCTCAACTGATTGAAATCACTTTCCTTGGTTGACAGGAAGAGGAGGTCGCACTTGTGGGCTAGGGCATCATTTCCGCAAGCGAATTCAACAATTTCTCATTTGATCTCTGCGGGAGTCTTCCTCAACAACAAGGCATCTCATTCCAACACTCGGGTATGATCTCAAGGTAATTTCTTTCTCCATGATCTATCCATTTGTCTAAATGCTTCAAACCCTTATTATTTCAAAACCTTCATTTTACAATTTTTTAGATCTAGCTTGATCCACTTGGCTTTTGGGTATAATATTTAAAACCCACCTCTATAGTATCCACGGCAATTCGGATCTGTAGTTTGGTGAGGATTGGCCATCATTTGACCTGCTTTCCAAGGCAAATAAGTCTATCTAAAGGAGGTTGCACTCCTTGGGAGAGGTGAGTTTGCAGGGATCTAGCACCTGGGTAGGTGAGATTCCGCTTGATTTGTAATCTACACATCCAATAACCTACCCCCAGTGTGTCACTCAGTGATTTCTGCCTTGTGGGCCCCATTCCTCATTTTGAGGGTTGTGCCCCACTTGGGTCACTTTGTGGCATACTTAAACTGAGATCCAGCCATTGGATTGCCCTAATCTTTTAGATCCACCTACCTCTATACCTCAACATTCCAGATTTGTAATTTGGTGGACATCTGACTCCATTTGGCGCATTTCCCAAGGCATTGATCTTTCTCCAAGCCCATTCGACTTTCCTGGATTGTTGGGTTAGCTTGTGGTTTGACCTTTGTTTTGGATGCTTGAATCCCTTGACATAGTCATATCACTTCATCAAGCTCACTTTTGGTACTGGTTAGCCCCAATTTGGACCTTAACTACCTTGCATTGGACACGATTCCCAAGGCAGTGGATTTTCTCACAATTGACTGGTACCCTAATCCTTGATATCATTATAAACTTCATAAGTCACTCACATAAACATGTTGGACCAAATCTACACTGTTTAAACCCCTTGATCCAAACTATTATTCATCTTGTGGCTTCTTCCATAGATCTAGGGTTCACCATACACCTTACGTACTTCAACTATACTTGACTTGATCTGGTGCTTTGGTTTGATCTCTCCTGTCGGGAGTAGATCTGGGTCTCCCCCTTTGTTGTCTTGGGCTAGATAACATAAAGTGAAGATTGCCTCGATTGGTGTGACAACCATCCATTGGGGGTCGAGGCTATCTTGGTTGCACCTCTTTGGTTGCCCTTCCCTTCTGCCATCCATCTCAGATTCATCTCTAGGGGCACCTACAAGTTTGGTGATAACAGGTCCATGGTGATTTTAGAGTATTGGTCTTTCTGGAGAAAGATGGATCAGAGTGCTTCAAAAAAGGTGAAGGACATGGTGTTAGATGATGGTTGGTGGGAGAGGGTAGATCTTACCATTAAGATCATGGAGCCAGTCATTTCTTTGTTGCGGTTTGCAGACACGGACCGGCCCATCCTAGCAGAGATGTTTATGAGGGGTGGGATTCCATGATTGAGTCCATGAGGACCATTGTTATGGAGAATGCGTGTCTCGAGTATGAGACATCGACAAAGAACTTATGGTCCACCATTCAGGATATTCTTATCTCTAGGTGGGATAAGAATTGCACACCTTTGCATTGCTTGGCCCACTCCTTGAACCCTAAGTTCTACAGTCATGAATGGCTCAATGGTGGGCCGGGGCCCTCACACAGAGTCCCTCCTCACAGGGATGGAGAGATTTCACAGGGGAGGAGGATAGCATTTAGACGACTATTCCAGGATAGAGACTTACTTGATGAGGTGGAGGAGGGCTTTGTAGAGTTTTCCACTGCTAGTGGGAGATTTGGAGGCTATGATGTGCTTAGAGACAGGGGGGTTAAGAAACCCTATGTTTGGTGGGCAACTCATGGGGCAACATGCCGTATTCTACATAAGTTAGCCTTGAGGGTCATCTCTCAAGTTACATCATCCTCTTGTTGTGAGAGGAATTGGAGCACATATGGGAACTTGTACAGTTTGAAGAAGAGTAGGCTTGAGCAGTCTAGGGCACGATGGTGTATGTGCACTCCAACCTTCATCTTATTTACAGGAAGGAGGAGGAATAGGTGAAGGGAAAGACAAAGATGTGGGATGTCTTTCCTGATGATATGGGTTTGGACAACAATATTGAGTTGGCATTAGCCAACATGGATCTTAATGATCCAGTGCTAGAGCCGGTCACTTTTGATGATGGGGATCCTTTGGAGGGGTCATCCTCCACACCAACAGATGCAAATCGTCAGATGGGAAGAGAGGAGGAGGAGGAAGAGGGCAGTGAAGAGTTTTTTGATTCAGGAATGGGGGAGGACTATTGATAGATGGGATTCTTCCATCTTGATCTACCCCTTTTTGTATTTACTATTTGGCATTTGCCAGTGGCATTCTGACATCTATGTAATACATTTTGATTTTGATGACTTAATGAGAAATATGGTTTTGACATCTTGAGCTATTGCCTATCAATGCATCTATGTGTCTCATTGTGATTTGTGAATGTGTAATCATTAATGTGTATTGATTCTAATTTCTATTGAATATTTGTAAATGTTATAGTTTCTAAAAAAAATTGGATCTATATGTCTATATTTTTAAATTTTAATATATTAAAAAAAAATATATATATATATATATATATATATATATATATATATATATATATGTATATATATATATATGTATATATAAAACGTGTCCTCCGTGTCTTGATTCCGGGGGTCATCGTGTCCGTGTCGGACACTCGTATTTCTGTCCTCCGTGTCCCGTGCCCTTGTGTCAGGTGACTTAGGTAATGATCCATTCATTGGATACACATTAAGAATTCTATTAACTACAAATTTGAACCGTTTCTTCCAAATTTGAGAGCGGTTTCAGAAATTTCGTTAGTGTGAGAATTTGGTTGGTGAAGAATTTAAGTTCTGTTTTATTTGATGCATTTTACAATATTTTGTTGCTCTAGGATTTTCAAAATAAGAATTATGACTTGTACTTCAGTACAACAAAATTCTTACTGAAATTTAATAAGAATGGTGGGCGTTCAACCAACTAATTTCGATAGAAATGCTGACCATTCTTAGTTGGCTGAACGCCTTTTAGTGCGAGATGTCCACCGTATGGTCCTAGCTCGGTGGGCATCAATAGAAGTACAATTATTTATATAACCCTTCATCATTGAAGGGTTAGGTGAACATATGCCCTTCAAATTTATATTAAGAACAACCCTTCAAATTTGATCACTGATTGGATGTCATGTGGAGACCCACTAAGACTGGGTTAATCTCCTGGAGACATAGCACCCTCTTATCATCCATGCATCAATATGTGTAAAGATCTTGTACGAGCATTGGAATTCCACAAGAGAATAACATTGCCAGTTGAGTAATAATGAGAGATGTCTAAGTACGAGTCAAGGAGTGGGTCATCGTCTAACTCATCATGAATAACAAAGCTTGAGGAAGCTGTTATACATATAAATCAACATAGTCTAAGTTAATACATAATAATAGTACTAAGAGGAGAATCATAGATAAATAAATAAATAAATGATATGTAATATTAATAATAGTAAATAAATAGTGAGGTAAAAGACTATTATTATTATTAAACTAAAAGACATGCCTTTTTGGATGAAAAGGCAGAAATAAACCTATTTAAAGGTCTCGTTTGTACTTGTATTCATCATTAATTTTTATTCAACAATTCTTTATTTCAAACATTGATATTTTTTTATCAAATAAAGTTTATACGCTTCCACTACAGTGGTATCAGAGCTTGCTGATCTGTAGGCACAGATTAAGGTCGTGAGGATTCCGTACAGTCATGCACGTCCATACAGGTCCACACGTCTGTTCAGTTCCGTACGTTTGCATGTCCGTACACTCCGTACTTCCACACTTTTCTGTAGTCCATACGGTCAGCTGCAATTCAATGGAATTGGGAAAGAAAGAAAAAATTTGTAACCACTGACGACATAAATGAAAAATTATTTAACCATGAGGAAATAAAAGTGTTGAAGTCTCCTCTAGACGGCATTGAGATTAGCTTGAACACACAAACAGGAGAGTTAAAGGAATTATTATCCAAACAAGGAAAAGAGCATACAATTGCATTGCAAGAAGTAAATGATTTGATACACAATATACATGCCTTGAGAGCAACAGAGAAGGATGAAAGGGAGGCTGCAAATGCTACGATCTACAACAAGTTTAAAATGGAAAAATTGGGTCAACTATCACCTCAGTTTTCTCCATTTCCCAGGAAGAGAGGAACTAGTGATATTTCTCTTAGGAAATACTAGTAACTCGGGATTTCAAATAGAGATTACTACAAAATTGAAAAGGAATTACCAAAATATGATGGTAAAGATCATAGAGGGGCCATCGTGTGGGCCAACAAAATGGAGGGTGTTGAAATAAATGACAAAACCCAGAAATATAGTGCACCTAACAGCCAACTGAGAAAATGTCAAATCTGAGCTTAACTCAGCCCAAACACTTAGCAGAACCCTGATATCAGTCTTCAATATTCATAAAAATCAAGCACATATCACATGCATGTAGTTTTCATGTCTCTATAAGCTGATATACTGTAGCTAAGTAAACTTTGCAGCGGAAATAAATTAAACACAGCAGACTGTAATACACATTAAAGACACAGTATTTTGGTCAAATGTGACCCTGGAAAAACCCCCTACAACCCTTGGGGAAAACCAGTCAAGAGAGATCTTTTATTATTATTTTTAAGAGAGAAAGTACAGCAGTAATCTATTCAAGAAATGAGACAAACTTATCTCAGACCCAGAAGACCACAACAGTGCCTCAAAATCTGTGCTGAAGCTGCCTCTGCAAATTCTGGAAAATCGTGCCTTCTCAGCCTGTACGGACTGTCAACTTTCAGCCTGTATCTTTCTTGATTTTTGTGCCCAGAATCAGTCTTTCCTTCTCGGTTTTGGTGCTCAGCTCAAACAGAAATTAATGCCCTCGAAATCTGTGCTATCTCAGCATTGGAAATCGTGCTCAACAGCTACAGGACAGAGCTGTACGGTCTGCATTAATGGCTGCTCAGTTTTCCTCAAAATTCGTGCCACTGTTACTCCTCAAACAGTGTGCCTTGCTCCTCGAATTTTGTGTTGACAGCAAGAAGAAAAACCTCAGCTGTATTTCTCCTCGATTTCTGTGCCAGTCATACTCAGGAAAATGTGCCTCTGCTACTGTACGGTACTGTCTTGAAACTCGTGCCAGCTATCTCAGCCAGTCTCTCTCTCAAATTCGACCTCTTGCTTTTCTCAAGTAAATCGACCTCTTCTCAAAAGACTCTCTTGAAAAATGTGTGCCAACAATGAAGTCTCATGTACTTTTATTTACCCTATTAGGGTTTTTCTCATGACTTTTCACTTCAATGGACGAGATTAGATCTTGGCCAAGAGATCTATGGCCAGGATCTAATCTCTTGTTCACTTAAATCTCCTAAGTGAACTTTAGACCAAATTTTCTTTTCGAAAAAGTCACTTATCCCTAAATATTAAAAAGTACACTTTATGACTTAAAGTCACTTTAAAAACATATTAAAGTACAACTCACTTTAAAAACATAAAGTCACATCAAAAAGGTACTTTAATAAAAGAACACATTATTAAAGTCACTTTAGGAATATAACTGAGACTTCAAGTTATTAACCCCTGCACCTAGGCACCTGATGCAGGAGTGCCACCGAGCTATCAAATGCTAACAGAGGGTATCGTTGAATCAAATCCTCCACTTCGTGAATGAGAAAAAATAATGATGGCTTCGGGCTTCCAATAACTTAGAAGGTGAAGCTTATGATTGGTTCCTATGGTGGGTCAGAAAGTGTGACACTTGTTCATTCTATTGGCAAAAATTCACAACATTGTTAAAGAGATTTCATGATGAAGAAGAGGATGACCTTTACACCAAATTTGTCCATCTTAGGCAAAAGGGGAATGTAAATGATTACACTTATGAATGGGAGGTCTTGGCAACAAGGCAGACTGGATTCTCAGATGAGCAATTACTAAAAATGTACATCTGTGGGTTGAAGGACTACATCCGTAGTGAACTAAAATTGTGGAGTCCTAGAATTATTGAAGATGCCAGACATGCAACAAAAGGTAATTGAGCAAAACAATAAGGTGAACATGTCGTCGTTCACAGGGTCTGATAGATCAAACATGTATGCCAATGACAAATTAAATAAATATTCCACAGATAAGGTGGAAAGATATAGACCACCTCACTTAAGGGAGGGCAATAAATGACAAAATCAGGATACAGATAAAACATGGGTAAATAACTGTAGGTATTGTGGATACAAATGGTCTTTAGGGTATAAGTGCGACAACTAGAAATTATATAATTGTGAGGTTGAGAAGGAATCAAAGACATTAGATAGTGACTTTGAGGAGGAAGGAAGCAATGGGGAAGGTAAGGACATGAATACAGAACTGAAGGAGGTAATGCCCAAGATATCCCTTGCTGCAATAACAAGCTTTGCTCAACCACAAACATTGAAATTAAAAGGGCATGAAAAAGAAAAGAAAATGTCACCAATACCATACTTATAGACATAGGTAGCATCCATAATTTCATAGATGTAAAAGTGGCCAAGGTTAAATTTGTTCGTATATCCAGCAACGGATATAAGGGCTATGGTAGCTGATGGGAAAAAATTGGTCTCGGGAAATGTAACAAAGTCAAACTGCAAATAGAAGACTATAACTTGGAGTTTGGATTTTACATGGGTTCCACTGGGAGGAGTAGACGTTGTTTTGGGAATCCAATGGCTACAAACATTAGGCACCTACTCTGCAAATCATGAGAAGCAATTTATCAAATTCAAGTGGGAAGGAAGAAAATATAAATTGTATGGGTTCCAAACACCTCCTACCCAAATTATATCTTTGAGACAAATAGAAAAGCTAATCCGGAAAGGGGCATCTGCATATGTGGCCCAACGTCATCAAATGGAGATATCAACATCAGAAGTAATCTACTCATAATGATCCGAGATCCAATGGTTAATCCAAAAATATGAGAAGGTATTTCCAGACCTACCTATGAAGTTGCCTCCGGAAAGAAGAATTGAACACATAATTGAGGTAAAACCAGACTCAACACTTGTTAACATTAAACCTTATCGATATCCGTTTCACCACAAAACGGAAATAGAAAGGTTAATTCAGGATCTCTTAAGATGTGGTATTATCACAAGAAGTAGAAGTCCATATGTAGCCCCAGTAGTGTTATTGCGAAAGAAAGATGGATCTTTCAGACTGTGTAGATTATCGAGGTCTTAACAAAATGACAATCAAGAACAAGTTTCCTATTCTGTTCATAGATGAAATGTTAGATGAACTTCATCGGGCCAAATATTTTTCAAAGCTAGACTTGAGGTTAGGCTACTACCAAATCCGAGTGAGATCAGAAGATGTGGTGAAGACCGCTTTTCAAACTCACAAAGGTCATTATGAATGAGATCTTCAAACATTATTTAAGGAAACTTGTGTTAGTTTTTCATTGACATCTTGATATATAGTAAAACTTGGAAGGAGCATCTTAAGACCTAGAACAAGTACTCTCCCTGTTAGAAGAAAATCTGTTTTATGTGAAAATGTCAAAGTGTACCTTTGACAAGGAAGAAGTAGAATACCTCGGGCATGTCATATCCAAAGAAGGGGTCAAAGTAGATCCAAACAAGATCAAAGCAATCATGGAATGGAAAAATCTGAATAACATATCCAAATTAAGAGGATTTCTGGGTTTAATAGGGTGTTACAGAAGGTTCGTCAAGAACTATGCATACTTAACGACACCACTATCAAACTTACTCAAGAAGAATTCTTTTCAGTGGAATAAGAAGGCAGAAGAATGTTTTGAAACCTTAAAGAAGGTTATGTCATCAACACCTGTGTTAGCAACTCTCGATTTCACAAGATCTTTCATGGTTGAATGTGATGCTTTAGGTTTTGGAATAGGCACAGTGTTAATGCAAGAAGACCATTCGATAGCCTTTGAGAGCCAAAAGCTCAATAAGAGGGAAAGTTTAAAATCTACATATGATAAGAAGATGCTTGCTATTATGCATGCATTAGCTAAATGGTGCCAATATCTCTTGGGCAGTAAATTTCTAATACGTACTATCCACAATAGTCTTCAGTAACTACTTCGACAAAAAACGTTGTCCACGGAGCAACAAAAATGGATAGAGAAAATTTCCACCTTCGATATGGAGATACGACACAAAAAAGGGAAGGACAATGCCATTGTCAATGCATTATCACACAAGGATTAAGAGGTAACATCGTATGCAACATCAATCGTAATTCCAGACCAGTTAGATGAAATACTAGTGGAATATGCCAAAGACCCCGAATCTTCTTCCATCATTCATAATTTGGAACAAAATCCAAAATTTGAATGGAGAAATGACGTTCCTTGGTACAGGGGGAGAATCTATCTAACTTTAACATCAAAATTTAAGTTAAAAGTCTTAAGGGAATCACATGCCTCTCCAGTGGTAGGACATGTAGGATTCTTCAAAACTTACTACAATGTACAGCAGCCTTTCTATTGGAGGGGAATGGACAAGGACATTTAAAATTATGTTGCTGAATGTGATACTTATCAAAGAAATAAGAGTGAAAGTGTTACTGCATGAGGATTACTCCATCCTCTACACATTCCTAACCAAAAATGGGAAGAAATTTTGATGGATTTCATTGAAGAATTACCAATGTCTGATGGAAAGGATACAATTTTTGTAATGGTTGATAGGCTGACTAAGTATGCTCATTTTATGGGGGTAAGGAAAACAAATTCAGCTAAACAAATAACCGAGGTATTTTTCCAGAATATTTATAAATTGCATGGCTTTTCGAAGGCCATTGTCAGTGGCAGGGATGCAAAATTCAAAGGGAACTTTTGGAACGAATTCTGCAAACAAACGTGGATATCTCATAATAAGAGTCTGACATGCTATCCTCAAACAAATGGACAAACAGAAATAGTAAATAAATGTTTGGAAATTTACCTTTGTTATTTTGTAACAGATAAGCAGAACAAATGGTCCCAATGGCTACATCTAGCAGAATGGTGGTACAATTCTACTTACCACACTTCAGCTAAAATGACTCCTTTCCAAGCCTTATATGGACATGAACCACCAAAATTGAAGGACTTTGCATTGTTTAGCTTTAAGGTGCCAGTAGTAAAAAGTTAATTAGGGGAAGATCAAAAGATCATTTAGTTACTAAAAGAGAATCTAGCAAATGCTCACAATCAAATCAAACAACAAGCAGACCAACATAGATCAGAAAGAGAGTTTGAAGAAGGTGATTGGGTGTTTTTAAGACTATAGCCCTACAAACAGTTGTCCCTCAAGCAACAAGGCAAGAACAAGTCGTCTCCTGAATTTTATGGACCATATCGAATGAGCAAAAAAATTCGCCATGTAGCCTATGGGATAGAGTTACTAGACAATAGCCACATCCACAATGTGTTCCATGTATCAAGCCTCAAGAGGGTGCTGGGACAAATCAAACAACACAAACTGAACTTCCTAATCTGGATGCAGAAGGAAGAATTATCCTAGAACTTGAGGGTATACTCGCCATTAAAGCAAGAAAACTCCTCCAAAACTATTGAAGAATATCTTATTAAATGTAAGAACCTGCCAGAAGAGGACTCATCTTGGGAAACAAGGAACTTTCTTCAACAACACACATCATTACCCTTGCTTTGAGGACAAAGCAATTCTTTAAGGGGTGGGCAATGTTATGTATATAAATCAACATAGTCCAAGTTAATACATAATAATAATACTAAGAGGAGAATCATAAATAAATAAATAAATAATTAATACATAATATTAATAATAGTAAATAAAAGCGAGATAAAAGACTATTATTATTAAACTAAAAGACATGCCTTTTTGGATGAAAAGGCACAAATAGACCTATTTAAAGGTCCCATTTGTACTTGTATTAATCATTCATTTTTATTCAACAATTCTTTATTTCAAACATTGATATTTTTAATCAAATAAAGTTTATATGCTTCTGCTAGAAAAGCTGGGGTAAATAACAAACCACAATGTACACATCTCTGATGGGAGAGCACAACCACAAATTCACATCCCATATAAATCTGGTATGCCCATTAAAAATGACCACAAAAACGTTGCTTTGAAGGGAATCCTGTACCAGAGGGGCCACCCTATTGGACCTCCAAACCCCACTTGTGTGACAGGTACAGTGATTGCAAGCTGAAACCCAATGATAGTTAGTCGGCTCACTCATAGAGGTCATGTGAGTCGCAGTGATGAAAAGAAGATCCTGAGAAGCAAGCACATTATAGACCGTGCTGATTGAAGACCAGACCACTCCATTATAGTTCCAACAGGGAATGGAAATGGAAATGGAAAGAGAGGATGACCCCAGACCACTTCGACAAAGGAATCAGTTAGAGGATCTAGGTCCTGACCACCCACAAGGTGGGAGTCATGAATGCATGGTAGTCATGGATGATAGCCTATTTCCCCTCCTTCCTGGCTGCGAAGCCCTGTTGCCAAACTTGTTTGAAGCTTTGAACTCATTAAGCTAGGACCTAGTAGGATCAGCAGTGTATGTTAGAGAGAAGCATCGTCTCTGAGCTTGAAGGTCTTGAAGATGGTCTCTTGATGATTGAAATTGAAGGAACAACGTCACATTGGCCCTGGCCCAAGCTCACTTAATGTTAAGATCCTTCAAATCCAAGGTATCATGAATGAAAATGAGGCCTGCTTGTAAAGGATTGGATGAGAAAGAAGGGGGAAGCCTTCACGCTTTCAAGTTCAACTCCTTTTCCTGCATCAGCCATTCCTCATTACTTTTGGTTTGGACAACGGCCCTGACCTCAACAAGCGAGACAGACTTATTCTTTCCATTAACAGCCTGGACCTAAGAGTTCAAGCTCTACTGCCGAAGTTCAGTTTCTTGCTGGAACACTGTTTGCTGAGTTCTCATTTCTTCCTGTAGGTTTTCAATGTCAGATATTTTCAATTGCAGTGAGGTGGTTCTGTCCAGAGGGTACTGAAGGGAAATGTTGTCCCGATTTTTCATTTATGTGACAAGATGTTTAAGACTCTGATTTTTGAATTCCAATTTGACTATAGTGCAAGCATTTATAGATAGCAAGACAGTTACAGTCAGTTACAGTCTGTTTCTTCTAAATGTCACTTATAGGTCAAGTGGTAACAAACACCATTTCACCTTCCCAGACGAGTCTATGGCCCTGAGTTGGGTTGCCTATCTGGTGTTTGTGGCACCACTATCTGAGGTCAGGTGTTGTATGTCTGATGTCAACTGTCTTCATGTTGGTTGATTAATGCTTAGCATCATATATCTGATGTTGACTGTCTTCATGTTGGTTGATTGATGTCGAGCTTGGTTGGTTGGGTTGTATCCAACACAAAAGCATTCTGACTTATAGGTTCCGACCGTTGCTCTGATCATTAACCACCCTTTGGTGAGCAATGAACTCCATTGTTGAATCTTGGTACAGTTGTGGGAATTCTATCTACATTTGTGCAACTTTTTACCACTTAGCCTAGTGAGAATATTGTCTTAACCTGAGTAAACGCCCAAGCCTTTGCCCATTTGTAATATCACCATATTCTTTCCATATTTCATCAAGGTTTGCATGTTAAAGACAGGACACTGTCGGCAAATAGTGTACTATGATAACACTTTTCCATTGATAATATCAAATACCCGTTTATTACAATCTTTGATATTCTTTCAAACATCATTCAATGTTTGTTTTTATTTTTATGTTTGGACATTTGTGAAGTTTGGGAAAGCTAGGTAAAGTAATCGCCATGAATCATGATACATGCTTTTGTCATCTTCAATACTAGTTCATCATTTTACTCTATGATTTTAAAGCAGCCATCTGGATCACTTCAAAAGGCCTCGTATTGGTTTAACTGTATCTCCTCAATGAAAATTCCATAACTAAACCCGTTTATAGCCCTGTTTTCAATCTATTGCTGTTTCTTCTTTGTTAATTTTGTTTCTGATAGGATAGTTGGACGTACATCTCAGAGTTCATCTAAGTTGGTTGATTTTTGCTTCTACCAGGCAAGAAACATCAATCGCATCAAGATTACATGGACAAAGCTGAACAGGCTCGAAGAGAAAGACTTTCAACAGGCTCTTCTACTACAAACTGAAACGCATCATGCCATTTTGACTTCATTTGCTTGATATCTACATTGTCAACAATAAACATGTCTCATAATAGAGGATGTAGATTTTCATAATTCATCATAGTAGTGGTAGAATTTCTGGATTTAAATTGTGGAATTTTTGTTTAGAAATGTTCCCAACATTTCAAGTGGACACTGCATCCATCTTCAAGGGATCAGACAGAAGCTAAGAAATAATAGAGAAGAGTAGACACCAATCCACTGTCACATAATGCACATTTTGCTTCACTTTAGATTTTTAATTACATTCATTGAAGTGTAAGATTCACAGCAAAAGCTCAGAACCATCCAGTTGCCATATAATTTTGTGTCCTTGAATGTTGCTAGTTGCACTGAGATTAGAGAGGTGCTCTACAGCCCATTATGGGGGAGATGTTGACATGTTGTCACGTTACATTATGTAATGCAACATTCCCAAAAATAAAAAGTAATTAAAAAAATTCCTGTCGGTTCATAACTTATAAAAAATAAAATGTAATTAAAAAAATTAAAACCAGTATAGATCTATCTAAAACCCAGATCTATTAACCACCGATAGTGATCAAATTTCTTGAGGTGTAATTTTTTTTATCTTAAATTTTTTACACATCAAAAAAAAGTTTACACCACAAGAAATTGGATCCCTCTCAGTGCTTAATAGATCCAGGTTTAAGATGGATCTATGCTGGTGATACATACAGATAGCTTCAGTGAATACATACCAACAAGAGATTGATATACCCCTCTGAGAAACCATCCCATATGAGAGTAAGATATTAGTTTTCTTTGCTGATTTATATATTTCCACGTGCTCCCACAATTGTCTGTTTTGAACATCCACTTGCCCTTTATTGTAAGAATAGGATAATAGTTCTATGCTGATTTATAAATGTCTATTCCCTCCCACAATTGTCTGTTTTCAACATCCACTTGCCTTTTATCATATTTGTTTAGCCTTGTTCCTTTCTGTAGATGTGTTTTTCAGTTTCCTGGTAATTGTTTTTAGGGAAACATTGCTCCATGGGAAACATCCCCTCTCTTTAAGTGAAAACCAATATATTTTCAATATAGTTTGATACTTTTTGATGTTTACTATTATAATAATTTAAGTGTTGTATGCTTGTACTATTAAATATTAATATTATTACATTTAATACCACTTAACCCTAGCCTTAATAAGATAAGATCAGATACTATTCTTCATGTCCATCAAATAACCAAGAAATAGGTTAATAGGACTAGAGATGAGATAAGATAAGATAGTTTTATTAATATTCAATGAATAATCATAAAACTAGGTCATTGAGACTAAGAGAGTAGAACTAGTGGTCAATAAACAATGGGAGTGTCCACAACACTCCTAGATGCTAAACCGCTAACAAAAGATACATTTGACGATTAAAAAGGAGAGTAGTAGGATCTAGGTAAAGCAGAGGACAAAAACCCTAAGAGGTGTGATGCCTTGGCTCAACGTCAACATCATTTCGGGCAATAAGTACAAGTAGAGGTGGAAGAGGGAGCAGAGGTATCCCTATCTCCACCGATCATTGTGAAGGGACTGATGCAAACCCTGATGGTGTCCTAATGATTAATGATCTTTAAGTTTTATTTTGATTTTTTAAATGAGTGCAGTGGAACTCTTTGTGTTACCAGACAAACTAGCAGGGCTAGTGTCCAATAGACAAATGTGAAGAGTGTGACCCAATGTCACCTCAGCCACAACTCCAACTACTTCGGAGTGTTGTGACTTCCAAGGGGAGAGCCCTTTAGTTATTCTGCAAGACACTTAGGCAACCACACTATATCTTCTATACAATTGAATTAGTGACCAGTGCCTTTTAGGAGTCAACTAGAGAATGAAGAAAGCATACTATGTGAATATGAACGTTGGAGATGTAAAACAAGTGTATCAATATCAATATCAAATCATTATTCACATAACATTTATTTTAGACATGTGATCATTCATCAAGTGAACAACTAAGTATATGTACTGCTGTAGCAATGGTAATCTTATGACAGTGACTTGCAGCAGTAGACAGTGAAGTAATTACCACACAATTATGATATCCAAGCAGTGCTTAGTGTTAGGAAGTATGTGCCAAAACAAATACAACTTGAAAGAACTATCATGTAGAAATATAAACACTTCAATTGGGGTCTGATATATCAGCCCTGTAATAACGAGTTTGACCTCAAAATAGTAGTAATGCTGCCCTACTATAACAGTAAATAATAGCTGCCCTACTATAACAGTAAATAAGAGCAAAGCTACTAGCAGACCTTTGAACAATTTAACTACATATGATAATACATTCCTGTCACATGCATTCAATGACAAAAAACAGTCCCTTGACAAGTCTTCATCAAACAGTAATTTAAGTGTTCCCTAAGGCCGTAAGGTGGAAAAAGGAGCAAATCGTGGGTGTAAAGGAGGAGAATTAGGGCTGTTAGGGAGGAATAAGGGTAGAATTAGGGTTTATATTTTTCGGATTATGGCAGATTTTAGGGTTTTTTAGAATTTTTTTATATTCTTAGGGCTGCCACAATTTCGCCCTAGGGTTTCTAGGGCCTAAATGGCAGGCCGAATTTGTAGGAGAGGGCCGAAATTTTAGGGAGGACAAAAATTTGAAAAAAAATATTTTTTGATTTTTTAGGGTTTAAGACATAAAATTGCAGACCTAATTCTAACCCTAATTCTACCATGAAAATGAAAGCAAATTTAACAAATTTTGATAAAACAAGGATTTTCATGGATGTAACCCTAAACCCTAGGCCTAGAGGAGAGGTGACCAGCCTCCCTCTTGGAGTAATCTTCTCTTTGCCTCTTAAACTAGGGCTTCGTACAACAACCTCTAGGGTTCGTGATAGGATCCTAATCTAGGGAAAAATTTGAGATTCAAGGCCAAACTAGGGAAAACATCCCTTTAGGGAGCATTTTCCACCATGCAAAGAAGATAGAAGGCAGACAAGAAGGCCTAAATCAGAAAAAATGCAGCTCTATGGTCACCATTCAATCATCAAAAAACAAGAAACCCACCTACCTTCACCAAACAAGGCTAAAACAAGACTTACTTGAGCTTTGTGTTGTTCCAACAATTCCTAGCATCTACCATGCATGAGCAAACCCTAGAAAGCATCCAAATTTCATCCACAAGGCAAAGAAGATAAAACTCCAAGAGGTGTGCATCACTTTCCAAAAGACTATCTTGGGTAAAAGAGCAACATAATGTAATTTATCCCTTGAGTTATGATTTACAAATGAAGTGAGGAGTTGTATTTATAGTGTTCTCAACTCATTTTTACAAAATAACGAGGCCGACAGGCCAAATAAATGTCAATATAAAAATTTAACATGAAACAATATAAAATAGTCTAAAAGATGGCTACCTGGGGTATTTCCCCCCTAGGTGCCTAAAAACTGATAAAATTGACTAAAATTGAACAAAAGGCTTCACTCCGAAAGGTTGAGTGAGCAGGGGGGGTCGTCATGCCCCATTTAACCCCAACAATGCTGAAAAACCCGCAACGTCCCCCCTCTACAAGCTCGTGGGCCTGGTGACTAAGGATGACGTCATCACTGGAGAAGCACCAAGGAGAGAGGGTGCTCTGCTGGAAAGGGGCCAGGATGGGTGCATAGGGTGATTGGAAGAGGAGGCAAGTGCCTCAGAGATGAAACACTGTCACCTGTGTGGAAAACAAGTAGGGGGTCATGTGACCCAGTGACCTACCCCTAGGAGCCCTAGACACCAACCTCAGGGCTACAAGCCCCTGCATGAGGCAGTCAGCAATGCCACTAAGCCATAGTACTCCTAAAGGAAGGACCAAAGGGTCTAGCGATAACCTGTTAAATTTCATGCATTCATAGCATAATAACATAAATGCATAACCAAGATCACTAGAAGAAATCCAAAGCACAAAACAATAACACAAAGTTTATCCCAGGAAACCCAATTGGGAAAAACCCAGCAACCTTCGTATAGAGATGATAATCCCGAGATCAGAGTACAAAGATAAAATAGAAAATTTGAAAATGCTTTCCACAAGTAGAAACCCCAAATCTGCTTCCTTCTCCAACTTGTGCGAACTTCTTCTCTCTTCCAAGTGATGCACAATTGTCAAGTGAGTGAATGAGATAATGAGGTACACTTTACCTCTTATTTATACAAGTGCAAACATGAAAAATCCCTAATTGGGCCGACTTCACCTGGGGGCACTTAATAAATTTAATTTTAATATTTTTCTTTTGTTTCTTTGCACCTCAAGGTTTACATTGATTCTTTCATGTGTTTACATAAGTGATTATATAAGGTTCATCTCCCTTAGGAAGTACAAACAAGTACAATGAAAGTACAATAAAATACAATGAATAATATCTTCTGAAGTTGCACAAAACCCAACAGTCCCTCTCAACAAGGAATGTATTCTTCGATCTTCATTTGCATCATGATCATCTAGGTTTCATCTTGTACATCCATGCTATCTCCATCATCTCTATACATGCTGAAGGTTGTCCACACAGTCTCAATGCATCATCTTCACCAGTCCTTTGGTGAGTCTAGGAGAACCACTCAATCCTGGATCCAGGAGAATCACTCAATCCTGGATATTTGAGATTATCAACTGTACCATCTCTCCTATACAATTTGCTACCTGTCTGTCTCATCTGTCGATGGGGTTCTCCCATACCTAGCTGAGATCTTAGACGAGCAAAGGGCATGACCATCTACGGACTGTTCGACTCATCTGCCTATGGGATTTCTCCCATATCTGGATGAGTACCTGGACTGTAGAGGCACCTGTGCAAACACACGGCCAACTGTTGACTGTCCTACTCATTTGCCTATGGGATTTCTCCCATATATGGCTGAGTAACTGAACTACAAAGGCACCTGTGTGAACCCGACCAACTGCTGTTTGTCCTACTCATCCTCCTATGGGATTTCTCCCATATCTGGCTGAGTAACTGGACTGCAGAAGGTACCTAGGTGAGCTCGACCAACTGCTGACTGTCCTACTCATCTGCGTATGAGATTTCTCCCATATTTGGATGAGTGACTGGATTGCAGAGGCACCTGGGCAAAGCAGGGCAAGCATCTCAATGTCATCTTTCCCTCTCAAGGAGGGACACGTTCTCTTCGACTCCAAGTCTTCTGCGAAAGTATTCAAACTTCACCCTGGGAAGAGCCTTGGTGAGAACATCTGTAGTCTGGTCGTCTATCGGCACATACTGTAACTCAGCCGCACCTCTCTGCACCATATCACGAATGAAGTGATATCGAATCTCGATATGCTTCGACCTGTCATGAAATACAGGATTCATTGACATCTGCACACAGCTCTAGTTATCACAGTGAATCACGGTAGGCTCTGGAATTTGGCCGAACAATCCTACCAGGAGTTTACGAATCCAAACTGCTTCTCGAGTTGCTGTGCTAGCAGCCATGTACTCGTCCTCTACAGTACTGAGTGCTACCGAGTTCTGCTTCTTGCTGCACCAGGAAATAACTGCAAAACCCAAACTAAAGCAACATCCGGAAGTACTCTTCCGATCTGTAACACATTCGACCCAATCTGAGTCTGTAAACCCCTACAATCTCAGGTCACAATCTGAAGCATATTTCAATCCATATCCCACAGTGCCACGTAAGTATCTGAGCATATGTTTTGCAGCAATCTAGTGAATCTTCCTCGGTTCGCACATGAACTGACTGAGGGCATTCACATCAAAACATATATCTGGTTTGGTGTTGGTCAGATACATCAATGACCCAATCAACTGGCGATAAATGGTGGGATCAATCAAATCAGATTCTGAAATAGAATTTCTCAACTTCTTCCAATTTGCATCCATTGGAGTAGCCATGGACTTGCAGTCCAACATCCCGAATCTCTTCAATATATCAATGGTGTATTTTCCTTGTCCTAGGAAAATCTCTTTCTGCCTTTGCCATACTTCTAATCCCAAGAAGTAATGCATCAATCCAAGATCTTTCATTTCAAACTCAGAGGCGAGATTCTTCTTACACCATACAATAAGTTTCTCATTTCCTGTGAGAAACAAGTCATCAACATATAATACCAAAATCAGTGGCTCATCATCTACAACCTTGTAGTAAAGGTTGGGGTTTGCATCACTCTTGGAAAATCCCAAGCTCACTAGGAATCCGTCTATCTGCCCATACCAAGCACGGGGTGCTTGCTTGAGTCCATATAGTTCCTTTTTCAATCTGCATACATGAGACTCCTTTCCTTGGACAATAAACCCATCTGGTTGTTCAATGTAAACTTCTTCCTCAATGACACCATTGAGAAAGGTTGTCTTCACATCCATCTGATGCAACTTCCATCCCATAGCTGAAGCAATCGCAATAATGGATCTGATGGAAGTATATCTGGCCACAGGAGCAAATGTCTCATCATAATCAACTCCCTCTTTTTGAGAGAATCCTCTGGCTACAAATCTGGCCTTGTATTTCTCAACACTGCCATCTGCTCCATGCTTGATCTTGTATAGCCATTAGAAGTCACTACTGACTTCTCCTCAGGTCTCCGCACAACCTCCCACACATCAATTCTTCATGATGGATTGATATTCTTCCATCATGGCATCCTTCCAAACTTGATGTTTGGATGCTTCTTCATAAGTGGTAGGTTCTGAATCAATAATGTTGCTCATCAGTGCCACATAACTAGAGAACCTCTGAGGTCTTTTGCTTTCTCTGAAAGCGCCGTGTGGAACATCATGCCCCTCTGCATCCTGCAGTGTCTGCTGTGCCCATCTAGGTCTTTTTCAACCTACAACATCTCTGGGGATATTAATTGGATATACGGGATTGATAGGTTCATCCTTTTCTGCTGACTCCCTCTGAACTGGAGGGGGAGATTATCTCATCTCCTTTGGTTCTAGCATTTCTTCATCATCGATCTCCATATCTGATCCGCTCTCTTTCCTGACAGCCATCTCTTCTTCAAAAGTCACATCCCTACTGAGTTCAATCTGTCTGGATCTTGGAATGTAAATTCTGTAAGCCTTTGAAGACTCATTGTATCCCACAAAGGTTCCCTTCTTGCCTGAAATTTCTAACTTTTATCTTTTCTCTTTGGGCACATGTATGTAGACTGGACAACCAAAGATCCAAAGATGGCCCACTTTTGGTTTCACACCTGTGAACGCTTCTTCCGGAGTCATATTCTTCAATATCTTATGTGGACATCTATTCTGTACATATACAACGGTTCTGGATGCTTCTTCCCACAAGAACATTTGAAGACTCTGGTCATGTATCATAGCTTTGTCTGCCTCCACAATTGTACGATTCTTTCTTTCTGCAACCCCATTTGTTGAGGGTTGTAGGGATTGTGAGCTCCCTCTTAATTCCTCCTTCCTTGTAGAAATCATTGAATTCTGTAGACGTATATTCTCCACCATTATCGGATCTCAAAATCTTGATCCTCTTTCATGACAGATTCTCAACTTGTGCATTAAACTCTTTGAACTTGCTGAGCACTTCCTCAGATTCTTTTGACTTGAGAAAGTATATCCAAGTCTTTCGTGAGTAATCATCAATAAATGTGATATAGTAATGATATCCACCCAATGACACAACTATCATTGGCTCGCACAAGTTAGAGTGTACCAGATCCAAAATCCCTTTGGATCTACTCTCACTATCTGGAAAAGATTTCTTGGCATTCTTGTCAAGTGCACATCCTCTACATGTCCCATCATGGTCTACCTGGAGCCCTGGCAAACCTGTCACAATATTCTTCAGAACTGGGAGAGCTCGATAGTTCAGATGAGCTAACCTTATGTGCCATAACTCGCCCATACTTGCAGCATCATGTGTTAGGGCTTGGACTGGTGGAGTGTTTAGTCTATACAAGTCTCTTCTCTTATGCCAATAACTTTGGCTGTGCTCATGCTTGAGTTCTTGTGCCAAGCAAGGACTTTCCCTTCTGAGAAAGCTACTTTATATCCCTTGTCCTCCAAGGCCGAGATGGAGACAAGGTTTCTTTTCATTCCAGGTACATAGAGCACATCAATCAAACGTAATGTATCATTTGATTCTAGTTGAAGGGTGGTGGCTCTAGATCCCTTCACAGTGTAATTTGCATCATCTCCAAGTACCAAACGGAGATGTGAATCTTTCTCAACTAATTCTGAAAGATTCTCTCTATAACTTGTCATGTGTCTAGATGCACCACTATCTATGAGCCAAGTGTCACTAGTGGTGGGAATAGTACTTGATATGAACATAAATTCTGTGTGATCTTCATTCTTTTGTTTCTTGTGATGATAATCTTTTTCTACATCAGCAGTGGATGCTTCATGCTTCCTTTTAATTTGGCTTTGACAGCTACTGGCGTAATGTCCATACTTTCTGCACCTATAGCATTGAACTTGAGATATATCCCTCTTCTTCTTTTGTTCTTGGTGAGGACTTGATCTCCTTTCTTGGTGCTTGTGTTTATGAAACTTCTTCCCTTTTCCCTTACCTTTCTTGGCATGGGAAACAAAAGCTTGGTTCTCCTTAGGTTGAATGCCATGGAGTCTTTGACGTGCTGCAATCCTTGTCTCCTCCTGAGAGCAATCTGCCCAAAGCTTGTCAAACTTTGGTAGTTTGGATCTACCACTTATGCTTTGGATAAAGGACTCCCAAGATGGTGGAAGACCATTCAGAGTGTGGAGGACAAGCTCCTCATCATTAATAGGATCTCCATTGGTGCTGAGCTTATCCCTTAGTTTTGTGATCCTCATAAAGTATGAGGCAATAGATTCTGACTTGGCTATCTTCATATTTGAGAGCTGGTTTCTCAAATTCATGGATACATTGAGGCTAGTGTGTTCAAACAGCTTCATAATGGTCTTGAACATTTTCCTAGCATTCTTCTTTCCTGAGATTTGTGGGACCAAGTGATCTCTTACTGAATCCACAAGTATCCTTCTTGCTTTAGCATCATTCTTCCTCCATCGGGATTTATGCTCTCCGGCTTCTGGTTCAGGGACCTTCTCATTTACATATAGTAAGAGATCATTTTCTTCTAGACCCAAAAGAACCCTAGACTTCCAAGAGATAAAGTTGGAAGCTCCTTCCAAACGATCTTCAACCTTCATACCAATCATCTTAATTGCAGATCTGGTTCAGAAACCCTAGCAGGAGCTAGGTCAAAAATGAAAGTTGATAATTTGGAAAACTGAAACCACAGATAAAAGCGCCTTGCCAAGGAGAGTTGAGTTGAGGTAGGGCTGTTCCAAATCTGCGGAGAGAAGTGAGTTAAAACTGGAACCCTAATTCTGTTGCATCCATAGAGTTAGGTCAAAAATTGAAAATTCTCGGAATTGAATTCCGTCTTCACCAAAAGATGCGCCTTGCCAAAAACGAAATTCCTATTGCTCTTTTTCTCCAAAATGATGGGTGAAGACTTCAAAAGATGAAACCCTAGTTCCAATAGGGTTCCGACAATGTTTCGGCAATGGCTTCTTCTAGAACTGCTCTGAAACTATGTTAAATTTCATACATTCATAGCATAATAACATAAATGCATAACCAAGATCACTAGAAGAAAGACAAAGCACAAAACAATAACACAGAGTTTATCCTGGGAAACTCAATTGGGAAAAACCCAACAACCTTCGTATAGAGATGATAATCCCGAGATCAGAGTACAAAGATAAAATAGAATATGTGAAAATGCTTTCCACAAGTAGAATCCCCAAATCTGCTTCCTTCTCCAACTTGTGCGAACTTCTTCTCTCTCCCAAGTGATGCACAATTGTCAAGTGAGTGAATGAGATAATGAGGTGCACTTTACCTCTTATTTATACAAGTGCAAACAAGAAAAATTCCTAACCGGGCTGACTTCACTTGGGGGCAATTAATAAATTTAATTTTAATATTTTTCTTTTGTTTCTTTGCACCCCAAGGTTTACATTGATTCTTTCATGTGTTTACATAAGTGATTACATAAGGTTCATCTCCCTTAGGAGGTACAAACAAGTACAATGAAAGTACAATAAAATACAATGAATAATATCTTCCGAAGTTGCACAAAATTCAACATAACCACCTCTCAGAAAGTACTGATAATACCCCCATCATTGCCCTGAAGAAAAATACGACCCTCTCCTTGGGCAGACATCTGAATGTGCGCTGGTACTGGTACCACGCAACAGTTCGTCAATTTTGGATATTTATTCTTTTGTGCAATACAATTTCTATTTTTATCTGACTGATAAATCTCTGTGAATATTGAATTCCTTTTGCTTGGGATTGCATCGAATTCCCTTCTTTTATAAGTTTTTTTGAAGTAGCTCTTATTTGTCATTTTTTAAAAGTTTACTTATAAAATTTGAAAGTACAACTTTGTAGTAATCTCTTTCAAAATGTGCAATTAAAATCCCCCGTTTTAAAGTTAGATTGTGAAATGTACACTTGACATGTATTGTCACTAATTCAATTGTTTTTTTGAAATTGACTTATTTATAGTATGAACCATTTTGTTCTTCCATTCCATCATATTTTGGAAAGCACATTTCATAGGTTTTGTTCTTCCATTCCATCATAATTTGGAAGCACATTTCATAGGTTTTGTCAGACATATTTTAGTGTTTTCTGAAACTCATGTTGCTGTTGTTTATGGCCTTAATAAATTGCGATTCTTTCCTGTTACATTTTGGTATAGAACAAAGTAGACCAAAAATGCATGTGTATGTGTTACTGGTAATTAGAGAAGGCTAAATACTTTTTTTTTTTTTTTTTAAATTTGGGAAATATTTTCATGCTTGTATATACTTTTAAGTAGTGCCATCTTTTATTGTATGATCTATTTTCCTACGAAAAACTTATTGAATTTACAACTGTTATTGATGTGGGTTCTGTTTGTGCATATTTAACATGAAACATTGTCGACTTTCTATTCTGTTGATTCTATTTTGTCTGAATACAAACACAATCTGGTATACGCTGGACGTGTATGAGGCTGCCACACATAAAAGTGCTATACAATTATGTACATCAAAGCTTTCATGAAGAATTGAGAATATACATTGACAGACACATACCACTGATCTGAGATTTTTTTTCCCACTATTATATAATGGCTACAATGCTAGTACCATTGAAATTAATTGTGAGTGGAAAATTGACTTCAAGTGCTTTTCAGCCATGGTTTCAAAGGGTTTTGCAAAATATTACAGATCTGAGGGTAAACTTTTATAGAACTAATAATATCAAATGCAGAGAAATAGCTATAAAAGTGTGCATTCATGTAGAATTGTACTCGATAATCTTTATAAAAAAACACACTTATTTTATTTTACAAAGGACCACAATTTATACACTGGCCTTAGTGTGAAATCTCAAGCAACTCTAGATTCTCCTCCGTGTCAAAATATTGTATATATTTAGTATATTGTTGCTGGGTTAGAATCCTAGCAATTATCGAAGTTGGTAGGCCTATTGTGCAACATTTTGTTGGTTCATGGATATTGCCAATTTTTTATTCATTGTACACAATGATGTTGCATTGATAAGTTTATGTTCCTTTTCAACTTCTTTTACTTAAATATCATATTGCAATTTTCTCGACAATTAATTCATCTAAGTGTCATCATTCAAGATAGGCTTATCTTCTTGATTGAAATCATTTTTTTGGAGTGTAGATGAGTCATGGTTCCTATCCTCTCAATGTCAATATGCGAGACCATTGATCTTACATGTGTGGCTTATACTTTCAACATGTACAATAACTCTTAGCACAACCAAATTCTTTATCACTACTCTGTACGGTGCTAGCATGTTGGTGCATTGCACAGTTCACTTTCTTCTACATAGTGTCCTTCCCAGCATTGTGCCCTGCATGCTTTCGCAACACTATGTATTAGCTTTTGCACCGTTCACAACTTTCCACATTTAACTGTCTTTGCCATTTTTTTCAAAGCTTCATGATATTGTAATTTCAGAGTTCATCATTTGAATCCAGATCACCAACCTATGGCTAGTAATTCACATAATAAATTACTTAAAATGTGCAAATCCTTGGCCTTTCTTTTCAGCTCCTTGGACCTTTAAAAATATTTTAAGATTTTAGCACATGCATTACAATGGCTTGTATAACTCAGGTTTATATATATATAATTCTCTTGCTATGCTCAATTACTCTATCCAACCTACCTACATGGCTCGTGATTGATAAGTATTATTAAGACACACCGCAGGCATGATCTTTTACATTAATATCAACTAGTTATGAGCAATATGTTTGTCACATTTTGCATTGTAGTTTGTCACCGTTGGAGTAGTAGCTGCGTGAGGCATCACCTCATAGGTCGACCCAAGAAAGAATAAAATTAGAATACCTTCCTTGTTCAGAGGGAGTGTTGGAAATAGTGCAACTTTGGAAGCTATTCTTATTATATTATTGTTGTACCTCCTACGGGAGACGATATTGATGTATTTGATAGTGTAAACCCTTGAAAGAATCAATGCAAACCTTGGGGTAAAAACACACAAAGAAAAGTATCTTTAAATGTTATTTTATCTTTCCCCAAGACAAGTCGGGCCAGTGGGTAAACTGCCCCAAAACAGTGGGCAGTTTGCCCCAAACAATGGGCATAACTACCCTAGTTAAATCGGCCCAGTAAGGGAAAAAGTCAGATTTGATGTGTATAAATAGAGAGGTCGAACCTTTCATTTGGACATTCACTCAAGACAAGTTTGCTCTAGCCATGGAAGGTTCGCTACTACAACTAGGAGACTGATTTTTGGGGTTCTCCACTTTGGAGAAGGTTCTCTCTTGTTTTCTTGGGTTTGTGCTACAACTATATAGATGTACAACATTCTCTATTGGAAGGTGTGAGCCCAGGGAGCTTTATCTATGGTTGGGAGATGATTGTTCTTATCATCGTGGTTAAACAAGCTCCATACTCATTTTGTTTATGTGCTTTGCCATTCTTTTAGTGATCCTGGTTATGTTGCTATAAAAACTAATAGTCACTTGCATTATGCAACTATTTGCATGTAGGCATTAGTGCGACAGGACGAAGTTCCAATGAAAAGACTCATTTGACATTCATTCAATGTTTTGGCAATATTGTTTCCATGGCCATGATTGATGCCCTTTGGTTCACTATATAAGTTTTGTTTAGTCCTAATCATTGTTGGTGAAGTAGCTGCGTGAGGCATCCTCACATAGGTCGGCCCTAGAATAATAAAATAAAATATATATTTATTTTGACATAAACAAGTCGGCCCCAACTGAAAAATTAAAATTTCCAGCATCATAAAGTATAAATAGAAGGGTGCCTCACCTCATTTGAACACACAACAACAACACAAGTTCGCTCTAGCTAAGAGAGGTTTGCTACTACATCTAGGAGACTGAATTTTTGGGGTTCTCCACTTTGGAGAAGTTTCTCTCTGGTTTTCCTGGGATTTGTGCTACTACTATTTGGATGTACATCGATCTCTATTGGAAGGTGTGAGCTCTGGGGAGACAAATAGTTTGTCTATGGTTGGGAGGTGATCGATCATCACTGTGGTTAATTGAGCTCCACTCTTGTTATTGTTTCTGTTCTTTGTCATTCTTTTAGTGATCCTATTATTATCTTTGTAAATTCTAACATGGTTCTAGAGCAATGCTAAAAATAAGCCATTGTCGGAAACTAGGGCTCCACATTTTGGAGTGATTTCTACCTCAGACAATCTCGAAAGGAGCATAGAGCGACTCGCCCTTAGAGGGCGCATCTTTATGTGGAGGCCAATTTTTGATTGGTGAAGTTTCAATTTTTGACCTAATACTATCGGGGTCAAGACCTGGGGCTTCCACATTCCTGCTGTTATGTCCATAGTTTTGGCGTGATTTTACCTTGCTCCAACTCGCCTCAACAGGGCACATCTATCTGTGGATTCAGTTTCACAAGAGACCATACTTCAAATTTGACCTAACTCCTGCTAGGGTTTTCGGTCCAATTTTGCAGTCAAGATGATTGGCATGAAGGTTGAAGATAGGCTTGACAGGACTTCCAATTTCAGCTCATGGAAGTCTACGGTTCTTCTTATCTTAGAACAAAATGACCTTTTGAAGTTTTTGAATGAGAAAGCTCCAGAACCAGAAGAGGAAGCTAAGAAGACTCAGTGGAGCAAGAATGATGCTAGGGCAAGGAGAATCTTGGTAGATTCAGTAAAGGATCATTTAGTTCCTCAGATCTCTCAGAAGAAGACTACCAAAAAGATGTTTAGAGCCTTGAGGAAGCTATTTGAAGATAGCAATATCAATCGTGCTCTTGCCTTGAGAAATAAATTATCAAATCTAAAGATGTCAAGTTTAGAATCAGTGACCTCCTATTTCATGAGGATCTTAGAGCTAAGAGATCAATTAAGCACCATTGGAGATCCACTTAATGATAAAGAACTTGTCATAAACACTCTTAATGGTCTCCCTCCATCTTGGGAACTATTCATTTAGAGTCTCAATGGGCAACCCAAGTTGCCCGAAGTTTGATCATATATGGGCAGTTTGCATGCAAGAAGAGACAAGACTTGCAACAAGATGCAAAATACATGGCACTCAACATGAAGAAAGTCAAGCCCTTACATCTCATGTCAAGAAAGGAAAACGTAAGGGAAGAAAATTTTAAAACATAAAGTTTCATGTCAAGAAAGATAAAGGTAGAAGATCAAGTCCTATTCCATATCAAAAGAAGAAGGATCTTTCACACATTCATTGCTTCAAATGTCACAAATACAGACACTATGCTAGAGAATGTCATGGTTCAAATAAAAGGAAGCATGAAGCCTCAACTGCAGATATTGATGAAGATACTTCTCAGAAGAAGTCAAGGAATGATGATCGTATAGAGTTCTTCTAGTGCTCCCCATGTTGAGGTGATGATATGAAGATCCAGACTGCGATGGACTCCTAGCAAGAAAATGAAGAACAAAGGACTCTCATGATTCCTACAAGGAGGCAGCGAGAGCCCACACACAAAACAATAAAAGATAAGTATTTGGATTTATTGGTCACATAGATCTGCTTTGTCTTATATAACAAATTGTATGCAGATCTATTAGGAAGTTTGTTGAGCATTTGATATAGTTCACTTATTGATGTATAGTAGGCACTTGTTGTACTTGTTCTGCATATGAGTTGCACAACATTCCATGAACCCCACATGCTTAGAGTAGTGCACACTCTTGATGGCATGTTCTAGTGGAGATAGCAAACATTTAGATAGTTACCATATGTGTTTGGGATACATGTTTATGATTGTTGTGTTGAAGCATTAGCTTAAATGCCTACATACCTGTGTAAACTATTGCCATTGAATTAAAATATAAATTGGTTAAATTTGATTATGTAATGTCGCTAACCATTTGATGGGATTTGACTTGTAGGGAAATGGCCATATGATATGGCCTACAAGAGAAGGATGATGAGACTTGTTCTGATGAACACGTGGTGGACACATGGATTTGTTGATGTTCAGATTGATCAAAAGCATGAAGCTTCTAGGAGCATGACTCTCAGCCTAAGGATGCCTCCTAGACAAAGCAGTTAGATGGAATTCATGACTATGCGGTAGCGGACAGACAAGGACCTAATACATCCAACTATATTTGATACACGACCCACATGCCTAGAGGATCTCATATAGAGATTGGTGTTTGGGAGAAGAAGGCTCCAATGGATGTCGGTCTCTCTGTACTACAGATGTTCGATTCTTCAATGATTATGGAAAGCAATTGGTTTCCAATTAGAGTCATGATAGAAGGATTAGAGTATGTTAAGGGCAAGAGTTACTTAGTTGAATTCTGAAGAGGTGCACATCTGTTTAGTTAGAATTGTGCCTCGGGATTCATAACATATAGCTGACAATGATCCCTTGTTCGTGATATTGTATACTGATGATCTATTTCTCACCGAGACAGAGGGAATTATCCCTTGAGATGAGGATCTTGGCCTATTGATGGTGTGGTAGAAAACTGATGAGATCTTCCTAGTTTAAGGAAGAACAAAGTTGAGATCTTGAGCAGATCCATCATGATGACTGTGACAAACAATTGAGAGGATCCTTGATGTACCTGGTCGTCACCAGGATGGATACTTACATTTTAGTAAGGAACTGTGCTCTTTTGCTCTGTGAAAGCTGGTGCTTAGATTGGCACCCGAAGTGATAGGCCGATGTACTAGCATGTGGATAGATCAAATGCAGAGGGAGTGGGACTCTCCAACACAGAGGGAGGACTCCCAGATAACCTTGCGATAGGGTGGGGAGACCAGTCTGTTGACCCTCTCCCATACAGGTGCATGAATTTAGTCATGTGATTTGCTATCATGTTTTATTTGCATTTCATTTCTAGAATAGGGCATAACAAAAATGTCTACCCCGATATATTTGATGCCTCTGTTAGTTGACATGTGTGCAGGTCTATATGTTATCATAAGATGCTATGAAGAACACACTAGTACTTGTATGATACAGGATGGGACCATACTTTACTCCCTGACACTCTGTGATGGAGCGAGAGACTTGTCCCATGATTGATTCCGTTGATAAGAGGGAAGGTTGACATTACTCCCTGACACTCTATGATGGAGTGGAGAGATTGGTTCCATAATTATATCCCTCGCTTAGAGGGAAGGATGATTATACATATACCATGCATTCTCCCGATCACTCCGTGAGGAGTGAGGAGATATCTCGGACATCCTGAGAGGGGATGGAGAGGCCAATTCATTCTCTCGATCACTTTGTAAGAAGTGAGGAGATCTCTCGGACATCTTGAGAGGGGATGGAGAGGCCAATGCATTCTTTCGATCACTTTGAAAGAAGTGAGGAGATCTCTTGGACATCCTGAGATGGGATGGAGAGGCTAGCGCATGCGTCATGCATTCTCCCTATCACTTTGAAAGAAGTGAGGAGATCTCTTGGGCATCCTGAAAAGGATGGAGAGGCTGGTGCAAACTGCTACATATGTATGGATTCACAGACGAACATCCTGAGATGGGATGGAGAGGCCAATGCATTCTCCCGATCACTTCGAAAGAAGTGAGGAGATCTCTCAGACATCTTGAGATGGGATGGAGAGGCTAGCGCATGTGTCAAGCATTCTCCCGATCACTCCGAGAGGGAGTGAGGATATCTCTCAGATATCCTAGAAAAGGTGGAGAGGCTGGTGCACACTAGCGTATATTGGTTCTCCCGGTCACATCGAAAGAAGTGAGGAGAGCTCTCAGACATCCTGGAAAGGATGGAGAGGCTGGTGCACACTAGCATATATCGGTGCTATGTATTGACTAGGAGTGCGAGGCTCCAAGATACAGACATTCTCACGAAGTGAGAAGCTTGGCAGTGATGTAGAATGTCCCCCTCGCTAAGAGGGAGTGTTGATGTTTCTCCAGAGTTCTGTGTGAACACCTTGACTGTGGTTCTCTGTGGACCGATATGAGTTGTGTTGGAGTCCAGAAACCCATGTGGTTGGTGTTAAGATTCAATATGCTAAGATAGATAACATCAGTATTCCATTCAATTTCACAACAATAGCATATACAGGATCAATGAAAGAACAACAAGCACATCATAAACACAAGAGACACAATTTATCCTGGGAAACCCTCATGGGGTAGAAAACCCAACAAAACTTCCTCAATATAGATGACCAACAAATACAAAGATGTAATCCCCAAACAAGAGCTCCTTCTCCTCATTTACAGATCTCTCTCTCTCTCTCTCCTATGCACAATTCACAAGTGAGTGAATGAGTGAGTATAAATGAGGAACACACCTCCTCTATTTATACTCTACTCCTACTTGACTTTTAACCCTAACTGGGCCGACTTCTCCTAGGAGAGTCTAATAACCCCTAAACAACTAACTCAGGGCCGACCCCACTAGGGAAGTCTAATAACCCTAGTTACAACATCCGGCGTAGGAATGAAACATCTCTGGATAAAGTACAAATAGAATATTCTTAGAAGTTACAATATTTCAACACTCCCCCTTAATGAGAAGGATATTATAACAACATCTGCAGAAGCAAAGAGTCATCAACAACATGATACATCTATAAATCATTGGAAGCTTTCTTCAATCATCATCAGTAACTCAAACAACTACTGGAAGATCTTCAATACTGGAACATCAACATCTTCAGTACTGAGTCTTCATCTTCTGCAGCACTTGATCAGCTACAAACAACATCATCATCTGGATCTCCCAATCAACAACATCATCTGGATCTCTCGATCAACAACATAATCATCTGGATCTTCCGATCAACAGTATCATATGGATCTCTTGATCAACAACATCATCATCTGGATCTTCCGATCAACAACATCATCTGGATCTCTCGATCAACAACCTCATCATCTGGATCTTCTGATCAACAACATCATCTGGATCTCTCGATCGATAGCATCATCATCTGGATCTTCCAATCAATAGCCTTATCGTTTGGATCTCTTGATAAACATCATCATAATCTGCAACACATGATCCAATTACGGGATGATCAATCCCTCTCATTTAGGACATGAGTCCAAGGATGATAAAATCCTGATCCACTTACAGGATAATCAATCCGTATCACTTTAAGACAGCATATCATGTCTAGGGACGATGCAATCCCAATCACAGTGTCAGTCCTTTTTCATACTAGATGTGACCTAGATCAAATCTTAGATTTACAACCACAGAGCCAGTACTTTTTCAACTGGGGTGTGACCTAGATCAAATCTAGGATTTACAACCACAGAGCCAATACTTTTTCAATTGGGGTGTGACCTAGATCAAATCTAGGATTTACAACCACAGAGCCAGTATTTTTTCAACTGGAGTGTGACCTAGATCAAATCTAGGATTTACAACCACAGAGCCCGTACTTTTTCAACTGGGGTGTGACCTAGATCAAATCTAGGATTTACAAGCACAGAGCCAGTACTTTTTCAACTAGGGTGTGACCTAGATCAAGTCTAGGATTTACAACCTGTGAATGATCACCTGCTGCTACACTGAGCAGTCCAGGAGCGTACATTACATCATTACAGGACCTGGGAATGATCACCCGCTGCTATACTAAGCAGTCCAAGAGCGCACATTACATCATTTTAGGCTCAAAATCTTTCTTGGAGACAAGAGTCTATGGATTCCTTTAGAACATGTGTCCAGGGATGATACAATCCACTCGTCAACTTAGACCAAGTCTAAGAACCACTCATCGACCTTATCGTCGGTATCATCGACCTTATTGCCGGGACAGGGATCCTCATCATCGATACAGGTATCCACATCATCGATAGAAGTATCCACATCATCGACCTCATCGTCGATACAGGCATCCCTCATCATCGACCATATCACTCCCCCTTTCGAGGAGGGTCCTTTTGAACTACACCAAACTTGTCTCGAAAATACTCAAACTTTACTCAAGACAGAGGTTTGGTCAATACATCAACAACTTGCTCATCAATGCTCACATACTCGAGCTTTATAGCTCCTTTCTGCACCATATCCCGTATATAGAAATATTGGATCTTTATCTGCTTTGACTTATCATGGAACATTGGATTCTCTGTCATCTTGATACAACTCTGGTTGTTACACATGATCACAGTGGAGTCCATCTCTAAGTCAAATAATCTTGATAACAACTTCCGAAGCCATATGGCTTCACAACTAGCAAAGCAAGCTGCTATATATTCCACTTCAGTCGTGTTGAGAGCCACACTGGACTGCTTCCTGCTAAACCACGAGATCATAGCAGATCCCATACAATAACATCCACCTGATGTGCTCTTTTTGTCTGAGACACTTCCATCCTAATCTGCATCTGTATAACCATACAATCTGAAGTCATGATCTCCAAGACAATATAGACCAAAGTCTATCGTACCTTTTAGGTACCTAATCACATGCTTTGCAGCTATCAGGTGAACACGTCTAGGTTCCACTAGATACTGACTCAAGGTGTTCATAGCAAAGCATATATATGGCTTGGTATTCGTCAGATATATCAATGACCCAATAATCTGTATATACTGAGTTACATCAACCAATTCTGACAATTCATTAGCCAACAACTTCAAGTTGGAATCCATGGGAGTGGTCATGTCCTTACATTCCAACATATCAAATCTTTTCAAGATTTTCCACAGCATACTTTCCCTGGTTGAGAAAGATTCTTTCTGGGCCTTGCCATACTTCCAGACTTAGGAAGTAATGCATCAATCCGAGATCTTTCATCTCAAATTCTGTAGCTAGCTTCTTCTTGCTTTCCATGATCTGTTTCTCATTCCCTGTCAGAAAGAGATCATCCACATACAGTAATAGTATGACAGGTTCATCGTCCATAACCTTAAGGTAAAGGTTAGGATCAACTTTACTTTTGGTAAAGCCCAAGCTTGTCAAGAAGCTATCAATTCTCCCTCTGTGATTGAACATCATTCACACTCTGCATTGAGTGATCTTCTGCATATATATCCGTGCCATCTCCCGTCAGATGGGTCTACTGATATGAGCCTCAAGATCATTCGAACTCTGTGGTGAGTTCCTTCTTGCATCCATCTAAGAGAAGAATGTCATTTGTATATAGAAACCATCTTCAACTTTGTAGCAAAGGTTGAAATCCGCATCACCCATGGTGATCATTAAGCTCATTAAATGACTATCAATCCTGGCTACCCGTACAGAGCTTTCTTCAATCGCGCGATTCTCTATCGAATCCCGAGAGTTTGCTCGTTTCACACTTCTTCTTCAATTACACCATTAAGAGAATGGTCTTGTCTAGCCACTTGGAGCAAACATCTCGTCATGATTCTCTCCCTCTTTCTAAGAGAATCCTCTAGCCACAAGCCTTCTATAATACGTTTGATTTGTAAGTCTTTTTGTTGAACATCCATCAGTTGTTCTTTGGGACAGGTGTTCATCATCCTTCTTTTGTAGATCATAGCACATGATCTTTCCTACAAATCAAAGTTAATTACATGATTAGTAATACTTCATAATCATCAAATCATGTTGACATGATAACCTATTATGCATACTGATATGATTCACATAGTTATGCAACTATCTTTTCCAATACTTTGGCACAACACTTTTCCATATCCTGTATGCATACAGTGGCTATCTAGATGCCTTCCATCTCTACCAGAACATACTATCAAGAGCGTGCACAACTCTCAACACAACTCTCAACATGTCAGCAAAGAGGTTTCATTCTAGACAAGCAACAATGGAATGTTTGTCCAACTAACCCATCATATGCATATTAATAGTATACTGTTCAATGCTATATGAATGCTTACACTATGCATGATATATTTCCTGATTCTAGGAATACAAATATGCATACAACTATTACGAGCAATATCATTAACTATTCAGAGATTCAAGAGGCAATTCAAATAAAAACTCAAATACTTGTCTTTTATGTTTGTGTGGTTGCCCCCTCTTGATCTCTAATTTTCCCTTTATGATAACATCATGATTATATGTCTTTGAACTTCTATCCATCCTGGACCACTATGCATGCTTAAGTGTGCACTAGTGTTATCATTGTGTCATCCTCAAGATCTCATACATAATCATACATTCATTAGTACAATCTCAATATTATCAAAACATTATGATTTTAAATAATCTTAAGCATGTATGGGCATGATCATTTCATACACATGTATACTTATTTAAGATCCTAACACAAAGTAGGATTCTAACTTGATATAGGAAAAACATACCTGGATTAGTATGCATGCTTAGTTATGTCTAACATACCCAAACAATATCTTCTTTGTTCTCTTCAATGATTTAGAGACCTTGTGCTAGTAACCTCCATATCTCATAAGTTAAGCATAGTAGAAACAAATCATACATACCTCGTAAGTAGAGCTTCTATGTGATCAAAGACTATGGATGAGTCTTTCTCTTCATGTCATCATGGTCATATGGATTTGTCTTTCTTGATGTACCTTTCATGTTAGTAGACAACATTATCCTCATACAACACCACAAGTGCATTAGTACAATCATAAGTGTCATAACCCTAATTAATGAATGTCTTCTATTATTCACATGCATTCATATTTTTACTAGGGTGATCAGACAATCTAAAATTAATCATGATTGTACTAACCTCAATAATATGAAGACAAACATATCATGAACTTAATCATGAAACAGATTTCAAAGCATACATGTATCTCCTCAAGTCATACCTGTCGAGATTGCTTGTAGTTTTCTCTATAAGGGTAAAAACCCTAACCATCCAAGGTAGATCACTTGTAAACATCTTATATGGGTTCATGGTTCTAGGATGATAGAATATCAGTGCCATTTAAACCTCCTTCTTTGCTTCCCTACGAGTCTCCTAACTTTGCTACGGTTTCTTCTTACTTGGAAACCCTAATTTTCAATCTCCTTCCTCCCACAACATTTTGATGGAGGATCAATATCTATGATGAATGGATTCCAAATCCATTATCAAAGTTTCCAATGTTGCATTAGGTGTCTCCAACATTGTATCAAGTCCTTCCATACCTAAAAAAAACCGAAAACCCTAAGTGAGAGCTTCTTCCTCCTCTTCCTTGATTTCCTTTGTTAAGCCATTTCAGATGTGCTGTATTGTTTCTGGTGTATCTCTGAAATTTTGTATCTGCAAGGTTTGAAACTTCGGCCTGTGGTAGTCGGACCTGTCATCTTTCCAACCCCAGAAGTTTGAGCTTCATTGGATTCTTCATCAGAGAGATATGCTCTGTTTTCCAACATGACCCGTTTAAGTGATGAAACAGCATAGCGAACTTGTACGGAGTGCCATGTGTCACTATTTCATCTTCGGCCTCTGAAACTTGGACTTGTGAAACTATAGTCTCTGCCCTAACTGTAACTTTTTACGGAATTCCATTTGGAGCTTCCAATCCCGAGATATGACCTTTTTCCCTAGGTCACCTGTTTAGGCCTTCATTCTGGAAGAGGAAGAAACCCTAACTTGTACGGATCATATCTCAGAAAGTATAGTGAATATGAGGCTGAAAATTGGACACAAGGTACAGAAAATTTCATCTTTGGCCTGTCCAAGTTTCAGATCCAAAACCTTCGCCAAAATGGATTTATAGCGAAAATTCCACGATGACTAGGTTTTGCTATACAAAACCCTAACTTTCAAATTGTCGCAAGTGAAACAAGTGTCGTAAGTGCCATACATTGCCTTCCTTCATGCTAGCTCTAATACCATGTTAAGATTCAATATGCTAAGATAGATAACATCAATATTCCATTCAATTTCACAACAATAGCATATACAGGATCACCGAAAGAACAACAAGCACAACATAAACACAAGAGACACAATTTATCCTGGGAAACCCTCATGGGGTAGAAAACCCAACAAAGCTTCCTCAATATAGATGACCAACAAATACAAAGATGTAATCCCCAAACAAGAGCTCCTTCTCCTCCTTTGCAGATCTCTCTCTCTCCTATGCACTATTCACAAGTGAGTGAATGAGTGAGTATAAATGAGGAACACACCTCCTCTATTTATACTCTACTCCTACTTGACTTTTAACCTTAACTGGGTCGACTTCTCCTAGGAGAGTCTAATAACCCCTAAACAACTAACTCAAGGCCGACCCCACTAGGGAAGTCTAATAACCCTAGTTACAACATCCCGACGGAGGAATGAAACATCTCCGAATAAAGTACAAATAGAATATTCTTAGAAGTTACAATATTTCAACAGGGAGATTTATGGGTTATAGCCCATATGGTCATCATGAGTTTGTAATCCATGCTGTAGTTTGGATTGAACTGAGACACACATGCATGTTCCCCGACGGATTGGGTTGAGCTGAGGCATGTTGATTTGGTGCATGTTCCCCAATGGACTAGGTTGAATTGACGCACAAGTAACTACCCGATGGACATGGCAGATTTTTGGAGCTAGTGCATGTTCTCCAATGGACTGGATTGAGCTGACACATGAAGATTGATTTGTTAACACTTCTCGACAGACTGAGATTGTGTTGGAAGACCTTCCTTATGATATAGAGATGTTCGAGACAATCGTGATGTACTGATGATATCCATAAGTGTTCCAGTGTGATAATATTGATGATGCCTCCCTAGGTAAGAGGGAGTGTTGGTGAAGTAGCTGCGTGAGGCATCCTCACATAGGTCAGCCCTAGAATAATAAAATAAAATATATATCTGTTTTGACATAAACAAGTCGGCCCCAATAAATTAGCTAAGTTGGCCCCAATTGAAAAATTAAAATTTCCAGCATCATAAAGTATAAATAGAAGGGCGCCTCACCTCATTTGAACACACAACAACAAGACAAGTTCGCTCTAGCTAAGAGAGGTTCGCTACTGCAGCTAGGAGACTGAATTATTGGGGTTCTCCACTTTGGAGAAGTTTCTCTCTTGTTTTCTTGGGGTTTGTGCTACTACTATCTAGGTGTACATCAATCTCTATTGGAAGGTGTGAGCTCGAGGGAGACAAATAGTTTGTCTATGGTTGGGAGGTGATAGATCATCACCGTGGTTAATCGAGCTCCACTCTTGTTATTGTTTCTGTGCTTTGTCATTCTTTCAGTGATCCTATTATTATATTTGTAAATTCTAACAATCTTTCTTTATCACCATGCTTAGTAGGTGGTACTAGAGCTGGAATCTTAGGAATTTTATGTCTATGTTTAGTTTGATTATGTTGTATTATCATTCTTACACACTTAGAACATGGCATTTTCTTTCTTTCTTTTTGGCTCTATCCTTGACTATGAACTTTCGACGTAAACTAGTACATCTCACATAGGGGGATTTGAACCAAAGGCCATCCAACATGGAACTACAGAAATGCCCAACAACATTGGCTAAACAGGTTAAGCTAACCCCTTGGGATATATGTTTTGGAAAAACATATATTATTAACTTTTGTCAAACATTCCTAATGCAAAATAGGCTGGTTTGTACATTGCATTATCAAAATTAGTTTTTGTTGTTGTTGTCACCATTAGATTTTGTTGTTTTTGAGGTTGGTTCTAAATTCATGCAAATGTGTTGCTTTTTTCCTTTATCGGTATCATAATTTTTTTTTCTTTTGTTTTTTGTGAGCAGTTAAGTAGATTTTGTTCATACTAATCTCCATGAGTTTCCATCTATATATTCTGAAATTACAGTGCATAATGTATTTTCATTTTAAATTGTGATTGTCCATTAAAGTTTGGTTTTCATTTTTTCAAGCATTATATTCTTCTCATTAAAAAAGGAGGTTAATTTCTTTGGCTTAGATGTTAAGAAGGGTATCTATTATCGCAAATTTACTTGATCCTTGAATTGGACACCCTCTGTTTTTAACATGCCATTAAGGTGGTGTGGACTACAATGAGAATGGAAACTTGGTTGATGTCTAAAACATATTTCTTTTCCAAAGGGAAACTTTATGCCAATATAAGTCTCACATATATATTATACATATTAGATGTGTATATCGCTATTGTAATACACCTAGAATTGGTTTACCCTTGGTTTTCATTGATATCGTTGATTTTGATTCTTCTTTGTGATTCAACAACTCTACCAAGATCAACTCAACTCGGTGTCTCCAAAATCTGACCTTGGTTAATACTAATTTGACAAAGTGATTCAACATCTACAACACCTTCACTAATTAATTAGATCTCAAGTATTGCTCAAAGAGAAGTTGAATTCAAGTATTGCTCAAAGAGAAGTTGAATTATTATGATATGAGAGGCATTAATTTCAAAAGATTGTTGATGTAGTAGTAAAGTACAACTTCCTATGTCAATCATATAATAATGTTTGTATTTATCATTATACGAAATAATATCACTAATATAACAATCAATTTTAATGGTAGTTAGAAGGTTAAATCATTAGAACCATCTTGAGTTCCTTTTGCTTGAGATGTGCACACTAAAGCCACATCTTTAATCTTTGCATCCACTTCTCTTCCTCTCTCATCTTATCTTGTGATACCTAGTCTTTTTGAATTGACTCATATTTGCAGTTTTAAAAAATTTACTTTTAAAACTTGAAAGTACAACTTAAAAAAAATCTTTTTCAAAATGTAAAATTAAATTTATTTTTTTCTAACTAAATTGTAAAATATACAAATGCCATATTTTATATAGAGTATTGTTACTAATAAGTGTTGTTTTAAAATTGAGTTATTTGTAATATGATACATTTTGTTTTTCCATTACATGATATTTTAGAAGCACATTTCACAAGGTTTATTAGATATATTTTAGTGTTTTGTGAAATTTATGAACATGCATTTACCTTTTTTTTTCTTTTTACATTTTGTTCTAAAAAAATTAGACAAAAATACATACATTAATTTAAAAATTATACAACAACAACATATTTCCCAAATAAAAAATTATCCCACCTCCAACCTTTAATTACCTCAAAAATAGAACATAAAATAAAATACATAACTAATTAAAATTTTATAAAAACATAAAAATGTTTCATACATAAAAAAAATAATCCATCCTCCCCAAATTACCATCATCATCATCACTAATACAGGAGGTTGGATTATTTGTATTTTTGGAAAACATTTATATATACATACCTTTAATTACCTCAAAAATAGAACATAAAATAAAATACATAACTAATTAAAATTTTATAAAAACATAAAAATGTTTCATACATAAAAAAAAATAATCCATCCTCCCCAAATTACCATCATCATCACTAATACAGGAGGTTGGATTATTTGTATTTTTGGAAAACATTTATATATACATAATTTTTAATTAGTAACGTCTTTTATTTTATGTTCTATTTTCCTAAAAAGAAATTCTGGTTATAGAAATTACAATTATTATGTCTCCGTAGGCTACAATATAATTTTTAATCACAGCAATAATCTTTGTGAACAATTAAATATTTTTCCATAAGACAATTTTTCTATTAAAATTAATTTAATAAAAATTATTTATATACAATGTGATTGATTAAAAAAACATGATGTCATCCTCAGGGATTGTTGCCCACCCCTCGGCGATGGACTGACGTTTACACTAACATAGTTTTTTGTTAATTCGTGCGCGTTGGTTTATTATTTCAAGGGTTAAATGGTACATTTAACTTGAGTTTTTAAAAGTCTCATCATAGCAGAGGTCTTTACAAAGCGGGCATATTTCAGAAAGCTGATAAGAACCTCGCCTGCCACCATATATATAAGCCGATGTAACATTTCTAGTGGAGTCGGTGTAAATAAAGGAGGACACATAGAATACCTTTGCATAAGAAGTCTCTCCACATTAACACTTTAAGATTTTCTTTCAATTTTTTTCATGAGCCAAACCAAGGTTGATTTGTTTATTTATAATAACATAATAATAAAAGCACATGCTCGCATAATCTCTTCCACATGCTAAAAAAGCTTAGTTTATCATAATGAAAAGGTAGGTTATTATTGTAAGCTTTGGCATTATTTGCATATCCATGAGGGAGAATCAAGAGATGAGGGTTTTATTTTGAATTTATTATTTATTTATTTTTTTACAGGGGATTAATTGTGATGTCAGGGTTTGAATCCTCGAACATTGCATGTTGTGGTTGTAGTGGTACTTTTAGAGGTATTATTCCGTGCGGACTCACGTCCAGTGAATGTGGAGATCATAGTATGTTTTATGGGATCCATATCATCCCACCAAAGATGTCAACATTGTAGTCTCTAAATGGCTAATTGACGACATACCAAATGACGTCTTTCCTGTGAACGTTAGGAAGCTTGTGTCAATGTGACAAAATGCAATGCACACCAGATTCCTCGTTCCCGGTTGCTGCTTATATTATTAGTGACTACGTCCACGTTTTCGTTGCCCATCTGTTTCTATTTTATTTCTTATCAATAAAATCTTATTTTTATCATCGAGGAGGATGTAATTGCTAAAACACATATAACTCATAAACAATTTGTTACTGCTCCAATATAATAGATTGGGCAATAAAATACTTTTGGCCAAAACTCATTTGCAACTGTATGATGTTTAATCATTGTATAAACCATGTTCTGGATTTAGAATGTGCAGATATATGTCATAGTTTCAAGTGTCTAGTCCAATTCAAATATATATACATGAACATCTTAGCATGGTTACCAACATTGTGCATGGTAATAAAATCCATTTCTTTATGATAAGAAAGAGTCATAAGAGTTTGGTGAGCTTTGTAAAGTCATTTTCTTTAAATTAAAGCAATGTCCATGGAGATAGAAATAATGAATTTCACTTCAAATATATATACATGAACATCTTAGCATGGATGCCTTTTGAAACACCGTTGGGTCCCGGTGTTCATATAATTCTTTGTCTTTTCAATCATTTTTCATATTTTACATATTTTATATACAATCTTTTGATTTATGAGATCTTTGAAACCTAACACATTAGTGAATATTACCTTTTGATTTAGGAGATTTTGAACTAGGAAATTTTTAAAATCATACATTAGTTGAAATTTTTTTGGTGTTATAATTTTTTTATATGATATATATTTTAAAAGTCAATAAATTAATCGAAGCTTTATATTTATATATAATTGATATGATTTAAAGACATTTATATAAAGTTAGATGTATATGTGATAGTGTTTGATATAATAAAGGGTTAAAGTTTTAAATTTAATTTAGGATTGAGGGTCTTATGTACATCACTCTTTTGAAGGAACCTAGCACCTACATCCTTCAATACAAAAGTTGTACATAAAAGCCTGGTCTAGCTCACAATTCCCACAATAGCAAGCATGAATCAAGTTACGTTGAATATATAATGGCTATATTCAATCTTGTTGCCGTTATTTTATAGATTTGGTTGACACGTTTTGCATATTTTTGAATTATCTTTGTTTCGTCAAAAACATTGAAAATCGATTCGATGGTTAAGCAATTTTGTAGCAAAACAATTTTCTTTTCTATTACAATTTTTTGGCAAAAGTATAATATTATAGCAATAATTGTTAGCAATTGCCGAAAGCAACTGTGGGGCTCTTGTTATTTATGTGGGTTCTATTTACAAATATCTAATATGAAACATTTTCAACTATTCTATTTTTTTGACTATTTTGCATGAATACAAACACAACTCGGTATATGTTGGATATGTATGATATTGTGACACACAAAAGTGTTATACAATTTTGTACATCAAAGCTTTTGTGAAAAAATGACAATATACAATGATAAACACATACTATTGATTTGACATTCTTTGCCCCATTACTTTTAATGTCATGTCTATATGCTAATACCTTTGAAATTAAATGTGTGTCATCTATTGATGTGCGACTTTGCTACTTCAAGTGCTTCTAGTCTATAGTTTTAGAGGGTTTTGAGAAAATGATATAGATACGAGTGCAAAGTTTTATAGAACTAAGATAATATTAAATATAGACAAAAAGCTATATTAGAGTGCCATAGGTAGAATTCTATTCTAGAATATTCTAAAAAGGATTCACATTTTTTTTTGCAAAGTATTACAACTTTTGCACTTTCCTTTCAAGATAAATTTAGAAGTAACTCTTCACTAGATTATCCTTCTAGTATATTATTGCCAAAAATTTATAGGCTCATGGATATTGCCAATTTTATTTGGTTCCCTCTACACAATGATGTTGCAATGATAAAATTATATGCATGTTTTGTTGATCTCCAAAATGCTCAACATGCATATGGTTGCAAAGTTTCTCAACATAGAGAAAACTACCTATGAAAATTTCAAGATACCCCAAAATCCTAAATATGCAATACTATCTTAGGTCACAATCCTCTAATCTAGACCAATCAATAGGCTGTAAGGTATCCTTGTGGTGTGCACTAACAACAGTTGAAGTCTACTAATTCATGTTATCCTAAGAAGTCTATAATTTCTGGATATTATGAATGCATCCATGTTGGTTGGCAACTAATTATGAATGACATATATTTTTCTAATTATGATTGGTTCATACTCCATGGGTGATGATGGTAGATGATTGATTGTAGTGCATTGTGGTATTTCATGAAGATAATGTTTAGTCATAGTACTACAAATAAAATACAATGGTGTAACATGTGTCAATATGGTTTCATATACTAACATGAAACCCTTTATCATTTGCAAATGATTTCTATAGTAGGTTGTCGATTAAGAGTTTCAATCTCAAGCACTCATTCTCATACATACATGATATAATTACCATTTGCAAAGTGATGCTTTGATAGTCATTTTGACATGAAAAACAACATTGTCTAAGCTTGCAACTAATTAATGCATTGCAATGACATAAGTTTGGTAAAGAGGCAACACTTGAACATTAGTAAAGTGGTGGCCTTTGATGTGATCTAAGGGGTTAAATGAGAAAAGTGCAAAACCTTTGAATATGGTGTCCCTCCTACAAGGGCATAACATGGTTCACCATGTTGCTTTGCATCATGTAATGGGTTGATTCACTAGTTCTTGAGATTGTAATATCCAAATTCCCTTGCATGTAATATCACTCGATTTCATAGTGCAATTGTAGGCGTTTTGGATGAGAAGTTAAAATTTCAATATATATCTTCAAGCATGGTCTTTTGATTGAAATAAAGCCAAGCTTCAACATCTTGTTTGAATGTGCATTTGTTGTGGTAGCTGCCTAGAGTGATTTGTTTTGGGTGAGGGAAAAGGAAGGAAGAGGGCCACTATGAACAAGCTTGAATCATCAAATTCAAAGGGAAACATATAGCTGAGGTAATGCAAAACCCCTTAAAACAATGATTTTCCTTCATAGAATGATAGTATTGGAACCTCGTGAGTATGCTTGAAATCATGCTTTTGTCCACATGCTTCATAACCCAAGTCATTTCCCCCTTTTTCATTTCAAAATTTTCCTCAATTACCCATAATGCAATCATTGTTGATTGAGGATACTCATGACCAGCTTAGCATTATGCCCTATGACATAGTATGACTATATCTAGCATGCCTTTTTGCTTGTTAGGTGGCAACCAACTTTCATAACTTTTGTTTGTGGTAAGAAAATTTGTCACGCTTATTATTTAGCCCCTTGGATCGTTTTTGTTCCCACCATATTCATTGGGGTAGCTAGTGATATGATTATCTTATTATGGCTCTTATGACTATGCCCAAAACAACCCAAACTAATTCCATTTTGACTTGCCTTTGATTAATTGTATTGGTATTAAATTTCCTATGACTTAGACCATTTCCAAATTCCTTGTGATGGGGATTCAAGTTGATTATCGTATGAAAAAGGAGACATCCAGTTGGTATCAATATTGCACAAGCGGTTTCACATTATCATAGTAGACTTTAACCCTTTGGGGATTTGAAGTGCTCGCTATGATAGATCCATGATTACCTTCTGAAAACACTTCATCCATTCTTTCTTGTAGAGGTCAGTGGTGCTAAGGATGATGAGAGCTATTGCATTTGTGCTTTGAGGTTATGTTGACAAGCCGAAATGTCCATCTCAACAACAAAGGGTTCACTCCAATGAGAGAATCCAAGACGAACCCCTATATAGTATAGGGAACACATATAGATTTTGGCATGATAACCATTACTAAGTTGGGGTTTACTGGATATGACTCGATCCATCGCTTGGGATTTCCTAATCTAATATGAAAAATGCCCAGGCTAAACTATTGGAACGATAAAGAAAACATAGAGAAAAACATATCACCCCCATTAGGCTCATCAATAAGTTGATTATGAAAATAAAAGCAATAATATGAGTGCATAGTGTGAAAACAAAAATAGAAATTAAACAACTAATTATGGTACCATTCCTACAAATTTAGACAAACATTTTTGGAAAACATAAATAAGAATGTAAACTTTAAACATGAAAAAAACCTACAACATAAAGGAAATTCTTACAACCCTGATGCCCAACAAATACACAGGAATATTTCGCAACATATGAAGCATTGACATCAATGTTCGTTATAAAATGATTGGACAAAGATGGATTCTCCTTGTTAGAGATTTTAGCATAAGCACATGAAAGCTTCAAGAGCAAAAAAAATCATTTCTCCGTTGAGTTTCTAACATTTATAGCCATTTACAAAATAATTGCCCTTTCTTGGCATCGTGGCCAAGTGGTAGTGTTAGTTTTATTTAGGAAAATGCCCCTCTCATTTCCTTGACCTTTGCAATTAAATAATTTTCCCTTTCAAATATCCATCCCTTTTTTTCCAAGAGGGCCTTACTATATTTAAATTTACATTAATTATGGTGCCATTTCTTTCCCATTTGATCATTCGATACATGTTTGAGGAGAATGTCCAAGTGAATAATAAGAAAACAATTTATTTTTGGTGTTGATGAGTACAACTCCTTTGCCTTAGGTTTGTTGATAGACATATATAATGTTTGTGTGCTCCCATGCTCAAGCTTGGTGCATGATAGGTTTTCATCACTTATCATTTTAGCTCCACAGTTGATAATTATTCATGCCCAGGTACTTTATCCTTTTATTCTTGCTACATGTACATCCATTTAAATGCTCTCTTGTTTTGTTGTTGCATGATGAGTACAATTCTTTGGATACCATTTGTGAAACTATTGTTGTATATAGGTGGGGCTTCCTCACCATGATGTCTATCATTCATGTTTATGTTATTTGATCTGTAAGGTTTGCATATTAAAATGTATAATTTCCTTTTCAACGTTGGTACTTGGATGTCGTCATCACAAGATATATAACTTGCAAATATACAAAATTTAAACCATGTTTTAAAAAATTGCATTTAACATGAAGAAGTTAATTGACAACTTAATAAGGTTTTTCGAGTTTAATTTCTTGAGTTCAATCTCCTTATATGAGTTTTGACCTTGGTCACTTGATAATGATTTTGTAGATACATTAGATGAAATGTCATGTTGACTTTTTGGGCCTTTCCAAAAACTCAAATCCATCATTTTTTGGCCAATGACACTGTGCCCAAATTTTCTTTCGTAGTTCTGAAATTTATAGCAAGTAATCTTAGAAATCTTATAGCAACATAGTTGTATCTCAATGACACCTTTCCAGCGAAGTAAGGAATGCTCAAAACGAAGGTCCCAGTCAAAAGTTATGGCCAAAAATACTAAGATCACTCTTTTGAAAGTTCTTTTTGCAAGTCGCGCTAATTTCAACTTTTGCATGTTGCACCACTTTTAACTTTCATGTTGCACCAATTGCAACGTTTGCTTGTCACACCAATTTCAACTTTGAAGCTTCTCCAAGGCTGTGCTATTTTGCAAGAAACTAAAAGTTGAGAGGCCATTGCATTTCACATGAATCCAAAGTTTTCATCTTCCCCAAGAATGCAACATGATCACATGAAGACAAAAGAATGAGAGCACAACCCCTTTAAATTGTGTCTTTTGTTTGATGTACTTTGAATTTTTCCTTTCACTCTTCCTATTGAGTAAAAACATAAATTTACCTAGGCATTCACCAACACTTGTTGGTCTTGGGGTTAGAAATCCCTTAGCTTGCTAATATGACCATCGATTAAAACCCCAATTTTTGTAGTGTAGAAGAAAAACAAGGATTTCTAATGAATGCATACACAACCATATTCAAGTTCCGCCTTAATGGAATTCTACCAACTCGTCCTTTATCATTTGTTGTACAAGATTTCAAGACACTAGTTGAAACCAGTGTGATCCTTAGTCCACTAAAATATTTACGTGAAAATTGCCAACGATCATATAGAACACCTGAGACCTAACAATTGGTGACAACATCGATTAATACTAAAAATAGTTCCGAGCCAGCCAATGATACATAAATGATTTAATAATCCTAGATGACATTGATATTGCTTCAATATAGGTTAGATCAATTAAAATCCAAGAAATGTAGGAACAAAAAGTCTAGGATGCCTAAAATGCCATGAATGTAGAATCAACAAATTTACAATGCAAACTAACTTGATAACATAAATGCCAAAAATAAATATGAAGTATAAAATGAGCATGGATTCAATAAGAAACAATCCACTCATTGAAAATAAATCCTTTATCAATCACAAAAGAATAAGGTCTAAGAAAAAATATCCTAATTTTGAAAAGCATAGCTTTTAAAATCTAGAAGGGGATCCCCTACTTAGTCAACTAAGCGGATATTGAGGCCTCAACAATTGCAAGGCACTGGGCGTAGCCACAATCTCTACAAATGAGCTTCTACTACCTTGAAAAATTCCTAGAAAAATTGAACCATTTACCTTTAGGAACACCTCAACTTCAAAAGCTTTGTGGAACTATTTTCCCGCAAAGATTTGCTCAAGTACCAAGTTTAGAATAACCATGTTCCCAGCTTGATTCATTTACCAACTGAACTAGAGGTAAGAATGATGAGATTAATTTGCTTAAAGGCTTTACTTAGTACTACAGGTCAAAGCCATAATATTCAAGTTTTATAGATGAGAGGCTTTTTAAATATTTTACCCATGTTAGTTCATCAAGCCTTACAATGTTGCTCCACTACCAACAAGCATCCATAGCCCTGGAAAAGTCACCTTGACACCATAGGACTTGTTCCACTACGAACAAACATCCATAATCCCAACAAAGTCACCTGCATTTCCTGTGATGGGTTTATCTTCCTTTCCAAATGTTTTATTGTTGATAATTTGAATTGATGATTATTAGATGGGGAAGAACAACAAATTTTAGAAGCAAGAGGGATGGTGCCTATTGTCAAGGGTTGAGTCTACGTGCCTAAGTAATAGTAATACTTTTTCATATTTTGACACAGGATAGATGGTTGTCACCTATAGCATAGATCAACTATCATTATTGTGAATGGGATGGAGCCTTTGAAATAACGAACTCATGACCAACATTGGAGTTACGAGATCATCTTGTGTTCCATCAATATCATGCATAAGGCACTCTAATTGGTTTTTGGTTTCCAAGTTTCTCCTTTTGTAGTGAGTATCTCAACAGGTTTTCTTGACTCCACTTAGCTATACCAAAAGATCATTAGGCTTGAGCACCAAAATGATATGAAAATCAAATGACACAAAGCTAAGAGAAATGCCAATAGCTTAAGCTGGGATTGAAAGTTGATAAAAAAGTTAAAATATCAAAATAAAATCAACTAGAAACTCAAATTGATATGCAAACTAATTCAAAATCAGATTGAGACCCACAATAGATTATGAAAAATAAAGAAGGGAACTCAGAAATCCAAGGAAACAAAACCATAGATTAACATAAATCAAATCTCAAGAAACAAACCATCAACTTTTAAGGAGCGAAAAATATGCTATAAGAAAAGGAAATTACCCGGAAAGAAAGATGGCCAAGTTGATGTACAATGCACTTAATTTAGAAGCATACATCACTAGAAAAAAATGCTCATGTTGTCATTGGGGAATTACTCTTCTTTATAGAGGGCTAGGCAATTAAACAAACTTGTCTAAAACAACTTTGGCTCTTGGTTGTGTCAAACTTGCTTTGATTATTGATGATTTTAACTTTTGGTAAATGATATTCATGCCCTTGGACTCTAGGATGGCTGGGAATGAATGTTAAATTAATCAAATCATGCTTTATTTGTCAATAACATTTCACCTCTATTCTTGTTTATTGTTCAATAGACTCATCTTGCATTCACTTGTTCAATTTTTTTGATAACAATCATCTGAACTTAGTCATTAATGAAACTTTCCTTTTATTGAGTGAGCTTTTATTGACAATGAGAAGTTTAATGCACATGGAGATGATTGTGCTAGCTAGGATCTATTCCTTGGGACTACCATGTCATTAGGAGAAAATGGGCATAAGGGGTGAATGTCTCCTCAAGAGCTCCTCTTCTAGAAATGGGCATACCCCAAATGGGAAACCCACAAGTGTTTCCTCAATCATTTTCTTGCCAAGCTCCCTTAGTGTAGATGTGTACGATGGTCCTACAATTACTTCTGAATTTTGATAAGTATTTGAATGCAAAACTTGTCTTCCTTGAATCTTTGGCTTCGATTGTATCAGTAGCTAAGTGAGCTCTCTAATTATGAGCCATAAAGTGTTACAAGCATGTGAAAACCAATGCTAGTATAAATCTATAATGTTGTTCACCATTGCTTTTTGAACCCTCCTGTATGTTAAACTCCTTATAATGAATTAATACTCCTTTGGGTTTATTTGGGGGGAGTGTGGCTTCGAATACATGCGATTGAAATCCTCTTTCTCTAATTATGAAAAAGAAAATCTATCAATCATCGATACTTGCACAAACACACCATTGAAAACATAAGGCATGTTTTGATTATTTGCAGAAATGAAAGGGCAAATTCTAAAACATATTTGTAGAAGACACTTAAAATATGATTCATGAAACAAGTCTTAAAAAACAACCCTAATTTAGACCAACAACTAATTAGACTTGATGCTCCTCAATAAATTTATAAATAGGAGTTTCCTAGATGGTATATCCTTTGGGTTTGACAATCTAAACATGTTATGCATCGAGTTCCCAAAATAACATAAAAATGGAAAGAAAGAGTAACCCAACACATTGCGAATGAAATAAAGAGGTGAATAAGAAGCCTCTTTGAGGGGGAAACCTCCTTTTTTAGATGCACAAGATGAGGTCTCATTTTTGTATATTGTTAGGATATTTTTGTATATTGTTAGGAGGTGAAGCCAATATCCAGGTCTCTAACATTTTCATGTATAGTGGTACATGACCCTTCTAGTGTATTTAGGTTCCTTCTCAGGAACATGTATTGTATAAAAGGGGAGTGACCCCTAGCATTGTATTGCAAGAGAATAAAACATTGTATTTTTTTCGAGTAATAATAAAATCCCAAAGTTTCCATTGCCCCATAGTTTTACCTTCACACAACAGGGTTTCCACGTAAATATCGTGCTCTATTGTTATTGTTGTTTGCTTCTGTTTTCTATATTTTTCTAACATTTGGTATTAGAGCCTGAAAAACTCCCATGCATAGGGTTTTCTTTAAGTGGGATTTGCAACAATGACATGAGGTTTAACCAATTTCAATAATGAGAAGTTTGATAACAAGAATTTCTCCGTATAGAAGATGAAGGTGGAGGATTTGCTGGTTCAGAACGACCAAGCCCTGTCCTTGAAAGGGGTTGTGAAGAAACCTAGCAGCATGATAAATGAGGAGTGGATAAATATGGACAAAAAGGCAATTTTTACAATTTGTCTTTGCCTAACAAACACTATCTTGTTCAATGTTGTTGAATAAAAGACCACATAATCCCTTTGGGGAAACTTGGGAAGTTGTATGAAACTAAATTAGCAACAAGTAAGGTTTTCCTAAGAGAACAATTTTATCATTCGAGTATGGAGGGTTCGACTGCGGAAGACCATTTGAATGCTTTTAATACCCTAATCAACAAATTGGTCTGGGTTGGTGTACACGTGGAGGATAAAACCAATCATTTTACTCCATTCCATCTTGTATACTTGGGATCATATGGTGGTGACCATCACAACTCATCATCATGAACTCTGTAATTTGATTATGTGGTAGTTTCTTTCCTAGTAGAAGAGTTGAGGTGAAAAACATATCTAGAGCCCTCCAGTAGTGAATCCCTATATGTGAGAGGTTGATCTAGTTAAAGGGGTCACCAAGCTAGATCACATTCTAGATCCAAGTCCAAAGATTGCAAGATGAAGGGGAAGTGCTAGAATTGTGGGAGGCTAAGGAACTCAAGGAAGGATTGTTGGCATCCAAAGAAGGAAAATAATGATGGAAATCCAGATCAACCATCAGTTGAAGCTAGCACAACATATTTAGAATAAATGACAACACGTGAGGCTTTCTATATCATTAACGATAGATCATTTTTATATACTTTGGTTTTGGGTTCATGTGCTTCTTTCCACATTTCTCCTCATAGAGATTGGTTTGTCAAACATTATCCCTATAGTGATGAGATGGTTTACTTAGGTGATGATCATCCTCTAGAAATAATGGGAAGAGGGGATATTAGGATCAAGCTAGACGATGGAAAAGAAAGGAAGTTGTGTGATGTACGACATATACTATATCTATGGAAGAATTTGTTCTTAATCAAGATGATGGATAAATTGGGGTATTCTACTACCTTTGGTGATAGTCCTTGCAAGATTACCAAATGAGCCCTAGTGGGATCAAATGAAAATCTTATGGGACCCTATATTGTTTATGTGGCGATATAGTGACAAATCATGCAAAAAATAAAATAAAATAGGGAATTTTCTAGATGGAGTGATGCTATGGTATCGACGACTTGGACATATGAGTGAAAAGGCTGTAAAATTTTGATTGAGCACTATATTTTTGATAAACACAAAAGAGTTCAATTTATTTTGAGCTCTGGTAAAAGTTCAAACCTTTTGCAACTTATTCATTTTGATATATTTGGACTAGCCCCTACTCTATCTATAAATGGTGTTAGATATTTTCTTACCTTTATAGATGATTATTTGAGAAGAGTGTGGGTGCATTTTCTGAAAAATAAGTTGGAATCCTTTTAGAAATTTAAGGAGTTCAAGACATGAGTAGAGAAAACATTGGGAAAGTATGTTTTATGTCTTTGATTAGATAATGGAGGAGAGCATTGCTCCAAAAAATTTGATTAAATTTTGTATGTAGGAAGGAATTAAGCAACAGAAGACTGCTCCATGTACAACATAGAAAAATGTTGTGGCTGAGCAGATGAATCGCACAATCATGGAATGAGCAAGAAGCATGCTCAATACATTTGGGTTGGATAATGGATTCTAGGAAAAGGTTGTTAATACAACTTCTTATCTTATAAACAAATCACCTACAATTGTGTTGGATGGATAAGATAGATTCCATAGGAGGTTTGGTGTGGTAATCCAGTTGATTATTCTCATTTGTGTCTTTGATTGTGATGCATTTTCCCACGTGCCTAAAGAAAGAGGTCCAAGATTGACCTAAAGTCAAGGAAATGTGTTTTTCTTGGTTATGATAATACAATAAAGGGGTATAGACTATGGGATCCTACTGAACACAAGATGATTGTTAGCTGAGATGTTATTTTTAATGAAAAATCCATGCTAAGGAAGGAGGTACAAAATACACATGAGATTGTACCCATTGAAGTAGAAATGCATGAAGATGAAAATGAAGCTTTTGATTAGCATGAAGAACAACAGGTTCATCAACCACAAATCAGAAGATATACACATCCCAAGAGACGTCCAAAAATGTATTCTTCCATTTTTCAAACTTTTTTAACTTTATTAATTGATGATGGTGAACTCAATTCATTTCAGAAAGCTAGAGAATTTGAGAATGTAGATAGATGGGGGAACGCCATGGATGAAGAAATAAAAGAACTACACAAGCGTGAAACATTGGAACTTGTGGATCTCCCACCAGGGAGAAAGGTTGTTGGAAATAAGTGGGTGTATAAAGTAAAGAAGAAAAATGATGGGTTGTTGGAATGCCATATATCCTACTTGGTGGAAAAAGGTTAAGTGCATAAGATAGGTATAAATTTTAATGAAATGTTCTCTCTAGTTTTGAAGCTAACTATTGTAAGAAATTTACTTGCACTTGTAGCAACATGGTAATAGAGTTGGAGCAACTAGATGCAAAAACCACTTTCCTGCATGATGATCTCGATGAAGAAATTTATATGGATATGCTTGAGGGATACAAAGAAAGGGGCAAAGAGAATTTGGTTTGCAGATTCAAGAAATATCTGTATGGATTGAAATAGGCACCAAGGATGTGGTACATAAAATTTGACACCTCCATTAAGAGCCAAGGTTTGAGTAGAAGTGAAGTTGACCATTGTACATATTACAAGAGGTTTGGTGATGGAAGTTTTATTCTCTTATTATTGTAAGTTGATGATACGCTGGTTGCAAGCACCAACATGGAGAAAATAATTGATCTTAAGATCAACTGGCTAGGACATTTGAAATGAAGAATTTAGGAACAACAAAACAAATTCTAGGGATGAAGATACATAGGGACAAAAAATGTAGGAAGATATGGTTAAGTCAAAATTCATATATAGAAAAGATTGTACAACACTTCAATAAGTAGAATGCAAAACTAATTATCACCCCACTTCTTACACACTTCAAGTTTTCTTCCGAACAATATCTTAACAAAGAAGCATATAAGATAAGCATGCCTCATCTACCATATTCATTAGCATTAGGGAGCCTCATGTTCGCCATAACGAACACAAGATCGGATATTGTCCAAGCAGTGGGAGTTGTTAGTCGGTTCATGGAGAATTTTGGTAAGAAGCATTGGAATGTTGTGAAGTGGATACTCATATATTTAACATGCACTTCAAATGTCGTTATTTGCTACAAATCTACATATTTACAAATTAAATGTTTTGTAGGTTTTGATTTTGGTGGAGATAGAGATGGACGAAAGTCTACTACATGATATACGTTCACTCTTGATGGTGGAATTGTAAGCTATACATCTAAGGTACAACCAATGGTGGCCTTATCAACCGTTGAAGTAGAAAATGTGGTAGAATTGAGGCTAGTAAAGAGGTAGTATATGGCTAGAGTTACTAATGGATGACTTCATGATGATGCAGGGGAAGATCACTTTGCATTTTGAAAGTCAAAGTGTTATTCACTTATTGAAGAATAAAAAATTTCATGGTCACATGAAGCATACAGATATTAGGTACCATTTCACAAGGAAAGTGGTGGAAGAAGGTAGGATCCCGTTGGAGAAAAATGACATTGAAGAGAATACAACAAATATGCTTACAAATCTAATCATACCATAGAAGTTTGAATGGTGTAAAAATTCTCTAGGATTGCTAAAAATGTGATGAATGCAACATTGGACAATGGCGCATGAGTGGAAAACATAGGCAAGGAAATTTCTATATATCGAATTCAAATGGGAGAATGTTAGGAGGTGAAGTTGATATCTAGATATCCAACATTTTCCTATATAATGGTACACTGCCCTTATAGTGCATTTCAATTCCTTTTGGAACCCTCATATGTATTGTATAAAAGGGGGGTAACCCCAGGCATTGTATCACAAGAGAAGAAAGCATGGCAAGTTTTTTGCTGACTAACAATACAAGATCAAAGCTATCATTGCCTTGTGGTTTTACCTACACACAATAGGGTTTCCATGTAGATCTTATAGTCTATTGTTATTGTTGTTTGCTTATATTTTTTATATTTTTCTAACATAGATATAGAAGACAAAAGGTACAATTACAATTAAGGTCCTAATCGACCAATAAAGGCAATACTAATATAATATTAGAAATGTAATGTCATAATATATAGGGCTTAACATGCCCCTCCCCTTTAAACAAGGGTTGTCCTCTACACTTGATTAATTGTGGACATTTTTGCATGAAGTATTCATCTCCCCATGTCACCTCTTCTTTTGGCAAGTTCTTCCACTTGATGAGGCACTCAGTAATTGCTTGATTTCAAAGTTGTTTGATCCACGTGTCAAGGATTGTTTCAGGTTCTAATATCATTTTCCCTTCTTCATCAATCTTTTGTAAAATAATATAAACCGTGATCTTGTTGCCAATCACCTTTTTTAAGCAAGGAACATGGAAGGCTAGATGCACACGTGAAGATGAAGGAAAATCTAATTTGTAAGCCACACTTCCAATCCTATGAACCACCTTATAGGGGCCATAGTACATTTATTGTCCTCCTTTTGTTGCTTGAGGAACATATGTTTATATTGTTGTAGCCTAAAAAATTCCCAATCGCCCACTTCAAATTTTCTTTCACTACGATGATGATCTGCTTCTTGTTTCATCCTATTTTTGCTATAGCCAAGTTGTCTTTTAATAGTTGGAGAACCTATTTTTGGTGCTCTATGTGATCCTCCACTACTTGAACTTTAGCTTTGTATTTCAAGGATGATGTGATGGATGGAGGATGGTAGCCATAAAGTGCCATAAATGATGACATTTTTTATGAAGTATGGAAGGAGGCGTTGTACCACCATTCTACTAAGGGAAACAATTTGACCCATTGTGCTTTTGTTTATTATATGGAAAGCAATGACAATACCCTTATATACATTTATTCACAATCTCGGTTTTCCCATTATATTGAGGATGGTAAGAGAAGTCGTGAGGCAATTGAATTCCCAAACAAAAGGCAGTTCCTTCCAAAAATTATCAATAAAAATTTGATCTCTATCACTTATTATAATTTTGGGGATTCCATGTAGCTTTTGAACTATTTTAGTGAATGTTGTAGCTACTATACTTGCTTTAAAAGGATGAGAAAGAGAGAAGAGATGAACATACTTTTTGAATTGATCCACCACTACCATGTTGACATTCTTTCCTTTAGACTTCAGTAGAATTGTGATAAAGTCAATTAAGACATGTTCCCAATGTTGGATTGTTATGGTTAGTGGCTATATAAGACCTTGTGTCTTGATTGTGTCTCCCTAATTCCATTGGAAACCAAACATTCTACAACAAACTTTTGGACATCAATTTCTTGATCCTATGGTAAGTTTTCAAGAACCATGAATGTCCTCCTATAGGACAAATGTACAATTCCAAAAGGACCTTCTGTTTGAATTGGGAATTCTTACGTAAGTATAGGAGATCCTAGTACCATAGTGAATCATTTTTCCATACAAATTTATCTAATGCACTAGGTTTCTCTTGTAGTTGTTGAATTATCTTGCATGCCTTTTGATCTTGCTTCCATTCTATCATTGATTCTCCCACCCATCATACTGCAGAATGAAAATAGCACAAAGTAAGCCCCTTGTGTCTTGTTCTTTCCTTGAAAGTGCATTTGCCACCACATTTTGTTTTCCTTTTTTGTAGATAATTTCAAAGTCATAACCTAGCATCTTTTGTAACCCAATTTTGTTTCTCTTTTGAAGATAATTGTTGTTCTAAGAAGTAACTAAGGATATCATGATATGTTCTTACCTTTAAGTACCTTCCTATTATATAAGGGCGCCATTTCTTAATTGCATTAAGTACGACCACCATTTCCTTTTCATAAATTAGTTTGAGTAAAGTTTTTACTTTAAGTTGAAAACTTTTAAAAGCAATGGGCCTTCCTTCTTGTGTTAAAAGTACACCAATACCATGTCTTGAGGTATCACATTCCACAATAAATGTTAATACATGAGTTGTACACATAACCTATTTCATTTTTTCAAAATATTTGGTTTCTTATCGAGTCCATGAAAATGCCTCCTTTTTCAATAACACTATTAGAGGTGCTACTATTTGACCATAATTCTTGACAAACCCATGATAATAGCTTATCAATACTAAGTATCCTCTAAGATTTTTCAAGGTTTTTGGAATTAACCATTTCATCATAGCTTTGATTTTTCTAGGGTCCAATTTGAAGCCTTCATGAGATACAATATGACCCAAATATTCCACTTCCTAAACCCCAAAGGCACACTTAGAAGGATTGAATTATAGTTTTTGCTCCTCCAATAGTTTTAAGACCCTGTCAACATGTTGTACATGCTCTTCTTGAGATTTTATATAGATTAGTATATCATAAAAAATGCTAAAATAAATTTCCCAAAGAAGGGTTTAAAAATAGAGTTAATCAAACTTTGAAATGTGGAGGGTGCGTTAGTAAGACCAAACGACATCACCAAAAAATTATAATGACCTTCATGTGTACTAAATTTTTTTTTGGGAATTTCTTCTTGCCTCATTTAATTTGATGATATCCAGAATGGAGATCCAACTTGGTAAATAAAATTGCTCCTTGTAATTCATCTAATAATTCAACCGTGATAGGAATAGGAAATTTATCTTGAATGGTCATTTTGTTGAGATCTTTATAATATGGACACACACACGATGAAATTTCCTTTTTACAAACCATCACAACTAGTGAAGAGAAAACACTTTGGGTAGGATGAATGATGCCAACATCTAACATTTCTTGAACCATATTCTCAATCTCATTCTTTTGTGCATATGGCTACCTATCAGGTCCGATGTTAGGTTGTACACTTCTTGGTTTCAAGCTAATACCATGATCATGGTATCGAATATGTGAAAGACCATTAGACATCTATCCAGATACATTGGAATAATTTCCAATAACTCTTTGTAGATCCAATGGAATAGAGGGCATAAGTGTTTGAACATCTAGTGAGCACAATTGTGCAATTACACCTTGGTGCCCCTTGTTTTAGCAATTTGGTCATGTTGTTAGAGCTTATCACTTTAGAGGGTTTCCATAGCATACCTTTGAGTTTAAATTCCTTATCTTCTTAGGAGAGTCTCATGAAAAATTCCTAAATATTAAGACCCACTGTCCCTAATGATTGTAACCATTGGACCCCTAATACAACATCTACACCACCCATTTGGATTGCAATCATTGGACTATTTAATAAATAGTCCCCGTAGTAAGCTTAATATTATGGGAATTCCCTAAACAATTTATGGTACCTCCATTTGTAATGATTACTTGACACTCTAGTACCAGATGTATAAAGCAATTGAAACTTTGGCTAGTTTGAAATTAATGAAATTATGGGTACTGCCAAATTCAATCAACATTGTTACGATTTCCATTTTGTTATATGCTTTTTATCTTGAGAGTTTGAGCATTGCTAACGCCGACCAATGCATGGAAATATATGGTTGGAGTTGTATCTTCTAGTTCTACCTCTTGAGACTGTTCCAGTTCTAGATGTTCTTCTTCTTCACAATCTATGTAGAATAATTTCTTCTCATTACACTTATGCCCCTTATTGTGTTAGACACAATGGCACACTAAGAGGGGCGGGGTGAATAAGTGTTTCACTATTTACAATATATTTTTACTTTTAATTCACTAGCATATCATCATCCATATCATCCCACTTAACATCCAAATATAATGTACACAAATGAACAAAGATATATATATATATATAAATAATATTTTTATATTATGATTGGAGACTTCAATCTCCAAACTCGGCTACAACCCAAGGTGGCACCACCCACCAGATGATTCTGTTAGCTGCAACTGAATGGGATGCACCAACACCCCCAAAATACGGATTTACAAATGATATATCAAACTTTTTTTAAGTCTGTGATTTCGTAATCAAACCCCAATACAATAATCACAACAAACCCAATATCATAACCAATAACTAGATTAGATTGTCTAACCAACTGACCAAGAATTTTCTGTGCTGATACACCTCTGCTATACACTGTTATGCTCCTCTTCTTCATTGATCCATTGCTGATCCACTTCTGTTATTCTGTCAATACTGCTCATTAACTTGTCACTACCTTGTCACATAATCATATCATTAATCTGTATAAGCAAGTCCTTCACTAATCATTTCTTTGTTCTGCTTATCACCATACATGTCATCATTTCACATTTTGTCCAGTCATCTCTTGTTCAAAACCATGTCATCAATCTATTCAGAGCATAGATAAACATCTGCCTCAAAATATCTTTCCATCTGCGGTTATTGATGTTGCCTGCAGTACCCACAAGCTGGCTGTCTCTATCTTTCCCGAAATTCTGAGCACACAAAAACTTTCAAAAGAGACCAGAAAAAATATTCTTCACTACCATGGTTGCCTCAGACTGCTACTACACATCTCAGTCCTGAATTACCTCAGAGCTACATCTTCACACCTCCACTATGGCCGCCTCAGGTATATACCCAAACTCAGAGCTCAATTTCACCACCGAAAAATTCACCTCACGATCCCTACAAAAGGATCCTCTCGACTTGTGTATTTATACACCTTTCCATAATTTCTGGAGGCCGATATGTCAAGGAATTTATCATTTTTATTGTATCATACAATAATTAAATAAATGAAGTGATATTTAATTAAGGAGTTATTTTAGGTGGTTGATCCTTCAATCAAGGAGATAGGGCATTAGTCAACAATGTGTGGGTCCAAGACCCAACCCTTCACATGTCATCATATTCATCAACAAATGTTTTCCATGTCATCAAGGTGTGATTGTTTGTTTTCCATGTCATTGACCGTCCTTCCATATGCCCGTAAGCTGCTCCATCATATGCCCGCAAGGGCTCTTAGAGATGCCTGCAAAGGATCTAAGAGATACCCGCAAGGGCTCCATAGAAGTGCTCGTAGAGCCCTTAGAATATGCCCGCAAGGGATCTTTTCATATGTTCGCAGGCTCCATAGAAATGCCCGCAAGGGGGTTCTTATCATATGCCCGCAAGCCCCATAGAAATGCCTGCAAGGGCTTCTACAGATGCCCGCAAGGGTTCTCAAGGATGACCGCAATGGTTCTTAGAAGTGCCCGCATGGGCTCTTTTGTATGCCTGCAAGTTGTCCTTCAAATTCCCACCATGTCATCCTAATGTTCAAGTTACCACATGAGAGCTTCTACAAGTGGGCTCCATTCAAAGAGTGTGATCTCCAAACTCAGACCATGTCCAAGGGCTTCTCACGAATGCGTAAGTGGGTCCAAGATCCATCAAGTGCTTCAATGACTCATCAAGGGCTCCATCATTCCTTGATTATCCAAAGCCAATCAAACCACCAAGTGTGTGGGATTCAAGGCCTCATCAAACCACAAATGACCACAGAATGGGTCATTTGAACCAACTAGTGTTCCAATGCCCAAACAATCATGTCCTTCTTGCCATGTCATGAACCTTTATTACTCCTGTGTCATTAATGTGTTGTCATCAATGACAACCTTGCTAATCAATATCCCCCTTTGTCATTGATGGCAACCTTCTTTTAATTTCTCTCCTCATTTGACATTAATGACAAAGGGACAATCCTTAAGCCATCAAAAGCTTCACAATTCCCAAAAGAAATATATCCTTGAATACATCTGAGATCATCCTGAAATGTTTTCTCTCCTTTTACATTTAGCTCCTTGGTCTTCATATATCTTTCAACTGTATTCCCCCTTTGAATGAGCTTATGAGTTACTGCAATATTGATAATATTTCTCTCTGATTTGACCACAAAGACACAAGGTAATATCTGCTGCTCCCCCTGTCAATAGACATCTCTTCCTGAAATATGTCACTATTATATGCCATCAAGTTGGTTTGGATTTTCAACCTAATTGCCCTAAATAAATATTCACTGCGTCACAGAGATTTGCTCAAGAAAAATGGTTTGCATGCTGCAGTTGCTTCTTCTATGATTCAAGTTGTTCACCAATATGTCAACAATGTATCAATTCTGTTCTTGTGTTCTTCAAGGAGATACTTCAAATATTTCCCAATTTGCTGCCTTTATCTTCCTGTAACTGGATGCTGGTTGTCTCATCTCTGTCATGATTATTGCCGTACATTTCCTTTTTGCTACTGTAGGCTGCAAATTTTGGTTTAATTCACTTTCCATGTTGCTTCACTTCAACTACTACCTCTACCATAATTTCTTCTTTATCCTTCTTGTTGCATATATCTTGATAAAATGAAGAACCAACACTTTCGTCATTTCTCAAGTCAATGTGTAAGCAAGGCATCTCAAGAGTCTTTTCTCTTGAAGAGTGCTTCTTGGTGTGGCTTATTCATGACTTCTTCAGTGCATTGGATGCTATAACAAAGGTAAGCATGCATCAATGACAACATCACAATGTTGATTCACTTTATTTGCTTTCCTTTATCTAATCATACTTCTCCCCCTATCAAAATGCATCCTCTTTGAGTCACATAAATCCAAATTGTATTACCTCACATTTTTCAGACTTCATCTCTGCCTGCTTTCCTTCTAACAATGTTTGCAATCACGATCCTAGGACCTGTTTCTTAGCTTGGAGTAATCATCTTTTGCTTTTGAGTCCATCCTCCAAATTCCATGGAATCAAGGTGTGCTTGGGTCCTTGAGAGACCCTAAGCTTGGCTTTCCAAATGGCAGCCATTTGCTATGAAATGATCAACTTCATTTGGATTTAACAAAACATTATTTTTCACCCATACCCGAGAATGTCTTTGGTTGTGATCATTTGTCCTTTGGTCTTCAAATATTTCTGCATTCTTCTTCTTCCAAGATTCATTTACTATCCTTGCTGATGGATATGCAACATTCCTCATGGGTTGTCTTCTTGGACTTGCACAATATTGTTCTTTGTGCCCAAAACCATTGCAGGTGTAGCATCTTAATGTGTGACAGTTCGCAGCAATATGTCCAATGTGATTGCATGTCCATCATCTAACTATGTTGTTGGGACTTCCTACACTTCTTCTTCCATGGAATGTACAATCCATAGCCTTGTGACCAAAACCATTACATGAATAGAAATAACCATTAATATTATTTCCATACCTGGAGTTAAATAGTCCCTTCTGTAGCATAGATCTTCTTGCTGGTTGTGTCCTTCTTGATCCTTGTTGATCATGACACTTTTATCTATTGCCTCTATGACTTCTAGATTCCTCTTCAGTTTTTTCTTGAGATGGTTGGGGACTTTCTCCTTCTTCAGAATTCTTTTGTGACTTGTCCTATCCGATCCCTGTCTTGTCATGTGGATATCTCTGATGGCTAAGAATGTGATCCAAAATCATAGTACCTTTTCCAAATTTTGACTTAATCATTAGTTCATTATTTACCCTGACCAAACATTCTTTTAAAGAGAGAATCTCCCGTTCCCGTCTTTGGAAAAATTCTACTTTCATATTGAGTTGCCTTCTTAGATCTTCTTCAAGGTGGTTTTTCATCAAGCCTTGACATTCCTCTTGAGATTTTTGTAGTTGATATTTCAGAGAATGGTTTTCTTCTTTGAGTTCTGAAAGTTCTTCCTCATTTTGTTCAAGACTTCCTTCATATTTAGCTACTAGAATTTGACACATGCTTAACCTTGCCACTTCTTCTTTTAGGGAATCAATTTCAGCTTTTTGAGTATTACATACCTTTTCCTTTTCATTTAATTGTCTAGACATGGATTCTTCAAGTAGCTGTGCTTTCTTCAATTGAATTTTGATAAGATCAGCTTCTTCAGCTTGATTTTTGATCATCTCTCTTAAGTCATCAATCTCTTCTAGTGCAGATACAAGTTCAACCTCGCAATCCACAATACCTTCTTCATCTTCTGAGTAGGGAATTTCTTGAGGTCCCGATCTGTACTGATATTCTTTTGTCTTGCTTGAACTTGTCTCCTCTTGATCGACATCCATTGCTGCAAGGAAATATTGCATTGAGTAATCATCTTGAAGCTTGTTCCAAATATTCTTAGCTGAAGTGCACTTTCCAACATTGTGTGTTTCCTTCTCAGATTGGGGTAAGCTCCTTATAATCGAGCTTAGTTCCTTTGCATTTTTTTTCATGTAGCTTCTTAGTTGTTGCTTCCTTCGTTCTTCCTTTTGGAGGAGTGTAACCATCTACAACTGATTGCTAAATTTCACATCCCTATGCATGTAAATAAACCTTCATTATGATCCTCTAATACTTATAGTTTGATCCACTAAACAATGGAACCCCATCTCCGAATAAGCATCCTAGATTTCCATGATCTGCCTTCCAGTGGTTAGACTGATGTTGAAGACCCTCGATCTGATACCAATTGTTAGACACGATGGCACACTGAGAGGGGGGGGTGAATCAGTGTTTCACTATTTACAATATATTTTTACTTTTAATTCACTAGCATATCAACATTCATATCAACCCACTTAACATCCAAATATAATGTACACAAATGAACAAAGATATATATATATATATATATATATATATATATATATATATATATAAGCTTTTTATATTATGATAGGAGACTTCAATCTCCAAAATGGGATACAACCCAAGGTGGCACCACCCACCAGATTATTCTGTTAGCTGCAATTGATTGGGATGCACCAACACCCCAAAAATACAGATTTACAAATGATATATCAAAATTTTCTTAAGTCCGTGATTTCGTAATCAAACCCCAATACAATAATCACAACAAATCCAACATCATAACCAATAACTAGATTAGATTTTCTGACCAACTGACCAAGCTTTTTCTCTGCTAATACACCTATGATATACACTGTTATGCTCCTCTTCTTCACTGATCCATTGCTGATCCACTTCTGTTACTTTGTCAATACTACTCATTAACTTGTCACTGCCTTGTCACATAATCATGTCATTAATCTGTATAAGCAAGTCCTTCACTAATAATTTCTTTGTTATGTGTATCACCATACATGTCATCATTTCACATTCTGTCCAGTCATCTCTTGTTCACAAACATGTCATCAATCTATTCAAAGCATAGCTAAACATGTGCCTCGAAATATCTTTCCATCTATGGTTGTTGTTGTTTCCTACAGTACCCACAATCTGACTGTCTCTATCTTTCCCGAAATTCTGAGCAGACAAAAACTTTCAAAAGAGACAAGAAAAAATATTCTTCACTACCGTGGCTGCCTCAGACTGCTACTACACATCTCAGTCCCGAATTTCCTCAGAGCTACATCTTCACACCTCCACTACGGCTACCTCAAGTAGATAACCGAACTCAGAGCTCAATTTCACCACCGAAAAATTCAACTCAAAATCCCTACAAAAGGATCCTCTCGAATTGTGTATTTATACACATTTCCATAAATTCTGGAGGCCGATATGTCAAGGAATTTATCATTTTTATTTTATCATACAATAATTAAATAAATCAAATACGATTTAATTAAGGAGTTATTTTAGGTGGTTGATCCTTCAATCAAGGAGATAGGGCATTAGTTAACAATGTGTGGGTCCAAGACCCAGCCCTTCACATGTCATCATATTCATCAACAAATGTTTTCCATTTCATCAAGGTGTGATTGTTTTTTGCCATGTCATTGACCGTCCTTCCATATGCCCGTAAGCTGCTCCATCATATGCCCGCAAGGGCTCTTAGAGATGCCCGCAAAAGCTCTAAGAGATGCCTGCAAAGGCTCTAAGAGATGCCCGCAAGGGCTCCATAGAAGTGCCCGTGGAGCCCTTGGAAGATTCCCGCAAGGGCTCTTTTCATATGTCCGTAGGATCCATAGAAATGCCCGCAAGGGGGCTCTTCTCATATGCCCGCAAGCCCCATAGAAATTCCCGCAAGTGCTTCTACATATGCTCGCAAGGGTTCTCAAGGATGCCTGTAATGTTTCTTAGAAGTGCCCGCATGGGATCTTTTGTATGCCCGCAAGTTGTCCTTCAAATTCCCGCCATGTCATTCTAATGTTCGAATTACCACATGAGAGCTTCTACAAGTGGGCTCCATTCAAAGAGTGTGATATCCAAACTCAGACCATGTCCAAGGGATTCTCACGAATGCATAAGTGGGTCCAAGATCCATCAAGTGCTTCAAGGACTCATCAAGGGCTCCATCATGCCTTGATTATTCAAAGCCAATAAAACCACCAAGTGTTTGGGCTTCAAGGCCTCATCAAACCACAAATGGCCACATAATGGGTCATTTGAACCACAACCTAATTCAGTGTGAGACTGAAACTCAGCCATGGGCTGAAAGCCATTCATTAAGAATGGGAGATATTGATGTCCCCTCTCCTAATCAGTTATTTATAGGTTGCTTCTCAAGGGATTGGCCACCCCTTGATGATGTCCCTAGTACCTAACTCTTAGGAGCAGTGTTAAGCACAAAAGGATAGTACCATCCGTTTGGATCTTCCCCCTTATACGGTGATGACAAAATATATAAACTATGTATCTTGAGAGAGAGAAAAGACTTTGGTCTCATTGGTCTTTTTGATTGCTTGTCCACTTTGATCTTGAGGTTGTTGACTCATGGTCCTCTTCTTACTTGGTCCTAGCGCTCTCACTTGTGTGCACCATTGACTACGATGACTCCTACTTTGTGGAGTATTTTTAATTAAGGGTTTATTAAAGACCATTGGACCATGTATTATTATAGTTACCTTATGGGGCCCTTGACCCACTTATGTTTTTGGTCCATTTACATTATGTTGTACCTTTGGACTTTCTCTTTATGATAATTCATTAAATATTTATTTTTAGTCTTATTAATAAAATCTTTATGATTTTATTAATAAAGACTTTATGACTTTATTAATAAGTTTTTTTTTATATTATTGGACCATTTAAGTCTTATCCTAATTTTTCTTTTTGAAACCTTGGACCATTGGTACTTTATCTTTTGGCCTTTTGGACCTTGTTATTATTTATCCTTTTTTTTAACCTAAGTTTTTTAACTCTCAATCTATATAAGTTTAATTAATTTGTTTTCTCTCATCAACCTTAAGGTGAGTTCACTTTTCATATGTCTGCTTCCTCTAGGGTAATTTTTTTGCTTCTTCTCGGGTAATTATTTCGGGTCTGCTCCTCTACAGTTTTCACGAGTCTGCACATGTTTTTCTGCTCCATGGATTCATCCTTCCACGATTGATCTCACGGGTTTATCTCTGCGTTTTTTATTTGAGCTTGTCTCACGTGTTGATCACCTTCATGGCTGTCTCTCATGGGTTCACCCTTCACACAGCTGTCTCACGTGCTGATCACCTTCATGATTGTCTCACGTGCCTCTTACCTTCACGGGTTCACCCTTCACACGGTTTTCTCACGTGTTGATCACCTTCACGGCTGTCTCACGTGCCTCTTCCCTTCACGGCTGTATTACGTGCTTCATCCTTTCACTGGTTTATCTCTGCATTTTTTCTTATTTGGGCCTGTCTCACTTGTTTGATCTCTTCACGGTGATCTCTGCGATTTTTCTTTCTCAGATCTCTCTGAATGTTTACGGACCCATCTTATCTCTGCGATTTACTTCAACTGTGATTACAGCCTTGGCTTGTCTCTGTGTGAGTTCTTATGTGTGGGTGATTTCTCACGCGCTTGCCTTTCGAAGTCTGCAGCACCTGTGTGTTTCTTTTACCCCTGTCGCTTGATTTTATTCCTGCACTGCTATTTAATTGAAGAACCCGAGGTCTGTTTATTTCTACCTGAACCTTCTCTCTCTCAAGGTACGCATATGGTTTAACCAGTTTGACTTGTCCTTTCAGTGACAAGATCAAACTTAGAATTATCTGAGAATAAGTTGGATCCAAATAATGGTTATAATTCTTTAATAAAGTTTCTCCTATTCATGGTTAGTTTGTTGTAAATGTTATTTGAGATTTATTTTTCTGAACTTAGTATTTGATGATTCTCTATGACCAACTCTAATGCAGTGACCAAATGGAGCATTAAGTTGAAAGAGATGAAAATTATGTTATTTCTGTTTTAGTTCAGTTTAAATTTAATTAAGCAGTACAATTGTTTACATGTTCTTGTATTAAGTTTATTATGTGTGATAAAAACATATCTAACCTGTAATTTCAACAAAGGATGTGATAGTTACCTTTTGTAAAGTCGGCACTTGGTGTAGATCAAAGAATTGCTCGATATGGAATATCCATTTTATGGGGATCATTACCATCAAACTTATTCATATCTATTTTGAGTATGAAGTAGTTCCTTGGTCCCAAGTTGAACACATGATTATGTGGATCTTGGAGTAATGAGCATCAAGTGTACATTTGGTGGTTGGATGCATAGAATCAAGGGTATATCACGACCATGCTCACCTCTATATGGGGTAAACCCTTTGGTGTCTCAAATACCTGCTAATGTTTGTCCAAAACCTTTTGTAAGTCAGGATGGATCTCTAGTGTGGTGTTATCAAGAGCCTATATGGAATGGAAGTGAGCAATAACTCCAAAGTGGCCTTTGAGTCAATAATTTTTCTATTTGATGAGAACTTATGATTTTAGGGGAGCTTACGTGGAGTCCTTTTAGGGTGAGTATGAGAGTCTTGAGTAAAGATCAATTATAATTATTTTAAGTCCATTGTAACTAGCCCCAATGTACGTAGCCATTATGCTCATAAAACTATATCACAACCACTCATATATATGGCCAACATATGGGTTTTGAGATGATAATCACCTAATTGGAGCCTCACATTTTTATAACACCCCCCACATTTCATCATCCCACCATTTGATATCATAATTTGAAAGTTGGGCACTGGGTGGACATAAAAATGGAGTTCGTTAGCTATGCATCGATGAATAAAATTGTGGTTGTTGCCACTGTCAACCAAGACTACTACTTTGTGGTGCTTGATGCAACCCATAAGTTTTAAGGTTTGTGAGGTTCAAATACCAAACAAAGCATGAAGATAAATGAGTGGTTCTTCCTAATAAACTCATTTTTGACTTCTTGCATGCAAGAAGTTTGGTCACCAATATCCAACTTAAGGGTATCTTCCGTAATGATCTCTTCGTAATGGGTAGGAGTAGTCACATCAATTTGAAATAACTTTTGCTCTTTGAATTTATGACCCATACCATACTTTTCATCACATTTATGCTAGAGACAACATTTGTACTTTCAAGGGGGGAGAAGGAATTTTGTTTGAGAAATTGAACTATGTAGGATGTGAATTTGGAATGAAATATGATTTGTTGGTTTGTGCATTGATTGACGTATTTGCTTGTAAATCCATCTAAGATGCCTCCAACTAGGTAGTAAGATGCTACATTTTGACTTGTGCTTGATTCGCCTCCTTGAGGCCACTAATGAAACATTCTTTATAGAAATAACATATATTAAGTTCTCTATAAGGATGTCTAATTTCTCAAGGGTTGAGATAAAGTCTATGATTGATCTTGTTTGGTGTAACTTGGTAAATTGCCCCAAATAGTGAGGATATCACTTGTAACACTCATGGAGAGATTTAAAAAATATAATCCAAGAAACGCACCACCCATGGGAAATTTTATGTGACTCCCATCATTACCATAGTTTGAGATCCAAATACAAGACCCCCACCTTTAGTCTCATCATGTCATCAGTAATACGATGAAGGGAGAATTAATGTTTTCTTTGAGTGACCGATCCTGATGGGTTAGAACAAATCAAACTTGTTCAAGTCTACCTTAGGAAAATGATTCTAGGTGTTATTATACATGGAGGGTTTTTTATCACTATGAGGACCCAAAGGGGGTTGTAGGTGGATAGATAGTCCCCAGTGAGAATTTTCTTCCTAGTGTGGCTCACTATGCGGTGCATTCCCATGTTCTTCTGCATGTACGCCACTAACTGCTAAATGTTTCAACTTCTCATCCAATATCTTCTCCAAGTGGTATTTTTTTTCCAACTTCTTATCCCATGTCTAATCCCAACCATTAACGGTCGATTGTAGGTGTTGAATATGACCATTAATATATGTGTATTAATATTCTAGGTTTCCCAACCTTTTGGTAGTAGAGTGAGTGGTAATATTGTTCAAGATGTTAGTGTGAGGTGGTTTATAGGGTTCCGCCATGGGTGGGATTCGTTAGGTTCTAAGGACAAGGGAGGGTTGGGTGTTATAACTCTTTGATATACATGTGGGGTCCAACAATAGCAATCATCCCAATGTCTTTGGGAACTAACAATGGAGGTTCAACCGTGCCCTTAGCCATACTACTCAACTACCCCAGTACTAGAGAGTGATCTCCCAAAGTATTTCTCTTAGTATACTATAGAAACACGACCAAACAATTTTATCTAAGGCTGGTTCCATGTATACCTAGGGAACTTCAAATATACCCATGGATACATGGAAGTGGAATTCCATGTATAAGTGTTGTATGATGTGGTACAGCTCAAAGGGGTACCAACAAAGGTTACAAGGGTGCACAAAAATGTGGCTTAAGTACCCTTGTATTTTCTATATGTATACTTCCCCAACTATAGTTTACCTATTGAATGACAAATCTTCGTGTTATTTAAATACGATGGAACAAATTTATAAACAAAATTAAAAATTGAGCTCGCTAACCCCAAAAAGAGATATACAATTAATGGAAGGTAACTTACTTTCCAAGGTAGGGTGTGAGGCCAAAATTTTGAAATAAGCACAACTCCTTGTAGAATCCTGATTTGAAGATGGTTTTGCAAGCTCACATTGAAGTTTTGGTAACTCTGAAAGTTCTACACTTTTGAGTTTGGAATTTTTTTATGTAGTATATTGATATGAATACTGTATAGAGTCCATAGGGTTTACTGAATTATGATGTTCCAATAAAAATTTGGGAAATTTTCCCAAACTTGTCAATTTTGGCCTTCTTAGAAGGGAAAACTTGTACAGCCTCCCACATGTCCCATTTTTCAATGTTGAATATGAATGTTTTATCAGAAATACTTTGATCCATTTTATTTCCAATACAATTGGTGGCACTCAATTTGGATTTTTAAAACTTCATATATAACAATTTTACCCATAATGCTTGTTTAAAGTTAGTTTTGGGGCCATTCGAAATTCCTAACTTACATAGAGCGTATCTATGAAAGTGTATTGACCCAGAAGCTGAAATTTTGGCACAAGTTACTTCCATATGTCCTTTATGCACCATGAAAATTTTTATACCCTGAAAGATCATAGAAAAAATGTGGAGTGAAAACACCAAGATGACTTATTTGAAGGATCCTTTTGGATTAGTGACAAACCCAAACTTACAAAGAATGTATCTCCAAAATCATAGTGACCCACCCAGAAGTTGAAACTTTGATGAAAGTTACTTCATCATGTCCTTCTTATACCTTGTAAATTTAGACCCAGAAACTTCACATAAAAAAAATTGGAGTGAAAATTCCAAGATGACTCATTTGAAACAACCAAACCCTAATTTTTAAAAATATTCCCTTTTGTCCCAAGAAGAAGCTTAGATACCAGCTCAAATACCACTTGTAATATACCTAAACCCAAAAATTAAGAGGAAATATAGAAAACGCAAGAGAGAATACATAAAATAGAAAGCTATGGTCACTTGCATCTTTAAGGGGGGCAACCTCCAAGAGCAAAGCTCCAAATAAAACGACGAATTTTTACTCACATTACATAACTTACTACTATATATATAGTGATTCAGTAGGAAAAGGCCCGACTACTTGTGGTTCGTCTATTAATGAGGTTCAACCACCTAAGATGATTTATTCAATAAGGAAGGCCCTTTTACATTAAGATACTTCCCACTAACTAACTAAAGGGACTTATGGCCTTGTACATTGATAACATATGGGGGTTAGGGTAGGACCCTAACATGTTCTTGAGTATGACAGAATTTTGTCCTAGGATGACTATGAATCCACCATGTTGTTCTCCTTATCCTCTTCTTGAGTAGTTCACTTTTGAGTGATTAGGTTGCTTATATCATTCACAAGTCCCACCCTCATGTTTTCAAGGTTATTTTTGAGGTTAACTTAGATATCCCCATCAAATGTTTGTAATCTATCCTTATTTACCATATTCATGATGCCCACCTTTATTAGCATTTTATTTTCAAGGTTTTCTACTCTTTTGCTAAGTTTGGACACCTTAAAGTTGTTAGAGCGAATAACCCTCTACCTAGCTACCTAGACCCTTATCTGATGACTTTAATGGGACAAACCACATCTAAATTGACCACGTAAATAAACCATGAGTTAAACTCCTAGATTTGGAGGTGCCCTCCTTGATTTGGGGGTGCATTCCCTGATTTGGGCGATTTTCCTTTGATTTTAGGTGGCAGTCAGTTAATGACTAGATGCACTCTACTCATCTAGGTCCTAACTGAACCTAACTAACCCATAGCAATCATTAGTTCTCTAGTTAATTCGTTAGCACCCCAGTCGATATATTTAGTGATTTGCATGCACTTATTCAGTTAAACTAATGCTCGGTGAGTCTCCGAATAAATTAAACTCAGTATAGGTGAGTGTGCATGACTAACTGAGCGTCTCTAGCTCTAGTTAATCATGACTAACCTCCTTAAATGAATGAGAAATTTGAATAGCCTTTTGACCTAATTCAAATTTCCTTTATATTTATATTGTTCACCTCCACTCATTTAAGTTAATAATGAAATACATCATTCTTTTCTTCTTATCTGCTTCAAGTTTTTGTGTAATGATCTATGATATCTCATTTGTTACATGATTAGTTGCTTATTGATTTTATTTTCACTGTATATCTCTTTATTTTATGTGGATAGCTCTATATGCTCAAATCTTATATGGTATTAGAGCTATAGGGGTACTAAACTAGTCAATGTCCTAATTATTTTTTGTCAGGAATCAAGCTTTTGCAGTATAAAGAAGGGATTTTGCAACCATAAAAGATCTCTTTGGAGCCATGGATTTGCTATATCCTCAATAGAGACTAACCCCATTCAAATATCACGAATGGAAATCAAGAGCAGATATGCTCTTGAGGATGAAGGGGCTCTACCAGATCATAATGGGTATAGAGGTGGAACCAAATTCAATAGTTGAAAATTCCAAGTATCTAAACCGAATGGATGAAGCACATGGGTTGCTTTGTTACTTTGTTTCTCTGGAATTAGTTTACCACATTCAAGACAAGAAAACTCCTAATGAAGTATGGGCCACCCTGTCCACCCTCTTCAATACATAAGATGAAATGAGGGGTCATCATTTGGAGGTGGAACTAATGAACCTAAGGCCAAGTGAGTTCGACTCCATTCAAGAATTCTTCATCAAATTCAAATCTGTCCTCTTGCAGCTCATGATGTGTAAGATTGAGAAGGATGAATCACAAACGGTAATCTCTATCCTCTCTAAATTGGGTCCTAATTATAGTACATTTTTTTTCCTGCTTTCCATTCTACTAAATTGACTCTTGGAGCCTCCTACAAAATGTATTATTTGGATGTTTTTGTTGCCTCCCTCCTTTAAGAGAAATATAATCTCTCACAAATGGGCCTCCAAAATATGTCAAAGGTGCATGCACTTGCAACCAATGAGGAAAATAAGGGTGCAAGCAAGCAAACCCCCCCATACAAAGAAAAAAACGAGCAAAAACCAAGGATTTCTCATGAATATTTCGACTTTGATGATGGAAATACTAAAGAGGAGAATCCATGGTGTCCTTATTTCAATAAAGGACCACATAAATAAGAATATTGTGGGTACACAAAGTTATTTGAAGAAAAGGAAGAGAAGGAGCATAATAAGAAAGTTGTCGCATTGAATAAAGCCAATTGCATATATGCACTTTCACCAATTTCTATTCCATGCATCCTTGAATCAGAAGACTTTCGATAACTTGTTCCAAATCAAGTTCAAATTGAAGAATCCACTAGAGAACTTGTCCCAAATCAAGTTCTCATTGAACAAAACCTCCATCATGCCTCTTTGGACTACGGAGCTACAATTGTTGCTCCTACTACTCAGCAATTTCGGCACAAAACTTTTTGAGTAGATTAACTTTTTTTATGTTCTCTTTTATGGGATTTTTTTCCCATATTGTTTTTTTCTCTCTTACCTATTTTACAGAGAATATTGTGTGCATGGGTACCTAATATGGCGACAAATTTCCGGGACCCATTTTTCATTTTTCATTTTTCACCTAGTTAGGCTTATGGGGGGGTGTTAGAGCAAAAAACCCTCTACCAAGCTACCTAGACCCTAATATGATGAATTTAATGGGTCAAACCACATCTAAGTTGACCACTTGAATCAACCATGAGTTGAACTCTTTGATTTGGGGTGCATTCCCTAATTTGGGGGATTTTTCCTTGATTTTAGGTGGCAGTCAGTTAAGGACTAGATGCACTCCACTAATATAGGTCCTAACTAACCCTGAATAACCCATAATAGTAATTTATCACTCTAGTTAAGTCATCAGCGCCCCAGTTGATATATTTTAGGAATTTACATGCACTTCTTCAGTCAAACTAGTGCTATGCGAGTCTCAAAATCAATTAAACTCAGTCTAGGTGAGTGTGCATGACTAACTGAGGGTATTTGGCTCTAGTTAATCTTAACTAGCCTCCTTAACACTGCATGATCAATTCAAATAGCTTCCTAACCTAATTTGAATTTCCTTTCTATTTATGTTGTTCACCTCCATTCATTCACGTTAATGAAATACATCATTATTTTTTGCTTATATGCTTCTAGGGTTTGTGTAATGATCTATGATATCTCATTTGTTACATGATGAGTTGCTTGCTGATTTGATTTTCTATGTATATATCTTTAGTTTATGTTCCTATATCTATATGCTCAAATCTTATAAAAGTTCACATCATCATGTTTGTCTTGTGTCATGGATGAGCCTTCAGGAGGTTTAGAGGGTGCATAATGTTTTCCTCCACCTCTTTAAATTTGAGCCCACTAATATTTACTATAGATATTCTTGCTCTTTTTTATTTATTTATTATCTATTACACCTTTTGAATAACCCTAAATAATTATTTCAACCAAAATTTATGCAAGTTTCAAGTTAATATATCTTTCAAAACCCTGGTTTGTAGGTTGTCTTGCTAGTCAACCTTTCTCTTTATTTATCTCTGAAATTCAGCTCCTATGAATATGAAATTTAGGATTTTAGTATCCTAGTATGTGTTCTTTTTAATTGCATAGGTTTGATCAAATACTGATGTGCAAAGAGAAAGCTATAGTAAATTTCCCAAAACTTGTTGTTCTTGTCCCTTTCAGGAGAGTGAACTTGTATGGCCTTCCACATGTCCAATGTTTTGGTTTTGATTTTGAAATTTTTACCACAAACACTATGGTATGTATTATTTATGATGCAATAGGTACCACTCAATTTGGAGCTTTCAAATTTCAGATGTAATAATTTTACCAAGAGCACCTTTTTGAGACTAGTTTTTGGACTAGTAGAAACCACCAAATTCCATAAACTTTAACTCCAAAATTATAGTGAACCATGACCTAAATTTTTCACCACAAATACTTAGCTATGTCCCTTGAGGCTCCTCAAAATTTCAGTGTTTTAGACATCCCCAAAAAATGTTATAGAGAAAATGGATTTTGATACCAAATGTTATGCACATTATTTACAAAATAGCATAACAATAGAAATAAAGATGAACTCAATGCCTTGATAATGAAATAAAGAGATGAATAAGAAGCCTCTTTGAGGGGAAAACCCCCCTTTTACAATGTATCGGATGCACAAGATGATATGAGATGATGCTAAAACTAGGTCTCCTTGGTATATATGTAGGAGATAAAGGTCACAATTATAATTAAGGTCTTAGCCGACCAATAAAGACAATACTAATAGAATAATAGAATTGAATGTCACAATATATAGGTCTTATAAAATATGATTAAACCAAATATTCCTCTATCCATTAAAACATCCATGGCACATGAGCATGACTACCAAAAATTTCTATGACATACTTGACTGATCGAGCTTATTGTTAGATCCATAGTTCTCATGAGACAGGTTGGCTTACCAATTTTTAGCAGCAGTACAAGGTGAATATGAAGAGTAGGGTAATTCTTCTTCCAAACCGTTTTCACATGTGCTCCTGCACTTGGTTTACTTATGAAATCAAGAAAAGCAAAATTCAAATTGAAAAATCAAATTCAAAATAAACAGGGTGAATTCTATATTACCTTAATTAAATTATTCAAAAGTAAAAATAAAATGACTATTTTGCAAAAACAAAAAAAAAACAAGTGAACAAAAAATAAACCTAATCCATTGTGTAATGAGCTTATTTGAAAGCTAAACTAAAAACCAGCCTAAAATTACATTATAACAAAAAATAAACCTAATCCATTGTGTAATGAGCTTATTTGAAAGCTAAACTAAAAACCAGCCTAAAATTACATTATAAACACATGAAAGAAAACAAAATCTATATTATTTCTATCCTAACCTACAATGACCCAACAAATGCTATGTGAAATCATAGAGTTAATGGAACCCTGGAACCCTCAAAAGATAACAAGACCTATAAGGATCTCAAGTTTATGCAAAAGTACATAGTACTAGTGCCCTGGCTTTAAAAGTGTTTGAAATAGAACGGAAATTTCTGTAATAGAAACAACAATCAGAAATGTTGTGTCAGTTCGAAACAGTAGAAAATAAATGATTAATATAGGGGAAATCCCCAATATGGTTGTCAGAAATGTTGATCTCAAAAATGGTCCTGAGATGAATCAATTTCAACCTTCCGTGAGGCTATGTGGAAGAAGACGGGAATACTCACCCAAGGTTTTAAGCCCCTTATACATCAAGGGTGATTGACCTTTGCTAAAAAAATTATTCTATTTAATTTTTTTGGATTTTTTATGTTAATAACAAACTGAAAATCGTAGGGTAGAAAATATGCACTAATACAAATAGACTTTAAACCATAGGTATGAAATTTAAAGATACTACCCACACAACAATACATGACTGTTACAATTCAATTACAATTCAAGTAAAAAACAGTTGAAAAATACAACAAAAAAAAAGAGAACGAATATAAAAGCCTCAAAAGCATTTTATTGAATGATTGATTCTGTAAGAAGTTTCCATACTACAACATTCATTTTCAAATCTCTATGATAAACCTAGATAGAGATCAAATTAGGATTTCCATATGTTTCAGAGACCATACATAAAAACTCCAATAACAAAGTGATGAATCAAACATAGCATCGTATGAGCAAACCATTTTCAAAATACTGCTTCTAATTTAGAATATGCATATCACGTCACCCATTAGCACCAACATGTATATAATGGAACTTCAAACTCAAACATGCACAAAAAAATAATATACCTCATGAACAAAGTAGAACCCTTATGTCTCACTTCATCATCTTCATGTTATCAATTGAAATTATCTTGCTGTCAAATGAAAGTTATAGCCTACATAAAGTCTTAGTATGGAATGAAAATGAACCGAATAGAAAAATAATTTAGAGCACTATCATACCCTTTCTCTCAGTAATAAATTGATGCTACGTTCTTTTATTCCTCTCCTCTTTGACGGTTAGTCAGTTAGTTTCGTAACTAACTTTTTCTCTTAAATTAATTCAATTATTAAGAGGGACTTTCCAAAAGATCTATATTTGGGACGAGAATTATAACGTGAGATGTTGATTAAGTATTTTAATGAAATACGTTTAAAATAAAAGGAGGGAGACCCATTTTATTTTATCAACGCAACCCATCAAGGAGGATGACCTCCCCACGCTTCAACGCATTGTATCCTGCAAAAAAATTGATATTCAAAATTGTTGCATTATAATTCAATCCACAATCATACCATCATTGTAACTCCCTGAATTAACAACAAACAATTATTCCAGATACATCTTGAATTATTGCAATGGAAATTATGCATGCTAGAAACATTGAAACCAAGATTTTCATAGTCTATAATCTAAAAAAATGATAGTAATGGATACCTTGCATGCCAAAAATATATACTATTTTTTTCACATCAAAGTTACTGTTAGCCATATCATATCAAAACCATATTTAAAATGATGAGATTTTTGGAAATAAGTCCAAATGAGAACAACATCCCTATTCTTTTGTTTTCCTTTGATAGAGCCCACTTCTGAGTGGACAGTAACTAGAGGGGTTGGGTTGAGACTTTTCGGAAATTTGGGATGGCGGTATTATCAGGGGTTGTTTTCCTTTCACATCAAGAGGGGTCTCAGATCGAGTTGAACGAGGGTTGGAAATTTTATTAGAGTGAGAAGACAAGTTCATTGAAGCATCAGAGGTATTGAAATTTTGCTAAGTGGGATCAGGGATACCCCATCCCACATTTCTTGAATATGGTGGGTTAGGGTTGGCATCCCAACCATTATTTTGATTCAGATGAGAGGCTTTAGGTTCCTCTACATCACTCGGATGGGGTTGTAATGGAGCAGGGTCGGGTAATATTTGACGAGTAAAGTTTTGTCCACCCAAAAATGGGTGCCCTGTTTGGGTTAGTTTGCTAAATTCGTTGGAGTCAAAGTGGACCAAGAACCTGATCTTTTTCCTACCACCTTCATTCCATATCTTTTGCCTACCACCTTCATTCCATATATTGGGTTGTCTTCATCTTTGGCCTGAGATCAACCTTTTCATAAAATCTCATTTACAATGAACACTAGTGAGGCGTAATGCATTTGCATCAGTGCCATTACTACTATTGTTAAACAAAACTGAAATTATTATTTACTTCTTCTAAATTGCGTAACATTTCAATTGACCTGGTAAGGAAACAATGCTAATCGATGCAGCTTTAACACACTTGTTTTTTTACATGTATTTCATCGTCCCAGTTTAGGGATGCTCCCTTTCTTTTCTTGCAAACATTGACATTATTCAAGGTAACATGGGGATACCTTATTTCGGTCACTTTTTTAATATATATTTTTGTTGGCTTTTTTCTCAAAAAGAGACAAGGAATTTCAATTGGGGAACAAATTTCAATCGGGGAACAGGGGAGCTCAGGCTTTACACTTGATCGGTTGCATGATTCATCAAACATTCTAACCATCAATGTGTTCACTAATCGAGTATGGGAAAAGCATATGCTCAATCCTTGTTACTACATGATTCATCAAACATTCTAATCATCAATGTGTTCACTAATCGTGTATGGGAAAAGCATAGGGGTATACTTGTTCTCTTACCCATGATTTGATATGAGTTCTCATGATCATATATGGTTTAAGGGCATTTCATACTTGTAATATAAGGTGTACCACTACGCATGCATGTGTATCTAGTGCGCACCATCTTTTTGGCACATCATTCAGTGTCCATCCACTTCTTTAACGAGGATGTTATAGCTATGTGGACCATTATTGCACATACTACCATGGGATTTCTATTTGAGGCATGTTGGTTGGTTCTTAGAGATAACACCCCAACATCTTCATACTATTTTGGGAATCCTTGGGTTTATCTTGATTAGTTGACCACTTATCCTAGTGGGGTGGGTGCTTTATTATTTTATTATTTTTACACATTGGATGAAACAAGGGTTGCTACATTGGGACATTTCTTGAGTGTGCTTCCTTCATTGCCTATTTTATTCTATTATACTTGGTCAACATGGTCCCATGGCCACCTTCTTTGCACGTCTCCCTAAGACACACTCTTGGGGAGTTGGTTTGGCACATCAATCAAGGACATCTAACCATCTTAGCACATTCTTTGAGGTCACACCACTTGTAGAGAAAGTTATAACAACGATTTGCACATATCTATATGGACTAGTGTTGCCAACATCACAATATTGTCACCGACATTGCGATATATCGCAATGTTAACTTGACGGCAATATTATCGACAAGAAAAATCACAACTTTTGACAATGTTCGAAATAGGGTGACTTTTTGAAAAGTCGCGATTTTTACCAAAAATGTCACAAGCAAATGGAAAAAGTTGTCGACCCATGGATAGGCCACCTTGTAACTTGAAAAACATTGTCCTTTTTTTCCACATTTTAAAAAGAGATTGAAGGTGTTTGAAATTAAAGGAGGTCTCGACCATTTGTCTTGGAGCTAAGGACTAGAAATAGTGTGCTTCCTTTTGCCATCACTAGTGTATTGTGGATTGGGGATTGATTCCCGTTAGCGGTTTCCAAATTTGTAGGTATGTGTAATCATCTCTACATGGTTTTTGTTTTTTTATAGAATTTTGATAGGTTTAGGGTTTTCCATCAGTTTTCCCTCTTCTTTCCAATTTGTAAGGGGAAATCTACCATTTATTTAAAATCTAGATCTGATTTTTTTTATTTGCAACATTATTTTATTTTTTATTTTGAAATTTTAAAGTATTTTGAATCTTGATTTCAATTTCCATTTTTTTTGCCTTAGGTTTAATTATCGTTGTTTGAAACTGTCAAAAGCTTTAGACTCTATGTCAGAATATGATGATCCTGTAGATGGGCATAATCGAAAAATATTGAATTGAAGTTGTGTAAGAAGAAAATGACATAGGGAAATTGCCAATTGAAATACCACCTTGCACAAATTTCAAGGCCTGGAGTGGGAATTTTTGAAAAAGCAACCCACAAAATCACTCACATTGCTAATAAATCACTTCAAGATATGGGTAAAAAGATAGATGTGAAGGCAGTTGTGAGAAATAAGATTGCAACAGGAGGAGTTGCAAGAACTAGGACTGAGAGATTTTCCTCAAACTCACCTTCCAATTCCACAATGCCCTCAATAGAAGGTTCTGTTCCAGCTATGGTTTGTTCCAAGAACCACAACTGGCGCTCAACCTTCTATTAGGTCAATGGTTAAAATAAAGGAGAAGCAAGAAGCAGACAAGATTGCGAGTAGGTGTTTTCTATGGGGTGATATTCCTTTCAAAATTACCAAGAACAACCCATTCTACCAGTCCATGACATTGATTTTGTTGTTATTATTGACCCTATGTATAAGGACCCTACCTATGAGGAGTTGAGAGGGCCTATCCTTGAAAATGAAAAGGTTGATCGCACTTGCAAATTCAAGAAGCTTAAGGGATCATGGAAACTCACCGGATGCATTGTGATGTCAAATGGTTGGATTAATCGGAAGGGAAAGAACCTTCTTAATTTCTTGGTTAATTATCCAAGGGGGGCAATGTTTATTAAATTCGTCGATGCATCTGCACATATTAAATATGCAACATTATTATGTGAGTTGTTGGATGGGTTCATCCAAGAGGTAGATCCACAAAATGTTGTCCAAGTCATAACATATAACAATGCTAAATATGTGGTTGTTGGCAGGTTGCTTATGTTGAGGTATCCAACTTTGTTTTAGACTCCTTGTGTCATGCATTGCATTGGTTTGATTTTAGAGACTATGGGAAAAATTGCTTATATCAAATATATTGTTGAATTGGCTAGGAGCATCACAACATTTATATATAATCATACATCTATGCTTTGCTTGATGAAACAAGTCACAAATAACAGGGAATTGTTGCATCCAATGATCTTTTGTTTTACCACTAGCTTCATTTCACTTCAGTCTCTCCTAACTTGTATGTAGGAAGTGAAGAGAATGTTCTTTTCATATGAATGGCATGCACTATCATTTAACACTAAACCAAAGGGGTAGGCGATATGCAAGCTAGTGTCATACCAGGACAGTTTTTGGGTAAGCGTGGAGGAGTTGTGTGCCATAAGTGAACCTTTGGTAAAGGTTCTTCAGTTGGTTGATGGAAACAAGTCTGCAATGGGCTACTTGTATGAAGTCGTGGATAGGGTCCAACAATCCATTTATGTATATTATGAGGACAAGGGGGTGAGGGGTATGATAAATGCTTATTGATATGGAGGGTGATTGATGAGCGATGGAACAATACACTACATCGCCCCATTCATATTGTAGGGATCTACCTCAACCATGTGTCTCTTTTTATGTGGTTTCATATTTGATGATGAGGCTATGGATGCATTCCTCAAATGTGATTGCAAGATGGTGCCAAGTTCGCAAGAACATGTGGAGATTTCTAAAGAAATTCAAATATATAGGATGGTCGGTGGAACATTTGGCTTTGACATGATTGTTCAAGACAGGAAGACAAAAATGCCAAATACAATTCATTTTGTTTCAAATTTCAATGTCTCTTTTTCCTTTTTTTTCAACTTTCAAATTTCAATGTTATTCCTTATGTTTATCTTATTTGTTGTAGATGCTCAGTGGACAAGCTATGGATCAAGAGTATCCAATTTACAAAAAACTTGCCATTCAAGTGCTTAGGAAAACATGTAGTTCGTTGGGATGTGAGCACAACTGGAGTGTGTTTGAAAAAATACGCCGCAAGAAGTGCAAGAAGCTAAAAAAAATCAATTTAAATTTTGAATTCATTTTAAATTATAAATTTATAATTGTATGCCCCATCACCCTTTAAAATTTAAATTATGTATTAGAAATTATAATTTATGGTTTATGACCCTCATACAAGTTGTAATCCTAGCATCTTAATGACATGTTCTACATCTACTACAATTTTCGATTGTGGGCGAGACAACTTTAGAAAACACCTAACGTGGAGGACATTTCATTGGATGGGATTGACCCACTGTTGCATGGAGGGTGGAGACCGAGACCTGTCATCGACTTAGTCATTGATTTGTTACATGAGGTGTTGAGGAGGAGGTGGCGAGGGAGATGGTGGTAGAGGACAATGTTCTAGAGCAAACACATTTATAGGAGGTGGCCATTGACACTATGAGTGCGCCACCACCTTCACAAACACACACATAGTGAGCTATACTTGGACCCAACAGAAGACGTCAAACTTTAGTGTCTCCCTCTTCTAGAGGACATCAAAGTCTAGCTTCTCCTTCTATTAGAGAACATCAAAGTCCGCTGCCATCCCTAGGGCCTTCTTCATCTAAAAGAAGAGTTGTTACCCTTGTCCATAAAAGGGGCAAAAAGAATCCTTAGCTTATTTATTTGATTTCATTGTACTATGTAGTAGGTATATCATCGATGACTCATGATCGATGGCTCATGATGATGAGATACATTTATTAAAAAAAATTATGATATTTTGAGGCTCAGAAGTCCATATACAAAACACTATTTAGCATCAATGTGTGATGTATCACTAGACATCATATACATATTATATATCAGTTTTCTTTTCATATATATGTGACAATGTATTTATTTGATGTTACTGTTGCTTTAGATATTTAGAAAATAAAAAATGAAAATTTTTGTACTTTTTGAAGTTTGCCAATATTTTCTTCAATGTTGTCGATAAGTTGTTTTGCGAACCCTTGGTGATATTTTTTCCAACACTATGTTTGCAACATTGATAGGGACTACTGTTGAGGACAAGTTGGTTTTCTTCTTGGAGAACGCACCCTAACCATTTCTTTTGTTTTGTGCGTGTATTTGGCATCTCTAGGTGGCTAACTACCTCATCTAGGAGAGTGCTCCCACCTTTGCACACATCTTCCTAGGGCGCACTCTATTTGGATATATTATATTATTTATTGATGAGAAGTTATAGCTACCCTAGAACACTTTCAAAGGTGCACCTCACATGAACTACTTTATATTTTTTTGGCATGGTCAAATCCCCAAATTCGAGGGTGTTTTGTACAAGAGGATACAAGTAGCACCCCCACCATCTAGTCCATTTTGCTTGGTTATTCTATTTTACAGTGTTTGACTTGTCAATTGTTAGTTGGAGGATATTGTTTGTTTACTCCTACCTAGAATAGATCTAGGGTTCTGTATTGGATATTATTATTTTACTGGAGGAGGTTTTGAGTTGTTCATTGATATAAGATGAGTTCCTCATAGTGTAATGGTTGTTGACGATTTGATGAGGCATCACTCTCTTTGGTTTTGGGCTTGTATTGAAAATATTTTGAATGACTATGTGATTAGTGGAGTTTCATCTTATGTGTGCCCTTCCATCCTCCATATTTTATTGATTTATATATATCAGGAATTTGCTTCAAGTTGTTGCAATAAGGGTTTCAAGCTAAGGGGTAGTCGTAATACCTCTAGTTTGACCCGTGTAATGTATTGAATTAGATTATATAAAATGATATAAATGTGCAAGTATGGATTCTTAGTGCGGAGCTCAAGGCCAAGGCCCGACTAGTGAATGGCTAGGCATGTATGCTACAAATATCTCCATATGGACCATGTGATTTCCTTGTCACGATGACGTAAAATCTAGGTAAATATTATGGTTGAAAATAATAGTTATGTTCCAAGATTGCTATGTAAAGAGAATTACAGGGGCTATGATTCCACCATAGGGAAAGAGGAAAGAGGGGCCTATGGGAGATTAAATCCTCTATTGCCAAGTGTCAAACTTAGAACTCATCCATTTGTTGTCATGTCTCTTAAATGAGCCAATTACTTCATTTTGACTGTTAAATCCAATCATTAAATGCATGTGTGAGGTTGGTGAGAAAAGTCTTCTAATGAAGTTATGGAAGCATGGGATGAATATACTTCTATGACTGTTATGAGAGTACTCTCTTCTATGTTCAAAAGTTATGTCAGTTGTTTTTTTTTGCCATCCTCTCATCTCCTTTGGAGTTTATTATCCATTTTTCATTATGCAGATCTTTGCCAACAATTTTGGACACTACACAAAATTAATATTTTGATGTTCATTACCAATTACTGGATGGTGCAAACCCAGAAATTTGAATGTGGAAATAGAGCTACAAATTTGAGGAAAAAAAGACAGTTGTAGGTGAGAATCGAGGTTGGGCAAGCTAGGAACCCTTACCCCTTGAATTTCGCTACTTCATCATGCTTGAGAAACCATGAATTAACACTATAGGAAGTTCTACAAAAGCATATAGCAGGTTGGACGAATTCTATGCAAACACTTGTAAGCACTTGGCAAGATGAATCGCCCAAGGGAACCGTGGATTGGTGAAGGGGATGCTTGAACATAGAAGGGTGTAGTGTGGGGCAGGTATTATGGGAGCCAGGGCTATGATGGGTGAGTGAGATTCTTGTAAAGTTCTGGATGAGCATTTGGCTAAGCATAGAGAGCGCAAAATGGGTTGTGGGTTGAGAGAGAGAGAGAAACTTGTAGGTGTTTCATTTTCCCTAGTGGCCTCTCGACAGATAGAGTATATGTTGGACAGAGTGCCTACTGTTGGGTGGAAAATCACTCTTACACAACTAATTGCTTGGATCATCTTTGTTTAAAGATAAGTATTATCTTTGTATTTGAATGTGCAATGATTTTATTTTGCATGATGTATGTGTGTGGATAGAGCTAATTTCCGTTGCATTTTTTTTACGCATCTGCACACGCATTTCATTCTTTATGAATTTTGTATTATGCCCATGGGGCGAAATTTAGAGGCCCAAAATCCATTAATGTCCCCCTCTATTGGTTAGAATGATGGATGGGGACATGACAACAGTTTTGTCACTTGGAAAAAGGCTTATGATGAGGTGCATTATATCCAAGTCTTTCATTGTTTTTACTCCCTAGTTAAATCCTCTATGTTATACCATTTCTGTGAAGATTGCATATTGTTTTCATCTAATAGTAAGATCACATTTTATCGTTGTTGCATGGTCATACAAGGGTAACTTTGAAAGGGCCTTTACTCATTTCATTTCTAGCCTTATAGATCTGCAATCACCAACAATTTTCCACATGTTGTAACAGCAATAATTATTCTCATCTACCATCCATATTCATCCCTCTTTGTTGCTTCGCAACTCATATGCCCTCTTTCATAGTTGGCATTACTCTTGCCCCATTAAACACCATTTAAATAAACCTAATCATTCATCCATAAAATATGTTTTACTTAACCCACTCTTCACATCACCTTGAACACTATTTGTCTATTGTCTTAGTAATCCTATTCTACAAACACCCCCTTTGTACTAGAGGAGAGCATGTCTAAAGTGAGAAGAGGTTGTCTGGTGACACTAGCATCTCTCAAGTTACCATTTGACTTGTACTAGTATTTGGACTCGGGCTCTCAAGTGCAAGTTGAACCAGTAACATTTTGGTGCCATTGTTCGAAACAAAGTCTAGTTCTGAAAATTGTGTAGTCTTGCTAAATTTGATTTAATGAAAATGTTATTATATTTGTAATTTTTTTTCTCACCTAGCGACTCCATGCAGGAATGAGGCCCTTGCTCCTTGAAGATCATTGAAGACATTATTGTTTGTAGAGGTGAGAACAGCCAGCAAGCTTGAATGCATTTGAAGGCTCACCTTGGTGAGCACAATATGGGTATTGTACTATGTTTTTCAAATGTCATATCAGCTTTATGTGTAAAAGGTTGGTTGAAGCATGTATTATTGGTGCTGAAAACTTTATGGAACAGTAAGTTTTTTAGTTCATGATATATTGTATATTTTTTTAGCCACCCAAAAGAAAACATCAGGCCCTAATATATGAGCTGGAAAAGAATTTCAGATCTGATTTTTTGTCCCATTTTTCATTTACAAATTTGTTGGGCAGCAAAAAGGATTCTTGCAGCTTTTTTTGGTGGGGCAACCCAAATCCTTATTGCTTGAGGGTTTCATTAATGTTTTTCAAGGAAACGAAGGAGGGCAATTGTTACAGCTTATAGAACAATGTTTTGAGAGGCACAATGTTGATCATGAAGGTGGTCTATGGCTTGATGATGGGCTGCCATGACATTTCAATGATTATATCAGCCCTGTATAGTGTTGGATAGACCAATAATGTGACAGCCCATGCCTACCTTGTTATAGTCTTAGTGTTATGTTTCATTTTCAGGTAATCACATCCATTTCCATCCAAGCAATGGAGATTCCCGCATTGGAACACTTGAATTTTAATGTCTCCTTGTTTTGGCTCATAACTAAACACAAGGGTAGACCTCATGATAATGATGAGATGCTAGCATGGCTGCATTTGTTGCATGATTTCACTTAGCATCTTATTTCTTCCTATGTTAGATGTAGGGTAGGATGAATAAGCTATAGTGAGCAATAGAGGAGTAGTTGTTTATCTCTATCTCTATGTTCCCTTTGACATTTTAGCTAATGACTTGATTTAGAGCTATTTTTCATGTAATGTACTTACTATATGGACATATTATGGTGTAGGTGGGGTTTTGAGATGAAAGTGTTGCACCTATCCCACCACATGTTCTCTCTTTCTTATGACATTTCTAGCAAGTGCCAGAGACCTAAGGTTTTCATCCACTCTTTCAAGAGTGCATGTCCCCATATGGAGCTAGGTGTTACCCCTCATATAGAATGAGGTATCTGATCTAGTTGAAGACCCTCCTATGTAGGCGTTTCTAAAAGTATGATGGCTATTGAGCCATGCTTTGTTATATGGAGACCTGTGTATCAGCAATGGTTAATCAGTTGACATTTTCCTTCACGTGAGACAATTAAATGTAGGAATTTGCAGACTTATTTGTCTATGGTTGCTGCCCACTCAAGCAAATCACCATGGTGAGATTGTTCCTGATAGTTTATTATCGGTGTACCATGGTTAGATGGTGTGCATGGTCTTCCTGGTTGCCATCATCATCTCTTGTTTGGAGGTTTGCATCTAACATGAGTGATGTTTTAGGGGTATTTTAAGGGTCTTACATAGCATTGCTCACACATTTGATTGACCCTTGACACATTTATGGAGAGGGATAGCCATCAATTAAAGGACTCCCTAAGTTTTATTGGTTAATTATTGCTCTTGGACGTGGTGTAGTAGTTGCTTGGTATGTTTGCATGGGTTCCTATGGTTTCACTTGGATTATTGATTCATTATTTTGATTGGTAGACCTTGAGCTCATTTTTTCCTAATGGTGTGAACGCCCATGGCGAGATTGATAGTTTGGTTGAGATGTGGCATGCTTTGAGTGGGTGATTGCTTGGTGGAGTGAAGCACTCCCTTTATTTAGCATCTTTTCACACACTTGGAGGTATGGGAACCATGCTTGCACTGTTTTCTAGGTCACTCCACTTCTTGACGATGATTTGAGGTTGATAATGTTTGCATGTGGATCTAGGGCACTTTCCCATTCTCCTAGAGTGTACTTCTTCTCTCGCCCATGGTTTGATATGAGTTCACATGATTATATTCGAACATTTCATGCTTACATTGGAAGGTGTTCCACTACTCATGCATGTGTATCTAAGGCACACCATCTCTTTGGCACATCATTCAAGGTCGATCCACTTCTTTGAGGAGGATGTAATGTCTATCTGGACCATTATTGTGCAAACTTCCCCGAGATTAATATTTGAGGCATGTTGGTTGATTCTTGGAAATAAAACCCTAACTTCTTCATACTATTTTGGGCATCCTTTGGTTTATCTTGATTGGTTGACCACTTACTCTAATGGAGTGCTCCATCACTTTATTATTTTGGCAAAATGGATGAAACAAGGGTTGTTGCATTGGCACATTTCTCCATGGGGCTTCCTTCATTGCCTATTTTATTCTATTATACTTGGTCAATGTGGTCCCATGACCACCTTCTTACCATATCTCCCTAGGACACACTTGGGGAGTTGGTTTGGAACATCTAACCACCTTGACACGTTCTTTGAGGTCCCTCCACCAATAGAGGTGGTTATAAGTTATAACAACTATTTGCACATATCTCTATGGATTCCTCTAAAAGGACGAGTTGGTTATCTTCTTGGAGAGTGTGCCCTAACCATTTCTTCTATTTTGGGCATGTATTTGGCATCTCTAGGTGGCTAACTACCTCATCTAGGAGAGTGCTCCCACCTTTGGGCACAACTTCCTAGGGCACACTCTATTTGGATATATTAAATTATTTATTGATGAGAAGTTATAACAACCTTGGCACACTTCTCAAGGGTCCACTTCTCAGACTATTTTATATTGTTTTGGTATGACTAAAGTGGTCCCATAACCACCATTTGCACAGATCTCAAGGGTGCTCATCCTCTAGGGGGGTCTTATATTATTTGGTTGATTAAGGGTCTTCTTGGAGAGTGCCTTAGTGCTTATTGGAGGCTCCTTGGAGGGTGCACCTTTGGAGGACAATATTTTATCATTTGATGGAGGCTTTCACATGTCAAACCCCTAAGTTCAAGGAGTGTGTTTTGTACAAAAGGAATCCATTTTCTATCTAATCCATTTTACTAGGTTATGTTTTTGTTAGGGTTTTCGACTTGTCGTTTGTTAGTTGGAGGATATTGTTTGTTTACTCCTTTGTATGATAGATATAGAGTTTTGCATTGGATATTATTATTATATTAGAGGAGTTTTTCCATTTTACATCTATATAAGATGAGCTCCTTGTAATGGTTGTTAATGGTTTGAGAGTACAATACTCTCTTGGAATTTTTACTTGTATTGAAAAGCTTTTGAATGGCTATTTAATTTGTGAAGTTTCATCGCATCTATGGCTTTCCATCCTCCATTTTGTGCTGATTTATATATCAAGAATTTGCTTCAAGTTTTTGCAATAAGGGTTTTGAGCTAAGGGATGATTTTGCTACTTGGAAAAGGGCTTATGACGAGGTGCATTCTATCCAAGGAATAACCTCGCGGAAAACCCCCAGAGTACTTCCCAATGATTCTTGGACAATACATGGGGTAAACCATCGACCTTGATTACGAAGCCTAACACCGAGGGGATCAAGAGAGTTGAACCTGTGACCTCCCCAACTTTGGTGGGTGAAATCTCGTGTATGGTTCATGACCACTTGAGCTAACCCTTGGGGCTGCCCCTAGTTAAATCCTCTATGTTATGCTATTTATGTGAAAGGTCGCATGTTGTTTTCAGCTAGTAGTAAGATCACAGATTATTGTTATTGCATGTTCATACGTGGGCACCTTTGGAATGGCCTTTACTCATTTAATTTCTAGCCTTGTAAATCCGCAACCACTAGCAGTTTTCTGCGTGTTGTAACAGCAATAATTAATCCCATCTACCACCCATATTCAGCCCTCTATGTTGCTTCATGCCTCCATATACCCTCCTGGATATTTGGCACTAGTCTTGCCCCATCAACCACCTCTTAAATAAACCTAGTCATTCATCCATAAAATATGTTTTACTAAGACCTCTTCACATCACCTTGAACCCTATTTGTCTATTGTCTTAGTATCCTATTTTAGGGACACACCCCTTGTACCAGAGAAGAGCAAGTCTAAAGTGAGAAGAGAGTTGTGTGGTGACATTGGCACCCCTCTTGAGTTACCATTTGACTTGCACGATCATTGGACTTTGGATATCACGTGCAAGTTGGATCTGTGACATGCAACAACAAATACACCAAGATGTGACTAGAAAATGTCATTAATGAGCAGCATAAAAGTGTTGGGTGCATTGGTGAGGTCGAAAGGCAGAGCCTACCACTCATAGAGTCCAAATTTCGTCTTGATCATTCTCTTGCAAAAATCATGAGGCACCATATGAACTTGATGATATACTGAGTCTAAATTGGCCTTGGTGAAATGTTTGGCACCTTTAGCTTGTCAAGAAGATCATCAATCCTGGGGAGAGGGTTGCGGTTCTTCAATACAATTTTATTCGATGCTCGAAAATCTATATAACCACCATTCACTTGATTCTTTCTTAGGCACCATAAGAGCAAGAGAAATACATGGAAAGGTGCTACAACAAATTTTTCCCTTATCTAACGACTTTGATGGATCATTCTACCTTGCACTCTCAATGGTTATGGTGCAATAAGGGGGTCAATTACGCAACTGAGAACTTCGCACAAGATTAATTAAGTGTTGGATGGCCCACATGGGAGGAAACCCTTTTGGATCATCAAAAACATCAAAGTATGCATTCATACTAGATTTAATTACATGAAGAGGAAGCTTATTAGCATTATCTGCCTTAGCTTTGTGAATGATAAAGGATCAATTGTAGAAGTGAATTTATATACTTTGCCATCCTTATGGAACTTGTAGGTCCCGTGATAGCCATCAAATATTGCTCTACAATTGCACTGGTAAGGAGAGCCAAGGATCATACCACAATAATCAAGTAGAGTAATATCACATTCAATTGTATCTTGGAATGGGGGAATGGTCAATGCAACATTATACTTGAGAGAAAATGTTGGTTATTCCGCGTTCATGACCCATCCCAACTAGTATGAGTGTGGATGCATAGTAGTGGGCAAGTAAAGGTCGTCAACCAGCTTTACAAAAATAACATTCTTTTAACTCCCATCCCCAATGATAAGCTCTACCAATTGATCCTTGATTTGGCAATGTGAGTGAATAGTGCCTTTCGATTGTTGGCAAAGTAATCATGAAACATGAGCACATGTTGAGGAGAACTCTCTTAGGTATTGACTCTAGAATCTCCACATCCTCAAAGATTGGTTGTTGGGCTACAAGAAGAGCTTTGGCTTTCTTTGCCTAAAGTGTTTTACACTCTTCAATCTAATGGGAGATGAGCACAATACAGTCTCTCTAGTACCAAGAGATGGAAGTGAGCATCTCTGGAAACCATAAGGGCAATTATTCCCTTTGTTAGTTGTATTTAAGAAACTAGAGGGAAATGAAGCAATTACAAGGGTATTCTTCAAAGATGATTGCATAGATGAAGTGGTAGGCTTTGGCGACTCCTTATGTATTTCAGCCTCCACCTTGAGTGCAAATTGAAATGCATGATTCAAAGTGATAGAGATGAGTTCCAATTCCCTCCTATAATGAGAGAACACGCTAGAAATGAACTTGATCCTTAGAATACCGTCAAAGTTTTGGATCTCCAACTTGATTACAAGTCAATTGAATTGTTCAATGTACCGGTACAAACCACTCTATCATTTGCAAAAGTGAAGCCAATGAGCTAGCAATATCTCTCTTTGTACCCAAGTTAGATAAAATCTCTTCCTGATGGCATTCTTGAATGCATCCCAAGTCTGAATTTTGGCTTCTTGTGTGGAAACCAAAAGTTGGACATGCAATTGCCACCAAATAAGAGCTTGGTCGTTCATGTGCACCTCTAGTCCTCTACAATCATGATATGTTGCTCCTCGGTGATGGTAACTTGCATCTTGAAATGTGCTTCTAAACTGCATAGGCAAGCATCAACATTTGCCCCATAATAGTGCCATCAAAGATCGAATGGATATCTTTGTATCCAAATTAAAGTGTGATGGTGTCATTGTAGTTACAACAGGTTTTTTAGTGCTTTATTGTGCCAGAAGATTAGAAAATAAACCCATCATATTATTTTACATGTTTTCTTGAAACTCACTTTTGCATTTGACATTGCTCGCAAACTCATTTGTTAACAATTAAAGAAGATTTCATACATAGTTCGTGGAGCACAAGGAGTGTTTAAAAACAGCTACATGAAGTAGAGACAAAGAAAACCCACAAAACAAGACCCTGGAATGTTCTTTCTTAAATACAAAGCGCTATAAAACCGGAATTGAAAATTTTCTTATCTCCTTATTCGTGTGAAAGTGGGGGCTGTGTTTAGAGGGAAAAAGAGACCGTAATCAGGAGATGATCAACAGCATAATTGGAACTGTGTGAGTGAGAGATGTCGGCCAGAAATGACACTCTGAAAATCAAAATCCCCTTGAGCACACCGCAGTAGCAAGAGGTGAAATCTCTCACAGACAGAAATTGCAACCTCTTAAACTGCAGAAAATTAGGAAAAGAATTGCAGCGCCTCAGGAAAATGCCCAAACAGAATTGCCAAGAATGTGGATGAAGCTCCAGATGTGCAACAACTGAGGCTTCAACACTGAAAGACAATCATCTGAAGATTTGGGCATGCTGAAATGAGCAGAAAACTAAGTGTGCCAGATATACTGAGTGAGTATATCAAAGGCTGAAGATAGAAGCAGAGGCCTGAAATGATGAAGTGCAATCAGATGGGCCGATGTGTGAAAGGGGCCTGATATTCAGGCTCTGATATCAAACTGATACGAGCAGAGCAGGGAATATAAAGAAAAACACAAGAATACGCCACCAAAATGCTGTACACTCTTCAATAACAAGTATAAATAGAAATACAAAGCTGAAGATGAGTGTTGGCTGGATAAAGCCAAGGAAATGCAAGCTGCCCCCAAACTGGGCATGCAAAGGCACCTCATACACTCTACCTTACATTACTGATAGCAAACTGGGCATGCAAAGGCACCTCATACAGTCTACCTTACATTCAGTTAGTGAACTTTGCATGAAAACTAATTACAACAAAGAGAAGAGAACTAGAGATATTTACAGTGCGTAGAACTGGAGATATTTACAATGTGTCACTACAAGGAGTGACTCTCATCACGTATGAATCTCCTGAAATGAGTACTTGGGCAAATTGTTTTACTTTTGACCAGGGACTCTCATCATGTATGAATCTCCTGAAATGAGTACTCACGCACATTGTTTTACTTTTGACCGGTGTTACTAAAATCCAGACCTTCAAATGCCTTACTGGGAATTTATGCAGACATGGGTGGCTCCTATAGGGAGTTCTGTTTGCTATAGTAACATGATGCAATCCTACGCTAGTATGTGTTAGACTTTTCAAAAGATTTAAAGAAACAAAAATTGAAATTTACTATGGAGATTTTATTTCAAAATTCATCTATCCAATTAGATATATGAAATTTCAATATAGTCAATTGGGCCTAGCTTGAGTGGTTGTGGGAGGGAATGTTATCCTCCCCACCCAGGTTCTATTCCCGAAAGTGACATGTTGAGCTCATAATGAACATATTATTGTAATGGCTTCGAGCCCTGTTGCTGACTTGGCCTTGTCCCCTGGAGAATCTAGGGTTAATCTTGGGTACCATTCTTGATATGGGGGGAATTGCCCAGGGGTTTGCCTCGAGATAATTTACCTGGAAAAAAAGTATGAACTTTCCGAATAGATAATCTAGGTGCCAAAGCATTGGACACCAGATTAAATATCATACTCTAATAACTTAAAATAACTATGTTACCAACTCGTTTGGCTGCCAACTCAAATGCTGTAACCAAGATATATTGCAAACAAGAGCACATGGCCAAGAGGATTAAAAGAAACTGCAACAGATTCCATGATTTGTTGTATGGCCTTTTAATATTATGCCTCCTAAAGTTAGGAGTCTATGAAGTTAAAGTGTCAATAATTATTGTATTTGTTGGATGATGAGACATAAGTGAATCACCCACAGCTCCCTTGCATTTCTATACATGTGTTCAATGTTGTCAGACTCAGACTCGGCAAAGACTTGGCTGCCTTGGGACTCAGTAGACTTGGCGACTTGGCAAAGACTCAGCAAAGAGGGTAAAAAGAAAGAAATAAAAATAAAAAATAAAAAATATAGTAAATTTTGGGCACAAAAAAATGTACTACTGACATTTCTAATCCATATAAGTTATAAACCCACATTCTATGCAGAAATTGTTTAGATCATCTCATAAAAGATGATAATACAACATTTGACACTCCATATTTATAAGCAAAATAGTGAGCTGAAAGATAATTCCTTGAACAAATTCACAAATCGTACCGAGTTCAACTACATAACTCGAAACATAAGTAGAAAATCAAAATAGACAGTGTCTCTAAGTCCAATCTCAAGTCTCATGCATGACTACAAGAAGTAGAACGCCTGGAATAGGACCTAGAGGAGCTAGTGCCAACATTGCTAGACTGAAGTAACAACTGTGATGCAGGTGTATTGGGTGTTTCCATTTCAGAAAATGGTACACTAGAGGGATCCTCAGTCTTTTCGTCAAGCCAACTCAAATCATCAGGTATATGAAGACCAACTTCTCCAACCACTCATGCACCAACCTGTTATGCTTTTTGGTGTGGATGTGCTCAAATACTGACCAACTGCACTCACAACCTGAAGCGTTACAGGCTTGACTCATAATTCTAATGGTGAATTCTTGTAGCTGTGGTGTCTCAGAGCCACAATCTGTCCACCAATAGGCTGTTATTAAAAAACAAATAAACAGAGATTACAAGTTTTACAATGGTAAACTTGAAGGAAAAAAATAGCAAAATTACAATGTAATGATTTACAAATTGAATATTACCTAGCATTTTCTTCTCCCTAAGACGTTGGGTTCAGCTAAATCCAAACATGTCAAATGATTCCTTGTACATATCTCACTGCATGTTAATTTCGTCTTGAATGTCTTGCTGGGGTACATCCTCTCAATGCATATATTATCACACCTCTCATCACCTCAATATCTTTTTGAATTTTAAACCCCTCATTATAGAATATGCTCAGATTGAGATATGCTCATACTGCATGCAATGGTGAATGTAGCTGCTTGTCCCACCTGGAACCCATAATATCCCATATAGGGAGATATTTAGGAAAAATCCCCCTTATAGAAAGCCTTGATGGCCTCTTTGGCCCTGTCCATGTGCTCATAAATGTATCCCATAGGTGGTTTGTATCCATCCATGATCCTCTAACACTTTCAAAAGTGGTTCTGTCTCAATGCTTGGTACTCATTAAGAAGGCTTTTGAGGGAGAGAAAGTTTGTGGCAAAGCGTGTGATAGAGGAGCAACTAAGCTTGCCCTCTGTGAACTCTCTCTTAAGGTGAAACTTCCCTATGTCCTCAAAAATCAAGTCTATGTAGTGGGCAGCACAAAGGGTCCAAAAAATAGTAGGGTATTTTGCACACAACAATTTACCAGCTGCCACATAATTTGTAGCATTGTCCATGATTAGTTGGACAACATTTTTGACCCTCACTTCTTCCACAACCTCTACCAACAATGTATATATCAGATTTGCATTCTTCACATGTGAAGATGCATTAATAGATTTCATAAGCATGGTTCATTTAGGGCAAACCATAAGAAAATCGATGATTGTTCTACTCCTCTGATCTATCCACCCATTTGAGAAGATGGTGCAACCTATACTCTCCCATGAGCTTTTAATGCCCTCCAATTGTGCCTTGACACACACCAACTCCTCATCTAGATATCCCCCCCTAAGTGCATTGTAAGAGGGGCCTTTGTATTAGGGGCTGTAGATTTTCTGATTTTTTCAGCTCTCTGGTTTTAATGTCAATATTTTTCAGTTTAATGTTCAGCTCAGTTTTGGTTGGCTGGAAATTATAACAATATTTTTCAGTCAGACAATTTAAAACACTGCTGCAACTCAAATCTTATGACAGAAAATAAATAAATGCAAACACACGAAAATTTTCAGACAAGATTTTTGGCCAATAGCCCTGGAAAAACCCCCACGGGGAAAACCAGTTAGAGAGAAAGAGATATTATTTCTTCAGCAAAATATAGAACAGCATTACAGTGAAAAATACAACTTATCTCCACCAGTAAATACACCCAGAACTTCCTCGATTTCTGTGCCCAGCTTTCCCCTCGATTTCTGTGCCAAAACAGACCCTCGAAATTCGTGCCTGCTGCCTCGAAATGCGTGCAGAACAGAACCTTGTTTTTTGTGCTGAAAAATACAGTCCGTACAGACTGTACAGTCCTCAGTTTTCGTGACTGAAATCTTTCTTGAAAACTGTGCTGAATCTTCCTCGAAATTTGTGCCCGAGTTTGACCTCTGTTTCTGTGCTGATTCTCTCGGGATTCGTGCCCAGAATGTCCCTCAAAAATCGTGCCCAGAATCTCAGCTGTACGGCCTCCTCAAAATGCGTGTTGTATTAAATCCCGTTGCCTCGAAAACCGTGCCTCCTCAAAATTCATGCTGCTGCTGGAAACTTGCTGCTGGTGTCTCGAAAATTGTGCCCTCCTCTCTTGCTCTCCACTTCAATCTCTTCACCAGAATGATCTCTCATTTGCCTCCCTTGCCTTTTTGGGTGAAACCCTAGGGTAAGTGAATGGGCATCTAATCCAACGGTTAAGATTGGATGAGATGGATGGATGATATTAATTGTTCATTAAATCCCATTTAATATTATTTCACTCACCTCACTTAAATTTTTCCCAAAAGTGACTTTAATCTCTAAAGTCACATTAAATGCTCATCTCAAGTCATTTAATGCAAGGGTCACTTTATTTCCCCATTTAAGTGACTTAGGCAAAAAAGTCACCTACAGGAACACTTCCTAGGTACAAAAATCAACACTCCCTCTTACCGAGGAAGGTGTTCTGCACCACTCCCAAATTGTCTCTGAAGAAGACAAGCTTGCCCCTCCCCAAAGATTTCGTCAGAATATTTGCTACCTGTTCATCAGTGGAAATGTACTGCAACTCCACAGCTCCTCTCTGTATGTAGTCACGGATGAAATGGTACCTGATCTCTATGTGCTTGGACCTGTCATGGAAAACTGGATTCTAAGAGAGCTGGATGCAACTCTGATTGTCACAGTAAATCACCGTAGGTCTAAGCTCCTGATCAAACAAATCTACCAACACCTTACAAAGCCACAGTGCCTCGCAAGTAGCCTGACTGGCTGCCATATACTCAGCGTCAGCAAAACTCAAAGCAACGGACTTTTGTTTCCGACTGAACCACGACACTGCTGCCGAGTCCAAACTGAAACAACAACCGGAAGTGCTCTTCCAATCCCTCACACTGCCTACCCAGTCTGAATCTATGAAACCAACCAAGCTAACTCCACCCGAACCCCTGTAGTCCAAACCATAGTCCATTGTCCCTGCAAGGTATCTCAACACATGCTTTGCGGCAGTCCAGTGCACACTCCTAGGCTCCACCATGAACTGACTAAGAGAGTTCACCACAAAACATAAGTCTGGCCTCGTGTTGACCAGATACATCAATGACCCAATGAGCTGACAGTAAAGTGTAGGATCCACCAACTTACCCTTAGAAGCATGGAGTTGCTTCCAGTCGGTGATCATCGGTGTGGACATCGACCTGCAATCCTCCATCCGAAATCTCCTCAGAATATCTACTGCATACTTTCCCTATCCCAGGAAAATATGACCAGGCTCCTACCAAACCTCCATCCCCAGATAATAGTGCATCAACCCAATGTCTGTAATCTCGTACTCTGTAGCAAGGTCTCTCACGCAATGTGCAATGAGACGCTCCTCCCCAGTGATAAACAGATCATCAACATATAACAAAAGAATGAGAGGATCTCCACCAACCACAATGTAGTAAAGGTTGGGATCAACCTCACTCTTCTGAAAACCCATCGATGTCAAATACACATCAATCCTGGAGTACCAAGCTCTAGGAGCTTGCTTCAGTCCATACAAGGCTTTCTCAAAGCCCTGTGGCTGCTCTAAGTAAACCTCCTCCTGCAGAAGACCATTGAGAAATGCCGTCTTCACATCCATCTGGTGGATCTTCCAACCCATCTCTGCTGCTATAGAAATCACTGCTCTGATGGAAGAATAACGAGCAACCGGCACAAAGGTCTCATCATAGTCAACTCCCTCTATCTGTGAAACCCCCTGTGCCACAAAGCGAGCCTTGTACTTCTCCACACTGCCATCTGCAGCATGCTTCACCTTGTCGATCCACTTGGAAGTCACAACAGACTTCCCCTCTAGTCTCGGTACTATCTCCCACGCATCATTATTCATGATGGAATGGTACTCTTCCATCATGGCATCTCTCCAAACTTGATGCTGAGAGGCCTCCTCAAATGTGGAAGGCTATGAATCATGAAGACACGCAACTAGAGCCATGCCCAATCTATCTGACATCACAACTGTCCTGACCTCCTCCTGGGGCCTACCAAATGCCTCTGCTTCCTTCAAGGTCTCCTGAAGCCATTTAGGCTTCCTCTTCCTTGAAGGCTCCTCCCAAACTGGTCTCTCCTCATCTAAAGAACTACCAGAAGCAGATGGTCCAGCACCCTGTGGACTAGTAGCCCATGAACTAGTCAATGATGAACCTGTAACCTGAGAACCAGAACCTGTCCCTGGAGTACCTGCTGACTAAACCACTGAACCTGTAGAACCTGTGCCCGTCACCTGTGACCTAGTCACTCCGGAAACCTATGGACCTGTGATCTGTACTGAAGAAGCCTGAGTCACCTGAGGTATGGAAGCCGGTGGCTCCCCATGCTCCAACTCTCTAGACTTCTTGAAGGCTCTCTCCTCATCAAACTTCACTTCCCGCCTCACCACAACCTTCTTCTAGCGAGGAAGATAAATGCGGTAAGCCTTCGAAGTCTCATCATATCCCACAAAGATGCCTCTCTCTGCAGTGGGATCAAACTTTGTCCTCTTCTCAGAAGGGACATGAGAGTAAGTCAAGCAACCAAATATGCGAAAATGGCCAACCTCAGGCTTCTTGCCTGTGAACTCTCCTCAGGAGTCTTCCTCCCCAAGGCACGGTGGGGACTCCTGTTCTGCAAGTAAACTGCAGTATTGCATGCCTCTGCCCAAAGAAAGAAAGGAAGACTCTGATCATGAAGCATAGCTCTCGCTGCTCCCAGAATAGCCCTGTTCTTCCTTTCCGCTACTCCATTCTGCTCAAGAGTGTAGGGAACTGTCAACTGTCTCTGTATACCCTCCTGTGTGCAAAACTCATCGAACTCATTAGAGGTATACTCACCCCCATTGTCCAATCTCAGGACCCAAATCCTCCTCCCTATCTGATTCTCCACAAGGGCTTTGAACCCTTGGAAGACCCTCAATACTAAGGGAGACTTCTTGCTCCTCAAGAAGTAGATCCAGGTCTTCCCGAAATAGTCATCGATGAAAGAGATATAATACTCAATTCCAGTCAAAGAAACTGATGACATAGGACCACATATATCTGTATGGATCAAATCAAGTACTCATGTTGATCTGCTGTCACTGCTCGGAAAAGCAGTCTTGGTGTACTTTCCCAAAGCACACCCCCTGCAAACATCACTCTACTCTGTGCTGAACTCTGGTAAACCTGTAACCATGCTCCTCAACAATCTCAAAGCTGGGTGATGCAAGTGGGCCATCCTCCGATGCCATAGCTCGCAAAGCTCACTGTTGTTGATGTGTGCCAAAGCATGCTGAGGCTGAAACAAGAGCTTGTATAGTTTTCCACATCTAACCCCAATGTCCATGCAGGTAGATAATCCTGTAGTCTTGGGAAATACCTGCACTCGTCCATCCAAGAAACAAACCCCAAGACCCCTATCCTCAATGGTGGAAACTGATACTAAGTTCTTCTTCAACCCAGGGACAAATAACACATCCCTCAGAACCATAGGATTCATAGACTCCCTTTGAAAGGTAATGGTCCCACGACCAACTGCTCTGACAATGGTGTCATCTCCTAGTACAACCTCCACATATGTACCTGTCTGTGAAAGCTCAGAGAACATCTCTCGAGCACCTGTCATGTGACTCAAAGCTCCGCTGTCAATATACCAAGTGCCAGTGGTGGATGCACTCATATGATGGCCAGTCAACAAAGAATACTCCATCTCCATATCCAAATTAGCGTTGGTAACTATAGAGGCTCTCTCTCGCTCAACATGTCCAACATACAGAGAAAACTCTCTCTGAAATCTCTCTCCAAAGTCATCAACTTCCGCTGAGGTTGCGGTCTGCTGCTTCTTCTTCTTCTTTGGACACTGAGAAGCATAGTGCTCAAAAGTCTGACAACCATAGCACTTGATTTTACTCAAGTCTTTCTTCTGCCCACCCTACTGCTGCTGCTTGGCCCCACCCTGCTTGGGGCCCTTCTTCTTCTTCTTGCCCTTTGTTGTCAATGCCACATTCTCCTCATCTTCCCTAACCTGTGAAGAGCCTCCCTGTACTAGACCTCTCCTGGTCTCCTCCTATACAAAATCATCCCACAGTCTCTCCCATGAAGGTAAGTTCTCCCTGCCCACTATAGCCTGCACAAATGCACCCCAAATCTTGGAAGCCCCATTCACTGTTGTCCGCACAAGCTCAATAGCAGTAACCACCTCCCCAACTGCTGCTAGCTCATCTCTAACCGCAGATATCCTGGTAAGGTAAGATGTCACTCCCTCTCCACCATTCATCATTATACTTTTCAATTTCTCCTTTAGAACCATCTTCTAGTTCTCATTAGAGCTCTCGTATAAATTGGTTAAGGCACTCCACATCAAATGTGCTCGATCTTTACCTGAAATGTGAGGAATGATGTGGTCTTTAACTGCATCAAGAATAACTCTCCTAGCCTTACAATCCTTCTTGTTGAAGGCTGATAATGTTGCTACATCTGTAGCAGCGAGAATCTGAATAGGGTTAGCTGTAGTGTTCCTTACCATTTCTACCCACAGTTCATTTTCCTCCAAAATCAGCAAAATCCTAGCCTTCCATGGCAAAAAATTTCCTGTCCCATCTAGCCTATCCTCCAACCTAAGTCCTGTAGCTCTTTCAACCCAACAAGGTGCTGCCCACTAACAGAAGAAAACACTGAAATCTAGAAATTTATGATTGTCTGCAAATTTTAGTTTTCTACCCAACCTTGCTCTGATACCATGTAGATTTTCTGAGTTTTTCAGCTTGCTGGTTTTAATGTCAATATTTTTCAGTTTAATGTTCAGCTCAGTTTTGGTTGGATGGAAATTATAACAATATTTTTCAGACAATTTAAAACACTGCTGCAACTCAAATCTTATGACAGAAAATAAATAAATGCACACACAAGAAAAATTTCAGACACAAGATTTTTGGCCAATAGCACTAGAAAAAGCCTCACGGGGAAAACCAGTCAGAGAGAGAGATATTATTTCTTCAACAAAATGTAGAACAGCATTACAGTGAAAATACAACTTATCTCCACCAGTAAATACACCCAGAACTTCCTTGATTTCTCTGCCCAGCTTTCCCCTCGATTTCTGTGCCAAAACGGACCCTCGAAATTCGTACATGCTGCCTCGAAATGCATGCAGAATATAACCTCATTTTTTGTGCTGAAAAATATAGTCCGTACAGACTGTACAGTCCTCGGTTTTTGTGACTGAAATATTTCTCGAGAATTGTGTTGAATCTTCCTCGAAATTCGTGCTTGAGTTTGACCTCAGTTTCTGTGCTGATTCTCTCGAGATTCGTGCCCAGAATGTCCCTCAAAAACCGTGCCCAGAATCTCAGCTGTACGGCCTCCTCGAAATGCGTGTTGTACTAAATCCCTTTGCCTCAAAAATTGTGCCTCCTCAAAATTTGTGCTGCTGCTGGAAACTTGTTGCTGTTGTCTCGAAAATCGTGCCCTCCTCTCTTGCTCTCCACTTCAATCTCTTCACCAGAATGATCTCTCATTTACCTCCCTTGCCTTTTTGGGTGAAACCCTAGGGTAAGTGAATGGGCATCTAATCCAACCGTTGAGATTGGATGAGATGGATGGATGATATTAATTGCTCATTAAATCCCATTTAATATTATTTCACTCACCTCACTTAAATTTTTCCCAAAAGTGGACTTTAATCTCTAAAATCACATTAAATGCTCATCTTAAGTCATTTAATGCAAAGGTCACTTTATTTCCCCACTTAAGTGACTTAGGGAAAAAAGTCACCTAGGGGAACACTTCCTAGGTACAAAAATCAACAGGGGCCAGCGTTTGCAATCGCACCTACCATGGGCAATCGCATCTACATGTGAAGATGCATCAATAGATTTCATAAACATGGTTCCTTTAGGGCAAGCCACAAGAAAATTGATGATTGTTCTGCTCCTCTAATCTATCCACCCATTTGACAAGATGATGCAACATGTACTCTCCCATGAGCTTTTAATGCCCTCCAATTGTGCCTTGACACACACCAACTCCTCATCTAGATCTTCCCCCCTAAGTGCATTGTAAGAGGGGCCTTTGTATCCGAGGCTAGCGCCTGCAATCGCATCTACCATGGGCTAATAAAAAGGAGACTTTGAAAGGTAAAATGAGAGGCTGTCACGGTACCAAAACCTCCTCACTACCATATCCTACCTTTTCCCTTCATTATAACTGTCCAAGGTTGGTTGAGATCCTAGGGTTGTGCGAGAAAGGGAGAAGGAGACGAGATACTTGGACTAGCTACAACACTTGATTACCAACTACCTAGAGGTCCCATTTGAGATCTATCCATCCTTGCAGTTTCAACATTCAGCCTAGATCTCTTGGCATTTTGTTCTTTGATAGCTTCCAAAGTAGCTTGCATTTCGATTATGACTTCTTCAGGGCAACCATCACAAATGCACAAAACAAATGTTGGTCTTCTCGCCTTTGTGACCCATTCCCACTAATATGGGTGTCGATGAGTAGTAGTGGGAAAGTGGAGGTCATCAACGAGCTTTACAAAAATAAGATTCTTTTGACTCCTATTATCAATGAAAACTCTACCAATCAATCCTTGATTTGGAAATTACGAGTGAAGAATGCCTCTCAATTGTTGGCAGAGTAATCATGAACCATGACTGCGAGCTGAGGAGTACTGTCTTAGGGATTGGACACTGGAATCTCCACAGCCTCAGAGGTTGGTTGTGAAAAAAAATGACATAAGCATGAAAATTCTCATTCACGCATTCTGTCAAACACTTCGAACATCTAGGGTTTTAATTAAAGATTTACACACAATACTTTGAAATTAAAACCACCAAGTCAAAAGCCCTTCAATATTGAAAATTAAGCAAGCACATAGAACACAAGCGTTTTTGGTCAATCTAGACCGAGCAAAACCCCAATTTGGGGAAAACCCTAAGAGGAAGATTATTCATTAAGAAGTACATTCAGAAAACTCCATTACAATGGATTTTTCTTCAAACCCTAACTGAAAAAATTTCACAAAAATATTGCAGCAGCTATCTACCTCGATTTCTATGCCAAAGAGTGGTTGTACAGCCTGCTGTACAACTGCCCACACGTGTTGTACAATACAGTACGGTCTGCACACTTTCTATCTCGATTTCTTAGCCCACATGTTCCTGCAATTAGTGTTGTACGGTCTGCATTTAATGTACAGCCATCCTTCTTAGAATTCGAGCTAGCTTCCTTGGGATTCGAGCCCACGCATGTGACTGCAATTAATGTTGTACAATCTGCTACAGGCAACCTTGGGATGCGTGGCACTCTTTTTCTTTGGAAATTGTGCCTTCTCTTTCTTAAGAACTCGTCTTGGTCTTCAACCTCTCCTCTTTTTCTCTTTTGATGGTGAGTGTGTCTTTTCTTTTGCCCCTTTATCTTCTTTTATACTTTACTTTTCATTACCTAACCCTAACTACCAAAGAAACTAACTAATCAATGGCTAGGATTAGATCTAGGGATCTAGGGTCTACAATAGATGTACTTTTAATAATAAAAAATAATTATTAAATACATCACTTAAGTGAGACCCACTTATATAAAGTACAAAAATGTCTTTATTTACATAAAAGTCACTTTTTACATAAATGCACAAGGAACAAAACTTTCAAGTCCCCCTTATCACACCCACACCAAAAACATAAGAGAGGACTTCAGAGTTATTTTTTCAACACTCCCTCCTAACTAGGAAGGTCCTTTCGACACCATCAGAATCTCCATACCTGATCCCTAAAGCAGCTCCCTTGTAATGTCCCTTTTTTTTTACTTTTATAAAAATAGTAATGTCCCTCCTGCTCTGGAATGCCTCCCGGAGACAAGTGCCTACCCTTGAACTGGAACTCTGACTCTTGAGACTCTATCTGAGCCTCATCAACCTGCTCATCACCATCACCACTAGACTGGTTGAATCTTCTGTCAGTGCTTCAGAGAGATCCACTCTCCTCATCAAAAGAAATGTAAATAACATGTTGATCAGATGCATCTCCTGCCCCATTCTCTGACTCTGACTCAGATAGCCATCCACCTGTCCCTGGACATACAACATGTCCTCTCATAACATATAATTTGTCCCTACGATCACCAAGAAGGATTGTGATCCTAACTAGTTCCTCCATCCGATAAAGGAAAACATGACCAGACCTGATCAACAACCCATAACCATCATCCTCAAAAGATGATGTCGAGAGTTTACTAACCCTCATCCTAGGAACAAAGAGAACTCCATGTATCCCAGGACCTCTCCAAGGTCCAGATGAAACCTGACTATTCCAACTCCTTGAGTAGCTACCTGTGAACTGTCAATATTTGTCTGAATATAATGTCCTGGTCCCAACTCTATGATGATCCGGAATGCATCATATAATCCAGTCATATGTTTGGTTGACCCACTGTCAACAATCCGGACATGCTCAAAGACTGAACTCCCAACACTGGAGTCAATAGAAGCGAGAGAAAACTCATACTCAAACTGAGTTGCAAACTCATCTACTGTAGATGTTGATGTATCTTTCTCTGCCTTCCCCTTCTTTCTCTCAGGACATTTAGAGGAAAAGTATCCCAACTGACCACACTGAAAGCACATGATTTGACTAAAATAATTCTTCTTCTTGTTCTTTGACTTGGTTGCAAGTGCCACATCCTGCTCAACATCTTCACTAACCTGACCAACCTGAGACACCTCCCGGATCTCCTCTTGGGTAAAGTCATCCCATAATCTGGACCAATTGGGAAGCTTCTCTCTGCCCACAATACACTTTACAAAGATGTCCCACTTCTTGGTGAGCCCTTCAAGGCTATCCTCACCAACTCAGAGTCAGGGACAATCTCTCTTACTGTTGCCAACTTGTCCTTCACCTGTGCAACACAAGTCAAGAAGGAGGCTACACTTTCATCTTTAGTCATTTTTATACTGTGTAGCTTGTCTCTAAGCACCATCTTGCAGTTCTCATTTTTAGCTTCGAACAAATGGTTCAAAGTGTCCCACATCTCCTTAGTTGTTTTCTTCTTTGCTAAATGTGGAATGAGATGGTCTTTAACCCCATCCAAGATGACTCTCTGAGCCCTAGCTTCAAGAGCTTCATGCTCATCAAGCTCATCCTTATCTATTGGCTTGGTCACGGTACTGTTAGCAAACCTCCAAATTTCCATTCTTTCAATATTGCGGTTATTCTTACCTTCCATGGTATATAGTTGGATACACCATCCAACCTATCCTCAAACTGTATACTCATCATTGGAAAATCACCTACAACCAGAACAACTGAAAGACAACCACAACACTTTCTTTTGTACTACTGTGAAACACTTGCTTCCTTCCTACTTCAGTATCGCTCTGATAAAATGAAGAAAAATGACATAAGCATGAAAATTCTCATTCACACATTCTGTCAAACACTTTGAACATCTAGGGTTTTAATTAAAGATTTACTCACAATACTTTGAAATTAAAACCACCAAGTCAAAAGCCCTTCAATACTGAAAATTAAGCAAGAACATAGAACACAAGTGTTTTTGGTCAATCTAGACCGAGCAACACCACAATTTGGGGAAAACCTAAGTTGCCAGGGTACTTGGGTACTGGGATGGGTACGAGTACGGGTACGCCACTTTTTGAAATAGGGTACTTGGGTACGTCGGGGTACTGTAGACATATATATATATATATATATATATATAATTTTATAAATTTATAATTAATAATTATATTAATATATTTATAATTTTATTATTAAGTTAATAAGTTTTCAACCAGTAACACACATTTGACATTGGTATTGCTTCTTGCACATTAATTCAAATTACATATATGATATTGTCATTGATATTGATATGAAATTTGAATCATTAGCATAATAGCATGATAATTTAGCATAATAGAATGATAATATGATATATGTCCATGACTCCATGAGTCCATTGTCATACTACATCCAAAATTTGGCAAATGGCATGCCTCACTTGCCATAGTTCTGAATATGAAATACAAAATAACAAAATGAAAATAGTTGATTTGGCTTCCTCAAGCCATCTCTGCTAGGTCAACATCACTGTCATCTGCATCAGCATCAAGGAGGTCCATTAACGCCCAATATTAAAAAATCATGATCATCCTTCCATTAACGCCCAACAGAAACTGAAAACTCTGTTTGACAGTTTGTTTATTGTTGAATTTTTAATTTTTTAACAGTTGGATAAGTTTACTGTTTAATTTGAATTATAAATTATAAATTTATAGGCTAGCTATCATGACATTAAAACCCAAAATTATACTCTTGATACTATCAAAATGCAATCTTTATAGTTTATACTTATACTGATAATTTAATTTTAATTTTTAATTTTTAACATTAATGATTATCATTAGACATTACACTTATAGCTTAACTTTTAAGTTTTAACTTTATTGTTTGAGGGTATGAGCCAAATTAAAATATAATTAATAAAACTGAAAATTAAGCTAAATTAAAATTAATAATTATTAATACGAAAAAATTTAAAATTGAAAAACTTTAAAACAATGAAACAGAAAATTTAAAATTTAAATTAGACTATTAGTATTACAGTATTACATTACTGTATAGTGTATTAGTAATTAGTAATTAGTAATAAAATAAGTTAATAAGTAATAGGTAATACTAATAATTGATTACATATAAGGTCGGTCATGACTGAAAGCGAAACTTACACCCTTTTCAACACAATCCACTCCATGAACAAACTGGGTATGATGGCAGATTAACAAACGTGATGTGTAACAACAGTGATCTGTGTAGTAGTCGCTGGTGATTATAGCAGATGACAGACATTGAAGGTGGCAGATGGTTGTTAATTATTTTATGGGTGATGACAGAGAAATGTGGTGGAGAGGGGCTAATGTTCATGACGGTTGTTATATCCACAGGTAGCTGGCAGGGTTGGTTCTCTTCATTACAGGCAGCAATTTTTAACCGTCTAACAGTTCTTACAGGCAGTTGGAAAGAACGCTATGATAGTATGATACCATCTGTCAGAGACCAAAGACTTGAAAGAAAATACATAATATTCATACCATAAAAAATAAAAGGTGAAATACTTATTACAATATACAATATCTAGGAATATTTATACTTGTGAGAGAGAATGTCATGATAAACAGCCATGACTCCTTATTTAATACTTATTAATAGTAAATAAGTAATAACTGTGAAATTTCCAGTCTGCGTTTCAATTTCATGCCTGGAAGTACCCTAAAATCCGTGACCAAGTACCCGGTACTTGGGTGAAGTACCCGGTACTTACGCGGGTACTCCCAGAGGTACCAGTTCCGGTACCCGGTACGGCAGTACGGGTACCCGGTACTGGTACGGGTGCCCAACCCCCCGGTACGGGTACCCTGGCAACTTAGGGGAAAACCCTAAGAGGAAGATTATTCATTAAGAAGAGTATATTCAGAAACTCCATTACAACGAATTTTTCTTCAAACCCTAACTGAAAAAATTTCACAAAAATATTGCAACAGTTGTCTACCTCGATTTCTGTGCCAAACAGTGGCTGCACGGCCTGTTGTACAACTGCCCACACGTGCTTTACGGTACAATACGGTCTACACACTTTCTATCTCGATTTCTGAGCCCACACGTGCCTGCAATTAGTGTTGTACGGCCTGCATTTAATGTACAGTCAGCCTTCTTGGGATTCAAGCCAGCTTCCTTGGGATTCGAGCCCACTCATGTGACTGCAATTAATGTTGTACGGTTTGTTACAGACAACCTCAGGATGCGTGTTATTCTTTTCTTTAGAAATTGTGCCTTTTCTTTCTTGGGAACTCTTCTTGGTCTTCAATCTCTCCTCTTTTTCTCTTTTTATGGTGAGTGTGTCTTTTCTTTTGTCCCTTTCTCTTCTTTTATACTTTACTTTTCATTACCTAACCCTAACTGCCAAAAAAACTAACTAATCAATGGCTAGCATTAGATCTAGGGTCTACAATAGATGTACTTTTAATATAATAAAATAATTATTAAATACATCACTTAAGTGAGACCCACTTTTATATAGTACAAAAAAGTCTTTATTTACATAAATGTCACTTTTTACATAAATGCACAAGGAACAAAACTTTCAAGTCCCCCTTATCACACCCACACCAAAAACATAAGGGAGGACCTTTAGAGTTATCTTTTCAACGGGTTGCTAGGCTGCAAGAAGAGCTTTGACTTTCTTTGCCAAAAGAGCTTTACACTCTTCAATGGCATGGCTAGGGTGCTTATGATAAGCACAACATTGCCTCTTTCTATTAACAAAAGGAGAAAGTTAGCCCCTCTCAAAACCATTTGGAGAATTTTTCTCCTTCTTGTTGGTTGTATTGAAAGAACTAGAGAGATAAGATAATTTTATTAATGTCCAACAAATGACCACAAGAGTAGGTCAATGGGACTATGTGGTACCATGATGTCAATACAAAGTGAGAGAGTTGGGGCGGCTCCTATAAAAAAGCGATAAGTATGACTCTAAACTAAAAACCAAAAAGAGCTAACTCCAAAGATGGAGAGTCAATCCAGGTGAGAAATGTACAAAGAGAATGGATCTAACTCCAAAGATGGAGGGCCAGTCCAAGATAGAAATGTGCGAAGAGAAAAGATCTAGAATATGTGACACAAAAGTGGTAAATCTATCATGGTTCACTGAAAGCATCTCTCCTAACATCCAAGGTTGAGTGAAGGAATCTCAAAATAGTACTCTGCCTGGAGGAAGAATTGGAAGAGGAGTTATAACAAGTAATGTGTCGCTACCTGGAGTGGGGGGCCTACTGTTGTGACTTGGATGAAATCATTCAACTGTTGTTATGGGGACGAGACTGGTCACACCGTTGGTGGTGTCTAGCAAAAGTAAAGGTGGTCCTCTGTGTCCTAACAAGTCTAAGGTCAAAAGCAGTACTGCCGTCTATTTGTCTCTTGGTGCCTTAAAAGAAGGCAACGCAAGAAAAAAGGAAGTAATCCGCCGAGTGGAGGCTGGTCCAGGCTGTGAATGCTGCTAGTGGACGAGGGAGTGAAGTCGGAGGGTCTCTTGCAAGTATAAGGCCAGACATCTCTAATCGAGATACCTAAAGAAACTAGTCAAAGTCTGAAGCTCCCTGAGAAGAAGGTCCATAAAAAGACAATGGAACCGCTCACGAATCTCGTAGTAGATAAGACAACAAAAGGTGAAGTGTTCCTCAGTCTCAACGTCTCGAAGGTGACATTCCCAACAAACCTTGCCTAATCGATCGGTCTGATGATCCATATTCACCTTGAGAATACAAAGAGCATGTGCCCAATGGTGGAGTTTAATGGGGTCGAACAATGAGACTATCCCTCAAATCCATGAAGTGCTCAGCGTAAAAGGCCATCTTTGGACGTAACCCACCCTAAGGGTTTATCCAAGTGACCTGCACAAACTACCTATAAATGTCATCTCGAGTGATTCTATTTAACTCCTGCCTGGTAGGTAAGAGGCAGCCAAACGTGTCCAGGGAATACCTAAATGGAGGAAGTCGATCCATCGCCATACCAACAAACTACAAAAGATCTACGACCCCCGCATACCAACACCAAGAACAGCCTGAAAGGCTTGCTGACGAAATGGACTCTGATGGGCGATAGGCTAGATATGGGTACCAATCTCACCCATTTGTTGAGTCAACAAAGCTTTGGAGACGGTGTAAGAGCGAGACAAGGCTGAATATAGGCTCAAGCCAAAAGGGTCGAGCAACAAACTCCACAAGTATGATGGGCTAAGGTATTGTCTATTTGCATCTAATGATGCAACGAAGGAGAAGGATCTACACCCTCTCTATTGAGGCCCAATCAAAGTCTAGTAGACAAGGCCCCCATACCTTTGAGCCATAGAGGATTTGGGTCAAATGAGACTGCCAATGGGAGACATCTTGGACGAGATGTCCTGAAAGTGGTGGCTAAAGCACTGTCTCTCAAGAAGGGATAAGGATCAGTAGCCTTTGTTGACTCAAGGTTGAAGGACATATCGTACACTGAAATGAGGTTCTGTGAACTGTACCCCCAAATAGGTATAGGTGCTAGTGATCTCAATCTCCTCCCCTTTAAAAAAGGAAGTGAAAGTCTGAGAAGATATTCTTCAACTAGTTGAAGATCCTTGGTTTTACCTAGGATGACCAATCCACAGATGAAGATCGAAGAAGAGAGCTAAGGCATCTAGTTGTCTTTACAACCCCTTTGCAGATGAGGCCAAGAGGACCACCTCGTCAACAAAGAGCAAGATAGAGCTCAAGACATTGTAGAGAAGGCACCTATCTCCATCCTAGATGTCTTCCTGTAGGAAGGACTCTAACTCGTCGATATAGATCCAAATAAAGTAGGGGATAGGAGACACCCCTGCTTGACCCCAATGGTATTGATAAAATCTGAAGAAGAAGCAACTACAAGGGTCTTCTTCAAAGATGATTGCATATATGAGGTGGTTGGCCTTATAGATTCCTTCTATAGTTTAGCCTCCACCTTCAGTGCAAATTGAAATCCCTGCTGCAACATGATAGAGATGAATCCCAACTCCCTCCTACAATGAGATAACATACCATAAATGAACTTGATTCTTAGAATCTTGTTGGAGGCTTTGATCTCCAATTGTATTGCAAGCCAATTGAATTGTTCAATGTATTGTTGGAGGGATCGCTTTATCATTTGCAAAGGTAAGGCCAACAATCCAACAACATCTCTTTGTACCCAGGTTGATAAAATCTCTTCCTGATGGCATTATTGAATGCATCCAAAGTCTGAATTTCGGCTCGTTGTGTGGAAGCCAAAAGTTGAGATAGGATTGCCACCATGTAAGAGCTTGATCATTCATGTGCACCTCTGCAATCATGATATGTTGCTCCTCAATGATGATAACTTATGTCTTGAAATATGCTTCTAGACAGCGTAGCCAATCATCAACATTTTACCCATAATAATGCCATCAAGAGACAGAATGGATATCTATGTATCCAAATTAAACTGTGATGGTGTAATTGTAACTGCAACAGGTTTTTAGTAATTTGTTAATGCTGTTGTGACAGAAGATCAGAAAACAAACCCATTATACTATTTAACAATTTTGCTTGAAACTCACTTTGTGCTTGACATTGCTCGCAAAGCTTATTTGTTAACAGTTGAAGTAGATTGGAGTCATACATAGTTCGTGGAGCATGAGGAGTGTCTGCAAAACACTCTATGAACTTGAGACAGAAAACCCACAAAACAACATCCTTGAATGTTTCTTCTAAATGCAAAGCACTATAAAACTGGAATTGAGTTGCCCGTAAGAGTGTGCACTGATGGCAAGCAGTGAGGTGATCAGGCTTGTATTTGTTAAATTTTGGTTAGGTTAGGGTTTGATGTAGAGAAAACAAAATTTCATATACTTTAATGCAAAATTAGATATGACAAACTAGTACTGAAGCAAAATAGTACATCAATAATTAAACAAGATAATTTAAAACATAATTTGCATCTCTTTCAACTTTAACACTACCAAGTAGGTCCCCGTGTTAAAGTAATCTTCGGTAACATGTAATCAGCAGTAGTAGAATAACTAACAATAACATGTCTAATTCTTAATAAGAAGAACAAGTTAGAACACTTACCTGGAGTGTGGGACTCTTTCTTTCTATACACAGAAGAATTAACTTTCAGAACAGACTGTGCCTCTCTGAGGCAAGTCAACCACAAGGAATAATCTGACCCTTACTAGAGGATTAGTACAAACCTGAGAGAGAGAGATGAAAGGTTATAGTACAGTCAAGTAGTGATGGTCAATGACAATCAAATCACAGTGGCAGTACCAAACAAGACTCAGCACAATAGGTGTCCAATAGATGTAAGCACAAGAGGTCTGAACCATAGATGATAGATTAAACCCCAAGCAAATTATTGTTAATCTTTTAGTGCAGCTGCGAGACCCATTCTCAGAGAGAATGGTACCCTATTCAATTAACTAGGGTTCCTGGTCAAGTTAACCAGGCAGAAGTAATGAGTAAGACCCTAGAAGGTACCCTAGGGCCCCCAACTGTCTCCTGGGGTTCTTGGTCGAGGACCAAGCAGATTGATGCCATGGCAAAGTCCCTAGCATGTGGCTAGGGCCCCTATTTGTCTCTAGGGTATTCTGGTCAGGGACCAAAAAGTTTCTTGCCCATGTGAACCAAATAGATCCTGCAGATTGAGACAGAGACATCCTGGTCTAGGACCAGGCAGATTCTTGGTCAAGGACCAAGTAGATCCTGCAGATGGTTGATCAACATTCAGTCTGGGACTGAAAACTCAGCTTGAGGCTGAGGACCATTCTCTAGGAGAATGGAGGACCTGGTCATGAACCAGAGGTTGATCAACAGGGTCAGTCTGGGACTGAAGCTCAGCGTTGGGCTGAGAGCCATTCCTTGAGAATGGAGGCACTTGGTCAGTTACCAAGATTATGATGCGTGATGTCCTCTTCTCCTAGGTCTTCGAGATGGTTGAGTTAGATGGTCTTCTCAAGGGACTGGCCACCCCTTGATGAAGCCACTGACATTTGACCTTAGGAGCAGTATAGAGGACCACATGATCACATCATCCGTGTGAGCCCTTCCTTATTCAGTGATGACGAACTTTCAGGTTATATGGAACATTTGTACATTTGAGAGAGAGATCATTGGTTGTACCTTTCCACCTTGGATAATTTACTTTTGGTCCTTGCACCTTGTTGTTTATTAATCTTGTGGTACCCTGTCTTTGATTTGTGGTAAATAGGGTCATTGACCCACCTTTTATTTATACCACCCTTGTTGTTTTGATCTTATGGGTACTTTGGATGTTTGTCCACTTTATGAGGTTCTTTTATTTTTTATTTTTTATTTTTTATTTTTATATATTTTTTATTTTTTATTTTTATCTTTTATTTTTATTAAGTAGTACCTTCCTAATTTTGTGGAACCCTAACTTAATTATGTTGTGACCTTTCTAGAAGCTTTAAGTTTCTATATATTGGAGTCCAATCTCTTTTTATGATAATCTCATCTTCACTTCTAAACTCTGATTTTTGTATTGGATTCAAGGGTTTAAGATCTACTTGCTCACCCATTTAGGACGTCTACCTGCTAGAGAATGCTATCATTCAGATCTGATATGTTCTGGTTACTACTAGGGTTCGCTGCAATATTTTTTGACTGAACCGTGACCTAGTTGAGGCTTAACTTGCCTGTCTTGAGCTTGATTGTGGAGATTGTTAGTACCAATGTTTTAATAACCGGAACCGAGAATCAAACCGGTCTGGGGTCAACTCGGACCGGAACCGGAACCGGTAATGAACCGGAGTGGTTTGATTTCAATGAACCGGACTATTAAAAAATACAAAAAAAATTACAATTTTAATCATAAAAATTATATTTAACATTCCAAGCTATATTTCGAAGCATTAGACACATAATATGCATATTTGAAAGTGAAACCATTAGACTAGTAGACACATAATATGTAAAGTCTACTCATATATATAAATCGGAAATCCATAAACCATGTATGGGTAACAAAATGGCACCAAGTGCACTACATACTCATAGTAAAGTCTCATAGCATATATCTCAAATTCTGAAACAAAATACAATATAAATGAGGCTCTATATCCTCTAGAGTCTACAGTCCAAAATGAAAAAACATGATCAATGATGAGTCATGACTCATAACTAATCAATCATCAAACTCAGCACCACTACTAGAAATGGAATGCTCAACATCAACATATGGCTCAAACTCCTCGGAGTCGGACTCCTCACGGACATCTACGACCCTAGCAGTAGCACCAGTAGAAGCACGGGCTGTATGGCTAGGTCGACTTCTGCCAGTGCCAATGCCACCATCATTGTCCGCCATGCCTGGATCCTGCTCTGCACCTGCATCTCCTACTCCCAATGGTTCAACATCCAAAGCCAAGTCATCTGTGACTGCATCAATATCAAAATCGGGACCAAACTCTGGCTGTTGGGTCTTCTCTACCCATTCTGAGGTTGGATCAATATCATCCAACACAATGGGATCTGTATCAGGTCTTTTGTTTAGCAATTGGTTGCGCCTTAGTCGGAGGTTGTACTGCACGAAGACAAGATCATTCAACCGTTTTTGTTCCAAACAATTTCTTTCTTCATGTGAATCCTCTCAAAGACGGACCAATTGCACTCACACCCGGAAGCACTGCAAGTCTAACTAAGGATACGAATTGCAAACTTTTGCAATAGACCACAATGGCTGCCAAATGAATCCCACCAATTTGCTGCATGGACAAATTAAATTTAACAAATTAGATTGTGAATTGAACATAAACAACTTAAAGTTAAAAGTTAAAGCTTAAACAATTGAACTTAAAGTCTTAAGCAATAAAACTTGAAATTGTTTATCTGGTTGGTCGCAATCTCTCATCTTTATTGCTACGCTTTTTCCAAAAGTGCCTGTGGCTCTTTTGAAAGAGATAAGTTGTCGATGTACTTCCATCTGGTCATTCTCATCAGGGATCATGCACTCTATGCAATCATACAAACCATCTTTCACCTCCCCTGTTAGATCATCTCCTAGCCGAGTTCTATAATGATACTTTGGGTTCAAGAAAAACCCAGCTGCATGTATAGGGCAATGGAGTTGATTGTCCCATCTATTATCAATGATCTCCCAAATAGGCCCATACTTGGCTACTCTATCTTTGTATGCTGCCCTTATCTGCTCCTTTGCCTAATCCATAGCCTCATAAATGTAACCCATTGCCAATTTTTCCCCCGCAACACCTTAACAAGGGGCTCAGCAATTTTCACAACCTCTGCTGCTTTTTTCCAAAATGCACTATCATTAACTCTTTTTTTGGTGTCTTTTGCATCTTGCTTACGGGCCCACTTAGATGAATTCCATTCATCACATGAAAACATCTTCTGCAAGTTTTGTTCTTGGGAAATGAGAGATTGCAATGTGAGGAAGTGTGTTGCAAATCTCGTGATGGCAGGCCTAACAAGTTCCCTGTTCCCAGTGCTTTTCCTCATTAGGTTCAAGACCCATGCATGGTTGTAGATGTATTTTGTAATGCTCTTTCCATGCTCTACAACATTCTTGACCCAATCCAGTTTGCCTATATCCTCAAGCATGAGGTCTATGCAGTGTGCAGCACATGGGGTCCAAAATATGGTTTTGTGTTTATTCTCTAACATCTTACCAGCAAGAACATAATTAGATGCATTATCTGTGATGATTTGAACAACATTTTCCACCCCCACCTCCATAACAACTTCATCCAAGAGTTGAAATAATAGGGTTGCATCTTTCACCCTATCAGATGCATCAACTGATTTCAAAAACATGGTTCCTTGTGGGCAAGAGACAAGGAAATTGATGATAGTACGGTTCCTTATATCAGTCCATCCATCTGACATGATGGTACATCCCGTAGTGGCCCATGACTCTTTAAAACCCTCCAAGTATTCATGTATGGACATAACTTCCTTATGCAAAAGTGATCCCCTCAACTCATGCATACTAGGGCCTTTGAAGCCCTTACCAGCTGCAAGAACAGAATCCCACATGGGTTGATAATAAGCTGAGAGAGAAGCATTGAAGGGAATATCTGAATCATACCACCATCTAGCTATGTACTCATGAGCAACTACTTTGCATTGCTTCTTCCAATGCTCATCTAAGGTGGGCTGAATGTGGGTTGGTTGAGATTGAGAAGCATTGCCACTTGGAAAGGAGGGGGAATGTGAAGAATAATAGTGCTGAAGGGTCTTCATCTTTTTAGGCTGATTTTCTCCAATGTTTTGGGTCTTTTGACGAGAGGGAGGAACATACTGGAAGGGGTTCCTAGCAACGGTAGAAGGGGCAGAGGAAGAGCCTTCAAAATCATGTAAACTAAATGCCCTCCTGACAGCATTTGCAAGTTCCCTCTTCCTCCCAATTTCATCTTCTATTTCTTTATGCCTAGCCTTCTCTTCTTGATATTTTTTAAGTTGATTTAATATCTCAACTCTAATCTCCCCAATCACATCATTCGGTGCATCACATGGGAGAACTTGGCCTCTTATCCCAGCCAAGTGTTGCTTCACCCTATGAATGCCCCCCCCTCCCATGTGTTTGTGGCAATATTTGCAAAAAATTTCCCCCTCAACACACTCAACATGGACCCATGCAGCATCTTTCACTCTAGGAGCCATTTGGAAATTTGAAAATAGATTCTGCAAGTGCAAAATAATGGAAAAAAAATGAAAATGTGCAAAACAGATTTAAATTTTAAATTAAAAAAAAAAAACAATTATGAGTTTGCAATGTGCATTTGCATACAAATTTAAAAAAACATTGCCATAAACAGGCTAACAACAAGCATACTCAAAGTCTCAAACAGAAACTTAGAGTTTGGAGTTTGGACAGCACACTCAACAATCAGTATACTCAAAATTAAAAAAAACAGTGACTGCCAACAGCAAATTGCAATCAGCATACTCAAAATTCAAAAAAACAACAAGCATACCTTGAACTTTGAAGTTGAAATCTGCAGCTGGATTGAAGGAATGAAGATGATTGAAATTTGATGCTGAGCGGCCTCCTCCACAGTCCACAGTCAGCTGGCTTCACACTTCACAGTTCACTCCTTGCCAAAACTTGAACACTCAAGTTCTCAACACACTCAAACTTGTTACTTGACTGCAGCAATGAGAGTCAAGACAAATCACTCTTGGCGGCAGCAATGAGACAATGAGCTCTTGAATCGTGAGTGAATGAGAAGGTGGGGGTTGGGCACTTATTTATTGACTTTTGGAGGGCGAATTAGGGTTAGGTTGTATGTTTTTTGTATTAAAAAAACAAAACAAAAATAAAAAACGTGATTTCTGGGCCCGCGGATGTGACTGTTTGCTGGCCGGCCGGTTTACTACGGGACCGGACCGGTTAGTTCCGGCTAGGCCGGTTTGGTATTGAACCGGTCCGGTTAGGGCCGGTTCAATACCAAACCGGGCCCCCGGTCCAGTTTAAACACCGGTTTGGTGCTCATCTTAAGCTAACCGGTCAAACCGGCCGGTTCCGGTTCGGACCGGACTGGTTTTTAAAACTTTGGTAGTACTATGGTACTGTTCTAGTTTGTTGATTGAGGTTGGTGGAGGCCACATGCACTAATATCCTTTGTTGATTGTTCTTTAGGCTGTCCTGAAGGCCGCCTGCCCTAAAGAGCTAAACTGTGAACCTGTTGAACATTGCTGAGGTTCGATCTGTCTTGTTGAAGTCTAGGTGAAGTTCGATCTACCTTGCTATGGTTTGATTAAGGTATGATCTGCCTGTTATAGCCACAGCCTGGTGAGCTTGAGTGAGGAGGTCACATCCTCATGTTAATTGTTTAGAGACCAGAATGTTGAATCTTGTGGAGGCCGTGAGCCTTGTTGGTCTGGTCATACTTGCTAATAATTCCTTCTGTGGCAGCCGTGAGCCTTAATAGCTTGACCTTGCTTGACGTGAGCCAATTAGAGGAGGCTGTAACCCTGTTGGGTTTTGTTGGGGTTGCTATGACTTTTTGAGTGCATGCCATGATCCTTTCTGGACTTGTATGGGTTGCCACAACTCTATTTAAGGAGGCTGCTGACTGTTGTAAATTATCTTTGACCAAATCTACTGCTGAGACTTAAACTCTGTGCTCAGACTTTGTTTGTGAACAAACCCTCTTTGCTCATACTTAACTGTGTCTAAATCTGTGTCAGTTTTTGTTGAGTTGTGTTTGGGACTGTTATTGTGTTCCTTGACTGTCTTTGATCATCTCTACTTGACTGAACCTCAACCTTTCATCTCTCTCTCTCTCGGGTTTGTACTTACCCTCTAGTAAGGGTCAGATGTTCCTAATGGATGACTTGCCTCTGAGAGGCACAGTCAGTTCTGAAAATTAATTTTCTGAGTATAAATTAGGAAGGGTCCCACACTCCAGGTAAGTACTCTAACCTGCTCTTTTATTCATGTAATTGTTATTGTTAGTACTTTGTTATTTATACTACTGCTGGTGATTACATGTTATTGAAGATTTCACTTTAACACAAGGACCTACTCGGTAGTGTTAAAGTTGAAAGAGATGAAAATTATGTCTGAAATTATATTGCTTAGTTACTGCTGTACTATTCTGGTTGTTGCATTTAGTTTTGCATTAAAGTACGTGAAATTATGATTTCTCTGCATCTAACCCTAACCCTAACCAAAATTTAACAATTATGACGTCCAGCAAGTAGCACAAAGGATCAGACCACAGTTAAACTTCAGCACATTGGTCAGACCCTAATTAAGTTCGGCACATAGATTAGTCTCAACAAAGTCAGATCATAATAGATCTGCCCATAATAAGGTCCTAACACAAAAGATCTAGTCAAAAGGGCTCACGGGCTCCATCCAGCAAAGTAAATCAAGCCCACAGACCTTATAGCCACCACAGAATGTACCCAGCAAGGTAGATAAGACCAACAGGGCTCACGGCCACCACAATCATGCACTTAACAGGCTACGACCTTATCAATTAGGGATCAAAATAACTCCAGCAGGTAACAGTAAGGCAGATCGAACCTCAACAAAGTCTCAACAAGTAGATCAGACCTCAACAAGGGTTACAACAGGCAGATCGGACCTCAACAAGCTCACTGCCAGGCAGACTTAACCTCAACAAACTCACGGATCATCTTTCTAGGGCAAGCGGCCTCCAGATCAGTCCTTAGGACAGTTAACAAGAGATGCTAGGGCATACGGCCTTCACAGAAAACAGACCAGCAGACTCACGACTAAGCAAATTAGACCTGCACAGGGTTACGGCCCTCCTTAAACAAGCTCAGTCAAAGATGGCAGCAGCGAACCCTATCAACAGCTTAGGAATGATGGTAATCTCCAGCATAAAAACCTTCAACGTTCACCCTAAACAGTCAAGAAAATCATATCTGAAATATGTGGTACTCTCCAGCAGGTCTAACCAAACAACAGAACAGTCCTCAAACTCTTGACGTTAAGCAGAAAAATCATATCTGAGATGTGATGTAATGATCATGTCAAAATGAGGAACATTAGACCTCAGTATAGAGGTTATTAAAGTCTTCTAGAAAGGTCATAAATAAATTCTTTAATTAAGTTAGGGTTTCATTAAATAAGGTGGGTACCAACACATAAGGGTTAAGACACCAAAATAACAAAATATAATTGAAGTGTCTTTAGGTGGGTACTAGGGTCAAGTCACCTCACATATAAAATAAATCAATATTATAAAGTTCTTAGGTGAGGGTACTAAGGTCATGGTTAAGGGTACAAGGACCAACAAGAGGTACAAGTCATAACCATAAAACAAGGAGGGGTACATGACCCACAACCCCTAGGACCAAAAGGTGTACCACTAAGGTGGGTAAGCAACCCTATTGCCCATAAGATCAAAACGTCAAGGTGGTACACATCAAGACAACTCAAGGTGTGTAGATAACCCTTCTAACCACAAGTTAAGGTGGTGAACAAGACAAGGTGCTAAACCTTCAAACCACAAGACCAAGAATAACAAAGGTGGAAGACCATGGGTGAACAACCAAGGTGGGGTTACAACCAATCATCTCTCTCTCAAGTGTACTAGTGTTCCATATACTACCTGAAAGTTCATCATCACTGTATAAGAAAGGTCCACACTGGATGATGTGATCCTTTGGTCCTCCAGACTACTCCTAAGGTCAAGTGCTAGTCACTCCATCAAGGGGTGGCCAGTCCCTTGAGAAGACCATCTAGCTCAACCTAGGAGAGTGGGTCATCACACATCATCATCTTGGATAACTGACCAAGATCCACCTGGTTACCTGACCAAGTATGTACCTGCAGGAACTACTTGGTCCTCGTGACCAAGAATCTGCCTAGTCCCAGACTAGGAGGTCTCTGTCTCAACCTGCAGGGCTTGCTTGGTCCTCGTGACCATGAAACTGTCTGGTCCCAGACCAGAATAGCCGAGAGACAAATAGGGGCCCTAGCCACATGCTAGGGACTTTGCCATGGCATCAACCCACTTGGTCCCTGACCAAGAACCCCAAGAGACTGCTGGAGGCCCTAGGGTACCTTCTAGGGACTTACTCTTTACTCTGGCTGGTTAACTGACTAGGGTACCATCCTCTCTGAGAATGGGTCTCGCAGCTGCACTAACTTTAACAGTATTAACATGGAGACCTGGGTTCAGAACCCTCTGCAGGTCGCTGTAAATATGTTCTTGTAAACATAAGAAGCATTCAACAAACAAAAAAACTTGAATTGAAAATTTTCCTATCTCCTACCTGTGAAAGTGGGGAGCATATGAGAGAGGAAAAAAGGAACCATGGTCAGAGGAGAATGATGATCAACAGCAGCATTGGAACTGTGTGAGTGCAAGCTGTGGACCAGAAATGAGACTGCAAAAGAAAAAATCTCCTTAAGCCCAAAATCGTACACAGCAGTAGCAAGAGAGAAGAAATCTCTTGCAGACAGAAATTGCAGCATCTGAAACTGCAGAATAGTTGGGAAAAATTGCAGCGTTTCATGAAAATGCCCAAACAGGATTGCCAGAAAGTGGATGAAGCTCCAGATGTGCAAGAATTGGGGCTTCAACCCTAAAAGACATACATCTGAAGGTTTGGGTGTGCTGAAATGAGCAGAAAACTACCAGTGTGCCAAATACACCAAGTGAGTATATCAAAGGCTGAAGGCAGGACCAGAAGCCTGAAATGAGGAAGTACAATCAGATACCCCGAAGTGTGAAAGGGGACTGACAGTCAGGCATTGATACCAGACTGATACAAACAGATCAGAGAATAGAAAGACACACAAATATGCCAGCAAAATTGATGATGTACACTCTTCATTAATAGGTGTAAATAGAAATATAGAGCTGTGGATGAGTGTTCGCTGGATAAGGGCCCTGCACATGCAAGCTGCCCATACATGAATTGGGCATGCAAAGACTCGTCAATGAGTCTACCCTGCATTCAGTTAGTAAATTGTACATGCAAACTAATTACGATGAGCAAAGACAACTAGAGATATTTACAATGTGGGGAAGTGAAGATATTTACATTGTGGAGGTCACACTATGAGGAGTGACTCTCATCAAGTATGAATCTCCTGAAGTGTGTACATATGCACATTGTTTTAATTTTGACAAGTGTGAAATCTGGACCTTTCCATGTCTTACTAGGATTTTATGTTGATGTTTGTAGCTACGTGAGGTATCCTCACTAGCTAAGTCGGTCCAGAAAGAAAACAATAAATAAATTATAATTTTATTAGTGAAAATAGGAAAGTCGGCCCCACAGGAAACACAGGGTAAAACTGCCCCAGGAAAATCGGCCCAGTCACCCAAGTGGAGTCGGCCCCACAGTGAAAAGTCAGCCAGAATTCAAGTATAAATAAGGTGGCGCCTCTCTCATTTTCACCAAGAAAAATTTGCAGATTCAGCTCCATAGGTGCGCAGATCAAGAGAGAGAAGCAGCAGCAGACAAGGAAGACATCTTTTCTGGGTTTGCCACATTTGGTTCTTTCTTTGGCATCATCTTTTCATCTGATCTCTCTTGTCATAGATCACTTCTATATCTGATGTACTTGTACTTTGTACTGAATCTCTGAATAAGAAAGGTTGGCTGGGTTTTTCCCGAGTTTGGGTTTTCCCAAGGTAAACTATTGTGTCTCTTGTATTTCTGTGCATGGTTATTCTTTCAATGATCCTTATGTGTAGTTAAAGTCGAAAAAGATGAAAATTATACGGCTATATCATTATTAAAATCTAACAGGTTATGGGCCCACTCCATGCTTCCGCTGCGAAACTGTCGGAAACTAGGGCTTCTTAATTCTAGGGTTTCCGACCACAGAATTGATCCAAAAAGACCATATTGGAACTCGCCCTAGGAGGGCACAACTATCTGTGGAGGAAGATCTTCATTCAGAGAAATTTCAGAAACTACAAAAATCAGGGTTTCAGTTTGCGAGTTGTTCTTTCCACAGATCTAGAAGAAACAGAGGGCTACTCAACTCGCCTTAGGAGGGCACATCCACATGTAGAATCAGATTTTCCAAAATCCAAGTTTCATTTTGACCTAGCTCCTGCTAGGGTTTCTGCAGCAGATTTCAAATCCGAAAAGTTTCAATTTTTGACCTATTTCTAAACCGGAGTCAAGATGGTTGTTGGACTTAGGTTAGAAGACAGATTTGAGGGAGTCTCAAACTTCCAACCTTGGAAGAGTAGGATGCTCATGCTCCTAAATGAACATGATCTCAAGGATCATATACTCAAAGATATTCCAGAGCCAAAGGGAGCCCAAGAGAAAGCAAGACACAAGAAGAATGAAGCCATAGCCATGAGGATTTTGATGAACTCGGTGAAAGATTATCTTGTACCTCTTATTGCAAGCCAAGACACTGCTAAGAAGATGTATGATGCCTTGAAGAAACTTTATGAGAATGAGAACCCTAGCAGAATCTTGGCCCTAAAAGACCAACTTTGTCAAGTGAAGTTCACAAATGATGATTCAGTTTCTTCTTATTTCTTGAAGATTGCCCAGATCAGAGATCGGCTGGAAGCTATTAATGAAAGAGTCACGACAAAGATCTTGTGTTGACATCTATGGGTGGACTTTCTCCAGAATGGAAGCCATTTGTGAACGGAATATGTGCTCATAGTCAATTACCCAGTTTTGATCAGTTTTGGTCAGAATGTATCTAAGAGGAAACAAGGGAGCTTGCCTCTACCTCAAAGGAAAAGGAAGAAGAACTAGTTCTTGCAGCCAGAATTGGAAAGAGGAGAGGAAAGTGGAACAAGGGCAAGAAAAGCATCAAGTCAGTCCAAAATCCAAAGATCAAGAAGGATCTTTCTCACATTCATTGTTTCAACTACAGAAAGTATGGCCACTATGCAAAACAATGTACCTCAAAGAAGAGAAAGCACCATGCTTCAACTGCTGATGTTGATGAAGATTCTCCTCAAAAGAGGTCAAGGAATGCAGAAGATGATCTTGAGGAAATTAGAGAAGATCGTCGAAAAGAGTACTTTCTCTAGTACACTCTATGAGTGCACCAATGATTGCAGTATCAAGATAATGTGATTGTCATTGGTGATGTATGAAGATCCAGACTGCAGAAAGAAGATGAAGATCTGAGGACTCCTGTGACTTCTACAAGGAAGCAGAGATCAAAAGGGAGCCAACAAAACAATAAAAGAGAAGTATTTGTACTGTCATTTGAGTTATTCTTTAAATCTTTGAATGTTTAGTTTAAAGGATAATGTTCACAACAGTTATGTGTAGATATGTGATACAATTTTCTTTATGCATGTATATATGACTGAGATCGATGAGCAATAGGCTCGTGCAGTGCATATATATGTTGGGTAAGTAGCCTAAAGTGTTGCACAACAACTCATGAGCCCTTGTTGGAACTTGTCTAGAATGAAACCTTTTTGCTGACATACTCGAAGCAGTGCATGCACTTGCTAGTATGTTCTGGTGGAGATGGAAGGCATCTAGATAGTCATGTTTGGGGTAAAGATGCTTACATAACTGTGTGAACTATTGCATTGAAATGTCAATATGATAAGAAAAAATTTCATGATTATGCAATGTTGGTAACTAATTAGTTGAACTTGACTTGTAGGAAAGATCATGTGCCATGACCTACAAGGGACTTGTTCTGAAGAACAAGTGATAGCTATCCAGCAAGAGGATAAGTGATGGATGTGAAGATCCTATTAATACTCAGTATTTGAGAGGGAGTAGGATGCTCAGATGCAAAGGGAGCAGGGAGCTTGAGGACAAATGTTTGTAGCATCGGGCGTACATTCCCCCAGTATTAGCCATGTGACTTGGCTAAGGGTGAATGGCCTGGAGATAGAGTAGTGTTTTCTTCCGGACAACCTGTGATGGGGTGGGAAGATTAGTCCACAAGTTGTACACACTATCATCCTAGAGATTGAGCATCGAGCTTTTCCCAGTGTTAGCCATAAGACTTGGCTAGGCGTGGATCAAATGTGGACCTAGTACATTCAGTCATATAACCTACAAGTCCAAAGGATCTCATATGGAGATTGATGGTTGGAAGCAGGAGGCTCCAATGAATGTTGATCTCTCTCTACTACAAATATTCATCCTTCCGATGATCAAGAGGAATTGCAATTAGTAGCAGTTGATGAGTTCTTTGAAGTTCCTTAGTTACTTCCGCATGTTACCTAAGATGTGGGGACCACATGAAGAGCAGTTGGCTTCCAATTGGGATCATGGCAGACTCTAAAATTGGTTAGAGCATTACTTGTGCCTGAGTGTTCAGATTTGTTCAGTTAGAGCAGTGGCTCAAGATTCAGCATGTGCAGATGGCACAAATTGTTGATAACGATTCCTTGATCGTGATGTTGTTCCCACCAAGATAGAGAGATTCACTGACAGATGCAGAGGGAGTTAGAACCTTGACCTGATACATTATTACTTGGGATTAGAGGTGTGGCAGAGACATGATGAGATCTTCTTGAGTCAAGGGAAGTATACTATTAACGCTCTGAGAAAATTTGGGATGATGGACTGTAAGTCCATGGCTACACCTATGGATGCAAATCTAAAGAAGTTACATGATTCTGCCATATCTTCAGATTTAGTGGATCCGACCATGTACCGTCAGTTGATTGGTGCCTTGTTGTACTTGGTTAATACCAGGCTAGATATATGTTATGCAGTGAACGCATTGAGTTAGCACATGGTTGTTTCGAGACAAGTACATTAGACAACAGCTAAGCATGTGCTAAGATATCTTCACGGTATAGTTGGTTATGGGTTGAGATATACCTCGAGTGATAGAGTGAAGTTGGCAAGCTTCACCGATTCAGATTGGGATGAAAGTGCTGTTGACAAAAAGAGCACCCCTGGGTGTTGTTTTAGCTTGAGATCAGCTATGGTTTCTTGGTTCAGCAAGAAACAATCTTTTGTGGCACTCAGTACAGCAGAAGTAGAGTACATCATAGCTAGTGCAGCTAGTAAGGAAGCAGTATGGTTTCGAAAGCTGCTTGCAGATTTGTATGGTCATGAGCTTGATGTGACAGTGATATGATGTGATAACGAGAGCTATGTAAAGCTCTCAAAGAACCCTATGTTCCATGACAGGTCCAAACATATTGAGATCAGATATCAGTACATCAAAGACATAGTTCAGAAGGGAGCAGTGAAGCGCTAGTATATCTCCACAGATGATATCTCCACAGATGAGCAGATTGCAGATATCCTTACCAAGCCTTTGTCCATAGTGAAGTTTGCATACTTCCATAAAAGGCTTGGAGTGGTTGAGATTCCCTTCCTCGAGAAGGGAGATTGATGAGCAGTATGATTGTTGATGAGGCACAAGCCGAGACTTGTGCCTGACTCCTTTATGGAGTGTATCCCTGTGTGGGATGGTTCTTGTGTGGAATGTTCTCCTGTGTGGAGAGGACTCCTTTGTGGAGTGTATCCTTGTGTGGGATGGTTCATGTGTGGAACATTCTCTTGTGTGGAGAGGACTCCTTTGTGGAGTGTATCCCTGTGTGGGATGGTTCCTGTGTGGAACGTTCTCCTGTGTGGAACGTTCTCCTGTGCGGAGAGGACTCCTTTGTGGAGTGTATCTTTATGTGGGATGGTTCCTGTGTGGAACGTTCTATTATGTAGAGAGTACTCCTTTGTGGAGTGGATCCATGTGTGGGATGTTCTCCTATGTGGAGAGAGCTCCTGTGTAGAGTATCGACCCAGAGTGTGGACTAGTTGTAGTCATCATCGCCTTCCAGTTGTAATGACTGGTAAATTGAAAGAAGTGTCTTCCTGGGGAGTATAGCCTCCTTTCGATTTGAGATCGATAAAGTGCTTGGAAGAAGTGTCTTCATGGGGAGTGTGCCCTCCCTTCAGTTTTAGACTGATAAAGTGCATGAGGAAGTAATCCTCTTTGGTCTAGGATGACCAAGTTGATCAGAGAGATCAAATATTATCATTGAAAAGATGATATGGCTCCAGTGGGGAACAAGATTCTGGTGGGAACAACTGTTCTGGTCAAAAGGACTTGATCAGAAGAGACATTTCTTATGATGACGAGATGTAGGAGACAAGACGTGACGATCATACGATATCTAGATGTGTTCTTGCGTAATGATACCTCCCTAACTAAGAGGGAGTGTTGATGTTTGTAGCTACACGAGGTATCCTCACTAGCTAAGTCAGCCCAGAAAGAAAACAATAAAGAAATCATAATTTATTAGTGAAAATAGACAAGTAGGCCTCACAAGAAACACAGGGTAAAACTGCCCCAAAAACTGGGTAAAACTACCCCAAGAAAGTCGGCCCCACAGTGAAAAGTCATCCAGAATTCAAGTATAAATAAGGTGGCACCTCTCTCATTTTCACCAAGAAAAATTCGCAAATTCAGCTCCACAAGTGCGTAGATCAAGAGAGAGAAGCAGCAAAAGATAAGGAAGACATCTTATCTGGGTTTGCCACATTTGATTCTTTCTTGGCATCATCTTTTCATGTGATCTCTCTTGTCATAGATCACTTTTGTATCTGATGTACTTGTACTTTGTACGGAATCTCTGAAAAAGAAAGGTTGGTTGGGTTTTTCCCGAGTTTGGGTTTTCGCAAGGTAAACTATTGTGTCTCTTGTGTTTTTGCGCATGGTTATTCTTTCAATGATCCTTATGTGTAGTTAAAGTCGAAAGAGATGAAAATTATGCTGCTATATTATTATTAAAATCTAACATTTTATGCATACTTGTAACTCCTATTGGGAGTTTTATTCGCTATCAGTAACATCATGGAATTCTAGGCTAATGTGGTAAGTAGACCTTTCCAAAGATGTAAAGAGACAAAAATTGAAATTAACATTAGAAATTTTACTTCAAAATTCATATATCCTATTATGCCCTAGATTGTCTGCAGCATGCCTTTCAGGATGTAATAGAGTGAAGGGGTCTTTACCATTGTAAAAGGCCAAGTTTGGGCTTGTTTATGTAAAAGTGTTGGTCTAGCTAGGCTCAAGACCCATGGTTTGGTCATAACAGGCCCTCTCGGTTTTCATTTCAAGGAGTATTGGCTTAGTGGCTTGCTAACTACCCCTTGATGGGCGGAAGTTCCCCATCACGTTGGGCCTTTTTGCCCTATGTTGGTGCTCCGTTGGTTCTTGGGATGGACCCACTAGGACACATGGCTTAGGGGCTCCTAGCCACACTCATGTTTTTGCTATGTAAAAAGTGATTGTGCGTGTCGGGGTTGTCATACCCGCTTTAGCACACCTCATTTATGCCCGCTTGGACCTTCTCTTGTCATGTATTACCCCTCCTCTTGGTCTATATGTACAAAATTGAACCTTCTCTTATCATGTATTACCCCTCCTCTTGGTCTACATGTACAAAATCAATGATGATGACATCTTCTTGAAGAAGCCTTACCTTGCTAAAGGGGAGGACATTGAGGGATCTTCCACATTACAGGGGTTAGTTGGGGCATGACATCCTCCTCCAGCTCACCACTACACTCAGTTGAAGCCATTTGCATCATTTTGGCATTATTTTTAGTTTTTTTTGGTTTAATCCCAGCTTGTGGGTGACAAACCCTAATTTTTGGGGTTAGTTGGGGCATGATGTCCTCCTCCAACTCGCCACTCCACTCAGTTGAAGCCATTTGCAACATTTTATCATTATTTTTAGTCTTTTGTGGTTTAGTCCCAACTTGTGGGTGACAAACCCTAATTTTTAGTTATTTCAGCTTTTAGTAAGGCAAGCTCTAAAGTTAGAAAATACTAGGAGGCCTCATATAAATAAAGGCTCCTAGCACTCATTTGTAAACAAGACAAAGGTTCTAATATGTACTTGTAAATTTTCTCTAAACACACCTCTCTTTTTGGCATATCTCTCTTGTGATGAATGGTGGAATGATGAAAATTTAGGGTTTTGCTATCTTACAAGGTTGATTCAAAGAATAGTTGTTACAACTCGTGGATAAGGAAGGACCTAAGAACTATCCATTGCTCTCTTTCTTGGTGGATGTTGGTAAGATCTTTCCATTTTCTTGTTTGACATTGCTTTTGCACCTTAAGCAAGGTAAATTAGGGTTTTATTGGCATCTTGTCAATCCTGTTTGAGGAAACTTTCCTCTTGAAGGAGCTCTCCATAGTACCTTGGGATTCATTGTTTGCCCTAATTAGAGTTTGGCTACTTCGACCTATCTAAGGTTACTAACCTTTGCTCTAATTGGTAAATCTTGAATAGCCAAATTCAGTAGAGACGTTGACCTCGATCTCTAATTGCCCTAGGGTGTAGGACTAAGGTCATAACCCCTTCTCTTTTCATCAAAATTATGTTGTATATATATTGTAAAACTACCAAAAATTATAATATTTGGAAAAAACCTAAAAATTTAGAAAATTCATATCTCAAAAGATATCGTGAAATTGGAAATTATGCTCCACTGGAAAAGTGCGCCCTAGGTGATTTCATGGTGGATCTTTAGGGGAGCCCTTTTCCCGCAATTGATTTGTAAGATATTATGTAACCTGTGCATGCTAGGGTTTCTTTTTGCAGATCTGTTATAACGGGTACAACAGGTACATTGACCAATTCTGCTGAGTTTGAAGGCCTGAAAAGCAAAGATCTAAGGCCTAGGTTGACCCCCGGGGCGTTGGACACCTATTGGGAAGCGTTATAAGTGGGACCACCATCTATTTGAGGGTTGTTATAGGGCACTCACCAAATCTGATTTGGTGTTTCCCTTTGCCCTCTGAAGGCTTATTACTTGCCTATATAAGTAAGATATTCAAGTTACATTTCATGAAATTTGTAATGAAGTGTTATAACTCCTCCCTCTCACTTAGCGTTATTATTGCTTCATTATTTTTACTCTATAAGGCACTGATCTTCGTTGAAACATTTCTTGGGAAAGGTGTTTGTGTGTTGTTTGAGTAATTGCAGATATCATTCACCAAATTCTGGGAACTCTCCCTTGGTCTTAGGAGTTGACCAAAAGTGTTAAGAAGCTAAGCCATGGTGACATTGGGCACTAGCTTCTCCCGTGCTTACCACTCTTTGCACCGGGATCCATGACCATGATCAAGGGTGCTATTTTGCGAGGTAACATATCCAATTAGATATATGAACATTCTAAACGGATAATCTAGGTGTCAAGGCATTGAGCACCAGATTAAAGATCATCCTCTAATAACTTAAAATCTAAGTCACATGACACAAGGACACAAGACACGAAAATACGAGTATCCACCACTAGACACATCAACCCCATAAACAAGAAAAGGGGACACGTCTTGTATATATATATATATATATATATATATATATGAAATACAAACATTATGATCCATTTTTTTTAGAAACTATAGCATTTGCAAAACACCTAGAATCCCTTCAAATCTTGATTTTACCCTTCAACTGCACAATGAGAGACCGTGAGAGCTCTTTCCCTACAGCTGAAAGTGAGAAAATACAATGAAAAAAATGTTTTTTAGAGTTGGACAAACAGGACACATCTAAGGCACATTTCAGACATGCGTCCTAGCTTGTCCATGTCAGATGCGTGGGTTATGGACACAGCCCCTCAGTTGGACGTCCTGTTTCCTAGCTTAAAATCAACACTTCTTTGGAAAACTTAAAATCAATACTGTGTGCAACTGTATTACCAACTTGTTTGGCTGCCAATTCAGATGCTTTAACCAAGATATGTTGCAAACAAGAGCACCTGGCCAAGAGGATTAAAAGAAACCGCAACAGGGTTCAAACCCTATTGTGGAATTTTAATGTTATGCCTTATAATGTTTTCCTACTTGGATATTACTTGTTATTGAATGCAAATAGTCACTCAGATATGGTAGCTCTCATTGTAATTATCAGGGCCGTTTTTATCATGTTTGAAGACTGCAGAATCCAGATTAGGTTCGGATAAGTCTCTCAATTATGTTCACTCACAACCCTTGTTAAAAGCTGACACTGGAATCAACTTGGGATCATGCTGAAATAAGCGCCCTGCATGGTCTCTCGTACTCATTATACCTGCAACTTTTGTGTTGCTATGGAATTAACACAATGGTCAATTATTGTGAGATTTATCTCCACATCCCATGCATAACTTGCACAACGCACTTCAACTAAACGAGAGCTTCCATGTTGCAACTTTTAAAAAGAGGTATGCTTTATTAAATTTTCTTCCATCTATTCCCAGTATCAAAAAAGGCCTCGAGTAGTTGTACTTGTTTTAAACAATTTCATACTACCGTCACAATTATTCATATGATAAAATTTTAGATTCAACAAAATATACTGACAAAAGTGCTACTTTTCCAACTCATAAGTCATCCTCCATTGGATGGGATCTCTTTTACACCCTTTGCGGGCATGTGGTAGAAACAAATCGTGAATAAAAAAGCTCTAGTAGAATGAAATTATTAAAAGTAACTCACTTCTAGAATTACAAAACTGAAAAAGTTCAAACTATGCAATCTAACACCTCACTAACCAGAAGAAATGTAGCATTCAACATGTAAGAGATTGATGTAAGCACTCCATAGCATCACATTACAGACAAAATAGCATGGCTTCTTCTTTCAACGGGTAATAGTACAACTACATGGTTATTACATTTAAAGCACTAGATTCCAGATGAAACTGGCAAAATAATATCACACCGAGATTCGGAAATAGGATATAAAAAGGGCCAGACGAACAGCACTAACAAAGCAATTGACTAAAATTATTACCAGGTAGACATAGAAGAATCTTCAAATACATTGCCTCGGAAGATGTACCAGTACTACAATTTCCAAATTCATCCACTGGATTTTCCCGAACCCAAAATCTTCTTGAGATTCACAGACTCTCAACTCTTCAAATTAGAGTAATAAGACTCGAACTAACTATGAAAATACACTCAATTTATGCATTCCATGAGAAAACACCCAGACTAACTAATTATAAGAGTAGATCTAGAACTAGCCTTGCAGATTTGAGACCACGAAATCTGTCGGACTTAATTAATGGTTAGCTTGGAAGACCTTCATAAATGATACCAGTTTCTCCACACCTGCCAATGACATTGCGTTATAAATTGAAGCCCTCATTCCACCCACAGATCGGTGTCCCTTAAGCTGCAACATACCCTCGCTTGCTGCCTTTTTTATGAAATCACTCTCAAGATCAGACTTCTCGAGTGTAAATGGCACATTCATCAGAGACCTGACTGATTTCTCCACCGGGCACCGATAAAACCCATTGCTCGCGTCGATCGCATCATAAAGAATCTTAGCCTTCTGGATATTTTTTTCCTCTATTTTCTCCAATCCCCCCTGTGCAAGGAGATCCTCAAACACCAAGCCACACATATAGATTGTAAAGCAAGGAGGCGTGTTGTACAAAGACTTGTTCTCAGCATGAATTTTATAATCCAGCATGAGGGGGGTGCTCTGTTGGGCCTTGCCAATAAGGTCATTTCTGATTATAACAATGGTTACCCCTGCTGGCCCTACATTTTTCTGAGCTCCAGCATAGATGACCCCGAATTTAGAGACATCCACAGGCTTGGAGCAAAAGTTGGAGGACATGTCAGCAACCAGAAAGGTAGTGTCCCCTTTGGGCTTAGGGTAGTCCTTAAACTCAACACCGTGAATGGTCTCATTGGCACAAATATGTAAGTATTTTGCATTTGAGTTTAACTGGATTTCCTCCTCAGAGGGTATGCTTGTATACTTGGTAGTCTTTCCAGACCAGGCCAGATTGGCCTTGCAAAACTTCTGGCCTTCTTTGAAGGCCTTGTCACCCCATGATCCAGTCACAATATAATCTGCTGTATCGTCTACACCACACAAGTTTAACGGCAAACAAGAAAACTGTAATGAAGCCCCGCCCTGAAGGAAAAGGACCTCGTAATTTGCAGGAATGCTAAGAAGCTCGCGCAGATCAGATTCGGCCTTTTGTATAACAGACGTGAATTCCTTACCTCTATGGCTCACCTCCATTATGCTCATGCCCGAGCCCCTCCAGTTGTAGAGCTCAGCCTGCGCTTTTTTTATAACATTTGCAGGCAGAGTCGCTGGCCCTGCAGCGAAATTAAACACGCGACCGTCTTCTTGCACTGGATCTGCGAATCCTGTTAGCGGGGTTGCAGAAGATGGTACCACTGCTGTGCATGTGACAGAGAGAGTTTTGCCTGATGGGTTGTGAGTTTTTTCTCTCAGGCATAAGGATGGTGTGCATAGCTTGGTTCCTGTGATTGAAGACAAGGAACCCAAATGGCTATTAAGCAGGAGCGCCTGCTGGAAGGTTGCAGAGGCTGCCATCGATTGAAAGCTCTGAGAGATGGTTCAGAATATGGGTCTGATATCTAAGGATCTGAGATCTAAGGGCAGATGAATAGAACAAAAATAAACCTAAGAGACTGGATCGATCTGCAGTCTTAAATGTAGGCAGCGAAAAGCAGAGAATGTAGGAAAGATTTACTATTATTTTTTTTATTTATGGAGCCATCTTAAGACTTATTTGGTTTAGAGAAAGTGACACAGAGTTCAATTTCAATTTGGTAAGGATCTGAGGCGTAGAGTTCTGAGTGGGTTGGTACTAGGGTTGTAATGGTGGGTAGGTACTAGGGGTTGTTGCGACCGTAGAGATTTTTTTCTCACTTAAAGATTGGTGGCATAGGTCTTTGTGCAAGTGGGGTCTGTTGTTGTTCGCGGGGTAGATGTTGCCTTCTTAATCTTGAATAAGGCACACGTAGGTGGTGATGCTTAAAACTTTGAAAGGGTCATAAGTATGAACTTATGATTAACAAATTAATGTTTTTTTAATATTTTTACATAGTTGGATACAAACTTTTAATTACATTGATAGGTGTTTATATCTCAGAATTTGGGACGTATTATCATCTATGATTTTCATAGATTGAAGGAGGATGAGACAAGTGTACTGTCCAGATTGATTTTATGGTTGTTGTTCAAAATTCAAATAAACTAGCACAACCACTTAAATTGTGGTTGGTAAATGCCGATAGACATCAGGTTAAGTATGAAGAAATTATACGTCAGCTACCAGTCCACCCCAAATTATGTGTTTTTTTTCAGCGGAAAAATCACCTTCCTATTATTCCATAGGAATCAAGGAAAGCTAACACGCACGAGAAATCTCAACAAACTTCCTCACATATCGTGGATGGTAGGTCGAGCAGACCGTCAGCCGGTAATCCAAGCCAGAAGGTGTCTCAACGGAATTGAACCCGAGTGGATGGAATGAAATCCATCTAACCCCACCAACAAACCATCGTATCCTTGATAACCCCAAATTATATGTTATCCATGCATTCATGCATCAACTACGAGTTATCCATTTATCAACAATCAATTTTTTTTATAAAAAAAAATTATCTCTCACATTATTTTAGTTATCTGCCATGAATTGTTGGTTATCCATTCATCAGCTACTAGTTATCCATGCATTAGCTACCAGTTATCCATTCATCAACTATTAGTTATCCATGCATCAACTACCAATTATCCATTCATCAACTAACAGTTTTTTTATATTATTTTTTATTTATAATTGTTTATTTTGAATTTCGAACGACTGCCATAAAATCAATCTGGACACTACACTTGTCTCATCCTCGTCCATAGATTAAAAAGCATAAATGGTAGTCCACCCCAAAATTCTAAGATATTAACGCCTATCAGCGTAACAATTATTAAAAAAAGAAATATAAAAAATAACTAGTAGTTAATGCATGGATAATCCGCAGCTCACGCATGGATAACAAGTACCCCGTGCATGGGTAATATGTAGTGACAAACAATCCATTTAACTAAAGAAGGTGACTACAACTAAGCATGGAGAACAACATATAACTTGTTCATGACACTTAACTTGTGACATATCGGTATTCACCAACCACAAGTTAAGTGACTATGCTAGTTAGGAAACTAACAAACTAAACGTGGTGGCCCATATAACTCACTGGCAGAAAAGACCATCTTTATTTTGACTCGTAAGTCAATAAGTAGGTGAAGTTCAAACATGGAAGTTGTGGATTTGGTAAAGAAGTAGGTAAGGGTTCCAACTTATGAAAAGAGCATAGCACTGGTTTAAGATGTGATATTTTGGGGGGTCTATGGAAATGTCGGGTTCGTATAGTTTGTCTTTTTCAAAAAGGTAATAGAGAGACGATGTGTCTTAGGTAAGAAGGAAGATATTGATATTGATTCACAATCAAACACACACATGCCTAAAGTAATAAAAAAGCCAAATGCATCTACTTTACACAAAAACATCCAACAATTTGATTACCAAATCGGAGGATGGAACAAATCAACATATGGGTATTAAACTTGGGCTTTACCTACTACAAGTTGTGAAAGTTTTATGTCCACGAAACATCCAACAATTTGATTACCAAATAGGAGGATGGAACAAATCAACATATGGGTATTAAACTTGGGCTTTACCTACTACAAGTTGTGAAAGTTTTATGTCCACGAATTTTTATTGCAATTTTGTGATAAATTAAATATTTATTTAATTGAAATAATAATAATAAAAGTTTATAAAGTTATGTATTATGGGTAAGTGTTGAATGTTGATAATAAAATTAGGAGCATAATTTTTTCTATAATGGTATAAGATATTTCAAGGTTTCATAATAATATATATGTATCTGATTGTTGCTTTATGTATATGCATCTATATAATATGTTCTAGAAAGGAAGAGCAAAAAGACATGAAATAATTAAAAATACATCAATATAGTTATAACTAGTAAAATATAGATGTGGTTACTTGCACTTGTGGATATATTTGAAATTATGGTCTTCTCCTATGTTTTTGGCTATACAGGTGGGATAGATTTTGAGGTGGTGAATATGTTAAAAAAATATTTGATGTGATGGGGTGGTGCCAATGTGAAGCCCTTGAGAGTGACAAAGCTCAAGGGAACCAATCCAGACTTCTCTGCACTTCAGAAATTCCAGGTAAGGTTTCAATAGGCGACTTCATTTTTGTTGAGCATTGGAAATTGGTGATTACCCCTAGTTGTTTGTCTTGTTGGACATGGAGGGACGTAGGTTATTGCTTGCCTCCCTCCCTAGTTGATAGTTATGTTTCCTCTGGGTGTGGGAGTAGTGTTCTTCACTTGAAGGGAACCGGGGTCGAAAGTGCCAAACCCTTGAAGTGTGGATTGAACGTGGGCATGGCTTTGAGTGAAAAAAGGTGACATTAAGTGGATTATGAGAAGGTTGAAGACTCAGGTGGAGGGAATGGAGCAATCCATTGAAAGAATTAGTGCTCATATTGAACTGCAAGACCAAAAACATGACAGGCTCGAAACCAAGTTGGGAAATTGGGGGAAAGTTTAAGAAATTGATTAGTGAAACAAAATTGCATTTCAACCTGATTTTGGAATTTATCCAAGGGAATCAGTCTCTTGTTTGGTACTCTTCTGCCATAATGGTACTCTTCTACCTCAAAGGACATTGAAGAAGACACAATGTAGTAGACTACTTTGGGAAGATTTAAAGGCACAAGTTCCCTAGGTCGGGAAAAATTCGGGGTGATCAGTCTTTAGCGCAAAGGCTAGTGTAGCCTAGTTTCAAAATAAATAAGTTAGTTTACTATGTATTTTCGATGTATTTTACTATTAAGGTAGTGTGTTAGGTAGTACAGACATATAAACTTTTTCAATTCTCTATTTATAGTATGGACTTACATGGTTCAATGAAATTTTGAAGAATCTATCATATTATGGACATAAAATTTGTATTGGAACTATATGTAAATATTGAGCTATTTAGGATTCTCCTCAACGATTTCAATATAAAATTTACTACCCGTTTTTGATGTCTGTGTGTGTGGTTATTTGTCTCATCAATTTTCAAATCCTTTCACGTACATGTTCACTCCTTGTAGATTGGCATGTATATATACACAAGTTATTTAATGTAATTGAAGTTAGATATAAATCCTAAAAAACTTCGGTAGAATAGATTCCATAATTTGTTGATTGGGTATAGCTTTAGTAATTGTGGGATGGAGTATTATCCTCTCCATTGAAGTTATGTTATTGTAAATGACATGTTAAACTTATAATAAGTATATTATTATAATGGCTTTGAATTCGACTTTAAGATTTATTTTAAATACCATCTTTAAAATGAGAAAAAATACTTAAATTTTCCCATATATTATACCTTCTAAAACAAAAATACATTTTATAATATATATAAATTTTTATATTAAGTAATAAAAAATAATCTTCACCTACCTTTGCCTTTATTATTAATATAATAGGAATCCTCATTTTGATTTTGATATGAAGTAGATTCAAATTTTACACTTTTGAAACTTTACTTATAGACTAGAAAAGTCTCATTTATATTAAAGTATTTAACAATTATTTTAAAGATATCTGATAGGATTATTTTCAGAGATAAGCATGAAAATATGCATGTGAAAGATTTATATTAACAATTACTTTAAAAATGTACAAAGATATGTTACAAGAAAGATGTGGTATAAAAAATAATAATTAAAAATATGAGAGTTATTATTTAATATTCACATATTATTAAGATTTTTTTTTATGTTTCAAGACAAGATATGGTAGTATATTATTTAATATTTAATATTTAAATATTATAAAAAGAAAATGTTTAAAAATTTGACAATTTTGATTGAATTACCATTTTTAGTAGTTGAAATTTGATATTTTTTATTTTTCAAATCGGAATTTATATGTGTTTTATTGGGATTTTGAGGATAGAAATGAATTCAGTATGCTCAAAACCCTTTGGACACCCAAAATTCTAGAATTTGATAAGCTGTAATCTGGATTTTGAAAAATTAAGGTGGATTTTTTCAAATTCGTCTCCTAAAAATTTATCCATTCTAACTTAAATAATCAAATTTTTAAACTACACGTTATAAAAAAAATTATAGTTTCACGACAAAAAAACAATAATCTTATAAAAAAAAAATTAATAAGTGAATAGTAAACAGAAAATTATATGAAAACCAATCATTTAAATGGTTTGTTTGACAAAAATCCATAGAACAGAAAATTATATGAAAACCAATCATTTAAATAGTTTGTTTGACAAAAATCCATAGATAATTTTTTACAATCAGCTTGTTTAGCTTTGAATATACTATACTCAATATTTTAAAAATTAATTAACAAGTGGACGAACTCACTCATATATTTTATTAGTGTAACATGTTTTATATAAAAAACAAAAAAAAACTCATATATTTTATTATTGTAACATGTTTTATATAAAAAAAAAAATTCAAAAGTACATTTAAACATTAGTAATATTTTTTATCAATTTTTATTTTAAAATTTTTGAATAATAATAATAATAATAAATCTAAATTTCATGAATCATAATAATTTAAATTAAATGTTATCACAATTTTATAATATTTTTAGATACAAAACTTCCAATTTAAATTGGATCAGCATACAACAATTTTATAATATTCTTAGATATAAAACTTCTAATTTAAATTGAATTAGCATACAACAATTTTATTCCATCGAGTGAAACAAGGTGCTCTACAGCTCAATATGGGGGAGATGTTGTAACGTGTGTGATGTAACGTTACATCATGATGTAACGTTTGTTATTAACAAAATAATTAAAAAAATTCATGTCGGCTTATAAAATAAAAAATTAAATTATGGAAAGTATTTAAAAAAAATCCATGTTGGTTCATAAAATAAAATATTATGAAAAGTAATTAAAAAATAGATGTTCGTTTATAAAATTAAAACTTAAAACTTAAACCCGGATCTATCAATCAAGAGAGATCAAATTTCTTGAGTTTAAATTTAAAAAAAGAAATACACCTCAAGAAATTGGATCCCTCTCGGTGCTTGATAGATACGGGATTAAGATGGATCTATGCTGGTAATATTCTTAGATACAAAACTTCTAATTTAAATTGAATCAGCATACAACAATTTTATAATATTTACGCCGTAGGCATTTCACCGCGGAGAAGCATAAGCATCCACGTCATTAGATTCATCGCTTATAGAGCGAATGGAATCCTGCCACGTGGATGTTCCTAACCCGCAGTTATAGCATATGGTGATGGTAATACGGTGTTGCACTTCAGATGTCGTACTGACGAGTTCAAATGTAGACCTCTGAGCAATTACTTCCAGCGGGTACAGAAGGACATTAAAGAAGAAACTCGTTCGAAATCATTGGAGAGGTTCCTATTGCTGACGAATTAGCCGACCAGGTCGAAGGATTTGAAGAATATACTAAAACCAAGGCCGCAGAATTGAAAAACCTGTATGTTGAAGCCTGCAAGATCGCTTGCATGCCCTGTTCGAGTTGAGGATGTTGCTAATTTTTTGCATAAGAATTTTCCAACCACAATTTCCTACAGGCTATTCTTTTATCGACTCGACCTTTTGCCATGCATTTTTTTTTACCAGGTCGACCTTGTTTTGCTTACTTTCGTCAATTGAATTTCGAAGACACTCTTAATCGACCAATTGTAATCATTGATCGACTGATCTTACTATATCAACCGCTTGAAGCCAACAACCTGTCGCAATTGGTCGTGCAGCTCTTCCACGTTCACGTCGCGAACCTCTTCTAACTCAGACATCCCAACAACATTTGACGCAGAAGGTTGATGTCACGAAACTGTCGAAGGTTTCTGAATTCGTCGAAGTGTTGTATGTGTTTCGAACCGGAACTTGTCGGGTTTGGTCGAGTTGAAACTTGTCGAATCTGAACCTGCAAACTCGACAGGTTCACCTTCGACAAGTCTCGATTAAACTTTGACAATCCAACAAACTCGACAGGTTCCTCTTCGACCAGTCGCGGCTCGACTTCGACAACTCAACCCCGATAGGTTCTGGGTACGACATGACCTCCACTTCGAAACGGTCGCTACCAATACCTCTCGGCGCGCAAATTCAACCAAACTCGCCAGCATTTGGGTTGATGCAGTCTAAGTAGGCGGTGCAGCTCTGCATGGCAAAAGCTTACGAGATCTACATTTTTTATTAGAAACTTGAGCATTCAATGACGGATTGGACATTGAACAACCTTCCATAAGGTTACCCACGTGAACATTCATTTCTTTAGGTTTAATCCATCACGAAGTTATGAACTTTGGTTCAGTAGTACCGACTTCTGCCTATCGACATATATCTGGATTTGACGGATTGGACCTCCTAGACATTCTATCTTGTGGAGATAGGAGAACAGATTTCAATGCAACAATGGTTAAATGTGTCGAGACACTAATACACTGCCTTTACTCTTAATCGTTTATAAAATTTGATGGGTAAAGGCTATATGATTGTTTTGTTGTTTCCTACTGTTATTGTGACATCATCTCAATTTTTTTCTCAGCATTCGAATCGCTATCAATTTGTTCCTCTTTTACAGAGCAACGACCCTCTTGAGGAGCCAAAGGTTCTTGTTTTCTATTCAAAAACAAGGTTCTCCTCTCAAACCAAACTCATATTTCTTGTTATAATTACCCTGTTCCTGTTTAATATTTACAAACAAGGTTATGTTGTCTTTTTGGGTGTTTTTTGTTGGACACTATATTCATTTTATGTCAGTGCACTGTCATTTATTTACTCATATTACTTGTATGTTCAATCTTTAACGTTAGTATTTTATCATGTATGTGATTTATTTATTGGTTTCAAATGAAAGGGTGCTTGACTGGTATATATTCATTTCCTTGTGTTTACCAATATATCTTTCCTACTAACTTGGGCAGATAATTTGCACCGCAACAGTTTTTGTCTCCTATAAAAGTTAGGCCTTCCAGAAAATTAATCTTTAATTTAGGCATTTGGTATATGAACAATCCTATCTTGTTCTAATTGTTCCTGTTTAATATTTAAAAACAAGGTTCTCAAAGGAAATTTACCCAGAATTGTGCTGCCTTTTTTAGTGTTTTTTCTTGGAAACTAGAGTCTGTTTCTGTCATAAACTCTGTCATATTTCTTGTTATAATTACCATGTTCCTGTTTAATATTTACAAACAAGGTTCTGTTGTCTTTTTGGGTGTTTTTTGTTGGACACTATAGTTTGTTTATGTCAGTGCACTGTCATTTATTTACTCGTATTACTTGTATGTTCAATCTTTAACGTTAGTATTTGATCATGTATGTGATTTATTTTCTGGTTTCAGATGAAAGGGTGCTTCACTGGTATATATTCATTTCCTTGTGTTTACCAATATATCTTTCCTACTAACTTGGGCTGCCTTTTTTAGTGTTTTTTGTTGGAAACTAGAATATGTTTCTATCAGTACATTGTGCACTGCGATAGTGTGTGAGAGAGATCCGAGAGATGTTGGTAACTCTTTTCGGTGCAATTAAAATTTTATTTAGGCATCTTGTATATGAACAATGCTATCTTGTTCTCATAATTATTGGAGTTGCCACTATGTTAAGTGGCAGAACCAGCCTTCAGTCATTTAGCACGCTATTTTAACCATCATTTTGAGGCTTGGGCAAATGATTAGCAGCCTAATGTAAAAGGAACATGTTATTATGAGATGCCAAGCCTGACCTAATAAACTATGAATGTTCTCATTTTGACAATATCTATGTACCTAAATTTATTCAGATTGGCGTATCAAAAGATTTTCTTAACATTTCTACTCGTGATTGATCTTATTTATGAAGTCCCAGAAGCTTCGTCTAATAGAAGGGAGTATTTCTTCCTCATACCATTAGTGTCAACTTGGAATATTTATAACATACAAATATCTTGTTTGTGCTGCATTATCGCTTACTTTTGCAACCTTTTGTCACATCTTAACTCTTTCAATAACATACGATATAAATTTCAAAATAAAATAAAGGATCTATGAGGTTGTTTCTACATGTTTCCTTATTACTCTAATACGCATGTTCTCCTACATCTTTTATCTTTACACTTAATATCAATATTGCTTGTTTTTCCAGCTTACTTTTGTAGTCCAACTATTCTCACTACCACGCTATGGACACTCTTTTGACTGAAAATGTTGTTTCACTTATGATGCATGGTGCTGTTGACTTATGCCCACTTGTACAAGTTGTTGCTCTCAATCGAGTAAACTCTCTTAACTCAACAACTGCTCGCTTCTGAATCTATATCTCTAATGGAATTCATAAGCACGATACATTGCTTCCAACTAGCTGCAATAGCGTTGTGGAAAACCACCAACTCCAAGCAGGTTCGATCATCAAAGTCATCAACTATACATGCAACATTATACACGATGCAACATATGGTTTGCTTTCCGCATCTTATTTTTAACTTATTTTATTTTACACTCCCAATAATTGTAACATATTTTTTACTTATACTTACTTACCTTAATTCTTCTTGCCATGACTATTGCATTGGGCACATTCGAAATTGTCACATTGGAAACAACAATTGTTGGAGACCCATCCCCTTTCAACTTCACCCCTAGCTTTACCTCCCACAGCAGTTCATCTATTTCAGAAAACAACGTCCTTGATCCCCAAAACCCTTCACTTTCCATACCTTCCTCGCAAAATCCAACCCCAAACCTTGTTGCACCTACTCTTCAATTCACATCGCTCAACCCTTCCAAAAAAACTTGGACCATTCAAGGGCGAGTTACTGCAAAGACAAGTATGAACGCCTACATCAACCAAAAAGGCCCTGGACAACTCTTTGGGTTTGACCTTGTTAGTGCTACCAGAGATGAGATTCATATCTCTGCTTTCAATGAACTAGCTACCTCATTATATGACCAAATACAAGTTGGCATAGTCTACACAGTCTCAAATGGCACAATCAAACCAGTCAACCCAACATACAACCATTTGAAAAGTGCTTTCGAGATTTTCCTTAACCCCTCCTCAACAATTGAACAATGCTTGGAAGAGTGCCCATTGATTCCTTTTCATTACTTCCACTTTAAATCTATCCATGACATCAAAACTACATCCCTCAATTCCATGCTTGACCTTATTGGAATTGTCATTTATGTTTCCCCTGCATCAACTATACGCAAAAGGGATGGCTCTGAAACCATTCGCCGAATAATTGAGTTGAGGGACATGTCCGGGTATAGCATAGACATAACACTTTGGGGGGAGCATTGCACAATTGAGGGTTCCCAACTTGGAAATCTTCAAGGATTGGCTACTCCCCCTATCCTCGCAATAAAAGGTGGGTGTCTTACAGAGTTCAATGGGAAAACCATTGGAACCATCTCCAACACTATCCTCCTTATAAACCCAGATATTGAGGAATCTCAACTTCTGCAATCATGGTTTGCTGACAATGGATTCCGTTCAGCCTCACCATCTTTGAGCAGAAAATCCAACTCGTTTTCTTCTAGCTCCTGCAAACGCATTTCCATCTCTGCGCTACAATCTCTTCAACCCTCTGAGAAGGAAACTTGGTATTCAATTATTGCTACAATCACCCATATTAACATCGATGACTTTCATTTCCTTGCATGCCCTCTATTTGTCAATGGAATACAATGCATGAAATTTTTTTCCCACAAAGTTGGTAATGTTTGGCATTGTGCCAAATGTGATGGGGAGTTTACAGAGTGTGCTTACCGATACATACTCAAACTTGACTTGATGGATGCTACTGGACAACTATACGGTATCATAGCTTTTGATGATCATGCGCAACAACTCTTGGGGTGTCTACAAAAGATTTCTACCTTCTATCAAATGATCCAACATCTCTACTGGAAATTGTTCAACGTGTTTGTTCTCGATGGTACCTTATCACATTTTCAGTAAAGACAGAGAATTTGAATTCAAAAGATCGCTTGAAGGTGCTTCTGGTCATGTCAAAGGAGGTTTCACAATCATCGACACCTGTTGATTCACTTGGTGAAAGCGAACACATTGTGGTAAATAAACGTCCAATTGCTCGCAAGCTTTGAACTCTACCTTCGAAAACAATTTCCCCACAAAAATACTACTTTTCAATTCCACCTTTTTGTACTTTCTATCTCATACTTAGCAACTACACATTTTTGTATACACACTGCTACATAAGTGGTACTTGTAACCAGCAATGAGCAGTCTTGAATATTATATTAATTAGTTTTGTTGTAACATTGTGTTAAATTACATATTTATTTCATCCTATGTTGCCACTTTCAAATTTGTACTTAGAATTAACATTGATTTGTCAACTTTATACTTCTTTTCTTTTTAAACACTGTTCAAGAGCATTTGTATTTCTTTCTTGAAACAACTTCGCATAAATTATCCATAAACACTCTTTCAATGATTAAACATTGTTCAAGAGCGTCTATATGTTTCTCTTGCACCAAAGGCACCATAAAGTTCATAACCACCAAACATATTTTTTGTAGGCATGTCAACCAAATGTGTAACTCGTCGGAGGTCGACCAAATGTGTAACTCGTCCGAGGTTGACCAAATTTTAAACAACCCTATGCGTCGACCATACCAAGGCTTTCAAGATGGCGGTTTCCAAGTCGCCACGTGTCGGCCTATTTTGCTCGACACGCGTAGAACCTTTTGAAGCCTTTTTATTGCGTTCAAAAGTTTTCCTGTAATGCTTTGTTGAAATGGATTGAAAAATATGTTATGTCCCTTTAACTAATATGCACCATATGCCCATAAAGACTGTCAAGGATCTGCCCAGAAAATGTCTCCATAGTCTGGCGACGATCGACGATGAATTTTCTAGTTAATGAAGTAATCTGATCTAAATGGTCGATAGATTCGTCGACAACTTATGTCGTGAGGATTATTTCAAGTTAAAGAATGGTTTGCTGCTTGTGGTCGATACCGACTACTATAATGATCTTGGTCGTGGCCGACTTGGCTCGACTCGAATTACTAACTCGGCTAGACGCTGACTTGATTTACAACTTATGAATATTCAAGATTCAAATAGACTTTGAACAACCCTTCATAAAATTTTACAACTTCGACTAATTTTAAAGACCTGACTTCTTTTATAACAAAATGACCACTTTTACTCACCATATATGGTCGGACCCCGACCAAAATTCACTAGTCGAACCCTGACCACAACTTTTATTTGACCAAAATTAGTATTCACTACTTTTAGTGACTCGACCAATTACAACATCGACTAGACCTTTACAAACACACTTGGCCCACAAATATAGAAAATCATAGTGACACAACCCACATCGACCATATAAATGATATCAAGTGAAATTAGTCATCGACCATAAATTGTCGTCGATACTTGATATCAAGTTTTGAGTCCGACCATGATACTTATATCAACCAGTAACATATATTAAGACACTTACATCGATTACAAAATGTATATAAAAAAAGTAATTTGTCACCATCCACTTTGTAGACAACTTCAAACTTGATGATCGCAGTATATATGGTGGAAAAAAACAGGGCTCGGCCTCCTATCCCTTTATTTGGCGCAACTGTTCAGGTCGACGGACTAACTGTCAAAGCACCAGTCGATTAAATAGAAAGTGCCGGAATAGCAAGTCGACAAGCAATTTTGATGGTCATTTGGCGTCGGTGGTGTTTAACCAATGGTTCCATGATTCTCCTACATCGAGCAGCAACCCCCACTTCAACATAAGTAAAATGAGGTCGACCAAATGTGTAACTCGTCGGAGGTCGACCAAATGTGTAACTCGTCAGAGGTCGACCAAATTTTAAATCAACCCTATGCATCGACCATACCAAGGCTTTCAAGATGGGGGTTTCCAAGTTGCCACGCGTCGACCTATTTTGCTCGACACCTGTGGACGGCCTTCCTTATATTTGGTCGACTACCTGTCGATTGATTTCAATGAAAAAAATGAGATTCACTGCTCGTCCTGGTCCTAGTTGCTCGAGATGTGGCTTTTTTAATTAATTGCTTCAGCTATGAGTGGACGTAGCAGACGGTAGGAGAGATTACGACCATGATACTTATATCAACCAGTAACATATATTAAGACACTTACATCAATTACAAAAAAATCAATGAACCAATCAATAATAAGTTTGGCATCTCCAAACACTTGTAACTTTTTGAGATTATTTTCCCGTACAAAAAATAGCAACAATTTAAGAACTGAACATTCTGCAGAATTATTCGATCCATCCCCTATTCTTGCCTTGAAACTTACTTTCTTTTTCTACATAATTAAAATTCCTCCAACTCCACATCTTCCACGATTTTCCTGGACAACCCAAAGCCTTGAAACTTACTTTCTTTTTCTATATAATTAAAATTCCTCCAACTTTACATCTTCCACGATTTTCCTGGGCAACCCATCAAAACTTGTTGGTTAATTAATGCTTTTCTCTATTATAATTTTTAAAATTTATCAATGATTCTAGAATTTTAATGTGTTAGAAATAACCGAGCCCTAATTTTTTCGACCATATATACTGCGATCTTCAAGTTTGAAGTTGTCTACAAAGTGCATGGTGACAAATTACTTTTTTTTATATGCATTTTGTAATCCATGTAAGTGTCTTAATATATGTTACTGGTTGATATAAGTATCATGGTCGTAATCTCTCCTACCGTCTGCTACGTCCACTCATAGATGAAGCAATTAATTAAAAAAGCCACATGTCGAGCAACTAGGACCAGGACGAGCAGTGAATCTCATTTTTTTCATTGAAAGCAATCAACAGGTAGTCGACCAAATATAAGGAAGGTCATCCACAGGTGTCGAGCAAAATAGGTCGACGCGTGGCGACTTGGAAACCCCCATCTTGAAAGCCTTGGTATGGTCGACGCATAGGGTTGATTTAAAATTTGTTCGACCTTCGACGAGTTACACATTTGGTCGACCTCATTTTACTTCTGTTGAAGCGAGGGTTGCTACTCGGCGTAGGAGAATAATGGAACCATTGGTTAAACACCACCGACGCCAAATGACCATCAAAATTGCTTGTCGACTTGCTATTCTTGCACTTTCTATTTAACCAACTGGTGCTTTGACAGTTAGTCCGTCAACCTGAACAGTTACGCCAAATAAAGGGATAGGAGGCCGAGCCCTATTTTTTTCCACCATATATACTGCGATCATTAAGTTTGAAGTTGTCTACAAAGTGGATGGTGACAAATTACTTGTTTTATATACATTTTGTAATCGACGTAAGTGTCTTAATATATGTTACTGGTTGATATAAGTATCATGGTCGGACTCAAAACTTGATATCAAGTATCGACGACAATTTATGGTCGATGACTAATTTCACTTGATATCATTTATATGGTCGATGTGGGTTGTGTCACTATGCTTTTCTATATTTGTGGGCCAAGTGTGTTTGTAAAGGTCTAGTCGAAGCATTATAAGTCATCTTCACAAACAACAATTTAGATCACATTCACAATGACTAAGGACTAGACGAGTAAAGATGATAAGAGAAAGGATCAATAGGAAAGAAGACCAGTGCACGTGCACCGACATGATAGACGCCGTGAGTATAGAGACAGTCGAAGAAGAATAGATGACCATATTCCTCAGAATCGACAGCTTATCCATAGCCGACATCATCAGACAAAAGATACAAGGCGACAACCTTCTGACATAAATGAAAAAAGTAGTAGGCAAAACCGACTAGTAGATGAGCGGAACCGGCATGCACTTGATGAGGCACGGATACCCTGTCAATCAAAATTAACTCTGTCGTCAAATCAGTCTTTATTACAACCATCTACTTTGTAGTCACACGTGTCGAGCTCGTCTTCTTTAAATCCCGACCTCGAGGATTCCTGGATACTCTTCTGCCAAGAACTGGAAAACCAGACTTCAAAAATACCAGAAAACCTCTACGATCGTGAGAATTGCATACAAGCCATGGCGCCCAAGAGGGTTCAGACAACCACTCGTTCAGTCGCAGCTAAAGTCCATGAGTTAGAGAAAGCCCAAACACCGTTGGAAACCTGCTTGGAGTAGGTTCGAAATGCTAAGGTACAGGAGTCACATTGGCGAAGAACTTGGAAATATATTCTAATTTGGGGAAAAGATTCAGAAGGCCGATGGAGAGAAGAAGCTCAAAAATTGCAGGTTGCTACAGTTCTGCAGTACATGCAAGCACCTTTGCTTGAATCATTTGGTGGACTTAAGGATATTATTGCTCAATTCATGGTTAGTAGATTTCATAATGGGAAATTTTATTTTGATACCCCGGTTGAAATAAATGGTGCACTTATTTACAAGATTACAGGGTTGTCAAATAAAGGCGAAGAGGTACCCATTCGACATAAGCCAGAGTTGATTAAAGAATTTACAGAGCACCTAGCTGGAAAAAATTCTAGAGGGTTAGTAGTAAGTCAGATGAAATATGAAAATTTTAAGATAGTTGCCCGAATCATTTTGAGCGCTTTATCAACTTTCAGTTGTAGTTCGGATCTAAAAATTGAAATTCTAGAGGCAGTACTAAACATGGCAGTGAGTGGCAAAACAAATAATTGGGTGGACTACTTAGCCGACATTATCCGGACAATATTCTTCAAATGTCAACATGATGGAGCGGCCATTCAGTACCCATCTCTAATTATCTGGATTTCCATGACGCATCTGAGACCATCAAGAAATAAAGACTTTGCTTTACAAAGGCGACCCATGTTAATGCAAAACTTTCGGTGTTTTACATTTGGAGCAAGTCGGCTAGGCCCCACAATAGTGAAAATCTAGCTAGAACTCTGGTTTCAAAACCTAAAAACTGTGTCGACCAGATGAAGAGTACCTCAGAATGTTCGACGAAGTCTGCCTCCATCGGCCCACATCCAACTTGAGCTGGATCACACATCGGTCTGGCACCTATAGGGAATAACTGGCGCTGCGAAACCTCTCGACTCTTACCCTTCAGTTGACGAAACCTTCAATGATCTTAGCAGGCAATCCAATACAAAACTAACAATTATTGCAAAGGCACGAGAGGTCGGTGTCCCCACAGTTGAACCTTTAACAGATGCAGAAAAAGAGGAAGAGTATGTAGGCCGCATATATATGAACACCTTTGCATTTGAAGTTGAACCTGCGGTCACGCTGCAACCTCCAGCACTTACTCTTACACCACATGAAGACTCTCCGGATACAGCCGAAAATTCAGATGAAGAAACTCACTTCAACAACCCATAATATGCTTTGACAAGCGACAACATTGAATAGGTGGCCGACGAGTTAGAAGAAGCTCTGCAAGCACGGAATGTACAATTGCATGGCAAGGGAAAAATAAAAATGATCATAGAGGAGCCAACTGAGGAAGACCAAATAGAATTGTTGGACAGTGCAACAAAAATACTCGAGGATGCAGCTAAAAATAAAGTACCAGTCGACGAGCAGTTTAAGATATTTTTGGAAGTTAAGCAAGCTCGTAGCCGACCACAACCCAGAAAGAAAGTTCAGCTTATGATCGAGGATTCTATCGACTTGACTGTAAGTTCACCCCCAATGTCTCCAACTATTGTGACAAAAGACATTGTTTTCTCTACACCTGTAAGTACTCCACTTGCACCTTTAGCATTGCCTCAATTTTCAAATCTTGTACAATCCCTTCCTCTCCCTCTTCGTCAAACGTTTCAAATTGAACAAGACATGACGCAATTGATAACCAATCTTCCCACTATGTTCCCAGACTGGCGAGATTTAGTGACCAAGAAACCTGTCTTCATTGACAATAACCCATCGACTGATTCTGCCCCTCTTAGTGCTGAGCCAACTAAACTATTGAACCCTCCAAATACTTCAGCACCACAAGTAATTGGTATGGGTCATACTCATCTTCAGCGTAATTTGGACCCCACCAGTCCCATTTTTGCTGAAGAAACTTCACAGTTTATCCCTTTTCCAGTCAACCTGTCGGTGGAAGCCCATTCACCTCCCCGACCCGTCGTCAATCCACCAGAACAACCCCCAGACCTTGAAGTTTTGGATTCATTCAAACCATTCATACCACAAGTCTTGTCTCTTATCGTCAGTCAGGAACCGTCTGGCAGCTCCCTTTACATCCCTCCTCCCCGAGTCGAAGACACACCAACTATTAATGTGTCGTTCCCTACCCCTGTCGACGGAATCACTACTCCATTTGAAGTAATTCAAGAACAAGAAGCACTAGCCCAAGAAATCTTGGAAGCAGTAGTCGAACCAGCAGCACAAATCACTGAAGTAGCCATCGAAGCAGCAGAACAAGACAATCAAGCAGTCATCGTAGAAGCACTCCCGACAAATACAGCAGTCGTACCAAGTAGCTTAATACAAGCAGAACAAAACATTTCCAAAGCACAAGTAGAAGCACAACACTCAGCCGAAGCAGCCGAGACACACAAAGACTCGGAACAACAAATAGAGCCTCCAAAATCTCAAGGGAAGTCCAAGAAAAAGTAGCATAAAGACAAACGATGCCAGGATAGAGAGCTTCAGCAGCATCTGGATCATATTTCTCAGCTGGGTCGATTATCTATACATCTCGACCAATTCGGTCCCATCTCGACATACAAGCCATAAGAAGCAACACAAGCAGAGCTCGACTTACTGGCTAATGCAATTAATCGAGAGCAACGACATCGATGACTAGAAGCCAAAGACTGCATTCACCGGTTACAGGAGGACCAAAATGTATTTTTGGCTAAGTGTCAGGACTTAGCGCAACAAGTCGTCCCTCTGCCACCCAACTCAAACACGACTAGCACACTTGATAAAGCTCTTCAGTTATTCCAAACAGTCGTGTCGACATTGCGCGAGGAACTCATCAGGGACCGACAGGAACAGGCCACAGTAACAACATCCCTGATGTCCACACAATATGAAGCATTTAATTCAGCATATGATAAGCTCAACCAGTATAATGACCAAGTAGCTACTGTCATTGATGTTCTCCGCAATTGGTACAAACACTATGGCAATGTATTCACAGAAATGCGGACGACACATGACTTGATTGATAAGCTTCATCAACAACGCCGAGTAGCTGACGACACCATCAGTAGAACCATTGAAGATCAAATTATGATAGAAAACAGGAAATTAGAGAAATTAGAAAAAAGTGAATACCAATGGTTGAGCCAAGGCCGAAACAACCTCTTGAAAGTGGAACAACTTCAACCACATCTCCAAACCCTGCTTACAGCTGCCAATAAGAAAATTGAGCTATTTGGTCCCAACTTAATTCATCTGCGGGGCAAGACAACATAGGAAAAGATGATTGATTTATCAAGGTTGACAACACTTACCATTGACATCCAAAACTCGTTGCGCCATTGGGAGGACTTCCAGCACCATCCATCTGTCTCAGCTGAAGCAATTGTTCAGGTCTGTGCACAACAACAAGCAGCAACCAATTCCAGTCATAAATAAACAGTACCAGCTACATCTATCAAGTTTGCACAATTATCCATTTTTTGTTCAGTTATTTCACATCTCCTCATTTATTCGAGGAGCCTATGTCGGCCTGTCGACTAGGCCCTCCGCCCGACCATTTGCAATGTAAGTCGACAAGCTGTCTCGACCACTCGGGATATGTCGGTCGGTTGCACCGACCATACCGTTATATAACTGAATGTGACCATGAATATTTCATACATTCGATTTGCAAGATCCAGAGTTATTTCTCTTTGGTTTTAAAGATTCCTTTTTGAAGATTCTATGCTAAATCAAACTGAAGTCTGATTTTATTGTGTCTAATTGCATACAGACTTGACATTATTGTTGTAGGTTAAAATTGACATAGATAATTTTCATTAAGTGTTGAGTGCTTAACTTGAATGATAAAAATTGATGGTTTCCAGTATTTACTTCACCTACTTGAACTGGGTCATAACAAATCATGCAAAAGGGTTACAACAACTATGATTACAAATAATAGTACTTTATTGGTGAAGGACATAAATTATCGCATTGTTTGCTCACTCTCTACTTTTGCTATAAAATCGATCAATTGGGGTTACATACATGTCTGAAACTTATATATTGATGTTGGTAAAATATTGAATAGCGCTGAGTATTATTGCCATGATCCTTTCAAGCTAGTTGTTGATATTTAATGAATTATCTTTGCATATCTACTTGCTATATCTATTTTCAATTTGGTGCTACACTTAGTTGACATTTTATTGGTGAATGAATTATTTCCCCTTCGATTGTCTCTTACATTTCCCCTTCGTTTCTTTTCGACTACATCATTGTTGTGTGCTATTTAAAATGTATTGTCAAAATGGTTCAAATTGTATTAAATTGTTTACAATGATCATAATGGTCGACAAAGTATCCAAATATTATTTTTTTAGTCGTAGTTCGAAGTTTCTGAACAAGTCGCGTAAAAGTACGTGTCAATATTTTGGAGAGACAAGTCGATATGTTTTTGGTCGAAGTTCGACATGTACAAGTGTAAATGTGTTTTGGTCAAAGTTCGATATGTACAAGTTGTAATGATTTTTGGTCGAAGTTCGACTTCCATCTTAGGTCATTATAAATTATGGTGAACATGTACTCGCTGCCTGTGCCTATGTTTTTGTTCCTTCTAACTTTCCTCTTTTCCTACCGACGTGCATTTTTGCCACTCAAGGGGCAAATGCTAGTCTTAGGTACAAAACTTACAATTTATAATATTCTTAGATACAACTTATTGTTTTTTATTGCATTATAGTATTCTGCAAAACTTCCAACTTAGATTGAATCAACGCTTACATGCACTCGCTTTTCTAGCCTTCATTGATAAACCAATCTCTATAAGGAATCTAGATGTATTCAAAGACCACGATTTCAAAAATATGTTGCGACTAAATATTCAACAAATATAGGTATTTCCATGGTTGCAAAAAAATGTAGTGCCACTAAATATTCAACAAATATATGCATTACTTTACAATAAAGACGATACTCAACGTTAGGGTCTTGCAAATCACCAAATATTTACAACTTAAAGGTTACTAATTAAGAAAACAAACATTATTTATGAAGAGTTTCTTAAGAATGATTATTTCAATGTACTCTCAATAACATAAGTATATTCATTTCTATTTGAAAAGAGCTCAGAATCATCATATGCACCTTATTAGTCTTCGTTTTCGGGTTGGCAGGGACTCTATGAACGATCTTGTAGTTTTTTCGATTAAACTGCATGTATATCAAAAACTTATCCTAAGTTTTCACTCGGACAATTTCACTAAATGAATTAATTGAGTAAAGTCGCTTTATCCACCTAACAATAAATCTGAGCTCTTATTTGGACTCATCCCAAAGCAAAAACAAAATATGTGATAGTTTTCTTATACTTTGCGAGCTGAAAATTGGAAAAATGAAAAGATGTAGATTAATGCTACCACTGAAAGTGAAAGTTAGCTTTAGTTTGGCACATTAAATGTTTAACATTTTAACATTCATTGTGTTTGATTTCCCAAGTTCACCGCTTGTGATCGCCTGAGTTCTATGCATGAGTGCACATGTCACTGTCTTATTTTTATGTTGGCACGATTTCAACTTGACACAATTTAGGTCCATCCGAATTTGGGGAAAATATTGCAACCAACAATTAATCCACCGCCCCTCTTCCTTTTCTTTCTGATCTTTTCTCATGAACTTGACCCAGCATCTACCGTGGTCCTGCGATGGCGATGGTGCATGTTCTTGCCTCACCAACTTGACCCAACATCTGTTGTCTTAGTCCTACGATCGGTATTAGTTGGTCTTCGTAGTCAATTCTGTGAGAGCAGGGCCACCATCATTGTAATCTTCCTTGCAAAGGTAATTTTAAGAGTTTACAAAGGTAATCTCTGCATATCATCGTTAAACATTATTCATAATTTAATTCCTAGGACTCTATACCCAGCATTTTTTTGCTCTGCATATTTTCTATTTTAGCACAGGAAAGTTAATTACGTTCTTTAAGGGAGAGGTTCCTCTCGCCGCTTCGTAGTTTGTCGACGGCCTATAGGGAGCCGTGATTGGCCTTTGACTAATAGGCATTTAACACGCTTTCCATTTCAACAATACGCACCAAAATTTTCCTTTTCACACGCCATCCAGACCTCCAAGGCGCATGGATTTCCGACTTTCTGCCCTCCAAAGCCGAAGGCACTGTTACACCTAAATCTCGTCATCATGAGTCTCATGTTAACTCAGTGCCTCAATCCCTGAAGTTCCTATGATTAAGTAAGTCATGTAGAGCAAGTTGATGCCCTTTGTTCACATTTCTAGTTGGGACAGCGCATGTTGTCTTTGGGCAAGGATCACCCAACTAGGGCCGACGCAGAGTATATTCTGATGGATTGCGTCGACGACGCAGATTGTCTTGATTAGTTCTGTGTTTTCCTTCTCAGACGCTGGTTGTCTTCATGCAACCTGTGTCGGGGTTGGTTAAATGGAATAAAGGTAGCTTTCCAGCGATTTCTAGAAGTTGGATGAGGTGGATATCTATCCCTAACTCTTAGGTGAGTTGTCCTTTGGTTCCCTAACCTCAAGGGAGGATCCCTTAGCCCTCTCCCCATGATCCTCAACCTACTCTATCCACTTGGTCCTATAAATACCAGGCCCCTCTCCATTCCAAAGGGAGGAAGTCGATAGCACTTACATGGTGAAATTAGCTTAGGAGATCCCTATCCATATATTGGGAGACTCTCACTTCCTTTGGAGGCATTGGATTGACTTGTTGGAGGAGGATTGCAGCGTTAAGGCTTAGGTTGTGATCATCTCTCTACTTTGTATTTCCCTCTTTTATACAATAATATAAACTCTTTCCACAAATGTTATTGTGTTGGTAATGTTTGTAGTTTACTTCCTTAACTATTTACTTGGATCAATTATTGTTTAGACAAATTTTACTGCTTGTATTGTTTCCATATGTCTTAACAGGTCTTGCAGCTAAAGATATAACGACCGCGGGACTTGGAGCAACAACGAGGAAGAAGATCTACAATCTGAAGGTAAGATGTCTAAGTACACGATCTATAACTAGATCTAGGAAAGTAGCTTTGTATTATGTCCTTATTTGTTCTAGATTCACATTGAACTAGGGAGATCTGGCTCGCGTCCGCTCGAGTAGATTGTCCAATAAAAAATCTGGCGACCATACTGGGGATACTACATTGTTTTGATTTCAAGTTTGAATGTGTTATTCTTTGATTTCTAGATGAGCCATTGCCTTGCCTCTTGAGCCTATTTTCACCATCAGATTCTTTCCTTAAAGAGTTTGCTGACTTTCTCTGGGTCTGTTGGACCATTTCCAATCCATTTACTTAGTCATTGCTTGGATTTTTTTCATCATTTGCACTGAGTTATTCGCCCGATGCACCTGGGTTTTGTACCCTCTGTGCCTGTCTATCCAGAGCACATTTTTTCTTTGATCAGACTGCGCCACCAGCGCTTTTGCCGATCTGTCAACCTGCACCGCCGACGCTTTTTCTCTGTATACAACCTGTGTTGGGCGCTCTGTGCCTAACCATAGCCTGCGCTCAGATTTCAAGCTTGATGCTTGGGTCTTTCCCTCCAATTTTTAATTGATTTTGGGTTTTCCAACAATCATCTATGCACTGTATCTTCTAGGCAAAGGTCGTTTTACCCAGCATTATTTTATTTGGTTTGTTTGTGTTGGTTTTTGGGTCATTTTGGTCAAGTGAGAGTTTGATTGAAGTGGTGGGAAATTTCAATCCCCCGCGGTCATCCACTCCACCTTGATCCTTCCTGATCACCTCACTAGATCTATCCAGCATACTAGATCCGCTTCCAGACCTTTCTTGAGTATTAGTCATCATTTGTTGGCTTGCATTTGTTTGTTTTTGAGTGATTTTTTGTCTTTAGGTCTTTGGAGTGCTTGTCATTTCTTTAAGAATTTCTGAGTGATTAGAGTGCTACAAGTAGTCTTTTCTTTTCAACCATTTACGCTTAAAAGCATTATTGTTATCAAGTTATCTTGGCATATCATTGGAAAATTAAAAAGTGCTTCATTTTTACCATTTTTCAAGTTCATTTGAGAATTGTTGTAAAAGTTGTTTCATGCATTGGAATTCGTCATTCATTAATCTTCTGGAAAGTTTGGAAAGAGAATTAATTGTTTGCATCTTTCTTGAATTATGAGTCGTTCATTTTCTTGAGAGGTCCAAGTAAAGTCAATTTTTTGTAAAAGTGATTCCATGCTTGAAGGAGTTGTATGCATTTTTTATTTTCATGCTTTTAGGTTATCATTGTGAAAATTGAAAAGTTAGTGTGCTCTAGATAGAGATTCTCCTTTTTCACCATTTAGTTCCATTCTAATTGAAAAATACAAAAAGAAAACGATTTGATTTGGATTTGATGTGTTGTTGATTTTCCTATTTTGCTTGAAAAACGAAAAAGAGTACTTTTATTATCATTTTTGGTAGATTTGGGATTTGTTGACATATACTGTTTGGTGAGACTATTGGAAAAAGATTTATCCTTCCCTTACATAGAGTTCATCAAAAGAAAGAGTGCATTTTTCATGTAGTTAGGGTTTGCATTATGTTTACATTTATATACTCACCTCATGCATTCACCTAACCATCCAGATAAAATTAACGATAGAAATAGGTTACAATTTGTAGTAATGTGTGTGTTAAGTTAGAGATGTGTTCCAGCATCGTAAAACGTGGTAGCTGTCGTTATTTTCCTGCAATGCATTCCGGAGGCACTGTAGTTCTTCCACGTACCAACCGGTATATTGAAGCTCTTTCACGGACCAACCGGTCTATCGAAGGCTCTTTCATGTACCTTAGGGTATATCGAAAGGCACTTCACGTACTCGGTAGTATATCGAAAGGTGTTTCACGTACTCGGTAGTATATCAGAAGGCTCTTGTCGTACGATTGTGCATTAGACAACACCACTACGGATTTGAGCTCCCACGTACCTTGAGTATATTGGGAGACACTCCTAGGATTCCTGAGACCAACTGAGCTAACCATTTGGCCGTCTTGGTAGAGCAATAAACCGAGAACAACACTCGGTGAGCTACTATGCATGTACTATCAGATAGTCGGGTTATATGGTCAGGGGTACGGTCCTAATCCTCCCTGGGTAGTGCTCTGAAAAATTGAGCCGAGTATAACTGTTGGACCCTGGAGTATATCGCGAGTTGAGAAGCCTTGACAATCCCGTGAAGTTCCAGACTTTTGAATCCACACCTATCACATAAGTTTGCTTTCGGTCTTAGTTTGTGTAGGTTTCTTCTGGATTGATTTTCTTTTGTTTAGAACACACTTAGGAAAAATTTTGGTTCGGTCATTCTAACTGAACAACCTTTGAGAAGGTCTCGCAGAATTTTAAACTTACTGCCCGAATATCCCCTTAATCAGGAGGCAATTTCGAGGGTAAGCATGGACCCACAAGTTACAATCGTGTCACCTGAAGCAGAAAACTCCACCATGGAGTTCGGAGTGAAAATGTTTCCCCCAGACTCACCAACCTCTAACCCATCAAGGGGCGAAGAGGCAGAACCTTCCACTTCGCGAGACACATCCCTCCCTCGCATGATGCTAGGAGAGCCCAAATCTATAGAATGGTTAAATTCATCCCAGGACGACCCTGTATCCGCATCATTTGGTCCATCTGCATCCTTTTGGGACACCTCTCTAGGGAAACAATGGGCTCACATGGATTTACATCCGGAGGAAGAAACCACCCCTTTTCGTTGGGCTCCCCATGCTCAACGTTTGGCTCCAGTCTATGGACTCATGGATCAACTTCGCCAACGTGGTGACCAACTTCGACGCCTAAGTCTCTCATGGAGAAGAGACCCCTCGAAAACACCCCAATTCGTTCATTTTCTCTTGTTTCACCGGAAACACCCGCACACAATGTGACCACTTATGAACCCATTCAACCCTCATTTCCTGCAAGTACACCCCTTAGATAGGATACCGGTTCTATACCCCAAATGACTCAACATGTTGAAAGACAACAGTCCAACACCCCTCTTACTACTACCAGAACATTACCCACCCCTCCCCCACCCCAGAACGCGCGGGGAGGATACTCTTTACCCCCTAACTTTATCACAAGTATTTTTCCTCCCGTGGTAAGTAATCAACAACCCATTATAAGTCAACCATCGATTAGTGTTCAGCACATTGTTACTGGGGGGAAACCCTTGTTTTCTAGCCATAATACGAGTGGAGGATTTCCTTTCGGTCATTCCGTTGGAACTTCCTCACCTATTGTGGGATCCACCATGGGATTATCTCATGCTGGGGGACCATCCAATTCAACTCAACCACCATGGAGTAAAGCGTATCCAGGTTATTTTAACCCTGTGTCGGGACAATTTAATCCCGGAAATGCACTCTACGGGATACCTTATCCCGACAATCCATACATTCTATGGGGGCATCAAAATGTTTTACCAAGTGGACCCCCACCAACTGTCCCTCAAGTCCCCGCACCCCCACCCCCGTTCGTTCCACCTCCACCTCCCTTTCGAGGCGGTGGGCCTCCATATCATTCCAAAGGGGGTGGACCTATACCTTCTGGCGGAGGCCCACCTCATTCTGGCAACGGCGTCCCACCCCACTCTGGTTGCGGAGGCGGAGGTCCTCCCCCTTCTGGCGGAGGCGGAGGACCACCCCCTTCCGGTGACGGAGTACCCCCACCTTATGCTGGAGGACCCCCCCTTCCGGTGGAGGTAGTGGAGGACCACCCTATTTAGGTGAAGGTGGAGGAGGAGGACCACCTTATTTCGGTGGAGGTGGCAGAGGAGGACCACACCCTTCCAGCGGAGGTGGTGGAGGACCACCCCCTTCCGGCGGAAGCGGTGGAGGACCACCCCCTTCCGGCGGAGGTGGTGGAGGAACACCTTATTCCGGCGGTGTTGGAGGACCCCCACCTTTTGGAGGAGGCCCACCCCCTCCCGACGATGGTGGCGGACCCCCACCTTATGGTAATGGACCACCCTATTATGATGGCAAACCTACATATGGTCCACCACCCAATCCAAGTGACACACCCTTTTACGGCCAATTTCCTTCGGGAACACCTTATAACCAGTCGATGCAAGGTCCCACTGGTCCATATATTCCATATCAATACTATCAGTATCCGCAGCTGAACCAACAACTGCCATTTTTTGCCACTTTGGACTTACCTGACCTCTCTCATCTGACTAATGACCCTATCCTACACGGATATAATTGGCCACCAATTCTGGTCAAACTACCCTCTGATATTCCCAAATTTGATGGAAAACTTGGCGAAGATCCAAAAAATCATGTGATGACATACCATTTATGGTGTTCATCTAACTCCTTGATGGACGACTCGATCCATCTAAGGTTATTCCAGAGGACTCTCACCGGCCCAGCTGCCAATTGGTATTTTGAATTACCACCACACTCCTTTCCCGATTTTCACTCTCTTGCTATGTCCTTTCTGACCCATTTCCAGTTACCCATACGCTACAAAACTGGTATGGACCTACTGACTTCGCTCCGTCAAAACACCGCAACTCATATTTATGATCATATCCATGAGTGGTGGAGGAGATGACATCTTATTAAGGCTCCTATTCCAGACCAAGTCTCAGCTGACTGGTTCACGAAGTCTCTTTTTCCCACCGTAGCTCGAGACGTGGCCATGGGAGGGTCTGTCACCAAGGAACAGGCTATCGCCCGTGCCCATTACTCAGACCTGGTCTATGCTCAATACGACATATTGTATGAAATTGTTCTTGACGCACCCCGCCCTACATATGACCCTACAAAACCACCTAAGGGACCTCAAGCTGATGTCATTATCTGTTCCCTTAACTCCCAGCCTTCTCCTCAAACTGGTGGATTGTCGAACCCCCATGGTTCTTCCCCATCCCTACCTCAGGTTGGCAGTAGCACCACCAAGTCACCCACTCCTACTTCCATCGAGGAGGTGAATTTTGTTCAATCAACTTCACCTCAAAAGTCTGGCGGCAAGAAGAAAAACAAAGGTAAACCCAAGATATCTTCCACCCAGCAGGAGAACAAGAGTGCCCCTGAAGACACCAAACATAAGAGGAAGTTAAAGTATCCTTGTTTACTGTGTGGTGGTGACCATTTCTCCAAAGAATGTCCCAACCGAGACGAAGTACAGAAGTTTCTCAAGGGAAACCCTACTCCCACAGTTCTTAATGATCCATTCCCCACTCAGAACCAATAACTGATCGCTCAAACCTCTCCTTCACACGGAGAGGCATCGTCTACCATGCATGTTCTCATGATGCGTAGTGAGACGGTTAACCTGAACACACGATCGCGTTTGTACGACTCAGTCCCTCCGAAGGAACCCGTTGGAAGTAATCCTAAAAAAGCTTCCACTTTTATTCCCGATGTTATCGTACCACGGGCTCCTCTCACCATTGAGAAGCCTTCTTTAGAGTCAGTATTGCGTCTGCCTAAGAGCACGATTCAAAAAGCAGTTTTCAATCCTAATGCTCAGGCATCTCAGAACTACAATATTGTAGAGGACTTGGCACAAGCTCCTTGTGCCATGTCGACGCTAGAGGTCTTGCAAAATTGTCCCAACCAACGCAAGACTCTTCTTGCTGCTATTGGCGTGGTAGATTCAGATTCCTCGAACACAATCATGTTTCGACTAGAGTACTTTAAACCGAGGCTTTCCCACCAGCTAGCATTTCAAGTTGCTATGAACGTTGTTGGGAAGATAGTCCATCGTACTGTACTAGACGAAGGTGCTTCTACCTCGGTCATGTCGATATCTTGTTGGAGAGCCATTGGTTCTCCTAAATTGAACCGTTCTCCCACCACCCTGAAAGCATTCGACGGTCGTGGATTTCAACCCCATGGGCTACTACAAGCCTTAACAGTCGAGTTGGAGGGTAAGACCGCAACCATTAACGTGGAAGTAGTGGTAGTCCCTTTAGATTATAATCTCTTACTTGGTCGTAATTGGTTTTATGCCATGACTGCGGTCGTGTCATCTGTCTTCCGCATTGTGCAATTCCCCCATCAAGGCCGAATTGTCACTGTCGACCAACTAGAATTCTATACACTGGACACCGCTACTCATCCTGGCGATAATGTTCCATTAATTGGACAATATTCGCAGCTATATGAGACCGTGGGGGTCGGCCTCATAAAATATTCATCTCTTATGGGCGTCTTTCCAACCCCGGATCCCCCTAACCATGTTGCCATGGTGAACATGATCTCCTTCGGGATTACATCTTTTCCCAACTCTAATGATCAATGGCTTGTACCCGACGAAGCCACTATGCATCTGATTGGAGATACCATGCCTCTTTCACCCGCTGAACTCACTTATAAGGCTATCCAGTCAACACCCGAGGACCACTTGGTTATAGGCTCTACATCCTGTTCTCTACAGCGGACATCATCCTTACCAGATCCTTTGCTCCGAACTTTTCATTATGACAAGTCCATTATGGATATTATAAGCTCTGATGACCCTCGAAGACCTCCACCATGGATCGTCTTTCCTACCCCCATTGGATTCTGTAGAGAATAACATTACCACCATTTTCACACTGGATGTCTACCCTTTCCCCCAGTCACCGATACTCACATGTCATACAGACAATGAGGGAAACCTGGCAAACATCGAACCCACCACTCCGGTTGACATCTCGGTTACCCCTGGTGTAGTGGAACATATTCATTTAGGCCAGAAATGTTCCCCCAAAGAGATTACTACTTTTACGGCCTTATTCAAGCAATTCCGAGACATGTTTGCTTGGACCTACGAGGAAATGCCCGGGATAGAACCTGCTATCGTTTCGCATGAAATTAAAACTTATCCCGACGCTAAACCAGTCCGCCAAAAGTTTCGACCAGTACACCCTTGAAAAACTGCGGCAATCAAAGCAGAAATTGAAAAGCTCTTAAAGGCTGGCTTCATCTACCCTGTTCCATTAACATAATGGGTCTCAAATGTCGTCCATGTGGCTAAGAAGCAGGGCACCATCCACGTCTGTGTTGATTATTGGGACCTTAACAAGGCTTGTCCTAAGGACAATTACCCGACCCCCTTCATCGATCATATCATTGACAATTGTGCCAGAAGTGTCATCTTCTCATTTGGATGGCTTTTCCGGTTACAACTAAATTGAGATCCACCCGGTCGACCAACATAAGACTGCTTTCATATGCCCTTGGGGTACGTTTACATATCGTAAATTCCCTTTTGGTCTTAAAAATTTTGGTTTCACATTCCAGCGGGCCATGCCGTACGCTTTTCATGATGTGAAGGACTTTGTGGAACCCTATCTTGACGATCTCCCTTCCCATTCGCAACAGGATGAGTTCCACATTGATCATCTGATAGCAGTATTCCTCAGATGCAGACGGTATAACATCCGTTTGAACCCTCACAAGTGTATTTTATACGTCAAATCCAAATGCCTCCTAGGTTTTATCATTTCGAAAGACGGGATCCGCATTGATCCCTTGAAGGTGGAAGCCATTGTCTCTCTCCCACCTCCTACTGACGTTACGGAACTACAAAGTTTGCAAGGGAAGGCAACTTATCTACGGCATTTTGTCTGTAATTTCACTAAGAAGACACAGGGTTATTTGAGACTACTCAAGAAGGACGTCTCGTCATATGGGATGATCAAGCGCAACAATCCTTCGACAGTCTTAAACACGCCATTACCCATGCCCCTGTGCTCCGACCGCCCAATTACTACCAAGATTACATCTTTTATCTTTCCGCTTCTGCCACCACGATCGCCATGGTCTTGGTGCAGGAGGACAACAACACCCAGGAACATGTGATCTATTACCTAAGTAAGGGTATTATTGACTCTGAAACTCATTACTCACATGTCGAGAAGCTCGCTCTCACGACAATCATTGTCGTCCAAAATTTCTATCATTACATATTGCTCCGCACCACCACCATTATCGCTGACTCGAACCCCATGTACTACGTCTTGACACATCAAGTACTTGGGGGAAAGTATTCATGCTGGATCGTGATACTTCAGGAATTCGATCTCCTCTTTGAGAAGGCCAATTCCAAGAAGTCTTTGGTGTTTTCCGAGCTCATTTGTGATCTTCCCCATGCTGATTCAGGATCTGAGTCCAACAATTCTCTTCCAGATGAGTTGTTGTTCCTCATCAGCACGTCTGACCCATGGTATGGATATATTACCTTATATATTCAAACCCAACGGTTCAACCCCCAACTGTCTCGTGACGATCGTCGTCGTATCCGTCACCACACCAAGTATTACTTGATCATTGGCGATACCTTGTATCGTCGTGGCATTGACTATGTTCTTTGACGTTGTCTGACACATGAGGAGGATGAACACGTCTTGAATGACTGTCACGCTGGGGCTTGTGGCGGTCATCTCTCTGGGATGGCTACAACCCAGAAGATACTACGCATGGGATATTACTGGTTATCCATCTTTAAATATTGCATCGAGGACGTTAAGAAATGTCCCCCATGCCAGCATTTTCAAACGAAAAAGTGCACCCACCCAGCCCCTTTACACCCGGTTATTGCCGTTGGCCCCTTTGCAAAATGGGGCATAAATTTCATGCACTGCAAGCCTACCTCGGCCGGGGGGCATGGTTATGTCATAGTAGCCTTGGATTATTTTACTAAATGGGTCGAGGATATGCCTACGTACAATGAAGACGGCAAAACTGTTGCACTCTTCATGTTTAATCATGTTATTTCACGGTTCGGAGTTCCACAATCCATAGTCACCGACCATGGATATCACTTCCAGAACCATATGGTAGACGAATTGAGTGCCAGACTGGGTTTTCATCACGAAAACTCAACCCTTTACTACCCACAGTCCAATGGACAAGTAGAGGCCATTAACAAGGTCTTGAAAACCATGATCCAACTCATGGTGGGTACGCATAAATCAAATTGGCATAACATGCTCTTTTCCGCACTATGGGCTTATCGGACCTCCGTTAAGACTGCCACCGGATTTACACCTTTCCAATTAGTTTATGGATTGGAGGCAATCCTACCTGTGGAGTGCGAGATTCCATCTCTCAAACTCACAGTTGAACTTCTTCCGAACACCACTACCGAGGAAGAATGCTTCCTTTACCTAGCGAAACTTGACGAGACCTGCCGTGATGCTGCTCTCGCCAACGAGGCACACAAGAAACGCATCAAAGCACAATATGATAGGTCAGTTAAACCTTGTGTCTTTAACGAGGCTGATTTGGTCCTCATATATGACCAAAAGCACGACAAGCTGGGGGCAGGTAAGTTCGAGTCCATGTGGCATGGACCGTACATAGTGAAGCGTGTTCTGGAGAAGGGAGCCTACGAACTAGAGGATTATGATGGGATATCTTTGGGTGAGCCTCGAAACGGGCTCTACCTGAAGAGGTACTATGCCTAAGTCTTTCACGCATAGGTATCTTGTATATACTGTACATGGCGTGTGTTTTGTGTTGTGTGACGCTTTGTTTTTGCGTGTTTAGATCTTGTTTCACTACTTATACCATGTTATGTCTGCATGTGCAGATGGAAACTTGCTATGGATTCGTAGACGGCGCCGGACGACATACCCATAACCTTGCTTCGGCAGCTTGGGTACTTTATTCCCCGATCGACGAGATCATTAGCTCAGGAGGAAATTGTCTAGGATACGCGACCAATAACGCCGCAGAGTATCAGGTGGTGATTGGAACCCTAACCGACGCTCTTTCCTTGGGTATGAACCACGTTGTTATCCACCTGGATTCACAACTAGTGGTTTCTCATCTTAACCGTATCTATGCTATACGTGACCCCACTCTACTCTGTCTCTTTCGACGAGTTTGTAATCTGGAAAGGTCCTTTGAGTCTATTCAATACCTGCACATTCCACGAGACATGAATACAGTTGCTGACTCGATGGCCAACTTCATTTTGGATTGGTACATTGCACACACATAACATATTCATAAAATATAAAGATAGACATAACATGTAAATAAGATCTCATTAATCACCAATAGAACACAAGATGTATAAAACCGCCAATAGTGTCTGTATATATATAAATCGGTACAAGATACAAAAATGGTAGTGCTGATACAAAAGTTTGAAGCATGCTAGCTTTTAGTAAGAGTCATCTCTACAAAAATATGAAGCTCATAAGCTTTCAATATATACATATATAAAACATACGCTTAATCCCTAGGCCGCGTAGCCCTAGGATGCACATGGAAGCAAACTACGGCCCTTGCCACCTTCTGGAGCAGCGTGCCGAAACGAACTGATACTCCAACCGTCAGTTTCTGATAGCGACGGGGTAGGTCATGGACACTCGGCTCTAGGATGTCCAAGGTCATCCTCTAGAGGTTCTCCTCGATCGCCTCTAGCTTCTCTAGAGCATCACGAACCGCAGGGCCCACCTCCGGTGTTGCTCCTCTTCGCACAAGGCGAGAGACTCCAAGTGGTCACTCTAGACCCACGTCTGCAAGAAACATCTAAAATTCATCAACACCACTCCAAAAAAAATGCATAAAATGAAAAATACACAAGCAGTTGTTCTTACCGATATCATCCCACTGTTCTCCCTCGGGAAGCACCAAGTCTGGGTCTCCTCAAAAGTCTGTACCGTGGTATGGGTAGTCCTTCACCATGAGGATCTGTCCCTGCAACCACGTGAAGAACCCTATACCAAAACTGATGATGGGACCCTCGCCGCCATGGTGAGCCATCACCTCTGCCCACCTGGTCATGTGAGGATCGTGTGCATCTCGATCCTCGAGTTCTACTTGCGGGCGCAAGTGGGGCACCAACTCCAACATAAAGGACACCACCACCGAACCGTACCCAAACTGCTTCAACGCCCCGTGTTGGCATTTGGTCAACTAATCTCGGAGACTGGTAAGAAGCCCCTTGCACCAGTTGAACACGGTAGGAGCCATGCACTCCTCGGCATACATCATCTACGATTTGCTCGCCAGATGAGCATATCAGCTTCCAGCTACTCACATAATAGTAAGGAGAACCGTCCGAAGAGCCCGGTCCTAGACATCCTTGATGGGAATTTTCCCACCAGTCATCAGCGTACCTGGAGTACACCACTGCTCGATCATGTCCTCTACCGAACGATCACCACCTCATGATCCAGTCAAGGACACAGGGTTTCCTCGCCAAGACAACCCTGTCAAAAAATAGATGTCCTCGACATCTATGGTCAGCGTGTGCTCACCAATCTGGAAATGCTGCTGTATTGGGTCCTCGCAGTGGACTAAGTGTGTCAATAAAGGTATTTGGGACCTCATCCTTGGCACTCGAAAATACTTGAGTAGCCCACAGTTTCTCAACGCTGCAACACATTGCGGATCATTTTCCTCTTGCGCATCATCGAGCTCATGCTCGCATTCTCTCCACTCAAGAACCATTGTTCTCACTCCAAACCTGTCAAGAAAGACATTTTAACAACTTTAGAACTTTACCCAACCTTCAAAATAGTTTCCATTTGGGTAGGTTTTGGGGTTGAGTTGGCAGTTTGCACCGGCGCAGAACGTCCTTTTGGATAGTGCATCGCCGATGCAGAACTCCCTTTCAGGTTCTGTGCCGGCGCACATCCCGAAAGGGCGACCTGCGCCTGCCTGTGAGCACAAATCCTCCAACCCAACAAGCCCAAAAACTACCTAAATAAAAGAAATTGCAAATTCTAAACCACTAGAAAGTTAAAGAGACAAGTTTAGGTTTACCTGTCGCTGACGACACCTGAAATGATGGATCGCAACTCTCGGAATCAACAAAAGAAGAACGACTCCAAATGGCACTTTTCACCTCTCCAACTTGGTAAAAAACAAATAGTAATTCTTTTTACTATTTACCCCTATTTATATTAAAAAAGAGCATATTTCCTTTTTAATTTATTCTAATGTGGGTTATTTTTCTATAGTTGGATTCATTTATATCTGATTGATCATTTTTTACCCAGTTTCGAAGCTTGCAGGTGAAGTTAAGTACCACTTTGATCCAGTTTTTCGCGGTTATGGTATTTTCACGCGTATTTTCAGGTATGAACAACTCATGGAGCGTCTTTTTGTCATTATTTTGCTCATTAAATTCAATTATTAATGACACCGAGATAACTCTTTGTTCTTTCTCGTGCTCGTAAAACAATGAGAATAAGTCACCGAGTTATAGTTTATCGCTTTTTTCGGGCTCGTTAAACTCCCATGAAAAAGGAACCCCCCTGAGTCTTTTCTTTAAGCTCTTTCCAGGCTCTCTAAATACAAAAATATCGCCAAGCGAACTTGATGCGTTCACGCTTGTAAAAGTATTTGAATGATCGTCTTCCTGGTGATATTTTACCCCCTTTTCGGACCAGGGGGCACTACTTATGAAAAAGGAATACTCCAGCCAATCATGACTGGAAGAGTCCTCTCTCGTGTGTTTTACCCTTTTCCGGGCGAAGAGGCTAACCTTACGAAAAAGGACCTTTGGAGTCTTCTTTAGTTCTGTTCAAACTCTCTAAATATGAAATGACGTTGAGTTTGCCTTCTATGGACTCGTAAAAAAATTAACATTGAAGGTCCCGTCATGGGACGAACCCATCCTTTCCCAGGTTCGAAAAACGTTCGGGATTGGACTCATCTATGAGATGAGCTATACCGAGCATCTGTTTACCCTCCTCAAGCTCGTTAAAAAACAAGTGAGGCACTCATCATTTATGATGGGGAAAAAGGAAAGATTTTGTGTTACACTTTATTTGTGGGAACTGCATCGTTACTCTTGAACATGGCACTCATTTGCATTTGCATATAGTACTTGGGTCATTTGTTTATCTTCGAGTCATACTGATTCCATGAGTCATGTCACTCCTTTGGGTCATCCGAAGAATGTCTCCACTATCAGTTACATTAGGGGTCAATACTGTTCTTTTCATGTCAATACTGCCAAGTCATGCCATGCCCATGTTCAAGAGATGTCCATCGTTCATCATCGACAGTCAGTGCACCTTCTACCATGTCGGTCTACGTTGAGATAGTCTTGCACATTACTCTACCGTCCGATCTACTTCAAACATCTGTTATTGAGTTTCGTGTCGTTGATGGGGGATTCATCATGGCCCTCCTTTGACGGATTCCACCTTGTCGACTTCAACACATCATCTGAGGATTGGATCTAGAAACCAATCAAGTACCTTGGGCCTGCACGCCTTAATGGCAGGTTACCTCGCTTTCACCATGAGTTTACATCATTGACTCTTAATTGAAAGATTTCATCAAGCATTCGACCTGAACTCATTTATTCACGCTTGGTGATATGTACTATGATACCTTGGGGATCATCGACATTAATGGTGATTTCCCTCGCTCTTGTTAACGATATACATTAATGACTGGTAATCAAGTGGTTTCTACCATGTTCGAATCCAAAACATTGTAATCACATGGATAGATTCGTATCATTGCGGGTTCGACTTGAAGACCCTGGGGAAGTCATATTCTACCCAGGTTGCGATAGAGATTGTTTGAGTCTTATTGCACGGATCCACTTTGTATTGGTCGTGGCTGTGTTATCATCTCATAATGGATCTATGATTGTGTCTAGTAGCCATGATTGTGTTCAGTCGGTCTTTACTACCATGGATCTGCAATGTATTGGTCAGCAACCATGTTATGAGTCATGTGAGACTTGTATCTCAGAGTCAATTGTACTGCAGCAGCATCCTCCGACCAACAAGTGCTTGCCATCAATCTTTCAAAGCACTTCACCTGTCTTGTTTTTCCAGCTTCATGCTTTGGGGGGCATTCTGTTACACCTAAATCTCGTCATCATGAGTCTCATGTTAACTCAGTGCCTCAATCCCTGAAGTTCCTATGATCAAGTAAGTCATGTAGAGCACGTTGATGCCATTTGTTCACATTTCTAGTTGGACCGGTGCATGTTGTCTTTGGGCAAGGAGCGCCCAACTAGGGTCGGTGCAGAGTATATTCTGATGGACTGCACTGACAATGCAGATTGTCTTGATTAGTTCCATGTTTACCTTCTCAGGCGCTGTTTGTCTTCATGCAACCTGCGCTGGGGTTGGTTAAATGGGATAAAGGTAGCTTTCGAGCAATTTCTAGAAGTTGGATGAGGTGGATCTCTATCCCTAACTCCTAGGTGAGATGTCCTTCGGTTCCCTAACCTTAATGGAGGATCCCTTAGCCCTCTCCCCATGATCCTCAACCTACTCTATTCACTTGGTCCTATAAATACCAGGTCCCTCTCCATTCCAAAGGGAGGAAGTCTATAGCACTTACATGCTAGTGAAATTAGCTTAGGAGATCCCTATCCATCTAATGGGAGACTCTCACTTCCTTTGGAGGCATTGGCTTGGATTTTTGGAGGAGGATTGCAGCGTTAAGGATTGGGTTGTGATCATCTCTCTACTTTGTATTTCCCTCTTTTATACAGTAATATAAACTCTTTCCACAAATGTTAATGTGTTGGTAATGTTTGTAGTTTACTTCCTTAACTATTTACTTGGATTAGTTATTGTTTAGACATATTTTACTGCTTGTATTGTTTCCATATGTCTTAAACAGGTCTTGCAACTAAAGATCTGACGACCGCGGGACTTGGAGCAACAACGATGAAGAAGATCTACAATATGAAGGTAAGATGTCTAAGTACTCGATCTCTAACTAGATCTAGGAAAGTAGCTTTGTATTATGTCCTTATTTGTTCTAGATTCACATTGAACTAGGGAGATCTGGCTCACGTCCACTTGAGTAGATTGTCCAATAACAAGCACGAAAAAATGCCTGAGCATTAATGGTTTCCAATCCCCTTCTATGTCACTCTGCAAATGAACTGAAAAGAAATGGAGGCTTTGAAACCAAAAGTTTTGCGAGACCATAATCAGAAACTTTTGGTGTGTATGATGCGCTTGTAGCAATCTTGGTGTAAATATACAATTCCTCGGGAAGCACCCAAAGCGATTGAATACCACTGTTCCCTTATCTTTTCCCGCAAATATAAATTTGTCGAGAGATCCATTAAGCATGTATTCATATACCAGAGTGCTTGTAAAGCTTTCAAAGCCATATCGACAATTCACAATATGTTCCCATTCATTGATGTAATCCAAGGCCATGTGCTCCATCAAGATTACAATCGCTTCATATTTTAGTTCACATTTCTTAGTAAAGTTGTCCCCACCATAGCTACAATGATGGATTTATCAATCCTCCACTCATTTCACCCACCTGAAGTATTTCACGCCATCGTACACACACCTCTTTCATTTTTGTATGCAGATAGAACAATAGATATGGACACCTTCGCTATAGCAGCAACAGATCTTTTAGTGTGATGAGGTGATGAATATCTAGAGCTTCTAGCAGCCTCAGTTCCAACTCCACTTGCGACAATTCCTTCACATATCTATTGTTGAATATGTATGAAAAATTTTCAGGTTAACTAAGCTCCAAGTTCTTTATATTCTGGGAAATAACACAGGTCAACGCTTCCTTTATCTACCACGTGAGGGTTTTTCTCCAGTGACAAAACTCACGTCGGTTCTCTAGCAAAGTAGCTCTCTACATGCTCTTTCCCATTAGCGACATGACTCTCCTTTGACTCTTCTTTGGATCTCCACATGGTGGTTGTGTATAATCTCTTTATCACAGATGGCCCTTCTTTGACATAGAAGTATGCTTCTAGCGTACTCGTTAACACATGCTGAGCGGATCCGTTCACAGGTATGGGGCACACTTCCACAACGGATTTAATACCTAGTAGCGAGGCTCCTCTCTCCTTAAGTGGTACTTCTATCACAACATACCCAGGAGTGTCTCAAGAGGGCATACAACTAAGCACAACGGGGTTGGTTCTCTAAAGAGAGACCCTCATTCCTTTTCCGTAGATTGTATTCAACAGAACATACATGATAGCAATGTAGAAAGGTCAATTATTTTAAAAAGTGATTGCTTATTAGTCCATGCCCAACCTACCAAGCAACAGGGACTATAGAAACGAGTGGTGGACTCCAGGAATGGATACCTAATTAGGGTAGCTAAACCGGAAGTATACTTTAATTATCGACTAGGGAGCGTACAAAATTAAGAGGTGCTAAGCACTGTATGTGCTGTATAGGATAGTCTTCGTCGTTTAGGGTGTTGGGATGTATCTTAAAGGATTCTCAAAACGAAATGGGAGTGATCTGTTCTTAAACAAATAATGAAAGGATATAAAAAGATTGTAAACCTTTGAACTAGAAATGCTGAAACTAATAGATCTTTATGCTAAGAATTAAATGTTGGAAAACTGTAAATCTAATCTAAGAAATAAAATGCTGAAAGCTTGGGAAACTTGATCTAGGAATAAGATACTGGAAGCTAGAATTTTAACTAGAAACGAAGTACTGAAGGATGGAAATTTAAGCTAGGAATTCAATACTGAAATTTAATCAAACTTTATCTATTTGAATCCAATACTGAAAGTGATAATCATTTACTCTATTCAAATCCAAAGAACTTAAAACAATTAACTCCTATATAACTGAACTCAGATAAAGGAAATATGCATGGAATTGCAGATCTAAATCATTGTCTAAAATTAATATAACGCACTGGAAAACAGAGGTAAATACGCCTGCACAGAATGCATGTACAGGACTACGGAAGGCGTGTTATGGAACTACAGAATCAATATTGCCGAACTACAAATAAAAATCATTTAACTGAATTAAGAATCTGCTGTTCAAACCATTATCAAAGCACTTCACATATGATGATGATTAAATCAATGATCAAAACACATGAGAAATACCTGAAGTAAAATGAGGCTCCTGACCTATGTGTTGAGGGGGCCCTCCCCAACCCGTATTTCAGGAGTGGAAAAGACTCAGAAACTCAAAGCTTGAAATAACATCAATCCTTCCATTATTAAAAACGTAACTTCATGTCTCTGAAAAAGTCTTAGAACAAAATTGTATCGAATAACATATGTTGAATATAAGTTCTACAAAAATTCCAACAGGAACCCCTTGCTACTCAAGAGGTCCATATATATATATATATTTTGAAACATAACCTAACTCTATGCTTTAAATGCCGATCCTACTGATCAGGAGTTTTCTTCTACAAATAAGGAAAAAGGCACTGAGCCACTTAAGGTCTTTCAATCCTCAAGCTGGAATTGCTTATTGTCTCTTAGATTACCTGCGCTTGCTCATACACACTTATTTCCATATAATTAGCTCATATAAAACGCTTTTAAGCATAAAAGAATAATCTCTAAACTACTCTATTAAATAATCAAAACAAATGTATTATTCCCCACAAATAGAGGTATTTCCCTTATCCATTATTGTGATTGTGTGGCATAAAAAGGCTATAGAGTACCTAATTTGGGACTCATAAACGGGCTTGCCCTTAGTTGCATTAGTTTTCACGAAAACCGATTTATTTTATCCCAAGTTTTGGAAGTAATTTCTGCTTTTGACCAATCGCCATATTCAAAGCCTTATTTGGCCTTTTCCCGAGGTTATCCTAAGTTCTAATGGTCAAGACTATGCGGTTATCCTACCATCCAATATATTAACCTTCCACCTTCCACCTGTTGATGCTCCAAGTTGCATGTCCTCTTATTGAGCTACATTGTCCTCCACTTGTAGCTTGCTGTTGTTGTGCTGTCGTGGTTTCCTGGTTTATTCCTGGAGGTTGTGCACGGGTTGAAAGATATAAAAAATGGTTTCTATTCGATGTCCTGTAATTGGAAGCCTCATGAATAATGGCTTGTTGGTCTTGCTCACCGTAATCTTGAATGTATCGTTCGTCTTCATGGTTCCAATAATAATCGCTACACATGAAGTCGGGTGTCAAGCTCATGCTCTTGGCACAATGACAATCCTTCTTCTGCACATGGAGCTGGGCATCAAGCTAATTCTCTTGGCACAATGCCAATCCTTCTTCTGTGAATTCAAGAATTGGTCCAACACCCTCTTCCCCGGTTCTTCACTCTGGCTTACAAGCCTGTAGGTATATGATTATGATTTGGCCATCTTGTTTAATGTCGGCATTCATTCATTCTGATTTTGTTGTATGATCTATTGGGACACAAATTTGACTTTCGCGTCATGGAAGCCAACTGCTTCTGAACTATTGAACGAGACGGTAAAAGATATACTGTCTTTTGCTTATTGTAATGTTAAGAAAAAACATGAAAAAATCTTCTACATCCCACGGCCTTATCAGAACCCTAATCTTCCACATCCCACTATCGTCCTCATACTAATATATCCCACCGCCTTATCATACCCCTAATATTCTACATCCCACTGCCGTCCTCATACTAATATAGCCCACCGCCTTATAAGAACCCTAATCTTCTACATCCCGCTGTTGTCCTCATACTAATATAGCCCACCACCATCCTCATACTAATAGATTGATGAGTGCGGTGTCCAACCGAAGGAGAACACAATAAGGTTGCTACGTTGAAGGTGAAGGAGAACACAGTCTGAGTCTGAGCATCCTGAGGAATCCGAATATTGATTAATAAGATCCATTGATTAACAGGTAATCAGTTCCAACCATTCCAATCTTTTGGATTAAGAAAATTTGCAAATTGCAACCAACACTATTAGAACATAAAGTGTTGGATTAAAAGATTTATTTATCCACTGTTTTAAAGAAAATTTGCAAACTGCAACCAACACAACAGAAAGCATTAAACTTTTTATTTCTCCATTGTTTGTTTGAATTGATCTCTCTATTTTACTATAATCAATACTTCAAAGAATGAGTGAGCACATGTGAAATGCCTATAGGAAGATCACAATCGCATCCTTGGAAGCATTCACTACACAGGTCTACCATATTTTAACGTTTATAGCCACCCACTCTGTTTTTCCCATTTGCAGGATTTTTGAAAGCCGATAGAACAATTAAGCTACAGTTAAGTCTATCAACTCAGCTTAGGTGCAAATAAATCCTTAAAACAAGAGTTGTTCGAGCTTTCCGCAAGGTCTGGCCATCTCACTAATATCGATTGGTTTAAAACATTCACAGACTGTTGTTTCTCAACAATTTTATTCTTCTGGTTCCTGCAATCACATTCACACACTGTCATTTGCTAGTAATGTATTTCTTTTTGTGCCTGGGATGAATTCCTCTTCGATTTATTCAAGTAAAATCCAAAGCATAGGCATTCATTTTGTCAAGAATAGTCAGTTGTGTATCTCTCTTAAATGATGAACGCTAAGAGCCAAGGCTCGACTGGAATTCAGCTGAGGTGTGGACGAGTTTTCTAAAGTTGGATCTTGTTCAGAAAAAGCTAGGAATTGCCTCAGTATTACTTGCCTTGTATTGGAAATTTACAGCTTAGAATCATGCATTCCATAGTAAGGATGCATGGCACTTGGTCGGAGATCTTATGTGAACAAGTGGCTCCCATTGCACTCGATCCATGAATGTCAATGCATGGAGTTGACGTGTTTATATTTGTCTTAGTATTCAAATCTAATATTGAGACATCTCAACCACATCTTAATATGATTTACTAAGCACCATGGATTTTGCTAAATGCTTTTAATGCCAATTTTGTTTTTTTAAATTTGGTTTTCTTTGAAGTCAATTGAATTGCAATTTCATTTATTTTATTTGATAATTAACCGATGTAATACGATTGTGACTTGTAATATGATGGTTTCTCTTCTTATAGGTAGCATAACCCTTGTCTGCAACTAACTTAGACTAAGGTTTTCTTATACCTGCTTAAGTGTATGACTTTAGTGGTTTCATTTTGCCACATTTTTTTAAGCTCTCTTCCAACTTTGTTACATATTGGTATGCATCTCCCAAGCATGTGGTCATACATATCGTGATGATGATGAGTATGGGAATACGAATTCCACGTTGAGTGATGGATAGACGTTGCTGGAGGCACATAGGTACCCATGCACATAACCAATAATAATCACAACATCAATTTCTCCCTCTGGGACCAAAACTATTTTTATTCAAAGCCTATGAGTTGTGTGTTCTTCGCTATGTACATAAACATATATATAGCAGTTCTATGTAGAAGTCTTGTTGGAGATGCCTACCTATTTTGTTGATGATTTAGGGGGTGGGACAAATGAAAGGAAATTACTGCGAAACCGTGACAACTTTATCCAAATTTAATTGTATGGTATAATTCACTGGTAAAATGTTATCTGCATTGTGGGTGGTGGTCTAGAAATATTTATTATAAGATCTTTATATTTAGTTTTTATTGGAACTAAAAACATTAATTAACATTGATAAAAAACAAGAAAATGGTGAGTCTATAAGAATTTGAAAATCCAAACGAAATATAGTATGGGCAGATTATCATGATTAATGCAATTTAAATTAAAACTTTAGTTTTCAAATGAAATATGGTATCGACGGAATGTCATACTTTTGGTTTGAATGCCAATGCAAACATGGTTTTAATCTCAGTATTTTCAAGTGTTCACGGATTCGATCATTTACCTTAATTGACAACATCAGATATTCTGTAATTATATCTGGAACATACTGACCTTGCTTCTGGTGCAATTGTTGTCTCAGGATGCACTCATCATCAAGGTTTCCCACGAGGTAAAAACTTGATTTAAGAACTGTATTTAAATCATCCTGTGTGGTTATGGGTGGTTGGTTTGAATCTCTTTGTTGAGCGAAGGATTCCATACACTAGTTTGGTTCATCCACAATTGTTTGCATCCCACCCACCTTCTGTTATGTATCACCTCGTGTGGAGAGTCTAGAGTACACCTTCTATCAAGGAGATATCACCTAGAGTACGCCTTATGTTGAGGAAAGGAGAATCATGTCATTAAAGGAATTTACGGTTAAAAGGCTATGATTTTTAATCTTTGATTGCAGGTTTTACCTGATGGATATCAATTGTCCACAAAATGTTGGCATTTCAGAAATCTTACACATAACTTCAACACCCAGATGAAAAATTCAAAAGTTATGAAAACCCTAATAGGTAAAACATGAACCTCCCTGAATTGTAAACTGTAACAGGTAAAACATGAACCTCCCTGAATTGATAATATATGCATATAACAATCATAATCTTTTCATTGCATTTTTTAATCTATGTACATCCCATATATTCACAATTTTTTTCATTGCATTTTTTAGTCTCCATACATCTCTAATATATGCATGAAAAAGATTACATTGCCGACTTTTAATGGAGAAACGATCTTTTCTTTGAAATTTCTATTGTCCTGATCTTCATACCTCCATACTTTACTATGATAAAACACCTTCAACACATGATATCGACTGTGTATAAAATATCTCCACATGATATTGACTGTGTATAAAATATCTCCAACACCTGATTCAATTTTTGCCAAAAGTACAGTAACGATAAAACAAAGTATTACTAAACCAATTTTGGTTTTTGGAACATGTGTTAAGTAGAGGGATATCGATTGTATACAAACTTGATCCCAACAGCCAGTTTCATCGTTTAGTCTGAAGGGGCACGACATATGCATAAGACAACAATAAATTATAGCATAAAAAGAGTAGATCTAGCTGACTACACACCTGCGATTATACCGCAAGGTGCAACCAAACATGCATTCTTTGCTCTCTCTATCTCTCCAAGCAGTTACCCTAATGAAGGAAAATCCATAGCAACAAACTGGCCAAGAACAATGGCTTCTCATATTTGGTATTTGAGCCCACAGAGGAAGTGATGAGCGATCATCCAGACTTGGTAAATCTGTGGTGCATGAATAGTATACTCACCACGGTTAAGGGAAAAAAATTATGTTGACTATTACTAATTACACATAAAATTACCATTGTCAATCCATATACCAAAGTTGTGTGCGATAAGAAAAGCAGGTAGGCTCCCACTTAAGGCAGGGACTTGAAACTTTGTTTCTATCTATCTTGTTGTATATAGAAAACATAATCATACAAAGGGTTGACTCTCCATTCAACGAAGTCGATAAGGAAGGATCGTTTTCTCCACATAGAAAAATACAAAAGGGAAGAGTTCTCTCTCTTAGAAACTCGACTCATAATTCTTCCCAACAAAGGGCTCTTGATTTGGTTAATGGCAACACAGAATGATGTTCATAAGCTAATTATGAATCGATCCCCCAAAGAGAGGTCATTCCTTTAAACACATCAACCAAATAATTAATAAATCTAGAAAACACGGTGTTTATTAAGTAAGTTGTGCTAGGTAAGAAAATGGAATTGATACACCAAGAAACTGCATCACAATATTTTAAAACCGTAAAAACATAATTGATTGAGTTGGCTCTCTGCCTGAGAGGTTGATCTCTCCACACCTCAGGCTTATCCAAATAAAATTTCAAATGAGTTTACTTTTCCAAAGAAAAATAATGATGCTCTCTCTCTCCCTTTGCTAACTATTGCACTCAATGAAGATTAGTTATTCATTAACTGTATATCCATTAAATGGTGAGGAGTTGATCCTCATAGAGAGGCTGCTCCTCTTGTGGTGACTGGCCAGCAACAAAATGGACTAATATTATTTGCAAACCACTTTTAAATATAAAAATATCACTCTTAAGAGTCCATCTAAAGCTTAAACTAAGCATTGAATTTTTATTTGTTATCTTAAAAGGACCAGTCCTCTCGCATAGGCCGTCCTTCTCTGCCACCCGCAAAGGTAGCACCATACATATTTGCAAACTGCAAGAGGAATGAATAGGAACGGCCTTCTCTATATAGAGGTTGTCCTTCAATATAAAGTCCATTCATTAAACTCAAACAATATTCTATCGTAAAAGAGATGGGTTTGTTTCTTTGAGACCGCCCTTTTTATGTTCAACAACTTCAAACAATATTTAAATGCATAAGGGCGGGCCGGCTCCGTGGATACTTTGCTATCAATGAGATTAGAAAACTTTCCCAATGGGCACGTGATCTTTTCCTCGACTTAGAATACTACATGTTGTGAGCTAGGGACTCGAATGACCATGAATTCAGAATTACATCAAACTGGACTCCCTAATTTTGCACATTGTGGGATAAAGCCTTACACAAAGCCGCGAAACTATTCAATCATAGGCTAGGATTCACGCTCTAAATGGAGTTGGGTTTAACCACATTGTAAATGAGCATATGGTTGTAAGACTTGGTTAGGCATGTGTACCCCTAGGGGGTGAGTCACCTATGTAAATTTGGGTAGACAGAAGAAGGGGACATGTTGTATTACAATTCTCGGTAAAAACTTTGAGGGGAGTTTGCGTAATCGTAACATCATTGATAGGCCTAACACTATAGCTTCATACATGCATAAAATATTTTCACTCTTCCACGAGGAGATGCTTAAAAAAATGAACACAACATATTATTGGAATAGGTACACATTATATACTACCTACACGTGTCTCTACACAACCTTTAAATATTTATCATTTGTTCTAATTCTCTAACATTCCTTTTGTAGGTACGAATGGCAACACCGTAGCTCTGCACATATACATGGTTTCTTGTGGCTTGATGGAGCTCCTAACATGGAAACATTAAATTGGCAAGACCCAGATCAAATCAATGCTACAAATATTTTCTTCGATAAATATTTTATAGCATGGATTCCAAGAGAAAATCATGAAACACAGATTCATATGCATCAATCCATAGAGGATGACCCTTGCTTGCTAGATATAAAAGATATACTTTCATCCAACCCACTTTAGGACTATGAGCAACTCTTAAACGGAGTACAAAGACATACAAAGTGTAATGAAAATTCATGTTGACGCAGAAAAGGGAATACACTTGAATGCAGATATAAATGCCCTTGGAAGGTAAAACATGAATGATAACTCTACATTGATGAAAAGGGTAAAAAAACATATCACCCAGCACGTAATGATGATCATATGAACATCCATAATCTGAGCATACTTCAAACATGGCGAGCATATGTGGATTTCCAACCAGTGCTCTCATGTTATGTTGTATTGAAATACATAACCAAATATGCTTCCAAAGTAGAGAGAAAATCGGAGACCTACCATAACTTTCTCTCATCTTACAACATATTGAAGTTCTTCTCGGTGTTTCATTTCCCCCACTTTGGGGGTATGCTAGTATTTATTAAACTCCAGGCCGAGAGTGGTAAGCGAGGCACTAGTTGCAGTGTATAAATAAACTTACCGTCGAGCTTAGGTAGGACTTGCACTTTACCTGAAGTGAGCGGGTGGGCTCCCTGATGATGAAGAGGAATTACCGAGTGGGTGACATGGAGATGGGATGTGGGGAGCTTGATTGACTTGAACTAGCCCAACAAACGATCACATTGAAATGGAACACGCTTCCTATGCATATGAAAAGGAATAAAGTGCAAACAGAAGTCCACGAAATCAATTCTCTAGGTAATTAGTCTTCTCTATATAATCTCATTAAAATCTGCATAAAGGTCTTTTGCCTAAATGCTTTACAATAAACAAAAGCTCAAGCCAATCATAGAGCATTCTATAAATGCTTAACATTTAAACCAGAAACATAGAATGCATTTTATTGAGCTAAGTTGAGAGCAATATAATATAAAATGTTGTGTATCATGAAGAGAGAACAGGTGGCTCCTATATAGGTAATCGAGGCTGGTTCCTAGAGACCATAGTAGCATAATTCGACTGTATTGGTACTTCACGTACGAAAATTCAGAACAAATTTGAATTCATAGAATATTCGGTATAGGTGTAATACATATACAAATTATTAGTGGACAATTAAAATTTGAAAACTAATTAAAAAAAATTAATTATTTAAACACTATAAAACAAAAATACCATTCAATTTCATACTTTGTTATTAAAATAATTATTAATAAGTAGTTGTCATCTTTCACACTTACACTTCCATATATGAGCTTTTTGCGATTTATAATTTTGTTTTTTAAATATATGTTAATTTTTTTATTATATAAATGTCTACGTATATTTATGGTATATTTGTGAATATTAGATTATGGTATATTTGTGAATATTTGATTAAAAATATTATATATAAGCAAGCTAATTTCGTATTTTATTCATACTAGATATTTTCATTATGTATTTTTTTCGTATTGAATTGTATTCGTATCTGTATTCATACTCAAATTATGCTACTATGTTAGAGGCCATGTCTATCTATCTCATATATAGATAAAAATGGGTTCGATCCTCTTCATGTATAGACAAAAGTTGTGATACCCTAATGTGAGATGGTTTGGCTCAACCCTCAAGGTAAGATGCATGGACAAATCATGAGGTACATACTAACTCCTCGACTTTGAACTCGAACTGACGGGTTGAAACAATGGGATTGGTTGGAACTATAACTGGAAATGGAACGATAGCTCTGCATCTTGTTTTGGACCTGTGATTGGATATGAAACATGTAAACTGTAGGGTATTTTATCTATAAAAATGAAAGTGAAACCCACCCAGGACTTAGAATTGAATCCACACTTGTAATTGGATCTGTTGCTTGATCTACTCGAACACGATGGTGAGCCATCTTTAGGTAAAGCTTTAGAGTTCTTTAATATATTTTCACTTGGATTCAGAGTGCTTGTGTGTGAATCCTTTTTAAGACAAACAATCTCGAACTATATTAGAGGAGGTGCTCCCTTTTCCAGTTTTTCCATTAAGTTCTCAGTATACACACATTGAATATTGGAAAAACCAACAAATTATTACATGAACAAAAATGATAAATCATATACCATCTGGCATAAAGAAGAGAATAAACAAACTAGATGAGTGAATGTCTTGTTTTATTCATGAGAATTCCATTTTACGGTTTAATCTTTGTAATCAACTATGATGGCTAAAATCAATGCCATGGATTAATACTCTAAAAACAATACAAAAAACAACAGACGCTGTGAAGAAGTTACCTATCAAGTCTGCTCAATTTTTTGCAATGCCAACCCGTGACAAAGAACTAGTTCTCCTCACTTCAACCTATATCAATTGCAAGATCAAGTAGAACATCATGGATTTTTACTGCCTTTTCTATATGACTAAAAAAGTGGGTCGTGAGTGTCTTTACATACTTATAGCATGACCAACAACATATTCGAACAAATCGATGTCTTCTAGTGCATCTATGTAGTCAACATCTATTTGGGTGACCAAATTTTCTGCACTCTACATTTCTACCAACGTCTCTACAATAATCTATGCATCCTTAGGAAACACAATACAATATAAAAAACAAATCTTTAAGTTATGATCAGGTAAATCATTATAACTCTATCTGAGTTGTTGATATAGATCTGCATCACTGGTGTTGTGAGCTGGCCTGTCAAGTCTACTAAGTTTTTGCTACAACTGTTAAATAATGCAATGTTAATTTGGTGAGAGTATAACTGTAGGCCCCGCTTAGCTTTTGTGCATGGCTTAAAAGAAACGTGTTGCTTGCCGTTGTATGGTTTTAAAGTTTCAACGTGGTCACTTGGGTCTCGTGTGGCTTAAACACTTTGCAATGCAACTTCAATGTGTTATCACGTGGCTTGGAACTTTGGCCATCATGCGATGTGTTCATTGAGCAATGTATCCCATAGTTTTGGATTTTGGAAGTTGGGCATTGTAGTGCCGTTTTTGTATTATATTGCATAGTTTCCCACTCTTGTAGTATATTGCAATACTTAGATATTTCTTAGCAAGGATCTCATGATTTTTTTAATCTATTGGTTCTTGGTTCTTAAGGCGCTTCTTTATAAACAAGATTGGTTATGGGAATTATCTATCTTAAATAGAAGGTTGGGTCCCTTATCTCCTTTTCAAGATCAAGTTTCTTCCTTGTGGCCGGCTTATTGTCCACCACTATCGAACTGGATGCTAGACCAAGATGCTTTATCTTTTTCACCCATGGATTCTATACCCTTATTCTATTTTGCAGGGCCTATGTACATGGGTTTATGGTGTGTCCCTTACTGGGTAGGTAGACCCCCTAAGCTTCTTATGTATTCTTCAGTTATTTCCGGTCTTATCTTTACTGTTCATGATGGTATATGGGGGAAGGGAAGATCAGAGTGTTATACCTAGAGGAATTGACACATGAGTCATAGCTACCCCATGCTCGTAAAGATCTAAACAATTTTATTAAAAAAAATGGACTTTAAAATCCCATCACCTATTTGCCTATTTGGCTTGATGTTGTTTCCTTTGCCAATTGAGCTTTGGCTACTGACCACCACATCTTGATCTTCTTCTACAACTAAATTCGTAGCTTCAACCAATCTATTCCTTTGACTCAATGGATCATGGTTCAACTCTCATTGGTGGTATTGCCTCTCTAGTAGCTAGCTATGACCCTACATATGATGCTATTATTGCTTATCCTATTTCTATAGGATCAAAATATCACTCATCATAACCACAATCTTGCTCACTAAGATGCAGATCTCAATACATATATGTATATGTTATATTGTTGCTTTATCCTACTTCTATAGGCTCAAAATTTCACTCATCATAACCACAATATTGCTCACTAAGATACAGATATCGATATGTATCTTTATATCTTACAAAAATTGTTGTGTCATTGGTTGGACCAATGGCTTAGAATAGAGGATATGTTGCAAGCTCTATTGTTGGTTATTAGTTTGAACCAAGTCCTAGTAATGGTTATCAATTTGAACGATAAGAAGCTAGACTATCTAGTCAAGTGCAACAAAGGCTGTAGAACGAGGTTACTCGCTAGCTAAAGTTGTGTGAAGTAGGTTGCCACAATAGTTTCAAACGCCATGTAAATTTTTGTGGAGGTTACATCAATTAAGGTAGTGCAATATATGTTTTATCCAAACTTAAGTGATGTATAGAATTTAGAAAATGGCCAAAGCACTCAATCTCAATCCAAACTCTCAAGCAATTTTTTGCAATAAAACAAAATTCTATTCACTACATGGTTCTTATGAAAACAATTGTTGAAAAAAAAAATTGTCCTCTTCGATTTATCCATAACTTCTGGATTATGTAAAGACAAAGCTTCCTAAAAATTTATCCTTGCAAACCTCATCAAAGTCTCTATCACTATGAAGACATCTAATCATTAGGTCCATAAGTATACATATAGCTCTTGTTATTGCTATGTGAATCAAAAGACTAATATGTTTTTCAAAACCATAACAATCTATATTATTAACTATAGGTGTGCAATTGGGTTGTCTTTTGTTATAGCCCAATTGTTACAGCCTTCACAACCATGTACAACCTGCACCAATTGTTATTAGATTTTTCTTTCTTTAGTCATCTAAAAACAAACACTAAAGGCGAAGACTTGTTGTTATGCAACTCTACTTGTTTGAAGATCAACTACCATAACCTTCGCATTATGTCTTTTCATGCCAATTAAATAACCTTAGCTCTATGTTCTCCTAGATGTGGTGGTTGTTAAATATTTAGCTGAAATTGTTTAGGCGTGTTGTTTGTTGGGACTTTGCTATGAACATAAATAGTAAATAATTAATTATGTTTATTTATTAATTATTTACTATTTATGTTCGTAGCATTAATGCTACGAACATAAATAGTAAATAATTAATAAATAAACATAATTAATTGTACTTAAGAATGAAAGGGCATGACCTTTCATTCACGATGCCCAAGCCTTATTTAATAGGAAAGTTATCAACCATTGTAGTTATCTTTTATCCTATCATCTAATATATTATGCCTATTTACCATTCAATACGAGAGTCGGATTCGACTATTAACGAGCCAACCAGATATGGTTTCTGCATTTGGTATCAGAGCCAGGCTTGTAGCCACCAATCTAGGACCTTGTCCAAAAAACCAGGCCCTTGGCCCAAAGAAGTAAAAAAGAAAAAAAGAGAAAGAAAAAAAAAAGGCAAAAAAAATAAAAAAATAAAAAGAAGAAAAGAAAGATATTGAGAAAAAAAAAGAGTAAAAGTAAATTAAAAAAAAAGAAGTGAGAAGAAGTAAAAAGGAAAAAAAAGAAAAAGTAAAAGCAAAGTTTTGCAAAAAAATAGGACCTTGTCCTAAGATTAAAAAAAAGAAGTGAGAAGAAGTAAAAAGGAAAAAAAAGTAAAAGTAAATTTTTGCAAAAAAATAGGACCTTGTCCTAAGAAAAAGAAAAGTAAAAAAAAAGAAGTGAAACCGCACATGGTTTTAAGGTGCACGTGGTTTTGTGAGAAGTGGGTTTGGTTTTATTCCCTAACAACAAACCAAAAGTAAGATTTGAACCTAGGTGGGGAAGAAAGAAGAAAAATCGAAGAAGACAGATTATCGTCGGAAAAGTCAAAATCAAAGGGAGACCAATTATCATCGAAGAAATCAAAGACCAATTAGCCCCAAAGTAGTCAAAGGAAGACAAACTCAAAAAAGAAAAAAAGCCAGAGACCATCTATAGTCCAGATCGAGCATCTAACATTGAAGAAATCAGAAACCATGGAAGACGATTTGCGGCTACAAATAGAAAAATTAGAAACAAAGTTAAAACGTTATCGAAAAGACAATGAACAATTGCGCGACATAAATAACAGTTCAGAAATAAGAATTGAATTACAAGCAAGGTGCAATGAAATACAAATCTTTGACCAGGAAAAGTGTATAGAACAATTGTATGCGCAAATTGATGAATTAAAAACCGAAAATGAATTCAATCAAAGGTTAGGAAATCAAGAGATAAAGAAGGAAATAAATAATTACGAAGCATAAATAATACGCTTGAACAAGATCCTTAACGACAAGGATGAAGAACTGGCGCATATACGAAAGAAATTAGAGAATCAAGAATTAGTGATCAACCAGTATCGGGAGCAGATAAAAGTTCTTCAAATACAAAATGTCGATTCTAAAAAGACACACAAATCAGAGATCGCAAAGAATAATAAAGCATTATCCAACAATGCTGAAGAAATTTTCAGACTAAGAAATCATAACAAGATACTAGTCACAAAAATTAAGTTGAAAAATAGCCGAAAGATAGAACAATCTACAGACGACATTGAAGGGAGACTTTTAGAGAAGAAGGAAGAAAATAGCTGCATCAGAAGTCATAATGAGGATCTTAAAGAACAACTTAAGAAGTCAGAAGATGCCAGGAAATCACAAGTAGAGCTGGTTAAGAAGTTTCAAAATGATAACATGCAGTTAGAGAACAAGTTGGAAAAAATACAGAACGAAACCTTAAAACCTCAAGGGACGAAAATACAACTTCCAACTCAGATCAATGCTCAAAAGATGACATTCGTAAAAGAAAATGACATTGTGAAAATTCCCTATCGACACCCCAACCATAAAAATCGATATTTTGAAAAGTGGAAAATGTCGAAAGATAATGATACTAATATGATCAAAGTTCCCGACAACAGATCAGTATGGACTCCCAACAGTCCACAACAAATCAATTTGGAATGGATTGACTCATCCGCATATCGAAAGTTATGCTATACACTTAGCAGTTCTTATCGACATGTTTCATCAGCCACAACATCACAAAGAACAATGTGAAAACCTTATTAGGCTTTGAGGACAAAGCCTTTCTAAGAGAGTGGCAATGCTACGAACATAAATAGTAAATAATTAATAAATAAACATAATTAATTGTACTTAAGAATGAAAGGGCATGACCTTTCATTCATGATGCCCAAGCCTTATTTAATAGGCAAGTTATCAACCATTGTAGTCATCTTTTATCCTATCATCTAATATATTATGCCTATTTAACATTCAATATGAGAGTCGGATTCGACTATTAACGAGCCAACCGGATACGGTTGCTGCAGACTTAGTGTTATTGTCAAATTCCACTAGCATGGTTGGTTTTGATGGACCTCGTTTTGCATGGCGACCTGAGTTCGAACCCCGAAAGGTAACTATGAGGATACACTTAAAATCCAACCATGCTAAGGGTTGGTGTGGCCTAGATTGGGTGCGCTCCCCGAGTGATTTTAATGGCTTAGATGCCCATAGGTCATGATTTCTTAGACCACGGGCTAGTCCTGCAAATCACAAACAAACCAACAAAAAAACTTACTATTATTGAATACATAGATTTTTTTCTTGATCAAAATTTAAAATGTCTTTAATAGAAGAAACATTATAGGCTAGGAAAAGAAGTAGTGCTATTATTATTTATTATTTATATAGTTGTTAATGTTACCGTGTTATATTTATGTCGCGTGTGCGTGTTAAAGGGTAGGATGTTTTGTGTCAATGTATTCTATTTACATTTATATACATAAACACTAAACCATAAAACACTACATAAAATTAATTTTCTCGAGTTGAACTCACTTATATTTTATTGCACCAAGAGGAGTGAGGTGCTCTACATCTCAGTATGAGGGAGATGTTGTCACGTAATGTTATGTAACGTGACACTACCCAAAATAAAAGGTAATTAAAAAAATTCACATTGAATCACAAAATAAAAAATTAAAACCAAATGAAAAGTAATTAAAAAAATCTATGTCCATGTATAAAAAATAAAATTAAAACCATCATAGATCCATCTTAAACTGGGTGCTTATCAAGCAACGAGAGGGATCAAATTTCTCCAAATGTAATTTTTTATGAACGTGTTAAAACTTAAGATAAAAAAAAATTACACTTCACGAAATTGGATCCTTCTCGGTGCTTGATAGATCCAAAATGGATCTATGCTAGTTTAAATGAAATTCATGCTTATTCCATTTAAATGAAACTCTATCACAAGTGTAAATTTATTGCAACATCTTTGAGGTTGGTTATATTTTCAAGTTATAATGCATGAAAGTTAATGTTGATTCTAACTGGAGTAGCCAAAAACTATTATTGAATGATATATGAAATATTTCGAATAAAATGAATCCACATGCTCTAATCCTAACCTTATACTTTACTATCAACATCTATAAGAGAATGTAAGGCTTCCATAAATATATGCATATAATATACAACAAATTTTTGTCATTTTTCATCGAGAAACAACTAAGGAAACATTAGCAAGAAATGATTACTCGACATTTGATAAAGGAACCACTTAAAAGGTTCATTACTTTGTGCGCAGGGAGTATAAAAACCATTGCATGGTGCCCCGGTTGCAGAGAAGACTATGTTCTTTGTGTCCCCATGCATGGTGCCCTAGGGCGAAGGGAGTTTTCTTCTTAAATATCCCCAAACTCACTGCCACAATGAAGATGAAGCAATGAGTTCCTAAATGTGAAAACAATGAACCTAATCACAACAATTCATGCTCAGTAGTTAACTCGGTAAATTGATGTCTGGGCATCACAAGGAGGATAGTGGTTGTGTGAGAGTAGAGGGGACCAAGGCATGTTTTGAATGTAGAATATTCTAGGTGGAGTTTTGAAGCTACATTCTTATTTGACCAAGGTTCCAACAATAAAACATGATTGAGGGAGGTGGCTTGTGATCCAAGTTATTCTCGTGTGGGAAGAATTTTGGGTGAAAGAATGGGTTGTGGTGGTTCTCTTCATAAGGAATGTCACATCCAAGGAATAATCGGTGGCATCTACCCCTTGTAGGTCATAGTATTGGAGAAATCACAATGGGTCTTTATAAAGACGCATGCTTCTCCTCCATTTAGCAATCCATGGCCTCATTGGGGTCCCAAGCATCATCCCAAAAGGCCCAAAAAGCAACCAAACTCTCTTTTCTCAACAAATTTATTTCAATTTTTGTATCATTCTCCACCATGAATTCTATCGGGCTATAAATCTTTGTTGCATGATATATGTTTATTACAAAGGCTCTCAAAATACTTCATTTTGAGTTTCAAATTTGAAATCTTTTACATGTAATTTTTTTTTCAAATCTGAAATTTTTTACATGTGATTTTTGTATAAACTACATTAAATGTGTTATCCCTTTGTTGATCGACTATTGGTTATTGTATGGAAGATTTGTGCAATTTTCAGCAAGTATCCTTGCCTGTTATTTATATGAGGGTTTTCCTGTTGTTTCTCTATTGTGTACCATATTTTTTTGGTATCCTGGGACTCCATTATGTATTATATTATTGAGTGGTATCCAATGGTGTGTTACCATTGTATGGGTAAAATTTAGATTTCAAAATGCATATATTAGTGAATATGTTGACTGGAAAGACCATACCTCTTGAGGTGGACAACTTAGATACCATTGACAACATGAAGGAAAATCAAGACAAAGAGAGAATTCCTCATGACCAACAAAGTATCATTTTTTCTCACAAGCAACTCAAGGATGGTCGAACCCTTGTAGGACCAATTCGGGTCTTAGGCACCGTCATGGTGGACAAAACCTTGGAAGCAACATTTGTATTTGGTAAAGACATGGAAAATGTTTGGGGAAATAAGGTGTTTCAATATGGACATGATGGACAGTGTAGGTTGGATTGACATAATGTATGTACAATAGAGATTTTGAAGGCATCCACCTTAGAACACTTAAGTCCAAAATATTGAGTCCCCTTCAAGTATTTTAAAACTCTTTTGGCAATAGACCAATGTCCTTCACAAGGTTTTTGCATGAACTTGAAAAGGATCCCAACAACAAATGAAATATTTGGTATGGTGGTGGTAAGGTAGATAAGACTTCCCACAAGCTGTATGTACCTGGTTTCATCCTCAAATTCATTTCCTTCTTTTTATGTGAGCTTCAATTTATGTTCCATTGGAGTAGAGAGAGGGTTGTACTTTGTCATGCCAAATTTGTTCAACATCTCTCCAACATACTTCTTATGGGAGATGAATATGTACTTGGTATCACTTCATTTCCCAAGTAGTAGTGAATATTTCCCAAATCTATCACTTCAAATCCCTTGTTCAATTCTTTCTTTATGGATGCAATGTAGCTTTCATTCTTCCCTGTCATCAAATGACAATCTACATAGACCATAATATAGATAAAAAATCTTCCAACTTTCTTTACTAACAATGTTGCATCATCAAGATTAAAGTGTTTGAAATTTAATTTCAGATGATGCTCAGTTAACTTTACATACCATGTGAGAGATGCTTGTTTCAAGCCATACAATGAATTGATGATATACCTTTTGCTTGTGTCCCTTCAAAACAAAGCCTTATGGATAAGACATGAAGTCATTCTCTTTCAAGTCTCCATTCAAGAAATAAGTCTTCAAATACATCTAATGAACTTTCCACCCATTTCGTGTAGACAAAGACAATAGAGTGCATATGGTAGCCCATTTTGTTTCAGGGGATAAAATCTCCTCATAGTCAATGCCTTATTTCTGTGCAAAACCTTTCTCCATAAGCCTCATCTTATGCTTTTCAAGTGAGCCATATGATTTGTACTTTTTCTTGTAGACCCACTTGCATCCAACTGGTTTGGTTCAAAATAGAGGGTCCACCAACTTCCACCTCCCATTCCTGATGAGAGCATCATATTCAATCTTCCCTTTTTGGGCAAGGTACAAGGTATTTCCAGTGGGCTGAATTGTATTCTTCCCAAATGATTTCTCTCTTTCCACAATCTTCTCCACCAAAGTGTCAAAAGTGAGGTCTTTCAATCTACCACTGGCTTGAAGCAATTCAAGGTAGTGTGAATATGTGGGGTGGAATAACTTGATGAAGGCAGTGAGAGAAAGGTCTGCTTTTGGATCAGTGACATTGATGTTGTGCATGATTGATCTAATCTTAGATGCAACAATCATGGGATCATTTTCCTTCACCTCTAGGTTGAACAGATTCAACATCAACTGAATTAGCTCCAACCTTGAATGTGATTCAAACATATTTGTTAACTTCTTTAAGGCATCATGAGAGGTTTTAGTAGGTGTTAAGGCATCATGAGAGGTTTTAACAATTGTTATATGTCGACTCACCTCTTCACTTATTGTAGAAATGGTCAATGCATATACCTTCTTTTCCATTCTCTTCCATACAACGAGCTCTTTTTCTAAACCACTTATACTATGAAACGATAACTTTATACTATGAACGAGAACTCTACCCATAAAAACAATGATTTTTGCAAAAAAACCACCAAAAACACCCCCCAAATAGAAAAGTGTTGATACCAGTATACACGTATTTTTTTTCAGGGTAAAAAATAGAGCCATGGCCTAAACATCCCATACTGTTGTTTACAAAAAACTTTAAAATCAACCCTAAATTGGAAAAAGTTTTTTTTCTTCAAGAGATAAATTTCAACTTTATGGAAAATTGCATATTAAGCAAAAAAACAAATTTCATAAATAATTTCACCACTCTAACCATGTAAAAACAAAGAAATTATGATGCGATTCATAATGAGATAATATATTAGACCATACAAGAACAAATGGTTCATATAAATATTCAAAAACTCCTCTAGAGTTTCAATTACACAAATCATACTAATAAAAAACATCTAAACTGCTTCTTCAAATTCATCCATGGATTCTGACACCCCATCATCAAAAACTCCTCTAGAGTTTCAATTACAAAAATCATACTAATAAAAAACATCTAAACTGCTTCTTCAAATTCATCCATGGATTCTGACACCCCATTAGAATCTACATTTTCTGCAGATGAAGGACTTGATGAAGATGTAGATGACCCATATTCTTCTCTATTATCAATGGGTGCACCATCCGAGTCCACATCTATGCCCATCATTTAAGATGTCATATTCCTTCGAGATCTACGGCTTGGTTTAATAGACTACCATCTTGCAACTTCTTGCTTTGGCAGCAACCTCTTGATAATCTCTATAGTCTTGGAGCGGAGAGTGTCTTTCTTTGTCAACTTGAAATCATAAACAAGTATATCAACTTCCTCTAATTTCAAGATGTGAATGCAACGACGATTTATTTTTTGACCCTTTCTTTTTTCTCTTTCTGCAAACCTTTTTCTCAACCACCATCTCTGCCTTGTACACACCATCAAATGGGTGTGTATCTGTTGAATACCAATGTACTTCTATTGATACTACTTCTTCATTTTCTTTATTGACCTTCATAGCTTTTGCAATCCAGAATGGATAATGACGTGGATCATTTGTAGCCAAAATTGCAATCATGAAACCCACCTTGATATCTTGTACTGATCCCCTGTAAAGGTCTTCCATCTCTCAACGCTTTGCTGATGATCTTCTAGAGCCAATATGCATTTCTCTTTCCTCTACTTGAGAAAACTCAACAGCTCGAGGTTCAACATTTGTTACCTCGTTTTCATTTGATAAACTTTGTGGCCAAGCAAATGGAGACTTCAAATATATATCTCCATTTGTAGAGTTTGAAATTATGTCACTCTGCTCCATGAAAAAAGACTCCCACCAAATAGAATCAGCAACATCAAAGTACTCATATGTATCTTCGATAGAATTTTTGATTTCTTCCAAGTATTGAGAAGAATCAACATCTCTACTATGTTTCCTTGCATTATGAATCTCTATAGATGATTGCAATAACAATAATTTTGAAGCATACATTTGACGATTTGGGATGAATTTCAGAAATGCCAAACTTGATGAAGGCCCCCATTCTGTGCTAGTTGAGTACTTCTTGCCCCACAATAGTGTCTTTCCATCAATATTTTTTATACGAAATTGATGCTAAAAGCGAATGTCATTAAGTTTTTTAATGCACCTTTCTTCACCATGCGATCCAAACAGAAATCTTCGCATGTCAACAGTTTGTTCCAATTTCTGTGCAATAGGCTCTAGATGGTATGCTTTCCCTATAATTTCAATCAACAATGGTAGGCTCCCGACTTTCTTCCTCCTCAATGTCCTTGCAAAATGGATGAACATTTGATCAATATGATCATGCGTATGCCCAACAAGAAAGAAACCAAATTTTACCATTTTAAATATTCCCAATTCAATAAGCATTCTTAGATAACCAAACACAACCTGATTTTTGTTTTCTCGGCTTGTGTTTCCCAATTGTAGATATAGAACTTCAGGAAGATCACTGGGCCAATGAGTAATGACATGGTGAATTACGCTGATGGTCAAATTTGCATCATTGTGAATATTTGGAGCTGTAAAGTAAACCCTTGGAATCATTTCACCATTAAAAACCATACACCCAACCAAGTGAAACTAAATAAAATTTTCCTCCTTTAAATTCTTTGGCACATGGACAAAATGTGGCAAGAGTGTTTTTTTTTTTTTTGAATAAAATTTTCCTCCTTTAAATTCTTTGGCACATCGACAAAATGTGGCAACAGTGTTTTTTTTTTGTTTTTTCTCTGATCCATGCCATCAATTATCAAACCTATATACTTATGTGGAGCATCATAACACTTCTTGCGATGTTTGTACAAATTTTGTCGTTCATTTGATTGTTGATTGCGATGTTCTTGCAGTGCATTGATTATGGAATTTACAAACAACATAACAAAAAAATATTGTTAACTAGCTTTAATAATTGACATTTATCTTTTTGTTGTTGTTGTTGTAAACATACCTCTTTCTATCCCTTCTTTCTTTAAGAGAATCACATGTACTGCAGACCCCCATCCTTGACCTCTTTGGAATGCGGATGTTGTCGAACTTCTTTTTCCACACTCTTGTGAAATATGCATATCTGATGAAGTTGCCATTTCCTTGACCACCTTGAACATAATCCTTGTATAAGTTGTAGATTTCCTACCTTGTGAAATTATCTGGAATGTGTATTGTTTCTATATTTGGCATACTCTCTCCATGCTTGGAAAATAAATCATGCATCCATGATATTGCAATGTGTGTTGATGGCCCAATGATTCGTCCCTGATAATCGTCAGAATAAAATGTAGGATCCTTTTCCAATCTTGTTTGGATTCTTGATAATCGAAGATTACCAATTGAGTGAATCCGTTTGAATGTCTTTCTACAAAGCATCATTTTTCCAACGCGATAATCATAACCTGTCCTAGTAGAAATCATGCACCCCACTAAATATGAATTTTGCATGCTTTTGTTCATTGATAAATACATCTTCCTTTTCTCCAAGGCATAATTGTAGCCTAAACTTTTCAAATAACTTTTGTGGCAACACTCACTCGAAATCAAATGAGTAATGGAACTTGGACTTGTGAGCAATTCTTTCCTAGACCTTGTATAACTGTAATGCTTTGGATTGACATAAAAAGGTCTAGTCCTACACTTAATCCTGCTCTGCATTGGATTCTGTCGCTGCATCTCCTGGACCATTATGTTTGCAACAACATCCTCATTAGAATGAATGTTTTCATTGTGATGCATATGACCCCCCTCATTGAAAATTTCATCACCAAATTCAGTATCAAAATTATTGTCATGATCACTAATAAGTTGATCAATTGTTGACAGATCAATGTGACCATCAACATTATTTGTGCCACTAAATTCTTCACTGAAAGGGAACTCTTGAGATTCAACACTGACATCATTGTTTCCTATAAAATCCTTACTTGGAGGAGAATCATTGTCTTCATCATTGGTGCCTATAACATCCTTACTTGGAGGAGAATCGTTGTCTTCATCATTGGTGCTTGTAACATCCTTTCTTAGAGGAGAATCATTGTCTTCATCAGTGGTGGCTTCATCGTCAACAGAATGATCATCGGTTCCATTAAAATCCTTGCTCACAGGATAATCATCATCTATGCCATTGAAATCCTCGCTTGGAGGGAAATCATCATCGATGCCATTGAAATATTCACTCAGAGGAAAATTATCATCGGTGCCATTGAAATCCTCACTCGGAGGAAAATCATCATCGGTGCCATTGAAATCCTCGCTCGGAGGAAAATCATCATCAATGCCATTGAAATCCTCGCTTGGAGGAAAGTCATCATCTGTGCCATTGAAATCCTCGCTTGGAGGATAGTCACCATCCTTTCCATTGAAATCCTCGCTTGGAGGTAACTCATCATTGGTTCCATAGAAATCCTCGCTTGGAGGAAACTCGTCATTAGTGCCATTGAAATTCTCGTTTGGAGGAAAGTCATCATCTATGCCATTGAAATCCTCGCTTGGAGGAAAATCATCTTCACCATTATTGATTTCTTCTTCCTCACCAAAATCATCATTTGTCCCATTAAAATCCTCGCTTGGAGGAAAATCATCATCAGTGTCACAAAAATCCTCGCTGGGAGGAAAATCATCATTGGTCCCATTAAAATCCTTGCTTGAAGGAAAATCATCTTTGGTTCCTTGAAAATCCTCGCTTTCAGGAAAATCATCATTGGTGCCTTGAAAATCCTTGCTGGGAGGAAACTTGTCGTCATCTTGTTTGTTGTCTTTAGGATCCCCACTTGGAGGAAGCTCTTCATGATCATCACATTCTTGCCCTTCATTACTAGCGTCTTCAAAATCTTCATAATTAGGAAGTTCTTGAATAACATGCTTGATTACATTGCTTGCACTGCCAATATCTTGGCTAGATGAGCAATACATTTCTTCATTGACATTGGAATTTACTTCAAATGAGTTCATGACTTCTCACTAAAAGATAGAATTATAGAAAAATCTTAATCACTCAACTGCAAAGAAATTTTACCACAGTTCTCACCAAAAAGTAGAATGGTGCAACTGTCAACCAACAATCTTATAGCTATGAGAATGAAAATATCCCTCCAAAAATTCCCTCCAAAATTTTCGTTCAAATTTTTCATTCAAAATTTTTTCTCCAAAATTTCCCTACAAAATTAAAGCGCACATTCATAAAACTATTAAAAAAGATGAAATTATGATATAAAAAATTTGAAATAATGTATTAACTAATTACATATTTCTATCTCAGACATATAATACTAGTAAAATTTATTGTAACATTTTTTATATACAATTTGTAATAAAGTAATGGCTATTTACATTTTTTTAACTCGCACATTAATAAAATTAGTAATATTTCGTTTAAACATATCTTATATAAATTTAAAAATAATTCAATAACTAATTTCATTTTTTTAATCCCACATTCGTAAAACAAGTAAAGTTAAACCTAATCTAGGATATATAAACCATTTAGATTTCTACTATTCATCCTTTAATTTGGAGCAATTTAGTAACACTTTCAAGGTTAGTGTTTTTTCTGTTTTTAATAAATTAGTTAGTTTTATTGTTAATCTTGCAATGATGGTTTTATGGCTTTATTGATTTGGCAATGCTTGTTTTATGGCTTTATTGATTTATTCTTTTACAATTTTGTTTATCTCACATTCTTAAGAGTGGTTTACTTAAACCTAATCTATCTTATTAATACACTATTGTTTAGACTTTGGAGCAATTCACGAAGTCTTTCAAGCAGAATGAGAAGATTGCAGAGAGGAGCTTCTAGCACTTTCACGATAGGAGGCTCTACCACTTTCCGGGCTAGTTATATATATATATATATATATATATACATACATATTTTAATGTAATTTTTTAAAAATTCAAGTAGTATTTTTTTTTGTAAATAAACACTATATATTACTGCTGAAAAGATTACATATCTTGTCTCACCGATTCATCATAAACCAAGAATTCCTGGCTCAAAACTGCCAAACAGGAATCCAGACACAGACTTCAAAGTATCTTCATTACCATAGACTATCTCGGCTGTGACCAGCCAAATAGGATTCTTGACATAGACATAAAGTTTTTTGAAAAGAGATAACCTCAAAACTTCGAAACTTCGATAATAGTCAAAGTAGCTAGAAACGATATCAACACAAAACCCACTGGGAATGCCCACGGTGACACAGAAAAAGACGAAAAAAACCAAAGCTTAGATATGTATTATAGGCGAAGTGCCCCTACCGCAACTATCCCTGATCAGCTGCATACCAGTGAGTTGGGACTTCTCCTTATCAGCGACAACAACAGCCTCCGAAGAGCTTCTGGTACTCCTGCAACCGCTTCTCAATGGCTCCCCATCGATCGATCCCTTGATGATAAAGGTAATACCCAACTTATTGGCGATGGCGTCAATTTGCATATGCATAACTCGACTATCCGAGTTATGAGCCTTCCAAGACCTGACAGGCTCTTCACCCCCCTTGCTTTTGTTAAAAGAATCCATTAACACATGCGCCAACAGATTTTTAGTGATCCAATAGGTCATAGTAATCCTTTCGTATGTTGAGGATCGCCCCGCCGTGGAGCCAGGGTCGGCCAACCAGTCTTCAACATCGCGACGAACCTCTTCCATAGGAAGTGCTTGGACAGTCTCCTAGATCTCCTTCTCTACTACCTCAATATCATCCCTGATCAAGGGGGGAATACGTCCACGGAAGAAAGATGCGGACTCCCAGGCTCTAGATTTGGTGGAAGCCCGAGTCACCCGACCCAGACGAGCCTTAGGTTGCTCACAAACAACACCCTCAGCAAGCTGCGTAGAACCCCCAGCGTTCAACGACTCACCAGGAATACACTTACATTTAGGAGGCATTGCAAAATCCCAACGAAGATCAGGTGGTCAAACCCAAGAAAACCACCCACACTCCCGCTCACAAACACTCTTGGCACTCTCTCTAGAACTGCAGGCTATCGAGAAAGAGATAAAATTGATGGAGAAGTAGGGAACACCTTCCAAATATAAAACCCAACAGCTCATTATAGGAGTGACTGTGAATTTAAGATCTTTCGTCACCCGATACAGAGCATTGATCATGGATCTGATCGTCTCACGAAGCGAAATGAGAAAGATGCTTATGGTAGTAAACAGAGACCAGTACAAGTCTCGTCCTCCAGAATTTCTTCACATAACTTTGTACCTTCTTATGCCTGCAACAAATATCGAGGGGGCAACAGGTGTAAATCCTTTCATGATTGATCTTAAACACGAGGCACCCTCATAACTGTCCCCAATTGATTGTTGTCCACCCCAGGGTTAGTGGGCTCCATCATTGCCACCTGTCTGCTACTAGCCAAGTCAGCCTCCGCAAGGTGGCGACAAGTCACGTTCCAAGGTTCGTTTCGAAAGTCTTCCAGGGTGCCACTCAAGAGGGCCCTACCAGCCTCAATACCATGGTTTGCGAGGAGATCAACCACCTTGTTGGAATGTCTTTTGACATGGACAAAAGAGATAGCCGTATGATTGGCGAGAAGCATCCGCAGATAATCCAAACAATCTAACAATCGCCAGCTCAATGACACCTTCTCCGTGGATTGGCCACATTGCAGCTTCTTGTCCATTTGGACGATAATCTGGGAGTCACCCTCCAGAATCGCCGATAAATATGCTTCTCTGAGCACCAGCTCGATTCCCTGAATGAGACCCTCCAGTTCGGCAGAATTATTAGAATTGTAGCCAATGGATCCAAAGAAAACCTCCAGGATGAAGCCTGAAGAATTCCTACACACCCCACCTGTTGACTTGGTTTTGCAACCAAGCTTTGTGCAATGGGCACCTATCAACAATGTGATAGCATTTTCAATATTGAAAACAAAAACAATTATAAATTAAATCTAAATCTAAACTAGCATGTGCATATAACAAATAAATTTTTTAAAAACGATTCAAGAACAAGAAATAAAAGAATAAATATTTTGTATTAAGATACCTCAAATGGTGAGGATTTGTGTTGAGCAACTCCCAAGGTGAGTAGCTCCAAGCTCCAAAGGTCTCTTCTCCAAGATGCTGAAAATGGCCAAAAGTCTCATGAGAGATTTTGACAGCATGAGGATAGGATGATGGATGTATCGAAAGTGAGGAGCCCCTAACACCTTTTTATAGTTTTGGGTGGTGGGGAATACCATTATGGTTTTGAGGAAACCAATGGTATTGACCAACATGGTTTAGGTACCTTTTCCCTCATTTTTCCTTTTTTGAATATTTTGAATATTTTTATTCCCTTTTTAATATTTTTGGGAATTCTGGACCCTTTTTGAGGGTTTTTTATGCTTTTTGAGGAAAAATATTCATTTTGAGGGGAAACAGGGGTGTATTATGGTCTTTTGGTGACCTTTTGATGGCTTTAGAGGCTCAAATGGTGGAAAAGTGGACAAATGGGTCATGTGAATAAGGAAATGAGTTAGTGAGCACTTTTTGGGTGTTAATAGATTGCCCCCTGATGTGTGAGGGCAAGAGCTCATTGTATGGCCGATAGACATCATAGTTCTTTTGTCTTTTTCCTGGGGTTTGGGGAAGAGAAGAGACCGGTTGGAGACTGGATCCATGACCCTTGGAAGCTGCAAAACAAACAATATTACATGGCCTCAATATGAATGAGGAATAATCCTCTATAATGGACGAGGCGAGTATACCCATGCTCGTATAAAGACATATACATAACAATTAGTCCCAATAAGGGGGACCTAAATAAAAAATCTACTGGTACATCATAAAGGTCCAAAGGGGACACTATTTTTTGGATGTACTCATGATCATAACATGATTGATCTCAATAATTGATACACTGGAATAAAGCGACAACCGTTCTGAACAGGGTCTCAGAAGGGTTGATGAACTGCTGAATCTAAAGGTGTCCAACATCTGTAGGGACTCAATGACTCTGAGTCAACTCTGAGAAGTACATGTAACTGTATACTCGAGGGAGTATAAAACTGGGGTACATCTGAATACTGTCGCCATGCGCAACCCGGATATCTATAGGAAAAATGTAACTGGTTGTTTCCATAAGTAGACTCTCAAATGTGGAAGAGTCAGGTGGTATCCGGGGTCTTCAACAAATAACTGAAAGGACCAATACCCTGTGCGAGTCTCGATGATGCGATCAAGGTGTTGAAGTCGAGCATGTGAGAAACAACCATTTGGAGAGGCACTGAGGACTCTTCTCGAAATGATTCGTAGGCACTTATCATAAATGGTGATGAGTCCAAGACACAGGGACCTCTAGGCCTATCCTCTGGAATAAATTTGGTTGTCGTCGATAGAGGGAGACCAGCAACTACCAAGGCAATGATGTGTCCTTGATAGGAGCGCGAGGTGTAGAACTGAAGTGTGGTAGTACTGATGGTAGGACTGACATACTTGTGGGGATGTTAAGTAACTGGGGTCATAGAGTGGGTGGACTCAAACTTCCTTTGTTCAGAGCATGATGACATGGTTGACCTGGCAGCGTAGGGAACTGCCTTGTAGGTGCGGGGATCATAGCTTTTAAGGATTGAAGGGTATGTATTAACTCTGGGGGGGGGGTGAGCTGATGGGTGTTGTCGAGGGATTCTCAGGGTGACATACTACAGAATACTCTAAACAAAGGCGACCAAAATGGGGAGGCTGCCATATGAGTAGACGTGATCTGTTGTGGCGCCGAGAAGCACCATTGGGTCCTTCTTTGTAGTTTTAATGAGCTCCAAGAAGGGATAAAATTGTGCTCTGAAATGGTACTGTCCTGTGGATTTTGTGAGCCGAGGACTGTTCGTGCTCATGGGTGCTTTAATTTTTGAGGAGTCTGAAAACGATAAGAAGACTCTGCAGTGATTGTGAGTACTGTCCTGTGGGTTTTTACGAGCCCAGGATGGTGATTGCTCGTGGTCGCTTTCATATTTAGAGAGTCTGAAAGCGGTAAGTGGACTCCATTGGTGTTCTTTTTCGTAAGTTAGTCTCCAAGGCCCAAAAAAGCATAAAATGATGCAAATGGAGAACTCTTCTAGCCGATGTGACTAGAGTATTCCTTTTTCGTAATTAGTCTACAAGGTCTGGAAAAGGGGTAAACTTATACCATGTAGACGCCCTTTCAGATACGTTTAGCGAGCATGAAAGGAAGTAAGGTTGCTCGACGATCTTTTCATTGTTTTTAGGAGTCAGAAAAGAGCTTAACAGAAACTCCCTAAGTGCCTTTTTCGTAAAAGGGATTGCTTGGCGCGAAAAAAGGGGTAAAACTATATCGAACAAAAAAGGGATTGATGAGAGCGAGAAAAGGTCTCAAGCATCGTCATGAGTGCGGAATACTGAATTCGGTGACATAAAGATTGTCACAAAGGGGCAACGGCCTATGTGGCATGCAAACCGAGGCAACGAGGGGGCATGGGAAAAATGCCCAAAAAATCTGGAGGTGAGAGCGAGAAATGATCTCAAGCGTCATCACGAGCGCAAAAAACAGAATCCGGCGATATAAGACTTGTTAAAAATGGAGCACGACCGATGTGGCATGCAAACCGAGCCCACGAGGGGGCATGGGAAAAATTCCCGAAAAATCTGGGCGTGAGAGCGAGAAATGATCTCAAGCGTCATCACGAGCGTGGAAAACTGAATCCGGCGATATAAGACTCGTAAAAAATGGAGAACGACCGATGTGGCATGCAAACCGAGGCAACGAGGGCATGAAAAATTGGTCAAAAAATGGACCTGGTGAAAACAGGAAAAGGAAAGGACTATCATGAAGTTCTCGCTGTGCTGATTCCAATGGTACCAACGGTTTGAGGAACGAACGTCGTATGATACCGCAATGGTTGTTTGAAAAATGGTGAAATTTCTATAAATAAGGTGTGGGGGCCCATATGACGTGTCATTGTTACGTGTGAGTTTGGCAGAGCAATCAGAGCTCTTTCTTAATTTTCGGGAGATTTGATTGTTGGTTTTTTATTCCGTGAGTTTCAGGTAACCCTATTCGCCTTAGCCTTTTTAATTATGTCTTTTTTGGTTAGCGGCGGGCCCCCGAAGGCCGCGGAATTCCATGTTGGCCTTCCAACGTGGAATATCGCGGGTTTTGCGTCTTTTTCCGCGATGAACATCGTGGGTTAGGGGCTGACAGTCACGATGTTCATTGTGGCTGTCGGGCTGAAAGTCGCGATGTTCATCGCGACTATGGGGTTGATAGTTGCGATGTTCATCGCGACTGTGTGGTCAATACCCGCGATGTTCATCGCGGGTTCTTCGATGAAAGCCGCGATGATCGTCGCGAATTTTGATGGAAAAGCCGCGATGGATTTTTTTATTTTTTTTATTGGTTCTAAAAATTTCTTTGTTTTTTGACAGGATGTTGAGGAGACCATTGGTGTCATGGCGAGAGCGAGAGTTGGAGGAGGATTTAATGATTCGGATTCGGACCGATCAGGGGGTCCGGCAGGCTCTGGCTATGAGTGGGCTCCTGAAGTTCGCTCAGATTCCACCGATGCGTTCAGTAGGACCACTACTGAACAAATTGGTGAGTCTTTGGGTCCCTGCAGAGGGTGTGTTTATTGTTGGGGGTGAGAGGTTAGAGATCATCCTTACTGATGTATACTTTCTTACCGGGTTGCCTCGCTTAGGGGAGGTAGGGGATCTTCTGCCGAGGATCCCGGCAGGTGTGGATATCGAGGATCTCCTGGAGACCTTCTGTGTTGCTGGGGCGATTGTGCAGAACAACGCTTTGAGCTGAGATCTTTGCGGGAGTGGGACATGCGGGTTGTTGGGGCTTGTGTTCTGCGGGTGTTGGGTGCCGCGGTGCCACATCGTTTGTCGGGGGGACAAATGATGATGGTGGATTCTGTGCTAAGGGGGACCTACTATGCATGGGGTCAGATGTTTTTGGCTGGTGTCCGGAGAGATCTGGACAAGGTCAGTCGGGAGGGGGGAGAGTTTTGCTATGCCTCCTTCCCGTGTTGTTTCTTCTTTGAGCAAGTACCGACTTTGCGGCCACGGGTGCCGGTTCGAGATGGGTTGGTGAGCGAGCCGCGCATGGTGCGATGGGGGCAGATGATGCCCCGCGGTGGTGGTGGTATCCGCAAATTCTTTTCACAGGATATGTATGAGCAGTGGGAGCAAATACCCTTGCTGATTGATGACTATCCATATGCCGGTATGGATTATCGAGGAGATCCGGAGATGCCTCGATCCCAGGGACAGGCCTGGGGTTTAGATGGTATGTTTTTGTGTGTTGTTCTCTACTATATCATGGGGTTTAGATGGTATGTTTTTGTTATGATTATAGTTATATATTTATATGATGGTTCACTTGCGTGATTGTGCAGATGTTGGTCCTGTACCACCAGCCGACCATGTGGTTCATAGGGTACGGGCGATGGTGGTCATTCCACCTCCTGTAGCGGTACCGCCTCCTCATGCTCGAGGAGTTGGGGCTCGCGGTCGAGGAGCTGGGCCTCGAGATGATGCCGTGGAGGGTGTCTGAGAGACACTAGACATGATCTTGGCAGGATTTCCAGAGGATGGGTGGAGGGATTTGGATCGGGACATCGTTGAGTGTTGTTTCGATGCGCCTCGTGAGTGGCGCTCGATCTTGCTCAGAGCAACATTGTTGGAGGCTGAGTGGAGGGATGGGGCTCGGCATGATCCGGTAGGGCCGGTGGAGGGGAGGATTCGGGTGCAAGATGATCCAGCGGGGCCGGTAGAGAGGAGAGTTCGGGCTCGGCATGATCCGGCGGGGCCAGCGGAGGTGGCGCCAGAGGAGCCTGGAGACCATGATGATTAGATGATCTTGTATCTGCCCCAAAATGCTGATGAGCATATGGAGAAGTACCTTTTTGTACGGTTGATGTATTTTTGTATATTGGGTTCTGAGGGCACCTATGACATGTTTGACTATATTATGATGTATATATATATATGTGATTTGGTATATAGTCGTGTATGCACATGGATGCATTTATTGTCTATTTGCTTTCCCGTGGAGGCGTGTTTGTTTTTCTGTATGCCCATGGAGGCACATGTTATGCACGTGGATGCAACATTTTGATTTTTGTATATGCCCGTGGAGGCACATGTTATGTACGTGGATGCATTTTTGTAATTTTTTATATATGCTCGTGGAGGCACATGTTATGCACGTGGATGCATTTTTGTAATTTTTTTTTATATATGCCCATGGAGGCACATGTTATGCACGTGGATGCATTTTTGTTTAAGCCCGTGGAGGTACATTTGTGTTTACTATATGGTTTGATTGGTGTGCCAGTTAAGAATGTTGTTAGCCATATGGTCTGTTACACTGTTGAGATTCCTTGGGACATGTGTGAATGAAATGGATTCAAACTGTCGAACCATTTCTTTAGTGTGCAAGAATTTTCTGAAAAGACAGGGATCGTGTACCTGGTAATCATTATTGAGCTGGGAAACAAGGAACTGTGAGTCTAAGAAAATGTTAAGGTGACGTATGCTCATTTGGAGAGCTGCGGCCAGGAGACCGGTCACGGCATCGTATTCAACTTGATTGTTGGTGGCAGCACCTACACACACTCCGTCGATGTGGATCAACTCATGTGGAGGGGAATATATTACCCAAGCTGCGAAGGCCAGATTGGGGGACCAACGGCTTGCACCATCAGCGAAACCGACGTAGCAGAGTGGAACAGGATCCATCTGTGGTCATGCAGAGAAAACAAATATTTAGGTTTTTTGATTTTTTTGTGAAAAACAAAATAAGACTGTACAATAATGGACGGTGGTGTCCATCAGATTTGCTATGGGTAAAATCGCTTGAGGTACAACCCGTTGCGTGAGTTGCGTAGGGGGTTGCCTTCTGAATCGGTCAGAATATATGCCCCCTGTCCGAGGCAAGTGTGTATAATGTATGGGCCTTGCCACATGGACACAAACTTTCCTTTTCCGGTTTTGTCATGAGCTTGATCATAGGCGAGGACAAGGTCGCCTTCAGTAAAAGTTCTTGGGTGGACATGTTTGTCGTAACTCAGTTTGGATCAGTTCTTGGCTGCTTCCATGGTTTGGAGGGCTGTGCGTCGATCTTCATCGGCTTGCTCCAGGAGTAGTAAGCGTTGCTCAATTGGGGAAGTGTCCGGTAGGAGTTCAACGACCATATGTAGGGCTGGAATCTGGCACTCGATGGGGAGCATGGATTCGACACCATGAACTAGATGGAAAGGGGTAAAACCGGTGGTGGTTTTGGTTAACGTGCGGTATGCCCATAGTGCCGGGAAGAGCATGTGGTGCCAATTTGATTTGTGTTTGTCCACAGTGCGCTGGAGGATGGTCTTCAAAATTTTATTAATCGCTTCGACTTGGCCATTTCCTTGGGGGTAGTAGGCGGAGGAGAAATGGTGTTCAAATTTTAGTAAGGTTGATAATTCTCTCCAAACGGCATCTTCGAAGTGAGAGCCGTGGTCTGAGACGAGTTGCTTTGGCACTCCAAAACGAGCGATAACGTGGTTGAGGAAAAAACGTGCTGCGGTGTTGGCCTTGCAATTGTAACTTGGCATGGCTTCCGCCCTCTTGGTGAAATAATCTATGACCACAATAATGTGTTTATGACCGCTGGCTGACATGGGATTGCAATAGAGGAAGTCGATGGCCCATTTGCAGAATGGTCCGACAGTGACGACTGGATGAAGGGGGGCGGGTGGGGTTCTTCCCTTGGGGGCAAAAAGTCGACAGTTTTGACAATGTTTGACTACGATGATGCAATCAGTAAATAATGAAGGCCAAAAGTAACCTGCGCAGATGATCTTTTGGGCGGTGGCCATGCCGGAGAAGTGGCCTCCGCAGGCACCACTATGGTAGTCATTAAGGACTCGTTCTTCCTCGTTATGAGATAGGCAGCGTTGTAAGATGGTATCGATGCCGCATCGATAAAGTACATTTCCTAATAGGAGGTATTGGGGGGCGTGGTGTCGTAAACGATGACATCCGTCACGATCGATGCGGGGTCAAAATTTTTGTGTGCAGAGGTAGATTAAGATGTCGCCGTACCATGGGTCGTCAGAAGAAATGATGAAAATGTGATCGTCAATGAGATCCATTTGGATAACGGGTGATGACGAAGAGGATGGGAGATCTGTGATGAGTTGAGCGAGTGCTAGGGCCTTGGTGCTCTTTGGGGTTTTGAAATTTAGGTCGTATTCTTGCAGGATAATCACCCATTTAGCGACACGGCCTTGAAGGAGGCGATGCGTCAAGAGGTAAACCATTGGATTGGAATTGGCTACAACTGTGGTGTGGCTCAGGAGAATGTAATGTCACAGCTTTTGTACTGAAAAGACGACGGCGAGGGCCATCTTTTCTTCATGTGGGTAGCAGAGGGATGGGCCTGACAAGGTCTGTCTCACATAGTAGATGACATGCTCTTGGCGAGCAGTATCTTCTTGTATAAGAACTCCAGATACGGCATGTTCGGATGCTGAAACATAGAGGGTGAAATCTTTTGTGAAATCTGGAGGAGAGATCAACGGGGCATTTGTGAGTGCTTTCTTTAAGTCGGTGAAAGTTGTTTCTGCTTGTTGGTCCCATATGAAACGGGTATGCAGATGTAGTAGTCGTAGGAAATTGTGGACCGTTGTGGCATAGTCAAGGACAAAGCGGCGAAGGAAGTTGGACCTCCCTTGAAGGATTTGAAGTTGTCTTAATGTACGGGGTGATGGTAAGTCTACAATGGCTTGGACTTTCAAGGGGTCTACAGTGATGCCTTTTTCTGAAATGATGAACCCCAGCAGGCAACCTGATGTAACACAGAAGACACACTTGAGAGAGTTCAAGCGGATGTTGTATTTTTGACAACACAAGAAGACTTGTCGAAGGTCGTCTAAATGGTCAGATCGTTTCTTGGATCGAGTGGTGAGGTCGTCCAGATAAACTTTTATGATTCTGTGTAGATCATGGAAGCAATAAGTCATGGCGCGTTGGAAAGTGGCTCCAGCATTCTTGAGACCGAAAGGCATGATGTGGTAGGCGAAGGTGCCCCATGGGGTAGTGAAATCTGTCTTGTATTGATCTTCTTTACGGATTTTGATTTGGTTATATCCGGAGAAACCGTCCATAAAAGAAAGGACCTCATGTCCCGCACATTCATCGATTAGTTGGTCAATGAAAGGTGTGGGGAAGTTGTCTTTGGGACAAGCGAGGTTGAGGTCTTGGAAATCAGTACAAACGTGTATGGTGCCCACTTTTTTGTTTACTGGCACTGGGTTTGAAACCCAGGTGGTGTAGGCAATAACATATATGAATCCTGCTTTTTGGAGTTTTTCAATCTCAACTTTAACAGCTGGGAGCTTGGACGGGTGAATTGGTCGTTGTTTCTGTCGGACAGGAGGCACATTGGGCCAAGTGTCGATGTGATGTTCCACAATTTTGGGATCTAGTCCAGGCATCTCGGTGTAAGACTAGGCGAAGACATCACAAAACTCTTGGAAGAGTTTCTTATATGCCTGAGTTTCCGCTTGAGTGCATGATGCGCTTAGCGAGATGAACTCAGGTTTTCCAGGTGTGGTGGAAATGTCGATTTGTATAATAGGAGAAATGTTGGACATGTTCCCCTCTTCGAAGGCATCTGGTGCTGGGATGGGGTCTTTGAACCAATCAACCTTAGTTGGTAGGAAATCTTTCGATTCGACTGATAGTTGGTTCTCTGTGGTGGATGTAGACGCCTCAGGGAGGAAGTATGAGCGATGATGCATATCGTCCCAAGGGTAGTACGGTGCAGTGAGTGTTTCTAGAATTTGCTCATCAGCACGAAAGTAATCAGACCATAAATCAGCGGGTTCTGGTTTGTATGTGGTTGAAATAATATAGATGGTATTGATTTCTTCCGAAGAAGATGATTTCGGAGGGTAGATCTCCTCAATGAGGGGAGGAGATATCTCTAAGTCGACATTGTTCATCTCGTATAAGGCTACTCTATAATCTGGGAGATCAGGGCAGTGGTGTGAATAATGGCCATAAATGCCGCATATCGCACAAGGGTGGTTAGTGCGGAGCGTTTTGTCGCGAGGTTGAGGAGGTGGCTCAAGTCTTACCACTGGAATTCCGGTGTCGTCATCCAACATATTCATGTGTTCTTGGAGTGCAGGTAATTGTGGACATTGATGAGTGGCATGGCCTACGTCGTCACACAATGAGCACTTAGGGGGAATGCGAATAGTTGGGGGGTTTTTAGCTACCTTGGGGGTTGCTGGGGGGGGTGCAAGTTATGAGTCCAGTGTTATAAGTTGGTGGGCCTCTGCCCCCTGTGTTTCGTAACGGAGGTGGGGAATTTTTGGACGTCGATGCCGTAGTCACTATTGGGGGTGGTCTGTTTTGCAGATGAGCGACCGGAGGGGGTGGGTGGTTGGTAGTAGGGATAGGTTGTACCGGTTGTAAAATAACAGTCGGAGTCGGCGGGGGGCTCGGAGCAGGTAGGTACCATACAGGTATCCCTAATGTTAAACCAGGAAGGTTGAGTGTAGCCATTACTGGCGAACTAACAACTCCAGAAAATGGGAACAAGAACGAGATAGTATGAATTGGCGTTGTGCCAATATGAGTAGGCACTGTGGGTGTTTGTGGTAGTGAGGAAGGCTGCTGTGTGGTGTGCGACAGGGTGCACAAATCTAATGTTTTTGTTATCGAAAAAGGTGGTGAGATCGATGGAAATGTGGAATTCATAGGTGACTTGGTGTAGATTCCAGGACCAATTGAGGACATAAATGATGTTGGTGCGGTTTGAATGGTTTGTTCAATCATTGGTAGCACATTTTGAGGGGCTGCGGGGGCGTTTGGATCATAATATGTGAGTTGATCAATCTTGATAACGTGTCCTTCATGTGGGAACATCATGAGGTGAAAAACAGATGAAGCCACTGCTTTCATTTTGTACATATAGCTACGTCCAAGAAGGAGGTTGTAGTCGAGCTGGGCATTGATCACTTCGATGTCGATAAGAACTAATTTGCCGCCTAGTTCTACGGGAACGTTCGCTAAGAGGCCTTGTGGTTGAGCTGAGCGTCCGTCGTAAGCTCATAATGCCATGGTGGATGGTTATAAAGTGGGGGAGCCAAGTTTCTGCCACACAAGGGTGGACATAATGCTGGTTGAAGCTCCTTCATCGATGATGCATCGATGCACAACAAGGTTTTGAATGTTTACTGACACTTGGAAAGCCAAATTTGATGGCAATCGAGGTTCGGCTTGGTCTAAGTTGAAAGCCATCATGTGTGTGTCGTCAGGGTCTACTCCTCCGATGGAGATATAGTAGTAGTTTTCGTTGTGCAGGGCATGTTTTCAGTATCTCTAAAGCAGACATATCAGCAGTGGATTGTGCTAGGTCTTCCACGACGTTATAATTGGATGTTGCACGAGCATTAGGATTGTTGTTAATCCTTCGCAAAGGGATGCAAGGGATTTTAGGTTCTCCATCCAACGACATTATGCGTAGTGGTTGATCTGGTGGAAGGGAGGTGGATGCGTCAGTGGGAGGAGTTTCTGGGGGTGGGCCGTACTGATTCCTGCGAGTTTGGAGGTTAATGTCATTGGATGAAATCATTAATAAATGGTGTGTGCCTAGATCCGTATGCTGATAATCAGTTGCGGCATAGGTGATTTGCTGCTGGGGTGCAGCAGATCCTTGTGGGGGATCCATAGGGCGAGTATTTACTACTCCATGGTTTGGCAATGGGTTTTGTAATATCATGGGTTGCGGTTGATTAAGTGGAGTTGGTTGTCCAGCGTGGCCCTGGCGTTGGGCATTGTCAGCCCAAAGTTTACGTGCTTTCTCTAAATGGGGGCAGTTATGAGTGTAGTGTCCATAGACTCCACATATAGAACATGGATGGTTTGTTCTCAGGTTATTGTTTTTTGGCTGCTTGGGATGACGATCAGGATTCTAGTTGGGAGGAGCAGCATTGTTATTATTTGGAGGATTGGGAGGTGGTGGACCTTGATTATGTTGTTGGTTGTTGCCGCGGTTACGTCCTCTTCCATGGTTTTGTTGTCCACCCTGGTTGCGTTGGTTGTTTTGATGTTGGGGATGATTGTGTTGTGTGTACACTTGCCCTTGAGTAGTGGGAGGATTTTGGGGTGCCGCAGGTGCGGGATCAGGTTGCGGTGGATAATAGGCTAGTGGGGCTGGAGGTGGCCCTGTTGCCTGCTGGGGTTGTTGGTAACCCTGAGATATTGGAAGTGTTGGGTTAGATGGTGTAGCTTGCTGTGGGTAATACATTGGTTGTGCCGGTAAATGAATTGGATTCTAGGTGGCCGGTTGGTTATAGTATGTGGGTGGTACATATGTCAATGGCACTTGCCCATAGCAATGTTGTGGACAAGAGGGTCCATGAGTGTGATGAGTCTGATTCGTTGGAGCATACGAAGTTGTCGCTCCAGAATTAAATGTAGCCCTAGAGAGGTCTGGGGCATTTATGGTGCTCACCATGCTAAAAGGTTTATTTTGCGTCGTGACTTGGCCGATAATACCATCAGTGGCATGTGATGCCCTCGGAGCGTCACCGCGTGAAGAATCGCCTCCTGGGGCGTCTGGTATGATGGTGTAGAGATAGCCTGACTGGGCATAAATCAGGTCGAATTGCTGAGATTTTAAGATAGCTTCTTCCTCTGACTGGGGTCGTTCGGAAGCTACGTATTTGGCTATGAGGGGTAGGAGTGATTTAAGAAACCAGTCCAAAAATATACGGTCATCCAGTTTTATCTTACAGAGGCTACGAAGCTTGCGCCACTCATGGATATGATCGGTGATGTGGGTAGCTGTGTTTTGTCTGCAAGACAACATTATTTCAACTCCTGCATCATAGCGTACAGGTAGCTGAAAAAACTGAAGGAAAGTGGAGGTGAGAGACGTAAATGTATGGTGGGTCCCATGTGGTTGTTCAATGTACCACTTGGCTACAGAGCCAGTGAACGTTCGTTGCAACAGTCTTAGTCTAATAGAGTCATCCACTATTGAGTTAGATGAACACCATAGGTGAAATGACATTATGTGGTTTTGGGGATCCTCCCCAGGTTTTCCTTCAAACTTGGGTATGTCCGAGGGGAGCTTTGTAGGCATGGGCGGCCATGTAGGGTTGTGCCTGATAGGATCGTTGGTTAGCTTGGCTAGGTCTAGTAAGTTCAGACTAGCCATGTAAGGTAAACTAGCAGATGGGTGTGGCGTAGTGACTGGAATATAACTATTAATGGTGGCATTATGTAGTGGTCCAGTAGCCCTTAAGGGTATGCTAGGTATTGAAGGTATGTGTCCTCCAACCATTGTGGTTTGAGATGGGCCAACGCTCCCAAGTGCAACATGGGTTGCAGAGGGGTTAGGAATAGTGCCAGGAATTCCTGGGATCTGGGTTGTGGTAATGAGAGGTGGTGTGATTTCTATGTTGGGCATACCCATAATAGGAGGTAGTCCTGTGTTGGTCATACGTAAAGGTGGAGTGGCCCCTATATTAGGCATGCCTAAAGGGGTTGTTGTTACCATGGATGGCACAGTAGTAGAAGGGTTTGTGGATGTATCTCCAATAGTACTGGTGAAAAGTGGGTCGTATTGTGATCCATCCATGAGGTTGGTTGGTGATATTTCAGTAGGGTTTTTGGATTCAGCCTCAAAATCAGATGTGAAGTGAGGTGTGTCAGAATCAGATGACTATGTGTTTGGCCGATGATGTGTCGAGTCAAGGGATAAGGCTCCATGTCGATGACGTGTAGAGCCAAGTATACCGAACTGAGGGGGTTCACCCTGAAGACGACGAGATTGTCTTAAATTCTCAATGGTGAGAAATATTTTAAAAAAATTTCAGTGTAAGGTGGTGTTGTAAAAAACTTGAAACCCTAATGCAACAATGAGCGCAAGAGGGGAGTGAAAAAATAAAGGCTCTCAGGCCAACAACCAACCTCAAAAAGCACTTATTATAGCAGTTGTGCTATAATAAGTGGAGGGATGCAACAAAATTGGTCAGAATACCAAAAAGTCAAACAGTTCCTAGAAAAAAGGGGTGTTACTAGACCAAAGGTGGGTAATGTATCATGCAAACACCTAACTAGAAGTATTGTGAGTCAACAAACGATACCTCTGCAAGGTGATGAAATCCAAGTCAAACAATATAGAGTGTTGAATAACGGCTAGATATCCCCCTACCGGGAGGGATACCTGGTAGACAATCCTAAAAAGTGGCAACTAGGATACCCCATTCATGACACGTTCGGTTGGGTGAATCTGCAGTTTGGTTCTATCGCCGTTGTACACCCTCTTGGGTGTACACCGAGAACTTCGAAAGGTATCCTTCAGTTACTGAATGGATTGCGGTATTCCACTCAGACTTCCGGAACCAGTCTGGCAACTTCAACCCTCCTAAGAGAGAGGCCTTCCCGATAAATTGGTTGATAACCGTGTCAAAATTATAAGGGATTTTGGTACCATAGAGGACAACCACTATGTTTCAAATGTAATAATTGAGGGGTGTTATTGGAACACCTATCCCCTCAATTCTACCTAACTACAAAATTCTTTTAAGTGCTCCCCAAGTGGGGTTAAAAGTTTGTTGAGTTTAAGGTAAATTTTAAGGCTCAGTTTAAATTATGTGGCAGAGTGGGTGCAAGTGTGGTATTTAAACTGAAATTGATTTGCCTCGCTTGGGCGATTGATTACAAATGAAAGAAAAGACGCTTCCAGTTTTGCAAAAAATAAAGACGTTTTTGAAATGTAAATGCTTGAAAAAACTATTCAAAAATAATGGATCTTTGAAATAATTTGAAGGAAAGCAAATAACATAAATATTTCAAGAAATAAATGGATCTCTTAAAAAATTGCTTGGGCAAAGTATTGAGCAAATAAACAGTAAAACCTTGATCTAAATAAAATGCATAAAATCTTTCTTTCGATTACTGAAAATTTTTAAAAAGACTTTTAATGGAGCATATATAAATAGTAAAAGATTTAATATGGATGTAAAAATGCAGAAAAATTAATGTTGTAAAATATGCTAAATGGGCAGAAAATACAACAAAAATAATTTTCAAAAAATTGGCCGAATTCAAAAAAATTGCATCGCGAGTTTTGGGAAAAAAACCGCGATGTGCAGCGCTGGTTTCGGCCGCGCAGTTGCAATGTGCAACGCGGGTTTCGGTCGCGAAGCCGCAATGTGCAGTGCGGGTTTCGGTCACACAGTCGCGATGTGCAGCGCAACAAATGGCCGCAAAGCTGTGATGTGCAGCGCGTAAAATGGCCGCGAAGCCACGATGTGCAGTGCGGAAAAAAGCCGCGAGGTCGCGATGAGCTGTGCGATTGTTGGGCGAAAAACCACGAGGCGAAAGCCGAAAAACAGACGCCGAAAAACGAACCCAAAAATGGAAATTTCAGGCTGTTAATGGCAATAGAAAGGGCCAAGATCTAGAACAACAATGGATCTGCTGTTTAGGATGGCAGATCTATGAATTAAAATGATTAAAACTAACAAAAACTAAGATCTAAAGCAAAAAACTGAGATCTAAGAATTCGAAGCCAACGGAGTCGCCAAAAACTGTTGGCTTGGTTTTGCAACCAAGCTTTGTGCAATGGGCACCTATCAACAATGTGATAGCAGTTTCAATATTGAAAGCAAAAACAATTATAAATTAAATCTAAATCTAAACTAGCATGTGCATATAACAAATAATTTTTTTAAAAACGATTCAAGAACAAGAAATAAAATAATAAGTATTTTGTATTAAGATACCTCAAATGGTGAGGATTTGTGTTGAGCAACTCCCAAGGTGAGTAGCTCCAAGCTCCAAAGGTCTCTTCTCCAAGATGCTGAAAATGGCCAAAAGTCTCATGAGAGATTTTGACAGCGTGAGGATAGGATGATGGATGGATCGAAAGTGAGGAGCCCCTACCACCTTTTTATAGTTTTTGGTGGTGGGGAATACCATTATGGTTTTGAGGAAACCAATGGTATTGACCAACATGGTTTAGGTACCTTTTTCCTCCTTTTTCCTTTTTTGAATATTTTTATTCCCTTTTTAATATTTTTGGGAATTCTGGACCCTTTTTGAGGGTTTATGCTTTTTGAGGAAAAATATTCATTTTGAGGGGAAACAGGGGTGTATTATGGTCTTTTGGTGACCTTTTGATGGCTTTAGAGGCTCAAATGGTGGAAAAGTGGACAAATGGGTCATGTGAATAAGGAAATGAGCTAGTAAGCACTTTTTGGGTGTTAACACCACCAAAGCCAACATAGCCGAGGTTTCCATGTGAAGCGCCATCAAAATTGATTTTGAACCCACCAGATGGGGGAGGGGACCAGAGGAGCAGAATGCTAGGATGACATATTTTCTCTTTTCTCTTGAGCCCCTCCAAGTCAACTCGGCTTAGATCCCAGCCAGCCGCAATACGCAATTCCCCAGCTGACAAATCTTTATCCCTGTCATCCCATTGAGTACATCTGGTAGTGTCTTTCATATTGTTTACCATCTTCATCCATACCACCTATTCCCTGTAATGTTTGTCCTGGAAGATATTCCCATTCCTTTCTTTCCAAATCATCCATATCACCATGCCCGGAAACATCTACCATAGAGTTCTGATGATAGGGTTTGAAAAATCTTTAGTGTCCCAAGTCTTTAAGGTTTGATCAGGTTGCCCTCTGACCCAATTACTTCTCCTAAAAATCAAAGCACCTTTATCCCATAATGAGGCAGAAAAAGGGCAAGAATCCAAAAGGTGGCCAACAATATCCTCCGAATTGAGGCAGAGAGTGCAATGAGAGGGTCCTATGATCCCTCGCTTCCTCAGGTTTTCACTTGTCAGGATTCTCTTCCACACCACTAACCAACAGAAGACAACAATTTTAGGCCAAATATTCATCCCCCAAAATTTTCCCCAGGAACTGTCCTCTTCTCCCTTATCCATTATTTGAGCTTCATATGCTTCTTTTATACTGAAAGTGCATTTCTGAGAGAACCCCCACCGCAGCTTGTCGGGGTTATTGTTGATCCTGATAAACCTTTCCCGTAGAGTAGACTCAAAGGAGTGAAGGCTCTCAGCGGAGGTGAAATCGTCCCAACCACTAAAGTTGATCCATTTCCTATATCCTTCCTGAGCTGGATACTCCCAATAGTGGCACACTTTAGTTTTTCCAACAACCAACCCTCTGTCCCTGATCGTCTGCCACCGAGGATCATCCCCAATTTTAGGAAGCTGGTTCCAAGCATCCTCCCAGAAGCTAGCCATCTCCCCGTCATGAATTTCCCAGAAGAAATAGTTTTGGACCAGTTTACGTCCTGAGAAAGCCTTTAACCAGATGTGAGACCCATTCTTCTCCTCATTGAATATGATCAAATGCCCCTGCTCTCTATCCCTAACATATTTAATATGCCACAAACGAGCTCAGGGCTCCATTCTATGGTTGTACCATCTCCACCAAATTTTGGATCCATGCACTTCACTCAGAACCTCGGGATCCTTGATGCCAAGACCCCCTTTAATCTTGGGTTTGCAAATGTTATTCCATCCAACCCGCGCAAATTTTGGCTTAGTTTCTCTGCCACTCCAGAGAAAATTTATCTGAATACAATGAATTTCCTTAAGAATAGACTTGGGGGCAGAAAGCATCGAGAAAAGATAGACCGGCATAGCGTGGAGAACGGTATTAACTAAAACCAGACGACTTTGAAGGTTTAAAGGATGGAGGGTCCAGCTTGCCAATTTTCTTCTCATTCTATTTAGTAAGTCCTGACACGAGATCTTGCGAATCGTTCCCTCGGCCATCGGTACCCCAAGGTATTTGGACGGGAGAGAACCATGAGTGAAGCCAAGAAATTTGATTATATTGCGCTTGGTAGGGCCAAGAGTGTTAAAGAAGAACACTTGAGATTTTCCTGGGTTAACTTCCATCCCAGACACCTTTGCGAAAAGCACGAGACTCTTTTTGAAAGCGCGGGCCTCTTGGAATGAAGGGTGCCCCATTAGCATGGTATCATCCACAAATTGTTGGTGTGTCTTCTTATCCATGCCTTCGTGGAGTTGAAGTCCCCGAATCCCTCCGTCAGCAGCTTGGGTCTGCAAAAGATTTCTAAGACCTTCAGCCATCAAGATGAAGAGAAAAGGAGAGAGATGATCTCCTTGACGAAGACCCCGGGAGTCTTGCAGAAGTGAGGTAGCAACCCCATTAAGGAGGATGGAATAAAAAGGATAAAAAACCAGATTCATAATCCAAGCCACCTAGTCCCTGTCAAACCCAAAATCCTCCAAGATGCTCCTCATATACTGCCAACTGATTTTATCATAGGCTTTAGCAATATCTAATTTTACTAACATGCCCGGTTTCTTAGTGACCTTCAAAGAGTGCATGGTCTCTTGAACCTGGATGATTCCATCAACAATTTGTCTGCCCTCCACAAAACCCGATTGCTCAGGGATGATTAGAGTGGGGAGAAGAGGCTTGAGCCGATTGGCTATGACCTTAGAAATAATATTATAGATCACATTGTAGAGAGCAATCGGTCTGAACTTACCAGGAGTATCAACACCTTCTTCCTCCAGGATGAGAGATAAGAAGGTGGCATTAAAGGCTTTTAAAACCCCACGACTGCTGTGCGATTCCTCCACAATCTGATGAACATCAGCCTTGATCAGATCCCAAAAATGATGGAAAAAATTACTAGTGAACCCATCGGGGCCGGAAGCTTTTCCTAAATCCATCTGATTCATAGATTCCTCGACCTCTTGCATGGACACAAGTTTACCCAACATCTCATTGTGCTCCCTAGATACAAGACGAGGGATGAGACTTGAGATTTTGGCTACGTCATGGCTATGATCAGCCCGATCTTCTTTTAGAATAGCTTCAAAGTGATGAACTAATTCCTCTTCAATTTCTCCTCTGGTATCCGCCTGATCCCCATTGGTTTTTCGGATCTTGAGGATTTTAGACCTGTGACGATTTTGGATAACAGTATTGTGAAAGAACTTAGTGTTCCTCTCCCCTTCTTGGAGCCACTGGTTGCGAGATTTTTGTTTCCAGTAGATCTCTTCTTGTATTTCGCGGGCCTCAAGACGTTCCAAAAGGTTATGTTGCTGTTTGCGAAGATTCTCATCCCATCCGACCTCCATGCCTCACCGCTGAATGAGCTCTAAGTCCTCACTCAGTTTCTTTTTATTCTGAAAAATGTTACCAAAATCCTCCATATTCCAGGTACGAATCCTGGTTTTTAGGGCCTTCAACTTTTGTTGGAATCGATACATGCTAGAACCCTCCAGGGGGACCAACTCCTGACACCACTGTCCCACCAGGTATTTGAAATCTTTATGTTCCAGCCATAAATTCTCAAATCGAAAAGGTCTCAAGAGAAGGGTGTTTGATAGGTCCCAGTTCAGGCACACCGGCCAATGGTCAGAGTCCGCCGAGGGAAGGACACTGGAATTGACTTCTCCCACTCCACGTGCAATATCTTCAGTAGCTAAAATTATATCAAGCTTGGATGCAACTAGATGACTACCACCCTGCTTGTTATTCCAGGTGTACCATCCATTACCAATTTCCACATCGATGAAAGGGCTAAGGTTGAGGATCTCACGAAATTTTTCTTGGAATCTATCCAGAATCCTTCTCCCTCCCTTTTTCTCATTAAGGGAAGAGATAAGGTTGAAATCCCCTCCCACTATCCATGACCCCTCCTCAGCCTGCACAGATAACCAGGAACAAAAGAGAAGGAATGCCTCCTTATAAGGGGCGGCACTTGGTCCATATACATTCACCAGAGAACCAGACACCCCCGAGTCAGGCACTGCAAAATCAGAGGTCAGCGAGAACCTGTTGGCCCTCCAATTGGATAGCATGATAGAAAGAGGTCGCCAGAGAACCGCCAGACCACCAACCATGCCATTAGCATCAATTTCCATGACTTCGCAACCTTTCCAAATTTTTTGCCCTGCTTTCTCCATTGTCGAAGAAGAGCATTTGGTTTCCTGTAGAAAAAGAACATCAAGTTTTTCCCGCTTCACTTTTCTAGCCAGAGATTTTATTTTCCGAGGATGATTGCACCCCCTTATGTTCTAGGAAACTATCTTCATTGGGAAACTTTGTTAACTTCAGAAAAGGCCGCCCTGATCGTCGGATACTAACCGAAATCGATTAGTTTAACACCTATTTCTGCTATTCTCTGCTTGTTGGACTTCCATCCGCGCTTCAGGTCCTCTGCTGGAGACTTTCGTTTGTCCCTCGACTGGGGATCAACCATGATACCCAGTTTCTGGATAGACTAATATTTGATGATCGCCTTTTGGAGGAGCTCCAACTGTCGTCTGGTTACATAACCCTTCCCCCTTTTTTCACATTCTTTCTCAATCGCATCCAGATATAATTCCCCCAAATGTAATTCCTCCTCATCGTCCTCCTCCATAGTTGTAGGTAGATCTGCTAGGGTCTTTTACTGGATCAGAGTTTCCATGGCTTCAGCCTCTACCAACTTTGGGGGATCTTTCTCTTTCTTTGGAGCCGCACCATCATCGTTTACCTCTTCCAAGATCTGGAACGGATTTTTGCTGGTCGACCCGCTATCCACCTTTTCCTTTCCTTTCCGCGATTGATCACCAGATCTATTCTTCCTGCGATTCCGGACTTGGGTAAACCCTTCTTTGTCCTTATTACCTCCGGTCTCTGATTGCGACGAGGGTTTCGCCTGATTTGATTGTGGGAAATTTCTACCAAAGTGGCCATATTCATGGCAAAGTATGCATCTGAACGGGAGTTGCTCATAATCAATCATCTGGATCCATTCTTCATCCTCCCAATTAAGAATGATAGCCTCTAGGAGGTCATTTGAGAGATCCATATAAACGCAGATTCGGGCATAGGCAGTATATCGTTGCTGTTTTTTCTGCTCCGCAACTTTGATGAATTCCCCAAGGGTATTGCCAATGGCTTGCAAGATTCCAGGTCCCAGAATTCGCAGGGAAGAGAAAAAAGTTTGATCCAGACTGGGGCAACTTTCATATCCTCCGTTTCAGGATTGAATCGCTCTTTCCATGGTCGGAGGTAGAGCCCCGTAGAGAAGAAAAAATAGGGGCCTCCCTCCAGAACTCTATCTCTATCTTCCACATTGAAAAAGATTATGGTGAAAAAACCCTTGGCCCCCAAATGCAAATCATAATTCCCTTTCGGATTCTAGGTGCTTTTGATCCACCTGACCAAATCCTTCTCCTGGGGCCAAATACCCACAAACTTGCCAATTAAAGCCTTCTCCTTCCACAACTCCACCTTTTCTCGAACTTTTTCCACACAGATCTGAATGGCAGGGATCACGAGGGTTTTTGGTAGACATCCCCCGAACCCATCCGATGTTTGGAAGCTTTTTCCGGATCTCCTGCCTCCCCCATCTTTACATCATCTCCCACTCCTGAAGACGTCACTCCCGCAGGATTCATGGTTTGGGGCCCCAATCTAAATAGTCGTAGGGGGTGCAGCCCTGACTGCGAATACTCTGACAACCTCAGAGCTCGTGCGCATCCCCTAAACCCTAGCTCCGCTCCCCTCAGATCCGATAAATTCAAGTAGTATTAATCGAGGCAAGGCTTTCCTATTAGCATTGGGTTTAAATTTTTTTATTTTTTTTTACCTACATTTAAAAAAAATTTAAACTACCCCCTAACCTACCCACTAACCCTCCCTCCCTGTTGCCCTCCTCCCCGCACCCCCTACCTTCCCCCTCCTCCCTCCTCCCCGCGCCCCTCCATTCCCCCGCGGTCACCCCCCTTCCCCCTCCTCCCTCCTCCCTGTTCCCCTTCCTTCCCCCGCGATCACCCTCCTTCTCCCTCCTCCCTTGTACCTCCACCGACCACCCCCCTCGGCCCCAGCCCTTCCCCCTCCTCCCTCGTCCCTCCACCGGCGCCCCCCCCATGCCCCCCCCTTCTTCCTTCCCCTGTGACCCCCCTCCCTCGTCCCCACACCCCTCCTCCTGGGAGGCCCTTTGGTGCCCCCTCCCACGGGGGCACCAAAGGGCCGCCCAGGAGGAGGGGTGCTGGGACGGGGGAGGAGGGAGGAGGGGGAAGGGGGGGGCGCAGGGAGGAGGGGGGAGGGGGAAGGGGAGTGCCGAGGGGGGCGGGGAGGAGGGAGGAGGGGGAAGGGGTGGGCGCTAAGAGGGGCGAGGAGGGGGAATGGGGGGCTGCTAGGAAGGGGGGGTAATTTAAAAAAATAAATAAATAATTTTTTATTATATAGTTAGGGGGGGGCGCTCGGAAGGGGGGGTAATTAAAAATAAATAAATTAAATTGTTATTATATAGTTATGGGGGGTAGTTTAATTGTTTTTTAAATTTTTTATTATATTGTTAGGGGGGTTAGTTTTAAACCCTCTTCCATCCCCATAACCATTACCATCACATATAGCATTCCCATACCCATGAACTCAACATGAAGAACAACTCATAAAAACCAATCAAGCAGCACCGGTCTGGTAGTCTCATTCATGTAGGATCTGTTGATGTATATGTAACTTCGGAATGTATTTCACCCATGTATTTCATATATGTATTTTATATTCCTATAGAGATGTTATTATTCCTCTATATGGAAGTGTCATCATTTATATTGTAAGTGTCATAACTTATACTTGATGGGTTATTAGACCACTTTGTTGGGGTCGGTCCTGTATAAGTCATGTGGGTCGAAGGGTTGTTAGACCACCCTAGTGGGGGTCGTCCATGTGGGTCAAAGGGTTATTAGACCACCCTATTGGGTGTCGGCCCAGTCAACATTGTGTTATGTGGTTAAGTTAAGGCCGACCTAGTAAAGGTTATTAGGCAAGTCAATTCTAGTATAAATAGAGACCGGGAGATCTCTATTTGATGATTCTATTCTCTCACTCACACTTGGGAGAGTGGCGCACTTGTGGAGGAGGAGGTTCTGCTGCTAGGAGAAGACTATCTCTTGTATTCTGGTTGTATCATTGCTCTATCTATCTCTGAGGAAGTTATTGGGGTTTTTCACCTTTATGGTTTTTCCCAAGTACACTCTGTGTCTCTTGTGTGCTTGCATTATTGTGTCCATGATTGATATGCTGTAGATTTGCTGTATATGTTGTTCTCTTAGTTAAGATCCTAGATAAGATTGAAGTAAATTCTGAAAATTTAACATGGTATCAGATCTATCCTGAAAGAAGGCATGATATGGCAAGCATGACACTTGTTGCACTTACGATGCTAGGGTTTGATATAGCAAAAACCAGTCATCGTAGAAATTTCGCTATAAATCCATTTTGGCGAAGTTTTCGGATCTAAAACATTTACAGGTCAAATATCAGATCCCCATGTACCTTGTGTCGAAAGGACAACCTCTAATTCGTTGTACTTTGTGATTTATGATCTGTACAATATAGGGTTTCTGACTCTTCTAGATCTGAGTAAAAAACAGGTGACCTTGGAAAAAAGGTCATAACTTGGGCTAAGAAGCTCCAAATGAAATTTCGTAAAAAGTGATAGGTAGTACACAGACTGTACTATCTCAGGAAATGTTTTCAGAGGCTGAAGTTGAACTCGTGACATGTGGCACTCCGTACAAGTTCGATTTCCTGTATTATCCCATAAACAGGTCACGTTGCGACACTTGGCATAACTCTCTCTTAGAGAATCCAATTGAGGTAAGACCTATTGGGATGGAAAGATGACAGGTCGAGCTATCTCAAGAAAAGTTTTCAGACCCTGTGGATCAAAAATTTCAGAGATACACCAGAAACAATCAGGTACATATTTATGTCATAACAGAATTATTTTTGAGCACCTTCATTCATGGCTTCTGGAATTTAGGGTTTCAGAGAAGGTTGGAATTTTTGTAATCAGAGACTGTGGCTGAATGCCACTCATCAAAATAGAAATTTAGAGACCAAGTTCATAATTTTTGGTTGGGTAGAAGACCGGTCTTGATAGACCCTAGTTCGGGACTTTGATTGGAAAAGTGGAAAATTAGGGCTTCTGTAAAAATGGGAATTTTTGAAATATGTGACTACGACTGGAAGATCCTCAGAAAAATAGAAGCTCAGAGCTTTGGATCAAACCTTTTGATTGGGAAGAAGAGTGGGCTTCATCAAACCCTAGTTAGGGGTCACATCCAGTGAATCCGAAAGTTTCAAAGGAATAATTGAGGAGTGAAACTTTGCAGTTTTCAAATTCTGAATATACCAGCTTGATTAGCTCATCAAGGCACATATTTCTATCCTTTCGAAAGTTTGAAATTCAAAGTTTGAATTTTTGGGGTTTCTCTGACAAACCCTAATCTAGCTCCAGTTCCAGTTCTTGCAAATCAAGTGGATTGAGTTATTCCTAGAAGAAGATGGATTGATCACCTGCATAAGTGAAGAAGTTCTTGTCTCAGAGGGAGATGAGGCCAAGGCCTTCCATAAGAAGATTACAAGCAATCTTGACATGCATGGCTTACAGGTATGTTTCGAATTCTGTTCATGGTTAAGTTTATGATATGTTTGTCTTCATATCATTACAGTACAATCTTGATTAATTACTAGACTTGTCGTATTACCTTAATAGAAGATATTCATTGATTAAGGTTTTGACACTTATGATTGTACTAATGCATTGTGATGTTGTATGAGGTTTATGTTGTTCGCTAACATAAAAGGTACACCAATAAAGACAAATCATGTTCAAGAACATATGATCATGGTGACATGAAGACAAAGATTCATCCATTGTCATGGATCACATAGAAGATCTACTTATGAGGTATGTATAACTTGATTCTACAATGGTTAACTTATGAGACATGCAGGTTACTAGCACAAGTCATTGAAGAGAGCCATAAGACATTATGCGGGTATGTTAGACATAACTAGCTAGCATGCTAATCCAGGTATTTTTTTCCTATATCAAGCTAGAATCCTACCTTGTGTTAGGATCTTATACTGTTGTGTTGTTGATAATGATTATTCATGAAGTCATAGGTTTGAATAGTCATGGTTGTATGCATATTATGTTTCTTACCATAATTGATGATATGACTAACCAGAAGAATCATGAAGGTATAGGTTTGAGTAATCACGGGTTTATGCATTGATGATTTAACTAATCAGAAGAGACCTATGATCAAATAAGAATATGCATGAGTAAAAGAAGACTTCCCTGAAACCTTGAATACTAATGTTTATTATCTATGAATGATCATGACTATACATGTTTAAGATTATTGTGTTTTGATAGTATTAAGATTATACTAATAAATGTGTGATTATTTATGAGACCTCAAGGATAACACAATGATGATACTAATAAGCAAGCATAGTGATTAAGGATGGATATAAGTTCAAGGACAGGTAATCCAGGAAGCAAAGATCAAGAGGGAGCACACTCTAGTTGTTCCTGCAAGAAAGCAAAGGATCACACTTCAGTAGTTTCTACAAGGATGCAGATATTCAGAGGGAGTTGACCACTTCTCAATATCCACATCAGAATGGAGTTGTAAAGATTCAGAGGGAGTCCACCCAGCAACCAAACAAAGATAAGTATTTGAATTGTCATTTCTTACATAATGTTATTCAATGATGTATATGCTTATGTTCCTAGAATTAGGTTGTGTATTATGCATATTAGAATAGTTGCATTGATGAACAGTATACTACTAATATACATGGGTAAGTGGCCTATGGCACTGTACAACATTCCATTGCTACTTATCTAGAATGAAACCTCTTTGTTGAAGTGATGAGTCTGGAAGATGCAGATGCACATGAGATTTTCTGACATGGTTGATGTGTTCTCCCTTGGTCGTGATGTAATTGCTGAGCCATTTTTCACATGGTGGTAGATGTGTTCTCCCATGGTGAAAAAGTAAGGGCTGGAGCCTTCCCCGAATGGTGGTAGATGTGTTCTCCCATGTCGGTGGTGTAAGTGCTGGATGATGTGCATCTGGGCTGTGCTTCATGGATGATGAGATGATCTGAAGAGGACGATACATTGTATGATCAGGTGGATACATTGTTATGATCAGTTGGGTCGTTGCATCATATTGGATGCTTGTTATGATCAGCTGGATCATTTATGTATATACACATCATGTTGGATGCTGGACATGATCAGTAGGATCATTTGTATATGTTTTGTATATGCATCATGTTGGATGCTTGGACCATGTATCTGTATATGTATCAGGTGGATACTGTGTATGATCAGATAGATTATGTATGTTGATATGTATCAGGTATGATCAGGTGGATCATGTTTTGTATTTGTATCAGGTGGATACATTGTATGATCAGGTGGATCATGTATGATGATATGTATCAGGTAGATACTTGGTATGCATCAGGTAGATGCATCATATGATCAGGATGATCATGGATGACGAGCTTCAGGATGTTGCTCCAGATGACATGCAACAGGATGTTGCAGTGATGATGATCAGGATGATCATGTATACATCAGGATGATGTATGGTGAGTATCAGGTTGATACTCTGTGGCCGTGGACAGGTTGTGCAGATAAGCATATAATAGCGCCCTGGGAGGTTTGCAGATTCTCTTGCTAGGTTTTGTCGCTGGCATATAATAGCTCCCTGGGAGATTTGGCAAACGCTCTTTTGAGGTTTTGCTTTGGGAGGACATATAATAGCGCCCTGGGAGATCTGTAGATAGTCTTGCAAGGTTTTGCCGCTGGCATATAATAGCTCCCTGGGATATCTGGCATATGCTCTTTCGAGGTTTTGTCCTATGGCATATAATAGCGCCCTGGGAGATCCGATAGGTTGAGCTGTGTGCTCGTAATAAGTCCTGGGATGCTCTTGCAAGTTTTTGCCATGACCACATGTAATATCGCCCTAGGAGATCCAATAGGTTGGGATGTGTTCCCGTAATAAGTCCTGGGATGCTCTTGCAAGGTTTTATGGTGACCACATATAATAGCGCCCTGGGAGATCTGATAGGTTGAGTTGTGTGCTCTTAATTAGTCCTGGGATTCTCTTTCGAGGTTTTGTGGTAGGGTCACATGTAATAGCTCCCTGGAAGATCCAATAGGTTGGGCTGTGTGCCCGTAATAAGTCATGGGATGCTCTTGCAAGGTTTTGTGACGCACGTAATAAGTCCCGAGGTTTCAACAGTATGGCCAGTGATGATGAAGACCTGCAGGTGGTGGGCCTATATCCATTATGAAAAAGGACTGGCTCTATAGAACTTCCTATGACGAGTAAATTAAGAGATTGATTGAGATAGTAGCAGCAGTGATGATGACGATGATTCGAGGATGATGATTCGCTGATGATGATCCAAAGAAGAAGACTTGTGCTAGTAGACCTGTGTCAAGAAATACCTTCCTAGTTAAGAGGGAGTGTTGATGTATATGTAACTTCGCAATGTATTTCACCCAAGTATTTCATATATGTATTTTATATTCCTATAGAGATGTTATTATTCCTCTATACGAAAGTGTCATCCTTTATATTGTAAGTGTCATAACTTATACTTGATGGGTTATTAGACCACCTTGTTGGGGTCGGCCCTGTATAAGTCATGTGGGTCGAAGGGTTGTTAGACCACCCTAGTGGGGGTCAGCCATGTGGGTCAAAGGGTTATTAGACCACCCTATTGGGTGTCGGACTAGTCAGCATTGTGTTATGTGGTTAAGTTAAGGCCGACCTAGTAAAGGTTATTAGGCAAGTCAAGTCTAGTATAAATAGAGATCGGGAGATCTCTATTTGATGATTCTATTCTCTCACTCACACTTGGGAGAGTGGCACACTTGTGGAGGAGGAGGCTCTGCTGCTAGGAGAAGACTATCTCTTGTATTATGGTTGTATCATTGCTCTATCTATCTCTGAGGAAGTTATTGGGATTTTTCACCTTTATGGTTTTCCCCAAGTAAACTCTGTGTCTCTTGTGTGCTTTCATTATTGTGTCCATGATTGATATGCTGTAGATTTGCTGTACATGTTGTTCTCTCAGTTAAGATCCTAGATCAGATTGAAGTAAATTCTGAAAATTTAATAGGATCTAGTTCCAGTATTAGTGAGGCACTTTGGGTCTCTAGGTAAGAAGCCTTAATAGACTATCTTCATCCAAAGTTTTTATTTTTTTAATTTGTTATTATATTGATTGGGGGGAGGTTAGTTTTTTTTTTTTAAATTTTTTATTATATTGTTAGGGGGTAGGAGTGTTAGTTTTAATTTTTTTTTTAAATTTTTTATTATATAGTTAGGGGGTAGGGGGTAGGTTTAATTTTTTTTTTAAAATTAATTATTATATATTATAGAGGGATTAGGGGTAGGTTTACAATTGTTAAAATATTTTTCAAAACGTAAAAATCGGCGATTATGAATGTAAAAATATTTTAAAATTTTAAAAATGTTTTTCAAATACAATTTACAGTGAATATTGATGTTGATTTTGTTTAGATTATGAATGTTTGTTGATTGTATTTTAAAATTCTACCTTTTGGATATAGGGACAATGGCATCAAGAAAGTTATCTGTAAATGTTTCTAGATCAAGAGCGGCGATGATTGCATCGAAAAAAACAATTGAGGCATCTGAGAATGTTGAGCCTCAAGATGAAATTCTCAGCTTTGAAGATTTAAAATTGAAGAATGCTAGAGAATGGAAATATGCAACAGAAGAAGACAAAACAGAGTTCCATTGGCATCTGAAGGAAAAATATCAAGGAAAACCAAAAAGTATTCACTTATATTATGGTGCATTTCCATATATTCAATCAGATTACCATTCAATGGGATTGTTGAGAGATATATGTGTGATTACGGGTACATAAATTGTTTATGTACAAGTGAAACAAGCCAGGACATTTGCCAAAATCCGATATTCTTTGAAGATTTCAAATAAAATGTTCAAGAAAATTTCACAGATTTTTGTCAAGGGGTTGTGCATGAAATTGACAGTGGGATAGTAAGTTTGAATATTGATATTATTCTTAAATTGGTTTTTTTATAACTTGGATACCACAATGTAATATATTTAATACGATAATGTTTTTATTTTGCAGGATTTTTCCAATTCGATTTCAGAAATGTTGAAATAAATTTATTATACAGAGGACAATCCTATGGTTGTCGTTAATACCGCTATTCAAAAGGGACCAGAAGCAAGGAAGAAGAAACAAGTGTCGAATGTTCAAACTGAAGAAGTACAAGCACAAAGAGGAAAGAGCATCCGACAATCAAATCGGGTACCTACAAGGGTTATATTTAAATCTTCATCTCTCCCAACTGAACATGTTGAAAGTGTTGCAAATGAGATTTCTACTCATGCTAGTAAGAGTAACAAACAATCTCGTAAAAGAAATGTGGTTGAGAGTGCCTCGATTCCTGTTGAAGGCATTGTTGATTTAGAAGGAACCCCTTCAAATCATAAAAATAGGAGATCTATTGTTATTGAAGCCAATGTTATTCCTGAATCTGAGGGTGAAAATTCTGGGGGCAGTAGGGAAATCATTAGTCTAGGTGATGATCTAGAGGATGGCATTGTCAAGACAAAACAAAATGCCATTCGAGATCGATTGCAGAGCGATAATTTGGTTAACAATGGACATACATTTGAGTTGAATGTGAATCAACTTTATAGACCCACGGAAGGGAAAGATCAATTTAGAATTAGAAAACCACATCACTTGCGTATTCACAACTTGAAAGCATTGATGAGGCACAATCCTTATGCACATGTGGTTGACTGCCTAGTCGTTGTTGACCCGAAAGATGTTTCTACTAGAGATGAATTTGATCAAACAAGATGTTTTCAGTACAAATATTATGTTCTTGGTGAGAATCATTCTGCAGAGGCAAGAAGAGAGTTGATGCACAAATATCCCAATAACCCTCTTTTTGAAACAATTAAATGCATCATTTATGCTGGTTTAACATATGTAGAAGCAAAGTTGTTGGAATGGGATCATAACACAGATAGTGAATATAGGTTGACAATGACATTTATTCAAAGGGTGATATTTTTCCACAGTGAATTTGTGCAAATATGTGATGGGGAAAAATCTAGAGTTGATGCAAGTTTTCGGAGACAATGTTTTCTAGAAATAGGTCTCCCTATTAAAGAGGATAATGTGAAACAAAGAAATGCCAAAGGAAGTGATGCATTCAGAGCTGTAGATGCCTATTTCTAGTTGGCATTCAAAGTTGGGAAAACATGGGATTTGATTGATGACATATTTAGCTTGTGGGAGAATATTGGCATAAAAAACCAAAAAGTGAAAAAGGTAGATTTGTTCCATGGAGCGGTGGTAAGGCAGGTCCCCATGTCAAGAATCTGCCAGAAGACATGACTATTACACCTTGGAGAACAATACAAGGTGTGAAGGATGAAACATTGATAGCTACAATACTATCACGGGTAAAGTCAGGTGAATTATCCATGGAGGAAATGTGCAACGAATTTGACAAATAAGTTGATGTTTTTTTATGGTACAATGTTTAGTTATTGAGTTTAACATTTTTTTTATGTTCTAAGTATTCTGTTATATTATTATATATGATTGTAAACATCATTTATTGTTTCATTGTCTAGTCACAAGGTCTACATGAAAATACACGAGGAGATGGTTATAATGTTGAATGAGAAGAGTTGGGATGATGTCAAATGCAACTATCCGGACTCAAGCTCGATAGAAACTTTAAAACAATTTTTTGTTGCATTCAAGAAGGTATGGTGATCTATGATACATCCTATTTTATTTCTTTTCTAATTCAATTCATTTCTATTTTATTACTTATTGGTGTAATTTTCATTTGAAGATGCCAAAGAGGGTTACAGATGGAGTACCAGAGTCCTTCAAAATTCATATCCAAAGAGCCAAAATAGAACGACAAAGGAGACACTGCCTTGCTAACATTGAACTTGATGATACACTTGATCATTATATTTGGAATGGGCTTGACACTGCGCAATATAAAGTCATTTTAGGTGATTGTGCAAACATTGCAAATCTTGTTTCTAAAACGAGTCCTCACTAGTGATTGCAGATATCCCTCATGGATACAATATTTGAAACACTACTTATGATTGTGAGCCTTATACTTACCAATCATTCAATAAAGTGGTTTTGGGATTTGTAGATGTCACAACATCACCACTATGGATATTTGTTGTTTTCCATTCAAACACACAATTAGGGGGGTTGTTGACAGCCTTCAAGGGTAAAGGAAAAAAAAGGAAGCAACTTTATTGGTAATATATTTGCACTATATTATCAAAATTTTGAATTTATAAATCAATTATATTTATTGATAAGTTAATTAATTTTTTTATATTTTTGTTACAGGCAAAAGACTAATGTTCGTAGATCCAGCATCAATCCATTCTTGGCTGATATTGAAAGCATACATCTTGCAAATTGGACACAGGATGAGACTTATGGATCTCTTTTAATCAATGAAAATAATGGAAGAAAACAAAGTCAGATGTTGAGTTATAATGCCATGGTAAAAAAATTAACATATGAAGAAAGGGATTTGAAAGGAGTGACTGTAAACATCTATCAAAAGCCACAAGCGTTGATTAATTATCTCATAGATACATTTTCAAGAGAAGGAGATTGGGTCTTAGATTTGTTCTCAGGTTCAGGTAAACTTTCTCATATTACATATGAAATCATATATCAAGTTTTATTATATGTTTTATCCGTTATTATTTTATTGTTTTAAAGTATGCTTCTTTATGCTATTTGACTTAACTTTATTTTTGTTTTTGGTGATTAGGTACAACAATAGCATGCTCCTTACAGAAAGGAATAAATTGCATATCCATTGATAATGATCCACTCCAATGCAATTACATAAAGCAAAGAATTAATGCTATTCAAGTTCTTCCAGATGAACTGCAAGAAGTTGGTTTGAAGAAAGGAGAGTTTAGTGAAACATTTGTGGCAAAGATGTCAAAAGAGCCTCAACCCCCATTAGGAGGGGTGTTTGGAAAGGAGCACTTTGGGGATCTTGCAGACATAGAAAACCCAATGGAAGAGGACATTGATGTCCCTGAGGAAAGCCAAGCTCCAGAAAATTCCAATGTTGATGAAGAATTTGGCCTGCATGATATTGTTGATTAGTTTCATGTTTTGAAGAAAATGTTAATTTTGACAAATTTTGATAAGATATATTAGTAATGTTTTGACTTTCAGACTTTATTTTAGAAATAAAATTTCTACATATAATGTTTTTAATATGTTTTTTACAAATAATTTGTATAGTTTTTCTTGAATTTATGTGAATCGTCACTTTTCGGAAAATAATATGAAATAGTATCATTTTTATACAAAAAATCTCTGAAAATTCATTGAAAATGGTTTTAAATGTCTTTATTTTCTGGAATTGTTTACAATTTTGTCAATAAAAATGCCTTATTTTGTCCATAAAAATGTCTTATTTTATATAAAAAATGGAAAATGTATATGTTTTTCATTATAAATTGCATAAAAATGTATGTTATTTTGTTAAATTTCTAAAAACACACTTGAAAATAGAAATTAAAAATATTTTATGACAAAGATAATTCAAAGGCCAAATGCCTCAAAATGAAAATGTGTGATACTGGTATCAACCCTTTTTGAAACGGAAGTAAAAATAACTACTAAAATTAGGAGAGAGAAAAACGAGAACTGTGTCAAGTTCTCGTTTCATAGTATAAGTGGTTTCTATTGTAAGTTGTTTTGGTGCAGTGATTGTAGGGCCATCCATTTTTTCAATAGTTTCTCATTCACAGATGCCATCCCACAAATTGTTGAAGATGAACATGTGCTTGATCTTTCTTAACTATTATGGGTAGTTGTCCTTGCCGATGAGAACTTCTATGATGATGGAATCCAAAGATCTTTGAAAAAACAGTTTGCAATGAAAAATATAGTCTCTACAATGAGCAATGCAAACAATACAAGGTGTAGTTCTTGGTCTCTACAACCTTTTACAATCTAGTACAATAATGATACAATTATTGATTTTCCTACTGCAATTAACTCTCAACAACACAAAACTCTCTATAAAGTGAAGGTCGACATTCTCTGCAAAATAGATTTTAAATAGTACAATAATGATAATAATAATGACCAATGTCCTTCACAAAACTAGCACGCAACTCCAACGGTACAATGAAAATTCAAGGCAGAGATATTCCATGCATATCTACCAGTAAAGGTATTGCAAAACAAAGGCATTACCATTTACCAGTAATGATCTTAAGCAATTCCACATAAATTTACAAACTCTAGGTAGATGTAAAATCCAGGTAGAGATATACCCACGCTCACCGCACCCATACTTGATTAAAACTCCACACATAGCATGACATGAACACAACAATTTACAGAATCTTTCCCAAAACTTTCAATATTTTGTGGATGATTGAAGGAAACATTGTTTCACAACTGCCATTGAAGCAAAGCAAGTTACTACTCAAGAAGCAGAATGTGCTAAGATTGTTGTGGATAAGGAAGAACAAGAATGGATCAACATTGTTATTTGGAAATTTTGAAACGAATGATTCAATATAGCTAGTGGTTTCCAGAGAACCAACCTAGGCATAATTTCCCAAACACCAAACAAATTGGTTTCGTTTAGGATTTCACAGGTTGTAGTTATTTTCAAGGGGAATTGGAGACCCGTGTGGAGTTTTTGTTCTCGATGCGTCGAGAACAAAAACTCCACACAGGTCTCCATTTCCCCTTGAAAAAAACCAAACAAATTGTCGAACATAATATGTCAATACTTATACAAGAAAAACAAGCCAAGAGGAATGTTATCATTAGAGCTTAGGGAGAAGCCACGAGTGGTCAGCTTAATAGTGAAGCTATTTCAAATAATCCTTCTTTCATCTCGTTGAGAAATATTGAGGCTAGCTGAGAAATGGCACATACTATCTTTGAATCATCTAATGGGGTGATTCTATGTGCTTTTCCTTGATGGATGGTGATGTGACCATGCAGTCGTAGCTTTGGGACGCAATTGTAGAGGGAATACAACTTGGTTGTATGTTCTTTCTGGCTTTCAACAAGTTTTCAAATTTTTTGACGATGTGTCGACAAGTTTTCAACTTTTATGCCAATGCGTTGGAAAGTTTTCTCCCTTTGACAACTTTCTCCTAATGTGTCGGTAAGTTTTCTACTTTTCTACTGATATGTTGTTAAGTTAAATCTCTCTTCGGATTTTTTTTTTGTTGATGCATCAGTGGGGTTACAACTTTTCTCTCGAAGCGTTGGCAAGTTTCCAACGTTTCTCGACACGCCAGTAACTTATCTGTCGATGCACGTCAGCAAGTTAATACAACTATGCTAACGCTATATCCTAGTGACATGTCGGGGATTTTTTTATATTAATTCTAGTGATTCTCATCGAATTTTTATTGGTTGAACATTGTGCCAACTTGTGAAGGTTTATACGGGGTACGCCCAAGTTATAAAGTATATTCAAGGAGAGCCCCTTTTACATGGACACAAGCGGTTTTTTTTAATGATTATGAAAAGGGAAATGCATGTGTAATGAAAGGGGTCACACCAGGCTAATATATAGGATAGTTAATTTGATTTATTTTTAATTTCATTTCATTTCATTTAATTTCATTTTGTCTTTCAATTAATTTTATTTTGTTAATTTGTTTATTTAAATAAAATAAACAAAGTTAAAGCGGTTTTCTTTTGTTGGCAGGAAAGCATCATTGTGGAATTACGACAGGGTAAACCATGAAGATTCATTGAGATTATCTCAATATAAAAGGATCGGGCACAGGCCATAGAGAAAAAATAAGCGTTGAAAATGAAGACAAAGATAAATATGCTAAGGGTCAAATTAATCAATGTTCGCACCGAGCATGATATCTAGAAATCAAAGATGAGAATAATTAGTTGGCTTGGAAAAACCTTCACATGTCATCTCAAGAATAAACACACGGGAAACTAGTTCATCATCAATGATGGTCAATGGAAGGAAAAGCACCAACAATTGACAATGATTAATGCTCCAACATGTGACATATGCAACATAGTGAAAGGTTACCTTCGTGATTTGACCATAACTTTCGCCTTGGGTCTCCATTTTGAATGTCCTTTATACTTTCAGAAATGTATCAATGAGATCTATGACTTGGTGGTTAAGAATTTCTTAGATTACCTATTAGGCATCACATAAATTTCAAGACAAAAGGAGGACCACATCATCAACGGCTAGGAAGATTGCTTTGATTGAAGACGCTATATGCTGCAAATTCTACGAGAGAAGCATGGTTCAGATTTATATGGTCGTGTGGTGCAACAATTTACATACACATGCACTCACAATGATCACTAAGAAAGTAGAACATGAGGTGACACCTCCAAAAGGAATTCAAATATTACAATGATGGAAACTGTTTTGATGTAAGGCCAACCTATACAAGTTGCAGATACTAGATGTGTGGTGAAGAAGGACAAAATGCAAGGACTGATCTCAAGTTAAATTAAAGGGAAACATATGTTGCTGCAACGAATGATGACGCTTCACCTTCGATGAAATCATGCTGCATCAAGATTAATCCATGTGACATAACACACAAAAATTTTAATAGATGGGGTTGAAAGAAGCATTTCAACATGAAATAGTCCACCACATTCAAGAAGATCAAAGAATGGCCAAGAAAGATGCAGATCAAGGAACATAGATGGCATACTCAAATAGTTGGTTCACCATATTAGATTTCATTTATCGAAACCTTATTAGTTATATCCATGGAAAATCTCTCTGTAGTAAGAAGTCAACATGCCACATGAAGACAAAAGTTACTAAAGGACTTATTAGTGAAATAACAAAGGTCACAAAAGGGTGAATTAAATCAAATTTTGTAATAAATTTATTCAATGAATTCGAAAAGTCTCAAGGGAGTATGGAAGGCCAAGGGTCACCTAGCCTTGGCCTATATATTGTAATCTCATTTGATGAAAGAGGGGCTTTTGGATCTCGAACTTTCATGTACTATTTCTAAACTGTGAATGAGGAGAAGCCACGAACTAGCTTTTGCACATGAATGCATCTCTTATATGGATGAATTTCTTGAACTATTTGATGTTCTCTCACATGTGGATATGGATTAAGGCTATTTCAAAATTCTGAATGGACTCTTCCTACATCTCTTTGTTTATTATTTCATATGCAATTCCTATTCTTTTGCTTTCTATGGGTGGTGAAATCAGAATGATATAAATAACAAGATTGTTCTAATATTTATGCTTTCATTATGTTAATTGTTTCTCTATTTCTTAAAACAACTATCTGAATTCTAAATACATATGTTCAATTGCTATTTCACCACTTACTTTCTTTAATCTTGGTCCTAGCTAGGATAAGTTAGTATAGTTAGAAACCGTATTTAAATTAGATCATCTTGCATGTCATCTCTTAATTATAAAATACCATAAACAATGGACCACGTCGAAATTAGTGAAACCCAAATAAGTAATGGTTGTCGGACTAGAATTTGGATAGGTTCCCTATTCCAAACAATTCGGGGTCTAATTGGGACTTCTTACAGGGAATAACCCTTACTGTTGTCCCTCGATCATTTCAACCCATCAACATAATTGAAATAAATTCTTTTGCCTAACTGTATATGAAATGGTTTCAATTTGGTTTTACAAATAAAAAAATCACTTGATATATGAATATATTGTTCTCGAATAGAGGAAATGGGAATATAACACTAACTTTTTTGAATAAGAATCATAACATTGTTTGCCAAGCTATATAAGAAATGGTCTCATATGTGCCACTCTAAAGCACATATATCTCATTTATCAATAATTGAAATATTTTTTTTGCAAAAAAATGTTTAACACTATTGGTGCGCCATAAAAAATCAAAAGCACCACTTTTGGTGCTTTCCAACATCCGATGCACCATTTACAGTGCGATATAAAAAATATATCATACCATTAATGTTTTGTGCAATTTTAATATATGTTATTGGTGCTATCTCAATTAGGTGCAAAGATAACACCAGTGCTCCTCAATAAATATAATGCAACAATACTGGTGCTTCATTAAATTAAGATATTTACAAATAGTGCGAATGTTCTTTTTTACATTAAGTGCACCGTAAACGATGGAATATAAAAACCATACCACACTATTAATGATGTGTGAAATTTTAATATTTCTTATGGGTGCTCTTGCAATTAGGTGAACCGGTTACATTTGTGCTTCAAAATAAATATAACATACTAATAGTAGTGCTTAATAAAATAAGAGCATTGTGCTTTTAAAATTATGTTGGCGTGTCACTGCTAAGACGCACTAGTAATTTCTAATATTACCAATGTACCCAAAACATATTGATACAATGCGGATGGTGCACACATTCAATTCAATGCACCAAACCATTAGTTCTTATTTAATTTCTAGGTTTTTACAAAGTGGTTATAATATCCATAAGCCTCCATTAACAATGCTTTTAGATATAATTAAACAACATGACCTCGTGTAAATTTTATAATTTTTTTGGGTGTGTTTATCATATCAAGAAGCACTATAACCGGTGCTCTCATATATTAAATTGTGCACCGCTAAAGGAAGGGGTATGGGGAATTTTTTTATGTTTTCTTGGTGCGTTTTTAATATTAATTAGAACTGTTAATGGTGCTTAAAAGTATTATTAATCATCCCCAAGCAAGGTGGGAAGGGAAGCAGGTTATGAATGAAGGCGAGGTGGACGATCATCTGTGTGAAAATCTAGCAGAGGTATGGGCCAACACGCATCCTGCAGGTATGAGGGTTGATGAAGATATTAATTTTAGTAGGATGTTAAGTATCGTGGAGGATCGCCTGCGCGATTCCACAAATCTATTCGATGATTGCAGTACCTTGCATGAGGAATGCCATAACTGTTTTTTTATCTCAAGCCTCATCCTTCTCTCGTTATGTTTCTCATGAAGGATGCTTATATGTTTTTTATGGTCCTTGACATGTATCAAAGGTTATTCATGTTTGATAGTCGAAAACTAAACATCAAATAGATTGTTTTCCCTAAGGTTAGGGTGGTTTCTCTTGAGCATGAATGTTGTAAAATTTAGGCAACGATGGTTTCTTTGTGTGGTCAGGAATCACTCTCCAATAGGCCGATGCAGGGTTGTGGCAAGGGGTGACATGTCCATTGGGAAAAACAGGAATCGTCAAAGTCTAAGAACATGCATTGAACTTTCCATTCTGCTAGAACATACAAATAATTCACTTCGAAGGAAGTTCATAGGGACATTGCTCTAGAGGAAGCAAAAGCAAAATTTAAATGTGATTTCATAAACACTAATGAGGTCCATGTTGAGTTCGAGGCCTGTATAGGAGACCTAGGTAATACGAGATCAAGGGCCTCTCCGTTTCACAAGACCATAAACATTTATTAGTTGATCAAAATTTTTATGGGAAAAGTGTTGGCGAGAGAGGTCATGCCTATAGTGAAATTCTCATGCAATAAGACGACATGCAAGTATATATCCACAAGTTGGGCCTAAAGTTTATAGAAATAGATCGCAAATTAAGCAATCTTGCACAAGGAATGGGAGTTGACTTGAAGATCACGACTGAAGCAGGCTTGTCTCTAGGTTCACCTACATTTATTCCCTTTGATGATGAACACCATATTTAGTAGTGTCTATGTTGTTTCTAATTCTTTTCATTACTCATATATAGGTTGTCACCCTCTTGTTTTCGTATGGTATATATAAACTCTAGTTATATTAGGCTAGTACATGACATTTTTTATTGCTTTTGTTAGAATTAACTCTCAAACTAAGTTCTATGGCCTCGTTTCCCCTTGGGGCATGCCTTTTATTTTGTAAACATGGGTTTAAAGTATTGTTTGCTAGTTTGGTTTCCTATGGGGCAGACCAACAACAAAGCTTTGTACTTCTTTGATTTTCTCCAATAATTAAATGTCCTACTATAGCCATCTTAAAAAAAAAAATTATCAAGCACACCAAATGAACATGGCACTAATGTTTATTTTTATTTTTATTTTTATCATGTGTGTCTACAATACTAGGATGCACTGACACTAGTGCGCCTGTATACTACAAAGAGCTCAAGTTGAAGGCACGTATTTTCAACACACTATTGTTAATGGTGTGCCTGTTTTATGTTAATGCACCATTATCAGAGGTAAGTTGCTTCAAAAAACAAATCGTTCACGGTGCACCTTATTTATTAGCGGGGTGCACTGGTTTGTTTAGTGTGAGCTGAACAACTTGAACACACCAGGAAATATTTTTTTTTTGTTTTGAAATTATCTCAAATTACAACCAAATATAAAATTGTAATTGTAGGTAAGAAACACGCTACCTTCTCTCTTGCTGGTCAACGGGGCATGGTTTCCACGTACACCAAAAATGAATATTTCCAACCATTTTACAAAAACAATTGCACTCCACTGATGAAACGAAGGATGTGAGGAATCTGACATTTAGGATGCATCGATGACGAGAGGGTCGGTCAATCACACTATGCACCAGTGGGAATGTGTTCTGAAGCAATGAAAAGAGTTGTAACAATGAAATTGCTATCCAATAATTTTTTATATATTCTATCCTAGGTGTTATCAACCTTATGTCACATCGGTGTGCTTTTTATTACAAGCCCAATGTGAAGCTATTAGAAAAATCCTTAGCACGATGCACAATTGGTGAAGATACCATGAGGCAGTTAATGAACAATGGCACACCAGGGATGGAAGTTTAAAAAAATATCAAACTAAAATTTTGGCACCGACAAACCTGATGGTGCACCATATCCATATGTTCATCAGTGCATTTATTTATGTGAAACACACCAGTTGGTTTAAATAGTCATGATACTCTGGTTGGTTTATTTTATTATTAAATATTTTATGATACTTCAGTGCTCCATGTTTTGTAATGCACCGGTGCTCTACAGGAGTTATTGGGCATTGTTTAGATATATAATTTTTTTTAATAAACAAAGGTATCTTTTTTTTCTTCAGAAAATATTTGATAGGAGTTGATGTGTTTCATGTCATAATGACCCAATGTGTTATATCAGGGTAGATGTACCAAAAAGTTTATGTGGATATAAAAATAATTATATTTTTTATTTGAGGATATATTATTTCGACGTCAGTGTTGTTATGTGTCAATGTTTATTATATAGTAGCACATTGGTGCATGTCTTTCATTTAAGAGCATTAATAATAAAACCTTCGCCCACCTGCCTCTGTTATAATAGGACAAAGGAGATTGTTTTGGGGGAGGTTATGCAAAACCTCCACTAGAAGATGTTTTCCTTCTAGTGATAATTTCATAGTTGTGGCCATGATAGAAATTTCAATCAATATTTAGGGAGTTTTGGTTATTTAAAATTTGCTAAACCCTAACTTTCATACTTGTAATAGTTATGGATTTTTACATGGATATATTAGCTTCCATCATTAATGAATATCCAATGTTATATGCAAATTAGATGGAAGATGCAAATTATGTGGAATAATTCTCTCTTGCATGCTTTTTTGAACTTTCTATGGATTATGAAAAGCATATCAAAAAATGGTTACTCAAACCATAAGAATTTTCAACCCTTGAAGGAGTTCATATAGTGTGACTTGGTATGGAGCACTAAATAAAAAAAATATAGGAAGCTTATGAAGCAATTCAAAGGATGAAAATTTGGAGTGATATTGAAGAGTAAACAAGAGACATATGTTATGGTTGATATGATTTAGAAAAGGCTTGTAAGGAATGGTCCATGGAATATAGTTTTCACTTATAGGAAGACAACTACTTCCATCTTCTCTTTGATGAATTTACTCCATCATATTAAGAGAACATTATTGAGGGAAGAAATGAGTTGGTTATAACTAACAAATATAGCTTTCATATTCTCTAGTGGTAGCGTTCTTTCTAGATCCACAACCAACCTTTTACAACTATGTGGATGCTCTTTTGGGCATGGATGGTTCTATTTTTTTGGATCCACATGACTGTGGTGGGAATTTGGAGCAGAACGCTCGGCCATTCATCAAGCTCATGAGTCATTAGTTGGGAGTCAACATGAGCACCTAGACATGGGACATGAGTTTGTATATGAGATTCATGGACTCCTTCAATGTTGAGACTAATACTTGTACATGGGACCTTGGCTTATGGATGGAATTTCATTATGACTTCAGCATTGTAGTCAACACTTGTACATGGGACCCAAGTTTTTGGACAAGATTGACCAACCCTTGTACATGGGACCCTAGTTACTTCGACTACTTCAGTGTTGTGGTTAACACGCTTGCATGGGACCTTAGTTTCCTCACTACAATTATTGAGGGCAACACTCTATGAAGGGGGATGGAATGTTGGGATCCTTCCTAGGGGTGTAATGAGGGGGCCGAAGTGCCCACTAGATTAATAATAATGTAGCTATGGTGGCCATTCAATGTAAAGTGGACTAGTTCCAACGCGTTTGTTATTATTAAATAAGGTCCACTACTTAGTTATCATGGAATAAATGTAATTTGGCCTCATTAAAGAAGGTCCATTATCTAGCTAGGAGGTGGTTATGATTAGGGTTTCATAGATAGTTATAAGTAAATATGGAGTCCTCATAGAACATGTGTTGGAATATATTGTATTTGGAACTTAGCTCATTAAGAGGTCACCCTACCTTAAGAGGCAAGTGAATGGGAGCAGATTCCTTTCATAAAATGATCATTTTAAGGATTTCCCTACCTTAAGGGTATTTTGATATAATCAAGTAATTGGAATTTTCTACCTTATTCTTGGATATCTTGTGTGTGATATCATTTTTATATCTAAGGTACATAATATCAAATTAACGAAGAAAACATGAGGGGAAGAAAAGAAAAGGGGCATAAAATCTAGAAAGCAAAAAAATTAAGAAAAGGGAGCTCAATTATTAGTTCGGGGCAAGCGATATCACTCCCAAACAAGTACTTTGTCACTCAAACCAAGGTTTAATCATGAAAATCACATCATGGAATATCAAGGGAGTCAATGGGAAAGGAAAACATAGGCTACTTAGAAATATAATCATCAGAGATAAACTCACCATCTTTATGATTTGGGAAACAAAATATGAGAAAAACACTATGAAGGAAATGGCCTCTCGATATTGGGAAGGATATGAATCAATAACAATTAGTGTGGAAGGATTCTCCGAAGATGTGGCTATTTTGTGGAAACCAAACCCGATGGTCTTATGAAATTTTATAGAAATGAGTAGCACCATCACAACTAATTTTAAGGAGATTGGATCAACAAAATATGGTACCATAACCGAAGATAGTACCATAACCAATGTCTATGGACCAAATATTATGGCAAGAAAACTAGAGTTCCTAGAACTATTGCAGAACTTGGGACCAACATTGTAAGAAATCCCTTGACCATAGGGGGATATTTCAACATGATTAAATATTTGATAAAAAAAGAGGGGACATTAAGTGCTTGAAAGAAGACAATATAAAATTCAAAGAAACTATTTCAAGGTTAAGAATAGTGTACATGGTCACCCACAATGGATGTCATACTTGGAATATTAAAAGAGGAGGAACACATCAGATTGTGGTAAGATTGGATCACTTTCTAGTTTTTGAATCCATAATGAAAATTGCAGTAGTGTTTGAAGCACAAATTCTACCTTATACAAGATATTATCATTGGCCAATTTATCTCTCATGGAAAAGTTTGGGTCCTCCTAAATCAAGGCCTTCCACTTTGAAAAATTATTGTTAGACCACCCAAACTTCTGCAAAGAAATCATTAAACAATGGTAGGAGGAGCTAGACCCGACAACGGGGAACATTGGTGTATTCATTTTAACAAATATTAAAGAATCTGAAGTCCAAACTCAAATCCTGGAACAAAGAAGACTTCAACAACATATTTAAAGCTAATAGGGATTTGGAGAAATAAACGGAGGAAGTGCAACTAACCATCATCAAGGAAGCTAGGAATGAGGAGCTAAGAATACATAAGGAAGGAAATGATGAAGGAGTAGGTAGTAGCCAAGGGGAAGCAAGAATAAATCTATAGAAACAAAAGCCAAGAATTAGGTGTCTCAAAGAAGGAACCAAGAAATCTAGGCTTTTCCACAACCCTATCATTAATAGAATATACTTAAATAAAATATTTTATCTACAAAATGCTCAGGGAGAAAAATTAGAGGCTCATGGGGACATAAAAAGTGAACTCAAGTAATATTACCCACAACTCATCTCTAAGTCGAAATTAGAGAGACAAAAAGTTACGAGATCAATCTTGCAACACATCCCCAAGCTGGTTACCCCATAATAGAATGTTAGCATGATAAGAGAAATTTCTCTGGAGAAAGTAGAAATAATAATAATGGAGATGGATTTATGGAAATCTCCATGCCTGGATGAATTTATAACTAATTCCATAATTATTGGTAAGTGTTAGGCACAAATATTGAGAGGGTAGTTGAGGACTCTAGAGCTACACAAGGAATTCTTAAGGATTTCAACTCTACCTTCCTTATGCTCATTCCCAAAGAAGGGTGTGCTAGTTCATCGAATAAATTCAGACCATTATTGATGTGCAATGTGATATGTAGAATAACCCCAATAGTCATTACCAAATGACTGAATGCAATCATGTATTGTGTCATCCCTCATAAACATGGAGGATACATTGAAGGGCATCCAATTCTAAATGAGATTATTGCAGTGCATGAGGCCATCCACTCCCTAAAAATGACCAAAAACTAGTTATGCTAATAAAGCTTGATATGTCCAAAGCATTTGATTACTTGAATTGGATTTTTTTAGTACAAATGTTGACTGCTTTTGGATTTAGTCCAACTTGGAAATGATGGGTTAAAAAATTGGCATATTCCACTTTTTTGTATGTCTTAGATAATGGAATCCCCTTCACCCCCCTTCAACCCTTCTTGAGGCATTTGACAAGGAGATCATTTGTCACCTTCCTTATTCATCCTTTTGGTAGAATAGCTTGGTAGAAGTTTATGTCATGCGATTACAAGTGACAATCTAAAAGGCCTCAATATCATCAATAAATTAGATCCCCTCTCCCACTTGCAATTCATGGATGGCATGCTACTTATGATTCATCCTTCAACCAAGGAAGCATTGACACTTAAATCCATTTGGATTTTTTTTATTTTTTTTTAGCCTCTGGCATTGTCATCAATCAAGAAAAATATCTAGTCTTTTTTCTTCAATACCCACTTAATATCTTAGTGAAACATTGTAAGAGTCTCAATCTTCTAAAAAGGCTCTCTTCCCTTGAAGTACTTGGGAGATCCTCTCATTCAAAATGTGTTGATAAACATCTCATGGGAAGACCTTCTTTCCAAGGTAGACCATAAACTTATTACCTGGACTTTGAGATCTCTTAACCTTTTAGGTAGAATAACCTTGCTCAATATGTTTTGTAGTCCATGCCTATGTACCTATTCTCACTGTTGGAAACAACATCCAAGATCCTCAAATCCATAAAAAGATACTTTCTTAAGGGATGACCAAAAAGGGAAAGAAAATAAGCATTAGTTGCTTGGAACAAAGTATGCCTCCAAACGTTTTAGGAGGGTTAGGGGTACGGGATCTTTAAACTAAGAGTAATGTATTGGCAGGGAAAACCTGGTAAAGGTGGCTAAACAACAAGAATAAATATGGAGTCAAGTATAACATGCAAGGGAGGTACATGAACACGATTTAATAAGAATGGATGGATTCATGCCATGGTTATTGATATGGAACAATGCATGGAGGAACAAAATTCTAGTATGAAATCATTGCTTATAGGAAATCTAAGAATGGAATTTTGCACTCTTTTGGGTTGACTCATGGTAACAATAAGCAAAGTTGAGTACGGAAGACACCCTCATAATAACCATGGGGCCGCCTCTTCCATTCCTTGAACTTGAATTTTGTCAACCAATGTTGGGGAGGATAGTTAGGAAGTGGACCTAAGAGGATGGCACACTTGGAAATCACAAGAAATACAGCCTCTTTCCATATCCTAGGATGCATTGGATGGAGGAAGAACTAAATAATATAACAATTTGAATCAAGCATGAACAAGACACCCTCAAATGGGGTCAAACTGGAGGAGGAACATGTTTGTTCAAAGAAGCTTATTAGATGGAAGTAAGGCACAACTCTTCTGAGAAGGGTTAGATTTAGGAGCAAATCTAGATCCCAAGGATATGGCTAAAAATCTCCACCTTCCTCCAATTATTGTTTTAGAAGAAAGGTCCTCACCCGGGACAAAATCCAAAGAAGGGATTTGAGGGACCATTAATATACCACATGTGTAATAAGGAAACAAAATCAACATATCATCTATTCAATCATTGTAAACAAATTGAGATCATGTGGGGAGAGATGTGTGACAACCTTTGAGCATATGGATAGAAGGAATGATATCCTTGAAACTGCAAATTTTAAACCTGTGAAGTGAAACAATGCATACAAATTCTTAAGCAAAACATAGATTAAACAATGGCACACACATAATATACAAAGATTTACCTTGGAAACTTTTAACCTGGGAAACTAACAAACTTAAAGCCACACCTCTCACTTTCTCATTGTATTTTCTTAACCATTTACAATACAATATTTAGGTATTTTGCAACATCAAAAACCCTAATATGCTAATCTAAATTAGATTATACCTCAATCCCTTAAGCGAGATTAAATTACACATTTTTCAAAAATACATATTTTTTCTGGAAAAAATAGGATGACACATCCCACATGCGAAGAATATAACACATACCCAACATAAACCATATAATACTGGCATTCCTCCCCATTTTACAGTTTGATCTTAAACATAGTATGAGAACTATTTCCATGATTTCTTCTCTAGGGAATATGAAAGGAACACAATCTTCATATCTTCAAAGATAAATAATGTGGAGTGGATGACTTATCAAGGAAGGTCTCCAAACATATAAAATAAAATGTCCAATCCTCTTCTTGGTTGGAAGAAAGTAGGAAATATAAAGCTCAGGAGTAGAGAATCCTCTCTAATTGGGGCATAGACCTAAGGAACCATGGGGGAAAATATTCATCCCCCCTCTCCAACTCTTTGAAAGATTAGTCTCTGCCACCGTTTGAACTTATAAAACCTGTTTTCGATAGAGCCTCAAAGGGAAACCCAAGGCTTGTTGGAATAAGAGGAGTTTTTAGGGGACTCTATTGTCATCTAAAAAGGCTCATGGCTTAAAAGCTAGTTTTGAATGTGGGATCCACCTTGGGCCACATTTTGCAAATAAACCAAATGACATATTTCAATGCAAATAATGGATTAAGCAAGTTTATGGGGCTCATTAATCATCAAAGAACTAACAAAATTCAGTTCCGACATTGAGATGCATGGAAAATGGTTTTGTCCCATGGGCCCACCTTGGGTGAAATTGAGTTTTCAGGATGAGAAAGTAATTCGGGTACAATGAGTGGCTTAGATTAGGTTTTTGAGGTCACTCATCATGTTGGAGCTAACAAAATTGAATTTGAGTTGCAAAAGTATGAAAACAACATGATGGGACCCGCTTTAGGCCAAATTGGACATACATGCATACTGACATATTTGAAGGAAAGGATTAGACTATTCAAACATGTTTATTAAAGTCACTATACATCATGGAGCTAACATAATTCAATTTCAACCGATAGAAGTACAAAAACGTAGTATTAAAAAATTCTCACGAACATACCTAGTTTTCCATTTTGATTAAATTTTTTATATCAAACATGCATAAAAAAGTGTCATGCATCCAGTTGACATAAATTTATCTATGTTTGCTATGCATTGCCTCAGATGGCACGTCATTTGGACTTTGTATGCAATCGCCTACATCATTGTTAATCTCAAAAACCAAAGGGACACAATTTTAATGGTTTTGGCTAGGTTTTTCATGCAAACTTTTGATGGATAGTTCTCTATATCTGGTCCACCATTCAAGGATAAATTTCAAAAGGTTGTTGATAAAGACAAAGGTTATGTACCACACAATTTGTTTGGCCCCATACGAAGCACACAAGTGGCGGAAATTTTATGAACACAGGTCATTTTCTTTTGTTCAGAAATTGCGTCTCCAGTGCCCCAAAGCCAAAACTAAGTCAAGATTTTTTAAGTCTATACCCAGGGATCATTCATTTCCATTTTCAGGAGATGGAATGCATCATAGTGAGAATTTGCAGATGTAGTTTTGAGGAGGAACTTTCCATCAATTTTCAGTTGCGAAATTCTCCCAACACAATCAACGATTGACGAAATCCTCGGAGAAATATGTTGTCATCCATAAGGCTAATACATGGACAAATTTCATCTCCTAAGACAAACCACAAATCCCGCAATCATTAAGAAAAATATTCAACCTTCTTCCTCTTTCTCACAACTGCATAATGCATGAAATTGTGTGTTTCTCAGTGTCAAAAACATAGTTCCAGTGTCGAAAATGGCTCACTAACATGTCATAATGTTCTAAATGCATAGTGCCAGGTTCCATTGTTCCAAACTCTCCATAAGTCTCCTAGCATCAGATTTCATCCTATACATCACAGCCATTGGAAAGTTCTTGGAGGGGAAGGGACTCTAAAAGGTTCCGATAAATTTTATCTGACAACCCTCATATGTTGTGGGATTACAAAACCGATAAAAAGGGATAATATTCCATCCCCGCAAACGGTTTGTTGGGACTCCCACAAATAAATCAACAATTCTACGATTCTCCTCCATCAATATTGGCAAGGGTTGAAGGGGCCGTGAAGGGTGGATGAATCCCCGGTGGTAAACTTCATCAAACGATCATGATGCACCCATGGGATTCCTCCATCGCATAGAAAATGGTGAGTGCATATTAGGTTACATTTCTCCACGACTTTAACTTGAAATATGATGCATAGCCCAAGGTAGGGCGTATGATCATAAAAAAATAAAGAATCACATTAAAATGAGGTGGATACTATGTCCACTCCAAATCATGTCACGTGAAACCTTAAAACATAAGACTTTTCCAAGGTATAAATAAATAATCTTTTCCATATGCATGTCATATGTCTTTATGAGTTGTTGGAATATTATAAGAGGAGTATATTAAAGGAAATTCGAGTGGTAGCCCTTTCTTGGGCAGTATAAGTTGTTTTATTTTATGTTCGAGTGATTAAATTTGAAGGGTTGGTCTTAATTTAAGTTGTTTTTTTTTTGTAAGCAAGAAAAATTTATATTAAACATGAACCTTCATTACAAAAAAGATCAAGTCTCACAGGGCCTTTCATGCCCAGATATTCTGTCATACCATCCTATGACATGATTCATTTGTGCCTATGAAACTTCTACATAGAACCTATCTACTCCCTTAACCCAGTTACATAAGCCCATAGCATAAATTGTCTAAAAAATGACTACAAACTTCTCCCGAGAAACCAACAAACATGACATTACAGCCGAACTGGAGAGAAAATACGTAGGTGGATACTGCGGGTGAAACCCGTCAGCACCATAACAGCCTATCCAAACTAAAGAGAGAGAAACACTAGACCAGAAAACAGTAAGCATCATAATCCAACCCGAAAACCCATCATTTGGGAGCCTGGGCGACGTTCTTATGGATCAGAGTGCCAGAGCGGAGGCCGCCAAGCTTGTTGTCATCTGCAGGAGAGGAATGGCCAGATGAACCATGAAGAGGGAAGGAGACTGGAAGGCAGGGAGTGAGGGTACCAGAAGCAGTAGCCGAGGCTTCCGGAGAAAGGCCGAGTTTTTGAGCAATTCGGTAAATTGTTCGTCGCATAGAGCGATTATCCTCCAAGTGCGCTTTCTAGGCTCTGGCTGGTTCAGCCTCGCCCAAAGCCTTTTTTTCCCTGTCCATCATCACATGGGCGAGGAGCTCCTCAGTAACCCAATAGGTGGTGACAATCCTATCATAGGCAGAACGACGTCTAGCCATAGTCCTTGGATCACTTATCCATTCTTCAACCTCTTCTCTGATAGTATCAATATCCATGGATTTGAACTGCTCCCACAGGTCCTTCTCAACTCGTTTGATTTCCTCCCTGATAATTGGAGGGATTCTCTTGCGAAAGAATTGGGTGGCCTACCGTGCTTTCTGAAGCTCGTGGGTTGTTTTCCTCCTACCATTAACCTTTTTACCCTTACTTGCATTCCACTTGGGAGCCATCGCACTAGTCACTCGGGATAGTAGATAACACCGAATTCTCTCTTGATATCCCCCAACGAAACCTTCCACAACATATAGAATGCAAGGCAGAGGGTAATGCTCAGAATAAATAACCAAATGATGCAAGTGAAAATCGGTAACCATGCTAAATCCGTTCACCATTCTATTGGGTTTCACGAAAAACCCGTACCTCTCTCGACTGCTCTGCCTGGCTTGGCGTACCATGCCTATCAATGGCCGGAGGTGGTTGCAGGATCTCCCCATAATTGAGAATCGGGGTGAAATCATGGGAAGTCATGTCCTGGTTTAATACTGATGCGCCGACTTCGTAGGATGAGTGTTGATGGGACAACAAATAGGTGTTGATGGAGCTTGACAGATGTGCGTTCATCATGGTTACCTAGGCCAGACACGTGCGTCCCATCGTGTCCTGGTACAATCTTATGTCACTATCTGCTAGGTGGGTGCATTGGGTCCGCCAGTCATTAATTACCTTGTCCGGTATTTGTCCTTCATCCACCCTTGCTCCGTTGCATTCTCCAATGTTGGCCAACAGGTTGGCGACCTTGTTACCATCACGTTTAACATGGGTGAAATACCAAGTGTGGAAGCCACAGATGAGGACCGTGAGCCACTCGACCCGAGACATCATATGCCAACTCTTCACAACCTTGGCCACAGTTTTTCCACCCTGTATCTTCTTGGCCATATGGATGATGACATACGAATATCCTTCAATGACCATGGGTTCTCAGTTATTGCGAATGGAAATTATGATTCCATGAAGCAATCCTTCGAGTTTAGCCACATTGTTGGTGTCAAAACCAATATTCCCATAGAAGTATCGAAGAATAACACCTTCACTATTTTTGATGACTCCTCCAAATCCGGCTGAACCAGGGTTTCCTTTGGAAGCCTCGTCAAAGTTTAGCTTGAAATGGCCCTTGGGAGGAGGGTGCCATAGACGTGGACTGGTAGGAGTCGCTTTCCAGGCTCGAAGCTATCTCTAGACTTGTGGAGAGCAATCCATTTCCCAACCTGTGAGAATCCATTTTTCTTGGTCGTCCATTTCCTAGTCTCTGTTCGTCCACGGGCTAATTTTAATGGTTTCCTGAATATGCTTGCTGACGTGGTTCCAGACAGTCTGCATCGAATTCTTCTTGCCCTCAAATATCTTTCCATTTCGCTCCTTCTAGATAGCCCACATTAGAAAATCCGGAAACATTAGCCAAATCTTAAGGATAACAGGATTTTTGAATGCCTCCTTATCCCAATTTTTGATAGTTTGGGCTAGTTTCCCTCTAAACCAATCTATCCTTATGAAAATTTCCACTCCATGGTCCCACAGAGAAGAGGCCCAAGGGCATGATTCTAAAAGATGGTTTATAGATTCATCCTCGCCTTCACCAAGAGCACACAAAAAAAGGTCGTACATGCCTCTTCTTATGAGGTTCTCACCTGTTAGGATGCACCTACAAGAAACCATCCAGATGAAAGTTGTTATTTTGGGCCAAGGGTTGAAATCCCAGACCGACTTCCAGTCCATCCCAAGAGGTGGATCCTCTTGGTTAAATTGTAGTTCATATGCCTCTTTAGTGGAATAAATTCCTTTTGTTTGGTACCCCCATCTGAGTTTATCTGGTAGGTTTTGGATTCGAATGCAACGATCCTGCATGGCATCCATAATCTTGGGTATCTCTTCCTTGGGAAACGTTGGTCCCACCAATTTTGTGGTTGCCATTCGTGGAAATCTTCGTTAACCTGTTCGTCTCTCCAAAATTGGGATACTTTTGTTAGGCCCAGATCTTTGGCACAAGACCAGTTGTTATGAACTTCTTGCTGGTTAGTGATTCTTGGCAGCTGTTGCTAGGAGTCACTCCAGAAATTGGCACTGTTACCATCCCTGATTTCCCAAAAACTATGACTTTGGATAATCCTTCTGTTTTTATGGGCATAAAACCACTTATACTATGAAATGAGAACTCGACACAGTTCTCATTTTTCTCTCTCCTAATTTTAGTAGCTACTTTTACCTCCGTTTCAAAAACGGTTGATACCAGTATCACACATTTTCATTTTGAGGCTTTTTTTGGGCCTTTGAATTATCTTTGTCGTAAAATATTTTTAATTTCTATTTTCAAGTGTGTTTTTAGAAATTTAACAAAATAACATACATTTTTAAGCAATTTATAATGAAAAACATATACATTTTGCAATTTTTTTTCTATAAAATAAGACATTTTTATGGACAAAATAAGACATTTGTTTTGACAAAATTGTAAAAAATTCCAGAAAATGAAGACATTTAAAACCATTTTCAATGAATTTTCAGAGATTTTTTGTATAAAAATGACACTATTTCATATTATTTTCTGAAAAGTGACGATTAATAAAAAATTTAAACCTACCCCCTAACCCGCCCTAAACTATATAATAATAAAAAATTAAGACCTAACCCCCACTCCCTTCCCCCTTAAAATTATAACAAAATTCAAAAAAAAATTAAGAATTAAAAAAAAAATCAAATTTAAATATATATATATATAACAAAAACAAATTATAACAAATTTCAACTTAAAATTAAAAATTTCAATTAAAAAAATAAAAAATAAATTACAAATTTTAAAACTTAAAAATAAAACGAAAACAAAATTAAAACAAATATATATAATTGAATTAAACAAAAAAAATTAAAAATATATGAAAAATTGAATTTAAAAAAAAACAAACAAAAAAGAAAAAACCTAACCCATGGTCACCCCTCCCTCCTCTGCCTCCCCCACGGCCCCCTCCCTCCCGCGCCCTCCCCGTCCCCTCCCCTCCCCTCCCTTCCTCTTCCTCCTCCCGCCCCCTTCCCCCTCCTCCCTCCTCCCGCCCCCTCCCTTCCCCCTCCTCCCTCCTCCCGCCCCCTCCCTTCCTCCCCATCCTCCCCTCCTCCTCCCTTCTCCCTGCACGGCCCTTTAGCACCCAAGCTCTCCGTTCCCCCTCTCTTCCTCCCCATCCTCCCCTCCTCCTCCCTTCTCCCTGCACGGCCCTTTAGCACCCAAGCTCTCCGTTCCCCCTCTCTTCCTCCCCATCCCCCCGCTCCTCCTCCCTTCTCCGTCCACGGCCCTTTGGCGCCCAAGCTTGGGCGCCAAAGGGCCGTGGAGGGAGAAGGGAGGAGGAGGGGGGGATGGGGAGGAAGGGAGGGGGCGGGAGGAGGGGCGCCAAAGGGCCGCCCCTCACGAGCGGCGCTGCCCACTTGGGTGCCAAAGGGTCTCCCATAAGGGGTGGCCCTTTGGCGCCCAAGCGAGCGTGCCCCTCACGGGCGGCGCAATGCTCAGCATCATGCCGCTTGCTTAGGCACCAAAGGACCACCCCTCAAGCGCGACGCGATGCCACCACTCATGCGCCGCTTGCTTGGGCACCGAAGGACTGTGGAGGAAGAAGGGAGGAGGATTGGGGGGGAGGGGGAGGAAGGGAGAGGGCGGGAGGAGGGGGAAGGGAGAGGGCGGGAGGAGGGGGAAGGGAGAGGAGGAAGGGAGGGGGCGGGAGGAGGAGGAAGGGAGGGATGGGGAGGGTGCGGGAGGGAGGGGGCCGTGGGGGAGGTGGAGGAGGGAGGGAGCCGTGGGGGATGCGGAGGAGGTAGGGGTGACCATGGGTTAGGTTTTTTTTTTTTTTTTTAAATTCAATTTTTTTTAAATTTTAAATTTTTTTTTGTTTAATTCAATTATATATTTTTTTTTAATTTTGTTTTCGTATTATTTTTAACTTTTAAAATTTGTATTTTACTTTTTATTTTTTTAATTGAAATGTTTAATTTTAAGTTGAAATTTGTTATAATGTTTTTTTGTTCTTTTAATTTTGTTATATATATATATATATATATATATATATATATATATATATATATATTTAAATTTGAGTTTTAATTTTTTTTTTTTAATTTTGTTATAATTTCAAGGGGGAAGGGATGGGTGGGTTAGGTTTATTTTTTTTATTTTTTGTTTTATATGCAAGTTTAAAAAAAGTTGTAATTTATCTCTTGAGGGAAATTTTGTTTTTACAATTTAGGGGTTGATTTAAAGTTTTTGTAAACAACAGTATGACATGTTTAGGCCATGGCTTTATGTTTTACCCTGCTGAGAAAAAAAAAAAAAAACCGTGTATACTGGTATCAACACTTTTCTATTTGGGGGGTGTTTTTCGTGTTTTTTTTTTGCAAAAATCATCGTTTTTATGGCTAGAGTTCTCATTCATAGTATACAGTTCTCGTTTCGTAGTATAAGTGGTTATAATTCCATATATGGGAGCCTTGTAAGTTTTCAATGAATCTGATCAAATCTTGTCTGGGTTTCCCCTGGGCATACTTACTATGCCAATGTTTGGCCCAAGGTTTTTCTCTGTGTGACACCTAATGCCACCAAATCTTTGCACCCAAAACTTCACTATTCTTTTCCGAATCTCTCATCCCTAGACCCCCCTGAACCTTTGGTTTGTAGACAGTGTCCCAGCTAACCAAATCCCATTGGTGTTTTTCTTGATTGCCTCCCCACAGGAACTGTCGTTGAATTGATCTTATTTGATTTAGAACCGCTTTAGGGGCAACCAAAGTGGAGAAAATATAAATAGGCATGGCTTGGAGAACAACTTTCACAAGCACAGTTCTACTGGCAAGGTTGAGAGACCTGTGAGCCCAGTTATCCAATTTCCATCTTAATTTCTCTAGGAGGTCCTCCCAGGAGACTTTCCTAATCACCCCATAAGCAAGAGGAGCACCGAGATATTTGGATGGAAGGGAGATCCCTTGGAAGACCATGATACAAAGAATATTCCTCTAGTGTGTCTTTAGAGTATTGAAAAAGAAAACCTGGGATTTAGTATTATTCACTTCCAACCCAGAAGCTTTGGAAAAAGAATTCAAGCATTTCTTTAATGCCCTTGCTTCTTGTACCAAAGAATGCCCCATCAGCATGGTGTCATCTGTCAAGCACTCTAATTGCAGATAATTAAATATCAACACACAGAGCGTATGAAATTTATTGTCAACCCGAGAAAGTCTTTTTATTTCAAAGGACAAGTGCACAATATATGCTTAAACACTAAACCATTAGCAATAAATACTTCTATATTCTATCATTCATGTTCATCCCCAGAATCTTATGCAATCCAAAGCCTTCTCACTGCTATAATTCAAATCCTCTCTATCATGCATCAACTAAGAATTAACATCAGATCTAATGAACAATAGGAAGGAATCTCCTTTATATCCTAGAACGATCACTTGCCTGATCTAATCAACCTGGAAATCATAAAGCAAAAACTGAGCAGTAATCTAGAAATCCAATTGCGAAATAATTGAGTTAGCTGTTCTAAGAATATTAAATTGCAGAATGGAAATCAAGCAACACACAATCAGAACAATAAATTGTAAGAACTCAGGGGATCGCAACTCAGCTGTAAGATGAACACAAGTGTGTATGATCTGTAATTGAAATGTATATAAAGCAAACCTTACTCAGTCGACTGTTATTTCTACACCATCTACCAAACTCACAGAAATATGATCCTTAACTATACTGAAAATTCACACGATAAATATTGCTGCTGCGTACAAAAGGAAGAACAAAGCATCACACAACAAGAAAGATGAAATCCTAAATTAACACAGCAATCTCTGTGGAAGACGGGCCCAGTCTTCACACAGAGACGCTGGTTGAACAACACTCCCTTTAACTCAGAAGCAACTCAGTATATTAATAGAAGGATGAGTACACAGTTTTGGCTCGACTGCTAATACAAGAGAAATTACTTAATTGTTGTCCAACCCCTCAGTCGAGGCAATTCCCCATACTTATACATACAATTGCAACATCTAAACCTATAATTGGGCAGCCATGAAGATCTCTGATCTTCAGGCGCCCTAAATAATCTAGCTGTTACAATGCGTGGCAGAACTGAAATATGAGAGAAGTATAAATTGTCCCAAGAGTGACGGTCCTTCCAGCTCACAGCTGGATTTGAGCAGCGACATACTTAATATAGTTCTTCTGTTACAGCTGCCCGGCCACGACTGTGCCTTGATTGACGATTTGAGCCTCAAGGAACCTTCCACAAGCGATGAACGTTCCTTCATGACTTGTTCAGCTCCGATCTTCCTGCAGTCTATTGTCTTACTACCTTCATAATTCGCATCATGTTAGCACAGATTAAGAGATGCACAGCTTTAATCATCACAATCATAAGTATTAACACAATAAAACAATAATCGGCCATACCTTGGTAATTTGGGGAATAGATAAGGACAATAAGTTGAATTGCCAAGGTAATTGGTGTAAGACAAGGGAAGGGAAGATGATAAATGATGGTCAAAAAGGGCCAATTCTGGGCTCAACATCTCCCCCCAACTATCCTGTTGCATGTCCTCATGCAACAACCTGCATCTGAATATTGCACTGAACTTGCCCAGGCAAAAGGAAAGAATGTAGATAAATCAGGCATCCCTTCTATCTTTTTGGAAAGCTTCTGTGAGCAGCCCGGCATCTTCCAACTTCACTGTTCCCCTTCCACTACTACTTACTAATATCTGCGAATGCACTTGATGTGGTGGGGATCTTTCTGCAGCTCTCTTATGCTATGCTTGGGGAAGTTGAAAAGACATACTCAATCGGAATCCAACTCAATGACACCTGTAGGAGGTGGAAGCACTGGTTCTTGTGGGACAGTGTCTTCCAGCGCATCTGCTCTTAACAAGGGAGTTGCTGGTTCTTGTGTAACAGCAACATCCCTTAAACCTTCTTCAGCAGCTGCCTTTATTGCTTTTGGAGACACTGGTTCTTGTGTAACAGTGTCTTCTTTGTCACTTGGCTGCTGAGATTGGATATCCTCTTCAATTTGCAGCTCTTCCTCCAAGATTTCAGTGTCACCTGAGCAGGGTGTCTGTACCTGTTCATCATCACTCCATTGTATATCAGGAATGATATCTACTCCCGGATTATCTCCCAACTGCAATTCAGGAGTTCTTGCTGCAGTATCCAAGGATGTTGGTTCTTGTGTGACAACATCCTGGCTTACCTCTTCATCCTTCTTTTGCTGCAGCTCCTCTTCTATGAGTTCTGTATCATGAGAGCTTTCTGGGGTCACCACCCAGAGTTCATCGTTGAATGCCAGAATATCCTCTGTCCCAGCTTCTTCTCCTGTCTGCTCAGTCGGTTGGACGGTCAAATTCAGGATTGCTGGTTCTTGTGTTGCAGCATCCTGTTCCAACTTATCACTGTCCTGCATTTCCGTTTCTTCTTCTAAAATTATTGTGTCCTGGGAACGTTCTGGGGTTACAGCACAAAATTCTTCACTATCCTCCAGGGTATCCTTTGTCTCCATGATCTCTGTATCCAGGGAACATTCTGGAGTCTCACCATATTCTTTTATAAGCTCCAGAGCATCCTTCATTTCCTGTTCTTCTCCCATCTGTTCTATGATTTCTGTGTTGTGGGAGCAATTTGGGATTGCCATACATTCCTCATAAATTTCCAGGGCATTCTCCACTCCCTGTTCTTCTCCCATCTGTTCTATAACTTCTGCATCATGGGAAGTAGCAGCTGCAGCAAGGATGTTTAAAGGTGCTGGTTCTTGTGTTGCAGCATCCTCTTTCTCCACTGCTTTCCCTTCTGTGGCTACAGGCTGTTGTGCTGAATAGGTACTAAGTAAAATTTTATGGCCTGCTTCCTCAAAGATCTCCCCACAGGTGGGACAGAGTATTCGCTCATCCTTTTCTCCAGCTCCAGCAGAAGCTGATTCCTCCACTTGGTCTGCAGCCTCTATTAATGTATACATTTTTCTTCCACCCTGCTTTCTGCAGACTTCCTTCCATGTTTCCAGATCCCTTCTAAGTGCTTGGAGGTCCTCTTTCAGCATTGCATTTTCATACAGGAGTCCCTCAACTCCAGGTTCTTCCTCCACTGGCCTTTGTGGAGCATCCCTCGGTTTTGGTGTAAGGATTGGGGGTTCAACCTGTGTCTCTAAGGTTGCCCATTTTGTTCTAGCTGCCTCTGCTGCTGTGATTGACCGAGTTCGTTTCCTTCTGATTGGTGCCACTAAATCAAACTCATTGATGGCCCTCTTCCTTTTCTGTGGCGTTTTCTTTTGTGACTTTCCTTTTTGTAGTGTTTCTTCTCGTGGAGCTGGAACATAGGGAGGCAAAACTGAAGTTAAAGGAATATTTCCCTGCCCCCCATGCTGTTCTTCTTCAATCACAGCTGCTCCTCCTGCCCATTCCGGTGAAGACTCGATTGTGACCAGCTCAATATCTTCTTCTATTGCTCTGGCTCCGTCATCTTCAGGTTCCATTGTCGCAGCTTTTGATGCTGCTCCAATTTCACCTTCTGCTGTCGGAGCTGCCCTGTTATCTAGGTTTTCTGCGAGGGTTTCATCTACATTGTCGCCCGACAGCTCTGTTTGAGCTTCCCCTCGCTCTCCTTCGAATGCAGTGTCATCCCCCACTGGTTCTGCTTGTGCTGGGGATTCATATACTTCAAATGGCTCTGCCTGTGCCTCGGGTTGTTCTTCTTCTGTAGTTTTGTCAACCCCTGATGTTCCTGCCTGTGCCCTCTGTTGTTCTTCTTCCGTTTCATCCCTTCCGGATGGTCCTGCCTGTGCCCTCTATTGCTCTTCTTCCGTTTCATCCCTCCCCCCAACTTCACTGGAGGAACTCCGGTCCTCCTGTTGTGGCGGAACTGGTATTTGCTGTAATGGAATGACCCTCAAGGGAACAGGTTGCTGTGGTCGGGTAATGAATTGCTCCCATGTTATATTATGTTGGGCCAGGGTTCTTTTAATAATTAACTTAATAAGGCCATGGTGAGTGAGGGAGGATAATGGGTGCTTTGCAGATTGAACAAATGTTGCCATATGGCGCAAATCATGCAATAGATAAAATGGAATATTTAACAGAATGCCATGACGGAGATGAGAAAGCAGAGGAAGTTCAGAGTTGTACACAGTTTGGTATCTACCTTCGCAAGTTATGTATTTCTTGAGGAAGATAGCAACCTGGTCCCAAGGCTGCGGCAGTGACTTCAATGCAATCCCTCGCCTGGATGCTTCAACTTGCTCCCCTGGAAGTAAAAATTCTTCCCGTGCAACCGTTGCAGGGACTCGACGGTTAAACCAAGGTTTTCCCACCAACGGGATAGCTGTAACCTCGGATATAATGACCTCCGAAACATCTACACACAGCCCCCACACCGTGGAGTGTGTTTTAGTAAGATTCAATGCGAATTGCAGGGCTGCGTCCCGATCGAATCCATCCAATCGTTCAAAGAACTCGACCCAGCCAGCGGCTTGAAAAATGGCCAGAACCTGCAAATTCCGTCTAAGTTCCCGGGTATTGAAAGGTTCATGGCGAACTGGAATGCCCATGGTCCTGGCTGCAAGATAGAACTGCTGTTCGACAGAGTACAGGATCCAGAATGGAAGTCGCAGCGCGGAGAATGCACGAATCGTTGAGCGGAGACGTTGAGCAAATGAACTAATTCGGAAAGTTAAGCGCAGAGAAGAGTTTAAAATTTTCATGCCGAATTGGGGAAGGTGGCAGTTATTAGTATTACGTCGTACGAGGGAAAGGTTTAATCGGATATAAATGGTGGTACGAGTGAAGGTACGCCCAATCTCGTTTACATGATATCAATATTTAATCACGTGATAAATGAAAGCCATACCTCATAAAACTGTGCGTCGGAAGGCTGCGGCAACTGGTGGAGCATGGAGTTGGTGACGTCACGGAGCCGAACGCGTGCACAGTCCGACGTGGGATCATGATGACTCGGATAAGGCACTGATTTCCTTCGCCGGTAAAACACAAGGCGTCGCATCCTCCGGGTTAAAATGATGAGTTCGCCGGCAGGACTGGGGTGAATCAGCATCATAATTAGTAGATTGAACAATCCTTCTGTTAACACGGGAGTTACCACTGCAAGTTGCCAAAGAAATGATCACACAGCCGATGAAAAATCTTGTTGCAGCTGGCAGGAAAGAAGTTACAGCCACCGGAAGGGAATTGGCGGCAACCGGAAAAAGATTTACGATATCAGGGAAAATTACGGCTGTCACGGGAAAATTTCACGGCGGCGGGAAAAAGCTTACAACTGGCGGGAAAAGATTTTACGACTATGGGAAATATATCGCAGCCGCTGTAAAGAAATGGCAGCTATGTGGAAATGATGTGGAGGTGACTTGGTCAATGAGGTGGCAGCCGTGGAGAAATAAGGTGGCAGCCGGAAAATGATGTGGCGGCTGCGGGAAAAAGATGTTGCAGCCGCCGAAGTTGCAGCTGCCGGAGTTGCAGCTGCCGGAGTTGCAGCTGCCGGAAAAGATTTGACGGCAGGCGAAAAAAAAAACATTATGGCTACCGGGAAGTGAAATGGCCGTGGCTGGTAAGTGGAGTGGCAGCTGCGGAAAATGAGATGGCAGTCGTGGGAGATGAGGTGGCCATAGCTGGTGAATGAGGTGGCAACCATGGGGACGATGAAGTGGCAGCCGCGGAAACTTGGAGTTGCAGCTGCCGATGTTGCAGCCGCAAATGTTGCAGCCACCGATGTTGCAGCCGCCGATGTTGCAGCCGCCGATGTTGCAGCCGCAAATGTTGCAGCCGCAAAAGATTGACGGCTGACGGAAAGGGCATTATGGCTACCGGGAAATGGAGAATATGGTTGCCGGAAAAAGGATATACGGCTGCCGGAAAATATGTTGCAACTGCCGGAAAATATGTTGCAGCTGAATTTTTTTTTTTTTTTTTTTTTTTTTTAACACAAGGACAGCACAGAGAGATTTTCATTATGGGTGCCAAACTGATCGTTCTCCTGGCACTTCCCTGCAAAATTTTTCTTAAAAGACAACAGCAAGCAAAGAGATCAAATGCAAAGAGAAAGAAAACGACAACTATACGCTACAGCAAGAAATTATTTATGTACAGCAAATATAATTTTCATTTTAAGATTTGGCAAAGGTAGAAAAATGTTCCTGCTCTGGTGCCAATTGGTAGTTTGGATCAACAGCAATCTGTGAAATGAATGCATCTTTCGAAATGGGCTTCCGATACAGTCGCAGTCTGTGGCCATTAGCAAGTAATGGCATACGATTTTCATCAATGGTGACCAGGCGAACAGTGCCGTTGTCAAATACCCTGTCAACCAAATATGGACCCAGCCATCTTGTGCGTAATTTCCCTTTGAAATCTTTCTTGAATCTGGAGTCGTATAATAGTGCCCAGTCTCCTTCACGGAAGATTTTCTTTTTGATGAATCGGTCATGCCAATTAGATCTCTGTTGCTGAAGCAGCACAGTCTGGTCTACCGCAGCTAACCGTTTCTCATCCAATTCATTTAATTGATTCAATCTTCTTTTCTGGGCTTCTGTTACATCCAGGTTCATTTCAATGGCTGTTTTCAGGGTCTTGATCTCAAATTCAATTGGAAAGATGGCACTCTTACCATACACCAGATCATAGGGAGAAAAGCCCGTGGTGTTGCGCCAATTCGTACGATATGCCCACAGTGCTTCTGGAAGTCTGTCAGCCCAATCCCTTCGATGGCTTTTAACTGTTTTAGTAAGGATTGCTTCGATAACTTTATTAGTGCTTTCCACCTGACCATTGGCCTGGGGATGATAAGGTGAAGCTATCTTATGCTGCACATGATACTTCCGGAGCAAGGATTCAAATTGGTGTGAAATAAATTGTGGTCCCCCATCGGTGACTACTTCCTTTGGTACGCCAAAACGGGTAAAAACTTCACTGTACAGGAAATCAATCACCGCCTGGTCATTTGCCTTAGCCAAAGCTACAGCTTCTACCCACTTAGTCATGTAATCTGTACACACCAAGATGTAAACCTTCTGTTTGGAAGGAGGGTTGATAGGACCAACAAAGTCCAATGCCCATCTATCAAACGGTTCCAGTACCACTTGGGGCTGTAAAGGCATCTGATCTGTCTTATTAGGTTGGCCCATCCTTTGGCAGCTGTCACAGGACTGAACATATTTTTTAGCATCTCTGAACAGTGTCGGCCAATAATAGCCCATCCGCAACGCCTTATGTCCTGTTCTTTTATCTGCAAAGTGTCCTCCGCAAGGTTCATCGTGACAGGCCTTCAGTATATGAAAGATCTCATCTTCCCTTACACATCTTCTAATTTCAAGATCAGGTCCTGTGTAAAAGAGATGGCCTTTGAGCCAACAATACCTGGCACTTTGCTGAATAATTTTTCTTTTCTCTCGTTTAGACATATGTGGCGGAAGCTTCCCTGCAGCCAAATAATTAGCAACGTCTGCATACCAGGGTGAATGAGCTGAGAGTGCGAATAAATGTTCATCCGGGAAAGCATCCTCAACAGGTGAACTGTCATCACTGTTAGTAAATCGTGATAAAAAATCAGCAACAACATTTTCTTTTCCAGGTTTATCTATAATAGTAATATCAAATTCCTGTAATAATAAAAGCCACCTGGTTACTCTGGCATTAGTGACAGGTTTATTCATTAAATACTTAATAGCAGAGTGATCAGTATGCACAAATGTAGGATACCCAGTAATGTAATGCCGAAACTTATTAATGGAATAAACAATAGCAAGGAATTCTTTTTCAGTAACAGTATAATTTAGTTCAGCAGGGGCTAAGTTTTTACTAACATAATAAATAGCATAAGGTACTTGACCATCCTGCTGTCCTAGTACTGCTCCAATGGCGGTATCAGAAGCATCTGAAGAAATGTGGAAAGGTATGGTCCAATTAGGTCCCCTTAAAATAGGGGCTGTGGACAGTTTCTCTTTAAGCTCATCAAATGCTCTCTGGCATGCTGTACTCCATACAAACTGTGCGTCCTTCATTAACAATGAAAACAAAGGAGAAGCAAGTTTGGAGAAGTTTTCTATGAATCTCCTGTAATACCCAGCATGTCCCAGAAAACTTCGCACCTCTTTCTGAGTTGAAGGGGTTGGTATATTTTTTATCACCTTAATTTTTGAAGGATCCACTTGAATACCGTCAGTAGAGATGAAATGTCCTAATACCACCCCCTCACTCATCATCATGTGGCATTTTTCAGTGCTTAGTGAGAGGCGAGCCTGTTCACAGCGAATTAAAACCTTTTTCAAATTTTCCAGTGCTTCCTCAAAATCCCTGCCATAAGGAGTGAAATCATCCATAAAAACTTCCATGCTATCATTTACCAATTCAGAAAATATGCCAATCACAGCTCTTTGGAACGTTGCAGGTGCATTGCACAATCCAAAGGGAAGTACCCTGTAGGCGAATGTTCCCCAGGGGCAGGTGAAGGTGGTCTTATCCTGATCCTCTGGAGCAATCTGAATTTGATTGTACCCACTGAACCCATCCAGGAAGGAGAAGAACTTCTTCCCAGATAGGTTATCAAGTACCTGGTCAATAAAGGGCAGAGGAAAGTGATCCTTCTGTGTAGCCTTGTTCAGCTCCCTATAATCGACACAGACTCTCCATTTACCATTCTTCTTGGGTACAATTACAAGTGGGGAAACCCACTCACTGTCTGAGATAGGATAGATGAATCCTGCTTCCAAGAGTTTCTGGATTTCTTCCTTCACTATATCCCTCAGATTGGGGTTCATGCGTCGTTGGGGTTGACATACAGGCCGGGAGTCGTTTTTAATATAAATATGATGAGTGCATAGACTAGAAGGAATACCCTTCATGTCTGTATACTCCCAGGCAAATGCCCCCTTACGTTCCTTCAAGAGATTGGTTAGGCGCTTTTGTTCTTCTGAGGAGAGACCAGGATTGATGTTCAAAGTTCTTCCAGGCTCTACCTCAATAGGAATACTTTTCGAGTTTTTCAATACTGGGATTATGTTTGTGTCATTGGCTAGTGCTTCCTCCGTAAGCTGTTCTTGTTCTTCTTTACCGAGGGTACTGTTCAGGAGTTGATAAACTTCCTTGTCTACTGAAGCAGGTTCGCTAATGAAATTATTAATGGCATCGTCTTCTGTTTCGTTTTTGAAGGTTAGTGCCTTCCCTATTGTTAGTAATGGCTGAACATCTTCCTCTTCTTCCTGTTCTATCCAAAGGGAGGTTTCAGTTTCTAGACTCGGCCGTGCTGGAGGGTACAGGGTGAGGTTTTTGGTTTCCATGCCATCAGATATAGTCATAGATCCTGATCGGCAGCTGATACAAGCATCGGCTGTAGCCAACCAGGGCCTCCCCAAAATCAATGGATGTCCCCCCAGCTGTGATTTTGGTTGTAATACCAGAAAATCGGCAGGGTATTCCCATGAGTCTACTGAAATAACAAGGTCGTCCAAAATCCCTTCGGGTCTGATAGTGGATCTGTCTGCCAATTCTAAGATAGTAGGGGTCGGTCTAATATTGGTGAATCCGAGCTTCTTTACAGTCTCCATTGTTATAACATTGATCGCAGCTCCTAAATCTACTAGTACGTTGGGTATCTGTGTTTGTCCTATGTGTACAGTGACAGTAGGATTGCCGGGATCCTCATACTTGGTTATAGGGGTTTTTCCAGTCATTAAAGCGGATAAATTCCCTATAACATGAACAGTAGGAGGATCTCTGGGTTTCCTTCCCAGTCTTTTAGTGCACAGGTCCCGAACAGTTCTAGCGTAGATAGGTACATCTTGAAGAGCTTGTAAAAGGGGAATCTTAACATAAAGGTTCTTCAATTCTCCTAAGAGATTGAACTGAGGTTGCCCCCCTCTTTGTGGCAGCATCAATCTCTCAGGGTAAGGTGGTTGCCTTACCAACTGGGTAGGCTGCGTGTTATCCACTTCATCGTTTAATGTTTCAGCCCTCCCATCTGTGGGATGCTCAGCATCTTCAATGATAGGAACCGGATCAAAAGGATGCTGGGAACTCTCTCCTTTGTCATACACAGTTGGTGGAATATTTTCTGCAGTCCCACGTTCTACTATCTTTCCAGACCGTAAGTGAATATCATTACAAGGTACAGGGGAGAGAGAGTAGGCTGGCATATTGAGAGCTTTCAATTGCTGGACTATTTTATTGTTTGGGTTAGGGTTAGGTTGGGCAGGCAGCTGAGGCCGTATTGGCATGTTAGGCACAGGATTATTTTGCAGCTGCAGCTGCGACTGCTGAGGTGGGTATTGAGGATATTGATGAAATTGAGGATATGGAGGATACGGTAACTGTTGAGGTGGAGGTGGTTGAGGAAACTGGTTCCCAGGATGGAAGTTCCTCCATCCAGGAGACCATGAAGTAGGTTGGTGTGGAGGCTGTGTCCAAGGACTCCATGAATTATATCCTTGCATCGCAGGTTGAGGGGAATTCCACTGAGCATAATTTGAAGGGAATTGTGTATTCATATTTTGCATATTAGTATTCCAATTATTCAAATTATTCAAAAATGGAAATGAATCGGGAGACATACCTTGATTCCGGGGTTGCCAGGGTTTCTTCTGTGCAATGAAGTAGGCTGAATCCGCCTCTGGAGTTGATGCCTGCAGAACAGCCTTCACTTGGGGCAACGTGGGGCATTCTTTCATATCATGATTCAGCTCGCACAGCTGACACACTTGTACTTTGTCAAGAGGGCATTCCTTCAGTGGATGAGTCTTTCTACATCGGGGACAAAACACCCCTAGTGTGAGATCCTCCACTGCCTGTCTTTGCTTGGCCTTCAAGACGTCAATCTCTGAAGAGATAGAGCTCATCATTTCTGTTTTAAAGTTTTCAAGAAGATTGCCTATCTCTGCACGTGTAGCTCCCCCATTGGATGACTTCTGAGTTCTGTCGAAGACATCACGTTCCAGGTTATTTTGTTTATGCTGCTTATTATGCCTAGAAGATCCCCCGGAATATCTCTTACATAATTCCACAATTGTCTCAAAAGATTCTTTAGAGATATCCCCCTTTCCTAATAAATTTAGCATGTCTAAACAATCGTCCCTGATTCCTCGAAGCAGGATTATCTTAAGCACATCTAGTCCCATATTCGTCTGTCCAGCTCTCTGCACATTGTACAGCAACCTCTCCACAAAATCCTCCAAACTTTCATCCTCCTTCTGTACCATCTTGAATAACTCCTCCCTTTTGTCCCTGGTGTTACAATATTCTTGATATTTTTCCAGGAATACTTGCTTCATCTTATTCCAATTAGCAACAGTCCCTCCCCCAAGGCTCATGAACCATCGTAATGCATTGTCCTTCAGGGTGGCAGGAAAAAGCTTTAACTTTTGAGCATCTGTGATATAATCATAGCTGCGACAGAGGATATCGAATTCAAACAGGAATTCGTCTGGATCCTCTGCCGCCCTGCCATGGAAGCGGGGTAACACCGACGGTGAAATGTTTTTCATAGGAGCTGTCCCCTCTAGCTGCTGTATTGGGAATTGCAATGTAGCCATAGTTTCTGGCGGGGAATTATCTTCATGATGGTATTGTACCACTGCTTCTTCCTCTTCGTTCTCATGTCTATTACTCATCTTTTCTTCTGTATCTTCTCCTTCGTTTGTTCCTTTGTTCTTTACCTCAGTTGTAACAGCTGCGTATTCTTCGGTTGTAACAGCTGCGTATTCTTCGGTTGCAACAACTGTGTATTCTTCGGTTGCAACAGCTGAATCAGCTGTTACTTCTTTAGCAGGAGTATATGCAGGAATCACAGCTGCTCCTGTATCTTCCACTGTAGATCCTGATGCTAACGCTCTAGGATCAGCAGGGCCTCTTTTGATAGGAGTCCCCTGTTGACGAGATCTGACAGCTGAATCAGTTTTGTCAACAAGGTCGTCAATGAATGTTCTTCTGCCCAGCGGTGGACCTCGACCACGACCCGAACCACCTGTACTGTTAGTAATTTGTGGGGTTTTGGGGGTCGGGAGGTGATCGCGTTTTACCCCCCTCGTATTCATGCGAAGCAGATCATTTCAAAATCAACCAAAAGACTGACTAAACAATTATCAGATCAACTAATGACTAGTGTTTAGTTTTCATCCTTCCCCGGCAACGGCGCCAAAATGTCAAGCACTCTAATTGCAGATAATTAAATATCAACACACAGAGCGTATGAAATTTATTGTCAACCCGAGAAAGTCTTTTTATTTCAAAGGACAAGTGCACAATATATGCTTAAACACTAAACCATTAGCAATAAATACTTCTATATTCTATCATTCATGTTCATCCCCAGAATCTTATGCAATCCAAAGCCTTCTCACTGCTATAATTCAAATCCTCTCTATCATACATCAACTAAGAATTAACATCAGATCTAATGAACAATAGGAAGGAATCTCCTTTATATCCTAGAACGATCACTTGCCTGATCTAATCAACCTGGAAATCATAAAGCAAAAACTGAGCAGTAATCTAGAAATCCAATTGCGAAATAATTGAGTTAGCTGTTCTAAGAATATTAAATTGCAGAATGGAAATCAAGCAACACACAATCAGAACAATAAATTGTAAGAACTCAGGGGATCGCAACTCAGCTGTAAGATGAACACAAGTGTGTATGATCTGTAATTGAAATGTATATAAAGCAAACCTTACTCAGTCGACTATTATTTCTACACCATCTACCAAACTCACAGAAATATGATCCTTAACTATACTGAAAATTCACACGATAAATATTGCTGCTGCGTACAAAAGGAAGAACAAAGCATCACACAACAAGAAAGATGAAATCCTAAATTAACACAGCAATCTCTGTGGAAGACGGGCCCAGTCTTCACACAGAGACGCTGGTTGAACAACACTCCCTTTAACTCAGAAGCAACTCAGTATATTAACAGAAGGATGAGTACACAGTTTTGGCTCGACTGCTAATACAAGAGAAATTACTTAATTGTTGTCCAACCCCTCAGTCGAGGCAATTCCCCATACTTATACATACAATTGCAACATCTAAACCTATAATTGGGCAGCCATGAAGATCTCTGATCTTCAGGCACCCTAAATAATCTAGCTGTTACAATGCGTGGCAGAACTGAAATATGAGAGAAGTATAAATTGTCCCAAGAGTGACGGTCCTTCCAGCTCACAGCTGGATTTGAGCAGCGACATACTTAATATAGTTCTTCTGTTACAGCTGCCCGGCCACGACTGTGCCTTGATTGACGATTTGAGCCTCAAGGAACCTTCCACAAGCGATGAACGTTCCTTCATGACTTGTTCAGCTCCGATCTTCCTGCAGTCTATTGTCTTACTACCTTCATAATTCGCATCATGTTAGCACAGATTAAGAGATGCACAGCTTTAATCATCACAATCATAAGTATTAACACAATAAAACAATAATCGGCCATACCTTGGTAATTTGGGGAATAGATAAGGACAATAAGTTGAATTGCCAAGGTAATTGGTGTAAGACAAGGGAAGGGAAGATGATAAATGATGGTCAAAAAGGGCCAATTCTGGGCTCAACATCATCCACAAATTGTTGGTGTGAAATAGTCTTCGAACTAGGATGGAGGTTCAAACCTTTAATCTCCCTTTTATCAATTCGGTCTTTGATAACTCTGCTCAACCCTTCCACCATGAGGAAGAACAAGAACGGGGATAGAGGATCTCCTTGTTGAATACCCTGCATAGGAGTGAAAGTTTTGGTGGGGTATCCATTCAAGAGGATAGAGAAGAAGGTTGTAGAGGTGATATTCATAATCCAATGGACCCAGTCCTGGTGTAAACCAAAGGCTGCAAGCATCTCTTTCAAAAACTGCCAACTTAATTTATTGTAGGCTTTTGAGATATCAAGTTTTAACAACATACCGGGTTTCTTAGTGGAATTTAGAGAGTGGATAAATTCATGAACTAAAATTATACCATCCAAGATTTGACACCCTTCCACAAACCCTGATTGTTCCGGGGCAACCAGGTCGGGGAGGAGAGGCTTCAACCGGTTAGCTAACACTTTGGTTATGATCTTATAAGTGACATTAAAGAGCGTTATAGGTCTGAATTTCCTAGGGGATTCAACTCCCTCCTCTTTGGGGATGAGAGTGATAAAGGTAGAATTGAGAGCTCTAAGGACTCCTTTATTCTTACGTGAATCCTCCACAATTCTCCAGACATCATCTTTGATCAAATCCCAGAAGTGATTTAAAAAATTGATGGTAAACCCATCTGGTCCTGGAGCCTTCCTAACTTTCATTTGATTAACAACATCCTCAACTTCCTGGAATTCCACAGGCTTCATCAATATATCATTTTGGGAGGCCGTCACCAGCCGGGGGATATGTCTGGTGACCATCCTTATATGGGCAGATATGTCCTGCCTATCTTCATTCATGATAGTTTTGAAGTACTGGACAAGCTCATCCTCCATATATTCCCTGTTTTCTTTATACTTCTCGTCATCTTTTTTTAACCTTGAGATCTTGTCCCTTTGGAGATTCTAAATCACCGAGTGGTAGAAGAATTTTGTATCTCGTTCTCCCTCCTGAAGCCATTGCTTGCGGGATTTTTGTTTCCACAAGATATCCTCTTGTCGTTCCCTGGCAATAAGTTGCTCTAGGGTGGCTTGATCACATTGTTTCAGATCCTGAGATTACCCAGAATTCATGCCTTCTCTTTGAATCTCCTCTAAATCTTCAGTTAGATACTTTTGATCTTGGAATATCTTCCCAAATCCCTCCTTATTCCAGATACAAATTTTTGCTTTTAATTTTTTCAGTTTTTGATGGAATTGGTACATCAGGGTGCCCCTGATAGGCTCCAACTCCACCCACCATTTTCTGACAATATCTTTGAAGTGATTATGTTCAAGCCATAATTTTTCAAAACAAAAAGGTCGTCTAATGGGGGGACCACCATCATCCCAAACCAGACTTACTGGCCAGTGATAAGAGCCAGCCGAGGGTAAGACCAGAGTGGTCGCTTCCCTATCCTCGGTAATCATAGCCTCATGTAAAAGGAATCTGTCTAATCGGGAGGCAACATGATGCTCACCACCTCTCCTGTTATTCCATGTAAACCAACCATTCCATGTCTCTATGTCCTGGACGAAGGTTTTGAAGGATATATTGGTTGCATCCATACTACTCATTCCTCCTTTCTTCTCTTCCAAGGAAGTGATCATGTTTAAATCACTTCCCATAACCCATAGACAACCATCATTCTCATGGGATTCCATAGATAAGAAGGATAAGAAAGCATTTTTTTGGGCCAAAACACTGGGGCCATAGACATTGGTTAGAGTACCTCTTACCTCAGAATTATCAAGTTTAAAATCAACGCTGAGAGAGAACCTAGTAGCACAAAAGAAGGTGAGGGATATTTCCGTAGGGTTCCATAAAATGGAAACTCCACCAGCTGCTCCCTGGGCATCATTAACAATTACCTGAATTCCCCGCCAAATTTGTCCACCTAAAACCTGCATAGTCTCTGATTTGCATTTTGTTTCTTGTAGGAATAAAACATCTGGTTTTTCCTTCCTTAACTTCATCTTCAGGGTCTTCATATTCCTTGGATTATTAACCCCATGGATATTCCAGGTTATAATATTCATTAGATACTTTTAACTACTTCTGAAAAGGCCGCCCTTATTGTTGGGTACTATCCTGATTCTACAAGTCTGGTCCCAATCTCTGCAATTATTTGTCGATTCGTTTTCCGTCCACGTTTTCCCCCTTCCTCTAGTTGTTTCCTTTTTCTGCCCTTCATTGGTTCCTTATCTATACCAAGGTGTGGGGATGCTTTGGTTTTAAGGATAGCCTGTTGTAGAAGTTACAGCTGCCTTCTAGATACATAACCTTGCCCTTTTTTGCTACATTCCTTCTCGATCTCATCCAGATCCAGATTGCCCAGGTCCATATCTTCGTTCTCCTCCGTTGTTTCTTCCTCCATGATTTCCACGATCTCCTCCATAGGCCTGATTTTGGATTGATTACCTTCCTCATTGGGGGTTTTATCCTTTTGTGGACCTTCATCCTCGATCTCCATGTTACTCAAAGTTGCAAACCTATTCCCACTCTGATTCCGTTTGTCATTACACTATTTTGTGGGAGGAGGATGAGGGGTCTTTTTATTTTTCCTCTTGCAATTCTAAACTTGTGCAAAATCCTCATTGTCCTTTTCCTTTTCTTTCTTTTCCAGTGAGGGGGAAACAATGGATTTAAGGGTTGGACAATCCCTTCTCAAATGCCCATATTCATGACATTGTCGGCACCGAAAAGGGAGTTGTTCATAGTCAAGAGTTTGGACCCAATCCTCATCTTCCCAAGTCAAGTTGATTGCCTTTGGTATATCTTTGGAGAGGTTCATGTAAACACAAATTCGAGCATAGGTGGTGTATCGTTGCAGCCTTGTCTATTCTGAACTTTCACAAACTTCCCCAAGGTGTTCCCAATGGCCTCCAATATTTTAGGTTCCCAGTACTCACACGGGAGTGAGTAAAGATGAATCCAAACCAAAGCAATACTCACATCCTCTATTTTAGGGTTAAACCTCTCCTTCCAGGGGTGCAGGAATAACCCTGACGAGTAAAATAAGTATGGACCACCCATAAGGACACGGTCACGATCTTCCTGGTTGAAGAAGATAATGGTAAAGAAACCCTTAGCTCCCAGGTGTAGATCATAATGACCTTTGGGGTTCCAGGTGGTCTTGATCCAATGTATCATATATTTCTCCTTTGGCCAAATGCCAATGAATTTCTCGATGAGGGCTTTCTCCTTCCATTGTTCAACGCGGGTTTAGAGCCTGTCAGAGGTGATCTGCAGAGATGGGTTCTCAACAGATCTGGGTAAGCAACCTCCCCAGGTCTTTTCCTGTAATTTTCCATCGATTTCTCTGTTGTACTACCCTTACCAATTTGAAGCATAGTGGGTATCTTCAAACTGATAGGGCAATCCGTCGATGTGGAGGAAGCTCCTCCCCCTCCGGGCGATGCCATACACGACCCTAGATCCACGCTTTCTGTGCACTCCTTAGAGATATACACCCTACCATCATATCCCACAGTCGGGCCGAGCCCTAACACAGACGACGAAGACTCCTGCGGTAGGAGATTTAGCTACTACCTCGCATCCCCCGTGTCTCTAAGATCCAAAATGGTCTTAATTTAAGTTAGAAAGGCATATATTCATGCAATTTTTTTATGATGAATTTTTTAATTAAAATTACATTTTAATTAACAATAATGAATTAACTACATACTTTATAAAAAAATGATTTAAATAAAATATTACATTTTTAATCAAATTTATGTCTAGGAAAGAAATCAACCACACCATAAAATTCAAAGAGCCAAAAAAAAGTAAAAAGGGGGAGGACTCCAGTAGATGCAAACCATCCAAACACTCCAAAGCTATAACAAACTGTTACAAACAAAGAAAGTCGAAAGACGGGATGGGCACTGGAAAATTAGAAATGGGGAATGGAAATTAGGCAGGTTGGGCACTCGCAGTGGGGATTGAGGGTCCAATGAAGGTCAATCAGAGAAACAAAAAACCGACGGATTTTTCATAGGGTAATTTTTTCATCTACAAAATTAACACCTTGATTGCAATCTAATAGTGTAAGTCTTTTGGATTTCATGTCCATTAAAATATTTGAAATTGATGTGAAATAATTCAATATTGTTTTTTTTTTCCTTGAAAAAAAGCGTAATTTTATTTCATCTTTCGAGTACAAAATTACATTTGATCATCTTCACTCTTGAAGAGTATAATTGCTGTTAGGCAATACCAGAACTAGACCAACATCTGTGTCCATGAAACCATTACAACAGATCTAAAAACAAGTGCCAAAGCACCCAAAGAAAAACAGAAAAAAACACCTAGATTCAGACCAGCCATGAATGGAAAAGCCCTAAATCGGGTCAGCCAGGAATGACTCAAATACAATAGAAAAAAACCATCTTGTAAAGAGCTGAACAAAAGAAGAGAAACCAGAAGAAAATGATTCCACATGAAGAAGAACTGATAAAACTTGAACAACAGGTGAAAATAGGGCCATCGGTTTCAGATCTAGACGCCCAACCAAGGATTAGTCGGAAAGGTTGTAGCTGCCGTCGTTGAAGGAACTGGGGCCTATAGGCTTAGTGGCCCCATTTCATCCGCACACAGTTCATGCACAAAACCGATGCACGCCACCGTTGACGCGCCCTGGAGCAGCCATCCACCTGCTGTCGCGCTGTCGATGCCATGCCAGGACACAACTACCAACCACCTCCGTTGTCGTGGAACTCACGAAAACCGCCATTGGATCTCGTGCTCGCAGACCCACTGGGTCGCCGCGCAAAGGCTCCGCCCTTTATCCAAGCTCAGGAAAAATCCGTCACACTCCATCGATGACAGGAAGCAACGCAGGGAAGAAAGAGGGGAGGCGGCCATGGAAGGAACCATGGCCACCGAAGTTTCTGAGCTGCAGACTCTCAAACCTTAGCCGTTGTTGATGTTCTATGTAACCAATTCAATATTGTTAACAGTATCAATGAGGGTGTTGGATATAATGATTAAGAGGACATAAGTAGAGAAAAAACACTAATTTCATTGAGAGTAGCGAGGCGCTCTATAGCCTAGTATGAAAGAGATGTTGTAATGGTGAATGTTACCTAAAAATAATAAATAATTAAAAAATGAATGTCGACTAATAAAATAAAAAAAATTAAAACCAACATAGATCTATTTTAAACCTGTATCTATCAAGCATCGGGAGGGATCAAATTTCTTGAGGTGTGAATTTTTTTCTTGATAGGTAAAAAAAAATAAGATAAAAAAATTTACACCTCAAAAAATTGGACCCCTCTCAGTGCTTGATATATCTGGGTTTAAGATGGATCTATGCTAGCGCAACTAGGTTCCCTTCTAATTCCACTAAGCATTGAAGGGTCAATCGATATTAAAGAGAGCTAGCAATGGCTTTCATAGCCCAAACGCGTCTCTCTCTCTCTCTCTCTCTCTCTCTCTCTCTCTCTCTCTATATATATATATATATATATATATATATATATAATCAAGTCTACCATATCATCATCTCCATGTCAGCGTCTACATCACATCGTATCGATCTATATGAGGTCAAAGTATATACAATGTATAAGACTTAAGCATCGTGGATGAGTTTTGTGGGATAATCAATGGAAAAAATTGGAGTATGTACGTAAATCCAAGAAATTGGAGGCGACTGACCAGACACTCTAAACTAACTTGCCAATTACTAGCAACCATGATTAATGGTTGATGGGCAATTTGTAACATAACCCTTTTTATGAAATTTCAATATAACTTATGCAATTTTTTTAAAAATGTCAAAAATAAAAATTAGCATTTTTTTATGACAACCAATTTTTTAACAACACTTATGGCACGTGCTAGGATCCCTTTGATGTGTTGTGACGTGTTCAATTTTGATCCCCGAGTCCATTCCATACAAAATGTCCAATACTAAATTATTTTGTTGTATCATAAAGTAATCTCATGGTATAAAATTCAAAGTGGGTTTTTATTATAAAGTGTAATGAAACTTTATAAAAGGCCAATAGAAGTATTGGATTCTATTTCTACTCACTAATAAGAGTGGTTACAACCATGTTTTAAAGATAAAATATGATCAAATAAAAACCAAATATACTCATTCTCCAATATTTGGATTATTTTTCACTTCAGCATGATGCATTTAGCATAGAGGGAGTCAAATGTGTAATTATTTTGAGCATCAAATGAATCAGAGCTTCTAATGGACTCTTAAAAAAGTCACTACAAACATAAAAGACAAAACTGTAGCAAATCTAAATTAGCTCCAATTTTGTCCACAAATTTCGCAAAGAGTCCAAATGCCTCTTGTTGTCCTCCGAAATGGCATGCGTGTCGTTTGAAAGCCCAAAATGTGCAACGCCAGCTGGATGACAAATCTCTCAGGAGAGAGGCCAATGTCACCACACTTCTCTCCTCTTCGCTTTAGGTTGGCTCTTCTCCAACACTAGGGGGGTATCCCTAAAATAAGATCGCTAAGGCAGGTACAGTAACGGGCAAGGTGAATGGGAGAGGCTGCCTTAGAGAAACGGAAGTAACAAAAGATAGTTTTGGATGGGTGATGAAAAAGAAAGGAAGATCAATCCTGAGGGAAAGACCAGTGCCAGTATCAGAGAGGGGCGAATGGAGTCAAAGGAGAGCTCTAATAGGACCTTGCTGCCAGGTGAATGTAGTAACCAACTAAGAGCTCTTGCACTAGAGCATACCTGAAAGCCGCAAAACTTAAGAGAAAAACATGGGTCAAATAAAGTTGTGCTAGATTGTTAGCCTTCTATTTAGATGATCCCAGCTTAAGAATCGAAATCAAAGAGCTAAGAGAGGTATTGCCTCATACAAAATGAAAGATGGCATACAAAGAAAAACGGAAAACAAAGAGCGAAAGAACTCCCAATTTATCCAAAGAATCCCATCATGATATTTTTCTATTAAGGTCTGGGGAAGAACTCCCAAAAAAATTTCATCGTTACAAAGAAAGAGACTGGCTCCTTTTAAAGGCCTAAAACCTCATCTACTTAAAAATAATAAAATAATAAAGTGAAAAAAGATGAGGGAAAAAATGGGTAAGATCCACTTTTCTCTCTTCTCCAATGAATACACCAAGTGTATTTTAATTTTTTATTAAAAAGAAACTCTCTGTCCTAGCCAGCTGATACAGCACAGGGGACCGCTGATGACTAGCTGTCTCCACAGTTATATGAAGAAATACACTCAGTTTTAAGATAAATGGAACTCCTGGGGATGGGTGCAACTCGACTGAGTTTTACTGAAATCAGCCGCCAATTCTTTTTACTGTTTGCTTTAATTTCTAAATGGTCATGAAAATAACCCCGAATACCTCGAAACTGCTCGACACTCGACTTAACTCACAGACTGCTTTGTTCCCCAACATACAGTGGACTGGGATTTCAATAGCCATGTGTTTATAATGAGAAACACCATCAATTACTCGGGAGAATCTTCAACCATAAAAAATAGCAGTCGTGGAAGAAATTGCTGTGGATTGGTTGTCCCAGCAAATAGCTGCCATCTCATCAAAACCTGCCCGCTCCCGAAAAATCCACGCAATACTGGAGATACCTCCCAATAGCTGTTTAGACACGACTTTTAAGGTGAACTCAGTTGTTAATCCAAGCTCCATTTTATTAATGGTGCTCCCGATTTCGGCTTCTTATTCTAGAACTCTGAGCTCCCAGCTGCCAAAACAATCACCGAGAGTAAATTCATTAATCTTATGCACATGTCAGGTAACATTCGAGAAATCAATGGTCGATCTCCCTGATTTGCACAGTGAACGCAACCTTCACTCTGTCTCGACTTTACTGTTCACGCTAGCATCTCTTGTTTAAAAAATTGGGAAGTTCAAGTCTCCACACGCCACAGGGAATCACCGACTGTGTCATGGCGTAGATGGGCTGTCAAGGAAGAAATCATGGCTACGGTGCACTCGGCTGTCAACAAAATGTGGGTCCAATCTCCACGGTGTCGCTCACATAAAATCGTTGAGTCGAAACCACCTCTGGCTCCATTGTTTTTGGGATTCCGAATCGGGGCTCCATTGTCGTGCTGGTAGCTGAAATCACGGGTTTGTATGAAAATACTTGCCGAGATCTGAGTCGTGGCCCACTCCATCAAAAAGATACGGGCGTCAAAGATGCGAGGATTGAAAAAGGAAAATAAGCGTTTCCCTAACACTCCACGCAGCAACGAGGGTACAGTCGAGTGACTGTTTGCAATGGATCTCCGGCTCATGATATTTTGACATCTCTTTCTGCGAGGATAGGTCCAGACTTCAAACAACCTACGTAAATTCCTGGTTCAACCCGATGTTGTGCAAGAGTGGTAGCTAATGCTTCTAGATTTACGTGTATATCATCATCAACTTTGACGTAGAAATCTGCATCCCACTTTGTTACTTCTGTTGGAAAGTATACTTGTGTCCTGGCAGACAACTCATGGTAACCTTCGATGTGGTTCAGCCTCCAAAGGTCCCGACGTTGAGCATCCTCGACATCAATAGCATGGTCCAAAATACCCCCAGGTGTTGCACAGTAATATTGTCGCCTTGACTGATCCTTCATAAATGGTGGAGCCACAATACCAGTGATCATTGCATCACTACAAGGTCCACACTTATTAACCTTCCACAGTTGGTACTTTTAAATTTTCATAAACATCATCCAATCCCTGAGTGTCCTTTTTTCTTGCCGATGCGCATGATAGTATCTTTCCTCAAGACACTGTTTTAACAAGGACTATAAATCTGATGCATCAATCCACAAGATTGCAGCTGGAAAAAATAACACACAGCTCTTTTGAAGCTGCATTTTCTACTTGTCTACTGCTACCTCCCCGAACATGCAGCCTTGTTATGGGACATGGATGTAGCATCTTAAATGATAGACTGCTGTCTGGCTGATCAGTTTTGCAATGTGCCTTATATTCTCATCCTCTGCACTCTGTCCCCGCAGCCATACATTTTCAGTCTTTTTTCATCTTTGATAAGGAACAAATACCAAATCCCCCTGCTGTTCAAATCTGAGCCTGCCACCTCTTTCATCTGAATAAATATTAAACCACTGTAGATGCATTTCTGAGAGATGCATTTTGAGAGGTAACATCTGGCTCCAACTGCGGGACGTGTGCTCGCCATCGGTGAGTGCATGAGAACCCCAGCTTTTCTCGGTTTATCGCAGACCAATTTGAAAGAGAAAGGGACAGTGTGGTGGGGATGGCTCAATTCACATCCCAAACCCACAGATTTATTACAAAACAGAAAAGCATACTGAAAAATTTCAAATGCTCCTGGAGGGGCTTATTCATCTACCTACCTATTCTAACATGAAAACAACAGAATGCTAAGTATAAGCATACAACCAATGGAGCCACTCTAGCATCTTATCACTGCTATTTTTCTTTTCCTTGTGCTTGGTTAGAAACAGAGATGTGGGAAGAATTACCATAAAACAGAGATGTCTCAGAATTTGCTCATGAATTTGCAATGGCAAACTGTTAGGATACAAAAAACCATCAAAATTTTGGTATGAAAACTCAGACTGTGCGCAAGAATCTTCTACCCACCGACTGATTGGGCTTAAATACAAGCCTCCATGAAGCTGTTCTTCATCATAAAATTGTTCTTGAACATCATCGGTGACATAAACTTGAGGTAGATCTGAATCTTTCATGTTTGCAGCAGGAGGTTGTTCATAATCCTGAGACAAATCTAAATCTCTAATGGCAATATCAGGAGGTTCTTCAACAACATCTTCACACAAAGACCCTTTTGATGCTTCTTCATGGATCTGTTCTTTAAACTCATGATGGACCCTAGGGATTAGGGCATCATATTCTTTAGCAAGCTGCTCAATTTCTTCTACAGTTCCATCATGCCAGCGAAGAAGAAACCTTTCAAAAAAATCTGCCACTGAATATATGGATTCATCCAAAAGGCCACAGAACCAATTTTCTGCACCTCTTTCTAAAGTTAAAGCAAAAACAATCATAATATCATCCTCATGATGAACATTAAAATCAGACATTAATTTGCAGATAGAGGTAATATGATGGGTGGCTGAAACCCCATCATTTCCATGGAATTCAGGAAGAATGTCATGCATCCCACGGTCGTAACATTCATTAGGAAATCCATGGATTTTTGAGAAATCCAATGGTGCGTAAGCTTCATGCAAGAGAGCAAGATGTTGCTCTTTTTTATTGTCCACAAGTCAAATAGTGAAGTAGTAAATTTGAAACACATTCATACCTCATACCAAACTGTGGAGTCGCCAAGGTGAGCTTGAAAGCATGCCAATGAGTGTGCTCACCTCTACACCCAATAGGATCTTCAAATCTGCAAAAGGACAAGGGCTCTGTCCCTTCGTGGAGTCGCCATGTGAGAAGAAGAATCCCACAAATGTCGTTTAATGAATCATAGTCTTCAAATTTCGAGAACTGGACTTTGTCCCCGGCAACGGCGCCAAAAATGTTGTCCTCCGAAATGGCATGCGTGTCGTTTGAAAGCCCAAAATGTGCAACGCCAGCTGGATGACAACTCTCTCAGGAGAGAGGCAAATGTCACCACACTTCTCTCCTCTTCGCTTTAGGTTGGCTCTTCTCCAACACTAGGGGGGTATCCCTAAAATAGGATCGCTAAGGCAGGTACAGTAATGGGCAAGGTGAATGGGAGAGGCTGCCTTAGAGAAACGGAAGTAACAAAAGATAGTTTTGGATGGGTGATGAAAAAGAAAGGAAGATCAATCCTGAGGGAAAGACCAGTGCCAGTATCAGAGAGGGGCGAATGGAGTCAAAGGAGAGCTCTAATAGGACCTTGCTGCCAGGTGAATGTAGTAACCAACTAAGAGCTCTTGCACTAGAGCATACCTGAAAGCCGCAAAACTTAAGAGAAAAACATGGGTCAAATAAAGTTGTGCTAGATTGTTAGCATTCTATTCAGATGATCCCAGCTTAAGAATCGAAAGCAAAGAGCTAAGAGAAGTATTGCCTCATACAAAATGAAAGATGGCATACAAAGAAAAACGGCAAACAAAGAGCGAAATAACTCCCAATTTATCCAAAGAATCCCATCATGATATTTTTCTATTAAGGTCTGGGGAAGAACTCCCAAAAATTTTTTATCGTTACAAAGAAAGAGACTGGCTCCTTTTAAAGGCCTAAAACCTCACCTACTTAAAAATAATAAAATAATAAAGTGAAAAAAGATGAGGGAAAAAATGGGTAACATCCACTTTTCTCTCTTCTCCAACGAATACACCAAGTTTATTTTAATTTTTTATTAAAAAGAAACTCTCTGTCCTAGCCAGCTGATACAACCCAGGGGACCGCTAATGACTAGCTGTCTCCACAGTTATATGAAGAAATACACTCAGTTTTGAGATAAATGGAACTCCTGGGGATGGGTGCAACTCGACTGAGTTTTACTGAAATCAGCCGCCAATTCTTTTTATTGTTTGCTTTAATTTCTAAATGGTCATGAAAATAACCCCGAATACCTCGAAACTGCTCAACACTCAACTTAACTCACAGACTGCTTTGTTCCCCAACATACAGTGGACTGGGATTTCAATAGCCACGTGTTTATAATGAGAAACACCATCAATTACTCGGGAGAATCTTCAACCATAAAAAATAGCAGTCGTGGAAGAAATTGCTGTGGATTGGTTGTCCCAGCAAATAGCTGCCATCTCATCAAAACCTGCCCACTCCCGAAAAATCCACGCAATACTGGAGATACCTCCCAACAGTTGTTTAGAAATGACTTTTAAGGTGAACTCGGCTGTTAATCCAAGCTCCATTTTATTAATGGTGCTCCCGATTTCGGCTTCTTATTCTAGAACTCTGAGCTCCCAGCTGCCAAAACACTCACCGAGAGTAAATTCATTAATCTTATGCACATGTCAGGTAACATCCAAGAAATCAATGGTCGATCTCCCTGATTTGCATAGTGAACGCAACCTTCACTCTGTCTCAACTTTAGTGTTCACGCTGGCATCTCTTGTTTAAAAAATCGGGAAGTTCAAGTCTCCACACGCCACAGGGAATCACCGACTGTGTCATGGCGTAGATGGGCTGTCAAGGAAGAAATCATGGCTACGGTGCACTCGGCTGTCAACAAAATGTGGGTCCAATCTCCACGGTGTCGCTCACATAAAATCGCTGAGTCGAAACCACCTCTAGCTCCATTGTTTTTGGGATTCCGAATCGGGGCTCCAATGTCATGCTGGTAGCTGAAATCACGGGTTTGTATGAAAATACTTGACGAGATCTGATTCGTGGCCCACTCCATCAAAAAGATAAGGGCGTCAAAGATGCGAGGATTGAAAAAGGAAAATAAGCGTTGCCCTAACAGTCCACGCAGCAACGAGGGTACAGTCGAGTGACTGTTTGCAATGGATCTCCGGCTCATGATATTTTGACATCTCTTTCTGCGAGGATAGGTCCAGACTTCAAACAACCTACGTAAATTCCTGTTTCAACCCGATGTTGTGCAAGAGTAATAGCTAATGCTCCTAGATTTACGTGTATATCATCATCAACTTTGACATAGAAATCTGCATCCCTCTTTGTTACTGCTGTTGGAAAGTATACTTGTGTCCTGGCAGACAACTCATGGTAACCTTTGATGTGGTTCAGCCTCCAAAGGTCCCGACGTTAAGCATCCTCGACATCAATAGCATGGTCCAAAATACCCCCAGGTGTTGCACAGTAATATTGTCGCCTTGACTGATCCTTCATAAATGGTGGAGCCACAATACCAGTGATCATTGCATCACTACAAGGTCCACCCTTATTAACCTTCCAAAGTTGGTACTTTTAACTTTTCATGAACATCATCCAATCCCTGAGTGTCCTTTTTTTTTGCTGATGCGCATGATAGTATCTTTCCTCAAGACACTGTTTTAACAAGGACTGTAAATCTGATGCATCAATCCACAAGATTGCAGCTGGAAAAAATAACACACAGCTCTTTTGAAGCTGCATTTTCTACTTGTCTACTGCTACCTCTCCGAACATGCAGCCTTGTTATGGGACATGGATGTAGCATCTTAAATGATAGACTGCTGTCTGGCTGATCAGTTTTGCAGTGTGCCTTATATTCTCATCCTCTGCACTCTATCCCCGCAACCATACATTTTCAGTCTTTTTTCATCTTTGATAAGGAACAAATACCAAATCCCCCTGTTGTTCAAATCTGAGCCTGCCACCTCTTTCATCTGAATAAATCTTAAACCACTGTAGATGCATTTCTGAGAGATGCATTTTGAGAGGTAACACCTCTATTTTATCTAAATCTAACAAAGGCAAAATCAAACATTCTCATTGGAGGAGGAGAAAAATAGATTCTAACCTAATTTTGTGTCTCATGTTTCTCTCCCAGTAAGCTATAATAGATATATTTTTCTCATTTACATAGGAGGTTGATCAATGAATTTCAAAGCAACAACAAAGGGGGTAGAAGAGAGGAAAGAAGCCATTAGAGAATGAAGATTTGCCCAAAACATGACTATTTTTGCAACAACATGTAATGTTCTTCTTCTTATGCTTCTCTTCTTTCGATGTCTTTCTCTTTCAACAGGGATTATCTAAAGCTCCATCTTGTGGGAAGGAAAGTAATAGGCCCAGGTTTGAGTTCAAAGGGTTCCTTCTGGTGCTTCCTATTGTAATTAAATGAGTTGTTGTTCATTTTATTGTGTAAATTGGGACCAAGCTAGATGTGCCACTAGATGAAGCAATAAAATCTCGTGCAAGTTATGTTGGTTTGCTTCCATATTTTTCTTTCCATTTTTCTAAATGAACTAATAGATCTATATACATCTTGCTCATTTGGTTTGTTTTCTGATAAATGTGTGTGAAGATAGTGTAGAGTGTGCCCTCCTCTTAAGCTCATATTTGTTCATTTTTCTTCATTTATTTCTCATTACAAAAATAGATTATGATCATGGTGTAGAAGATCATATTTATGGTTGAAACCTTTTGAAACCCTTTTCTATTTAGCTTCTTATTTATTACCCCCAAAAAACCACAACACAATATTTTTACCTTTTCTTTAATAAACAATAGGGGGAAATTCCATGCACCAAAGACCCATGTTGTGAATCCAATCAACTAAACTTCATAGAATAAAAAGGTCATCCTGGAGTGACCGACCAGGATATCTACCTTAGATATATCAAGGGTACCCTCCCTTGTCCCGAGGACTGGCTTGATGGCCTAGAGTGGCACAGGAAGGTGCATCCCTCATAGTATGCCATGGCCTTTTACTTCCTCCTATCCTATTCCACCCTGCAAGTGTTTGATATAGAGTGAGGTTTTGTGAGGGGTACAACTTGGGGGACAATAGACTCCTTTGGAACTATCCTAAGGGTGTATGTGGGGTTCGTAAGAATGGACACTAACAATGTATCTAATTAGTATCTCTAGAAATATGCCTCCACATTGTTATAGCCCAAGGATATGACAAGTGAATGCTTGAAGGGGAGTCTCAAATCTTAGTGAATTCTCTCAAACCATTGTTGAATGGAGCTCAATTAGAAAAGTTGACAAGTGGCTTGCCTCTGCATGAGAATCCATTGCACACATCATCAATCTCATCCCAACACTCATACCCCTCCATGTTAAATGCAAAGTGAATTTCCTAGAAGTTAGAATAGCTAATGGAGGAGTGATTCTTGGTGATCAAAACTTGGATTTAAGATGGGAGAACATGAATCCAAATACCCTAAAGGAGGATTGTCTTCATATATAGAGTTTGGGCATTGATCTCCTATATCGGGTGTTAGGGTTGCAATCATTTGATGGACTCAATGCCTTCTAATCAGATGTATAGGTGGCAACAGATTCCCATGATGACATGATGTATGAACAAGGTAGGAGGGACGATGACCATTATAACTTGGCTCTCCATTCCATAGCTCTATTCTCTACCTTGCTTGAGAATTAAATCCTATCCCAATCAAATTATGAAGATAAGTAGCCTAAGGTCTAGAAAACACCATGTAAATAGTTCACAAGCTAAAGTGGAATCTTGACAAAACTCCGGGAGAGCAAGAGAGGTTAGTTGATCGTGTGATTTTCCTGTGTTGTTTTTGTGTTTTTACGCATTTCAAGGTCAAGCTTGGATTTCATGAAGCACTATCAAGTGGGGGAATGGTTATCCTAAGCGAGTTGATATATCCTTTGAAGGGCCTAGGAGGAGTCTATACATCCTTCTCATTTTCGTATTCCTAGTTTGGTTGAGATACATTTCAATTTCTATCTGAATTACAAGCTATGGAGTGTTAGACTCACCATAGACAATGGGATCTAAGAGCCCATTCCTATCAACACTAAATCAAAGAGTGCCTTTTGCAACTAGATAGAAGGGAATATCTCCATGGATATGAATGGAAACCAACCTAAAGGGAAACATGTAGCAGGTAGCAGGAAGACCTCAAGTATGCAAAAGCCCAATTGAGAAGAGTATTAGAGGCAAACTTGAGCCAAAAGGAAAATTTTTGAATTTAGTTTTGAAATTTAGTTCACTAGATTTTGTTTTGGAGTCTTGGCATATTTTAGTGCATTGTATGATTATGTTTATATCTTCGATAGTCTTTAGGATTTATGAAAATAGAAAAAAAAAAGGAAAATGGTAAAAATACAAAATATTTGCATTTGATTCATTTAAGAATCTCTTGGTTGCTTTGATAAATATTGAAGTAAGTGCATTCAAAGGAAAATATCAAATTGTTCTCATTGGCATTTCCTTTTGAAAATCAAAATAGATTTGCTTCTTTTGTTGTTTGAAACATTTTTCATAGAAACAATGTATTGCATTTAGAGGTTGGAAAGGTTTGTTTGTTTTTTTCACTCTTTCGTAAGATTTTTTACTTCATACATATTTTGTAAGATTTTTTACTTCGGACATATTTTTCAAGTTAAATCAATTGTTCCATTTATAAGCATTCCTTATTATTATTATTATTATCTTTTGTTCACTTTTGCAACCCTCTAAGTAAACAATGAAATTAAATTCAACATCTAACTACGAGGAACTAGACTTGATTTTCCTTTCCTGGAAAACTCATTATAGCCTTGGTGTAGGACTGGAGAGTGGATTCTCCAAGGTCATTTACATTGGAAACTAGAATTATATTAATTGAAGGAAATTTCCTATAGTAGTAAAATACTTCCTAGGAAATTACTTTTAACACAAACATCAAACACTTTTAACAAAAACATCTCCACTCATGTTAAGTAGCGGGTGAACACATAATATGTTAATTTTCCATAATTTACTTCAATCTGATCTAGGATCTTAACTGAGAGAACAACATGTACAACATACCTACAGCATATCAATCATGGACACAATAATGCAAGCACACAAGAGACACAGAGTTTACTTGGGGAAAACCATAAAGGTGAAAAACCCCAATAACTTCCTCATAGATAGATAGAGCAATGATACAACCCAAGCATAAGAGATAGACATCTCCTAGCAGTAGATTCTCCTCCTCCACAAGTGCTCCACTCTCCAAAGAGTGCGTGTGAGAATAGAATGATCAAATAGAGTGCCTCCCGCACTCTATTTATACTTGACTTGACTTGCCTAATAACCTTTACTAGGTCGGCCTCAACTTAACCACATAACACAATGCTGACTGGTCCGACACCCAATAGTGTGGTCTAATAACCCTTTGACCCACATGGCCGACCCCCAATAGGGTGGTCTAATAACCCTTTGACCCACATGACTTATACAGGGCCGACCCCAACAAGGTGGTCTAATAACCCATCAAGTATAAGTTACGACACTTACAATATAAATGACGACACTTCTGTATAGAGGAATAATAACATCTCTATAGGAATACAAACACTTCCGTATAGAGGAATAATACCATATCTATAGGAGTACAATATACATAGATGAAATACATGGGTGAAATAAATTCCAAAGTTACATATACATCAACACTCCCTCTTAACTAGGAAGGTATTTCTCGACACAGATCTGCTAGCACAAGTCTTCTTCTCTAGATCGTCATCAGCGAATCATCATCCTTGAATCATCGTCATCGTCACTGCTGCTGCTATCTCAATCAATCTATGAATCTACTCGTCATAGGAAGTTCTACAGAGCCAGTCCTTTTTCATACTAGATGTAGGCCCACCATCTGCAAGTCTTCATCATCACTGGCCATACTGTGAAATCCTCAAAACTTATTACGTGTGTCACAAAACTTGGCTGCGACATCCCAAGCTATTACGAGCACACAGCTCTACCTATCGGATCTCCCAGGAGCACATTACATGTGACCCATCACAAAACTTGGCTGAAGCATCCCAGGATGTTATGAGCACACAACTCTACCTGTCGGATCTCCCAGGAGCACATTACATGTGATCTCACCATAAAACCTGGCTGAAGCATCCCAGGCTGTTACGAGCACATAGCTCTACCTGTCGGATCTCCCAGGATCACATTACATGTGATATCACCACAAAACCTGGTTTAAGCATCCCAGGCTGTTACGAGCACACAGCTCTACCTGTCGGATCTCCCAGGAGCATATTACATGTGGTCATGAAAAAACCTTGCAAGAGCATCCCAGGCTGTCACGAGCACACATCTCTACCTGTTGGATCTCTTAAGGACACATTACATGCCATAGGAAAAAACCTCACAAGAGCATTTTCCAGATCTCTTAGGGAGCTATTATATGCCAGCGGCAAAACCTAACAAGAGCATCTGCAAATCTCCCAGGGCGCTATTATATGTCCTCCCAGAGTAATGCCTCGAAAGAGCATCTGAGGACTTTTTCATCCTGTCCAGATCTCCCAGGTCTAATTACATGCTCATTTGCACAACCTGTCCACAGCCACAGAGTATCCACCTGATACTCACCATACATCATCCTGATGTACACATGATCATCCTGATCATCATCACTGCATCGTCCTGATGCATGTCATCTGGAGCAACATCCTGAAGCTCGTCATCCATGATCATACTGATCATACAATGCATCCACCTAATGCATACCAAGTATCTACCTGATACATATCATCATATACAATGTATTTAGCTGATACATACATAGATACATGATCCACACAATGTATCCATCAACATACATGATCTACCTGATCATACAACGTATCCACCTGATACATATACAGATACATGGTCCAAGCATCCAACATGATGCATACATACATAAATGATCCAACTGATCATATCCAACATCCAACATGATGCATACATACATAAATGATCCAACTGATCATATAGAGCAGAAACTAGAACATCATCTTCATGCTTATCATCCAGTGCTTATATCCATAGCCATGTGAAGGATCCTCCTTCCACCATGCTTGGAATGGCTTCAGCAACTGTCTCCATCACTTCTTCCTCGAAGTGCCATCAATCTGAAGAACACCAAGCCTCTCTCTGAAGTACTCGAACTTCACTCTAGCTAGTGGCTTCATCAACACATCTGCAATCTGCTTATCCGTCGCAACATACAGGAGCTTCACTGCCCCCCTCTGCACCATATCCCTGATATAGTGATATTTCATCTCTATGTGTTTCGACCTGTCATGGAACACTGAGTTCTCAGACAGCTTCACACAACTCTGGTTGTCACAAAATATACCAGTAGCCTCCAGCGATAGATCAAATAACTTAGACAATAGCTTCCGAAACCATACTGACTCAAAACTAGCCGAACAGGTTGCAACATACTCTACCTCGGCTGTACTCAGTGCTACGCAGGACTACTTCCTGCTAAACCAAGAGATCACACCTGATCCCATACTGAAGCAGCACCCAGAAGTGCTCTTCCTATCTGCAGCACTGCCTGCCTAATCTGAATCAACATAACCCTATAGGTTAAACTTTTGGTTCGCATCATACTTGAGCCCATAATCAACTATACCCTTCAGGTACCTCAAAATATGCTTTACAACAACCAGGTGAACATCTCTTGGATCCGTCAAGAACTGGCTCAATGTGCTCACCGCAAAGCAAATATATGGTCTCGTGTTCATCAGGTACATCAAGGACCCAATCATCTGACGATACACAGTGACATCAACCGGATCAGATGAAGCATCACACAGAAGCTTCAGGTTCTATGCCATAGGTTTGGCCATAGCCTTGCAGTCCATCATCCCGAACCTCTTCAAGATCTCTACTGCATACTTCCCTTGTCCAAGGAAGATTCCATCTGCACTCTGCCACACCTCCATGCCTAGAAAGTAGTGCATCTTACCCAAGTTCTTCATCTCGAACTCAGCTGCAAGTTTCCTCTTGGTGTCGGCAATCAATCTACCATCACCTGTAACAAACTGGTCATCCACATACAATAGTAGTATCATAGGATTGCCTTCCTCAACCTTGTAGTAAAGGTTGGAATCCGCTTTACTCTTGGAAAAGCTCAAACTAGATAGGAAACTGTTCATCCTATCATACAAGTCCTAGGAGCTTGCTTCAAGCCATATAAGGCATTCTTTAACTTGCACACATATGACTTCCTGTCATGTGTTTCAAAACCAAGTGGCTGCTCCACATACACTTCCTCTTCGACTACACCATTCAAGAAGGCTGTCTTGACATCCATCTGGTGTATCTTCCATTTCATCACTCGTTTTGTCTTTCTCCATGCTACCATCTGCAACATGCTTGATCTTATAGATCCATTTTAGGTCACAGCAGACTTCCCTTCAGGTCTTGGGACTGCATCCCAAACATCATTCTTCATGATCGACTGATCATGGCATTCTTCCATTACTTCATCCCAAATCCTGGGAACTTCAATATCTTCAATAGATATCTTTGTTGCTGGAACAAATGTTGTATTCCTTCTTTTGTAGGTGATGGTATACGATCTTTCCTACAAACAAGTTAAATTGCATGATTAGAAACATCTCATAGTTTTCAGAACAAATTCTTACACATAAAGAAATATGTCATATAGTGATGCAATTATTTTAGCCAATGCTTCAATACAACATTTATCCATATCCCGTAACTTTCTAGATGCCTTCCAATCTCTACCAGAAAATTGTTAAGAGTGTGCACAACTCCCAACATGTCAGCAAAGAGGTTTCATTCTAGATAAGTAGCAATGGAATGTTGTACAGTGCCATAGGCCACTTACCCATCACATGCATATTAGTAGTATATTGTTCATTAATGCAATTATTCTAATATGCATAATACACAACCTAAGTCTAGGAACATAAGCATATACATCATTGAACAACATTATTTAAACAAACAAATATGTAAGAAATGACAATTCAAATACTTATCTTTGTTTGGTTGTTGGGTGGACTCCCTCTGAATCTTTGCAACTCCATCCTGATGTGGATTGTGAGAAGTGGTCGACTCCCTCTGAATATCTGCATCCTTGAAGAAACTACTGGAGTGTGCTCCCTCTTGATCTTTGCTTCCTGGATTACCTGTCCTTGAACTTATATCCATCCTCGATCATTATGCATGCTTACAAGTATCATTATTGTGATATCCTCGAGATCTCATACATAATCATACATTTATTAGTATATTCTCAATACTATCAAAACACAATAATCTTAAGCATGTATAGTCATGATCATTTCAAACAGAAATAATAAGCATTAGTATTCAAGGACTCTTATGGTTAGTCATATCATAAATTAAAGTAAGAAACATAATATGCCTAAACCCGTGATTCCTAAACCCGTGATTACTCAAACCTATACTTTTATGACTCTTCTGGTTAGTCATATCATCAATTAAGGTAAGAAACATAATATGCATACACCCATGATTATTCAAACCTATGAATAATCATTATCAATCATGCCATGTATACTTATATAAGAGATCCTATCACAAGGTAGGATTCTAACTTGATATAGGAAAAACATACCTGGATTAGTATGTTAGCTAGTTATGTCTAACATACCCACATGATGTCTTCTTGTTCTCTTTAATGACTTGTGCTAGTAACCTGCATATCTCATAAGTTAACCATTACAGAACCAAGTTATACATACCTCGTAAATAGATCTTCTAAGTGATCCATGACAATGGATGAATCTTTGTTTTCATGTCACCATGATCATATGTTCTTGAACTAGAACATGATTTGTCTTTCTTGGTGTACCTTTCATGTTAGTGGACAACATAAACCTCATACAACACCATAATGCATTAGTACAATCATAAGTGTCAACACCCTAATCAATGAATATCTTCTATCATTCATTCATAATTTTATTAAGGTGATAAGACAAGTCTAAATTTAATCAAGATTGTACTAACCGTAATAATATGAAGACAAACATACCATAAACTTAATCATGAACAAATCTCGAAACATACCTGGATAAGTCATACCTGTCGAGATTGCTTATAATCTTCTTATGAAAGGCCTTAGCCTCATCTCCCTCTGAAACAGGAACTTCTTCACTTATGCAGGTGACCAATCCATTCTCTTCTAGGATTAACCCAATCCACTTGATTTGCAGGAACTGGATCTGGAGTTGGATTAGGGTTTGTTAGAGAAACCCTAAAAATTCAAACTTTGAATTTCAAACTTCTGAAAGGATATAAAGATGCACCTTTCTAAGCTGGTTAAGCTGGTATACTCAGAATTTGAAAAATGCAAAGTTTCACCCCTCAAAATTGCCTTTTAGTTTTTCGGATTCACTCGGGAGGACCCTGAATTAGGGTTTGAGTTTCTTGGAGCTTCACCCAACCAAAATTTTTGATTCAAAGCTTTAAGATTCTATTTTTCTGAGGACCTTCCATCCATGGTCACAGATTTCCAAAATTATAACTTTTGCAGAAGCCCTAATTTTCCATCTTTCCGATCAAAGTCCCGAACTGGGGTTTGATCAAGACTGGCCTTCTTCCCAACCAAAAAATATGATCTTGGTCTCTAAATTTTGATTTTGATGAGTAGCATCCAGCCGTGGTCTCCAATTACAAAAAATCCAACTTTCTCTGAAACCCTAAATTCCCAAAGCCATGAATGAAGGTGCTAAAAAATAACTCTGTTTTGACAAAAATATGCACCTGATTGTTTCTGGTGTAACTCCGAACTTTCTGATCCACAGGTTCTAAAACTTCTACCTGTTGTAGCACGACCTATCATCTTTCCAAGCCCACAGGTCTAACCTCAATTGGATTCTCTGAGAGAGATTTATGCCAAGTGTCGCAACATGACCTGTTTATGGGATAAAAAAGGAGAGCGAACTTGTACGGCATGCCACGTGTCACTGGTTCAGTTTTGACCTCTGAAAAAGTTACCTGAGAAAGTAAAGTCTGTGCACTACCTATCACTTTTTATGAAATTTCATTTGGATCTTCCTATCCCAAGTTATGACCTTTTTTCCTAGGTCACCTATTTATGACTCAGATATGGAAGGGGCAGAAAGCCTAGATTGTACAGATCATAAAACACAAAGTACAATGAATTAGAAGTTTTCCTTTGGACACAAGGTATATGGGGATCTGATCTTCGACTTGTAAATATTTTAGATCCAAAAATGTCTCCAAAATGGATTTATAGAGAAAGTGCTACGATGACTGGTTTTTGCTATATCAAGCCCTAGCATCGCAAGAGCAACAAGTGTCATACATGCCATACCATGCCTTCTTTCAGGCTAGCTCTGATACCATGTTAATTTTTCAGAATTTACTTCAATCTGATCCAGGATATTAACTGAGAGAACAACATGTATAGCATATCTACAGCATATCAATCATGGACACAATAATGCAAGCACATAAGAGACACAGAGTTTACTAGGGGAAAACCATAAAGGTGAAAAACCCCAATAACTTCCTTAGAGATAGATAGAGCAATGATGCAACCCAAGCATAAGAGATAGACATCTCCTAGCAGCAGCTTCTCCTCCTCCACAAGTGCGCCACTCTCCAAAGAGTGTGTGTGAGAATAGAATGATCAAATAGAGTGCCTCCTGCACTCTATTTATACTTGACTTGACTTGCCTAATAACCTTTACTAGGTCGGCCTCAACTTAACCACATAACACAATGTTGACTGGGCCGACACCCAATAGGGTGGTCTAATAACCCTTTAACCCACATGACTTATACAGGGTCGACCTAGACAAGGTGGTCTAATAACCCATCAAGTATAGGTTACGACACTTACAATATAAATGACGACACTTCCGTATAGAGGAATACTAACATCTGTGTAGGAATACAAACACTTCCGTATAGAGAAATAATACCATCTCTATAGGAGTACAATATACATAGATGAATACATGGGTGAAATACATTCCAAAGTTACATATACATCAACATAATAGGGGACTTTAAAGAAGTTAGCATGTTAGTTAGAGTGATGCCCACTTTCTAAAGTTTTGACCATGGGACAAAGGTCCATATGTACCTACCTAAGGTGAACACCTAATCCACGACTTTTTTCCCTAGTTATTGGCTATGAAGAGGCAACCATGGTGACTTTTCCTATGTTCCAAATGATGACTACTTGAAGGAATTGATTGCGGTACTTGAGGCAAGTTCCTAATATTCTTTGAAGCTCTCATGTAATGAATAATAATAATAAACTTAAAATACAACGAGTGAATCCATGAAGCTGGTTCACGATTTTTGGCAAGCGGATGCCAAAAAATTTGTTTTTCATACCCTCGATCGAGGTATTTTCAAGCCCTCGATCGAGGGTTTTAAAATACCTAGATCAAGGACTTGACAATACCTCGATCGATGCTTTTTAAATACCTCGATCAAGGTCTTAGTTAAACCCTTGATTGAGGTATGCGGCTCGATCGAGGGCTTGTATAACCCTCGATTGAGCTATTAAGATTGAAAAAAAAAACAGGGCCCGGCCAACCGGCTGGCCCTGTTTGAAAACAAACTCTCGACCGAGCATCTATAGGAGGACAACGACCTCGATTGAGTGCCTGCAACACACACGCCACGCTACGCCCATGCCCCACACCAGCTCCCATCCATGTCTGACAATCCACCAGGTAAGAGGGGTTCCAACCTTCCATTTGTTTTCTTAATACAATTTTTTATTTTTATTTTTTTTATAAATTTGTGTGAATGTTGCAATTTTATTTTTCAAATGAATGTAACCGTGAAAACCAATAACCATTTTTTTGTTTAGAAAAACCATTGAAACCAATAACCATTTTTTTGTGTAGAAAACCCATTGAAATCAAAACCTATTTGAAAAAAAAAACAAAACAAAAAACCATTTCAAAACAAAAACAAAAAACCATTTAAAACAAAAAACCAAAAACATTTGAAATATGTTTTAAATTTTAAATTTATGTTGTATTTATTTTTAAAAATTGCTAATATTTTTGTTTGTTTATATCAACCGGTAGCATTTTATGCACGGTAGCATTTCATTGCATAAAATGCTACTGGTTTTATTTTAAAATGTATTTTTATAAGCAGAAATGTTGCCCATTTTTTTTCAATCCTCTGAGAACACCAAGAGGATTGAAAAAATAATAATCATATTACGCTGTCGGTTTAACAAAAACCATTAACATTAAAAAAAAACATTTGAAAACCTTTGAAATTAACATTGAAATTTTAATTCAAATTGGAATTGAAATTTTAAATTAAATTAAATTCAAATTCAAATTCAAATTTTAAATTAAATTAAATTAAAATTGAAATTGGAATTTAAATTTTAAATTAAATTAAAGTAAAATTGAAATTTTAAATTTTAAATTTTAACATTAAAAAACGAATTGAAATACTTTGAAATTGACATTGAAATTTTAAATTAAAACTGAAATTGAAATTGAAATTTTGAAATATGAACATTTGATCAAAAGTTTGTAGTTTCAACATTCAAATTATTTAGGATAAAATCACATTTGACAGGTTACCTATTGGTGTTCACTGATCACAATTGTAATTTGAAATTTAAAAATTGAAAATGAAAATGAAAACCATATTGAAATTGAAATTGATATCTAAATTGAATTTGAAAATTGAAATTTAAAATTTAAAACTGAAAATGAAATGTAAATGAAAATTAGGAATTGGAAATGGAATTAGAATTTGAAATCGAAATTGGAAATTGAATTTGAAATTGAAATTAAAATTGATTTGAAATTTGAGATTGAAAACCGAAGTTGAAGTTGGAATTGAAATTGAAATTGAAATTTAAAATTGTAAACTATAAATAAAAATGATATCGAAATTGAAATGTAAATTTGAAATTGAAAATGAAAATGATATTGATATTGGAAATTGATATTGAAATTGAATTTGAATTTTGAAATGAAATTGGAATTGAAAATCCAAAATTGAAATTGAAATGGGAAATGAAAATTGAGAATTGGAAATGTAATTAGAATTCAAATCGAAATTGAAACTTGGAATTTGAAATTGAAAATTGAAGATGAAATTGACATTGGAATTGAATGTGAAATTGGAATTTGATTGACATTGGAATAATGTGTAATTTTAAATATTTTTAAAAATTTAAAATTTTTTAAACATTACAATGGATTAATCAATAGTCCCTTATACAAATATGTTTCTTAATTGGTCATTTTGTCAACATTAGTATTATTCTCCTTTCGAATGTGAAGGATGTGAATTGAGTTGAATGAGTAAGAAGACCATAAACTCTTTGTAGCATTCGAGATAAAGTTGATCCACTAGTATCATTTTCTTTTCTTGAAAATCCAATGATTCATGAGGAGAAGTATCCAAGTATCATCACTTTTGATCTGTCTAACACATAAAAGAAAATTTTGAAGATAAAGAATATGGATTTATGCTTAATTGTTGATTCTCCTCCCAATCCCCAAAATAATTTAATTCTAATTTTCCCTTGAGACCATAATTAATAGAACCCCACAACTACCACCCATAAAATAGTGAGACCATAATTAATAGAACCCCACAACTACCACCCATAAAATAGTGAATGAACTAAGCACGTCCTGCAGTGGAGCACAAAACCATACTTATTCTGTTTTATTTTGAAATAGAGTCATCGTGAACTTATTCATTGTATAGGGTTCTTCACATTGTTTAGTTCGATTTATTTATCCGAATACCTAAACTTCTCAAGTAAGGTGGCCAAGCATTCATGGTTATTTCATACTTATAATTGAAAGAAACAATTTTCAATTGACCAATCAAAAGTGGAAAAGTAAGACCCACGAACTTCATTACACACTCTCTACTAAACCTAAAAGTTTTCATATTTAGCAAATCAATAATTTAAATACTATAATAAATTAGAGAAACAATTCATAACCATACAACACAAAGGATTCATAGTGAAACGATGATAAAAAATGATATCAATACAACATGGTCATTACGATGGTTGAAACACTAGTAAAGATTATATTAATCGAATATAGTTAACCTCCCAAATTGTTGGGAAGCACAATGGAAAAGAACTAAAGTCAAACAAAACCAAATTCAATCATGTTAGTGGAATCACTTCCATCTATAATAAATTTCTACTATACCTCCCAAATTGTTGGGAAACACAATGGTAATTAAATAGAGTCAAACAAAATCAAATCTAATCATGTTAGTGGCATTACTTCCATCCACAATAAATCCCTAAGTTAGTGCATTGCAATCATTTACAACACAAACGGTAATATTGCATAAAATATAGTTGTTATCCAATGGACATCCATTATGAGTTTAATGAACATTTTGATGTGCATACATGGCCGTAGTGACTTTGGAAGTTAGATTAATTACTTTTGAAATTTTCCAAGAGGTTGAGGTTCACATTCTTCATTACTTTAGGAGATCACAATATGCAGATTTAGAGGGTTAAATATTATAATATTTTGATTACTTTAGGAGATCACAATATGTAGATTTAGAGGGTTAAATATTATAATATTTTGATTACTTTAGGAGATCACAATATGTAGATTTAGAATGTGAAATTGGAATTCGATGTGAAATTGAAATTTGAAATACAAAATTGAAATTTGAAATTTGAAATTGAACATGAAATTGAAATTTGAAATTGAACATGAAATTGAAATTTGAAATTTGAAATTTGAAGTTGAAATTGAATTCGGAATTGAATTTGGAATTGAATTTGAAATTTAAATTTGAAATTGAAATCGGAATTTGAAATTGAATTTGAATTTGAATTTGAAATGTGAAATTTGAAATAGAATTTGAAATTTGAAATTTGAAATTTGAATTTTAAATGTGAAATTTCAAATAGAATTAGAATTAGAAATTGAAATGTGATGCAGAGAGTTATCAAGAGATAACTTCATTGCTTCGTGCTCGGCGAAGCACGAGAGGATCCAATGTCGCCCAACAGGGCGGCCATCGGCAGCGCTCCCGTTCACTGAGGAGTGATGCCACGTCGGGGTCGACTGCCACTGGTGGAAGAAACAGGGGAGCTAGTGTGTTAGTTCATCACGATGACATACATCTTGATCCCCAGGAGGGGGATGTACGGCAAGACACGAGTGCATCAGGTGCATATTTTTTGTTATATACATTTTCAGTAAATTTTTAGTATATAATGCATTGAATTTCAGTTACAAGTTATAATATATATTTTCAGTAACATCTGTGTTTTGGTTTGGATCACAGGTCCATCAGGGGGATCGTATGACGATGAGGTCGCACGCATCACTCTCGCTAATATCACTACCCAGCGAGAGTGGGTGCACTCATGTGTCTGCACATTGAGGGAGGATTCTCCCACCTGAAAATCATTATTCATGATGTTATCAGTAGTGGATGACATGTTGGCCCTCTACAAGAGGGTGGGACCTCTTAGTGACATTTGGCGTTTTCCATGCCAGAGGAGGAGACGGGATGTCATGGGGCCCCACAAATGGGAGGATGTCAAAGTCGCCATAAAATGGCATGACATCAAGGGTACTTTGTTTGACATCCCTCATGACCACCCTGCCGGTCAACCGCTTAGACTCAAGGAGTTTAAGTTGGAGGCCACTGCACCATATTTATATGATAGATTCGTTGGAGCGTGGGGCATGTTCCCCCACCATGACCAGGTCCCATTGTACTTTGCAAAACATATTTATGCATAGTTTGTTTTGGATATGCACCCATATTACACTAGCACAGGGTCTGAGTTCTTTGGGGTTGGTAGGGGACGCTCCTACCAACGTCCTGGAGCTCGTAGAGACCCTGCCTTCGTTCCACCCCCTCTGAGGTTGGTACTGATTCCATACAGGAAGGTTATCAGGTCGACGGACGTGGCATAGTCATCCCAGATTGCTGCAGAGGCTAGACATGACATTGCAGAGTCGTTGTTCACTGCCATGGGCAGTGCTGTTGTTGCTATGCATGGAGAGGCATCTAGACCACCCCCTGCACCTGCACAGCCAGAGATAGAGTGGGTTGATGATGACCTGCTCAAGATTTTGGATGGAGAGGCCTTACAGGGGTATGCTCAGTTAGCCCGAGATGCATACTTTCGGTTGTATCGTAGATACGTCACTCTAGGACAAGTATAATTTTGTACAATTATGTATATATGTTTTCATGTTTTTTTTTTTTCTAAGTAAGAAGTTTTTGTATTATCTCAAAGAGGAGTTACAGAAGGAACAAGTTGTCCAAGGCTCAGACTTGTTCATCTAAACAGACCATCTAGCTACTAACTCATAGACCCATACATCCTTAACAGTTTGGTAGACAATTATCACAAAAGCAGATAAGATGCTTCCATTCAACTGACCAACCCTATCCTCAAAAGCTTTGAAACAACAAAATTCACTACCCACACAAAAAATAGCTAAACCGGAGATGTGCTTAGCATAGGCACACAGGCCTGACATAAAAAAGCATAGCATATTACCACTACACCCAACATGCAAGATATACATTAGGTAAAATATACTAGCTTAACACCCGACCCACCCTGATTACAAAGACTTAAAATTTGGAAAATAGACTCCTGACCAAGCGTCAGTGGATAATGTAAGGAGCTTCAGGAGAGTTCCCCGGATGGGGAAAGCTGGAATACGAAGAAGGACACGGGGGAGGCCGCAGCTCCATTGCTTGCAGAAGAAAATCCAGCTTCGAGTTCATCGCACGAGACTCCTCTAGGTTACGTTGCACCATAAGTTGCAGCGTAGTTTCATCTCTGAGGGTTTGTCTGTCGCAAATGGCGCAACCAACAAGGTTCTTCATCATCCAGTATAGGGAAACTGTGCGCTTATAAAGACTAAAATGCCCGTCCATGTTGCCTGGATCCATAATCCAGTTCTCTAGCTGTTTGCGCTCCCCCGGCAACGTCTCCCTACTCAACCTCAGCCACCATTGATGCTCATAATCACGAATATCCATCTGAATCTCCCCAGGGACATTAAGAGCGAAAGCATTAGCCTCTTGACGAGATTGCTGACATGCTCGAGATAAGCCACCACCTGTCTCCCCCGAAGACTCCTCGCGGCTTCTCTTCCTATTTCGACTAGTATCTATAACTACCTCCACTTGGCAATTGGTATCTGCCAATTCTTCCATATTTTTACCAGATTCTTACTCCATAATCAAACAAACAACACTTGCATGCATGCGGAGGAATAGCGATGACGATCCCGAACGCCACCCTGCTCCTCCATATAAACACGTTTTCCACCCCCTGTCATGATGATCCTGGTACCTCCGATTAACTGAAGGAGGTACAGCGGGTGATGCTCGCACTGACGGGCACTAACTGCTCTTAAATTTCCTTTCATCATTATCCACCCTGAAGTATTCCCACCGAGCTTGGAGAAGACTTCTCCAGATCCACTTAAAAGAATGAAAAGACAAATCATACCCCAAATTTTAAAGAACGACACGAACCACAGTAGGAGATGAGGGTTAGGTGTCTCGAAAAACTTCCGCCCGGTGTAACCTCGCATGTTCGGCACGAAAAATCATCATGTCATTGTCCTAGGTAGCTTTGTAGCTGTCCCGAACAGCTAAGTCCATCAGATCCTCCCACGTATTAGCACGTGTTGCCATGTGAACACCACTCCCATAGTTGGACAGCACATGAGCTAATTTATTGCCACTGTGTTTGACATGGGAGAACGAAAGCGCCATATCCTTAAAGATGACAAATCTTCCAATTTACCTTCCAACCGCCATGACGATGCCACCTTGGAACTGGATTTGCCACGGTGCATGTCAGCAGCCATATGGAGAATGAACTTGGAGTCTTCCTCCACAATTAGAGGGGTCCATATGTTTTGACGAGCTAGCCGGATTCCCTGGAGCAGCCCTTCCAGTTCCGTGACATCATTAGACTCGATTCCTAAAAAACCAGCTTTGAAGCCCAGCATATAACCTTCAGAGTCTCGAAAGATACAACCATACCTGGCCGATTCGGGGTTTCCCTTAGAGGCACCATCGAAGTTCATTTTGACAAAACCTCCTGGGGGAGGGGACCAAATTTCCGGGCTCGACACCGTCTGGGGAGTTCGGATAAGTTTCCCACCGAAGGGGAGAGAACCCATAATGCCCCAGTCATGAAGAATTCTGGTCTCAATTTCGTTAGTGTCCCAATCCGAATTCTCTCAATGCTGAAGCTTGATGGTCTCCAGCACCTTATTCTGCATGGCATTCCAAGTTCTGTCAGAGTCATTTGCTTTGTCCCTAAAGACTCTAGAGTTTCGTCCTATCCAAATTTCCCACAAAAGGAAGTATGGAAAAACTTGCCACAGTTGGTTTCCTACTCGGCTCTGGAATGGGTCCTTAGACCAGTCAGTAATAGATAACATTGGGTCATTACGCATTCTATCCATTCGACTGAAGATCATCACTCCACGATCCCACAATCCCAATGCAAAGGAGCACGAATCAAGGAGATGTGGCATGGTTTCTTCTGCCCCGTTGCACATAACACACAGGTATGGGCCCAAAAACCCCCTTCTCTGCAAATTTTCCCCAGTCAGAATGCGCCTTTCCAATGTTTTCCAAATGAAGATTGAGACTTTAGGCCAAATGTTTGTAGACCAGAGCTATTTCCATTTGGGAATAGGCTCGAGGTGGTTGGATCCCATCCGAATATCATAGGCTTCATTAATGGTGAAACTGCCCCTCGGTTTGTGTCCCCAACGAATCCTGTCTTCCCCATTTTGCATTTTTATTTTGCAGTTGTTTAGAGCCTCCTCAACCTGGTTAACCTCTACCTCCGGGCCAAAAGGAGTCCACCAGTCATGAGCACGCCAAACCATGAAATCTCGTTCAGGAGAGTCCGCATCCCACAAATCCCTTACCCGAACAATGTTATTATTAATGCAGCCTTGAATAACATGAGGAGCATCAATGGAGTTGGAAATAGGGGGTAATTGTTGCCACTAATCGACCTAGGCCAAAGCCCAGCTACCATCTCGAACTTCCCAAAAAATATTTTCTTGGACCAAGCTCCTCCCTTGGGAGGCCGATTTCCAAATATGAGACCCTGTGATAGTTTCTGAAATACGAATTAGGTCCTCTTTTCCCCATCCTGCCGCATATTTGGAGTGCCAAAGTCTAGCCCAAGGCCCTCCTTGTGGGTCACCCACCTCCACCAAGTCTTTGCTCCAGAGACGATATTAACCTTCTCCGGGTCCAGAAGATTGAGGCCACCTTGATACTTTGGAGAACACAGCTCTTCCCATTTGACCAACGCCCATTTCCTGTTGTCCCTGAGGCCTCTCCAAAGAAAGTGCCGCTGAATTTTCTGAAGCTCTTTAAGAATAGCTTTGGGGGCCAACATAGCCAAGAAAAGATAACTGAGCATCTCTTGTAGAACAGCTTTAAGAAGAACTAAATGACCGGCAAAATTCAGGGGGCGAAAGGTCCAGTTTGAAATTCATTTCCTCATTCTATCCACCAATTCCCTCCACGACCCATGCCAGACCTGGGAATCCACGAGAGGGGCCCCTAGATATTTGGACGGAAGGGAGCTTTCTGAAAAACCCAATATCCTGCATATGTTGCTCCTGGTGATTTTGGGAGTATTGAAGAAGAAAACCTGAGATTTCTGACCATTTACTTCAAGACCATAGGCCTTCCCAAAGTTGTCGAGACCAAGGAGAATGGCCCTCACCTCCTGGAAAAATGGATGACCCATGAGCATGGTGTCATCCATAAATTGGTGGTGAGTTTGGCAGTCCGCTCTGGGGTGAATGATCAGACCTTGGAGCTCATGATTTCGCTGCATAGCTTTGATAGTTCTTCCCAGTCCTTTCGCCATAATAACAAAAAGAAAAGGGGAGAGGGGGTCCCCTTGATGAATCCCTCTGGAGGGATTTAAGAGACCCGTAGGGACACCATTAAGAAGAATGGAGGAGAATGAGGAGGAAACCAAATTCATGATCCACCTGATCCACCGTTCAGAAAAACCAAAAGCATGCAACATTTCTTTCATAAATTGCCAGTTTAATTTATCATAAGCCTTGGCTATGTCTAGATTTAGCATCATCCCTAGGATCTTTTCTTTTTTGAGAGAGTGCAAGACCTCGTGGACCAGGATAATACCATCCATAATCTTCCTACCTTCCACAAACCCAGATTGTTCAGGGGAAATGATGAAGGGCAAGATGGGTTTCAGGCGATTAGCGATAACTTTCGTGACAATCTTGTAGATCACATTACAAAGGGCAATCGGTATGAACTTTTCTAGGGTATCAGCACCACAAGTCTTGGGGATGAGGGCAAGGAAGGTAGCGTTAAAAGCTGGAAGGATTTTCCTAGAGACTCTTGAGGACTCCACAATCTGCCACACCTCCACCTTCACTAGATCCCAAAAATAATGGAAGAAATTGGTAGTAAAACCATCAAGACCAAGGGCTTTTCCATCCTCCATTTGAAGAACAGCTTCCTCAACTTCTGTCATAGAGATAGGTTTTAGAAGGAGGTCATTTTGTTCCTAGGTCACCACGGATGGGATGTTGTGAGTAATTAACTCAATGTGTCTTCATCTCTCCATAACATTTTCAGTCATGATAACCTCGAAGAAATGATGCAATTCACCTTCAATCTCCTCTCTGGTCTCCAATCTGACCCCTTCCCTATTATTGAGCTTAAGGATCCTATTTTGCTGACGATGCTGAATTGCAGAACGGTGGAAGAATTTTGTATTGCATTCACCATCCTGTAGCCAATTCACTCTCGCCTTCTAACGCCATAATACCTCCTCTTGTTTTTCCCGTTCCATAATCTTATTATGCACAGAGGTTTCCTCCCTCTGCAACTCTGGGGTGTAGCCCGAAAGCATTCCCATATTTTGGATTTCCTCCCTACGAGCCTCAAGGGCTTGTTTATCCTCAAAGATATTCCCAAATTCCTCTTTATTCCACTTCTTGATTTTAGCTTTGAGTGTTTTCAGTTTTTGTTGGAATTTGTACATGCTTTGGCCCTCTCCTGTGTCCAACTCCCCCTACCATTGAGAGACTTTCTCTTTGAACTCCGGGTGACTCAACCAAAATTTCTCATAGCGAAAGGGTTTTTTAAATTGTGATCCCAAACCACTCCACCACAATTCAATGGACCAATGATCTGATCCCGGGGCCGGGAGAATGGAGGAAGCAATTTCACTACCAGACTCCCTTACCGATTTTGAGACCAACAAAATGGTCCAGACGAGAAACAATATGGCGGTCTCCCTGCCTCTTATTGTTCCAAGTGAATTGACCATCACCCGGGACCACATCTACCAGTTTCAGCTGCTCAATAGTGTCCCTGAAGCAGACACATTCCTCATCCAGACGTCTCTTTCCCCCTTTCTTTTCTTCTAATGAAGAATTGAGTTTGAAGTCCCCTCCCACAATCCAATGCCTACCCACCACCATCTCCCCCAGCCAGCAGAGAGAGTCTAAAAAGGAGTACTTAGCTCCCTGGGTATGGGGACCATAGACATTACTGATGATACCAGAAACCCTGAACCCAATGACCTGGAACTCAGCAAAAAGGAAGCATTGATTCCCAAAAAATCCTGATAGGTTAATTTTGTTAGGATCCCAGAGAATTCCTAGCCCTCTAGCGAAACCTTTCGCATCAATCCCCATTACTTTACAATTTCTCCAAATCTTTTTACACTTCTCCTACAGCTTAATAACTGTGCACTTTGTTTCTTGAAGAAACACGACTGCGGGATTTGTCTTCTTAATCTTCTTCCTAAGAGTTTTAGATTTTTGTTGGTCGTTAAGCCCTCTTATATTCCAAGATACAATCTTCATTAAAAAAGAAATGATTACAGACCTAGGGTCGCCCTAATAGTAGGGTACTGGCCAGATTCCACCAATTTTAGACCTGCAACTGTGATCCTTTGCTGATTAGACTTTCGGCCCAACTTCTTGGTACTCTCCTCATGCTTCCTCTTACAGTCCTTTTGAGATCCAGGGCTGATCCCCAGCTGATTAGGTTCTTGTTGATGTATTTGTAACTTCAGAAGATATTCACTTGTATATTGTATTTGTACTTTATTGTATCCCTAACAGAGATGTATTATTCCTCCAATTGGAAGTGTCGTCAGTTGTACTTGCAAGTGTCGCAAGTTATATTGCAAGTGTCGTAACTTATACTTGATGGGTTATTAGACCACCTTGATGGGGTCGGCCTTGTGTCAGTCATGTGGGTTAAAGGGTTATTAGACTACCCTAGTGGGGGTCGGCCCAGTCAACATTATGTTATGTGGTTTAGTTGGGGCCCACCTAGTTAGAGTTAAAAGGCAAGTCAAGTTAGTGTATAAATAGAGAGTGTGTCTCTCTCATTTTATACATTCTATCTATTCACTCACTTTGCATTAGTGAGAGAGAGGAGGAGTGCGCACAAGTGGAGGAGGAGCATGCTGCTGAAGATATCTATCTCTTGGGATTGATCATGGTGATCCTTGTATTGATGCTTATTCTATCTCTGAGGAAGTTGCAGGGTTTTTCACCTTCTTGGTTTTCCCCGGTGAAATGTTTTGTGTCTCTTATCTCTTATGCTTGATATGTTGTACATGTTGTTCTTTCAGTTAAGATCCTAGATCAGAATGAATTAAATTCTGAAAAACTAACATGGTATCAGAGCTAGCCTGAAGGAAGGCATGATATGGCATTTATGAGACTTGTTCCACTTGCGACAAATTGGAAGCTAGCGCTTGATATAGCAAAAACCAATCATCGTAGTAATTTCGCTATAAATCCATTTTGGTGAAGGTTCAAGATATGAAACTTTCACAGGTCGTAGATAACATCCCCATGTACCTTGTGTCCGAAGCACAACATCTAATTCGATGTAATTTCTATTTTATGATCAGTACAATTTGGGTTTCTGCCTCTTCTATATCTCAGTCATAAACAGGTGACCTAGGAAAAAAAGGTCACAACTTGGGCTAGAAAGATCCAAATGAAATTTCATCAAAATTGAAAGGTATGGCATGGAATGTACTTTCACAAGTCCTCTTTTCAGAGGCCGAAGTTGAAACAGTGGACGTGGAATGCCGTACAAGTTCGCTCTCATGTTTTCTCCCATAAACAGGTCACTTGCGACACTTGGCATAACTCTCTCTCGGAGAATCTTTTTGAGGTCAGATCTATGGGTTTGGAAAGAAGACAGGTCAGACTACCACAGGCAGAAGTTTCAGACCCTGTGGATTCGTAATTTCAGAGATGCATCAGAAACAATCAGGTGCATATTTCTATCAAAACAGAATTGGATTCTGAGCACCTTCATTCTTGGCTTGTCACTGCTGCGGGAATTTAGGGCTTCGGAGAAAGTTGGAATTTTTGGAATCAGAGACCACGGCTGAATTCTCCTCGTCAAAATCAAAATTTAGAGACCAAGATCGAATTTTTTGGTTGGGAAGAAGGCCGGGCTTGATCAAACCCTAGTTCGGGATTTTGATCGAAAAGGTGGAAAATTAGGGCTTCTACAAAAGTTGGAATTTTTTAAATCTGTGACCACGGCTGGAAGCTCCTCATCAAAATCAAAGTTTAGAACACAAGATCGAACCTTTTGGATGGGAAGAAGACCGGGATTTATCAAACCCTAGTTCGAGATCCTATCTAGAAGATCCGGAAGTTTCAAAGGCAATTTTGAGGGGTCAAATTTTGGAGATTTCAAAATTGAAGTATACCAGCTTGATCAGCTCAGCAAGACACATCTTTCCATCCATTCATAAGTTTCAAATTCAAAATTTGAATTTTTAGGGTTTCTCTAACAAACCCTAATCCAGCTTCAGATCCAGTTTCAGCAAATCAAAGTGGATTGGGTTAATCCTAGAAGAGAATGAATTAGACACCTGCATAAGTGAAAAAGTTCCAATTCCAGAGGGATATGAGGCTAATGCCTTACATAAAAATGCTACAAGCAATCTCGACAGGTATGACTTGAGGAGATACAGGTATGTTTTTGAAATATGTTCATGATTAAGGTTATGATATATGTGTCTTCATATTATTGAGATTAGTACAATATTGATTAATTTTAGACTTGTCTTATCACCCTAGTAAAAGTATGAATTCTTGTGAATGATAGAAGACATTCATTGATTAGGGTTATGACACTTATGATTGTACTAATGCACTGTGGTGTTGTATGAGGATGATATTGTCCGCTAACATGAAAGGTACATCAAGAAAGACAAATCAAGTTCTGGATCAAGAACATATGACCATTGTGACATGAAGACAAAGACTCATCCATAGTCATGGATCACATAAAAGCTCTACTTACGAGGTATGTATAATTTGGTTCTACAATGGTTAACTTATGAGTTATGCAGGTTACTAAGCACAAGTCGCTGAAGAGAACAAAAAGACATTATATGGGTATGCTAGATATAACTAGCAACCATGATAATCCAGGTATGTTTTTCCTATATCAAGTTAGAATCCTACCTTGTGTTAGGATCTTATAATTTTGCATAAATGATAATGATTATTCTTGAAGTTAGAAGTTTAAGTAATCAAGGGTTTATGCATATTATGTTTCTTACTTTGATTCATGATATGACTAACTAGAAGATCCTATGGTCAAATAAGAATATGCATGAGTAAAAGAAGTCTTCCCTGAAACCTTGAATACTAATGCTTATTACCTATGTATGAAATGATCATGACCATACATATTTAAGATTATTTAGAATCATAATGTTTTGATAGTATTGAGATTATACTAATGCATGTATGGTTATGTATGAGATCTTGAGGATGACATTAGTGCACACTTAAGCATGCATAGTGGTCCAGGATGGATATAAGTTCAAAGACAGATAATCCAGGAAGCAAAGATCAAGAGGGAGCTCACTCTAGTAGTTCCTGCAAGGAAACAAAGACCGAGAGGGAGATCACTCCAGTAGTTCCTGCAAGGAAGAAAAGATTAAGAGGGAGTCCACCCAACAACCAAACAAAGATAAGTATTTGAATTGTCATTTATTATATATTTAATGTTGTCCAGTCATGTACATACTTATGTTCCTAGACTTAGGATATGTATTATGCATATTAGAAAAGTTCCATTAATGAACAAGATACTACTAATATGCAAGTAATGGGTAAGTGGCCTATGGTACTGTACAACATTCCATTGCTACTTATCTAGAATGAAACCTCTTTGCTAACATGTTGGGATTTGTGCACACTCTTAACAAATGTTCTGGTAGAGATGGAAGGCATCTAGAAAGTTACTGTGTGAATACGGGATATGGATAAATGTTGTATTGAAGCATTGGCTAGGATAATTGCATGATTGTATGACATATGTATTTATGAGTAAGAATTTGTTCTGAAATATATAAGATGTTTCTAATCATGCAATTAAACTTGTCTTGTAGGAAAGACCATATACCATCACCTACAAAATAAGGACTACAACATTTGTTCCAGCAACGAAGTTCAAAGAAAACTATCTATTGAAGATATTGAAGAATCTGAAGTTCCCAGGATTTGGGATGTAGTAAAGAAAGAATGGAAGGATGCCATGATCGAGGAGTACCAGTCGATCATGAAGACTGATGTTTGGGATGTGGTCCCAAGACCTGAAGGGAAGTCTATGGTGACTTCCAAGTGGATCTATAAGATCAAGCATGTCGCAGATGGTAGCATAGAGAAATACAAAGCAAGGTTTGTAGCTCGTAGCTTTTCCCAGAAAGAGGGAATAGATTATGAAGAGATTTTTGCTCCTATAGCTAGATACAATTCAATCAGAACAATACTTGCTCTGGATACAGTGATGAAGTGGAAGATACACCAGATGGATGTCAAGACAGCTTTCTTGAATGGTGTAGTTGAAGAGGAAGTGTATGTGGAACACCCACTCGTTTTTGAGACACATGATAGGGAGTCATATGTGTGCAGGTTGAAGAAAGCCTTGTATGGCTTGAAGCAAGCTCCTAGGACTTGGCATGGTAGGATAAATAGCTTTCTATCCAATTTGGGCTTTACCAAGAGTAAAGCAGATTCCAACCTTTACTACAAGGTTGAGGAAGGCAATCCAGTGATACTACTATTATATGTGGATGACCTGTTTGTTACAGGTGAGGATAGATTGATTGTCAATACAAAGAGGAAGCTTGCTACCAAGTTCAAGTTGAAGGACTTAGGTATGATGCATTACTTTCTAGGTATGGAGGCGTGGCAGAGTGCAGATGGAATCTTCCTTGGACAAGGGAAGTATGTAGTAGAGATCCTGAAGTGGTTCGGGATGATGGACTGCAAGGCCATGGCCACACCTATGGCATCGAACCTGAAGTTATTGTGTGATGCTTCATCAGAGTCGGTTGATGCCACGATGTATCGTCAGATGATTGGGTCCTTGGTGTACTTGACGAACACGAGACCAGATATTTGCTTTGTGGTGAACACCTTGAGCCAGTTTCTGATAGATCTTAGACATGTTCACCTGATTGTTGTAAAGCATATTCTGAGGAACCTGAAGGGTACAATTGATTATGGGCCCAAGTATGATGTGAATCAAAAGTTTAACCTAGAGGATTATGTTGATTCAAATTGGGAAGGCAGTGCTGCAGATAGGAAGAGCACCTCAGCGTGCTACTTCAGTATGGGATCAGGTGTGATCTCTTCGTTTAGCAGGAAGCAATCCTGCGTAGCACTGAGTACAGCCGAAGCAGAGTATGTCACAACTTGTTCGGCCAGTTGTGAGGCAGTATGGATTATGAAGCTACTATCTGAGTTATTTGATCTCCCGTTGGATGCTACTGGTATCTTTTGTGACAAACAGAGTTGTGTGAAGCTGTCTGAGAACCCGGTGTTCCATGACAGGTCGAAGCACATCGAGATCAAAAATCACTATATCGGGGATATGGTGCAGAGAGGAGCAGTGAAGCTCCTGTATGTTGCAACGGACAAGCAGATAGCCGATGTGTTGACCAAGCCGCTAGCGAGAGTGAAGTTTGAGTACTTCAGAGAGAGACTTGGTGTACTTTAGATCGAGATTCCTTCTAGGGGGAAATGATGAGTTTGGAGATACAGATGCACATGAGCCTTTCTCACATGGTGATAGATGTGTTCTCCCATGGTGAGATGTAAGGGCTGGAGCCATTCTCACATAGTGATAGATGTGTTCTCCTATGGTGAGATGTAAGGGCTGAGCCAATTTCACATAGTGATAGATGTGTTCTCCTATGGTGAAATGTAAGGGCTGAGCCATTTTCATATAGTGACAGATGTGTTCTCCTATGCTGAAATATAAGGGTTGGGCCATTCTCACATGGTGATAGATGTGTTCTCCCATGGTGAGATGTAAGGGCTGGATATGCTTTTTTGACATGGTGATAGATGTGTTCTCCCATGGTCGTGATGTAAGTGTTGGTTTCTTCCCCGAATGGTGATAGATGTGTTCTCCCATGTCGGTGGTGTAAGTGTTGTGTGATGTGCATCTGGGTTGTGCTCCGTGCACTATGAGGTGATCTGAAGATGATGATGTGACAGTAGGGTACACAGGTTTTTCAGAGGCATATAATCAGTCCTAAGATGCTCTTGCAAGTTTTGCAGAGGCAATGTAATCAGTCCTGGGAGATCTTGTAGGTTTTGCAGAGGCAATATAATCAGTCCTGAGGTGTACCTACTTGATGGCTTGCTCGCAGAGATGATGAAGACCTACATGGAGTCTAGGCCTACATCCAGCATGAAAAAGGGTTGGCTCTATAAAACTTCCTATGACGAGAAGAATTATGAGATAGCCTAGTGATCGAGATGTTGAGTATAGCAGTAGTGATGATAATGATGCTCCATGATCCAGTGACGATGATCCCACTCCAGAATTGAAGACTTGTGCCTATATGTATTGATGACTTGTGTCAAGAGAATACCTTCCTAGTTAAGAGGGAGTGTTGATGTATTTATAACTTCAGAAGATATTCACTTGTATATTGTATTTTTACTTTATTGTATCCCCAACGGAGATGTATTATTCCTCCGATTGGAAGTTTCGTTAGTTGTACTTGCAAGTGTCGCAAGTTATATTGTAAGTGTCATAACTTATAATTGATGGGTTATTAGACCACCTTGATGGGGTCGGCCCTGTATGAGTCATGTGGGTTAAAGGGTTATTAGACCACCCTAGTGGGGGTCGGCCCAGTCAACATTATGTTATGTGGTTAAGTTGGGGTCGACCTAGTTAGAGTTAAAAGGCAAGTCAAGTTAGTGTATAAATAGAGAGTGTGTCTCTCTCATTTTATACATTCTATCTATTCACTCACTTCGCATTAGTGAGAGAGAGGAGGAGTGTGCACAAGTGGAGGAGGAGCATGCTACTAAAGATATCTATCTCTTGGGGTTGATCATGGTGATCCTTGTATTGATGCTTATTCTATCTCTGAGGAAGTTGCGGGGTTTTTCACCTTCTTGGTTTTTCCCGGTGAAATGTTTTGTGTCTCTTGTATCTTGTCTCTTATGCTTGATATGATGTGCATGTTGTTCTTTCAGTTAAGATCCTAGATCAGAATGAATTAAATTCTGAAAAACTAACAGTTCTCTGGCTTTTAGAATGGCTTCCTTCAAGAGGATCACTTGTTCTTGAGGGACATAACCTTTTTTAGGATCTCCACATGCTTGTTCAATCCCATCTAGATCCAAGTCTTCGATGTCCATTTCTTTAGTTTCCTCATCAACAGCATCCCCGATGACAACCATAATTGTCTCTACCTATGGCTGCGAGTTAAGACTGGGGGGGAAACCAAGAGCTCTTGGTTTTGACTGTCTGGTGGTTCCTGGGGAGGATCAGAGTTATTTTCCTCCTCCTGCTCTTTTAGCGCATCGAAAGAGTTAGACGTCATGATCTTCTTGGCTCCTTTTGTGGCTTCTTGTTTCCTCCCACCCCGCTTTCGTGTCTGGACCTTAGTAAAACCCGGATCCTCACTCACCTTAGCCTTCTTGGGGGAGGGTTTAGGTTTATTCATAGGGAAATCCCTGAATAAGTGTCCATGCTCATGACATCTGCGACATCAGAATGGGATCTTTTCATAATCAAGGGTTTGGACCCATTCCTCATCCTCCCACATCAACTTGATAGCTTCAGGCAACTCCCTCGATAAATCCATGTAAACGCAGATTCGGGGGCATAGGCCGTGTATCGCTAGGCTTTTGCCCTGTTCCAAGATTTTGACGAAAGTGCCCAAATTGTTCCCGATATATTCTAGAATTTTGGCTTCCCAATATTCAGTTGGGAGATAATAGAGTCTTATCCAAAGTGGGGCGACCTTCATGTCTTCTTTTTGCAGGCAGAACTTTTCTTTCCACGACCTCCGAAATAAGCCAGCAGAATAGAAGAAATAAGGGCCCCCATCAAGAACCCTATTTCTATCATCCAGGTTTATGAATGTGATCGTGAAGAAACCCTTGGATCATAATTGAAGATCATAATGACCTTTAGGTTTCTAGGTGGAGTTAATCCACCAAATCAGAGACTTTTCAGAGGGTGAAACCCCAATGAACTTCCCAATGAGAGCATGGTCCTGCATCTTATGAATCCTGTCTCTCAGCGTACTGGATCTAATTACCATCGAGGGGATAATCGAAGCTTTGGGTATGCATTGACCCAGCTTACCACCCGCCGAAGGAGTAACAGATCTCGTCTCCTGCACCTTTTTTCCAACACCACCCAATCCATCTACAGAGATCGGAATCCCGCCTACCTGAAAATCTGTATGAGAAGAGCCTTGGGGGGATGAGAGGCTCCCCCCGCAGAAGCATCCATGATTCGTCGTCAAACCTCCCGCCTTCATAAATCTCCGAAAACCCTAGCTCGCTCCATAATTTGCTCATAATCCATTTCACTAATTTTTTGTATATATGTTTTCATGTTACATCATATTATATGTCGTAAGTTGAATGGTCAATATACTTAAGAGAGCCGTATTCTATTGCACCATGCAAGGGACCACATTCATGGATCAACTCTTTGGTAGTGAGCGATTGGTTGGTCCATCCGCTCTTCCCAACTCGCGGATGATAGTAGTCGAGGTAAATTATAATTTATGTTCCAATTAAATTTTTGTTTATTATTTCTCAGTTTAAACAATTTATGTTTTATTTCTTAATTTTTGAGATTTTATGTTTTAGATGTTAACTTCAAATGAATTTCAAATTGTACAAGGAAAAGGAAAGGGAATTGCTCCTGATGATAGACATGAGGACCACGACGGTCCTTACCAGTCAAGTCTAGACACAGAGGTGAGTTTTAATTTATGTTCCAATTCATTATTTAATCACATTTAGTAATTTATTTTTGTACTTTATGTTTCAATTTTTGAATTATAACTTAAATTATGTTAGTTTTAATTTTTAATAAATATAACTTATTACATGTAATGGCATCTTACACAGGCATCGCTATAGGAGGGTGTCGATGCTGCAATGAATTTCTCAGATGATTGGTCTACAGCTCGACTACGTGGTCCCGATGAAGGGCCATCTACCCATATTCCTACCCAGATGCCAGATATCACCATTGACTCGAAGGAGATTGAGGCTTTCTTTCATAGTTTACCGACTCAGGGACATCATCGGTCTACTACAAATGAAGGCAATCACATGGCCGATCAAGGACCTCGTGGGGGTAGTGGCCAATGAGCTGATGATGTATACATTTCCATGTTTTGGATATTTTCATATTTTATATATTTTCATGTTTTGGATGATCTATGTATACGTTTTCATGTTTTGGATATGGATTTCTATCATTTATACATGGAATTTTATCATATATGGACTTTGGATATGGACTTTTGGATATTTTGTTACATATTCTGTATATTTTATCATATTGATGTTTTCATGTGTATTTTGTATCTAATTTGAAATCGATTGTTTTTTATATTACATCTGGATATAGTTATTACAGTTACAAATTTATGTTTTATTGTTTCCAATGTAAATTTAATGTACAGTGATTACAATATAAAATTTCAATCTCGATGTGTAGTTACAATTTAGCTCAATTTAAAATTTCAATTTCGACTACATTACAGTTGCAAATCCAAAATTTAGAATTGGATACATTACAATTTAAAATTGAAATTACAATTCCAGTTCGATTACAATATAAAATTTCAAATTTAATATGTAATTTCAATTACAATGTAAAAGCTCAATTTCAACTACATTACAATTGCATAAATGAAATCAAAATTTAAAATTAGAATACATTTGAAATTAAAAATTGAAATTACAATTACATTATGTTGTCTACACATTACAATTCAATTACAATTTACACATTCCAATTCAATTACAATTTAAAATTAAAATTTCAAATTTAATGTGTAATTTCAATTGAAAATTCAATGTGTTGTTACAATTTAAAAGTTCAATTTCAATTACATTACAATTGCATTTGAAATCAAAATTTAAAATTATAATACATTGTACAATATAAAATTTATATTTTACAATTTTACATTGTATAGGTGTATTTTAAATTCTCAATAACATTACAAATGTATTTGAAATCAAAATTTAAAATTAGAATACATTTGAAATTAAAAATTGAAATTACAATAACATTATGTTGTCTACACATTACAATTGAATTACAATTTCCACATTCCAATTAAATTACAATTTTAAATTAAAATTTTAAATTTAATGTGTAATTTCAATTGAAAATTCAATGTGTTGTTGCAATTTAAAATTTCAATTTCAATTACATTACAATTGCATTTGAAATCAAAATTTAAAATTAGAATACATTGTACAATTTAAAATTTAAATTTTACAATTTTACATTGTATAGATGTATTTTAAATTCTCAATTACATTACAATTGTATTTGAAATCAAAATTTAAAATTAGAATGTACATTACAATTTAAAATTGAAATTTTACAATTACATTATGTTGTCTACACATTACAATTCAACTATCTAGTAGATCTTTAATATTGTTTTTAAAGCATCTAAACAAATATTTATAAAACTATTATGGAGGAAGTTCATGGAGCACTAACCATACATTCAAGTGTATTCACATTGGAGCACCATGACCCAATTTTCACAAAAGCCTTCCATCTAGTATTTTTAATCTTGGCATTAAAGCATATACAAAAATACATTTATAAAACAACCTCCAAAAAAATATTCGACAAGACAACATGACAACTATGTCAATGATGCAAGTGGCATACATGTAACTCATTCATCTGGCCAATGGGTTATAGGAGTGCAAGTCTCCATAATACGATCATGGTCAGCTTCTGTCATCTTCCATCTCTTTGGCTCACCTCTCTTCACCTTGATTTATGTTAGATGTATCTGAGCTGCCACCACCAAATGACTGTATTGGCATGATATATATTCAGGCATAAAATCTTTGTAAATAATATGAGCACCCTATTTTTTCACTCTTTCAAAAAAGTGTCCCATTAGAACCAAGTCTCCAATTTGGTATGTGAAGTCTCCATCTTGATAGGGTCGCAACAACCTACTTTTTATTTGTGTGCATCGCATCAAATAATATGCCACATTTTCTTGGTTGTGGGGGGGTGCAATGAAAACAAATATATCACCTGCAAGATAAATTACAAATATTATTCAAATGTCCTACGTACATTTCTACAACATTTGTATATGTGTAATATATAGTGAACTAATTAACTTAATGAAGTCTCTTGTACCTTCCCTAACCATATCATAAACTTGATCATGATCTAATGAGACCATTGCCTCATCAGTGTGCATCTCTTGGCATGTTGGAATTGGATGTGATCCCTTTGGATTAAGAGGGACATATTTCCATGGTTTCACATATACATCATTTTCACAGTGATGAAGCCCGCATCCATTTGCATCAATGCAAAAATCGAAAAATAGGCATACTTCCTCATTTCAATGGAAAATATGTCACTCATGTATTTGCTTCGAACATAATGTAATTCTCTCGTACTAGGTATGGTCTCACAATACCACGGCATGGATCTATTCACATCACCAAGGGAAGCATCCCAAAAGAACATGCATGGGATTCAATTTGTCATATATTAATTCCTATCGAGTATGTGTTCTTTTGGAAATGATGATATTGAATGTTATTAGCTTATTTATTGAGTTTGGAGTTTATTACCTGCACACCGGCCTTGCTTATTCGCAACCTTGATGTCCCAAATGATGTGTGCACCAATCAACTACTTCTGTGGAGCATTTGAGTCGGGTTGCACCATGACTCATTTGGTACCTTCGAAGTGTTCATTTCACACATGCACCTACGCCATCATGTTCACCCTTTCCATGCCCTGTTTCAAAAAAGCTCCAGGTGTGTCGGATTCCTGTCTCTTTGTGAAGGCGACTCAACCAATAAAATGAGCGTGCCGATTTGAATTGCCCTGCACATCCATCGGACCAAATCCAGTGTTCAGTAAATGATATGCCTCTTTGCCTGAATGAATCATAAATCAATCCAAAGCAGCGTTGAACGAACAATGTGTCATGCTCACGATCATCACTAACATAAAAATTGTACTCCTTGATCACTTCACGTGACTGAGGAGTGCTATCCCTACCATCAATGCTTTCCTAAGCATGTATGTACAATACATGTATGAAGATAGACACCTGGTCAAAGTGATAGTACTCACTCTATATCTCTCTCTGAGGAGAAAATGTGTAGTTCTTAGCAAAGTCTACCACTGATAAGATTGTGCCCGACTCAAATACCTCACGAGAATGTTTGAATTCTGAAGCTTTCCACCTGGACCTATGGGAGTGCTTTATGTATTTATAAATCTGACTTTGAAACTTCTCCATGAAATCTGAAACAGGAATCTCATCCTTGAGCAAGTCGATCCTCTTAGATGGCACAGATGAAGAAGATGATGTATTCGTGGAGACATACTCATACCTCTTCCACATAACGGTGATATCTGACAATCCACGGTGTGTTGGATCGATAGGAAATTTCCTATGGAACAATGTCAAATCACCGCATTCAGGGCATCTTCTCCCACCTACACACCTCTTATTGAAAAACACTTGTCTAGGATTCCTGTTGCATAATATCATACAAATAAAATCTCGCACTGTGTGAGGAGCTAGTTCATCGTTCCAGTGCCTTTTGCAAAAATCCAGAAATGTGTCATAGTATAGTTGAAATTCAACGTGGTACCGGTAGCAACAAGTGTCGCAAATCGTATTCAGCCAAATATACCACGGTTTCAATCTATTGAACATGCTAAATGATATTTGAACACCAGGATTGGTTTCTTGGAATTCCTCGTAAAGTGCAACTCTCGTCATCTCCATCACATGCATACAGTGCTCCTCATAAATGCCTCTGGATAAACGTTGTCGCAGGACATGCTTTCGATCTAGAATAGCACGAGAATGGCTATGCCAAAACTCTATCACCTTCTCTCTAATGCCCACTGCCATCCTGCCTCGATAGGGTTCCCTACAAATAAGAGCCCAATAAGCAGCTTCATCATTTTCATCTATCTGGACCCTGAATTTTGTATATTTGAACAATGTTCTTTTTGAAACTTTGAGCAATGATGCCATTGTTGATACCATTCGATTTCTTGAGGTGCTTTGTGCCACAACAACCGTTGTAATTGCCCTACGAGAAGCTCGGATATCATTATTTCTTGATTTCCCAAACGAAGATAATGTAGTTCTTACAGTTTCTATTGCATTATCGCATGTCTTTTTTGTTTTAGCATCTTGAAAACCGAACAACTTCGTGGCACATTTCATTTTTTTTGTTTTATCAACCCATGTAGGATTTGAGCTTGTGCCATCGTTGAATGTTGTTCAAAATATGACTCAATTATGTTGCTGACATGCTCTCTAACTATCCGACTAGGGATTGAGTTCCCAATCTCTTCTCGTGCAGAAACAACTGCACAATCCTCACGACAATTTGCACCCCTTCCAACCCCACTGCAACTCCCAATTATACTAGAAATGTGAGAGGGCAAGGTGTCATGTGATGGTTGATCAAGATCATGAGGGGGAACAGGGTCATGTGATTCTTGATCACCATGATGTGATGGCTGACCATAATCTCTCCCTACATAATCAAAATTCAAGTGAAGAGAATTTCAATCAGAAATGCACTATCCAAGGATCGATTAATTTTAAAGTACCAAATTGAAGTGTTTTGAAATGCATAATTGGTACAAGAATTGAAAATACTTTTAAATCAAGATTTAATTGTTTGGAACTTGAATTCAAAATAAATAAATATGTACATTTAACTTGAAAAAATTGGTACAAGTAATGAAAATAAATTAAAAACAAGAAAATCGTTTGTGACTTAAATTCAAAATAACAAAATATGTATGTAGTTACTTGAAAATTGTACATTTAGATTGAGAATTGTTAGAAAGTTTGAAAATCAATTATGTATAATTTAACTTGATAATTATTAATAACTTGATAGTTTACATTGAACTTTAAAATAGTTAGTAACTTGATATTTGATGTGGAAATTAACAAATTGAAAATTGCGTGTGAATTGAATATTCCAACTATTGCATAACTATCCATTTAACTTGAAAATTCTTACAAATTTTGAAATATAAATAAAATATATACTTATTATAAAGAAAAAGATATTTAAAACTTATCCCTACATTCATGCATAGAAAAAATTGGTGTACATGAATTGAAAATACATTAAAAACAACATAATTGAATTTTCCAACTACTACATAATTATCACAATGTTCATTTTATTTGTTGCCATTGAATTTTACATGTATTACATAACTATTCATTTCATTTGTTTTCAAATTGAATTTTCTAACTTTAATACATGTAACTATCACAATGTTCATTTCAAATAAAATGATGACCAACTTAAAATTAGACATTGATAGTTATTTCAATTAACACATGTTGAGGCTTGGAGCTCAAATTAAATTTAACTTGAAATTGTTAATAGCTTTGAAATTTGAAAATAGTTAAATATATACATTTTAAGTTGAAAATAGGGTTCAAGTGTACATTTAATTTGAAAATTGTTAGCAACTTAAAAATTTGAAAATAGTTAAATATGTACATTTTTTAACTTGAAAATAGAATTTCCAAGTGTACATTTCATTTGAAAATTGTTCCAATAACATTTGTTAGCCACTTGAAAATTATTCATTTAACATGAAAATGGTTACAAATTTTGAAATATAAATAACAAAGTTATGAAATAAATAAGAATATTCATTACAAATAAATAGTAAATAAATTAGATTATGAAATATTTAAATAACAAAGTTATGAAATAAATAAGAATATTCATTACAAATAAATAGTAAATAAATTAGATTATGAAATAGTTAAATTTTTTGGAAAATTGTTACTAATTTTGTAGTCTAAATAACAAATTGTACAAATATTTTTTTAACAAATAACAAAACAAGAATTGAAAATAAATTTAACTTGAAATTGTTAGTAACTTAAAAATTTGAAAATAATTAAATATGTACATTTTAAGTTGAAAATAGGGTCCAAGTGTATATTTAATTTGAAAATTGTTAGCAACTTAGAAATTTGAAAATAGTTAAAAATATGTATATTTTAACATGAAAATAGAATCCAAATGTACATTTCATTTGAAAATTGTTCCAATAACATTTGTTAGCCACTTGAAAATTATTCATTTAACATGAAAATTGTTGCAAACTTAACAAATGGATGAAATAAATAAGAATATCATTACAAATAAATATTAAATAAATTAAATTATGAAATAGTTAAGTTTTTTGGAAAATTGTTACTAATTTTGTAGTCTATATAACAATTTGTTAAAAATACTATTACAAACAAAATATAATAAAACTAAAATGAAAAAAATAATTAGTATATAACAAATTATAAGAGAAAGATCAAATATGATATTTAAATTATGTAGTATATAATTCAAAAATTTACCTTGGTTGTCCTCCATTGGAATTTGTTGCACCAAAGGTGCATCTTCTTCTTCTCTCAAGCTTGCTCTTTGTTGTCTCATTCTTTCTCTATTCCTCTCATGCTCTTCATTGTCATTTTGTTGACGAGCATGCTTCCTTTGTCGTTTTCTTTAACTCCCCATCAAATTACAATGAAAACAAACAAAAATTTCTTCAAATTGTTATAACAAACAACAATATGTTAATATGAAATTTTGAAATATGTTTACAAAGAAATCTTACATGTCTAATGAACTCTAATTGAACAACAACAAAATCACAAAGCTCTAATTGAACAACATCAAATTCACATAGCTCTAATTGAAAATAAACTAGCAATGAGTTAAATTAGTGTTGTTGATCAATCGTTTAGTAATTATATAGAGGTTGCTTATTATTTTTGTGAGGGAATGGTGGTTGGAAACATTAATTGTCTAACTCCTTTCCCGAGTCCTTTTTGTATGTTTTCTTTAAACAGACAAATCCTTGATCGAGCTAATTTTACAAACCCTCGATCGAGCAATAGACCTTGATCGAGCTAATTTTACAAACCCTTGATCGAGGTATTTTAAATACCTTGATCGAGGGCCTAAAAACAAGCTGAAAGCCCTTTTCACTGCAGAAAGAAAGTTTTGTATGCCTTTCAGAGGCTTAAACTATGTCATTAAATACACATTAATGGGCGGACTTGATACCATTGGATTCGTCAATGAATCCTCTATCCATATACATACGATTTACGAATTTTTATCTTCGTATGTCTTTTGTTTTTAAATTTCTACTAAAACTTGCTCTAAAAAACCCTGCCGACAACTTCGATTGAGCTCCAAGATAAATCAACAACATTCAAAATACACATCCAAAAAATTTGAGAAAATACACAAGCACTAGATAAGTGCGTCCCCTTCAAAAAGGTATTTTTAGTTTTGCAAATTATTTAAACAATCAAAATATTTGGTGCACACACACACATGTGTGTGCAAAATGCCACTGAAATATTCATTAATCAGTTTCAAAAAATAATAATAAATATAATTTTTCGAGAAAAATTAAAAGAAAAATATGTAAGTACTAGTACATTCTGTATAGATCCTGTTCACATATTTCATTTTTTAAAATTATTACTTTAACATTAAATTATTGTGCACACACACAAACCACTTGTTAATTGCTCTTCAAATTTTTAAGTACACACGTTTCATTAAATGAAAATTTGACATGATAAATGACATTGGTATATTTCGAAAAAAATATCATTGGAAAGCCAACATAATTCTTTACATTTCGTTTTTTATCCGCATGTCGAAATTCATGTAGCAAATATGAGTTTCGAGAGCTTCAATTTAATACATGGGTAAAATTTCCGTTGTTCATCACCATATTTGGCCAAAAATAGTTACCCATCTTTATGGAATCACCCCAACCTAACTAAGGGGCGTGACAATTCAACCATTGTGAGAAGTCAATGCACGTAAGTGTATCATCACATTGCATTGTATCATTCATTTCTAGCACACCTCATTCATTATTATATTACTTATAATATATGGATTTTAATTATTTTCATTCTTATGTTGGATATTCCTAAGTAAATGAACTTTGTTCATTTCATCTCCTTGGAGGGTTCATTCTCTTGAGGGAGTTTGCACCTTGTATGATGACTCTCTTTTTTTCCCAAGTAAATATCATGTGGAAAATCCCTAGGTACTTTCCCTCATTTCGAAGATGGTAACCAAGGTAAACCTCGAATTCTTTAGTGCACAAGGCCAAATCAACAATAGTGATCGAAGCCAATCCAACAATATACTCATTATGAGCTCAACATGTCACTTATGGGAATATAACCTGGGTGGAGAGGATAACACTCCATCCCACAACCACTTAAGCTAGATCCAATTGACCTTGTATGATGAATTTGTGATGTTACGATAATTGTTTCTCAAACTTCTTTGGTTAGATTGAGCCTTCATCATCCTAGACTATCCTTCAAAATGACCCTTTTTAGTTTTTCATTAGTTAGGCCCAGATATTTTATTACCCTATGATGATTTTTGGAAAAGTAGGTTTGCTTGGATGAATGTTAGCAAGTCTTTTATAAGGGTGTGTTGATTTTTTATTGATGCTTTGATCATGTGGAAGAATTTAAGTATAATTAATAATGCATTGATTAATGATCATTTGATTTGATCCTTCTCCTATATTGACTAATACCCTTGGTAGCTTTCAGTTTTTTAATTCTTGTGATCTCATAAACACTTTATCTACCTCTTGTAAGACCAAAGTTATTTTATCTTCGTCGTTCAAGGAAGACGAGTGCTTTCTTGGGTATTACCTTCTTTATGAATCAGATCCATGGTTAATGCTACCGAGCATATCAACCAAGGGACCCTTTCACAAAGGAATCCCTTTGATTGATCTACCTAGAAATGTTAGTACCCTTATGATGGTTATCTTGAAACTTCTCGGATTTATTGTAGGATTTTCAATTCGATAGTTATCATGTTTGAACATCTTGAATGATTTCGATGCTTCCCAAGCAAGCAACTTATGTCAAGGTGTTAGATTATGGTAACTTCGGGATGTCCTCCATGGTTCAAATGCCTTACATGGAGGTACATCAGCTGCATAGGCATCAGGATGGAATAGAAAGTGAGATGCACTCTACTCAATGGCATGAGCCCAGTGGGGGCTGCATGTAGAGCTTCAAGGGAGATTGACCTTTGCATGCATGAGTTTTGCATGACCTGTCAGCATTCAGTGACTGCATGCAAAAGTGAATTTTTGCATGCACCGGGAATTAGGGTTTTGAAAAACCTAATTCATCGGTGAGATTATTTATAGAGGCAGGGAGTCCCAGATGAGGTTACTCAGTTGTATCACTGGAGAGAGATATTTCCAAAGTGAGGAGAACGAATCTGTCCATGTGGGGCGACTTTCTGAGATAGAGAGGAGTTGCTGCAGAAGCTAGGAAGGTCAGATCTGAGCTAGATCAATGACCTTCAGTTCTAGAGAGGCTAGATACCCGTTCATGTGAGCTGAGAGAGCTCAACAGTAAGATTACTGTGGAGATTGGAGGAGGTCGAGTTCTCTTGGAGGAGGACGTTTTTCCCGAGGGAGGAGAAGCTCGTTGTGAGCTAGATTGATCGATTCGGAGTCTGTGACTTCCAAGATAGCCTTGCCTCGAGATTTGAGGAAGGTTAGGGACGATCGAAGCTCAGATCTGTTGAGATCCGGAGCAGTACGAGCATTTGACATCCAGAGGGGAGGGCGCACTTGTGCATGCAAAGAGGGCCAATTTCATTAGTGGGCAGTATTCAGAGTGAGCAGATTAGAGCAGAGAGATCTAGAGAGGGCAGATCTATCAAAGGCACCATCAGAGCACTCAAATCTAGATTGGCAGTTAGGGCATACTTCTTCATTGCATGCATCAACTAGATGCATGCAAATTAGAGTTTGTCCTGGTCAGAGGGATTGAGGTACCGGCTGAGGTAATTCTGTATTGTACTATCCTTTATACTTCTATATGCTCTGGGATCGAGAGAGAAGATAGTCCCATAGTTAGCTGGTTTTTCCCGAAAGGGTTCCAAGGTATATCTGTTGTCTATGTGGTTGATTGCATTTATGTTCAATTGGTAAATGCAGATCTAGTTGTTTGAGTTTATTTCTTTATGAGCATATATTGATTTAGAGACTCATACCACTTGAGGTCTCAGGGCGATCCAAAGGGAGTAGTGATCTCTGGATCTACATATATTTACACAAGGGAATCAAACAAATTTGGACCCTTTGCTTTCTTCATAATTGAACTTTGTTTATCCTCTTTCGTCTCATCTAGTGGAAGTGTAGCTCCTAGCTTAACTAGTAACCAAAAGTCTAATATGAATAAGAAGAGGAAGAATAACGAACTAAACCCAAAGAAAGAGGGCATTATACTAACCTATGTGAATAATATTAGGGATATTGCTATAATTGAGAGACCTAAATGTAAATTTTCTAGTAAAATTTGCATAGGATACCATCTTACTCAACTATGTCTTTCCATTGCATAAATATGAACAATATGGTCCCCACCTCAAGGATCCTTTGCTCTCAATCAACCTACAATTCTCCATCAAACCCTTCTTGACCAACCATTTGTTAATAAAGGTGGCGAGTCGATGCAATCTTCACATAATCCCACTCTTCCACTTAAGAGTGACGTGACCACCAAACATGCTTTTTTCTAACAACTAGTCCAAAACTTTCTGGATATGGGAGCATATAGTACACTTCGAGTGTGCACCACCTAAGCTCTAGGTTCATTAACTTTGACTAGAATAGGCTAGTAGAGCCAAACCTTCCTTCTTCTACAACCTTCCAAACAAGGGTTTAAGTCAGATCATACATGGTTTTTTTATGTGTAATAGATGAAGGAGCCTCCTCTAGTATTTTATTCTTATTTACTTGGAAAGGTTTTGCCTCTCCCAACCTCATCTCAACTACCAACCATCTATTTGATTTTGATAGAAGACCTACTGAACCTTTAGGGATTCTTCCTAAATTGTCTATTTTGTTAGGTGGGAAAACTATCTTAATTAATGCTATAGTTATGGAAGGCATGTTGGACTTCAATGTGCTCATTGGTAATGATTATTATATGCCATGGATGTTGTGGTGTCTATTCTCTTTCATGTGATGCATCTTCCTAGTGAACAAAGCATTGCCACTATTAATCAACTCAAATACAGTGGTCCCCAACCTCTTTCAACTCTAGACTATGCAATACCTTTTACAACTCTTATTGAATATGATCTTATAGTTTGGATGGACACTACCCCACCACGAGGGAATTATGTGCTCTTATATCCCATGCATTCAATTTCCAATGAGAAGAAATCTTTGTAGTCATGCTCATTTTCTTTGGATCTAGTTCCAACAATTGATCAAGTGATGTATAGAACATTGGGGGAAACAAAGCCTTTTTTGGCCCAAGTGAATCCCTTAATGTACATTCTCTTCAGGAATGGTGTTCTCCCTGAAACTCTCCTATATGGCATGATCGGGTTTTACATTCCAAGTGATGACCTTTCTTCTATTATTTTTCAAAGAGAATCTCCCTAGTTTGGACATTTTTGTCATCTAATCCAACCTTGATGATCCTTTTGAGTCCAATCTCTCTTGTTGTAGATCCTTGGGCTTTAACATTTTTGAGTCTTTGTTTATAGAGTTTGTCATTGAGTTGCATGTCGATTTTCTTTCTAAGTATGATCTCTTAGTTAGTAGATCCTCACACTTTGGGGTTGTTGAGTCATTTTCTACCGATTTCATCCTTAAATTCAATATTGGTTTTTCGTCTAATTTTGGTCTCTCCATTTGTAGGTCATTATGCTTTGGTGTTCTTGAGTCTATTTCTACAAACTCCATCATTGAATTCAATGTGGATATACCTTTTAACTCTACTGTCCTTGTTTGTAAGTCCCTAGAATTTAATGTTGTTGAGTCTTCATCGATAAGTCCGCCATCGAGCTGGATATCGTTGAAGATATCAAGGTTGAGAATATCCCTATCCTAATAACTCTCATGAGATCTATCGTTCTAGATTTTTAAAATATGATATTTTTATTGCTATTTCTTAGGTGTGAGACTTTGAGTTGGATTGTGATCATGTTTTATGCATTGTTTGACCCTATCAGGTATATTCTAAAGCTTGCATTTACATTTAGGTCCCCATTATGTCACACTGCACTTAAACCTTTTGTCAATGAATTGATTGCAGGGTCAACTCCATTACATGTTTATGCATTAGCCAATTCTCTCTACATTTTGCACCAATAAGATAGAAGATCTTTCATATGATGGGCTACCCTAGTGTAGCACCCTTTTGCAATATGGTACCCATTTGTTTTTCACTAATAAGATTTTTCACTAATAAGAATGGAAGCCCAAGTAGTTTGAAATTGCATTATAAACCACATTCATCTTTCTCATTTACTTCTTACATTCTCATAAGGATTTCCATCTTTATATTTGGATGCATTCTATTTTACATTGTTTTATGTTGCTTATCGGTGCTTCTTACTAATCTGCACTTCATGTCTTCATGGTGTCTTGATGGTGCTTGCCCTGAGTTGTTATTTCTTGTGACAACCTCTCTTTTTATTAAAACTCCCTTCTATCCTTTTATTAAAATCCATTTTTAAATTCTTTAAATACTCCTTAATTTGAAACCCTTTATTATTCACTTTTGTCAGTTGGTCTTTGACTATAAGTTAGCTCGGGTTTTTTTGTTCTTAAATGAATCTTGAATTATTTTAATGCCTACAACACAAATTCATGTCAATAGTCACGATCTTGTGTCACTGGTTGTGAGTGTATGGTGGCTTGCATAGATTGGACACTTGAGAAATAATACTGATGGCTAGATTTGTTTCCAAGCCACGGCTTTAACTTATCTTTCATCGAATGAGTTTTGGCATGAAATGATTATGGTTCATTTATGCGTCTCTGTGATTTGCATTCTATGATTTGGATTTTTTTTGTCATTTTGACCAAAATCCGATGATTAAATCTCTTCTTAGATCACGATTTTTCATTGTTTAAATTGCATTTTTTATTGCAAAATGGAATCAATACCCTCAAAAAACCTTGGACACCTGAATTATGCAATCCCAATGGATTTTGGCCTAAACACTCTAGTCCAAAACGTAGAGCATTTAGTTGAGGGACATGTCACATGGTAAATTAATCTCATTGGATGGCGACTTATTTTATTACAAGGCGATAGACACAAGACTATAACTTGGTGGCACAACGTCTCTCTGCATGTTTTAGTACTTTGTGATAGTAATTAGTTTTAGCACAAACCTATTCCCTTGATAGATGTTTGGATGGTTAGTAGTTCTTTTGATTGGCAGCTCGGTTTGCAATCACAACTACTTCAAAAGTGCTTGAAAGTTTTTTTTCCTACAACTTTTCTATCTCTGTAATCTTATTTCATGGAATTGGTTGATTGTTTATTGTCAGTTGTATTCAGGGTTATTCAACTGTGATATATTTTTAATTGGTTGATTGTATATTGTCAGTTGTATTCAGGGTTATTCAACTGTGATATATTTTTAACTTTAAAATATGCAAGTCATATTGACAATTATTTAATTTCCAAAACCGTCAATTTATAAGACAAATTAAAAATTTCCTTGTCTCCATTATTATTATATATATATATATATAATGGTGTCAATATTATATTTTTCAATATTGACACCATTATATACATATATATTGGAAAATAATATTGTCAGCCACGTGCCAATACTCAAATGAAAATTGCAGTCACCTCTTAAATGGAAACTGCAATTTATGTGTTAATCATGCTTTCATGTCATAATCAAAGGAATGCTAGTTTACAATACAAGTTAGCCAACCTTGAATGCCATAATCAAAGGGAGTAGCTGCATGTTTATAGTAGCCTTCAGGCTACCTTTCTTCTATTATTGCAATTTGTAGAGTATTGGCCCCCTACCCCTTGAATGTTCCAACATATGTGTGCCTCTTTTCATTTGGATGTTGGCCTACCCTCTTCAAAACAAGCAAACATAAACTACAATAGGCATGGGTGTATGTGTCTATGCTTTCAACATCACATATTCTCTGCATAGGCTCGTGTAAGGTTAGATGGAGTTTTCTCTCTCTGATTTTGTCCTTTCAATGATCCACTAAATTTTCTTTGAAAGTGTAAAGTGTGTGATTTTCTTTGTAAACTGTGGTGTGAATTATGTCATTCAAGAACTTTTTGTTTTCAGACTATTGGTATGAACATGCCCCCCAAAAATACAGAGTTACATACATCCCCACAACAACAAGAGGTCAACCCAAGCCCAGATAACCTCTGAAGCTCTCTTAAGCATTCTATGTCAAAATTCTTATTTTTCATCCATCTATGATATTTGTCTAAAAGGTAGTTGCATTATTGCGTTTCCAAATCACACAATTTGCGATGTAGGTACCACATTTAGGTCTTTCGACACCTTAATATTTTCCTCGCTTTGATTTCAATATTGTTTTTTAGATTGGCAGGTGAACGATAAGGCTTTTATGATCCCCTATTGATTGGTCAATTACACACTGAAATTAATGGACCAAAATGATGATTGTCGTTTGCCTTGGTGTAGATTGCAACTTAAGGAGAGGTCCAAATTAGCATTTACAATAACAAACGATCATTGACTTCACATTGTTCGTCAAAAAATATAATGTTGGTAAGAAAATATATGCACAAGACAAGCACCTAATAAAATTTGTCAAACTCTTAGATACCATTTTCAGCCTTCTATAAGGAAATAAAATAGCGGGTTTTATAATGATCCCAATTGTTCTTTCGCTAAACCCTAATTGTAGGATCTTTGCCTTACGATCTTGATGTTTTTCACTCTCCGATAAGATTTTAATGGATATGTTACAAAAACTTACATTTTCATTATATAAACTACGAGTCAAATAAATCAGTTATTAATTTGCATTAGATAGCACATTTATTAAGAAAAGACTAGATGGGTAAACCAACTATAACAAACCCCGCATTTTCTGGTTTTTTCCATGTATTAACGATACATTGTTCTTTTTTTTTCACGCAGAAAACCCACCTTCCTTCTATTCTGAAGGAATCAAGGAAAGCTCACACGCACGAGAAATCTCAACAAACTTCCCCACATATCGTCAATGGTAGGTCGAGCAAACCTTTAACAACACATTGTTCTACTTGCACTCTAAGAACACATTCAAATTAAATTTGCCATATATGATCTTAAGAATTTACAGATTGTTTAAGTTAGTTTTTTCAATCAAATGAAGGTGCCTAAAAAGAAGCCATGGATGTTATGCATATATCTATTTATTTATTTTGATTAATTTTTCAATTAAATGAATGACATTAAAGAAGCCATATATATCTATATATTAAATGAAGTACAATGAATTTCAAATATTTTTTCTATAAAAAAAAATTGATGTTACGTAAAATGAGTTTATGTTGCAATATATTAGAAACCATAAAACAATACATTGTGGATTCCAAGAAACATGTTGCTCTTGTATTTAGTTGATGGGCAAAAAAAATCAAGCAACTTTAAAAAAAAACCCTCATAAAAAAAAATTACTACCCGTCAAATTTAACCCCTGGTTGCATTTATATTTTAGATTGGTGACTGTACTAGTGTTCCTAATCTAAATTGCCAACATGCATCTCCCCTCGAACTTATGCCAAGTGGAACAACATTTCATTTCAACCATGTTAAAAGCCTTTAGATTCGGTCTAAAATTGATTGAAACAATGCGTACTCTCTTTTTTGTTTTCGTTGCATCTTGACAGGAAAAACATGAACCATACCACCCCTTCGACCTTCGAGTTATTGAAGCTCACATTAAATGTGTTTGCTGCATATATTTTTGGTTCATCTTCTTTAAGTAATTTTTGCTCTTCTTTTTGTTGCATCTCAATCTCAAAGAGAATAACCATGAACCACACCACCTTGAAGGCCTTTGGGCTATTCAGGTGCATCAAGCAAGGTTGCCCAACATTATATGTGCTTGCCCAACATTATATGTGCTTGTTGAGTATGCTTTTGCTTATGGAAAGTTAGTTTGAAACACATCAAGGAAATTTCCTAGCCCATATATGTTGGAAAGTGTTGCATTTTTTGCAATTGTGCGTTCTCAAGAAAAAAATTGAAGTTATGGCTCTTTATGGGTTATGGGTGGTTCAGCTCATGGTTTTCTATACCCATTGCATTGTAATACTACTTAGTGTGTTAGGGATTTTCTAATCCCACTGTAATGTAATACTACTTTAACATATTATTGTAATACTACTTAGCATATTAGGGTAAGCAATGGATTTTCTATTCCCACTGTATTGTAATACTACTTAGCATATTAGGGTAAGCGATGTATTGTAATACTACTTTGCATATTAGGGTAAGCGATGTTGTGGAGTACCTATTTGTATTTCTGAATCAAGTTTTCAAAGTAAATTTCGTGTATGATATGAATGTGCCATTGTTTTTTAGTTGTTTTTTAAAATCTGTTAACAATGCTTCTCTCACATGATGGGTTTTTCAGTGACTATTTCTCTTCCAATCAAACCAAAGGCTCAGTGATGAACATCTTGTCATTGATTCATTTTAAACCATCCAACCAAAGGCCCATTAATGGACATATTGTCATTGATTCATTGCCAACCATTCAGCTAGAGGAGATAATGAAAAACACTACCAAAATTCAATGGAAAAAACATGTAAACATGTTGCTATGTTCAAACTCCTTGAGCCCACCTCAAACTCTTAGATACCAATGGAACTATACGAATTGGTAAATCCCTTGCGGGCATGTGAAATCAAGTGTTGCCAAGAATCAACAAGAAATTGGATTATTGGGAGTCTTCCTACGAATCACATATCTACTCTTACGAAATTGGCAACATCTCATGTTGTGTCCTCCTACCGGTGCCCTTCTAAGAAGGGCTAAGCTTGTTTACCAGCATTCTCTACGAATCACATGTCTACTCTTATGAAATTGGCAACATCTCGTGTTGTGTTCCTCCTACCGGTGCCCTTCTAAGAAGGCCTAAGCTTGTTTACCAGCATTCTAGTAACTATCTTATGTCCCCCTGCAGAGTCACAAGTTACTGGTATATCTGGCTTGCGGGCTGTTGGATATACCCTTGGGAGGTTGTTGTTCCCATGGTTAAAAAAAACTATCTTAGGTCCCCCAATGAAGGCCTAGGCTAAGCTTGTTCACCAGCGTTCTAGTCACTATCTACCCTATTGAAGGCCAAAAAGGCCTTGGGACATTTGTTGCCTAAGCAAACAGAGGCGGTCTTGTCTTGGATTTATTGATATTGCCAATCAAGCAACAAGCTTTTGTGCATAATGGATTGTTAGGGCCATTTAAGGTGACGTAAGCTCGAATACACTAGTGAGATGTGACATCATCACCAGTTCCCCTTTATATTGTTATTTAATGAATGCCGTGACCTTCCCAACTTGCATCAGTGTAGGAAGCTATACCGTGTTTCAAAGCATTCAGACAGCCTGGGAGAAACGCAAGTCATTTACTCGCTAGGATGAAGATGAACCAGAGGATGCTATTAAGCCACTCGTATTTCCGTAAAGTGGGTCAATGGTTTCAATTTCCAAAATAATTGTTTTGACGAAGGTACTTGGTATGAGGGCGAGAGGCTCCATAAGAAGGGCCTTTGTGTCTTGGCTAACTTGTAATCAAAGACACGGCTTCATGCAACGAGAAGACCTCAATCAGAAATTCAATCTTAGAGCCGCCAATAAATTAATTTCCCAACGGCTTTGTAAACTCTATGAAATGTTCCCCAAGTTAGAAGTGAAAATCAGAGAAGACCCATTCACGTTGATACATAAGAGATGGAGGTGTTAGGCTCTGCCCGTCAAGCGTCAACATAACAAATTCGCTAGTAAGCTCTGGTCTATTAAATTTCATGCTGCCTTTTTGGTTGAAGTGGAGGATAGGGCTTCAAGATTTGGAATTGATGGATTATCACTCGTGAGTCCTAAGACATGTTAGAATGAAGATTCTAACAGTTTTATATGCAAAAGGCACCTTCACTCTAAAAATCGAAGCTCGACCAGTGAGAAAACTTACCACTGGACACCGATTTACTACTGGACCACAGCTTAGCTGACGAGAAGCCTTCAAAATATCAAAGATAACAAGAGCTACTGGCAGACGAGCAGCAGCTAGTAGGTGTGAGGTGAGGTAAAATGTATGAGGTCGGCCCACCTGTCCCAGAAGGGGAGGAAATCCAGGTAAACAAGAGTAGTTGAGGTACACCCAACAGCGGTAGGGTGGGCACAGAACCACCAAATGTGAAAATCTGGTCTGCTATGGTTTTAGAAGGATTACTTGCCTAAATCAAATTGCTAGCTTCTCGTGAAGGTCATCTTATCACTGTATCTTTGGATTTTGGGCCTGGCTCATACCTTTTTTGTCATTTTGGTTTGTCTGCACTTCGTGCTAGGTTAATTTTGTTTGCTTTTGTAGACCGTTCATTGGTAGCATAGGATATTGCATATAAGGCCATACCCTACTTCGATCCAGGGTATGGTTATACCCCTAGTTCTACCTGAGGTCCCGAGTTAAGGCGGAAGTTTCGATGATGTGTGTAATTTTCAAGAGAAAACAAGCTAAATTTGGAAAATGAAATTCCCAGGCAAGAGTGAACTAAGATGGTCAAAAATTTTGAATTTGTTGGTAAAATAAGCTAAGAGTACCTAATGCAAGACAACTGCAAAAAATCAAAATGTACTAGAAAAACTAAAACATTAAAATATATTAAGAAAAACCGAACTTAGAGTACAAAGAATACATTAAAATGAGAGTGTCCATGAGATTCAGGGGCAAACAAAGTTTGATTTAAAATCAACAAAGCGGTCCAATTCCTTATCATTGATTGCACAACTAGAATTTAAACAGCTGACCTCGTAATACGATTAAAGACTAGATGTGTCAAGACTCAAAAGTAAATAGTAGCATAAGTTGGTAAAAGCACATTTCCATATCTTTGCTCAGCCACAGTTTTCATTAGGTATTGCTAACATTTCTGGCTTGTATTTTTACCATTTGAAGGTGATCAGTTGATTAGGCATTGATGGTGCTGCAACTCTAAAATGTCTAACTACTGCAGCAAAATCAGATGCAATGAAATAATGCGTACAGATATAAAAGTGATCCATCGTAGCACTAGGAATACATAGATGGTCCTGACAAAACTAAATCAAGACAATTCAGAATATGCCAAAACTCAGTCATCTAATCAGGAATAACGAATTGTCAATTTACACTATGATTGTTTTTGTACAATTTTAAGAGTTGGAACCACCCTCACTGGAACTGCATGCCATTAAATGTGTTGTCCTAAAACTTTCATGAAAATGTGTATAATGCAATTTCAGTGCAGAGAAGGAATTTTATGACAACTGAAATACAGTGATTTCTCATTTCTTCAACTCCCTTGCATTTAGCAGCCTTTTAACTTATGAGGTAGGCATGAAAATGGTTTAAGAGCATGTCCTTTGACAGAATAAAAAAGATCGAATCACCCCATGTATACACAATTAAAACTTGACAATTGCAAAGGATGCAATCATATTTTACAGCCATGCTAAGTGCTGCAGAAATGAACCGATTATATTTCAGTTGATAAGACTTTCAAAATTAACTCAGAATGTACACATTATTCATATTAAGTATTTAATCTTTGATCAGATAGTTTTACTTCAATTACGAACGGAGAGTTCTTGTACATGTGAGCCACAACAAAATGCCACATCAATAAAGATAACCAAAATGCAGTAGCAAGTGCACATTAAAGAAACACTACCATAGGCATATATAAGCTCTCATGATTTTCCAAGCATAGAACAAATAAGTACAACAGAAATAATCAGGCATAAAGGGCGAATTCACAGGAAGCTTTGCTTACCTAGATCTAGCAAGAAATCTTAGAGCTTTCAGCAGGGCTCATAGAATAGTCACATTCTGCAAAATGAGAGAGTAGAACTAAATGCCAGAGGAGATTATATGATCTGTCAAGTTCTGCTACCCAACGTCATTGGATTTGCCAAATGATCACCTTCCCAAGATTTCAGTATATCCTATGTTTGAAGGCTAAATAACTGAGACCTGTCAGGTAGCCTACCAGTATAGAAAAGCATTTTGTGAGATAACTGCAATCTAAATGGAAGCACCAAGATTGCATAGTCCTCTCTCTATAACACGAAGGGTGATGGGCATTCTATGAGATAAACCGCAATCTAAATGGAAACACTAAAAGATTGCAGAGTTCTCGATCTATAATGAGACAAGTGAATGACATTAAACTACGGGAAATTGTCCAATGTGGGGCAGAGGGGAAAACTCAAACATGAGTTCAATTTCAGCAATCAATTGCTCTGAATGCTGATAAGTTGAGACTGCATAGATAAAAAATATTCAGGACTGGAAGGCCAAACAAGCAGAATCCATTCTATCCTTCTGCTTCATCACAATCCCCTCTAAAATGGCATCAGAACCAAAATTGCCTGTAAATTGCCTGGGCTCTACAGGACCTGGCAACTGGAAAGACACTGTAAAAGGCCCAGGTGGGCACAACGATTGAGTTTTCATGTAAAATGTACGTGAGTTCTTGGTAACACTTTGTTCTCCTGTTGTAGTAATGCCTCTGATTAAAACCTTACCATCAGATTCAACCTCGCAACTGAATTCACCTGTCATGAGAAACACCAAAGACAATAAAGTTAGGCACTAAGCTGTTTAATTTGAACATGTAGAAATGCAAATCCATCCATCTCCATCCCACTATTCCGAAATCCACCATAATTGTATCCATTATTAATATGCTAGTTGAAGGGAGAGGATTTACGTTGATCTTTCTTGACCCCTGGAAGTGCTATTCGGAACAAGTACGCATCCTCACAAATACCAATATCTACAAGCCCTACTGAAGGGCCAGCTTGACGAGCTGTTGCTGTCCCTGTAAAATCAATTGAAGGTTTAATGTGATTTGAAGAGGTGTTCCACTGTTCTATAGTAGGGGTTGATGCAACCATCAACACAGCTGTTCCCATATTGTCAGGGTACTTAGATCGTGACTTCTCCTCCTTTGGTTTTCTAACTGTGGCCTTTGGTGGTCTAACTGAGGCTGGCATGTTTGGCTTCCCTGTGGGTGCCTTTCTTCTTCTAGTTGTCTTGAGATCCTGTAGACCATCTGCAAAAGCTGCCAGTGGCTTCCCATCTGCAACAGCTGCCAGTGGCCTGTCATCTGCAATAGCTGCTAGAGGCCTATCATGTGCTACTGCATTAGAATGAATTTGAGCTTGTCTGGCTTCATCTCTATCCATCCTTGGCCCATAATTATGACGGTAGTTCTGTGCCTCCTCTCTATCTAGCTTTAAATCATTCAAGCCTGTCAGACATTTGAACCTTTCTAAATTTTCTGGTTTTATGTATGAAATATCCGGATCATCTATGAAAATCACAGCCTCAAACACCTTGTACCTTCTCTTAAATTTATACTGTGTATGCAAGTTTGGAGGAAATATGCTTGTAAATTGTCGATCGTCCTCAAGTACCTCCTTAAAAGGTGGAGCAAGATGACCTTGAAGAAACTTATACAGAGATTGGAGCTTCACTGCTGCACTTAGGTGTGCATTCCTTAAAATATAATAATATATGCTCTCAACTTCTGACAGTTTGAGGAATGAAGGTCTCAACTGATCAGAAGTATATGGAGGCAGACATTGTGCTTGTCTTTGAAAGGCTGACTTTCTGGTCACTTCATCTTTCAGATCTGGCCCAAAGTAGCTACCCATAATAAAAACTAATAAAAATCGCTGATCGTTTGATGATGCACCAACCATTGGTTTAGGTAGATCAGCAGGTTGGGATATAAAATGACCTTGTGATACTGGATATTGTTGGATAGCGTCCATGGGATGATCCCTTTCCATCATGTGCGTGTCTAACTTTCACCAAACTTTAGACCCCTCCAATTTCTCTTATTTGATGAGGACGCAGCAACTTTGACACAAACAGATTTTGTACCTTAAAAAGGAAAACAATAAAAGGCTGTGAGGGAAATATCAATGTCTTGTAGCCGGCTATCTTGTTTTAACTTTTAACTTAAACCACTAATTGATATACCAATATACTTAAACCACTAAACCACTAATTGATATGATACAAGAGAGAATGTATACCAATATACTTAAACCACTAATTGATATGATCTATTTGCCATAACAAAGTAAAAAAGAGTCCAGACTGGCAAGATAATACACTAAAATGTATAAATATAGGTGAAGAAACTTTAAGAATGGGAGCCTACCACATTTGCACCACTTGGTTGATTATTTAATTTATTTCAACTCCTGTTATGCCATGCATCTTGACACAAATGAAAGGATAAATCACTACACTCCTTAGCAAGTGCAATAAAAATAGAAATTAATCTTGGAACCCTGCATATTAACATCTCCATGTCAGAAAGAAGTCAAGATGGCATGCAGATATTGTTATGACTCTTCCAGATCAAAGAAATACGATGTTACCCCCCTTTTCCTTTTGTTTGAAAGGTTGAAGTTAAATTCTTGTCGATGTGATCTTTTGAGGTTTGGAATAAATCCTGTTTGGTTCTCTCTCTCTCTCTCTCTCTCCATCTATATATATACAGTCAATTGGGTGCTCGAGTGGTTGTGGGATGGAGTGTTATCGTTCCCACCTAGGTTCTATCCCCGTAAATGACATATTGAGCTCATAATGAATATATTGTTGTAATGTCTTCAAGCCCTATTGTTGACTTGGACTTGTGCCCTGGAAAATCTAGGGTTTACCTTGGGTACCATCCTCAAAATGAGGAGAAGTGCCTGAGGGGTTTGCCCCAAGATAATTTACCTAGATATATATATATATTTGAAACAGATAAGAAGACAAGGCCAACCCTGTCTTACATAGGCTCTTGAACACTTCAATTTACCTTCAAATTTTCTTTGGATATATTTATACATCCTAGAACAAATTCCTTCTAGAACTTATTAGTCTCTGAAGATGCCATTATTTTTCATTTCGAAGTTCAAAGATAGCAATTACTCAATGTAATTCTTCAAAGAAGATAATTAGATAAAATTAGAGTCTAGTTAAACTTTGTTTGTTTTGAGTTGGGACATAGCCAAACAAAGGCCAATGATTCCAAGATATCTCAACAATGAGCAATCCAAGACAAATAACTGTTTAATAGTTTCTCCTTCAATTTCATAAGGCTAGGCAATACAAACTCAATTTATTAACCTCATCCTAATTTTATAACTCTAATCTTGCCATAGACTTGAAAGGATAGCCTCAATGAATTGGTATGTGACCTATCTTTGGTCCCAATCTACAATAAGTATAAAACAAATTAGTAAATAATTGAAACCCCACATGTCATGTTTTATCACCAGTGTAGATCCATCTTAAATATGGATCTATCAAGCACAAAGAGGGATCAACTTTCTTGAGGTGTAAATTTTTTTTATCATTTAATTCTATGCCATGTAATAATTCCTTCATAATGATATAAAAGTATACACCTCAAGAAATTTGATATTTCTCGATGCTTGATAAATCCAAATTTAAGATGGATCTATGTTGGTTTAACTTTTTTAGATGTTGTCATGTATGTACGTGACAACATCTATGTCATACTGAGTTGTAGAGCACCTTGCTACTCTTGATGCAATAAAAAGAAAACATTACGTGACATGCCATGATTTACAAAAGCTACATTGTCCAAGATGTTATATTCACAATACTATTCCCATCGATGCCCTTTATATTCCCCCCTCATCCTAGAAATACAAAAACCTCACCATTATAGTGATTCAAGATATGCTAGGAAGGCCTATGATAAATGGATTGCACTTCATAAACTACCCTACAATCCTTGCAAAAACATCATACCCTTTTGATGGTTGGTTAAACAGCATTAGTTCTTTACATGTTAACTATCTCTACTTAGGAGTTGAATCAAGATCCCTAGAATGCTATTGTTCCATCCAACTATACAATCAAGATGTACACCTCAAACCAGTTGCACCCTTGAACAATGTCATCTCATATGTGTAATAACACCCACCAACCTTAAAGTTTGAAATCTTGAATTAAAACCAGCATCCTTCACTTTTTAGCAATGTTCCACGAGGATGCATCCCACAGGGTCAGGGATGCGTCCCCTACGTTCCCAGTCCTAGCGAAATGTCCCCCCCCCCTCGATACCTGCACATCTCACCTTGTTTGGCTACTACCTTTCCTCCCCCACTCCTCCCTCGAGACAACATTAGCCAAATATGAGCATCTCTCTATGGTTCTTTGGGATGTTATTCTTGACTCTTTCTCCCATTCCATCGAGCAGTCCACCCATTCTCCTTTATCTTGGCTCTTGCCCCATAACGCCCTCTGCCATTCTCCTAAAACCTATGGCAGAACCTTTTCCCAAGCATAATGCTCTCCCTTTGGTTATGGAACCCCAACGGATGTTTTGTCGTATGGTCTCCCTTTATGATGTTCCTACACAATCCCCCATCCATATCACTCCCCCCCCTCCCCCTAACCTCTTTCCTTATGATGACATCATCAACAACACAGCGAAATCCATGAGCACTATTAAAGCAACAAATTGGGAAGGCCTCCAAATCGAATGCTTCAAGCATGGTCTTTGCTCCTTTGACTCCCACATTGTTGATATGTTTAATCATGTCATTTGCTTTGGTCTCCTAAGGTTTTCCACAAGTTGATCTCGTCTCCTAACACATCATCAACCAAAATTTCAAATCAAGGCCAACTCAAATCCCGACCATCATGATTGAGCATACCTTCTCCAATCTCTATGCTACATTTCTTCACCTACGGTTTTCACATTGGCCCTTTTCTACAACTTTTAACAGTTGTCGATCAACTTAGGTAAAACAAAGGTTATGATCTTCAATAGATCGAAGAAGGTCTTCTTAGACTATCACTTCTTCTTTAGAGGGGAAGATCAAGATCATCGCCACCATATATACTTGGGGGTACAATTTTTAGGGCTTTGTTTCAGTTTGAGGCATGTTCTTCAAACTCGGGTTAACAAAGTCTATGGGCCCTTAACTCTACATAAGAGACAATGTTTCCAGCACAACTACTAGGACATATCATACAAGCAAGCATAGTAGTCATCTTGCGAGCTTGGCATTATTCCAAGGTTTTGGTGTGTGTTTGTTATGTGTTCTAGCTGCTATAGCAGCCATTAGCTATTTTGTATTGTTGTGATCAAAGACATAATGAAATGCCATATTGCCTCTCATTCATGTGCATCTAGTTTATTTGCAATGTTCTTATGAAAATGTCCCATCTACCATGCATACACACTGCTTAAAGAAAGTTATAAATCAATGTAAATCAAACTGTTTGACGAAATCACACAACCAAATAAAAAATTGTGCCTATAATTGCATTGGGGATATTGCATTGCAACACTTAAGAGTAGGTACGAAGACCCCAAAAGGCTATGAAATTATGAATAGATTTTCAAAGATTCATTTTCTTGAAAAAAATTGGTTTCTTGAAATCTCATCACATATTTGAGCACCCCTCTAGGTAGAGGTGCTTATGGTTTGAATTTGAAGAAATTCAAAGAAAGTCAAAATTCTATTGACCAAGCAATCTATTTGGGTTTCTGCACTTTTATAAATGATTATATTTTTGGACACTAATTATGGAGGTCAACGTGGTTTGAATTGGTGGCAATTTGAGACTATTAAATTTTGGTCAAAATTAGGGTTTCAGGGTTTCCAAGATTTTGTCATATTTTCCAATAACCTTTATGGTGAACAACATGTAGATCAAATTTCAATTCATTCTAAGAATCTTGAAACTCTAGTCAAAATTAGAGTGTCTTTTAGAAGCAACAAGGACCCCGTGATTATACTTGTGACTTAATGATATTTTGACTTTGTGCACTTTAATTAATTATCAACCGCAGGAAGTTTGACCAGATTGACCAGTACACCCTAGTTGAGAGATTGCTTGCAAAGCAAGTTACATGTTTCCCAAGTAACTACCACATGTCACTCATTCATTGTGTGGAAGGGTGAGCCTTGTGTCCCAAGTTGACTTGTTGATCAAGTTGCAATGGTTCATGAGGGGGCACAATCTTTAATAATGTTCTATAGCCTTCGATGGTGGGCCCCACTTGATCCATTTTTTCTCTAGGGGGACTACACCTTACTTAGGTTGTTATTTTATCGTAGTTCACTCTAGATACCCTTAGTTTCCCTAAAAGTTCACTTCACTTTATTTGACTTCCACTCTAGTTTAGTGTCAATGCATGCACATGCTATTTTTGGAGTTGCTTGACCTAGAAGCAACCTATCCTTGAGAAGAGGGGTTTAACATCTAAGGAGGAACATTCCTCATCACTCAAGAACATTATCCTTCTATTTTTGCCTAGGTAAGTGTGCCCTACTTGGACCTCATCCACATCGCTTTTTTAGAGAAGACCCAACTTGTTCTATTTCAAAGTGAGTTGCACATCAAGCAACTCCTATTCATGCAAGTTGACTTCTACTCCAAGCCATCCATGCCAAACTCATCTGGAATCCTGAACATTGTTAAGTCAATTGAATTATTGATGGGCTATGAAATTCCATTTCTTCATATGAGGTCTAAGGCCACCCATGCCATACTCATCTAGAATCCCAAACATTGTTAAGTTAGTTGAATGATGGATGGGTTGTGAAATTCTATTTTCTTCATATGAGGTCAAGGTTGAAACTCCTCTCAAACATCTTAAAACAATTAATGATAAAAAGGGTAAAAAGGAAAATATAAAGAAAAATGGAAACGTTTATTTCAAGAATTTTACATTAACATGATAGTTTCTATTCCAAGTTGGCTTTCGTGTCAAGCAAGCAACCATTCAAGGCTTGAAGAAATGCGCCCTACTTGGAGAATATTCAGTTTGACTTTTCTATTCATGCATGAGGTCTATTCTCCATGAGGGTGTTCCACTTGTGCTATTATAGGAAGTTACTTGTTCTATATCAATTGCTTGTTCCGAAGTTAGACGGAGGGTGCATTATTTGGTCTATCTTTGATAGTTTCATAAGCTATTACCAGATTTGAGGAGTGCCCCCATAGGTTATTCTTGGCAATTGGGCCTTCTTCTATTATCAGTCATTGTCCACATTTGAGCTCTTCTATTCTTGATCTCCTCTTCTCTGCATAAGAGAGTGCAATCGAAGGTGGAGGAAACCATTGGTGCTTTACTTCCTTCCACCTCCTTGCTACCATTCTATTTTGCCTTGATATCTTGTGATTGAGAGCAAGCACTTGTGCTCGTGTATTGGTTGAATGCTGTTGAGATATTGTAACTTCAAAGAATATTATATTTGTACTTTATTATTCTGGAGATGTTTCATTCCTCCTTGAAGATCTTATTGTATATCCGGAGATGTTTATTCCTCCGTCGGAATGTGGTAACTTGGGTTATTAGACTTCCCTAGTGGGGGTCGGCCCTGTATGTGTTATGTGGGTCAAAGGGTTATTAGACCACCCTAGAGGGGTCGGCCCAGTCAGTTGTAGTGGAGTATTTAACCCACTGGTTAAATACGAGCCTACATGATTTGTGTAAAATACAAGTCGGAGTAGTGTATAAATAGAGGAGGTGTATTCCTCATTTGACACACACTCACTCACTTGAGAGTGGCACACTTGTGGAGGAGAGGTCTGCTATGGAGAAGGAGGAGCTTATGCTCAGGGTTACATCTTTGTATATTGCTGGTCATCTATATTGAGGAAGCTTTACTGGGTTTTCTACCCCATGAGGGTTTCCCAGGATAAATTTGTGTCTCTTGTGTTTATGCTGTGCTTGTTGTTTCTTCAGTGATCCTGTATATGCTATTATTGTGAAATGGAATGCAATGCTGATATTTTCTGTCTTAGAATATTAAATCTTAACAAATGCCATCACATTCAATATTATGATTGTATCTCATTTGATGGGGAGAAGTTGAATATTCTTTTCTTCCCCAAGATCCTTGGCATCGTTGATGTGTTCCCAACTGCCCGGGGCTTTGTACTTTTTGCAACCCTTTGCAATAAAAGATAAAATTGGATTCTCCTTTGGCGACCATATTTTGTGTAAAAATATCTATCACTTAGCATAGACTCTTGCTTTTATTACAATTTCTAAAGGAATGGAACTTGTAAGACTCCGCATTATTTTGTTTGCTCTACTAATTTTCTCACAGTTATTGATTCATATCCACTACAAAGGCAAGGCACCAGTTACTTTGCATTAGACTGAGGCAAATTAACTAATATCTTGCATAAACAACAATATCTAAATTGCAAGGGGAATACTTAGGTCCAAATGTAAAGGATCATTTTTAGGTGTTTTCTTGGCTTTTTGGGCTTAGTTAGCTTGTTGTTCCTGAAACTTTTGTTGCAGAAATAGTAACGTACTACAGCATTTTTTGTTATGTGCATACATCGGAATATCATAAGAAGTCCAAAAATTTCAAAATTAGCAAGTTTAGCTTACTGATCTGCACTTTTTAGCACAGATTTAGAGAGAGACTACAGTACTTTTTCAATTTGCATTCATCTAAGTATCATGCACAATTGAAAGATTTTAATATTGCATTCATATATTGTTTTCTCATCAAAATTAGTGAAATTTGCTAGTTGATCTGCATTATATTACACAGAAATAAAAGGCGATTGTAGCAAAATTTCATAGATTTGAGTTTGCACCTGGATACATAATTGAAATTTCACTTGATTTTAACATTTTCCTTCCTTTTTGGAGTCTATTTGCTTGCTGGTCTGCAATTCTTTTAGCACAGAACAGCAGGAGATTATTGCATCTTACTAAGCATACTTGGTGTTTTTATCATTTAGAATCATTTATTGAGCTTGTTTTCTTGCTACCCCTAACTTGTACTTGCTCATTTCTGATATATTTAGTTTAGGACAGCAGCATACTTCATACTTGTCAATTTGAGGTCAATTTAACCCCCTAAGAACCATTTTGCATTTCTTAAATTATTTAAGGAACACCTGCTAAGGCTAGCAAAGCACCAACCCATAGAAAGAGTGAGCTGGCATTAACTCTAATTCGAGGGGTTATTCGAACTCTTTCTAGTTTTGCAAGAAAGAATTTCCAGAAGATAACGGTGCCCATTTTCTTCTTTCTGGAGGCAGTGAGCTTACAACAATGTAGAGTCTATCGACCAACGAATGGTATGCAACCACCAGCATCTCTAGGTCTCTAATCTTTGCCTCAACCACTGCAATTTTCTCATTGTATTTTGTGTTCCCCCTTTCAAGTTTAAATCTAGTTTCAAACGTTAATTGCATAACCGTGTTTTCGATAGTCTCCACCTTTCCTTCCAACTACTTGTTCAAATCAAAGAGATGTTCATGGCAGTCTAAGACCCTTCTTTCAACTTTTGCACCTTGCTCAATCTTGCATCCTGACAAGGACAACTGTCAACAACATTCCATGTTGGAAAAAAAGTTGCTCTCTGACACAAAAATAGTAACAATACCCCAAAGTTCATGATAAAAATCTTCTCCAACTGCTTTGTTTATAGCAATCTTCGGTTCGATGATAGGTAGGAACCATAATGTTGAGGGACTCTCCATTGTGAGGATTAATATCTCTGTACCGCAAGTTAATCTACAAGAGACCTTAGCACACTGGTTAAGAAAGGTTTCTTGTGCTCCATAAAGAGCCCTCAAAGTGCTCATTCAATTTTAAGGGACTCTCTTGTAACCACCCCCCCATTGGATCCCAACACCCTAAAGAATGAGGTACTAGGTCATTAATGTATGAACAAATCGTATCTCTCACTTTCGGGACAGTCATCATGGTCATGTTTTCTTAAAGGGCAATTGCCCTCTAATAGTCTCAAAGACCCAAGGATCTACCCCCAAGGTCTCTATCCGCCCTTGTGTCCAAAGGCTCTAGCTAGATTATTTTGAACATCCTATATTTCATTACAAGGGGAAAGGGGCATTATTAATTCAAACCACTGCTCCTCCCAACCCAGTCTGGACCTCAATGTTTTCTACCTTCATGGGGTATATCGATGGCGCGCTTTGTTAAAACTTTAACATAGATCTGATTTGATAGCAGTAACAGTCCTTTTTTATTTTTTAGCAGACTTCTAGCATTTAGATTGTAAACCAGCAATTATCAAAATAATCATCCACAAGAACACAAAGAGTTTACCCTGGGGAAACCTTTTCAGGAATAAATCCCCAGCAAAGAATATCTTCCTTAATATGAGATGACTGAAATTTACATGAGCAGATTTAGAGATCAGACTTCAACAAAGAAGCCTCTAGGGCTTATTGCATACCAAGGGAAACAAAAGATTTAACCCACTGTGATCACTGAAGGCTGCTGTAGGTGATATCAGCCCTGTACTTGATGACGTCATCCCTGTAGGAAACAATGGCAGCCTGAAAACTGATAGCAGCACTGTATCTAGGGTTTGATCTGAATCATAGCAGCCCTTTAGGGCCTTATCTGTCTCATAGAAGTTCTGTTAAGGCTTCATCATACTCACAGCAGCCCTCTTTAGGGCTTCAAGTGTCCACAGCTTCCCTCCTTGGGGCTCTAGCTGTCCACCGCTGCACTCCTTAACCTGTAACAGACCTCGGCTGTCCCTTTTTGACCTGTAGCAAACCTCTTGGGAACCTCAGCTGCCTTTCTGAGGGGATAACAGCCCTGTCTGATCCACGGCAGCCCTTAACCTGTCCACAGTGGCCCTGTATAGGGCCTCAAACTGTCCCAGCAACCCTGCTGGAACCCTCGGCTGCCTTCCAAATGAGATGACAGCCCTGTTAGGGTTGAGTCTTGAGCCATGGAAGCCCTGTTAGGGCTGTAGCAGACCCTCGGCCCCCACAAAAGAAATGAAAAACAGGCCTGAGATGAAGACAGCGGCTTGTAGGGTTTGAGACAGAATTTGGCAGCCACAAGAAGAAGGAGAAACAGCCCTGTGTGTAAACCAACCCTTAGAGAAGAATGCTGAGATGGGGAAGATGAACAGCTGCTGCAAAATACCCCAACGAATTCCTTGGACAGAGATGAGGAATGAAATTGTGATAGCGATTTTCATTTGAGAGGGTTCTTCTTTTATATCTCATCATTGGGTGACTTCCTTAAGTCAAGGGATCCAAAATAATAACATCAAATTCATTGGTTAAGTCCCTTTTAATCTTATTGTGGGATTTTAACACTTCAACACCTTAGTTGCGGTTCATTGTGGGCTTTTGACCCACTTTCCATGGGTAAGTTACCCTTTGACAAATTCTTAGCCCCTTCTCTTGGTATCCATGATCCACACGTGCCAATTCAAGTACATCGTCATATATAAGGAAGATATTTTTTGGTTGTCTTGTTCTCCCCACTAACACCAAGATCATGTGCTAGGTACTTCAACGAGGGGTGGCCAGTCCCTTGAGAAGGTCCCATAGCCCACAGACCAAGGAGAGGAGTACATCACTTGCCTAGACCCAGTCTAGGGCTTCTAGTGATGACCTGGTAACTGACCAGGTGCCTCAACCCCAGGCTAAATCAAGTTGACCAAAGTCAACAATTTGGTAACTGACTAAATGCCTGGGTACCAGACTGCATCATTTTCCTGGTAACGGATCAGGTGCCTTAGCCCCAGGATGAATCATGTTGACTAAAGTCAACAATTTGGTAACTGACCAAGTGCCTCCATTCTCCTAGAGAATGGCTCAAGTTCCTGGTAACTGACCAGGTGCTTCCATTCTCTCAGAGAATGGCTCAAGTTCCTGGTAACTGACCATGTGCCTCCATTTTCCCAGAGAATGGCTCTCGATGCTACTCAAAAATCAACACGCTTCAATCCCACCCAACAACCATAGAGTGTTCCTTCATTAAGGAGGATTTTTAATTTTTTGGTAAATATTACTTGTAGTTGTCCTTCAGTTAAATGGAAACAATACAAGGGACATTTATTTGTTGTTGAAATCACCCAAGACTTGGACTTGGACTCATCTGCACTTTCTAGTGGGATTTTGACCCCAAGTCTCAACCATTTCATCTACTTCAACAATATTTTTCTTTGTACGTGGAATGTCTAAAATCCCCTTCAAACTGTTGCAAGATGTCAATGCTCCTTTCGTACATCCAAGCACTTGGATTGTTGATGCATTGACGGCACCCCTCATCACGAAATCAACAACATCGAGTATCTACTATCTATTGAGTGATTTTAGACAGCGCAAGCCTTAATACATTTTTGTTGCTTCAACCACATTTTTGCTCTTGGCTATCAGGGAAGTCCAACCAATCATTTCTTCCTGGTTTTCCAATCAAATTTCCCAATTTAATCTCAAACAAGAACATAACAGATTTCATATGCCAAAAATAAGTGCGGAGTTAACATTATATAACAGAAATTATAAGGGAAATCCATTAAACTCATAAACATGCTTGTTAAGGGAATCCATGATAAATAACCTACCCATTGTTAAAAATAAGCTATTAAAGAGATTTCTCGACAACTACTCCATTCTTTTTACAAAATTCTCATAAGCAACAGAATTCAAGGAACCAACGACAAGAATCAAATATAGATAAGTCATATAGAAATTTGTTCAATCTTAAAGAATTCTAAGTCATTTATACCCAGATTTCAATTACAAAACATAATCACAAATTATAAGGCTGAAAATACAAAATAGAGATAGTATATAGAGGGAATAAACAACACTTATCTTGAATCACAAATCCATCCACCAAAACTAGTTGCAAACGAGCTATTCACCACCCAACCATAAGCATCTATTGAAGATGCCCCCCACAAGTTGGGTTATGAGATGACAAGGGCGAAGGAAGCAACCAGGATTATTTTTTCACTCAACACAATCCACAAGACTCTAGAATCAACCAATTTCCACAACACAAGGTACTCCATGCAAATGAGAGAGGCTTCAATCTCAACAACAGTCCTCTTGTTACAACCAATCACAACACTAACTTGGGCATTTACCTTGTTTATAACATAATGCCTCAAGCAATTCAACCCAACAAGTGCTCCAATGCAGGTAAGAAGGGTCAAGCTACACATGGCCTCTGGTAATATAACCAATATGATAGTCCTTGGCTCCATAATCAGTTGTTACATGTGGGTAACAAGGTTCTAGCTTGTCTGATTCTCCCAAATATTAATCAATTCACCAATTTCTACCTACCACCAAACCATTTGGAAAACCTCACATCCATACAGGTTCTCAACCCTATGGTCTCCAGGGTTGGTTACAATCATGGGTACGAGCTTAAGACATGAGATTGGATAACATTTTCCTTCAAAGATGTAGAGTAATAGAAGAAGAGAGCTCTCCAGGGAAATTTGCACATTATAAATCTCCCTTGGCACAAGGTTTAAGTGCCTTCTCCATAACATGAAGGATTTTATTGGGGCATATGGTCAAAAGGTGGAAATTTCTTCAAAAAGGACATTTGCCAAGGATGATTCACCCATGGACTTCTTCCCCTCTCATGGGCTCATATCTCCCTTCTGCTCTTTTGCAGGGATTTTGGTGGTTATTATATTATCTATTATGTTTTGGTTTTATGATTATAACCTTTCAAGACAACATCACAACCAAGCCTACAACTTAAACTCATGACCATTCAGGTAGTTGAGCATTTTCCCTGGGCTCCAAGCTAGGAATATTTATTATTTTTTTTATCTTAATGTGGAATTATAGTAGTACTTGAAATCAAATGAATAATCAACAAGCATAAGCATTCGCATGAGACACAGTATTTACCCTAGGGAAACCCTCTAGTACTTGAGGGAGGAAACCCCAGCAAAATCTTTCTTAGAACATCGATAGATAGCAGAGAATGAATTTACAATGAGCATATTACATCAAGCACCCCTTGTGCAATCACAGAGCAAGAGAGAAGATGGAAGAATAGAACTCAGAATAATATCCTCCACAAAGAAAGTGCATTGCCTTCAAGAGAGAAGAGAATTCGCTCTCACATTGAATTCATTAATCCTGTATAATATATATATATATATATATATATATATATATATATCATTCTTCTCATGCTTCGGCTTCTATTTTTATCTTTTGACTTCAGGATGAACTCGCCCTTCATCTAGATGCTAGGTCACTTAGTTAGGAGGTTAACTCAAGTGTTGTCATGCAAGTGTCGTAACTCAAGTGTTGTAACTCAAGTGTCGCAACTCAAGTGTTGTAACTCAAGTGTTGTCTGTTAGTTCAACTTAAGTGTCGTCTTTTAGTTTAACTCAAGTGTTGATATGCAAAACACTTTAGTTTACTAGATCTTCTTTATTAACACTTAGTTAACTCTTTTAACTGAAGTCCTTCTTGATAACATCACTGAAGTGAACAATTCGAATTCTCCTTTAATTAGCTGAACTCTTTCTTGTTAACATCACTGAAGTTTCACAATTCAAGTGGGGGCTAGTTTCCTTCGGGATACCCTTAGCCTCCCCGATATAGCTCTTGACAGAGCATGGCTAGGTTACGACTCTACTCTCTTCCTCAAATTCCGGACGGCAAACGATCGACTCCGCGCCCTCAAGGCTAAGCAGAAATTGTTTTCTCTTCCCAACAAGATCTTTTTAGATGAGGACCTCACTAGAGCACAAGTTGTGGATCTCAAACATTCCAGAGAACAGGTTATTGCGGCACAGCAGGCAGGGAAATGGGCAGTTATCAAGAATTTTCGAGCAATTATTCGGGACTCCTTCCCACCTGGGTGGGAACCTTGAGCTGGAGGTTCCAAATGACGAGCCCATCTGGGGAGACGACAAGGTACAGGCATCTCTATCAGTTGTTGGAATGGCAATGGATCTTTCTGGTCATCGCCAGGACTCTTGTATGATGCTCTCGATTCAACAGACATCCTCTTCGTGACCGAGACACATGCGAGCCCTGTTAGGCCCCTACCAAATATTACAGGTTACCATTGGTTCTCAGTTTGCAGACAGGAGACGAGGAGCTCAGGAGGAGTCAGAGGATCAGGTGGAGTTGCTTGTTTGGCTAAGGACTCATTCCAAGACAGAATTTCTTTGGTAGCTGAAGATGAGTTTGCCAGGTTTATGTGGATTAGGATTGGTGTTGGAGTTTCTCATCTGAGGAACATCCACATTGCAATCTGTTACTTTCCCCCAGTTTCTTCGCCATTTGCCATCCATAGTGGCCCTAATGGGGACCCCTTTCTAGACTTGTACACCAGCATCACTCAGTACTCTACTGACAGAGAAGTCATCCTCCTACAAGACTTCAACACTTGTACTAGGAACCTCCAGATCCCTCTCCACGATCAGTTAGAGGATGTGTTCTGTACCCAGGGGATTGACCTAGCTTCAGTTGGACTTCACCGGATTTCAGAAGATGCTTTGGGCCCCACTACAGTTTATGGTAAGCATCTATTGCAGTTGGGGGAATCTCAGGAGCTGCTGATTCTAAATGGTCTTCCCTGTTTTCCGGACTCTCGCTTCTTCACCTGCCGACCACATGGTGGGGGTGCGAGCGTAGTTGATTATGTCCTCACCAGCCAAAACTTGCTCCCTTTTGTTTGTCACTTCACGGTTTCCCCCATCCCTCTTGCTGACCACGCACTTCTTTCTTTCTCTCTCCGATTTGACCCCCCCTCCCACCTCACCCTCTCTCGGGGCCCACCCCGGACCATCTTCCGTTTCAACGAAGGAGACCTGGACACCTTCTCCTCGACCCTAAGCCAGTTACTCCCGTCAGAGACTCAGTTCTCCTCGCTTGACTCTGCTTCCACTAAGTACACCTGTCTATCGTCTGCCATTTGGGAAGCTGCACTCAAATCCTTCCCCCACTTGACTCGCCCTACTTCCATCTCCCCAAAAGTTGGATCATGTCCCATGAACAAATGGTACGATGATGAATGCAAAACTCTGCATCGAGAGCTTCGATCTGCTTCCCACTCTCATCCCCCCTATTCAAACCTCAAAGCTTCATATCGCTGCCTACTCCATCACAAGAAACGACTCGTTGTCTCTCAGAAAAGACGAGAACTATCCGCTCTCCTTACTTATTCCCCTAAACATTTATGGCGTACCATCCTTCCTCGATGCTCCCCTCTCCCATCTGACCTCGATCCTTTATCCATGTTTTCCCACACTTCCAATCTTTATGATATTCTCGGACAAGCCCAAATCTAGGTTACCTCTCCACCCCCCTCATGTTGCTTATTCTCAACCAGGGATATTAGAGAGGCCATTTGGATGATGAACAGCAGCAAAGCAACAGATGAGGAAGGATACCAAGCAGAGTTCTTTAAGCACGATTTTCGTGCTTTGGTTGGATACCTGGCTGATCTTTTTAACCATGTAGCCCGTGAGGGTTTCCCACCGGCATGGTCACATCGCATCATCCATCTGATTCATAAATCAAGTCCTAGTTCATATCCCAATAACTACAGAACGATCATGGTGGGCCACACATTCTCGAAGTTGTACGCTATCGTCCTCCATAGGATGCTCTCTAGTGACCTTGAGCAGAGACATCTCAGGGCTAGGGGGCAAGCAGGCTTCAGACCGACTCATTAGACCATTGACCACATCTTCACTCTGCGCGCCGTGATTGAGGAAGCCCGACACTGCTCTTCGAAGGTCTACTGTTGCTTTGTAGATTTTCGAAAAGCTTTTGACTCTGTTCCTAGGGAATCCCTATTTGAGAGACTCAAAGATATTAGCATCTCTGCAAGCCTATTGACAACTATTATGCGCCTATATGAGTCCGTTCTCGGTCGTCTTCGCACAGCCCATGGGATGTCTGATTTCATTCGGAGTACTATTGGGGTCAAACAGGGATGTTCACTATCTCCCACCTTGTTCGGGATTTACATTGATGAGTTGGAGGCATTTCTACACGAGCATATCCAGGACACGGATGGTTGTCTTCTTCACCAGGTTTTGATATCTATTCTACTCTTTGCTGACGATGTGGTCCTCCTCTCCTCATCCTCGGAAGGATTACAGAGGCAGCTAGATGCCTTAGCTCTGTTTTGTGATCTTCGACAGTTGACAGTCAACCTGGGTAAAACCAAGGTTATGATCTTCAATGGAGTGAAGAAAACTTCGGACCTTCACTTCCTATTCAGAGGAAAGGAGATTGAAACCACCAGCACCTACACTTACTTGGGGGTGCAATTCTCAGGCCCTCGCTTCAGTTTGCGACTTACTCTTCAGCCTCGGACCAACAAAGGTTATGGATCATTAGCCCTTCTTGAGAGAGTGCTTTCGACATCACTTCCGGGACATCTCATCCAAGATGAGCCTCATGGACACCTTGATCCGTCCCACTGTTCTATATGGCTCGGAGATTTGGGGGCCATCTTTACTTGAGTCAGACTGGGGCTCGGTTGAGAGAGTCCAGACTCTTTTTCTTCGCCGCATTATTAGATGTAAACAGACAGTACCTCAGCACATCATCCTTGCCGAGTTCGGAGCTCAACCCTTCAGGCTCGAGACAGTTTTCAGTTTGATCTCATTCTTGCAACGTGTCCGAAGCTTTGCAGACTCGGTGGAGGGTAGAGACCGATACCCTTACCTTGCATACTGCTCTTCTGAGGCTATTGCCCGTTCTACCCATTCAGGTCGGACCTGATGTTGGTTTACAGGGGTTTCAGATCTACTAGAGGCAGTGGGTATTCAGGTGGATCGTCTCCCCCCTTTTCGATATTCATTGGATGCTCCTCGACACCTTTTACCCACTAAACATAAACTGAATAAGACCATCCGGGAAGACATCTACAGGCAGTTCGTCTAGATCACCTGGGTCAATCCTCCGGGAGGGTTACGCCCAAAGATGGCCTTTTACGCAGAGCACTTCCTGGAGCTGAGAGACGGGCTCATTGTCCGACCCCAATATACGTTTCGTCACTGGATGCATGCTCTTCGCATCCCTCTAGGCCAGTTCAGAGTCGGTTCTCATAGACTTCGGGTTGAGACGGACCACCAAATTGATAGATCAGATAGAATCCATCAAGTATGTCACCTACAGGAAGTGGAGACCGAGGCACATTTCATTTTTAGATGCCCCAGTTACTACGAGATCAGAGGACGGTTCCATTGTTTATTTAGAGACTCTCAAACTCTCGCCGAGTTTTTCAGATACCCCGATCAGAGATGTTTGGCTCTCTACATGCAGGAGGCCCTCAGATTTCGAGCACATATTCTTCAGCCTCCCATCAGACCGAACCCCACGCAGAAGATCACGTCATTTTTCAGGGTATTACCCTCAGACAGGGGCACCAAGAGACCGACCGATATCAGTACATATCCAGGCTCTAGATCAGTGAGGATCCGTGGGACCTCACCCCGACCCACGAGATCTCAGCAGTAGATTCATCGAAGACTCCGTCCTAAGAGACGGGCTAGATCCTCCCGACCTCAACAACATATGAACCCCCCCAGGCAACGAGTTTGTGGGCAGTGCGCACTCTCTACTAGCCCCTCATCAAGACAACAGACTTTGTTGAGTTTTCTTCAGTCCTCTTCTTTCATCCTCGGATGTTAGGAGAGATGGGTCGGATCCTCAGACCCTTTCGCTCCTGGATCTTTTCTGCTAGGACATCTCCACCCCATTGCGGGTTTTGTGGATTCGCGTCTGCAGTCAAAGCTCTCTTACTTCAGTCCTGTTCACTTTTGTTCACTCTTTTCTTTCTTTCTTCATGCATTGTACCTTTTTATAGGAGACCGTTTGGTTCTCCCGCTTTGTACGGACATCATTGTAATCAGCAGTCCCTTTGACCTACTTTGTGGTCATTAGTTGGACATTAATATAATTATCTTATCTCTTATTTATTTCTTGTCTTATCTACATGGTCCACATGTGCCAACTTTAATTTATCTATCATATCAAATATACTAAGGACATTTTTCCAATGATGTGATCATCTTGTTCTACTATCGTTCCAAGTGGTCATATGCTAAAGTAATTCACTCTAAAGGTTGCCAGTCTCTAGAGGAGACTTAATAGCTCAACCATGGTTAGTAGTACATCACACACCATTCATGCTTTGACATGCAAAGCATTACCTCACCACATGAGTATCCATCTTGACACACAAGACCTTAGCCTTGACAAGCAAGATTGTACTTTGACATACAAAGCACTTACCTCAACACATGAGGCTTAACCTTTACACATAAGGCTTAGTCATTCTTGATTCCAACTCAAGAATCTACTCCAAGTTTTTCGAGTCCAACTCAGGCTCCCTAAGGCACTACCTCGACACACAAGGCGCAATCCTGGCGCACAAGATTGACTTGGAGAATGACTCATGATGCTATAACTTTAACAATATTTACATCATGAGATCATCATGACTTAGACCACCTAGCTTGGCACCCCTCTTAAATACCCATATCATAATCATATATACATGATTTTTCATGATTTATTTTAGGGGTCAAGATGAGAGTATTACATGAGCCAAGACCCCATGCATACTTGCCATACATTTTTCCTTTCATATCACAATTTACACCTCTAATTCTTATGCTTCCATTGTTCTTGGAGACTGTTACACCATGTTTATTACAAGTTCATCTTGTGATCAGTTTGATGGATGATGTGATACAGTGAGACTTTATGATTAACTTGTCCCATGGACCATTGATGGACGTGCACATTTTCCTAGACATGGCCCTTACGGTATACTCACTAGTCACATAGACAGGTTAGTAGCTCTAACGATTAGGTATGTAGTGTCCTTGAGAAAAATGGATAATGCAAAAGTATTTATATTGGTTCATTCGAGTTTGCATCATGTTTAGATATGGATAGGATCAATTGATAAGGGTGCTTAGTCACACCTTATTATTATACAGGTTGCAGAGCAAATGATCCTATGGCATTGTTGGTACAAGTGTTATGTTTTCATACATAGATGATCACATATTGTTCTATGGATTTCCACTATATTTTCCCTAGATCATTTCATATATGGGTCTTTGATGGTCTTTTGGGGTGGCTAGAGCTTCCATGGTTTATGTTAGATAATACTTGCCATTTATCATTACTATGTCGAACATTGCATGCTATATTGGAGCGCCCCTTGATGATTTATTAGATGGTTGTTATGGTTTGCTATAACCCTTGTTGTGAACTTCACATTAGATATCTATAGCACTCTAAGGGAGGAAGGGGTTTCCCCCCCTTATTAATGTATACATGATGACCAAAAATGGTTAGAGGAGAAAACACTCCTCCTTTGGTCACCTCATTGTGTTATAATTCATCATTTGGATTCAAGAAGGGTGCACTAAAGTTTGAATGAGGTGGCACACACGTTCATGCAAGGTGGGTCCCCTTGGGCTCTTGATTCAAAGTTCTAACATTTACACGTGGATTAAGGTTGATGCTAGAAGTGTTTGCCAAAAGGCTTGGTTAAGATTCCTCTCTCCTCGGCTGCGCACTACTAAAATATTGGTCAAAGTACAAGTATATGCCTTCATTGAAGGGAGCACTCTCATCTCTCTAGTAGATCCATGCATCATGGCACATGTGGCACAAGTTTCATGGCATTTTTCAAGAGGGTGCTAATTCTTGGTCAATTCTTCATATTCCTACGAGGGCACACCTTAAGAAAATGATAAAATATTCATGCTTGCTGACCTTTCTAGGAAAGCGCTCGAGGATTTTGGGGTTTTGGTGCTTCATTCATTGATTTGAAAAGTCAAGATAACCACTTAAAGGGAACGCTTGGTCTTCTTTGTCTACTTTCAAGGGGTGCACATGGCTTGATGAGATGGATCATGCATATGGTTCAACTAATGCTTTTATTTTATTCATTGTTGAAACAGTCACATTAGGAAGTTAGATAAATAAGTATTAGTTCGTGTATCTCAAGAATAGATCTAGGGTTTTGAACAAGAAAATATTATTTTATTCATGGAGGTTTTGAGCCAAGAACTGTATTTAAGCAAGGCTCCTCCATTTGTAATGGTTGTTGATGGTTTGAGGAAAACTCTAGAACGTATTGGTGCTATTGAATACCATTTCAAGCAAGCCTTCTATGGTAGATCTTGGTTTATGTTGCTTTGGATTGGTGCACTGAGGAATATTTTTTTATTAGATGCTATTTAAACTGGTAATTGCTTTCCTTATTGAAATTGTGAATGGTAGATGGTTTATTTTCTATTCCTTTTCAATATCATGAGAGTATAGGCATTTTCAGTTTATCATCTATAAGAAAGAAAGAAGAATTTGATGTCTAGTATATGCATCCACTTCAAATTGATCTTTCTGTAGACAGTGAATAAGTTACAACTCTTGTACATCCACCTATGGCATTATCTCAAGGGATTGGTGACTGATGTTATAGAGTAAAATCGCCCTCTCTTGTCCAAGGTTTAATTGTGGGAAATGCTGCTTTAGATTGGAGCCCATATGCCCAATATCCTAGGCACTAGTCCACCACTCAGCCACTTAATTTTCACTTTGTTACGTGGTATCAATACCAGCGCACCTACAGAGGTGCCCTAGGGAGAGGGGGTCATTTTTTCTAGCCAGGAGGGGTATTTAGCCAACCTTTACTGAGTAGGGGTTATGGCCCGACCCTCTGGATTCTCCCTTGGAAGTGCTATGGCTTAGTGGCATTGCTGACTACCTCATGAAAGGGCTTAAAGCCTTGAGGTTGGTGTCTGGGGCTTCCAAGGGTGGATCATTGGGTCACATGACCCCAACCTTGATTCATCATTCCAGCAGCAGATGTTTCAGCACTGAGACACCTATCTATCCTCCAGATCACTTTACACACCCTCCTGGCCCTCTAGTTCATCAGCGCCCTCTCTCTGGGGTCCTCCTTTCATGATGACGTCATCCTTGAGGCCAGACTGTTATGCTTGATTAGGGGGGGTGTTGAGGGATTTTCACTATTGTTGGGGTTAGATGGAGCATGACGACCCCTCCTTTTGCGGTCTGGCTTCAGAACGGATCGATATGCTCATTTTTAGCTATTTTAGCCATGTGTGGGTAAATTCTGGGGAAAATGCCCCAAATTACCCACAAATTTGAATATTTTATATTATTATTGTTTTAATTTTAAGTTGACCTTTAAAATTTCAAATTGACATTTTAAAAGGCATGTCGGCCTAGATATTTTTATTTTTGTAAAGTGAGTGTGAGAAAAGTATAAATACACTTCTCCTCACTTCATTTTAACACAACAACTTATGGGACAAAACTTTTATTTCTGATTTTTGCCCTCACTAGGGCTCTTTGAGAGATGTGCACCTCTTGAGGATGGATATGCTTGCTAGTTTGGGGACATTCCTTTGAAGTATCTTTGCTCTTGCACTTTGCTAAGGTAATGCTAGGAGTTGTTTGATTAACACATGCACAAGGAGGTATCCAAGTCTTTTCTCTTGATATTTTCTTCATTAAATGTTGAATGTATGCTTGGTCTAAGGTTGAATGGTAACCATTGATGTTGCATTTTGCCCTAGCTAAGTCATTTTCAGCCTTTAGTTACCCTAGCATTGTAAAGCTTGAGTCTTAGGTCTCCAAGGTTTGTCTTAACTAGGGCCTTCTCCAACCAACCTTAGTAGTTGTTGAAGAAGCCCTAGTTTGCCAAATTTGGCAAGTACCATCTCAAGAGGAGGGCCATCCTCTTTGATGCTCTAGGGTTAGGGTAGATTTCACTAATAAAACCCTAGGTTGCTCTTCATCTTTTAACCTAATTTTCTGATTTTTGTGTCTTTCTATATATTATTTTAGCTTTAATTCCTTTTTATTTTTGTAAGTTAGTTATTATATAATTTTAAGTTGTAAAACCCTAACTGCAGTCTCCTATTAGCCCTAGCGGCCTCCTCCAGCTCCCTTCCTCACCTTCGCCCTCCTCTTCTATTAGCTCGGCCTCCCCTCAATTGCCTCCCTACACCATCGGCCCACTTATTTTCTTCTTCGCTTGCCCTCGGATCTGCTTCCCTCTCCCTCGGACCTATCTTCCTCTTTGTTGCCACCTTTTCTCCAGCTGCTCTACCTGTGGCCCTTTCTCTCCTACCCCCGGCCTATTCTCCATCCCTTTCTCCTTCCCATCCCTCCTTCCTATCTCTTCTTTTCTTACACTCCTCCCTTCGCTGCCCTTTTCTCCATTTCTCCCATCCTTTCTCCACCGAACCATCCTCTCGAAGCTAACACAGGTCTGCAATATAAATTGCAGACCCTGTGCTTTCCTTTTTCCCTAAGTGCACACACAAAACAGAACTTCAAGAAAGTTAGTGTTAGTGGGCATATTTTGTGGTGTAATTAATAAAGTATTTTTTTATATTGATTAGGTAAGGTTAAATCTTCTGCTTTATACAGAGTTCTGGTTTTTGCAGTCTGAATGCTATTTTTGTTACTATAGTTTGAAACTTCTTTTGTGGAGAACGTAGGCAAGAGAATCACTGCTGTACCTTTTCTTTATTGTTATAGATCTGGAAAATCACCTTTTTTTATAAGAATTAAATGCACTTTTAGTGGTTGAATGGTGAATGCTAAATGACTTTGAATGATATTTGACATCTCTTTAACTTGGATACATTGCAATAGACTTTTGGTCTGGTTTAGTAATATTTAGACTTGTTTGAACTTTGCTATTGAATGCAAATCTACTTGCTATATTTAATTGGTGAATGGTCATGGATTGACTTTGGTGAAGAGCTCTTATATTTCATATGATGAATGTAATGAATGATCTTTCATATATGATGATCTTGGATTGACCTTACACTTTCATTGAATGATCTATGTTGGTTAATAATCCTGGGTGAACCCTAGCACAATTGGTGATTCTTTGATCATATACTTTGCCTAATTTGCACCTACTGACATTGGATGATTAATTGTTATGTTATCTTCATATTGACTCCATTTAGGCACTGGTCTAACTACAAATTGCATAGAGAATATAGTCCTTTGGTTGTACTAGTGTTCTACAGGGTTTTTAAGGACACTTCTCCTTGGAGGTCCCGATGCTCCGAAGAAGTTAGAATCGTGATCGAGGTGACATTGGGTCACTATTCTTATATTTGCTTATTGGGGAACTAGCCCTGCTAGTTTGCCCGGTAACACACTTAATTTCCTTTTACTTCAGATCTGGAACAGACAAAGTAAAATCTCACATTTCAGATCTTTGTTAGACTCAGCATTGTTGTTAAATTGTGAAAATCCATCCCATTTGGGCTGAATTTCTTTTTCAAATTAAATCTGGAAATTTAAAGATAAATCATATAGATCAAATCAGATTTAATTGGCAGCCTGTAGTATTTGTCCAAATCTGATTTTGAAGCTGCTGTTATGTGTCTATAAAATCTGGAAATTTCAGTGGTTGCTTTCTTAAGTAAATCCCAGAACTTCCTAAACCTTTTCTCCTCAAAATAACCTCCAAAATGGCTGCTATTCTTCAATTTATAAAGCTTGAATTTACCAATATTCCACCAAGTTTCTGGGACGCGGGGACGTGGGAGCGGGAAAATGCAAGAGCGACCTATATAAAAGTTTCCCTCAAATTTTAGGAAACATCAAAGCGGACGTCAGGGTCTTCAACATAAGGGACCCCACCAGAAATTGTACAAAATTTATATTAGAATACAAAAAAATTGAAAAGTTGGAGCATAAGTCATTAAAGTCTTTAATTTTATAATCTAATGATTAATACAAGTTTACAACATACATCAAGTGAAATAAAATGAAATACAACCATACATAAGCTATAACTAAGTTGCCAGGAAACATGGGTACGGGGACAGGTAGTTGTCAGGTACTGGTACAGGGATGCCACTTTTTGAAACAGGGTGCTTGGCTACGTCGGGGGTACTATATATATATAAAAATAAAACATGTCACAATGAGATCATACATGCATATTTCTAAATTCAATGATTCATATGAACATTAACATTGAAATTTTGAAACATAAAATAATAAATTTGATAAATCATAGACTCGTAGTAGATATCAAGTGGAAGACTGGAAGTTATATAATTAATAATAATATATGTCCATGACTCCATGAGTTCAAACTTCGTTGTCATACTACATTCAAAATTTGCCTAATGGCATTTCCAAACATGAAAAAGACAATTCAAAATAGTAAACAATGAACAAGATAGCTGATTTGGCTTCCTCAAGCCATGTCATCAACATCCTCAAGATCAATGTCATCAGCATCACTAAGGTACTCTGCCAGCAAGCTCTCTACATAGGCATCACTCTCGAGTTGAGGCGTTGCTTGAGCAATGAAATGTTAAAACTTAAGGTTTGGGACCCGGGTTTAGGTGAGGGCCCACTTTTTATTTGTTTTAATAATGTTTATTAAATTATTTATTAAAGTTTTAATTTTTTAAACATTGCAAATCAACCCCCTAACACCGAGGGATTCCAAACTTGAACAAAATTGATCCGGTCGTATGCCCGGCGTACCCAAACACGGGGTACGGCGTGCCGAATCCGGTAACTATGTTGATGGGTGAATTGGTCCAATCTAAGCCTCATTATTGTGAGCTATTCAACTTGCCATTAAGCCTCTCGATTTTGTCTCTTGAGAGCATCTATATATATTGTACACATGTTGAATGGAAGATCAATCCACATGAGTGTTTTGCTCTTGTGTTTTGCTTAATATTTTCTTCATATTTCTTCTATTTTCCTGTCAATGTTTGATAAATTCTAGGTGAAGTTTGCTCTAGTAATCTAGATCCACATGTGACACATATAGAATTTGACATGGTATCAAAGCGCCATAGGGGATTATAGTCTTGCTTCCAAAATAGATTTCCAAGTGTGTGTTTTGCAGGTGCCTACAACAACTTCATGGATTCGAAAGTAGTTCCTCTCATCTCTCCATTCAACTATTCTGAGTGGAAAGAAAAGATGTGTGCATATCTCAAGAGAAAATGTCTCTTTGATGTGTCCATTGTGCTGTGAGCGAGCCAGAATCTTATGAAGAGAAGTGTGATTGGCTCAATGACTGTGATAGAGCGTATGGAACTTTGTGTCTGGCTATACCTCCTAGAATACATTATCTTATTGATTCTGGTGAATATCCATTCGAGCTTTGGAGGAATCTAGATAAAGCTCTTAGCATGTAGAAAGAAGATATTAGCTATATGGAGAACAAGAAAATGGACACCTCCTCATGTGTTCTCCCTCTAAAGGTATCGACCTCATGCATTTCTCAAGAAGTTGTTCAAATTGAAGAAGAAGAAGAAGAAGAAGAAGATACAGAATCAACAAATGATCCAGCTCAACTTTCTTCCTCTGTGGTTTCCTCTGTTTTCCAAGAAGTTGTTTTTCATGAAGATAACATACGAGTTGCTGCCATCAATACTATTGAAGAGATGTCTCTCCATTCCACTTCTTTCTCCTCTATGTCTTCAATTACGAATGTTGAAGATGGGTTGTTGATTGGTGATCATGATGAGCCTTCTCTAGAAGAGGTTTATTCTTCACATGAGAGTATTGGTTCGAAAGATGATCAAGGAGAAGTTTGGAAGTCAAGTGAAGATCTCTCATTGCTTCATACTCTTTTGCTTCCTATGTATTCCTACACCATGACTAGTAGAATTTCTTCAAGTTCACTTGAAGATGGAGAAGCTTTTGCCATCAGAGTGGCGCACTTGGGACTCTTGTTCCTCTTTCTTAGAGTTTATTACAACTCTCTTGGTTCGATGTTGATGCTTCAATTATGATTCACTTGGGGTCACTTATTCTCGAGCATATCAAGTCTCTTTTGGACCTGGCACCCTGGTTGGTTTGAAGTTCAAGTCTGAAGAGCACATGCAATCGCTCTACTATCAGTATGTTTCAATTGTAGGCTTTAGCTTCCATCACGCAGTTGTACATGTTTTTGATCTGGTTGAGCATATCCCTCTTCTTCCAAAGAAGAAGATTCCTCCAGACATATTCATTTAGTTTGGAGAGTATATAGTTGTTTGGTTTCTCTTTCATGTCCATTTTTTAGGGAGGATTTTCCCCAAGTGGTTTTGCCTCTTTCTTCATTTTACATGGATTAATAATGTAAAGGGTGACCATAAGCCTTTGTTGCTTGGGCCCTATTTCTCATGCTCACTACCATTTTGGCTTAAAGGGGGGTGTTAGAACAATATCCCATCATATACATGCCATGGACCTTCATGTTGTTCTACCTAGTGTTATTTGGCCTCCTAGTGCCTAGTCTAGTGTCTTGGACCATAGTTTGTCCACATTTGACCACCTTAGACTAGTGATATATCCATGAAGCCTTGTTTGTCCACTTATCCACTCATTTCCTTCATTTTAGGAGTCAATGCGCCCCATTACCTTGCATTTATGTGGGATTTATTGCATTTCCCTGTTTTAAGGAGATGGAGTGCACTCTCTTAATTATTTGGTCAACCTGTGCATTAATGGCCACTACTTAACCAACTACTCACCCAAACGCCCTCACAATGGTACCTTTCACACTATTTTGACTAGCCTAACCTCCTCATGGCCATCGATGTTCATTGAACCTCATTATGGCCCAATCTATGAGTTACACTTGGACTCATGTCATTGATGGGTGAATTCGTCCAATCTAAGCCTCATTATTGTTGAATAATAATGCAATGGAAGATCAATCCACATGAGTGTTTTGCTCGTGTTCTGATTAATATTTTCTTCATATTTCTTCTATTTTCCTGTCAATGTTTGGTAAATTCTAAGTGAAGCTTTCTCTAATAATCTAGATCCACCTATGAAACATATAGAATTTGACACCCTAAAAATTTAAAAATATCAAAAATCCCTAAAAACCCTAAAATTGTACATGTGTAAATATTATTTTTAAGTTAATTTTTTGCATTTCTTTTGTAATTAAGTTTTATTTTTTGTTTTGCATATATTTAAACCCTAAATTTCTGAAAACCTAACCCTAACTGCAGGCCCTATTTGCCCTAGCGGCCTCTTCTTCCCTTTAACCTAAGGTTCGCTCCTCCTTCCCTTGAGCTCGCCCTCCTTCATTCTCCCTCCCTACACCTTCCCCTCCTATTTTCTTCTTCGCTGCCCTCTTTTCCTCCATCTCTTCTTCCCTATCCTCTTCCTTCCCTCTTTCCTTCATCCCCTTCTTTCTTTCCTCTTCTCTTGTTTATCTTCCTCGTTCTCACTTTCTTGCTCCTTTTTTTTCTCTTCACTCGTGGCCCTATTCCTGTACCTGCTCCCTCTTTACCAAGGTTCTAATAGCCTCTTTTCAAACTTCTTCTCTGCTGCCAGAAGTCTGCTAGGGCAGCAGACTGTGTACTTTAGCAGACCTTCTACATTGCCTTGTTGCCTACACACAAAGGACACACCAAAGTTGGTATTATTAACCTTCTTGCAAGTGTGTTTAGGGCTGCTACTGTTAACAACGAGGTCTGAATTTTCACTAATTGGAGGTCTGAAATACTTTATTACAGCCTACAAACTTGTGATTATTGCATGAATGAAATGGTTGGAGTTGAATGCAAATTGTTAACACCTTTCTACATGTCTTGAACCATCTTGTTATTATTGCAAGCATCTATTTACATGACTGTTATAACATTATACTGCTCTTAGCATCTTACATACAGTCTGATAGTGTGCACTTTATTGACATATAACTACTAAGTTGCTTTTGGAAATAGTATTTGTTGCATATACCTCTGTTGTTATAAATTGGCTCTACTAGGACTGCTGTACAAGTGCTATTAAGCTGCTATACTCCTGTTAATGTTCTCATATACAGTCTGAAACTACTACTATTTGGTTGGCATAAAATGGTTAAATGTTGAAGCTTACCTGGGATACACTTTGACTGTCATCAAAGACTATCAATCACTGGCATTCTGTGTTAAACCCTGCCACAGACATCAATTCTTGCATTTATTGTTGGTCTGATAGTGTGCACTTTATTGACAGTCATATAACTACAAAGTTGCTTTTGGAAATACCTCATAGTATTTGTTGCATATACCTCTGTTGTTATAAATTGGCTCTACTAGGACTGCTGTACAAGTGCTATTAAGCTGCTATACTGCTGTTAATGTTCTCATATACAGTCTGAAACAACTACTATTTGGTTGACATAAAATGGTTTAAGTATTGAAGCTTACCTGGGATACACTTTGACTGTCATCAAAGACTATCAATCACTGACATTCTGTGTTAAACCCTGCCATAGACATCAATTCTTGCATTTATTGTTGGTGATTATACTTTCTTAATGATCTATTTTATATGGTGGATGGTAATCATTGATGAATGATCTTACTTATATGCTAAAGTGTCATTGAAGATTCTCTAACATTGAATGAAATACATTGACTTGCTATGTTCATATTTAACATCTACAAGTACATGATCAACTAGTATGTCTTCTTCATTTGTAAAATTATACTGATTAAGGCATTGGTCTCTAATTTGGTCTTCTAGAAGACATAGCTTTTGTTATCTTAAGTGATTGCAAATCCTTGAAGGGCTCTCCCCTTGGAGGTTCCGACTCTCCGAAGCAGTTGGAGAAGTGGCTAAGGTGATAGTGGTCACTTTCTGCATACATTTGTTCATTGGATACTAGCCCTGCTAGTTCATCCGGTAACATTTTTGGCGCCACTGCCAAGGACCTCTAAATCAATTGAGGTGACTTATCCATGCAAGAACGACACATTGGTAAATCTCAAGGTACGTCCTCATTATTAATATATCTATATTTTGTAAGGACTAACTTGACAGGTTTATCTGGCGACTCCACCAAGAACTCAATCACCATTATCTCAGGTACGCCCTTGTTTTAGTACTTTGGTGAGATTTGTTGAGCTAACTTGACAGGTCTCTCCTGGCAACTCCAACTGAAGAAAAATAAGAGAAGTACTTTCTAAAGACAAGGAAACCAAATGATATGGCATCTTCTTACGAATTGTGGATGGATATATTGGATTTTTCATACATTCCGGGATATCCACATCAGTATGTCATTCAAGACGATGGGAAAGCACTTTTTCCATTATTTCATGAATATAAGTATCATGCAACAACACATATCTGGGCGTTCATGCAATTTCTCCAAGGAAGCAATATCATACATGAGGATATTAGAATGAAGCTTTTTCTACTGTCTCTCAACTTAGAGGACAACTAGGATGTCAAAAATTGGTATGAAGGATTTCCTCGTAAAAAAATTTCTTCACTCAGGAAGTTGATCGATGCATTCAATGAGGAATGGGATCATGCTATGGAGGAACATGTAAAAAAGGCAGTGATCAACCATATGTGGGAAGAGACCTTGGGAAACATCCAGAAACAAGATGGTCCTAAAGAAGAAATCAACGAGGATATTCCATTTGAGTTTAAGGATCCTGATAATCCGACTAGTAGAAATGGAAGTATATTTCGCTCCGCTCGACCTATCAAAATTCCTAGGTTATTCAAATGGACTGCCACGCGAATTATGGAAGCCCTACAGTGATCAGAATGAGGCTTATGCCGAAGACCTGGTCATAAAGTTTTTGTCGTTATTCCTAGAGGAAGTTGAGTTGGAAGAAGGTGTTTATATGAGATTGTTCGCTCTTCACCTAGAAGGAAAGTCCCGCATTTGGTTCACAAGCTTGCCGAAAGCCAAGATATCTTCTCTTTCAAAATTGATTGAACTATTTTGTAGATATTGGTGCCCTGGAAAACAATGTAGATGGATGGCTTATATTAAAGAAGCAAAGGATCTATTTAAGAAAGAGCCATACGTCGATCCCAGTAAAGGAATCCAAAACGAAAATCAGGTTGAAGAGGCCATTGTTCAAGATCTAATGGATGATATCTCAAGCATAGTATCTAGAGATGAAGTTCTTCATGAAGATGAATATGATCGGGATCCTACACCCAAAGACCAAGAAGTCTTAGTTGAAGAAGTTGAAGAACAGGGGGAAGGGATGGATTCTCCTTGCCACCACACAACAATTTCTTATGACACTTCGGATCTCTTGGAGCATTATGACAGAATTGATGAGGACGATGGTTATTGGAAATTTATGGGTCCTCCACTTTACGATTCTTCAAGACCCGGTAGTGTTGTAGTGACGAAGAAGAAGTCAATGAAGTCTTCTGGCCATTCACAGAAGAACCTATTATCACATCCATAATAGCCGAGCTACCATGATTGCAGATCAGTTTCCAGTATATTTTTGAGCCAGTCCTTTGCACATTTTGGTTGAGATCAGTTGATGATGAGCAGCATATTGATGATCACTCTCATGTATTTAGTGGATCCAGAGCTTGTACATTTGACAGTCTCATGCCAGGTGTTGCCATCTAAGTTGTACTTAGATGGACTATCAAGTGAGCGGGCAAAGTTGAACATATCAATGTTCATTTTGATGATTTGATGTCCAGCAGGCCCTTTAAAGGCCCCCTTTTTTATTTTTTTCCACATGTCCATGGCCCTCCGGGGTTTGTAATAAAATGTACTAGCATGGTGTTTTGTAAAGGACTTGGTTCCCTAGGAATTTTTGGCTAAGTCAGGTATTCCAAGGAGTTTTTTCACCTATTAATTATGTCTTGCATTAGTACATAACATAATTTTTGGGTTTTTCTCCTACTCCTCCAAAGCTGGAATGCCTGAGGAGGTTAACAGGCCTTAGGGGATTGTTAAAGTCCATGGGTCATTGTATATGAACATACTAAATATTGTTTTTGAGTCAAATGGACATGTGCTAAATCCCCCTAGGTAGTTTTTTAATTTTCGGTGAAAAGTATTTTTTCCGTAAATGAGTCATTTTTTAATGGTTTCATTAAAAAATATTGTAAATGGCATAAAAATGTCATCTAGGAGTCTTTTTTGCCTTAGGGGTGCTCGTTTTCTAACTCAGAGCACCCCCTTAACCTCTACACCCACTTTTTCTAATGTTTGGGTGATTAATTTTTCACTTATGCTCAAAAAACCCAAAAAAGTGAAAATGGAGAGAAAAATGTAAAAAATCATAAAAATCAAATTCCATTTTTTGGGGGATTTGATGTCAGAAATATTTCAGCTATGTTTTAGGTAAGAGCTGATTTTGGAAAGATTCCGGGCAGCTATATTAGTGGGATTACTTCCCCACTTGAAGGGGCCATATTTCCCAAAATTGGGCCCCTTCAATCATGGAATTTGCAGCTATGTTTATGGGCTGTCACATGGCTGATTTTTAGCTAATTTGGGGCTGATTTTGGCATCCCATTACATGGTAGTGGACAGCCCCATTTTCTCCATGAGTTATGCCACTCATTCCACCCATTCCTCTCCATCTTTGGCTATATATACATGGTTGCCCACTCTCTTTTTCTCTAGTTGGAGTTGGAGCAGACCTACTTTGTAACTTGTTTTATCTTTGCTATTGAATAAAGAAGACTTTGGAGGTCCACATGTGTGATGCTTTATGAGTGGTTGATGGATTTCATGGCATGAGGTAATCTGTAGCTTAGACAATTTTGTGCAAGCATTTTCAGCAATCTTCTAGCTTGTAAGAAAGACTAACTAAACTTGTTTGTATTGGTTACTTCTTGCATGTGTCATTTCAATTAGAGATTCAAAACGTATATGTTTCATTTGTTTATGCTCATATTGTTTTAATTTCTAACCATATGCATTTCTAGATTTGATGGGTTTTTTGTGAGTGTCTTTAGCTACAGGTTGATAGGTCGAAGAAGAAGATAGCTTGCTTGCTCTCATTTTCCTCATTTGTACATGCTTTGGTGGATATTGCCCTCGTTGTCCCAGTTCCAAACCTTCAAAGATTTCAGAGTTCACATGCCAATCTGCTTCTTTTCTCTTTCTCAGCAAATACAAAAAATTCTAAACTTTTCTGGTTACTGGTTACTAATCAAAAAGTGGTTCTGATTTATATACTGTTGTTAACATTCTAAATAGATCAGGATTTACTTCAGAAAAATCTAGTCTAGTAGTTTATCAAAGCTTATATCTTTGGTTGATTAGATCTTTCTTTCATCTAGCATCATACTTTTTCAAGACTTGCAAAGAATTGTTAAATTTTTCAAAGTTTTGTTGAGTAGTGTTAGTTCTGGTTTTAAAGTACATCTAGCTGTTAGTAGATCTTATAATTTGCAGCTCTTAAAGCTCGCAAAGATCCCAAGTAAACGAACCCCATTGCTTGTTTTACTTGGTTAAATTTTGTCATTTTTAACTAGTTTTAACACTTAGAATTTTTTGGGTTTGTTAGGAGATGTTCCAAAGACACTCTTAAAGTGTTTTTGGGCATCTTATACTAATATTTGCTTACTGGTTTGCAGCAAAAGACGAACAGGTAGGAGGAGGTGTTGCCAAAATTTCAAGGATCCAGGCAATCCAGAGGGACCAAAACTAAATTTTTTGTAAAACCGGTTATTTTTCCCTCAAAATTGTAAGCCACCAAGTCACTTTAAGTAGACTGGGGCACTTCTCTGTCCATTGTAAAATAATATTAAACGAGAGCAAGTGGGCAAACCAGCACTCACACCCCATCCCCCCAGGGGTGGCCTATGTCGTCTCGTTTCGTGGTGTGATTTTTAGAGTAGTTTTATTTCTTTTATTTTCGGCATTTAATAAAATTAACTAGGATTAAAATTTACCTCGTTGGTCCTGTTATCACACCATAGTAGCAGGGCTACTATTCTTGTACAGCAGATATCTGCACATTCCAGAGCTTCCTTTATTCCAGAGCATGGCTATATATTTTGGATCACTCATGATCAGAGCAGTACATTATTCAGATTTTATGACCTTGTGTCAAGGCTGAGCCTTGAGAGTTCGGATTTGATGACTGATGTGACCACTTATCCCATTACAGTTTCAGTTCAGTGCCTAGAGATGTATTTCAGCAGTGTTTCAGATGATGCATGATGATGATTATTATGATGATGTTGTATGATCTATGGATATGTTCTCACTGACTGTGGATTATTATCTTGTTGATTTAGTCATGATCATGGCATGTGCTTGGTATATTATTCCTGATGTGGCATACTATTTAAAATGAACTGTAAATCATAAAATGGACAATTGCTTGCACTTTTAGGTCATTTAACAAAACTTACTGGTATTTCACCTTACATAGACATGGTCTTTCCCCGACACCAGTTGTCTGCTAGTGTAGGCTCCATATTCACTTGTCTCCATCCATACATGACCTTCCTGTTTGACTTTAAACCCTGACTTGTCTCATTTGACTTTCTGATACCGAGGACTTCCCCATTTTTCTACCTCTGTGTTTGGACCGCATCCCTGTTTATTCAGTGTCTCGGCTCTGAGTTGGTGACAGAACTTGCCTTTGGTGAGTTGGATTGTAGGCCTAAATCATTCTGGTCGGTTGTCCCGATGTTTGGCATTGGCTCGAACTCCCCCTAGTCACTTGAGATGTTGTTGGCTAAAACTGAAAGCTCATGTTCTACCTATGGAAACTAAAAAAATTCGCCCATGGAAACAAAAAAGGGCAAGAGCAATGAAAAGCTAAAAATACTCCTCGAAGAGTATAAGAAAGGTCCAAAAAGCAATGGTTCTTAAAAGTCATATCTAAACAATTGCTGACCTTATAAATATGTGAAAAACATGCCCTGGATGCAAGCTGCAACTAGTTGTGCTTCTCAGCACATCTGAAATCCGAAGGGTTATGTAGGCCAAAAAGGCCATGGAAATAAAATTGAATGATCCTAATGAACCTGAATCAACTTGATGTAGACATGATGCCTAAGTTGAATAAGCACTCTCTAAACAACTTATCCATTTGTGAGGCACAGCCATTCCCCGTGTTCTTTTGTCCAGCACAGAGTTTGTAGCTTCCCCCTTTTTCCCAGTCCAAAGTATTTTTGAGTTAAGTTAGACAAGTCACACCCTTGGCCCAACCTTGCTCCTAGCCTTCATCCTTCACTAGCAGTTTGACCATGTCCAATGGGTGAGTTTGTCATTTGAACTATTGTGCAAGTAATTTTATATAACCACGGAATATGTTAACTTGATTAATGCCACTGAATGGAATTTATACTTTGAGCTTAGCTGTGGGAATGATTAGAGAAGCATTGTCTTAGTCTACTGATGTGATTTATCCTTGATTATATGTATTCTTGGGATCCGTGATGATATGGACCATGTATGATGATTATTGATGATGATTTATGAGCCCACATGTTTGATGATGATATCATATGATGGACATATTATGCAGATGATGTTTGATCCAGTTCAGCAGGTTTATTATTATTTCAGATCAGCAGATTATACATTGTCCATATATGGTGGACCCTACAGCTGGCCCATTAGGGCAACCCATGATGTATGAGTACTCATTCCTAGTGGATTTGGGTCTTCTGGATCCATTGAGACACTTATCTTTCAGTTCCGGGCACTTCTGACAGTGATTGATGCAGTTTTACACTTGTTGACCAGATTTGGGGCTATTTCCCAGCCTGAGCAGCAGGGGCCCCGAGAGGCCAGTTCACCTAGGGCGCTGATGATGGAGGGGGTGGTCCAGCCACTTGTTATTACCATTTATCCCCCCTCCCGGAGAGCCTGGTGGGCTCAGATGGACAGCGCTAGCACCCCAGGGGGCAGTTTTGGCACTTTCACAGTTCCCGAGGCAGTTAAAAAATGGGATAAAGTGGTCACTGAGGAAATTGATTTGGGCAATTGAGGCAAGGTTTTGGCATTTGGTTTTCACAGAGGTCTTCCAGGGTGGCATCACTACCTTCCAACCAGTTTTCACCATGTGGGTATGCCTAGATTGATCACAGGAGGACATTTACTGCTTGACTGTCATGGATTCTGAGGACAGTTTTGATCATTTATATTATATTGGACATATTTTATTATTTTTATTGTGCCTTGGGGATGAGCTAGTAAGGATTAAAACCTCCTAGCCCCACCATGAGCTTATATTTTCATGTCCTAGTCACCATGAGGTGGATTTTGATGCTTATATTTTCTCTTGTGGATGACGTCACCCCCTTATTGTACTTTTTAGTGGGGGCGCTATCATTATATGGGTGATCCATGTGATATATGGTTATGATTTATTGTTAGCCATTGATTAGATCTTGAGATCTTTTAATCTTAGCCACTCATGTAAAAAGTGGTTATGATTGTACTCTCTCCCCATCCTATTTAAGGAGGGAGCCTCTCATTGTAAAATTCATCTAGAGATTTTTGGCTCTTGACTCTTGGAATAAAATTTCTATCTTTTGGAGTACATGCTTGGATTGGAGTGGATGTTGGTTGTTTCGATTGTAAATGCTATTGTCCATTGCACTGGAGGATCTATTGTATCTATCTTGCATATTTGCCATACTTTATTTGCAGGTTAAGAGGGCGATTTTGACAAGTGCGAATTGGTGGGGAGGCTTGCCCTTCAAGCTTGGAAGAAGTCGTTTTGGGTTTGACAGGGAGTAGTTTTGCCTTTGTGTCAACTATTCTATGTTTTTCTCTCTCTTGCTTGCATCTACCTTCAATTTGTTAAACTAATTGATGCTTTGCTCCTTGGCTTGACAGGTTAGAAGGAATCACATGTGGCTTGGAAAAATCGATTTGGCAAGAGGGCTTCACCAATTCTGCATTTGATCTTTGGCAAAGTAATCCTCGTCTCAACTAGCATTCATCTCTTCATCCAGGTATGTTCCAAGAGGTATGATCTTCTCTTCCTTGAATCTTCCATAATTTCTAGATCACAAAAACCCTAATCAAATTAAAACCCTTGTTTTTGGTATTTTTTAGATCTACTTGGATCTAGCCTTGTAATTGAAAAGATATTGAAAACCCACCTCTATAAGATCCACCCCTAGTTGGATCTATAGTTTGGTGGTGATTGGCTAAAAATTGACACACTTTTCAATGCAAAAAGCCTTCTTGAACTTAAATCGATTTTCCTAAGAGAAGCTTGTTGGGTTAGATCTAGCACATGGGTAGGTGAGATCCCACTTGATTTGACATCTAGACATTTGATAACCTATACCCATATCTTTACTTTGGTGAAAACTACCTTGTGGACATCTCTCCATGTTTTAAGGGGTTGAAACCCCCTTTTGATCTTCTTGGCATCTTAAAACTTAGATCTACTAAGATCTAGCCATTGGATTCACTTGAAATTTTGAAGGAACATAGATCGGGGTACTAACATCCCGGATCTACATTTTGGTGGCCATTGGACTTGATTTGGTCCACCAAAACCCATTTTTGGACCCTCCTTGAGCAAATCGCACCCCCTTGATTTTTTGAGTTGGTCCATTTCTAGGAAGTGGGTGTGTGAGATTTTCGTGGATTTGGAATGCCCATGCCTTGAAACCTAGGTCTATACTGTCCTTTCGTCAAGATCCGCCTTGGGGATTGCATTCCTTGTTTTAAGGGATTGTGGTCCACTTTTGGTCATCTTTTAAAAACCTAGATCTAGTAAGATCCAACCATTGGATCTCACCCAATCCACTTGACTTGGCTTCTAGGTGTCCCGATCTACACTTTGACATCCTTCTTGACTCCATTAGCCCATCCAACAAGGCACTAGTCCTTCTCCAAGCAAGGCGCGCTCCTTGGGATTAGTGTCAAACCCTAGATCTAGTACTTGGGTAATCCTAGAACCAACTCCAACTTATAGATCTAGCCTAGATCTAACCTATAGTACCATCCTCACACTTAACTTCACCTTGTGGGTCTATCTAGAACCATTTCACACTTCCCAAGAAACTAGACCCACTTGTGCAAACACATGGTACTATACCTAGTAATCATACCCCATCATGTGGCCTAAACCATACATAGGTTGAAACACTAACTATCCATTACACCACCATCAACCATTCCTTAACTCTTAGGTCCACTTAGCCTTGCATTGGTTTCCGTAACTCATCATTTACCTACCCTTAGAAACCTTTGTTTGGGTCCAATCAACTGTGATTGGGGTATAGGGTCTCCCCCTTGGTCTAGTTACACCTTGACCTAAAGCGAAGAGTGCCTCGGTTGACGTGACTCCCACATTCCATTGGGAACCGTGGCATCTCTTGGGTCACCTCTTTAGTTGCCTATCTCCTCTACCGTCCCGGATGGGATACCTCTAGGGGCAACTACAAGTTGTGTGATAACATTTTTGGCGCCGTTGCCGGGGAGGTAGAGGCCTACCTTGGTTCAACACACCTTTGTGTCTCACTATCTCTCTACACTTTAAACGACATACCTCTTGGTAGTAGAGCCTAAAAATCTACCTGGCGACTCCTAATCGTGACTCCGCTGAGGAGCGAGCTCATAGTCATCCTTACAACACACGAAATAAATCAAATCCAAATCAATTGGAAGGAACCCCACTCACATATCACAAAAGAGATCCTAAAACCCAATCAACTAATTTCTTGTGGAAACTTGTTAACTCAGGTTCTCCAAACCATATCTTAGGTTCCCCTTTGTTCAATCCGGTTCCTCTTTATCACCTAATCACAACTCTAGTTCAAGCCCAATCAATCCAATGGCAGGACAAGGTCAGTCAAACTCCGGTATCAACAACCAAAACAACCCTCCTGTTGCTCGTGCTTTTGGTTATAAGGCTAGAGCTTCTCCCTTAGACTTTTCTCAGATCTTGGGCGCTCCCCATAGTATGCCAGACAAGTACTTTGAAAAGATCCCAAAATTCAATGGCAACTGTGCCACCTCTATTGAGGACCACATAGACAATGTTTGGGCTCATATGGAAGCATATGGGGCTGAAAAAGAGGATGTGTTTATTAGGGGTCTCTTTGCATCCTTGGAGGGTGATGCTCGCAAATGGTTTGACCGCTTGCCTGCATCATCAATCAATGGGTATGATGTATTCACCGATAAACTCAAGCAAGAGTGGTCAGTCAAGTTAGATGGGCGTTTCCTTTTGCACCAACTTTTTGACATCAAAAAGAAAGAGAATGAGTCTGTCCATGAGTTTAACCAACGCTTCGATAGGACTGTTGCCAACATCCCAAGTAACATAAGGCCCCTTGACCAAGCCATCTTGATCCATTACCTTAATGCTTATGAAGGTTACCTGGGTTACCACCTAAAGGACAAAGACCCTAATAATTTGAAGGAAGCTCAAGACAATGCCAAGAAAGCTGAGGCAAATGCTGCCTCCATGGGAAAACAAAACTTCTTTGACCTAATTAGTGGACCTTCTTCCTCTAGATCTGAGCCTAAGTTTAAAAAGAGTAAGGAACCTAGCAAAGATCCCAATGAAATGATGGAGAGTATGCATGAAATGATGAAAAACTTAACTCTCCTAACTAGGGACCTAGCCAAGAACAGAGAAGGGGATAGATATAGGCAGCCCTATGGTCCTAAACCTTATTGGAATCAACAAAAGAAACCTAATGAAGGTGATAGAAGAAACCCTATGAACCAAGAACCTCCTATCATAAATTGGTCTGAAGAGCAAAATTTGGAAGATCCTGAGTATACCATCCATGGTGATGATACTCCGGATTCTCCAAAGAACATTAATTGGGTTGATGACGTAAAATTTGACAAAGACTTCGGAAGAATCTTGATTGATCATGAAGAAGACACCATAGAAGAAACCAATCCTAGTGGTCCCATCTATGCTACTGAGCAAGTTAATAGTGACCAAGTTCCTTATAAAACTTATCAACGAAGAAAGGATGGCCAAAAACCTATCCCTTTTAGTGAAAAGAAAAACAATAAGCTACCTAGTCCAGTGAGTGAGCCATTCCCTTTGCCTGAGTATGACTTTGATATCAACATCGAAAGAGAGTTAGACAAAGTTATGCATAACATTCCACTCACTGAGTTAATGAAAATCCCTTCAATAAAGGAGCAAGTGGTGGAATTTTTCGAGAGTATCCCTGAGACGGCCACAAGTAGTGGTGAGGATTCATCCTCTCAAAACCCAGCACTCTGTGATGTGGTTGATGAAGAGGATGACCCTCCCATTAACATCCAAACTGCCCTATATGAGAGGAAGAATGGGGGTCACCAACCATTTTACCTTACACTACGCATAGGTGATATCCTTCTCCATAACTGTATGTTGGATTCTGGTGCCTCCATGAATGTGATGCCTTTACAAGTCATGGAAGCCATGGGATTAAAAATAACTAGACCTTATGGGAACGTTTGTGGGATTGACTCTAAACCAGTTAAAGTCTTTGGCTTGATCAAAAACCTGAGAGCTGACCTGTTTTCATGCCCCGACATCTCCATGCTTATGGATATAGTAGTTATAGATCTCCCTCCAGCCTATGGTATGCTCCTTTGTAGGAAGTGGTCCGCTGGGCTAGGGGGACATCTTCAGATGGATTTATCATATGCTACCATTCCCAACTCTGATGGGTCTTTGGTTAGGGTGTATCGGGAGCCATTTTATGACGGACATCTTGAGAATTATGAGGATGGTGTGAGAAACACGTTTGGTGAGGGTGAGTTATTACCTGAGGGCATCTTTATGGTCATGGGTGGCCATGATGATGATCCTAGCATGGAAGAAGAAAGAATTATTGAGGTTGACCCTCATTCCATTCGGGGTGAAGTGTTGGAAAACCTTAGGACTTCGTACCAACCCAGTAGTATAGGGCCAAACGTTGACCAACCTACACCTCCTGCTCAGCTAAACACTTCGGAAGCTAATTTTGATCAAATTAGAAGGGGTGAGTACATACCTAGAACAGTACATGAGTGGCTTTTTCTAGTTGACCTTAACACAGAAAGAGGAAGACAAGGCTTACCTCACATCACTCCCTGGACAAATAACAATGAAGAAACACACCTGCCCTCACCTGAGGAGAATGATGAAGAACTAATTGATTATCACTTTTCAGATGTGCCTGATCATTTGTCCCATTTGTCCTTGGAGGATGGGGTTTTAAGGCAGGTGAATGACAACTCTATGAGTTGGCAAGAACATGCCTTGATCCATGATGCCCCTGGGGAAGACTTTGCTTTGAATAATCTAGCCATTTTTCAAGAAGAACCCACTGATCCACATTTGCCTCCATACTACCCTAGCTTCCTTTTGCCTAGCGAGTTACCTAATGGTGAAGAGGATATGGATTCCACAGACACACCTTATTCTTCACCAGCATCTTTGGATATGAGAGATCAAGGTACACCTAGCACAGTTCACAGGCATATGCCCATTCCTGCTGACCATCTGGAACTTTTAGAAAACATGACCATTCCTATCCCATCAGGAGAGGGTAGTAGCAGAAGTAGTGAAAATCAAAGCCCTCCACCCTTAACCCAAGCTGAAGTTTTGACCATAGGGGAAACACCAAAGAATATCATTCACCCACTAGAAGAAAGTCCTCCTAGGGGAACTGTAGGAGAACTCTTGATTGGTAGCATAGTTGTACCTTTAGACGGTGGACCTCCCAGATTTGATGAAATTCCTCCTAATAGGAATTCAAGTATAGTTACACCTCAACCTCAATGCACTTCTGATATCCAACCTTTTCCTGAACATGTTATTGAAGTCATCCCTCAATCCGTAAATCACCAAAGGTTCGAAATTGGTGATAAGGTTATAATACCTAATGATTTATTTTATATACGATCTAGGGGATCAGGTGACTTTTGGGTTGGACCACTTACTATTGAGCGCTGCATTGATGAGATGTGTTTTCTCACCACTGGGACTGGCCAACGCATCTTACTCCCTATCAATCAAAGGGAGCTAAGGGATTATCATCCCTGACCTTCCTTACCTTGCCTTGCCTGTTTAGAGTAGGTAGGTTCTGAATAAGCTCACTTGAGCAGTAGGATTTGTGTGACTTTTCTTTTTCTGTGTACCGAGTATTGTCCCTTTTTCTTTTTCTGCCTGAGTTGAGTCTTGCTCCTTCCTAAAGCTTGTCTCTGCTCCTGCATGCATTTAAGAAATTATAGTTAGCATTTCTATTGTTGGCTGCCTGTGCAAGTTAAGATTGCCTGATCCAAGAAGTTATTCTTTTCCCCCTGCACAGTAAATAAAAATGATAAATGATAATAATATATGCCATGTTAGTTTATATTTATATTTGACGCATTTTCAGTTTATTCTTTAGATTAGTTTTCAGTTTTATTTTATATTTGTCCCATACATGCTCCATGATGGTATTCTAGTGTTTGTGAGAGCAGGAACAGGTGCAAGATAAAAGCTGAAAGCAAGGATGGTGCAATACTGGATTGAAGATTGATGCAGAGCAGTTCGAGACCAGAGATTCTGAGGTTCTCAAGCGCTCTCTCCCTTAGAGCACTTGTCCCAGCTGGAGCCAGATGTTATCACACCATAGTAGCAGGGCTACTATTCTTGTACAGCAGATATCTGCACATTCCAGAGCTTCCTTTATTCCAGAGCATGGCTATATATTTTGGATCACTCATGATCAGAGCAGTACATTATTCAGATTTTATGACCTTGTGTCAAGGCTGAGCCTTGAGAGTTCGGATTTGATGACTGATGTGACCACTTATCCCATTACAGTTTCAGTTCAGTGCCTAGAGATGTATTTCAGCAGTGTTTCAGATGATGCATGATGATGATTATTATGATGATGTTGTATGATCTATGGATATGTTCTCACTGACTGTGGATTATTATCTTGTTGATTTAGTCATGATCATGGCATGTGCTTGGTATATTATTCCTGATGTGGCATACTATTTAAAATGAACTGTAAATCATAAAATGGACAATTGCTTGCACTTTTAGGTCATTTAACAAAACTTACTGGTATTTCACCTTACATAGACATGGTCTTTCCCCGACACCAGTTGTCTGCTAGTGTAGGCTCCATATTCACTTGTCTCCATCCATACATGACCTTCCTGTTTGACTTTAAACCCTGACTTGTCTCATTTGACTTTCTGATACCGAGGACTTCCCCATTTTTCTACCTCTGTGTTTGGACCGCATCCCTGTTTATTCAGTGTCTCGGCTCTGAGTTGGTGACAGAACTTGCCTTTGGTGAGTTGGATTGTAGGCCTAAATCATTCTGGTCGGTTGTCCCGATGTTTGGCATTGGCTCGAACTCCCCCTAGTCACTTGAGATGTTGTTGGCTAAAACTGAAAGCTCATGTTCTACCTATGGAAACTAAAAAAATTCGCCCATGGAAACAAAAAAGGGCAAGAGCAATGAAAAGCTAAAAATACTCCTCGAAGAGTATAAGAAAGGTCCAAAAAGCAATGGTTCTTAAAAGTCATATCTAAACAATTGCTGACCTTATAAATATGTGAAAAACATGCCCTGAATGCAAGCTGCAACTAGTTGTGCTTCTCAGCACATCTGAAATCCGAAGGGTTATGTAGGCCAAAAAGGCCATGGAAATAAAATTGAATGATCCTAATGAACCTGGATCAACTTGATGTAGACATGATGCCTAAGTTGAATAAGCACTCTCTAAACAACTTATCCATTTGTGAGGCACAGCCATTCCCCGTGTTCTTTTGTCCAGCACAGAGTTTGTAGCTTCCCCCTTTTTCCCAGTCCAAAGTATTTTTGAGTTAAGTTAGACAAGTCACACCCTTGGCCCAACCTTGCTCCTAGCCTTCATCCTTCACTAGCAGTTTGACCATGTCCAATGGGTGAGTTTGTCATTTGAACTATTGTGCAAGTAATTTTATATAACCACGGAATATGTTAACTTGATTAATGCCACTGAATGGAATTTATACTTTGAGCTTAGCTGTGGGAATGATTAGAGAAGCATTGTCTTAGTCTACTGATGTGATTTATCCTTGATTATATATATTCTTGGGATCCGTGATGATATGGACCATGTATGATGATTATTGATGATGATTTATGAGCCCACATGTTTGATGATGATATCATATGATGGACATATGATGCAGATGATGTTTGATCCAGTTCAGCAGGTTTATTATTATTTCAGATCAGCAGATTATACATTGTCCATATATGGTGGACCCTACAGCTGGCCCATTAGGGCAACCCATGATGTATGAGTACTCATTCCTAGTGGATTTGGGTCTTCTGGATCCATTGAGACACTTATCTTTCAGTTCCGGGCACTTCTGACAGTGATTGATGCAGTTTTACACTTGTTGACCAGATTTGGGGCTATTTCCCAGCCTGAGCAGCAGGGGCCCCGAGAGGCCAGTTCACCTAGGGCGCTGATGATGGAGGGGGTGGTCCAGCCACTTGTTATTACCATTTATCCCCCCTCCCGGAGAGCCTGGTGGGCTCAGATGGACAGCGCTAGCACCCTAGGGGGCAGTTTTGGCACTTTCACAGTTCCCGAGGCAGTTAAAAAATGGGATAAAGTGGTCACTGAGGAAATCGATTTGGGCAATTGAGGCAAGGTTTTGGCATTTGGTTTTCACAGAGGTCTTCCAGGGTGGCATCACTACCTTCCAGCCAGTTTTCACCATGTGGGTATGCCCAAATTGATCACAGGAGGACATTTACTGCTTGACTGTCATGGATTCTGAGGATAGTTTTGATCATTTATATTATATTGGACATATTTTATTATTTTTATTGTGCCTTGGGGATGAGCTAGTAAGGATTAAAACCTCCTAGCCCCACCATGAGCTTATATTTTCATGTCCTAGTCACCATGAGGTGGATTTTGATGCTTATATTTTCTCTTGTGGATGACGTCACCCCCTTATTGTACTTTTTAGTGGGGGCGCTATCATTATATGGGTGATCCATGTGATATATGGTTATGATTTATTGTTAGCCATTGATTAGATCTTGAGATCTTTTAATCTTAGCCACTCATGTAAAAAGTGGTTATGATTGTACTCTCTCCCCATCCTATTTAAGGAGGGAGCCTCTCATTGTAAAATTCATCTAGAGATTTTTGGCTCTTGACTCTTGGAATAAAATTTCTATCTTTTGGAGTACATGCTTGGATTGGAGTGGATGTTGGTTGTTTCGATTGTAAATGCTATTGTCCATTGCACTGGAGGATCTATTGTATCTATCTTGCATATTTGCCATACTTTATTTGCAGGTTAAGAGGGCGATTTTGACAAGTGCGAATTGGTGGGGAGGCTTGCCCTTCAAGCTTGGAAGAAGTCGTTTTGGGTTTGACAGGGAGTAGTTTTGCCTTTGTGTCAACTATTCTATGTTTTTCTCTCTCTTGCTTGCATCTACCTTCAATTTGTTAAACTAATTGATGCTTTGCTCCTTGGCTTGACAGGTTAGAAGGAATCACATGTGGCTTGGAAAAATCGATTTGGCAAGAGGGCTTCAACAATTCTCCATTTGATCTTTGGCAAAGTAATCCTCGTCTCAACTAGCATTCATCTCTTCATCCAGGTATGTTCCAAGAGGTATGATCTTCTCTTCCTTGAATCTTCCATAATTTCTAGATCACAAAAACCCTAATCAAATTAAAACCCTTGTTTTTGGTATTTTTTAGATCTACTTGGATCTAGCCTTGTAATTGTAAAGATATTGAAAACCCACCTCTATAAGATCCACCCCTAGTTGGATCTATAGTTTGGTGGTGATTGGCTAAAAATTGACACACTTTTCAATGCAAAAAGCCTTCTTGAACTTAAATCGATTTTCCTAAGAGAAGCTTGTTGGGTTAGATCTAGCACATGGGTAGGTGAGATCCCACTTGATTTGACATCTAGACATTTGATAACCTATACCCATATCTTTACTTTGGTGAAAACTACCTTGTGGACATCTCTCCATGTTTTAAGGGGTTGAAACCCCTTTTGATCTTCTTGGCATCTTAAAACTTAGATCTACTAAGATCTAGCCATTGGATTCACTTGAAATTTTGAAGGAACATAGATCGGGGTACTAACATCTCGGATCTACATTTTGGTGGCCATTGGACTTGATTTGGTCCACCAAAACCCATTTTTGGACCCTCCTTGAGCAAATCGCACCCCCTTGATTTTTTGAGTTGGTCCACTTCTAGGAAGTGGGTGTGTGAGATTTTCGTGGATTTGGAATGCCCATGCCTTGAAACCTAGGTCTATACTGTCCTTTCGTCAAGATCCGCCTTGGGGATTGCATTCCTTGTTTTAAGGGATTGTGGTCCACTTTTGGTCATCTTTTAAAAACCTAGATCTAGTAAGATCCAACCATTGGATCTCACCCAATCCACTTGACTTGGCTTCTAGGTGTCCCGATCTACACTTTGACATCCTTCTTGACTCCATTAGCCCATCCAACAAGGCACTAGTCCTTCTCCAAGCAAGGCGCACTCCTTGGGATTAGTGTCAAACCCTAGATCTAGTACTTGGGTAATCCTAGAACCAACTCCAACTTATAGATCTAGCCTAGATCTAACCTATAGTACCATCCTCACACTTAACTTCACCTTGTGGGTCTATCTAGAACCATTTCACACTTCCCAAGAAACTAGACCCACTTGTGCAAACACATGGTACTATACCTAGTAATCATACCCCATCATGTGGCCTAAACCATACATAGGTTGAAACACTAACTATCCATTACACCACCATCAACCATTCCTTAACTCTTAGGTCCACTTAGCCTTGCATTGGTTTCCGTAACTCATCATTTACCTACCCTTAGAAACCTTTGTTTGGGTCCAATCAACTGTGATTGGGGTATAGGGTCTCCCCCTTGGTCTAGTTACACCTTGACCTAAAGCGAAGAGTGCCTCGGTTGACGTGACTCCCACATTCCATTGGGAACCGTGGCATCTCTTGGGTCACCTCTTTAGTTGCCTATCTCCTCTACCGTCCCGGATGGGATACCTCTAGGGGCAACTACAAGTTGTGTGATAACAGGTCCATTCCATTGGTGGGCCACGAGTTCACTCAGGATTTAGATTTTGTCATTTTTTTTACAATTTGAAAAAAACACCCCCTTGCTTTCCCGAAGTGGGGTTTCAGGACAAGGGCTTGCCCGAGTACTACCTAAAAAGAGACTCTTGGGGTCCTAAAAGATAAAATTTTGGTTTATAAAAAACTTTAAAATTTCCAAGGTCTTCTCTGGTATCGTCGGTGGCCAACTTGCAGCTTAGTCCGATCATGTTGGTACGCATCAGAAAGGAGAAGATGACTAGTAATAGGTTCTAACACCACCCGAATAAACAAACCTTCTTGTGAAAATCCGGCACAAAAGCAAATATTCTTTTGTTGTGGGGAAATTTTTCAAAGGACTTGGGATAAAACTAGATAGTGACCTCTTGGAAACTGTTAGGCTTGCCCTCGTTGGTACAACATCTGAACACCTCCTTGAGACTCCGATTCAGCCTAAATCTGAGTGAGAAACCACACATCAGAATTCCGGACATGTTCCTTGTACCTTTGCGTATATCGGGAACCCACCAGCCCTAATAAAAAGATCATTACCACAATAAAATCAAAATAAACCAAGAACAATCGCACAACATTTCTTTTTCAGCTCATGCATCTATTTTGACTCCATTATAAGGCACTGGTTTATATTGTTTCATTTGATGAATGTTGTAGATGATGATGGTAATAATGAATATTTGCAAATGATGTAGTGATGAATGATGTTTTGCTTTATATAAATGTATGTTGCATTATCTTGGTTTCAAAAATATTTCTAACTCCTAGATTAGACACCATAGTTTGTTTTCATTTTTAGGGTCCACCCCCCTTGGCTTCACTAGGAAAGCCTAGACGGAGGAGTCGAGTTTTCAGGTGACAGCGCTTGACTCTGACTTGCCCCCAAGGCCACACAAGCAGCTTGAAGACTTCTGCTGCGTTTTCCCAGGTGTGGAACCAGGCGGCAACACCAGGTCTGAGCCCCATGACCCCTGGTCAGTGACTGAGTTAGCCATTTCCTATCATCCAAAGCAGATTGTTGACAGTGCCCATGATGATTTCTTCAGCTGCAGTGTTTCAGTATGGTTTAGATGACCAGATCAATGCTTCAAGTATATATGATCCAACAAGTATATTATGTGCACTTGGATTGTTGAGGTGCTCTTTCCTTTATCTAGGTAGTTTTGACTGGGTATATGATAATTGTTTAATGGCTATATTACATATATATGCTTATTTGTTGTCTAGAGTAGAAGTGGTCAGTTACTATTAGTAGGAGATTCTTGTGTATACTCATTGGTCATGCCCTTACTTTATAAGTATGGACTCGGTCATTCCCTCTCCATAGGGATTTTGCTATCCATGGCATCATCTGTCATTTCCCCATCCATCCGTTATCTTCTAGTCTTGGTTTTATGATTTATCCCGACTTACACCTTAACTAGTGATCTTGAGGACTTCCCCCACCTAGACCTCTGTGTTGGATAGATTCCTTATTTACATTGTGTCTCGGCTCTGGAATGTGTGATTCTTGTCACAATGATTGATCTCCTCTAGTCCTTGAAACCAAGTATGCCTACCAACAGTGTTGCTAAACACTAAAGCATCGGAACTTAAATGCTATATCTAATGGAATGCTAAGTAAGCAAAAACAGTGTTGCTAAACACTACCATACATATCTATATTAGCTAGTCAGTGGCCAAAGGACGAGCACTCATCCTTGTTTGATGTAAGGTCGTTTGTCCCCACAGGGCAACAGGGTGGCCACTTCATCGCACCTATGGACGGTGGCAGGCAATGGAGGTCATACCAAGTCATACCTGAAGCCCATAAAGCTTTCAGGGCACCTGCTTATGGAGGCTAGCTAGTGAAAATCTATAAAGTGAATTAAATGTTAAATCTCAAGTGTGAACAGATGACAACAAATTGCTAAAAAGGTTGCTTGTCTAGATTCTATTGAAAGCAATCTCATCACGCTACCCATTTGTGAGACACCGCCATCCCCTGTGTTTTTCTCTATCCTGCATATGTCTTTGTGGTCTTTCCTTCATTCCCTTATCCAAGAGATTACATTGTTGAGGTTGTCTAGTCATTCCCCTTTTCCTAGCCTTGTTTCTTCACCTTCACCCATGGTTAGCAAATTGGCCTAGTATGTAAATGATTATACACTTGAGGTTCTTGTTTATAGTAATTGGTTACTTTGATCTAGACTTGTTAGTATTATTATATCTACATGCTTATGTCAGTTAAACATCATTTTATGCTTTAGTCTAGCTACTGATATAATTGAAGGAGCATATTTCATCCATTTGTACTTGCAGCAGCAGTTATTTGTGATCTGGATCATTATTTTTTTATCATTCTTGACCTGGTCAACCCAGTTTAACCAAGTCAACAGCAGGGTCCAGGATGAGTTTGGGCCCATAGTATTCAAGATGGATTATTCATGGCCCATATGTGTCCATTAGATGGTTCCATGCTTCAGACGGCAATTTTAGATGATGGTTTGATGGATTTTTATTTTTATTTTTATTTTTATTTTTATTTACAGGCCATTATTTTGTTATTCCGGGCATGGATGAACTTACAGAGGTATCACTTGATGGTCACATGATGTATGAGTACTCATTCCTAGTGTATTTGAGCATTCTGAATCCATTAGTGCACTTAGTTATCAGTTCTGGGCATTTACAGATGATGATATGGTCAGATTACCACTTTTTCTCAATTTTCCATGCAGAAATGCCATGTCCAACACTTTTATTGATTATTTTGGTTCTCCTAGGGCACCCCTGAGGAGATATGGGATCCAGCTAGTCGTTATTACCATATTACCCCATCCCCAAACATTATGGTGCAGTCTGTTTGTTGCCCGGGGATGTGGCAGAGAGTTACAGGCATTTTTGTACTTTTAGAGGTGGTTTTCCGGCAGTGAAATGGCTAGCAGAGGAAATTGATTTGGCTTAGTGGGGCAAGGAAATGGCATGAGATTGGTTTGGGACTTCACGATGATATTTTCCACACCTTCCAGCTTGGTCTTCGGCATCAATGGGGTCTGTTGCCGCCTGGATGCACACTTGGGAAAACGCAGCAAAAATATTCAAGCCGCACGATGTGGCCTTGGGGGCAAGCCAAAGTCAAGTGCTGTCACCTGAAACTTGGCTCCTCTGGTCTAGGCTTACTCCTAGCGAAGCCAAGGGGGGTGGACCCTAAAAAGAAAGAAAATCTAAGGTGTTTAATCTACAAGAAGAGAAAAACAACTAATCTAGGAGTTAGAAATTTGATGACAAGAACAATGCAATATTAAACTTCATATCATTCGTTATCCAACATCATCATTGAAACATAAATATCCAACATTATAAAATATTCAATAACAAGACCAGTGCCAGAAAGAAATGCTTGAATCAAATAGACAATGTTTTGCAAGTGTTCTTAGTAAATTTTATTATTATTGTGGAGATGAGTAGATTATTACGGAGGGGGATTTCCAATATACCATGAGGTACTGGAAATATGTCAAGAATATGACAAAGGTGGCTCCTCACTTGGAAATGTGGGCTAGATCGGAGTCTCTGGGAGGTGTTCAACACTACACCAAACGAGGGTGCAGTCTAACGATATCCCAAGGTCACTACCCAGTGGTTCCCACTTCCATTGAAGAATTTCCCCACACAGTGCCAATAAACGATGACGTCATATTTTTGTAAATAGGAGGTTAATTAGGAAAAATGAAACTAATTACTAGTCACCAAGTCCCTTTCTGGTATGATCAACATGTTTAGTCGAGGCTGCAGCGATCTAAAGCATATGGGGACGAAGCTTTGTTAATTTTAAGAATTTTTTAACAATGTTTTCTTGTTTATTAAAACCCCGAGAGTCTCTTTTTTGACCAATACTCGAGCAAGCCCTTATCCTGAAATCCGTACTTCGGGAAAGCAAGGGGGTTAATTAAAAGTAAAAAATTGTTTAAAAAAATGTGAAAAGGCTAGGTCCTAAGTGAACTTGTGGCCCGCCGTTGGAACGGACCAACAAGGTAAATTTTAACCCTAGTTAAATTTTATTAAGTGCGAAAAATGAAATCTAAGCAAAAAAAATTGCAAACCACAAAATTTGAGTCAACGCAATTCCCCCTAGGGGGATGGGGTGTGGGCGCTGGGTATCCCACTTGCTCTTGTTTAATTTTCTTTTTACAATGCAAAGAGAAGTGCCCTGGTCTTTGAAAATCGACTCAAAGGCTTACAAAATTCATAGAACAAGTATCTGGTTGAAGGGGAAAGGTTCTTGGGTGCTTGGGTGCTCTGGATGGCTCAATCTATTGAAAAACGACCAGAGTTTCCTCCTGCCTGTTCATGAAATGCTACAAAACAACAAGCAAATGTTAGTAACTAACGTCCAAAAACACTTTAAAAGTGTTTTGGGACTTACCAAAAAATTACCCAAAAATGTCTAAAAGAAAATCTAAGTCAATGCAAAAAATGAACTAAGTGGGACAAGCTGTAAAGCTTGTCTCCTTAGGATCTTTGCATACTCAAAGAGCAGCAAATTAAAAGCTCTTACATCAACCAAATAAACTTTTAAACCAATCTAAGCAAACTACTTGTTCAAGCCTTGAAATATTCAAAAATCAACTTGTAACAGAAATATGCTTATACTAGATCTAGATTTAATATTTTTTGCTTTGAAAATAACTAAGATCTAGTGAAAATAAATCGGATCTATTTATAATATTGCAAAAGGGGTAGATCTGAGATACGCAAACTAAGGTAACCAAGAAAAATTTGAAGTTTTGGTGACGAGAAGAAAGAAGAGGAAAACGCCTTTGAACTTGGGCAATGGGGTCCTCGAGAGTGGGGATCAGAGGGACTAGTTCTCCTTGGATCTATCCTGAAGGAAAATGGACGCAAACAAGCTCCACAAACTCTTCAGATTGGCAACCTGTAATCACAAAAAATAACTCACACAAGAAAGATCAAGAGTAACTAGTGTAGACTAACATAGAGATTTAGATACAAGCATTTAAACAAAAATAACTTTGTAAATCTAGCATCTCTATAATAACCTAACAGAGAAATAATGGATGAAATCACACTACTTCACCTTAATAAGATATACATCTCTTTCAAAAGCCAGCCTATGATCAACAGTCAAATGCGAATAAAAATGTAAAGACATAGATTACCTTATGCATAAATTAGAACATGATCATCCACACACCATAGATCCACACACTGATTTGCCTCCAAATCCTTTTATTCATTAACAGAATTCCAAAAGATATACAATGCTTGAGCAGAGGTTCCACCTTCTCTTGTCAAACAATGGAGAAGTGACGTGCTTAAATAGAAAAACTAAGAGGAGAGAGCGCACATGTCATGGAAAGGAATCAAGCCATAAACCAAGGCTTGATTGGGGGGAGTGCTTCCACTATTTGGGCTGCCATATATCAGCCTAAAGGAAGCCTTAAAACATGCTACACATTCCTTAATTTGTGCACCCCCCTCTTTGTGGAATGTGCCCCCCTTAAGAGGAATGCGCCCCCCTCTATATGGGGAAGAGATTCCCTCATTTAGTGTTGCCATAAATCAGCCAAAAACACTCCCTAAAACCTCTCAATCAATTATGACCTTGATCTCCTCCAAATTCCATCAATTTAGGAATTGGACTTTTCCACATTTCAATTTTTTGGCCTTTTTTCCTCACTTTTTTTACTTTTTCGGGGGAAAAGTGAAAAATATGAAAAATAAAGTACAATAATACTTAGGAAAGTGGGTCTTGGGGTAAAGTAGGTGTTTTGAGCTTCAAAATGAGCACCCCCTTGGAATTATTGGCCCCTAGACCACACTTTTACAACATTTTTAATTTTTTTAATTAAACCATTAAAAAAAAGGCTTAATTTTACGGGAAAATTTTATTTTTCCGAAACTAAAAAAAACCACCTAGGGGACCTAGCACATGTCCATATGACTCTATCCTAGTGTCTAGCATGTTTATAATATACATTGACCCATGGACTTTAATAACCTCCTAAGGCCTAACCACCACACCAGGCATTCCAGCTTTCGAGCAAGAGAAAAACTCAAAAATTATGTCTTGCTGAAACGCAAAACATAATTAATAAGTGAAAAAACTCCTTGGAATACTTGACTTGATCGACAAGTCATAGGAAGCCAAGTCTTTTACATAAAAATTCCATGTTAGCACACTTTATTACAAATCCCGCAGGCATGGACATGTGAAGAAAAAATAAAAAAAGGGCCCATAAAAAGGCTTGATGGACTTCAGAACACTGATAAAGAACATGTAACATGTTCTTTCTTTGCCCACTCACTTGAAAGTCCAACTAAGTACAACTTAGCTGGTAACAGGGTCCAAACGTCATCCCATCTATTATTTTCGGGGTTTTATTATGTATTTTTGGACACACATCCTAGTGTCTTTTGACACTTAATCACATGATGTATTATTTTTGATGTAGTTGAAGCATTAGTCTAGTGAAAACATGATCTCCTAGACCCCCCCACCATGTTATGACATTATGTTGTGTCCTTAGTCATGTTATAAGGTTCAAGTCCCCCCCAGGGCGTCATTGAGGGAAGACGTCCCCCTTATTTCGAGTGATCCATGTTTTATTATTCCGACTCATCTTAGCCGTTGATTATCATTATTGTATCTGATGATCTCAACCACTCATTTGAAAAGTGGTTAGGGTTTTGGTCTCTCTCATTCCTATTTAAAGAAGAGACCCCCTCATTTATAAAAAGGACTTTGGCTCTTGGAATTTTCATAATAACGAGAATATTTGCTGAGACTCTTGGATTTTCTTTGTGGGATGTTCTTAGATTGTGATTGTAAAATCTATTTCTCTTAGCATTTGAGATATTACTGTGGATCCAAAATATTTTCGTGGAAACGGTGTTTAACTGCAGGAGGGCGATTTCATCTTGGGCATTTTTGCAGGGACTCCTCAACTTGTTCCATTTGAAGTTGCTTCGTATCAGGGGTTTTTCAATAGTATCTTTGATCTTTGATATGCTCTTTGATATTTCTCGTGCTTTTACAGGCTTTTTCTTCTAAGCATCATATCTTACTTGTGTACTTTGCTTGTTCAAGAGAGGGGCGCATTGACTTCCTTGGGAAAATTGATTCTACTTGGACACTCAACTAAATAATCTCAAATTGATCGGGAAGGGATAGATCATCATTCTCAAGACATCTACAAGATTTTCCAAGTAAGATCTACACTTAATCTTTTTGTTTGAAGTTCTAAACCATTGGCCATTTGAATTTACTACTAAAACCCTAACTATTAAAATTTATAAAAATTCTCTGGGTTTAATTATTTGGATTTCTGGCAAAACATTTTTGGGTTTTCATCTTAAGTCCTAGCCCCAAGTGGGTCCTCAAGGGTGTCTTTCTCTATGGACTCCATCTACCCATTCCCCTAGGCACTGGTCTCTCCATGCTTGCACCCTCCTTGTTTGCTTGTCTTCCGGATGATTGGCACCTTGTTTTCTGAGCTTGTGACCTTTGACACTGTTAGATCCAATGTTATCAGAACCGGACCGGAACCAGAAAAATCGGCCTGTCCGACCGGTTTACAGAGGTAACCGGTCCGATCAGGAACCAAAACCAGTTGAACCGGATTTTTATCTAAAGCGGATACTGAACCGGCCAGAACCGGTCAAAACCGGTCGAACCGGTCGGTCCGTACAGTGGACCCACAAAACTGAATTTTTTTTAAAACACAAAAAAAAAAGTTTTCTATGATCAGTTTATTGTTATTCATTAGTACTATGGTTGCCATTTCGAGCCTCTTAGGTGATGTACTTGTTATCACCTAAACTGTAGTTACCCCTATGGATGGATCCAGTCATGGATGGCAATAGGGAAGGGCAACTCAAAAGGTGCAACCACGATCACCTCGACCTCCAATATATATATGGTTGTCACGCCAGTCGAGGCAACCTTCGCTTTATGTTATCTAGCCCAGACAACAAAGGGGGAGACCCGATCTACTCCCGACAGGAGAGATCAAAACCAAGACACCAAATCAAGGTATTTCTAAGTGAAGTTAGGTGTATGGTTTATCCTAGACCTAAGGGTAAAGTCACAAGCCAAGTGAGGGGTTCAATAGGTATAGCTTTGGTTCATAGTTGATGTGAGAGTGTTCTATAATGTTTGAAGTGAGATCTAGGATGAGTGTACTAGGTCAATGTCAAAAGATCCATTGCCTTGGGAACTGTGTCCAATGCAAGATAGTTTTGAGGGATGTATTGGGGCTAACTAGTACATAAGACAAGCTTGACCATGATTCATGATAGCTTTAAGGGTATAGTTCACCATGCAAAAGTCAAACCACAAGTCAATCCAACAATCTAGGAGAGTTGGGTTGTCTTGGAGATAAACCAGTGCCTTGGGAATTGGGAAGTGGAGTCAAAGTAGGGTTGACTTATGGTTTAGGACTCCTACAACATGAGATAAGTGGGCAATATAGGTCTTGATGGTTGAATGTGTCTAGATCTAGGTTTAACCCAAGTGGACCACAATCCCTTAAAACAAGGAATGCGGTCCCCAAGGCAAGATTTGACAAAGTGACAGCCTAGACCTAGGTTTTGAATTACTCCGGTTTCAGATCTCCAAAAATCTCAAGTACCTAGTTCCTGGAAGTGAGTCAACTCACTTCTCCAAGGTGGTGCGACTTTGCCCAAGGAGGCTTAAAAGTGGGGTTATGTGGGTCAAATCAAGTCGGATGGCATCCAAACTTTAGATCCGGGTAGATTGGTCAGGTAGGGGTATGGATCTATAATTTCGTGGCAATCCACCGGTTAGATCTTAGTAGATCTGAGTTTAAGTGTTCCAAGTGGTCCAAAATGGGGATTAAATCCCTTAAAATGTGGAATGGGGCCCACAAGGTCAATTTCAGAAAAGTGACAACCTGGGTGTATGTTATTTGATGTGTAGATGTCAAATCAAGTGGAATCTCAAACACCCACCACCTAGATCTAGGTCAACTTGCCCAACTAGAGAAGTGCGCCTTGCTTGGGAGAGGCTAAGTTGGCCTGGGAAGGGGATCAAATGGAGGCCAATCCTCACCAAACTATAGATCCGGGATGCCTTGGATGCTATAGAGGTGGGTTTTCAGTATTATGCCCAACAACCCACTAGATCTTAGTAGATCTGAGAAAATATAAAAATGAGGGTTTTAAGATATTTAGGGTTTTAACAATTTATGAGTTATGTCAATGGATTGGATAGAGGAAAGAGAAACAAACCTGTGGATCTTACCTGGGTAACCTTGTAGATGCCTTGATGATGATGATCTATGCAATCCCGATCAATTTGGAAGCTTTGAGGTAGTTTCTATGCAAATCGATTTTGTCCAAGAAGCCAATGCGCCCTCTCTCCTGCACAACAAACGTCAACAATATCAGATTTGATGCATCAAGAGATAAGACTAATGCCACAAAAGAAGTAACAGAAAGATAGCATAGATCACAATGATACTAATGATAACCCCCTGATACAAGCGAATGCCAAGAAAGTCGATTTGAAGAAGCCTTGCAAAATCGCCCTTGTTGAAGTCGCCCTCCTGTAAACAAACAATGATTTCCAAAAAGATAGATCTTGCCACAATTTCCAAATGCTAGGTTGCAATAGACTTTCCAATCACCATCTAAGAACACCAGATGCAAAGGAGACCACAAGAATTTCCACAAGAATATTTTTCTATACCAATAATCCAAGAGCCAAAGACCCTTTACAATGAGAGGCTCTCTCCTTTAAATAGGAAGGAGAGGCACCAAAACCCTAACCACTTTTGGAATGAGTGGCTAAGATTAGAAGATACAAATGTCTAATCAATGGTTGAGATGAGCTCAACAACATAATACATGGATCACACATAAAATATAACATAAGTGGACAAAATCGCCCTAGAAGAGGGGAATCCCACCAAATCATGATGATGAAATATCATAAGAGGCTTATGGTGGGTCCAAGGGGTAATTTCATCCCTCCTTGGTCAATCCCCATAGCACAATAACCAATAAATAATCATGAATGTACCAAATCGTGCCTCCATAGTGAAGTCGTGGTCCTCAAAAGACCTCAAAAAATCCACAGAAAGTGCCATAAATGATGGATGCGGGCCCCGATGAAGCTGAAACTGCTGGAGAAGGTGTGGAAGGTCCCGATCTATCATCACTGATCATCCCATGCCATAACTTTGCCTCAGTAGCCCAAATCGATTTCCTCAATAGCCATTTCTACCAATCCTGAAATGCCTCGGGAAGCGTGAAACAACCCCAAACAACCTCCTGGAGTGCTGGCGCTGTCAAGGTGAGGGCACCAATGTGTCCGGAAGGGGGGTAATATGGTAAAAACAAGTGGCTGGACCACCCCCTCCATCATCAGCGCCCTAGGTCAACCGGATAAAAATCACATCTGCTCTGACAGGGCCTCCAACAGACCAAAACTGCACTGGGACAGCCTACTGAGGCTCAATCATCACTGTAAGTGCCCGGAACTGAAAAACAAACTGTCCCATTGGACTCAGAAGGTCCAAATCTATCCAAGATGTGTACTCATACACCATATGAGTCTCTGCATGATCAAAATAAATATCCAATATACCGGAACAAGGCCAATAATAATGCTCTGTAAATGATCAAACACTGTTGTATCCCAAGAATCATCATCATAACCCTGTAGTTGCTGCATAGAATCATCCTGTATGTGTACATAGACCATATATCATCTATCCATATCATCATAAGGTCTATCATCTCATGTCCCATGGTCCTCCATGGTCAAACTAGGTCCAACCAAGACCAAATATAACTCAGTCCATCATCCAAGGCTGCTGTAAAGTGTCAAGGTTAATACATGCTCTACAACTTATTCAAATAGCAATTATAACACATAATGATCATAACTGGCGATCTACATCCAAATATATATTGTCGTTAATTATTATTATTACTCAGACTAGACTTTCAGGATCATACTCACTTCATAGTTGTGATCAATTTGCTAGTGAAGGGTGAAGGCTGAATTAACTGGCTAGGCTAAGGGATGACTTAACTGTCTTGACTTTGTGACACTTTGGCAATGGAAAGGGAATACACCATAGTATATACTGAATGAGCAATGACACAGGGAATGGCGGTGTCTCACAAATGGATGAGTTGTTTAAAGAGGGTTTATTCACCTTCACAGATGCGCACAATCCATAATACAAATAAGGCCAGCAATTATTTAGATATAGCATTTAAGTTCCATTGCTTTTTGGGCCTGAAGTTTCCATAGCCTTGATCTATGTGTGTTTATAAACACATTGCATAGATTTACATTTTTTCTTTTAGGCTTTCTGCTGCAAGTGTGTTTTTAAGGCACTTGTTTACCTGAGCACTTCTAGGTGTGTCATGGACAGCTTGTTTACCTAGGTATTTATTTTCCACAAGATATAACATTTCATTTTTTATGGCCACTTTCATTTGGCACGCCTTTCATTCATGTGTGTTTAGAAACACATTGCAAGAATGGGCTTTTCATACAAGATATAACATTTCATTTTTTCCAGATTTTGTATTCATGGCAGCACCAAAAGTTTCAGGTTTAGCCAACACAACTTTAGTGACTAGGGGGAATTCCAAGGAACTCCAACTCACCATAGGTAAGTTTTGTCACCAACTCAGAGCCGAGACACAATAAACAAGGAAGCTCATCCAATACAGAGGCTACAGTGGGGAAAAGTCCTCCATGCCACTAGTCAAGTAGTAAGTCAGGGTGATAATCTAAAAGGTAGGCCATGGATGGATGAAGACAATGAAATGATGGAGCCAACACTAGCAAGCCAGAGTATGGTGTAATGATCACCTCTATTCTCCCTAAGGAGGGTGTGTACCAATGAGTATGAATAGTGAACTTCTAAGTCTGAGTAAGGACAGTATAATATATGTAATAGATCAACCAGGTCCATATATCTATATGATCGCCAGATCATGACACTAAGTGCTAAGACATGCTATAAGAATAAGTATAAAAGCAATCTAACCATAACACCATGATATACCTGCAAGCTCATCAACCTGTACCATCATCTGTCCTCTGAGACTGCTGCTGTAACTCTGGGCACTACTGTCTGCTCTGTACCAATGGTATAATGGCTACATCGGTCATCTCTCTGAGTGTCTGAAACTCAGTCATGGCATGGGGAATGCAACTGCTGTCCACAATCTGATAGTGATCCAATATAGATGCTCATCTCAGCATCTCAAATGTAAGGGAACTGGCTGAACAGTGTACTGGAATGAGAAAAATAATGTATGGTAGCCCGGCTACTATATATGTGATAACATCTGGCTCCGGCTGGGACAAGTGCTCGGCTGAAATGAGCGCTTGAGAACCTCAGAATCTCTGGTCCTCGAACTCTGCTACTCGCATCCACGATCAGCACTCTACCATTTTATTTCCAGCTTTTATTCTTGCAACCTATTTTCTGCATTCACAAATATCTAAAAAAATACCTCATGCCGCATGTGTGGGAAAAATATAAAATCAACTGAAATAAAATCTACTCTATGTCAGAAATATAAATGCATGAAATATAACTGCAGAAAGTAAATCAAACTACTAACATAATTTGCAAAATTTGAAATTTATTGTGCGGGAAAAGAAAAAGTGACAGGTACTCAGTTAAACTAGAAGCTTACAAAGGAGCTTAGAGACTAAGAAGGTGCCAGACTCAATGGCTGAAAAAAACTAACTACTTGCCTAAGTAGGCTTATTTGGTTTCCTACCTACCCTAATCTACCAGGCAATGCAATGCACAGTTTATTCAATAGGTGGGAAGTAATGCTTTAACAAAAGCCCGTTTACAGGGAGTTCAAGTTCATCCCCCTCTAGAGTTTCTAGAAACACTGACCCCTTTCCAGCTATCCTCGATACTCGATACGGACCCATCCAAATTTTTTCAAATTTTCCATGGTTCCCAGGTTTTTGCCTTGTTTTTATCCCATAGCAAGACTATGTCTCCTACCCTGAATTTCACATTCCTTGTTCTTTGGTCGAAAGTTCCTTTAACTCTTTCTTGTTCAATGACGGTTTTGTTGAATGCCATCCTTCTCATTTCATCAAGTTCTACTAGTTTATCAATTCTTGCTTGGAAAGCTTCTTCATCAGAAGTGCATTGTTGTAACAGCTCATATACAGGAATTTGCAAATTTATTGGGAGTCTACAATCTTGCCCATATACCAACTCAAAAGGTGATTTTCCGGTAATCCTTTTAACCGTTGTCCTGTCAGCCCATAAGGCATATTTCAACTTTGTATCCCAACTTCTTTTATTGGTGCCCACCATTCTTTTTAGTAACCTTATCAAATTCTTGTTGCTAGACTCAGCGAGACCGTTTCCTTGAGGATAATAGTTCGATGAATGCGAAAGAGTGATTCCATGATTCATGCAAAAGGTTGACATTTCTATTTTACTGAAAGCTGGAGCGTTATCAGTTGTTATTTTTAAAGGACAACCATATCTGGATACGATGTTTTCTTCCAAAAATTTCACAACTACCTCGGCTGTGGCCTTTTTAGTTGGGATTGCCTCTACCCATCGAGTAAAATAATCAGTACAGGTCAACATGTACTTATATCCATTGCTCGAGTTTTCACTAAAAGGTCCAACAAAATCCATACCCCATTGCTGAAAAGGAGCTTCTACTACTACAGGATTTAGAGGTAGTGCAGGCAATCTCGGTTTTCCTGAAAAAAGTTGGCACTCTTGACAAACTCTAACATAAGAATGCACATCCTTGAAAAGTGTTGGCCAATAATAACCAGCCCTCATGATTTTTGCAGCGGTTGTTCTCGGGGCATAATGCCCACCACATAATCCAGAATGTATTTCTTTCATAATGGTTTGTGATTCCTCTAGGTTGACACATTTCAAGATTATCCCATCAGGGTTCCTCCATCCTAATCCATCCTGGGTTAAAACATACTTTTCAGCTTTTAGCCTTAATGCCCTTCTTTGATGATCCACCAGGTGATCAGGGCATGACAAGTTCCTCAAAAAATATACGATATCTTTGTACCATTCATGCTCTTCATCAATGTTTAAAATAGAAGGATTCCTTTCACTTATCATGTTTATCATCCTTCCTCCCTTTTCAGTTAGAAGTTGAGCTAACCCTTGACCTTTCACAATCTTAATTGGCTTAATCTCTAGATCATATTCTTGTATACGTGAAATCCAATTTCCTCTTACACCTATGCCATCTGCTTGTGATAGAACATCCTTTACTGCTTGATAAGGCACATATGCTTTAATTTTGGAATACCCCACGTAGGTTCTGAAATGTTTCAAGGCTTTAACTAAGGCATAAGCTTGCTTTTCAGTTGTGGTATATTTCAGTTCGGCATCTCTCAAGTTTTTACTCATAAAGGCTATGGGTTGTTCATGGTTTTCGTTGTTCTTTTGTAATAACACACCAGCAATAGTATCTTCCGAAGCATATGAGTAAATCATGAACTCTTTATTGTAATCAGGACAAGCTAGCACCGGGGAGGTTGAAATGGCCTTCTTGAGCTTGGTGAAAGATGATTCACATTCTTTATCCCAAACAAACTTCACATCCTTTTTAAGAAGGGCATTCAATGGTTTGGCCAATTCTGCTAGGTTTGGAATGAATCTTCGAACGAAGTTTATTTTGCCAAAGAAAGATTGCAAGGTGGCCACATTATGGGGTGCTGTAATAGCATTGATGGCCTGGACACGTTCTGGGTCGATTCTGATACCTTCTTTTGACACAATGTGTCCTAATAGCTTACCTTCATCTACTCCGAAAGTTGATTTTTTGGGGTTTAATGATATACCAAACTTTCTGCAACGTTCAAAAACTCTTCTCAAATGTTCTACATGGTCTCCTCGTTCTTTTGAAAACACCGTTAGGTCATCCTGATAAATGGCAATGATTTTCCCAATCAAGTCACTAAATGCTTGATCCATAGCCCTTTGAAAAGTGGAACCGGCGTTTAATAACCCAAAAGGCATTCTTATATATTGGAAAGTTCCCCATGGAGTAGTAAAGGTTGTTTTATTTCTGTCTTCCTTTCTAATACGCACCTGATTTTACCCCGAAAAACCGTCCAACATTGACAACATACCTGCCCCAGTGACACTTTGCAACAAATTTTCCATATTTGGCAAAGGGTAATTGTCCTTAAGGGATGCTTGGTTCAGGTTTCTGAAATCAATACATATTCTGATTTCACCACTTTTCTTTCTCACAATCACCGAGTTAGAAACCCAAGTAGTGTGTCGGACAGGTTGGATAATTCCGGCTGCTAGCATTTTCTCAAGCTCTTTCTTAATTAAGGGAGCAAGTTTTGGATTGACATTTCTTAACTTTTGCCTATAAGGTTTAGCTCCTTCATGCAAAGGGATAGTATGCTCAATAATTTCAGGATCAAAAGTTCTGAGTTCGTCATATGCCCAAGCAAAAATATCTCGATACTTCCTAATTAGATTCACAATCGCCTTTCTTTCTTCTGGGGAGGCATTCTTTCCTATCCTAATCATTCTGGGAGAAACTGAAGTTCCAATATTTATCTCTATAACCTCATCTACCGGTTCAGCTCTCTTACCTTTGTATTCATCATGCCTGTTGAAATTTTTCTCCAGAGGTATTGCTAATTTCATAACATCAAGATCTTGAATGGAAAAACCGTTTGATTTATCTTCTAGATTCACATTGCAATTCTGAAAACTTTCATGGTTTTGTAAGAATGCAATGATTTGTGCATCAGAATCAAAGACTTGCCAATGATCTTGATTGTCAGGAACGGAAGGTCTAAATATTACTTCAACCTTACACTCTTTATTTTTAAGATGATCAGGAGTTTCAAAGGTGCACGCTATTACTGATAATGCATCAGCCAGGGTATTCTCTTCTCTCGGGACTGCTCGTATTGCAAAGGCATCAAACATTTCTATAGTATCCCAAACAGCATTTCGATAATCCCTAAGCCTATTATTTTTGGCTGCAAACTGGTTCTTTACTTGGGACACAACCAAATCAGAGTCTCCAGTTACATTTAGGCATTTGATCTTTTGTTCACGGCAAATTTCTAAACCTAAAAGCAATGCCTCATACTCAGCTACATTGTTTGTGCAATCAAATTCAAGACGGTATGCAAACAATTTTTCTTCACCAGAAGGAGATGTAAGGACAATCCCAGCTCCAACACCATGCCTAGACTTTGCTCCATCAAAATGCATTTTCCAAACTTGACTAGGAGGGAAAGGGTGCTGTCGGGGTTCTTCCCAATAGTTGGCCATCACCATATAATTTCCAACTTCCTCAGTGGGACGCATAGCGTCTTCAAATAAGTAGTCGGGTGTTTCTACGTGTTCTGTCATAGGTTTTTCATTCATCAATCTATAAGTGGCCTTCTCTCCTATAGGGATGGTTGCGTAAGATAAATCCATTTGGATACTTCCTCCTAATTTGGCAGCCCATTCCCTTGATAGTAACATCCCCCATGCGTCAGGAATGTCTAAAACTAGAACATTCATACTTATTTCAATTGCAGGATAAGCAGCTAGTTTCATTTTGAGGTTCTCAATCATACCTTTTGACTTAACAGGCCTGGAATCCATTCCGCACACATTTCTATATTCTCTGGATGGTTTTAGCTCCAGTTGTTCCATGACCTTAAGAGGCATAATGTTTACTTCTGCTCCTGAGTCTAACATACAGTTATGCAATATCAATTGATTTATCTCCAACGCAATATAAAAGGGGGGGTGACCCCTACCTTTATCAATTACACTTTGAATAATGATGGGGGGATCATTCTCAACCGTCAATTTCATAGGATTCTTGATTTTAGGCTCGATTCCTAGGAATTTTGTTGCTTGATTGAAGTATGAAGGGATTTTCAGAAGTTCCTCCAAGGGCACAGGGATATTAGGTTTGGATACGAAATTACTCAAATCAATCTTTAAGTTGCAAGCCTTTTCTTTGTCCTTGGTATTTATTTTTAAATCCAATAAATGCATTAGGTGTACTCTAACGGAAGGAATAACTACCAAATCTTTTAAAGATACCATGACAGAAGATCCTGAGAGTTTTCCCAATATGTTCGAATTTAGCTTTTCTTGTGTTATAGGAGACATCTCTTTGCTAGGAGTACTCTCTTGTTTTCTTTGTACTGGATCCCTAGCATGGGGTTTAGCAGGATTTGAACTTATTACCTTCTTGGTGACCTGAGGGGACAACCTTCTGGGTTGATCATTTTTCTTTAAAATCCCTTTAGGAGAAGTGTTTGGAGTTTGAGTGGGGAATCTACGAGTGGTATTTCTTTGGTCCAGGGAATTTTCTTTCAGACTAGTTTTGTTCTTATCAATGTCTTTCGTGTTATTCTTTGCCTGAGACCTAGTTACTACTCTGCCATCAGAAGTGGGCTTAGTTTGAAGATATTCATTGGTATACACACCCTCAAAGGTTCTAGAAAAAGGTTTATATTTTTCAATATTTTCTCTTTGTTTTCTGAGAACTACCCCATTCAGGTTTCGGATTAAACCACTCATTTCTGTCATCATTTTCAAAATCATATCGTTCTCTGAATTAGTGACACAAGGCATAGTTCTAAGTGTTTTAAGGATGTAAATGAGCTCGCTCCTCAGCGGAGTCACGATTGGGAGTCGCCAGGTAGATTTAACTCTTCTACCAAGATATGTGTTGTTGTATATGCGGGAAGGACTAGGGCAAGCTATTGCCTCCCCGGCAACGGCGCCAAAATGTTTGGCAAAGAGAAGGGGAGGAGAGCTTTAAAATAATATATCGAACCAGAGTAAGCCTATGCCTTCCCCGACAACGGCGCCAAAATGTTATCACCTAAACTGTAGTTACCCCTATGGATGGATCCAGTCATGGATGGCAATAGGGAAGGGCAACTCAAAAGGTGCAACCACGATCACCTCGACCTCCAATATATATATGGTTGTCACGCCAGTCGAGGCAACCTTCGCTTTATGTTATCTAGCCCAGACAACAAAGGGGGAGACCCGATCTACTCCCGACAGGAGAGATCAAAACCAAGACACCAAATCAAGGTATTTCTAAGTGAAGTTAGGTGTATGGTTTATCCTAGACCTAAGGGTAAAGTCACAAGCCAAGTGAGGGGTTCAATAGGTATAGCTTTGGTTCATAGTTGATGTGAGAGTGACCTATAATGTTTGAAGTGAGATCTAGGATGAGTGTACTAGGTCAATGTCAAAAGATCCACTGCCTTGGGAACTGTGTCCAATGCAGGATAGTTTTGAGGGATGTATTGGGGCTAACTAGTACATAAGACAAGCTTGACCATGATTCATGATAGCTTTAAGGGTATAGTTCACCATGCAAAAGTCAAACCACAAGTCAATCCAACAATCTAGGAGAGTTGGGTTGTCTTGGAGATAAACCAGTGCCTTGGGAATTGGGAAGTGGAGTCAAAGTAGGGTTGACTTATGGTTTAGGACTCCTACAACATGAGATAAGTGGGCAATATAGGTCTTGATGGTTGAATGTGTCTAGATCTAGGTTTAACCCAAGTGGACCACAATCCCTTAAAACAAGGAATGCGGTCCCCAAGGCAAGATTTGACAAAGTGACAGCCTAGACCTAGGTTTTGAATTACTCCGGTTTCAGATCTCCAAAAATCTCAAGTACCCAGTTCCTGGAAGTGAGTCAACTCACTTCTCCAAGGTGGTGCGACTTTGCCCAAGGAGGCTTAAAAGTGGGGTTTTGTGGGTCAAATCAAGTCAGATGGCATCCAAACTTTAGATCCGGGTAGATTGGTCAGGTAGGGGTATGGATCTATAATTTCGTGGCAATCCACCGGTTAGATCTTAGTAGATCTGAGTTTAAGTGTTCCAAGTGGTCCAAAATGGGGATTAAATCCCTTAAAATGTGGAATGGGGCCCACAAGGTCAATTTCAGAAAAGTGACAACCTGGGTGTATGTTATTTGATGTGTAGATGTCAAATCAAGTGGAATCTCAAACACCCACCACCTAGATCTAGGTTAACTTGCCCAACTAGAGAAGTGCGCCTTGCTTGGGAGAGGCTAAGTTGGCCTGGGAAGGGGATCAAATGGAGGCCAATCCTCACCAAACTATAGATCCGGGATGCCTTGGATGCTATAGAGGTGGGTTTTCAGTATTATGCCCAACAACCCACTAGATCTTAGTAGATCTGAGAAAATATAAAAATGAGGGTTTTAAGATATTTAGGGTTTTAACAATTTATGAGTTATGTCAATGGATTGGATAGAGGAAAGAGAAACAAACCTGTGGATCTTACCTGGGTAACCTTGTAGATGCCTTGATGATGATGATCTATGCAATCCCGATCAATTTGGAAGCTTTGAGGTAGTTTCTATGCAAATCGATTTTGTCCAAGAAGCCAATGCGCCCTCTCTCCTGCACAACAAACGTCAATAATATCAGATTTGATGCATCAAGAGATAAGACTAATGCCACAAAAGAAGTAACAGAAAGATAGCATAGATCACAATGATACTAATGATAACCCCCTGATACAAGCGAATGCCAAGAAAGTCGATTTGAAGAAGCCTTGCAAAATCGCCCTTGTTGAAGTCGCCCTCCTGTAAACAAACAATGATTTCCAAAAAGATAGATCTTGCCACAATTTCCAAATGCTAGGTTGCAATAGACTTTCCAATCACCATCTAAGAACACCAGATGCAAAGGAGACCACAAGAATTTCCACAAGAATATTTTTCTATACCAATAATCCAAGAGCCAAAGACCCTTTACAATGAGAGGCTCTCTCCTTTAAATAGGAAGGAGAGGCACCAAAACCCTAACCACTTTTTGAATGAGTGGCTAAGATTAGAAGATACAAATGTCTAATCAATGGTTGAGATGAGCTCAACAACATAATACATGGATCACACATAAAATATAACATAAGTGGACAAAATCGCCCTAGAAGAGGGGAATCCCACCAAATCATGATGATGAAATATCATAAGAGGCTTATGGTGGGTCCAAGGGGTAATTTTATCCCTCCTTGGTCAATCCCCATAGCACAATAACCAATAAATAATCATGAATGTACCAAATCGTGCCTCCATAGTGAAGTCGTGGTCCTCAAAAGACCTCAAAAAATCCACAGAAAGTGCCATAAATGATGGATGCGGGCCCCGATGAAGCTGAAACTGCTGGAGAAGGTGTGGAAGGTCCCGATCTATCATCACTGATCATCCCATGCCATAACTTTGCCTCAGTAGCCCAAATCGATTTCCTCAATAGCCATTTCTACCAATCCTGAAATGCCTCGGGAAGCGTGAAACAGCCCCAAACAACCTCCTGGAGTGCTGGCGCTGTCAAGGTGAGGGCACCAATGTGTCCGGAAGGGGGGTAATATGGTAAAAACAAGTGGCTGGACCACCCCCTCCATCATCAGCGCCCTAGGTCAACCGGATAAAAATCACATCTGCTCTGACAGGGCCTCCAACAGACCAAAACTGCACTGGGACAGCCTACTGAGGCTCAATCATCACTGTAAGTGCCCGGAACTGAAAACAAACTGTCCCATTGGACTCAGAAGGTCCAAATCTATCCAAGATGTGTACTCATACACCATATGAGTCTCTGCATGATCAAAATAAATATCCAATATACCGGAACAAGGCCAATAATAATGCTCTGTAAATGATCAAACACTGCTGTATCCCAAGAATCATCATCATAACCCTGTAGCTGCTGCATAGAATCATCCTGTATGTGTACATAGACCATATATCATCTATCCATATCATCATAAGGTCTATCATCTCATGTCCCATGGTCCTCCATGGTCAAACTAGGTCCAACCAAGACCAAATATAACTCAGTCCATCATCCAAGGCTGCTGTAAAGTGTCAAGGTTAATACATGCTCTACAACTTATTCAAATAGCAATTATAACACATAATGATCATAACTGGCGATCTACATCCAAATATATATTGTCGTTAATTATTATTATTACTCAGACTAGACTTTCAGGATCATACTCACTTCATAGTTGTGATCAATTTGCTAGTGAAGGGTGAAGGCTGAATTAACTGGCTAGGCTAAGGGATGACTTAACTGTCTTGACTTTGTGACACTTTGGCAAGGGAAAGGGAATACACCATAGTATATACTGAATGAGCAATGACACAGGGAATGGCGGTGTCTCACAAATGGATGAGTTGTTTAAAGAGGGTTTATTCACCTTCACAGATGCGCACAATCCATAATACAAATAAGGCCAGCAATTATTTAGATATAGCATTTAAGTTCCATTGCTTTTTGGGCCTGAAGTTTCCATAGCCTTGATCTATGTGTGTTTATAAACACATTGCATAGATTTACATTTTTTCTTTTAGGCTTTCTGCTGCAGGTGTGTTTTTAAGGCACTTGTTTACCTGAGCACTTCTAGGTGTGTCATGGACAGCTTGTTTACCTAGGTATTTATTTTCCACAAGATATAACATTTCATTTTTTATGGCCACTTTCATTTGGCACGCCTTTCATTCATGTGTGTTTAGAAACACATTGCAAGAATGGGATTTTCATACAAGATATAACATTTCATTTTTTCCAGATTTTGTATTCATGGCAGCACCAAAAGTTTCAGGTTTAGCCAACACAACTTTAGTGACTAGGGGGAATTCCAAGGAACTCCAACTCACCATAGGTAAGTTTTGTCACCAACTCAGAGCCGAGACACAATAAACAAGGAAGCTCATCCAATACAGAGGCTACAGTGGGGAAAAGTCCTCCATGCCACTAGTCAAGTAGTAAGTCAGGGTGATAATCTAAAAGGTAGGCCATGGATGGATGAAGACAATGAAATGATGGAGCCAACACTAGCAAGCCAGAGTATGGTGTAATGATCACCTCTATTTTCCCTAAGGAGGGTGTGTACCAATGAGTATGAATAGTGAACTTCTAAGTCTGAGTAAGGACAGTATAATATATGTAATAGATCAACCAGGTCCATATATCTATATGATCGCCAGATCATGACACTAAGTGCTAAGACATGCTATAAGAATAAGTATAAAAGCAATCTAACCATAACACCATGATATACCTGCAAGCTCATCAACCTGTACCATCATCTGTCCTCTGAGACTGCTGCTGTAACTCTGGGCACTACTGTCTGCTCTGTACCAATGGTATAATGGCTACATCGGTCATCTCTCTGAGTGTCCTGAAACTCAGTCATGGCATGGGGAATGCAACTGCTGTCCACAATCTGATAGTGATCCAATATAGATGCTCATCTCAGCATCTCAAATGTAAGGGAACTGGCTGAACAGTGTACTGGAATGAGAAAAATAATGTATGGTAGCCCGGCTACTATATATGTGATAACAGTACTTTGGTTCAGAACCTCAGAGATGTATTGCACTAGGTGTTGTTTTGGTTATTTGCACCCATACTTGCTATATATATGAGAAACTTTGCATATTTGTGTATTAATGGTTTGGATTCATATCTATGCACATAAATATATATGTTTTTTACAAAATATGAATATTTTATGTATTTTTCAGTCGACCGGTTTTTTTCCTGGTTTTTTTCCGGTTCCGGTCCGGTTCACATTTTGGGCTTCGCCAGTTCGATGACCGGTCCGGTTCCGATAACATTGGTCAGATCTATCTCCAAGTTGTGTTAGGAAGCCCTATTTTCTTAAGATCCACTACTTAGGACCATTTTCCTTGATTTAAGTACACGTTTTCCAAGGCAGTTGAATTTGATCATTTACCTCAGCACATGCATCCTAGATCCATTATTAATTCTAAGTTACTGTAATTGAACAAATCTAATTCAATATATCATCTTCCCTAAACCTCTGCAGTAACTCTATTCCTTAAATCTAGGGTCTTATACCCTTCACCTTACATACCCGACTGAGTAGCTTAATCTGGTGATTGGATTAGATCTCTCCTACCAAGAGTAGATCAGGGTCTCCCCCTTTGCTATCTAGGGCTTGGATAGCAAGAAGCGAAGAGCGCCTCGACTGGTGTGACAATGAATCCATCTTGGGAATTGAGGCCCTCTTAGGTCACCTCTTTAGTTTCCTAGCTCCTCTACCATCTTGGATTGGATCATCATTAGGGGCAACTACAAGTTGTGTGATAACAGAACCAAAGGGTAATATCGATCAGCTTTTGCCAGAATTTGACATTGTTTGGGCTGAAGAAGTCATGATTACCTCGGACAAGGATATTGAAGACATAATCAATGAAAGCCATGTCGAACAAGATGAGATTCTTCCATCTCTTGAGGATGCTAATAATGAAGATTGGGTCACCCCTTTTGATGATGAAGTACCTCAAGATGTGGTTACTCTTGCAATTACAGATGAGTGCCATATGCAGATGTCTTACTATGATAAATGGTGTGAGAATTTGGGGTCCCATTCCTCTAGTGATATCTCCATGGATTCAAGTCAGTCATACTTATCCAGCATCAAGGACAGTGAAGCGTGTTATACCGGGGATTCTCTCGCAGTTATTCAGAGGTCGGATTATCATCCTCAGTTGTGTTCCTCAAGCAATATTCAAGAAGTTGTTCAGCGTTTTCTGTCTAGTATCGGTAAGTTTTCAACGACGCATTTCAGTAAAACCAATACAGGTATATGGACAGGTATGACATTCTTCTCACATTGTCAAGATTTCTATTGTTTATCTTTTCGCTTGAAATGTGAAAGCATAGATTATGTGGCTAACAATTTCAAAGTTTTAAAGATTATTGGGGGTACTAACATGGTTATCATAAAGATGAACAATATGATTGTGTCTCCAAAGAAATGTTTAAGCAGGTACAGGGACAGGTTGCAGCTGGCATACGAGATTTGCCAGGTCCACCTCTAATAAGGGCCTCCCAAGTTCAAAATCAGCCTGCCAGTTTGAAGCAAAAAAAATTCTCAATGCAAATGTATGATGGAGATGGTCCATACATAAGTTCAGTAGAAGCGTGGATAAATGAAACTTGTCACAGCAATCATTCTTTGTGGCAACAATATCAAAGCTGTCAGGCCCCTACAATCATCCAGCCTTCATCTCCTATCCTGATGGAGACCTTGGTATGTATTTGCTATGTGATCAATGAGATCTTATCATGGATTCTCTCTAAATGGTTACATTGGTGGTATGATTTCACTTGACCCTTCATGATTATCATGTTTAGCCTAGGTAGGATTTCTTTCATTTAAGTTAGGCATATACAATTACCTTTGCATTGCATTTCTCGTTCTTGCATATGTCTGCTTGTTACTTAGTTTATCTGTCATATCTATATACTAAGCAAGGCAGGACGGAAGTGTCTGCCTCATGATTTTTTGATCTCCTTGAATATTTGATGTGTGTAGGTCTACAAGTACCAAAAGATTCACAGGTATTCAAGCACTCCCGGGAAGAGCACTCGTCCCGCAGTTGGAGCCAATGTTACGTGGTACCAGTACCAGTGCACTTTCAAATGTGTCCCCGGGGAGAGAGGGTCATTTTTTTCAGACGAGGAGGGGTGTTATCCAACATTTTCTGAGAGGAGGTTATGGCCAGACCCTTTGGTCCTTCTCTTAGGAGTACTATGGCTTAGTGGCATTATTGACTGCCTCATTAAAGGGCTTGTAGCCCTGAGGTTCGTGTCCGGGGCTCTTAGGGGTGCGTCACTAGGCCACATGACCCCCCACTTGTTCCACTACTCTGGTGATAGTTCTGTCTGTTGTGAGGCCCTTGCCTCTCTTCCAGGTCACCCCAAGCACCCTCCTGGTCCCTCTACAACATAGCGCCCTCTCTCCTTGGGCCTCTTCCAAGGATGACATCATCATCCTCACCAGGTCGTATTGCTTGTTCCAGGGGGGGCATTGAGGGATTATCAACACTGTTGGGGTTAGAGGGGGTATAAAGCCCCCCCCCCTTGCCTACTCCAGCCTTTTGTTTGGAGTATTTTGCTCAATTTCAGCCATTTTAGTCATTTTTAGGTGAACTCTAAGGAAAATGCCCCAAGTTACCCACATATTTGATTATTTTATATTATTTTATGTTATACTTTTAAGTTGACATGTTATAATTTTAAATTGACATTTTAAGGTATGTAGGCTTGGTTATTTTGTAAAAGTGAGTGTGAGAACATATAAATAAAGTCTCCTCACTTCATTTTCAAATCACAACTTATGGGATAAAACTCAATATGCTACTATTTTACCCTAGAAGGGCCTTATGAAGTGATGCACACCTCTTGGAGGAATGATTTTTCTTACTCTTGGATGAAGTTGGATTCACTCTGTCTTGCTAATGCTTTGTGGATGCTAGAATAGTTGGAATAACTCATGCTCAAGTAAGTCTTTTACATTTTGAAGGTTTGCTTGGTGAATGATAGGTAAATTTTGCATCTTGAATGATTTGATGGTATCCCTAAGGCTGCATTCTCTTTGAATAGGACCATTTATCTACTTTTCTATCCCTTAGCATAGTAGAAACGCTCTCAAGAGGAGGTTTTTAAAAAGTTTAGCCTTGGAGCTCCAACTTTGCCCTAATTTAGGCTGTTGAAACCAACCCTAGGGGTTGCTTCAAGAAGCCCTTACCTAGTTGACAACGAGAATTACCTCCAAAAGGAAGGTTGGTCACCTTCCTCTAAGGCTAGGGTTTGGGGTAACATCCATTAAAACCCTAAGTTGGTCTATATTTTCTACGTCAACCCCTAGTTTGTACTTTTGTAAATATTATTTTTTAGGTTAATTTTAGTATTTTCTTTTGTAATTAGATCTGCAATTTTATTAATGTTTTCAATTTTTCGGCCTTCCTACAATTTCGGCCCTCTCTCCTACAATTTCGCCCTACCTTGTTTAGCCCTAAAAACCCTAGGGCGAAATTTTAGGAAACCCTAAAAATTTAAAAATATCAAAAATTCCTAAAAACCCTAATTATACATGTGTAAATATTATTTTTAGGTTAATTTTTTGCATTTCTTTTGTAATTAAGTTTTTTTTTTCTGTTTTGTATATATTTAAACCCTAAATTTCTGAAAACCTAACCCTAACTGCAGGGCCTATTTGCCCTAGCGGCCTCTTCTTCCCTTTCACCTAAGGTTCGCTCCTCCTTCCCTTAAGCTCGCCCTCCTTCATTCTCCCTCCATACACCTTCGCTCCTCCTATTTTCTTCTTCGCTGCCCTCTTTTCCTCCATCTCCTCTTCCTTCCCTCTTTCCTTCATCCCCTTCTTTCTTTCCTCTTCTCTTCTTTATCTTCCTCTTTATCCCCTTCTTCCTCCTTTTTTTTCTTCACTCGTGGCCCTATTCCTGTACCTGCTCCCTCTTTTCCAAGGCTCTAGTAGCCTCTTTTCAAACTTCTTCTTTACTGCCACAAATCTGCTAGGGCAGCAGACTGTGTACTTTAGCAGACCTTCTCCATTGCCTTCTTGCCTACACGCAAAGGATACACCAAAGTTAGTATTCTTAACCTTCTTGCAAGTGTGTTAAGGGCTACTACTGTCGACAACGAGGTCTGACTTTTCACTAATTGGACATCTGAAATACTTTATTACATCCTACAAACTCATGATTAGTGCATGAATGAAATGGTTGGAGTTGAATGCAAATTGTTCACACCTTTCTACATGTCTTGAACCATCTTGTTAGTATTGCAAGCATCTATTTACATGACTGTTATAACATTATACTGCTCTTAGCATCTTACATACAGTCCGATAGTGTGCACTTTATTGACAGTTATATAACAACTAAGTTGCTTTTGGAAATAGTATTTGTTGCATATACCTCTGCTGTTATAAATTGGCTCTACTAGGACTGTTGTACTAGTGTTATTAAGCTGCTATATTGTTCTTAATGTTCTCATATACAGTCTGAAACTACTACTATTTGGTTGGCATAAAATGGTTAAGTGTTGAAGCTTACCTGGGATACACTTTGACTGTCAGCAAAGACTATCAATCACTAACATTCTGTGTTAAACCCTGCCATAGACACCAAGTCTTGCATTTATTGTTGGTGATTATACTTTCTTAATGATCTATTTTATATGGTGGATGGTAATCATTGATGAATGATCTTACTTATATACTAAAGTGTCATTGAAGATTCTCTAACATTGAATGAAATACATTGACTTGGTATGTTCATATTTATCATCTACAAGTACATGATCAACTAGTATGTCTTCTTCATTCGTAAAATTATATTGATTAAGGCACTGGTCTCTAATTTGGTCTTCTAGAAGACATAGCTTTTGTTATCTTAAGTGCTTGCAGATCCTTGAAGGGCTCTCCCCTTGGATGTCCCAACTCTCCGAAGCAGTTGGAGAGGTGGCTAAGGTGACAGTGGTCACTTTCTCCATACATTTGTTCATCGGATACTAGCCCTGCTAGTTCATCCAGTAACAGAGATAAGCTCTCTCATTTTTGTAGTTGTTGAAAGATTAAGAAAGAAATTCTAGGGCTTTGTTGAAGATCTAGTGAAATGCAAGGAAAGTGCAAGCACTTATTGTTGTGCAAGGTACATCATACTCTCATCTATGATGATTTTGGTTTGCCGGAAATTACATTTTTAAATTTTAATCTACTGTAAGGATCTGTGTCTTTGTATGAAGCGCAGCTGTGCTCCCAACAAGGGCCAAGGTTGTGGGGGTAAATAAACCTTCCTTTGTCTTTGTTGTTTTTCACGGTTGATTAATAAAGTTCACTGGTGTCATTTCATTGAAAGGTGGTTGTTAATTTTATGCTCATGGTAAACACATCCTTGCTGTCATACTTTTCTGTAAAATGAGAAGCACTTTTGGAAGGGCCTCTAGTTAAAATCTGCACTCTAAAACAATCCATATTGGCTGATTGTAGCATGTTGTAATTTGTAACAGCATAGCCACGCCCTCATTATTCATATTTTTGAACCCTCCTAATCTTCTCCTTGACTGCATTTGCCCTAGTTGGATTTGGACTAGTTTGCTCTTTGATCCACCTAAAATCAAAATATATCGTTTCCTTTATTTATCTTAGGGATTCCCCCCTTGTGTTGGAGGAGAGCTGGCCTAAAGAGAGAGACAGTGTTATAGTTGTTGATGTAATTGTAACTTCGGAAGATATTCACTTGTATTTTATATTATTATTGTATTTTATTTGTACCTCCGACGGAGATGTTTTTCCCTCCAGTCGGAGATGTCATTATTACATTTGGTCATGTACAGTCAATGAGGTAAATCCTCCATTGTAAGTCGGGGCAATAGATCCCCCTAGAGTCAGTTGTATTAGGGTTATTGAGTCTCCTAGAGAAGTCGGCCCAGTCAGGTTTAGCTGGGGCCGACCTAGCTAGTGAAAAGGTCAAGTGAAAGATAAAGTACAAATAGAGAGCTGGGATCTCTCATTTGGACAAACACTCACTCAAGTTCGCATTAGTGAGAGAGAGAGAAGACAAGTTCGCATAGGAGAAAAGAGAGAGAGCTGCAGAAGACTATCTTGTTTTGGGGTTTTACTTTTTGTGATATTGTATTGGTGACGATTCTATCTCTGAGGAAGTTGTGGGGTTTTCTCCTTTATGGTTTCCCCGAGGAAAATCTTTGTGTCTATTGTGTTATGTTGTGCTTGTTATTCTTTCAGATAAGATCCTAGATAATATTGATTAAAAGTTGAAAAACTAACATGGAATCGGAGCTAACCTAAAAAGAAGACATTGTGCAGTTGCGGGAAGCTAGGGCTTCTAAGTTTGAGGTCTTCTCTCCACAGATCATCAAGAAAAGGAGGCTAGGCTAACTTGCCCTAGGAGGGCGCATCTTTCTATCGAAGCAGAATCTAATTCCGAGAATTTTCATTTTTGGACCCGTCACTACTATCGGAGGAAAACTAGGGCATCATCTATTTTCGGATTTTGTTCACGGATTTGGAGAAGTGAGTACATTGGACAACTCTCCTTGAGGAGGCGCATCTTCTTGTCCAATCAGAAGTTCCAAATTCCAAGTTTTGAAAATTAGAGTTTCTCTGACAAACCCTAGGCCAACCAGCTCCAGAACCAGTTTGGGCATCTCAAAAGTGGTAAGACCTAAAATCTTTGTTATTTCCATTTGAAGTACTCATTCAATATGTCTCACCACACCAAGCTTGAGGATAAGCTTGAGGGAGCTGATGACTTCCAAGAATGGAAGTATAGGATTGCTCTTGTCCTTGAAAAGAATGAATTGGACAAGTATGTAAATGAAGAGGTTTCAGCACGAGAGGGAGATGAGGCTAAGGCCATCCACAAGAAAAACTTGGTTAAGGCCAAGAGAATTATTGCAGACTCTTTTTCTACACAAATAAAAAATTGAAGTTATGTTAGTAGATTAGTTTTAACTTTCCGCATTTTATTTTTAGTTATGTTTTATTTTGAGATTTATGTATTTACATGCATTGTTCTGACGACCGGTCTGTGAGTTTGGTATAGCTTTGGACATTTTGCAGACAGCGGGTACATTTGTAGTTGATCCAGACCTAGAGTGCATTGATCGAGGATACGAGTAGCAAAGTGATGAGGACCAGAGATTCTGAGGTTCTCAAGCGCTCTATTTAGCAGAGCACTTGTCCCAACTGGAGCCAAATGTTATCACATATATAGTAGTTGGGCTACCATATGTTTTATTTCAGATTCCAGTACATTTTTCGGCCAATCCTTTACATTGAGATGCTTGAGATGAGCATCCATATTGGATCACTATTATGATTATGGACAGCAGTATATTCCTTTGCCATGACTGAGTCTCAGGAAACTCAGGTCTGATGACCGATGTAGCCATTTAGCCATTACAAAGCATTATGTATTGCCCAAAGTTGCAGCAACAGGTTCTTAGTGGACAAATGATGGTTCAGATGGTTTGTGCACAGGTATATGACCAAGCAGGTATCATTATGTGTTGGTGGTTATTATTGCTTTTATACTCATTCTTGTGGCATGTTTTAGCACTTGGTGTTATGATCTGGCGATCATATAGATATGTGGGCTTGGTTGTATTATTTATTTATTTATCTATGTCCCTGCTCAGACTTAGAAGTTCCTGGTTATACTCACTGGTTTTACCCTCCTTAGGAGAATGGAGGTGACCATTCCCACCATCCTATGGCTTGCTAGTGTTGGTCTCATTATTCACTATCTCCATCCATCCATTACCTTCCAGTTATTGCATTATCCTTGACTTACTATTTGACTTGTGACATGGAGGACCTTTCCCCACTCTAGCCTCTTTGTTGGATAAGCTTCCCTGTTGTATTGTGTCTCAACTCTAAGTTGCTTAGGTTGTGTTGACTAGACCTGAAACAGATAGTACTACTATCATTACAATGTGTCTAGAAATGAAATGTATATCTTAAATGAAAGCCCATTCTAGAATGTGTTTCTCAACACACGTGAATGAAATGCAGATGAAATGAATGTAAATCCAAGAATGTGTTTTTCAACACACGCGGATCAAAAATCCTAATAAATGTAAACCCAAGAATGTGTTTTTCAACACACGCGGATCAAAAATCCTAATAAATGTAAATCCAAGAATGTGTTTTTCAACACACACGGATCAAGGCTATGGAAATTGAAAGGCCTAAAAGCAATGGTTTAACAAATGCTATATCTAATGATTGTTGGCCTCACTTGTAATGATTTATTCCCCACTAGCCTGCAGGTTATCATGTGAGATGGAGTAAGGGACAGCTAATTCTAAGGGTCCCCTAGAGTCTCAAGTTACGGTTTGTCAGACACCTAGTCATGGCGGCTCTAGAAAAGATCCTCACGGAGCTGTATCAGCTTGGATGTGAGTTGCAGACATCTGCCAAGGTTGAATAAGCACTTTTGAAACAGCTTATCCATTTGTGAGACACTGCCATCCCATGTGTTATTGCTTATCCAGCATATGCTTTAGTGTGTATCCCTTTTCCCACTTCCAAAGTGTCATAGTGTCAAGTCAGTACAGTCATCCCTTAGCCTAGCCTTGTGGTCTTCAACCTTCACCCATAACTAACAAAATGATCACAATCATAAAGTGAGTATAGTCTTGAGGTTCTAGTCTGAGCCATAATAATAATAAAAACATTGAATATTTGGTTGTAGATCGCCAGAGAAATGATTACTATGTGTTTATATTGCTACCTAAATGATTTGTAGAGCATGTCTTAACCTCTTACACTCGCAGCAGCTTGATGTTAACCTGGGTCATTTTATTGATCTTGTTGACTTGGTCAACAACAAGACATCAGGTGATTAGACCTTGGATGATGCAGATGGATGATAATTGGTCTATTGCAGGTCACTAGATGGTTCCATGCATTGGTTACAGCGTCAGGTTTATGATGATGATCTGGCATTTTATTATATTTGAGCATTTGCAGATTATTATTATTTTTATCTGTTCGGGTATATTTGAGATATTATATGATCATGCATATATCCATATGGTGTATGAGTACACACCTCTAGTAGATTTGGGCTCTCTGAGTTCATTGAGACAGTTGGTTCTCAGTTCCGGGCAGTTACAGTTGGTATTTTCCTCAATTTATTATTATGGTGCATATTTGCCATTAAAAATGGCCTGTCAGAGCAGTCTCATGATCTATTTGGTTCACCTAGGGCGCTACAGAGGGAATATGGGGTCCAACCACTTGTTTCTACTATTATACCATACTCCCAGACATTATGGTGCAGTCAAATTTGGCCCCGGATGATCAGGCAGAGAGTTACAGGCATTTTTATACTTTTCAGAGGATTTACAGAGGCATAAAAATGGTAAAAATGGCTACTTAGGAAATCGACTTGAGCTACTGAGGCAAGGAAATGGCATGAGGATATTTTTGATGATGAGTGTGATGTTTCCCATGTTAGGATATTCCTATACTCCATCCTAGTCCCACCAGTATTTTGATCATTTACATTTTCAGTCATGCATGCACCTTTTTAGGGTTTGCATGCATTCTAGGGTTTGCATGCATTTTGCATGCATCCTAGTCATCAGTCCAGCACCTAGCCCTCAGTTAGCCAGCCCCCAGGAGCTTCTCACTATTCAGTTTTAGCCCTCCAGTTGCTTAGTGCGCCCTTCTTCCTTGATTTTAGGGAGCAACTCGCCCTTCTTCACCTACCAGTCAGTTACACTCAGTTACATTGAGTTACAGTCAGTTACACTCAGTTACACTCAGTTACATTGAGTTACAGTCAGTTACACTCAGTTACATTCAGTTACATTGAGTTACAGTCAGTTACACTCAGTTACACTCAGTTACATTCAGTTACATTGAGTTACAGTCAGTTACACTCAGTTACATTGAGTTACAGTCAGTTACACTCAGTTACATTGAGTTACACTCAGTTACACCTACCAGAGTTAGTTTGACTGATGGTTGACAGTTACTTGAGCATTGATGACTCCACTGATGATGATGAAGACTTCCAGTTGCGCTCCGATGATCATGAGGACACCTAGTTGTGCTCCGATGACACTCCAGTGATCCTTTGATCACTCCATGAAGGCTAATTCGAATTGCCACCTTAGGCATTCGAATTCCTCATGCATTGTATTATTTATATGTCCATTTGTGATTAATAATTTAGTATGACCGAAGTATTATTGCTTCTATCTGAGTTCTACTGTACCATATTATTCTGTTGCTCATTATACTGCATGTATCACTCTTCTTCTATTTTCTTGCTTAATCATAATTATTCTCTTGTGAGATACATCATCTCTTAGATCTGCTGTGAGGATTTTCACATCCCACACCTTCCACGGCAGTTTCAGCATTCAGTGGGGCCCTCACACATTTCTCCGGCACATTTTATGGTTTTCTGGAGCCTTTGGAGGCTCACAACTTTCCCAGAGGAGCACGATTTGGTGCTTGTGTTGGTCATATGTTATTATTGTGCCATGAGGACACACTAGGAAGGTTGGATATCACCCCCTAGACCCACCATGAGCAGGTTGTCATGTTCTTCTAGTCACTTTGAGTGGGATGCCCCCCTAGTGCGATTTTGTCCATGTATATGTTATATTTTTGAGTTGATCCATGTACTTTATGTTGAGCTCATCTCAACCATTGATTAGAACTTTTATATCTTTTAACCTTAGCCATCCATTCAAAAGGTGGTTAGGGTTTTGGTATCTCTTCTTCCTATTTAAAGGAGAGAGCTTCTCATTGTAAAGGGACTTTTGGCTCTTGGCTTCTGGAATAAATAATTTCTTTGCAAACTCTTGTCTCTTGGTTGTGGATGCTATTTATGTTGATTGAAACTGTTCTTCCTTTGCACTGAGAGTATTGGTGAAGATCCTTTGCATATTTTTCTCCACATTTTGATCTACAGGTGAAGAAGTCGATTTGGTGAGGAAGGGGCATTGGTTGGGGAGACCCTCCCTGCTATTTTCTCTTCTCTTTGTCAGTTACAGGGAGTATCATTGTCTTAGTACCTCTTACTCTTTGTTTTCATGTTCATTGCTTGTATTTCTTCCATTCTTGCATCAAACTGATTGATCGTATTGTCCTTGGTTTATTAGGAAGAGGAAGGCGCATTGGTGGAGCTAGGCAATTCGCATGGGCAAGGAAACTCTCCAATCTTTCATTTGATCTCTGCGGGAACAATCCTTGGCATCATAGCAAACATTTCCATGATGCAGGTACACTTGTGAGGTAAGTTATTTATTCTTCTAACCTACCCATCTGTCAATTTCATTTAAAACACTAAGTTAAAATAATCGGAAAATTCTTTGGGTCAAATCACTTGGCAATTTGGCAAAACATTTATGGGTTTTTCACCTTAGGGCAAACCCTAGGTGGGTTCTCCAAGTCGTCATCTTTGGAGGACTCCCTGTGGCCCAAACCCCTAGGCACTGGATCTCTTTACCTTTGCGCATTAGCTGACCTGTTTGATTTGCCTGTGTTGTGACCCTGTTTGCTGAGCTTGTGTGCTTTGATACTGTCACATCCATCTATCAAGCTGTGCTAGAAAGCCCTAAACCTCATATTCACTCTTTGGGACCCTTTCCCTGTTTTAGGGGTCACGTTTCCCAAGGCAGCTGAATTTGATCATTTTAAACTAGCACCTGAATCCTGGAATTATACTTAATAATTGAATCACTGTGTGTAATCAATCTCTGCCAAGTCACATCTTCCCTAAGCCTTCACAGTGGTCTCATTTCCTTAAATCTAGGGTTCCATACCTGTCACCTTATGTATTTCATTTTATCTGATTTGATCTGGTGATTGGGTTTGATCTCTCCTGTCGGGAGTAGATCTGGGTCTCCCCCTTTGTTATCTTGGGTTTTGATAGCATAAAGTGAAGGGTGCCTTGGTTGACGTGACAACCATTCCATTTGGGAACCAAGGCTCTCGAGGTTCACCAATTTGGTTGCCTATCCCCTCTACCATCCATTCTGGATCCATCGTTAGGGGCAACTACAAGATTGGCGATAACAGGGATATTCTCCATTCTTCTCAGGAATTTCCCCTGTGCAGAGATGTTTCAGGCTTCAATTTCAGTTTTGCTGCTTTGACTAATAATTTGAAAGCAACTAATGCCGCTTCTAATGGTGAGAATGGGCCCTTTATCAACAGAGTCCAAATAGCAGGGAGATCTTCCCCCTCCCCTAGAGAAGCCATGGGGAAATGCTCAGATCAGAAAAAGGATGAGCATAAACCCTAGCAGAACTCACTAAGTGGGTCAAAACAATAACGTATTCCCACTGAAGGGAACCATTATAAGTATGGTTGCTGTGCAATTCATAAGTATATGCCAGTTAGAGTTATCAATGTCATACAGGGCAGAAATGCTGACTAGTTCCAATTGAGGCATCATATCTACTCTCATCTAGCAGGTCCTTCATGTATTGGAATCTATTGTATTTTCAAATTCACTGTACTGCATTAGCCATTAATATGCAATGGTTGTGTAAGCTTTGGTAGGCAGTAGTACTTTTCTCCCAGTGTAATTGACTTGATTCAATACCTAAAGTGATCAACATATGCTGCATTAATGAATACAATATCTAATTTTGTGGGACTTTACTAGACCCAGTTGCATGATACAAGCTCACTAGAGCTTAGCGGAAGGTCAAATAGTGGACTATCCCTTTTAAAACAACTTATGGTGAGGTTTGAAGCACCTTCTTTCTCTTCTTTTATTTTCAATTTTGCTTTAGAGAGAGTGATACTTATATACTGGAGAGGATACAACAGACATCCCTTTAAAAGATGTCACCTTCTCTGACCTTATTGAAGACCTTCAATTAAAAGAACAATTACTAGTCTATTTAGACAAATACCTAGACCTTTGCCTGTGAAAGTATCAATCTGACAAGTTTCCTCTCTTCACAAAGTAAATAAAAATATATGGAAACTATTTAGGCAACGAAATTGGACATTTTCATACAAGCAAAAACATGGAATCCAAAAATCCAAACAACATGAAAAATCAAAGAAATGCAAGGGTCAACGAAATTGGACATTGTCATACAAGCAAAAACATGGAATCCAAAAATCCAAACAACATGAAAAATCAAAGAAATGCAAGGGTCTTGCTAACAGCATAATATTTATGCAAATATGCCATTAACACAATTGCTGGAAGAAAGCAGTGCTACAACAAAGCACATAGATCTTTTATTAATTAAGGCCCAACAACAAAGATCAATAGCGTACTTATATGCTAATGGTCTAAGGCTGCAAAACATCTTGTGATGCATATGCCGTACTAAAAAAATGATCCATGGGCATGCTCCAACCAATAAAGGCATTCAATTGGACCAACTATTACCAAAGAATGAGGGCAACAGTTCAAGCCAGTTTTGGCGCTTGTTCAAAAGCAGTTTTTTTCAGAAAAAATTCACCCCGGGCAAAGTAATCAGAGCATTGCATGCACTATGGTCAGTATGCTACCAAAATTACAGAATAAGTAGAGCGCTCAAAAACAATATGCCAGACATGGAAAGAAAAACTGCAAATGGTTGGAATATAATTAATAAAAAGACATGTAGAAATTAATGGCATTTCCAGAAAAAGTACACAAGTGTAGGTCATCGAATTAGAGATAAAATTCAGAACAACAAATATTTAGGATTTGATGATCACCAATTATATGTGCAATTCACTAGACCAAAACTTCAAAATGTAGAAAGAATAATGTTTCACACAAAATTAGTGAAAAAACATATTCAACTTCAAAAAAAAATTGGGCAGACAAATACAAATGCCAGGCATCACATTAAAAGATAGCATGACAAAAACAATAGTATCTTTCAATTTTAGGACCCCAAGTTACCAGTTCCAAGTATTTCGAGTAACAACCATAGCATATGTAACCTCTTTTAATAATTAAACTTAATGTTTAAAAATTAATAAGATGTACAGACATTTTAGAACATTTTCTACTAATATAACTAGAATACACCACTTTGATTCCCCGGGATAAATCGAGCTTGTGTACTGACAATATTCAAATAAGGTGAAAAGACAGTGTAATGCAATTAATGAAAGCTGTTGTGACAGCTTTTGGATCAGATGTGCCAGATCAGTTTTCTGCCAAAAAAATCATTTTCAAAAAATATGCAGATTTACTTGAGATTGGGGTCCAAGGCAGATATGCTGCCTCTCTTTGTCTATAAAGGGCGGGTTAGTCTGCATAATCACAGACTGGCTGAATGATGTATCATTCTTGACGACTTCATTATTGATCGGGAATAAAATATAAGATGCATTTTCCATAAAATATAAGATGCATTTTCCATAAAAATAATGGAAGCTGTCTGGATACATTGCAATCCTATATGGCCAACACCAGTACATAAGAATTACTCCACTGGGTGTTTAATTATTTAATTCGTAAATGACTAGTCAATAACCAAGAAAAGTTGGAGTTGATGTGTCATAGAAAGACCTGATACAGCATAAGAAATTCTGATTCACCATGGACAATTACAGCATAAGAAACTAAATGGAGAAGGATGAGACTTTCTAAGGCTAATTGGGATGCAGCTTCATCACCATGGAACGGTAGAGAAAGCTCAGATCAAACTTAAACGGGTAGGGTCAAAAGTGTGTAAGTTGTAGGAAAAAAAATCTCGTTTAGAAAAAGCATCTTGTATTTTAATTTTACTCAGCGAATACAAGGAAGCATACATCATTGGGCCAAGCTGTGAGGATAGGGACTACCCCAATCTATCAGGATTAGGGTAAGAAGAGCCAGCATAGCCTCCTTGGCCCCAATGTGAAGAGAACCTTCACCTTTTCTGAAAATGCTCATTCTGGCAGAAAACTGTGCTGTCAAAACTGATTTAAAAACTTCAGGATGGCCCATATGAAAACGAGTAGCATCCCCATTAAATGTGGCACGACACAGTAAAGAAAGAAAGCTGGACCCCAAGGCCTCAGGTGCATGAGAGTGGGCAAGGCACATAAGGCTACTTCGCAATCATTAAAACTGTTAAAACCCCACCTGCATAAAAGTAGATAAGGCACATAAGCCTACATCTCATTATTTTAAAACTGTTAAAAGACCCCGACTGCATTAAACTGGGTAAGGCACATAAGCCTACTTCTCATTTATTAAAACTCTGGGAGAATGGGGAAGGTATCTGAAAGGACTTCTGTTAATTGCAACTTAATGCCAGCCAAAGAAGTTCAACTATTCAGTGGATATGGAAAGAAAGAGCGTTTTTGTCCTAAAGTTTATGGATTTGAACCCCTTACGAGGCTAAAACACCCTGTGAATGGAGGAGTTGGAGAAGACACATGCTATCAGAAGGTCAGTCTCGAGCTAAACCCTGAGAGCACTCAATAAAGGCATGGAAAGAGAAATTTCTGTCCACCCACCTGCTACCACTGCACACCTGAATTTCCGTACAATACTTCTAAGAAACGAAATGATCTAAACACGAATGTTGATCTTGAATCCTGATACTCTTTTAAAGGAAATAATAGAGACCTATTTGACAAAAACCCACCTATGTCCATTCTTCCATTTTAATCAGATGCATCTTCACACCTGCAGAACCCAGATGGAATCAGGGTAGCTTCATGCATTTGAAGGCTAGCAGGAAACATTTGGCAGACCCGGCTCTGCATTTTAAGAACCCGAACCCAAACCGATCCGTGTCATGGCTTTTAAGGTCAAGAGATGGCATTTGGATTCCAAAAAAACCTTGTACACATATACAGGAATGGGAGGAGGTCAAGCACATTGAAGCTAGGCTGCCAATTTATCCCATTCCAATATCTTAATTCCTTCACTGGAATTAGCAGAACTTATCCCATATCCACATCCTAATTATTTCAGTGAAGATTATTAGAGGTCAGCATTTCATGATTATATAGACTGATAAATAAGAAATGAAGGGTGTTTGTGTACCTTAATTCACACAAACCATCGCCAACAAGCTTATCCAACCTAATGAGGCGCCCATTACTTCCTTCCTCGAACTGACCTCTACCTTATTGTTTGTTCATTCTGACTTTCCCTTCATTTATCTTGATGTTTAGAGGTTTGATTACATATATATTATTTATTAATTAATCGGAGAAGATGGTCTACCGCTAGCATCTGTCATGTAGAAATACGAGCCCGGTGATGCAAAACGAGGATCATGTGCTGGAGATCACTAGACATTCATTTCACTTTATAGTTTGCAATGTCATGAGTGAAGTGATTTGATTGCTTCACGTGTCCATACACAGTATAACTGTTCCACGACATAGTTTACTTTTGCTGTCGTCAGACTCAGAACATTTCAATTTCGTCCATGCCATAGAATGTTAAAACGGTTACCCGGTTTGAAAGTGATTCACTATTCTTCATTGATCAGCGTTCTATTTTTTAATACTCCGCGAAAAAGCATGAAGGTAACCGCTCATATTTTTTAACAAAAATCACTAAAATATTATGAGCAATTAGATGTGTTTGTTTTATTGCACAGATAGTAGTAACTTAGTTTTTATCTCTACTCTTAATTTATCAAAATAAAAAGGAGTAAATTTTTTCTTGATGTGTAAAAAATTTAAGATAAAAAAAAAATTACAAGTCAAGAAATTGGAACCCTCTCTATACTTAATAAATTCTTGTTGAAGATGAATCTATGTTGGATTTTTTTTAGATTTGTAAAATAAGTTTAGATTAGGGATGTGTTTTTTTCTCTGCATTCCTTATCATTTTTCCGACCCATCATGAAATATGTACTTACTAAATAAAGCAAAGGCATACAAAAGAAAGTGGACATGAACTATTAGTTAACTTGTTGGACATATATTGGTCTTTCCTAAGCTAACTTTAACATAGTTATGACCTTAAATGCTCAAGAGAGCTCGATACAAGTCCTTACTTACCTATGACTAAAACCTTAACTAAATACGAGTAAGATCAATACAGTTAAAACCTTACATGCATGAGTAGAGCTCAAGACTCGAACCATACTTGCCTAAGTAGAGCTAGCATGGGTAAGACCTTTCAAGACCGTCCCTCATAAATAACTTAGTAAGGCTAAAACCTTTCCCATAGCAAAATTATATCCTTCTATGCATATACTTTAGTCTCACATTCCATGTTTCGCTCATCTTTATCAATTGAACAAATAAAGAAATGGCTTATATCTTCCAAACGACAAAACACATATTAAGAAACAATGTTTACTTGGTCATGCAAAACATGGATTAGCATTATGTTATCCCAACAATTACTCCTCCATTTAGAAATAGGATTGGAATAAGTATTATATGAATACTTCGAAATTAGAGATGGCTTGTTTCTCCACTTTCTATGAACCACTTATTTAATCCTCCATTTAGAAATAGGATTGGAATAAGTGTTATATGAATACTTCGAAATTAGAGATGGCTTGTTTCTCCACTCTCTATGAGCCACTTATTTATCCGAAATGGAATTTTTGTGTTTGTATTTCTCCTTCCTAGGTTGATAGTGTTAACCATTATGATACTTTGAATAAAATGGGGTACATAGGGGATACACTAGTGCTAAAGCCTCTTCCTAAAATCCTTTCCAAAATATGTGTTGTTATTCTTTATGTTGTTCTCATTGGTGTGGAAATATGAGAAAAAGGGGGAAATCATGTATAATAAGAAAAATTATGTGGAATAAGTGGATTTATCCGATCCAAGCATCATTATCTTGTTAGATTTCTTCCCATTCCTATATTATCTATCCAAAAATAAATGTTTGTACGTGTGGTGAAGGTATAGGGAGGAGAACATCCATGATGTAACACAACTTCATATAATGGTTGTTAACTCCCTATGAAACACTGTGTTCAAATCTCTCCAGGGATTGTTTAAGTTATCCATTTACCCTTGAGTTAAAAGGGAGGGTTAATTATACCTACCTTATATTGGCACAACAAAAGGTCCTTTTAAGAAATAAGTTCTTTCCCACCTAGTAAGGCTTTGATCAAGCATCCAGTAAGGCCCTTATCAACCTTTAGTTAACAAAGTCAACTCTTCATATCCTTAGAAATCTTTAGGTAATGAAGCAAAGTCAGTCATAAAAAGTCCTTATAATGTCTTACTAATAATATAAATAGTCCTTTTGAAACCTTATATAACAAATTATTCATCAAATATATTAATTTATTTCATAGCTTACTGGAATATAAGGATATGTTTGTCTTATCATTTTAATTTGTTACTCATTCTCTAACACCCAATTACCTTTCTTCAATTAATGAGATAATAACGTAAAGGAGATAAATCGATACCTTAAAAATGTATCCTTAGCTTAGCTAATGAAGAGTTAGATAAAGTCAACCCTCGGTCTCCTTATCTTAGCCAGCAAAGAGGACTCAACCGCAAAAAATCCTTACAATGTTCACATTACTATAATGTGAACAAGTCTTCTCGTGCCTTAATAAAGTGTTCCCCAAAATTTAGTGAATGAACATTCTCAAGCCTTATGTAATGGAGTTAATATTGTAACTCACTAACTCATTCCCTAACATCCAATTACCTTTTATTCACTAGTGGGATAATAAGGAAAGAACTCAATACCTTATACTTTCTCCTTAACAACTCTTAGTTAATGAAGTGGTAGTAATCAAGGGTGGTGAATATTTTGTGCTAAATATTTTGTGCTAGTGGGGAATTTAAAGGTCGTCAAGGGTGAATACTTTGAGAAATAAGGCCTCATTAGGTAGGTTGTTGGAGCTAAATACAATTGACACATTAGTTTTGTCACTTGTGACTATTAGTGTTTGACTCCTAAAAACACCACCCCATGGTCTATGGATCCCAATAAATTCTAGATTACTTAAAAATTTTGAATGAAACATAGTGGTTTTATCAACATGCACTCCTTTCTCTTCTAAAGTTGTGTGATCCCTTGGACATTGTCAAATTTGATTTAAGAGTGCCATATTTGCACACATGTGGTGAAAAATTAAAACATGATTAATAGAGAATGGGTAAACCACTAATATTTTAGGATTCACCGAGTAAAAGACCATAATGATGGGAATACTCTTAGGAGTCATGAACATTCTATTTAAGAGCTTCTTACATATGGGTTAAGAATATTTGGATCATGCTAAGGTTATGTTGTAGAATTTGTGAGTTACAACTTTACATTCATGCCATTGAAGAAAAACAAGTGACCCTTGAGACCCTAAGAGAGGAATGAACCCTAAAAGATTGGAGAATGGAAGTCCACCTCAAAATAGGACAAGGTGACCATTATACTTGTAATATTCATTAATCAATGGAATTATTATGTCCCCCCAAACAAAATATATGGCTTAATGGTTGATGTTATTGTTAAGTTTAATCTTTGTTGAATCATTAATTGAGTTAGGGTTGCTCTCTTCTTGAGCACTTACAGAATAAAGTTTTGCAGTTGTTGGCAAGTATGAAAGGTTTTAAATTAGTTATCGTGTGCACATAACTTTTGGAGACTCTTGTTGCTAAAGATTCATTCTCTTCCTCCAACTCCTTCAACTCAATAGGCCAACCACTTGAAGACCTTAGAGCGCTTTTACATATTATCTCTTATTTATCCTTAAAACCCTAATTTTGTTTGAAATCAAGCATTAAACTTCTTTTGGCTTGAGAAGGGTAAACGAGGTAGAGTTTGTGCACCAGTATACCAATCCAAAATGAAGGTTTGTTTGGTCATCCCTGTGTTATATTTATTTATACAAATACTTAGTCACAATAAGACTTTGTAAGGAATTTAGGGGGTAAATACTTCAAGAAACAATGCCTTCCATTTCATCCATCCCTCCCATTTCCGAACATAAAGTGATAAACGATCCGGGGCTTCACCAACATGCCTCTCACATCTCCTTATTGCTCTATGAAAATTAGAGTTCTTGCAAATTGCACATCGTTCAAAGTGCCCATAATTGTTGGCCATTACTTCTAACTTGAGCATGTCCTTCCAACCCGTGTCTAAAGATGGTACACTGGATGAATTCCAATGCAGAGATTGAGCTATGGAACATAGGCTACACCTCAAGGAATCTCCAAATCTCAAAGTTTGGATTGCAAAGAAAACCAAAAGACCTGAAACTAATTATAATTTCCAAACTAATTGAGCCATAAAACCACATGAATTTGGTCATCCCATCCTCATAGAGTTGATAAATGAAATATCTAACAAACAAGTGTGTGGAAGTTTATGGTATTGGTGGGGCTTTAATCATCATTTCCTTCAATAAGCAACGGTTGTATATTGAATGCATATTCATTGACCTTAGCATTGAGGTTAACAAGTATTTCATGGGAGGTAGGCTTGGAATGGATCCTTCCCATTCCTGTCTTATTATTGACCAATTTGTGTGCTTGCATATCCGTAGGGAAATTATAATGTCTTAAGACCCGATAGTAATATATGGATTCAAAACGTTTAGCTAGTCATTGAGCTCTATTGACTAGCATGCTCCATTGAATATCTTGTGTAGTCATTTGATAATGCATATGACGTATCATCATTATAGAGCTATGGCCACGGTGAGCTTCTTAATCCCTCTTTGCTTAAGAATTGTTAGCCCTTGACAATGCCAATGCCTCTACTTGATTGTTGGTGGCCTCAACTAATCCCTAGGAAAAACTTATTTATTGTTTTCCTTTCAGATCAAGAGCAATCCCGCTCACACCTATTGTTCTTATTTTCATGTAGGTTTAACAAAATGAAAGAAGAGAAACATTGTAGGTAGCAGGGAGTTGTACATTTCTCCCACCTATAAAGATTATTGTACTTGAAATAACACATTGTTACGAATTATCAACTGGGATAAAACATAACAATTCACATTCTAGCTAGTTTTATTGGCAATTTTGCTTACATATGGTATTGTGATAAGGAAAAGAAAAGTGAGGTCAATTATTGGAGCAAACATAGAGAAGAATTTACATAGAAGTTAGATCAATGGACAAAAGAGAATAATCCTACATTGCAAGAAGTACATACATTGCAAGAAGTACTCACAATAACTAAGGATTGTATTAAGAAACATGCATTAAAAAAATAATAACAACATGGTATTCAAGATTTCAAGGGATGAGAAAGGTGAACAAGTAATGCTATAAAGCTTCAAAAAAGAACAATTCAAACAAAGATAGATAAATGAAGAACTTGTAGACCTAAAACTTGTTAACTTAACCTTGACTTGATCAATGGTAGGTTAGCGATGAATTTGTTGTAAGTAATATATGGGCCCATGGTATTGGGTGGACCATTATATTCACCCATGGCATTAGTGTGATAAATCCTATTTAAAGTCTTTGCATACTCCATTGTAAAATGCCTCAAGTGCTTGGCTTGGCTAGATTGGCCAAGGAGAATAAAATATATCTTTGAAGGTTGATTTTCCAAAAAAGGGTTTCTATGGTAAATCTCTTGTGCATGTGATTGTTAACATTCTATAGTTTTTTTATGTTTGTTTTCTTTCTCTCTCACTATGCTCATTCTTAATATGGCTTCATATCCATGCATGCTTGGACTCTCTCACATGAGTGGCCTAGGTGTTTTGCATTGATGTCAAAGTGGAAAAAGATGGATTTATTGGAAGTAACAAGAGGATGGACTCTCGTGGTTAATGAGAGTATCATTGTTGGAGAATTTTTAGGGGATGATATCAAGAATGCTCTTGAAGATGGGAGATTGAAAAGCACATGAATGAAAAAAAGTGTCTTGGACATTTAGCGATCATGACATAGGGCTTGTTCCCAAGAACTAGAAATGCAAGTGTGTGAGAGAGAGTGGAGAGAGATCAAGTTCTGAATTTTGTTTGCAATAATAAATTGGTGGTTGTTTTATAGAGGCTAGTGAAGCAATGAGCACTTACCATGAGTGAAAATGTGGAGATTCAAGGAGGAAACACATCTTATAAGAAGCAATTGTGTGTGGATTGATTTTTTAGTGGAAAACAATAATGTGCCAATTGGCAAGAAAATCGAGGCATCAAGCCATGTAAATATGTTATTTCATAGTGAGATATCTAGTGATCTAATGGTGTCGGTTGTGATTCACGTTGTGGTATGTATGCTATCACCTGGTTGTGATGTTTTGTTGTTTGTTTATGTCATAAATATTATTGTATGTTGTATATAACAACGAGAAATCAAATGTTCCAGCAATGAAGCTATCTACTCATGATCCATCTTGCTAGATTTGTTGGCTTTCTTGTAGAGCACACAACCAATAAAGGCTTAGGTGAGCTCACTGGTGTGCAATATGTGGTATTTTCTCATGCCTTTAGTGGTTGCTTATGTTTTTCTTGCTCAATGCTTGAGAGTCTAGCTCTTGGAAGCAATTAATGTGGTGTCTAAAAAATGTAATGAGAAATCTAGGTAAGTCCATATAAAAAATAATTATTAAAGGAGATAGTATGGCTATGTGTGCATACTCCTTGTTGTCCAAGGGTTAATTGGCTAATGTTGCTATGATCTTTAGCCATGTTATTTGACTTTGATGTGTAGGTTATTAAGGCTAATGGTAGCTCAATTGTAAGCAATGTTGTCAAGCATTCATAACATTTGTGTTATACCTGAATATTATCTATATTGAAGTTACGATGATGTTGCATGATATGTAAATGGGCATACGACTATAAAACCTTGTTTAGGCATGCATACTTCTAGTTTGTTGGTTGATTGATGTAAGGTATAGAGGTAGACCTAGGTGACATAATTAAGGGGGGCATATTGTAATCCTATATACATGGTTATAAACTTTGATGGGGTAGGTGTTTAACCTAATCCAAGTATAAAAGGGGGGATGTTAAGTTAACCTTGACTTGGTTAAGGGTAGGTCAATGATGGGTTTACTATAGGTAGTATATGAGCCCATAATATTGGTGAAATGAAGCTTGTATAAAGGCTTGGCATACTCCATTGTAAAATGCCTAAAGTGGCTTATTTGGTTGGATTACCCTAGGAAACTAAAAGATATATTTGAAGGTCAGTTTTCCTAGTAAATGGTTTTGGGGGTAAATCACTTGTGCATGCATTTGTTGAGATTTATGTATTTTCTTTATGTTTCTCTCGTACCTATTTGACTACTCTATGAAGGAGAATGAAGAAATATAAAATTAAATATATCAAAGGAAGTATAATATCCCAAGTATGTAGAGATTAAAGACTATTGGGATGAAAAGACTATAGTAGAGGCAACTATTTTGTTCATAGAATTTGATGGTGTATTTGCATTTAGATAACATGGGTTCAAGGGAATCCTTCAAGAGGGGAATTGGGAATTGAACTTTAAGCAAATGCAAAGTCATAAGACATGGGCAATAAAAAGGGAATCCAAGAATATAAATCTAAAGTTAAAGAAGGACTCAACGGGCTAGTAGAGGTTGGTGTCATCTACCCAATAAATGAAAGTGATTGGTGTTCTCTTATTGTGACAACCAAAAAGTGGCAAAATCTATTTTATGTTGATTTTCAAAGAATAAATAGGGTTACTCAAATAAGTTGGAAGGAGTAGCATATCGATTTCCAATGCCATACATCAAATAAGTTGGAAGGGGTAGCAAGAAGGGAAATTTACTCTTTCCTAGATGGCTATTTGGGTTACAACAAAATATCGATAAGAGAAAAGGATCAATGTCTAACTACATTTGACACCAAATGGGGAGTATTTGCTTATAAAATAATATCATTTCATATAATGAACCCACTAGCATGCTTCTTTAGGATAATCATAAATAATTTTAGAGATTCCATACGCATATATGTGTGATCTAAAGAGAAAATATTTAGCAAATACTTTGCATGTTGTCTCATGGGCCTCTTTAACTGCATGGAATAGATCAATAAGCCATAAACCATTCAAGTTGGATTTTTGGGGAAATAATTTATATTAATTCCCTTGGAATTTTGGATGCTATCACTCAAATTTCTATTAACCAAAGGTGGTAAGAGTCTGAGTCACTCAAAAATAGATTGGAATAATTGGAGAAATGGGATAAATGTAGGATATGGAGCGAGTATAAACAAAACATGGATGAAAACATGATTAAAAATGATGAGTTGAAGGAGGGAGAATATGTGATCCTATATGACAATAGGAGGAAGTAAAACATAGAGAATTTAATGGATGGATTGGCCCATACAAGATAATTAAGCTTTATAAGGTCGAATTTGCTAAATTGGAAACCATGGAATTACTCTCTAACATCATCTAGGTCAATGTGTCTTAGCTAAGAGTCTACCATATTAGAAAAGATGATAGTTGGGGCTAAGCCCCAACCAAAAGTGTATGAAAGAAATGGTGTTAGTTTTAGCTGAGGGTCATAGATGAACAAGGAAAAATGAGAGATATAAAACAAAATGAGGGTTAGATGGTGGTGGGTTGTCTCATTTGTATGTAGAAAAAAAAGAGGGTTGGATGGTGGTGGGTTGTCTCATTTGTATGTAGAAAAAAAGAGGGTCAAATGGTGGTGGGTTGCCTCATCTACATTAAGAAACAATACCCATTACATGTGCAATGATATGTTCCCGTTATATACATATTGACAATGTTAGGTTTATCAAAAAGGCGAAGAAGCACAAGTTGAGCGGTCAAGATGGACTACATGAGAGGAAAAGTCACTAAGGCATGGGAGAAATGGACTCAAGTTTAGGTTGCGGAGTAGGCCAAGTATGACACCTCATTTAACTCTTTGATAACTTATAATCAGTAGCCATACACATGACCAAGTAAATCCTAAAGGTATGATATCATAAGAAACAAATGAATTTTTTATAATTAGTGCTTAAAAACCAAGTTGCATAAAAGTGCAATTCATGGAGAATATGCCAAGGCAAAGAGATGAAATCCTCTAGGAAGGGTGCTTCCAAGAAAGGGGCGATGAGTAGAAGAAAACATAAAGAATTGGCTAGGTTTTGGAGTATGTGAGTATGCCCCTAAAGAAACGAACCTAGACAAACCTTAGACAAGCATCATGCACAAGCCTCAGAAACATGATATACCCTAGGAACAACAATAAGAAAACAAAGAATTTGCTAAGTATAAATATTCCATAAATAAGACTGCGGAGTCATGTTCTTAGACTCAGTGACATAAAATTTTGTGAAACATCAATATCGAGAACAAAAAGGCAGGAAATAATATTCCCAAAAACATAGTTCATGGGAAAGTTGACCATGATCAAGTTGACATCATTCCAGGACATTAAGGTGAGAAAGTAAAGAGAAAAATAAACACAAGGGGTAGACTTTGGAGATTAACCAAATAATAAAAACCTTGGGAAATTGAAGAAGGTGGAAGTTAATTAAACACAAAGAGAACATTATATGAGTCAAGGTAGTGATAAATCACCAAGAACAAAGCAACACCAGAAGAAGCAAAACACATAAGATTGGAGAGATACAAACAAAAAAATCTTATGGGAAAGTTGCAACCGAGTATGAAACAAAATTAAAAGAATCTATATGGGTGGAAAATATTGGCCACCAAACTATTCCACTAGTTCAAAATGCTTCCAAATATTGGTAGATTTACTATAGTTTTTCAAGTTCCAAACTTCCTATGCATTTTTTGGGCATTTCCCTTGTGTTTTTGGTTGCTTACATAAGCCACAAAATCTTTAAGAACATGGCTTTCGAAACTCATAGAGCATGAACTAAGCTCTGTAATAGTCTAATAAATGCCCTAAATAAGCAAATTTGTGCCCCGAGAAGTTGAGATATCAACTAGCCTCCTTGTGGCCTGCATTCCTTTTGCCACATCATTTCCTAAGGTTAGGATTTTGGATCTTTAGGGTTGTGCATAGTAGGGAATTATACTTTGTGTTAAAAGGAAATTTTGGCCTCTTGTAATGTCTCCTTGTGAATGAACATAACCAACACATCTCTCTTCAAAGATAAGCTACCACCATTCTAGCTAGTTTGTATTGCTTTGAATTTTACAATATTTTTTCCATTTCATTCATTAATAGAATTTGGATTTTACTGTACTACTTTTCTCTCTACGATATATTTATGTGTGTTTCCATTTATATTCCTACCTTCACTTCATCCTCTATATTATCCAAATCAATGGTATCTAAAGAATCTACTCTTTTTTGTTTCCTCATGCATGTTCTTGACAAGGTTCGAGTATCAAGAGTTGGATCTCGAACTACATGAGCTCCTATCAAGTTGGAGATCCTATCAAGTTGTTGCTTGAGGAATCCCTCATGTGATAGAGGAACAAGATGATGGATAAATTTTACCAAATCCTTATATGACTGGAAACGATGGAGGATACACATTCAATGACCAATCATTTTGGAGGTGCAATGCCATTCGAGGTACAAGTTAACTTTGGTATTCCTTTATTTGAAGGAAATATAGATGCAGATGCTTTGGTGAAATGGTTAAATCTGTTAGAGGGTTATTACTTTGTTAAAAAAAATCTATATGGAAAATATCACCTTCACATTCCTTAAGTCCCTCGCCTAAGTGAAAGATTGGTGGGCCAGTTACTAGGAGAGGCATGCTTGAGATGAGTCTGCAACATTCATGACAAAACTCACTTGGGTGGATTTTGTTGATTCCCTAAAGAAGGAATTATATCTAGTTTGAAACTATGACAACTAGTACACAAGATGGACAAATTTGCACTAGGAGAGACACCGAATGGTGCTAAAGTTTACCAAACTATTACATATCGTGTGCTCAAAGTTAGATATCAAAGACTTTGAGAAACACTTGGTCCTGAAGTACCATGGTAGGCTGCATAGGTACATCCAAACATAGATAGATTTCTTATAATTACCTCACTGGGAGTAACTTATTAATATGCTGTCAAAATTAGGCAAACATTTAAGTAGAAGAATAAGCAAGAATTTGGGTGTGCAAATTTGCTACAACAAAAGTATGGTAAAGGTGGTCCTAACTCATAAATAAAGAATAGATATAGGATAACCAACCTCAAGACAACTAGCCCAAGCCACATGAAAACAAGCATAATGGCAAGTCAGGACACTAGCAAGTTGTGTGAGTTCCACAAAAATCCTTGGCACAACACTAATGAATATCGTTCAAAGTAGTCATGGTTGGTCGAGCTAATGGATATCATTCAAAGTAATCATTGTTGGTCGAGATAAAAGCCTCAAAGTCTAACTCTATCTTAGAATTTGATTCAAAGATAGATATTTGAAAGTGGATCATTAACGATGAACCCAATGCTACCATCACAATCACAAAGTTCCAATTACAAGAGTTAGAGGATCTGGAGGAAGTCGATCACCTCCTCCATCCATAGATGTCGGTCAAGGGGACTTTGCTACATTTCATTATTGACAATAGTAACCAAAATAAAATGGTCTCAAAAGAGGTCATTGAGAGATTAAAGTTACCAATAATGCCACACCCTCAACCATACACCATCAGTTGGTTGAGCGAGGACAAGACATTTGCATCGGTCAGCAATGTTGCCTACCCTTCAACATAAGCCCTTCAAAGATGAGGCAATGTGTTATATTGATCCAATTGAAGTTTTTAATGTTATTTTAGGACAACCCTATATGTGGAAACATCAAGTTGTTTACAAGTCTAGGACTTGTAGTGTCATTATTACTTTGGGAGGTCATCTCTATAAGGTAGTAGAGGTAGTTCCAATGATCATTGTTTCAATGATATCATGAAGCAATGTAGGAAGGTTATCTCTTGGACTGATAATTTTTTCCTCTTCGTGATCCAGTCGAAAGGTGAAGGAAAGATCACTATGACTGCCACACATTGGGTATCTCTACAAAATAGAAGCAGGTGGACAAAATAGTGGAAGAATACAAAGATATCTTCACTTTGAATGTAGGGGTGATTCTCCATTGCTAGGTCAAGAATTCAATTGATTTTATAATTGTGTCTCCTTTGCTCAATGGCCCAATATATAGATGTTCTCTTCTATAGAATGAAGAAATAAAACATCATATTTATGAGGCCATCCAAAAGGGTCGCATTTGATTGAGCTCCTCACCATGCTGGAGTCCCATTATGTTGGTGTAGAAGAAGGGTGGGACATGGAGACTCTGTATTGATTATAGATATTTGAACAAAATCATAGTCAAGAACTAATATTCAATCCCTTGGATTGAAAATCTTCTTGGTCATTTTAAGGATACCAAGTTTATTAGTAAGAATAATCTTAAGTTAGGCTATCACCAGGCACCCATTAAGCAAATCGATGTATGCAGGAAGACCACATTCAAGTCTAATGAAGGAATTTTCTGGTGGTTCTCATGACTTTTAGATTGAATATTGGTCTGATAACATTCATGAGGATGATGAATAATATCTTGCAACCATTCACAATTTCTTTTGTGGTTGCATATATGAATGACATCCTCATCTTCAACAAAACTTGGGTAGAAATTTTGTAACACATTCAACAAATCACGAGCACCCTGTGACAACATGAGTTATATGCCAATATAGAGAAATGCTCATGCCACATGCAAATAATTCAATATTTGGGATACATTGTGGATGAACATGGTGTGCATGTGCATCCAACACAGATCCAAGTCATTCATGATTGGAAACCCTAACAACTCTAATAGAGCTCTACAATTTCTTGGTTCTCACCAATTTATATTGTAAATTCATGTTGGTGTTCGCTCACATCACTTAGCCCCTTAGCCAAGTGACCAAGGGTGGGGCCAAATCCAAGTTATTTGGTCCAAGTCACAACAAAAAACATTCAAGGATTTGAAACACTACCTTTGTTTAGCACCAATACTCTGTGTGTTTCCATTTTAATTTTTATCTTCATTCTATCTTCTAAATTCAAATCATGAATAATTAATCACTTAATGGACATAAAACATCCCTTAAAGACATCACCCCATGAAAATAGAGGCAAGGAACTAAGAAAAGTATTGCGTTCTTTGGTATTTTTTTGAAGAATTGGGGTTTTTTAGTGATACATGGCTTAAAATCAAGTGTTTGCATGTGAAAAAAGGGTTGCATAGATTTCTAGAAAATACTACAAGGTTGACGGAGGTAATAGGTATCCACTTTAGGGCCATAACCAAAATTGCTCAAATTTGGTAGTATTTAGCTAATTATAAAAAATGATGTGACTGCTTTTTTTTGGTTGCATAGTCACAAATTTATCATTTTGTACTTGTGAATGCCCAACCCAAGTATCCTTTGTTTCCCACTTGCAATGCGTCTCCCATGGCTTCCCCTCCCAGCACCTCCACCACCCAACATCTCCAAATCCATAAGTTGACTCTGAATGCCATGGCTTAGAGTCAATGCCTCAACCTTTTGTATAACTTTGATGAAAAATATTTAAGATGACATAAATGCAAAGAATATAAATTATTCTAGATTGAGGAAAATCCCCTTGAGGCCCTAGAGGACCACACCTTGGAAGCTCAGCTTGAACTAGAAGTAAATGATTATATGTTACCCCTTGAAGATGCTCTTGATACATTAGTTCTCGAGGAGCAACCCCAAATTTTACTCCATGCTTTATCAAGGTTTTCCACACCTCATACACTAAAATTGATTGGCTACATCAAGCAACAAAGGTTATCATGTTAATTGACAGTGGAAGTACCCATAATTTCATCCATCAGTGCGTGGATGAAGACACCCATTGCTTATTCACTCCATCTCCAATTTCCAAATTATGATAGACAATGGTGGCATAATGAAATGTGGTGGTCACTGTGAAAATGCCAAACTCCAAATGGGGTACTACCATCTCAAAACCCATATGTCTGATATTGACATTGGTGGCTATGATATACTTTTGGGCACGTTTTCTATTGACATGGGTGGTTTTGATATACTTTTGGGGGTTGAATGGATTAGGACATTAGGTCTTGTCACAATGGATTTCAGGGCACTCTCTCTTAGCTTTACTCGGGCTAAGCACACAGATAAAATCCATGGAATTACACCCAGTTCTCCAAAAATTATATCATCCCACCATATGGAGAATTTGTTGAAAAAATTATACTTTGGTGTCATCACTCAATTCCATGCCATTGAAGTTATGGAAACACCCACATCATATAATTATGCCAACTTGAAACAAGTTCTCTCCAAGTATCAATAGGTTTCCGAGGCACCCAAGAGTTTACCTCCATCTTGTGGGAAACATGATTGTAGTTAACCCCCCAATGTCTGCCCTTACTACCACCCTTTTGCACAAAAGAATGAAATTGAAAAAAATAATTTCAAAATTATTGATGGCTAATTTTATTCATCCTAACACAAACCCTTATTCTTTGCCATTGGTTATGGTCCTCAAAAAGGAAGGAAAATAGTGCACGTGTCCTGATTTTTGGGGTCTTAAAAAATTAACCATCAAAGATAAATTCCTCATTCCTATCCCTGATATCTCTTAGACGAGTTGCATGGTGCCAAATTATTCACCAAACTTGACATTTGTTCAAGCTAACATCAAATTAGGATGAAAGAGGTGGATATGCCCAAAACCTCTTTCTGCACTCATGAATGTCATTATAAGTTCTTGGTCATGCCCTTCAGCCTTTGGAATGCCCCCTCCACTTTTTAGAGCCTCATGAATAATATTTTTTTCCCCTTCCTCTGTCATTTTGTCTTGGTTTTCTATGATGATTTATTGGTCTACATCCCCACATGGGAAAGACACCTCCAACATGTTGCTCATACCTTGTGATTATTACAGGACCAAAAATTATTTGTGAAATGCTCAAAATGTGCTTTTGGGGTGACCGAGGTTGAATACTTGGGTCATATTGTGAGTCATGATGGGGTGAGGATGGATCCCAAGAAAGTGGAAGCTATGAAGAACTGGCCCTGCCCCAAAAATCTCAATAACTTGAGAGGGTTCCTTGGACTTATTGGATACTATCATAACTACATGCCAAACTATGGGAAGATTATAACCCCTCTTACTAAATTGCTCAAAAAGAATGCTTTATCTTGGAATGAGGCAGTAGAGTAATCCTTCTCAGCACTAAAGGAGGTTATGTAGCTCAATATATAGCCTTCCAAAGGTAAGTGAAAGGTCGAATCGAGTCGTTTCAGGGTATATGGAGGGCCAAAGGTCACCCTAAGACTGCTTTTTGGGAGTAAAAAGTAATTTTCTATTGGTTTTTACCATTTTACTTGGTGTTCGCGGGCTATAGTGGTGTAGCCTGTGTGTACGCTGGCTATAGTGGCATAGCTAGCGTACAGGAACAAAAATAGGGATTTGTGTGTTCCTAGAGGGAAAATGATAGACCTGAGTCAATAAAATGGATCCTGAAGGCCAATCAATGTTGATGCTCACAAGGTGGAAAATTATGCTGTAACAACTACACATGTGTTAGCCATGCCATAATTCAATAAGACATTCGTATTAGAATGTGGTGCCTTGGGCCACAACTTGAGAGCCATCTTATTGCAAGAAGGATTCCCATTTCGCTTCACTAATAAGTAGCTTTGTGTTCAAAATTTGGGCAAATCCACCTATGAGAAATAAATTATGGCTATCCTTCATGTAGTTGAAACATGTAGACCATATTTAATAGGGCGACATTTCCAGATAAAGATCGAACATCATAGTCTCGAGTATATCCTAGAACAATGGCTATCCTTTCCTGAGCAACACAAATGGGTCACTGAGATGTTGGGTTATGATTATGAAATCATATATAAGGAGGGTTGTGACAATGTGGTGGTAGATCCTTTGATTAGGTAGGATGCCTCACTCTTTTCCTTATCCTGATCAATCTAGGGATGACTCGACAAAGTGCGACAAGAATGGTTGGCCCGGGACACAGTTAGGCACGTCATTAAAACGCTACAAGAATACTTGAACCTTCCACCTGGGTATACATGGAACCACAATATTTTGAGGCGTAAGGAGTGCATCTTTCTCACCTTAGACTCGGCCTTGAAACCACAAATATTAGAGGAATTACATTCATTCCCCACAACAACCCACTCAATATTTCATAAAACTTATGAAATAATTAAGTACTCTTTCTTCTAGGAAGGAATGAAAAAGGATATCCACAACTTTATTGTATCTTGTGACACTTGCCAATGACAAAAGGGCGAAACAATGACGTCACAAGGTGCTTTGCAACCCCTTCCCATTCCTAACAATATATGGATGGACATCTCTATGGATTTCATTTTGGGGCTTCTTAAGGTAGGGAATAAAGAAATCATTATGGTGGTAGTCGATCGCCTAACCAAATACACCCACTCCTATGCATTATCACCAACTTTTACACCCTCATTGGTGGCACAATTCTTCATGGATCAAATTTTCAAGCTCCATGGCATGCCCACTTCTATTGTCTCTGATACTAACCCCACTTTTACCAACACGTTTTGGCAGAGACTATTTAAAATTCGGGGAACTTAGTAGAATGTTAGCACAATATATCATTGATGAGTAGAGTTGTCATTGATGACACACATTAATGACAAAGACTTAGGAAAACACAGCTGGACAAGAGACAATGACATGAATACATGACATGGCAAGGTGGAGGACTTGGCAAGGTTAATATGGAGGATATGCATGATGACAAAGCAAGTATGAAGACATGGAAAATGACAAAGGTTGATGACAAGCATGGATAAAGCATTAGATTGATGACATGGCAAGCATGCATTGGTGACATTTGCAAGCAAGCATGACAAATGTTGTTGAAATGGAAAAGGGGACTTAGCAAGAAAGGTTGAAGACATGACAATGGACAAAGAGTTGACAAAGGTGACATGGAGGACAAAGAAGCATGACAAAGTTGATGACAAGGCACTTAAAGGATAGCTGCGGGCATTTAAAGGCCCCTGCGGGCATAATTCAGGCTGGTGCGGGAATTTTAGCAGCCCTTACGGGCATTTTAGCAGCCCTTGCGAGCATTCTAGCAGCCCTTGTGGGCATTCTATGGAGAGTTGCGGGAATTTTTGTTGCTATGCAGGCATTTTATGTAGCCCTACGGGCATTTCTTTGTGTCCATGCAAGCATTTTTATAGGTCCTGCGGGCATTCTATTGAGGCTCTGCAGGCATTTGTAAAGACCCTATGCGGGCATATTTAAAGGAGTGTTGCAGGCCATTCTTAAGTGGATATGTAGGCATTTTATAGGCCCTTGCGAGCATCTTAGCAAGAGGCTCTTGCGGGCATTTAGGACAAGGAAACAAACATATACGGGCATCCAAGAGACATGTAAAGGACCCCTTGCGGGCATCCTTAGAATCCCTTGCGGGAATTTGAAAGACACTTTGGGCATGACTGCGGGCATAATAGTAGGTAGCTGCAGGCATAAAGAAAGAAGCCCTTGCAGGCATTTTATCAGGGTCTTGCGGGCATATAATAAGGCCCATGAGGGCATATTTTTAAGGGAGCTGCGGGCATAAGGAAGAATGCCAAAAAGAAATGACATGGCAAAAAAAAAGGATAAAGTACCCCTATGATGATGTGGAAAAAAATAGCACCCCCGTGATGATGTGATAAATATAATTTAAAAGATAAAAGAAAATGATAAACCAATGACATGTCGACCTCTAGAATTGATGGTGAAGAAAGGTATAAATAAAGAACAAATTCTTGTTTTCAAAGTGTGAGTTCGGTGAAGATGTGATAGGAAGCTCAGGGACAGAGAAGGAGAAGGGGCGAGGCGCAGGAAGGGAAGGAGGTTGGAGAACCGAGAAGGGGAAGAACAAACCTGTGGAGCAGCCTGGAGAGTCACAATAGATGTGAAGTTTTGCTAATCTTTGTCTTGATAAATCTTGGGGGTGGAGCAACGAAATAATCTATGTAGATGTACAGGTTGCTGCCTGAATCAATTATCTCAGTTGGAGCTGAAGATAACTTTTGTTGAGGTTGAAGCCTCCAAATAACCAGTTGCAGCTGGTATATGTAATCTGTGTTGTAGCACAGATCTTCAATGTACTTTTATCAACTATAAATTTACATAATATTGAATAATTCACTATTGGTGTCTTTATTGTTGTAGTGGTTATGCATTTGAATTAAATTTATTAGATCAGTTTGTAAGTGTAAATCATATTTGTGACTACAACACTGAGAGGGGGGGGTGAATTAGTGTTGTAGTCACCCCCCCCCCCCCTCTCAGTGTTGTGTGTGTTTCTCAATTGGTATCAGAGCAGGCCCTTCTTTAAGGTTTGACCACCTGAAGGGAATATCAGAAACACACTTGGAAATGGGTGGACACAAGTTCAGGGATGTCCCCAAATTCGATGGAAATAACTATGTCTATTGGAGCAAGCGAATGAATGCCTATCTAATGTCCATGGGGTTCGACATTTGGACTATTGTGATTGATGGGTACAAACCACCCAAAACTCGGGCTTCCTCTTCTGAAGAAATTGAAGAATGCCAAAATAATGCTACAGCTATGAATGCCATACTAGCAGGACATAGTGAAACATAATTCTTCAAAGTTATGAAATACTAAAAAACAAAAGAGATATGGGACAAATTTGCCACCATGTATCAAGGGGATTCTAAAGTTCAACAAGCTAAATTGCAAACATACAGGACTCGGTTTGAAAATCTAAATATGGCAGAAGAAGGAAATATTGCAGCATACCTTCAAAGGGTTGAAGAGATTGTTAATACTATGAAAGGCATGGGTGAAACTATAACTCAAACTACTGTAGTACAGAAAGTTCTGAGGACTCTCCCATTAAGATTCAATCCAAAAGTCTCAGCCATAGAGGACAGATAAAAGCTAAATGATCCGATGCTTGAAGAACTACATGGAATTCTGGTTGCCTACGAAATGAGAATCCAAGATCCAAGTCAAAAAGAGATTGCATTTAAGGTGACTAAGGAGAACAATCACAACAATGGATTTTTTTCCTCAGACAACGGAGTTTCAGATGAAGAGTTAGCCAACTTTGTTAGTAAACTTCCAAGAGGAACTGGAAAATACAAGGGCAAGCTTCCACTGAAGTGTTTTAACTATGGAAAAATTGGACATTTTGCAGCCAAGTGTCCTTTAAATAACAGGAAGAAGAAAATAAATCCTAGGAGAAATTTTGGAAACAGAATATTTGCTAACAAACAAACACTGTTCACCAAGGTAGAAGATGAAGGAGTTTCAGATGAAGAAGAAGAAGAAGAAAAAATTATCCTTGAAGGCAGAAATGAAATTTGTTTTCTAGCACAGGAAAAAGATAAGGAAGGTACCATGGATCTTGAGTCAGAACTCATCGTAGCTCTGGAAGAAATTTAAATTCTAAATAATTTGAATGAGAAACAAGAGCAAAATCATCAGATTGCAAAGAATCAATTGGCAAAGAGACTAAGTTTGGCATTGCAAACAAAAGAAGAGGAAATCAACTCCCTCAAGGAGAAACTCAAGAAACCAAACTTAAGTCAAAATCTCCAACATAGCTCATTGGATCTAAATAACATACTGGTGCAACAGAAACATGTCGGCGAAAAAAGTGGAATTGGTTATACGTCAGTAGAGAACGAGCATGAAGCAAAATGCTCACTGAATCAGGAAGCCTTGGCAATCAATAAGGCTATCACTCAACTTAAGGTTAATCCTCAAAAGATTCGAGAGCCCTTGAATGAGGCACAAAGACAATTGGCTCTGAGGGAAAAAGAATGTGAAAAGTTACAAAAGGAAGTTATATGTCTAAACAAACCAGAGAACAATTGAATTAGAATGGACCAAGAAGATGAGCAAGGTTAGCTGCAATCAATCCCTCCTTTCAGGCTTCAATAAGACCAACCTTTTCCAGGTATCAAAATTTCTTTTTGGGTCATTTCTATAATTGTTATAAATTCGGACATAAGGCTATTGATTGTAGAGCACCTAAAAGGACTTTTATAAACCCCCCTAGAAGACAGCATTCTGAGAAAAATGACTCACAAAACAACAACTATTTTTCTATACTGGCTGAAGAGATTGAATGTGTGATATTTTGGAGGTTAGATCACTCGTCTGTAGCAAACCTCACTAAAAATCACTCAAGAAGTGCAGAAAGAAGAAGAAGAAATGTTGATTCAATAATCACTCATACACAAGAAATGAAAAAAACTGTTGTATCATACATTAACTGTAAGTTGGCACTCTGAATAGTGAATAATAATTGAATACAATCAAATGAATTCGAATGCCTCCTAAGGTCATTCAAATTCTCCTCAAAGTGTGGCTTGGATGACATTGGAGACATCATCCAATCAGTAATAGTGGTCACAAGTGGTCAAACATCAGTCAAATGAGTCTAACTGAGTCTAACTGGTGCATGTGGCACAAATGTAGGGAAGGAGACTCCAATGTGGGTGCATGAAGAGCTGTCAGTAGTTAGTATAGTTGATCTAGTCTCTCTAGAGGTCTATCTAAGTGGTTCAATCAATTAAACTAGTAATCAATCCCCAAATCAAGGAACATGTCCATTAATCATGGAACTAACTGAAGAATATCCTAAATAGGTGGAAGAGGGTGCACTTGTACTCCAATGATGAAAACAAGGGAGCATCTATGGCTACGAGGGCTAGAACTGAGCAGAAACAGGCTCCTGGGGATGAAAAAATGGGGACTAGGTGTTGGGAGACTACCATACTGATGACTGGTTGCATGCATTTGCATGCAAAATATAAAAATGATGGTGAGAATATTCCAACAGAATGCACCAAATGCAAAAACTTTGGTCATACATCTAACAAGTGTAGACTTGAAAGTGTTAATAAAGATAGTATGATGAATGACATCTGTGGAACATCCCTTTATGCTAAGAAGAATGAGAATAGATGGTATATTGACAGCGGTTGTAGTAAGCACATGACAAGAGATAAAGGCAAGTTTCTTACATTCATAAAGGATAAAGGTGGTGATGTTGCATTTGGAGATAATGGAACTGCAAAAATCCTGGGAAAAGTAACTGTGGCTCTCAAAGAAAATGCAAAGGCCCAAAATGTTCTTTACGTTGAGGGACTAAAACATGATCTGTTGAGTGTTGGACAACTATGTGATGTTGATTACAATGTTACCTTTTTTTCTCACCATTGTGAGATAAGAAAAAATAGCTCTAAACAAATCATAGGAAAGGGAATCAGGTCACCAGGGAGTGTTTATGTTTTAGAAGAAATAGAAGGAGAAATATGCTTTGTCAGTCAACATGATAACAACTGGCTCTGGCACAAACGATTAGCACATCTAAATTTTGATAACATTGTAAAAATATCAGTCATATAGACACTGTCAGAGGGATGCCAAAAATCACGAAACCTGCAAACAAACTGTGCGGGTCATGTCAGCATGGAAAGCAGGTAAGGACAAGCTTCAAAACAAAAGTATATCAATCAACATCACAACCTTTGGAATTAGTCTACACAGACCTATGTGGACCTGCGAGAATTCAAACACTTGAAGGTGAGTTGTATTTCATGTTGTTTATAGATGATTATTCCAGGATGACTTGGGTTACCTTCTTGAAAAGCAAATCAGAAGCTTTTGAGAAATTCAAGATGTTTAAAGCCAAGGTTGAAAATGAAAGCGGACATAAAATTAAGTGTCTTAGATTTGACAACAGTGGAGAATTCACATCTGGTGAGTTTAAAAATTATTGTGAAGAACATGGAATAAGGAGACAATACTGCACATCACGTGCACCTCAACAAAACAGTGTCTCTAAAAGAAAGAACAAAACTGTTCAAGAAGCAACCAGAACCATGCTGCTTGAGGCAAATCTCGCAAAGAAATTTTGGAGAGAAGTTGTAGGAACGACTGTATACATCATTAACAGGGAACAATTAAGAGTTAATTGTGACAAAACTCCTTATGAGTTATGGACAGGAAGAAAAGCCACGGTAAATTATTTCAAAATATTTGGAAGCAAATGTTATATAAAAATGATTGATGACAACATTGGAAAATTCAATTCCAGGACTGATGAAGGTATATTTTTGGGATATTCGACTGAAAAGAAAGCCTACAAATGTTACAATAAGAGATTGAAGAGGATAATTGAAAGTATAGATGTGGTAGTAGATGAAGATCTAGTACAAAAAATACCAAAACCTGAGCCAGAGGACACAAATGATGACTTGACTGGTGAGGAAGAAATACCAAATAAAACAACAGAAAAAGAATTTGATCAACAGGAACAAGCCGAGGATGAACAACCCTCCTCGAAAGGTACAAAACCCTCACTAAGATCTGTAAAACGGGATCATCCGGAAGACCTTATTATTGGAAATATTGAAGAAGGAATGCAGCTGAGACATGCACCATAGAAAAGAAATCGGGCATTACTTTCAACAACTGAACCTAGAAGTTTTAGTGAAGCACTCAATGATGAGCATTGGAACAATGCCATGAGAGAAGAATTAAATCAAATTGAAAAAAGTGGAGCCTGGGAATTAGTTCCACGGCCAAAGAACAAAAATATAATTGATAGTAAATGGGTGTACATGAATAAGCTAGATGAAGATGGAAAAGTCATTAGAAATAAAGCAAGACTAGTCTGCAAAGGATATGCTCAAATGGAAGGAATTGATTTTGATGAAACTTTTGCGCCTGTAGCTCGAATGGAGTTGATCAGGATGTTTTTAGCATACTCATGTTATAAAAAATTTAAGGTCTATCAAATGGATGTAAAGTCAACTTTTTTGAATGCCACCTTAAAGGAAGAAGTATACACTGAACAGCCTGAGGGTTTTGAAGAACTTGGTAAAGAAGATCATGTATGGAAATTAAAAAAGGAACTCTATGGTCTTAATCAAGCACCTAGAGCCTGGTATGAAAGATTGGATACATACCTTCTTCAACAAGGATTTAAGAGAGGAAGTACTAACAACAATCTCTACTTCAAAATCGAAGAAGATCATCTATTAATCACTATTGTCTATGTTGATGATCTTATTTTTGGAATCGATTTGGATAGGCTAAGTCAGCAGTTTGCGGCCAATATGGCTAGAGAATTTGAGATGTCTATGATAGGAGAATTATCCTTTTTTCTTGGATTACAAATCACTCAAACTCCAAACTATATTTTTATATCTCAGACCAAATACTTGAAGGAAATGCTAAGCAAGTTTGGGATGGCAGAATGCTCTCCAGTAACCAAACCTATGGTAATAGGTTGTAAAATTAGCAAGGATGATGAATCTCCCTCTGTTGATGCCACATTCTATAGGTCAATGATAGGCAGTCTACTCTATCTTACTGCATCAAGACCCGATATCATGCAAGCTGTTGGGATGGTGGCAATATACCAAGCCAGTCCAAAAGAATCACATGTAGCAGCAGCTAAGTGAATTTTCAGATATCTCGAAGGTACAATGGAATTTGGGTTATGGTATCCCAAGAATTCATAGCATTCTCTGATGCTGACTGGGCATGTAGTCTGGATGATAGAAAGAGTACGAGTGGAAATGCTTTCTTTTTGGGAGATTGTCTTATCTCTTGGATGAGTAGGAAACAATCTTCAATCTCATTATCCACTACAGAAGCTTAGTACATTGCAGTTGTTGAATGCTGCACTCAAATTATTTGGATGAAACAGACTTTTGTAGACATGAAAATTCATTTTGATCAACCAGTCACAATAAACTATGACAATACAAGTGTAAAAAGCTTGCCAAAGAATCCAGTGATGCATTCCAAGTCCAAACATATCCCTATTAAATATCACTTTCTACGGGAGCAGGTCAATGAATAGAAAGTCACACTCAAGTATGTGAGCACAAAGGAACAGGTGGCTGACATTTTCACCAAACCCTTGCCTAAGGATACATTTGTGTATCTTCGACAGAGGTTGGGATTTATCTCCCTCCAAGTCTAATTTTAAGTAGTGTGTGAGGGTGTCATATGAGAATGGAACCTATCATTGGATCAACTTTTGAGGAGGAAGTCAGATTTTAGGGGGAGAAGTTAGCTACAACAACATATCAGATAGGGGGAGCAACCAGCTCAGCAAGTAAGATGAGAAGGTGGAGCAACAAAAGATCAAGCATTGTCTTTGATGATTGATGTATTTCTTGAGCAATATGAAACTTTTGATGACTAGATTGATTGGTCCTTTGTCATTAATGTCAAAGGGGGAGAGACATTTTGAGGCAGTTTCCATCAATGACAAAGGGGGGTATTGATGAGCAGAGTTGTCATTGATGGCACACATTAATGACAAAGACTTAGGAAAACACAACTAGACAAGAGACAATGGCATGAAGACATGACATGGCAAGGTGGAGGACTTGGCAAGGTTAATATGGAGGACATGCATGATGACAAAGCAAGTATGAAGACATGGAAAAGGACAAAGGTTGATGACAAGCATGGATAAAGCATTAGATTGATCACATGGCAAGCATGCATTGGTGACATTTGCAAGCAAGCATGGCAAATTTCGTAGAAATGGAAAAGGGGACTTAGCAAGCAAGGTTGAAGACACGAAAATGGACAAAGACTTGGAAAAGGTGACATGGAGGACAAAGAAGCATGACAAAGTTGATGACAAGGCACTTAAAGGATAGCTGCAGGCATAATTTAGGCTGGTGCGGGCATTTTAGCAACCCTTGCGGACATTTTTGTTGCTGTGCAGGCATTTTATGTAGCCATGCGGGCATTTCTTTGTGTCCATGTGGGCACTTTTAAAGGCCCTACGGGCATTCTATTGAGGCTCTGCAGGCATTTGTAAAGACCCCGTGCGGGCATATTTAAAGGAGTGTTGTAGGAATTCTTAAGTGGATATGCGGGCATTTTATAGGGCCCCTGCGGGCATCTCAGCAAGAGGCTCTTGCGGGAATCCCTTGAAGGACAACTACGGGCATCTAGGACAAGGCAGCAAGCATACTTCGGGCCTCCAAGAGACATGTAAAGGACCCCTTGCAGGCATCCTTAGATGCCCTTGCGGGAATTTGAAAGACACTTTGGGCATGACTGCAGGCATAACAATAGGTAGCTGCGGGCATAATGAAAGAAGCCCTTGCGGGCATTTTATCAGGGTCTTGCGGGCATATGATAAGGCCCATGAAGGCATATTTTTAAGAGAGCTATGAGAATAAGAAAGAATGCCAAAAAGAAATGACATGGCACAAAAAAAAGGATAAAGTACCCCTATGATGATGTGGCAAAAAATAGCACCCCCGTGATGATGTGATAAATATAACTTAAAAGATAAAATAAAATGATAAACCAATGACATGTCGGCCTCCATAATTGACGGTGAAGAAAGGTATAAATAAAGAACAAATTCTTGTTTTCAAAGTGTGAGTTCGGTGAAGATGTGATAGCAAGCTTGGGGACAGAGAAGGAGAAGGGGCGAGGAGCAGGAAGGGAAGGGTGCTGGAGAACCGAGAAGGGGAAGAACAAACCTGTGGAGCAGCCTGGAGAGTCACAACAGATGTGAAGTTTTTCTAATCTTTGTCTTGATAAATCTTGGGGGTCATCAGTACAACACTCTGTGGAAATCTGGATTAATTAAAGGTAAAGAAGACAAATCATTGATAAAGAATCCTTGTTTGGGAGGAAGGGCGGAGAAAGGAAATAATCTATGTAGATTTTCAGGTTGCTTCCTGAATCAATTATCTCAGTTGGAGCTGAAGATAAATTTTGTTGAGGTTGAAGCCTCCAAATAACCAATTGCAGCTAGTATATGTAATATGTGTTGTAGCACAGATATTCAATGTACTTTTATCAAATATAAATTTACATAAGATTGAAGAATTCACTATTGGTGTCTTTATTGTTGTAGTGGTTATGCATTTGAATTAAATTTATTAGATCAGTTTGTAAGTGTAAATCAGATTTGTGACTACAACACTAATTCACCCCCCCTCTCAGTGTTGTGTGTGTTTCTCAATCATCCCCAAATGGATGGTCAAATAGAAGTGGTCAATAAATGCTTGGAAACCTACTTGCAATGCTTTGCATCGGAAAATCCACACCACTGGTCCCAATGGCTCTCTTTGGTTGAATGGTGGTATAATATCACCTATCATGGATCCAAAAATATGACACCATAAGAAGTAGTTTATGGCCAAAATCCCTTATCAATGATTTCCTATCTACTAGGTACCTCCCGGGTTCAGGTAGTGTACAACACCCTCCACACCAGAAAAGACATTCTCCACTTTCTTAAATATAATATGGTTCCGGATCAGAACATAATGAAAGAACAGGATGATCAACATCACTCTAAGCACTCCTTTGAATTTGGGGATTGGGTGTTTCTTCAACTCCAACCATATAAACAAACATCCCTCAAGGACCATCTCCATCAAAGGGTCGCTCCAAAGTTATATGGATCCTACACCATCCTCTAGCGCACTAGAAATGTGGTCTACAAGCTTGCTTTCCCAGACCACTCGAATATTCACCCAATCTTCCAAGTCTATTGCCTTTGAAAAGTGGTGGGATCTAAATGTAAGGTGTGAATTGGATGAGGAAGACTCCATTTGGATTCAGCTAGTTGCAGTCTTGGCTTCCAAGGAAAGACAATTGCAAAGGTGCATAATCAAAGAAGTTTTGATTCGATGGAAAAATATATTGCCAAAAGATGCCACTTGGGAACCGATCAACATTTTGCAGTGATCTCCGCACCTCCAATGTTGAGTACAACACTGCTTTTGAGGGGGGGGGGCATGTTAGGGTCCTACCCTAACCTGCCTTAATTTAGGAGTTACTCACACATTTGTATAATCTTGTATATTTGAAATAAGGCCAAGTAAGTTAGTGTTCACCAATTAATGTAAATAGGGTCTCTTTATTAATTAAGACCCACTAGGAAGCTGTATTTGTTAATTATTTGATAGTGCCAAACAATTAGGTTTTTGGATCTGAGAAGCCTATTTAAAGAGCTACAAGGCTATGAAGAGTTTTGTCAAGTATTATTGTAATGGATATATACTCAAGTGAAAGGTCACCCTACCTTAAGATGCTCGTGAATAGTGCTTCCATAAGTTTTCTCTTAGTATAAAGCTCATATTCTACCATCTATATCTTTCAATTGTCTAATATTTCTTGTTTTCTCTGTAAATTCTAGTTTATTGCATCATAAAATTTGTATATCCTATGTTGTTTTAAGTTACAAGCCCAAAGAACACCACATTTGGGAAGAAATTATCCTAGGTCTACAGGGCCATGGTCATGGGGTTTTGGTGAACTTGGTACTATGCTACCATGGTATCTTTGATTTTCAACTTGAAAGGGTTATTGTTTGCTCCAATGAGGCAAGTTATAAAAGATGTATTACTCATGTTGTGCTCATGGATCTAGAACCTAGTATTGTGGATAACGTGAGGATCAGGCCTTATGGCTAGGTATTTAGGTATGGTAACTTCATATTTTTCAGTCTAGGACTGGAGATAATTGGGACAAGGTCTATTAGACAAAGGGGGTTGAGCTCATAGATTTGTGCTTGATGTTGTCATGAAGGAGGTTGAGAACTGTTATTGCCTTCAAGGTATGTGTGTTTCAGATTCAAACCCTTGAATTTGTGTTTTTTGAAATGTAAGCTTTCAATTGTGAAAATGTTGTGGGGTTTGTTGTGCAGGGTTTCAAGTGTGTCACTCTTTGGGACAAGGAATTGGATCTAGAAAAGGGAAGCAGTGTAGAGTGTATTTGTGTTCAAATTTCATTTCTAATATCATGGTTTCTTTGTACAATCTATATTTCTCAACACCCACATGGCATTAAGAAATATCATCATTAGATGATAACTACGAAATATACAAGAATGGAAGTCGAGTTGTCAATTATTGAACCAGAGATATGGATTCTCCCTTTGTACTGCGTGACTACACAATCAAAAGATAATTGGAGAGACTCAGGGTCATGGGAGAGGACTTACACTTTGGGGAAGACTACAGATTCCCATCCAAAATCAACACAACCTATAGATCCAAATAGGGTAGTCTCTACACTCTTGAATGCCTCATATTCTTTCTTAAAAATGCTTGTCTCAAGCACACTAAATACACGCAACAAGTTCAACTGTAGAAGCTGTAGACTATCGTTTTTTCACAAATAAGAAGCCATTACAAGACTACTTAGAAGGAAAAAATATTACCACCAATGCTATTGAACTCGTTGGCCTTACTAGCCCTCATGCTCCTCTTCAAAAACCCATTAAACAACATTAGGATGAGGCATACCATGTTGAAGAATACAAGCCTGAGGACCCAATTTTGGGATTATATGATAATAACAATAATAGTAATGGTAACAAAAGGCTTAGGATTGATGTAGAAGGTGGGGACATGGTGGGTTCACAGATTGATCCTAAAATGACTAAGATGTTACCTTAGATAGACCTAGTAAGGGCCAAAAGAAGGCCTCTTAAGGATAGGGAAACCTTATTGAAATTCCCAAATAGGAGTTTTCAATGTTTTTCCCATAGCTAATAGAAGAAATGGCGATAGGAGATGTAACACCCTTGTTTTGTCCCTGAATGTAAATATGCATTTATTTTGACACACTGGAGGCTTAAGATAGCTGTGGTCGGAATGTCCTGAATATTGTTATGTATATTTATGTTATGTTTATTAATAATAAAATTTGAGTGGCTACAGGAGAGGATCAGACAAAAAGAGATGGAGGGGCTATGAGTCCACAAGTGGCGAGGGTGAGAGAAGGCCAAGGGGGGGAAAAGACCCTAATCAAAATGTGTTTTACCTCACCTTAACCTTAGGAAGCTAAATAACCTAAGGTATGTTGATTAAATTATTCCAATATTAGTTTCCCTGCTTAATTACACTAAATGGGGATTAAGAGGGGGTTTCCTTGGGTGCCAAGTGTCAAGTACCCATCATGCAAATAAAATATAAGAATTTAGTTTAGGTGAGGGGGTTCTAGTTCAGTTGTAGAGGCAGAGAGTTGAGGGTAGTTTTAAAATTTTCGATCGCGGACTCATCCTGGAAACCAAACCATCATTTCCCCTGTCCAATGAGTTATATTTGGAAAATACAAAGTGGCATTGGCATCTGCAATTCACACCAGCAAGTGAATGCGACCCTATTTTAGGTTGGGGAAATTTTATTTCTTAGTTCGATGTTGTGACCATTTGGTTAGGTGGAATATATGCAGAAGAGTTAGAGCAAGTATTTTCATGATATTGTTGTATTGAATTGGGAAGGAAAATCCTTGTTTTTGTTGTGGAGTTGTCCTGGAGTCCCTGAGACATACTGAATTTCCCTAGAACTACTGTAATGGGTTAGTGATCCTTTATTGGGGAAACTTGGCCTGCATACTGTGTTCTCTAGAGTTCCAGTACAAAGATTTCCTAGTATGCTATGGTGATTTGATATGGATATGGGCAACCATGCCTATATGTATTATGTTCTGTAAATTGTTATCAGTATGATAATTATGTTGTTATCCATTGAATTATTGTTTAGTTATATTATTTATCCCCGCGTGGATAGATGTGTTTGGGATTTCAAATCCATATATATGTATAAATTGTAATTTTAATTTAGCAGAGTTTGAGTTTTAAATCAAAGGGCAGAATGACATCGTAGTTTAGAGTTCAAAGTTTTTTTTTAGTGGATAGTAGTTACATTGCCAATTTTAGGAGGGGAACTGTGTTTTTAGTTATATCATAATAGGTTTTTTCAAGCGCCCCATGGCATGAAGGCATGATGTGGTCATCGGGGGTGTTATTGAGTGGTATTAGAAGATAAAAATTTGATAGAGTTCGGTTAAGGGAGTTTCCTATCATTCCAAAAGTATTATTGAGCTGGTTGGGGACATTGCATATTAGTATCAGAGTGAAGGTTTACAACACTGGGCATGCTTGGGACAAAGGAACCCAAAAGAGTTCAATGGATATGCATTTGGTTCAATGGAAGAAGTGATGGGTCTATCAATGGACGAGAAATTCTCCGTCAAGAGGACACAATGAGTGTAATGTCCCCATTTTGACCCTTAGGGTTTATTGACTTCAATGTAAATATTGTATACATGCAATGTGTGTTTTCCCTAGTGTGGAGTTCAAGGCCAAGGCCCCATTAGAGGATGTCTAGATTTAGTTAAAAGGCAAGTATTTGGTGTTATGGTAACCATGTACTAGTAGGCCATGGAAAATGTAAATGATGTAAATGACACCATATAAATAAAATACCAAGGAAGTTGGTTATGAATGCAACTAAATGAGGGGGCTATGTGTATCCACTAGGGAGAGGTGAGGGGGGTTGTGGGATGGAACCCTAGGCTGCCATATGTCAACTTGTGAACCCATTTGACTCCCATGTTGACATTTAATTCTGATGTAAGAAGGTGGGTGAAGAACATTGTTCATGAGATCGACGGGGTATGGAGCATCCCTACAATCCATGTAGCAGGGTATGGCTCTATTTTGCTTGTCCTTTAAGCCACTCTACCTCCTGGGAATTCGCACACCTTGATCCCTATCCCATTGTTGACCAACGAGCCTCATTCATCAGCCATTACAGAGCCGAGCAGGGAAGCAAGAAAGAAAAATCACGATTCTCTGTAAGCTCGAATTTATGGAGCCGAAGGCCCATAGAAACCTTGCATGAGAAAACCATGGATCAAACCATGGGGATAAGTTACAGAGCATGAGCAGCTTAGAGAACCCGTGAGAACACCGGATCTGATAGTAAAGGACTGAATTGCGGGAAAGAGCTTCGGTTGCAACCTTGAGGAAGATTCCAGCTGGAATAACAGAGAAGAAGGTTAGACAGAGGTTGGATATGCTTGACAAGCCCAACTGTATGTCGTCTTAGAATTAGGGTGGATCCATGACTGTGAGGGAGCCTATTTATCCCTCCTTAGTGGATACATAGCCCCATCTTCGGGGTGGTCTTTGAGTGCTGAAATAATACACGCTGGGAAGAGACATATGGTTGGGTTGGAACGTTGCAGTCCATAGCCAGTTTGCTTGGAGATTCAAGGAGAAAGATAAGTGTTCCTTGTGCTTGATTGTGCCCATTTTACATCCATGCATGTGTATTTATTTACGTCTGAATGCACAATTGATCCAGCTGATTAATAGGGCTGAATTCCCATGTATTATGTTTCATTCTGTTGTCCATGTTATTGATTGATGAATGCCTGACACATTGTGTGTGGATGATGCTGCCTTCAGCTATAGTTGTTGAGTATATGCATGCATCTATTTGCTTATATGAATGGTCCATTGATGAATAGGACTATATGCCTATGCATTGTGTTTAAGTCTGTTGTGTAGGTTGTTTATCTTACTTCTGCACTGATTTAACTAATTAAGGATTGTTATGGGTATGATGGATACATGTTAGATGTGTGGGTGAATAATGTTCAGTTCCCCTGTGTTTATTGACGTATGAATATGCCTACATGAGTTATTTATCATGCTCCTGCACATTTGCATCTTTGTATTTACCCTTGTACTTATATGACATTATGCTTGGATGAATAGGGCTAAGTCTGGTAACTATACATAATGATTCAGTTAGGGTTGTGTGGAAAGGAGTAGACACCCCCCATGGTGTTCCTATCCCCTCTGTGGATCAGAGGAAAGGGATAGGACATGGTAGATTGGATCAAAACCCTTCACAGAATGGGAAAAGAGGCATAGAGGAGGCTTAGAGACATCTTTTAGGATGGAAGAAGGGTAGTATCAATGTTCTTAGAAGTGGATGAAGACCTTGCAGCTGCACAGATCTATCTAAGAGATTTCCCACGGTACCAGACTTGTCCAATTTGGTCCAGGGATAAAGAAGTTATGGACTGAAGAAGTTGTGCAATGGGGATTCTATAGTGGGGATTTTGACTTTCCGAACCCTCATGTGGATTGCGGATTGCGGAAGTTGGAAGGGAATTTTCGATGGGGTTGCAAAATGGCAGTTCCGACTTCCAAGTTCTGCATGTGGACTGTGGGTTGTGGAAGTCAGAAAGGTACAATCATCGGGGTTTAAAAGTTGGACTTCCGCATTTCCGAGTTCCGCAAGGAGGGTTGCGGATTGCGGAAGTCGGGAAGGTAATTTCCCTGAATGACGCATTCGGCGTTCCGATTTCTGAGTCCCGCAACGCGGATTGCGGATTGCGGAAGTCAGAAAGCAGATTTCGTTGGAGCTGAGAATTGGGCTTCCGCATTTTCGAATCCTGCAATGCGGATTGTGGATTGCGGAGGGAAATATTCCCAGAGTTGTGAATTTGGGCTTCCGCCTTTCTGAATCCCGCAAGGCGAATTGTGGATTGCGGAAGTCGGAAGTGAAGATTTCTGGAGAGTTGGAAACCGTGGTTCTGCATTTCCGAATCCCACAAGGCGGATTGTAGATTGCGGAAGTCGGGAGCGTGGTTTCTTCAGAAGGGTGAATTTGGCAATCCGACTTCCGCATTTCGATTGCGGATTGCGGCAAGGTCAATTGCGGATTGCGGATCAAAGACCATTGCGACTGCTTGTAAACACAAAGGGAATTATTGAAAAAAAAATGTATCAGGTTGTCTCCCATCACCTCTGAAGGGAACTAAGGGGTTTGGGGACGTGACAGAGTGGTATCAGAGCTCAAGGTTGCAGCACTGGGGCTGCTTGGGCCGAAGTTGATGCTTGCAAGCGTGTTAGAGCTGTGAAAGAACAAAGATTGAGACCAACGGCCGTGTAGTATCTCGTTGGGTGAGACCTGAAAACCAACAGGGACTGTCTGATCATCACAAAGAGGTCGATTCGGTTCCATCTAGACATCTAGCCCTTTACCGGGCATCAACATTGAACAAATGGTAGCGTTGACAAGTGTAGAGAAGTCTAAGAAGGGCCGAGTTGGACTTGACCACAATTTCTGAAGGCAATTGGAACATTAGGGCAACGCTAATAAAAAGGGAGAACTCCTTAACCTTGCCATGTTCTTGTATTTATGTTTTGTGAGATTTATGTACAGAAAATTAGGGCATGAGAATGCCAGGGATGCAAGTGATTAGATAGTTGAAATACATATGCAGTAGTGGGCATGCTATTAGGTATTGCATAGTGTATGTGGAGATGTTGTGTATGCATATGATGTTGCATGTTGGTAAAGCTAGTGAGGTTTTGCATATGCAGTGAGCTGCTTAGAACAATCATTGTGGTTAACAATAACTATTGGTGTGGGTATGGGTGTAGGACCAAAGACAACAGAAGCATGGCTGAAATGTACGTGATGTTGTTGCATGTGACCAAAAACCCTATGAGAAAGGATAGTGCAACAAGTATGTGATCATGAGGATTGATGGAAGGAATGTGTAGTCCTTGGTAAGAGGCCAGATTGATGAGGTAACACCAAAGATGCTAATGGGAACCATGAAGGTATGTTTTCTTTGTCCAAATGGTACAAGTGTTGAATGGGGATTGGGTAAGAATCCCTTGAGCCATGTTTAATAATTGTAAAATGGTATGCATGTAAGATGGATGCATTTATGTGAATGCCATACCACCAAGGTATGGTGGAGTGTGGGAAGTAAGGGCAAGAGGCCTCATACCATATGACTGCTTAAAAATTTGGAATGCATTCATGTGAAAGTAGAGCATGCCATGTGTATGTTGGTTATGCATTGATAACCAAAGTAAGTGAGGGATTATGGTCCTGTTGTGGTAGTGCTTTAGTGCTACACAAGCAATCCATGAATTCCCTATTAGTGTTAAATTAGGATGAAACCTCTTTGCCAACAACCAAGGAGTGAGAAAAATCATGATGTGTTGTTGAGTGGAGAAAGAAGACACCAAGTGGACAACCAAGTGATTGGGGAGATGGTTGGGCATGGTGTTGGAGCATTGGCTAGAATGTCCAACTTACCATGGTAGGAAACTTGTGTAGGAACAAGGATGTTCTTGATCGATGTTGTAGTGCATTGGGTGCATTAAGTAAATGTACATTAAAAAGATTATGTAAATCTTTGGTTGCATGAAGTAAATGCACATGAAAAGTTTGTGTAAGTGTTGTGAAGGTGCATGCATGTGTGTGGTTGCACATGTTGTGATGCATTGTGTGAATGCATGGTTGTGATGTATATTCATTGCAATTAGATAATAGATGAAATGATGAATTAATGATAATTCTAGAATCATTTCATGATATGCTATGAATGCAAGAGAAAGATTGCATGAAGGGAGTCATGTTTGATGGGCTTCCAGAATGCTCTATGGAAAGGCAGAGTTGTATCAATGATATGGCTGTGAAGTAATGAGTACTTAAAGTTTCATTTAAATTGCATAAATGATGTGACTGTACCTTGCAATTTTAGTATGATAATGATTCACATGAAGTAAATGTGTTTTGGTGATATGGAGATGTTAACGGTTGGAAGTGTTTGGGATGATTTGAATTTCCAAATTTCAGGTAGATTGTTTTGGACATGGCCATGAAAGTAAGCGCATGATCAAGACTGAAGTCTACCATGTGCAAGAGACAAACATCATGAGAAGGGTATCATGGTCGTAAGACTAAATTTATGGCCAACACATATTGTCCATTTCATATGTGAAACCCTCTGATTTAAGTTTATGAGAATAATCTCATGGCCGCAAATTAATTTCTGTAGGAAACAAATTGTAAATTTCAGAATTGGAATTTTGATAAAAAAATTGCTAATGACTGTTTGGCTAATCCAGAATTGTGTCAAGGGACATGTTGTAGGTGGATGGTTGTGTTATGGAAGCAATCATAACACCCTAATGGACAGAATGGTGCCACTCACAAGGGCCAAACAATATGAAGATGTCTCATCTGAACTACATGTTGGTGAACAATGTGAATTAGATGGTAAAATTGAGCCAATAGGGCATATGTTGTCTATGGGACATGAGAAGGTTTGGGGTGGAAAACCGAGGGACTATTGACTCAGATAAGGGAGCCCCCATTCCTCATGAAAGAAGAGAAAGATACATCTGCAAAAAGGATGAGTATTCTGTAACCCTTGTTAAAATATGCATGTCTAATTCCTAGAATTAATATGCAGAACATGTCTTTTTGTTTTCAGACTGCTTGAGTATGATTAGGACCTACATGGCTCACATCGGGAAGCGGTGCGCACCTTTCTGGTATTGGGTTATGATAGGGTTGTCAATATTGACTACACCCTAAGGGAATGGACGCATTCCTGGTGTTTCAATATTTGATAGTGAATGCTATGAAATATGTTTACAATTTTACAGTAGCAATACTAATGAGCTTGATTATCCATCTTGTGTTGTGATCTTGAACAGATGCAATTGGTGCTGCACACTAAAGAAGCAAAGTGAAGAGGGTGTTGTGAGGGGTTGCGGTGAAGGGTTGTTGTGTGTATGAAGGGTTGTTGTGTGTGTGAAGGGTTGTTGTATGCCTGAAAGACAAGTCGGTGTATTGGCTTGGCATTGGTTACTTGGAACCTGTGGAATAGAGAGGAACCTGTGGAATAGAGAGGAAATTCCCAATACAAATAAGTATTCAATTATCATATATTTCTCATTTTGAACAATGAAAAAAAATCATGTACAAGTCTTATCACAACCAAGCTGATACATTGTTGTTTCTTTGTTGGAAACCCAGGTCACTACAGGAAGTAAGAACTGTGAAGGCATCCTAAGGATGCATTTGGACATGTGACTGTTCCAGAAAGATCAATATGAGCAACAATGGGAAGATGGTGCTAGTGGATGTGGGTGGGTCCTAGAAGCCAAGAGTTTGTAGAAAAACCATGGGGAAGGGTTCCCTGGTTAAGAAGCTTTGGACAGACCTTAGACACTAAGTTTCATAACCAAAAACAAGAAAGCTCAAGTCAAGAATTCACATTGAAGTGAAAGAGGCTAAAGAGAATGGAACCACAGTGATGGTGTGGCTCCGGATTGGGACAAGACTAAGAGGGGGAAACTCTTACTCTTCTCTTTCCTTCCACAGTGATGGTGTGGCTCCGGATTGGGACAAGACTAAGAGGGGGAAACTCTTACTCTTCTCTTTCCTTTTTGATTGATGCATCTAGAAAACAAAAAATTGTTGAATGCATGTTATGACTGAAGGTTGATTGTATTTATTTGCTTGAAATAAATTGTGAATGATGAAATAGTTAATTCCCTGTGAAAGGATGAATATGAATGAGTTCATGTGTATGTTGGGAAAGCATGAAAAGTGTGGAAGTCCCATGAATAAATCATGGAATTTCCATGTCAATTGAGCAAATAATTGACTGATTTTAATGTTTATATTATGCTTGGCCTAACAGAAATTGCAATGATGAATTTCACAGGTGAGAAATTGAAATCAATTGGTTGCAGTTGTTACAAGACCAGTGGTGCGAGCAAGCAAAGTGTGGGCAGCGGTGCACATTGACCATGACAACATACCAAAAGCCACTGGATTTGGCTGACAATCTGCTTCAAACAATTGACAAGACCCAAGAAAATATTGGAAAGATGCTCAAGCTACAAAGGCAGCAGAATGAGATGAACCAAAAGGTTTTACAGTACTCTATTTGTTTGCAAAGGGAGGTAAAAATAATTCTGGAAGCAACCAACAACGAAAAGGACAGTGGAGCAGTGAAGAGGCATTCACCCAATCAACCCACTAAGGAACGTTCCAGGTTGGAATACTCAAAGGAAATTGAGTAGGTAAAGAGAAGCCAACCACTGAAATGTTGGGAATGTGGAGGAAGACATCTCTTCCACAACTGCCCAATGAAGGACGACAAGAAAGATAGAAACCATAAAGATTCCAGACTTGTGGATCAGCTAGAAGGTAAAGAAAAGGAAGGGATTGATGAGGAGCAATGCCCACCTGCAGAGCTAGAAGGTCAGAGCCAACAGGGACAGCTTGTGGAAGAAAAAGGACTTGGTCCTGAAAGTTCAAAGTAAATGGTAAAATGTAGGGGCAGACCTACAACTTTTTTTTTGAAAATTTTGGACATGTATAAACTGTATATGTATTCCTAAGTATTGGGACACCGAGGACGGTGTCATTCTAAGGGGGAGGGAATTGTAATGTCCCTGTTTTGACCCTTAGGGTTTATTGAATTCAATGTAAATATTGTATACATGCAATGTATGTTTTCCCTAGTGTGGAGTTCAAGGCCAAGGCCCCACTAGAGGATGTCTAGGTTTTAGTTAAAAGGAAAGTATTTGGTATTATGGTAACCATGTGCTAGTAGGCAATGGAAAATGTAAATGATGTAAATAAAATACCAAGGAAGCTATATATGGATGCAACTAAATGAGGGGGATATCTGTATCCACTAGGGAGATGTGAGGGGGGTTGTGGGATGGAACCCTAGGTTTCCACATGTCAACCCATTTGACTCCCATGCTGACATTTAATTCTGTTGTAAGAAAATGGGTGAAGAACATTGTTCATGAGATCGACGAGGTATGGAACAGCCCTGCAATCCGTATAGCAGGGTATGGATCTGTTTTCCTTGTCCTTTAAGCCACTCTACCTCCTGGTAATTCGCACACCTTGATCCCTATCCCATTGTTGACCAACAAGCCTCATTCATCAGCCATTACAGAGCCGAGCAGGGAAGCAAGAAAGAAAAATCATGATTCTGTGTAAGCTCAAATTTACGGAGCCAAAGTCCCATAGAAACCCTGCATAGAAAGCAAACCGATTGAGAAAACCATGGATCAAACCCTGGGGATAAGTTACAGAGCGTGAGTAGCTTAGATAAACCGTGAGAAAACCGGATCTGATAGCAGAGGATTGAATTGTGGGAAAGAGATTTAGTCGCAACCTTGAGGAAGATTCCAGCTGGAATAACAGAGAAGAAGTTTAAACAGAGGTTGGATATGCTTGACAAGCCCAACTGTATGTCGGCTTAGAATTAGGGTGGATCCATGATTGTGAGGGAGCCTATTTATCCCTCCTTAGTGGATACATATCCCCATCTTGGGGGTGGTATCTGAGTGCTGAAATAATACAGGTTGGGAAGAGACCTATGGTTGGGTTGGAACGTTGCAGTCCATAGCCAGTTTGCTTGGAGATTCAAGGAGAAAGATAAGTGTTCCTTGTGCTTGATTGTGCCCATTTTACATCCATGCATGTGTATTTATTTGTGTTTGAATGCATAGTTGATCCAATTGATTAATAGGGTTGAATTCCCATGTATTATATTTCATTCTGTTGTGCATGTTATTGATTGATGAATGCCTGACACATTGTGTGTGGGTGATGCTGCCTTCAACTATAGTTGTTGAGTATATGCATGCATCTATTTGCTTATGTGAATGGTACATTGATGAATATGAATGTATGCATATGCATTGTGTTTAAGTCTGTTGTGTAGGTTGTTTATCTTACTTATGCACTGATTTAACTAATTAATGTCTGTTATGGGTATGCTGGATACATGTTAGATGTGTGGGTGAATAATGCTCAGTTCCCCTGTGTTTATTGACGTATGAATATGCCTACATGAGTTATTTATCATGCTCCTGCACATTTGCATCTTTGTATTTATCCTTGTACTTATATGACCTTATGCTTGGATGAATAGGGCTAAGTCTGGTAAATGTACAGAATGATTCAGTTAGGGCTTTGTGGAAAGGAGTAGACACCCTGTGTGGTGTTCATATCCCCTCTGTGGGTCAGAGGAAAGGGAGAGGACATGGTAGATTGGATCAGAACCCTTCACAGAATGGGAAAAGAGGCATAGAGGAGGATAGAGCCATATTTTAGGATGGAAGAAGGGCAATATCAATGTTCTCAGAAGTGGATGAAGACCCTACCGCTGCACAGATCTCTCCAAGAGCTTTCCAACGGTCCCGGACTTGTCTAATTTGGTCCAGGGATGAAGAAGTTGTGCAATGGGGCTTCCGACTTTCCAAACCCACATACGGATTGCGGAAGTCAGAAGGGCATTTTCGATGGGGTTGCAAAATGGCAGTTTCGACTTCTGAGTTCCGCATGCGGACTGCAGGTTGCGGAAGTTGGAAAGGTAAAATCATCGGGGTTGTAAAATTGGACTTTCGCATTTCCGAGTTTCACAAGGAGGCTTGCGGATTGCAAAAGTCGAGAAGGTAATTTCCCGGAATGGCACATTCGGCGTTCCAATTTCTGAGTCTCACAACGCGGATTACGGATTGCGGAAGTCAGAAAGGAGATTTCGTTAGAGCTAAGAATTGGGATTCCGCATTTCCGAATCCTGTAATGCGGATTGCAGATTGTGGAGGGAAATATTCCCGGAGTCATGAATTTGTGCTTCCGCCTTTCTGAATCTCGCAAGGCGGATTGCGGATTGCAGATTGTAGAAGTCGGAAGTGAATATTTCTGGGGAGTTGGAAACCGTGGTTCCGCATTTCCGAATCCCACAAGGAGGATTGCGGATTGCGGAATTTGGGAGCGTGGTTTCTTCGGAAGGGTGAATTTGGAAATCTGACTTCCGCATTCCGAATGTGGATTGTGGAAAGATCGATTATGGATTGCGGATCAAAGACCATTGCGGCTGCGTGTAAACACAAAGGGAATTGTTGAAAAAAAAATGTATCAGGTTGTCTCCCATCACCTCTGAAGGGCACTGAGGGGTTTGGGGACGTGACAATGAGAGTAAAAATTCTACGTGACAACTACCTCTTTGAATATTTGAGAAATTTGGATAGCTTAAAAACGTTTTGAAAATTTTCTGAAATTTGACGTGGGGCCACAAATGCCACGTAGGCATATTGGAATGATGTGGTTGTGTGAGAAGGATGGGCATGGATAGTCTATCAGAGTCGAGATATCAAAGTCTTCTTGTGAAGGGGCCGAAATTGTTTGACGGATTGCTTGATATGGAGATCCCAACAGCTATATTGAAGTCATCTTGTCGAAGGGGACATACTACATAGTTAATCATTAGTCCGATGTGGATAGGCTGATACAAGAAGTCTGACAATTATATCAGTACCGACCCATCGAAGAGTATGTTGGAGCAGATTAACCTATCATGCCGATGGACAGGGGTTCGATATCGAACATTGGCTATTGGGAAAGATTGCTCAAGAATCGAGAAAATGAAAGTTAAATTTATGTCCAATTGAAAGTTTTCAATCTGATTAGATAAAGTCCATCGGGTTGAGCTTATCGGGGATACAAAGCATAGGTTCAAAGGATAGGTTCGATAAGGAATTTTTTATTTGATGAGATTGGATACAACCCTTTGGAGAGGTATGGTTTGGAAAATCAGGTTCAATCCGATGGTGTGAGGCCGATGGAAAAAGTCTGATATCGGTCATCGGACATCAGTGAGATTGGATATCAGATATTGGACATCAGAGGTATCAAAAAAGGTTCGTTGGATAAGGATGAGGGGTAAGGTCCAATATCCGCCATCGAACATCGACATTATTGGAAAAATGTTCATTGGAGGAGGACGATAGGGAAAATATGTTAGCAACCATCAGACATCAGCTACGTCGAATAAAGGTTCGTTGGAGGAGGTTGACGGGGAAGTTCCAATATTGACTATCGAACATTGACATTATTGGATGAAGTTTGTTGGATGAGGTCGATGGAGACAGTCCATTACATGCTATCGGATATCGGGCATCGAGATTGAAAGGATACCATTCCAAATAAAAGGTTGATGAGAGAACCCTGACATTATTGGTTTAATAAGCCATTGAAAGTATTCCATCGGGAAAAGTAAGGGATGGAAATCGAGAATTAGCCCGATAGGGGATTCTCGATTCGATGGGCCCAATGCGATGGGACTGATTGAAGAGATCCAATATGATTGAGCATTTCCCATTGAAGGTAGGCCATCGAGGAAGACAAAAAGTGCATGATGGAATTGGCTTGATGGGGCAAGTTTGTTGCGAATAAAGATCAATAATAAGTACATGAATTTTTTGGGAGAAATAAGGAACTCCCGGAAGCCATAACTTTTAGCTCAAGAGGATGGTTGAGACCCAGAGATATCCATTATAAAGATAATGATTAGGAGCATACAATAGAATGAACAGATCAGAAATAAGGGTTATATATTTTTCTAGAATTCAATCTAAAAGGAGCTTATGGCTCTTATTTGACAAATTGTCAAATAAATGAATTTTTCCATAATTTAAAAAATATGAGTTTTTTTTGTAAATTTTGGAATTTAAATGCATCTAATATTTCTCAATGATCTAAACACATTGCAAATATAGTAATTTCTACAAGTACAATGCAGGTCAAAATAAATTCAAATCGACCATGAGGAGGATAATTGAAGAGGAAGCGCTTCCTTATAGCCATGAGGACGCTAGAGGGTAGAATTCCAATAAAGGGGATGAAGAGATAGAATCTAATGGTCACAAAGGTGATACTGAACCTCTAGGACTTATGGACACAATGAGAAGATTGATAAGGGCGGTATAGACCTGCAAGGATGATAATGAGAGAATGTTGAAGGCTCAAGATCAATGAAATTAGTTGAATACTAAGCTCATGCAAAGTTTAAACATGTTGCACAAACAAATGCAGGTTGGAGTAGTTTCATGTCATTAGAAAGAAGACCGAGAAAGTTCAAAGAAAATATCCCATGAAGAATTTAGACACTCTAAGAGTGTTGCTAGGGATCATGGACATCACTGTTCATCACCTCATGCTATTAGGAGGTCATATGTGATTGAGGATTCTAGCAATATCCCATAAAAGGCATCATAAAAGAAGGCGTGTGGAAGAAGTATTGCAAGGGGAGCCACGAAAGATCGATCCTCCTACTTTTGATGGTGAGAGCAAGAAGGGAGAAGATGTCGAAACTTGGTTATTGGGGATGATGAAATATCTTTGATTGCATAATTATTCTTCAAATATGGAGGCCAAAATTGCTATTTTTAACCTACTGGGGAAAGATTCCATATGGTGGGATGAGCTTGTTGAAGTGAAGCATATCAATGAAAGGAGAGTTTCTTGGAAGTAGTTCAAAAAGTACTTTCAACATAAGTAATTATCTGAGCATTACTACAAAAGAAAAATGGAAGAGTTCTTATAGCTTAAGTTGGAATCTATGAGCATGGAGGAATATGAGAGAAAGTTTTTGGAGTTGCTGATGTATGTTGGGCTCATTAAGTAAGAGAAGGTGAAAATCCAAAGGTTATTGAGTGGATTGCATTCATTTTACAATGAGATGATTCACTATAATAAACCCAAGACTCTTGAAGAGACAAACAAAAAAGCCAAGCATATGTATGAACAGAGCAAGGGAAGGACAAATGTTCAGAGGTCTTGGAGAGATAAGAAGAGAAATAAAAATGAAACAAAGAAAGAAAGGATTCAAGACACCTTTCTTCGGGAATAAGTAGCCACATCAATAGAGGGATTTTGCTTAGGATGGATTATGAAAGAGAGAGAGTTTCCAGGAGTAAGGAAACATGTTAAATGTTGGGGATGTGAAGGAAATCACTTATACAAGGAGTTCTCTCAAAGGAGAGACAGAATGGGGACATTGTACAATCAGAAAGCCAATACAATGGAAGATGTAGCCAAAAATGTACCAAGAATTTATGCAACATTGGACAATTGACGAGCATATTTACAGGCCAACATGATTGAGGTTGAAAGTAAGATTAACGATCAACTTATACCATTTTGATTGATTCCAAAGAAAATCATAGTTATATTTCTCCTGATATGGTTGAAAGATTTCATTTAAAGAGAAGAAAGCATGGTAAATATTGGATGGTTCAAATGGTTATTGAAACAAAGAGGAAGATCAATGAGTTGGTAAAGGATTGTCAATTGGACATGAATGGGCTTAGTACTTTTGTAGATTTGAACATAATTTATCTTGGTTCTTATGATGAGGTGATCGAGATGGATTGGATGGATGCACATCATGTGGTATTAGATTGCCATAACAAGACATTTACTTCTCTTGATGAAGAAGGGAAGAAGAGTACAATGAAGGGCATTTCAAGACCAATTTCCATTAGGAAAATATCAACATTGCAGCTGAAGAAGTGTTTCAGGAAAGGATTTCAGTTGTATGTAGCTCATGTGGAAGAGCCATAAAAGAATAAAGGCTTCAACTTGGAATATTTTCCAGTACTATAAGAATTTACCGATGTGCTTGAAGAAATACCAGGTTTGCTACCTAAAAGAGATATTGATTTCTCTATTGATCTAGTACCTGGAGCTGCCTTGGTTTCCAAAATATCGTACAAGATGAGTACACCCGAGTTGAATGAATTACATATGCAACTAGAGTATTTGTTGAAGAAAGGATACATATGACCGAGTGTGTCTCCTTGGGGAGCACCAATACTGTTTGTAAAGAAGAAATAAGGAATGATGAGATTATTCGTTGATTCCAAGCAGTTAAACAAATTCATAGTAAAGAATACATATTTATTACCTAGGATTGACAACTTGTTTGACCAGTTGAGAGGAGTAAGGGTATCCTCAAAGATAGATCTAAGATCTAGTTATCATCAAGTAAGAATCAAAGAAGAAGACATCAACAAAACAATGTTCAGGACTCAATATGATCATTATGAGTTTGTGGTGGTGCCATTTGGGTTGACCAACGCACCAACCACATTCATGTGCCTCATGAATGGAATTGTCAAGAAGTATCTGGATAAGTTTGTCATTGTATTCCTTGACGACATCCTTATTTATTCCAAGGTAGAAGAAGAGAATGCAGAATGCTTGAAATTAGTGTTGCAAGTGTTGAGGGAACAACAACTATATTCCAAGTTGAGTAAGTGCTCATTTTATCAAAAGAAAATCCATTATTTGGGTCATATATATTTTTCTAAAGAATGGATAGCAGTGGATCCGGAAAAGATCAAAGAAATCGTGAGTTGGAAAATGCCCAAGAATGTATATGAAGTTAGATCCTTTATGGGATTGGCTAGGTATTACAAGAGATCCATTGAGGGTTTTTCAAAGGTGGCACATCCAATTACCTCATTGGAAAAGAAGGGAATTAAATTCTAGTGGACGCCACAATGTGAGAAAAAAATTTACTGGCTAAATAAATTGTTGACCAACATGCCAATTCTTAAGATCACAAACCCCAATGAAGACTATGGGGTGTATACAAATTCTTATCGAGAAGAAATCGATGGAGTCTTGATGCAACGAGGGCCCATGATAATGTTATGAGTCCATAGAGCTCAAGGAGCATGAGAAGAAGTATGCCACACATTATCTGGAGCTTGCTACCATTATGCATGTGTTGAAGATGTGGCGACATTACCTCATGGGTAGGAAATTTGAGCTGAGGACATATCACAATGGATTAAAATATTTATTTGAGAAACATGATCTAAATGCAAGAAAGTAAGATGTCTGGAATCCCCGTGTGAGTTTGATTTAATTTGAGATCAAACATATCAAAGGTAAGGATAATAAAGTGGCTAATGCACTCAGGTGGAGAATACATGCAATGCATGTTTCACCTATCGGTATGTGTGAATCAGACCTTAGAAACAAAATCCTTGAAGCTGTAAGTTTAGATGGATATTATTAGCAAGTAAAGGAATGATTACAACAAGGAAATGTGCCTCAAAATTATGAGGGGTATAAAATTAAAGATAATGGAATTCTGAAGTATCAAAATATAATTTATGTGCCAAACTCGGGTGAGTTAAGGAAGATAATTTTGAATGAGATGCATAGTGTTCCTTATGTAGGACACCCATGATACTAGAAGACTCTTACAACAATAAATAGTCAGTATTTTTGGCTAGGTATGAAGAAGGATATTGCTGAATATGTAGCTAAGTTCTTGGAGTGTCAAAGAGTCAAGGTTGAGAATGGGAATCCAACATGATTGCTTCAACCTTTACCCAATCTGGAATGGAAGTGGGATGTGGTGACTATAGATTTTATCACTAAGTTGCCTATAACAGTTAAGCAACATGATTCCATCATGATAGCGGTGGATAATTTGACCAAGGAATCTCACTTTATACCTATCAAGCCAACTCATTAAGGTGTTAACATAATAGACATTTACTTGAAGGAAGTTGCTAAATTGCATGGAATTCCCAAGGAAATAGTTTTAGACATAGATTCCAAGTTCACCTCAAATTTTCGAAAGGGATTGTTTAAGGGCTTTGGAACAAATATTAACGTGAGTTCAACATATCATCCTCGGACAGATGGGCAGACTGAGATGGTTAATGAGGCTATTGAAGATATGTTTAGAATGTATGTGATGGCTCATCCATCCAAGTGGGAGGATTACTTGCATTGGTGAAGTTTGTTTACAATAACGGGTATCATGCATATTTAAAGATGAGCCCATTTGAGGCCATGCATGGCAAAAAATGCAATACTCCAATTCGTTGGTATAATCTAGGAGACAAAGTGATGATTGGGTTAGTGTTACTAAGAGAAATGGAAAAGCACATGGTTCAGATTAAGTAGAATCTAAAGGCAGCTCATGTCAGATAGAAAAATTATGTACACAGGGACAGAGAAGCTAGAGAATTTCAAGTGGGAGATCATGTCTACCTCAAAGTCAGGCCAAAGAAGTTCCCTAAAATAGGGAATCTGCCCAAAGCTTGTAGCTCGATTCTATGGGCCATTTGAAATTTTGGATAGGATAGGGTTTGTAGCTTATGCATTAGCATTACTTGATTGTCTACGTGTGCATAATGTATTTCATGTATCTTTATTAAAGAAATATGTGCCCGATCCTAAGCACATAATTGATTGTGCTATGATCCAGGTAGAACCGAAAGGCGATAATCCAGTGTATCCAATGCGCATCCTAGGCAGGTAAACTATGTTCTTGAGGAATAGGGCCATTGGGAAGATAAAGGTCCAATGGACCCAATACAACCTTGAAGAAGCAATGTGGGAGATGGAGGATGCAATACAGGAAGTATATCCGTAGCTTTTTGAAAGAGATTTTTGATGTATAAGTCAGGTACATAGTGTTGTAAGGCACTAAGGATGGTGCATTTATGTAGGGGGGGGAATGTAACACCCACGTTTCGCCCCCGAATGTAAATGTGTAAATATGCATTTATTTTGATAGGCTTGAATCTTGAGAGTGTGGTCAGAATGACCAAAATATTGTTATGTATATTTTTATTATGTTTATTTTAAAAAATCCTAAGCGGTTGCAGGAGAGGATAAGATGAAAATATATAAGGGGCTATGAGTCCACAAGTGGCGAGCGTGAGAGAATCCTAAGGGGAAAAAAGGACCCTAGTCAGAATGTCTTTGACCTCAACTTAACCTTAGGAAGCTAAATAACCTAAGGTATGTTGATTACATTATCCCAATATTAGTTTCATTTCTTAATTGCGCTAAATCGGGATTAAGAGGTGGTTTCCTTGGGTGCCAAGTGTCAAGTTCCCATCATGCAACTAAAATATGGGATTTCGATTTAGTTGAGGGGGTTTGATTTCAGTTGGAAAAGTGGACAGTTGAAGGCAGTTTTTAGTTTGGGATCATGGAGTCATCCTGGAAGTCAGACCATCATTTCCCCTATCTAAGGAGTTATGTTTGGAAAATATGAAGTGGCATTGGCATCTGTAATTCGTACCAGCAAGTGAATGCAACCCTATTTTGGGTTGGGGAAAGTTGGATGTTGTGGCCATTAGGTTGGGTGGAATTTGTGCAGAATATTCAGATCAAGTATTTTCATGATATAGTTGTATTGAATTGGGAAGGAAAATCCTTGTTTTTGTTGTGGAGCTATCCCGGAGTCCTTGAGACATGCTAAATTGCCTTGGAATTGGTGTAATGGGTTAGTGATCCATTATTGGGGAAACTTGGCATGCATGTTGTGTTCTATGGAATCCCAGTATGGAGACTTCCTGGGTGACATGTGTTGGAGTAGTGGAAGGGAACTGAAGAGCACCTGAGGGACTGTTAGCTCAGAAAAGGGTGTTGTCCCTTGTGTTGTATAGGTTGATGGGAAACACATGCTGAGGATTGGGATATATGTGGATGGGGATTCCACACCAGTGGGTTGCATGTGGGATTGGGTAGATATGGGTAGATAAAACGAATTGAAAATCTCGTGAGTGGATGGGTTGTTTAAGTTAATCCTATAAGTTAAACCAATGCATCAAGCTTGTTTGTTAAGCCTACGAGATAGTCAGTGAGTGATTGGGATGAACGAAAGGATTGAGGAAAATATTAAGAGCACATCGTACTTGTCGATTGATAGCCCTAGCTTGGGGGTGGCCTATGCTGTAGAAATACTAAGTGCAATAGAGACCCCATGGCTGGGAGGAATGTTTGAGTCCAGTAGCTAGTTGGAATTTCTTATTAAGATAACTATTCATAATGTTGTTTATGTTTTTTTATGAATATGATGCCATGGTTATTTACAGTTCTAAAATATGTCTATTTCCTACTTATGATTATGCTTTAATATGTGCTTGGTTGGTTGGTATTGGTATGTTGCATTCATGTAGAATTAGTAAGCATAATTAAACTGCATAATTGTATGGTATGGTGATTTGATATGGATATGGGCGACCATGCCTATGTGTATTCCACTATGTAAATTGTTGTTGTATTGTAATTATGTAGTTATCCATTGAATTACTATTTACCTATATTATTTATCCCCATGTGGATAGATGTGTTTGGGATTTCAAATCCTTGTATATGTATAAATTGTAATTTTAATTTAGCATAGTTTGATTTTTAAATCAAAGGGATGAATGCCATCGTAGTTCAGAGTTCAAAGTTTTGTTTTCAATGGGAAGTAGTTTCATTTCTAGTTTCAGGAGGGGGATTGTGTTTTCAGTTATATCGAAATAGGTTTTTTTAGAACCCCATGGCCCAAAGGCATGTTGTGGTCACATGGGGCGTTGTTAAGTGGTATCAAAGCATAGACATTTGACAGAGTTAATTTAAGGGAGTTCCCCATGAGCCAAAAGGTACTACTGGGTCAGCTGGGGATGTTACAAGAGAGGATCATAGAATTGACAAAGGAAATAACATGACACATACAACTTACATACCCTGAGAAAAAACCATTATGAAAACATAAAAAAGAGGTTTTAGAAAAAACATCTTAGTGTTAACACTGTCAATCTTGGGATTGACCCCAAATGATCGTATATTTTTTAAAAGGATTTCATGAAAGTTAACAAAGCATTCATTCAAATCCCAGATACCTCAGGTCCAAGACGCTTGACATTCTTCATATGGTAATAAATTAAATTTGGATGGTGCACCCATTATTATGGTTCTGAGTGCCTTCCTGAATTATACAATGTTAAGGACTTTCTTGAGGATGGGGTTTATGTTGCACTTGATATCAAGGCCAAGCAAAATCACAAGAAGCCTGAATATGTGACAATAAAAAGGAATATTAGACGTGAGAAGGCACCTGTGGCATATGAAATCAAGGATAATCCCTTTGCCTTGGCTCCCAATATTTGGGAATGAGTTATGGTTGTTTTCATGCTGGGGAAAGAGTGGCAGTTTAAGGAGTAGCCTTTCAAGGACCATATGGAGATATTCAATAAAAGTAAGTTTATTCTTGATGAACTCTTAGTTCTATGATCGACTAAAAACTTATTTTTACTTTTTAGTCTCTAATTTTCTCACAAATGTATATTATATTGTATTCATGGATGACAAACATACACAATTTTGGACCATAGTTCACCTGAGAGTAAATTCCTCTCTATCACATCACTTCCATTGTGTGCTCAAGTTAATAAGACCTTCATGTCTTTTCTACAACTGCCATCATCTTCAAATATCATTATGTAGATATTCGAAAACAACATTGTGTTGTACATGGTACTTGGCCTACTGTTCAGCTTACAAGAAGAAAAATGATAGTCCAAAGAATGTCAATGATGGGTTTTAACTCAAATGAAGAACTGAGACCTAAGATACGTTGGTTATGATGAGTTTAACCTTGTGGTATATAATTTACTTTTCTTAGTTAATGTATGCAAGTTATCTAAGCTCAAGCTATAAACTTCTTACATAGCTTGGTTTGGATTCCTTTATGCCAACAAAGCATTTTCTGAGTACAATTTGTCATATGTTGGAGGAAGTTGCTAACTTACAAACCAACATTGGGTGATCTATTTTATTTTAGTTACAATTTCAATTGAGTAGTTACTTACGTGTGAGGCCAAGATTTTTTTTTTAATGATAGCTAAGACGTTCATTGAATCTTTGCATCTAACTTCTAGATTGATTTTCATAATTGGCATCATAAGATAGAACAAGTTGGTCATTTTTATGATTGTGGGAGGCCCATTAGGGATTGTTTGATCCTAATGATTCGGTTTCTTTATTACACACCTTGAGATGGTACTTGGAGTGTTTTTTATTTAGGTTTTACCTCATGCTTTTTGCATCATTTGAGAAGCAAAAGACTATTGCTTCTTGTGCATTCCGCACAACGTTGAGGATCATGCAGATTATTTTCCATGAGAGAATGACTGGTTCTTTTCTTAGGTATGTTACCAACCATGTATTTGTTACATGAAAGCCCTATGTTAGAGCCAATGTTTAAAGCTTGTCAACTGACCCACTAATTTATAATCACATTTGAAAGTTACTGAGTCTTTTGTGTAGTTCGTCAACTACATAACTTTACTCGAAGAAAGGTCCCAACTAAACATTTAGTTGTTTGAAATGACAAAGCCTTCAGATTCCAACCCACTACCGTTAATATTAATTTTTTTTATAATTCCTACAACTATCCAAATCTAAATCATTGTGGACTATAACTTCCTAACTAAGAATAATTTTAAAAGATATGAAATCAAATCCCTTTATATTCTTTACTTGACTCGTGACTTGTTCATTTTCCTTTACATAATTTTTCCATTTTTCAAGTAACTTTCCCATTAGAGAGATTTTGAGGTAAAAAAATGGCCTCCTAAGAGATGTACTAAAAAAGTATGAGATATATTAAAATATTATGAGCTAGGGGTTTTATGGGGTAAGTATATATGACAAGTCACCTTCTACACTATTTTATATGCACAATATAAATAACCATGGTGAGTTACTTTTCAAAATTCACTAGAAATAAAATCAATAAAATAGCTCTACATCGATGTGACTAAGATTCATTGTAAATTCCCAAAACTTTATTGTCCTTTAGCATTTATTTGTCTTGAACTTGCAAATGAAATTAAATAATAATAAACATTTTAAAGAACTGTTTTTTTTTTAAATTTATGTTGACTTTTTATATTTAGTACTTTTCTCATCAATTTAATGTAATGTGATTTAATTGAAAATTTATTTACATGTAAAATGTTAATAATATTATTATAATCCACATTGCATTATTATTATTATTATTTATTCATTAAATCTATATTGATAAATTAATATCAAAATCATTATATACATACATATGCTTATAAATTAGTTTAACATTATAATATTAAATAAAATGGAGTGAATATATAATTAAAATTAAAAATATGGAAATGACAAAAATATTATTTTATGAAAAAATGTGAAAGGAATATATATATATATATATTAGTTTGACATTATGATATTAAATAGAATGGAGTGAATATATAATTTAAAATTAAAAACATGAAAATGACAATATATTATTTTATAAAAAAAATGTGAAAAGATCTTCTTTATGAATTATGAGTATTTACTTGAAAATGACAATAATATTATTTTATGAGAAAGTGTGAAAATACATTCATTATGAGAACTTTGCTTGAAAATGACAATAATATTATTTTATGAAAAAATGTTAAAAGACTTTCATTATGAGTACTTTATTTTATGACTTAAAAACACTTATACTACTACCTTGATTAATTATGAGTTTTCATTCACCATAGAAAAGTTGACAAATAAGCATTCTTAACTCATGCAATGCCACCTCAATCATGGAGGATGATGTCATTTACTAGAATGTGATTGGTTGATTTTTATAGTACATTTTCTTTGTTTTGAGGTTCATTTTTTATAATCATTGGTAAGTCCTTGGAAAGCCTCTGCCTATAATTACTCTACATATAATGTTGAAATGCTTATATTTTAGGGTTGTTGTGATAAAATAGTTTTACTAGAATTAAGAAGATAAACTTGTTTTAACTATTGTTGGTTCCATTAAAGGTTAAATGTTCAAATTCTACTTATATCTATGAGTGAGGGAACATTTGCAATGGTTTTGCATATTTTAGTACATTGGTAATGTTTTTACTTTGAAGGTAACTTATTTGTTTAATTGAGGGAATTTGTGAATTTGTTTTTGGAGATTTTAGTATAATACTAATTTGTGTGTATACAAATATCTATTGTAGCTGCATTTAGCTTCATCATAATAGCTTCCATGTTTTGGATGTGCTTGAGTTTAATCAGTGAAAAATACTAGATAACCATTTTTATTTATTTTTGGCTAACTCCCTTAGACTGTGTTTATGCAGTTAGCCAAGATTACTATTCCAACTATTGTGAATATAATAAGAAGTAATAAATTCTTTCAATAAGGGCACCCAACACAACATTTATGCAAATATGTTTTTACCAACTTGGACACATACAATCTTTCACTTGGAAGGGGGCAATTGACCAATGTCTTTCCTTGTAACTATTCTTCATACATTGTTTGACAAGTATATTAGTATATTGACCTTGGGCCTAAAGCATCTTTTTCAAAAATAAGGCTGCAAAATCCTTACAAATTTGCTTGCATGCACTTGCTAATTAAGTTGTAAGCGTTTTCACCATAGAGAAACATTACTTCCACATCAGTAAAATTTCTCACTCATGTAAAATTTCTCACTCATGGAGCGAATAGAATCCTGCCACGTGGATAGATATGCTTCTCCAACACGAACTCCTTCCTGCCGTCGCCGTCAACCTCCGACCCTCTGCCATGCTCTTTCCCGTCGCTATCGCGGTGGAAGGCCTTCTGCCTCCTCCCCCCGCCGACCTCCGATCCTCTGGCCTGCTCTCGCCCGTCGCTGGCCTGCGGCCTTCTGCCTCCTCCCACCACCCATCTCCTCGACCTCCGACCCTGCTCTCCCGTCGCCTGTCGCTGGCCTGCGGCCTTCTGCCTCCTCCCGCCGCCGATCTCCTCGACCTCCGACCTCCAACCCTGCTCTCTCCTGCGACCAGGTCGGCTCCCTCCACCTCCCCTCCGCCTGCAACCTCCTCGCCTCCGCCTCCGCCTCGACCTTCTCTGCTAGTCGCTGGCCTACTGCGGCCGACCTCCTCCGCCTCCGACGTACTCCCTCCACCTCCGACCGCCGACCTCCCTCTGCCTCCAACCTTCTCCGCTGTTAACAGTTGTTTGTGTGGAAGACTCGGAAAGAATTACAAGCAGAGAAATTGCATCCATAAAATCGGGGCGAAATACAAAGATATCAAATATATCAAAGAGTTTGTCTTCTAATTTTTTTTATTGAAATTACTGATAATATACATAAAATATGTTTATGAAAATAGCTTAATCATCCTTACGGGCACAATTAATTTCGGGGTATTTGACAAAAATAGGACTAATGAAGAACTGACAAAATGGCGAAGACAGATTCAGATTATCCACTAAATCTTCAATACGAAACTCGGGATTATTGGAAGTAGCGCGCTCAACCATTTCAGAGAATATGTGGAGAGGATCAATGCCAAATAGCGCTCCTCCTCTCTCCCAGACGGTTTGGAGGATCTCCAATACAAGAATTACAATTCGGGTGTGAACGTAGCCTGCAAAAATATCATTGATCAGCCGGAGGCCCTTTTCAAGGTCCTCAGAGTTATGCCTTCTCTCACTTTGGGCTTCGCGCATTTGTCCCTCGCTAACTGCTCTCTCGTCCGATTTCTCAATCTCCCTTGAGATGCAGAGAATTAGGGCATTTACTAGAGATTTTGGGTACCGATGGATATTGATACTGGCCTTAATCAGAAAAGTTCTTCGCAGAATTGTAATTCCGTGATTCAAATCTTCACTAAGAATATTCATTGCGCCATTCATGACAGTAAGCTTATCCATGGCGGCGCGAACAGGCCCAACACTTTCTAGAGCCTTCAAGTAATTTTGCCGTCCAAGAACATTCACGGTTTCAGCAGCCAACGCATCGAATATTTTGCAATAAAGTCTCAAGACAATCGTCCCAATTTTGACAAAGCCACAGTTATAAAAATATACAAACCGAAGAATGTTGATTAACCTTTGATGGAATTTTCTCCAACAATGTCGGATGATGTCAGGCCAATCATGTCAAAGATCCTTCCGATTTCCTTACAAATATCCATTATAGAAGCAGCTTTTCTCCTAACATCTAGATTGCTGCCAAGTATCAACTGTACGTGCATACACATAGCGAGCTCTCGAAAATACATGTAGTCGTTTAAATTTCTGAATGTCTGAATGTTCTGAACATGAGATTGACAATACAAGCGTATAAGATTAATTTTCTTCCATGTCATCTCCCAGAACCAAGCGTATAAGAGGAAAAACACACTTGATGTTCTATGACGCCAATTTCAATGGAGAATGTGCTTTTAACATCTATTGTAAAACAAACCACAGTTCTGTCACGTCAAGATACAGTGTGGACGTTTATAATGTTGAAGGAGAGCGTTCGGTCACATTAAGAGATTTGCAAAACTCTTTTTCGTTCTCTGCCATCACAAAGATTGAAGATGTGGCTATTTTTGTTTCAACAACTCCACTTAGCATCAATATTAACAACATTCTTACCGGAGAATCCCTGGCGAATATCAAAGTAAATGACTCAATGAGTTCTTGGAATAGATTTTTTATCGAGCAGTTTACATACGACGAGAAAACCCATGAGATGGCCATACTGAACTTTGGAAATAGATGTTGCATATGGTCAAATAAATTCTTCGAGCATCATTGAGATCAACGAATATTTGTTACGATCAAGAAATATTCATGTCTGGAAGAAGAAATATGGGGATCAAGAAATATTGATGTGTAAAACAAGAAACATGGAAACGAGACACTAGTTCAATACCATTTTTTAAAATTTAATTTGAGTTTGTCTGTAATTGAAGTTTCTTTGTCAGAGAGCATAGTGCATATTTACATTTCGTTTCTCTTTTTAGAATGGCGAAATTAAGTAATATTTCTTATTTCTCACTGCTTTCTTTCAAACGTTCATTTCTGTACGAGGATAGTTTTAAAATGCAATTTTATTGTTTTTTAAATAAATAATGAAACGCTTAGTCTGGGTTTCAAATGCACCTACTCAGTTTTCAAATCAAGATCACAATACAACCATCTTTGGGATCAAGATCATAATATAGCCGACTTATTTTACAAGATCATAATGAGAAGGTTTCTAGCATCATCCTAGGTTATTTATATGCTAATTATTGTAAAAAAATGTAAATAATAGAGAATTTTCTTTATTCAAAAATTCATGTCGACTCATAAAATAAAAAATTATCGAAAGCATTTAAAAAAAATCCATGTTAACTCATAAAACAAAGTATTATGAAAAGTAATTAAAAAATCGATGTTCATTTATAAAATAAAAACTTAAAACTTACTTACTGCAGGGATTGGTGTCCCTCACAAGTTGAAGTCTATAAAGATGTAATTTTTTTATTAATATAATAAAAATTCATGTTGGCTCATAAAATAAAAAATTATCGAAAGTATTTAAAAAAAATCCATGTTGACTCATAAAATAAAGTATTATGAAAAGTAATTAAAAAATCGATGTTCGTTTATAAAATAAAAACTTAAAACTTACTTACTGCAGGGATTGGTGTCCCTCCCAGGTTGAAGTGTATAAAGATGTAATTTTTTTATTAATATAATAAAAACTTTTTGTAGTTTTCTCCATTATTGAGTTTCCACATAAAATATATGTACATTGTACTTTATTGTTAATTTATTTGTTGTTAATTTATGTTATTATCTGCATTGCTTATGATTGATAATGTGATGACCAGTTAAAATGGTAAAAAGAAAACGTAGTTAATATCTATTCAATACTGATTCACCCCTTATTGGCGTATATTTTAACATAAAGAAGATCAAAAAAATTGTATAGAAGAGTCTATTTTGCATACATGAATATCATAGAAGGGGAAATGTGAAAGGCTATATAGTTTGTAGGAAATCATGTATCCCAAGCATTCGGCAAGGATAATTTTATGAATGGGTTCCGCAAGTTGAAACTTTGTTCTATTATTATCAAAGGCAAAAGTAAAAATAGTGAAGGAGAGGAAGAGGAGAAGTGATTTCCATGTAATAAAAGAAAAGGGAAATCTAAGGAAGGAAAAAATCCTTAATGGGAAGGTAAAAAAATGGTTTCTAAAATGAAGTAAGATATATTTTTAACTAAAGAATGGGAAATTTTTGAAAAACTCAAAACATTAAATTATTGTGGAGCCCAACCATAGATCAATGGAAGGCACGAAGGCAATCTTCATACGAGCGAGGAGGGCATCAAACGGAAAAAAGGGTCATAAAGAGATGAAAATAGAAATGTTGGGATACGTATCCAACCAAGAAGGCATGATAAAGACCTTGCCCGAGTGTAATTATCGGCTTCATTTTAGGCATCTTTTTATTTTTATAAAAAAAATTATTTTAAATGTTTTTATTATTAGTATTTGTCCTTTGAGGGGAAAAAATGAAAGTCGGTAGGAAAATAGGAAAGTTAGAAGGAACAAAAACATAGGCACATGCAATGAAGGATACTGATAGGAAAAGAGCAAAGTTTGCAACAATCTCAGATTAAAAAGACATAGGCACTCAACCCATAACAAAAAATAATGTTAAGTTCATCAATTGCCCCTATCTTTCGATGTGTTTGGTACTTGGTAGATCCATTTTAAAATGGATCTACTGTACTTTTAAGTTAAAGTTTTGGTACTAGGTAAATCCCCTTTTAAGATGGATTTATGCTAGTTTTAAGTTAAAGTGGTAATATTTTAACAAATTAAATCTTATATAGACATAATATACTATCTCATGTTTGGTATTTTGAGATATTATATAAAATTGAAATTAATTTTAAAATAAGATTTAAAACTACTTTTTACTAACTATATTTTTAATTGATTAAAACTTTATTTAATCCAAAATATTTAGAAAGAGTGAAAATACTCATTTACAAATCACTACATAGCATTTCAAATGATATGATTTTGTTTAAATCTTTTTATTTAAATTTATTAAAAGAAAAAATTTAATAATGATAAAGTTTATTATAAGTTATTTGTTAATATATATTGAAAACAATTAAAATAAAAATTGGATGAAGGTGGCGAGCCTATACCTAGCTAGCATATTATTTTTAGTTTTTTCTAATTATTTTTAATTTCTAATATTAAATAACATTAATAAAAAAATATAATAATAATGTAAATAGATATATATTTTTTAATTCTTCAAATTTTTAATAAATTTATTTGAAATTTGTCTTATATGATTATATAATTCTTCACCTCATTAATACATTTAAATTTTAATAAATTTATATTAAAATGAGTTTATCTATTTTGATTATTGTAATTTTTCATGATTCAATTGATTCTCATTATCATATGTATTTTAAACTTGATTTTAACATTATCTATAATGAAAACAATTTCACTCCAACCTAATTTTATTTGTCAAATTTTTAAAAACATTATATACTTTAATTCATGCATGTTAAAGAGTTAAATAAATATTGAAATTGTGGTTAAATAATTATCTTAGATCTATATAAAAATAATCCAATAGCAAGTGAACTCATAATTTTTAATTTGATTACATATAGTCATTAAAGTACATAAATAGTTAATACAATCTAAATCTACATTAAAAAACAATTTTATAAAACAAAAAGGGATTTTACTGATTTTAAATGTCGATTTTATAAATATCTACACTAAATCCAAAGCTTGCCAAACTAAATGGTAAGATCTTTAACCTATTAGATGAGATGTTATTCTGACATCTTTCTAGACACTAAATCCCACATATAGACTGGTTTCATCTACTTCCTTCATTACTGAAATCTACTATAACATAGAATTACTGAAACTAAAATCGATATTGCCAGAGTGGCTTCATCCGGTACCATTATTGCAACAATACACTATAAAATAAAATTATAGAAACAATAAGAAAGACATACTGAACCTCACTTCTTCTGATGGTACGAGCAAGATCCTCACCGGAATTAGGCAACGTAGCACTAAATAATGAACGTTCAATTTAAGGACTCAAGCAAGCATTTACTACTGAATCAATTTTCTCCATCAATCCAACTTCAAACAACTTATCCGACTCTTCTAGAATAAGATACTCAACCCTGCATTAAGAGCCAATAAAAAACCCCAAACATGATTATATCCAAATGCTTTCACAATTACCTAGACATTTGTATGAAAGAATCACATTAACATAATTCGTAAAGTTTTTCCACTCACTCAAAGAACTTTTACCACATAAGTACAATAAAATGTGAACCTGTAAAAAAAGAGAAAGATGGCTTCCACTTTTTTCCTTCTGCAATTTTGGGTTTTCCACTTCTCCCTTTCTGATTTTAAAACAAAGTTCAAGGTCTTATGGGAGCAAGTTGCAACTATATTGTAAAGAACAATATACTATAAATTAAAAATAGAAAGTGCAATATGCCCTGGGTGAATAATTTTTCCGCAGTGATACATGAAAGGAAATACTTTCAAAGTCAAATTTGAAAGTGTATGTAATTCCTCAAGTCACAGATTGATCAAGGGGCATTACTGCATTGTACCTAAAACTTATAGTTAACTTTTGGTATGATAAACAATTCGCCTATAACCTAATACACAATATATAATGTAATTATGTTAATGCCAAACAAATGACCACAAAAATAGGTCAATTGTGTGAATACATTGTGGGAATGCAAAAACAACTCTCAAACCAATATTGAAAATAAGAAGTGGAATTTAAACTTACATAACTGTCCATCTATAAGTTTATTAAACTTACATAACCGTCCATCTATAAGTTTACAGGTGTGCTAGAGGGCACATCACATTAGAAATCAAAGAGGGGTTTCCAAATAGAAACAAATTCAAAAAAATCTCAGAACCAAAAGAATTTTAGTCATCCATACATGTGACACCTCAACATGATAGTCTAAAAAAAAAATAGAGGAACATGGCTAATATCAAAGAAGCTTAGAGACATACCAAACTCTCTTGGGAATGTAATATAATTATGTGCTCTTATCTCATAAAATTTAGCTGAATTAATATGCAATCAGCTCTTACCGCTTCCAGTTTCCAAGTGCTTTGAGTGGTAGTACTTGAGTATTCCTGCAATCATTGTGATCCCAATTACACCTAAGATAACAATCTATTATCAAATATTAATGACAAACATAAAAATTATAATTAACAAAATAGATCTATGAAGGTTCTGAGAAGGGAACCAATAAAAAGATCCAATAATAAAAATACTATACTTGTTAAACATAATGGAAAGATACAAACCCAGGAAATGCAGTCTACACAAAGCTAAGAAATTAATTCATGCCATGATTTATATGTATAGGTTATGACTTACAAGCCCACAGTTTTTACCTAACCCAGAAAATAGTCTAACAACTTTTTTTTTTTTAATTTAAACATTAATGACGAAAAAATTACGGCAAAAATTGAAGCATTATGTAAGTCTTCCGTTAAAATTTCAAGATAGAAGAATTAGGGCAAAATTTCCACCATTATGCAAATTTCCCATTAAAATTTCAAGCATCCACTTATTTTTTACAACCCGAATGAATTTATCTTTTGGCTTAACCTAATTTAAATGCAATGGAGATTTGAAAATATTTTTTTTAGGAAAAGTGGTACCAATTCTATGATTTTCTTGGATCCTCAATATTCTTTCTAGACGAAAAATTAGGGATTTTTTTTTAGCATTATGCAAATTTTCCATTAATGGAAAAATTAGGGAAAAATTTCAAGCATGATACAAAATGCTAATTAAAGTGTTTTGCAGGGTCTCTCTCGAGAGTTCAGGGGTCGGCGGTCAGAGCCTAGGAAGGAGTAACACGGGGTGGTCCGCGTCGGAGCTCGACGGTCGGAGCCCGGGGAGGAGTGAATACGGGGTGGTCGGCGTTGGAGCTCGATGGTCGACGATCAGAGATCGACAGTTGGCAGTCGGAGCTTTGGGAGGAGTGAACGTGATGCGGTCGGCAACGAGGGCTGGCGACGGTGGACTGTTGGAAGGGGAAGAATGCGGGGGTCGGCAGTCGAAGCTCGAGGAGGAGTGAAAGCGGGGCGGTCGGCGATGAGGGCTGGCGATGGTGGCGACCGTGGACTGCTGGAAGGGGGATGAACGCAGGGTCGGCAGTCGGAGCTCCGGGATCCAATTTCTCAAAGGGATCCAATTTGTGGAGGTGTATTTCTTTTTTTAAATTTAAACTCAAGAAATTTGATCTCTCTTTATTGATAGATCCATGCATTCTTCTGTAATTCACACAAGTAAAAAAAACTTTCTGCAAATCACGTCTTATTTCATCAAACCGTATGCCTAATAGTTTTGTGCAGATCCTCCGTCTTGTAAAATCCCATAACTTGAAATTTTCATCCATGAATACCTGCAATCAAAATCCACAAACTAGCTAGTCCTAAAACGCATAAATTACACTTTCTTGTCATAGTCTCACACACTTCTTCTCATAAAATTACACTTTCTTGTCATAGTAATTTTAGAGCTAATTACACTTTCTTGTCATAGTCTCACACACTTCTTCTCATAAAATTGAATCTTTATATATACAATTCATGCCAATTATGTGTGGACCCAATCATGCAGGGCAGAGTGTATGTTGAGTTTGCGAGAACCCAAACGTGGTAGAGAGAAACAAGGTTATGATTTGCTTTGGGATGACTATTGTAGTATGTGGACCCATCGTGACACCGAGGGGGGTGCATGATCACGATCATTCTCTTCTTGTTTGCCTTAGAATTGATTTAGAGGATTTTCAAAAACGTCATTTACATGTTTTACAAGAATACCTAAAACTTGTAAATGGAATTGCTTTGGATGTTTGCAGGGATGCAAATGACGATTTGGCACTTGGAGCATGTTCCTGTAAATAGAATTGCTTTGGATGTTTGCAAGGATGTAAATGACGATTTGGCACTGGGAGCATGTTCCCCACGCATTAGGCTTGCTTTTCTTTTGTTTGGTTCGAGGCAAACATAGATCAAAATCTCCTTGAGGGTTGGTTCAAGCATGGGGTCAAAACTGTACTAGTGCACCTTTCATGTAGAGATGACTTATGCTTGTGTTTTATTGAGTCTTCAAGTGATTGTAACTTGTCTTTTTTTGTCTATGCTTTGAAGATCATTCCTAGACTTGTCATACATCCTTCAACTCCTATTGACATACACGTTGGTAGGTAAGCTTGCGGGTAGTTACACTGCTTCAAGGACTCTTTGATAGCCAAACATTAATTAACCATTGACCTCAATAACACCTCATCATCAATGCCACATCACCAACCACTTTGACATCAATGACAACACTTTCTCAACACCTTAGCGTTTTACAGTTTACTACACATCCCCCCTTCCCCTCTCCCTACGTATGCTTCTTGTTGCAAACTTCACCATTATGTACCTAGATTGTAATAAAAGTTTATAGGGAAATGTAATAACCCCATTTTGACCCTTGTAATGTAATGAATCAGATCATGTAAAATGATGTAAATGTGCTAGTATGGATTCCTAGTGTGGATCTCAAGGCCAAGGCTTGGCTAGTGAGTGGCTAGGAATGTATGATACAAATATCTCTATATGGACCATGTGGTTGGCTTGTCATGATGACGTAAAAGCTAGGTAAATATTATGTTAGAAAATGATAAAAATGGTCCAAGATGGTTATGTGGAGAGCATTAGAGGGGCTATGATTCCATTAGAGGGGAAGATGAAAGAGGGCCTATGGGAGATTAAATCCTCTATTGTCAAGTGTCCACCTTAGAACTCACCCAATTTTTGCCATTTTCCTTAAATGAACCAGTTACTTCATTTTGACTATTAAATCCAATCATTGAATGCATGTGTGAGGTTGGTGAGGAAAGTCTTCTCATGTAGTTATGGAATCATGGGATGAATATGATTCTGACTATTGTAAGAGTCCTCTCTTTTATGATCAAAAGTTATGTCAGCTGTCTTTTCCACCATCCTCTCATCTCCTTTGGAGTCTACCATCCATTTTTCATTATGTAGATTTTGGGACAACAATTTTTACACTACACAAAATTCTTACTTTTGATGTTCATTCCATTGTCATTACCAATTACCAAACTGAGTGATACCCATAAATTTGAATATAGAGACAAAGCTACAAAATTGAGGGAAAAAGAGATGGTTGTAGGTAAGCATAGAGGTTGGGCAATTTAGGAACTTTTACCCATATAGTCTTGCTACTTTTGCATGCTTGAGAAGCCATGAATTAATGCTACTGAGAGGTTCTTCAACAACAAACATCAGATTGAACTCTTATTGCACAGATTGGTAAGCACTGTAAGGGTTGGATTTTGAGGGGACCATGGATTAGTGAAGGGAAATGCCTTCCTTGTGTTGTGCGGAGAAGTTGGAAGGAGTGTCATGGCTGAATGAGATTCCTATAGAGTTCTAGGTGAGCATTTGACTAATCATTAAGAATAGAATGGGTTGTGGGCTGAGAGAGAGAATCATGTAGGTGTTTCCTTCGCCCTGGTGGCCTCATAACCCAACTTTGGGGCGACCTCTTAGCAAAAAGAGTATATGCTGGATAGAGTGCCTATGGTTGGGTGGAAAATTGCTCTTGCATAGCCAGTTGACTAGATCTTCTTTGTTTAAAGATAAACATTCTCTTAGTATTTGAATGTGCAATGATTTTATTTTATGCGTATGATGAATATGCTTGTATATGCATGTTGTGTGTGTGGATATAAATTTATTTCCATTGTGCTTTTGCATTTATACATTTGCAAACACATTTTATTGTTTATGAATTCACAATATGGCCATGGGGCGAAATTCAAAAAGCTGGAATTCGTAAATATCCCCCCTCCGTTGGTCGAATCGATGGATGGGAACGTGACAGGAGAGCGACTTATGTGGTCTTTATCGTGGAGTAGGTAGGCACCAAGAATTGGTATCTTGGTCTTTCTTTTGATATGGGCACTTCTGCTTATGAATATATGTGTAGGCATTTCGTTGAGATTACTGGATAAGAACAACCCTAAAGATGAAGAATAGTTTCCAATCTCTTTGGCTTGGTTTTGTCTGCTATATTAGCAATAAACCATGTCACCTTAATGTAAAACATATTTTGCAAGGCTTATGCTTGTATTTGAAAACTCTTTTACCTTTTTAACTTGAATTACTATCATGCCATATGGGATGTTTTTTTTCAATTTCATTGTAGCTATATTGTCAAAGTTTGTAAAGAAACCAAAATTGGTTTTGTCTCCCTAACGTCTTACAATCTAAATAGATTTTTGAATGCAAGAAGCATTTGAATAAATTTAGATTTTAAATTCAATACCAAATGGCATCAACCAACAATGATGGATCCATCCCCTATTCTATCGTTTGTTCTTGTTATATCTTTACTAGCCATCATGGTTACAAGACTTTCAATCAGTCCGGTAGAACATCCCAATTGGTTGAATCAATTAATTTTCCAAGCTTTTATGGATGATGGTAAATATATTGTTTGCAAACTCATTGCAACTTGTTTTATGTGAGCACATGTGGGCATTCATGACAATGATACTATGACAACGCCAAGAATTGAAGCTCAAATTTGTGGTTCAAATGATGGGCAATAGTTGCATAGATTTTCCAACAGCCAAACTTTCACATTGTTGGGTATAATCAAAATGTGTTTTAGCCAAGTGCAAAGTGTGCCTGCAATAGGCTTGTAGAAAATTTGTATCAAAATAATGTAAATTGCTGCACATAATGCTTCTCATTGTACCCATGTATCCTCTAAAAATTGTTACTCGTAGAGATGGTTCCCTTCTTGGTTAACTAGAAATGTATGTATGTTTTGGTATGATATGTTCCTAGAGTTGATGATCATAGCTAAGATTTGTTGTTATGCTGAAAATCTATTTGTTGAAATGTCTTAGAAAAGCATAGTCTTATCCCAACAAGAAAGAAACTTGGAAATATATGCAAGTCAAAACATAAATAGTTAAATATTCCAGAATTTGTAATTCATCATGAAATCTGGCATATTTGACTACAAAGAATAGTATTGCAATTGTTGTGGGAAAAACAAAATTTTATTGTTTTTAAATGAGATTAAGCAGTACATTAAACAAAATAATTTTCCAAAGTTGTGGAGCAGTATGGATACTGTGCACTTGGCCAAGGATTTTGTCTCTCACACACTACATGCACGAAACATTCCTGAAAACATCCTCTTTACTATAAGGCTTAAAGGTATGTTCAAAGCTTTTATTTCCATTTTTGCCCATTTGTTTGGTGCATGTTGGCAAACTTATTTTAATTAAATTTAAACCTTTTTGCCTCTTACTCTAAAGTTTCCATACCGCCTTTAATTCCTTCTAAACCCTATACTATCCCTTCTAAACCCAAATTGGGATTCCCTACATTTTCTTCATCATTGAGCCTAAATGTTGGCATTTCCTTTCAGCTGAAACATAATAGTTGTCATATTCTAGCACCAAACGCTGAAAGGCCATTTTTTACAACATTATAATTTTGAGGAATGTTCCTTGTGCTCCTATCATACTCTTGTCAGTTGGTCCTTGGGATATGCATTATCTTCTTGTTAAAAAATGTGCTAGATAATGTTTTTCTCCTTTTTTATTTGCACGAGATTGAGATGGTTATAAAATTAAATGAAAACAAATATTATATAAAGTAACATTAAATGAAATTTATTTTTTATATGATTTATTATTATTATTATTAATATAATAAAGTTTAGTAATAATAATAATAATGTTTTTTTACATTTAATATTTTTAATAATACAACAAAAATTTAATATAAAAAAGTTGGTTGTTTAAATAAATGCAACAATAAATAAAAAAATTAAATAAAAAAACTCAAAAAAATAGTTAATTTAAACCAAAGCATTCAAACATAATCAAAATAATAAAATCTAAAACCACATATGTCACGAGGCTTATACTCACAGGAGCTCACCATGATCATTTGGGGTTGGGTCTCCATCGTTGACTTCAAAGGCCTCATTCAAAGGTGAGTTTCATCCATCCCTAACCTTAAGGGACTTGGGGTTTGTAGATATAGCTAGAGCTTAAGTTGAAAATCATTGCCACACAACATGAAGTAGGCATGTTTTTGCACTCTTTCTGATTGCTTTCAAACCAATTGGTTAGCTTCGTGTGGGTGACTCCATTGTCACTACATAAAAGTGAGATTGGAAGGGTTTGGTGGCTCCTAACTAATTGTACATAGATTGTATAAAAAATCTTGTGTTTTCTCGACATCAAATGACTCTTGTTTGATCACACAAATGCCTTCATTGCTACATGTCATCATTTAAAAAAATCTTGACTCTGGTTTGATCACCCAAATGCCTTCATTGCTACATGTCATCATTTTAAGGGAAATGTTCATTCTTTATCTTATTTCTTCACCACTTGTCATGCTTTAGACTTCCTCCAAAGTAAGGCATTTTGCACCTTTAGTTTTTGTCTTGCTTGCACACATCCTCCCTCCATTTACGTATCTAGAATATCATTATAAAAAAATTTATGCTTAGATCATGATCTCATCAACAGCAATCCATCGAGTACACATGGCCTGCTCCAGTCATCTTTACATTCAGATCATGCTCAGTTCGTGGGCTTGTTATTAAAAATATGCAATCACACTCAGTTTGTCACATATGCTCAGGTCTCTTAGATCATGTCAGATTGCACTTGGCATACTATTGCACAGATAGATCACAACATGTGGCAACAACGGGAAGAGAAAAAGGAAAGCCCATGCGCCAGGCAGGCAGGAGGAGATCAATTTGCCTATTCCATAAAGCTCTCTGCCATCGCCGTTGGATTACGTGTTAGAGCTTGGCATTTCTTTGGGTACATCTCTGCAAATTTAGTGAAAAGTCTCACAGTGATGAAAACACAATCATAACGTAGCAGGCTAGAGCTGATGCATGTGACAACTGGAATGGAATGGCACGGCCTTCAAAAGTTGATCTTTATTTCTAAGTGACTTATGTTTTAGTAATAATCAGTTGTATGTTGGTTGAACAATATTTTTATCATTGTAAAGTGAATTATATTTTTTTCCTTCTGATTAAAAAGAATGAAAAAGTGAACTATATTTCTATCTTGTGATTAAAAAGAATGAAAGCCTCGGAAATGGTGTATCGTGATTGTGTTCCAACTTGGAATCATGACATGGATGTCTTGAGGTCATAGAATTGAAGTTGGCATGGTGTTGATTGTATTAATATGAAATCTTTGGCCAAAAGATTTGTGAAAAATATTTGGTTAAAATTTTTAAGAATTTGGTATTGTAAAAAGTTTAAAGCGTTTATATTTATGATTGACTTTGAAGAAGTTTAGTTGAAGACTTTATGTATCACGCTTGAGTATTATTTTTTTTGGTGGTAGACATGTCTTTTGTTTCAAATTTGAAAAAGAGCAGGGAAGCGACAATGTTCGTGACAGGGCAGCAAATGATGAGTTGAGAGGATAGGGAAATGGTGTCGAGCAGAAAGGGGAAGCTAGTATCGGCATTTGCAACAACCCCAAAAAAATTGATGACCGAACATTGAAACTTTGCAGAGCAATTGAACTGTTGAGAAAACAATGCAAAAAATTCCATAAACTCTTGATGAATTGGTGAAATCCATCAAGCATCGACAAAGTATGAAAGTTGCAAAATATCATTTGACATATCAGCTTTAGTTCCAAGATCGATTGCATGTATAAATTTTCTAAACATGCTAGTCCGAGTTGTGATCTGGACTGCTAGGAAAGTTCTAAATTTCGAAGTTCGATAGTTCTCCAAAACAAAGGGCAAACAACAAATAAGCCAATGGAAAATCTTCTAACAGTTCCTTGTCCAAAAACTGTTTTGATAACTGTTTCTAACAGTTGGCAAAAGCTATGATAATTGTAATTTGTAATACCACATTTAAGTGCAAGAGAATGATAGCAATATAAATGAACATAGATAGTTAGTAGAAGATATGGATGTGTCAATTCCTTCTACTCCAGCACAGTGAACCTAGTAGTTCATATAGATCATCCAACAGGAAAATGATTGCTGTAAACTGCTATGCTAGAAAGCTGAAACAGGAAAAATATTTATATTCAAAAGCACCTCATACATCATAAACCTATATACCGTAAACTTATACAAGTAGAAATGCACCCTAGCTGGCAGCAATGGTATCATATTCCTTTCTTGAGTAGGACATGTTGTGACAGCAGTCTTCGCTGGCTGTTGCATGGAATGTCATGGCAATACATTGAGAATGGCAACTCATGTACAGTCCAGCACCTGAAAAAAGATTTCAATGCTCATTTTCCTTATTTACTTAATTATTTTCGTTTTCTATTGAGTGCAAAACACTGACATTTGTCAAATCACAGGTTCAATTGACTTCCATGCAAGCTATTTTCTCAGAATAAGTCTTTTTCTACAGAACCTGCAGAGCATTATTTTCTTCTGCACCAAAGCTTAGAGCAAGATTGTCTTACACAGTGTATTCAAAAAAATAACCATGACTTGGAGCAAGATTGTCTTGCATAGTGTATTCAAAGAAAATAATGAAACAATTTACAAAAATAATGGGCTAAAAATAGCCTTCTATGCTAGAAACAATTTACAAACTCGAAATAAGAGAAGTATAACTAGCTAAATATTACCTCAATGAGCTCGAGCATGCACAACCATGGGAGAAATGCAACACATAGACCTCCAAAGCCTTCAATTTATTCAACAAAAATAGCACAATAGCAGAACATTACAAGAGCAGAGATTCAATACTCCATGCCAAAAGATGGAGAAAGACCTCGCTTAAATAGACTTTTGAGAGAGAGGGGGGCGCATGAGACACTGTCAGAGGGAGGGCACATTAGATGAGGAGATCAAGGGATTGATTGATGCTTGACTTGGAGTTGATCTCAATAGGTGGGCTCCACCTCACAAGAGGTGTGCCCCCTCATCCTTGGTCTCTTCACCCATCAATAAGGAGAAGCCACATCATGAGATGCGCCCCTCTTATGAGAGAGGGCGCAATCTCTCTTCGAGACAAACTCGCCTTCCTTGGATCTTGATTGAGATCACTTGATTTGATCTCCAAACAACTCAGATATGATGCCAAGTTAACTATGCCACCACTGAAACATGTCCCCAACAAGATTCCTTTGATTTAGGAATTTGATTTTCTCTCATATCTTTTATTTTTTATTTTTTTGACCTCCAAACAGCTCATATATGATGCCAAGTTAACTATGCCAACACTGAAACATGTCCCCGGCAAGATTCATTTAATTTAGGAATTTGATTTTCTCTCGTATCTTTTATTTTTTTAATCTTTTATTCACTTTTTTTTTTTTTTGAGAATTTTTATTTAAGTGATAAATAATCACTCAAATACTTAGGAAAGTGGGTTTAGGGGGTAATATGGGTGCTCCGGGTTAGAAAACGAGCACCCCCATAGTAAATTTCAACTCCTAACCACTTTTTTTATGAAATTTTCAACTTTTACATTAAAAACTTTAAAAAATAGTCCCATTTGCAGGAAATTTTTTTATGTCTAAAAACAAAAATAAAACCTAAGGGGACCTAGTTGTTAAATTTCATACATTCATAGCATAAAACATAAATGCATTACCAAGATCACTAGAAGTAAGACAAAGCATAAAACAACAACACAGAGTTTACCCTGAGAAAACCAATAGGGAGAAAACCCAACAACCTTCGCAAAGAGATGATAATTCTGAGATCAGAGGACAAATGAGAAAATAGTAAGTGTGGAAATGTTTTCCACAAATAGAAACCCTAGAATTCAGCCTCCTCCTTTAGGTGATGTGAAATTCTCCTCTCCCAAGTGATGCGCCACTCTCAAGTGTGAGAAATGAACAAATGAGGAGCACTAACCTCATATTTATACAAGTGCTGAAACCAGAAAATCCCTTATGGGGCCGACTTGTCTTGGGGGCAATAAATATTTTATTTTTAATCTTTTTATTAATTCCTTTTGCACCCCAAGGCTTACATTGATTCTTTCATGTGTTTACATAATTGCTTACATAAGGTTCTTCTCCCTTAGGAGGTCTAAACAAGTACAATAAAATATAATGAATAATATCTTCCGAAGTTGTACAAAATCCAACACTCCCTCTCAACGAGGAAGGTATTCTTCGGTCTTCATCAGCATCACGATCATCTGGGTTTCATCTTGTACTCTACTCTGTCTCCATCATCTCTATGCATACTGAAGGTTGTCCACACAGTCTCAGTGTATCATCTTCACCAGTCCTTTGGTGAGTCCAGGAGAATCACTCGATCCTGGATTTCAGGAGAATCTCTCAATCCTGAATATTTGTGACATCCTCACCAGTCCTTCGGTGAGTCTAGGAGAATCACTCGATCCTAGATCCAGGAGAATCACTCAATCCTAGATATCTGAGATAATCAGTTGTGCCATCTCTGTTATACAATTTGCTACCTGTCTGTCTCATCTGCCAATGGGGTCCTCCCATACCTGGCTGAGATCTCAGACGAGCAAAAGGGCATGACCATCTACTGATTGTCCTACTCTTCTGCCTATGGGATTTCTCCCATATCTGGCCGAGTATCTGGACTGTAGAGGTACCTGTGCAACCACACGACCAACTGCTGACTGTCCTACTTATCTGCCTATGGGATTTCTCCCATATCTGGTTGAGCAACCGGACTACATAGGCACTAGTGTGAACCCGACCAACTGTTGACTGTCCTACTCATCTGCCTATGGGATTTCTCCCATATCTAGCTGAGTAACTGGACTGCAGAAGGTACCTAAGTGAGCCCGAACAACTACTGACTATCCCACTCATCTGCCTATGGGATTTCTCCCATATCTGGCTGAGTAACTGGACTGCAAAAGGCACCAGGGCAAAGCAGGGCAAGCATCTCAATGTCATCTTTCCCTCTCAAGGAGGGATACGTTCTCTTCGACTCCAAGTCTTCCGCGGAAGTATTCAAACTTCACCCTGGGAAGGGTCTTGATGAGAACATCTGCAGTCTAGTCGTCTGTCAGCACGTACTGTAACTTGACCGCACCTTTCTGCACCATATCACGAATGAAGTGATATCGAATCTCGATATGCTTCGACCTGTCATGAAATACAGGATTCACTGACTTCTGCACACAGCTCTGGTTATCACAGTGAATCACGGTCGGATCTGGAATCTGGCCGAACAGTCCTGCCAGGAGTTTACGAAGCCAAACTGCTTCTCGAGTTGCTGTGCTAGCAGCCATGTACTCGGCCTCTGCAGTACTGAGTGCTACCGAGTTCTGCTTCTTGCTGCACCAGGAAATAACTGTAGAACCCAAACTGAAGCAACATTCGGAAGTACTCTTCCGATCTGCAACACATCCGACCCAATCTGAGTCTGTAAACCCCTGCAATATCAGGTCACTATCTAAAGCATACTTCAATCCATATCCCATTGTGCCACGTAAGTATCTGAGCACATATTTTGCAGCAATCCAGTGAATCTGCCTTGGTTCGCACATGAACTGACTGAGGGCATTCACAGCAAAACATATGTCTGGTCTGGTGTTGGTCAGATACATCAATGACCCAATCAACTGGCGATAAATGGTGGGATCAAACAAATCAGACTCTGAAGTAGAATCTCTCAACTTTTTCCAATTTGCATCCATCGGAGTAGACATGGACTTGTAGTCCAACATTCCGAATCTCTTCAATATATCGATGGTGTATTTTCCTTGTCCTAGGAAAATCTCTTTCTGCCTCTGCCATACTTCTAATCCCAAGAAGTAATGCATGAAACCAAGATCTTTCATTTCAAACTCAGAGGCGAGATTCTTCTGACACCATACAATGAGTTTCTCATTTCTAGTGAGAAACAGGTCATCAACATATAGGACCAAAATCAATGATTCATCATCTTCAACCTTGTAGTAAAGGTTGGGGTCTGCATCACTCTTGGAAAATCCAAAGCTCACCAGGAATCCGTCTATTCGTCCATACCAAGCACGGGGTGCTTGCTTGAGGCCATACAATGCCTTCTTTAGTCTGCATACATGAGACTCCTTTCCTTGGACAATAAACCCATCTGACTGTTCGATGTAAACTTCTTCCTCAATAACACCATTGAGAAAGGCTGTCTTCACATCCATCTGATGCAACTTCCATCCCATAGTTGAAGCAATCGCGATAATGGAAGTATATCAGGCCACAGGAGCAAAAGTCTCATCATAATCAACTCCCTCTTTCTGAGAGAATCTTCTGGCAACAAATCTGGCCTTGTATTTCCCATATGCTCCATGCTAAGTCTGTTGTGCCCATCTAGGTCTTTTTCGACCTACTGCAACATTTCCGGGGATATCAACTGGATCAATGGAATCGATAGGTTCATCCTTTTCTGCTAACTCCCTCTTGAACTAGAGGGGGAGATGATCTCATCTTCTTTGGTTCTATCATTTCATCATCGATCTCCATGTCTGATCCTCTGCCTTTCCTGACAGCTAATTCTTCTTCAAAGGTCACATCCCTACTGACTTCAATCTGTCTAGACCCTGGGATGTAGATTTTGTAAGTCTTTGAAGACTCATTGTATCCCAGAAAGGTTCCCTTCTTGCCTGAAGGTTCCAACTTGGGCACAAGTATAAAGACTGGACAGCCAAATATCTGAAGTTGGCTTACTTCTGGTTTCACTTCTGTGAAAGCTTCCTCCGATGTCATCCTTCTAGGCTGAAAGTCATATTCCAGGAAGCTTCTTGCTGAACATCAACGAGATTCATATGTCCATCGGAACAAGTCTTCTCTTGTAGGCCAAATCACATGGTCTTTTCCCTACAAGTCAAATCCCGACTGATGATCAGTGACATTTTATAATCAAATGAGAAAACAAATAGTTTACACAGGCATCTTAGCTAATACTTTATCACAACAATCATGAGCATGTCTACCAAACATATCTGGGAACTATCTAGATGTCTGCTATCTCCACTAGAACATGCCATCAAGAGTGTGCACTACCCTAAGCATGCAGAAAGGAGATATCATCTAGACTAGCTTCATGAGTGTTGTGTAGCTCATATTCATAATATAACAATGTAAACTATATCAACTGCTCAATACATTAGATCTACATATAAAAAGCATATAAGACAAAAACAAATCTATGTAAGCAAGAAAACAAAATACTTATCTCTTATTGTTTTGGTGTGTGGGCCCCCATTGCCTTCTTGAGGGAACCATAAGAGATCTATGTTCTTGCATTCTGGATCTTCTAGAAGAGGAACTCCGAACGATCATCATCCCTTTGCTTCTTGCGATGATGATCCTCTTCTACATCAGCAGTTGAGGCTTCATGCTTCCTTTTACTTGAACTTCGACAGCTATTTGCGTAGTGTCCATCTTTTCTGCACCTATAGCATTGAACTTGAGATATGTCCTTCTCCTTTTGATCTGGGCGAGGACTTGGTCTCCGATCTTGGTGCTTGTGTTTATGAAACTTCCTACCTTTTCCCTTACCCTTCATGGCATGAGAAACAAACGCTTGGTTCTCCTCAGGTTGAGTGTCAAGACCATGGAGTCTTTGACGTGCTGCGATCCTTGTCTCCTCCTAAGAGCAATCTGCCCAAAGCTTGTCAAACTTTGGTAGTTTGGATCTACCACTTATGCTTTGGATAAAGGACTCCCATGATGGTGGAAGACCATTTAAGGTGTGAAGGACAAGCTCCTTATCGCCAATAGGATCTCCATTGGTGCTAAGCTTGTCTCTGAGTTCTGCGATCCTCATAAAGTATGAGGCAATGGATTCCGACTTCGCTATCTTCATATTTGAGAGTTGATTTCTCAAAGTCATGGATACATTTAGGCTAGTGAGTTCAAACAACTTCATAATGGTCTTGAACATCTTCCTAGCATTCTTTTTACCTGAGATCTGAGGAACCAAATGGTCTCTCACGGAATCCACCAGAATCCTTCTTGCTTTAGCATCATTCTTCCTCCAACGAGATTTATCTTCTTCGACTTCTGGTTCGAGGACCTTCTCATTTACATATAGTAGAAGATCATTTTCTTCTAGGAGTAGAAGAACCCTAGACTTCCAGGAGATAAAGTTTGTGGCTCCTTCCAACCGATCTTCAACCTTCATCCCAATCATCTTGATTTGTGGATCTGGATCAGAAACCCTAGCAGGAGCTAGGTCAAAAATAAAAGTTCTCGGAATTGAATTCCGTCTTCACCAATGGATTAGACTAGCTAAAAAACGAAATTCCTATGGCTCTTTTTTTTTCTCCAAAATAATGGATGAAGACTTCACAAGATGAAACCCTAATTCCGGTAGGGTTCTGACAATGCTTCAGCAATGGCTTCTTCTAGAATGGCTCTGATACCATGTTAAATTCATACATTCATAGCATAAAACATAAATACATTACCAAGATCACTAGAAGTAAGACAAAGCACAAAACAACAACACAGAGTTTACCCTGGGAAACCCAATAGGGAGAAAACCCAACAACCTTCGCAAAGAGATGATAATTTTGAGATCAGAGTACAAATGAGAAAATAGAAAGTGTGGAAATGTTTTCCACAAATAGAAACCCTAGAATTCAGCCTCCTCCTTTAGGTGATGTGAAATTCTCCTCTCCCAAGTGATGCGCCACTCTCAAGTGTGAGAAATGAACAAATGAGGAGCACTAACCTCATATTTATACAAGTGCTGAAACCAGAAAATCCCTTATGGGGCCAACTTGTCTTGGGGGCAATAAATATTTTATTTTTAATCTTTTTATTATTCTTTTTTCACCCCAAGGCTTACATTGATTCTTTCATGTGTTTACATAATTGTTTACATAAGGTTCTTCTCCCTTAGGAGGTATAAACAAGTACAATGAAAGTACAATAAAATATAATGAATAATATCTTCCGAAGTTGTACAAAATCCAACACTAGTACATGTCCATGTGACTCATTATTGATGGCTAGCATGTTAAAATAGATAGACCCTTAGACTTTAATAACCTCCCAAGGTTTGGCCACCAAGGCGGATACTTCAGCTTTGGAGGTGTGAGTGAAAAACTCAGAAATTATGCGTCGCTGAAAAGCAATGCATAATAACTAAGGAAAAAACACTCTAGTGTACCACATTGATGTACAAACCTAAGGCAATCCAAGTCTATTACAAAAGACACCATGCTAGACCAATTTATTACAATTCCCCGTGGGGCATGGACATGCAATTTTTTGAAAAAATGGGCCAAAAATTGCCCTGTTGAACTTCTGAACACTGGCAATGAACAAGTACATCATTCAAGTCTTCTGTGGTTCACTAGAAATCCAACTAAGTACAACTTAGCGGATAACATCTGGCTCCAACTGCGGGACGTGTGATTGATCTGGTCTTTGAAGCAGGGAATCATACGAGAATCCTAGAATCTTTTGATTTCTACATAACACCAAAAGTGTATTAATCATGTGCATATAAAAAATTATTCCAAATGAAACATTAAGTTGCATACTAATGTACAAAGCATAATATACAACAAAATAATATACAAAACTATGATACAAAACTAGTATACAAAAATAATGTACATAAGGAAAAAACTTGAAAAGTAAAGGGAAAGGGTTTAGAAAAGCCTTGATACATAGATGCCCCCTTGGGCATAAGATATTATCGTTGAAGAACAACTTCAAGAACTGCCCATTCACTGGCAAGGTAAGCTTTTCTCCGTCCATATTGTTGAGAAGGAATGAATTAGCGCCAGCTAAGTCATATATGATGAAGGGCCCAGTCCAAAGGCTGTCGAATTTTCCATGCTTGCCCGACTTCTCTCTTCTCTTATCTCAAAGTAACACAATGTCACCCTTTTAAAAATCTCTCGGTTTGGAAGACTTGTCGAAATTTTTCTTTATCCTGTCCTTACTTCAAATGCTCTGATCCACAACCTTCCTTCTGCTCTCATCCAACTCTACAATTTGATTGATTCTATTCTGGATGGCGTCCTGATCTGAACTGAAAGGATGAAGCAACTGATATGCTGGCAACTTGAGATGAATAGGCAATGTGACATCAAGGCCATACACCAACTCAAAAGGAGACTTTCCAGTTGCACTCTTCTTGGTTGTGCGATCGGCCCATAGTGCAAACTTAATTTTGCTATCCCACAATTGCTTATTATCTCCAACAATCTTCTTGATTATGGTCATTAAATTTTTGTTGCTAGACTCAGCAAGACCATTCCCTTAGGGATAGTAATTTGACGAGTGGGATAGGATAATGTTGTATTTGAAGCAAAAAGCTGAGAGTTCTGCTCAGTTGGAAGCTTTGGCATTATCGGTTGTCATTTTCGCGGGCACACCGAACCTTGTGATGATTCTGTCTCGAGAAAAGCCATAACAACTTTATCGGTTGCCGCTTTGGTAGGAATTGCCTCTACCCATTTTGTGAAATAATTGGTTGCAGTAAGGATCCATGTTTGACCATTACTTGAGTTATCCTTAAACTACCCGATGAAATCAAGCCCCCACTGCTGGAAAGGGGCTTGGACTACTACTGGTTTCAAAGGTAAAGCTGCTAGATTTTGCTTCCCGGTGAAAAAATTGGCATTGTTGGCAAGCCCTAACAAACTTATGCACATCTGAAAATAGGCTTGGCCAATAGTAGCCTGCTCGGAGGATTTTGTGGGTTGTAGTTCTAGCCGCGAAATGACCTCCACTAAATCCAGAGTGGAATTCAACCAAGAGTTTCTTTGACTTTGGTTCATTGACACACCTAAGTATCAATCCATCTAGGTTTCTCCAACCCAGTCCATCTTGAGTGATGCAATACTTAGTGGCCCTCAACCTCAAAGCCCTCCTTTTATGTCCTACCAGGTGGGTTGGGCAAGTGAGGTTAATAAAAAAGAATATGATGTTTGCAGACCATTCATTCTGCTCTAGGCGTTGAAGTTTCGCTGACTTAACTTGTTCTGACACATTACTCCGATAGACCATTCCCAAAGCCTCTTCATTTCCTTAAGTCAACATCTTGGCAAGACCTTGTCCCTTAATGAGCTTGGTGGATTTGATTTCCAAGTCATACTCTTGGATTTTGGATACCCACTTTCCTCTTATCCCTAAGCAATCTTGATGGGATAATATATCCTTCACTACTACATGTGGCACATTATCTTTGAGTAGCCAACATACATTCTGAAATGTTTAAGGGACTTAATTAAAGCATAAGCCTGCTTTTCCATTAGAGTATACTTTAGTTTGAAATTTTGCAGTGCTCTGCTTATGAAAGCGATGGGTTGCTCCAATCCTTTGTTGTTCTTTTGGAGCACACCCCTGCAATCGTGTCTTCCGAGGCAAATGAAAAAATATGGAAATCCTTGGAGTAATCTGGGTTGACTAGAACTGGTGATCTGGCAATATTGTCTTTTATACACTTGAATGCTTCTCTACCTTCATTCGTCCATTCAAACTTAGCATCTTTTTTCAATAGAATTTGCAATGGTTTCATCAGTTCTGCTAAGTTCAGAATGAACCTCCTTATGGAATTTATTTGACCGTTGAATGATTGGAGGGCCTTTAAATTATGGGGCAATGGGACCTTCTTAATGGCTTCTACTCGCTTTGGGTCAACTTTTACTTCGTCTTTCGTTAATATATGGCCCAACAACTTGCCTTCGTCAATATCGAGTAATGACTTGGCTGGATTCAATGAGATACCACACTTTCAGCATTTTTCAAATATTGCTTTAGGTGACTAATGTGGTCTGATCTTTTCTTAGAAAAAACAGTTAAGTCATCCTGCTATATCTCAATGATCTTCCCAATCAACTCCTTGAAAGCAAAATCCATGGCACATTGAAAGGTAGCCCCTACATTCATTAAACCAAAAGGCATTCTAAGATACTCAAAAGTTCCCCAAGGTGTGGTAAAGGTAGTTTTGTGTTGATCCTCTTTATTAATAAGCACTTGGTTATACTCAGAAAATCCATCCAACATCGACATCATGCCCGAACTTGTCACTCTCTGAAGAAGGGTCTCCATTTTGGGCAGCGGGTAATTATCTTTAAGGTGGGATGAGTTAAGGTTCCTGAAGTCTATGCACATCCTTATTGAATCGTTCTTCTTTCGGACTACAACCAAATTTTTGAACACTAAGATGAATGCCTTGTTGGTGCAATGATTCTCGCAGCCAACATTTTTTCCAATTCTTTCTTAACAATTGGTGCCATCTTTGGATTTATTTGTCTAAGTTTTTGACGGAATGGCTTGACCTCTTTCAATTCTTGCTTTAAGGGGATGGTATGTTGAAATACATCATCTCGATATGCTTTAAGCTCGTCATATGTGAATGCAAACACATCCCTATACTCCCTAACCAGGTTTATTAGGTCATTCCTTTCCTTTTCTGAAGTTCCTTTACCAATTTTTATCATTTTTGGATCTTTACTTGTTCCAATATTAACTTCTATATAATCCCCAGGCTTAATTATTTCCTTCTTATGCTTTTACCTATCCTGCCAATCAAACATGTGCTCTAATGCCACAAAACCTCTAGGGATTGGATTACTGAACTGATCATCTCCTTCCTGATACTCTTTACTCTCTTCCTAAAAGCTGACCTGGAAGTCTGAAAACTACTGAACGTTATGGATGAATCTCAGGATTTGTTCATCATTTTGAAAAACTTGCCAATGGTGTACATTGTCTAGAACTGATGGTCTAAAATTGATCTCTAGTTTACCATTCCCATTTAACAATTCTTATGAAGGCTGAAGGTTTGAAGTCGCTACTGCTAGTTTGTCTGCCATGCTATTTTGATCTCTAGGAATCTCAATAAGGTTTAAAGCATCAAAGAATTCCATTGTATCCCATATTGCATTCCTATACCTTTTTAATCTTTCACACTTGCATGCATACTTATTTCTTACTAGGCGAATTATTAAATCTCAATCACCTTTTATACTTAACATTTTGATGCCCATGTCCTTAGCAATCTCCAATCCCAAAAGTAGTGCTTCATACTCTGCCACATTATTAGTTGTCTCAAACTCCAATCTAAAGGCAAAGTTGAAAGTTTTCCCACTAGGTGAAGTGATGACAACACCCTCTCCTTTTCCGGCTCTTGAATGTGCCCCATCAAAGTTCATCCTCCAGATTTCATCAACTTTCTCATCTTTAATTTTTTCTTTTACGGGGGCTGGAAAGTTGGAATAAATAGCATAGTTCCCATTATTATTTGTATTATACACATATTCATTTGAAAGGTTATTGGGATCTTCTACATGATGCTTCTTCTCCTTTTCACTCTGCAATTTAACAAGAGAATCTTCCGATGCAGGGACCGTGGCATAACTCCAATCCATCTGTATGGATCCTCCCAAATTAGCAGCCCATTTTCTTGAAAGGAGCATACCCAACTTATCTGGTACATCGATCACTAGTATATCCATGGTGATATGGATATCAAGGTATTTTGCTAATCTTACTGGAATATTCATAATGATGCCAACCACATCAACTTCCCTAGAATCCATGGCACAAACATTCTGATATGGCCTAGTGATCTTCAAATTTAACTGTTCTATAACCCTTGTGGTCATAATATTTGATGAGGCCCCATAATCCAACATGCAGTTATGTGGAAGAAGATCATTTATCAGTTATCACCAATGATACATAAAAGGGAGGGTGATCTTCTTTACTTGAGTCCACAGTATGTAAGATGACTGGGGGGTCTTCTTCGACCTTTTTCTTATAAGGAGGGGATTTTACTTTAGGCTTTTCAAGATTTACTTCCTTGGGAGGATCTATAACATTCATTAATTTCTCTCTTTGACAAGATATCTTCTTCAGTAGCAGGGACCCACACTTTAATAGTTTCAAACCATTTACCCAAATCAATATCAACATCAACAGTTTTAGAATTATGTGGATTTATTACCTTTGGCACATATTGTTGCTTGGTCTTTGAAGCTTCGACATAATCTCTCCTCTGATAGGCGAGTCCTTTAAATTTGGGCATTTCTCTGATATGTTCCGACGTAGGCATCTCACCATAGACTTTAGTCAGATTATCTTTTTCTTGGCTATATTCTCTTGCTTGATTCCAAGATTCTTTGGAGATGGGGTGAACATTGCCTACAACATTGATAAATTCAAGCTCGCTTGAAAACTCATCACTACTGCTCGTTCCATGAATTCCTTGCTCTAGGACTCGACATGCTACATAATAGGTAGACTCTTCATGCAAGGCATCACAAGGTCTACAATAAGGAGGAATCTCTTCAACTATATTAGCTGTCTCTAACTGATGAGGTAGCCTATCATCCTGAGGGAGTCCTTTCTTATGCCACTTATTCTTCAGAGGAAAAGTTTTCTAATTTGAATAAGACCTCTCCACGACAACCACTCTATTCTGCACTGTCTTCAATTGAGTGATGTAGTTAGCGTCCATTGCTTCCAGACATTCATTCATTTCTTTCATTTTCTTTTCATAAGCTTCTTGCATTTGATTTATAGGTGCCTTCTTTTGGGGTTCATGATGTTTAGTAGAAACAATGCTCCTTGTGAATCCATGGATATTAGATTTGCCCGAAGACTGCATATTTAAATCAATTTTAACAGCCAATTCTTGGGAAACTTTTAGAGTGGTAGGTTCTTTATCCCTCAATATGAATATGATCTCCCCACTTAATGCTTCCATATAGTAAACCAAGATGGACTTGTCAGGTGGCTTGAAATCAACATGGAAACTGGAAACCAAGTCTCTGAATTTCTTGTTGAACTCCTCCATTGTCTCATCCTCATTTCTCTTGATGGAGTGAAGGGTATTCAACAGGTGGCGGGGCTCTTTCTTCTCCCCCCATCTTTCCATGAAACCTTTAGTGAAGGCATCATAAGTGGCATAGGTATTATCATCCAATCCTATGAACCAGCGACACGCATCTTCTTCTAAGGACAGAGCAAAAAGTCTCATGTAGACGTCTTCATGTTGTTGGGCAAGGGTTCGGCACCAAACTAGGTTCCAAGAAAACTTGTGTAGATGTATTGCGACAGTGACGACATTGTTTCCCTGAAAGGTAGGCAACTCCTCTATGGCTTTGTCAGGCAGCTCGTGAGGATAACTTGCAATTTGAGAGAAGTCAAGGGGTTTGAAAATCTTTCCATCGGAGGCAAGTTATTATTGATACTACAGTTATTGAATAAAAACTGGATGTCTAAGATGGACTCGGATCCTAAATGTTCAAGGATCCTACAAGAAGCTAGTCTAGCCTGTCTCCTTGGATAAACCCTTTCAGGTTTAGGAATGAAACTGACTAAACCGTCAGATGTTCTTCTTGTAGAATACCTAGTTGTGTTTATTGACAGTGGAGTCGCTAGGTGGATCGAGTGAATCTCATATTATTTTATAAGACACACCAATTAAGGTAAAAAACAAAAAAATTGTACCCAGGAATAAAAAGATTTATCCCCAACAACGGCGCCAAAAATGTTGCCTCCGCCGGATGCGCACCTGGGTTAATGCAGCATAAATCTTCAAGCTGCTCGGTGTGCCCTTGGGGGCAACAATACACAAGCCAGGAATTGAGCTGAGGGAATTACCAAGACACCTTTTACAGTCTTGCAAAGCCAAACACAATCATTAGAGTTAAGTCTACTTAAGCAGCTTAGGCTTACTAGCATATTGCCAACCTCACAAGACATATCATGGTGGATAAGTAAACTAACCACAAAGCCAAAAGGATTCAGTTTGTACATGCAGGACAATGCTTCTGGGATGGCTTTGGATTCACTTTTAACATGCAAGATAATGCTTTTAAGCTGGCAAAGCTTTAGGCAATATTAATGCCTTGTGAACCCCTTTTTGTGGTTCACAAGGCATTAAGCTTAGAGCAAGATTGTCTTACACAGTGTATTAAAAAAAATAACCTTGACTTGGAGCAGGATTGTCTTACATAGTGTATTCAAAGAAAATAACGAAATCTTGTTACACCAAAACTCGCACAAGCATTGCTTTACATACTATCTTGGTAGTGAAATAAATTTACAAAATACAGATTAAAAATGATAGAATTAAGACATAAAATACCATTGTTCCAAACACACTATTTTAAAAAACCAAGCCATGTAATGCAAAACACCATTTGCCAAAGGCATAGTCTAAAAATTTGACGATTTTGGTCGGAATAGGCTGATTTTCCGGCATGATTTTGAAAAAATCCGGTCTGGAATTTTTCAAAATCCAGATTACAGATGTCAAGTTCTGGGATTTTGGGTGCCCCGTGGGTTTCTGAGGGTGCTGAATCCATTTTTATCATCAAAATCGCGATTAAAACACAGTAGAATTCCGATTTTGCAAAATAAAAAACGCCAGATTTCGGGAAAAAAATGACCGTCCGGCCCAAATCGTCAAATTTTTAGACGTCTCCTTTGCCAAATCACAGGACTGGAAAGTGGATGTACAACAGTTTTTTTTTTGACAATGAAAAAAAATTCTAAGTCTACATTGACAACTAGCTTATTTCTATGAAGCTATTCTGTGGCAAGTCTATAGACGTAAGGAGCAGTAATAGAAGATAGCAATATAGAAACATGTGCAAAACATTGAAGTTACAGTTTCAGAGTGAGCAGAAGGCACAACACATAGAAGATAGCAATACACAATGCATAGATCTTTCAAAATATTCAGAAAAGATAGATGTGGAAGCATCTTTTGACAAATAGATCATGCAAGGGCATAGAGGTCTGGGCAGAGTATCCATGGGCAAAAAACTGGCTGTTTCAGAAATTGTATATTTTCAAGCTATTTTTTTAGAGTATACAAACCCACAAAACAGTGAACATAAGGAAGAGCAGATAAATACATAACATATGAACATAGCCATATATACATCATTAAAAAAAGGCCAGAAACTTGGCAGAGCCCAATGAAGTTCGCTAGTTCAAAAAAATGCAGATTGCAATGTAGCTCTTATCATGCAACTTGAAATGAACAAAATCTTGAGAGTGACACTTTCTGGATAGTTTACTTGATGGAGCAAAATTTTCAGGAAAAAGAAACTGATTCGAAGGCAATGACCGCATAGTCTAGATAGCACACGTCAAAGCAGATGGAAATAGCCATTTATCCAGTATCAAAAAAGCCAAAAACTTGGCATAAGCAGATGACCTCCATGAGTTCAAAAATGCAAATTGCAATGTAGCCACGATTTGAAGCCAATCACTACACAGTATCAATTCCTGTGACAATGTTGTATGCATTGAGTGTAAAAACAGCTTAAAGACGAAGTCTTCGCAAGTGGAAGACTGTTGATGAGATGCTGTTCATGTATTGGTCATATGAAGTTATTGCAACTGCTGGGCAATATTGCTGTAGCTGTGGAAATTTCATTATGCAGTTCATTGCTCCATCTTTTGTTTCAAGAACACATTCCAGATAGTGTTCATGTCTGGATGGTGTGTTTTGTTTGCAAATTGTGCCAAGCTATCAAGCATTGGCTTGTTGCAATTGCTGCAAATTCTGCGAAATGGAGGAGAGAAGACATTTTTGGTTTTCAGCATTCCATTCAAGCAATTCACCAAGGTCAAAATATACTTGAGATTATAGCAGAGATGCAAAAGACGGTACTATGTAACAACGAAACCATTGTTTGGCACTAGAAGCTCTTGCTTTAAGTATTGGACATTGCCAGATATAATCTATAATACCGATCATCGCACTAGCAGTCTTGCAATACCCCATCAACATGTGTAGATTTTTTACATTTAGCTGGTGAAGCTCAAGGCTCAGACATATCTCTATGCTTATAGGCACCCACACTCTCACCAAGGCCTGGGAGGTCTGCATTGACCATGATTATACATATCTAGGGTAAGACAAACCAAAATTTTAAACACACTGCCATCAGAGAGAACAGTGAACAGCTATCCTTTTCCTGACAGTAAAGGGTCAACTTTGTTAGTATGTAGGCCTATGCTAATAATTTGTGCTTAATATCACCAATAATAACCACAAGCACAACCTCTTTCCTGGAAATGATGATGGCTGTTTGTATACCTCACAATAAAATTTCTAGCAACACAATCTTGGATATGAACTTGATGGCAGAGTGGCAGACACCACATACTCAAGTTTCTTGATAGCGCAGACATCTGTGAGGCTACATTAATAGTATTTGACACGACTAGTAGCTTCTCTCCGTGGTAACAAAGAACCTGCTCGTCCTGCTCCTCTTCCATGAAATGTAGAAGAAATCGTGTATCAGGCACAGTCTGCTGCCTTCATCTGCCTAAAAACCCTTTCTGACTTGCCATAAATTTTTTGTGTGTGTCACCAATCTCCTACAATGAAATAATGCATTTAATATTGATCACAGTATATTATACAACTAAACCCAGGCTTCTTTCTTACCCTCCTGTCTTTCATCATTTTCAGAGTCATCCCAATTCCCACCTGCCAGCTGCAGCATAGCCGATCCAGCTCTACTGAAATTAGTTAACTGGAATCAATCCATTCAAGCAATACCTAAGTCAAAACATGCAATATGTTATAGCGGAGAATCGGAGATGCAAAGGACAATACTGTGCAAGAACAAAACCATTACTGAGTACTAGAAGTTCTCTAGTTGAATATTGGATATTGCCAGATACGATCTACAATTCTGATCCCACTGGCAGTCTTGTGATACCCCATCCACATGTCTACAATTTTTTGCTTTTTACTGGCAAAACTCAGGTCAAATGCATCTCTGTACTTATTAGGCACCCACAATCTCACAATGGTTTGGGAGGCCCAGACTCCATACCAGCTGTGATACTTCATATGTATGAGAAGACCAGCATAGATCCATCTTAAACACGGAATTATCAAGCACTGAGAGGGATCAAATTTCTTGAGGTGTAAATTTTTTTATCTTAAATTTTTTACACATCAAGAAAAAAATTTACACCTCAAAAAATTTAATCCCTATAAATTTACCGCTCAAAAAATTTAATCCCTCGCAATACTTGATAAATCCGGGTTTAAGATGGTCTATGTTGGTTTTGTTTTTTTCATTTTATAACCCGACAGAAATATTTTTAATTATTTTTTACTATTGGTAATGTTACGTTACAATGTTACATCTCCCCCATACTGGACTGTAGAGCACCTAGCTACTCTCTGTGCAACTAAGAGCATAAACCAGATTTTTTAACACACTGCCATCAGAAAGAACAGCTATCAGCTAATCATTTCCTGGCAGTAAAGGCTCAATTTTGTTCATACATAGGCCTATGTTTATAGCTCGTGCTTAACATCCCGACATGTCTACAACTTTTTACTTTTTATTGGCAAAACTCATGGGTCAAATGCATCTCTGTACTTATTAGGCACCCACAATCTCACAATGGCTTGGGAGGCCCGTACCTACCGTGATTCTTCATATCTACTGTAAGACTAAGAGCATAAACCAGATTTCCGAACACACTGCCATCAGAAAGAACAGCTATCGGCAATCTTTTCCTGGCAGTAAAGGTTCAAGTTTGTTCGTACGTATGCCTATGCTTATATCTTTTGCTTAACATCACCAATAATGACCATAACCGCACTCTCCATCCCAGAAGTGATGATGAACGCTGGCATCCTTCACAATAATTTCTCTGGCAAAAATCTTGGAGTTGGAGTTGATTGCAGGGTGGCAGTCAGTACATACACGAAGTTTCTTGATACTAGATAGCGCACACAGTCATCTGTGAGGTACACTGATAAGATTAGATGTGAGCTTCTCTCTGTGGTCACAAAGAATCTGCTTGTTTTTGCTCCTCTTTCATGAAATGCAGAACAATTCTCGTGTCAGGCAGTCTGCTGCCTTCAACTGCTTAGCAACATCTCTCTGACTTGGCATAAATTCTCTGTTTGTGTGTATTACCAGTCTCCCACAATGAAAGAATGCACTTCATTATTGATCACAATCCAACTAGACCCAGGCTTCTTTCTTACCCTCCTGTTTTTCATCATTTTCCGCACATTTTCAGAGTCCTCCCACCTGCCCGCTGCAGCATAAAGATTGGACAAAAGCACATAAGGTGCATCATCTTCGGGGTCCAACCCAAGAAGGCATTTTGCAGCCCACTCTCCTAGCTCTATATTATTGTGTACTCTACAGGCACCTAGCAAACACCTCCACACAGCAGCATCAGGTTGCAGTGGCATTTCCTTTATAACATTTTCTGCCTCATACAGGCGCCCAGCACGGCCTAGAAGATCAACTACACAAACATAGTGCTCCATTGTAGGTGTGATCTGATAGAATTTACTTATGCAATTGAAATAGTGCCAGCCCTCATCCACCAGTCCTGCGTGGCAACACGCAGACAAAACACAAACTAAGGTGACATGGGTTGGGTTCATGCCAGAGTATTGCATTTGTTCAAAGAGTTTAATTGCTGTCTTCCCAGAACCATGCATGGCATATCCTGCAATCATTGTATTCCATGAGACAGTGTCCTTTTGATGCATTTTATCAAATAAATTGCGGGCTTTCTCTATACTCCCACATTTTGCATACATGTCTAAAAGAACATTTGCTACAAAGACATCTGACTGAAATCCACTTTCTTTTATTTCTTCATGGATCTCCATACCCTGTTCTAGGGCTGCCATTTCGGCACATACTTGGAGGACAACAGCAAATATTTTCGAATCTGCCTTCAAACCTGTCAGCTTCATTTCTCGAAAAAGATTCAAGGATTTCTCACCTTGCCCATTATGTGCATATCCTGTAATCATTGCTGTCCATGAAGCCACGTCTCGTTCCGGCATTTCTTGAAATAGTCTCAGAGCATCATCAATTTGCCCATTCTGTACATAACCTACAATCATCGATGTCCACGAGACAACATCTCGCCTGGGCATCGTCTCAAAGAGCTTTACGGCCTCATCAAGTTGTCCATTCTGCGCATATCCTGCAATCATTGTATTCCAGGAGACACCAATCCGCTTAGGCATTTTGTCAAACAGCTCTCGTGCCTTATCTATGTGCCCGCATTTCGCATACATATCGATCATGGCATTCTCTACAAAGACATCCACCTGATATCTACTTCTACTTATTTCTTCGTGGATTTCAATACCCTGTTCCAGAGCTGCTAAGTTGGCACACGCAGAGAAAACACTGGCAAAAGTTTTCGAGTTCGCCTTAACACCTGCAGCTTGCATTTCCCAAAAAAGCTTCAGGGCTTCCTCATAACGCCCATTCTGTGCACATCCTGCAATAATGGCATTCCAGGAAACCACATTCGGTTCCGGCATTTTCCGAAACACCACAATTGCTTCGTCAACAAATCCATTCTGAGCATATCCTGTAATCATGGTATTCCACGAGATCACATCTCGATCAGGCATTTTCTCGAACAGACTAAGTGCTTCATTAAGACACCTATTCTGAGCATAGCCTGCAATCATGGTGTTCCAAGAAACCACATTTCGCTTAGGCATATTGACAAACAGATCCCGCGCTTCCTCAAGTTTTCCGAACTTCGCATACATATTGACAAGCGCATTCCCCACAAATACATCAGACTGAAACCCATTTCTAATCACATCTTCATGGATCTCCACACCTTGTTCTAGATTCCCCAATTTGGCGCAAGCCGGAATAATAGCAGCATAGGTGAACTGATTGGGTTCGCCTCCCACCGCTCGAATTTGGTGAAACAATTCCAATGCCTCTTCAGCAAATCCGTGTCTGCAGTATGCTGCGATCATCACACTCCATGAGCACACATCTCGTTTAGGTATTTCGTCAAACAATTTGCGAGCATCCACCAGACTGCCGCACTTGGTATACATGCTAACAAGGGTGTTGTGCAGAATTTTTTCAGGCATAAAACCAGTCTCATTCATGTGGGCATGGATTAATTTCCCTTCTGACAAAGCTTTCTTTTTAATGCATGACTGTAACAGAGAAGCATATGTAGAGGAGTCTATGCGCTGGTGTATGTCCTGCAAGATGAACAGTGAATCTTTGGAAAGGCTCTGATTGCATAAGAATCTTAGATTCTGTGGAGAAATGCCGAGGCCGTTCTCTCTTGTACTAAGGCCATTTAAAGTTTCTACTGCGAGTTTTGCAGTGGGAAAGTAAAGTAAATGCCCTGTCTTCCTCGTCTGGTTTGTTGTTAATAATAACGTTGGCGCCATAAGCATCACTGATAGTGCTATGCATTTTCAAAGTCCAGTTAGCTGTAGGGAATTCGTCATGGGAGTGAGCCCTGTGCATTTTCAAAGTCCAGTTAGCTGTAAGGAATTCGTACAGGTTTGAGTTAATAATTTTGAGGCATTGTTTTCTTTATATTTTCAAAATTTTAATAATAATAATAATATTATTATAATTTTAAGGTCATTGTAAAATTAAAAAATAATATTATAATTTTAATGTCACAGCCAAATAAGAGTGTATGAGACTCTATTTGGATGATGTTCTTAAATTTGCTTCTTTGAATGGGATTGACATAATAAAAATATTTGACGACTCAAAGGTTTTTGTTTTTTTGTTTTTTTTTTGTTTTTTTGTTTTATATATCTGAGGAACTAAGTGGATTCTTCTTTCTGAGCTACGTTAGTCGAGTAGGCCAGTTTACAAACCTCGAGCTAGGGTTAGCCTAAATTTGGAAACGGTTCACCAGCAAATGGGAAGGTAGGGACGCATTCAGAGATACCAAGGATGAGACCTGCGATTGAACCGTGGAGGGAGCAGGAGTAGATTGGGCAAAAGGAAATTATAATCTCCGATTGGTGTGACAGGTTCGTGGGCCCATTTACTTTTTCTCATAGATTTTATTTTCTCATATTTCTAGAATTTTCAATACTAAAGTTGATCTTTTATCAAAGCGGGCTAATCACTGTGAGGAAGTTATACTATGAAGAAATCCTAGAAGGCTCTACTATCATTAGTGGGGTTACAAACTTTATATAGTTTTTGAGTGGAAGATTGTTTTTCTCGTGTTTTTTTTCCAAATTTTGGATAGTGGAGGAATTTTGATATATTTTGGTAAATTATGAAGAGAATGCAATCTTTTTTTTTCCAGCTAGGTAGAGAAACTGGGTCGCCCTTGTGGGCGAAGGCACCTCGATGCCACAGGGCTTGGGGTCGATCCCGGGTGGGGACGGCCACAGCTAACCGCCCCAGCCATAAGAGAATGCAATCTACTATGTGGGTATGGGATGCTTGTAATTAGTCATGTTTTAGTTTATTTTGAAAGAACAGAATTATGGTGGGAGTTTTTTTATGCCAGGTGTGGCGGATGCTAGTTTTATCTTGTAAAAGTTTTCATTTTCTTTGATTCAATAGAATAGCAAGGAAATGGTTTTTTTTCTTTTGAAAAAGAGACTCTATTTCGATGAACATGTTCTTAACTCATTAGGTAGTTTTAAAATTGATCAAGGTTAAAACAAAGTTTTATGATTTCATCATTGGATTAAAAAAGTTAAACTAAAAAATATTTCTAAGTAAAAATATATATTTTAACCAAATTTATTGTATAAATTTTTTGAAAAAATAATCATTTTAGATCATTATTATCCTACTCACAAACCTTCAAGTTTATCGTGAATTTCCTTATAATGTGAATATTTGAACGTGTGATCTCTTAAGAGGAAACACATTGGCGCAAGGCGGGTCGGTCGAACCTTCTTGCTTAACAATAACACATGACACACACACGTTCACATGAACTGGATGTAAACAGGATGCCAGAAGTTGGCTTCTATTACTTCAATCGAATCAACGGTTATAATACTAAATGCAAGGAAATGTAAACAACTAACTGGTCGGCCTCAGCCTTTACAATGTATAGAAGTAAATGTGTGTTCTCTCTGTGTGCGATCTTCACCCTCTCACGGCCTTTGCTGAATGCAAGCACTTGCTGAGCTATCGATCAGATCTCCTGCGCGCTCGGCTGATGAGTGACTGTTCTCTCCAATCTATTGATCAAATCCCGAGTGACCCCTTCTCCTGTGTCTACGCATTGGTTTTCTACTTCGCTCTGATGCTGCTCCCAAGGTTCACTCTGTTCCCCGAGACACCCTTCCTCCTGTCCGTTGGTCTTCCCCGATTCTGCAGACCTGCAGTTGTCAGCGCCCTCTGGCCGTGCTGCACAACCTCTAGCTATGGTGACATCTAGCATGTCTTCAACCACCTTCTTAACTGCTCATAACTTCCTTAGCAACCCCGAACAACTACCAAGTACTTTGCTTGACTTTCTGCGTGTCCTTCGGACTCTTTGACAGTTGTCGGCCCCATCTCTGTCTTGTCCATACTGCCTTTCGTCATCCTTTGAAAATCCTGTTGGATTCACTTTGCTCTATGCGACTGCCAATCCGCCCCTTCCTCCATGCTTGGATTCTGCCGTAATCCTGTCGGTGTCACAGTTCGACAACTCGTCGACTCCCGACTTCTCCCTTCAGCGCTCTCTGCCGATGTCGACCTCTCACTTTGTCGACTCTTGACCTTCTGCACTCCTGTCGATCGCAGGTTGACAGCTTCCACATGACCACTTGGCTTCGACGACCAATCTCCTCTTCCGCACCAGCAGTCGTCGGCACTCCCTGTAACATCCCGATATTTTCATAAAAATTTTAAAATTTCTAAATCGCCATTAAAAGCTAATATTTGTAAAATGTGGAAATAATAATAATTAATAAAGCAGTAATTAATAAATGCGACATTTGGTAGGAACAATTTAACTGCTGCGTCTTTTTGTCTTCTGAGGGTGTATCGTGTCGGCGACATGTCATGAATCCAATTAATGATTATGTCCTTTATTTATATGCTGGAATGATTGAAAATTGTGATGCATTTGGAAAACAGAATTCTTCCCGACAAGTACTGACAGTTTAATTTTTCTGGATGATGATGAAAGGGGTCCCACAAGGTGCCCCGAGGCTTACTTAGCTACTCGGCTAAAGCATTGTACTCGTCCTTCTTGCGCGTATTTGCAGGTAAGAGATAGCGATAAAATTCAGAGTATTTAATAACCGTGATATAAATAAAAACTGCTTATGATTTCGATGCTACAGGTATGGTTTCCTTCCAATTTGTAAGATGAATATGACTAGCTCAAAATTGCAGATATCGTCAATCTCAGAGTGTGATTGTTATGAATGTTTTCATTAGGCGTTTATGACTTCACTTGCTGTCATTCCATGAATGACTTGCGACTATTAAAACAACTCTTTTATAAATTTTGACTGTGACAAAATCTAAGACAAGGACACAAGGTCCTAAGCATACCATAGAGTGGGTAATAAGGTGATTCTAAGTTCTCTATTTCCTGGGCAATTATAATAGTGATGCATTATGCAATAATACCCTACCATGCAATCTATACGATGGTTCCAAGGGTGGCAACTATACCCTAAGGGTGTAACCTTGTGAATTTATGCAATGGGAAAAGCTTGATGAACTATATGATGAACTTTACAATGAATTTTATATTAATTGGGGCGGAGTCAATCCATACCTTAGGATCGACTGCGACCTAGGTGGATGTTCTATACTATGAGCATACTTATATCGATTTTCATGGAACATACAAAGTCTTTAATACATGCTACCGGTGAATGTTTAGCCTTGGTATAGTTTATAAAGTCGACGCTATTAAACGTTGATCCATATGGTTGGAAGGTGGAATGATGGCACTATAAGAAGTCTGCGTACGAATTCAAGGGTGTAGTAAATGATTGGGTTTGAAATCAATCCGCATGGCCACCGTGTTAAGGTTAATATTACGTGCACGTCATGATGGATGTTCGGCATGTGATAAGGTTTGGCAATGTTGAGTTGTAACGGGCCTCCTGCCCTGGTGTCAACATAGTTGGCAACTTTGTGGCTTGGGAGATGGATGGGTGAGTTAATGCCGCATCTACCACCCTCCATCGTGGCTTAAGGAAATTAGATCTCCGTCGTAGATTGTTGTGCGTTGGGATTGTGATGAACCCTAACGTAACTTATAGGATCTTGTAACGTTTTCTTGGTCATTGTTTCGATGGTAGGGTTTGGGGTGAGGCCAACCGGCCGAGAGGAACTTAGGGTTTTGATGTTTTTCTAGCCTTCCTTGGGCTTGATCCTGAGACCGGCAGCAATCCTCAACCTGTAGGTGAATGCTAATAATGGAGGCCGAGTCTGGAGTTGAAAGGTGTGGCAATCCATAGGTTGGATGAGTGCGTCTGTTGTGGCGTTGTAGTGACTTGCAAATTTGTGGTTTTGATCGGGTTGTAAGTTTCAAAGGTATCAGACAATGTGGTCTTCGAGTTGAGTGCTTCTCCTTCGTGTTAAATTTTGAGCATTAATTCACAATACTCTAGGATCTTCACTGAGAGAATAACATATACAGTATATCAATGCATAACAATCACAATAAGCATGACAAGCATCACAAGAATCAAAAGCATGACTGAGAGACACAGAGTTTCCGTGGGGAAAACCCTAAGGTGAAAAACCCCACAACTTCCTCAGAGATAGAGAGAGCAATGGCTCAACCAAAGTACAACCAAAATACACTGAGATAGTCTCCTAGTAGCAGATGATCCTCCTCCTCACTAGTGTGCCACTTTCTGAGTGAGAGAGATATAATTTTTCGAATGATCTAAATAGAGATCACTTGATCTCTATTTATACTAACCTGTTTGCCCAGTGACCTTATGGGGCCGACTTGTCTAGTTAGGTACATCCACATTATAATATATATATTTTAGGGCCGACCCCAAAAATGGTGGTCTAATAACCCATCGGCAAGTACACACACTTGCGACACTTGTCAATCCCCATGACGACACTTCCTTATAGAGGAATAACACATCTCTAATAAGGGTACAATAAATATATATGAAATACATAGATGAAATACATTCCGAAGTTACATATACATCAACACTCCCTCTTAACTAGGAAGGTATTTCTTGACATAGATCTGCTAGACAAGTCTTCTTCTCGGGATCATCATCATCGATGCATCGTCATCGTCATCGTCATCGTCACTGCTGCTGCTATCTCAACCAATCTCTGACTCTACTCGTCATAGGAAGTTCTACATAGCCAATCCTTTTTCATATTGGATGTAGGCCCACCACCTGCAGGTCTTCGTCATCACTAGCCATACTGTGGAATCCTCAGGACTTATTACGTGCATCACAAAACCTCGAAAGAGCATCCTAGGCTGTTACGAGCACACGGCTCTACCTATAGGATCTCCTAGGGCCATATTATATGTGACCTCACCACAAAACCTCACAAGAGCATCCCAGGCTGTTACGAGCACACAGCTCTACCTATAGGATCTCCCAGGGACAGATTATATGTGGTCACCACAAAACCTCGCAAGAGCATCCCAGGCTGTTACGAGCACACAGCTCTACCTATAGGATCTCCCAGGGCCAAATTATATGTGGTCATGGAAAAACCTCGCAAGAGTATCCTAGGCTGTTACGAGCACACAGCTCTACCTATAGGATCTCCCAGGGACAAATTATATGCCATAGGACAAAACCTCGAAAGAGCATCTGCCAGATATCCCAGGGCCAGATTATATGCCATAGGCAAAACCTCGAAAGACTATCTGCAGATCTCCCAGGGCCAAATTATATGTCCTCCCAGAGAAAAACCTCGAAGAGCATTTGCCAGATATCCCAGGGCCAAATTATATACCATAGGCAAAACCTCGAAAGACTATCTGCAAATCTCCTAGGGCCAAATTATATGCTCATCTGCACAACCTGATCCACGACCATAGAGTATCAACCTGATACTCACCATACATCATCCTGATGTACACATGATCATCTTGATCATCATCACTGCAACATCCTACTGCATGTCATCTGGAGCAACATCCTGAAGCTCGTCATCCACGATCATCCTGATCATACAATGCATCTACCTGATGCATACCAAGTATCTACCTGATACATATCATCATACATGATCCACCTGATCATACATGATACATATCAACATACATGATCTACCTGATCATACAATGTATCCACCTGATACATATATAGATACATGGTCCAAGCATCCAACATGATGCATATACAAAATACATACAAATGATCCAACCGATCATATCCAACATCCAACATGATGTGTATATATATATAAATGATCCAACTAATCATATCCAGCATCCAACATGATGCGTACATATATACATATAAACGATCCAACTGATCATATCCAACATCCAACATGATGCGTACATACATATACATATAAATGATCCAACTGATCATATCCAGCATCATCCTGATGCATATACATAGCAGTAACTGGAGCATCGTCCTGATGCTCATCATCAAGCACTTACATCCACAGCCATGTGAAGGATCCTCCTTCCAACATGCTTGGAATGGCCTCTGCAAATGTGTCCATCACTTCTTCCTCGAAGTTTCATCAATCCGAAGAACACCAAGCCTCTCTCTGAAGTACTCGAACTTCACCCTGGCTAGTGGCTTCGTCAACACATTTGCAATCTGCTCGTCCGTCGCAACATACAGGAGCTTCACAGCTCCTCTCTGCACCATATCCCTGATATAGTGATATTTGATCTCTATGTGTTTCGACATGTCATGAAACACTGGGTTCTCAAACAGCTTCACACAACTCTGGTTATCATAGAAGATACCAGTAGCATCCAACGGGAGATCAAATAACTCAGACAGTAGCTTCCGTAGCCATACTGCCTCACATCTAGCTGAACAGGCTGCAACATACTCTGCCTCAGCTATACTCAGTGCTACGCAGGACTGCTTCCTGCTAAACCAAGAGATCACACCTGATCCCATACTGAAGCAGCACCCAGATGTGCTCTTCCTATCTGCAGCACTGCCAACCCAATCTGAATCAACATAACCCTGCAGGTTAAACTTTTGATTCGCTTCATACTTGAGCCCATAATCCACTGTACCCTTCAGGTACCTCAGAACATGCTTTACAACAACCAGGTGAACACTCCTTAGATCCGCCAGGAACTGGCTCAATGTGTTCACAGCAAAGCAAATATATGGTCTCGTGTTCGTCAGGTACATCAAGGACCCAATCATCTGACGATACATAGAGACATCAACTGGCTCAGATGAAGCATCACAAAGAAGCTTCAGATTCGATGCCATAGGTGTGGCGATGGCCTTGCAATCCATCATCTCGAACCTCTTCAGGATCTCTACTGCGTACTTCCCTTGTCCAAGGAAGATTCCATCTGCACTCTGCCACACCTCCATGCCAAAAAAAAATAGTGCATCATCCCCAAGTTCTTCATATCAAATTCAGCAGCGAGCTTCCTCTTTGTATCACACCAAGTTCTGGGAGCTTGCTACAAGCCATACAAGGCTTTCTTCAATCTGCACACATGTGACTCCCTGTCAGGTCTTGGGATTGCATCCCAAACATCTTCTTCATGATCGACGGATCATGGCATTCCATTTCTTCATCCCAGATCCTGGGAACTTCAATATCTTCAATAGATATCTTTGTTGCTGGAACAAATGTTGTAGTCCTTCTTTTGTAGGTGAAGATATACGGTCTTTCCTACAAAACAAGTTAAATTGCATGATTAAAAACATTTCATAATTTTCATAACAAAGTCTTTACACATAAAGAAATATGTCATGCAGTTATCTTAGCCAATGCTTCAATACAACATTTATCCATGTTCCACAACTTTCTAGATGCCTTCCAGTCTCTACTAGAACATTCTTAAGAGTTTGCACTACTTCCAACATGTCAGCAAAGAGGTTTCATTCTAGATAAGTAGCACTGGAATGTTGTACAGTGCCATAGGCCACTTACTCATCACATGCATATTAGTAGTATCTTGTTCATTAATGCAATCATTCTAATATGCACAATACATCTCCTAAGCATAATATTATTTAAACAAAAATAGGCAAGAAATGATAATTGAAATACTTATCTTTGTTTGTTTGTTGGGTGGGATCCCTCTGAGTCTTTGCTTCCTGGCAAGAGCTGCTGAAGTAGCTTCTTCTACACCTTTATGTTGTGGAATGTAGGAAGATGGTCAACTCCCTCTGAAAATCTACATCCTTGCAGGAGCTGCTGGAGTGTGCTCCCTCTTGATCTTTGCTTCCTGGATTACCTGTCCTTGAACTTATATTCATCCTTGTTGACATCAATCTTCTTGAACCCTGGAAAGTATAATCTGTAAGCCTTCGAGCTTTCACTATAACCCACAAAGATACCCTTCTTTCCTGAAGGATCTAGTTTAGTCCTCTTTTCCTTTGGGACATGAGTGTATACTGGACAACCAAATATTCTGAGATGGTTGTCTTCAGGTTTCTTACCAGAAAAGACCTCTTCTGGTGTCTTGTTGTACAATATCTTGTGGGGTGTTCTGTTCTGCACATATACAGTTGTTCTAGCTGCTTCTGCCCATAGATGCATAGGTAGATCCTGGTCATGCAGCATTTCCCTTGATGCTTCCATAATAGTTCTGTTCTTCCTTTCTGTAACTCCATTCCGTTGAGGATTATAAGGAGCAGTAAACTCCCTCTTAATCCATGAATCACTACAAAGCTTCTTGAAGTCACCTGAGGTGAATTCTCCACCATTGTCGGATCTGAATGTTTTGATCTTCTTGTCAGTTTGATTCTCCATCAAGGTTTTGAATTCCTTGAACTTATCAAACACCTCATCTTTGTTCTTCAAGAAGTATACCCAAGTCTTCCTGGAGAAGTCATCAATAAATGAGACATAGTAAACATACCCACTTAGAGAACTGGATGACATAGGACAACATACATCTGAATGGATGATTTCCAGGATATCTTTTGCCTTTCTTTCACTGCTTGGGAAAGCCTTCTTAATATTCTTACCTTTTGCAAACACCTTCATGTTTGGTCTTGATTTCAAGAAGACCCTCTACAGCCTTGCTTGCAATTGGAAGTGCCCTATAGTGCATATGAGCAAGTCTTCTATGCCAAAGTTCACTTGGCTCCATGGATTCATGCAACATGGCATGTTTAGGTTGTCCTTTCAATTTATACAAACCTCCCTCTTGCTCTCCAATCACTACTGCATCATCTATGGTCTTTCCCTTTGGCCACATTAGGACTTGGCCATCCACAAATGCAACCCTCATACCTTTTGCATCCAAAGCAGAGATGGAGAGTAAGTTCTTATTGAGCCCAGGTACATAAAGGACTTCTTTCATCTTCAAAGATTTTCCAGAATCTAGGTTGTAGGAGGCTTCATCACTTCCTTTGATTGGGTATTGATAATCATCCCCAAGTTTCACCTTATGGGGTGATTCATGTTCAGATAGATTCACAAAAGATTCCTTAAACCCAGTCATGTGTTTGGAAGCCCCACTATCAATCAACCAATCATTACAACCATGGGAGATAGTACCTGTGAGAGCAGAGATTAGAACATACTCTTCTTCACTTGATGAGTCATCGTCACTATCATCACTTTCTACCCTAGCCTTCTTCTTTGGAGGTTCATCATCCTTGGCAGTATGAGCATGGAACTTTCTTTTGCTGCCCTTCTTCTTCTTGCTGGAGTTGTTGTTATTATCTCTTTTGTTCTTGGGACAATCTGAAGCAAAGTGACCCTTCTCATTGCATGTGAAGCATCTTAGATCCTTCTTATTCTTTTGATAGGATCTTTTGTAGCGAGAGTGCTCCTTCTTGGGCTTGCTTCTTTTGGTGTGAGTTGTGAGAGCTTGATCTTCACTTCCCATTTTTTCCTCACGAGCTATAAGTCTAGCTTCTTCTTGAGAGCATTCCTCCCATAGTTTACTGAAAGAGATCAATTTCTTTCTTGCACAAATTCCTTGAATAAAGGAGTCCCATGACCTAGGTAGGCCATTCAGAGTGGTCATAACAACTTCACCATTGTCCACTACTTCATCCACAGCTTCAAGTTGCTCCTTGATCTGAGAGACCTTGGAGAAGTAAGATTGAATGGTTTCTCCATTCAACATCTTGACCTCTTTCAATTGATTCCATAGAGTCATCTTTCGATTTATGTTCTTCCCTTCAAATAGCTTGGTCAAAGAGTCAAACATCTCCTTGGGTGTCTTTAGAGAAGACACATGGGGTATGAGATGGTCTTTGATAGAATCAACAATGATTCTCTTTGCCTTGACCAAGTTCTTCTTATGCAATACCTTGGCCTCTTCATCCTCTGGGATAGGGATGTCTTCTTTTATATATGAGTCCAACTCATTCTCTTCCAGGATTAACCCAATCCTATACTTCCAAGCTCGGAAGTTATCAGCCCCTTCAAGCTTATCCTCAAGCTTGGTGTGGTAAGACATCTTAAAGAGTACTTCAAATGGAAATAGAAAAGATTTAGGTCTTACCACTTAAAATGCTGAAAACTGGATCTGGTCCCGGATTAGGGTTTGTCGAAAAAACCCTAAAAATTCAAAATGTGAATTTCAACTTTCTGAAAGGATAGAAAGATGTGCCTTGATGAGCTGATCAGCCTCGTGCATTCATAATTTGAGATCAGCAAAGTTTTACCCTTCAGATTTGCCTTTTTGTCCTCCCGGGTTCACTAGGGAGAGCCCTGAATTAGGGTTTGAGTTTCCCGGAGATCTACCTAGCCAAAAATCTCGATCCAAAGCTCTAAAATTCGATTTTTGCAAGGAGCTTTCAGCTATGTCTTCAGATTCCAGAAATTTCTATTTTTGTGGAAACCCTAATTTTTAGGGCCAAATCTGAAAATGCTCAGAATTGAATTCTAATTGGACAGATGGATTCGCCTTGATGAATAGAGTCAATCTACTATACGGATTTTCCAAAATCTGTGGAGAGAAACCCAATAAACAAGAAACTCAAGTTTCTGTCACTGCAAAATGTCTTCTTCTCAGGTTAGCTCTGATACCATGTTAAATTTTGAGCATTAATTCACAATACTCTAGGATATTCACTGAGAGAATAACATATACAGTATATCAATGCATAACAATCACAATAAGCATGTAAAGCATCACAAGAATCAAAAGCATGAGAGAGACACAGAGTTTCCGTGGGGAAAACCCTAAGGTGAAAAACCCCACAACTTCCTCAGAGATAGAGAGAGAAATGGCTCAACCAAAGTACAACCAAAATACACTGAGATAGTCTCCTAGTAGAAGATGATCCTCCTACTCACTAGTGCGCCACTTTTTGAGTGAGAGAGATATACTTTTCCGAATGATCTAAATAGAGATCACCTGATCTCTATTTATACTAACCTGTTTTCCCAGTGACCTTATGGGGCCGACTTGTCTAGTTAGGTACATCCACATTATAATATATATATTTCAGGGTCGACCCAAAAAATGGTGGTCTAATAACCCATCGGAAAGTACACACACTTGCGACACTTGTCAATCCCCATGACGACACTTCCTTATAGAGGAATAACACATCTCTAATAAGGGTACAATAAATATATATGAAATACATTCCGAAGTTACATATACAACAACACTTCGCAATGGATGGATGGTTGGCTTCGTCAAGCTTTTGTCACAACTCAGGTACCGTAAAGTTGCTAAGGTTTTTAAAGTTTTCTTGTGGCATGCACCATTATTTCATGATTGATATTTAACTCAGAGCAGGGTCGTTTGGCAGGTAGCTCTTCGGTGAACAGCAAGGTGCCGAGAAAGTTGACGGGGAGAAGAAATATAGCGAACCCACCGGTAAGCTTCGGTGGTATCCCTCCCTCGTGGTTCTCCTGGAATCGGACTTGATGAGCAGGGTGTTGGTAGCATGCCTTCTCGGCAGTGGCTTTTGTCTTGCCTGCAGCATTGGGAAAACGTTACAGTTTTCATTTTGTTTGTTTAGTGTAGATGATGTGAATATTGCTTAAATGTATGGCCGGCCATCCTTTGGCTCGGCGAACTTGATAGGGTTTGAACCCTTGTTTTGCAAATAATTTCACGGCATTTAACGTCTGATGTCTGTCGTTTTGCACTTCTGAGTCGATGGAAGAACAAGTGTGGAAAAGAAATGTTGACTATGGTTTTGTTTCACTAACTGAGTAGTGTGAAAATTATGGGTTTTGGAATGGAACCCTCAGTAAACAATGAGGCGATCTGTAGTTTGTTGCCATCGTAATTTTAAATGGAAATGATAAATGTTTAGGGTCTAATGTTTACGTATGGTGTTTTTGAACTTCTCATTTTTGAATTATGTTCCAAGGAACGAAAGGCATGTTTAAGTTGTTTATTTAAATAGTGGCTATAAGTCGATAATGATCTACTTGGCTTACATTGCATCTGTGCATACATGGCTTAAGCCGATAATAAAAAGGTGTTGGTTTTGTTTGAATACAACTGTGATAATGCTAAACCCTAGCCTGTCGATGATAATGAAGTCTGCTGGTCTGTAATGACGTTTAAAGAAAACAAGAATAATAGATCTTGATTCTACAGTTAGGATATATGTGGTAATGAAACGTTTGATTTGGCAGTTGTTAAATGTTTGTAAACATTAGTATGATAAGAACAGGTTAACCCTGGGTTGGGTGTAGAGATACTGTATTTTGCTCTGTCAATTCAATAATGTTATTCTTTTCTTTGCTTTTAGTAACATGATACTCTGTGATGTAAATTCTATCACATACAGTTAATAATACATAAACAAGAAAATGACAGTGCATTCGTCAGTTAATTTTATTGCTTATGAATATAACAGTTTTTCTATTTTAACTCTATCTCCCTGTATTTGTCCAATTTGGACCTCTGGAGAAAATGAATGAACAAAACGATACTCCTTTTTTTTGCACAAAATAATACAGTTATGACAATAATTTCTATAAAGGTTAGTCAGATTCAAAATAAAAGAATGAGTATGTGGTTAAACAGAATGCAGGATATTGGTTTCTTTTGAAGAAATAACTGATGATCAGTAAACCCTAGATGTTAACACCATGTCCACCTTCAGAAGTCAGAAAAGAACCTACTGCTATAACTAGTTTCTATTATGTGGTTTCAACATACAGATTTGAACAATAAAAACAATGCATGCAAAGATCTAATCTACAACTGCTAAAATATAAGATGCATAGGAATATAAGTCTGTGCATGGGTGGTCTCTTGGGTTTATGTGTTTAGATGCATGCTAGGTTTCAATTTTAAATGAATAGATTTAATGCTACCTCTCTGTACTAGAGTACGATGTAGCTTCACGCATGGGGAAAAATGCAGAGGAGTCATTTTATCAGTTCAACAAATCTAAATTAATTAGGATCTAGCATTTTACTGCTACTGTTCATTAATAACATTACTAAGCCATTTTCTGAGATCATTCATGTGATTTGGAAAAACACAAAAAGAATAGAACCTGAGTGTGATGGGAGGAACAAATCACTCAAGAAGACTGTTCCACCCAACCTGTTCCCAAGCAGCCAAGATGTCTGCCTGAGGACCCCCGAGCCTATTGACTGATCCACCAGGAGGAAGAAAGTTCTGAAGCTTAGGATCTCCACTTGCAGCAGCAAGAAATTTTATCCAGCCTTACATGATTAGTAAGCAATTGGACCAACACCAACACCTCTGGTCTGTCCTTCTCATAACATTTGTAGTCTTACACTTGCACTCTCCACAGCCTCCCTATTCGAATCTCTCAGCCATCACGTGATGCCCTAAGGAAATGTTTCTGCAGAAAACATTGTAAGAGCTCCCTGCTCAATTCGAATTGCCTTTTATAGGCTGCCTAAGTCTTTTTGTAATTCACTGGTCATTAGTGAGCTACCTACTCACCTCCCTCCACCTGGAGGGGGAAATACCACAAAATTAAGGGGAGTTGTCCCATAACAACAACTAATGGTAGAGTGAAAATGCTGCCATCTGTCCCAGTCCTTCCAGCAGCTTCCATTCCTCCTAGTGGGCCAGTGGACACTCTTGTAACAGCTTTTTTGAGTGTTTGTCTCCCATTTTTATTTATTAAATAATAATAATGAGTCATTACATTCATCTTTAATTTAATTGGTCATAATTACAAAACTTATAATTATAATTTATCACAAAGTACTTTTGCAAAAAGGATAATAGTAGAAAACAATTATTCTCAAAAATTGGGTAGGTGACATACACCCCCCCTTAAGCCTCAACATCGTCCTCGATGTTGCTTTATTCACTCCTTGAGTGTTCCTGGAACAGAGTTGGGTATGCAGCTCGCATACTACTCTCTAACTCCCAAGTAGCCTTTGCTGGGCTATAGTACTTCCATTGCACTTTTACTTGGCCAACTGTGTGGTTCTAGAGTAGAGTTTCTTTCCTTGCGAGAATACCGTCTGGTTCCACGGGAAAATCGTCACCTTGTTCCACCTGAACATTATCTCGATTTACAACATGAGTAGGATCATGCACATATTTCTTTAAAAATGAAATGTGAAAAACATTATGGACTTTGAGATTTGAAGGTAAGGCTAATTGATATGCCACAGGTCCAACTCTGGACAAGATTTCGAAAGGGCCACAATACCTGGGTGCCAGTTTGGCACAACTTCCCAATTTTAAGGAACTCTTTTTCGGCCTTACCTTAAGAAAAACATGTTCACCAACCTGTAACTCTTTATGAGTTCTTTTAAGGTCTGCTTGACTTTTCTGTCTATCATGGGCAGCTTTAAGATTCCCTTGTACTTGCTTCACGATTAGTTCTAATTCCTGCAACAATTCGGGCCCTAAGGTGACTCTGCTAATCGGATCACTCCATGACACCGGTTTGTTACACTTTCTACCATAAAGAATCTCAAATGGGCTAAGTTTGGTTGAAGCATGGTAGTGATTATTATACGTAAACTCTGCTAAATGCAAGTAGTCTTCCCACTTACCAGGCTGATCCTTAACATACATTCTGAGCATATCTTCCAATATCTGGTTCACCCTTTTAGTTTGTCTGTTTGTTTGCAGATGAAACGCAGTGCTAAAATTTAAGGTGGTGTTTAACCCCTTGAACAAGGACCTCCAAAAGTTACCTGTGAACTTTGAATCTCGGTTTGAAACTATTACCTTGGGTATCCCATACAGTCGGAAAACCTGCTTCATAAAAATTTCTACGATATCGGGAGTTTTATGGGTAGTTTTGACAGGGATAAAATGGGTTGCCTTGCTAAGTTTGTCTACTACCACCATGATGGAGTCGTGCTGTTTTTGATTCTTTGGTAACCCAGTGATGAAATCTATACTTATGACTTACCATTTCCAGCTGGGTATAGGCAAGGGCTGCAGCAATCCAGCAGGATGCTGATGTTCCACCTTCACTTTTTGATAGTCAAAACACTTAGCTATAAATTCTGCTACTTCATCCTTCATCCTGGGCCAATAGTACTCCTTCCTTAGCATTGTGATGGTTTTCTGGTAACCTGGATGGCAAGAATAGTGGCTTTTGTGCATCTCATTCAAAATCAGAATTTTTACTGCTGGTACGTTTGGTACGTACAATCTGTTTTTGTACAACAGTAAGCCATTTTCTTTCAAATTGAAATTTGTCATAGAATTTTTAGAATTGTTTTCTGCTGTCCTTTTCTGTAATTTTCTGTATTCCTCATCCTCCTTAATTCCTTCAAAAATATGTTTTTCCAAATCTGTTGCGTATGTGCTGATGGCTGAAATAAAATGTATCCTTGCATTACGACTTAACGCGTCAGCAACTTTATTCACCTTCCCCTTAATGTGCTGAATTTCAAAATCATACTCACTCAAAAAAGTTAGCCATCTGGCTTGCCTGGCATTTAAATTTTTTTGATCTAACAAATATTTCAGCCCCATATTATCCGTCATTAAGGTAAATTTTCTGCCAATGAGGTGGTGACGCCACATTTTCAAGGCATGAATCACTGCTAACAATTCTAGATCGTAGGTGGAATAGTTCTTCTCATGTATTTTCAGTTTTCTTGATTCATATGCTACAGCATGTCCCTCCTACATTAGGACTCCTCCCAGTCCATCATTGCACGCGTCTATACACACTACAAAATCTTTATTGGGAACTGCAATCCTCAAAATAGGCACTGAAGTCAGCAATTCTTTTAACTTTACAAAACTGTCCGCACACTTTTGATCCCAGACAAACTTCTTTCCTTTTTTCTGCAGCGACGTTATGGGGTTTGCAATCCTGGAAAACCCTTCAATGAATTTTCTATAATAACTAGTGATGCCCATAAACGATCGCACATCCGTCACATCTTTAGGAACCGACCATTCAATAATGGCCTTTATCTTGGAGGGGTAAACCGAAATCCCTTCCTCAGAGATTATGTATCCTAAGTACTGAATCTTGTCTTTGTAAAAATCACATTTGCTGAACTTAGCATACAGCTGGTGCTCCCTTAGAATTTGCAGAATGATACATAGATGCTCATCATGCTCCTCCTTGTTCTTAGAATATACCAAAATGTCATCGATGAACACAACTACAAACTTATATAAGTACTTGTGCTGAATTTTGTTCATTAAACACATAAATACAACAGGTGCATTAGTTAATCCAAATGGCATGACAACGAACTCATAGTGTCCATAACGAGTTCTAAAGGTTGTTTTGAAAATGTCTTCATCCTTCACACGGACCTGATGATATCCTGATCGTAAATCGATCTTTGAGAATACTGTTGCTCTGCGTAGCTGGTAAAAAAGATTGTCAATGCGGGGCAGCGAGTACCTATTCTTGATCGTCATTTTATTCAGTTGATGATAATCTATGCAAAGTCTTAGGGTACCGTCCTTCTTCTTAACAAAAATGACCGGTGCTCCCCAAGGAGACACGCTGGGTCTTATGTATTTTTTATCGATCAGTTCCTTCAACTGAGATTTTAACTCATTCAACTCTAGTATGTTCATCCGGTATGGAGCTTTAGAACTTGGCACTGCACCAGGTATTAATTCAATAGTAAAATCCAGGTCCCTTTTGGGAGGTAATTCTGGGATCTCTTTAGGAAAAATATCTTGGAAATCCTATAAGACAGGTTTGTCCTCTATTTTTAGTTTGTCCTCCTTAATACTTATCTCATCATGCACTTCATTTACTGCAAACATCTGACACCCTTTTGTGATTGCCCTTTTTACTTGCATGGCTGAAATCTGTCGAACGGATGTTTTTCTAGGGATTCCTTTTACCTCCGTTGTCTTTCCTTCCTCATCCAGGCAAATGAAACTTTTTTCATAACAATTCAGAATGACGCGATGGGTTTCTAACCAGTCCATACCAATTAGGATGTCATATGACCCTAATGGTAGTATATTTAACTTTACCCGCATTGTTAGTTGATTCATAGATAAAACATAATTTTTCACAAAATCAGAAACCTTTCTTTTTGTTCATGTCGCTAATCTAACTAACTAGGATTTATCGAATTTCTCTGTTTTGAAATCGAGTCTTTCTACAACAACTGGTGATATATAACTTAGACTAGCATTGAGGTCAATTAAAATAGAAACTGGGTGGTTTTGCAGCATACCTTCGACCTCCACCATTGAGACTTGGTGTTCTGCTTGCCGGTTGTCTAATGCTGCACTAATTATGGGTACTTCTCTTGCCACATCTCCTACAGTAGCTTCAGACTGTATGGAGTGAATATGGTTGGCCGCCCGTTTCTTGAGGGGACAGTTTGAGGCATAATGGGGCCCTTGGCACTCAAATCATTTTATAGGTGGTTTCTGTTCATTGGTCCTGGCAACATTGGGGACATTCCTGGGTGCTGTAAATTTCTGCTACTGGTTATTTCTGTTCTGCTGAAATTTTTGATTCTGAAAATTTCTCTTCTGGAAACTGGAATTGCCACCATATCTAAAAAATTTTCCCTCAGCTGTTTCTATTTGTTTATCCTTGCCTTCATGGGATAGCTCTTTAGTTTCAGAAATATGTTCCAGGTTTTGTTCATAATTTGGATATTGGTCGAACAGTGCTTGCTTCAACTCCTCTTGTGTCCTCAGGATTCTTTCATTGTCATGTTTTACTGACTGGATTTCTGCCTTTAATTATTGAAAAGCACACAATAATTCTGACAAATCGTTACCCTGATTGCCCTGGAATTGCTGTTCCATACTCGGGTTGTTTGGCGGAAATCTGCCCCTTATGTGTTCAGCTGATCCTTCCATATCTGTAAATCAAAGAAATTTTTTTGTATACGACAAAGTAATTTAAACTTAAGTTAGCGAAAAATTTCACAGTCATAAATTTTCTGTTTGCGTGTTTCTTGGACTGTCTTTAGGCCTAGAGTTCGAACATGAGCTCTGATACCACATGTAACATCCCGATATTTTCATAAAAATTTAAAATTTCTAAATCACCATTAAAAGCTAATATTTGTAAAATGCGGAAATAATAATAATTAATAAAGCAGTAATTAATAAATGCGACATTTGGTAGGAACAATTTAACTGCTGCGTCTTTTTGTCTTTTGAGGGTGTATCGTGTCGCGACATGTCATGAATCCAATTAATGATTATGTCCTTTATTTATATGCTGGAATGATTGAAAATTGTGATGCATTTGGAAAACATAATTCTTCCCAACAAGTACTGACAGTTTAATTTTTCTGGATGATGATGAAAGGGGTCCCACGAGGTGCCCCGAGGCTTACTTAGCTACTCGGCTAAAGCATTGTACTCGTCCTTCTTGCGCGGATTCGTAGGTAAGAGATAGCGATAAAATTCAAAGTATTTAATAACCGTGATATAAATAAAAACTACTTATGATTTCGACGCTACATGTATGGTTTCCTTCCAATTTGTAAGATGAATTTGACTAGCTCAAAACTGCATATATCGTCAATCCCAGAGTTGATTGTTATGAATGTTTTCATTAGGCGTTTATGACTTCACTTGTTGTCATTCCATGAATGACTTGCGGTTGTTAAAACAACTCTTTTATAAATTTTGACTGTGACAAAATCTAAGACAAGGACACATGGTCCTAAGCATACCATAGAGCGGGTAATAAGGTGATTCTAAGTTCTCTATTTCCTGGGCAATTATAATAGTGATGCATTATGCAATAATACCCTACCATGCAATCTATACGATGGTTCCAAGGGTGGCAACTATACCCTAAGGGTGTAACCTTGTGAATTTATGCAATGGGAAAAGCTTGATGAACTATATGATGAACTTTACAATGAATTTTATATTAACTGGGGCGGAGTCAATCCATACCTTAGGATTGAATACGACCTAGGTGGATGTTCTATACTATGAGCATACTTATATCGATTTTCATGGAACATACAAAGTCTTTAATACATGCTACCAGTGAATCTTTAGCCTTGGTATAGTTTATAAAGTCGACGCTATTAAACGTTGATCCATATGGTTGGCAGGTGGAATGATGGCACTGTAAGAATCCTGCGTACGAATTCAAGGGTGTAGTAAATGATTGGGTTTGAAATCAATCCTCCAGGCCACCGTGTTAAGGGTAATATTACGTGCACGTCGTGATGGATGTTCGGCATGTGATAAGGTTTGGCAATGCTGAGTTGTAACGGGCCTCCTGCCCTGGTGTCAACAAAGTTGGCAACTTTGTGGCTTGGGAGATGGAGGGGTGAGTTAATGCCGCATCTACCACCCTCCATCGTGGCTTAAGGAAATTAGATCTCCGTCGTTGATTGTTGTGCAATGGGATTGTGATGAACCCTAATGTAACTTACAGGATCTTGTAACGTTTTCTTGGTCATTGTTTCGGTGGTAGGGTTTGGGGTGAGGCCAACCGGCCGAGAGGAAATTAGGGTTTTGATGTTTTTCTACCCTTCCTCGGGCTCGATCCTGAGACCGGTAGCAATCCTCAACCTGTAGGTGAATGTCAACAATGGAGGCCGAGTCTAGAGTTGAAAGGTGTGGCAATCCACAGGTTGGATGAGTGCGTCTGTTGTGGCGTTGTAGTGACTTGCAAATCTGGGGTTTTGATCAGGTTGTAAGTTTCAAAGGTATCAAACAGTGTGGCCTTCGAGTTGAGTGCTTCTCCTTTGCAATGGATGGATGGCTGGCTTCATCAAGCTTCTGTCATGACTCAGGTATCGTAAATTTGCTGAGGTTTTTAAAGTTTTCTTGTTGCATGCACCATTATTTCATGATTGATATTTAACTCAGAGCAGGGTCATTTGGCAGGTAGCTCTTCGGGGAACAACAGGGTGCCGAGAAAGTTGACGGGGAGAAGAAATATAGTGAACCCATCGGTAAGCTTCGATGGTATCCCTCCCCCGTGGTTCTCCCGGAATCGGACTTGATGAGCAGGGTGTTGGTAGGCATGCCTTCTCGGCAGTGGCTTTTATCTCGCCTGCAGCATTGGGAAAACGTTACAGTTTTCGTTTTGTTTGTTTATTGTAGATGATGTGAATATTGATTAAATGTATGGCTGACCATCCTTTGGCTCAACGAACTTGATAGGGTTTGAACCCTCGTTTTGAAAATAATTTCACGGCATTTAACGTTTGATGTCTGTCGTTTTGCACTTTTGAGTCAATGGAAGAACAAGTGTGGAAAAGAAATGTTGACTATGGTTTTGTTTCACTAACTGAGTAGTGTGAAAAGAATGGGTTTTGGAATGGAACCCTCAGTAAACAATGAGGCGATCTGTATTTTGCTGCCATCGTAATTTTAAATGGAAATGATAAATGTTTAGGGTCTAATGTTTACGTATGGTGTTTTTGAACTTCTCATTTTTGAATTCTGTTCCAAGGAACGAAAGGCATGTTTAAGTTGTTTATTTAAATAGTGGCTATAAGTCGATAATGATCTACTTGGATTACATTGCATCTATGCATACATGGGTTAAGCCGATAATAAAAAGGTGTTGGTTTTGTTTGAATACAACTGTGATAATGCTAAACCCTAGCCTGTTGATGATAATGAAGTCTGCTGGTCTGTAATGATGTTTAAAGAAAACAAGAATAATAGATCTTGATTCTGCAGTTAGGATATCTGTGGTAATGAAACGTTTGATCTGGCAGCTGTTAAATGTTTGTAAACATTAGTATGATGAGAACAGGTTAACCCTAGGTTGGGTGTAGAGATACTGTATTTTGCTCTGTCAATTCAATAATGCTATTCTTTTCTTTGCTTTTAGTAACATGATACTCTGTGATGTAAATTCTGCCACATACAGTTGATAATACAGAAACAAGAAAATGACAATGCATTCGTCAGTTAATTTAATTGTTTATGAATATAACAGTTTTTCTATTTTAACTCTATCTCCCTGTATTTGTCCAATTTGGACCTCTGGAGAAAATGAATGAACAAAACAATGCTCCTTTTTTTTTGCACAAAATAATACAGTGATGACAATAATTTCTATAAAGGTTAGTCAGATTCAAAATAAAAGAATGAGTATGTGGTTAAACAGAATGCAGGATATTGGTTTCTTTTGAAGAAATAACTGATGATCAATAAACCCTAGATGTTAACACCATGTCCACCTTCAGAAGTCAGAAAAGAACCGACTGCTATAACTAGTTTCTGTTATGTGGTTTCAGCATACAGATTTGAACAGTAAAAACAATGCATGTAGAGATCTAATCTACAACTGCTAAAATATAAGATGCATAGGAATATAAGTCTGTGCATGGGTGGTCTCTTGGGTTTATGTGTTTAGATGCATGCTAGGTTTCACTTTTAAATGAATAGATTTAATGCTACCTATCTGTACTGGAGTACGATGCAGCTTCATGCATGGGGAAAAATGCAAAGGAGTCATTTTATCAGTTCAACAAATCTAAATTAATTAGGATCTAACATTTTACTGCTACTGATCATTAATGACATTACTAAGCCATTTTATGAGATAATTCATGTGATTTGGAAAAACACAAAAAGAATAAAACCTGAGTGTGATGGGAGGAACAAATCACTCAAGAATCCTGTTCCACCCAACCTGCTCCCAAGAAGCGAAGATGTCTGCCTTAGGACCCTCGAGCCTATCCACTGATCCACCAGGAGGAAGAAAGTTCTGAATCTTAGGATCTCTACTTGCAGCAGCAATAAATTTTATCTAGCCTTATAAGCTTAGTAACCAATTGGACCAGCACCAACACCTCTGGTCTGTCCTTCTCATAACATTTGCAGTCTTACACTTGCACTCTCCACAACCTCACTATTCGAATCTCTCAGCCATCACCTGATGCCTTGAGGAAATGTTTCTGCAGAAAACATTGTAAGAGCTCCATGCTCAATTCGAATTGCCTTTATAGGCTGCCTAAGTCTTTTTGTAATTCACTGATCATTAGTGAGCTATCTGCTCACCTCCCTCCACTTGGAGGGGGAAATGCCACAAAATTAGGGGGAGTTGTCCCATAACAACAGCTAATGGTAGAGTGCAAATTCTGCCATCTGTCCCAATCCTTCTAGCACCTTCCATTCCTCCTAGTGGGCCAGTGGATACTCTTGTAATAGCTTTCTTGAGTGTTTGTCTCCCATTTTTATTTATTAAATAATAGTAATTAGTCATTACATACATCTTTGACCTAATTGGTCATAATTACAAAACTTGTAATTATAATTTATCACAAAGTACTTTTGCAAAAAGGATAATAGTAAAAAATAATTATTCTAAAAAATTGGGTAGGTGACACTCCCTCTGGTTGGCTCCTTTTGCCGATCACCTTCGACTTGTCCTCTTATGGTCAGTCGATACTCCGTCGACCTAACCATACTCTGAATTGTTGGCTTGCACTCAACCCACCATGTTGATCCTCCATTCGACACATCTTCCGTGACTTCAGCCTCCATCGTCTCTCCTTCAATCTCCCTGGTCTAACGACTGGACACCACTTCCTTTTGCTTATGCGCTCGAAGCTTTCCTCTGGTCGATCTTCTCCTGCATCGAACTAGTTCTGTGACTTGACCATCGATCCCTCTGATCCTCTTGGACTTCGTCATCTTTATCCTTCGACCACTCTGATGTAGTCGGCTTCCTTTGCATCGACGTCGTCACTGACTCACCTAGTCCTATGACTAGCCTCGGCTCTATCGCAACTTGGCCTTTTGACCGAAGCCTGCTCTTGGTCATTCATTGACCCCTTGGACCAACTATCCTTTTCTCCTATCAAAAGGAATCCACCCTTTGTGAGCGACTCACATTGTCACTTCCCCTGGCCTTCCTCTCAACCAATCCTCATCGACTGTATGCTGTCAAATGCTCTTCTCGGTCTTCCAACCGGCTCCGTCGGTCGTTGCCAACCCCCAACGGCTTCATTTGTCTTGGTCAATATCACCTCCGACCATTTCCATCACTCTGGCCGAGTGTCGGCCATCGACCCTAGTGGTTAGAAACCCCACAACTCACTACCTTCTGTCGACTGTCACCCTTCATCCTAGAGGTCATAGACTGTCCTCTGGGTGTCCCTTGTCGGTCATGTCCGACTGCTTCTCTTGGGCTTGGATGCCCCTGCATCAGACTCCTGGGGTACGAAAATAACTACGTCCTTGGTTATGAACTTCCACTTTTGTCAACGTCGATGCCAAACTTGGTACCAAATGAAACTTGGTTCATTCACTTCATCTTTCATCTCTTCCACCTTCTTCGGAACCTTCTTCATGGCTTCGACCATGGCATCATTCCTACTCCTTTCGCCAATCCTTGTGAAGTACACAACTTCACCCCAACAGCTGTTCCAGTCAACTGTCTTCTCCATCTGGAACCCATGTCCAGTTTACATCTCACGGATGGCCCTCAACTCGGCACTCACCTCGTGTCTTCTGACCTTTGTCGAACTCATGCTCGACCGTTCCAGAACTCGTCGGTTTTGTCTGGTCTTGGCGGTTGACGTTATCTGTCGCAACAACTCGTTCTGCAGACTCATTGACTTGTTCGGGGTGTTGCTTCTCCTCAACAACTTTGTCGACATCTCCTCGACTAACCCAACTCTTTCTTGGGATTTTCTTCCCACCTCACCTGTCGCATTGAACTCGGTGGCTTGCATCTCGACTGCAAGTTCCTTCTCTAACAACAATAGAATCACTATTGTCGTCATGGAATCACCTTCTACTGCAAGTTTATCTATGACTTGCATCTCTTCTTCCGACCATGGATGTCGAATCTAGTCCATGTCGGTTGCTTCCTCGTCTGGGATCTTCATGGCACACTTGCCAACCCTTTTTTCCACAGCGGCTACTCCACTGTCTTCGTCGAAGACGGTAGTTACACTCCTACCGCTTTTTGCCTCAGTCTCGTCGGTATTCACATCGACAGTTTCGTCGGCAGTTTTGACGTTCGCTTCATATCCACTTATGTGAAGGTCATCGTCCACCTTCACCTCGTCGATCGCTTCCTCGACCTAAATCGTCACTTTCTCGAAAATTCTTTCCCTTAGCTACACTTCCATCTTGTCGGTGCTATGCTCATCCGACTGTTTATGGGAATCCTCACTCGACTCTCCCATCTCCGCCTTTGGTCGTGATGACTCGACCACTCCTTTGACATCTACTTCATCTGCAGGTTGGGTCCCCTTGTGGAAATCTTCCAGCATCCTCCCCTCTTTTGGGAAACATTATGTGGTCTCATTCTCTTCTATCGGGTCCCGACTGAACTCCTCTACATGTGCAAGCTCCTCTTTGCACCCGTCGGTAAGTACCCTAGTCAACACTTCCATTCTTCGTTTGACCTGTTGTCGTACCTCATCTATCTCTTCGACCGAGAAGATTCTCTTCCCTGTCATCAGGGTCTCTATCAACTTATTTGGGCTGGAAGGTTCTTCAATGCCTTCTGCAGCCTCCCATGCTTCCACTCTAAGTACTGTTTCTCTCAACACATCACACATCCTTGTCAAGGTCGTCTGCTCCCTCGACCTTGGTATTTCTGCAGTCTTATGTTGTGCGGATTTCTTCTAGACGCCTAGACTGAATCTCTCTCTCTTCGACCCTTCTCCAACAATTCTACCTAGCTTGTCTACTGGAACCATTGTTTTCTGCGGGCTCGAACAGAGCTTCGCTTTGCTGTTCAATCTCCCAGGTTTTACTTGGGCCTTTATTTTCTCCAGCAAGTGTCCCACCAAGCATTCCATGGCTGGTTTTATTCCACTCGTAGGATCCTTGATCCTTCCGTCTGCAACTCTACCCACAACCAAAGTTATGGAGCTATGAATTTTCCCACTCTTCCTCAGATTGCCTCTACTCTGCAACCTAGTTTTGGAGAACTCTACTCCACCTCCTATGGAAGTTATCCCTTCACTGAACTTCACTGGCCTTCAGCTCTACCCAACCGCGGTTGGAGTTGTTTGCCTTCTCCCAATCGCAACTAGAATTTTATGACGTGCACACAACTCTACCCAACCGTAGTTGGAGCTGTATATGCACATGCAAGTTCTTCTCCTGCTCTATTGGGCTCTCTGTGATATTATGCATAACTCTACCCAATCGCAGTTGGATCTGTCTACGCAAGACTTGTCGGCTCACTGGATACTTTTCCAGCTCTGATACCAACTGGCGCAAGGCAGGTCGGTCGAACCTTCTTGCTTAACAATAACACACGACACACACACGTTCACATGAAATGGATGTAAACAGGATGCCAAAAGCTGGCTTCTATTACTTCAATCGAATCAACGGTTACAATACTAAATGCAAGGAAATGTAAACAACTAACAGGTCGGCATCAGCCTTTACAATGTACAGAAGTAAATGTGTGTTCTCTCTGTGTGCGATCTTCACCCTCTCACGTCCTCTGTTGAATGCAAGTGTCTGCTAAGTTATGGATCAGATCTCCTGTGCGCTCGGCTGATGAGTGACTGTTCTCTCCAATCTACTGATCAACTCCCGAGTGACCCCTTCTCCTGTGTCTACGCACTGCTTTTCTACTTCGCTCTGTTGCTGCTCCCTAGGTTCACTACATTCCTCGTGACACCCTTCCTCCTGTCCGCTGATCTTCCCTGATTCTGCAGACCTGCAGTTGTCAGCGCCCTCTGACCGTGCTGCACAACCTCCACATGTGGTGACATCTGACATGTCTTCAACCACCTTCTTAACTGCTCATAACTTCCTTAGCAACCCTGAATGGCTACTAAGTACTCTGCTTGACTTTTTGCGCGTCCTTCGGATTCTATGACAGTTGTCGGCCCCATCTCTGTCTCGACCATACTTCCTTTCGTCATCCTTCGACAATCCTGACGGCTTCACTTTTCTTTGTGCGACTTCCAATCCACCTCTTCCTCCATGCTTGGCTTCTGCCATAATCCTGTCGTTGTCACAGTTCGACAACTTGTCGACTCCCGACTTCTCCCTTCAGCACTCTCTGCTGATGTCGACCTTGCACTTTGTCGACTCTCGACCTTCCACACTCCTGTCGATCGCAGGTTGATAGCTTCCGCACGACCAATCTCCTCTTCCGCACCAGCGGTCGTCGACACTCCCTCTAGTCGGCTCCTTTTGTCAATGAAGGAAGAATGAAGGCTGGAAGGAAGAATGAAGGAAGAAGAAGCAGATTACTCCTTCAATTCATTAGATGAGAATGAAATATTTGTCAATGGAGATGAACACCAACTATTTCGACAAACTAAGGATACAAGTTATCGTTTCATTCTTGCTAGATGAAGGGCTTACATAGGCTTCTTTGTTGAATAGAATTGTTGTAACCCAAGCTAATGTGGAAAGACATGAGCTAGCACCATGTGCTAGGTTTCACCACGAAAATGTCCAGCTAAAATCACTTTCAAAAATCTTAAAGATATAAACTTTAGGGATTTTGGACATTTGGGAGGTCGTGTCAACAAGACTACAAGATGTTGGTAACAAATCCTTGGTGGCACTTCCTTTGAGGTAGTACAAGCCATTCACCTACAAGCCCAGTTGGAGGTTTTTTATTCTAAGCATTCAAATGTAAAAGTGCAAGTCTTTGGTACAATTGGAGTGAAGACAATGGTTGATGCCTCGATTCAAATGCATCCCTAGAACTATCACCATTCTAACATTGCAAACAATGTGAGCCTCGCAAAAACTATGTCTCTTGTTGTTCGAAATGCTATTGGTTTGAACTCTTAGCAAGTTAGTAATGCTCATACTTGTTGAATGAAGAGATAAGTGGATGCAAGGAGTTGAAAGGGGCATCATCTATGACAAGAACTCTAAGTAGGCTAAAGAAAGGAATCTCAAAAGGAAGATATCGAAAAGCTAAGTATGTAAAGCTCCGAATCAACAATATGTACATGTTGTTGGGGGATGACATGGTCATGGATCAAATTCTATGCTTTTAGGATACTAACCTAGTGGGGGAATTCTTTAATAGCGTCATTGTTGAGAAGACTCTTATGCACTAGATGTATTGTGTTAAGTAGCTTGTTCTTAGATACGTACCTGAGTATTTTGTTCTTTCCATTGGATGGCTTGCTCTTTCATTCAATAAAGGAGAGGACACTAGGAGGATAAAAGGAGGCATTTGGATTTTGGGGAATTTTGTCCTAAATCTTAAAGCATGGTATCCTAGGTTTGACACTAGAAGGGAGAGGGAGAACATTCAACCCATATAGGAGAAATTTCCATCTCTACCTCTAAAGTCATAAAAAGACTGAACCTTGTAGAATGCAATTGAAACTAGCTCAAGAAATGTATCTGCATTGACAAAAGGAGTCGAGGTATGGTCAAGAAGTTAAAGGTCAAGGTATGTGTCACAATGAACTTAGTAGAAGGTCTACCCAAAACCTTGACAGTGGATATTAGTAAGAGGAGCTACAATATGGTTTTGGACTACGTAAACATACCATTCATATGCTTCTATTATCGCATCTATGGACATGTCACGTCCCCTTCCATCAACCTGACTTAGGGGAGGGAACATGAACTAGATTCAGGCTTCCAAATTTAGCCCCATCATCATTTTATAAATTCATAACAAGGGAAACATGTATGTAGATGCATAATTCAAATAAACACAGCGGAAATAAACTCTACTACACACATCTAGCATGTAATTACCAGCATAATTATAACATACATCAATTAAATACATTGCATAATTAAATACAAGAGAATACTTATCTTGAAATCAAGTTGTCCTGAGCAACTGGCTATGCAAGTGCAATGTTCCACCCAACCATAGGCCAGTTGTGCTCATCAATCTCTCAACACAGCTGCCACCCCCAAGCTTGGCATGAAATCCACAAGGAAATGGGAACAACAACTCACACATAGCCAATTATGTACCACATCTCATTCAAGCCAGTCCATAGCTGGGTTTATCAGGTTGTGAAGGTAGTAGAAAGGAAGGAATTGTTAAGCTAGTGAGCTCAACCACACAGCTATCGGTACCTCTACAAGATTCAACTAGCTTGGCACCCACAATACCTACACACCCAAAACCAAGAAGGTAACCCCCTCACTGCTTTACAATCCCTCAGTACACGCCTTCCCTTTTAGTGCTATGCAGGGTGTGCATAGAAAAGTAGCCAAAGCCCTATCATCTTCAATGAGGTTGCACCCTTCACTAGGTTTATCAAGCCAATTATAAATCCTTGTCTACTCTTAGTTGCTTACACACAAGTTCAATCCAAAACAAGGGATGCACGTAACCCAAACCATAGAAATATCCTACACACACAACAAGGCACAATTGTTGGGCATGGCAAAACGTTTTAGCTGTGGGATTCACAAAACACGATTTCCATGAGTGGTCAAAATCGTGGGCACACCAAAAACGGATTTTGAGAGGGGAAACAACAACTGGAAGCTACAATTTGAATTCCCAACATTTACACATGCAATTGAGTGGCAAAAATGGATCTCATAGAACCCCAATTTTATTTCCCTTCTTCCCCACCATTCCGCAACACCAAAAATGACTTTCCCAGCTAGAAAATGGAGGAAAACACAATAAATTTGTGGAGGAAAACGCCCAACAAGCAAGCACTGTGTGAGAGAGAAAAGCTCATGGATGAATAATGGGTTGGGAGCAATTTTGTCGGTCTTTTCTTTCATAGGAAGAAAAAACGATTTTCCAAAAATGGTGTCTTTCCCATACATGAAATTGGACAGCCACACTCTCCATTTCCCAAAACAATAACTACTTCAACCACCTCTTGGAAGAATTAAATGATTGGGTGCATAAGTCAACATCGGTAGTTAATGGTTCATAGGTTCTCTCATTGACACTTGGCTTCATGGGTTTGAATATTCCCCCCCCTATTCCTTGTAAACATCATGCCCCCATACTCTTGTTGCCTTGCATAGCTAGTTGTGGGTATTTTCATTGAAACACATTTACATCATATTTACGATTTCCATCATGCCAAGCTAGCATGCAATCCACATGCATCGATTTTCCATCACCGATACATAAATTATAAATCGATGGTGGGGCCTTAGCCTTGGGATCCTCACCATGATTTTATAAGGATATTACATCATTTACATGTTTAATGCAATGGGGTCAAAATCAGGGTATTACATTCCTCTCCCCCTTAAATTAGCATTGTCCTCAGTGCTCTTCAAAATTGAACAAAAATGGATATGCCACTCTCATGGCATTGTCCAGCTCCCATGTAGCCTCATTGGTTGGAACTCTCCCTTGGGTTCCACCTGGATCACATCCCAATTAATCACACGGTTAGGATCATGTACATATTTCTTAAGCAAAGAAACATGAAAAACATTATGAGCTCTGGTGTTAGCAAGCAATGCAAATCTATATGCAATTGACCCTATTCTTTCAAGCACTTCAAATGGCCCATAATATCTGGGTGATAGCTTGGTGCAACTCCTAATCTTCAAGGAACTCTTCCTTGGCCTCACTCTAAGGTAAATATGATCCCCAACATTGAACTCCCTATGCACCCTTTGCTTATCTGCATAGATTTTCTGTCTATCGTGGGTTGATTTTAAATTCTACCTGATCTTTGCAACCTCTTGTTCCATTTCCTTAAGAAATTCTGGCCCAAGTACAATTTTTTTCACTAGATTATCCCAAGTCACAGGTGTCTTGCACTTCCAACCATACAAAGCCTTAAATGGACTCATGCCCAATGATGCTTGCTACCCATTATTATATGCAAACTCTACCAAGTGTAGATAATCCTCCCACTTGGATGGTTTTCCCATTACATACATGCAAAGCATGTCTTCAAGCACCTGATTTACTCTTTATGTTTTCCCATTTGTTTGAGGATGGCATGTTGTGCTAAAGTTCATCTGCATACCCATATCTACAAAAAGACCTTTCCAAAAATTTGAAGTGAACTCGGTATCCCTGTCAGAAATTGTTGCCTTCGGTAATCCATGCAATATGAAAATTTCCTTCATGAAAATATTTGCAATGGCATCGGTTTTATATGTGGACTTAACTGTTATAAAATGTGTTGCCTTTGTTAACTTTCCCACCACCACCATGATGGAATCATGCTGCTTTATTGTCATCGATAAACCTGTAATAAAATACATGGAAATTATCTCCCATTTCCATTCTGAAATTGGAAATGGATGCAATAAACCTACTGGGTGTTGGTGTTCAACCTTCACTTGCTGACATTTCATGCACTTAGAAATGTATGCAACGATGTCCTTCTTCATCTTTGGCCATAAATATTGTCTTTTGGCTGTAGCGATTGTTTTCTGATATCCTGGGTGACCGAAATATGGAGCTTTATGGATTTCATCCATAACAATCCTCAATTCTGCCACATTTGGAATATAAATTCGATTCTTATAAGTAAGAAGTATGTCACCTTCCAAATGATACCCTTCATACCTCTTTTCAAAAATTTTCTATTGCAATTTGTCCTTTATCTGCACATACATTTAGCCTTCAACAATGTAGTTAGCAATCTGCTACCTCAAATTTGATTGGAAAGTACTAAGGGCTACCACATGCATTTCATGTACTTTTCTGTTAAGTGCATCAACCACCTTATTTTCTTTACCCTTTATGTGTTTGATCTCAAAATCAAATTCACACAAAAATTCCAGCCATCTAGCTTGCCTAGCATTTAATGTTGGCTACTCAAACAAATATTTCAGACCACAATGGTCTGTCCTTCGCTAAACTTTTTTGCCCATTAAGTAATGCCTCCACATCTTTAAATCATGCACTATGGCTTCAAGTTCTAAATCATGGGTGGCATAGTTTTTTGCATGCTCCTTTGACTTTCTTGGCTCATAGCATACCACATGGTTGTCTTGCATAAGAACTCCTCCAAGTACTTGATTGCATGCATTAGTACACACCACAAAGTCTTTTTCTGGGTCTGCAATTTTCAAAATTGGTGCACTCGTGAGAAGCTTCTTCATTTGCTGGAAGCTTTCCTCACATATTGGTGTCCACTCAAATTTCATTCCCTTCTTCTGCAAGGAAGTAATTGGATTAGCAACCTTGGAAAATCCTTCAATGAACCTCCTGTAGTAACCAGGAAGTCCCATAAAGGATCTCACATCCGTTACATTCCCTGGAGTTGGCCAATTCATAACGGCTTCAATCTTCTCAGGGTCCATAGATATTCCTTCCTTTGAGATAGTGCGACCCAAATAATGAATTTTATTTTTATAAAAGTCACATTTGCTTAGCTTTGCATACAACTTATGCTCCCTCAGCAATTGAAAGGCCATTCTCAAATGTTCTTCATGCTCTTCTTCATTCTTAGAATAGATAAGAATGCCATCTAGCAAAACAAGAACAAACTTGTCCAAATACTTGTTAAAAACACTATTCATGAGACACATGAATGTAGTCAGTGCATTCATGAGACCAAATGGTACCACCACAAACTCATAGTGCCCATACCTTGTTCTAAAGGTTGTCTTATGAATATCTTCCTCTTTGATTCTTACCTGACTCTAACCAGACCTCAAGTTAATCTTTGAAAATACCTTTGCCTCTCTCATTTGATCAAAAAGGTCATCGATTCGAGGTAATGTGTATTTTTTCTTCACAATGACTTTGTTCAACTATCTGTAGTCAATACATAGCGTGAGTGTTCCATCTTTCTTTTTCACAAATAACATAGTTGCTCCCCATGGGGACACACTTGACCTGATATATTTTTTTCCAACAACTCTTGTAGCTGCATTTTCAGTTCTAGCAATTTTGGTGTACTCATCCTGTAGGGTGTCTTGGACACTAGTGTAACTCCTGACACACTTGGTAAATTGTGAAATCAATGTCTCTCTTTGGAGGGATTCCTGGAATCTCATTAGGAAAAACATCCTTGAATTCTTGCAACACATGATAGTCCTCCAACTTGGAAATTTCATTTTTTGTTGTCTCCAAAACATGGGCTACATACAATTGACAACCCTTCCCACAGAACTTCTTCAGTTGCATGATTGAAATATGCCTATCAAAAATCACCTTTAGAATTCCTTTTACGACCCTAGGGTTTCCTTCTTCATCCATGCATTCAAAAGTCTTGTTGTAGCAGTCAATTTTAACACTGTGTGCTTCTAACCAGTCCATTCCAACGAGAATATCATAGGAAGCAAGTGGCAGAGTATTCATATTTGCACAAGTGAATAGTCCATCCATTTCTAATGGACAATTCTCTACCATTTCACTAACTTTTCTCTTGGTTCCAGTGGTTAGTTGAACCAACCATGATTTACTATGCTTAAATTTATTAAAAGCACAAATCTTAACAATTTTAGGAGTGATATAACTATGAGTAGATCCAGGGTTAATCAAAATAGAAACATATTGCTTAGCAATATTGCCTTCAACTTCAACCACAGTTGATTGATGGTCTTCCCGGAGGTCCTCTAGTGTTGCATAGATTCTAGGGATGGTCCTTACCACTTGACCCACGGTTTCCTCTCCTTGGATGTTGTGAACTTGCTTTACAGTCCCATTCCGATGTGGACAGTTCCTAAGCATATGGTCTTCTCCACATCCACAACATTGAAGTGGCTCTCTTGGATCTCTTGGATTGTCTCCTATCATCCTAGTTGGCTTAGTCACACCATGTGGTAGCTTCCTTGGATGATTCCTGAATTGAGGAGGCTTGAACCCCTTCTTCCTTTGGTCAAACTTCTCATTCTTCTTATCCTTCCATGTCTTATGGAATTTTGGTTTGCTTTTGTTTTGATCATAACAATACTTCGCCTTTCTTATGGCCTCATCTAGAGTTTGAGGTTCATTGAACCCAATTATGTCTTTATATGATTGGGGTAGTCCACTTAGAAAATGCTGAATTTTGACTTTGTCATTCCAGATATACTTGGCATACCTCAACAACTCCAAGAATTTGTTTGCATATTCTTCCATAGTCATTTGTCTCAATTTCAACTCATGGAACTCTTTGATTTTTCCATCATAGTACCTATCAGAAAGGTACTTTTCCTTGAAGTACTTCTTGAACTGTTTCCACACAATCTTCCTGTCAATGATCTTCTTTACTTTCTTAAGGTGATCCTACCATATATATGCTCTTCTATTTAGATTGAATATAGCCACCCTTGCCTTCATATTTCCAGAGTAGTCTTGGACTTGGGTGGGACTTGGAAATACTTCCTCATCCCAAGAAGCCAAGCTTCAGCTTCTTGACTGGATTTTACCTCACCATCAAATGTAGGAGGTTTGGCCTTCTTAAATTCCCCATGTGAATTGTTCTGTACTACCTCTTCATCGTATTCTTGTGAGATGAAGAGCTTGAACCTTCAATGGATTCTTTAGAGTCATATGATCCACTCGAAGAGATTTTTGGGTACATGTCCCGTCTCTAGAAACTCTTCTCGAGATATTGGACCTCTTGCGGGAATTTCTCTTTGAACTAATCCTACTCTTTTCTGGATTTGCTGAGTGATGGCCAGAGTTAATCCTCCTTTGAATGTCTATCAAACTTTGCAACATAGTTTCATTTAGTTGATTCTATTCTTCTTGAGCTTTAATCAACCTCTCATTGTCGTATCTACAACTTTGTAGTTCCACCTTTAGGATCCTCATGGTGGCTGCAATATCTGGGGGAGTATCTTGGTTTCTTATCCCATTGGATTCTGTCTCTACATTCTCAACGTGTATGTTCTCTCCCATGGCATCTATCTCAGGCTCACAGGGATCTTGTGCATCATCCATGATGATGATCTTCTTGGCCCAACCAAGGACCAAAGGTTTCCCAACTGCACTATACTCAATGCTATCTTTTAATAGTCATTGATATAATTATGAATCTGCAAAATGTGTTCATATTTAAACATTTTTTAGATTTATCACATTCTTTGAAAATGATTAAAAAAATATTTTCATGCATTCTGGGAACAACCCATATTGCCAATCTTGGTCAAATCACATACGCTTTTAAATCACCCATTCCAAAATCTACAAATCGCTAAATTTTACACTACTTCAACAGTTGCGGTTGAACCCATGATTTAACTTTATGGATAATAAAAAGAAAAATGGGGGGTCAAGGGGGCTTTCCCCCTTGCGTGTGGGTCGAGGGAAGTGCCCTCATTTTTTTTTTGTAAATATTTTGATTTTGCACAATTTGGCACATAAGTTCGATGTCATTTTTTCAATTTCTGGCACCTGAAATTCACCTATAAAAATGCCTAATTTCTTTGTTTCGACGGAATCTCCAAGTCTGCCGATACGTCGACCTCTTTTTCCCAATTGTTGTGACACTCGTCCATGGACTTCTCAAAATTCGCCGAAATGTTGGTCGACGCACTTTTCAAAACTCGCCGAAACACCACATTGGCGAACTTCTCAAAACTCGTCGAAATGCTTGTCGACAAACTTCCCAAAACTCGCCAAACACCTCGTCGACAAACTTTCCAAAAATCGCCAAAACACTCCATCAACGAACTTCTCAAAACTCGCCAAACACTTCGTCGACGAACTTTCTCCAACTTCATTGAATCACGTCGACGGATTTCTCAAAACTTCGCCAAAACATGTTAGTGAATTTTTCAAAACTTTGACGAAATGCTTCATTGACATATTTTTCAAACTTTGTCGAAATGCGTTGGTGGACTTTCACAAAACGCGCCAAAACTGCACGTCGGTGAATTTTCTCTAACTTCATCGAAACGCGTCATCGGATTTCTCAAAACTTCGCTGAAACATGTCGATGAATTTTTCAAAACTTTGTCGAAATGCTTCATTGACGGATTTTTCAAACTTCGCCGAAATGTGTCGGTGAACTTTCACAAAACTCGCTGAAATTGCACATCGGCGAACTTTCTCCAACTTCGTCGAAACACGTCGGCGGATTTATCAAAACTTTGCCAAAACATGTTGGTGAATTTTTCCAAATGCGCTGAAATGCATCGACTGATTTTCTCCAACTTCGCCAAAACGATTTTCTGTGAACTTCTCAAATTTTACCGAAATGATTTTTCGGAGAACTTCTCCCAAACTTGTCGAAACGCGTCAGTGGAGTTTCTCCAAATTCACTAAAATGCATCGACGAAATTTTTCAAAACTCATTGAAATGCTTCATTGAAAAAATTTCTCCAATCTCGTCGAAATGCGTCGACGAATTTCTCAAACTTCGTCGAAACTGCACATCGACAAAACTCGTATAAGTTCGCTGAACTTGTCTGCGCAACTCGTCCAAACTCGCCGACACACACTTTAGAAAAACTCATCATTTTTCGATGAAACCGTAACGATGGAGCGGACTTAACACTGCAAGTTACACGACTTAGCCCATTCAGGCCTGATGTTGCAACCTGTGACTCTGATACCACACTCTCATGTCCCCTTCCATCAATCTGAATTAGGGGAGGGAACATGAACTAGACTCAAGCTTCCAAACTTATCCTCATCATCATTTGATAAATTCATAACAAGGGAAACATGTATGCAGATGCATAATTCAAATAAACACAGTAGAAATAAACTCTACTACACACATCTAGCATGTAATTACTAGCATAATAATAACATGCATCAATTAAAGACATTGCATAATTAAATACAAGAGAATACTTATCTTAAAATTAAGTTGTCCCTCGAGCATCTAGCTATGCAAGTGCAACGTTCCACCCAACCATAGGCCAACTGTGCTCATCAATCTCTCAACACCGCTGCCACCCCCGCGCTAGGAATTATTTCCACAAGGAAAAGGGAACAACAACTCACACATACCCAATTATATACCACATCTCAGTCAAGCAGTCCACAGTTGGGTTTATCAGGCTGTCAAGGCAGTAGAAAGGAAGGAATTGCTAAGCTAGTGAGCTCAACCATAGAGCTATCGATACCTCTACAAGATTCATCTAGATTGGCACCCACAATACCTACACATCGAACACTAGGAAGGTAACCCCTTCATTACTTCACAGTCCCTCATGCCATTCCTTCCCTTCTAGTGCTATTCATGGTGTGCATAGAAAAGTAGTCAAAGACCTATCATCTTCAGTGAGGTTACACCCTTCACTAGGTTTATCAAGCCAATTCAAAATATTTGTCTACTCCTGGTTGCTTGCACACAAGTTCAAGCCAAAACAAGGGATGCACATAAACCAAACCATAGAAATCTCCCACACACATGGAAAAACGTTTTAGCTGTGGGATTCACAAAACACTATTTCCATGAGTGGTCAAAATCATGGGCACACCAAAAATGGATTTTGAGAGGGGAAACAATAATTGCAAGCTACAATTCGAATTCCCAACAAGTACACAAGCAATTGAGTGTCAAAAATGAATCTCATAGAACCCCAATTCGATTTACCTCCTTCCCCACCATTTTGCAACAGTAAAACGAATTTCCCAGCTAGAAAATGGAAGAAAACACAATAAATTTGTGGAGGAAAATGCCCAGCAAACAAGCACTGCATGAGAGAGCAAAACTCTTGGATGAATAATGGTTTAGGAGCAATTTCGTGGGTCTTTTCTTTCCTAGGAAGAAAAAACACGATTTTCCAAAAATGGTGGCTTACCCATACATGAAATTGGATAACCATACTCTCCATTTCCCAAAACAATAACTACTTCAACCACCTCTTGGAAGAATTAAATGATTGGGTGCATAAGTCAACATGGGTAGTTAATGGTTCATGGGTTCTCTCATTGACACTTGGATTGAGATTAGTGCCTTCATGGGTTTGAATATCCCCCCTTATTCCTTGTAAAAATCATGCCCCCATACTCGTTACCTTGCATAGTTAGCTGTGGGTATTTTTATTAAAATACATTTACATCATATTTATGATTTCCATCGTTCTAGGCTAGCACACAATCCACATGCATTGATTTTCCATTGCTGATAAAAAACGATAAATTGATCGCAAGGCCTTGGCCTTGGGATCCTCACCATGATTTTATAACGATATTACATCATTTATATGTTTAATGGAATGGGGTAAAAAACGGGGTATTACAAGACACCTTAAAATGACCATGTTAAGAATGGAACCACTCTTAGATGGGTAACAAAAAACCAAGTTGAGGGAGTTCCTCTAAGTGGGTCCCCTACCACCTATCTAGTCAAGGACAATGTGGTATTGAAGGATAAAATGCTAGAGTCTCTAAAAAATGGTGCTTTGAGTAATGACGAGGTAATCTTGTCAATTAAATCCCCTTATATTACAAAATATTTAGAAGCCCTGGAAGGTTGGATGACACCCAAGATGAGTCTAGAAGTCAACCATCATATTGATAATCTACTAAAATAAATTTATGGTGTTGATGCTTCCCCTTTCAAGTCTTTGGATCTGACAAGTGTCATACATTAGGTATGGTTTTTCTACTCTCTTAACTTCCTATCTTTGATTTAAACAATGTCATTATAGGTGAAGTGATTTATGTGAAGAATGTAGAGGTTGAGACACATCTTGCTACACCTTATGCTTCAACCCCACCCTTAGACCCTTCACATTTTCCCGATTGAGTTGTTAATTGTCAATATCTCCTTCGACTATTGCTCCTACTAATAAGTCCCTTTTAACTTCATCATCTCCCAACCCTCCTACCCTAGTCACTAGTGCAAAATGGGGATCATAAGAAGGATCCAAAATAATAGCACCTAAGATCCTCAAAATTCTATGGAAGAATTTGAGGTAGGAGTTGGAATATTTGGAGGACTAGGGCTTGTCATTGGACCTCTCTTAACCCCTCCGAATGTTGAAGAAAAATCGTCTAATAAATAACCCAATAATAGGCCAAGTCTAGCGTTCCATCGCACTATGATTGCCCAAACCAAAATTAACTAACAAATAGAACGATAATAATAATATATTTAAAAAAAATAAACTAAATTCATTTTTGCATACTCTCCTAGATATCATGCTCACATACGACTTATAATTGCATATATTAAACGTGGTTTATTAAAACAACCCTATAACATTCCATTGATTTCATACCATAAATTAACACAAGGAAAAGAGACAATTTTGTTCTTGAGGTTCATACAATTAACCTACTCTTCCATAGAGAACATGGAATCAATTAGTAACTATCACATGTTCATTCATGAGATTAATTAGAGTTTCATAATAACTCAAAGATCTTGTTAAACCAACCTCCCTAATCTTATCCAGGTATTACTACAAACTAGTCCTTATGTGGACTCATAGGTTACCACAAAACCTAACAATTAGGGTTAAACTCAAGCTCTTAAGTGAGGAATTTTAATGTCCAACACTTCTCATGTTGATCTAAGAGATAAATTTAATTTGGGGACTCAGAATTTTAGCAATCAACATAATTAAGTATAGGTTCATATTGTTAGGATCATTTCCTACATACCTTCATTCTCTGGTTTAAGTGTTTTGTCAAACACTTGGAACCTATGCCCAAACCACTATCATTTTGGGCATCATACCATGACTATGCTCATGACATGTAACCATAATAATTTCTATTCACTGTTAACAATAAGAGACATAATCCAATGTCACTTACATTCAAGGAATTTATCCCACATACCAATTTTTTACCTAAATTCAAATCCATAAACAACAACTCCAATTCAATTCTCACTAATTGTCATAAAATTAATAATCAATATGGAGTATAATAACATGTGAAAGTAGTAGCACATTGATGTCTAAACCATATGCTAAATAAGTTCTTCATTGATACTTGGCACACCTACAATTGTACTTTTATGGTTGAGATTTTTTTTCAAATACTTTGTGTGCAAGTGTTTATGCAAACACTTGCATGCAAACATTTATATCGATATTTTATACATAGAAACCTACAACATCTATGGTTGATGCATTATTTTGTAATTTTTTAGAGAAGACCCAAAGAAAAATAACTTGAGGTTTCAGGCAAAAAACTCCCCACGGGGTGTTCAACACTTTTTAGAAATCACCCAGATCACAAAATTGAGATATTTGAACTTTTTTTTTAATCAAAACGAGGGTTCCATGGTCATAGGGTACATATACTCCCTAAAGTTGATCTAATTCATAAAATACACACATGTAGACACGTTTTTCTAAAAACCCAAATCAACAATGTAAAGGAATTCATTTACACATTTTGTCAAACACATGGCATTCCAAATCACCAATTGTTACCATACAAACAAATAACAACCCAAATTTGTCCTATGATCTAATCATTATTCATTTAGGGGATCTTGTGAACAATTCCATCATCTAGTAGTAACTTGAAGAGTTAATTACTCTTATACCACAATTTTTCTATTCAAACATTTTAACAAACATATGGCTAGAAACCTCAATGATCTACAATCATGCACGAGAAACGTTCTAGATTTGATTACCCATCAAAGATGAATCCACTAATGTATTTTAAACTTGAGTTAATTTGGAAGGTTTACAAGAACATAGTATATTATTTTTCATTAAGAGGTTTTACCAAACATTTGGCAAACATTCTCTTATTTTTCCGTAATAATTTAGTTTAATTTCTAGATTTATTTCAAATGAAAGTAAAGTGTTTAATCTAGAAAATAAAGGCATACACTATTGATTTACCTCATTACTAGATTCATATTTACTCCCAAAGTTTCCATAATTTCATTTGCATACTTCAATTGCTATATTTCTGCCTTAGCAATTATTCAAGCAACATATAAGGCCTTTAATTTAACACTTGCAACACATATTTCTCATGCCACTACATATCAGTACCATTAACTTGTCAATCAAATTGATATCTATCTAGAGATAAAAATAATCAAAGGAACAACAAAATAAATAAATACTTAACAAACTCATTATACCTAATTAGTATTGTTTTGGTTGTCTAGTAGAATTCCAACCCTTAGCTCCTTGCCATGGCCAACTCATATGGTGCCAACCAGTTTCCTCTCATCCATAGTTAAGGAAAACTTCTTTCCCCGAGACCCCTGAGATGTGTAGGCTCATAACTAGTTCTGATTGTAGAGTAGACTCAACATGGTATTTGCCATCCATTGGAAAACATATTCAATATGGATCTTTCCATCCACTAGAAACCATCCATCTTAGTGTTACCAACTTCCTCCCAGATTCCCTTGACCATTTCAATTTAGTCTTCCACCCTCTTAGCAAAACAATGGCAACATTTACTTACTCTCTAGGTTGTAGTCAAAACCCATGGAGACATCACTTAATTATAGGCCTAGTGAGGCTAGCCACCTTACCCTTCCCATGCAAAATTAAATTCATTTCTTATTGTTTGACGGACAATCCACTCGAGCGGACGCGAGATGGATCTCCCTAGCTCAATGTGAGTCTAGAACAAATAGTACAGACTATAAACCACTTTCCTAGATCTAGTTAAGGATCAAGTTATCAGATGTCTTACCTTAAGTTTGCAGTCCCTTTTCCTGGATGTTGTTCCATGCCTTGCGGTCGTCAGATCTAAGCTGCAAGACCTGTCAAGATGCACAAAACAAGACAAACAAGTAAAAGTATCCGAACGATAACAGATCTAAGTAAACAATTAAGCAGGTAAACTACACAATATCATCAATCACAACAATATTGGTAGAAAGCATTTATATTACTGTAAATATAGGGAAAGTACATAGAAAAGAATGATTACAACCGAGGCTTAACGTAGCAATCCTTCTCCATCCAAGCTAATGCCATATCCTCCCAAGGAAGTGTGAGTCTCTCAATGGATGAGTAGAGATCTCTCCAAGATGATTTCACCAGCATGTAGACACTATAGACTTTCTCCCTTTGGAGAGGGGTAGAGCTTCATTTATATAGGACTAAGTGGATAGGGTATGTATATGGTAGGTTGAGATATGGTAGGAGAGAGATAGGGGATCCTCCCAAGAGGTTAGGAATCGAGTGACAACTCTCCCACAAGGTCAGGGATAGGGATCCATGTCACCTCGCTTCGAGAATGGGCTCGAAGAAGCTATTTCTGTCCATTAACTGACATCGTCACACCCTGCAATAGAGTAAGCTACGACGTCGCAGGTTGCATGAGTGAAGCCTACGATGACCTCTCAAAACCTAGCATGAATGCAATGGTATCTCTTCCAGGTTAATGACTTAACCAATGAAACTTCAGGGATGTATACACTGAATCTCTTGAGGGTAGGATTTTAGGTGTAACATAATTCCCCCCAAAGCACGAAGCTGTTGAAATTTGGACAGGTGAAATGCTTTGACAGAAGGAATGGAAATGGCTTGTCGGACGAAGGATGTTGCTGCAGTACAACTGACTTTGAGTACACAATCTCATATGACGTACAACATGGCTTCCGACCAATACAATGTAGATCCATGGTTGTAATGACCGACTGAACACAACCATGGCTACTAGACACAAGCATAGATCCATGATGAGATGATAACACAGCCACGACCAATAGAAATGTGGATCTATGAGATATGACTCAATACAAACTCCATCGCAACCTGGGTAAAACATGACTCCCCAGGGTCTTCAAGCTGAACCCACAATGATACGAATCTATCCATGTGATTACAAATGTCTTGACGTCGAACATGGTAGAAACCACTTGATTACCGGTCATTGATGTATATCGTTAACAAGTGCGAGGGAAATCACCATTAATGTCAATGATCCCCAAGGTATCACAGTACATATCACCAAGCGTGAATAAATGAGTTGAAGTCGAACGCAAGATGAAATCTTTCGTTCAAGAGTCAATGATGTGAACTCATGTTGAAAGTGAGGTAACCTGCCATTGAGGCATGCAGGGCCAAGGTACTTAGTTGGTTTCTAGATTCAATCCTTGGATGATGTGTTGAAGTCGACAAGGATGAATCCGTCGAAGGAGGGTCATGATGAATCCCCCATCATCGACACGAAACATGACAAAGGATGTGTAGGGAAGATTGGATGGTGACTCAGAGTAGATCGACATGATGGAAGGTGTACTGACTACTGATAATGAGTAGCGAGAGAATTCTTGAACATGGGCATGGCATGCCTTAGCAGTATTGACTTGACGAGTTATGTTACCAACTACTAATGCAACTAATGATGGCAGCGTTCTTTGAATGACTCAAAGGAGTAACAAGACTCAGGAAATAGGTGAAACTCGAGGACAAACGGATGATCCAAGTGCAGTATGCAAATGCAGATGAGTGCCATGTTCAAGAAATGACTAGGTACTGCCACTGATAAAGGGTGTAACATAAAAGCTTTCCTTCTTCCCCATCATGAACGATGAGTGCCTCATGTGTTTTTTACGAGCTTGATGAGGGTAACCAGATGCTCGGTATAGCTCATCTCATAGATGAGTCCAATCCCAAATATTTTCCAAACCTGGGATAGGAGGGGTTCATCCCATGACGGGCCCTTCAATGTGAAAATTTAACGAGTCCATAGAAGGTAAACTCGGTCGTCATTTCATGTTTAAAGAGTCTAAAAAGAACTAAAGAAGACTCCAACGATCCTTTTTTGTAAAGTTAGCCTCATCGCCCGAAAAAGGGTAAAACAACGCGGGAGAGGACTCTTCCAGTCATGATTGGCTGGAGTATACCTTTTTCGTAAGTAGTGCCCCCTGGTTCGAAAAAGGGGTAAACTATCACCAGGAAGACGACCATTCAAATTCTTTAACAAGCATGAACGCGACAAGTTCGCTTGGCAATCGTTTTGTATTTCGAGAGCCTGAAAAGTGCTTAAAGATAGACTTCGGGGGGGTTCCTTTTCCGTAGGAGTTTAACGAGCCCGAAAAAGTGATAAATCGTAACTCGACAACATATTCTCATAGTTTTAAGAGCACGAGAAAGAACAAAGAGTAAGCTCATCATCATAAAATAATTACAATCTAATAAATGGAAAATGATGACAAAAACACACAAGGGGTGTTCATACCTGAGGTGATCATTCCAACGTGAAAGCGGCATAAAAAGACACTTAATGACTCGTGCACACTCGAAAACTAGGTCAAATGGTCAACCAAGTGTTCAAATGCAATAAAAAATGATTTAAACTATAGCAAATGACCTAAAGGCATCAAATATTTGAAAAAAGAATATTCCTTTTTGTTTATAAATAGAAAAATGGGTCAAATAGAGTCACCATTGTTCATTTGCCAAATTTGGGAGGAGAAGTTCCATTTGGAGCCAAAAGTTCACTTGTCGATTCTGAGAGCTACGAGCAACCATTTCACCAACTGTCCGGAGCAGGTAACTCTAAACTTCATCCATCATAATTGTAGTGGTTTACATTTTTTATTTTGGTTCATTTTTTTGGGTTTTGAGTGGATTTGTGGAGGGCTATTACGTCCTCGGGTCGTCGCAGGTGGCCTTTACGGGAATTGCGACGAACCTGGGTCGTCGCAAATCCTGCAAAGGTGGACTGCGACGACGTCGCACTGTCATAATTGACGGGGCGTGATGGCGGAAACGTCCAACCCAACCATCAAACCAAGCCCAAAAAATGACCTTTTAGTGGTTGAAGTGAGTATTAACAATGTTTAAACTCTCCTTTTGGTAGGTTACAAGCAGCCAAAATGGTCTTGGAGTGGCGTGAACGGGAGCATGAGATAGACGACATGTAAATTGTAAATGATCCATTATGTGTGACGGTGCTGAGGAACTATGGTCTTCTAAAAATTTTCGAGATCCAGGGTATGAGAGCCCAAATCCCCCTGCTGACGCATATGCTTAGATGTTGGGATGCGGCTCAGCAGTATTTTGTGATCGGCAAGCACGTACTTACTATAGATGACGAGGACATCTACTTTCTTACTGGATTGTCCCAGAGGGGGGACAATGTGCTTCTTACTGGATCACAGGGAAGTGATCGAACCGTGGAGGACATGATCCTATAGCACTGCATTCCTCACGCTCGTGCTTCTAGTGGGAAGATTCCCATAAACGATGTACGCGAGTGTCCGTTGCATGCCATTCTTTTCACCATTACGAGGATAGAAGGGAGTCAAGCTCCTCACTTGGCTACTCGGTCTCAGATGCTATATGCGGAGGACTATATGCCTCCGAAGATCTTCAACTGGTGCAAGGGACTCCTCGCGAACATTCGAGCTCAGTTGACCAAGTGTCGGCGGGGAGAGCTCAAACAGTTCAGATATGGGTCGATAGTGATCTCGTTCCTCTTGGACCGGGTTCCCCTCTTGCGCCCTTAAGTGCCGTTGGGTGATAGGGATCCTAGGGATCCTCACATGGCTAAATGGATAGAGGTGATGACCTGACATGGTGGGGGCCCCATCATCTCATATGGTGCTGAGTTCTTCAACTGGCTAGAGGGCAAGTTGCTCATGGTAGAGGATTACCCGTACAGTGGTACGGACTACAGAGATGACCCATACCTAGCACTGCTCGAGAGAGTAGCATGGGGAGACATAGGTAAGAACAATAACCCTTGTACTTTTAGTTTTCTATATTTATGATTTTTTTTTTATAGTGCTGATGAGTTAACAACATGTGTGTGCAGATGTGGGCCCCGTACGACCAGTGGGAGTCTCTCTTCTTGCAAGGAGAGAGAGAGGAGAGGGAGCAGTCATGGCTCCAACCATACATGCTGCCATTGCAGAGATGGATGGAGTCTATGCGAACCTGAGTGGGTTGATGTAACATCCCAGATTTTCGTAAAAAATTAAAACTTTTGAAAATGGCATTAAATACAAAAATTATAGATGCGGAAATAATAATTGTTTGATTACGACAACTTTAATTAAAAAGTCGTTAGTACTAAACATAATTTAATTTCTATTTAAGCATCATTATGAAAATGACAACTTTAACACATAAGTGAGGAACATTGTTATGGTAATAAATGAACTAATAGGTCATAATTGTGATGCGATACTTTTTCTTTGAAAAGATACTGACAGTTTGATTTTTGATGAACATGGGTGTCCTACGAGGTACCCTGGAGTTTACTTAGCTGCAATGCTAACGCATTTGAATTTTCTATGTCCAGACGATAGGTAAGAGGTTCAATAACTACATAGTTTAAAAGTACGTGTGTAATTCAATTCAACGTCAAATAAAAATGTTGTGAATTCTTTTGCAAAGACAAGTATCTTCAGGTATGAAATGTCTAGTGTTGCTTACTAGTTTTTCAATGTTGTCTTACAATTCATAAATGTTGGAAAAACAATGACATCTAGAAGGTATACATGCTATTTAAGTTTGTTGTCGTAAGCCAATGACGTAGTTCTATTTTGGCTTTGGTCGTCGTCTTAAGATAACTAATACTTGTATAGTGTTAACGTCGTAATTGTATCGCTAATCGACAGATGCATTGCATTAAGAGTTAGTGTATGAAGTACATGGCAATGGCATGGTTTTTATGCTAATCACTACTCAATGGTCTCGTTGAAAATAAAAAATGCATACTCTTATCTTTTTAGTAGTTGCAATAATGAAAACTATGATTAACATGCTATCCATATAATTCTTAGAGATTGCTATCCTATGCAATAGTTCTACAATTGCAAACTATTCATAATATATATGAGAATTTGCAATATTAACTTTATATGAGATTGGAACTTAATACATGGCTAATCTTAAACCTTAAGACCCTAATCACGACTATAGTCCTAGAACTATAACTATTATACAATGCAACGATAATGTTTTGAGTTTATAAAAGATCAACATATAAGTTTTATCGTTGTTATAAATGATATTGACATTCATTAATATCGACAGGATGGACAAGTTGACGGTTATTAAAAATGGCATGAGCCTCAAGCTGGCGTAGAGATAGTGTCTCGATCCTGCATTAAAAGATCCAGATGACAAGGACTGTTAACAATCCACGTAGTATGATATCACAATAATAGTAATTGTGGCAACCACTGTGTAATGGTTTTTATAAAAAATTCCTCCGAGCTCGCTGTTGATCGAACCTACATGTGCAACTGTGGCATTACCATGCTTGTGTGCATGAATAAAGCATTAAATGCTGTTGCTTGATCGTCCCAATGCAACCTTGTTGGCACTCTTATGATCGTCGATTTGAATGAGTTTGGGTCATTGGATGTAACCCTAGCTTTTTGTCATTGTTTTGGTTAATGGAGATTGAATGTCGTTCATTGTTATTATTGTTTCGGTCTGTGTGGCCGACAGGCTGCTAGTTTTCAGAGTTAGATGAGAAAGTGGGAGGGTTTCGACCTCACGACTTGTAGATTAGGGTGATAGTTGCAGTCTTCAACTCGCTGCCATGGTGTGTGATAAAATGTAGAGACTGTAGTTTATTTGCTGTCATTTTTGTATGTTTTTACAATCTCGTTTTCTGAGTTTGCAATGAAATACGTCTTCCTGCAAAAGGTTTTGGGTAATGGTACCCTGGTCTCGTCCAAGACAAGTAACTCATTGGTTTTAGATGTGTATATACAGAGCTGTGTCACCGGACGAAAAAGGGTAAGTGTCTTCTTAACTCAGTAATGTTGTAACGTTCGTTTTTGTAGCTGGATGTGAATAATGTTTTAACCAATGAACATTTAAATGACAGGTAACAGTTATTGAAAGGGAAAACTTGAACCAGGGTTTTGGAATGGATGGAAACTCCAATCTTGGTAAGCTTCGAGTCTTCAAACCCTCATAGGTGCTCTATCGGTCTTGGTTGATGTGGTCTTTCAACAATGAGTAACCAGTCCTTCCATGCTTCGACGTTTGTCTGTTAGTTGGGCACCTATGAAGATTTTTATGGTTGTAGTGAAAACTTTTCAGGGAACAACCCTCGTCTATTTGGTTGATGCTCTGTCTTTTATTTTAGATGTTTAGTTTTGTCAAGAGGAATTGTAAAACTCGATTTAAGTAGGGATAAACCCTGTGTGGTGTTCATCTTTGGAAAAGTTAAATCAACCTGTGCAACGAAGCTTCCATAGTGGAGTTGGGATTTTGTGTCGATTCGAAACTTCGAACAACAACCTGTTGGTTTACGTTATGTGTAGAAAGATGTAGAGCCGAGGCTCGTCTACTGTGGATACCATACTTTGATTCTCTGGCAATGAAAATATACTACTTCTTTTTGTACTATTCGTTTGTGTTATATGTTGAGTACTGTAGGTAGATAACAGGACTAAAGAACTAAGCAATAATTTAAATGCTTTGTCGTGGATGATAATGTCTGTACGTATTTTCTAGTTGACGATAAACTTAGTTGATGAAGTAGTTTCGACTGTTTAGATAAATACGAAAAGGGCCATGCCCATGCTCTAGTTTATTTTTCGATTTTACAAAAGAGAACTTACTTGTACACTTCAGAAAGCCTTCGGGCAATTACAAGGGTTATAAACTATGATTTGAACATGTTTGTATAAATTGTATCTATGGCTAACTATTAAAACGATAGTATGGTTCTGGAGTTACTATTTAGGGTTTTAAAAAGTCATAAGTTTTCATGTTGTGAATGATGTCCAAGTTTTGTATTGAAATGGAAAATATGATGACCGAAAACAGAGTTTGGGTTTACATTGGTTTGGTTTTTGATACTATAGAATTAAATAATTTATACATGAACTCAAACCGGGAAATAATGAAGAATGACAGTATAGGTAAAGATAAGAAAATTTTTCCGAGGAAAAAAAAAGAAAAAAAAAAGGTAAAGATAAGAAAACAAATCATTGTTCAATTCTAACAGTTGTTAAATCATTGTAAAACACTATTATTTGGAAAACATGATATGTATGTTTTCAATTGGATTTGTTTGATATCTTTATTGAATAGAAATAAGAGGAAATTATATGACTGTGCAGAGATTAAACTATATTTATATTTCATGAATTAACAAAAGAATTATGTAACACTGTTGCTACTATAAAGTAAGTTTTTCTATGTTTAGATATAGGACATAATCATAATCATATAAATTACTGTACTTATCTATCGAATCAATGGCAATTTGCCGATCTTTTCATCTATACTTAATTTGCTTCTCTACACTAGAGTAGATGCACAAAATAACATGTGGAAAAATGTAGAGATTGGTTTATCAATTCCATATCATCATTAAACTTTAACATTCAGAATTTTAAACAAAATCAGAGATCAGTTCTTCTTCAAAACAGAGGTTACTAAATTTTTACTAACAAAACTATTAACTGAAATAAAATAGAAATTGTAAAACCTGGATTAATCTATAGGAAACAAACAACCCAAGAAGATTGTTCCACCCAACCAATTCCTGAAGACAACCAAGTACTTGCCTTAGGACCCCCGAGCCTGTTCACTGAACCACCAGGAGGAAGAAACTTAGGAATTTGGGCTCTCCTCTTGTAGTAACAATTAATTGTGGAATCTTCAAGAGCTAGCAGTCAAAGGGACCTGCTCCAGCTCCTCTGGTTCTCCTTCACAAATATAGTATGCAGACTTATGATTGCACTCATAACTAGCCTCCCTATTCGAATCTCTTAGTGATCACCTGATGCACATGAGGAAATATTCCTGCATAAATATTGTGTAAGAGCTGCCTGCCCAATTCAAATTTGCCTTAAGTAGGTTGCCTAGGCCTTTTCAGTTGTTACTTGGTCATTAAATGAGCTGCCTGCCCACTCCCATCACCTGGGGGATAATGCCACATTTTTAGGGGTAGTTGTCCCATAACCAACAGCTAGTGGTGAAGTGCAATTGCTACCATTTGTTCCATACCTTCCAACAACTTCCATTCCTCCTAGTGGGTTAGTGAAAACTCATTTAACAGTCCCCTTGGGTGTTTGTCTCCTAATTAATTAATTTAAATAATAATAATCAGTAATTACATTCATCCTTGATCAAAATTGATCATAATTACAAAACTTTGTAATTAAATTTAACATAAAGTATTTTGCTAATAAAATAATAATTTCAAAAATTTGGGTAGGTGATAGTTGACGTTAGACATCCCAGAGCCAATGGTAGATGAGCTACCGCGGCCCATGCAGGTGTATACGGTTGGAGCGTCTGCGTGCTTCAATGTGTTGCTTCGTAGGGTCGCGAGAGCAGTTGACTGTTTCCACACTCAACAAGCTAGAGCTATCAGACCTAGGGGTGTGCGGGCCAGGAATTAGGCCTTATGTTGCTATCATGCATGTACTGAGAGCTTAGAGGCCTCGGATTTTTGTACTTACTGAAAGCTACAAGGCTTCAGATTTTGTAGAGACTCACTGAAAGCCGTCGTGCTTCATATTTTGTACCAGCACTACTTTTTACAATGATATATATATATATATACTGACATTCCAACGGTTTATACATTATGTGTTTTAAATGGATGAATGGTGTGGTCTTGTTTATATGTTTGCTTACAAAATGAGTTATTTACATGTTATGTCTACTTTTAACAATTCATGAATATGCTTATGTATGCGCAATGTACCAATCTAAGACGAACTTGACCATGGAGTCGGAAACTATGTTAATGTCTCGTGGAATGTGCAGGTACTGAATGGACTCGAAGGAACTTTCCAGAAGACGGACTCGTTTATAGAGACAGAGTAAGGTAGGATCGCGGATGGCATAGACTCGGTTAAGATGAGAGACCACTAGTTGAGAATCCAAATGGATGACAACGTGGTCCATACCCAAAGAAAAAGCGCCAGTTAGGGTTCCAATGACTGCCTGATATTCTGCAGCATTGTTGGTCGCGAAACCTAGACACATTCCCCCTGAGCTGATGAGCTCGCCGGTAGGTCAATAGAGTACCTAGGCTGCCAAAGCAAGGTTACGGGTATGCCGACTGGCGCCATCCATGAATCCAAAGCATGTTTCCATCTGCATACACAGATAGAACATGGTATAAAAAACGAAACAAGACCTAAACACGCAAAAAATCAAAGCGTCACACCACACAAAAACACACACACGCCATGTACAATATATACAAGAGTCCCTATGCATGAAAGACTCAAGCATAGTACCTCTTCAGGTAGAGCCCATTGCGAGGCTCACCCAAAGATATCCCATCGTAGTCTTCAAGCTCATAAGCTCCCTTCTCTAATACGCGTTTCACTATGTAAGGTCCATGCCACATGGACTCAAACTTTCCTGCCCCCAGCTTATCATGTTTTTGGTCGTATGTGAGGACCAAATCTCCTTCGTTGTAGGTGCGAGGTTCTACCGACTTGTCCTACTGCGCTTTGATGCGTTTCTTATGAGCCTCGTTGGCAAGAGCAGCATCTCGGCGAGTTTCGTCGAGCTTAGCTAGGTAGAGGAAACGCTCTTCCTCGGCAGTAGTGTTTGGGAGAAGATCGATGGAGAGCTTGAGGGACGGAATCTCGCACTCAATAGGAAGGACCGCCTCCAATCCATGTACTAGTTGGAAGGGAGTAAATCCAGTGGCAGTTTTAATGGAGGTTTGATAAGCCCAAAGTGCGGAGAAGAGCATGTTATGCCAATTGGCCTTGTGCGTACCCACCATACGTTGGACCATAGTTTTCAAGACCTTGTTAATGGCCTCGACCTGTCCGTTCGACTGTGGGTAGTACGATGTTGAGTTTTCATGGCGAAAACCCAATCTATCGCTGTTAACACCAAAAAAGTGCTCACTAGCTCATTTCCCTATTCACATGACCCATTTGTCCACTTTTTCACCATCGGAGCCTCTGAAACCAACAAAAGGTCACCAAAAGACCTGAGTACACCCCTTTTTCCATTAAAAAAGATTATTTTTCGTGAAAAGCATAAAAAACCCTCAAAAAGGGTCCAAATTCCCAAAAATATTAAAAAGGGAATTAAAATATTATTTTTATTCAAAAAAGGAAAAAGGAGGGAAAAGTACCTAAACCATGTTGGTCAATACCATTTGGTTTCCACAAAACCACAAATGGTATTCCCCACCACCAAAACCTATAAAAAGGTGGTAGGGGCTCCTCATTTCACATCCATCCATTATCTCATCCTTATGCTGCTGAAATCTCCCTTGAGCATTTTTAGCCATTGAAGCAACCTTGGAGAAGGAGACCTCTTGGAGTTTGGAGCTACTCATCTTGGGAGTTGCTCAACATCAACCTTCACCATTGAAGGTATTATCGCAAGCACTTGCTTGCCCCCCATTTTTCAATACAAATTCATTCTTTAAGATTTTCTTGTTCTTGTTTTTAAATGTTTAAATTATTTGCTTAGATTATTACATAGATCCATGATTAGTTTAGTTTAGTTTAGCTGATTGTTATTTAATTCCATTGAAACTGCTGCTACTAGTTAGCAGGTGCCCATAGCACTAGTTAGGAGAGACGTCTACAGACCCTTCTACTACAGTGCCGTCCATGGCAACAACCACCCCCCTGGGTATGCCCAATATGGGCAACACTCCACATTTAGGAATGCCCAAAACAGGGCCATCTCTTGTTATAGGAATTCCCAACACAGGTCCACCACCTGTTATGGGCATGCCCAACATAGGGGTCACACCCCCTCTGGTTCCCACAAACCCTATCCTAGGAATCCCCACTGCTATTCCTAACCCAAGTGTAACCCATGTTGCACTTGGAGGCGCTGGCCCATACCAAACTACACCTATTGGAGGGCACATACCCTCCATACCTAGCATACCTTTAGGTGCTACTGGACCCCACACCACAATGACTAGGCATATCCCAGTTCCAGTCACCACATCTGCTAGCTTACCTTACATGGCGAGTCTGAACCTGCCAGACTTAGCTAGGCTCACAAATGACCCCATCAGACATGATCCTGCGTGGCCTCACATGCCCACCAAACTGCCCTCCGACATCCCTAAGTTTGAGGGCAAGGCAGGTGAAGACCCCCAGAACCATATCATGTCCTTCCATTTATGGTGTTCCTCCAACTCCATAGTGGACGACTCAATTCGCCTCCAGCTTTTACAACGCACCTTCACTGGCTCTGCAGCCAAGTGGTATATCGAGTAGCCCCATGGGACGCATGCCACCTTGACCTCCCTTGCCTCGACCTTCCTACAGTTCTTTCAGTTACCTGTCCGCTATGATGCGGGCGTCGAGATCCTACTGTCTTGCAGACAAAATACGGCCACCCACATCACTAACCATATTCATGAGTGGCGTCGACACCGGAGCCTTTGCAAAATTAAGTTAGACGACCGTATCTTTTTAGATTGGTTTCTAAAATCCCTCCTCCCGCTCATCGCGAAGGATGTGGCATCTGAAAGACCCCAGTCTGAAGAAGAGGCCATCCTCAAAGCCCAACAGTTTGATCTCATCTACGCCCAGTCAGGTTATTTATACACAATCATACCAGATGCCCCACGATGTGACTCTTCATGCAGTGACGCGTCGGGGGCATCTCATGCCGCCGATGGCATTATTGGCCAAATCACACCCCAACCTAAACCTTTCAGCACGGTGAGCACCATGCCCACCCCAGACCTCTCCAGGGCTACATCCAGTTCCGGAGCCACAACTTCTTATGCTCCAACAAACCAGACCCATCACATTCATGGACCCTCTTGTCCACAACATTGCTATGGGCAAGCACCATCAGCATATGTACCTCCTACATACTATACTCAACCTACCACACATACCCCCATGTAGTTCCCACAACAGCAGATGCATTACCCACAACCAGCTGCAGCAACTAATATCACACCTCCAACAGCTCAGGGATACCAACAACCCCAACAGGCAGCTGGACCACCTCCAGCTCCACCTGCATACTACCCACCGCAACCTGCTCCCACACCTGCGGCTCCCCAGAATCCCCCCAATGCTCAAGGGCATGTGTACGCACAAAAACATCAGCCCCAATACCAAAATAAACAACGCAACCAGGGTGGGCAACCAAACCGCGGAAGAGGACGTAACCGTGGAAACAACCAAAACCATAACCAAGCTCCACAACCTAACCATCCCCCGCAAAACAATAATGCGGCGCCTGCTCATCAGAATCCTGATCGGCCACCTAAGCAAGCCAAAAATGCTAATTTACGAACAAACCATCCTTGTTCTATTTGCGGTGTCTATGGCCACTATACACACGCTTGCCCACATCTGGAGCGAGCTCGGCAACTATGGACAGATGACGCCCATCGTCAAGGGCAGGCGGCTCCTCAGCCGCCACCCAACCCTCCACCACCTCAACAACAACCTTTGGTGCTACAAAACCCTTTTCCAACACAAGGAGTGGTAAACACTCAGCCGTTAGCCCCCCCACAGGGCAATGTGCAACCACAACAAATCACTTACGCCGCTCCTGATCAACCCATGTTTGATTTAGGCACTCACCACTTATTGATGATGTCCACTGCCGACGTCAATATCCAAACCCGTCAGAACCAGTATGGCCCTACCTCCGAAGCCCCCCCCGCCGACAAGGATACTAACGCTCATCCCACCGATCAGCCATTACGGATACCACCTCTTCCACTTGATGGCGCATCTAAAGCACCTCGTTTCCCACTCCGCCGTATCAACAACAACCCCAATGCACGGGCTGCGTCAAATTACAACATCGTAGATGACCTAGCTCAATCTCCCGTAGCCATGTCTGCGTTAGAAGTCTTAAAAAACTGTCCTACACAGCGCAAGACTTTACTTTCCGCCATTGGGGCGATTGACCCAAATGATTCGAAATTGATGACCTTTGATTTAGACCAGTCTGAACCACGTCTGCCTTCCACCATAGCAGTCCAAGTTTCTGTTTCTATTCGAAATCTTGTCATCCATCGATGTATCATCGACGAGGGTGCCTCCACATGCGTCATGTCCACATTTGTTTGGCAGAAGTTGGGATCCCCTACTCTCCAGCAATCCACGACTGCATTGCGGGCCTACGACGGCCGGTCAGCTCAGCCTCAAGGTTTACTACCCAAGGTCCCCGTCCAATTAGGTGGGAAAACTGTGCTCATTGACATAGAGGTCATTAATGCCCAGCTCGATTATAACCTTTTACTTGGCCGCAGTTACATGTACGCCATGAAAGCGATCGCCTCATCCGTTTTTCGCACCATGATGTTCCCCCACGAGGGACGCGTGGTCAAAATCGACCAACTCACATACTATGATCCCAATGCCCCCGCAACACCCGAAAATGTTCTTCCCATGATTGAACAACCAACTTCTAGTGCAACTACCTCCTTTGTCTCTTCTTTGGGACCCGGACTTTACTCAGATACACCAATGACCTCTACATTCCAGGCCATTCCACCACCGTCACCGGAGACCCACGTCGCAAACCTCTGTACTCTTTCACAGAATACACAAACATCCGGTAGTCAACCACCATTGATCCCCAGTCACATCGGTGTTACACCCATCCACACCATCCCCTTTCTATTTCCTCCTTCGGGTGTAGTAAGCGCCCCGGTTATGGCTACCCTTAGTCTACCCGGGTTAACATTGGGATTACCCGTGTGGTATATTTCGCCTCCCGTTCGACCGCCGACACCAAACGTCATCCTCCAACCGGTACAACCTATTGTTACCACAAATCAACCTCCTCCTGGTGTCGCAATCCCTTCATCGTCAACGAAACTTCCTCCTAACCTCAATATCCCTTCGTCGTCAACGAATCCTCCCCCTCCTATCAAGCCCACTGGGGGCAGAGGTCCACAACCATACACTGCTATACCACCTCCTAAGGCAGTTAAACCCCCACCGGTGTTTCGAGCTCCCCCTAAATGCTCGTTGTGCGATGAGATAGGCCATCCAACTCATCAATGCCCACAGTTACCAGCACTCCAAGAGCATATGAATATGTTGGACGATGACGCCGGCATCCCAGTCGTTAGACTTGAGCCACTACCTCAACCTCGCGACAAATCACTGCGCACCAACCATCCTTGTGCCATATGTAGTGTTTACGGCCACTACTCTCACCATTGTCTCGATCTCCCTGACTATAGAGCAACATTATACGAGTTAAACAATGTCGATTTGGAGATATCTCCTACCCGAATCGAGGAGATCTACCCCCCGCCATCATCCTCGTCGGAAGAAGTCAATACAATATATATGATTTCAATAACTTTCAAACCAGAACCCCTTGATTTATGGTCTGACTACTTCAATACTGATGAGCAAATTTTGGAGACACTCACTGCACCCGACTATCCTTGGGATGATATGCATCATCGCTCGTACTTCCTCCCGGAAGCATCTACATCCACCGCATCTAACCAGCTATCAGTTGAATCGAAAGATTTCATACCCACTAAGGTCGATTGGTTAAAGGACCCCATCCCAGCACCGGATGCCTTTGAAGAAGGGAACATGTCAAACATTTCCCCCACTATACAGATAGACATTTCCACAACACCAGGGAAACCTGAGCTCATCTCGCTGGGCGCATCTTGCACTCAAACAGAAACTCAGGCGTACAAAAAGCTCTTTCAAGAGTTCCGTGATGTCTTTGCCTGGTCCTATACCGAGATGCCTGGTATCGACCCCGCCATCATCGAACACCACATTGATACATGGCCTGAGGTACCCCCTGTTCGCCAGAAACAGCGAACCATTCATCCTTCCAAACTCCCCGCCGTTAAAGCCGAGTTCGAGAAACTTCGCAAAGCAAGATTCATTTATCCTATTCCGTACACCACCTGGGTGTCAAACCTCGTTCCCGTCAACAAAAAGCAAGGCTCCCTTAGAGTATGCACTGACTTCCGTGATTTAAACCACGCTTGTCCAAAGGACAATTTCCCCACGCCATTCATTGACCAACTCATTGATGAGTGTGCGGGCCATGAAGTCCTATCCTTCATGGACGGGTTTTCCGGATATAACCAGATTCACATCCGCAAAGAGGATCAGTACAAGACTGCCTTCACCACCCCATGGGGCACCTTTGCCTACCGCGTCATGCCATTTGGCCTAAAAAACGCTGGTGCCACTTTCCAGCGGGCCATGACCTATTGCTTTCACGACTTGGTGCATATCCTCCGAGTCTACCTTGATGACCTCACAGCTCGTTCCCAAAAACGATCAGACCACCTTAACGACCTTCGGCAAGTTTTCCTGCGTTGTCGCAAATATAAAATCCGCTTGAACCCACACAAGTGTGTCTTTTGCGTCCCGGCAGGCCGGTTATTGGGTTTCATTGTTTCCCAAGACGGAATCACTGTCGATCCCCTGAAATTCAAAGCCATCTTAGAACTTACGCCTCCTCGCACGCTTCGACAACTCCAAAGTCTACAAGGGCGGTCCAATTTCCTTAGGCGCTTCGTTCCTGATTATGCCACCAAAGTCCACGGGTTCTTACGCTTACTTCGTACCCACATACCCTTTGTTTGGGATGAGCAAGCAGACACGGCATTCAAAGCCCTCAAGAAAGCTCTCACACAAGCCCCCTTGATATCCCCACCGGATTTCTCTCAAGACTTCACCCTTTATGTCTCGGCATCTGAATATGCTGTGTCAGGAGTTTTGGTCCAAGAAGATGCCTCCCACCAAGAGCATGTGATTTATTACGTCAGCCAGGCCTTGTCTGGCCCGCCTCTGCGTTACCCATACGAGGAAAGATTAGCCCTAGCTGTAGTCTTTTCCGTACAAAAATTGCGACACTACATCCTACTCAGTCATACCACGGTCGTGGCCGACTCCAACCCTATGGTCTATCTCCTAACCCGGCGACTCCTACAAGGTCGCGTTGCTAAATTGGTCATTATCCTCCAAGAATATGACCTCACTTTCAGAACTCCCAAAAGCACTAAAGCCCTTGCGCTTGCTCACCTCATCACTGATCTCCCATCCTCTTCAACATCACCCGTTATCCACACGGACCTGATTGACGAGCAGATCTTCATCATTTCGTCCGATGACCCTTGGTACGGAGACATTTTGACTTACCTTCGTACGCAAAAATTTCGACCACACATCGATCGTGACGGACGCCGTCGCATACGACACCACGCCCCCCGATACCTCTTGTTAGGGGATGTACTTTACCGACGCGGCGTTGATACCATTTTACGCCGCTGCCTATCCCATAGTGAGGCAGAACAAGTCCTCAATGATTGTCATAGCGGTGCCTGCGGAGGCCATTTCTCCGGCATGGCCACCGCCCAGAAAATCATTCGGGCCGGTTATTTTTGGCCATCATTGTTTACTGATTGCATCACCGCAGTCAAGCATTGCCAGAACTGCCAACTTTTTGCCCCCAAAGCAAGAACCCCCCCCCGCCCCCCTTCATCCAGTCATCACTGTTGGACAATTCTGCAAATGGGCCATCGACTTCCTCGACTGCAACCCTACGTCAGCTGGCGGTCACAAACACATCGTTGTGGCTGTAGATTATTTCACCAAGTGGGCAGAAGCCATGCCGACCTATAATTGCAAAGCCGACACTGCAGCACGGTTTTTCTTCAACCATGTTATCGCTCGTTTCGGAGTGCCAAAGCAACTAGTCTCTGACCACGGCTCTCACTTCGAAGATGCCGTCTGGAAGGAATTATCAACCATGTTGAAATTTGAACACCATTTCTCTTCCGCTTACTATCCCCAAGGAAACGGCCAAGTCGAAGCGATCAATAAAATTTTGAAGACCATTCTCCAACGTACTGTAGACAAGCACAAATCCAATTGGCACCACATGCTTTTCCCGGCACTATGGGCCTACCGCACCTCAACCAAAACCGCCACCGGTTTTACCCCTTTCCATTTAGTTCACGGTGTCGAATCCGTCCTCCCTATTGAGTGCCAAATCCCATCCTTACATATCACCATTGAACTCCTACCGGACACTTCCCCGATCGAGCAACGTTTACTACTCCTAGAGCAGGCCGATGAAGATCGGTGCACAGCCATTCAAAACATGGAAGCAGCTAAACAACGATCGAAACTAAGTTACGACAAACACGTCCACCCAAGAACCTTTTCTGAGGGAGACCTTGTCCTCGCTTACGATCAAGCTCATGATAAGACCGGAAAGGGAAAGTTCGTGTCTATGTGGCAAGGCCCCTACATCATACACACCTGCCTCGGGCAGGGGGCATACATTATGACCGATTCAGAAGGCAATCCCCTACGCAACCCACGCAACGGGTTGTACCTTAAACGATTTTACCCATAGAAAATCTGATGGACACCATCGTCCATTTTAGTATAGGCATACTTTCTTTATTCACAAAAATCTAAAAAACCTAAATATTTGTTTTTCTCTGCATGACCACAGATGGAGCCTCTTCCACTCTGCCACATCGGTTTCGCTGATGGTGCAAGCCGTTGGTCTCCCAATCTCGCCTCCGCAGCTTGGGTAATATACTCCCCTTCACATGAGTTAATTCACATTGACGGAGTATGTTTAGGTGCCGCTACCAATAATCAAGCTGAATACGATGTTGTGACCGGTCTCCTGGCCGCTGCTCTCCAAATGAGCATCCGTCACCTCAACGTTTTCTTGGACTCACAGCTCCTAGTTTCCCAGCTCAACAATGATTACCAGGTACGCGATCCCTGTCTTTTCAGAAAATTCCTGTGCACTAAACAAATGGTTAGACAGTTTGAATCCATTTCATTCACACATGTCCCAAGACACCTCAATAGTGTAGCAGATAATATGGCCAACAATGTCCTCGACTGGCACACCAGTCACATCATGGCATATCCATAAACAAAATGCATCCACGTGCATAACAGGTGCCTCCACGGGCATAAAAACAAATAACCAAATAATGCATCCACGTGCATAACATGTGCCTCCACGGGCATACATAAATAAACCAACATACTGCATTCAAGTACATAACATGTGCCTCCACGGGCATATACAAAAGACAAAGGTGCATACATGTACATACACGACAATATATCCAAATATATATCCACATATATATATATATGCCAAATAGTCAACATGTCATAGGTGCCCTCAGCACCCGATATACAAAAAATAAATATACATCTGTCATACAAAAATGCTTCCCCATATGCTCATCAGCATTTGGGGGCAGATACAATATCATCTACTCATCTGGATCCCTAGGATCCTCCGGCTCCTCCTCCGCTGGCCCCGCCGGGTCATGGCGAGCCCGAACTCTCCGCTCTGCCGGCCCCGCTGGATCATCCCGCAGACGTATCCTCCCCTGAGCCGGCCCTGCTGGATCATCTCGTCTACCATCCCTGTGCCTCTCCACGAACACCGCTGTCCTCAATAGGAGCGACTGCCACTCAGGTGGCGCACCGAAACAACCCTGCAAAATATCCCGATCCAGGTCTCTCCAACCATCCTCGGGGAGTCCAGCTAGGATCCGGGCAAAGGTCTGTCGGACACCATCTATGGCGTCATCGCGAGGACCAACCCCTCGCCCACGAGCCGCAAATCCTCCACCACGTGGAGGTGGTACCGCTGCGGGTGGATGGGCGACCACCATCGCCCGCCCCTGACGAGGCACGTAGTCGTCCGGTGGCACTGGACCCACATCTGCACAAAGCAAGTAAGCCATCAAATACTATACAACAATAATCATCAATGATAAATCAAACAACATATGATATAATATCAAATAAAACACAAAACATACCGTCTAAACTCCAGGCCTGTCCTGGGGCACGAGGCATCTCCGGGTCACCTCGGTAATCCATGCCGGCGTAGGGGTAGTCCTCAATCACCAGAGGCATCTGCTCCCACTGCTGATAAAAGTCCTCCGTAAAGTAGCCACGAACACCACCGCCGCCATGAGGCATCATCTGCCCCCATCTCATCATACGAGGCTCACTCGGAAGACCAGCACGAATGGGTACCCGTGGCCGTAAGGTCGGCACCCGCTCGAAGAAAAAACAGCATAAAAATGAGGCATAACAAAACTCGCCTCCCTCTCTAATGGCCTTGTCCAGATCTCTCCGGACTCCAGCCAGAAATATCTGCCCCCAGGCATAATAAGTACCCTGAAGAACAGAGTCCACCATCATCGTCTTCCCCCCAGACATACGATGTGGCGTAGCAGCACCCAGTATCCGTAGAACGCAGACCCCAACAACTCGCATATCCCACTCACGTAGGGATCGCAGACTAATAGAGCTGTTCTGCAGAATAGCATCATCAACACAAAAAGTCTGTAACAGGTCCTCCATATCTATACCTGGAGGCAACCTCGGCAAGATATCGCCCACCTCACCCAAGCGAGGCAACCCAGTCAAAAAATAAACATCCATGAGAGTAATCTCTAACCTTTCACCCCCAATGATGAAGGCACCCTCTGCCGGCACCCACCAACTCACGAGCTTGTTCAAGAGCCGCCTCACTGAACGAACAGGGGGGATCTGAGCGAACTTCAAAAGTCCGCTCATAGCCAAAGTCTGTCTCACCCCTGCATCAGTCTCAATCCTCAGCATGAGATCATCATCGATCTCTCGCTCCCGCCACGAGGACTGTGGTCTCCTCAACATCCTGCCAGCAAAAAGAAGAAATTTTTAGCCCTAGCATAAAATTTTTTTATGAAAAAATCCCATCGCGGCTTTTACACAAAAAGCCGCGCTGCCCATCGCGGCTTTTCCACAAAAAGCCGCGATGACCATCGCGGGATCCATGCAAAATCCCGCGATGAACATCGCGGGTTCTGGCCGGACAGTCACGATGAACATCGCGACTATCCCCCATGAACCCGCGATGAACATCGCGGGTTCCAGCCTCACAGTCGCGATGAACATCGCGACTGTCAGCCTAAAACCCGCGCGGTTCATCGCGGGTTTAGCCCCGAAACCCACGCGGTTCCACGTTGGAGAGTCAACATGGAATTTCGCGGCCTTCGGGGGCCCGCCACCAAACAAAAAAGACATAATTGACAAGGCTAAGGCAAATAGAGTTACCTGCAACTCGCTGAATCGAAAACCAACGGTGAAATCTCCCGAAAATCGAGAAAAAGCTCTGACCGCTCTATCAAACTCGCACGTAACAATGACAAGTGATTTGGGCCCCATGCCCTATTTATAGAAATTCTACCAATTTTCCAACAACCATTGCGGTATCATACGAAGTCCATTTCTCAAACCGTTGGTACCGTTGGAATCAGCACAGCGAGAACTTCGTGTAGGTTCCTTCCTTTTTTCGTTTTCACGGGATCCATTTTTTGGGCCTCTCTCGTGGCCCCGGTTTGCGTGCCAAATCGGTCGTTCTCCGTTTTGGACGTTCCTTATATCACCGGATTCAGTTTTCCGCGCTCGTGATGATGCTTGAGATCATTTCTCGCTCTCACCTTTAGATTTTTTGGGCATTTTTTCCATGCCCCCTTGTCACCTCGGTTTGCGTGCCACATCGGCCGTTCTCCGTTTTGGACGTGCCTTATATCACCGGATTCAGTTTTCCGCGCTCGTGATGATGCTTGAGATAATTTCTCGCTCTCACCTTTAGATTTTTCGGCCATTTCTTCCATGCTCCCTCGTCACCTCGGTTTGCGTGCCACATCGGTCGTTCTCCGTTTTCGACGTGCCTTATATCGTCGGATCCAGTTTTCCACACCGATGACGATGCTTGAGACCTTTTCTCGCCCTCATCAATCCATTTTTGTTCGGTATAATTTTACCCCTTTTTCGGGCCGAGCAACCCCTTTTACGAAAAAGGCACTTAGAGAGTTTCTGTTAAGCTCTTTTCTGACTCTTAAAACAATGAAAAGATTGCCGAGCAACCTTGCTTCCTTTCATGCTCGTTAAACGTATCTGAAAGGGCGTCTACCTGGTATAAGTTTACCCCTTTTCCGAACCTTGTAGACTAATTACGAAAAAGGTATACTCTAGTCACATTGGCTAAAAGAGTTCTCCATCCGCATCATTTTATGCTTTTTCGAGCCTTGGAGACTAAAATTACGAAAAAGAAACACCAATAGAGTCCACTTACCGTTTTCAGACTCTCTAAACATGAAAGCAACCATGAGCATGAGCCGTCCTGGGCTCACAAAATCCACAGGACCGCGCCATTTCAGAGCACACTTTTATCCCTTCTTGGAGCTCATGAAAACTACGAAGAAGGAATCAATGGTGTCTCTTGGCGCCACGACAGATCATATCTACTCATCAGGCAGCTTCCCCATTTTGGTCGCCTTTGTTCAGAGTATTCTGCAGTATGTCACCTTGAAAATCCCTCGACGGCACCTATCAGCTCGTCCTCCCCCCAGAGTCAATATATAACATTCAGTCAAAGCAATGATCCCCACACCTACAAGTCAGTTCCCTACGCTGCCAGGTCAACCATGTCATCATGCTCTGAACAAAGGAAGTTTGAGTCTACCCATTTTTGACCTAGTTATTTCCCATTCCCACAAGTATGTCAGTCCTACCATCAGTACTACAACACTTCAGTTTTACACCTCGTGCTCCTATCAAGGAAACATCATTGCCTTGTTAGCTGCTGGTCTCCCTCTGTCGACGACAACCACATTGATTCCAGAGGTAGACCTAGAGGTCCCTATGTCTTGGACTCATCACCATTTATGATGAGTGCCTACGAATCATTTCGAGAGGAATCTTCAGTGCCTCTCCAAATGATTGTTTCTCACATGCTCGACTTCAACACCTTGATCGCATCGTTGAGACTCGCACAGGGTATTCGTCCATTTCACTTATTAGTTGAAGACCCCGGGTACCTCCTGACTCCTCCACATTTGAGAGTCTTCCTATGGATAAACCAGTTACACTTTTTCTATAGATATCCGGGTTGCGCATGGCGACAGTATTCAGATATACCCCAGTTTCATACTCCCTTGAGTATACAGTTATATTATTTCTCAGAGATGACTCAGAGTCTTTGAGTCCCCACAGATGTTGGACACCTTCAGTTTCAGCAGTTCCTCAGTTATTCCAGTGTATCAGTTATTGAGATCCGTTATGATCAGGAGTACATCCCAAAATAATGTCCCCCCTGGACCGTTATGGTGTACCAGTAGATTCTTTATGTATTAGATCCCCCTTCTTGGGACTAATTGTTATGTATATGTCTTGATACGAGCATGGGAATGCCCGCCTCGTCCATTATCAGAGATTATACCTCATTCATATTGAGGCCATGTAATATTTTTTGTTTCTTGCAGCTTCCAAGGGCCGTGGCTCCAGTCTCCAATCGGTCTCTTCTCCTTCCCAAACCCCTGAAAAAAGACAAAAGAACTATGATGTCTATCGGCCATACGATGAGCTCCTGCCCTCACACATCAGGGGGCAATCTGTTAACACCAAAAAAGTGCTCACTAGCTCATTTTCCTATTCACATGACCCATTTGTCCACTTTTTCACCATCGGAGCCTCTGAAACCAACAAAAGGTCACCAAAAGACCTGAGTACACCCCTTTTTCCATTAAAAAAGATTATTTTTCCTGAAAAGCATAAAAAACCCTCAAAAAGGGTCCAAATTCCCAAAAATATTAAAAAGGGAATTAAAATATTATTTTTATTCAAAAAAGGAAAAAGGAGGGAAAAGTACCTAAACCATGTTGGTCAATACCATTTGGTTTCCACAAAACCACAAATGGTATTCCCCACCACCAAAACCTATAAAAAGGTGGTAGGGACTCCTCATTTCACATCCATCCATTATCTCATCCTTATGCTGCTGAAATCTCCCTTGAGCATTTTTAGCCATTGAAGCAACCTTGGAGAAGGAGACCTCTTGGAGTTTGGAGCTACTCATCTTGGAGAAGGAGACCTCTTGGAGTTTGGAGCTACTCATCTTGAAGATACAATGTGATATCTCCATACCACGTATCAGACGTACTGATGAGAAACAATGACTCATCCGTAAAAGAGTCATTGGGATCAGATTCTACATCAGTACGGGGGAGGTCGCAGATGAGTTCAGCAAACACCAACGACTTTTTCAACTTGGCTTTTTTGAAAAGAAGATCAAATTCTTGCAGTATCACGATCCAGCGTGAATACTTGCCCCAAGTACCTGACGAGTCAGAACGTGGTACATGGGGTTCGAATCAGCGATGATGGTGGTGGTGCGAAGCAAAATGTAATGTCAAAACTTCTGCACGGCAATGACTGCCACGAGAGCGAGCTTCTCAACATGTGAATAACGAGTTTCAGCGTCAATAAGACCTTTACTGGCATAGTATATCACATGTTCTTGGGCGTTCTGGTCTTCCTGCACCAAAACCATGGCGATAGTGGTGTCAGAAGCGGCGAGATATAGAATGTAATCTCGATAGTAATTCGGCGGTTGAAGCACAGGGGCATGCGTAATGGCATGTTTCAAACTATCAAAAGATTGTTGAGCTTAGTCATCCCAAATGAACGGGACGTCTTTCTTCATCAATCTCATGTAACCCTGCGTCTTTTGCGTGAAATTACAAACGAAGCGCCGTAAATAAGTTGCTCTTCCTTGTAGACTCTGAAGTTCTGTAATGTTAGTTGGAGGTGGGAGTGCGACAATGGCTTCTACCTTCAAGGGATCAATGCAGATCCCATCTTTTGAGACGATAAATCCTAAGAGGCATCCAACCTCGACACAAAAAATACACTTATGAGGATTCAGACGGATATTGTACTGTCTGCATCTGAGGAAAACGGCCGTCAGATGATCTAAGTGGAACTCACGCTGCTTTGAGTGGGCAGGGAGGTCATCCAAGTAAGGTTCCACAAAGTCCTTCACATCATGGAAGGCGTACAACATGGTCTGCTGGAATGTGGTGCCAACGTTTTTAAGACCAAACGGAAGTTTGCGATACGCAAACGTTCCCCAAGGGCAGATGAAAGCAGTCTTGTGTTGGTCGGTGGGGTGGATCTCAATCTGGTTGTATCCAGAAAAGCCATCCATAAATGAAAAAATGACACTTGCAGCACAATTGTCGATAATCTGGTCAATAAAAGGAGTCGGGTAGTTGTCCTTGGGACAAGCTTTGTTGAGATCCCGATAATCAACACAGACACGGATGGTCCCCTGCTTTTTATTAACAGGGACGACGTTTGAGACCCACTCTGTCAACGGGATGGGATAAATGAAGCTGACATTTATGATTTTGTCAATCTCTGCCTTGATTGCCGCAGTCTTTCGAGGGTGTACCGGTCGCAACTTTTGGCGAACGGGTTTGACGTCGGGATAGGATTTAATTTCGTGTAAAACAATGGAGGGGTCTATCCCAGGCATCTCCTCGTAAGTCCAAGCGAACACGTCTCGGAATTGCTTGAATAGGGCCGTGGCGGCGATGACTTCTTTAGGGGAACACTTATGGCCTAATTGAATGTGTTCCACTACACCAGGAGTAACCGAAATGTCTATCAAAGTGGTAGGCTCAATGTTGGCTAAGTTGCCTTCGCAGTCCGTTTGACATGCGAGTATCGAGGACTGAGAGCCAGAGTAGACGTCCGGTGTGAAGATGGTGCGAATGCTGTTCTCCACAGTGTCCAAAAAGGGAAGGAAAGATGAACGATGGTGGAGGTCTTCCCATGGAGGACTGTCTACACTCATGATTTGCATAATGGACTCGTCAGAATGAAAAGTCCGTAGCAGAAGATCAAATCATGTCCGTTATAGAGAACATGAGGTGGAGGCCACAACTAAGTGGTCCTCCGGTGCTGATTGGATAGCCTCATACATGAGTTCAGCGGGTGATAGAGGCATGGTGTCTCCAATCAGGTGTGTGGTGGATTCATCAGGTACAAGCCATCAATCAGTGGAGTTAGGGATAGATGAAATCTGTGAGGAGATCATGTTTACCGTGGAAACATGGTTTGGGAGATCCAAAGTAGGAAAGACGCTCATAAGGGATGAATCCTTAAGGAGGACGACCCCCACACTCTCATACTTTTGCGAAGATTGTCCAATCGAAGGAACGTTATCGCCCGAGTGAGTAGTGGTGTCAGGTGTGCAGAAATCCAATTGGTTGACAATAAAAATTCGGCCTTGATGAGGGAATTTTACTATGCGGAAGATAGATGATGCAACCGCAGTCATGGCGTAAAACCAGTTTCGACCAAGCAGAATGTTGTAATCTAACGGGGCAACGGCCACTTCCATGTTAATGGTTGCAGTCTTGCCCCCCAACTCGACTGCTAAAGCTTGTAATAGCCCATGAGGTTGAAAGCCATGTCTGTCGAAGGCTCTCAAAGTGGTAGGAGAACGGTTCAACTCGGGAGAGCCAATGGCTCTCCAACATGCGATCGACATGACTGACGTGGAGGTTCCTTTGTCCAAAATGGTACGATGGATTATCTTCCCAACAATGTTTGTAGCAACTTGAAATTCCAATTGATGGGAGAGCCTCGGTTTGAAGTATTTTAGCCGGAACATGATGGTATTCGATGAATCCGGGTCAACTGCACCGATGGCAGCGAGGAGAGTCTTGCGCTGATTCAGATAGTTTTGCAAGACCTCGAGCGTCGACATAGCACAAGGAGCTTGTGCTAGGTCCTCTACAATGTTGTAGATTTGAGTAGCCCGATCATTAGGATTGAAAATCGATTTTCTAATTGTGCTCTTGGGTGGACGCAATACTGACTCGAAAGAGGGCTTCTCAATGGTGAGAGGATTAGCTGGTACAGTGACGTTGGGCATCGAAGTGGAAGCTTTTTCAGTATTACTTCCAATAGGTTCTTTGGCTGGAACAGATTCATACGAACAAGAACGGGTGTTCAAGTTGATAGTTTCATTACGTACTATGAGAACATGTGCAGTGGTGGATGCTTCTCCTTGGGAAGAAGAAGTGTGAGCGATCGACTGCTGATTTTGAGCAGGGAAGGGATCGTTGAGAACTACAGGTGTGGGTTTTCCCTTGAGAAACTTTTGAACTTCATCTCTATGGGGGCACTCTTTAGAAAAGTGATCATCACCACACGGTAGGAAAAGATACTTCAACTTCCTTTTCTGTTTGGTATCATCAGGGGTGCTCTTTTGTTCCTTCTAGGTGGAAGACTTCTTAGGTTTCCCCTTGTTCTTTTTCTTACCACCAGACTTTTGAGGTGAAGCTGACGAAACAGAATTCACTTCTTCGGTGACAGCAGGAGCGGATGATTTGGTGGTGGCGTGACCAGCCCGTGTTGGTGATGGGGAAGAACCCTGTGGGTTCGACGAACCAACAATTTGAGAGGAAGGCTGGGTGTGAAGGGATCCAATGATGCCATCGGATTGGGGTCCCTTGGGTGGTTTCGCGAGGTTGTAAGTGTTGCGGGGCACGTCGGGAAGAATATCAAACAACGTGCCAGATTGAGCATAGACTAAGTCTAGCAAATGCGCACGAGCGATGGCTTGTTCCTTATTGACAGCGCCTCCCATGGCAACATCTCGTGCTATGGTAGGAATGAGAGACTTTGTAAATCGGTCTGCTAGGAGTTGATCTGGAATAGGGGCCTTAATGAGACGTCGTCTCCTCTGCCACTCATGTATATGATCTGAGATATGAGTAGCGGTATTTTGACGGAGCGAGGTTAAAATCTATGTACCAATTTCATACCGTATAGGCAGCTAGAAATGAGTCAAAAAGTTCATAGCAAGAGAACCAAAATCAAGAAAAGAATGGGGTGGTAGCTCAATATACCACTTGGTAGCCGAACCAGTGAGATTCTGTTGGAATAACCTAAGATGGATCGAGTCGTCCATCAAGGAATTGGATGAACACCATAAGTGGTATGTCGTCACATGATTTTTAGGATCCTCACCTGGCTTACCATCAAATTTCAGGATATCTGATGGAAGTTTCACCGGAATGGGTGGCCAATTAGTTTCGTGGTAGATGGGGTCATTGGTCAAGCGAGACAGGTCAGGTAGATCCAAAGTAGCCAAAAAGGGCAGCTGCGGATTAGGCTGCGAGTACTGATAGTACAAATAAGGCATGTAAGGACCAACGGGACCTTGGGTCGATTGACCATAAGGCGTTCCAGGAGGAAACTGGCCATAGGGGTACGGGCCGCCTGGACCAAATGTAGGTCCGCCGCCATAGTAAGATGGTCCATTTCCATAATAAGGAGGCCCATTACCATAAGGTGGGGGCTCTCCTCCACCTCCGGGAGGGGGTGGGCCTCTTCCAAATGGGGGGGGTCCGCTACCACCGCCAGGGTAGGATGGGCCGCCACTGTCTTTCGCCGGGAGGAGGTGGTGGTCCGCTACCACCACTAGAATAGGACGGGCCTCCACCACCTCTGCCGGGAGGGGGTTGTGGGCCACCACCGTCGCTAGAAAGGTTAGATCCTTCTCCGCCACCTCCACCATAGTAGGGTGGTGGTCCACCACCACCGCCACCAGGATGAGAAGGTCCTCCACCACCACCACCGGGAGGGGGTGGTGCTCCTCCTCCACCACTGGGATGGGATGGTCCTCCCCCACCACTACCGCCAGGAGGGGGTGGTCCTCCACCACCTCCACCAGGGGGGATGGGCCATGATGAACGAAATGAGGTGGTCCTCCTCCAGAAAGTAGAGGCTCGCCTCCTCCATAGTTATGTGGGGGCCCGCTGCCTCCAATGGGAGGTGGGGGTGGACCAAACGGGGGTGGAGGGACTTGAGGGACTGTAAGTGGGGGTCCATGCTGTAAAACATTTTGCTGTCCCCATAGAGTGTAAGGATTTCCAGGGTAGGGTACCCCGTAGAGTGCATTTCCGGGATTAAGTTGACCCGGCACATGGTTAAGATGACCTGGATATGCTTGACTCGATGGAGGTTGAGTTACGTTGGACGGTCCCACAACATGGGATAGTCCCGTCGTGGAAGGTCTGGGACGTAAGGAATTTCCAATGGAAGGCCCGATGGGAACTCCTGCTGCAGTATTATGGTTAAGAGATGGGGGTTTCCCCCCAGCAACAACTTGTTGACCACTAAGTAAAGGTTGACCCAACATTGGTTGTTGATTATTCACCGTAGGATTACTGTTACCTATAAAGAAGGTAGGGGGTAAAGTGTATCCTCCCCTCGAAGTTTTGGGTGGGGGAGGAGCAGGTGACGTAACCGTGGTGACCACAGGTGTGTTGGACTGTTGTTGTTCAATAGGTTGGGTTGTTGGAGGTGCTGAACTGGTCTCCTGTCTAGGAGGTACATGTGCAAGAATGGATGATTGACCAGCTTCAACAGTGTTCACGCGTTGCGTGGATGATTCCGGTGACTCAAAAGATAAAACACGACTTGGGAGTGGTCGGTCGTCGATCCTTAGTTGAAAATTTTGACTTCGAAACTCCTCACCCATATCACGTAAACGAGCCAATTACTCACGATAAGGTGCTAAGCGGTCGTCGGGGCTAGCCCAACTAGGTGGGGATGCAATGGAAAAATGGGCCACTAGGTGGCCTGTAGAAGATGTCCATAAGCTGCTGAAGGACCAACTACTATGGGGTCGTCTTGGGGTTGATTTATCCATTCCAACGATCTAGGCTCTCCCGGTGCAACAAGAGATAAGTCTTGTGAAGTGGGGATTTGTGCTTCTTCACCTTACAGGGGATGAGAGGCCGGTGAATCTGGAGGAGTATGAGGAAACAAAAGTCCTCCAACATTCAAAGTGGGGTTTTCCACTTTATGTGACCCGACCCTAGCTTGTGGATCCATTCTTACCCTCGAAATTACCTCTTGGTTAAGGGGATATTCAGGTGGCAAATTCTGAATCTTGCGAGACCTCCTCCAAGGAAAGTCAGCCAGAGTGACTAAAACAAAAAGTTTCTCCTAAGACAAGCTAAACAAAAGAAAAGCAGACCAGACAAACCCTACACAAACTAAGGCCACAAGCAAACTTATGTTATAAGAGTGGATTCAACGGTCTGGAACCTCACAAGATTGTCAAGGCTTCGCAAATCGCTATATACCGCAGGGTCCAACAGTAAAACGCGACAAGGAGGATTGGGACCGTACCCTTGCCTGAATACCCGATTACCTGGACGATACGTGCGTAGTAATCTCCCCGAGTGTTATTCTTAGTGTATTGCTCCACCAAAAGGTTAACTTAGTTGGTTTCAGGAATCCTAAGGGTGTCTCCCGATATACGCAAGGTGCATGGGAGCTCAAATCCGTAGTGATGCTGTCTAATGCACAACCGTTCGGCAAGAGACCTTTCGATATACTACTGAGTACGTGAAACACCTTTCGATATACGCCAAGTACGTGTGGTACTTGGTGGGTGCGTGAAAGAGCTTGATATACCGATAAGTATGTGGAAGACTACAATACCCCCGGGATACAATGCTGGAAAATAACGAAAGATGCCACGCTTAACGACACCAGAACACATCTCTAACTTACACACAAGTTACTAAAAAATTTACCCTAGTTCTACCGTTAATTTTATCTGGACGGTTAGGGGAATGCATGAGGTGAGTATATAATCGTAAACATAATGCAGGCCCTAACTACATGCAAAAAATACACTTTTCTTTTGATGAACTCTATGTATGGAAGGGAGAAACTTCCTTTTTCTTTCCAACAATTTTACCAAAGCAATGCAATGCAAGACAATCCCAAATCTATGAAAAATGATAATGAAGTATTCTTTTCCTTTTCAGCGAAAACATAAAAAATTAACACAACACTACTAAGCCAAATCAAAGCATGTTTTTCTTTTTCTTTTATCTTTTCAAAACGAAAATGATGCTAAGTGATGAAAAGAGAGAGTTTCTATGTAAAGTATGCAAGCTTTTCACTTTCACTATGATGGCCTAAAAGCACAAAAACCCAAAGATATAATGCAACTTTCCAAGCATGGAACTACTTTTGCAAAACTTGATATCTATTCGAATTTTTCAAGAAAATGAGCAACTCATAATTCATGAAAAACACAAATAATGCAATTTTCTTTCAACTTTTCCAAAAGATCTATGAACGAGGCATTCCAATGCATGTGCAATTCTTCAAATGAGCTTGAAAAATGATGGAAATAAAGTATTTTTGATCTTTCAATGGATGCATCAAAACAACAATTTGATAACAACTATGCTCTTAAACATGAATACTTGAAATGAAAAGATCACTTGCAGCACTCCAATAACTTAAAAAATCTCAAGAGAAAGCAAGCACTCGATGGACTAAAAGTACACATAAACACTCAAACTCAATCAGTAACAAGCAACACTAAAGCAAGCAAAGCTTAACGTAGCAATCCTTCTCCATCCAAGCCAATGCCATATCCTCCCAAGGAAGTGTGAGTCTCTCAATGGATGAGTAGAGATCTCTCCAAGATGATTTCACCAGCATGTAGACACTATATACTTCCTCCCTTTGGAGAGGGGTAGAGCTTCACTTATACAAGACTAAGTGGATAGGGTATGGATAGGGTAGGTTGAGATATGGTAGGAGAGAGATAGGGGATCCTCCCAAGAGGTTAGGAACCGAGTGCCAACTCTCTCACAAGGTCAGGGATAGGGATCCATGTCAGCTGGCTTCGAGAATGGGCTCGAAGGAGCTATTTTTGTCCATTAACTGGCATCGTCGCACCCTGCATTAGAGCAAGTTGCGACGTCGCAGGTTGCATGAGGGCAGCCTATGACGACCTCTCAAAACCTAGCATGAATGCAATGGTATCTCTTCTAGGTTAATGACTTAGCCAATGAAACTTCAGGGATGTATACACTGAATCTCTTAATGGTAGGATTTTAGGTGTAACACTTATTAATAAATTACCTAATATTCATCACCCTCTTGTAGGTGTCACTCCCACACTTTTTAGTTTAATTTTAATTTGTTAAATAGGTGAATAATCACCCCTTTGATGTGTCACTTAGATATAAATCTCTAATATTATTATCCCAGTATCCATTAATTCTATTTATTCAAATAAATAATAATTTATTGAAGAGCCCCCTAAAAGTGGATAAATTAAATTATTAGTTAATTCATCCCTAGGGTCTCTTTGGTTTACCTTGGCTTAGTCTGAAAATATGGAAGGTATCGTTGCTTGGGGAGTAAGGATTATGTATCGTTATTGCACGCCCCTTGATAAAAACCATTAAATAAGGACTCCACACCCCTATTCCCATGGCGTAAACAACCATCCTATATACTCTACAAAGCAAAAGACTTCACACCTCTATTTATATCTCACTTGTTATGGCCTACACCCATTTGTTGGCAATTTGGCTAGGCTCCACCCCATACCCTACACATGGATGCATCCACATGTATCAAATATATTGATTATACTATAATTCATAATCAAAATTGAATGTTTGTATCACCATTTACCATCTGCGGATCTTATTGTCAAACACCACCTTGGATCTCTCCCCACTGGTCCTAATCTCATTTCCTATTTCTTGTATCACTAAGATTAGTGACATCATATAACAATATATATGCCTAAAGTCTATACATCATACAATGAATATCAAATAACACTTCACTAGTTTAATTGTGCTTCCATATCATGCAACTATGCTCCCATGACCCTTCCGTCCACCTAGCCACAGTTCATACTCATTACTAGAATAAAAAACCAGTTATCATCATATGATTATTGCCATCATAAAATCATCCAAGATATCATTGATTAACCAATAATAGTAAGCAATCATGCCATCATCATGATGAACAACTACCTACTCAACAAGCATGAATACAAAATCATTGTTAGAAAACATTACACATGTTACAAGTATAGATATGTAACCTATGTAAATAAATAGATGAACAAAATTGTACCCCTCAAACACATCAACTAATATAGGGTTAGGCTCCTTATTCTATGTCAAACAGAACTAGGCAAGGAGGGGAATTACATACTTTCCCCCTTAAAAGAAAACTTGGCCCAAATTTTTCTTATAGTTATAAGAGACTTGGTTCTTTGCAAGTCAAATTATCAATAAGTTCTTAACCTTATGTGTATAAATTTTACAACTTTGGCCCCATACCAAATTCATAATTAGATTCTTCTAAAGCACAAACATCTCCATGAAAACAAACACATACCATTATTAACCAAGTTGTAAGTATAGCCATGCTAGACTAGACAAATTTGGATGTACAATTCATATCGTGTCATATCAATACCAAGCACGCCATCAAACATATCATATCCAAATATTAGTCATTGTAAGTGATATAACACCACTCAACTTAATTACACTGGATCTTATATTACTCATTTTTATCATTATCCTATCCAAAGCAGTAATCATTCACTTCTCTTCTTCTTTTGTAGGCAATGTTAGTTTATCTTCCTTTTGTAGAAAGTTTAAGTTTTATCTAACTACAATTAGATCATAATTTAATGTTATAAGTAACATTGATGTCCCATTCCAACATATAATCAAGTTCCCAAAATACTAAGTGTAACACCCCGTCTTTGACCCCGAGATGTAATGATGTAATTAATTATATAATGATGAAATGACTAGATGCCATACTTATATGGTCCAGGAGACCATGAATATGGTAAATGATGTACAATACATTTTAAAATAAAATACCTTGCAATTGCAAGTGAAGAAGGACATAGAAGAGACACGAGGATATGATTCCACAAGTGGGGGAAGTGAGAAGGGGCTAAGGGAGATGACCCGAGTTAACATTAACTGATGTCCTTAGATTTCATTAACCTTTTTAACCCAGATCCATTTAACCATGGTTCAAGGTGTCACTTTAATTAATCATGGCTTAATTATCCTAATATGGGATTAACAAATAAAAAGTAGTCACTTCCGAGAAATCCACTTGTTTAAACAATATCATGCATATATAATGTTGGAAACTCATCCATCCATTGATTCTCAATCATTCATTCAATATGGATCCACCATACACTGGGAGCTCTAGTTGGTATACTTGAGGAAAAGTCATGTTTACATACTTTCTCACACAAGTTACCCTAGGAAGTTGGTTCTAGTGGGATTGGCGTCTATGTGAGAGAGACCTGGCCTACAACTGATTTAACGTGGACCCTGACATGGAGAGTACCTAGATAGCTTGTTCTAGAGCACTAGAAGGGGATGGGGACAACCTAAAGGACTACGAAGCAGAGAAGGGGTTCCCATCCATTGTGTTGTGTAGGTTGATGGGGGATGAGTGTCAGTGGGTGGGGACATCTATGGAGGGGGTTTCTACACTAGAGGTTGGTTGTGCGAGTGAATTGGGAGGAATTTCACCCCTTGTGGATTGATAGCCCTAGCTCGGGGGTGGCCTCTGTCAAATAAAGAGTGGTATTGATATAGTTCTTACGACCGGGAGGAACGTCCTTCCTTTGCATCTAGTTGGAGGAAATTAAAAGATACATGTCTCAAATTATGAATGAATGTCATGGATTATATTATGTTATGTGTCTATATGTTTATATTGCAGTTTGCATTATGCATAGTTTGGCATTCTTGTGTGAACATGTTTAATTATCATACTTATGCTTTTATGCATGTTGGGTATTCATTCATGGATAATATCGAATTAGTTAATTAAGCTATTGTAACGAGCTTGCACAACAAAATAATATCTACAATAGACTTTACATAATGTGAACATTAGAGATGGTATGTGACATTGTGGTATTAGAGCATAAATTTCAGTTAAATGACAGATGAACACTGGAATTGGATACCATGTGGTCTCCATGGTGGAAATAGGCTATTAGGTATGTGAAAAAATGGTATTAGATCCATGGTTGTAGCATTAGCACTGCAAGGGCCAACATCTATATGAACATAGATAAGTTACATAGTAAAAAATACAGTTTGAAGGACAAATGTTTGACACAATACCAATGAAAAAATCCATGAATTCAAATGCCTATACGACATATTTCAGAGCAAGTCATATTAGAGTTGGTAATAAAATTTGTGAATCTAACAAATTCCATGCACAGGGAAACATGTGCACCAAAGAATGGAGGGACATTCCTGTCACATCGACCAACTCGAGTGTGTCAAGTGGTAGTCCCACATGTGATCTAAGCCACAGAGGTAGGACTGAGCCCTATGGTAGAAATGTGGTTTACGTGAGTTGAGAAGGTGGATTTGGAAGGAAGTTATAAAGTCTTGTAGTAGATGAGGAGGTGATGCATGACCTCAAGCGATTTCTGATTTACGAAACTTAGGCAATAAATTAAACAGTGTGCTTTTTAAATCCCCATAGTAGATCTAAACTATTGATCTAGATCAGGAAAGGATGAACATGTGAACCAGAGATGAAGGATAGAGATGGGACCACCCTGTCACATCAAGCCACTAGAATTGTACCAAGTGTAATCTCCAAAGAGGATTAAAGGACACGAAGGTAGGACCAAGGCCATGTTGGATAAGTGGTTTACAGGTGTTGGGGAACCATACTGCAAATTGTTTTGCAAACTACCTTAGATCGCTAGAGCATGATGCATGTACCTAGGGTGGTTTTCAATTTACGTGTCTTGGGGAGAAAATTAACCCCTAAGCATGTTATACTCCCTTAGTGAATATGAGCTGTAGATCTTGATCACGTAAGAAGAAAGTGCCCTTTTCATCAGATATCTGAGATGGACCCCCCCTCCCTTCGTAACATCAACCTTTAGATTCATGGTAAATGGATGATTCGTCAAATTAGAAAGGTATAGGAGTGCCCCACAAATTATTTAATGAAGACTTAAGTGGAACAAGATGAAAGGGGGGCATGGATGCCTAACCTAAAAGGTATGGTGGTGAACCAGAAGACATGGTGGAGTCCAGTGGTGACAAGTAGGACCCCACTACCACGTAGATGGAAGCCATGTGTCATGCCACATCAACATTCTTCGACATCAGCAAAATGCGATGCCAACATATGTACAATATAAAAAAAAGGATATAAGTCTAGAAGAGATCTCAATAAATGTATTTTTCTTCAAATGGTGATGGGAAAGGAATGTCAAATCAAGGTTCTCATAGTGTTGTTGATACTTTAGAAGAAATAAAAAAGACATGGAATGGCTATAGCTAGCCTATGGATTGACTTAAGTAGGAAATGTTTTCAATCAAGACAAATCCCCATCATACATGATGTAGTTGGAATTATTTCCTCAGTCGAGTACTATCTGAGTATTTGGGAAAGGAAAATATGCTTACAGTTGTCTGCAAGTCTCAAGTAGAGATTGAAGAATTTGAAAAATATGATCACATTAGTAATGTAATGACAAGCACAAGTATTCGTGGGATAACAAGTGCCCAAACAGTAAAAATCAATGGAATATTTTGTGTGATTTTCCTTGAATACATAAGGTAAAGGAATATTTATGTGTTAATTATCAAAATACACTCAAATTGAGATGAAAAGACATAAATGTTGGAAATTTCATACTTGCACAAAGAATGACGAAGCATCAGATGAAGGATAAAAACGATCCAAGCTAGTCACAATCATATGATCTATCAAAGCCCAATACAAAATATTTTCATCTTTCTTTCATATTTCCTTCTACAATACTCCAAAGTTGGTCCCTGAGACTTAATGCAACTACAAAAAAAGTGTAGAATTGGGATAAACTATTAATTTTGAAGGACTGTAACATTCAAATGAAAGCTCATAATTGAGTGAGGGTACAATCTTTGGAAAGTTGATCACTAGGGGAATAAGGATAAACAATTTGATTAGAAAAGAGTACTGCAAAGATTTCTAGAAATTGAGCAGAAGATAAGGATCCAAAGATATTGATCCAATGCTATGAGTAGTACATTCAATTCATTAAATTACCATGAGCAAAGTGGATATATGCTTTGCAAGGATAAAGAGTTTCAAATGCTCATGGTAATAAGGAATAATACCATCAAAGGAAGGTTGCAGAAAGTATTTTTGCAATGCATCAACTCTTTACAGTGAATTCAATTGAAGTTGTAGAGAAGAGCTGCGATGCTCTTGTATGTTCTAGTTTTTATGAAGTATAACAAGGCAATGGAAAGAAAAGGCATGAAAGACAACAAACCATGGACAATGACATATTCATGCATAGAATAAGGATGCAAGTCCTTGATCCCTTGGGATAAGGGAAGGAAACCAAGCAATGAAAGTTGTAGAACATGATGAACATCATGATCCTAGGAAATAATCATGGGAATGCCTACTATGGTAGATGAAATCTGCCTAGAGAAAAGAAGGCATGATCCTCATATATGTGAGATGGGTGAACCATCTTATTGGATAGATATGTGCATAAATAGAAGGGTTGCAATATATAAACCAACAAATTATACATGTAAGATGTGAAGAACTAATAAACTTCACTTTTCCTAGAAGGGAAATTGATGACAAGGACCAAGTTATGCTTGGGCCTGGACTACCTTGGGAAGGTAAAGTAAGTTACTATGAATCAACCAAGTGCATGTATGATCAAAACAAACATAAAGATAATTGTCAGAAGTCTTGGAGAGAATAAGAAATATAAGTAGGGTCAGAGGAATAAATGATTTAAGCCTCCTTTCTTCAGGAACTAGTCAAAGTCATATTATCAAAGTAATCCATCTCAACAAAGACCTGGGATGGCATAGTCTCAAGAAAAAGGAACAAGGCAATGTTTAATGTGCATGGATTTCAAATTAACCTAAATTTTGGGAAATTTTATATGATTCTATAGGAGTTTACTAGAGGTGAAATTGGCCAAGAAGAATGGTATGAAGACTATTGTGGTGCTTCCACAATAAAGCAGATGCATAGTTGGGGTAAGAAAGCAAGGTAAGTGGTTGGATAACTAGAAAGGTGTAAGATTAAGCCAAGTATGGTTGAGTGATTGATAATATGGAATAGTGTTGATGAGAAATGGTAATCAAGTCTGATTAAAAAGAAATAAAATATACCAATAATGGGTGTTAGTGTATTGAATAAGAATGCATTCCAGGTATTGATTGTGATAAGTATCTGCAATTTGAATTGCAAGGTAGATCCATGGGATATTGTGTTTATTTAAGTGAATATTGTATGCCATGATAGAATACTTAGAAAATGTATTGAAGATACCAATAGCTAGGAAAGATAAGTGGGAATTCAAGACCATGGTATTTGGTTGTGGTGAATAGACAAACAACAATGGCACACTAATATTAACATGGAACGTACCAATAGGTAAAGAGCAATAAAGCTCATACATAAGATCCGCGAATCATCTTTGTAGGAAAGTGTATACATACTCAAAATATTTTCAAGATAAGGACCAACGACTTATGTGTAAAGGATGGAAAGATGTGACAAACTTCCACTCACATAGAATCTACTAATTGATGGAATAATGCATTGAAGTGTGTGGATATATTATTGAATCAAAATTGTGTTGAAGAGTTCCATGGAATGAAAAGCGAGTTCCATCCTTGAATGAATCCCAAATACTACGAATAAACAAATCAAATGGAATTTGAAAAGATTTCAAATTTAGTTAGAATGGAACTCATTGTAGCACTATGAAGTGCTAGGAATAGAAAGTAAAACTAATGTAGCTATGGATGGGAAAGCAGGAGTAGCTAAGTTGGACTTGACTAGAATTGATCAAGGAAAAGTAAGTAGTATGCACAAGAAGCTCAAAATTGAGGGAAAGGTTGTTGCATAATCAAAAGGGGGTTGAGGATATCTCAAGACAACAAAATAAAATTGTTACAATGCTAAAGGAATCTACACAAGGCTAGGGGTGTTGTGGTAGCAACAAATGATGAAGATGGCTAGCAAGGAAACAATGAATGAAAGATATTAGATCTTTGAAATGCATATGAATTAGTAGGCATACTAAAAGATTATGCATAGTGCATGTGAACATGCTTATGCATACATATGATATTAGTGTGGTTTTATATATGAAGTAAGCCACTAATGATAATTAATGCAATTGATGTTGATTGTATAACCATAGGTAGTTGAAGCATGGTTGAAGATGTTGATGATGTAGTTGTGTATGACCTGTAACCTTGTGAAAAAGACTAAGACAATAAATCTATGATCAATAGGTTGGTTAAAGGATTGTGCAATCCTTTGTAAGAGACCATTTGATTAGGTGGCATCAAAGGTGTTAGTAACAACCATGTAGCTATTGATTTGTTTATGCTAATTGCATAAGTGTTGGAAAAGGGATTGGGTTAGAATCCATAAAACCATATTTAAATATCATGAATTGGTATGCATTTGATTTAATGATATCCCATTGGAGATGGTGTGGTATGGGGTGGTGGAGGTAGAAATCCATATACCAATATTACTATTTGGAATCTGGACTGCATTCATGTGAAATTAAATAACATTCCATGTTTGTGTTGGTTATGTGTAAATAACCAAACAAATCAAGTCTATGAACTTGATATGGTATCCATGAATCAATGTAATAGTTTTTTTGAGTGAGTGTACATGATTAGATAGTGTAAATTTGGTGGTTATGCACACATGTGTGTGGGTATGTATGTTGAATGCATTATGTGTATTCATGTTGTGCCATATTTCATTACATGATGTTGATAGTTGAAATGATGGAATTATTGGCAATGCATAATTATGAGATCATTCCATAAGCTATTGTGGATGCAGTGACTAATTGCATGAACAAGTAGTCACGAGTTGATGAAGAACAAGAATGCTCTATTAAGAGAATAAAGTTGCATAAAAGATGTCTTGGATATGATAGTGAAAATAAGCCATAATGAAGACAAGGACTATTGCTCACACCACTGAAAGCTAAGTATTATGTGTGGAACTCATGCTATTAATAGGGATTTAATTGATGTAATAATGATTCCAAAGCAGATTGGTTGATAAATAGAAGTATGATTTCTAATACATGTATGTTACTATATGTTTAGGACACAGGTGGATGGGAAACTACTTGGTATGAACCGATGATGACTATTGTAAATTGGAAATCCGGGGAAGAAGGCCACTGCAAGGATCAAAACCCTGTAAGTTGTTCTCTTATTCTGAAAGATAGCCTTGGAAAATGATGGATCTCATAAGGGATTGTTTATAAGAGAAGGGGATGCTTGATCTTAGATGATGAGTAACTGCAAATAAGAGGCAACTTGAATAAATATTCTATGAGTGATTCATGAGGTCCTAGCATGAAGATTCCTTGGTTGTCCTGTTTTGGAGCACTAGAAGGGACTTCGGATATCCTGAGGGATTTTATGCAGAGAAGGGTCCCATTCCTCGTGTTGTGAAGGATAACAGGGGAGGAATGTTGTGGATTGGGACAACTGTATAGGCTGTGTCAAGAGGAGCAATGACCTAATTATTTCCTGTGGAAACCTTGTGAAATAAATAAATATGCATGCATATAAGTATTTGATAGAGATTCCATACTTATTTGATGAAATGACTATATATTCTTACTTTGTGGTATTGGAAAATTACCATGGATATTATGATTATTGCATAATAATGGTTATAACATGCATATTTCTTCTTAATGATTGGTATAGGTACATGTGGACTTGACAAGCATGGGAAGGAAACTAGGGCAGTGTACAATTAATGTTGGTTCATTGTGTATGAGATGGTCAACAACTATACTAAATAACAAGGACCAAGAATGTTGCAACAAATGTAGTTGAGGAAGCAATTTGGGAGCTAAAGGATGCCATACAGAGGCATATTGTAAATGTCTAAAGACATATTAAATCTTTTCATTGCACACACACACACACACATATATATGTATATATGTGTGTATGCATGTATGTATGTATATGTACACACACACACACATACACTATATATATATATATAACACCCTGTATTTGACCCTGATACCTAATGATGTAATTAATTATGTAATGATAAAATGGCTTGATGCCAAACTTATATGGTCTAAGAGACCATGAATATTGTAAATGATGTACAACACATTTTAATATAAATTCCCTGACAACTACGATTGAATAAGGATGGAGAAGAGACGTGGGAATATGATTCCACGCGCGGGGGAAGAGGGGAATAAGGGAGATGATTTAGGTTCAGGGTATCCCTTTAATTAATCGTGGGTTAGTTATCATAATATGGAATTAAGAGGGTAAAAGTGGTCAATTTTGGGAAATGCACTTGTCAAAATAATATGCATATATAATGTTGGAAACTCATTAATCCATTCAATCTCAATCATTCATTCAGTCTGAATCCACCATACGCTAGTATCTTTGGTTGTTATACCAGAGGAAAAGTTGTGTTTTCATACTTTCTCGCATGAGTTACCCTGGGAAGTTGTCGCTAATGGACTTTGTGCCTACTCGAGAGAGATCTAGACTACAACTAAGTTACCTAGAACCCTAACATAGAGGCTCCCTAGTCGGCATGTGCCGGAGCACTAGATAACCTGAGGGATTGGGAAGCAAAGACGAGGATCCCAACCCTTTTGTTGTGCAAGATGATGGGGGATGAGTTCAATGGGCGGGGATAGCTATGGAGGGTTTTTTTGTACTATAGGGTTGTGTGAGTGAATTGGGAAGAATTTCACCCCTTGTGGATGGATAGCCCCTACTCAGGGGTGGCCTATGCCAAAGAAAGAGCATGCTTGACAAAGTGCCTATGACCAGGAGGAATTTCCTTTACTTGCAGCTAGTTGGAGGACATTAACATATAAGTGTCTCAAATTATGAATGAATGTCATGGATTATATTCGGTTATGTGTTTATATGTTTATGTTGCAGTTTGCGTTATGCATAGTTTGACATTCTTGTGTGAATATGTTTAATTATCATACTTATGGTTTTATGCATGTTAATTATGCATTCATTGATAATATTGAATTAATGAATTAAGATACTGTAGCAAGTTTCTGCTATAGAATAATATCTACCAGTAGATTTTACATAATTTGGACATCATAGTTGGTATGTGACATTGTGGTATTAGAGCATAAATTTTAGTTAAATGACAATTGAATAGCGGAATTTAGTACCCCGTGGTCTCCACAATAGAAAGAGACCATCGGTTATGTGACAGTAATAAACAACACAAACAATTGCAATCAGACTAATTAACAAACACATGTCATCGTACATAATTCATATTTTTACAATCCAATTTGCATTCATCATGGTTTAATGTCTTTCTCATTATAAATTCCACCTTTTGCATTTCACCAACAACCATTGACATTTACATTCACAATCCTCAAGAAACAATTATCACTTTTACCAATGTTTAATATTTAGGTCAAATCATAAATCGAGGCTCAAGGTGTAATTTTTTATTATTTTAGCTCAGTTGGATAAGGTGGCATACAAGCCTCGTTGAACCATTTCCCTATTGTGGAATTTTCCTTAAGTCTTGGAATCATTAAAGTTATTTTCTTCTATTACTTGAGAACTAATACATTAAGGACTCAATTAGAAGGCCTTGATTCTCACGAGGTTTTAGCAAAATAATTTCATCATACACAAGAAAATTACTCTGCTTATAGGCATGCATTAGTGTGGATTCCATATCTATATCTCAATGCGACAAAAAACAAAACCTTCAAACTTTCCTTTTTATGGTTTCCACAACCACTTAGTGCATATAAGTTAATTAAAACCTTTGCTTCACTAGACAAGACACATCACAACTTGGAATCCATGCAATTCCAAGTTATCCAATGAAAAACACAAGCCTAAAATTCAAACATTGCATGATTACACAAAATTATTCCTAAGAAATCACAATAATTTCTTTCTTAACCATTAAGAATGCATTCACAAATTAGATTTTAACATCTTTTATTTTTACTGAAAAATCCATCCTAATTGTGAAATTTCAGGGTTCAAATTTGATCTTGATCTCCTTATCAAATTGTCAAAATGATGACTCCAATAGTCATTTCACCCAAAGACAATACAAGGGCATACCCAACAAGCACTCTCTCTTCTCTAAGTTAATAAGCACAACTATCATTCTAAGATATTCCCACTCCACATGTTTACTTAGATGCTATAACAACCCTTCATAGGTTATGCACATACATAACCTTATTCACATATGCATTCTAATTAGAAAAATAAACACATTTAAGAAGATACTCATTATGGTTGATTTTTTTTTTTGTAACCATGGATTCCTATCAAAAGTTATACTTTTTCCAAACACGATACCTCATCATGCTTTAAGCACATGAGCAAGGGATTTACATGCAATTAGAGCACATCAACCCTTAATACATCAAGAGATTTTGTGCAAACTAGTATCCTCCACTCATCATTCTTTCTCTCACGAGATCACAATATGCACCAACACATGCCAATTGAAGGTTAATATTGGATAACAAATCTAATAAATTTTTTTTATCACCTATCTTCTAATTACTTTATCATGGAGGTAATGGGACGTAGAAAACATTCCTTCTTCCTAGCCATACCATGTGGACTTCGACACACTAACCATATTAACAACAACACAAATATTCAACATATGCCACCAACATTCATGTGGGTCCAATAGGCCCTAGTGTTGTGGTTGGATATGATACCACATGTAGTGATCCGTAACACTATGATCGCTCAAACCAAAATCAACCAACAAATTGATTCAACAAAGAATAATAATAATTATAAAAAAAACTAAATTCATTTTTACATACACTCTCATATATCATGCTCATATAGGGCTTACATATAATTGCACACATCAAACTTAGTTTATTAGAACAACCCTATAATATTCCATCAATTTCGTACCGTAAATTAACACAAGGAAAATATACATTTTTGTTTTTGAGGTTCATACTATTAACCTACTCATCCATAGAGAATATGGCATCAATTAGTAACTATCATATGGTCATTCATGAGATTAACTAGATTTCCATAATAACTCAACAACTTGTTAAACCAACCTCCTTGATTTGATCCAACTATTATTGCAAACTAGTCCTCATTTGGACTCAGAGGTTACCAAAAAAATTGACAATCATGTTTAAAATCAAGCTCTTAAGTCAAGACTTTTGTCCAACACTTCTCATGTTGAAATAAGAGATAAATTTTATTTGGGGACTCAAAATTTTAGCAATCAACATACTTAAGTATGGGTTCATATTGTTAGGATCCTTTCCTACATACCTTCATTTTATGGTTTAAGTGTTTCCTCAAACACTTGGAACCTCTACCCAAACCACTATCATTTTTTGGCATAATACTATTACTAATGCTCATGACATGTAACCATAATAACGTCTATTCACTGTTAACAATCATATACATAATATAATGTAACTTATATTCAAGGCATTCAACCCACATACCAAATTTTTACCTAAATTCAAACTCATAAACAACAACTCCAATTCAATTCTCATTAATGGTCATAAATTTAATAAACAATATGGATTATAATAACATGTGAAAGTAGTAGCACACTGATGCCTAAACTAGTTGCACTTACATTGGTACTTTTTTGGTTGAGAAAATTTGTCAAACACTTTGTGTGCAAGTGTTTATACAAACACTTGACATGCAAAAATTTATACCAACAATTTATACACATAAAACTACAACATCTATGGGTGATGTGTTCTTCTACAATTTTTCAAATAAGACCCAAAGAAAAATAACTTGAGGTTTCAGGTAGAAAACCCCTCACAGAGTGTTCAACACTTTTTAAAAATCACCCAGATCATAAAAATCGGGTTGTGCAAACCTTTTTTTATATACTAAAAATAGGAGTTCCAAGGTCATAAGGTACATATATTCTATGAATTTGATGTAATTCATAAAATAAACACTTTTAGATGATTTTTTGTAAAAACCTAGATCTGAACAATGCATAGGAATTCATTTACACATTTTTTCAAACATGTAAGTTTTAAACCTGTGCAGAGAAGCAAAGCATAGATATTTTTTCAAGCAAAACATAGATTACACCACAACATTCACACATAGTACACAGAGATTTACCCTGGAAACCCTTAACCAGGAAAACAGGAAACCTTGGAGCCACAACTCCTATTTTTCTCATCCATCATTATGAATCACTCACAATACAATATAGGTATTCCGCAACATCCAATACCCTAATTCGTTAACCCAGATTAGTAAATAGAGCCCAATCCCTTATCCTGGATTAAATTACATATTTTTAGAAAATTCCCCAAAAATCCCTTAATTCGTCAGGCACACTCTCCCGTCCACACACATGCAAAGAATATAAAACATACCCAACATTCTCCCACTTGTTGTTTTTTCTGCATAACAATGTGTCATTTACTAATAACGTCACAGGTTCAGGGCATCGATGCCCATAGATTCTCTACACCAAGAGAACTTCTCTGTACTGATAGACTTTGTAAATAAGTCTGCAACATTCTTCAAGGTGTCAACCTTCTCCAATAACACCTTTTGGTATTCAACCATATATCTCACAAAGTGATATTGCACATCAATATGCTTTGTCTTAGCATGATAAGCAGGGTTCTTTGCCAGGAAGATTGCACTTTGGCTGTCACAATCTAACCTTACAGCTTTCTGTACAAACCCAACACCTGAACATAATCTATGCAGCCATACAACTTCTTTACTTGCATGAGTGGCTGCCATATATTCAACTTCAGTAGTTGAGAGTGCAACTACAACCTATCTCTTGCTCATCCAACTGATAGCTCCTCCACATAGGTTAAACACATACCCATTTGTAGATATTCTACGATCAAGATCTCCAGGCCAGTCTGCATCAACAAATCCATGTACATTTATTACTCTGTCTGGTCCAGGTCTTCCTTGGTAGTAGATTGCATAATCTATAGAGCCGCGCAAATATATGAAGACCCTCTTTATAGTTTTCCAGTGCTCCTTCCTTGGTTTGGACATATATCTTCTCAATAATCCCACTGCATGAGCGATGTCCGGTATGGTACAGACCATTGCATACATCAAACTTCCAACCACACTAGCATATGGAACTCGTGCAATATATTCTTCCTCTACCTGTGTCTTGGGACATTGATCTACATATAACTTTACACCTACATGTATAGGGACCTTGACCGTCTTACTTTCCTACATTTTAAATATCTGTAGTACTGTCTCAACATATTTTCTTTGATTTAACCGAATCTTCCTGTTTGCACGATTTCTTTTAATCTCCATTCCTAGTATGAAGTTTGCAACACCGAGATCCTTCATGTCAAATTTGGAGGATAGCTGAGACTTCACCTCCTTTATGACATCTTTGTTGTTTCCAATCAACAACATGTCATCAACATACAATACTATGTTAATGACGTGATCACCAACTTGTTTGGAGTATACACAATGATCAGCCTTGCTACTCACAAACCCCAATCCAAGTATGTATGTGTCAAAATTTTGGTACCACATCCTTGGAGATTGCTTTAAACTATAAAGGGACTTCCTTAGTTTACATACCAGCTCTTTCTTTCCCTTTACCGTAAACCCTTTTGGTTGTTTCATGTAGATTTCTTCTTCTATATCCCCATGCAAGAACATTTTCTTCACATCCATCTGCTCTAATTCAAGATCAAAAGCAGCATCAATAGGAAGAAGAAATCTAATGGAACTTAATTTTGCAATTGGAGAAAATATTTCACCAAAATCAATTCCCTCTACCTAAGAATATCCCTTTGCTACCAAGTGGGATTTGTACTTCTCCACATTACCTTCTGCATTTAACTTCTTTTTAAATAGCCATTTGTTGCTAATAACTTTTCTTCCAGCAGGTAACTGAACTAGATCCCATGATTCATTTTTGTCCAAGGATTCAATTTCTTCAACCATGTCCTTCTTCCATAGATCTCTATCCTTTGAATCAGCAACTTCCTTCACATTTCTAAGATCATCATCAGTAATACATAAAGCAAAACTAGACCGAAAATCAGGAGGGGGATACCTTTATGGTTTCCTTTTTTTCTCGAGATGATCTACTCAAAACTAGGATATGAGGTTCTTCTTCTTCTTATTCAGCTTCTTCCGTTGAGTCAGATTCTTCATCTTCTAACTCAAACTCTATCTTCTATGGTTCCTTTTCCATTGGAGTCACTTCCTGTCTGGGAAGTTCTTTGGCCTCTCTAAACACAACATCTCGACTATAGACAGTCTTCTTAGTTACAGGATTCCAAAGCTTATAACCTTTCATGCCATCTTTATAACCAATAAAGATACATTTTTCAGCTTTATTTTCCAACTTACTCCTTTTCTTCTTTGGAACATGTACATAAGCATCAGTACAGCCAAAAAATTTCAGATGTTTAATAGAGGGTATATTACCAGTCCATACCTCTTGTGGAATTTTGTCAACCAATGCTGATGTAGATGATCGATTTACCAAGTAACATTCTGTCTCCACTGCCTTTGCCCAGAATTATTGTCCTATCTCGACACTGCTTAGCATGCTTCTTGCCTTTTCCATCAACGTCCTCTTCATCCTTTCAACAAATCCATTATGTTGAGGTGTGTATGGAGTAGTCTTCTGCCTTCCTATACCGCAATTCTTACATAACTCCTCGAATTCATTCCCACATAACTCTCCACCATTACCTGTCCTCAACACCTTTATTTTCTTTTATGTTTGATTCTCTACAAGAGCCTTGAATTATTTAAACTTAGCAAATACTTCATATTTCTTTTGAAGGAAACAAATCCATGTTTTCCTTGAGAAATCATCTATAAATGAAACATAATACACAAATCTACCTGGTGATGGAACAGACACAGGTCCAAACACATCACTGTGTATTAACTCTAAAATTCCCTTTGCTCTTGTAGCACCAGATGCAAATCTTAGTCGATTTTTTTTTCCATATATGCAATGTTCACAGAAATCAAAATCTAGAGTGCAATCAGTCATACCTTCAACCATACTTCTACCTTGTAGTGCTCAAAGGCCCTTTTCTCTGATATGCCCCAATCTTTGATGCCATAGCATTGTCTTTCCTACTAATGCAGTCAGGGTTATGTCTTATATATCTCCCCCGTTAGGAACAACAAAACTGTTACATTCACCAATGATGGTTCTTCCCAATAGTTTGTACATAGTTCCAACTGAACTCCCCTCATCAATACCATTGATCCTCAAACCATTTTGCAACCACCATTTCCACACACAGTCTTTACACCTGCAATATCCATCTTTCCGACAGATATCAATTTTCTCGCTAGATTTGGAATGTGTAGTACTCCAGGGAGATTTCTAATCCTTGAGTTTCAACTTGATTCTACCATGCCCAATGATACTGGCTGGTGAATCATCTCCCAAGAACACATCGCCTCCATTGTACTTTTCATATTCACAGAACCACTCCCTAGGGGTCATATGACATGATTCACTTGAGTCAATCAACCATATATCACGTTCTAAAGGGTTACCAGTGGAAGCTAGGTACACATCCCCTCCTTCTTCTAAGGGATTCTTTTCCTCTATGGTAGAGGTATCCTATGATCCCTTTCCTTTCTCAACATTCTTAGATTTACAATCCTTTTTATAGTGCCCAACTTTATCGCATTTCCAACACTTTCTTATAAATTTTCTTGGGGATTTAGATCTACCCTTAGATTTAGATCTCCCCCTAGATACCTTATTTTTGTTTCTCTCATGGGGACGACCTCTCACAGACAAGGAATCCATGCTATGAGTATCCATGATTTTTCGCCTCATCTCTTTTGATAATAGGGATGATACTATTTCATCAAATTTTAAATTTGCTTAATTATCACTCCCTTGATATAATTAGGTTGTCCCAGGAATCTGGAAAAGAACACAATAATGTAATACATTTATCTTCTTCATCCATTTTAATGCCAACAAAGGTTATTTGACTTACCAGAGTATTGTAGACATTTAGAAGCTCTATCACTGTGTCATTATCATCTATTCTGAGTTGAAACAGTTTCTTTTGCAGAAACAACTTGCTTACAAGGGATTTTGATTGATACAAACTCCCTAGTTTCGCCCAAATCTTTACCGCGGTCTCTTCTCCAGATACGTTCAACAACACAGAGTCTGATAAGCACAGTCGGATTGTACTCCTTGCTCTTCTATCTAATTTCTCCCAATATTCTTTCGACGTTCCTGTGGGTGGTGTACCTGGATCCACAACAATCCACTGTTCCCGATCTACAAGAAGATCCTCCATTTTGATCTTCCATAGCTCAAATTTATGGTCGTTAAATTCCTCAATCTCAATTCTTGAACTGCTCGCCATTCTCTTTCAATGCACAAATCAAAGATGCAAAGCTCCCACTGAACCCAGGATTATCACATACCCAAGATCTATCAACCGCGTTGACCCCTCAGCAACATAGGCATCCCCCTGAAACCAAATAATCGAGCTATGATACCACGTGTAAGTTTTAACCTATTCAAAGAAGCAAAGCATACATATTTTTTTCAAGCAAAACAGAGATTACACCACAACATTCACACATGGTACACAGAGATTTACCCTAGAAACCCTTAACCGAGAAAACCAAGAAACCTTGGAGCCACAACTCCTATTTTTCTCATCCATCATTATGAATCACTCACAATACAATATAGGTATTCCGCAACATCCAATACCCTAATCCCTTAACCCAGATTAGTAAATAGATCCCAATCCCTTAACTGAGATTAAATTACATTTTTTTAGAAAATTCCCCAAAAATAACTGAAAACAACCCATGCAAAGGTGTCGTAGGGATCGTCAGGCTCACTCACCCCTCCACATACATGCAAAGAATATAACACATACCCAACAAAACGCATGGAATTCTAAATTACCATTTGCCACCATACAAACAAAGAACAACCCAAAATTTTGCTATGATATAATAATTATTCATTCAAGGTGTCTTCTCAACAATTCCATCATCCATTAGTAAATTGAAGGGTTAATTAGTTTTATAGCACAATTTATTTGTTCAAACATTTTAACAAACATGTGACTAGCAACCTCAATCTATGTTCATGCACAAGGAGAAACATTCCATATTTGATTACCCATTGTTATCACTCAGATTTTACCCTTTGGTTGTGGAAGAATAAACCCGAGGTAACTATTTCAAACCAACCTTTAGGAGAGAAATTAGCCTTTTCCCTACCAGAGAGAGCTCTCTAAAAAATATGTAAATGACTAAAGATAATAAATGTTTTTTTTTCAAAATAAGTATGTGGTTTAAATTCACACAAGAATAATTGGGCATGGAGTCAAAAGTCAAGAAATATTAATACCAGTAGACAAACAACAATAAAGATTGTCACAGAGACAAGGTAGTTGTCACATTACAGTCAAAGCTTTTTGCAGGTGGTTTAGAAAGAAACATAGACAATCCATCAATAATGGGCACCAAGAGATGAATCCACTATCAACTTTAGAGAAATAAATGGATACTCAGACCCGATAAGTCAAGGCATAAACATATGAATCTCAACAAGAGAAAAGTAAACATGCACATGTAAGAAGAGAAAAAAAGAGACTGCAACTATGATCAGCACATGAATCTCTGATTCTGTAAAAAATATGTCAGTCATTGTATGGCTCTTCTATATAAAAAATATATCAACTCGATACAAAATTCTTGTCTCTCAAAAGGTTTCCAACCCATAGAAGAGCCATACAGTGAATGACATATTTTTTACAGAATCAGAGATAATTGTAAAAAATATATCAACTCGATACAAAATTCTTGTCTCTCAAAAGGTTTCCAACCCTTTCAAAAAGTAAATTTCATTGTCTTTATACAAAACTTCTTAGAAGCAAAACCTAACTGCTTATTTTAACTAAAAACTGAAATAACTTAACTAAACTTGACAAAAGTCATTTGAGTCAAAGTCATAAAAATATTACAAATTTCTTTTGAATAAAAATATTTTCAAGTTTTCACTTGATGTAAAATCCAACGGATATTTTCAAGCACGAAGTGTGTACTTCATTTTCCCAAATTTTTCTACATTAGTCCACTAATCAATAGTTGGAAGATCGTAGCTGGTCATCTCTTTTACCATAACTCTTATTTCAATGTGATCTGCAAGGGAAATCTGTGGAAGTCTTTCAGCAATCGAAATCAACTTATTTAGAATTTCAAAATCTTCCCTGTAAGTAAGTGATTTAAACGCTAAAACTTCCCATAATCCATTCTTATATCGAACAATAACTTCTTATATTCATCTTGGGGAATCAACTCTTGATTTTCATCCCAAAATGCAGGTAGGCCCTTTTCAATTAATTTCTCAAACTATTTTTTGAATCCCGTTACTTGTTTCTTCATAGCTCCAACTTTGGCTTCAACATTCTCAATGTGTGCATGCTTTCCTAAGATTCTCCTTGCCCATGTAATGACTGCAATCCTATTCTTAATACCCATGATCCTCATATCTTCTTCTGTTAAACTATTCAAAAAGGTAATTGCGTTTTGTACTGTCTCCTTGGGCTTCCTATTTAGATTCTCTCTGATTGCAGTACAACTTGTCAAAGCGTCTCTAATCACTTTTTCCTTCACTCTTATGAAATCCAAATAAGGTCTGAAATTTTCAGCTTCTTTTATAATAAAATCTCACACCATGTGCTTACATCCTTACATAGCTGCTTGCCATGTCACTTGGTGTGCCAATTTTTTATTCGTTTCAATCAATTCTTTGTACTTCTCTTGTAAAGATTTCGTGTCTTCATCTTTCTTCTCACCTTCTTCTTTTAACCTCTGAGTTTCTTATTTTAATTCTTTAATCTCGACATCTTTCAAACTTACTTGAGACATGGCATGTAGAATACTATCTACACTATTCCCATCTTCAATTTGATCGGTACCTGTTTGTTGCTGGGCTAGATTTGACCATTTGTTTTTCAAATCTTCAACTTGACTTTTCAAACTTGTTTTTTCTTTTTCCCAGCTAGCTTCCTTTTCAAACAATTTTAATAATCTAGCTGTGACATCATTTATTTCTGTAGACAACTCTTCTTTTCATGCTTGTTGTGAGGAAAATGCACCTATAGTTCAAGGGAGAAACTACCAACTTACGGTGATAAAGATAGACTTACAAGCATTCTGCAAGTACAACAAATAAGTGAAGAGATTAGGGTTTAGATATGTATGTACCTTCTTTAGAAGGTTGATCCTAGCTTTCTCTTCCTTGCTCGTCAAAGCTATCCAGTATCACAATGCCCACACCCGCAAAACAACTTGATACCTTTCTCAAATACATTTGACTACATATATAAAACTGATATTCATAATAGAAGAAGACATCAGATTATAAACAAACTGTAATCAAATCTGAGACACACATGAATAGATCATATTTGGAAAGGAAAGAACATCTGATCTTTATTAATGAATGAAGCAAGTACATAAGATTATACCTTCCTTCAAGCTTGAAACTTCACAAAACCTAGATTCAAGGTCTCCTGCTTCTGTTCTCCAAGGATCCCAACATCTAATCATTTGTGCTAGGGTTTATGAGAAACTGAGGTACAAGAGAGGGGGATGAGGTCTCCATTCCTCCAGCATAACAATGTTATAGGCTTGGTCCCCTCACATGGCCCTTCTACCCTCCTTATATAGTTAGTGAAGGAGAGGAAAAGAAGTTATAACCGAGTAGGAGGTTCCCCAGCCAACTTAACTTACCCAAATTTCGAGATTTTGGGTAATGCGCTACTTTAATGAAGCAAAGTAGCGAATATGCCCTACTATCATGCCTGTGTACCAGCGCACATGTCAAAAAATGGCCAAAAACAAGTTTTTCTGCTCATTTTCAGGAGATGGTTTGGTCTGAAAAAATGTTCCTAAGGGTCATAAACATCAAATGGGCCAAGAGTGAGGTAATTTCAACCATTTTTAGTGTCCCAAATGACCCCTCAATCCATAAGTGTCCTGTTGTGTAACTAAACTTGATCTCAAGAAGTGTCGTCATGCGACCAAGGGATGCAAGTGTCGTCACAGACGGAGAGGTGTCATTTTAAGCTATAACAGATGCCCCCTAATGTATGAGGTCAGAGGGAGTGAAGGAAACGATGGCCGAAATACATTATAAATAACAAAGAGTTGAATCATGGAGGAACTGGAGAAACCGAGAACCATAGGCTCAAATGAAGTACCTGAAAGCAAAGGCAATGTTAGACAAACTTATCCTTGGGGTAACTGTCCATGTTCAAATAGTGGAACATGACCTCCAAGAGGTTACAATAATGATCCAAATACTGATGCATATATCTTGGCCACTAAAATACAAGCGTGGATCCATGAGAAACATAAGTGTAAACATAGTCACATAAATACAAGGTGGATCTATGTCAAAACTGGAGAACATAGCCATAGAGAACAAGCTGGATCTATGTCTCATCAAGAGTGAAAAAGAGTGTGGCTCAGTCTTGCACAACTTGGGCGATAACATAAATAAGGTGATGCTATCGAGGATCCCAAGGTCTTCATCCAAAAACAACCCAAGGTACAAACCTATCCATGCGAATAAATGAGTTGATGTCGAACATGGGACGTATTGTTTGATTACCGGTCATTGATGTATACCGTTAACAAACGCGAGGGTGTCCACCAATAATGAAAATGGAACCCAAGGTACCTAGTACATTCAAGCAAGTGCGAATAAATGGTCTTGCCGTCGAACACTTTAAGAATCTATCGGATAGGAGACATTGATGTATTCTCATCTATCCAATAGTGAGGGAAACTACCACTAATGACTGCAATCCCCAAGGTACTAACTGAAAATCTAAACTTCATTCCCAAAGCACAATGAGTTGAAGTCGATGGAAAGAAGTCCATTGAAAGGGAGGCCTTAAGGCATCCTCCATCATCCAACAAGAGGGACACTAAACAGGTATGAGCTGATTTGGAGTAGGACTGAACACATGATGAAACATACTGACACCAAGGAATGGCCGACACATGAGGTCAAGGCAACTGCAAAATGGCCGACACAGGTTATATCCTTGAATAGTGTGCACGACACAAAAGTGACTCGGGCAGCTTTTAACACAAAGGGACCACGATGCAAATCTGCAATGTAGGATACATTAACAAATTCTCCATATGATTGTAATACTAACCAATAGGAGGAGTAAGAACTCTGAGATCCGGTTTATACTAAGGCCAACACTAGAACCCAACTTGTTTGATAGACTCAAAACAGGTTCTTTGTTCAAGGAGATAGTTGACTTGTTGCCATCATATTGAAAGATATTTTAACATTCTTCCCTTCCCTTTACTTTTTCATTTTTTAACGACCTTGACAAAGAACTAAAGCATGCTCGATAGTATTTTCATATTTAAGGAGTCTGAAAAACCTAGAAGAAAACTCCATACACATATGCGTGGATTTTATATCGAGCCCGGATTGGTCTGTGCTCGGCGGTGTTTTCTTGCTTATAGAGTTGAAAAACTTAAATAGTCCTCTATACACCTACTTGTGGATTTTAATATCGAGCCCAAGTAGGTTAATGCTCGCTGGTGTTTTCCTGTTTATAGAGGCTGAAAAACTTAAACAATCCTCTATCAACCATCTCGTGGATTTCACATGGAGCTCGAGTAGGTGAATGCTTGCTTGGTGTTTTCACATTTCGAGAGTCTGAAAACCCTAAAGACGACTCCAAAGGTCCTTTTTCGTAAAGTTAGTCTCCTTCCCCGAAAAATTGTAAAATAATGGAAGAAGAACTCTTATAGCACATACCAGAGTATACCTAGAGTATACATTTTCCGTAAATTATCCACCAAGGCCCGAAAAATGGATAATTCTATACCTAAGTGGATTTCGGTTCAGTTATTTTAACGAGCCCGAAAAGACAACTATGCTCAGCAAACTTTTCCTATTTAATGAGTCTGAAAAGGGATTAAAAGAACTCCATAGGGATATTTTCCATAAAGGTTTAACGAGCTCGAAAAAGTAAACTCGTGACCTCCTTACTGTTTTTAATGAGCTCAAAGGAGATACAGAAAAATGCTCATAACTTTCTTACTGTTTTTAATGAGCTCAAAGTGAAGATGAAAGAAATGCTCATGACCTACTTACTGTTTTTAACGAGCTCAAAGTAAAGGTAGAAGAATGCTCGAAACCTACTTATTGTTTTCAACGAGCTCAAAGTAAAGGTGGAAGAATACTCAAAACCTACTTACTGTTTTTAACGAGCTCGAAGTAAAGGTGAAAGAATGCTCGAAATGGGAGGAGACGAGTGTCAGGGACATGCAGAACTAGCTCTAAGCGCATGGAACAAAGCTATGCCTAATGCAAGGAACATGAGCAAGATAAGGACACTCAGGGTGTGTCTCCTCCAGGTAAAAGGTGTCAAATTGAGAAGGCAAAATGATACAGGGCTTAGCAGAAATGAGATCAAATATGGAGGCTTATATAACGAGCTAAAAGCGTGGAAGCTGGCATCAAGCTCATTAGCACAAGCGGGATCATAACAGATGCATATGCAACTTGAACACAAAGATGGGAGCCTTTATAGGGATGGACAGAAATATATCAGGAAGAAAGATATGAGGCTTCTTCTCAAAGTCATGGTAAATCTAAAAAGGCTCCCGAGCCTATGAGAAAAACTCAGCATGGGCACCAAAATGGCATAAGGGTGCTGACTAGGGTGACCCATGTTAGGTAGGCTCTGTTGTCGTATTGGTGCACGATGCATAACAAGATGGCTAACACACCAATATCCAACAGGTTCGACCCTATGGCGAATTTGGATGGCAAAAGGTTCAAATGCAACATAACAACGGGGAAGCCTAAACCTATATGCAAGATTCCGAATATACCTAACATGGTCGCACAAGGTGTCGAAAAGGACCAGTAAGCAAGTATAAATCCAACTAAGGATCCTATCTCCAAGAAACATCAGTACCAAGATCATATCTAAAACATATGTAAAGAAAGACCCAATACAAGTCACTATGGTAGAAATACTTTCAACTTCACTATCATCAACAACAGGCATAAACAATGCAGAGTTTTCAAATGAAGACTCTATGGTACCCAAGCCCAAGGACTTACAATCAACAAGATCAAATTCAGGATGAAGATCAAAGTTGAAGGACATGATGGAATCTGTAAAAACAAATTCATCATCACGGGAGTTGAAAATTCTAGAAGCATAATCAAACTCAGCAGGAACACCGATTTGCGGATCTATAGGAGAGTCCGAAGACTCAACAGTAGGAAGATCAGACTTTAAGGTCAATTCGGGGCTGGACATAACTGCGACTGGATCAACATCCAAATGAATGGCAGACTGTACTATGGATTCTAGGAAAACTTCATTGGAATGAAGTATATCATCCCAAATAGAACACATATCTAAACATTCAGATGGAGGTGTCACTTGGTCAAAGTTGGGACTAAATCTCGAGAAGGTAAGCATGAACTCAGAGACTTCTTCTCAGTAGCAGTTGAACTCAAGGAACAATATGCCACATAAATTTCATGTGACATAGTAGTGCCTAATGACGAGGGATCTGACTGGTCTACAATTGGATAATAAGGAGGATCAACGAATGCAAGCTAGTTGATAGTGATGATGCTTTCGTTATGAGGAAAATGCATCACACGAAAGAACGTAGACACCACAGCATGCATAGCATGAATGTAATCACGCCCGATGATCATATCAAAGTCCATAGGGTCCTTTAAAACCATAAAATCAACTAAGACTGTTTTTCCACCCAAAGTAACAGGTGCTTGACGGAGGAATCCGAACGGTTCACTGGGTCTTCTATCAAAGGTCAACGGCCAATTAATAGTTGAAATAACATTAGGGAAACCCAAATCTCTCCAAGCATAAGCGGACAAGATACTAACAGAAGCTCCTTCATCAACAATGCATCGATCAACCGTATGGTTCCCGATATCAACCTTTATTTGGAAAGGTGTCGAAGAAGGAAGACGAGGTTCGACTAGACTATTCCAATCAAAGGAAACAATCCTAGGGCTTGGTGGGGGTTCACATGGCACAGATGAAGTGCCCCCTATTTCAGGAACACCCAAAATGGTAATGCAGAAGACTTCAGGGACAGGTGCATCAGTCTCTAAAGGACTGATGGGATCGGTCAAAGATTGCATCGATTCGATCACTTCACTCTCCGAAGGAAGAGTGGGGTCAACCAAAGATTGCATTGGTTCAACCAAAGGTTGATCTGATTGTAGGGAATCTATAGACAACTCAGGAACAGAGGTTCCTTCAGACATGGACAACACTCTTCGTGCCTCTGGAATTGCAGGGCATCGGTGAGTAAGGTGATCTCCCTTACAAAGTTTACAAGGGAACTTTGGTTTCCGTCCTATAGGTTGAGACTCCTTTACAACGTCAGTACTCTCAGCATGACTAGCATAGGCTGACAGCTTGCCCCCAGCATGACTAGCAGTGGCTGGTTTCTCAGAAGCAGAAGACTTTCGAACTAAGGACCACACTTTTTGCACTTCTGAAAGTACAGGGCACAAATAAGTAAGGTGGTCTCCTTCACAAAACTTGCAAGGGAACTTACACTTCTGTTTATTGGGTTTGTCGACAAAGTCAACTCCCTCAGCATGACTTGAAGTGGTTGATCTGGTGTCTCCAGTATGACTCACAGGAACTGGTGACTTGTCATTAATATGACTAGCAGTGATCAATGACGTGTCCTCAACATGACTGACAGTGGTTGAAGACAAACTTTCAGTGTGATTTTCAATAACTAAAAGTTTTCTCCCAGCATGACCTCCAGAGGCTGGGTAGGTGCCTCCTGCATGATTTGCAGAGGCAGGGTGCTTGCCCCCAGCATGACTTACAGAGGCTGGGTTGCTGCCCCCTTGTTTTGGCATCTTCTTCCCATTCTTCCTCCGTCTATTCCTTTTAGACTGTCGGTTACTAGTATTTCTACTTTCTCCACCTGAGGTAGAAGGAGGAGGAGAAGATGTTACTGGAAAGGGAGGTACAGGGTTCTGATGCTCTTGATTTGAGGTGCTTACAAAAGAAGCGTCAGGAGCATGCAAGGCATTCGGAGTGGAAAACAACCATACAGGCAGCCCTATGGTGAATCTAGGAAGATTCAGAGTAGCTATTAAGGGAGTGCCAATGTTTCCAATGCATAGAACAGCACAAGGATCCCCCGGAACAGGGGTACCTTGATTGGCACTCATCGGAACGCTAGACATAGTTTCCTACTCAAATGAACAAGAAGTTCTCTAAGGAAAACTAAGACAAGTAGCACAAAGAGCACACCACTAAAAAAGATCCTAGGTAAATCAAACCAGGCAAACAGATGGCTTCCGGAGAAAAGTCTGGGATGATGAGGGCCCAGAACAGATCAATGAAGGATCAAGAACAGTTACCCGGGGTCCACAATACAATGACTAAGGGTGCAAGCGCTGGAATCACCCAACCGCCCTCCCAAAGACCTGCAAGGGATTTCCTCCCACATCTGTACTAGGTACAGCAAATATAACCCTCCATCGTCACCTGTGTATGAACCTATGGTCAGATACTAAGGATACCACCACACCAAAAACTCCCGGGGGAATAGTCTTTGGTCGAATCAGAAGGCGTGGGCAGAGTACCCGAGCCCGAAAATCAAAAGAGTCCCCAAACGCGATCCAATCCTTGTATATGCTCGAAACATAAAGTAGGAGGTGTATTCCAGGCAATTTTTGAATGAAGTGGGTTTACCTGCGATAGTCAAACTACGATTTTTGCGTAATGTGTGATCTTGGGTGGTTTAAGGTGTTTTAAACCCAAGATCCTAACCAAGACTAGTTGGTGTATAGTGTAACCTAGAAAATAAAATGTTACTAGTACATTTTATTAGGGTTCACTTTAAAGGTTACTTGCTTACTCAAAAAGGTAGTGGGTGTGTGAGAGTGGTTATAACAGAAATAGAATACTGAAATGAAATGCTTACCACTAAACAAATCTTTTATTTTCAATGCAAGTCTTAAAATTACGATCTACAATGCATATGCAAATGCAATTTTTAATCTTTCGAATGCAAAAAAAAGTAAAAATAAAGCCTAAATGTACAAAATTAAACTCAAAACCTAAGAATGCGGCTATTCAAGCAAATAGGTATGCAAAAGAAAACTTGTTCTTTTTTAATGCACAACACTCTTAAATCCTTTAAGCCACTTGCAACGTACTCTACTCAGAAAATAAATCAAATTTTTTCTATGCTTTTCGAAGGTAAGAAACAAAACTGAAATTGAAAGTAACCTACTATCAAAGCAAAAGCAAAGAACTTTCAGGTTTCCTTATTGAAACAGTAAAAGCTACCAATACGACTTTCAGATTCTTATTGATGTAAGCATGCCAACCATTGTGAAAAGAGTACGAAAAGTACTTTTAGACCCAAATGCAGCAAATTACCTACAAAGAAGTATGGTTTGGTAAAGTCAGGTCTGCACATAAGCAATGTAAACAAGGTCTTGAACAACAGCCAAAACACTTGAGCTTTCACTACAAAAGAAAACCAAAAGCATAAGGGAGGATAAGAAACCAATCTAAAGAGAAATTTCACTCAAATAGATACAAATGGGGTCAAGTAGACTCAGTAGGTTTCAATCCAGCGGAAATGGAGCAAGTAGGTTCAGTCAGACTCAAATTAGGGTACAAAACACCAAACTGGTCCACAACCCCCCAAATTGGGTCCACAAGCCCCAAAACTTTCCAAACAAGCCCAAATTGATCAAAATAGGTTCAAATCATGAACATAGTATCAGTATAAGGATAGGAGACCACTTACAGTTGTTTAACTCAGGCCTAAGGTCATCAGGGACCCCAAAAATGCAACCACAACCCCCAAATTTGGGCCCACAACCGAAAAACTCAAACCCAGAATGTGTGTGCTACTGTGCTTCACAAAAGTAGCACACAGGTGGGAAAAGTTGAAAAAATGGGGTTAAAACCCCCAAACTTGGGTCCACCAGGGTCTGAAAGGGCTAGGAAGGGTCTGTAAGAGCCAAGGAGGGTCAAACAAAGCCTAAGAACTGATTCTAATCAAGAAATTGAACAAAGACCTTCAAACAAAACTAAAGAAATGACCTTAGATACCCTTAAGCAGTTAGGCTTTCCCCAGCGGAGTCGCCATTCTGTTGTGAGGAAAATGCACCTATAGTTCAGGGGAGAAATTACCAACTTACGGTGATACAGATAGACTTACAAGCACTCTGCAAGTACAACAAATAAGTGAAGAGATTAGGGTTTAGAGATGTATGCACCTTATTCAGAAGGTTGATCCTAGCTTTCTCTTCCTTGCTCTTCAAAGTTATCCAGTATCACAATGCCCACACCTACAAAACAACTTGATACCTTTCTCAAATACATTTGACTACATATATAAAACTGATATTCATAATAGAAGAAGACTTCAGATTATAAACAAACTGTAATCAAATCTGAGACACACATGAATAGATCATATTTGGAAAGGAAAGAACGTCTGATATTTATTAGTGAATGAAGCAAGTACATAAGATTATACCTTCCTTCAAGCTTGGCACTTCACGAAACCTAGATTCAAGGTCTCCTGCTTCTGTTCTCCAAGGATCCCAACCTATAATCAGCTATGCTAGGGTTTATGAGAAAATGAGGCACAAGAGAGGGGGATGAGGACCTCCATTCCTCCAGCATAACAATGTTATAGGCTTGGTCCCCTCACATGGCCCTTCTACCCTCCTTATATAGTCAGTGAAGGAGAGTAAAAGAAGTTATAACCGAGTAGGAGGTTCCCCAACCAACTTAACTTACCCAAATTTCGAGATTTTGACTAGTACAGGAATGAGCTCTACTCTGCAGTAGACAAACTAGCGCACATCTGAAGGTGTGTGCTACTTTAATGAAGCAAAGTAACGAATATTCCCTACTATCATGCCTGTGTACCAGCGCACATGTGAAAAAATGGCCAAAAACAGGCTTTTCTGCTCATTTTCAGGAGATGGTTTGGTCTGGAAAAATGTTCCTAAGGGTCATAAACATCAAATGGGCCAAGAGTGAGGTAATTTCAACCATCTTTAGTGTCCCAAATGACCCCTCGATCCACAAGTGTCATGTTGTGTAACTAAACTTGATCTCAAGAAGTGTCGTCATGCGACCAAGGGATGCAAGTGTCGTCATGGACGGAGAGGTGTCATTTTAAGCTATAACAAATGCCCTCTAATGTATGAGGTCATAGGGAGTGAAGGAAACGATGCCGAAATACATTATAAATAACAAAGAGTTGAATCATGGAGGAACTGGAGAAACCAAGAATCATAGGCTCAAATGAAGTACCTGAAAGCAAAGGCAATGTCAGACAAACTTATCCTTGGGGTAACTGTCCATGTTCAAATAGTGGAACATGACCTCCAAGAGGATACAATAATGATCGAAATACTGATGCATATATCATGGCCACTAGAATACAAGAGTGGACCCATGAGAAACATAAGTGTAAACATAGCCACATAAATACAAGGTGGATCTATGTCAAAACTGGAGAACATAGCCATAGAGAACAAGCTGGATCTATGTCTCATCAAGAGCCAAAAAGAGTGTGGCTCAGTCTTGCGCAACTTGGGGGATAACATGAATGAGGTGATGCTATCGAGGATCCCAAGGTCTTCATCCAAAAACAACCCAAGGTACAAACCTCTCCATGCGAATAAATGAGTTGATGTCGAACATGGGAGGTATTGTTTGATTACCGGTCATTGATGTATACCGTTAACAAACGTGAGGGTGTCCACCAATAATGAAAATGGAACCCAAGGTACCTAGTACATTCAAGCAAGTGCGAATATATGGTCTTGCCGTCAAACACTTTAAGAATCCATCGGATAGGATACATTGATGTATTCCCATCTATCCAATAGTGAGGGAAACTGCCACTAATGACTGCAATCCCCAAGGTACTAACCAAAACTCTATACTTCATTCCCAGAGCACAGTGAGTTGAAGTCGATGGGAAGAAGTCTGATGGAAGGGAGGCCTTAAGGCATCCTCCCTCATCCAACAAGAGGGACACTCAACAGGTATGAGCTGATTTGGAGTAGGACTGAACACATTATGAAACATACTGACACCAAGGAATGGCCGACACATGAGGTCAAGGCAACTGCAGAATGGCCAACACAGGTTATATCCTTGAACAGTGAGCACGACACAAGAGTGACTTAGGTAGCTTTTAACACAAAGGGACCACGATGTAAATCTGCAATGTTGGAGACATTAACAAATTCTCCATATGATTGTAAGACAAACCAATCGGAGGAGTAAGAACTCTGAGATCCGGTTTATCCCAAGGCCAACACTAGAACCCAACTTGTTTGATAGACTCAAAACAGGTGCTTTGTTCAAGGAGATAGTTGACTTGCTGCCATCACATTGAAAAATATTTTAACATTCTTCCCTTCCCTTTCCTTTTTCATTTTTTAATGAGCTTGACAAAGAAATAAAGCATGCTCGACGGTATTTTCATATTTAAGGAGTCTGAAAAACCTAGAAGAAAACTCCATACACCTATCCGTAGATTTTATATCGAGCCTGGATTGGTCTGTGCTCGACGGTGTTTTCTTGCTTATAGAGTTGAAAAACTTAAACATTCCTCTATATACCTACTCGTGGATTTTAATATCGAACCAAGTAGGTTAATGCTCGCCGGTGTTTTCCTGTTTATAGAGTCTGAAAAACTTAAACAATCATCTATCAACCATCTCATGGATTTCACATCGAGCTCGAGTAGGTGAATGCTCGCTTGGTGTTTTCACATTTCGAGAGTTTGAAAACCCTAAAGACGACTCCAAAGGTCATTTTTCGTAAAGTTAGTCTCCTTCCCCGAAAAAGTGTAAAATAATGGAAGAAGAACTCTTCTAGCGCATACCAGAGTATACCTAGAGTATACATTTTCCGTAAATTATCCACCAAGGCCCGGAAAATGGATAATTCTATACCTAAGTGGATGTCAGTTCAGTTATTTTAACGAGCCCGAAAATACAACTATGCTCGGAAAACTTTTCCTATTTAAGGAGTCTGAAAAGGGCTTAAAAGAACTCCATAGGGATATTTTCCGTAAAGGTTTAACGAGCCCGAAAAAGTAAATTCGTGACCTTCTTACTGTTTTTAACGATATCAAAGGAGATACAGAAAAATGCTCATAACTTCCTTACTGTTTTTAATGAGCTCGAAGTGAAGATGAAAGAAATGCTCATAACCTACTTACTGTTTTTAACAAGCTCGAAGTAAAGGTAGAAGAATGCTCGAAACCTACTTACTGTTTTTAACGAGCTCGAAGTAAAGGTGGAAGAATGCTCAAAACCTACATACTGTTTTTAACAAGCTCGAAGTAAAGGTGGAATAATGCTCGAAATGGGAAGAGACGAGTGTCAGGGACATGCAAAACTAGCTCCAAGCGCATGGAACAAAGCTATTCCTAATGCAAGGAACATGAGCAAGATAAGGACACTCAAGGTGTGTCTCCTCCAGGTAAAAGGTGTCAAATTGCTAAGGAAAAATGATACAGGGCTTAGCGGAAATGAGATCAGAGATGGAGGCTTATATAACGAGCTAAAAGCGTGGAAGCTGTCATCAAGCTCATTAGCGCAAGCGGGATCATAACAGATGCATATGAAACTTGAACACAAAGATGGGAGCCTTATCAGGGATGGCTAGAAATATATGAGGAAGAAAAATATGAGGCTTATTCTCAAAGTCATGGTAAATCTACAAAGGCTCCCGAGCCTATGAGAAAAACTCAGCATGGGCACCAAAATGGCATAAGAGTGCTGACTAGGGTGACCCATGTTAGGTAGGCTCTGCTGTCGGACTGGTGCACAATGCATAAAGAGATGGCTAACACACCAATATCCAACATGTTCGACCCTATGGTGAATTCGGATGGCAAAAGGTTCAAATGCAACATAACAATGGGGAAGCCTAAACCTATATACAAGATTCCGAATATACCTGACACGGTTGCACAAGGTGTCGAAAAGGACCAGTAAGAAAGTATAAATCCAGCTAAGAATCCTGTCTCCAAGAAACATCAGTACCAAGATCATATCTAAAACATATGTAAAGAAAGACCCGATACAAGTCACTATGGTAGAAATACTTTCAACTTCACTATCATCAACAACAGGCATAAACAAGGCAGAGTTTTCAAATGAAGATTCTATGGTACCCAAGCCCAAGGACTTACAATCAACAAGATCAACTTCAGGATGAAGATCAAAGTTGAAGGACATGATGAAATCTGTAGAAACAAATTCATCATCACGGGAGTTGAAAATTATAGAAGCAGAATCAAACCCAGCAGGAACACCGATTTGCGGATCTATAGGAGAGTCCGAAGACTCAACAGTAGGAAGATAAGACTTTAAGGTCAAACTGGGGCTGGACATAACTGCGACTGGATCAACATCCAAATGAATGGCAGACTATACTATGGACTCTAGAAAAACTTCATTGGAAGGAAGTATATCATCCCGGATAGAACACATATCTAAACATTCAGATGGAGGTGTCACTTGGTCAAAAGATGGGACTAAATCCCGAGAAGGTAAGCATGAACTTAGAGACTTCTTCTCAGTAGCAGTTGAACTCAAGGAACAATATGCCACATAACTTTCATGTGACATAGTAGTGCCTAATGACGAGGGATCTGACTGGTCTACAGTTGGGTAATAAGGAGGATCAACGAATGCAAGCTGGTCGATAGTGACGATGATTTCGTTATGAGGAAAATGCATCACACAAAAGAGCGTAGACACCACAGCATGCATAGAATAAATGTAATCACGCCCGAGGATCATATCAAAGTCCATAGGGTCTTTTAAAACCATAAAATCAACTAAGACTGTTTTTCCACCCAAAGTAACAGGTGCCTGACGGAGGAATCCGAACGGTTCACTAGGTCGTCTATCAAAGGTCAACGGCCAATTAACAGCTGGAATAACATTAGGGAAACCCAAATCTCTCCAAGCATAAGCGGACAAGATACTAACAGAAGCTCCTTCATCAACAATGCATCGGTCAACCGTATGGTTCCCAATATCAACCTTTATCTGGAAAGGTGTCAAAGAAGGAAGACGAGGTTCGACTAGACTATTCCAATCAAAGGAAACAATCCTAGGGCTTGGTGGGGATTCACATGGCACATATGAAATGCCCCCTATTTCAGGAACATCCAAACTGGTAATGTAGAAGACTTCAGGGACAGGTGCATCAGTCTCCAAAGGACTGATGGGATCGGTCGAAGATTGCATCGATTCGATCACTGCACTCTCCGAAGGAAGAGTAGGGTCGACCAAAGATTGCATTGGTTCAACCACTTTATCAACCAAAGGTTGATCTGACTGTAGGGAATCTATAGACGACTCAGGAACAAAGGTTCCTTCAGACATGGACCACACTCTTCGTGCCTCTGAAATTGCAGGGCATCGGTGAGTAAGGTGATCTCCCTTACAAAGTTTACAAGGGAACTTTGATTTCCATCCTATAGGTTGAGACTCCTTTACAACATCAGTACTCTCAACATGATTAGCATAGGCTGACAGCTTTCCCCCAGCATGACTAGCAGTGGTTGGTTGCTCAGAAGCAGAAGACTTTTGAACTAAGGACCACACTTTTTGCACTTCTGGAAGTACAGGGCACAAATAAGTAAGGTGGTCTCCTTCACAAAAGTTGCAAGGGAACTTACACTTCTGTTTATTGGGTTTGTTTACAAACTCAACTCCCTCAGCATGACTTGCAGTGGTTGATCTGGTGTCTCCAGTATGACTCACAGGAACTGGTGACTTGTCATTAATATGACTAGCAGTGATCAATGACGTGTCCTCAACATGACTGAAAGTGGTTGAAGACAAACTTTCAATGCGATTTCCAGTGACTAAAAGTTTTCTCCCAGCATGACCTCCAGAGGCTGGGTAGGTTCCCCCTGCATGATTTGCAAAGGCAGGGTGCTTGCCCCCAGCATGACTTACAGAGTCTGGGTTGCTGCCCCCTTGTTTTGGCATCTTCTTCCCATTCTTCCTCTGTCTATTTCTTTTAGACTGCTAGTTACTAGTATTGCTACTTTTGCCACATGAGGTAGAGGGGGGAGGAGCAGATGTTACTGGAAAGGGAGGTACAGGGTTCTGATGCTCTTGATTTGAGGTGCTTACAAAAGAAGCGTCAGGAGCATGCAAGGCATTCGGAGTGGAAAAAAACCAAACCGGCATCCCTATGGTGAATCCAGGAAGATTCAGAGTATCCATTAAGGGAGTGCCAATGTTTCCAATGAATGGAACATCACAAGGATCCCCCGAAACAGGGGTACCTTGATTGGAACTCGTCGGAACGCTAGACATAGTTTCCTGCTCAAATGAACAAGAAGTTCTCTAAGGTAAACTAAGGCAAGTAGCACAAAGAGCACACCACTAAAAAAGGTCCTAGGTAAATCAAACCAGGAAAACAAATTCCTTTTGGAGAAGAGTCAGGGATGATGAGGGCCCAAAACAGATCAACGAAGGATGAAGAACAGTTACTCGGGGTCCACAATACAATGACTAAGGGTGGAAGCACTGGAATCACTCAACCGCCCTCCCAAAGATCTGCAAGGGATTTCCTCCCACGTCTGTCCTAGGTACAACAGATATAACCCTCCTCTGTCACCTATGTATGAACCTATGGTCAAATACTAAGGATACCACCACACCGAAAACTCCCGGGGGAACAGTCTCTGGTCAAATCAAAAGACGTGGGCAGGGTATCTAAGCCCGAAACTCAAAAGAGTCCCCAAACGCGATCCAATCCTTGTATATGCTCGAAACAGAAAGTAGGAGGTGTATTCCTAACAATCTGATCTCACAAGACCTACTGCATAGATCCCAGGCAAGTTTTGAATGAAGTGGGTTTACCTGCGATAGTCGAACTACGATTTTTGCGTAACGTGTGATCTTGGGTGGTTTAAGGTGTTTTAAACCCAAGATCCTAACCAAGACTAATTGGTGTATAGTGTAACCTAGAAAAGAAAATGTTACTAGTACATTTTATTAGAGTTCATTTTAAAGGTTACTTCCTTACTCAAAAAGGTAGTCGGTGTGTGAGAGTGGTTATAACAGAAATAGAATACTGAAATGAAATGCTTACCATTAAACAAATCTTTTCTTTTCAATGCAAGTCTTAAAAGTACGATCTACAATGCATATGTAAATGCAATTTTTAATCTTTCGAATGCAAAAAAGGTAAAAATAAATCCTAAATGTACAAAATTAAACTCAAAACCTAAGAATGCAACTACTCAAGCAAATAGGTATGCAAAAGAAAACTTGTTCTTTTTAAATGCAAAGCACTCTTAAATCCTTTAAGCCACTTGCAAGGTACTCTACTCAGAAAATAAATCAAATTTTTTTTATGGTTTTAGAAGGTAAGAAACAAAACTGAAATTGAAAGTAACCTACTATCAAAGCAAAAGCAAAGAACTTTCAGGTTTCCTTATTGAAACAGTAAAAGCTACCAATACGACTTTCAGATTCTTATTGATGTAAGCATGCCAACCATTGGGAAAAGAGTACGAAAAGTAATTTTAGACCCAAACGCATCAAATGACCTACAAAGAAGTATGGTTTGGTAAAGTCAGGTCTGCACATAAGCAATGCAAACAAGGTCTTGAACAACAGCCAAAACACATGAGCTTTCACTACAAAAGAAAACTAAAAGCATAAGGGAGGATAAGAAACTAATCTAAAGAGAAATTTCACTCAAATAGATACAAACAGGGTCAAGTAGACTCAGTAATTTTCAATCCAGTGGAAATGGAGCAAGTAGGTTCAATCAGACTCAAATTAGGGTACAAAACACAAAACTGGTCCACAACCCCCCAACTTGGGTCCACAAGCCCCAAAACTTTCCAAACAAGCCTTAATTGATCAAAAGAGGTTCAAATCACGAACATAGGATCAGTACAAGGATAGGAGACCACTTACAGTGGTTTAACTCAGGCCTAGGGTCATCAGGGACCCCAAAAATGCAGCCACAACCCCTAAATTTGGGTCCACAACCCAAAAACTCAAACCCAGAATGTGTGCGCTATTGTGTATGAGGCATACCAGTGCCCATGCGCTACTGTGTATGAGGCATACCAGTTCCCATAACAGGGGAATGTGCTACTGTGCTTCACAATAGTAGTGCACAGGTGGGAAAAGTTGAAAAAATGGGGTTAAAACCCCCCAACTTGGGTCCACCAGGGTCTGAAAGGGATAGGAAGGGTCTATAAGAGCCAAGGAGGGTCAAACAAAGCCTAAGAATTAATTCTAATCAAAAAATTGAACAAAGACCTTCAAACAAAACTAAAGAAATGACCTTGGATACCCCTAAGCAGTTAGGCTTTCCCCAGTGAAATCGCCATTCTGTTGTGAGGAAAATGCACCTATAGTTCAGGGGAGAAACTACCAACTTACGGTGATAAAGATAGACTTACAAGCATTCTGCAAGTACAACAAATAAGTGAAGAGATTAGGGTTTAGAGATGTATGCACCTTATTCAGAAGGTTGATCCTAGCTTTCTCTTCCTTGCTCTTCAAAGCTATCCAGTATCGCAATGCCCACACCTACAAAACAACTTGATACCTTTCTCAAATACATTTGACTACATATATAAAACCGATATTCATAATAGAAGAAGACATCAGATTATAAACAAACTTATCAAATCTGAGACACACATGAATAGATCATATTTGGAAAGGAAAGAACGTCTGATCGTTATTAATGAATGAAGCATGTACATAAGATTATACCTTCCTTCAAGGTTGGCACTTCACGAAACCTAGATTCAAGGTCTCATGCTTTTGTTCTCCAAAGATCCCAACCTCTAATCAACTATGCTAGGGTTTATGAGAAACTAAGACACAAGAGAGGGGGATGAGGGTCTCCATTCCTCCAACATAACAATGTTATAGGCTTGGTCCCCTCACATGGCCCTTCTACCCTCCTTATATAGTCATTGAAGGAGAGGAAAAGAAGTTATAATTGAGTAGAAGGTTCCCCAACCAACTTAACTTACCCAAATTTCAAGATTTTGACTAGTACAGGAATGTGCTCTACTCTGCAGTAGACAAACTAGCGCACATTTGAAGGTGTGCGCTACTTTAATGAAGCAAAGTAGCGCATATGCCCTACTATCATGCCTGTGTACCAGCGCACATGTGAAAAAATGGCCAAAAACAGGCTTTTCTGCTCATTTGCAGGAGATGGTTTGGTCTGGAAAAATGTTCCTAAGGGTCATAAACATCAAATGGGCCAAGAGTGAGGTAATTTCAACCATTTTTAGTGTCCCAAATGACCCCTTAATCGACAATTGTCCTGTTATGTAACTAAACTTGATCTCAAGAAGTGTCGTCATGCGATCAAGGGATGCAAGTGTCGTCACAGACGGAGAGGTGTCATTTTAAGCTATAACAATGCTCCAATGTGGTCAATTCAGGTCCTTGAATAAGCTGGGTGTCTAGGATTTTCAACCTCTTTCTCAACTCTTGGATTAATTTTTCCTTCTCTTTCAACAAAATTTTCCCTGCATTTCCTTCAGTACCACTTCCAACCAAATCCATTTGCAACTTATTGATTTGATGTTGGCGGGATTTGTTTTCTATCTTTTCTTGTTTTAATTGATTATTCAACTTATCTACAACAATCTTCAATTTTTCAACCTCTAAAGTTGCTTCCAAAAAATCAGGCTATATCACCTCCCCTGTCTGCCTATGTAAAAGAATTTTATCAGGCGCAATGATCTTCTTCAAATTAAACTTCATTTATGTAACTTTATCACTTGATGATATTTCCAAATTCAATGTATTTTCCTTTACATCACGACTAGTAACCAAATTAATATCTGACTTAGCCAAGCTTCTAACTTTAGGAAATAATTGGAATGTCTATTGAGACGAAGCCTGCTTGTCTTGGCTGTACTTGCTGAACATATCCGCTCTATTCTGAAATTTATTAACATCTCCTACTTTTGTAGCTTCTTGAAATGTATACTCTTGTATTCGGACTTCTGGTACTTCCTCATCTGTAAGTAATAACAAATCTGTTGTTCGTCTAACTTAGATTTTTTCGCTCTTTCTTGTTCTCCACTTTCTGAATCGACTGGATCTTGAAAACTTCTTTTTCCTCCGATAACTGCAGTGCTTGTTGAAGTCTCTACTTCTCATGTACAATCTGTCAACACCAGTTCTCCTCCTTATAGACTTATATTTTCTTCGCTATCATATTGTAGCCAGTTTGGCTTTTTCGACATTCCTTCCACTTCTTGATGAATGAAAGCTTTAGTATGATTTAACTGTCGCCTTTTCGATATGACATGAAAAGGATCATAATCGACAGCCACTTCCTTTTTAAAATTCATTTCCTCTAGCAATTTCTCTATGTACAGGATAGCATATTTATTTATTTACAATAAATGGACCTACTATAAAAGGATACTTGATATCGGTGGCTTTCTTAAAAAATAAAAAATGATTATCTTCTACAATCATTTTTTTTTCTAACAAACTCAAGGGCAAAGACCCTTAATGTCAAAAATGCTGGTAATATGTACGGTTGATGCTTGAAACCATACAGTCTAAGAACAGTATTGTCTTTCGACAAAAACCAATCTCCCACGACCAATTCAGTATTCAACTGCATCAATGTCTTCATTTCAGGTAACACTCTGGGTAACCTTTCTCCAAAAATCATGTTATATATCTCTGATAACATGTAATTCATGTAATTGAACATATTATCCTCCACTGGATTTGTGAAAATTATCTTCATAAAAAAAAAAAAAAAGTATTTCTTCTCGACTGGCGAACATAACCATTTTCATGAGCTTGGATTGAAACCTAAACTACCTTAGGGTGTGAAAATTTGCCATCTGCAAATGAATCCTTTCAGCCAAAAATTCTTCAAAATTAAGATGGGGTATCTGACTACCTTCAGTTTCAGGTGAACTGATGTTCATTCTAAATAGAAAACTTAATTGAAGCTCAGTCATCCATGCATCTGTATCAAGTCCTAAAAACAAAGCCAACATGGAAAGGACGAGTTGGGTATTTTCATTGAAAAGACTGACATCTAAAGGATAAGGAGTTTCAGTGACTTCCAAATCTGGTTTGAGGCAAGAGGCCATGAAAATATGCTTAGTCTCAGGTGACGACTGGTGAAAAAGGTCAATAATTGACCTTTCAAAAAAAGGTCAATAATTGACCTTTCAGAAAAACTCTCAGGTTCAGGTATTTCAGACATAGGGGCTTCTATGGCGTCTCTCACGAGCAGGGATTCTATCCGACAAACAATTCTATTTTTTGTGGCATTCATAACAATTCGCTCGGCTTCGAAGTAATTTGATGCACACCATGACACAAACTCTGGGAATGAGACAATTTGGTCAGGGAAAAACGAAAACAGGGATCACTGATTAACTCTGTGCATGTCCAAACCTCCTTCCAACAAATTCTTCAACCTCATATTAATTTCCACCACTGATAATCTAAGGGAGGTATAAAAAATATCCCTATCTCAATCCTCCAAAACATCTTTAACCTTAGCTTCATCTATGTCATGGACTGTTTCCATTCTTAATCCTTATAAACAAACTTAAAATATTATTAGTTTTAAGTTATAAGGGCCTACCTGTCGCTGACAACCATGTGCTTCATCTTGCTCTGTCGCTTTCTTCTGTGCCCACTTGTTTGGAACCTTCTAGCGCTGACAATGAAAAAACAAATGTCAACTTTCTCGGGTTTCTTTGCTATATATAACCCACTTTCCTTATCTTCCGGGCATCTTTTTGGGCACTTATTTTTCCCAACCGTCGATCTCACGTGCCATAATCTTGACTGTCATATTTCATGTCCTTTTGCCACTTGATAACTTCTTTATTCCTGCTGTCTGATCATTCTCATCTTAAGAATATAGACCGTTGGATCCCAATGTTAATCGCATGAAATACAACTTCGCGACCCCAAAAGGTGGTTTCTGGAAACAACTTTACCAAAAGCGGACTAATCTGATGCTTCCACGTGTCTAGCAGTTTTCTTTTTCGCATCCACTACCTCTTCTATCTGTCGCGCATCTTCCCGATGCGTCAATCATCTAGGACCGTCGATCTTCTCCTGCTACGCATCTACAGTGGAAATTTGCAAAGTGTTTAGCCTTTCAACCTTTCCCGCTGGTGGGCTCCATATCACTATCCTTCACCCACCTCTAAATTTCATCATCGTTGATTTAATTTACCTGCAATCCGAGCCATTGATTTACTTGAGATTTTCACTATGATTAAATCTTTTATCCTAAGCCATCAGATCTTCTATCATAAATCTGGACCATTGATTTTCTACAATCCTTTCATCCACCATAGTGGTTTCACATGCTATCAAAATGGTTTTATATTCCGCTTTCCTTGCTTGCGAAGCGCTCTCTAGCTGCCACTTGTCCACCGATATCTCTTTTCGCAACTGCTTCTACTTCTAACTCCCGCGCAGTTTGGCAATGCGACAACACACGAAGACCGCCGATCTCTTGTTTCCTCCGAATCAACGATGCAATCTGCATGATAGTTAGCCTTTATAACATTTGCCTTCGGACTATGGCTTTTTGGTCATATTGATCCATTTTTTGCATTTTTTTGCACATTTTCTTTTGGAATTTCTTTGGTTTTTCTCCTTAATGCCTCCATTAACAACCTTTGCTCATACCTTAACAAATGATCATGAAAACCAAAAAACATGTTAAGCTTTCTTAAGAAAACTTTCAAGATCTCTTTCCATTACACATCAGTACTTGTGTTTTGAAAACTAGGTGCTAACACCCATCAAAGATTAATTTAGTAATGCACATTAAACCTGAGTTAATTTGGAAGGTTGACAAGAACATAGTCTATTATTTTTCATTCTGAGGTTTTTCCAAACATTTGGAAAACATACTCTTATTTTGTTAAAGAATGTAACTTCGGAAGATAGTCTTATTTGTATCATTTGTATTATTTGTATTGCACTTCCTTCGGGAATTATTATTGATATAATTGATCATATAAAAGTCATTGAAAGAGTCAATGTAAACCCTAATTGTTATGTCGCCCTAGAAAGATCCATAAAAGAGTATTTGATTGTTAACTGAACAAGTCGGCCATGTTGGGGAAAAAGGTCATGCCATTGATTAATATAAATGAGGAGCTCACCCTCCTCATTTGGTCACCTCACTCACTCATCAAGTTTGCATGAGTAGAGAGATAGAGTCATAAAGAGTAGCTGCGTTTGGAGTCTTCTTGTTTTGGGTTATTGCGCGAGGAATACTATTGTACACTCTGACGAATCTATATATAAGAAGTTTGTTGGGTTTTTCCGCTCCACGAGGGTTTTCCCATGATAAATTATTGTGTGTTATTGTCTATGATGTGCTTGTTTATCTTTCAGTGATCTTTATTGTTACTGCATTTAAAATTCTAACATGGTTTCAGAGTTGGCCTGAAAGGAAACATTGTGCAGTTGCAACTGCTGGAAACTAGGGTTTCATTTTATGGTAGATTTTATCCATAGCTTGGCTGAAAAGAGGGTCAAAGAAACTCACCTCACTAGGGTACATCTTTCTGTTGTGGCAGAATTCAGATCAGAGAACTTTCTTTTTTGGGTCCACCACTACAGCTCGGAAAGATAGGGCATCAAGTTTTTGGAGGATCAGTCCACATATTTGGAAGAAAAGGACCTTTGCTCAAATTTCCTTAGGAGGGTGCATCTTCCTGTGGAGGCAAATTCCAGATCCAAGAATTTTCAATGTTTGACCTAATTCTACAGAAACTGCAGAAATTAGGGTTTCCAATTTTTGGCAGTTATGTTCACGGATTTGGATGAAAGAAGGGTCTTCTCAACTCGCCTTGGGGAGGTGCATCTTATCCTCCAATCACTTTTTCAAGATCCCGAAGTTGAAAAATTAGGGTTTCTTTGACAAACCTTAGGACCTCCTGAAGCCAGATCTCAAAAATCAATCTTTGATTGGAGAAACTCATTTGGTAAGTTATAATTTCTCTATTTCCATTTGAGGTTCTTATTTATCAAATTTATCCAGATGACAAATCATACCAAGATTGAGGATAAGCTTGAAGGGGTAGAAAATTTCCGAGCCTGGAAGTATAGGGTGATGCTCATTCTGGAAGAGCGTGAATTGGACAAGTATGTCACATAAGTAGTTGCGGAGCCAAAGGGAGATGAGGACAAAGCAAAGCATAAGAATAAATTGATAAAATCCAAGAGTATCATAGCTGAGTCCATCAAGAATCATTTGATCCTACACATCTCATCTCTGAAAACTCTGAAAGAGATGCTTGATGCACTAAAGGGATTATTTGAAGGAACCAACATCAATAGAAGGATGACCTTGAGGACTCAACTCAAGGCTGTGAATATGCAAAGAAATGAAAGCATCCAATATTACTTCACAAGGGTCTCCCACATTAGATATCAATTAGAAGCTATTGGAGACCACGTTAAGAATGCATAACTATTGATGACTACCTTAAATTGTCTTCCAAGATCACAAGACTTATATATCCAAGGAATATGTTCTAGGAAGAAGTTGATTATGTTCAGTGCACTTTTAGAATCATGCACCCAAGAGGAAGCAAGGATTGAAGCTAGAGAATAAAAGTTAGGAGATGAAGATAATCAAGATCTAGCAGCTCATGCCAAGAGAAGCAAGAAAAAAGATCATCATCGCAAGTCTAACAAATCTCACAAGGGACGAAGGCATCCTAGATACTTTTCAAGTATTAGATGATACAATTGTGATGGGATGGGACACATTGCATGAAAGTGTCCCAAGAAGAAAGGCAACAAGAAAGGAAGCAAGAAAAGACATCATGCTCATACTGTAGAGGATGATGAACCAACAAAGAAGAAATCAAGGGAAGATTACTCAAGTGATGAAGAATATGTCTCGAAATTTTGAAGAGAAAAAAGGAGGCTTGCTCAAATCAAGAATTGGTTCATGACACTATGAAACCAAGTGAACTATGGCACAGAAGGTTTGCATATATACTAGGTTTTACCAATCATAAGCAAAATGGTGACTGGTCTACCTGATATCCAGACAAAACATGAAGGCGTATGCAAAGGATGTGCACAAGGCAAGAACGTGAAGAGTTTGTTTTCAAGAAGTGAGATCAAAGAAAATGAGACTTTAAATCCAGTACATGAGGACCAAGGATGAAGACTTCAGAAAGTTCCAAACTAGACGAAGAAGAAGATCAAGGTCTTTCGAATCAGATGATGGAGTAGAGCATGCTTCCAGAAACTCCAACAACTTCTGCAAGGAGGCAGAAACCAATAGGGATCCTACAAAACACACATAACAGATAAGTACTTACTGTTATTTGAATTCCTGGTTATTTTGAAGGATATTGCTCATAGTAGTTACATGTAGATATGTGATATAGTTTTCTTTTATGCACTTATATATGACTAAGATTGACTAGCAGCAGGCTCATGTAGTTCATGTTATGGGTAAGTCGCCTATAGTGCTACACAACATCTCATGAGCCCTAGTTGGAGCTAGTCTAGAATGAAACCTCTTTGCTAACATGTTAAGAGCAGTGCACACTCTTAATAGTATGTTCTGGTAGAGATGGAAGGCATCTAGATAGTTACCGTGCGTATACAGGATATGGATGAGTGTTGTGCGAAAGCATTGGCTAAGATGTGTTAGTTACATGACTATGTACATTATGCATAAGAAGTTATCATTACATAGAAGGTTACTAATCATATGACTAAATTGGACTTGTAGGAAAGATCATGTGCTATGACCTACAAGAGAAGAATGATAATACTTATTCCAAAGAACAAGTGATAAAATTTCAAGCAAATTTACAAAATCAAGCATACTACAGAAGTACAAGGCAAGGTTCATGGTTTCTCTCAAAAAGAGGGAGCCGATTGTGACGAGACGTTGTTGCTCCTGTAGCAAGACACACTTTAATTAGAGCTATACTTGTGATAGTTGCAATGATGAAGTGGAAAGTACACTAGATGGACGTGAAGACAATTTTCCTGAATGGTGTAGTATAAGTGAGGCACATGATAGGCAGACTCATGTGTACAGAATGAAGAAGGCCTTATACAGTTTGACATAGGCACCTAGGATGCGGTGTGGTAGATTCCAAAGGAACTTTTCCTGAGTCAAGGAAAGTATGCAATAGAGATCCTGAAGAGATTCAGGATGATGGATTTCAAGGCTATGGCCACACCTATGGAATTGAATCTGAATTTGTTGAGTGATACTTCTTCAGAACTGGTGGATTCCATGGTATATAGGCAGATGATTGGTTTTTTAATGTACTTAAAAAACACGAGGCCAGATTTATGCTTTGCGGTGAACACTCCGAATCAGTATATGGTAGATTTGAGAAGACTTCACCTAGTTGTGGCAAAGCATGTGTTGAGGTACTTGAGTGGTACGGTTGATTATGGCCTCAGATATGCATCAGATCAGAGGATTAACCTGCAAGGTTATGTTGATGTGGATTGGGCCAGGAGTGTCACAAATAGAAAGAGCACATCAGGGTGTCGCTTCAATTTGGGATTGGGTATGATCTCATGGTTCAGTAGGAAGTAAACGAGTGTGGCACTCAGTACAGCCGAAGCCGAGTATATGGCAGCTTGTTCAACAAGCTGTGAGGTAGTGTGGCTTCGAAAGATGCTTGCAGGGTTGTTTGATCTCGATTTAGAGGTGACTTGTGTCTTTTGTGACAACCAAAGCTATGTGAAGTTGTCTGAGAACACTGTGTTCAGGTATCACTATATCCGAGATATGGGGCAGAAGGGAGTAGTGAGGCTCCATTATATAGCAACATAGGAGAATATAGTCGATGTGTTAACCAAGCCTCTGTCGAGAGTGGAGTTTGAGTACTTCAAGGACAATCTTGGGGTGGTCCAGATCAAGGAGTGATGAGCTCAGATGAGGTAGCAGGTAGTCATGGGTTATGTGACGTAACTGAGTCTCCTAGGCTACAAGATGATATGGACATGTGGTGAGGTAATGCATGTAGAGATCCTGGGTTGAACCCACCAGATGGCTTGCTCGGGTTATGGAAGAGGACAGTTTCATCTAGCATGAAAAAGGACTAGCTCTGCAGGACAGTTGCATCTAGTATGAAAAAGGGATAGCTCTGCAGGACAGTTGCATCTAGTATGAAAAAGGACTAGCTCTGCAGGATAGTTACATCTAGTATGAAAAAGGACTAGCTCTGCAAGACAGTTCCATCTAGTATGAAAAAGGACTAGCTCTGCAGCACAGTTGCATCTAGTATGAAAAAGGACTAGCTCTGCAGGACAATTGCATCCAGTATGAAAAAGGATTGGCTTTGCAGGATATCTACATCCAGTATGAAAGAGGACTAGCTCTGTAGAGGTGTGCATTCAATATGAAAGAGGACTAAATCTGTAGAGGTGTGCATCCAGTATGAAAAAGGACCGGCTCTGCAAGATAGCTACATCCAATATGAAAGAGGACTGGCTCTGTAGAGGTGTGCATCCAGTATGAAAGAGGACTGGATCTGCAAGATGGATACATCCAGTATGAAAGAGGACTAGATCTGCGGGATGGCTACATCCAGTATGAAAGAGGATTGGCTTTGTAGAGGATATCATCTAGCATGAAAGAGGGCTAGCTCTGCAAGAGAGTTACATCCAACATGAAAAAGGGTTGGCTCTATATAAAGGTACATCCAACATGAAAAAGGGTTGGCTCTGTGGAGAGTTGAATCCAACATGAAAAAGGGTTGGCGCTGCAAGGTTAGATACATCCAACATGAAAAAGGGTTAGCTCTATGGAACTTCTTATGATATATAGATTCAAGAGATGTCAGATGTCAATAGTCAGAGTACAGAAGTGCAACAACTGGAAGACGATGGTGACGATGAAAAAATAATAGCTTCCTTGTTAAGAGGGAGTGTTGAAGAATGCAACTTCGAAAGATATTCTTATTTCTATCATTTGTAATATTTGTATTGTACTTCCTTCAGGAATTATTATTGATGTAATTGATCGTGTAAAAGTCATTGAAAGAGTCAATGTAAACCCTAACTGTTATGCAGGCCTAGAAAGATCTAGAAAATAATATTGGACAAGTCGGCCCTGTTTTGGGTTATTGCATGAGGAATACTATTGTACATTCTGACGAATCTATATAGAAGAAGTTTGCTAGGTTTTTTTTCCCCACGAGGGTTTTCCTTGGATAAATTATTGTGTACTATTGTCCATGTTGTGCTTGTTTATCTTTCAATGATCCTTATTGTTAATGCATTTAAAATTCTAACATATTTTCCCATAATAATTTAGTTTAATTTTCAAATTACTTCCAAACGAAAGAAAAGTGTTGAATCTAGAAAATAAAGGCATAAAAGACTGATTTACCTCATCACTAGATTCATATTTACTCCCAAAGAAGTTATAATTTCCTTTGCATACTTGAATTGCCATATTTCTGCCTTAGCAACTTTTCAAGCAACATCCAAGGTCCTTATTCTTCAAGTTTCTAATGTCAATTAAACACATGCACCACATATTTCTCACACCACCACATATTTGTACCATTAATTTATCATTCAAATTGATATCTATATAGAGATCAAAATAATCAAAGGACCAACAAAATAAATAAATACTTAACAAACTGATTATACCTAACTAGTACCATCTTAGTTGTCCAATAGAATTCCATCCATTAGCTCTTTGCCATGAACAACTCATATGGTGACAATTGGTTTCCTCCTAGCCATATTGAAGGAAAAATTATTTCCATGAGATCCCCGAGCTATGTAGGCTCATAACTAGTTATGATTGTAGAGTATACTTGTTAACACCTAAATCTCGCATGCATGCAACATTTCGACGAATTTTGCAGTAAGCGTCATCAACATAATGAATGCAGTTCACCAAAGGAATCCTCGACAAACCCAAAAGACAACATGAGTCCTAAAATGCCCAATATCATTCAAAAAAATACGTCGCGTAGCTAAACCATTGTTAATCTGCACTATAGCGCATGTTATCTGTTCAATGCCCACGTGATACTCATGCAACTATTCCTTCAACAGTCGCGCTATTGTCAAAACGGCAGGACCACCTACTTCCCCCGACGCATTGAAGGCTCCATCACCTCCAGGGATCCGAATTTGGATCCTCACACACTTGGTGGCATTAAATATCCCCCTTAGTGTACCTTGGAACTAGTTCATGGAAGATATGAGTTCACATTTGTATCTAGTTGTTTGTTGGCCACCTTTCGGCCTATATAAGGAATCCATCGGCATGCATTTTGTAGGGAGAAATCAAGAGAAAGGTTATGTTGCTGGATTTGTGTTGGAGCTTCCTCATAGCCCACCTCTTCCTACCTTTGTAAGCATTCCCAAGCTCCCTTGCCACCTTCCTTCAAGAGGAAAGAGTTCCTCTCCATTGTTCTACCATTCACTTAGCATATAGTTTGGACAAAAAAGGCCTCCCTAAGGGAGATTGTTGGATTCCCTTGAAGCCCACACCTCCTAGGTGTTGTACAGATTGGCCATTGGGAAATACAAAGTGGTTTGACATACCTTGGATTGTTGTTGGATTTTACATTCTCCCTGCATCTCTTTTTATTTTTACACTTTATTCAAGTTTCTTTTTTTATGTGAATTCCACTAACAATCTATTGTAGGATCACTTGGAGGACAACCAACCACCCACACAGGGGCTCCAAGGACTGAGGCCTTGCTGCATCCTACAAGGCCTAGCCCCTTATCAAGTGTAAGAGTGCACACTTGTGCAATTTTTTCCACAACAATATTCAACATGGTATTTTCCATCCATTAGAAACACATTCACCTTGGAGCTTTCCATCCACTAGAAACCATCCATCTTACTATTACCATCTTCCTTTCAAATTCCTTTAACCATTTCATTCGATTTTCCACTCTCTTAAGAAACATGTACTTACTCTCCAGGTCACACCCAAAACCCATGGAGACCTCTTATACTTATATGCCTAGTGAGGCTAGCCACCTCACCCCTCCCATGCAAAATTAAATTAATTTCTTATTAATAAATTAGCTAATATTCATCACCCTCTCTTAGATGTCACTCTCACACTTATTTTATTTATTTATTTATTAAATAGGTGAATAATCACCCTTCGAGGTGTCACTAAGAGATAAATATCTAATATTATTTTCCCAATATATTTTTTTAACACAAACGGATGAGATTTTTTTTATTATAAAAGAGGAAATAACCGGAGATACACAGTGTATGAGCAGGCCAACAATGAACGACCTTAGCTCTGCCATCATATTAGTCCATTCTACAAAACAAACGACAGACATAACCCGAGAAGTGATAACATATTGCATAGTCTTCCCGGGAGATTACAAACATGGGCTATTAAACATAATGCTGACTATTAATCCAGAAATTACATGCAGACATCCATAACGACATACACTAGATAATTCGCTTCCTAAAGACAGAGAAAAAAATACCCAAAAATAAAACAGGTACCGATCAAACTGAAGTCAAAGCTCTGCTTCCTTGCCACTGTTGTCCAACATTTCCTGCTTCAATTCCCTGATCTCGATGTGCATGCAATCGACCTTCCCTTCAATCCTTCTGGCAATTATATGAACCGCCTTGATTTGGGAAACCGAATTGCAGGGGCAACCATTTTCCGAATTGCAGGGGCATCCATTTTCCATTCTTTCCACTTTCTCCTCGAGCTTCCTATTGCTTTAGCGGGTCTCTAGACAAGCTACCTCCTCCAAAGTTGTCATGTGCTGCAGGGCTTTCTTGGTCTCGAAATTTTCATTTTTTAAAACTCGAACTTGTGCATCCAGAATTATCAAGTGATCGTTTGCCATGCTGATGGAGGCTGATAAGCCCTGAATTTCATCAGAACCACCACCTGCGAATGCAACACCTAGATCCTGCTCGCTACTCTGCACAGAAGCCGTGCCTTCCAGACCCCCTGGCATTGTATGAGAACACTTTCTGTAATCCAGGATGACACCACCACCAATGAATGCAGAACCCATTGCCTCGATGTTCAGCACATAAGTCATGCCATCCTGACCCCTTGGCCATGAGGTGAACCGCTTTCTGTAATCCGGTAAGACGTTGCCATGATTTGGAATAGATTTCATGCGAAGGGGATAATTCAGACCAGAGTTCTCCATCGTTGCAGGCACAATGAAACTGATGTGTTGCAAGCCTTCACAACAATCGTCGTAATATATCCCGGAGCCTCGAAAATCGCCTGAATAGATTGTTTGCATGATTCCCATGTGGAAGCCATGTGATTCAATCGTGCAAACGTCCCTCCCATCAAGACACCAAAGTGGGTTCCAAACTTTAGCATAAAAATTTGAGAATAGCTTTTGTTGTTGGAAGAAATATCCAGGACTCCAACCCGAAAAAGGCCGAGTATCCAAAGTTGTTAACATGCTGATACTAACTCGAGGAGGGGATTAATAAAGACAAGGGATCCAGACCTTGTTTTTCATCTTTTGATTACTAACTAGAACGCCACGATCTAATTTAGCGTCGTCGTTTGCCATCGCAACTGCCGCTTGGTTATTTGTCCTCATGATGTGAAGGAAACTAATATTTTTGAATTCACTAACAAGGCACTTAAGGAGACTGTGAATTTTGGATGTAGGACTCTTTCTGTTCATGATCAAATTCCTTGCCTCCCTGATGACCAACAATGAATCTCCACAAAATGCTAGTTCATTGATGCCTTCCTCCCTGGAAATCTCTAGTCCTTTTGTAAGAGCTAACCATTATGCACTATTGTTTGTTTTTCTGCCTATTCCCCAAGCGTAGTCTTTCTGCTTATTTCCGTCGGAGTCATAGAGAACTCCACCCGCACCTTCCAGCCCAATTATTTTCCCAATATTCATTAATTCCCTTTATTGAAATAAAATAATAATTTATTATAGATCTCCCTAAAAGTGGATAAATTAAATTATTAGTTAATTCATACCTAGGGTCTCTTTGGTTTACCTTGGCTTAGTTTGGAAATCTAGAAGCTATAATTACATGGGGAGCTAGGATTCTATACCATTATTATGCACACCTTGATCAAAGCCCTGAAATAAGGACTCCACTCCCCTGTTTCCGTGGCATAAAAAACCATCCTATATACTCTAGAAAGAAAGAGACTCCATGCCTGTGTGTAGACCTCACTGGTTATGACCTACACCCATATGTTGGCAAGTTTGATTGGATCCACCCTATACCTTGCAGACGCATGCATCCACATGCATCAAATATATTGATTATACTATAATCCATAGTCAAATTTCAATGTTTGTATCACCATTTATCCTCCGTGGATCTTATTTTCCAACACCACCTTGGAGCACTCCCTGCCAGTTCTGATCTCATTTCCTATTCCCATATCACTAATATTAGTGACATCATATTATAATATATATGCCTAAAGCCTATACATCATCCAAGGAATATCAAATAAAACTTGGCTAGTTTAATTGTGCTTCCACAACATGCGGTTAGGCTCCCATGACCCTTCCCTTTTTATGAAACCAACTCCACTTAAGAGCCCTGCAAATCATATCCACCTAGCCATGGTTCATACTCATCAATAGAAATAACAACCATTTATCATCATATAATTAATGACATCATCAAATCATAACTATCATTAATTAATCAATCACAACAAGCAATCACGCCATCATCATGATTTATCATCATACTCAATAAGCACGAATATCAAATCATCCTTAGAAAACATTACACGTGTTACAAGTATAGATATATAACCTATCTATATAGATAAATTAAAAATATTGTACCCCTCAAACACATCAACTAATATAGGGTTAGACTCCTTAATCTATGCCAACAAGAATTAAGCAATGAGGGGCATTACACCAAGCAAAATGTTCTAAAAGGTAAGTAGAGTATTTAGTACGTGTTATATTATTTGCATGTGGGTTGCACCAAAGTCATATTCTCCCTAGTGTAGCGAATTTCATATGGGTTGGGTGTGCTAGGGGATTTTTCCCTCAAGCCCTCTGCAGAGTGGATATGATGAGGTGCATTATCCCCAATTAGTGGGGGGTTTTGGGTAGCGCCTCAAAAACATTTCGGGGTTGTTTTTGTACTTTTTGTCCCAATGTGTAATTTAATCCCAATTAAGGGATTGGGTTTGTAATATAATCCAAGTAACAGATTCAGGTTTTGGATGTTGCAGCATATCTACAATATATTGTGAATGGTTAAATAAATACAATGAGAAATAGAAAGGTGCAGCTCTAAGTTTTATTAGTTTTCCTAGTTAAGGGTTTCCAAAGTAAATATATGTATATTGTGTGTGTGTGATTATTTAATTTTTGTTTTACATCATAATCTATATGCATTGTTTCACTTCACAGGTTTAAGACTTACATTTGGTATCAAAGCTTGATTATTGGCTTCAAGGATATGCCTTTGTTGCTAAGGGTTCGACTTGTTTTTTTTTATAGAGCAAGTTTGTCATGGGTTTTTGATAAACATGGGCTTAGTGGGAGCTCTATGGTGGTGATTCATGTATTGAAATATAATGGTGAGAATTTCTGGAATTGAAATTGAGAAATTTCATGGTTAGAGCATTGAGTTGCGGAAAATATTCGTGTAGATAGAGAACAATGGGTTGATGTGGATCCAAGCACAAAACCTATTGCTATGTCACAAGAATATTGGGAGAAGGCGGAAATAAATGAGAGAAGTATGATTTGACTTTACCTATCAGATTCAATGTTGTTGAATGTTAATAGAAAAGACAGTGCAAAGTAGTTGTGGGATAAGTTAGGGAGTTTGTACCGGTCAAAGTCCTTGGTAAACAAGTTATTTCTTCAAAAAAAGTTGTATCATCTTAGGATGAATGATGGTGACTTGGTGATATATCATCTAAATGTCTTTAATACACTGGTAAGTTAAATTGTCTCTATCAATATTAAGATGGATGAAGAGGATAAGTGCAATACATTGTTATGTTCTTTTCCAAATTCTTTGGATAATATGATTTTAGCAATTGGTAGTGCTACTCAATCCAGATTAAAGTTTGGGGATATAGTGACATCCTTGTTATCGGAAGAAATGAGGCAAAAAACCATGGATAATTAGAGCATGAATGTCTTGTTTGTGAGAGTTTGTCCCCAAGATAGAAATACAAATAAGTCTTTTGGGGGGAGATATAAATCTAAAGGTAGACTCTAAATTGTCTCCAGGAAAATCTTTGAAAAACACTAGAAATGTGGTAAAGTTTAACATTCTAAGAAGGATTGCAGATATAGAAATGTTGATAAATGGAAGGGATTTGATGATGCTCCTTCCAAAGATGTGAATACCTCCTCCTTAGAAGGAGGAAATGTGCACCTGGGTTCTACAAGTATCCATTAACATCATGATGTATCGATGATTGACTCGGGTTCTTCTTTTCATATGACTCCTCATAGGGAGTGGTTATGTGAATATGAGAAATACAATGGAGGTGATTTTTTATTAGTGTTAAGATAATTAATAATCCAATTTTTACCCACCTTAATACTTTTTTCTTTTTCCTAGTATTGGATGATGTTGTTGACCCCCTAGTGGTGTGCAGATGTCATCTATGACTCATTAGCCACTTGATGCGCCCTGCATGCGTGAATTTAGTCCATGTAGAGCCAGTTCCCTATATTTTAGGAGCTAACTCGGTGATATGGTTCAGTCCACCTGAGTTAATGATTGTAGTGGGGGGTTTGAGCTCCGATTGCCACTGATTGTCACCTAATGCACCCTCTCTAGCCTGTTTTGCATGAGAAACTCACTGATGTTCCCTTCATGATCAGTTAATTGACAATAGCTTCAGTGAAATAACATTCAGTTGAGTTTGTAACTATCGGAGCACTGTAATGGGGATAATTCCTATGCTAGAATGAGATGGATTCGAATTCCTCTTGGGTAATCGAATTTTCTCTATTGTACTATATATATTAATGGAATATGACACCAGTTTTTATGCACATCTCATTTTCTTTGCATGTTTGATTTTACTGCTCAATTCTTGCTAGATTTCACTGTAATTCTTCAACTTTGCTAATTCTATCACTGCGAGGTATTCCCAGGCTCAATGATCTGACATGTTCCAGAATTTCACATGGCATCAGAGCTCAACAGAGCTAATTTATCTTCGTTTTGAGAGTTTTCTACAGGATTTTGAGAAGTTTTCAATGCAGCATTAGCAACAGTAGCAGTTTGCATTCACTCGAGTAGTTATAGATGGATAATTAAAATGATCCTTTGACACCAAGAATTCTGACACCCTTCAATTATCTGGATTGGAGGGCAGATATGCAAATTGTCGTGTACAACAAGAGTATGTACAGGATCACAATGGGCAAGGAAGTCGAACCTCAGGCAACTGTTGAGAAATCAAAGTACCTGAACAATTTAGATGAGGATTTTGGTTTTATGTGTATTCACATCTCCAGAGACTTGCTCTTACATCTTGATGGATTGAAAACCCCAAGGGAAGTTTGGCAGAATCTTGAAACTCTCTTTGGCAAGCAAGATGAGCTGAGAGGCCACTTTTTGGAGAATGAATTAATTGATCTTAAACCCAGCAATTTCGAAACCATGCAACAGTTCTTTTCAAAGTTCAAGTCCTTGGTTATGCAGTGAAAACAATGTGGAATTGACAAGAAGGATGAGCAACTGGTGCTATCCATCCTAAGTAAGCTTGGCCCTGAATTTTCAATATTTGTTTCTACCTTTATCTCTGGGAGATTGTCAATCCCCAATTGGAAAATTCCTTCTTTAGATGCATTCACAGAATCCCTGATCCAAGAACAAGACAAAATAATCCAAATGGGAGCCCTGAAGGCCTCCAAGAATCAGGCTCTTATTGCTGGGGTGTCCAAAAATGAGAATGCTAAAGGGAAGCATAAGGGAAAGGACAAGAAGCAATTTGAATCCAAACCAAAGGAGAAGCCTAATCCATCAGAAGGATCCTTGAGCTCCAAGAAGGATAAGCAAAAGAGGTTTGAGAAGACCAAGTGTACCTATTGCAAGAAAGGAATCCATCTAGAGAGTTCTTGCATGAAAAAGACTATAGATCAAATGGCCAAACTTCTTGAACAACACAACATTACCCTCCCAGAAGGCGCAAGGAAGATTGATTTTGGAACCAAGACAGATGATCATGAGGGATGCCATGCATTGAAGGCTGGATTCTCACAATCAAAAGCTTTCCTCATAGATTTTGGAGCCTCCAACCACATGGTTTCCTCCAGAGAGTCTTTTTCCTCTCTAGATCTCACTTATGGTCCTAGTATTCACATGAGAGATGATTCACAAATCTCTGCCGAAGGGAAGGGCACAATAAAACTGGAGCATGGAAATTTCAACAATGTTCTGTATGTGCCTTCTTTGGCAGCAAACTTGTTATCTGTTTATCAGATGACACACATAGGTTCACCAAAGGAAGTTATTTTTGGACCAGACACAATTGAGATTGCAAAGATATCCCCAGGAAGCTAATAGCTAAAGGTGTTGCAAACTATGCCTCAAAGGATTATGAGTTCTCCCATTTTTTTCCATATTCACATCAAAGTGCCCTCTTGACCCATGCCAACGAGACCAACAAAATATGGCATGAGAGATTTGGCCATCTCAATTTCAAGTACTTGCAACAGTTGCACAAGGAAGATATGGTTGAAGGATTGCCTAACATAAAATTCTCTCAAGGAATCTACAAAGGTTGCTTCGTAGGGAAGCATCCAGAGCGAAATTTTGATGTTGGGAAGGCAAACTGAGCTTCCTCCACACTTGATTTGATACACAATGATGTCTCATGACCGATGCCCACAGCTTCTATGAATGGATCTATATACTTTCTAACCGTCATAGATGACTACTCTAGGTTCTGTTGGGTCTATTTTCTTAAGCAGAAGTCTGAGGTATTCGAAACTTTCAAATTTTTCAAGGCCTTGGTTGAGAACACTACTGGGAAGAAGATCAAAGCACTCAGATTTGACAATGGAAGGGGGTACATCAAGAGAGAATTGTAGTAGTTTTGTGCTTTTGAGGGAATCCAAATGCAACATTCTGTCCCATACACACCATAACAAAATGGTGTAGCTGAGTGGAAGAATAGGTCATTAAAAGAAATGGCTACCTGTCTACTTGAAGCAAGGGATCTTCCACCATATCTCTAGGAAGAAGCACTGAATTGTGCTTCATACATTCAGAATAGGGTACCCCACAAATTTGTGGATGGGGTCACTCCATTCGAATCACTGAAGGGACACAAGACATATATCTCTCACTTGAGGGTTTTTGGATTCAAGGCATGGGCCATAATCCCATCTGAAAAAACAAATATCTTCAACCCCAAAGTAGCGAATGCATTTTGCTGGGCTATGCATAAGATGAAAAAGCATACAAACTTATGGAGATTGCAACCAGAAGATGCTTCATTGAAAGACGTGTCCAGTTCAATGAAGATCCATTGCAAGATCTATAGTCAGTTGAAGAAGAAGGTAGATCTAATCTGCTTACTCCATTTGCACATGATGAAGATCATAATGATGTCTCTTCTGATGATCTAGATTCAAATTTTGAAGATGAAGACCAAGTTGAATCAGATCTTGATGTTGAGTATGAAGATCAAGTAGATCTAAATCCAGATCCGACACATACTCCCAATACAAGGCCTAAATGGGCTCAAAAAGTCCTAGAAGCTGCCGGGAACATAGTTGGAGATCCATCGGACCCTAAAAGAACCATATCTCAGTATCAATATGCAAACCTTGCACTATGTCATACATATCCACTTCTCCCAGAGAGGTGCTACATGATGGTGGGGTCTGATCCACAATACTTCAAATAGGATTTCCATGATCCAAGATGGAAGGATTCCATGGATGAATAATATGAGTCACTACAGAACAATGATACATGGGATCTTGTCTCTCTTCCCCTAGGAAGAAAGCTAGTCCAGTGCAAGTGGATCTATAGAACAAAACTTGCTTCTGATGGATCTACAACCAAGTACAAAGCTTGGTTGGTTTCCAAGGGGTATTCACAATTCCATGGCTTGGAATACAATCAGACATTCACTCCAGTAGCAAGAATGGACTCTGTCAGACTTGTTTTGGAAATTGCAGCTTTGAAACAGTGGGAGGTACATCACATGGATGTTTAGAGTGCCTTCCTGCATGGTGAATTAGAAGAAGTGATCTACATGAAGCATCCTTAGGGGTACCTAGATGATCCATCCTTGGTATGTAGACTAAGGAAATCATTGTATGGGATCAAGAAAGGCCCCAGGGCATGGTATGCCAAAATGGATTCTTTCTTACTGTCACAGAAGTTCGAGAGATAAAAATATGGTTGCAATGTCTACATGAAACATAAGGGAGGTTGCCTATTGTTGATTGTATTGTACGTGGATGAATTGCTCATCACCAATGGTTCATCTATTGGATTGAAGAACATCAAGTCTTCTTTGAGAAAAGTCTTCTCCATGACAGATCTGGGGTTGCTGAAACAGTTTATTGGCCTCGAAGTAACTCAAAAAGCTTCAGGGATCATGATTTCACATTCCAAATATGCATCTGAATTGCTCAAAAAGTTCCACATGGATGATTTCAAAGCAGCAACCTTTCCTTTCCTATCTGGCATTAGATTGGAAGAAGGTGGTTCTACTCCTTTGGTAGACAACACCTTGTACAGGCACTAATCGGTAGCTTATTGTACTTGACACATTTGAGACCAGATCTATCTTATGTTGTTAGTGTTGTGGAAAGGTACATGCAAGATCCACATGAGCTACATTGGAAGGCAACAAAGAGAATATTGCACTATGTGAAGGTTACAAAAGAGTTTGGGATTCATTATTATGTTGGTGCTCAGTTAGATCTGGTTGGTTTTACTGAATTAGACTGGGCTGGAGACAACACTGTCAGGAAATCTACTTCAGGCTACGTGTTCATGTTGGGATCAGGACCAATCTGTTGGTCAAGCAAGAAGCAAGCAGATCTTGCACTCTCTTCAGCAGAAGCATAGTACAAAGGGGATGTGAATGCAGCTATTCAGGCAGTTTGGTTACATGGAATATTGACAGAGTTTGGCATTCTAACTTCTACTTCAGTATATATTTTCCGTGATAATCAAAGTGTCGTAAAGATCTCCAGTGATTCAGTTCAGAAGAAAAGAGACAAACACATTGAGGTTCATATGCACTACATCAAGGAAATAGTGCACAACAGGACCATCACACGGCATTACTGTCCTACAGAGGAGCATATTGCAAACATTTTTACAAAGTATTTCACTCTGAAGAGATTTTCCTATCTCAGATTTCTTCTTAGTGTGAAGGCTGCTTAAGTTCCCTGTTGTTCATTTTTTTGTGGGGGGGGTTCCCATGAGGTTTTCCCCATTTCCTTAGTTTCATGAACAATTGTTGTTTATTATTGATTGTATGGGTGACCTTTGGTATCAATTACCAAGGCACAAGTTGTCTAATTTTGTATTAAGGGGGGGGTGTTAGGATAATTAATAATCCAACCTTTGTCCACCTTAGTACTTTTTGCTTTTTCCTAGTATTGGATGATTTTTTTGACCCCCTAGTGGCATGCATATGTCATCTAGGACTCATTATCCACTTGATGCACCCTCCATGCATGAATTTAGGCCATACAGAGTCCACTCCCTAGATTTTAGTAGCTAAAATAGTGATCTGGTTCAGTCCACCGGAGTTCATGACTATAGTGGGGGGTTTGAGCTCCGATTGCCACTGATTTTCAACTAATGCACCCTATCTAGCCTGTTTTGCATGGGAAAATCACTGATACACCCTTCATGATCAGTTAACTGACAGTAGCTTTAGTGGACTGACATTCAATTGAGTTTGTAACTATCAAAGCACTGTAGTGGGAATAATTCATATGCTAGACCGAGATGGATTCGAATTCCTCCTGGGTAATCGAATTTTCTCTATTGTACTATATTCTTTTACTATACAGATTAATGGAATATGAAACCAGTTTTGATGCACATCTGAGTTTCTTTGCATGTTTGATTTTACTGCTCAATTCTTGCTAGATTTCACTATAATTCTTCTACCTTGCTAATTCTGTCACTATGAGGTATTCCCAGGCTCAATGATCTGTTGTGTTCCATAATTTCACAATTAGGAGATGACTCGACAACCAAAATCATAGGACTTGGAAGATTTAAGTTGTTGGTTAAGGAATATGGAAGGATTAGAACACTTCTTGGGGTTTTTGCACATTCCAGATCTAGCTAGAAACTTGATATCCACAGGTAAGATGAGTGATGTAGATGTACATACTATGTTTGGAAAAGAAACATGCAAAATGATTTGAGGAGAAATGGTCTTGATGAAATAATTTTAGAATGGAACTTTGTACAAGCTGTTGGGAAGCACTATCACCAATGGGTGTAACAACTCTATTGTTCTTGAGTGTGGAAATAAAAAAGATAGAACTTGTACTATCTATAGAGAAAATACAATGCTATGGCATCAAATATTGTGACATATTGGAGAAGGGCCTTCGAGCATCACATGGTAAAAGGGTGGTTGAAGGCATGTCCGATTGCACTCTAGATTTTGATTTCTATGAACACTGCATTTATGGTAAATGGAATTGAGTAATATTGGCATATGAAGCTACAAGAACAAATGGAATATTAGAGTTAATACACATTGATGTGTTTGGTCATGTGCTTGTTCCATCATTGGATAAAGTTGTTTATTATGTTTCATTCATAGATGACTTCTCAAGGAACCCATGGGTTTATTTCATCTAAATAAATTTGAGGTCTTTGATAAATTTAAATAGTTTGAGGCACTTGTAGATAATGAAATAGCTAATAAAATAAAGATGTTGAGGACAAATAATGGTGGAGAGTTTTGCAGAAATGAATTCAAGGAATTTTGTAAGAAGTACGAAACAACAAGGTAGAAGACTACTCCATACACACCTCAATAGAATGGAGTTGCATAAATAATGAATAGTACATTAATGGAAAAGGCAAGGAGCATGCTTAGTGGTGCTAGGTTAGGATAGGAATTTTGGGCAGAGAAAGTGGATAATGCATGTTACTTGGTAAATAAATCACGCACATTGGAATTGGTTGAAAACACCATGCATGAGTCACGAACTAGTAAGAAACCCTCTCTTAAACATTTGAGAGTTTTTGGTTGTGATGCTTATGCACATGTTCCAAAGGATAAAATGAGTAAGTTGGATAGTAAAAATAAAAATGCATCTTTATCGGTTATAAAGATGGTGTGAAAAGCTCGAAATTTGGAACCCAGTAACTAAGTAGAATGTTTACAGTTAGGATGTTTTTAGAGAAGTTAAAGATGTTCCCAAATAGGAAGTCCTACTAAGGGAAAAGGAACCAGAGAAAATAAAGTTTGAGTTGGAGGATGACGAAGATGACTCAACACACTAAGTTTTTTTGACCCAAAATCCGACGGCGAAAAAGTCGAATTTGCTACCACCTATGGTCGACTATCCGACAATTCCAGTTTTTTTTTATTGTCGGTGGGATATCGGCTAAAATCCGACATAGTTGAAAACATCGGATATTCAGCTACCCTACCGCGTCGGTTAACCGACTTCCTCCAGCTTCACAGGTAGTCGGATAAGCGACAACGTTAACTTCCAATATTGGTCGGATACCATCCTTTCCCCATCGATTATGCATCGGTTCAGTCGTCGGTTAAGCGACGTGTATGCCATACAAAAAAAGTCGGATCCGACGTTCCGAGCCGTTGGAAGTATAGCACAAGCGTCGGATATTACCCTGCGATCGCACGGTCGTCGTGATTAAGTCGTCGGTTAAGCGACTACCCAATACATTTTTTTTTTTAAATAACATTTTTGAAATAAAAAATTTCATATTGAATACATGTTCTCTAATCCCTATGCTTATGTAACATTGTGGCATATTCGTCACAAAGAGATGGTAGTGTGCTTCCATTGTGTCAAGGTACTCTTACCTAACTTCTCTAATTTGGTATACTGAGGAGTTTGTATATTCATGTATGAGATCATATTCTTTGAATAAGGCTCATTAGATAGTTAATGGGTAGTTACTTAATGTAAAAGGCTCATTTTTATTAAATAAGAACCAGTAGGTGGTTGGTAATCATTAATTTTGAGATTGCATGTAGTTAGGGTTTTGGTAGTTATTAAGAAACTATTTATAGCACTAGAAGGATGTATATTGTTTTGTAAAAGATTGGTATTGTATTGAAGCTTTGCTCAAAGGAGCTCATCCTCTCCAAGAGGCCCATGAACATTACTCTCTATTTTTGAATTTATTAATACAAGTGTTATATTTTGCAAGTTTAATCTCTTTCTTGCATTTTCTTTTGTTCACTTATATTTATTTGAGGTTAAGCTGGATATTGATTCCATGGAAATTAAAGAGAAGGTTAAGGATATTGATTCCAATGCATCATTTACTCAACCTTTGAAGTTATGGAAACTCGAAATTGGTTATGAGGAGCAACCAAAAATCACAACAAGCTCCAAGAAATTGTCAAAATTTAAACGACATGCGAGTGGGTTGTAGAAAGCCAGCATCGTAGCCATTCATTGACTCCTCTCTGTTTCGAGAATAATTTCATATTCTCTACTTAACAGCGCCAACCACGTGAAGGTGGAAGCTCTTATGGCCCCTGCCCCCCCTCACATCACTCTCAATTCCCCATACCCAATGCATGCAAATTCATCCATATTTTATCATGAACTTTCATCCATTATTCATTCAATAAATGCTAACATTCACTAAACCATTGTTTCTGTCGATCCACACATTCATTCAATAAAAGATAACTTTCAATAAACCATTCATTAATTATTCAATCAACACATTCATTCAATAAAAGCTGAAATTCAATAAAGGTAACAGTTTACTACACTGAATCATTAAAACATTAGAAAATTCATTAAACCATTCATTCATTAATTAGGGCAAAAATCGTGGACGATATATTGCAACCGTCTCAAATTCCCATTGCGGTTTCCATCAATTAATTTATCAATTCAGTGTGACCCACGTCCGTCGTCCAATGAGTGTTTCCGCGGTCTTCAGTTTCAGCCTGGCAACAGTTGACGATTCATGGTATTACGTTTCCCTTCGGCTGCAAATGACAAACTCATAGTTCACTATTAAGGTTTGTTTGACAAAGCTGACGGTCAAAGAAATCTTGATAGTGAACTATGAGTTTGCCATATTGCAGCTTAAGGGAAACATAAATATAGAATGAATCATCACCGTTGTCAGGCTGGAACTCAAGACCGCAGAAACACTCTTCGAACGGTGTGCGTGTGTCATACCGAATTGATAAACTAATAGAGGGAAAACGCAACGAGAATCTGAGACGATTGCATAGTGAAATGCATACAGAATGAATCAAGGTTGAATATGTGGTAGCCCGCCATCTCCCATTGTGAAATGCATGCAGAATGAATCGAGCTTGAAGGTGGTCACCCTTGCCAGCTGCACTTCAAGCTTGAAGGTGGTAGCCTTAGGACTAAACATAGGTCGCAAGTTCAAATCTCCTCAGTTCAGTTCGTACCCTGTTATTTTTTCGATGCAAACACTAGTACAAAATGAGGAATTAATTACTAAAATTCGACTATAAACTACTATTTTTGAATCGGTGACTAATAGTATTCGATTTCCACTATCTTATCTCTAGTCGTATTTCACTAGTCATTAATTGGTTGACGCATTAGTCATTGATAGCCATTGATTTAGTCATTCATTTAGTCATTGATAGTCACTGATTTAGTCATTGATTGCCACAATTAATGACCAAATATACGACTAAATAAACTACTAGATGATAACATATTAATGACTAAGCTAAATATGACTAAACGTTAGTCACGCTATAAGATACTGGAAATTAGCTACTAATAGTCGTATATATACGAATTTAGTCGTTTTTTTAGTCACTAATTTATGATAGGGTACGGAGGAATCGAACCACCAATCTCCTGCCTATAATTAAGCAGGTGCTCTACCATTGAGCTAGCACACTTTAAGAAGTTGTTATTGCTTGACAATGATGATATTCAAACAAATTTTGCATCATTCAAGCATACAAAATAATGATTACCAAGTTACTATAAATCCATAAAGGCTTACCTTGTACTAGTCCTTCAAGTTCTTCCACTGCTTTTATTAATTTTGCACTTAATAAAAGCAGTTGAAGAACTCGAGGGACTAGTACAAGGTAAGCCATTATGGATATATAGTAACTTGGTAATCATTATTTTGTATGCTTGAATGATGCAAAATGCAAAAATCCCAGAAATTTATAAGAATGACAAGCATGCATCCATTGTTAAACTATCTACCAAGTCATGCCAAAATATTTGAATTTCACTGAAAATTCATAAGTAACTTGAATATAATGGTGGATAATGCCATGGAAAGGAGAATTTAAGTTTATATAGAAGCAAAGGATGAGCAAATGGTGTCCCAAACTCATCTTTCAACAATGTGGGCCAAGCTATATCAAGGACTAACATGTCTTCAGGTCCTGGAACATAACTGCAACATCAAAAGTAACTTTCTTAAATAAGATTTATATTGCATATGAGGTTTAGCCATAAAATATAGACATGCAAGTTAAGAATTACTCCACAATCAAGGAATCTCGGATTTTCTCTATTTATAGACATCAAGCACACATATTTTGTTCATTTGCATAGATTGCCAATATATTACCTTACATGGAGGGAAATTGAATAGAACACAAACACCATTGACTATATATAATGCTTGATTGTCCATATATCCTACACTAACAATTTGCAAACTTCTTTCCCCTTACCTTGCAAAGCTTGTCAAGTACAATCCTGGTTCTTGACAAAGGAATTTCAATCCCAATTCCTTGCACCTACTTGTTTCTTTCCATCATTCGATCTATTTATATTTCAAAGCCTTTTATGGGGTGAACTAAACCATCTAAATAAGCATTCAATTCTCCAAAGAATCTTTGCATTAGAAGATAATTAATGGGGCATCGCTTATTACAAGTGGTATTTAAAACAAGATTTCCATATTCAAGTTCGTACAAGTCTCAAGTAAAACTCAATTATTTCCCAAGCAAGGAAAATACTCCCCTACCTGTCGAGCCAAAATGTAGCAGAGCTGCTTCTTCTGTAGAGGATCTACACAAGCAATGAATATGACCTTCACATACTGTAAAAAATGAAGAACAATAGGAGGTTAACTAACAGTAAAATTACAAATCAAACCAAAAGATAACAAAGCTGCAGCTTCTGTACATGAACATGACCAGTAAGTAATTCTTCATCCTACAACTGCCCCCAAAGGACCAGAACTAAAAATAAGAACAATATCTAATAGAAGGAACATTCTCAAGGCTGAAGGGTATAGTCGGATATACCTGCAAATTATGCATACATAAGGCCACTCTAAGTGCATTTGTGTATTCTCCAAATTTCGTGTAAATTGAATAAGCTATGTCAAGGACTAACATGTCATCAGGTCCTGGAACATAACTGCAACATCAAAAGTAAATTTCTTAAATAATGTTTATATTGCAGATGAGGTTTAGCCATAAAATATAGACATGCAAGTTAAGGATTACTCCACAATCAAGGAATCTCGGATTTCCTCTATTTATAGACATCAAGCACACAGATTTTGTTCATTTGCACAGATTGCCAATAGATTACCTTACATGGAGGGCAATTGAATAGAACACAAACACCAGTGACTATATATAATGCTTGATTGTCCATATATCCTACACTAACAATTTGCAAACTTCTTTCCCCTTACCTTGCAAAGCTTGTCAAGTACAATCCTGGTTCTTGACAAAGGAATTTCAGTCCCAATTCCTTGCACCTACTTGTTTCTTTCCTCCATTCGATATATTGATATTTCAAAGCCTTTTACGGGGTGAACTAAACCATCTAAATAAGCATTCAATTCTCCAAAGAATCTTTGCATTAAAAGATAATTAATGGGGCATCGCTTATTACAAGTGGTATTTAAAACAAGATTTCCATATTCAAGCTCTTACAAGTCTCAAGTAAAACTCAATTATTTCCCAAGCAAGGAAAATACTCCCCTACCTGTCGAGACAAAATGTAGCAGAGTTGCTTCTTCTGTAGAGGATCTACACAAGCAGCGAATATGGCCTTCACATACTGTAAAAAAGGAAGAACAATAAGAGGTTAACTAACAGTAAAATTACAAATCAAACCAAAAGATAACAGAGCTGCAGCTTCTGTACATGAACATGACCAGTAAGTAATTCTTCATCCTACAACTGCCCCCAAAGGACCAGAACTATAAATAAGAACAAGATCTAATAGAAGGAACATTCTCAAGGCTGAAGGGTATAGTCGGATATACCTGCAAATTATGCATACATAAGGCCACTCTAAGTGCATTTGTGTATTCTCCAAATTTTGTGTAAATTGAATAAGCTATGTCAAGGACTAACATGTCATCAGGTCCTGGAACATAACTGCAACATCAAAAGTAACTTTCTTAAATAAGATTTATATTGCATATGAGGTTTAGCCATAAAATATAGACATCCAAGTTAAGAATTACTCCACAATCAAGGAATCTCGGATTTCCTCTATTTATAGACATCAAGCACACAGATTTTGTTAATTTGCACAGATTGCCAATAGATTACCTTACATGGAGGGCAATTGAATAGAACACAAACACCAGTGACTATATTTAATGCTTGATTGTCCATATATCTTATACTAACAATTTGCAAACTTCTTTCCCCTTACCTTGCAAAGCTTGTCAAGTACAATCCTGGTTCTTGACAAAGGAATTTCAGTCCCAATTCCTTGCACCTACTTGTTTCTTTCCTCCATTCAATCTATTGATATTTCAAAGCCTTTTATGGGGTGAACTAAACCATCTAAATAAGCATTCAATTCTCCAAAGAATCTTTGCATTAAAAGATAATTAATGGGGCATCGCTTATTACAAGTGGTATTTAAAACAAGATTTCCATATTCAAGCTCTTACAAGTCTCAAGTAAAACTCAATTATTTCCCAAGCAAGGCAAATACTCCCCTACCTGTCGAGCCAAAATGTAGCAGAGCTGCTTCTTCTATAGAGGATCTACACAAGCAGTGAATATGGCCTTCACATACTGTAAAAAATGAAGAACCATAAGAGGTTAACTAACAGTAAAATTACAAATCAAACCAAAAGATAACAGAGCTGCAGCTTCTGTACATGAACATGACCAGTAAGTAATTCTTCATCCTACAACTGCCCCCAAAGGACCAGAACTATAAATAAGAACAAGATCTAATAGAAGGAACATTCTCAAGGATGAAGGGTATAGTCGGATATACCTGCAAATTATGCATACATAAGGCCACTCTAAGTGCATTTGTGTATTCTCCAAATTTTGTGTAAATTGAATAAGCTATGTCAAGGACTAACATGTCATCAGGTCCTGGAACATAACTGTGACATCAAAAGTAACTTTCTTAAATAAGATTTATATTGCATATGAGGTTTAGCCATAAAATATAGACATGCAAGTTAAGAATTACTCCACAATCAAGGAATCTCAGATTTCCTCTATTTGTAGACATCAGGCACACAGATTTTGTTAATTTGCACAGATTGCCAATAGATTACCTTACATGGAGGGTAATTGAATAGAACACAAACACCAGTGACTATATATAATGCTTGATTGTCCATATATCCTACACTAACAATTTGCAAACTTCTTTCCCCTTACCTTGCAAAGCTTGTCAAGTACAAACACGTACGCTTATAATTTGTAGCGTCAATATGATTAGTTAACATATCTAACTCTTCTACCTGCATGTTAAAAAAAACTATCTTTAAAATGTTATAACAATGCTTTCTAGTATAGCCATCTACAAAACAAGACAAGTCTCACATTACCTCCATTAAAAGGTCAACTGCTTCTGGTTCCGCATTGTGCTGCACAAAAGGAAAATTAGATCACTCTATAGCACAATCCTTTGAAACACTATCAATTATGAGAACAACGGGATGGAAGGCTGAAACAGAAATTGAATATAAATCACCTCGAAAATAGAGAAACCTGATGTGATAAAGCATACCTATTAGTTCAATTGATAAGAAACACAGCTTCCATATTTTTTGCTTAGTTTTAAAAGTTTACAATTAAGGCATAATAAGAGATAGAAACAATATCAAAGTAATTAATAAAATATAAATCCTTCCCAAACATTAAAGCAACAGTAGGAGTTCCATATTTCAGAAAATAAAATTAAAAATAAAAAAAAATAAAAAAAAATCTCTTGGAGTCTTGGGCAAGATAAAATTACTGAGGCTTTCTTTGGAATCTACCTATGACCATCCTCACCATTCAAATACTAATTACTATCTAATTCACTTTGCAAATAGCAAATCAGTTATTTTCCTGTTTAGTATGGATTGGGGCTAAATCCAAATCAACTAATACTAATTGTATGTAAATTTGGGCCCATGTACTAGAAATCGGGGCCTAATTTTGAGGTTTTGGTGATGTATAGGAAAAATTTAGCTTTAGAACCCAATAAAAAGGTGTTCAAACTAGGTCTAAAAGGGATACTTAACCTCTAAATGTGATAAAGGAAAAGCTTGAGGGGCAGCAACAGCCAGCGAGAAGAAATGTAAAAATCCGCCAAACAGGAACACCTAAAGTCCAATTTCAACAAGGCCTCTAGAGGAAAACCAGCAAGAGCAGGATGTCGAGGCCTTTTCAAGGATAGAAAGAGAGAAACCTTTCTAACCTACTCCAGGAAGGTAGGCATTGCCACAAACAACAAGGCTGAGGTAGAAGCCCTTCAAAGTGAGATACTGTTAGCCTGGTAAAAATTTACTTTGCTTCAGAAGTGGAAAGGGACTCTTGGCCTAAGGAAGCATCTTATTGGAAGATAAGTGTCAAGTTCACTGAATTATTCACCTTAACTGAGGCTTTCATGGTTAGCAAGAAGGAAACCCCACTAGGATTCCAGCAAGCTAAGTACTACCACAAACAACAGTTCTGAAATAGAAGCCCTTCATGGTTTTCCTCCCAGCCAACCTTTCTGATCAAGCATCACTTGTCTCTCTACAGACTGCCCTCCTCTCTTTTTATCTCATGCAGTCTCTCGCACAATCTCCAACCTACTTCTGGCATTTACTTACACCCCACTAACTTTGTGTATGAGAAGACCTTGTTGCGTAGTAACCCCCCCCCCATTCTGTGACCATCTTACTCATTTAGTTAATGCTGAGAAGGATCATTTACCTAATATCCTAATCATTCCTCAAACATGGACTGCCTCTCCAAGTTTTCCTCTCATCCAACCTTTCTGATGAAGTGCCAATATACCATCACTTGTCTCTCTCTCGGACAACCCTTCCATCTACTTATCTCACACTGTCTTTCGCACAACCTCCAACTTCTCACATTTACTTGCCCCCCCTTCTGACATATCATTTTTTTGGACATCTCCCACCATACAAATGTCACAAAAATTAAACAAAATAACAGCATAAATTAATTACATACTCAGAATAATATGGTTGCATGTGCTTCTCTTTTGGGGGGATGTTCTCCTTTAAGGTAGCCTCCCTGAGTAAGGAGCTTTGGTAGATAAAGTGTCATAGTAATACAAAGAGTTTATCAAGAGTAAGAAAAAGTTTGCACGTGACACACACACATACACAAAAATTGAAAACCCTTTAAATTTCATATTTTTGACTCTCCACATACCTAACCTATCTACTTGCACCCTATGTTGCACGAGTTTCCGGAACGTGGGAACGTTGGGAACGGGGGAACAAGTTTCGGATACGGCTAGAGGTTTCCCCCTAAATTTGTCGGAAACGGCAGGTTGGGAACGGCAATAAAATATATTAAAAAATTTTAAAAACTAGTATTAAAAATATAAATCTTATATATAATGTTTTGTAATTTAAATGAATCCTTACTAAAACTAATTCTTATTTCTTACATATATTTTAAAATGATTGAACAATGAAGAAAATTTAAAAAAGTTAAATACACAAATTTAAATCATCCACATCACATTGATATTTATATTGGTAAAATGAAAACCAAAATGCCCAAAGCAATACATAGTCAAAAACTTGAAACTATGAAAAAAAAAATCAAATAATACAAAATTAAGTAATAACTTATAAAAAAGTTAAAAACTAATATGAAACAAAAATGAAAAATTTAAAAATTAAAATTAGACAAATTTAAAATTTAAAACTTAACAAGTTTAGCCTAATCGTAACACGCTAACATTAATAATTTAATTAAATTATTAAACTAGTTAAAGAATAAAGTATAAACATAGTAACATTAAAATTAAATTTATTAAAAATTTAAGATTTAATACTAACTTACTAAGTAACTAAAGTCTAAAAATAAAAAATTTAAAAAACTGAAAATTAGGATTCCCCATTCCCGTTTACTTGTCCGTCGCCGTCATCCGAATGCCCTACGGATCGACTATCAAGCTATGGAGGCCGAATGCCCTCGTCGTCGCCCTGTCTGCAGTCGCCCTTGCTGCCCTCGTCGTCGCCCAGTCTGCAGCTGCCCTCGATGTCGTAGTCGCCCTGCTGCAACCACTCCCGTCGCCCAGTCTGCAGCCACTCCGGTCGCCCTTGCTGCAGAGTGCAGACCCTCACCCATGCCGGCACTAGCTTCCACTCTCACCACACTGAAAAGTGAACACTGAACACTCTTGAGCCTCGGCCTCTCACCCGCTCAACGTCAAACTAAACATTCAACAAATGAACCAGTGAAAAATCGCAGGAAATGTTTTTGAGGTCGTTACCTTGCTTTTATGAAACGTTCAGCAGTTTCCTGTCACCGGAACTTCGCGTTTTCAGTTTCCGAGTTCCCAGTTTTCCGGTAAAACATTCCCAAATTGTTCCCTCGTTCCCGAAACCGTTCCGGCCAATTTAGGAACGTTTCGTTCCGGGAACGGGGGAACCTCAGGAACGAGTTTCTCAATACCTGGGAACCGTTCCTGTGCAACACAGCGTGCACCTAAAACTAGATAAACCTTTTGCTTATTTTATCATTTGTGTAATCTTTCCCCTATTTTGTCCCATCTTTAACCTCCTATTGTGTCCTATGTCTTATCTTGTCCTATTTTGTCCTGACTCCCATCCATCAGCTTTCGAAAGTTCTATAAAGCTCGTTTCTTTACTTCATCAACTAAGTTAGCTTTATGTTCTCTGATTATGAGGACATCAACATACACTATCATAATCACTAAAGACTTTCCCAGAACCGCTCCTTTAAAATTCACTATTTATGAAATGTCCATCAATCTTTTTGTACCAAGAACAACATTTTGTTTCAAACCATAGAAAGGTTTCTTCAACATCAAAACAAGATGCTCATTTGCTTCAACTTCGAAACCCTGCAGCTGTTGCAGTTGGGGATCTCGTATCACCAAGTTCCGGTATCAACCAAATAGGACAGGCTGAAGCCCAAATCATCATAAATGGAGCTCATCAACATCAAACAACAAAATCAACTAATGGAGATTAATATCAATCAATAAAGATCAACATTGATTTCCTGTCAATGGTCTAAAGTCGATTTGAAGGGAACAGATAGGCATTGACTTGATTTCCTGTCAATGGTCTAAAGTCGATTTGAAGGGAACAGATAGGCATTGACTTGATTTCCTGTCAATGGTCTAAAGATGTTAGAATTCTATGGTTATAACACATCGTTCTCTCTGTTATGATTTTTTCGGAATTAAAATAGGATGTTTTTAGCAAAAATTACTTTTCATAATACATACTTGATATATTTGAGAAGTGCTTCCTTTAGCACAGTTTTCTATGAACAGATCTCAGCACATTAGTCTAGAATAGGAGGGCAAGGATCCCAAGAAGGCTTGCATGCCTTTGCAGCGTATTTCCTCCTCTAGCACAAGTTTATATGCAGGCTGGGCACTAAGGCAAATTTACTCCAATTTGAATGTAACCCGTGACCCTGTGCTTCAGTTATAAAAGCAGAGAATATGAGTAGAGGCATTCATTCAGTTTTCACGCTTGTGATAAGTGGTTTTATGAGTTTCCTGTGACAGAGTTATTTTCCAGAATTAATGATAAAGCAATAGCAGGTTAGACAGTCCATTTAGCTTTTGTTGTTCATACTTTTCAGTGTGATGTGTTTTAGTTTCTGAGTATAGATCGTACTGGCAGTTTTAAGAGTTTAGTTAAAACTTTTGTTTATAGTTGTTAGGGTTTTAATCTGAGTGCAGTACACTGTTACCATCAGCTAAAAATTTTAGCACTTCCATATATAAGGCACCTAGCTATGAGAAGCTTCGTAGAGTGTTGGTTGGAAAAAACAAAACTTGTCTTCAGATGATTATGGCTCCACAATCATGTGATGGAGTATAGATGGATGTTCTGTTGTGATGGATGGTTGGAAAGATGCCCAAAACCATCCATTTTTTAACATCATTGTATCTTCAACATCTAGTCCCTATTTCTCAAGTGCAAATGATTGTGGATGGTTGATGGTTGATGGTGCAAAAATAATACAGGCAAGTTTTGTTGGACAGCATATTGTGTGCATCCATTAATAATGCATGCAAAAAACATCAACAAGGAGGATTGAATTTCCAGTTGACTAAAGACATGAGAAAAAATGAAAATTCAGATGTTTTATTCTAGCCATCACTAATCGTTAACCATTTTCAGAAAGTTTGCTAAGATGAAGTTGCTTAAACCGGTCAATACTAGATTTGCTTCTACGGCATTATTCTTCAGCAACTATGGACTGTGTTACCGGATCCAAAGATCCAATTTACCGTGATCCACCTAGGATCTGTCATGGAAACAGATCCCCTTTTGAAGGAAATGGATCCTGAGCACATGAAACGAATCCCGTGGAAAATCAAACAGATTTTGAAATTTTGAACCTGATTCTGAAACTTCCAGTGCTTTGTGACACACCAATCCCCACAAAATTCATTTTTTTAATCTATCCTTATGTCAAGATCTTCTCTCAAACTCTGATCTATCAAGGTCCGCTCTCAAGGCTTCCATTTAATCTATCTTTATGGTCAAGGTCTGTTGTCAAGGTTTGATCTATCCTTGTGTGCTACATTTTACTCGCTTCACCCACACTGTTATTTAGTCCTGCCACAACCTTCAAGAAAACCACTTTATTCACTGCCGATATGGACATGTGAATGTGGCTCACAAAAATGCTGTTATGACCTGCTTATGATCATGCTTAAATGGTCTTCAAAATTATCGATCATGGTTATAACTTATCAAATATCAGTTATTGTACATGAATGGCTAATGGTAATATACATGAAAACTATCTTTTTTGGCTATAAATTATAGTTATACTCTCGCATTTCCTGAATAGATTTGATTCTTCACTCTATTTTTTATTTATTATAAAAATATTTTTATATTCTTTTGTGCTTGTTCTTTCCCCACCCTATCATGATCCTGACTTTTCAAAAATCTGGAAAATCCATATCTGGATCCGGATCCACATCCTATTAACTTAAACCATGGAAGGTGAAACAAGCTTTATGTGACACTATTGCCAAAAACATGTGGCCAGTGAGGTGAGACAAATGTTTCTTGATCAATGTTTCAAGGGCAATGTTGACTTTGTAGTCAATTTCATTGAACCGCTATGTCATAAGATCCTCTATGCAGATAGTGATTACCATGTTTAGGTGAAGTATATGAAAACATTAACTCTGTGAGAAGATTAAAAAGATCACAGATAAAGGAAACCACAATTAGAATGATTGGTGATGAATCATGAAACAAACTAAACATGCCTCTTCAATTGGAACCTTAGGCTCTTAATTACATTTGGAAGATGGGAACGAAGGGAATACAAAGCCAAAATGTTCCCCTGTTGTCTCCTTCATATCTTCACTGGACTGTATAGCAAAATACACGTCAAAGATCAGATACATAAGTGATACATTAACTAGGAAAAGAACTCAGATTAATTTTGCAGTATAGGCAGGAATGGAATATAAAGTCAATTTTTTTATTTTGCAATGTCCATCCTCCAATGGAGATTATTGAGGCTGAAAGCTAAGGAATAAAGGAAATCAGAGATAGGTCACTGACATATCATAAAGAGTGGGTGAAAGCTTGGAAAAAGGATACTTCTAAAGAAGTTGTGCATAAGCATTTTGAAGAGACTAGTAAGGATGAGGACCTATAACTTCTTAATATGTTTCTATGTCAAACAGAGAGAATAACGCATAATGATGGGCACAAATACACGCATTCATCACTATCCATTAACAATGTGCATGATGCCAGAACTTAAGAAAGATGTGCTTGGAAGAGATTCAGTGTTTCCAACTATAAACTACGAGCAGGATCTAGATCATGTAGTTGATTATTGTGGACCTAATTTCCATGAACCAGTGTCAGATGTACTCAAGTTTTGAGACAAAAGGAAGACTCATTATTTATAAGCTATCATCTCAAGTTATACTCGAAGTTATCATCTCGCACATTAATAAAAGTATCTGATCTTATCTTATCTAGAAGTATGGGATAGTGCTCTAACCTGTCTCTGAGCCAATGGAATTTCTTCAATGCTGTCGAAAAGTCAAAAGCTTTGTTGTATCCTCCAGTAGGTGTCTTGTCCAGTTCTTTACACTCTGCATATAAAAAAGTAAAGCCACATGAATAAAAAATCCTCTAGCAGATGAAAGAACATTTTGCTACATTGCAGCCTCAAAGGGGCAGTGTGCAGTAGAAACCAAACAAGCAACTCTAATTACAATCTGAGCCATCGGATAGGAAAGAATATGTAAGTCAGAATCTTGGAAAACCCATCGGCTAATTCGAATCCCTTCTTGATCATGCTGATAACACCCATATATAGCAACAAATATCTTCACAGAAAACACAGGTGCAGAGCACACTTTATCAGATAGCAGATTATTCACAGGTTTAAGGTATTTTATGAACAAACTTCTGTTGATAAGTTCACCCTACAATTCTGTCCCTTCAAACAATTCTCATTTATTTCAGATATGGAAACCTTCAACCATGAACAACAACCTTTGGATTAGGCAGTCTTCCTGTAGCCTTTGATGGCTGCAAATATACAATATTCAGCTTTTAAATATATGCCCAGAAGTCGGATTTATGTCTGTTTATTGTTTATTTGAGATTAGAACATGCCCAGGTCTGCCCAGACTTGATGTTTGTTGCTGTTATGATGCTAAAACATGCCCAGGAGTGCCCAGAAATAACAAATGATGTGATTTCATTGCTGTTGGGAGGAAAATTCATCCTTTATCAACTGTTGGCTGCTATTATGACCCAGATTACATATAGCAAAATGGTAGACCTCTTGTAACATCTGGCAAGAGTTCTGCAAACTTTGACAGAACATAAGTTGCAGCCTAAATTAAATAAGTTACATTTTAACTCACCAATGGAGGAAGCTTACTTGTTGGGATATATATATTCTATATGGGTTCCATTATTCTTGTTCAATTTTAACATTTTACATTCTTTCTATGAATGCGAGTCAACTTAAAATGTTAATGAGAATGAACTTCTGCCATCAAGGAATTCTACTATTTAACATCTATTCATCTTTGACAAGACTATGTTAATGCCATTGGACTTATGCTTCCAACAAATTATATTATTTAATGTTTATTCATCTTTGACAACTACTCTTCTTGTATGAAGGAATTTCTCAAACTTTTTAAGGTACCGGTGAAGCTTTGTAGTGGGGGTTATTCCTTTCTTGTTATTATTCTCGGACAAATTCTGTTCTGGTGCAAGTGATTTATACATGAATTAAAAGCATTTTAGGCACTCTGCTTGGTAAAAACTGCCTACATTGGATCTACAGTAATTACTTTTTTAAGGTATGCATGCCCTCTTATGTAACATATTTCAAATTCAAACCATATCACCCTGATGTTAATTTTACTAGAATTCATAATGCAATATCCTTATTAAGTTATCTGGGGAACATAAGGATCACTTTCAGAGAAATTCGTTCTTACTGGTAATTTTTTGTTTGAGAAAGTAAATATCATCAATATATTTGTACCATTTATCAGTGCACTCTACAACCCAGTGTGATCTCTCAAAAAGTACATATCATATGTATGTTTCTATCATTCCATCCAGATAAATGAGGTGCAATCTATAGTTTCTATCATTCCATCCAGATAAATGAAGTGCAATCTATAGCCCAATATGAGGGAGATGTATAATGTCCATGCCTACATTTGATGTGACATTTGTATCTTTGTATCTTTCCACCCACTTAAAATTATTAGTATTCAGAATTCACAGCCTTGATACCTTCAACACGACAACATAGTTTAAATTCAAGGCTTGGGCCTAAGCAATGTCTGTCTTACAGATTTACCACCCCAAAAGAACCAAACTTACAAAAGCCCTCTTTTAACAATGGATTATCCTATAAGATTTTCCTTGTATTGTAGGAGCTACAACAACATTTCCTCCTTGGTTCCGAGCCCAATCCCTAAGGGGAGGATTTTGAAGGAAGAAAGTTAATAAGATCTCCATCTCAGGATAATAAAAAGATGCAAAAGGTTCCAAGAAGTGTATGGAGGAGTGTGGACAATGTATGTAATTTCCTCTCTTGATTGATTGCAATCAACTAAAATTCACTCTCCATAGGGCTGTGAAAGTTGGGTTATCAAATTGCATGATCTCCAATTACTAAATAATTTACAATGAAATATTTCTTCCATTGATGTGAAATCATATGGGTTAACACATCTCACGTAGAAATTATATTTGTTAGTTCCATACAAGGAGGAAACCCAGAAAATTCCACTCAAAGTTAACTAAAGTCTTTGCCTCTTTGGAAGTTAATATCTATTCTTTTAGGCTTCCACAGCGTGTTGGAAGAGTTGAGGAGCTAGAAAGTGCTTCCTATCAGAGGATTTGAACAAATTTTCCCATCACAAGGTTATCAAGCATTATAAGAAATATGAAAATTCAAAAGAAGGTTAGAGGAAAACTCAATATTTTCCAGATACAAGAGAAATAAGAAAAACGTCCAACGAAAAGAAACATGAAAATATGCTAGAAATTTGAGAAATGACCAAGTAAAGATGTCTGTGACATACATTTGTTTTCTCCGAAACAATGAATGTTTAGTGTCCAAATTTGAAACAAAATTTACCATGAACACTGTTAAAAATGAACATCATAATCCATTTGAAGCTTCTACAAGAAAATAAATATTAAAATCATAGCATTTCCAGTAGAGAATAAACAGTTAAAGGTATTCACTGCCAACTTTCTAATCAAAGCAATATTTAACATGCCCAAAAGAAAGCATTGAGAAGCCAAGGGACAACAATTTGGTTTGTTAGTAGTTGTAACTTTTATAATTTCCTTAAGTGTGTTTATGTTTGTTTCGGGAGGCATTACAAGAACACCACCAGTTATGGAATTCCAAGTCAGAGAAGCCAGAGCATTTCCCAGGATGATGAGCAAGAACAGGTGGAAAACCTCTGCAAAATAGTCTATCAATTTATGAGTGGAGGTTAAGGGGATGCTAGTTAAAGTGTAGAAAAGATTTCCATATTTTTATTATCTCTCATTCAACCTATAATCACACATGTTCTTGTATATCCTTTTCTGCTTGGTATTTTATAAACACTAAACAGAGGATACTCTATTATTTTGTAGAGTCAATATTAATATTGTGCCTTAAAGAAATATCAGGTCTCTTAATGTAACATTTGTTCATTTTATTAACAAAAATTTCCTTCAGAGTAGGATTTCAAGAAATACACTGATGCATTTTATTAATGCAATCTGAAGAAGATACAAATATTCAATTTCTTGAAGTATTTTTCCCACCACATAAGGAATCTAACTCTTTTGCTCAACAAGCGAAAACTAGATAAACAAAGGGGTGGCATTTCTGTAAACCCATCAATATCTCGACAATAATACTAGTTCTGGAAATAACTGAAGGGTTTGCGGCATTGCTCGTGATTTTATATATAACATGTATTCAAGGCTCTACAAAAAAGGACACAATATTCAATGTTGATTATGAGGCTAGAAGAAAGATAGGAGCATTGATAATCCTTCGCATTCAATACGGCTCAAAAGTTGACCGAAAATGTGAACCTGGAAAAAAAACTAGGGCTATGTTGCAGTTGGCTCTTCTCCTATCCATGACAGTAATTGGATCCATGCATGCTCTCCTTGGCTCTTCACAATATTTGTAGCCAAAAGTGAAGAAGTATTTGATAAGTCCCATGATCCTCAGCAGATGCCTAAGCATAAGCCTAGGAGAAGTAGATCAATCTTCTTGACAATTTGCAGCAGTAAACTCGAAAGATTCAAATATATGTCTGAAATAAATGATTGAGGGAAGATCAAACTAGCATATTTCTTTTGTTGAAAAACTTTAACATAACTAATTTGGTTGGGCTGAGATTCTTGATGACTAAGAGCTTCTATTAAGTGCCTAAGGATCATTGAACAGGTTATATGTCTCAAAATGTGATAAACTATTTGAGGAGTGTCAGGAATAGCAAGTGCACAATTTTGGTAAAGTTTTTCATAAGACCAAATTGAACTCATGTTAAGAGCTATCTTGTAAGACTGTATTGAGTATCACTCCAAACAGGGATAAAGACTTGTAGCATAATGAGTGATCCCTAGTTCACTCGAGGATTGTAATAACCGAGGGTAATTGATGATGAGCATGAACATATAACCCTACCATAATAACCCCTATCAATGATTAAAGAATATTTGTAATGACTTTTGAAGGTTTGTGAAAGGAATCATATACCTTCTTGAACCACGCTTTATATTTTCTATGAAGGACATGTCAGCCTTGTGCAAGCACTATGTCATGACAATGTCAAGCAAAGACATACATGTATTGATATATTTCAGATATACTGAAGTATGCTATCCTATAACAGCATATATCTAAATTGGTAAGATAGAATGATAGCAACAAGGATGATAAAAGACTGTTTGGTTGCAGATTTGACCACAAGAGAAAGGGGTACTTACTATTACAACCTACTTACAAAATATCCCTTCCAGAAATCTGATTAGAAGCAGTTTGGAATTTCATTGAAGGACAACAAATATTGTAATAGTTTTGTATATTGGCCAGCATATTGGTGCAATATTAAAATCGTAAATGTTCCTCCATGCAAATCTTGTAGCTGATATTTCTGAGAAAATGCATTGCTGTTTGAGGAGAATCAAAGAAGTATTATTGTTTCATGCCTTTAAAAAGCTTTGCAAGATCATTCCAGAGTCTAACTTGCTCAAGATGAATTTACACACTCAATGGCTGATTTGGAATGATTGGAAATGGTTTTATGGGTAGCCTTTGATGCAGTACAGAACTAAAGAGATCTACTTTAAGATTCGGACAAATCATTCAATTGTGGGTCAACTTAACAAAAGTGGACCATTTAAGATGAGGAAAGCAGATGGCTTAGGCAGTGTCAAAATTTCTAGAAGTCCTTGTCTTCCTTCAAGGTTAGAGTGCTTGTGTGGTGGGTGCCTAATAACACCTAGTGATTAAAGGCCGGTTGCATTATTCAGGAATAATGAATGGTTGTTGTGTAATTTGACATAAAATCATGACCTAAAAATCGCTAAACATGTTTTGGGGGTGCAAGTTGCCAGTGTCTTTTGGAATTGGGTTGTTGCTGAGTTCACCACTCTGTTTGTTGCTTCCCTTCATTGGAAAGGTATCCTCCTTGGGGATGGTGGAATCATCTATCTATATGGGAGAAGTGTTTGGAATGCCATAAGATTAAATCGCATTTCTTTTTTGTGAAAATAACATTGTTGTACCACATTTAATGGGGATGCCACTACCTTTCATTTGGGTAAGATCACAGCTTTTAGATCAGATTTGGCTGCATAGTTTTCAACCAGAATGAGTATTTCAATGTAGATTCTCTTGAGATTTGGGCCAATGCAAATTTGTTGAATCCCGTAGCCTATTTAGAACAGGGTAGTCTTTATACTCATGGCCTGGCTCATTGATGTATGAGTTTTGACATATTCTTTAGTGTTCAGTATGAAATATAAGACGCATTTTTCAAAAAGACAGTATTAATAAAATAATAAGTGTCAGCTACTGAAATTAAGCAATGCCATAGAAAAGGCTAGTAAAAAAAGCTCATTAAATCTCATGATAGTAATAGAATGTAAGTGAACCTTCTAGCATTAAATGGGTAACCGGATGCTACAAATAAGAAGTCAAATCTCTAATGATGCATTTTGGCAGATTCTTTATGTTTCATGCTTGACAAACCCTACCAGAGCTCTCTGTCTCTATCTCTTTCAGGCACATGCACCGACCCCTTTCATTGTGAATTAATTTATTCAACAAATCAAGCTGCTTTCACAATAAAACATTACTTGAACTTAATATACTTGCAAAGGCATTGTGTGCATAAACTATAGATACTGCATGTTCAAAAATCAAATTTCCAGTGCTTAAAAACATTTGTGAAGCCAAAGACAACACTAACCTGATATAAATTGGTACTAATCCTTCCACCTTTGGGAGAGTCTTAAAGTGTTCAAGCACCTTCATTGCTGCATTGCCATATTTTGGATCACCAGAAATTTGACTAAGGTACCAAAATTCCAGTTGTACAGAAGTCACTTCTGAAGTGCTACTTAAACCATCTGGTGCTGGATGTGCAGATCGTTCATGAAGAACAACATCTGAGAATGGAATAGTGGTTGGACTAGATGTAAAAGCAGACATTAAGCGATCTGCGAGGTCCTTATCTCTTTCTAAGTATACTGTAGGTTTGGGTCCATGAAGCACAGATATAGAACCCCATTCTCTGACCATTCCATTTTCCCCGCCACTGCGATGATAGGCACTTAAAAGACCACCCAACATGAGAATTGTAGTTTCAAACAGATTCACTTGACCTTTTTCATTCAGCCTTGCTGGAAGACTTTTTTCTATCCAGCACCCTGCCTCCTGAAAAATATAATCAAGGACCATGATCATGGTTGTATCTAAGGAATCTACAATAGTCGCACCAAGACCACCCAATCCATCAACCCCTCTCTTGCTCAATGGCATGAGTTCATCAAAACCCATGGCATAACTTTTGTATCCAGTCCAAGCATGACGGAATGCTTCTACAAATTTGGTCTGTCTAGCAGTCCACTCCGAGATCCCTTGCTGATCGAGAATTTCCATATTCAAACTTCTATTTCCACCTTTTTCGAGGGGAGGCAACTTTGGAGGGAGCCTGGGGGGTTTTCTCCAAAATCCTTTCCAGGACTCTTGTGTACCACCCTCTGTGATCAACTTCTTTTCATCCTTACCACCGATTTGTTTCACAAAGTGGCTGGTGGATGAAAAAACAGGATTAGTATGAGCTACTGTCAAGAATGCAAGACCAGCAATCATCAGCAATGCCAAGAATTTTCCAATGCCACATGATCTGCAATTTCGCCTAACACCACTTGTGAGCATTGCTTGTGTGACCACCTGTCCAAGAAGATAGATAAACACAAAACAACAAATCAGTTTCTGAAGAAATACTACACAAATCTAACTGCACAACTCAAAATCTATCAAGGTTCCAAATGCTAGCCTAGAAGTTAGCTTAATACTTAACTTAATACATAGCAAGAAAATCTCGAAATGATTTGCAAGAAAAAAAATAGCAAGAAAATCTTTACAATCCCTTATCTAATTACATGACTACGCTTAGTTGAGATACATAGCTAAATTTTCACATAAAACCAAATAGCAAACCTGCGATTTTGGAAGAGAAGTTTGAGATTTTGAATCTAGAGCTGGAGAGTTTGTCGCCCGCCTCTTCAAGATCCTCCAAGTTCTCTCCAATTCTCTTATATCCATGGCAGAGCTGGAAAATAAATACCCAAGTCTAAACCCTCAACAGTGGTTAATCGACATCACAATTTCCTCAACGGGCATCAATGGTGGCTTCAAAAATGTCAAAAAACGCCTCTCAGACCCTGTTCACAGCTATTTTCCTCCCACGACCCACCAAACCCTCCTCGCTTCCCTCCAATAGAAAATATTAGGCTCCAACAGTCTATTATCTGAGTAATTCGAGGAGAAAATCTCCACGAATTTATGATAATCCTCCATCGTTGGGTAGTTCAGAGAGGAAATCTCCATGAATTCGGTAATCCTCCATGAATGAAGTCGAAGAGGTCGATTATATATTTCGGTTCGAGCTGGAGGTCGGTCATGAAGTCAAGAAGATGTGGGTCTTGGTAATATATGCCACATATGGTTTTGATTTTTCTAAAATATTGGCCCTATGTGTGCTTTCCTCATGCAAATGATTCACCATTAGCCTAATGCACCAACAACCCTTTCCAAGGCTCCATTATGGTGGAAGGACAATAGAAGATATTTAGTTTATTGTGTTGTCACATTTTGAGTATGAAATCTTAGTTAGGATCACAGTTTTGAAAGACATTTATATATCCTTTATAATCTTCAACATCTTTTATTGTTTTAGCGCAAGATAAATAGATGGGGTTGTTATGTATCCCTCTTCTTCTTTGTGAGACATGTAACGTGGGTACATGTGTGTAATAATAAATAGTGATAAAAGGTATATGGTATAGGACATCCCCTTTGATAACTACATAGGGAAACCAATTCCATGTGTTCAAACACCTTCCCCCTCTCACACAACAAGTCTACACTTGTATCACTTTCAACTTGGGATTGGATTTTGAACCTGATTTGTTTGCATGGCTATGCTACATCCCAACCACTAAGCCACAACTAAACTGATATTGAATAACCAAATACATGTCGGAATAATTTATATGACTTTCAAATATCCTCTTATCTCTCTTCTCTCCTTTGAAGACTTCTCATTAACCACTTTATGATGGGTTTGTAAAAATTTAATTCAAAATTTTGAAGGTGGGTCAACTAGCCATGACCTTGGGACTCATGGGAAACAACATTCATTATAAAATTTGGCGAAACCATTCTAAATTTCTATCACTAGCTCAATCTTTACAATTATCTCTTTTAAACTACCAACTAATTACACATGTTTTCCCATCGTATACTTGTAGATATTTTGAAGAAAGAAAAATGAATTTCTTCATCTTTATATTTTCAAAGAATGTTGTCTTGAAGAGGAATCAACCATTAAGGTTCAAATAACCTTGAGAGCTAACAATGTATGTACGTATGTTCTTTTATTACTAACTTCCACCAGTTCCATTCTAGTTGTGTATATGCATTTAAATTCTTTGTTTCCTTGGCCAAATTATTATTATAATATATTCGAACATGTGTGAATTATCTTGTGTTGACTTATGGATCTATATAACTTGCATCCTATGCAATGCTTTTGCACTAATATTTTTAACTATGTCACTATATTTACATGACAAAGAATATAACATAATTGCACTAATATTTTTAACTATATCACTCTATTTATGTGATAAAGAACATAACATCTTCAGACTTACATGCTCCCATGAGCCACATATCACATCATAATATACCAGAAGCCAAATGTGCAAAGTCATTTTATACCATAGAAAAATGTCTTTAATGATTAAGTAGAAAGAAATATGCAAATATTGTTATATGTAATACAAATTTGCGTCTTTAATAGTCAAATTTTGACCAAATTAATGTCAAAAATTGAACCACCTCGATGGAGTGCTAGGGACAAGGTGGATGTACCCATCATAATATCATTCTCCCTCCTTACAAACCTTGGATGAAAAGCACCTTAAAATCGACCTTGAGCACATACATAAATACAATAGGAAAATTTCTAGAGCTTACGATAGATAATTTATTTTCAAACCATATATACGGTATTATAATATAATTTTAAAAGTTTTTAAAAATTAAGACTCTTAAGACAAGTTTGAGCCTAATTGTTTGGGTCCCTATGTCATAATGACTGATTACATGTCAGGGCCTATAGCCTTGTGACATTGGAAGGTTAACCTTTACTACACCTTGTTTATACTTTACCTTTGCGTTGGCATTACATGGATTAAGAGAGATTGCCAATGTCACCTTACAAACCCTCTTCACACTTTAGGCTAGCTCTCCTCCGGCTCAAGGGGGGCTTCCCTAGAATAGGAGTTACTAGAACTTAGGCAATGGAATTCAAAGTGAAATGAAGAGATAGTTTTAGCAAAACAATATGATAAGTTTAAAAATAAAAATGGATGAGTGGACCGAAGACTAGTGTCTTATCCATTGGGAAAATGGGATCAAATCAAGGTTCAATGGGAGGCCATCCGCCATCCTATTGAGGAAACTATGGAAATTGAGTCTAAAACATACAAGCTACAATTATAGAAATGTGTTGAGGCTTCAACATGCTCATGTTAAATGATTTTGGGATTTGGCCTCCTCATCCTCCTTTATTTGCCTGCAAGGCCTTTTTCAACGGGGCTTCTCAGGAACATTGTTTTTTTTGTGGTGTTGGGTCTCTCATTATTTAATTTGGAGCTGGATCGTCACTTTAATTTATGGTTAAATTGTGGTTGATCGGGACCAATACTAGAGGAGAGCTATTGGCGCTCTGGCATGTCCTCTTTTTTTTCATTTCTCAACATCTTTCTTTACACCATATTGTTGGTGTCTCTAAACTTGTAGTTGATTGGGTGGAAGTTCTGTGCTCTTTAAAGGTGATGGAGCTCTCATCTTGGATGGCTCATGTTAATCTTCTGCTCAAAGCCTTTCCCGATGTCTCTATCATGCATATCTTCAGGGAGTTCAACACACATGCAGACGCTTTATCCAGAAGTGGTCTTGTGGCCTCCAAGGGATTTATTCATTTTGAGGAGTGGTGTGGGGTCTACTTTTTTCCACGGGCATTTTTCATGTTTTTGGCTCATATATGGAGACCTTTCTCCTCGTTTTTATTTTTTTGTACTTAGCGGTTATATATACCTTTCCTCTTTTCTTTTTGGTTTGTTTCCCCATTGATGACTTTTCCATCCATTCGCATTGTTAAAATTTAGTAAAATATTGTACAGATTCATTATCAAAATTGTAATTTTCCATTCTCAGTGTGACAACTAAAAATGACTAACATAAACGACTAATCACATTAATCATTGTTAGCTAGTCATATACATATTCCTGTGACTAAATTAGTCATTTATGTCAGTCATTTTTATTTTAGTCACTTGTTATCTAGTCATATATTTTATCCCGTGACTAAATTAGTCGTTTATCTTAGTCATTTTTTGTTGGCTTATTTAAAATTGCTCAATTTTAGTCGTTTATCCCTTGAAAAAACAGTGGTGACTAACGTTTTTAGTCTCCTAGTCACTTATCTATCATTTTGTATTAGTGAAACTATATGTTTTCTTTAATTTGATGTTGACTTTAATTCCCTAGCGTAGGATGAGCCATTATGGTCAAGTTGCATTCCTAAAAAAAAGATGAACATTGACAACAAGCAGCATGTCTCTAATTGTTGTTGGTGTATGTTAGCTTAGTTGCAAATATCATGCTTTAGAAGAAGCCATCCTTGAATGGTAAATATACCAATTTGGAAGGGTTTAATGTGAGGTTAAAGATATTGATTCCAAGGAAATTAAAGAGAAGGTTAAGGATATTGATTCCAGTGCATCATTTACTCAACCTTTGATGTTGTGGAAACTGGAAATTGGTTATGAGTAGCAACCAAAAATCACAACAAGCTCTAAGAAATTGTCAAAATTTAGACAACGTGCGAGTGGGTTGTAAAAAGCTAGCATCGTAGCCATTCATTGAGCTCCTCTCTGTTTTGAGAATAATTTCATATTCTCTACTGAACAGGGCCAACCACGTGAAAGTTGAAGCTCTTATGCCCCCCCCCCCCCTCACATCACTCTCAATTCCCCATACCCAATGCATATACTTGAAAAAAACAAATATGTGCAAATTCACCCATATTTCATCATGAACTTTCATCCATTATTCATTCAATAAATACTAACATTCACTAAACCATCGTTTCAGTCAATCAACACATTCATTCAATAAAAGATAACATTCAATACACCATTCATTAATCATTCAGTCAACACATTCATTCAATAAAAGTTGAAATTCAATGAAGGTAACAGTTTACTACACTGAATCATTAAAACATTAGAACATTCATTAAACCATTCATTCATTCATTAGACCAAAAATAGTGGACGATATATTGTTATCAAAAATATTTAGACGTTGTTTTTCCCATCCTTCTTTTTATAAGTTTTTCTTCTCTTCAGTGGTATATAATCTATAAGAGGACCATCTACATCATCTGGACTTTCTCTTCCAATTCTTGGTTCTTTAGCAGGCGCTTTTGGTGATGTTTGCAATATCCTAGTTGATTGTTGTTCTAGACGTGGATTTTGCGGCAAGGGGTTCGGATTTGCTGCAACGATGTGAAAATGTTACATCGTTATATTTTGCTATTGTAATGACAAGTTTTTCATTTAAAAAAATTCATTACGAAGGTGTTTTTTTACCAGGTGTGACCAAATCATGTTGTTGATGTTCTTGTCCAGTCTCAACCTGTACAATTTCACCCTCTACATGCTCTGCAGTTGAAATACAGTGAACTACAATTAATGGTCACAATTTGCAATGTTATACATAAAATTGTAGCATATGAATAAATTCATTACCAGGATTTGAAGCTTGATCATCGATTTGTTGTTGTCCCTCCTCGACACTAATGGGATCATTACTTTCCTGTCAAAAACAGAGTCAATATTTTACATCAAGTATTTGGAACGAAAATATTCCACAAGAGACAAATCTTCATTAAACTATATAGATTCTATATACCTCTGCATCGGATGGATTGGTACCACAAGACTGTGTTTTCCCAGATAAGCTTCTTCTACGTTCAACAACAGCTCCAAAGCCTTCCTGGAAGCCAAGCTTAATGTCTTCCTCTGTGGGTACTTCATTGAATTGATCGGCCTGCATATTTGCTTATCATCGTTAATTAACATTTTACGGTGCAATAAAATGAAAAATAATTTTCAATTTATTATTTGTATTCATTGTTGGTTTCTCGAAACTTACAATCTGTGCCGCCAAATTCGAATAACCACCAGGGCCAAGCTTGTGCTGACCTATTTTTTCTAGTCTTGCCTTTGTGGCCTTTGATGTGTCTGGTAGCCTATGCAAGTGTTGAAATACGTTATATGTTCCAAGTTTGATATAGAAATCAAGGATAATAAGGTTTAGAATTACATTGCGGAAAGTATTGCATACCTCCCTATGCCTGGTGTTAGCTTGCCTTCTCTTCTCATAGCCTTTTCCTTTCCATCTTCCACTAGAGCTCTCCACTCCATTGCTGGAATCATTGGTGGGCGCTCATACCTATGGTTTTTTTCGAGGTGTGTCCTATATTGGTCTTGGACAACCTTCACATGTTGACAAGCCTTTTTCAAGACATTGGCATGACTGAAGGTTTTCTCCCCGAACAAGCCAACCAACCGATTAGTGAGTTCATCTTTTAAATGTTTTGGTTGTCTATCCCACCTTGTTCGGATGGTGGGCCCGAAGATCTCCAAACAAAAGTCATTCATATGTTTATAGAAAACATTGTTTCCTGCACAACGATCATGCCATGATCATAATTAGTTGATAAAAAATGTTTTATCGGTATATTACAATGAAATTATAAACACTAATTAACCTGATCAACTATGATTAATTACCTGGGATCGTCGGTATCTTTATTGGGACAAGATCTTCGTCCACCCAAAATGTTGTCTCCAGTGTTCCCGGGAAGATCATGGAAATGTAGCTTCTTCGACATCAAAATTGATAGGGGACTCGGTGTCGACCCCTTCTTGTGGACGATCCGTTGTGTGTTGGTCAGTAGCGGTTGTTGCGCTCATAGCGGGGGTCCGTGGTGTTTCGAAACGTGTTGCCGACTGTTCGGTCGACAACAATGGCGAAGGATTCAAACTACGTGGAGTCGTTTGGTCGTGATGCGAAGTCTCTCCACGAGCCTCGCCGGGGCCAACACCACCTTGACCAATATTGTGTGGTCCCTTATAATTCTGTAAATACACACCACGTCTTATACGTTCAATACTATCATATAAAAGAGAACATTATAAAGATTTAAACGAATTATTCTATGATTCAAGAATCCTCAACTTACTCGCAAGTTATTAGATCTATGTTCCAACAATGCAATCCTTTCTGTAATTGCACTTGTCTGCAGAACCTGGATTAGTAGAGAAAGGATTTCCGCAGTATATCTATTCAACAATTTCTCTGCCATCTTTAGCGGGTGTGTGGTTTCACCAATTTTTTCGCAATCGTGAAGCACCTCTGCCACTTCAGGTTCTAACGAAAAATCTTGCGATGTTGATTCATACTGCGATTCACTAGTGGGCTGCAACAAACATATATAAAGCACTACTGAGTTCTCTATTGATAGATTCCAAATTTTATATTAACGTAACACATCTATCATGATAGATTCGTAAAATTACAGCATGGTTTACATTATCATAACGAAACCAGTATATCACACGAAAAATACATAACAAAATTAACATTATGCTACGTATTATATTGGTACAATTGAAATGAATTATACATGCGACCTCGAGGATCGCGATCCACTCATTGGATCAATGGTCATAGGCGACTTGCCCCGATTTGCTAATATCTGGGAGCTGCCCCTAACAACACCCTAATAAAAAAACATAGTGAAAGTCACCTAAACGATTCCAAAACTATTCATGAGAAAACACATCAAAAAAATTATTATTCATATTATATTTTTAATATTACAAAGATGTATACCCGTTGCGCAGACCCTGGTGTGGCCGACCTTACGGAACCGGCCTGCATAAAAAATATAGACTAGAAAATTACGTAAATGAAACCAAAATATTCATTGAAACATTAATATAATGCCAAAACATTTTGACATATTTTAATTGTACAATTCAAATCAGGTCTACCTGTTGCCCCGAGGGTGTTGTCGTCTGATCAACATTCCACGGGTGTATTTCCCGATCAACGTTCTACATCAAATATAAATAACATTATATAAAACAAACCAAGTTATTAATAATGGAAAAACAAAGCAAATAAAAACTCTTTTTTCTTATTATATTTGTACTATTAGAAAGATGTATACCTGCTCCATCGAGGAAGAAGTACTCCTCCGATCATTTGTTGGCAGGAATTTATCCCGATGACTGGCCTGCAAAGTAAATATGGGAAATTTAAACGAAATAAACTAACAAAGAATCCTTATGATCTTTAATTTATTACTAAAAGGTTGGGTAAAATGTTTTATAGTAACCTTGTTTGTATCTACTCGATTCATAGGGTAATTAATAAGCAACTCGTCCCCTGCAGATATTGTTTTAATAGCAACTACAAAAACACAGTTTCCTTCATGCCCCTCAAATTCGAAGTTTGGTTGCTTAATTGTAGACCCTGGTTGTGAACTGTTTATAAACCCCGGAATATTCCCTGTGGCCTTTGGCCTTCCGTCCCTGTACAACGTTCCTCCTTTATTTTGATTTTTGTCTTTCAATTGTAAATAGTTTGTTGACAATCCATAGCTACGCATACTTTTTGTATATCGGACAAGGCGCATCCAATCGTTGTAGTTGTATATGGGTCCAACATACTCCATCAATTCTGTACATGTCCCGTAACCGACCAAGATGCAATCCATGGAAAACAACCCGAAACCATGTATCGACGACGGTGCAATTCGATATCTCCTCTCGTTCACACAAAAATCAGTGTTCGGTGGAGGAAGATCCTTCGGTACCCATTGTTTCACTAAATGTCTGTACCTCAAGGGCACCTCTTCGTCGTCTTTTGTCTCATCACCATAGGAACATGCCCCCCCTTGACCATAAAAAAATTCATTGCGTCTATGGAATCTTCTTTTGGTTTTTTGACATCTAGTTGATACAATTCTTCTAGACCTAGTGGATGTCTCACTTTCCTCTAGCCTTCCTAAACTCCCCTCGCTCGAGGAAGACAGATCAGACAAATAAATGTTTGTTTCTACCTGCACCATTGGAAAAAAGTTTAGATTCGACCGCAAGGCATAGCGCCTCTTAAAAGTTGATGTGTATCGCCTTTAATAATTTTACTTGATCCTCATTCCCTTTGTCAACATGTAGGCATTCAAGTGATGATCGGAAGACGACCAATTTATCTTTCTTAAGAGTAGAAAGTCATGCAATATTTATGAGTTTTTTTTACTATTTGATTTAACGCTACATCACACATGTAACACACATGTGTAACACTACACATACACGTTGCAGGATCTCCTCTAATGCTACAAGTCCTGGCTACTTAATGAAAACTATTTACCACATATTTGATTACCTTAGTGTAGACGTTTCCTGTAATATACTCAGAAGAGTTACTTTCAGAAATGATTGTGCCTCTTAGAGGCCAGTCAACTCTAGGAACCAAGTGACCCTATGATAGGGCTAGTACAAACCAGAGAGAGAGAGATGACTGAGCTATGGTACAGTCAATCAAAGAAATTCAGTGACAGTAAAAAGGCTCAGTACAAAGACCAACCAATAAGGTACAAGTCAAAAAAAAAGAATGGGTATAAAGACTCATAACCCTTGGGACTAAGGAGGTGTACACTACCTCAAACGTGGACAAACTACCATAGTTATAACCACAAGACCAAAAACATAAAAGGCGATACAAATCAATATATGTAATATCTCCTTGTAACTACATCATATATGCAATAGCTCCTTGTAACTACCTCTTGTAGCTCAAATAGTACCACCAAAAGGTATGCTAGCATGCAATCTTCCTAACTAAGGTCAGGAGGGTGGTACGAAGTGGGTATAAAGACTCATAACAATTTGGAGAAAGTGGGTGTACCTCAAATGTGGACAAACTACCATAATACCCACAAGACCTAAAACATAAAAGGTTGTACAAATCACAAGCTATCCCAATATCAGTAAAACACCCAAAAGGTAAAAGGCAAGGTACCACAAAAATATTATCGACAAAATGAAAGGACCATAAGACAATCGACCAAGGTGGGGTACAACCATTCATCTCTCTCTCAAATGTACCATTGTTCCATATAACTTGAAAGACCATCATCATAATAAACAAAAAAGTCCACACGGGTGATGTGATCACGTGGTCCTCTAGACTACTCTTACGGTCAAGCGTTACTCGCTCCATTAAGGGGTGTTCAGTCCCTTCAGAAGACCATCTAACTCAACCATCTCGAAGACCTAGGAGAAGAGGACATCACACATCATCAAATAAGTATTGGTAACTACCGTGTATGAACTCAAAAACCCTAAAGCAACCGAGCGTACAGAAGGGGAGCTATGAAAAGACAATGCTCACAGGCCAAAAAAACAAGCTCAAAAAACTGTACTGGGACCGATGTCACAGTAAGCGAGTTGAAACAAAAGTGGCCAGAATGCCAACAAGTAGCACTAAAAAGAAAAAGACCCTCTAAAAAGGTGATAATGCAAGCAAACTTCCTAACTAGGAGCTGGAGACCTCGACAAATCGTATCCTTCACAAGGTGATGAAATCCAAGTCGAACAATACAAAGTGAGAGACCGAATTTGAAGGATATCCCTCTACCAAAAGGGATCTTGGGTTAAAGATCCCTAGTAGAAAAGTCACTAAGCTACCTCGTTCATGACACGTCGGGAAAGGTTTTCGGCACCTCTGCCTTATCACCCTTGTATCACCAATACGGTGGCCAGAGAATACAAGGAAGACAATGATCGTTGTTTCCTTAGGGATAAGTGGAGTGCGGCATTCCATAGAGTCCGTCCGGTTCTCAATCTCGCGGCGATTTAACCCCTGAAACAACAGGAGGCCCCTCCACAAATTGGTCGTGAACGTGTCAATAAATACTAGAGGATTTTAGTTCCCTAAAGACAACGACTATGTCTTAGATGAAAAATGACAAGGGGGAATTATTTGGATGCTTATCCCCGGTGTCCTACCTAACTAACAAATCTTTTTTGTCCTCAAGTGAGGTTAAAGTGTGTTGAGTTAACGAGTTAAATTTTAATGGTTGTATTACTCAGTCGGGTGATGGAAGTGAAACTCGTGGTGTGATGACTGATTCGAACCATGCAAATGCATATGAATAAAATAAGCCTTTCCTTTCAATGAATGCTAGCTAAGGTAAGGAGAGAGTTATTTCAAACTATAACTACTCTTTCAAATTAAATGAATCCAACAATAACTTTCTTCTACTTATAATGACTAAAATGCATGACAATGTTTAAACCTAATTAGCAAGCATAAGCATGACATTGTGATATTGTGAATAATCGTGTATGGTAGGACACATTATTTCAATTTAAAACCCATTTAATGTACGCTAGGAGACTTAAATTACAGAATGATCTCATAAGTATAAGCCCAAGAATATTTGTCACAATCCAAAATCTATTCACCAAATTTAAATCACTTCTACTATAGCTCAAGTTATGTGGTGCAGTCTTCATATTTGAACTCATTAAAAATTCATTCTTTTGCATTCACAGTCGACATAAGTACAACAAAAGGGATCATGATTGCTAGTGTCCACAGTCGAACATGCATCTGCGAAACAGAAAATTCAAAGCTGGAAGGTAAGATAAGTTAATTACAAAATTAGGTCAATGGGACCCCTAAGTACAAAGGTGTTGATACAATGTGGGAGTGCAAAAGCGGCTCCTTTAAAAAGCATATTCTATTGAAAGAAAAGGAAACCTGCCTTTGCAAGATAAATGGATCTCCCAAGTCCCAGTACACAGTCAAGCAACAATTTTTCCATCTACAATAGAAACTGGGGACAATTTCTTCTTAAGCAAGGAGGAAATGATGAGCACTATGGGGTTAAAGTGCTTCTCATATGTTGCAAATTCGGAATTTCACTGGCAAGATATCCCACCAATCTATTTGGAGGTTCACTAGTTGTATCTCAAATTTTAGTTTTATCTTGGCTACACATTAGGCTTATAATTGTCAACAACTACATGTATTGGATTAAAATTAAGATAAAGGGCTTGAAATCGTCTCCTCAACTTGCAAACATTTGTAGGAATTGCATGTTTTTCCATCAGACCTAATGATAAAGGCATTGTGATAGAGGAAGGCCTTATGGATACTTCAAGCTCTTATCCTAGGATCACCTCTGTACAATGTTTTTTAATTGTGAAACAACAAATGCAACATTAGTCACTATTGCAAGAAACAAAAATGCTTACTTCACACTCAGTTTTGTTTGTCTTTTAGTGGTATGCATAAAAATAAGGAATTTTGGTCGTCTAGTACTTATGTAAAGTGTTTGGAGAGGCTTAGTGTTGCTTTTGTTGGTGATAGTGACATTGGGATGCAATGTGTTTTATCAAGTTGTATAAACATATGTAAGCTTGAGATAAGGGATAGACCATTTAGTGATTTGGCTCTTTTATGAATCAAATTCATCCCTTTGTTCTCGAAATGGCCTATCATTTCCTATTCACTCATATGCACACCTAGAATCTGTCCACTTATTCTTTTGTGATTTTGCAAACTTCACACATTACACACACACTCATAACAAGAATGGTATTCAATTCCTTTCCCATTTATTGGTCCGGCTAATAACATGGAGAAACACACCATCCTTAGATAGTAAGGTTAGGATACATGGGATAAAAACTCAAAGTTGCACATATGGAAACAAACTAAGAACAATTCTCTGCAGTTTGGATACAAAGGACGTGATACTTCATCAAGGTTCAAGCCAACAGGCACTAATATTGTTCCCTTGGACATAAAATACCTCTATACCAACCTATATCTAGAACATTAGTTAAACTGGATAGGGAAATTGATGTGTGGAATATAGATTGTCCAGCATCAAACAAAAATTCAGGCTAGGGTAGTGATTGCAACAAGGAGCAATGTATCACTATGGAGGATAAGCCTTGCACTCCCCAGCCTTCATGGGATCCTACAAAAAAGCATGGAATTGCAGCTACAAGAACAACACACAGAGAAAATATTATGTGCAGCAACATCACATGGAGATGGAAGAAATGATACAAAATAAATATTGCTGCACTTTCCTTTATTATGCACTAAGAATACACACTTACAATTTCATAATAACTGAAACTTTCAGCTTCCCACCTTGACACATGTGGGGTGACCTACTTGAGTTAGTTACTTGGAGAAGCATGCTTGGCACAATTTTTCATGTCACCACATACCTTAGCCCATGTGAGGCGCATGAGTTGGTTATGTTAACCGTTAAAATGGACCTTGTCAAGGTGGAGTGATCCACTTGTGGACCCATTCTCTTTTGTGGACCTAGTATAATGTTTTTACCTGTAACTCCCCTCTCCGTTGTTCCATAAAAGAGAAGGAGGTGCACATGACTTCTAAGCATGAGAGCTAGAGTGAAGAGTGGTGTGATGTGATAGCTAGGGTATTCTATTTAAATTGTATTACTTTATGAGGTTGTGAGAAGGTGGTTGGTTTTGTATAGTAAGCTTGGGAGACTTTGATTGTGGATTATGTAATTCTCTTTTCTACTATAATAGAAAGACAAGTGATTGTTGGTGCATATTCAGTATTTTCTAGTGGTTCATTTATTTGAACTTTGACTTTCCACAACATCATTTTCTTGTTCACTCCATGACTTGTCCTCTAAAATGTTAAATTTTCAGAATTTACTTCAATCTGATCTAGGATCTTAACTGAGAGAACAACATGTACAACAAATCTACAGCATATCAATCATGGACACAATAATGCAAGCACACTAGAGACACGGAGTTTACTTGGGGAAAACCATAAAGGTGAAAAACCCCAATAACTTCCTCAGAGATAGATAGAGCAATGATACAACCAGAATACAAGAGACAGTCTTCTCCTAGCAGCAGAGCCTCCTCCTCATAAGTGCGCCACTTTCCGAATGAGAGAAGTGTGTGAATGAATGAAAATAGATATCTCTCGATGTCTATTTATACTAGACTTGACTTGCCTAATAACCTTTACTAGGTCGGCGTTAACTTAACCACATAACATAATGCTGACTGGGCCGACCCCCACTAGGGTGGTCTAATAACCCTTTGACCCACATGGCCGACCCCCAATAGGGTGGTCTAATAACCCTTTGACCCACATGACTTATACAGGGCCGACCCCAACAAGGTGGTCTAATAACCCATCAAGTATAAGTTACGACACTTACAATATAAATGACGACACTTCCGTATAGAGGAATAATAACATCTCTATAGGAATACAACCACTTCCGTATAGAGGAATAATACCATCTCTATAGGAGTATAATATACATATATGAAATACATTCCGAAGTTACATATACATCAACATAAAACTTTGACATCTCTATTAACCACAAACGTCTTGCTAGTTAGATTATACTATATGTAGGATTTGGACTAGTAACTATATCCAATGAAAATACATTTTTCACTTTTGTTGTCGAGTTTCTTTCTAATATCCTCTCGAACATGTGCATATGATATGCAAAAATAAAGTAATGAACAAGTTAAACAGAACTAACAACTAGCATCAGTAATGCTGGTTTAGACCTTCCTTATAATCAGATATATTTTTCAATAAACCCTTTCTGCAATAGCTGACAGCCACCAGGGATCAACAATGTATGCCCTAGCAAGGCCTATAGGCTCAGAGTAGAGGCCAAAGACAGGTTGGATAGTCCTGTTCCTATGGATACTGATTCTGAAGATATGCATAATGACGGGGTTGGAACTAGTGGATCGTCTCTTGAAAATATGAGTAATGAACGCTTTCTAAAATTAAGCATTTCACATGCCATGGTGTTTGTGCATATGGAAATGGAAAATCCTGAAACTTGTAGAATATTTGTTGAGAAAAAGGGCATTGAAGCCCTTATGAGGTTCTTGACTCTTCCAAGTATTCCGCTATCTTCAAAAGGGATGTCTGCAGCTGTGCACATGGTTGCAGTTTGCAAAGCATTCACACAACAACACTCAGTTTCCCTTGCAAGGGTAGTTTTCGCTCATCTAAAGGAACATCTCAAGACTACATTAAATGTTTTGGATCATGTTGCAGGGACTAATTTATTAGCTGCAAAAGATGGACTGAATCGGAAAGTATTTTGGTGCTTGTTTGTGGTACAATTTTTTTGTCTTTCTAGCTGATGATACTAAAGAGAATCGATGGTTGGTAGCATTAACGACAAAGTTTGGAAATGATAGCAAGGATGTGCTTCTTGATATTGGGATGATACATCAAGAAATACTATGGCAAGTTGCACTTACTAAGGATTCAAAGGCGCTGCTAAAGAAATATGATGGCAATGTTTCCAGCAGTGTCACAACTGATTTGGATGCGCATGCAAATGAAACTGATGATCACTTGCCAACTTCTGTTGGACACTATGTGGATCTTATTTTGAATCAACATAGGCAATCCTCTGTTTGGAATGTTGAACCTCAACTTTTTGATCTAATACATCTATTTCATGATATTGGTCACAACGCTCGGCTTCAACGAAGGTTGAACATTGATTCCTCTGCTCGAGGACAACAAGCCTATGTTCGTCAACCACAGTATTCTCATTCTGATGAAGGCCCTTCCAGAATCAAAACACAAGGCAATAAGCAAAAGTCACTACATTCTTTTTGCTATGGGATATTAAGGCCGTCATTTTCAGTTCATATAAGTCATTTGCTTTCAGAACTACGAAAAATGAATTGTCAATCCTGCTTCCAAATTTGTAGCATCTACATTTTCAACCATCTTTCTAGCTGATGAGAAGCATAATAGCTTCAATGGGAAATGACAAAGAGGTGAGGGTTCACCCATCAAACTTAAAAAAACACTAGATGCAATAAGATAAAAATACCCCAATGTAGATTGAAAGGTTCTACCCCAATGTAGATTGAATTAGCAATGAAACCCTCTTGGAAGATCGAATTAGCAATGAAACCACAGTGATTTGCTACCAAAATTTTAAATTTGTCAAATCAAAACAATTCAGGGCTTGGTACTCACGGACTTGGGAGGCATTTCTGGTTCCTCTTATAGTTTCTTTGCTTGGACTCCAAACCGCCTCTCCCAATGCTTGTTCGTTGGGTCACTCCCACTGCTTAATTGTTGGGTCACTCCCTCTCCCCTGCCACAATCACAAACCGTCTCTCCCACAATTGAACACTAGTCCAATCCAAATCGATAGCAAGTCGAGAGGCGCAGCTCCAAATCACAGAGGCACAGGTCCAAATCGTAGGTCACTCCAAATCGATAGCAGGTCGAGAGGCGCAGGTCCAAATCGTAGAGGGTTTATGGGTGTGGTTTATGAAATGCATATGGGATTTTCTATTTGTTCTATATATATTTTATATAATGTTTGTTTTTTGGTTTTTTTAATTTGTTTTTAATTAAATATATATATAAAATTATATATAACAATTAAATTTTAATTGTTATATATAATGTTATATATATATTTAATTAAAAACAAATTAAAAAAACCATTGTTATATATTTATGTTTTAATTTTATTTATTCATGTTTTAATTTTATTTATTATATATTCATTTTTTTTAATTTTAATTGGTTTTTTTTGTTATATATAATGTTTTTTTTTAATTGTTATATATATAATGTTTTTTTAATTATTATCTAATTGTTATATATATAATGTTTTTTTTAATGTTTGTTACATAATCATTGCCATCATCATGACCTTGGTATATGTTGACCATTCTTAACTACCTCCTATAGCCAATTGGCTACTAGTGAAGATAAGGAAAATATGCACCCTTCCTCCTCATACTTTCAAGAAGGGGCTTAAAAAATATGGTTCATGCCAGGCTCTGAAAAGTGGAAGGGTCATTTCCAAGGATAAAAGGAATCACCAAAAACTCATGTTGACCTTAATGACCGTGGAAAGATATTTTAGGAATATTTTCTTCATTCATGTGAATTTGGCGATAACTAGAGCGAAGGTCACGATCAATGAAGAATTTATCTCCATGTATCATATAAGAGATAATTAATGACTGGAATGAGAAATTTATCTTTCACTATCAAGGAGTTAAGAGATAAAAAAAATTGGGACACATGTGCCAAGTGACTTGTTTTTTAAGGACCATGACAACCAAAGAAGAGTACGGGTTGGTACTAGGATGAACAATAGCTAAGAACAACGATACAATATTTTTAATTTCATATATTATTTTGTTCAAAAGTATGACAATATGATCACACATTGGATGGGAGGATACGATGAAGCAATGAGATGCTATGATCATGCTCTCTCATTTGTAATTCCAATAAATCTATGGTGATATGACATAATCTTATTATCCATTCACACCGAGAACAATATCACGCCCACCCGTTTCAATGGAAAACATGTTAGTTTTCCGGGAGTAATCACCCATTTGAAGCATCACATTTTCACAACTTCCACCATATTTCATAGATCTCCCATCAATAATCATTATCTAAAATTTCTTAGTAACAATGATTTCAATTGGTTTCTTGGGAAACTCAATGATGAATGAAATATGGGTGGTTCTGCCATTAATCAAGATAATGAATTTTCTCTTCTTGATATAGCCAACCATGTTTAAGTACATTAATGAGGAGAATAAATACTAGTCAAATAATTAAGGGAGATATAGGGTTCTTCACAGGGTTAGGAAGAAAAAATTCCACAATGATGGGAGGGGATTCCTTTTGAGTTCTTCCATCAAGTTCATCATCATAAATGTCCTCAAATATGTCCACAATTAATTGATGTTCCTTACATCTATGCTCAAGAGAATATTTTTCATTACAATTGTAGCATAGAACCTTAAGTTGATGTTCCTCCATTTTGTCCTATGCCAACTTATGGACCTTGAAAGGTGGAAGAGGTTGTTGAAGAGCCACCATAGTTGGGGAAAGGAAATGAAATAAAGTTGGGGATTTTGGACTGAGCATAGGATATAACACAGGCATGACAATAAATATCATTGTCCTCCAACCAAGTAGTAGGGTGGTTCACCTCTAAGTGGGATTTAATTTCCTCTTTAAGACCACTAATAAGGAATTGCTTAAAAAATAATCAATTAATTTTTACGAAAAAACAAATGAACTTTGATGACTCCTATAATGAACTTAATTAGGTAATAAAATATTACATTAAGGGAAAGTTAGTGCTTCATTTGATCGATTGAACCAACCAATCGGACCTGACCCGCCAAACTTGTTTAGAATTACTTCAGAAAAATGAGGCGTCATACTATTGGAAGGGTCGGAAAATGAGAAGTGATTCTTGGTTTCCATTTTGCTAACTAATTGGGTGAGAGAATCAACCATTTTTTGTATGTCCTCTATAGTTTACATGTTATGAGTGTTTATCATGGGACCATTAGGTCCATCAAAGAGGTTAGTGATGATTTATCCCAACACAATCAATGACCTAAGAGGATTTCCTTGTGAGGGTCCATAAGCAATGGTACTAGCGAGTCCACAAAAAAATAAGTTATTTCAGAGTGAAACCATGATGATCAAATTACTCCTTGTTGAGTATCATTACATGGTTTTTAATGCTCCATTAATGGTTGGTGTCAGTCATTTTTGAGTCTAGAAACCCTCGCACACCATCAATGCATGCATCTAGTCTAACCATGCCAAATTTCAGTCCAAGCCAACACATATTAAAAAAAATTCAACGTTGGCCCCATGTATCACATTATTTAATTTATAGGTATGGTTTCTGATGCTGCAATGGTGAGTGTCATTCATTCGAGTCTTGAAACCCTCCCACACCGTCAATGCATGCATCTAATATCATACTTCTGACTTCAAAAGAATCTGACGAGATCGCTAAACCATCGACGACAAACACCGTTGGTTTTTCTAGGTAATAGCTGCGTTGGATATCATATAACGATGATGATCATGATGATGATGACGATGATGAAGATGATGATGATGATGAAGACGATCGATGATGACGATGATGATGAAGACGATCGATGATGATGATGACGATGATGATGAAGATATTGCTGATGATGATGAGGAAGATGATGATGATGATGATGGTAAGGATGATGAAGATGATGCTGATCACAATGATGATGATGATGGTGGCCGTGACGACAACGATAAACATGATGCTGCTGCTGATGATGATGATGATCAAGAAGAAAAAGATGATGATGATGAAGATGATCACGACGACGACGACGACGATGATGATGTTTGAGTCTTGATAATTGTGCATTTCCTTACTAAGCTTCTCTCTGTTTCAAGAATAATTTAATATTCTCTACTAAACAGGGCCAACCACGTGAAGGTGGAAGCTCTTATGGCCCCTCCCCCCCCTCACATCACTCTTAATTCCCCATAACCCGACAAAAATATCTATGTACACTAGAAACTTTAAATGTGTTTTTTGACATACTCTAAAATAAGCAATGTTTCTAATTATATCATATAGGAAAATGGAAACTCACTACAAAACAATTAATTTATTATTACTGCATACCTCGTAAACTTCAATGGTCTTCATCATCTTCTTCATCTGGGTCATCGTCTGTACTATCATCCGATGATCCAGATTCAACATTGTAAGGATTGGCCATATCATCCTTGTTGTCAATGTCAGTTACGATCAACATGTCATTGTCGATATCATCTTCATGGACATTGTCTGATAGTACATCATCTGATTCAATAAGTTCTTCGACATATTCTTTTGGACCATGATCTTCTAACTCATGTTGATCATGATCATCTTCTACGACGTCTTCTTCTTCGAGAACGTCTTCATTACCTTCATCAACGTTATACTTTACCGGCCTTCCCCTTGGATCGTGTCTCACAACAAATGACCAACCCGCTCTACCTGGAACCTCAGAGTAAAATACCTGTTCACATTGGGTTGGAAGAACATAGGGCTCCATTCTTGGCTCAAACAACCTTGTATTTACCATGGTAAAACCATTATCATGTTCAATAATTGTTCTATCGGGATCACGTTGATTCAATCGACAGCTGTACCATTTGACAACGAACAAAAATACCTTGAAGGATTTAAAGTCACACTGAAGAATGTCTTCTAGATACCCATAGTATCGATTTTCAGATAGTTCTGGATGTCTGTCACTTGTAGAAGAAACATTGGTCACCTCATGTTAACACCTAAAAAGTGCTCACTAGCTCATTCCCTTACTCACATGACCCATTTGTCCACTTTTCCACCATTTGAGCCTCTGAAACCAACAAAAGGTCACCAAAAGACCTTAGTACACCCCTTTTTCCATTAAAAAAGATTATTTTTCCAAGAAAATCATAAAAAACCCTCAAAAAGGGTCCAAATTCCCAAAAATATTAAAAAGGGAATTAAAATATTATTTTTATTCAAAAAAGGAAAAAGGAGGGAAAAGTACCTAAACCATGTTGGTCAATACCATTTGGTTTCCCCAAAACCACAAATGGTATTTCCCACCACCAAAACCTATAAAAAGGTGGTAGGGGCTCCTCATTTCATATCCTTCCATTATCTCATCCTTATGCTGCTGAAATCTCCCCTGAGCACTTTTAGCCATTGAAGCAACCTTGGAGAAAGAGACCTATTGGAGTTTGGAGCTACTCATCTTGGGAGTTGCTCAACATCAACCTTCACCATTGAAGGTAATATCGCAAGCACTTGCTTGCCCCCCACTTTTCAATACAAAATTTATTTCTTATGTTTCTTGTTCTTGATTTTGAAATATTTACATTATTTGCTTAGATTCTTGTTTAGATCCATGAAAAGTATTGTTTATTTAGTTTATTGCTTTTATTTCTATTGAAACTGCTACTACTAGTTAGTAGGTGCCCATAGCACTAAGCTTGGTTGCAAAACCGAGCCAACAGTTTTTGGCGACTCCGCTTTGGTTTGAACTTTAGATCTCTAGCTTTGCCATTAAATCTTAGTTTTTATGAGTTTTTAACCATTAGATCCATAGATCTGCCATCTTAGACAGCAGATCCATTGCTGTTCTGAAATTTGGCCCCAAAAAACAGCCCTAAATTTTAAATTTCCGAGTTCGTTTCTCGTTTTCCGTGCACGGCTTCCGCCTCGCGGCTTTTTTCCAGACAGTCGCGCGGTCCATCGCGACTTTTCTGCATTTTTCCGCGCGGTCCATCGCGCCCTTTTTCCAGACAGTCGCGCGGTCCATCGCGACTTTTCTGTGTTTTTCCGCGCTGCACACCGCGGCTTCGCGGCCTTTTTCCGCGCTGTCCATCGCGACTGTGCGCCCAAAACCTGCGCGGTCCATCGCGACTGTGCGCCCAAAACCTGCGCGGTCCATCGCGACTGTGCGCCCAAAACCTGCGCGGTCCATCGCGACTGTGCGTCCAAAACCCGCGCGGTCCATCGCGACTGTTCGGCCAAAACCCGCGCGGCCCATCGCGGCTGTTCGTCCAAAACCCGCGCGGCTGAATTTTTTCATTCGGCCATCCCGATTTTGAAAAATATTTTTTACTGTACTTTCTGCCCATAGCACATTTTTTACAGTATCAAATTCTGCATATTTTCCAGATTTAGAAATTTTTTTTTTTACTATTTAAAAGTGCATACATAGAAATCTTTTTAAAAATTTTCAAGAAAGTGAAAGAAAGATTCATTTTGCATTCTTTATCTAGATTCAAATTTTTTCTTGTTTACTTCTTTAGAATCTTGCCCTTAGCAAATTTTATTGAAACGAAGAAATCCATTTATTTCTTTTAGAAGTTTATTATTTGCTTTCAAAATTCCAAAAAATCCATTATTTTTTGAGTTATTTTTGAAAAAGCAATTTAATTTCTTTTAGTGAAAAAAGTCTTAAATATTTGCTTTTTATTTTCGAAAAATCCTTTATTTTTTGAAAATTTCCCTTAAAGCATTTAATTTTTTCAAGTTCAGTTTACAACACCTCACGTGCACTCACACGATCACTTAATTGAACTAAGCCTTAAAACGTACCTTAATTTGAACACACTTTTAACCCCACTTGGGGAACACTAAAAGAATTCTTGTAGCTAGGTAGTATTGGGGGGATAGGTGTTCCAATAACACCCCTCAGTTCATACATCTGAGACATAGAAGTTGTCCAATTAGGGAGCTAAAATCTCTTAGTACTTTTTGGCGCGGTCACAACCGGTTTGTGGGAAGGCCTCTCCCCTAGGAGGGTTGAAGTCGCGAGGATGGTTCCGGAAGCCTGAGTGGGATACCGAAACCCATTCAGTAACCGAAGGGCTACCATTCGCAGTTCTCGGGATATCCCTGTATTGGGATATTGCGATCAAAGGACCAAACGGCAGATTTACCTTTTCTCGACGCGTCATGAACGGAGTATCCTAGTAGCCTGTCTTTTAGGATTGATTACCCGGTGTCCCTCCCGGTAGGGGGATATCTAGCTGTTGTCTCAACATTCATATTGTCTGACTTGGATTTCATCACCTTGCAGAGGATATCGTCTGTTTGAGTCACAATATTTTTAGATTAGGTGTTTGCATGATCTTTACCACCTTTTGAGTCTAGTTACACCTATTTTTTCTAGGAGCCGCTTGCATGTTGGTATTCTGACCAGTTGTTGCATTCCTCCACTTATTGTAGCACAGCTGCTAGAATAAGTGCATTTTTTGAGGATTGATTTTTTGGCCTGTGAGCCTTCTTTTTTCACTCCCCTTCTTGCACCCTTGGTTGCATTAGGGTTTTGAGTCTTTTACATACATATCACCACCTGATACTTAAAACAAATTTTTACATAAAAAACATATTCTCACCATTGAGAATTCTAGACGTTCTCGTCGTCTACAGGGCGAACTCCCAGAGTTTAGTCCACTTGGCTCTCCACGTCACGGACGCAGAGCATTATCCCTTGATTCGACACAACGTCAATCAATTAGACGGTCATCCGATTCTGACATACCCCACTTCACCTTTGATTTGGAGGTAGAATCCGAAAACCCCACCGAGTTACCACCAACCACAATTATGTCTGGAACACCATCTGATCCACTATTTACATCTACCATAGGTCAGACATCCGCAGACCCTTCTGTGGTAGTACCATCCACGGCGACAACCACCCCCTTGGGTATGCCCAATATGGGTAACACTCCACATTCAGGAATGCCTAGCACAGGGCCACCACCTGTCATGGGCATGCCCAACATGGGGGTCATACCCCCTTCGGTTTCCACAAACCCTATCCCAGGAATCCCTAGTACGATTCCTAACCCAAGTGTCACTCCTGTTGCACTTGGGAATGCTATCCCAGGAATCCCTAGTGCGATTCCTAACCCAAGTGTAACCCATGTTGCACTCGGTAGTGCTATACCAGGAATCCCTAGTGCGATTCCTAACCCAAGTGTAACCCAGGTTGCACTTGGGAGTGCTAACCCATATCAGGCCACACCTTTTGGAGGGAACATACCCTCCATACCTAGCATACCTATAGGCGCTACTGGACCCCTACACCATACCACAATGGCTAGGCAGGTCCCGGTTCCGGTCACTACATCCGCTAGTCTACCATACATGGCAAGTCTCAACCTGCCAGATTTAGCTAGGCTTACGAATGACCCCATTAGGCATGATCCTGCTTGGCCCCATATGCCCACTAAGCTTCCCTCTGACATCCCTAAATTTGAGGGAAAGGCCGGAGAAGACCCCCAGAACCACATCATGTCCTTCCATTTATGGTGTTCCTCCAACTCCATAGTGGACGACTCAGTCCGCCTCCGTTTATTACAGCGCACCCTCACTGGCTCTGCAGCCAAATGGTATATCGAGCAACCCCATGGGACGCATTCCACATTTACCTCCCTTGCCTCGACCTTCCTGCAGTTCTTTCAGCTACCAGTCCGCTATGATGCGGGCGTCGAAATCCTACTGTCTTGCAGACAGAACACGGCCACGCACATCACTGACCATATCCATGATTGGCGTCGGCGCCGAAGCCTATGCAAGATCAAATTAGACGACCGAATCTTTTTAGACTGGTTCCTTAAATCCCTCCTTCCCCTCATTGCGAAGGATGTAGCTTCTGAAAGACCCCAGTCGGAAGAGGAGGCCATCCTGAAGGCCCAACAGTTTGACCTTATCTATGCCCAGTCAGGATACCTATACACCATCATACCTGACGCTCCACGAGGCGACTCTGCACGCGGTGACACACCGGGGGCATCACATGCCGCTGATGGCATTATTGGCCAAATTACACCGCAAGCAAAACCTTTCAGTATGGTGAGCACCATGCCCGCCCCAGACCTTTCTAGGGCTACATCCAGTTCCGGAGCGACAACTTCTTATGCTCCAATAAACCAGACCCATCATGTTCATGGACCCTCTTGTCCACAACATTGTTATGGCCAAGCGCCATCAGCATATGTACCTCCTACATACTATGCTCAACCTACGGTACAAAACCCCATGCAGTTTCCACAACAGCCCATGCATTACCCACAACCGGTTGCACCGGCTAACCTCCCACCTCCACCAGCGCAGGGGTACCAACAACCCCAACAGGCAACTGGACCACCTCCAGCTCCACCTGCATACTATCCACCGCAACCTGCTCCCGCACCTGCGGCTCCTCATAATCCCCCCAATGCTCAAGGGCATGTGTACGCACAACAACAGCAGCCCCAATATCAAAATAACCAACGCAACCAGGGTGGACAACCCAACCGCGGAAGAGGACGCAACCGTGGAAACAATCAAAACCGCAACCAAGCTCCACAGCCTACCCAGCCCCCGCAAAACAATAACGCGGCGCCCGCTCATCAGAATCCTGATCGGCCACCTAAGCAACCTAAAAATGCTAATTTACGGACAAACCATCCTTGTTCCATTTGCGGTGTCTATGGCCACTATACCCACGCTTGCCCACATCTCGAGCGAGCTCGACAACTATGGACAAATGACGCCCATCGTCAAGGGCAGGCGGCTCCTCAGCCACCACCCAACCCCCCACCACCTCCACAACAACCTCTGGTTCTCCAAAACCCCTTTCCAACACAAGGAGTGGTAAACACCCAGCCGTTAGCCCCCCAACAGGGCAACGTGCAACCACAACAAATAACTTACACAGCTCCTGATCAACCCATGTTTGATTCAGGTACCCACCACCTATTGATGATGTCCACCGCTGACGTCAATGTCCAAACCCGCCGAAATCAATACGGACCGACTTCTGAAGCCCCCCCCGCCGAAAAGGATACAACTGCTAATCCCACTGATCAGACATTGCGTATACCTCAGGTTCCACTCGATGGCGCTTCTAAAGCACCTCGCTTCCCCCTTCGCCGAATCAACAACAACCCCAATGCACGAGCTGCATCCAATTACAACATCGTAGATGACTTAGCTCAATCGCCCGCAGCCATGTCTGCGTTAGAAGTCTTAAAAACCTGTCCTTCTTAGCGCAAGACTTTACTTTCCGCCATTGGGGCTATTGACCCAAATGATTCGAACTTGATGACCTTTGACTTAGACCAATCTGAACCACGGCTGCCTTCTACCATAGCAGTCCAAGTTTCCGTTTCTATTCGGAATCTTGTCATCCATCGATGTATCATCGACGAGGGTGCCTCCACATGCGTCATGTCCACTTTTGTTTGGCAAAAGTTGGGCTCCCCTGCTCTCCAGCAATCCACCACTGCATTGCGGGCCTACGACGGCCGGTCAGCTCAACCTCACGGTTTATTACCCAAGGTACCCGTCCAATTAGGTGGGAAGACCGTGCTCATCGACATAGAGGTCATTAACGCCCAACTAGACTATAACCTTTTACTTGGCCGCAGTTACATGTATGCCATGAAAGCGGTCGCCTCTTCCGTCTTCCGCACCATGATGTTCCCCCATGAGGGCCGCGTGGTCAAAATTGACCAACTCACCTACTATGACCCCAACGCCCCTGCAGCACCGGAGAATGTTCTCCCCATGATTGAACAACCCGCTTCTAGTGCTGTTACCTCCTTTGTGTCTTCTGTGGCACCCGGACTGTATTCGGATACACCAATGACCTCTACATTCCAGGCCATTCCACCACCGTCACCGGAGACCCAAGTCGCAAACCTCTGTACTGTTTCGCAGAATACGCAAACACCCGGCGGTCAACCACCATTGATCCCCAGTCACATTGGTGTTACACCCATCCACACCATCCCCTTCCTATTTCCTCCTTCGGGTGTAGTAAGCGCCCCGGTGATGGCTACCCTTAGCCTACCCGGGCTAACATTGGGATTACCCGTGTGGTATATTCCGCCTCCCGTTCGATTACCGACACCAGACGTCATCCTCCAACCGGTACAACCTATTGTTACCACAAATCAACCTCCCCCTGGCGTCGCGATCCCTTCGTCGGCAACGACACCTCCTCCTAACCCCCATATTCCTTCGTCGTCAATGAAACCTCCTCCGGGTCTCACGATTGCGTCGACGTCAAAGGATCCCCCTCTCCTTGCTAAGCCCACTGGGGGCAGAGGTCCACAACCCTACACTGCCATACCACCTCCTAAGACAGCCAAACCCCCACCGGTGTTTCGAGCTCCCCCCAAATGTTCATTATGCGATGAAATTGGCCATCCAACTCATCAATGCCCACATTTACCGGCACTCCAAGAACATATGAATATGTTGGACGATGACATCGGCATCCCAGTAGTCAAATTAGAGCCACCTCTACAGCCTCGCGACAAATCACTGCGCACTAACCATCCTTGTGCTATATGCAGTGTCTACGGCCACTACTCACACCACTGTCCTGACATCCCAGACTACAGAGCAGCTCTCTACGAGATGAACAATTTGGACCTAGAGACGGCACCCTCTACTATCGAGGAGATCTACCCTCCCGCATCATCCTCATCCGGAGAGATTAACACCATCTATATGATCTCTTCGACTACCACTACCTCATCACTCGATTTGACCACTCAAAGGTCCCGCAATGATGAAGAGGTTCTCGAGACTCCTACTACCTTTGATTATCCCGGGGAAGACATGCACCATCGTCCATACTTCCTCCTGGAAGAGACTTCATCCACCACCGCTACCCAATCCGCGGTTGAGTCCAAGGATTTCCTTCCTACTAAAATCGACTGGTTAACGGATCCCATGGCCGATATTTCTCCCGTCATCCACATTGACATCTCTGACCCACTTGGTGCCCTTCATACCATCACATTAGGAACCTCCCACAGTGAGCATGAGATCGGAGAATACCAACAACTGTTCCAAGAATTCACTGATGTCTTTACTTGGTCAGATACCGAAATGCCTGGCCTTGACCCCGCCATTTATATGATCTCCACTGGATACCCCTCTGTCCGGTCGGCCCCTTCCATTGATCCCTTTGACACACAGGTTGAACCCTTTCAAATCAACCAGGAAACCACATGTCCACAACATGGGGGCATGCCCAAAACCTTGCCTACTCATCATCACCGTGATCCTCGTCGGAGATACTGGGGGCATCCACCCCACAAAGGGAATCCCCCATCATCATATCATCACTTCAGTATGCCACCACGACCCACAGCCTCATGGTATAACACCCCGCCAACAGTTGCTCAATGCCCTATTGATCTCTCTATGAGACAACATCTGCACCACATTGACACCTCTGAGTTAGGGGGCATAATAGATTACCTCGACCCCGGGATAGGGGGCATGATCAATCATTTTGAACCTTCCCCATCATCTCTATCTCAACACCTCAATGAGCCCATCGTTCAAACCAACACATATGTGATCCACAATCACAAACCCCATGCACATAGCATGGGGGCAGACCATTAACCCTGCTCACTTTTTCATATTCGTGATCTCAACCATTTTTGAGGTCACGTGTCACTTGTATATTTCAGTTGATTTGATACACCTAGTATTTTGCCCCCACGGGTCATCATTTCTTCCCACCACTGCATCCTTCGCTTGGTGGGATCACCTTTATTTGTAGCCATTTTTAACCTAGTTCTTTCCTTTAACCATTCCGGAGTCCTTACGACCTCCGTTTTTCGCACCATTTGCACTGCCGGATTCATATTTCCGTGCCCGTGATGATGCTTGAGATCATTTCTCGCTCTCACCAGGACCAATATCAACATTGTGTCCCGACACCTTGTCGCCCCAGTTTGCGTACCACTTCGGCTGCTCTCCGTTTTTGATATATTTGATATCATCGGATTCATTTTTCCAAGCCCGTGATTATGCTTGAGATCGTTTCTCGCTCTCATGCCCAGATTTTTTGGGCATTTTTTACCATGCCCCCTCGTCGCCTCGGTTTGCGTGCCACATCGGTCGTTCTCCATTTTTCGACGTGCCTTATATCACCGGATTCAGTTTTCCGCACTCGTGATGATGCTTGAGATCATTTCTCGCTCTCACCTTTAGATTTTTTCGGGCATTTTTTCTCGTGCCCCCCTCGTCACCTCGGTTTGCGTGCCACATCGGCCGTTCTCCGTTTTTGACTTGCCTTATATTGTTGGATTCAGTTTTCCGCGCTCGTGATGATGCTAGAGATCATTTCTCGTTCTCACCTTTATATTTTTTGGGCATTTTTTCCACGCCCCCTCGTCACCTCGGTTTGCGTGCCACATCGGCCGTTCTCCGTTTTCGACAATCCTTATGTCACCGGATCCAGTTTTCCGCACTGATGACGATGCTTGAGACCTTTTCTCGCCCTCATCAATCCATTTTTTGTTCGGTATAATTTTATCCCTTTTTTGGGCCGAGCAACCCCTTTTACGAAAAAGGCACTTAGGGAGTTTCTGTTAAGCTCTTTTCTGACTCCTAAAACAATGAAAAGATCGCCGAGCAATCTTGCTTCCTTTCATGCTCGCTAAACGTATCTGAAAGGGCGTCTACCTGGTATAAGTTTACCCCTTTTCCGGACCTTGTAGACTAATTACGAAAAAGGTATACTCTAGTCACATCGGCTAGAAGAGTTCTCCATCCGCATCATTTTATCCTTTTTCGGGCCTTGGAGACTAAACTTACGAAAAAGAAACACCAACAGAGTCCACTTACCGTTTTCAGACTCTCTAAACATGAAAGCAACCATGAGCATGAGCCGTCATGGGCTCGCAAAATCCACAGGACCGTACCATTTTAGAGCACACTTTTATCCCTTCTTGGAGCTCATTAAAACTACGAAGAAGGAATCAATGGTGCCTCTTGGCGCCACGACAGATCACATCTACTCATATGGCAGCTTCCCCATTTTGGTCGCCTTTGTTCAGAGTATTCTGCAGTATGTCACCTTGATAATCCCTCGACAGCACCTATCAGCTCGTCCTCCCCCCCAGAGTCAATATATACCATTCAGTCAAAGCAATGATCCCCACACCTACAAGTCAGTTCCCTACGCCGCCAGGTCAACCATGTCATCATGCTCTGAACAAAGGAAGTTTGAGTCTACCCATTTTTTGACCCAATTATTTCCCTTCCCCACAAGTATGTCAGTCCTACCATCAGTACTACATCACTTCAGTTCTACACCTCGTGCTCCTATCAAGGAAACATCATTGCCTTGTTAGTTGCTGGTCTCCCTCTGTCGACGACAACTACATTGATTCCAGAGGATAGACCTAGAGGTCCCTGTGTCTTGGACTCATTACCATTTATGATGAGTGCCTACGAATCATTTCGAGAGGAATCCTCAGTGCCTCTCCGAATGGTTGTTTCTCACATGCTCGACTTCAACACCTTGATCGCATCATTGAGACTCGCACAGGGTATTGGTCCGTTCAGTTATTAGTCGAAGACCCCGGATACCACCTGACTCCTCCACATTTGAGAGTCTCCCTATGGATAATATCAGTTACACTTTTCCTATAGTTATCCGGGCTGCGCATGGCGATGATATTCAGATTCACACCTGATTCATACTCCCTTGAGTATACAGTTACATTTATTCCCAGATTTGACTCATAGTTCTTGAGTCCCTACGGATGTTGGACACCTTCAGTTTCAGCAGTTCCACAGTTGATCCAGTGTATCAGTTATTGAGACCATTCTTATTGCGATCATTCATGATCATGAGTATATCCCACAATCATGTCCCCTCTGGACCATTATGATGTACCAGTATATTCCTTCACGTATTAGATCCCCCTTCTTGGGACTAATTGTTTTGTATATGCCTTGATACGAGCATGGGAATGCCCGCCTCGTCCTTTATCAGAGATTATACCTCATTCATATTGAGGCCATGTAATATTTTTTTTGTTTTTGCAGCTTCCAAGGGCCGTGGCTCCAGTCTCCAAACGGTCTCTTCTCTCCCCTAAAACCCAGAAAAAGGACAAAAGAACTATGATGTCTATCGGCCATACGATGAGCTCCTGCCCTCACACATCAGGGGGCAATCTGTTAACACCTAAAAAGTGCTCACTAGCTCATTCCCTTACTCACATGACCCATTTGTCCACTTTTCCACCATTTGAGCCTCTGAAACCAACAAAAGGTCACCAAAAGACCTTAGTACACCCCTTTTTCCATTAAAAAAGATTATTTTTCCAAGAAAATCATAAAAAACCCTCAAAAAGGGTCCAAATTCCCAAAAATATTAAAAAGGGAATTAAAATATTATTTTTATTCAAAAAAGGAAAAAGGAGGGAAAAGTACCTAAACCATGTTGGTCAATACCATTTGGTTTCCCCAAAACCACAAATGGTATTTCCCACCACCAAAACCTATAAAAAGGTGGTAGGGGCTCCTCATTTCATATCCTTCCATTATCTCATCCTTATGCTGCTGAAATCTCCCATGAGCACTTTTAGCCATTGAAGCAACCTTGGAGAAAGAGACCTATTGGAGTTTGGAGCTACTCATCTTGGGAGTTGCTCAACATCAACCTTCACCATTGAAGGTAATATCGCAAGCACTTGCTTGCCCCCCCCACTTTTCAATACAAAAATTATTTCTTATGTTTCTTGTTCTTGATTTTTGAAAGATTTAAATTATTTGCTTAGATTCTTGCTTAGATCCATGAAAAGTATTGTTTATTTAGTTTATTGCTTTTATTTCTATTGAAACTGCTACTACTAGTTAGTAGGTGCCCATAGCACTAAGCTTGGTTGCAAAACCGAGCCAACACCTCAAAGACTGCAGATATCCCACAATCGGATGTTTTCTTTGTTTCATCCAATTTTTTGATGCGATATCTACATCCATTGCACCATATAGCCTTATGGTGTTTTACCTAGTACAACAAGCCATACAGGAAAAGATTACATAATGATCACACCATTTATGATAAAGTAGTGCATGTTTATTATAATGCCATAAAAGGAAAATAACTAGTGTGACGTACAACGACAATATTTAAAAAAAAAAATAGTGCCGTTGATTAATATGCTTACCTACTTATCTTTTAAACCTCTTGCTAAATCGATTTCCCTTTGTGTTACATTGGTGTCTCCATTGCAATGTGCAGCTTTAACCAATGAAGCCACACTTTCCCATAATATTCCATGACCATATTGTTCACATTTTTCGATCCATACCTTCATCTAGTCAAGATTGTTTGCGATGTATAAATGAATCACATCCCACTCTCGACCAACTGTTTGATGACAATAAAATTAAAATTCAATGAAAATGTATATTAGTCACTTAAAAAAGTATATAATTACACTATAAAATGATGCAAAATACTAAATAAAAAAATAGAATATATATGTATGATATATAAACATAAAAATCACCAGTGAAATGTGTTATATTACCTTTCACCTTCCTCGATCTACCTTTCCCCTTCGGGTACTCCCCTTCAAAATCGTTTTTGGAGTCTGGATCACAAATGCAATGTAAATTGAGCTTTGACGCCAATATAGGAAGATATTCACTAATGTACAACATGTTTTGGTATACCATATATCCCTCCATCATAGAACCCTCAGCATATGCTCGTTGTCTGACCAAACCCTTCATAAATTTCAAGTGCCTTTCAACCATCCACATAGACCTTGAGTGCGCAGGTCCACACAGTTCAATCTTTTCAACTTGGTGTATGAGGTAGTGTTCCTGTGCATTGAAAAATGTTGAAGGTAGATGCTTCTGCATTTCACACATGAGAAGAGGAATTTCTCTCCTCCAATACTTTATGTCTTCTTTATGGAATTAATTAGATGACAACCATCTACAAGTGACATGACAACCGGCCAATCAAGAGATTAAAGAAAAAAGTCATTATATTACGTAACATGAAGTAGAGAATGAAAATCAAATTAAGAATAAGTTCTATGTTGAATTAAACAAACAGTAAGCACATGGAAAAATCACCACTTACCTCATGTATTTCCCGAGACTATATATTATTTGCTTGACATTGTTGTCAAAGTTGTCCGGGATAGAGAGAGGTAGAACATACTGTAACAATAATATACAAATAGTTTCAGTATATCAAAAAAGAGTACTAGAAAAAGAAAAATAATAATTATTAAATGCATACCATATTAATTATTACCTTCATGAAGACATGCGAATCGTACATTTTCACCCCTGCGAAATCACCTTTCTTTGTTATGATATTCTTCATGTTAGCACAAAATCCGGCGGGAAATTTAATTTTTCGAATGACTTCTTTTACAACATTACTTTGCTGGTCCATTAACATCCATGGAAGTGAGTTTATATTAATTTTCTCTCCGTTGCTATGAAATTGAATGACGTCTTTCATTGCATGGTTGTTATCTTGAATGTCTTTGCAAATTTTGACAATTTTTTCTTTGTCACTCCTTCCATCCAATATTCGCCATAATGTTTCAGTCACATTCTTTCCGATATGCACTGTATCAAATAGATGAGCAATTTGTAGGTGCTCATAATAGGGCAACCTACTAAATTGTCTAGGATAACTTTTCATTCCTCGTGGAAGCCCATTAATGCCTTCATGATGATCACATGAACGACAATGATGAAATTAAATATTAAATCAATGTCAATTACAATAAACAACACACAATATAATAAAATACAATATGATCATATACAATGATTGATTATACGTACCTTGACGATTTCTATTATATTGCAACTTCCATAGTTGAGGTGTCATTCTGTCATGTCCCAAAATTGGAATTGGGTCACAATGGCCTAATCACATTAGCCATATTCATTAGAATTTGTAAAATTGATGTTAAGGGTCAAATAATTGCCAAGGAGGAAAATTACTAATTTCCTAGGTTTGGGGTGGAAGCTTTGGGATTTGGAATAAGGGGGATAATAAATGATGTTTAGACATTAGAAGGGTTCAAGTATTTAATAAATAGAGTGAATATATAAATTCAAGAGAAATCCTAGGTGACAAATGGTTTTGGAGACATATGGAGGATGTGGGACCCACACTAGCTTGATTTTTCATAATACATGGTATCTCTCTTTTGCAAATTCGAATTAATGGGAATGTGAACACTCTTGGGTGAGTTGGTAAGTCATAAAAAATGTCATTGAGCATCTTAGGTCGAATTGGGAAGGATTGGTAACCTCCATGGAAGATAAAGAGTCAAAGTGGAAGTTTGTGGACACTTAGGCTAGATTCCCTAGCCCCTATGACACCAATGATGGAGCATCTATGACAACTATGACAAATTGCAGACCTGACCTCTGACATTTAACCACTATGACATGTCAGCCCCAAAAATAGGCTCAAAGAAGGCGAATTTGGGAGTTGGAGAAGCCAAAGAGACTCAAAATCGAATTTGGGAGAAGATGGAAGGTTGGAACTAGGAGACAAGTGGCAAATGTGGAATATTTCCTAAATGGAAATCTATTGAATCTATTGAGAGGATTTCGACCCTTAGAAGGCTAATGTTGGTTATAAAATGTAGAAATGAAGTATGAGAATGGCTTTTGATCATTTGTAGAATTTGCAATTGCATTTGTGAAGAGGGAGAGCTAGTGGATGACTAGTTTCTTGCCTTAGCCAATTTCGAGGGTGAAAGATTCCCATCCAAGTTGGCAATTGGAAAGGCCATTCAGACCTTTCATTTGGAGCTTTAATGGAGTCTTTATTTGCAGGTGTAAGCTACAGGGCAGCTCATGGTTTCTTCTATTGCAGCTCGCTCCTTCAACCATTTCCAGTTTTGATGGCATATTCTTGATCCTTGAGGGAGGGCGTTTTTGGTGAGCTATTGTACTCTTTGGGGGAGCTTCTAATGCCCCATTTATTTTGTAATATGAAGAAAATACTATGTTCTTCATTTCCAGAAAGTTTCAGGTCGAAATTCCAAGTAGGAATGTATAAATCTCATTTTTAATGGAAGAACAATGCCATTTCCCCACTACCTTGTTGTGAACCAATGTATTGATGATTATTTCGAATGAATGGATGATTCTATAATGAATTTATGATTAATGGACTGCCATGGATGTATTTTACAAGTTTCATGTACTTTACTTGAGCATTTGAAGTATTTTTACTCAGTTTAATTGCATTGGGAGAAGAAATAGTGCCATTTCCCCAAGGGTCGAATTGGTGATTTTTGCAGTTGAATGGGAGAGGGTGAGAACAGTTGTAATAAACCATTAATGGTTCATATGATACCTTAATAACATACTTAACACATTACATACCTCTGTTCATAAATTTGAGTGGGTTTGGAGGCATTTGGGAAGCCATTTTCAGTACTTACCTTAGGGGGATTTGAACCCCAAATTACTAGTAAAATTGCATACTTGGTCCAGAATCTTAAGAGAGTTTGCAGAGGTCTTTTGGTGGCCATATGTTATCCCTGAACATCATATTCAATCCCTAATATCATTCATACACCTTCCTTGGAGATTTGAAGGCATTTGGAGTCAATTTGAGACCTAGAGACCAATACTAGTCAAAGGGAAATCACTAGTAAAGTTACCTACATTGACCAGAATTGAAAGAGTATTTGCAGAAGTGTTTTAAAGGTACAAAGGCATCCCTGAAACACATATTTATGTTCTAATATCATTCATATACCTTCTCAGAAGATTTGGGATCATTTGGGGCAAATTTGGGACCTAGAGATCGAAACTAGTCAAAGGTCGAACCAAGAAAAAAAGTGGAAAATTGCAATTTTAATAAAATTCCTAACAAGGGACATTACAGTGGTATCAGAGCATGGTCCTTGCACCTGTGGATTAGGTACATACATTCAAGAATAATAGGCAGCCATGTCTTACTATTATGATGAATCCTATGAGTACAATTCTTATGAGGAATATGCAGATGCTTATGAGCAATATGAAACAGAATGTGAATGGTACGAGGAAGAGATGCCATCATGCAACACTTCTTACAATTTCAAGAGAAATGAAGATTATTCTTATGACTTTAAATCTGATGAATATGAGTGTGTCACACCGACCAAGGATAATTCTATGAGTGAGTTCCAAAGATGGAGAGCAAAATATAAAACCTTGCCCCAACAATATCAAAAATATCAAGAATATCTTGCTTTTAGCAAAAATACACAAAACGCCATGTCTTTTGAGTACTTTGTTGAACATGTTTTTGAAAATAGGCCCAAACATGAAGATGTGGAGTTAGTAAAGAAAGGTTTATGCCCTTCTTGTAAAGAACCTTGGAGCGAGTATCATATATGTGTGCATGAAATGATGTCTTCCTTGAGGAGAGCTTTTGAGATTTATTCAAGAAGAGATTCCAAATATACTGATCCTAAGGAAAATAAGGAGAAAAATGCATCAGCTTGCTTGAAGGAGAAAAATGAAGAGACATCACAAGAGCATGAAGAAGATTTTATTGAAAATATGGAAGATCATTTCGAGACACCTTCTAGCTTAGACATGAACTAAAGAGCATCTACTGATGGATGCTTAAACTATGAAGGAGTACCTACTGATGGGTGCTCACACCTCTATGTTGGCGACATAGAGATCACTTTTGAAAGTGTTGCTGCAAGCCCAAGTTCCATTAAACATGATAATGAAGACCTTGTAGCAGTTGAACAAGAACCAAGATCAACTTCCCCATCACCACTTGAGCTTCATGAAGTTGGTCCAAGAAAAAATGAAGAAGATGAGGAGGTTCATTTGCAAGAGCCTCATTTTCTTGAAGGGTCCTTAAAGATGAATGAAAAGAAGATCCAAGAGTCCCTCAGCATTCTCCATGACACTCAAGCATTGGTTTCAAATTCTTGTTGGAGAACTACTTCATTGGAGGAAACATCCTTCCTTGAAGACATGGAGAAGATTCAAAGAGCAATGTGCCACATCAAAGGTAATTTCATGTCTTTGATTTTTGATAGAAACTATTTGTTTGAGCTTAATGAATTGTTACATGATACATACTTGAAGAATAATGAGGATATTCATAAGCTCACAATTCAAAATGAGCAACTTCTTGAAAAGTTGCAAGATACTTGTTTTTCCTCCTATGTTTCAGATTGTTAAATGGTAGATTGTTTGGAGGATTCTCATGACATGGTGGATCATGAGAAATGTGGGAATTTGAATGTGCTTAATGTGTTTGAAGATGAACTTGAAGAGATCCAAACACTTGATGTGGTGGAAGAGGAACTTGAATTGTCTCTTGATGAAGGTTATGCAATTTTTAAAGAAGAGCATGATTCCTCTACATTGGAACCAATCTATGACAAAGGTTTCCCACTTTTGAAGGAGCTGCATGATACTACCCACATGGATCCTTCCCATGATGAAACTTCTGCACTTTTTGATCATTTTGGTGAGTTAGTTCGTTCTCCTACATCCTACAATTCCATGTTTTGCAGTATTAGTCTCAATGAAGTATGGGTGAAAGGGTTCTTTTTTATGGTGCCACATGAGGAGTATGGAACTCCTAGATTTACCTTTTATGATGACATGGTTGGAGCACATTCTTATTCACATTTGCAGCAGCATAATTTGTCACTTTATGATGATTCACATCTACATGGATGCACCTATGATATGGATTTGAGTCACTTGAAGACTCATGGTTTTTCTTGCTCAACACTGGGTTCATTTGATGTTAGAGGAACTTCATCCAACACTTGGGTGAATAGATTTATGATGGGAGAACATTTTTGTTGGAAGCCACATACTTTGTTACATATTTATGATTCTAACATTCATGGATGTATGGGTGAGACTTCTTTGAGTCATTTGAAGTCTCCTTGTTTTTTCTGCTCATTATTTGGTTCATATTTTAGTGGAGATTCTTCATTCACTTCTTGGATGAAAGAATACATGGTTGAATATTTTGATGCATATCACATCCTTTTGGAGCAACATTATAGGACATGGGATCCTCACCTATGTCATTGGAGTAGATTTGATTGGTCACTTGAAGCTTGTATGCACTTGGAAAATCGTGGTCTACTTGCTTGGAGGTACAAGCACTTTCATGATTCTTTGATGAAGCACCTCCTTGATGTACATTTTCATTATGTAGTTATATACTTTGATGATATACATTTTGTACTCATGATGTTTGGAAGAATGCATACAAGAAAATGGGATCCAGGAATCATCTTATCTGATGGTAGGGGTTGGAGAGCACTCTTCATTGTTGGGGTGCAATACAAGCAATGGGACCCTGGAATAATTTTTATCTCATTGGTTTCAATTTTTTAGGGGAAACAAGAAGTATGGGAGATGGATTTCCCACTTAATAAAGTGATTTTTATCAGAGTAGTGCAGCAGCAAGCATGGTGGTTCCTCTCTAAAATCTTCATGGGAAACTCAAAGACTCAAGGTTTGGCAATTCAATGGCAACTTCAAAGAATTATATAGAAAGCAGGTTCTTCAACACCCATGTTTGAAATTGCTTGAGGACAAGCAATATTGGGAAGGGAGGATTTGTCATGTCCCAAAATTGGAATTGGGTCACAATGGCCTAATCACATTAGCCATATTCATTAGAGTTTGTAAAATTGATGTTAAGGGTCAAATAATTGCCAATGAGGAAAATTACTAGTTTCCTAGGTTTGGGGTGGAAGCTTTGGGATTTGGAATAAGGGGGATAATAAATGATGTTTAGAAATTAGAAGGGTTCAAGTATTTAATAAATAGAGTGAATATATAAATTCAAGAGAAATCTTAGGTGACAAATGGTTTTGGAGACATATGGAGGATGTGGGACCCACACTAGCTTGATTTTTCATAATACATGGTATCTCTCTTTTGCAAATTCGAATTAATGGGAATGTGAACACTCTTGGGTGAGTTGGTAAGTCATAACAAATGTCATGGAGCATCTTAGGTTGAATTGGGAAGGATTGGTAACCTCCATGAAGATAAAGAGTCAAAGTGGAAGTTTGTGGACACTTGGGCTAGATTCCCTAGCCCCTATGACACCAATGATGGAGCATCTATGACAACTATGAGAAATTGTAGACCTGACCTCTGACATCTGACCACTATGACATGTCAGCCCCAAAAATAGGCTCAAAGAAGGCGAATTTGGGAGTTGGAGAAGCCAAAGAGACTCAAAATCGAATTTGGGAGAAGATGGAAGGTTGGAACTAGGAGACAAGTGGCAAATGTGGAATATTTCCTAAATGGAAATCTATTGAATCTATTGAGAGGATTTCGACCCTTAGAAGGCTAATGTTGGTTATAAAATATAGAAATGAAGTATGAGAATGGCTTCTGATCATTTGTAGAATTTGCAATTGCATTTGTGAAGAGGGAGAGCTAGTGGATGACTAGTTTCTTGCCTTAGCCAATTTCGAGGGTGAAAGATTCCCATCCAAGTTGGAAATTGGAAAGGCCATTCAGACCTTTCATTTGGAGCTTTAATGGAGTCTTTATTTGCAAGTGTAAGCTACAGGGTAGCTCATGGTTTCTTCTATTGCAGCTCGCTCCTTCAACCATTTCCAGTTTTGATGGCATATTCTTGATCCTTGAGGGAGGACGTTTTTGGTGAGCTATTGTACTCTTTGGGGGAGCTTCTAATGCCCAATTTATTTTGTAATATGAAGAAAATACTATGTTCTTCATCTCCAGAAAGTTTCAGGTCGAAATTCCAAGTAGAAATGTATAAATCTCATTTTTAATGGAAGAACAATGCCATTTCCCCACTACCTTGTTGCGAACCAATGTATTGATGATTATTTCGAATGAATGGATGATTCTATGATGAATTTATGATTAATGGACTGCCATGGATGTATTTTACAAGTTTCATGTACTTTATTTGAGCATTTGAAGTATTTTTACTCAGTTTAATTGCATTGGGAGAAGAAATAGTGCCATTTCCCCAAGGGTCGAATTGGTGATTTTTGCAGTTGAATGGGAGAGGGTGAGAACAGTTTTAATAAACCATTAATGGTTCATATGATACCTTAATAACATACTTAACACATTACATACCTCTGTTCATAAATTTGAGTGGGTTTGGAGGCATTTGGGAAGCCATTTTCAGTACTTACCTTAGGGGGATTTGAACCCCAAATTACTAGTAAAATTGCATACTTGGTCCAGAATATTAAGAGAGTTTGCATAGGTCTTTTGGTGGCCATATGTTATCTTTGAACATCATATTCAATCCCTAATATCATTCATACACCTTCCTTGGAGATTTGAAGGCATTTGGAGTCAATTTGAGACCTAGAGACCAATACTAGTCAAAGGGAAATCACTAGTAAAGTTACCTACATTGACCAGAATTGAAAGAGTATTTGCAGAAGTGTTTTAAAGGTACAAAGGCATCCCTGAAACACATATTTATGTTCTAATATCATTCATATACCTTCTCAGAAGATTTGGGATCATTTGGGGCAAATTTGGGACCTAGAGATCGAAACTAGTCAAAGGTCGAACCAAGGAAAAAAGTGGAAAATTGCAATTTTAATAAAATTCCTAACAAGGGACATTACACATTCTCTTAGGTTTTAATGTAGTCTTTTGCTTGCCATTGAAAAGATGTTTTTCGGTAGTTCGATACCTGTGATTCTTGGAGAGGAAGTGCCTATACTCATCAAACACCTCATTTCCTAAGCTTTTTGAACGACGAGATTTGATCTTAGGACCACAAACTGGACATGCAAATTTCTCCTTTGTCTGAAGACCTAAATAAAAAAATGGAATATCAATATTAATGTCTATTATAATTATATAAAAAATGACTGGATTATTTAGAAAAACATGCATGCGTATTATATTAACTAGTAGTTCGTAAAATTAAATGCAACTAAAGTGGAACTTATAATTACATACCACAGAAATGGGTTAACCCTGGGGCATCATGTATTGTCCATACAAGCATTGCATGGAATTGGAATTGCCTTTGTCATATTGGTCTAGATAAGTCATACATAGTGATGCCATTCCATAACTTCAGTAGCTCGTCAATAAGATGTTCGATATATACATTCATATCTTTGACTTGGTACTTACTTGATTGATTTGAACATATAAAATAAATATTCTGATTATGAGACGTACCATTTAGATATATAAACCATATTTCACAATAGAAAAACTTTAAATATATATATAACATTATGAGACAAAAAACGACAAATGAGAATATACCACTGCAATAAAAAAACTGTAGTGTTCGTACCTGGAATAATCGTCGACAACATTATGTGCTCCCTCTTTATTGCCAACCATGGAGGAATGTTGTTGTTGATAACAAAAATAGGCCACACCGAGTAAACAAATCTCATCTCTGCAAAAGGATTAACACCATCTGCTGCCAAAGAAATCCTAAGATTATGAGGATCGTCTTTAAACTGAGGCCATTTTTCCTCCATATCTCTAAATGCAGAACCATCTGCAGGAATCCAAAAAATGTCGTCTTGACTTCTGTTCCGTGCATGGTAATCCATAAACTGCGCTATGTTTTTGCACCTGAACAGTCGTTGCAAACGGGGAATAATGGGAATATAACGTAGAACCTTGCTAGGCACCTTTTTAGTTACTTGATCTGTGCGATATCTACTGATATGACATTCAAGACATTCTGTTGCAAATTCATGTTGGTTGTAATAAAGAACATGATCATCGGGGCATGCATGAATTGCTTCATACTGCATTCCAATTTCTTTCATGATGGCAGATAAATCTCGATATGTGCGAGGTAAAATATTTGAAGGTGGTAACAAATATTCACCTATCATGCTACAAAAAATTAAAATAAAAATCTAGTTAATATAATATAGAAATAATATTAATGAAACAAATTCCATCCGTAGTAATTTGACTTATATATGAATTAACAATAAAATACATGACATTCATATATATTTTGTGATGGAATATATTACATACCTTAACATCCGTGTGACTTATATGTTTGAAAGACCATTCATAACCTTCAAGTTCATCACCAACAATATAGCAGAGAGAAGATTTGTCTTGGAGCCGTCATAAAGGGGTTTGTATGCCTTGTCAAGAAGAGGTATATCATGAATATCATCAAAATTTTCATCATTTTCATGATCATGATCATCATCCATTCCAACATTAAATGAATCATGGATCAAAGTATTTGTAACATCATCTTCAACTATGTTATCAGTATGATCATCTTCTTCAATGTGATCATTAACTTGTTCTCCATTAATATTCATAGCTCCATGTTCCTTTGGTACTTGTTCTGGAAGCACTTGTTGATCCGGACGATATGCCGTAGGATGTCTTTCCTTTATAATTACATGAAACAATCAATAGATAAAAGTTAATATAAGAAATTCAAACGCAAAATGTAAAAATTTATGTGATACATTAAAAATTTAACAAATTTTGTACTGTTGGGATGAAAAGAACAACGACCAATTGTATTATTGGTAAAAAATAAGAAATATTATAATAATACATAAGAAATATTATAATAATACATAAATTTACAAAAGCAATCAAAATAAAAAACATATATAATGCAAAACTTACAAATGGATGGTATTCATGTCCCCCCTCGGCGTTCCCATGCTCCCTACAATGTTTTGTGGCTGTTGTGATCAAAATTCTTCTCCTCTTAAAGCCTCTGCATTGATTACATGGACAATAGCATTTACCATCACCCCTTCTTTCAACTCCTTCCCACAATCTAGCAAGCAATTGTCGATTTTGTTTGTGTGGATGAGGAATATTTGTAGTTGACATTTTCTCGTAAAGAGCTTAAATGAAGATTATCGATCTTATAAAATGAAGCTTCAGAGTACTTTGCTCACTTGAATAACAAAAACAATGAAAAATAGTCCGCCGAACAAAAAAAACATCCGCAAACCGTCACTGGTATGGAAAACATGTCGAAATGGTTTGATATTTATAAATTTTAAAAGTCAAAAAGTCAAACCTGAGTCGGATATCCGACGACACTAATCTAGTTACCGTTGGGAAAAAATCCATCGAATATCCGACCTCTTCGGGTTCAGAATGGAGTTGGTTATCCGACATCCAAAGCGTTGGATACTTGAATAGGCGTCGGATATTCGCAGAGCCGTCGGATAGCCTACGAGCCTCGTCGGATATTCAAAAGTACGTTGGATATCCGACGGACATCTCTCGAAATTTATTAAAAAAAAACAAAAAAAAGTAATTTTCAAAGAAAAATCCGACGACACAGTCCATTTCGTCGGAGGTCGTCAGATTTGCTCGTTGGATTTTGGGTTCAAATCTACTAGTGACAGAAGAAGAACCTCATACTCCATTTTTTAGGAGATCATCTTGGAAAAGTGTAATACCCTGGTTTTGAATTGGAATGTATTTAATCAAAAATTAAGTAAATGATGTAAATATGCTAGTACGGATTCCTAGTGCAAAGCTCAAGGCCAAGGCTCGACTAGTGAATGGCTAGGCATGTATGATGTAAATATTTTTATTTGGAATGTATGGTTGGCTTGTCATGCTAACTCGAAATGTATGTAAATATTATGTTGCATAAATAATAAAATGGTCCAAAATGTTCGTGTAAAGAGATCTAGAGGGGCTATGATTCCACCAGTGGGGAAGAGGAAAGGGGGCCTATGGGAGACTAAATCCTTTGCCACTAACTGTCAACCTTAGAACTCATAAAAAATATGCCATGTGATTTGAGTGAGCCAATCACATTCTTTTGACTATTTCAAATCATTGAATGGATGTGTGAGGTTGGTGGGAAAAGTCACCTCATGCAGTTATTGAAGCATGGGGCTGAATGCAATGTTGTGATAGTCTAGTCAACTGTCAGAATTCAGTTTGCAACTATCAAGAGTCCTTTATTCTATGATCAAAAGCTATGTTAATTGTCATTTTACCATTATCTCATATCCTATGGAGTCAAAACTCATTCTATCATTGTCTCAGGCAAATATACACTATGCAAAGCTCCCCATTGTTGTTCATGAACATTACCAGATTGTGTATAACCCAAAAATTTGAATTTAGAGCTAGGACTGTATATTTGAAGGGAAAATAGATGGATTTAGGTAAGCACAGAGGTTAAGCAATCTAGGAACCCTTACCCATTGAGTTTTTCTATTCATAAATGCCTGAGAAGCCACGAATTAAGGCTACAGGTGGTTCTCCAACAACATATAGCAGGTTGGTCTCCTTCTATGCACACACTGGAAGCACCTGGAAAGATGGATCACCCAAGAGAACCGTGGAATGGTGAATGGGATACTTGAGCCCATAAAGGTGTTGTGTGGGGAAGGTATTGTTGGAGCCAAAGCTGTGATGGCTAAGTGAGATCCCTATAGAGCTCTGTATGAGCATTTGGATAATCATAGAGAGTAGAACAGGTTGTGGGATGAGAGAGAGAATATTGTAGGTGTTTCCTTTGTCCCAGTGGCCTCTTAGTAGAAAGAGCATATACTGGACAGAGTGCCTACGGTTGGGTGGAAAATCGCTCTTACACAGCCAGTCACTTGGATCTTCTTTCTTTAAAGATAAGTATTCTTTTGTATTTGAATATGAAATGTTTATAATTGATGCCTGTGATGATTATGCTTATATATGAATGTTACGTGAGTGTGGATCAAGTTTATTTCCACTATGTATTTTTATTATGCATCTGCACACATATTTTAAATATTATGAATTCGTAATATGGTTATGGGGCAAAATTTAGAAGCTCATAATTCATTCATGTCCCCCTCCACTGGTCAGATTGATGGGGATGGGTGACGTGGAGGATCCTACGTGGGTAGGAGGTCCGACATGAAGGATCCATGTGGGTAGAGGGTGTGATGTGGACCAGCCACATTATATCTGTATGCACATGTTCTTGCATATGATGGAGCCCAAAGGAGGAGTAGATCTGACCATTAGACAGTGGTGGAGATCAACGGATGACAATGCTTCAAGCTCACAAAGATGTGTGAAGGTTATTTAATTAGCACGAGTATGAAATGAAAACCGCTAAGATGATGTGTCAGTTGCTTGTGCATTCAGGCTCATAAAAGTGGTTTCAGGAAACCACTACCCTGTGGAGCCTGAAACTACTTTTGGTTCGACATGTAGTGATGTGACGTGAGGAGATATGACATGTAGTGATGTTAGGAATGATTGGGACCCCCCGTTGGTCATGTCAGTCTTGGAAGATCGTGCATATTTTATCACATATCTAATCAATGACCAACATTCTTTCAGTCCCGCAAACTTGCACGACAGATAATTAATTGGCATGAGCATGAGGAGGAAACTGCCTTGTGACGTGTCACCCTCTCATGCATTCAAACTCGTAAAAACAGTTTCGGGAAATCACTTCCCGCTGAACTTGAAACCACTTATGTATGATAAGTGGTAATATGATGTGGGTTGTTGTCGGAGGTGTGTGAATCAAGGGAAAAGTAGTGATTTCCACATTCGAATTTTATGTGCCATAAATAGAAAAAATGGAGTCGATCCTATGCGCCATATTGCGCAAAATAAAATATTTTTTAAAAAAAAATGAGGGCACTGCCATCGACCCACCCTGTAGCGGGATGGGGGAAAGCCCCCTTGACCCCCATTATTATTTTTTTAAAATTTACAAATTTAGTTATGGAGTTTAATTGCATCTACTAGAACAATATAAAATGGGGTAAATTGTGGAGTTTGAAGGGGTGATTTAGATGCTTTTGCGATTTGACAGAAATTGACAATATGGTTGTTCCTAATATGAAAATTAATTTTATAATTTTCTAAGAATATAATGCAACTAACAAATGTTTTTATATGAACACTTTTGCAGATTCAAAATCGTATCAGTGATTGTTAAGGATCAACATTGAGTATAGTGCAGTTGGGAAATGTTTGGTCTTGGTTGGGCCAAGAAGATCATCATCATGGATGATGCACATGATCCTTATGAGGCTACACCAAATTTCATGGGAGAGAAAATACACGTTGAGAATACAGAGACATAATCCAATGGTAGAAGAAACCAAGTAACTCCCTTAGACATTGCAGAAACCATGAGGAGCCTAAGGGTGGAACTACAGAGTTGCAGAGCAGACAATGAGAGGTTGATTAGAGCTCAGGAAGAACATAATCAATTTAATACAACTATGCTTCAAATCTTGACATACATTTAGAGGAAGATTAACCATGGACAAAAATAAAATAAAACTAGGAAAAGAGTGGGAGTAGTTCAAGGAGGAATTCTCACAAGAGGTCCCTTAGTTCAAGAAGAATTTCTAGAGACAAGACATATACTCTAGAAATCTCTTCTAGTGAGTCATATGAATCTAGAGAATCCACTAAAGGTTCAAGTTCTTCATCTCATAGGAATAAGAGGAATAGGTCTTTCAATAACAACTCACATGAAGGATTTAAGAAGGCCAAACCTCCTACTTTTGGTGGTGAAGTAAAATCTGGCAAAGAAGCCGAGGCTTGGCTTCTTGGGATGAGGAAGTATTTCCAAGTCCAAGACTACTCAGGAAATATGAAGGCAAGGTGACCATATTAAATCTGAATGGAAGAGAATCTATATGGTGGGATCACCTTAGAAAATTGAAGAAGATCAAGGAAAGGAAGATTGTGTGGAAGCAATTCAAGAAGTACTTCAAGGAAACGTAACTCCCTGATAGGTACTATGATGGACAAATCAAAGAGTTCCATGAGCTGAAGTTGGGACAAATGACTAATAAAGAATATGAAAAAAAATTATTGGACTTGCAAAAAGATATGTCAAGTATATCAGAGATGATAAAGTGAAAATTCAACATTTTCTAAGTGGATTGCCCCGGTCATATAAAGATAGAATTGATTTTGATGAACCTCGAACTCTAGAGCAGACCATAAGAAAGGCCAAGTATTGTTATGATCAAAACAAAAGCAAGTTAGAATTCCATAAGGAATGGAAGGACAAGAAAAATGAGAACTTTTACCAAAGGAAAAAGGGGTTCAAGCCTCCTCATTTAAAAAAAACAGTAAAGGAAACCACCACAGGGTGTGACTAAACCAACTAGACTATTGGGGGACAAGCTAAGAGAGCCAAGAGAGCCACTTCAATGTTGGGGATATGGAGAGGACCATATGATTAGAAACTGTCCACATCGAAATGGGAGTGCAAAGCATGTTCACAACATCCAAGAAGTTGAAACTATGGTTCAAGTGGCAAGGCCCATCCCTAGGATTTATTCTACACTAGAGGACTTCCAAGTATACCATCAATTGACTATGGTTGAAGTTGAAGGTAAGATTGCTAAGCAATCTATTTCTATTTTGATTGATCTTGGATCTACTTATAATTATATCACTCCTAAAATTGTTGAGATTTTTGCTTTTAAGAAATCAAAGCATATTAAATCATGGTTGGTCCAACTAGCCAGTGGAACCAAGAGGAAAGTTAGTGAAATGGTAGAGAAATGGCCATTAGAAATTAATGGACTATTCACTTGTGCAAATATGAATATTTTTCCACTTGGTTCCTATAATATTCTCATTGGCATGGATTGGTTGGAAGCATATAGAGTTAAACTTGATTGCTACAACAAGAATTTTGAATGCATTGATGAAGAAGAAAACCTAAGGGTTGTAAAGGACATTCCAAAGGAAGTTTTTGTTAAGCATATTTCATCCATGCAACTAAAGAAGTTATATAGGAAAGGCTTCCAATTGTATGCAGCCCATGTTTTGGATAAAACAAAAATGAAATTCTCAAGTTGGAGGACTATCATGTGTTGCGAGAATTCAGGGATGTGTTTCTCGATGAAGTTCCAGGACTTCCTCCAAACAGGGACATTGATTTCACAATCGATCTTGTGCCAGGAGCTGTACCGGTTTCTAAACTCCTTATAGGATGAGTACACCAGAATTTTTAGATTTGAAAATGCAATTGCAAGATCAATTACTGAAAAAGAGGTACATTAGGCCAAGTTTGAAAGAGGTACTATTTGTGAAAAAGAAAGATGGAACACTCAAGTTATGTATTGATTACAAGAATCTAAATAAAGTGACAATTAAAAACAAGTACTCCTTGCCTCAAATTGATGATATTTTTTATCAAATGAGAGTGGAAAAAGTATTTTTGAAGATTGACTTGAGGTCTGGTTACCATCAAGTGGGAATCAAAGAAGAAGAAATTCACATCACAACCTTTAGAACAAGGTATGGGCACTATGAGTTTGTGGTGGTGCCATTTGGTCTCACTAATGCACCAACTATGTTCATGTGTCTCATGAATAGTGTTTTCAACAGGTATTTGGACAAATTCGCTGTCTCCTGATGATGATCCTACAGTAAGGATTGAAACGTCGAGAACTTTTATTTCACAAACGCAGATCCTCTTCTTCTTTTCTCAAGTTCGTTCTTGTTTTTCTAGATGACATTCTTATTTACTCTAAGAATGAAGAGGGGCATGAAGAACATTTTAGAATGGCTTTGCAATTTCCAAGAGAGCATAAGTTGCATGCAAAGTTAAGCAAACATGATTTCTATAAAAAGAAAATTCATTATTTGGGTCACATTATTTCCAAGGAAGGAATATTAGTGGATCAAGAAAAGATTGAAGCCATTATGAATTGGACAACACCAAAGTATGTGACGGATGTGAGATATTTTATGAGTCTTGTTGGTTACTACAAAAGGATCATTGAAGGGTTCTCCAAGGTTGCATATATACCCAATCACTTCTTTGCAAAAGAAGGGGATAAAATTTGAGTGGACACCAAAATATGAAGAAAGCTTCTAGCCGTTGAAGAAGATTCTCACAAGTGCTCTAATTTTGAAAATTCCAAACCTAGAAAATGATATTGTGGTGTGCAAATATGCGTGTAAACAAGAAATTGGCAGAATTATTATGCAAGATAACCATGTGGTATGCTATGAGTCAATTAATTTGAAAGAGCATGAGAAAAACTATGTTACCCATGATTTAGAACTTGCATCCATAATGCACGCTTTGAAAATGTGGATGCACTATTTAATCGGTAGAAAATTTGAGCTAAGGACGGACCACTGTGGTCTAAAATATTTATTTGAGCAAGCAGCATTAAATGCAAGTCAAGCTAGATGGATATAACTTTTATGTGAATTTGATTTTGAAATCAAACACATAAAGAGGAAGAAAAATAAATTAGTTGATGCACTCAGCAGAAAAGCACATGCATTGCATGTAGTAGGAATTAGTACTTGCCAATTAGATTTGAGGCAACAAATTGTTTATTATCTTGCTGAAGATGAACTATATGTGCAAATAAAAGACAAATTACAAAAACATAATTTTGAAAGGAGGTATGAAGGTTATCATTTGGACGGTGACAAACTTCTTATTTATAAAAATAGAATTTATATTCCAAATGTAGCAGAGTTGAGAATAATTGTTATGGATGAAATCCATAAAATGCCATATTCCGGTCACCAAGGATACTAGAAAACAATTGCTACAACCAGGAAGCAATATTTTTGGTCGGGAATGGAAAAATACATTGTTGAGTATATTTCTAAGTGCATGAAATGTCAACAAGTGAAGGCTGATCATCAACACCCAGCAGGTTTATTGCATCCTTTTCCAATTCCGAAATGGAAATGGGAAGTGATTTCCATGGATTTTGTTACATGTTTTCTAACAACAGTGAGACAACATGACTCCATCATGGTGGTGGTGGAAAAAATAATAAAGGCAACAAATTTTATACCGGTTAAATCCACATATAAAACATATTCTATTGAAAATATTTTCATGAAGGAAATTTTTAGGTTGCATGGGTTTCCTAAAGCAATAATTTCAGACAAGAATACTAAGTTCACTTCAAATTTATGGAATTTAGTCTTTTTGCAGATTGGGGTACACAACTGAACTTTAGTTTTGCCTATTATCCCCAAACATATGGGAAAACACAAAGAGTAAATCAGGTGCTTGATAAACCATCCAAGTGGGAAGATTATCTACACTTGGTGGAGTTTTCATATAGCAATGGGCAGCAAGCATCATTGGGCATGAGTCCATTTGAAGCTTTGTATGGAAAAAAGTGCATGACACCAGTTACTTGGGATAATCTAGTGAATATAATTGTACTTGGGCCAAATTGCTTAAGGAAATGGAACAAGAGGTTGCAAGGATTAGGCATAATTTAAAGGCAACCCAAGATAGACAGAAAATCTATGCAAATAAGAATAGAGTGTATAGGAAGTTTCATGTTGGGGATCATGTTTATCTCGGAGTGAGGCCAAGGAAAAGTTCCTTGAAGCTTGGAAGTTGTGCCACGCTATCACCAAGATATTGTGGGCCATTTGAAGTGCTTGAGAGGATAGGTCCAATTGCATATAGAATTGAATTGCCTGCTAATAATAGAGATCATAATGTTTTTCATGTTTCTTTGCTTAAGAAATATGTACATGATCCTAACCATGTAATTGATTGGGATATGATCCAGGTGGAACCCAAGGGATAGATTCAAACTGAGCCACTACACATCCTAGACAAGAAGGTAACATTGCTCCAGACCTGAGCCATTAGACATATAAAGGTACAGTGGAAGCACTTTGGTCTCAATGAGGCTACATGGGAGGTGGAGGATGCCATGAAGGAGGCATATCCATTTTTGTTCTAATTTTGAGTAAACATCGATGACGTTGTTATTCCAAGGGGGAGGGGATTGTAATACCCATGGTTTTGACTTGAAATGTATTTAATCAAAATTATGTAAATGATGTAAATATGCTAGTACGGATTCCTAGTGCGGAGCTCAAGGCCAAGTCCCGACTAGTGAATCGATAGGTGTTACACCTAAAATCTTACCATCATGAGATTCAGTGTATACATCCCTAGAGTTTTCCTTGACTAAGTTATTAGCCTGGAAGATATATAAACCCATTCATACTAGGTTTTGAGAGGTCATCGCAGGTTGTCCTCATGCAACCTGCGACTTGCGACGTCGCAGGTTGTCCTCTTGCAGCATGCGACGATGTCAGTTAATGGACAAAAGTAGCTCCTTCGAGCCCATTCTCGAAGCAAGCTGACGTGGATCCTTATCCCTGACCTTTTGGGAGAGTTGGCACTCGGTTCCTAAACTCTTGGAAGGATTCCCTATCTCTCTCCTACCATATCTCAACCTACCCTATCCATACCCTATCCACTTAGTCCTATATAAATGAAGCTCACTCCCATTCCAAAGGGAGGAAGTATATAGTGTCTACATGCTGGTGAAATCATCTTAGGAGAGATCTCTATTCATCCATTGAGAGACTCACACTTCCTTGGGAGGCTTTGGCATTGGTTCGATCAGATGAGGATTGCTACGCCAAGTCTATGGTTGTGATCTTTCTATCCTATGTACTTCTCTTTTCAATACAGTAATATAATTGATTTCCACCCAAATCTAATTGTATTAATGATATCTTATGTAGTTCGTCTACTTGACTGCTTACTTAGATCTATTATTGTATAGATGCGTTTTACTTGTTTTGTTGTCTTGTTATCTTGACAGGTTTTGCAGCTTGGATCTGAAGATCGTCAATCTTGGAGCAACATTCAAGGAGTAAAAGGATTAGCGATCTATAAGGTAAATGTATCTAGTCTCTCGATCCTTAATTAGATCTAGGAGAGTTAATTATATTATGTCCTATTTGTTCTAGACTCGCGTTGAGCTAGGGAGATCATGCCTCGAGTCCACTCTTGGTAGATTGTCCATCAAACAAATCTGGTGACCATACTGGGGAGTACATTGTTTGTAGTTTTCAATTTGAATACCATTTTCAGTTGAGTGCTTTTACAAACCATCCATAATCTTGTTTGCTTTCTAAGCCTTGTTTCACCATCAGATCTTCACTTTGAAGAGTCTGTAGCCCTCCTATGAGTTTGTACTCATAATTTTCAAACCATTTCATTGCTCATTGTTTGGAGAATTGGTTCATTTTTGAACTTGGATCTTGCTTGTCGCACCTGGTCAGTGGACTCAGAGCAACACTGTGTCATTTTTTATCTCTGTTCTATATCTATTGGCCTATCGTCGCAACCCTTTCATTGGTCTATTGCGACACCGTTGCACTTCCCGCATTGGTAAACTGCGACGTCGCACTGTGTACAAACACAGACTGCGCCGATCTATCAAAATTGCCATACAAGCATCCCTTCTCCATTTTTTAATTTGAGTTTTGGTTTGATGTATAAACCGATCCCTTTGTTATGCAAGATCCAGCCAAAGACCCCATTTTTTGGTTTGTGTGGCGAAGTGTTTGGTTCTTTTGGAGTTGTTTTGGGTTCCATCTTGGACAAGTATGAGATTTGGTAGTGGTGGACACTCTCGTCTCCCCCACCTGCATCCACTCACCTTTGCATTCCCTCCTCTCCCTGCCGGATCTGGTCATTGTATTGGATCGGTTTCCAGACCTCATTTGCATACATTTTTGAGATTTGCTTGCTTTAGTGCTGCTTGTTACTGATTGATTTTGAGTGTTTGTGTGTACTTTCAGTCCATTGAATGCTCGTCATTTTCTTGAGATTTTCTGAGTTATTGGAGTGCTGCAAGTAATCTTTTCATTTCAGTATACGCGATTAAAAGCATCGCTGTTATCAAATTGTTATTTTGATACATCCATTGAAAAATCAAAAGTACTTTATTTCCATCATTTTTCAAGCTCACTTGAAGAATTGTACATGCTTTGGAATATCTCATTTGTAGATCTTTTGGAAAAGTTGAAAGAGCATTGAATTATTTGTGTTTTTCATGAATTATGAGTTGCTCATTTTCTTGAAAAATTCGAATAGATATCAACTTTTGCAGAAGTAGTTCCATGCTTGGAAAGTTACATGTATCTTTTTGTTTTTATGCTTTTAGGCCATTGTATTGAAAGTGAAAAGCTTGCATACTCTATTTAGAAACTCTCTCTTTTCATCACTTAGCATCATTTTTGTTTTGAAAAGATAAAAGAAAAAGAAAAAACATGCTTTGATTTGGCTTAGTAGGAAAAGAATACTTCATAGTCATTTTTTGGTAGATTTGGGATTGTGTTGCTTTGGTAAAATCATTGGAAAGAAGTTTCTCCCTCCCATACATAGAGTTCATCAAAAGAAAAGTGTATTTTTTGCATGTAGTTAGGGCCTGCATTATGTTTACGATTAGGTACTCACCTCATGCATTCACCTAACCGTCCAGATAAAATTAACGGTAGAACTAGGGTAAAATTTTTAGTAACTTGTGTGTAAGTTAGAGACGTGTTCCGACGTCGTTAAGCGTGGCAGTTGTCGTTATTTACCAGCACTGTATTCCGAGGGTATTGTAGTCTTCCACGTACTTATCGATATATCGAAGCTCTTTTATGTACCCACCAAGTCCCTTAAGTACTTGGTGTATATCGAAAGGTGTTTCATGTACTCAGTAGTATATAGGAAGGTCTCGTGCCGTATGGTTGTGCATTAGACAACACCACTACGGATTTGAGCTCCCACGTACCTTGCGTATATCGGGAGACACCACTAGAATTCCTGAAACCAACTGAGTTAACCTTTTGGCCGTCTTTGCGGAGCAATACACCGAGAACAACACTCAGGGAGATTACTATGCACGTACTGTCCAGGTAATCGGGTATTCAGGCAAGGGTATGGTCCCAATCCTCCTTATCGCATTTTACTGTTGGACCCTGCAGTATATAGTGATTTGCGAAGCCTTGACAATCCTGTGAGGTTCCAGACCTTTGAATCCACTCTTATCACATAAGTTTGCTTGTGGCCTTAGTTTGTGTAGGGTTTTGTCTGGTCTGCTTTTCTTTTGTTTAGCTTGCCTTAGGAGAAACTTTTGTTTCAGTCACTCTGGCTGACTTTCCTTGGAGAAGGTCCAATAGGATTCAAACTTGCCACCCGAATATCCCCTTAACTAGGAGGTAATTTCGAGGGTAATAATGGACCCACAAGCCAAGGTCGTGTCACCTGAAGTGGAAAACCCCATGTTGAATGTTGGATCACATATGTTTCCTCCAGATTCACCTACCTCTCATCCCCCGCAGGGTGAAGAAGCACAAACTTCTACTTCACAAGACCTACCTCCCATTTCCTGGGAGAGCCTGGATCATTGGAATGGATAAATTCACCCCAGGACGGCCCTTCAGCAGCTGCTGGTCCTTCAGCGGCTTATTGGACATATTCTCTAGGCCACCAAGTGGCCCATTTTGCCGTTTCATCCCCGCCTAACTGGACCACTCCAGAAGACACTCCACAAACTAACTGGCCCAGTTCTGCTGATTTTTTCGCACCTCTTCGTGAGCGCTTGGATCATTCACGGTCCTTGGGTGATGAAGCTCGACGACAACATCTGGCATATAGGGCCAGGTTTAGAGAAATCCCGATTCACACGGTATCTTTGATTCACCGGAACCATCCATACACAACCTAACTATCTCTGAAACTGGTCAACCCTCATAGAAGACTAGTCCTATACCTCAGACGACCCAACCTGTTGAAGGACAACAGTCCAACACACTTGTGACCACCACAGTTACGTCACCTGCTCCTCCCCCACCCCAAACTTAGAGAGGAGGATACTCTTTACCCCCTACCTTCTTTATAGGTAATGGTAATCCTATGGTGAATAATCAACAACCAGTGTTGGGTCAACCTTTACTTAGTGGTCAGCAAGTTGTTGCTGGGGGGAAACCCCCATCTCTTAACCATAATACTGGAGCAGGAGTTCCCATCGATCCTTCCGTTGGAAATTCCTTACCTCCCGGACCTTCCACTACGGGACTATCCCATGTTGGGGGACCATCCAACGTAATTCAACCACCATCGAGTCAAGTGTATCCAGGTCATCTTAACCTTGTGCTGGGTCAACTTAATTCTGGAAACGCACTCTACGAGGTACCCTACCCTGGAAAACCTTACACTCTATGGGGACAACAAAATGTTTTACAACATGGACCCCCGCTTACAGTCCCTCCACCACCATTTGGTTCACCCCCACCTCCCATCGAAGGCGGAGGCCCCCCACATAACTCTGGAGGAGGTGGACCTCTACCTTATGGCGAAAGACCACCTCATTTTGGTCATCATGGCCCACCCCCACTGGTGGTGGTGGTGGAGGACCATCCCATCCTGGTGGTGGTGGTGGAGGACCATCCCATCTTGGTGGTGGTGGTGGTGGAGGACCTTCTCATCCTGGTGACGGTGGTGGTAGACCACCAACTAACTATGGCGGAGGAGGATCTTACCCTTTCAGCGGCGGCGGTGGCCCACCACCCACTCCCGACAGAGGTGGTGGAGGCCCACCCTATTCCGGTGGTGGTAGCATACCAGCACCTCCTCCTGGTGGAGGCAGTGGCGGCCCATCCTACCCTGGCGGTTGTGGTGGACCTCCACCATTTGGAGGCGGCCCACCCCCTCCCGGCGGCGGAGGCGGGTCCCCACCTTATGGTAATGGGCCACCTTATTATGGCGGTGGACCTATGTTTGGTCTGGGTGGCCCACCCTTATGGCCAGTTTCCTCCTGGAACACCCTATGGCCAATTGATAGAAGGTCCCACTGGTTCTTACACACCTTATCAGTACTATTAGTACCCGCAACCTAATCCACAGCTGCCCTTTTTGGATACTTTGGACCTACCCAACTTGTCTCGCTTGACCAACGACCCCATTTACCACAAAACTAATTGGCCACCCATTCCGGTGAAACTTCCATCAGATATCCCAAAATTTGATGGCAAGCTGAGTGAGGATCCGAAAAACCACGTGATGACATACCACTTGTGGTGTTCATCCAACTCCTTGATGGACGACTCGATCCGTCTTAGATTATTTCAAAGGACTCTCACTGGTTCGGATGCCAGGTGGTATATCGAACTACCACCCCATTCTTTTCCTGATTTTCATTCTCTTGCTATGAATTTTTTGACTCATTTCCAGCTGCCTATACGGTATGAAACTGGTACAGAGCTTTTCACCTCGCTTCATCAAAATACCGCTACTCACATCTCAGATCATATACATGAGTGGCAGAGGAGACGACGTCTTATTAAGGCTCTTATTCCAAACCAAATCCTAGCGAACTGGTTTACGAAGTCTCTCATCCCTACCATAGCACAAGGTGTTTCCATGGGAGGCATTTTCATTGAGGAACAAGCCATTTCCCATGCCCATTTATTAGAATTAGTCTATGCTCAATTCGACACGTTGTTTGATATTCTTCCTGACGCACCCCGTAACATGTACGACCCCGCGAAACCACCCAAGGGACCCCAAGTTGATGGCATCATTGGATCCCTTAACACCCAGCCTTCTTCTCAGACTGTTGGATCATCGAACCCCCAAGGTTCTTCCCCATCACCAACACAGGCTGGTCACGACACCACCAAATCATCCACTCTAGCTGTCACCGAAGAAGTGAATTATGTTTCATCAGCTTCACCTCAAAAGTTTGGTGGTAAGAAGAAGAACAAGGGGAAACCTAAGAAATCTTCCGCCTAGCAGGAACATAAGAGCACCTCTGATGACACCAAATAGAAAAGGAAGTTGAAGTATCCTTGTCTACTATGTGGTGATGACCACTTTTCTAAAGAGTGCCCCCATAGAGACGAAGTTCAAAAGTTTCTTAAGGGAAAACCCACATCTGCAATTATCAACGATCCCTTCCCTGCTCAAAATCAATAGTTGATTGCTCACACTTCTCCTTCCCAAGGAGAAGCATCCACCACCGCACATGTTCTCATGATGCATAGAGAGACCATCAACTTGAACACTCGTTTTCGTTCGTATAACTCTGTTCCGGCAAAGGAACCTGTTGGAAGTAATACTGAAAAAACTTCCACTTCAATGCCTGACGTCACCGTACCGGCTGCTCCTCTCACCATTGAGAAGCCCTCTTTCGAGTCAGTGTTGCGTCTGCCCAAGAGCATGATTATAAAATTGGTTTTCAATCCTAATGCTCGAGCTGCTCAAAACTACAACATTGTAGAGGACCTAGCACAAGCTCCTTGTGCTATGCCGACGCTTGAAGTCTTGCAAAACTATCCTAATCAGCGCAAGACTCTCCTCGCTGCCATTGGTGCAGCTGACTTGGATTCATCGAACACCATCATGTTCCGGCTGGAGTACTTCAAACCGAGGCTCTCCCATCAGTTGGCATTTCAAGTTGCTACAAACATTGTTGGGAAGACAATCCATTGTACCGTTTTGGACGAAGGTGCCTCTACTTCAGTCTTGTCGATCTCATGCTGGAGAGCCATTGGCTCTCCCTAGTTGAACCATTCTCCTACCACTTTGAGAGCATTCGACAGACGTGACTTTCAACCTCATGGGCTGTTACAAGCTCTAGCAGTCGAGCTGGGGGGAAAGACCGCAACCATTAACGTGGAAGTGGTCGTTGCCCCGTTAGATTACAACATTTTGCTTGGTCGAAATTGGTTTTACGCCATGACTGCGGTCGCATTATTTGTCTTCTGCATAGTACAATTCCCTCATCAAGGCTGAATTGTTACTGTCGACCAACTGGATTTCTGCACACCTGACACCGTTACTCACCCGGGCGATAATGTTCCTTCGATTGGACAATCTTTGCATCAGTATGAGAGCGTGGGGTTCGGACTCCTTAAGGATTCATCCCTAATGGGCGTCTTTCCTACTTCGGATCCCCCAAATCATGTCACCACGGTGAACATGATCTCCTCGCAGATTTTGTCTATTCCCAACTCCACTGATTCATGGCTTGTACCTGACGAAGCCACCACACACTTGATTGGAAACGCTATGCCTTTGTTGCCCGCCGAACTCACCTAAGAGGCTATCCAGTCAGCACCTGAGGACCACTTAGCTATGGCCTCCACCTCCTGTTCTCCATGGCGGACTTCATCTGACCCCCTACTTCGGACGTTTCATTCTAACGAGTCCATTATGGAAATCAAGTGTGCGGATGATCCTCCATGGGAAGACCTCCATCATCGTTCATCTTTCCTTCCCTCTTTGGATTTTGTGGAGAATAGCATTAATACCATCTTTACACCAAATGTCTACTCTGGCTCTCAATCCTTGATACTCACGTGTCAAATGGACTCCGAAGGAAACTTAGCCAACATTGAGACTACCACGTTGATAGACATTTCGGTTACTCCTGGTGTAGTGGAACACATTCAGTTAGGCCAAAAGTGTTCCCCTGAAGAAGTCATTGCTTATACGGCCTTATTCAAGCGATTCGGAGACGTGTTCGCTTGGACCTACGAGGAGATTCCTGGGATAGACCCCACCATTGTTTTACACGAGATTAAAACCTATCCCGACGTCAAACCTGTCCGCCAAAAGTTGCGACCGGTACACCCTTGGAAGACTGCGGCAATCAAGGCAGAAATTGAAAAAATCTTGAAGGCTGGTTTCATCTACCCTATCCCATTAATAGAATGGGTCTCAAACGTGGTTCCTGTTACTAAAAAATAGGGTACCATTCATGTCTGCGTTGATTATCGGGATCTCAACAAAGCTTGTCCCAAGGACAACTACCCAACCCCCTTTATGGACCAGATTATCAACAATTGTGCCGAAAGTGTCATTTTTTCATTTATGGATGGATTTTCTAGATACAACCAAATTGAGATCCACCCCACCGACCAACACAAGACTGCATTCATCTGCCCTTGGGGAATGTTTGCGTATCGTAAACTTCTGTTTGGTCTTAAAAACGCTGGTGCCACATTCCAGCGGGCCATGTCGTACGCCTTCCATGATGTGAAGGACTTTGTGGAACCCTATTTGGATGACCTCCCTGCCCACTCAAAGAAGTGCGAGTTCCACATCGATCATCTTACGACTGTTTTCCCGCAGATGCAGACGGTACAATATCCGTTTGAACCCTCATAAGTGTATTTTTTGTGTCGAGTCTGGAAGCCTCTTAGGGTTTATCGTCTCGAAAGACGGATCCGAATTGATCCCTTGAAGGTGGAAGCCATCGTCGCTCTTCCACCTCTAACTAATATTATGGAACTTCAGAGTCTACAAGGAAGAGTGACTTATTTAAGGTGTTTTGTTTGTAATTTCGCGCAAAAGACGAAGGGTTACATGAGATTGATGAAAAAGACGTCCCGTTCATTTGGGATGACCAAGCTCAACAATATTTTGATAGTTTGAAACATGCCATCACAGATGCCCCTATGCTCCAACCGCCGAATTACTATTGAGATTACATTCTATACCGCGGTGCTTCCGACACCACTATCGCCATGGTTTTGGTGCAAGAAGACTAGAACGCTCAAGAACATGTGATATACTACGCCAGTAAAGGTCTTATTGACACTGAAACTCGCTATTCACATGTTGAGAAGCTCGCTCTCGTGGCAGTCATCGACGTGCAGAAGTTTCGACATTACATTTTGATTCACAACACCACCATCATCGCCGATTCAAACCCCATGTACCACGTTCTGACACGTCAGGTGCTTGGGGGCAAGTATTCACGCTGGATCATGATACTGCAAGAATTCGATCTTCTTTTCGAAAAAGCCAAGTCCAAAAAGTCTTTGGTGTTTGCTGAGCTCATCTGCGACCTTCCCCGTGCTGATATAGAATCTGAGCCCAATGACTCTTTTCCAGACGAGTCATTGTTTCTTATCAGTACGTCTAATCCATGGTATGGAGATATCACTTTATATCTTCTATCCCAACGTTTTAGCCCTCAATTGTCTTGTGACGACCATCGTCGAATACGCCGCCATGTGAAGTATTACTTGATCATTAGCGATACTTTGTACCATCGTGGTATCGATTCTATTCTTCGACGTTGTCTAACGCATGACGAGGCTGAACACGTCCTAAATGACTGTCATGCTGGGGCTTGTGGCGGTCATCTCTCTGGGATGGCTACAACCCAGAAGATTCTTCGCGCAGGATATTATTGGCTGTCTATCTTCAAAGATTGTATCGAGGCCGTAAAAAAATGTCCTCCATGTCAACATTTTCATACGAAAAAGTGCACCCATCCCGCCCCGTTACACCCGGTTATCGCTATTGGCCCCTTCGCTAAATAAGGCATTGACTTCATGCATTGTAAGCCTACCTCGGCCGGGGGGCATGTTACATCATTGTAGCTATGGACTACTTTACAAAGTGGGCCGAGGCAATGCCTACATACATGAATGACGGAAAGACCGCTGCACTCTTCATGTTTAATCATGTAATAGCACGGTTTGGAGTTCCTCAAGCGATAGTTATTGACCATGGTTCTCACTTTATGAACCACATGGTTGACGAGTCGAGCGATAGATTGGGTTTTCGCCATGAAAACTCAACACCGTACTACCCACAATCAAATGGACAAGTAGAGGCCATCAACAAGGTCTTGAAAACCATGGTCTAACGCATGGTGGGTACGCACAAGTCCAATTGGCATAACATGCTCTTCTCCACATTATGGGCTTATCGAACTTCCGTTAAAACCGCCACTGGATTTACTCCCTTCCAAGTAGTGTATGGATTGGAGGTTGTCCTTCCCATTGAGTGTGAGATTCTGTCCCTCAAGCTCGCCATCGAACTTCTCCCCAACACTACTTCCGAGGAAGAACGCTTCCTCTACCTAGCTAAGCTCGATGAGACTTGCTGAGATGCCGCTCTTGCCAACGAGGCTCATAAAAGACGCATGAAAGCACAGTACGACAAGTTGATATAACCTCATGCCTACAGTGAAAGAGATTTGGTCCTCACATACGACTAAAAACATGATAAGCTGGGGGCAGGAAAGTTTGAGTCCATGTGGCATGGACCTTACATAGTGAAACGCGTCTTAGAGAAGGGAGCTTATGAGCTTGAAGACTACGATGGGATATCTTTAGGTGAGCCTCGCAATGGGCTCTACTTGAAGAGGTACTATGCCTAAGTCTTTCATGCATGAGTACTTTTGTATATACTATACATGGCGTGTGTGTGTTTTTTGTGTGGTGTGACGCTTTAATTTTTTGCGCGCTTAGGTCTTGTTTCGTTTCTTATACCATGTTCTGTCTGCATGTGCAGATGGAAACTTGCTACAGATTTGCGGACGGCGCTAGCCGGCATACCCACAACCTTGCTTTGGCAGCCTGGGTACTCTATTCACCTACTGCCGAGCTTATCAGCTCAGGGGGAATGTGTCTAGGTTTCGCGACCAACAATGCTGCAAAATATCAAGCAGTCATTGGAACCCTAATTGACGCTATTTCTTTGGGTATGGACCACGTTCTCAACTTGTGGTCTCTCATCTTAATCGAGTCTACGTCATCCACGATCCTACCTTACTCCGTCTCTATAGACGAGTCCGTCTTCTGGAAAGGTCCTTCGAATCCATTTAGTACCTGCACATTCCACGAGACATGAACACAGTTTCTGACTCCATGGATTGGTACATTGCACACACATAAGCATATTCATGAAATATTAAAAGTAGATACAACATGTAAATAACTCATTTTATAAGCAAACACATAAACAAGATCACATCATTCATCCATTTAAAACAAATAATGTATAAAACCGCCAAAATGTCTGTTTATATATGTCATCATAAAAAGTAGTGCTGGTACAAAATCTGAAGCGCAACGGCTTTCAGTGAGTCTATACAAAATCTGAAGCCTCGTAGCTTTCAGTAGTACAAAATCTGAGGCCTATAAGATCTCAGTACATACATAATAACAACATAAGGCCTAACGCCTGGCCCGTACACCCCTAGGTCTAGCAGCTCTAACCTGCTGAGTATGGAAGCAGTCAACTTCTCTCGCGACCCTGCGAAGCAGCGCATTGAAGCGCGCAGACGCTCCCACCGTATACCCCTGCATAGGCCCCGGTAACTCATCCAATATCGGCTCTGGAATGTCTAACGTCAACCCACTCAGGTTCGTGTAGATGTCCTCCATCTCCACGATGGAAGCATGTACGGCTGGAGCCATGAGTGCTCCCTCTCCTCTATCTCTCCTCGCAAGAAGAGAGACTCCTATTGGTCGTACAGGGCCCACAATCTGCACACACATGTTATTAACTTGTCAGCACTATGACAAAAAAATCATAAATATACAAAACTAAAAAATACAAGGGTCATTGTTCTTACCGATGTCTCCCCACTCTGCTCCCTCGAGTAGTGTCAAGTCTGGGTCCTCCCTGTAATCTGTACCACTATACGGGTAATCCTCTGCCATGAGCAGCTGGCCCTCCAGCCAGGTGAAGAACTCAGGACCATACCTAATGATGGGGCCCACACCATGGCAGGCCATCATCTCTGTCCATTTGGCCATGTGAGGATCCTTAGGATCCCTGTCGTCCAACGATACCTGCGGGCGCAAGAGGGGAACCCGCTCCAATAGGAATGAAATCACTATCGACTCGTATCCAAACTATTTGAGCTCTCCACGTCGACACTTGGTCAACTGAGCTCGAATGTTCATGAGGAGTCCCTCGCACCAGTTGAAGATCTTCAGAGACATGCAGTCCTCCGCATATAGCATCTGAGACCTGATAGCTAAGTGAGGAGCTTGGCTCCCTGATATCCTTGTGATGGTAAAAAGTATGGCATGCAGCGGACGTTCCCGTACTTCTTTGATGGGAATATTCCCACTAGAAGCACGAGTATGAGGAGTACAATGCTATAGGATCATGTCATCCACGGTCTGATCACTCCTCCGTGATCCGGTGAGAGCTACGTTGTCCCCCCTTCAGGACAATCTAGTCAAAAAGTAGATGTCCTCGACATCCATGGTAAGTATGTGCTCACCGATCACAAAATATTGCTGAGCCACATCCCAACATTGAAGCATATGTGTCAGCATTGGGATTTGGGCCCTCATGCCCTAGATCTGGAAGAACTTTAGGAGACCACAGTTCCTCAGTGCCCATACACATAATGGGTCACTTGCAGCTTGCACGTCATCTACCTCATGTTCTCGCTCACGCCACTCCAAGACCATGTTGGCTGTTACTAACCTGCCAAAAGGGGCATTTTAACATCATTAGGACTTACTTCAACCACTGAAAGTTCATCTTTTGGGCTAGGTTTGTGTTTGGGGTTGGATGTTTCCACTGTCGCACCCTGTCAATACTGATAATGCAACATCATCGCAACCTGACTTTACAGGATTTGCGAGGACTTGGGCTCGTCATAGTTTCCGTAAGGGCAACCTGCGATGACTCGGGCTCGTCACAGTTCCTGTAAGGGCAACCTGCGACGACCCGAGGACGCAATAGCCCTCCACAAACCAACTCAAAAACCCAAAAAATGAACTAAAATTAAAAATGTAAACCACTAGAAATGTGCTGGATGAAGTTTAGAGTTACCTGCTCCGAATGGTTGGTGAAATGGTTGCTCACAGCTCCCAGAATCAACAAGTGAAATTTTGGCTCCAAATGGCACTTCTTCTCCCCAATTTGGCAAATGAACAATGGTGACTATATTTGGTTTTTTGTTTCTATTTATAAATAAAAGGCATATTCTTTTTCAAATATTTGATCCTTTTTAGGTCATTTGCTATAGTTTGGATTATTTTTATGACATTTGAATACCCAGTTGACTTTTTGACTTAGTTTTCAAGTGTGCAAGAGTTGTTAAGTGTTCTTTGTGCGCCGTTCTCACGTTATAACGGTCATTTCAGGTATGAACAACCTCTTGAATGTTTTGTCATTATTTATATCCGTTAAATTGTAATTATTTGATGATGACGAGCCTACTCTTTGTTCTTTCTCATGCTCTTAAAACCATGAGAATAAGTTACTGAGTTACGATTTATCACTTTTTCGGGCTCGTTAAAATCCTACGGAAAAGGAACCGCTCGGAGTCTATCTTTAAGCTCTTTTCAGGCTCTTGAAATACGAAAAGATTACCAAGCGAACTTGTTGCGTTCATGCTTGTTAAAGTATTTGAATGGTCGTCTCCCTGGTGATAGCTTACCCCTTTTTCGGACCAGGGGGCACTACTTACAAAAAAGGTATACTCTAACCAATAATGACTGGAAGAGTCCTCTCTCGCGTTGTTTTACCCTTTTTCGGGTGATGAGGATAACTTTACGAAAAAGGACCATTGGAGTATTCTTTAGTTCTTTTCAGACTCTCTAAACATGAAATTATGACCGAGTTTTACCTTCTATGGACTCGTTAAACCTCAAACATTGAAGGGCCCATCATGGGACGAACCCCTCCTATCCCAGGTTCGAAAAATATTTGGGATTGGACTCATCTATGAGATGAGCTATATCGAGCATCTGGTTACCCTCATCAAGCTCGTAAAAAAACACATGAGGCACTCATCGTTCATGATGGAGAAAAAGGAAAGCTTTTATGTTACACCCTTTATCTATAGCAGTACCTAGTATTTCTTGAACATGGCACTCATTTGCATTTGCATACAATACTTGGATCATCCGTTTGTCCTCGAGTTTCACCTACTTCCTGAGTCTTGTCACTCCTTTGAGTCATTCAAATTACGCTTCTATCATCAGTTGCATTAGGAGTTGGTATCATAACTCATCAAGTCAATACTGCCAAGGCATGCCATGCCCATGTTCAAGAATATTTTCACTACTCATTATCTGTAGTCAGTACACCTTCCATCATGTCGGTTTACTCTGAGTCAGTCTTGCATGTTACTGTACCATCCGATATTCTCTACACATCCTTTGTCGTGTTTCGTGTTGATGATGGGGGATTCATCATGGCACTCCTTCGACGGATTCATCCTTTTCGACTTCAAATCATCATCCGAGCATCGAATCTAGAAACCAACCAAGTACCTTGGCCCTGCATGCCTCAATGGCAGGTTACCTCGCTTTCAACATGAGTTTACATCATTGACTCTTGATTGGAATATTTCATCTTGCATTCGACTTCAACTCATTTATTCACGCTTGATTTTATGTACTATGATACATTGGGAATCATTGACATCAATGGTGATTTCCCTCGTGCTTGTTAACAGTATACATCAATGACCGGTAATCAAGTGGTTTCTACCATGTTCGACGTCAAGACATTTGTAATCACATGGATATATTCGTAGCATTGTGGGTTCGACTTGAAGACCATGGGGAGTCATATTTTACCCAGGTTGCGATGGAGTTTGTATTGAGTCATATCACACGGATCCACATTTGTATTGGTTGTGGCTATGTTATCATCTCATCATGGATATACGCTTGTGTCTAGTAGCCATGATTGTGTTCAATCGGTCTTTACTATCATGGATCTGCAATGTATTGGTTGGCAGCCATGTTGTACGTCATATGATACTGTGTACTCTGAGTCAGTTGTACTGCAACAACGTCCTTCGTCCGACGGACCATTGCCATTCTTGTTGTCAAAGCATTTCACCTGTCCAATTTTCAAACAAATTCATGCTTTGGGGGGCATTCTGTTACACCTAAAATCTTACCATCATGAGATTCAGTGTATACATTCCTAGAGTTTTCCTTGAATAAGTTTTTAGCCTGGAAGAGATATAAACCCATTCATACTAGGTTTTGAGAGGTCATTGCAGGTTGTCCTCATGCAACCTGCGACGTCGCAGGTTGTCCTCTTGCAACATGCTACGATGTTAGTTAATGGACAAAAATAGCTCCTTCGAGCCCATTCTCGAACCCAGCTGACATGGATCCTTATCCTTGACCTTTTGGGAGAGTTGGCACTCGGTTCCTAACCTCTTGGAAGGATCCCCTATCTCTCTCCTACCATATCTCAACCTACCCTATCCACTTAGTCCTATATAAATGAAGCTCACTCCCATTCCAAAGGGAGGAAGTCTATAGTGTCTACATGCTGGTGAAATCATCTTAGGAGAGATCTCTATTCATCCATTGAGAGACTCACACTTCCTTGGGAGGCTTTGGCATTGGTTTGATCGGATGAGGATTGCTACGTCAAGTCTATGGTTGTGATCTTTCTATCCTATGTACTTCTCTTTTCAATACAGTAATATAATTGCTTTCCACCAAAATCTCATTGTATTAATGATATCTTGTGTAGTTTTCCTACTTGACTGCTTACTTAGATCTATTATTGTATAGATGCGTTTTACTTGTTTTGTTGTCTTGTTATCTTGACAGGTTTTGCAGCTTGGATCTGAAGATCGTCAAGCTTGGAGCAACATTCAAGGAGTAAAAGGATTAGCGATCTATAAGGTAAACGTATCTAGTCCCTTGATCCTTAATTAGATCTAGGAGAGTTAATTATATTCTGTCCTATTTGTTCTAGACTTGCATTGAGCTAGGGAGATCATGCCTCGAGTCTGCTCTTGGTAGATTTTCCGTCAAACAATAGGCATGCATGATGTAAATATTTTTATTTGGACCATATGGTTGGATTTTCATTCTAAATTGAAATGTATGTAAATATTATGTTGCATAAATAATAAAATGGTCCAAGATGGTTGTGTAAAGAGCACTAGAGGGGCTATGATTCCACTAGAGGGGAAGAGGAAAGGGGACCTATGGGAGACTAAATCCTTTGCTACCAAGAACTCATCAAAATTCAAAATTCTTCAGGTATTTCTGTGGCACTATAGGTTATGTAATCTTCTACCAAGAAGAACTGTCCTAGATAGAGTGATATATTTACATGGATTAGTTGATGCATATTGGGTTGGAGACCTTGATCGTAGAATATCTATAAGTGGTTATGTGTTTAACCTATTTGTAGGATCTATCTGTTGGATGGGAAAGAGACATGTTATAGTTTGCACTCAACTATAGAGGTTGAATACATGGCAACCATTCATGCAAATAAATAAGTTGTATGGTTGCAAAGATTGTGTTCAAGTATTGGATTTATATAGAAATTTGTACGGTTATATTGTGGCAATCAAAGTGCAATCTTTCTAGCAAAGAACTGTACTTATCATTATAAAACAAAGCATATTGATGTGCAATACCACTTTGTGAGAGATATGGTTGAAGACAAGAAGTTGTTATCGGAGAATTTTGACACCTTGAAGAATGTTGTAGACTCATTGACAAATTTTGCTAGTACTAAGAAGTTCTCTTGGTGTACAAAATCTAAGGGCATCGTTGCCCTGAATGTGTGTCCTTAACAATATGTGACCCATTGTTTTGCAAAGAAAAGAACAGGTGGGAGAATGTTGGGTATGTGTTTTATTATTATTGGAGTAATGATTTTCTTATGCACCAAGCACACTTGGGGGGAGGGTTGCAAGGGGGTAGTAGCAAGCCAATTTTTTTAGGTTATTTTTGTACTTTTTGGCCAAATATCTAATTTAATATTGGTTAAGGGATTGGGTTTGTAATCTAATCTAGGTTAACAAGTTAGGGTTTTGGATGATGCAAAATACATAAATATTATATTGCGAATGGTTTAAGTAAATACAATGAGAAAGAGAGAGCTGTAACTCTAAGTTTTGTTGGATTTCCTAGTTAAGGGTTTCTTGGGTAAATATATGTGTATTGAGTGTGTGCCATTGTTTAATTTATATTTTTCTCCAGAATTTGTAAGCATTGTTTCACTTCACATGTTTGAAACTTACATAGAGAAATGTCCATCGGGTCGTTAGAGTAGGGATAATCCCTCAAAAGCCTAAAAATTATTGTGATGATCTTCAACAATAGAAGTTAAGGTGCACCCCACATGAAAAGTGCCTTAGATAGGATAGCTAAAGTTCATAGCCCTAACATACTTGTAATCCAAGAAGCCATGGTAGAAGGGAGAAAGTGAAAAAGATGTCCTCTTTTCTAAAAGCCTGGATATTTGTCTTTCTTGATATTGTAGGAATATTTGGGGGCATGAGCATAGGATGGAACCAATCCCTAAAGATATAGAACTCTAAACAAATTTCCTCTTGCATAAAGACTAAGATCATATCACTTGAACTAGGGAAATTTCTTCATAATATTCAGTGTTTTATGGCCATCCTAACAATTAAATTCCCATTTCATTAAATCTGTATTTATTCTAGTCCAAGCCTCTTTGAAGAACTATGTCCTCACTAACATATTTATTAACATAAGCAAGCTAATCCTCTCCCATGACGCCAGGAAGAAAATTGGGGAGTGGGGAAAATATTCCCCTCTTATGGACATCCGAGTAATGAAGTATATGTTCTCCTTTGTGGAGGACATATATTAGGACCGACCCTAAATAATTTCCTAGCTTGATCCCAATGATGAATGAGTTGCCACAATAGAATTGTGTTTCCCATGAGGGATGTAGCCTCCTCATAAAACTTGGGGAGGTTAAATTTCCTCAAGAGGAGATGAGTATGTGCTATGATAGGACAAGAGTATAAATACATATCCCTCTCTCAGTGATCCGTAAACTGCTGTGGATATTCCTCTGGAATAGTTAGTCATAACAAATTTTACAACTTAATTCAACGTGTTAACTTAATTCCAAAAAATGATGAATAAAATTGAGCTAAAAGGAAAATAACTAGAGCTAAACCAAACATCCACATAAATAACACATGATATACCATGGGAAAATGCACTATGGGGAAAAAACCAGCTAGAAGTGAAGACTATGCTTTGCTCTTTTCTTCTCCAGTATGTAATGCAAATACAGAGAAAGTGGTACTCACTATAGAGTTACCTCTGACACTGTGTCCCACACGACTACTATAGGATCTCTTAATTCCTTTATTTTTCTCTAATATCCACTCTCTTACCATTTCTTAGCTATGGAACAATGCAATAACATCATTAGAATGAAACCCCTTTTCCTTCGTACAACTTGGTATTTAACATAGCTCGATAGTTGTCTAGGGTTAGTTTTAGGGTTTGTACATGCTTCAAATCCCAATTAGGGTTTGTTGAATAAGTTTTTCATTGATTTCAACATCCAAGCATAAGCGTATATTACTCCAAAATGGTCCCTTTATGGTGTAGTTGTTAAGCATGGCCCTCACAGGATGAGATACCATGTGGTTATTTCCACATGCCCACTTTGAGTTGCACACAAATGGAGAAAGTGAAGAAGAACCTAAAGAAATGATGATGTGTCCACATAACCATGATGACGTGAAGTGTAAAGAATCCTATTGATGAAGACATGAAGTGGTCAAGAAGACAAGTCAAATCCCATTGAAGAAGTAAATCAAGAGGCCATGAAGACAAAGTCAGGGGGAGTCTCATGTGAATGATGCTAAAGACAAAAGGGGAATTTTACCCCATAAAGGTAGCTCAAATGAAAGAACAAGTTCCATAATCATATATCTTATTCCAAGACCTTTCTGTTGATAGGTGGCATGAATCCTAACTCCCCGTGGTTGAGGAGAAATTAAGTTTTCTTTGTACTAGGCCATAATTTGGTTAGGATCGACCTAACATGAGGCTAGAATTTGGTTAGGATCGACCTAACATGAGGCTAGAATTTGGTTAGGGCCGACCTAACCTAAAGTAAATTTAAAAGTAACTTGCACATGTATAAATAAATGTTGAAAATTTCCATTTGAATCATCCATGTTCAAGACATCTTAAGCGCAATTTCAAGGAGGACAAGAAGAGTTAAGCGAAATTCAAGAGAAGGATCAAGTGAAGAAGATTGATGAAAACTTGCATAACTTTCTCATACGGTATTAGAATCACAAACTTCTTGGATCATTGGAAAGATTGTTGTAAGGGATATGTGATGACATTATCTAGGGTTTCTTTTAGTGAAGGACATGGCACATGACTAGGGTTTCTCTCTTGTTTCTTCATCTCGTGATCTTGGCAAAGGTATGGATCTTGCATATGTATTAGGGTTTCTCTCTTGGTGAATCTTGGTGAAGAAATTGCATGGATCATGATGATGTTAAAGGATTTAAGGAGTAAAGGAAGAAGAAGTTTATGGATGATTGTTTCTAGGGTTTTCTGATGGCAGTGACAGTGACATATTGATACTCTTACTCATATTAGGGTGGCAGGGTGGTACTAGGGCAAGTTGTAGCCTATGATCTCATGGGGTTGTAGCCTCCCTCTAGTGGATGCTAGAGCATCTAGGAAGTGCGTTCTTCCTTTTAGTTGGATTTGGTAAATCCAGGGGGTTGCAACCTCCTTTGAGTTGGTGCTCATAAATTAGAAGTTGATGCTTCCTATAAATGTAATCTTGTAGTCTTGTTATATTATAAGAAAAGCATTATCTCTTGTGCACTGTGTATGATTTTATGTATGGAATTGTTAATGGTTAGTATTACATGATGTGCTTAAATTTTGAAATGGTAAGAAGTGCTCAATATTGATTCATCCCCCTCTTAGTATTAGTGATATTTCCAACAATTGGTATTAGAGACGATTACCTTCAAGATAGTTTAACCACTGGAAGGAAGATCATGAACATATATGGATCAACCTGAAAGATTATATTCAATTACAAATGGTATTTCTATATTTGATGGAAATAATTATTGGAGCAATAGAATGAAAACCTACTTGTTAGATTTAGGGCTGGATGTATGGCTCCTTGTTGTTAATGGCTACAAAACTACAAAAACCCCTCCAACTGATCTTGAGGAGAATACATTATGTAGTTGTAATTATAAATATATGTACACTATCATGAATGGATTGTCACAAACCATTTAGGCCAAAGTGATGAGTTGCAACTCAGCCAAAGAAGTCTGGGACAAACTTCATAATATTTATGAAGCATATGAGAAAGTCAAGCATGTCAACCTCCAACTACATAGAACACAATTCCAGAATCTTAAAATGAAAGAAAGTGAAAATATTTCAACCTATTTACTTATAGTAGATGAAGTTGTCAACTTCATCAGAGTATTAGGAGAAGAAGTCAAAGAATCCATGGCCGTACAGAAAGTGTTGAGATCACTTCTCTTGAAATATGATGCCAAGGTCTTTGTCATAGAAGAATCCATGGATTTAACCAAATTGACAATGTATGAACTACATGGGACCCTCATAACATATGAGATGCGAACATATGTAGAGAATGAACAACCAACAAGAAGGTAAGTAGCTTTTAAAGCCTCAAAGAAGGCAAGGAACAAAGGACACAAGGTAGAAGAAAGATTAGACAATGAATCAGATGAAGACGAAGCAAATTTTATAGGAAAACTCAAGAAAGGAACTAGGAAATACAAAGGTATGTTATCATTTAAATGTTTCAATTGTGGAAGAATAGGACATTATGCTAAGAAATGTCCTTTTGAAGAAAAGAAAGGCTCCTACAAGAAAAATAGTCTTTACTCCAAAGAGGACAACAGTTCCTCAAATGAAAGTGATGAAGAAGAAATTAATGCAAGGAAAGTTCTCCTCATAACTCAAGAAACCCAAAATGGTGACCATACAATTTTTGAAATAGATGGAAGTGACTTTGAAGAAAAATACATTAATGAAAAACTTAAGTCTTTTTGGGGAATTGAAGACGACACATAAACCGAAGATGAGGTGAATATCAAAGAAAAACTGAAGCATGTTGTGGAAGAAATAATGATGATAAAAAGAGAAAAAAGAGTTGGAAAGCAAAATTAAAAAAATGTGAAGAAAAGGAAAATGATCTTGAAGAGAAAGAACTGACAACTGCTAATTTGAAGGAGCAGTTAGATGAAGCCAAGAAGATTGAAGAACTCACGAACCACAAGTTGAAAAGGAATATAAAATATTATGATGAGCTGAAAGCTGAATTGGATCATGCAAGAAAGGAGCTAATGTTGACAATAACAAATGTCAATGACAGTATAAGATTTGAAAGGAGTACTAAAAAGTTGGATGAAATTCTTAGCAAATAGAGATCACCTGCTAATAAAATGGGACTTGGTTATACAAACACAAATCCACCAAGGGAAGATGAAGGAAACAATGTCGATTCCCTAAGAAGTGAAAACAACAAACAACAAGGAGTTTAGGAATAATAGGAACATGACACTTCCAGCTGGAACAAAAGATCTAATTTCAGGAAAGTCAAGACACCAAGAAGTTCCTTTTCTAACATGTATGAAAATATTTTTCTTGGTCATTGTTATGCTTGGTAAAAATTTGGACATAAAGCAATTCATTGTAAATCCTATGCAATAAATAACTATATGAAAAATAGAAATGATTATGGATATCCAATTGAAAACCATGTAAAAAGTAGATCTAGAAATGTTCATGGGGTTGTTAACATAAATTGTATGCTACAAATGCAATAATCTTGGTCTCAAGGCACATGATTGCACAAATGTGAAAAAAGATGCTCCTATCATAGGGAAAGAGGAACCAACTATAATATGGGAAAAGAAAAAGAATTCAAGCAAGGAATATTGTGGACTAGCTTTACTTGTTGAAGATAAAGAAGATGAGTGGAACATAGACGGCGGATGCTCAACACATATGACCGAGGATCAGAACAAATTCATCAGTTTAAAGAAAGGAAGAAGTGGCAGTGTTATTTGGAACTGACTCCTTTGTCAAGATACTTGTAAGAGGTGTAGTGAGTCTTGGAAGTGAAAATCTAAAAGCAATAAATGTTTTGTTGGTTGAATATTTGAAGCATAATCTCTTCAGTGTCAACAAAATGTGTGATCATGGATACAATCTCACATTTGATTCTCAAAGATGTAAAATCTTAGAACAAGATGTAGGAAAACCGGTTTTGACAACTAGAAGAAGACCAAATAACATATACATGTTAGATCAAGTAAATAGAAAGAAGATTGAAACCATGCAGGAAAGATCTAAGAACGACAACAGGGAAGAAATGAATAAGAAAATAGAAACTAAAGGTGAAATATTGTTGAGTGCCATAAAAGAAGCATGAGTTCATGGGGAGAATCCCCAAAGAGGACTATTGACAGGGGGAGTTGTAGAATGATCAGGAGAAAGAATCATCCTTTTCCATTGATGTCAAAGGGGGAGAGAAAGATAAGTAGCATGATGATAGGGGGAGTATGATTGTTTCCATCAATGACAAAGGGGGGTATTTATGAATAAGGTTTTCATTGATGTCAACATCCAAGCATAAGTGTATATAACTCCAAAGTGGTCCCGTTATGGTGTATCTATTAAGCATGGACCTCATGGGATGAGATAACATGTGGTCATGACCACTTTCAATTGCACACAAATGGAGCAAGTGAAGAAGCCCCTAAAGTGACGATGATGTGTCCACATAACCATGATGATGTGAAGTGTAAAGAATACCCTTGATGAAGACATAAAGTGGTCAAGAAGACAAGTCAAATCCCATTGAAGAAGTAAAGCAAGAGGCCATGAAGACAAAGCCAGGGGGAGTCTCACGCGAATGATGCTAAAGAACAAAAGGGGACTCCCCCCCACAAATGTATCCCAAATGAAAGAACAATTTCCATAATCATATAGCCTATTATGAGACCTTTTTGTTGATAGGTGGCACGATTCCTAAATCCTCGTGGTTGTGGAGAAATGAGGTTTTCTTTGTATTGGGATAGAATTTGGTTAGGGCTAACCTAACATAACGCTAGAATTTGGTTAGGGATGATCTAGCCTAAAGTAACTTTAAAAGTGACTTGGACATGTATAAATAAAGGTTAAAACATTTCATTTGAATCATCCAAGTTCAAGACATATTAAGCGAAAGTTCAAGGAGGACAAGAAGAGTTAATCGAAATTCAAGAGAAGGATCAAGTGAAGAAGACTGCAAAAAACTTGCATAACTTTCCCATGCGATATTAGAATAAAAAAATTCTTGTCTCGTTGGAAATATTGTTGTAAGAGTTATGTGATGAAATTATCTAGGGTTTCTTTTGGTGAAGGACATGGCACATGACTATGGTTTCTCTCTTGTTTCTTCATCTTGTGATCTTGGCAAAGGTATGGATCTTGCATATGTGTTAGGGTTTCTCTCTTGGTGAATCTTGGTGAAGGTATTGCATAGATTATGATCATGTTCAAGGATTTAAGGAGTCAAGGAATATGAATTTTATGGATGACTATTTCTAGTGTTTCTTGATGAAAATTACAATGACAGTGACATATTGATACTCCTACTCATATCAGGTTGGCAGGGTGGTGCTAGGGTAGTTTGGAGCTTGTGATCTCAGGGGGTCGTAGCCTCCTTCTTATGGATGATAGAGAATCTAGGAAGTGGGTACTCCCTTCCACTTAGAGTTGGTAAATCTGGGGGGTTGTAGCCTCCTTTGAGTTGGTGCTCGTAAATCAAAATTTGATTCTTCCTATACATGTAATCTTATAACCTTGTAATATTATAAGAAAAACATTATCTCTTTTCCACATTTTATGTGTGGCTGTGAAAATCCTCACAGCAGATCTCAGAGATGATGTATACCTCACAAGAAAGTAATTGATTAAGCAAGAAAATAGAAGAAGAGTGGTCAATGCAGTATAATGAGCAACATAATAATAATACAATAGAACTCGGATAGAAGCAAAAATACTTCACACACACTAATTCATTAATCACAAATGGACAAATAAATAATACAATGCATGAGGAATTCGAATGCCTAAGGCGACAATTCGAATTAGCCTTCATGGAGTGATCAAAAGATCACTGGAGTGTCATCGAAGCACAACTAGTAGTCTATCTCATCATCAGTGGAGTCATCAATGCTCAAGTAACTGTCAACCGACAGTCAAACTGAGTCTAACTGAGTGTGGTAGGTGTAACTGAGTGTAATTGAATGAAGGAGGCTCAGTGGAGGGCGCATGAGGAGCTAACTGGAATCATAATGGGTAGTCTAGTCTCACAAGAGATCCATCGGAGTGCTAAGGTTAGTTAAGAGTCAGTTAATCCTTAAATCAAGGAAGGAACTGAAGATAACTGAACTAAACTGAAGTGGTAGGTCAGAAGGGCGCCTTTCTTAACTGGTAGATGAAAGGAGGGCGCATTAAGCTCTAGGAGGGCTGAAACTGAGTGGAAGGAAGCTCTGGGGGCTAGCTAACTGAGGGCTAGGTGCTGGGACTGATGACTGGAATGCATGCAAACCCTAAATGATGCATGCAAACCTTAAATGATGCATGCAAACCCTAAAAGTGCATGCATGATTGAAAATGCAAATAATGAAAATGCTGCTAGGACTAGGATGGAGTATAGGAATATCCTAACACCCCCCCTTAATACATCCTAGGCCTTGGTAACTAAGACCAAAGGTCACCCAATACAATGAATAATAACACTCAATAAACCGAGGAAATGGGGAAAAACTCATGGGAAAAATACCCCCCCTCAAAATAGACTGTAAGGCACACACAAAAATAAATGCTCCAAACTCAAGCAGGTGTGATGCTTGGTCATATGTTTGGAGGTATTTTCTTCTTGGGAAGAAGTGGATCATGCTCAAAAAGCATGTGCTTGTACTTTCTCTTCAGATCGAATGTGATGAGAACAAATCCAAAAGTATGAGGATGATCCTTGAACCTGTGATTCGAATCAGCTGAGGTAGGATCAAATCTATGAATGTGCAGATAGTCTTTTGTCTTCTCCTTCGAACCATCATGGGTGAGTTTATGCCAAAAAGAACCATCAAATAATAATGATTGCTTGGAATCCAAATAAGATTTAAGACTTGAAGAATAGTTTCTTGAGATCTCCTTTGAACCAGCAGGGGTGAGATCAAAACTATCATATGCATGAGAAATTATCCCAAGTAGTAATTGCTTAGAATCCAAATTAGATCAAAGACTTGAATCATGGTTTCTTGAGATCTCCTTTGAACCATGAGAGGTGAGATCAAAACCAGTAAATGCATGAGAAATTATCCAAAGCGAATGGCCATGGTTTCTTGAGATCTCCTTTGAACCAACAGGGGTGAGATCAAAACCATGATGTGCATGAGAAATTATCCCAAGCGAATGGCATTGGCCATATTCTTCAATAACCTTCTGAAATCATGGAATAATGATCATATAGTAGTAAATAAGAGATGATTGATTGTTGAGAGCGAATGCATTACCTCCAATAGCTGATTTTACCTCCGAAATATTCATGTGATCATGATGCAAACCAATAAACTCTGGTGCAAGAGAGGATTTAGGACCTTTTGCAATATCTAGAGTGTGAGCTGGCACAGAAAGAGAAGAAATTTGGAGCATGAGTGTAGAATATGCAAGTTCTTCTTCTTTGTGGACAACTTCAATATGAGATGTGTTTGATACTAGTTCATGATCAATGAGATCATCAAGGAGGGCAAATGCATCACTTTGCTTGTTCTCAAAAGGGTTTGGACTAATTCCTTCATTCTGTCTGCTGAATCTTTCATCCAGATGGGCCCATAGCTCTTTTGGAGTTTCAACATCATCAATGATTTGGTACAATATGTATCCAGGCAAAGCAAGCATCATTCTTCCAAAGGCCATGTCACCTTTATTCAACCAGTCAATCTTCTCTTCAGAGGATTCAAACTCTCTTTCAAAATAACAATCAAAGAGATCATGTCTCTTCAAATATGCTATCATTTTTGGTTTCCATTCATCATATTTGAGTGGAGAAAGAGGAGGGATTTCTTCTGAATACATTGAAGCTGTAGAAGACCTACAAAAACAATAGAGAATATCTGCAACTGCTGCACTTGAAATCTTGATAATAACCTGCAAAAAACTCTCAGGAATGGAGATAAACAATACTCTCAACATGCTCTAATACCATGTGAAAATCCTCACATCAGATCTAAGAGATGATGTATACCTCACAAGAAAGTAATTGATTAAGCAAGAAAATAGAAGAAGAGTGGTCAATGCAGTATAATGAGCAATATAATAATAATACAGTAGAACTCGGATATAAGCAAAAATACTTCACACACACTAATTCATTAATCACAAATGGACAAATAAATAATACAATGCATGAGGAATTCGAATGCCTAAGGTGGCAATTCGAATTAGCCTTCATGGAGTGATCAAACGATCACTGGAGTGTCATCGGAGCACAACTAGTAGTCTATCTCATCATCAGTGGAGTCATCAATGCTCAAGTAACTGTCAAGCAACAGTCAAACTGAGTCTAACTGAGTGTGGTAGGTGTAACTAAGTGTAACTGAATGAAGGAGGCTCAGTGGAGTGCACATGAGGAGCTAACTGGAGTCAGAATGGGCAGTATAGTCTCACTGGAGATCCATCGGAGTGCTAAGGTCAGTTAAGAGTCAGTTAATCCTTAAATCAAGGAAGGAACTGAAGATAACTGAACTAAACTGAAGTGGAAGGTAAAAAGGGCACCTTTCTCAACTGGTAGATGAAAGGAGGGCGCACTAAGCTCTAGGAGGGATGAAACTGAGTGTAAGGAAGCTCCGGGGGCTAGATAACTGAGGGCTAGGTGTTGGGACTGATGACTAGAATGCATGCAAACCCTAAATGATGCATGAAAACCATAAAAGTACATGCATGACTGAAAATGAAAATAATGAAAATGCTGCTAGGACTAGGATGGAGTATAGGAATATCCTAATAGTGGCATTGTTAATGGTTATTATTACATGATGTACTTAAAGTTTAAAATGGAAAAAAGTGCTCAATATTGATTCATCCCCCTCTCAGTATTGGTGATATTTTCAATATTGTTATGGTTTCGAACCCTCATTGAATGTTCTTAAAAGTACACACATGAATAGATCCACATGTGTAGGGAATGACAGCTAATGTGGAATCCACTAGGTAGTATGGTGGTCAACTGGATATGTCAACTCGTAGGAGGCATAAATTCCTCATACAAACTCTGATAGAGGCGATTCTTGCACCTTTGGAAAGGTTTCAGAGTGTAGACCAATGTTGAGAGGTTATGAGCTATGCATACAAAATCTTGACCCCAAAAAACATCATTTAATCCCTCAAATAGGCCTTGGAAGGTTCTAGACCCCAAATATACAATGTAAGACATACCCCTAAAATAGGCCTTACAAGCCAATTCATCCTTTTTTTCCACCCAAATAGCACCAAATAAATGAAAAATTATATATTGATCCATTTTGGAGCATACCTCTCCATTTTGGGAGCATTTTGGTCCCCAAAAGCTCTTACTAAATGAGGTGAGGAAATTTTTTCTCTACCTTCTCCTTGGAGTACCATTTAGCCTTGCTTGGAAGTTGTCCTTTCAACCCTATCTTCCAAAGCTCATGCTTCCCTTGTCTAGTATTTCTAGGGTTCTTCTACAAACCTATGTCTTCTACCAACTCTTCTTGAGCATCATATGTTAAGTCCTCTATGGTAGGTAGGGCCTGCTCCTCCTCTTGGTCTAACATGGAAGGGTCATAAAGTTTATGTTTTTCCACATTCACTATTGAGTAAATGCACATGTATGGGGGTAGATTGAGTCTGTAGGTGTTGTCTCCTACCTTCTCCAATACCTCAAAAGGGCCATACAATAGAGCCTTGACCTTCTTACCAGGACCCTATAGTCTTTCCTTGTTCAATTGTAACCAAAATATATCCCCCACTTTGAATGATTTCTTAACCTTGTGTTGATATTTTCTAGCTCACCTGTGGTGTATTCCCTCACCCTCCCTTGTTGTCCATATACAACAACATCTAGAGGTGAAGGTGGAAGATATACAAAACAAGTTTCAAAAGGGGACCTACCAATGGAAGTGTGGACTTCTCTATTGCAATAGCATTGAATATAGATCAAATTTTCATCCCAAAGTGCACCTAGACCCACTCAAAGAACATGTGCACTAATTCTTGTATGTTAATGGTATTTTTGCAAGGCATATGAATGCACATCTTGCTAAATCTATCAACTACCACGAATAAATATTCATGCTAAATGAGATTTTCCCAATGATGTGATCATATTGTTCTATTATCCTTCAAAGTGGTTATATGCTAAAGTAATTCACTCTAGAGGTGGCCAGTCTCTAGTGGAGACTTAATAACTTAACCATGGTTAGTAGTACATCACAAACCATACATGTTTCGACATGCAAAGCACCACCTCAACACATGCGGATTTATCTTGACACAAAAGACCTTAGCCTTGACTAGCAAGACTATACAACATCATCACTTTGACATACAAAGCACTTGCCTCAACACATGAAGCTTATCCATCTTTGAGTCCAACTCAAGATTCTTCTCAAGTTTCTTGAGTCCAACTCAGGATCCTATAAGGAACTACCTCGACACATGAGGCTCAATATTGACACACAAGATTGACTTGGAGAATGAGTCATGATGCTATAACTTTAAAACTCCCTCTCAGCGAGGGAGGCATTCTATGACATGCTAAGCTTGTCTTGGAAGTACCTATACTTCATCATGGATAGAGGCTTAGTCAACATATCTGCAATCTTCTCACTAGTAGCACTGTACTAAAGTATTATGGAACCTCTCTTGACCATGTCTCTATGTAGTGATGCTTCATCTCAATGTGTTTCGATCTGTCATGAAACACAGGGTTTTATGAGAGCTTAATGCAAATCTGATTGTCAGAGCAAATGACAGTAGTCTCAAGCTTCTCACTTAACAACCCAATAAGTAGCTTCCTAAGCCACACAACTTCTTGGAAGGTGGTACTATCTGCAATATACTCTACTTCTGTAGTACCCTGGGCTACGGATCCCTGCTTCCTATTGGACCAAGAGATCATAGCTGATCCCAAGCTAAAACAAAATATGGATGTACTCTTTCGGTCCACAATGCTACCACTCCAATCAGAGTCAGCATATCCAAGTAGCATCACTCCACCATTGGAAGCATATCTGAGTCCATAAGCAATAATCCCTCGAAGGTATCTAAGCACATGCTTGGCAACAACCCAATGTCTATGTCTTGGCTCAAACATGAACTAACTCAAGATACTCACTGCATAACATATGTCCGGTCAACTATGTATCAAATACATGAAGAAACCAATGAGCTGTCTACACATGGTAGGATCCACTAGATCCGATCCAGAATTTGACTCATGTAGCTTCTTTAGATTAGACACCATAGGAGTAGACATGGACTTACAATCCATCATACCAAATCTTCGCAACACATCAACTGTGTACTTTCCTTGTGAGAGAAAGATCTCATCTTTCCTTTACCAAACTTCTAGACTAAGAAAATAGTGCATAAGACCTATGTATTTCATTTCAAACTTAGAAGTGAGATCCCTATTGCACCTAGCTATCTGTTGTTCCTCTCCAGTAAGGAACAAGTCATCAACATAGAGAACCAAGATCAAAGGTTGGTTCTTCACAATCTTGAAGTACAGGTTGGGGTCAACTTCACTTTTGGATAAGCCCAAGCTCAGAAGATAGTTGTCAATCCTTGAATACCAAGCCCTAGGGGCTTGCTTAAGCCTATACGAGGATTTCTTAAGTTTGCATACATGGGAATCCTTCCCATGAACTACAATCCCCTCAGGTTGTTGTATGTAAACCTCTTCCGCAACCTCACCATTGAGAAAGGCAGTCTTCACATCCATCTGGTGAAGTTTCCAACCTAAAACTGAAGCAAGGGAAATTATGGTTCGGATATTAGTGTACCTGGACACATGAGTGAATGTCTCATCATAGTCTATCCCTTCTTTCTGTGAGAAACCACGGGCCAAAAATCTTGCTTTATAATTTTCAATACTTCCATTAGCTGCATGCTTGATTTTATAAAGCCACTTGGAAGTTACTATTGAATTCCGCCAGGTTTAGGAACCACTTCCCACACATCATTCTTCATGATAGATTTGTATTCTTTTACCATGGCATCTTTCCATACTTGCTGCTTTTAGGATTCCTCATAGGTAGAGGGTTCCGAATCAGTAATGTGACTCATCTATGCTACACATCCTGAAAATATTTCAGGTCTCTTTTGCTATCTGGATGAGCTTGGTGGTGCTCCATGCTTTTCTGCCTCTTGCGTAATGTCGCGACACCATGCACATCTTCTCTTAGCAGGAAGTTCATCAAGAGATATTTCTATCAGATCTTCTGGCTATTTAGGATCAAGTGGATCCATAGACTCATCTGGCTTCTCCCTCTCACTATATGAAAGGGGAGAATCATAAACTGGATCCTCCATCATTGGAGTGTCATGCTCCTCCATGTTTGAATCACACTGAAGTTCTTTGGAGTGCTTGAAGGCAACCTCTTCATGAAATGTTACATCTCTATTGACTTCAATGTTTCTTTGTCCTGGAACATAGATTCGGTAAGCTTTGGAGGTTTCAATATATCCAACAAATGTTCCTTTCTTTATGGATGGATCCATCTTTGTCCTCTTCTCTTTTGGTACATTAATGTAGACAAGACAATCAAAAATATTCAAGTGTCCAACATCTGTTTTTTCACCAGTGAAAATCTCTTTAGGAGTCTTTTTATCCCAAGATAACAGGAGGGATTCTGTTCTGATTATAAACAACAGTGTTGGAGCCTTCTTCCCATAAGGATGTAGGAAGATACTGATCAAACATCATGGCTTTTGCAGCCTCACATATTGTTCTGTTCTTTCTTTCAATAACCCCATTTTGTTGGGGGTTGTAGGGTACAATCAACTATATTTTTATTCCTACATCTCGAGAGAATCCATTGAATTCATGGGACTCAAACTCTCCCCCATTATTGGATCTTAAAGAACGGATGTGATTTCTAGTATGATTCTCAACCAGTGCTTTAAACTCTTGAAACTTGTTGAAAGTTTCACTCTTTGCATTCAGAAAATAAACCCATGAATTACGAGAGAAGTCATCTATAAAAAGCACATAATACAAATAACCACTTAGGGAGGGTGCAGACATAAGACCGCATAGATTAGGATGAATCAAGTAAAGGATCCCTTTGGATATTTTGGTACTACTTGGAAAAATATTTTTAATGTTCTTGCCAAGAGCACAACCTCTACAAACACTATCAAAATCAGATTAAAATATGGGCATACCTTTCACCATCTTCTGCAATCCAGGTAACGCTTTGAAATGGAGATGACCAAGCCTTCCATGCAACAAATCACAAGGACTGAATGTGTCATGGATCATGGCTTGAATGAGTTTTCTAGGAACTTTGTAGAGACCTACCTCTCTAACTCCAATCACAGATGCTGAGTTCAATTATTCATGCTTAATCCACATGAGTGCTTTGTTGTCCATAAAGATAACGCTGAATCCTTTATCCTCTAGAACCAAAACAAACATGAGGTTCTTCTTCAATCTGGGGACAAAAATAATTACATCCACATGCAGTACATCTCCCGAATCCAACTGAAAATAAGTGGATCCAATACCTTGGATCAAATAGGTGGTATTATCTCTAAGATCCACCTTACAAGAAAAATTCTTTTCCTTCATATCTGTGATAGCGCTCCTATATCCAGTCATGTTCTTGGATGCATCACTACCTACCAGCCATGTCTTAGCACTAGTGTTAATGGATCCATAAAGGGATGAGACAAGATAGTACTCCTTCCTCGTCTCTTGATCATTAGATGAATTCTTTCTCGTAGGTTCATATTCTATAGCAGTAGAAGCATGAAACCTACCCTTGAACTTTCCTCTTTGCTTTGCACAACTGATCCCGGTCGTGTCTAGGAAGCACAAGGGGGACAATATTTTGACTGAACGAGTCGGCTCTGTTATGGCGGAAGGTTAAGAACATAATGAGCAAAGCAGGATTACACTACACAGATAAACACATTATGCGTAGAAAATATGCAGGAATGCGAACTGTTCTTCTCTATTAGATGTAAACAAGTAGATTCATGTATGTTACAATATTATACATGCTTATATAGAATTCTGAGACGCTTGGGTGCCTTTCCGTTACGTTCAATTACACAGAAGAAGTTAGAATAGTTCAACAGTTCAACCGTTACAGTCGACTGGAAGACAGCGAGACAGTCTGTCGAAGTTCGACAGGCGCTTGGTCGCATGTCGGCGCTGCTTGTCGATGTCACGAACTATGAGGTTTCTGAATATGTAAAAGGTGCAGAGTGTGTCGCAGTATGTCGAAGTCGAGACTCGTTGGAGTTGTGTCGACGTCGATGACTTGTCGCAATAGGAAAGTTAGCATTCGACACAAGTGCCAACTATGATGCAGATCAGATCTCCTTCCTTAAGAAACAATGGACCCCATTTTTTGCTCGCGAAGGTGAGGAAAATTGTCGGTTATTTCAGTAACAGAGTACCACTTTCCTTGAGATGGGATCTGGCCAGCCTTGGAAACTTGAAACAAGGGAATTGTGTTCATCCTTGTATGGCGTACTCGTCATCCTACAATGGTGTCGCAAGGAAGAGGCTCATGAACATATGGATGGATGTCTTTGGGTTCTGTTGTCTACAAGTTGTTTTGTTCCAACAAGGGTGCATGGTATGGTCGAAGTAAATCCACGTTCAAGACTAGATGTAGACCCAATCATGCAGGAATTTCGATTTGGAAAGAGTTTTCTCCAATCTGCTGAAGAATACTGTACGAACCATATCGCAAAGGTTTTAACTTCTTGAATGGACCAGTGAAGTGCTCCTTCTTAAGATGTAACCAGACCTTATCCCCAATTTGGAATGAATGAGGAATACGATGCTTGTCGTGGTGGGACTTAGCTTTCTCATTTTCTCTATGGAACATATCCTGTGCTTGTCGCTGGATGTCGCAAATCTAATCTCTGAACTTGACTGCTTTATCAACTTCTCGCTGGCTGTAGTCGGTGTCACTCGGCTGTGTCGAGGTGCTGATCAAGTCGATAGGTGCTGAGGGCTGAAATCCATAACAGACTTCAAATGGACTCTTTCCTGTAGAGTTGTGCTTAGCACTATTGTAGCTGTGTTGGATGTATGGAAGACTTTCATCCCATGTGAGTCGATGCTTGTGGTTGTACATGCGAAGCAGTTGTACGACCAAGCGATTAACAAATTTCGTTGATCCGTCGGTCTGAGGATGGAAAGTTGTTGACAATGAGAGTCGTGTGTCCAACTATTGCCAGAGGGTCTTCCAAAAGATGCTGACAAATCTGACATCTCGGTTGGAAATAATGGTTGTGGGTAAACCAAAGTGTTTCCAAACATGTGTAAAGAAGAGCTGAATGGTCTGCTGCGCTGTCGTGGTCTTCTTACATGGTATGAGAATGGCCATCTTGGGAAATCGATCGAATACTACTAATATTGCGTCATGATGATGTCTGGTAGTAGGATAACCCATCAAGTAACCATAGAAATAGATTCCCGTGGTTGACTAGGAACTGGCAGAGGTGTGTACAATCCTTGTCGTTGATTAGGTGGCATAGCAATGGCACAAACCACGCATGATCGAATGTACTTGTTGACGTCGAATTTAAGTGTAGGCCAAAAGAAATACTTCTGCAGAATAGAAAGTGTCTTTGCTACTCCAAAGTGTCCCGCAGTCTTGCTGTAGTGCGCGCCCCAAATGAGCTATTGTCGTTGTTCACTTGTCGGTACACAAACCTGTCCAAGCTTGTATAGCAAGGTGTCTTTCAGGAAGTAGTCAGAGTCCGAGGTCGATGACTTGTTATTCTGTAACTCTCGGTAGACTGCTGAGAAGCGTTGTCGTCCTCGTACAACTATGGCCCAGTGGTCGTATCGTATCCCTACATACTTATCACTGTCAAAAGGAGAGTAATGGGTGGTCGACTGAGGCAATCAGCGGCAGCGTTAGCTATACCTTTTTGATACTTAATCACCAACTGGAATTACTGTAGGTAATTAATCCACTTGAGTTGTCGATTTTTCTGCAACTTTGATTGTGTCGGAGCAAACTGTAGAGGCTTATGATCAGTGAGAATGACCGTTTCCTTGCCAAGAATGTAAAGCCTCCATTGCTTGAGAGCTTACACAATGGCATACAGTTCTTTTTCGTACGTCGAGTATCTTCTAATTGTGTCGTTAAAAGTATCGGAATGAAAAGCGACTAGGTGACCAGACTGAGTGATCACTGCACCCAAGGCATAGTCCGATGCATCCGTCTCAATCTCAAAGGGATGATTCAAATCAGGTAACACAAGTACTGGTGCAGTGCAGAGCCTGTGTTTGAGCTGTTCAAAAGCTACTTGATTTGTTGCTGTCCATTGGAAGACAGTTTTCCCATTTCCCTTCGTCAATTACTTCAAGGGCCAGGCTATGTGACTGAAGCTGACTATGAATCGTCGATAAAAATTCGCCAAACCAAGAAAACGTCTTAGTTCTTGAATTCTCTAGGAATGGGCCAATCTTTGAGGATATGTACTTTGTCTGGATTGACGTGAATTCCTACAGAGTCAATTACATATCCCAAATATTTGATGTTGGTCATCGCAAAAGAGCGCTTGTCCATGTTCAGGTAGAGCCAATGTTGCTGGAGAGTGTCGAGGACTTGTCGAAGATGTCCGACATGTTCTTCCCATGATCGACTGAAAATCAATATATCGTCGAGATAGACAATAACCCATTTGCCAATGAAAGGTTGAAGAATGTTATCCATATGTCGCATGAAGGTTGCAGGTGCATTGGTTAAGCCGAAAGGCATGAATAACCATTCGAACAATCCTTCCTTGGTCTTGAAAGCAGTTTTCCATACATCTGAGGGCTCGATTGGAATCTTATGGTATCTCGACTTGAGGTCGAGCTTAGTAAAGAATTTAGCACCTTTCAGACAATCGATGAACTCGTTTATCTGCGACAGAGGGTAGCGATTCTTTACCAAAATTTTGTTGATATCTCTGTAGTCGATGCACATGCGCCAACTCCCATATTTCTTAGGAATTAGGACGACTGGACTTCCACAAGGAGAGGAGTTGGGGAGGATATGACCTTTGTCAATTAATTCTTGGATTTGTCTGCGAATCTCTTCATTTTTGAGAATGGATCTTCTGTAAACATATGCATTAGGAAAAGAAGAACCAGGAACAAGTTCAATAGAGTGTTTTACCTGACAATGTTGAGGTACTCCGTCTGGAGCTTGAAATAGGTTCTGGTACTCATCGAGAATATGATTGACTTGCTACTTCTGTCGAGAACTGCATTGGCCGGTGACTCGAATCATTGCTTCAGTCTTCTTAGAATGTTGCGGTTTGATCATGATTAATGCAAACTTTTGAGCATTATTGATGAGCTTATTTGTCTGTTTGGCAGATATCAGTGCAACCGTCGATGTAGGTTGACGCTCTGGTATGCTGAACCATCGATTTCAGATTCGGACAATCACCTTCTGAGGCCGTGACTGATAACTTCCATGTCTATCCCAGAGGTAAGGTTTCCCAAATAGGGCTTCAGCTACGGAGAGTGGTGCCACATCGCAAAGTACTTCATCTTCAAAAGGATTTATGAAGTAGGCGAGTTTGCATTGTCAAGTGAACCGAAGTTCTTGCCCATCCTTCATCCAACCGATGTTGTAAGGCTGAGGATGCGGAGTGGTAACAAGACCTAGTTTCTTTACGAGATATTCAGAAACAAAGTTCTTCTGGATACCATTGTCCACAATCAGATGTAATGGGTTTCTCTGGACCCATATTCGTGTATGGAACAGGCGTTCTCGTTCCTCCTCGTCGATGATAGTCGAGGCTGCTGGAGTGGTTGATGTCAAAAGGGTCGTTGCTTCTGGATCAGATTATTCCACCGTCTTGTCGAACGCGTCGGAGGTCGACACTTTTGTCAAAAATGTCTTCCGAGCTTTGCATTCAGACGCAACATGCTAAGAGGAGTGGTGGTAATCGCATCATTTTTCGGTCGGCGGTTTTTTGCTATGTTCCCTCTTGTGAAAAGGTTTCTTTCCGTGATATGGCTTTGGTGGTGTCGGCTGAGAAGATTTCGACTTGTCGAAGTCGGCTAGTGTCTTCTTGTCGGGTGGTCGTCTTGATGTCGGCTTTGTTGCGAAGTGTGCTTTCCCTTTTTTATTGATTTCCAGTTTGTTGGCATAGTGGAATGCATTTGCAAGCGTAGTGACAGTAAAAAATTCCATCTCTTGCTGAATGTACTGGGACAATCCGCTAATGTACTTCAGAAAAAGCAATTTCTCTTCTTCTTGGACGTTAAGTCTAGCCATGAGTCAGTAGAACTCGTCGGTGTAACTCTATACTGATTGGTCTTTCCATTTCCTTAGATGCTACCACTTCTTATATTGCTGCTCGAGGTATTTCGGAGGGTAAAATTCCTTCCAGATGTGTTCGACGAATTTATCCCATGTGTCGATGGGATCTTCGCTTTTCTCCATATTTGTTGAGAGGTTCTCCCACTAGTAGTGCACAGAGGTTGACATCTTTAAGGATGCAATGGTGACTTTTTCAGCTTCTGAGAGTTGATTTAGAGCGTAATATGATTCCAATTGTTGCACCCAATTGTGGACGGATTCTGCATCAATATTACCTTAAAGATTCGGTATGTCCAAATTCATTTGCACTTTGAAGGGGCTCATTTTATTGGAGTGAGTTTGTGTTGAAAATCCTCCGGATGTCGAAGTAAATCACATGAGAATTTTGTTGAACTGGACGAACATTCCAGTTCGTTGTCGATCCAGAGCTTGCTCAATAAGCTGTGCTGTCTCGTCGGCTGCATATCTGTCGTCTATTTCTTCTGTCATTTTTGGAGGTAGCGTTTGCTTGGACTGTTGTGATTGCGAGCGAGTTTGAACTAGCATAATTCAAGTAACTTCTAGAGAAGTGTATATGTGGAACTTAAGCATGAACAACACTGAGTGCTCTGATACCAATGATCCGGGTCGTGTCCAGGAAGCATGAGGGGGACAACAGTTCGACTGAACGAGTCGGCTCTGTTATGGCGGAAGCTTAAGAACAAAATAAGCAAAGTAGGATTACACTACACAGATAAACACAATATGTGCAGACAATATGCAGGAATGCAGACTGTTCTTCTCTATTAGATGTGAATAGGTAGATTGATGTATGTTACAATATTATACATGCTTATATAGAATTCTGAGACGCTTGGGTGCCTACCCATTACGTTCAGTTACAAAGAAGAAGTTAGAACGGTTCAACAGTTCAACTGTTACAGTCGACTAGAAGATAGAGAGACAGTCTGTCGAAGTTCGACAGTCGCTTGGTCGCATGTCGGCGCTGCTTGTCGATGTCGCGAAATGTGAGGTTGTTGAACATGTCGAAGGTGCGGAGTGTGTCGCAGTATGTCGAAGTCGATACTCGTCGGAGTTGTGTTAGCGTCGATGACTGGTCGTAGTAGGAAAGTTAGCATTCGACACAAGTGCCAACTATGATGCAGATCAACAACATTCTCTTGCATAATGGCCCTTCTTATTGCAATTGAAACATTTAACTTTAGACTAATCAAAGTTCTTGAAATCATTCCCCTTTTAATGAGAGAATTACTTGTGATATTTCTTACCTCTCTTCATCTGTGCCGCAAGAGAAAGGTTCTCTTCTTTGGAGGAAGTATACTTGCTTTGGATTCACCCTTCTTCTTGAAGGAAATCATGCTACAATATCTCAAAATTTGGTTTCACTTCTCAACCATTTACTGCAGCCAAGAATGTCTCCCATGAAGATGGAATACCATCGACAACGGTCTATATGAGATCATCATCATCGACTGTCACACCAATTCTCATGAGTTGATCTCTTACTTGAGATATTTTGCGAAGAAGTAAGCCACAAATTCGTCCTTTTCCATCTTCAAATTTCTAAGCTTGTTCTTCAAGTACTGTGCACACTCAGGATCTATGTAGGCTCAAGCTTGATTGCCTAACTTAGCTCTTTCACGCTGTGAGCTCTGATACCATGTTAATTTTTTATTTTATTTTATTATCTTTAATTTGGAGCTACAATAATACTTGAAATAAAATAACAATCATACACATATGCAATCACATTTGACACATGAATTTACCCTTGGTAAACCCTCTATAACTTGGGGGAGAAAACCCCAGCAAAACCTTCCTTAGTATATTGATAGATAGTAGAGAATGTCTTTTACATCAAGCACCCTTGGTGCAATTACGGAGCAAGAGAGAGATAAAGAAGAGATACTCAGATTAATATCCCGTACAAAGAAAAATCACATTTCCTTCGAGAGAGAAGAGAATTCGCTTCTAATTGAATTCATCAATCCTGCATAACATAGTTATATATTCTTCTCATGAATTGACTTCTATTTTTATATTCTGACTTCAAGATGAACTCGCCCTCCATATGGATGCATCAATATTCCATGAAGAAGTACGCCCCACTTCTCATGCAATGCATTAACTCACTAAACTGTCTCTTAGGATGAACTCACCCCTTAATTGAAAGCTTGCCTACTTAGATAGGTGGCTAACTTAAGTGTCGTTATGCAAGTGTCACAACTCACGTGTCGTCTTTTAGTTTAACATAAGTGTCATCATACAATAACACTTAGTTAACTACATCTTCTTTGTTATCAAGTTAGTTAAATCTCTTAATTGATTCTTTCTTGTTAACATCACTGTAGTGATCAATTCAAATTCTCCTTTGATTTACTAAAGTCCTCATTGAAGTTTAAAAATTTGAATTCTCTTGTAATTAATTATTTATGTGCAATTTGAATTCTCTCATATCTTATCACATCTTATCTTTATCTCTTGTCTTATCTACATGGTCCATATGTGCCATCTTAATTATCATATCAAATATACTAAGGAGATTTTCCCAATGATGTGATCATATTGTTCTACTATCGTTCCAAGTGGTTATATTCTAAAGTAATTCACTCTAGAGGTGGCCAGTCTCTAGAGGAGACTTAATATCTCAACCATGGTTAGTAGTACATCACACACCATACATGCTTTGACATGCAAAGAACTGCCTCAACACACAAGGCACCACCTCAACACATGGGGATCTTTCTTGACACACAAGACCTTAGCCTTGAATAGAAAGGCTGTACATCATCATCACTTTGACATACAAAACACTTGCCTCAACATATGAAGCTTATCCATCCTTGAGTCCAACTCAAGATTCTTCTCCAAGTTTCTTGAGTCCAACTCAAGCTGCTATAAGGCACTACCTCGACACACGAGGCTCAATATTGACACACAAGATTGACATGGAGAATGTCTGATGATGTTGTAACTTTAACACAATTATGGGCATAGAGATGTAGAGTCTAGCAACAAAGAAGAAGGGACAAGAAGCAAAAATAGGTAGGAAATGTAGAAAGCAACGTCACAATAAAGCAAGAGTCGAAGAAGTCATGTTGAAGAAAGTCACGACTTTGTTGGAAGGTGGAGAGACAATATAGAGAGAATCCTAATGAGCAATAAGGGTTGCTTCATGCAAGAGCAGTTGGAGTAACCAGAATAATACTGACCAGTGGATTGGCAAGGTGGGAGTCCTGAAGTTCGCGAGCTAGGAAACCATTGGTAATGTGAGGCCAAGGTCTAGGATTGTGAGGCGCATCTAAGAGGTGGGATGAATTATTTTGTCAAGCTAAGTTATGGTTGGAACTCTGCTCATATCGAGGTTTGAAACACAGTTACAAGAGAGTAACACCTCTGGTTCTAAAGGTGCTATGCGGTGGCATTCAAGCTACTGCAATGAAGTATTCTAGTCAAAGAGGACCGCGCAACAGCTAAATTTGCTCGGGACGAGCAACATGTGAGTGTTGGGGGCCTGTTGGAGTGGGTTTTGGACCTATCTTAGAAGTCACGTTCTAGAGATGGACCATGTGAAACCTCATCAATTGGAGCAAAACCACGCAGAAAGCAGAGAGTTAGTTTGAGCTGGATGATAATAGTTGTTATGTTTGTGTTGCTATGTAATGTTGGGTAATTGACGACTAAATATAGTCTTGATGCGCACCACATAAGTTATGTAGGACTGTCACTGTGATAATAATGAGAAACTCTAGTTGCAGTATTATGTGTTTGTGTTAATTGTGATGAATGCTTGTCGTAGTTGCACATGGTTTATATTATATGATGTCATGAATGCCATTTCTATTATGGTGAAAGTAATGCTATGCTGCACAGTAAATGAATAACTAGTAGATCTGTTGAATGTATGTTCACCTCCCTTCAGCCTTGTAGAAACTTGGTTCCTGCAGTCCCCTTTGATACCTTGGGTGAGACATCATCTGCTTGCAGGTGATGTCGAAAGGGTTGTTGTTTGGGGTTTTGTTGGTGTTATTTATGTTGAACCTTGGGTCTTCCTGTGCACCAACAACAGGTACCAAGTGGTATCCTAACTTGAGACCCAACTTGGTGAAGTACTTGATATGCTGCAATTAGTCTAACAAATCATCAATCTTGGGCAGAGGGTATCAATTCTTAAGTGTAATCTTGTTCAAAGCTTTGAATTCGATACACATCCACCAAATCTCATCCATCTTGGGTATGATGATGATAGGTGACCATAAGGTGAGGTGCTTGGTTGAATCACCCCCTACTCTAATGACTACTGCAATTGGTTCTTCACTTCATCTACTTCCAGAACACACTGTCTATACAACCCAATATTTGGTAATGGCGAGTCAAGCAACAACTGCATCTCATGCTCTACTTCCCTCTTAGGTGGTATCCCTCTAGGATCCTTGGTGACCACAAGGTGAGGTGCTTGGTAGAATCACCCCCTACTCTAATGACTACTGCAATTGGTTCTTCACTTCATCTACTTCCAGAACACACTGTCTATACAACCCAATATTTGGTAATGGGGAGTCAAGCAACAACTGCATCTCATGCTCTACTTCCCTCTTAGGTGGTATCCCTCTAGGATCCTAGAACACTCCTATGTATGCATGTAGAAACTCTTCCAACTAATGTTTTTTCTCTTTGGTACATCCCTTTAGGGTTGCCTTTACTTTTACTGATTCATCACCTGACTAATTCTCTCGTAAGAAAAGAAAAACATATTTCTTACTTGCACTAATTAACATTTTGGCTTGGTTGGAACTTACCAGTGATATTTTTATTTACATATATGTGCATTAATGATGAATGAATTCCCATACTTGATCAGGAGGTATTGGTTTTCTCTCCCCATGAGGACTGCATCCCTCATATATGTGTAGGGGATTCCAAACACCACACTACACATGTGAAGGGGTAATACATCTAACTCATTTTCATCAAAAAAATCCACACTTACACCAAATTTGATATTGTTTCATGACCTTGATCTTCGTATCCTTGTTTACCCATCCCAATGGATATGAGTTAAGGTGCTCATGAACCTTGAACCCAACTTGCTAACTAGATCAACTTCCATGAGGTTGTCTTGTAAATCGAATAGAGAAACTACCTTGGTATTCTTGATATGGAATAGTTTTATCATCTCCTTCTCTTCCTTGTGATGAAGGCTACTCATATTCACCTCCTTTTGCACTGAAGTGAAAACACTATTCTCATCCACATCTAAGCTACTCTCTACCTGTTGAATTGAATTTGTGGCTAGTAGGTTCTTCTTCTTGGCATCCTTCTTGCAGTTCTTAGGGTTTATCTCTAGATGAAATTTCTAACATTTTTCTTTAGTGTGACCATCAATGTTACAATGATTATAGTGGTTTTTTGGATCCTTGAATTGACGTGTCGTGGCTATACTATTCTTATATTTTCCTTTCCACTTCTTCTTCCCCTCCTTGAAATTGTCTCGATTCTTTTTTGTTTGGAACCACTTGGTTTTCCTTTCTTGTGGCCTATATTCTCCAGGTACTATGCTTGTACACATGCCTCATGATTTATCTTGGGTTTGAAGGGAATTACTTTCTTTCATAAATGACTATGTAAATACTTGAGGAGTACATCTAGATTCATGGGGAAGATACCCAACATAATATCCATCTTCCTAAATTCAGTGGTGTACTGTTGCACACTTTACCCTTTCCTTTGCCTAAAGTGATTCCAATGGATCTATTGGTCCTTTACATACCCAATAGGGTAGAATTAAGACTTTATCAGGGTTTTGAAATACCCCCACTTAGTTCCTAGCAGATCACCCTCCAACCTAAGTTCCTTTGTATGGATTCCCACCAAATAAGTGCATGGCCCTCTAATTTCAATTTAGAAAATGAAATTATATTTTTCTCCTCATCTATGTTGTGGATACTAAAATAGGCCTCTAATTGATATGACCAATGATTCAAATTTAAAGTATTGATCTCACCTTGGTAGGGCTTGATGCCCACTTTCACTTCCATCTTAAATAATGGCTAGGAAGTGGTAATGGCACTGGAACTTGGTTTCTCTTTCTTGATCTCTTTCCTCATCTCCTTTATGGGTCACCATTGTTTCCCAATTTCCCCTCTGATCCGATCTTTGAGTTAGAGCCTCCAAAATCACCAAAAGGTCCAAACTTTCTCTCTAGAGCCGCCATGAGGATTGAAATATTGCACAAGATATCATCGAGTTGTATTTCCATCTTTGTAAATCATTTTTCATATTCTCTCCATGTTTCTTCATAAGACTCATCTGCCATGGCTAGGGTTTGAAATTTTTTTCTTTAATCCTCCAACTCTTTGATCCTGCAATTTCCCACAAAACCCACAAGTAAACTACTATGATACCAATGCGATCTGTAAATTGTCGTGGATATTTCACTAGAAAAATTTGTCACAACATATCTTACAACTTAAAATTCATTGTGTTAATTTAATTCCACATAATGATAAATAAACTGGAATTGAAAGGAAAATAACTAGAGAAAAACAACACATCCACATGAATAACACAAGATATACCCTGGGAAATCCCACTATGGGGAAAAACCCAACCAGAAGTGAGGAATATTCCTTTCTCTTTTCTTCTTCAATATGTAAAACAAATACAGAGAAAGTGGTACTCACTATGGAGTTACCTCTAACATTGTGGCCTGAGAAGCACCTGCAACAATTAATTAATAAGAATATGACAGAACTCAGAAGCACTTTTATATTGATCGCAGGCCACTTTGAGGGGGCAACCTCCTTTGAGCAAGCTCAATACAAATAACATCACAGTGCCTTCATACGCCTCAACACACACTTATATACTAAGTCTAGGCGCCAATACCATGGGTCAATACTATGTGTCAATACAAACCATGGGCTAAGTCTAGGCGCCAATACTATGAGTCAAAACCATGGGACATATAATACTATGGGACGACTTACAAAGCATATGCGTCCAATACTATGGGTCAATACTATGGGCTAATATAAACTATGGATCAACAAATACTACGGGACGACTTACAAAGCATATGCGTCCAACAACAATATACTAACAAAGTAAAGACATGGGTTCCTAACATCCCCTCTCCCTTAGAAAAAGCTTTGTCCTCAAAGCTTTAGATGTGGAAAGTGATGCAGAATCTGAAGGAGTGGGTCCCCTGTAGCATCCCCGGGTTGCATTCCGAGCCACTGGCACCTTTGGAGTTTCAGGGAGGATTGCATGGAAGGCTGTAGACGAAGAAGAACCATATCAACGATGTGAAAAGTGCGCTCATAACGGTGCTGATCGGCTTGTTGTTTCAGTCGATTTCTTGCCATGTGAAAATTGTCCTACAGAATGAGAAGAAGCTGATCACGGTTTCGAAGAATTGAGTCAATTGCCTGAACTGGGGAGCTGCTGAAGGTGTATGGAAGAAGAACTGGTGGTGCCTGTCCATAGACTGCTTCATATGGTGTCCTTTGAGATGTGGTACTATATCACTGGAGCGCTTCTAGGAAATCCATAGAAATAGTTGTCCAAATCTGTGGAGGGATGGGCAAGGGTTCGAGCAGTCCCAAAAGGAGGGTCGTTTCACCCTTGTTGACCTGGAAAGTATCACATACAACCACCATCCGTTGAATTGTCCTTTTGAGTCCCTGCCAAAAGAAGTTACATTGTTCCTGTTCATACGTTTTGAGGAACCCAGAGTGCCCTACTGATGAAGAAGCATGGAGTTCATAGAAGAGATAACCCCGTTGAATAGATTGCAACCAATTTGGAACAAGCAGAGAAATAGCTGTAAGAGAAACTGGGTCATCAAATTTGCGAGGAGGAGCATCTTCCACCATATTATCCTTACCCTTTTGGTAAGTGGTTGCATAGTCATAACCCATGAGTTGGATAACCCATTTCAGGTGTGTTGGGGAGGAGACCTGTTGTTCCAGGAAAGTTTCCAAACTCTAGAGATCAGTCTTGATGCAGAAATAATTCCCCAATAGGGATGGATGCCACTTCTGTACTGTATGCAAAATAGTCATCATTTCCTGCTGAGAGGTAGATGCGGCTAAATTCTTACCTGAAAGGTGTCTTGAAGGAAACAAGCTCATTGGTTCAGTAAAGACACCTGCATATCTATCCAAGGAAGTAGTGGAGACTGTTGATGGGTGCATTTAAAGGGAATGGAGCTGAGCGATGACACCATGTGAATTCTTCTTAAGTATTTTTTCCAGGCGATGTGAACTGATGATGTAGAGAGACCCTGGTTGTAAGCCCATAAATTTGTGTTGTGCCCCATTGACTGAAAACTACATCCAAAGTTCAGCAAAATCCCATAAGATGGGGCCAAGTGTGTGTAACCATTGAATGCCCAAAACCACATCACATCCGCCTAAGGACAAGGCAAACATGTGAGAGCACAGGTTATAATATTCCATAGAGATACGCACATTGTGACACTTCCCCTTGCAAGGTAAGGTGTCCCCATTGGCAACCATGACTTCAAAGTTGGAGCAAGGATGGACAAAACAATCAGCCTGTTTGGCAATCCGAGGATCAATGAAGTTATGAGTGCCACCATAATCAATGAGTATGGTAAGAGGGAGCTTCTTGAAGTATCCCTTGACTCGCATTGTTTGTGGGGTGGTGACGTCGGTTATAGCATGGAGAGAGATCTCGGGTGGGTCGTCCTGAGATGGGGTGTCAACAGGTGGGTGTTGAATGTCGACCTGATCATCTACTGTATCTGGAGCTTCTTCATCAAGTTCCGAGGCAGGAGGAGAATCCACATCCAAGAGATAGAGTTTTTGTTGAACACATCTATGTCCCTGAGTGAATTTCTCATCACAATTATAACAAAGCCCTTTTTCTCGGCGTGCCTGCATCTCTATTTTAGACAATTGCTTGATAGGAGTTGGTTGAGGAGCAGGCGTGATGGGAGGTCGTTGGGAACCTATATTTCTGAAGGGAACAAAGGTGGGTTTGGAGCATTGTTGGGATGCGATCTTGTCCTCGGCCAGCTTAGCCAACCCTAGGACTTCCATCATTGTGTTGGGACAAAACATTTTGACCTCGGAGCGGATTTCATCCTTGAGACCACTGATAAAAAAACTCCTGTATAATTCATCAGACAATCATTCTGTGTGATTGGCTAGTTTCTCAAATTCCGTCTGATACTCTCTCACTGTGCTAGTTTGGTGAAGTTTAGTGAGTGCTCCTGTGAAGTCATCAAAAGCACTAGGACCAAATCGTGGCAAAAGGAGTTGGCAAAAATCTGTCCAGTTTGGCTCGGGATGAGCTTTGATGTACCAACGGTACCATTGAAGGGCTTCCTGTTCCAAATGAAAGGATGCAAGTGGAACTTTCTGGACATCAAAAGTATTATGCAGATTGAAATATTGTTTTTCTCGGTATATCCATCCAGTCGGATCAATACCATTGAAGCGAGGAAAATCAAGCTTCGGACCACGAAAATTGCTGGAAGAAGAGAACCCGGTGCCTGCAAAATATTCTGGCTATTGGTTATTGTTCATGGCTGAATGCTGAAGATGGAGGCTGAGAAATTTTTCATCCAGATCTTGGAGTTTGGTTTGGATGGTTGCAAGTGCTTCCTCCATGGTGTTTGCTCCTATGCGAGTGACAACCATAACCGGTCAATTTTTATTTATTTATTTTTTTCTTTCAGAAATGGATCGGCAACATCGGCGCGGAAGGGATCCGCAACAAATGGATCTGCAACGGCGCGGAAGGGATCTAAAACGACTGGATCTAGAACGGCTTTCAGAATAGATCTGAAACGGCTGGATCTGGAGTGGAAGTGATCGACAACAGTTCAGCTGAAAATAGATATGGACCCCAGGTATGTACGGCTTCCTAACAGTTCAGGTGTTTCACTCGGCCACTAATGCTGTCTGACGGCTTGCGTATTGGGGCAGTACCCCTCACTCCACGGCTCAGGTAAAATTGATAACCGCTTTGCCACAAATGACAGCTCTTGGTTTACCTCACAGGTGGGAACTAGTCAATCAGGTAGGGGTTGTTGCCCTTTTCGCTGGCAGGTCCTCTCAATGGGCCAGCTACTTTGGGGTTCCTGTGGTACTCCTCACAATGAGTTTTAGGGATTATGCCCAAGTACTTCCCACAGTTAAGCGGATAGGGATTATTCCCAAATCCGAAGCTGCAACAAATGCGAAAAAAAAATTTGGCTGAAATTTCACCCAGCAAGCCCAAGAAAGTGCTCTGATACCAGATGAGAAGCACCTGCAACAATTAATTAATAAGAATATGCGAAATAGAAGAAATGACAGAACTCAGAATCACTTTTATATTGATCGCAGGCCACTTCGAGGGGGCAACCTCCTTTGAGCAAGCTCAATACAAATAACTTCACGGTGCCTTCATAGGCCTCAACACACACTTATATACTAAGTCTAGGCGCCAATACCATGGGTCAATACTATGTGTCAATACAAACCATGGGCTAAGTCTAGGTGCCAATACTATGAGTCAAAACCATGGGACATATAATACTATGGGACGACTTACAAAGCATATGCATCCAATACTATGGGCTAATATAAACTATGGATCAACAAATACTACGGGACGACTTACAAAGCATATGCGTCCAACAACAATATACTAACAAAGTAAAGACATGGGTTCCTAAGAAAAACAACACATCCACATGAATAACACAAGATATACCCTGGGAAATCCCACTATGGGGAAAAACCCAACCAAAAGTGAGGGATATTCCTTGCTCTTTTCTTCTTCAATATGTAAAACAAATACAGAGAAAGTGGTACTCACTATGGAGTTACCTCTAACATTGTGGCCCCACGGCTACTACGTGATCTCCTACTTATTCTATTTTTCTCTAACATCTACTCTCTTATTCTCTTATTGTTTCTTAGCTATGGAACAATACAATAACATCATTAGAATGGAACCCCTTCTCCTCCCTACAACCGATATTTAATATAGACCGATAGATGTTTAGGCTTATTTTGAGGGTTTCACATGCCTCAACTCCTTATTAGGGTTAGGGTTTCAAACCTCTAGAATGTTCTTGAAATTCCACCAGTTACTAGATCCACATGTGTAGAGAATGAGATCTGACGTGGAATCCACTCAGTACCATGGTGGTCAACTGGATAAGCTAACTTGTGAGAGGCATAACTTCCTCATGTGGACTCTAATTAAAATGAGGCGACTCTTGCATCATTGGAAATTTCTTGGAGTGCAACTTCGAGGGGTTGGGAGCTATGCTTGCAAACTTTTGACCCCAAAAATAATTTTTTAATCCCTCAAATAGGCCTCGAAAGGTTCTAGACCCCAAATCTACAAAGTAAGACATGCCCCTGAAATAGGCCCTACAAGCCAATTCATCCATTTTTTCTACCCACAAAGCACCAAAATAGATGACAAATTATATATTGATCCATTTCGGATCACTTGGACCTCCAACTCCTATAAAAAATTATATAGGTCGACCTGCTACTACTACTATTATTGCTCTCATCGTCAGCACTATCACTGATTCATGTACAACTTTCATTAGGAACACACCCATAGACATGTGTGTGTGTGTGTGTGTATGCGCGCGCGCGCGTGTGTGTGTATGTAGTCCTAGGGGTTAGCTCAAGCTTTCATGAGCTAGATGTGAGATCTCTTCCCCTAAAGTTGGGGAGGTCACAGGTTTGATTCTCTTGGTTCCTTCAGGGTTAGGTTCCATAATCAAATCTCATGGTTTACCCTATTTACCATCCATGAGTCGCGAGGAAGTACTTGGAGGGTTTTCCACAAGGTTATTCCTTGGAATATATATATATTCCTGAGAAAAAAAGTCGGAAATTTATTCATAAAGAAAGATTACAACTGTTCCAACCATTATAGCTAGTCCTGTAGTGTTGAGAAACTATTGATCATAATATCTATAGTGATCAGGGAGATTCATTCTCTACCCATACAACAAAAGACAAAACCAAAATTACAATGTAGCCACGTATATTTGCCTTAAAATCTAGTTTCGACCCAAGGAAACCGAAACAATTGGGAGTTGAGCTGAACCTTCATGGATTTACCATCTTCCTAAATTTAAAGGGAGATTTAGTCTCAACCTTATACATATACACAAATAGTGTAGGGAGCATGCTCAACCTTTTTGATTACATTATATTGTTGCAAAGCTTTCATTCAAGCTTACCAAAAATCTATTGGTAGTGATATCACCATGTTGCTTTTTTACCTACAATCTCGATGATGTTATATGTAGATGTCATTATGTTCTAAAATTTGTGATTCTAGAGATATTTTTTCCACCTGTATTTGACCTTCATTTAACTAGCATGTTGCCTTGGATAAGAGATATGCTTCTGTCTTGTTTTCTCTGTATGTGTGCTCAATAAAACATGAAGAGAACAAGTGCTTCAATGCTAATCCTCTAATGAGCATATGTTGAAGACATACATTGGTGCATCTAGCTGAGCCATTAATCCATTTTACTACTAGTAAAGAATCTAAAAATATGTGAATGGAAATTACATCATTCTCTATTGCCAAAGAGAGGATTATGATCATACTTGAGAGTTCAACATAGTTATTTGTATTGATGCATGTACCTTTATTGTAAAACAAGGAATAACCATTAAATCTGATTAAACCTCTAGCTCCGCTCTTTCCAAGGTTCCCTTGGGAAGCACCATCACAGAAACCATATGGGAGAGCTCAATCAAAACTCATCTTCGATGACCTCCAAGGATCTTTTTTGACTAGTGATCTAATTGTCTTCGATAGGGAGAATTTGCACCTGTATACTACAATTGATGGTTGTGGATGTTCATATTTGAAGATTGCATTATTTCTTGTGATCTAAATGCTCCAACAAATGTGGAGTGGGACCACTAGGAAATTTGTATTTTTAGATTCCTTAAACCATTTATCCCAAGCCTCGTGCATATTCCCTCCTTCCCATGTCAATATAGTTCCCAATGATCGTACTACAAACCATACCTCTTTGGTGAAGTGGCAATGTATGCTTTACTATTTCGATTTGTTCCCTACAGAGAAAGCATATACTTGGACCCTTTCTTCCTCTTTTTTGAAGGTTTTCCCATTTAAGAATTTTTCTCTTTAGGGCTAGCTAGAAGAAAATTTTTGATTTCGAGGGAGCCTCAATTTTCCAGTAGTTAATCCACCACTTAATATTTTATGTGTCTTGTGGCGGACCTAGAAGTGCCCTGTATCCAATTTTTACCTTATAGGTCTCATCCTCCTAATTCCATGTCCATATTAGCTTGTTTGGTTTATCATTGAGATTGATGCATGCTCGAATTAAACCTGAATCATATTGGGTGCAAGTCCTGAGGCAATTGTGGTTGCTCAGGTGTTCTCCATCCACTAATCCATAGATCCCCAATCTCCAACTGATATATGTCTGATAAGTATCTGAATTCTGAAGTGTTTAAAGATGATACCATTTGCTATGGAAGTAGATCCTCTTGTTTGATATTCAAAATTGGGTCGGAACCCAACATAATTTGTGTACCATTGCTCGAATTGTATGCAAGGTAATTGGTAATTAAATGAGTGTTTTTTTGCATAGCCCACCAAAATAAGGAACCCCATGTAGATTGTGTACCGAATCTCACCCAACATATCAATGAGCTCAAGGCTATATTTTTTTGGTGCATTGTGTTTTTCCATAGACCTGGCTGAGTAATCATTCACCATAAAAATTTTGCTGCTAGCACTTTGGAGAATAAGTGCAAGCTGTTGAATCCCCAACTACATATGATTTTGGAATACATAGAGATTTCCATTTGCATAGGGGATAACTTCCTTGGCCTTTTGATCCCGCCCATAGGTAAGTTGTGCAGTTTTTCCTTATAGAATTAATGATTGCTTTCAGAATATAGGCTAGAGCCATCCAAAAAAATGGATTGCTTCCAATACACTCTTTATCAATGTCACATGTCCTGCCAAAGAGATCCACTTGTGGTACCATGAATTAATTCTCTTTTTATTTTTTTTCGAGTAGACAGTTCCAATCTGAGCACTTGTAGTCACCTGCTTCCAAAATAAATCCCAATTATCTAAAACAATATGAGGTGGAGACTTTGTCCCCATTCTGTTTTGAAATCACAACTTGATTGTTTATGTTCCTTTTGACCTTGTCATTGATCATATCGATGTTTATGATTTGGCTGACGATAAGGAATCCTAAGCTTTTCTAATTGTTCTTCGAAACCATATTGTCTTAATGTTTGTAGTAATTTATCAGTATAAACATTCTTCTGATTTTGAGCGTCATTTGTCTCTGTATTGTTTCCCCTTTTTGGTGTTTGAATTTGAGTATTTGATGACTTGTCTATTGGGTCAGTCATCGTTTCTTTATCAGCTAATGATCCCTTGCGATCTAACTTTTCTTGTAACAATTTCTTATCATGCTTTAGTTTTCTAATTTGTTTGAGTAAATCTTGATTGTGTCTTCTTAACCGTAAGAGTTCTTCCTTATAATCCGACTTGTCGACTTCATTTTGAGCATCTTGATTCTCTTGCTCTCTTTCTGTTATCGTTCTTATTTACCCTAGCAATTCCTGATTAACCTTCTTCAAGGAGGAATTTCCTTCGTCTTTTCCTGATAATTTTTGCTGAAGATCTTGAATCTCTTCTTCTAACTTTTCATTGCATTGTGTTTTATCCTTCGTCTTCTTGATTTGAAGCAACAATTTCTGATTGTGATATCTTAGATGAGAGATCTCTTCAACCCATTATTGTATGTCCTTGTTAAATTTGTTTCTCGCAGTTTCAAATTTCTTAATTTGTGTGGTGGACTCCTGAATACGATCTTTCAATTTTGAATTTTCTGTCTTTATTAAACCATTAAAATACTTCTCTTTGATATTTTAAAATTGTAAAGTTTTATTGCTTTCCTTGTAGAATCCTAATTCGCCTTCCAATTTATGTATTTGCGATTGCAATTGTGACTGATCTTGATTTTCTTTCATAAACAAATATTTACCACATATTGGACATGAACGATTGAAATTCTTAAAAACTGTCATATACTGGAATTCCATCTCGCAATAAGGACACTTAGTCCAAAATTTGGACTTATGTATGGAATCCATAATTCCTTCAATAAATACACAATTGGCTTCAATGACTTCTTCAATATCTTCCTTGACTTTGATTTTTGCTCTTCTTCAATATCTCCTTTGACTTTGATTTTTTCGACGATAATGGTCTTCCTTTTAACTTTGTCTTTGATGTATTCGATGATAATGGTCTTCACAAGCGTTATGACTCTACACAAAATGCTGCTTGAATTTACGATTTGATTTCACCCAAATAAAACCAAGTGTTAGTTTTCTCTAAAACCATGCATTGCTTTCTTTAAAACCACATGTTATTTTCTTTAAAACTACCTGTTGTTTTTATACTTCTTCTTTTCTTCTCTTGTCTTTTTTTTTAACTCTTTTTTCTTTTTCTTTTTCTTTTTCTTTTTTTTAACCTTTTTTTCGTGTCCCTTTTTGTAACTTTCCTTTTATTATTCTCTTCTTCTTTTTTTCTCTCTTTCACTTTTTTATTTATGGGATCTTCTTCCTTCTTCTCTCTCTCTTTTTTTTACTTCATTTTTTTTTACTTTATTTTCTTCTTTTAATTGGTCAAAGACCACAATTTTAGGGGAAACCCTAGGATAATTGTTAAAAATCACAATATGGCCAAAGGCGTGGATCATGAACATCGCTCTATGAGAAAAACTCGTTTCCTCGAACTTCCACTCTAGAAATGACAAATAATCCATAAATGGATAAATAATAAACTATATATATTTGATGATGATATGATGAATATGATGAATATGATAGATTACAAATAAGACTGGTATATATACCCATGCAGGGTACCCTTTCATAAAGAGGCATAACCTTTCATCAAGGTGTCTCTTCCTTAAGTATTAGTTATTTAATTATTAATTTATTATTCTTATTATTAATTTATTAATGTTTATTTATTATATATTTTGTTCATTACATTATATAGCCTCTTGCACTAGTGTGTATTTGAGGGTCATATCCGAGTATATGAAACTAGGTGCGATGGACCCAGCTCTTAAGGTCTGCTTCTTTAAATGCTTGGCCTGAAACCTACCAATGAGGGTGAACTTTGTATAGTAGATAACCTTTTCTTGAAAGACCTCCAGGTTTATTATTACCTTCATCTCCTCTACCAATTTTGAAATGCATTGAGGCATTTGCTTTCTAGTCAACACCTCATTTGGCTTAGGGATAACAGAGTTTGTGTTATCATGGGTGTAGACGGTGAAGGAAATGGCCTATGCAGGTGAGGAGGATGGGAAATGCAATCAAAGGGAGCATCGGGTAGTTGAACATGCATAGGGGAAACTAGATGAGGAATAGGGTCGATGTGATCAGGAAGGATATGATTTGTTAGGGTAAGGGGGGTGGTTGAGGGAGAAGGTGATACAGGTGGATATCGGTGGCGGCCCACCTCTTCCAACTGGCTCAAAACAGTCTTCTGGCAATTTTGGTAAATTACTATTTTTAGCAGTTTTTCGGGTCTTGAACTTCCGGAGCCATTTTGAGGCCCTAAACGACATTTTTTGGCGATTTGGGGGTCCAAATGGTTACCCCCAATATACATTTGACCCTAGTCGAAAGTTGTAAATCTCGGATAGACCTTTCCAACGGGCTGCCGAGCGCCCTAAACGGAGATCGTATGCAAAAGTTATGACCCCGGGAAGTTGACTGTTCAACTAACCACCTTGGGGCCGCAAACTTTATGACGGTTCATCTTCTACGGTTAGGTTTTTGGATGATTGGGATTCTTTCCCTCATGCTTATGATAAATAGGCCCTTTCGGCCTCTCTTTGTATTCATCTTGGCACGAATGAGCATAGCGGCCACATCTCTTCTCAGATATAGCTACCACCATTCTAGCTATTGTATTTTACAGTCTGTTCTGTTACCGCTATTTAATAAAATATGTGTTTACTGTATCACTGTGTTATTTGCAATATATCTCTGTATATGATTCTGTATATGCTATCTTTTGTTTCGTTCCCACATAAATCTGGATCAGTGGTATCAGAGCGGTCTGCTCTTTGATTGTTTCTCGGTGCATGTCCCCGACGGGGTCAGGATACCGAGAGTTGGGTCTCGAACTAGTTTCACTTGGGGAAGACCACCCTCGCCGCCCCAAACGGCCTCCCATGGCGGAAGAAAAGAGAGACGACGGAGCAGTAGATCCTATCAAGTTGTTGCTCGAGGAAGCCCTCGCGCGACAGAGGAACGAGATGATGGATAATTTCGCCCAGATCCTTCAACGCATGCCAACAGCGGCAAATGCACCCTCAACGAGCAGCCATTTCGGAGATACGACTCCCTTCAAGGTACAAGTTAATTTTGATATCCCTTTATTTGAAGGCCAAATCGATGCCGATGCCCTAGATAAATGGTTGAATCTACTAGAAGGGTATTTCTCTGTCCACCAATTTTCCGACAGGGAAAAGATCATCTTTGCGCTCCTTAAGGCTGTCCCCCATGTCAAAAATTGGTGGGAAAATTATTGTGAGCAAAACTCATCAGACGAGTCTGGATTGTTTGAATATTCCAATCCCACTTGGGCCTCTTTTATAGATGCCGTCAAGGAACAATATTACCCTGTTGGAAACTATGATGACCAGTACACAAAATGGACCATTCTGCATCAAGAGAGGGACCAAACGGTGTCGGAGTACACCAACAAATTTCATACCTTGCGCACAAAGCTAGGTATCAAGGACTCCGAGCGGCACCTAGTACTGAAATATCGCAGTGGCTTACACCGGTACATCCGAACAGAGATGGATTTCCTGGAAATCTCTTCACTCGGATCCGCCTATCGATATGCCGTCAAAATTGAGCAGAAATTTCAGCAAAAGAACAAGCGTGACTTCGGACCTGCGCAAAAGCAGGGCAGGGGAAACTCTGGCTCGCAGAACACGGGGCAGGAAAAGGACAACCAGTCCCAACCACAGGCGAAGAAGGGTAAAGAAAAGACAAAGAAGGACAGCGGGAAGTGGTGCGAGTTCCACAAAAGCCCCTGGCACAACACTGATGATTGCCGCTCAAAACAGTCGTTGGTGGCTGAGATCAAAGCTTCAGAATCAGATCCCAGTTCCGATTCTGACTCGGAACCTAATTTCACATCCGCGCAAAAAGGGAAGCAGATCATTGATGCAGAACCTAGTGCCGTTGTTGCCACCACACAGATTCAGCCAGAGGAGCCTGAAGAGTCAGAGGCAGAGGAGCGCCTTTTCCACTCACAGATGTGGGTGAAGGGAATTGCCCTACACTTTGTTGTGGACAGCGGCAGCCAGAAGAACCTAATCTCAGAAGAAGTCATCAAGAGATTGGAGCTACCAATAACGCCACACCCACAACCATACACCATTGGATGGCTAAGCCAAGGACGAAGGATCTGTGTCAGTCACCAATGTCGCTTACCATATGGCATCAAGCCCTTCAAAGATGAGGTATTGTGTGATGTGGCCCCACTTGAAGTATGTGATGTTCTTTTAGGACAACCATATATGTGGAAGCGTCATGCTGTATATGAATCACGACCTCGCAGCGTCATTGTCACTTTGGGAGGACAACTCTATCGGATACCAGAGATAGTTGCACCTACCCCAAACGAGCAGGGAAGGAAGATAATATACCACACTGGGAAATTTTCCCTATTCGCAATTGCCATTAAAGGTGAACATCAGATCGCGGAGACATCCACAACCTCTGTAGATTATCCTTCTACGCAGCAGAAACAAAAAAAACACAAAGTTAGTGCAGCATCGCCTATTCGGGTACCTCTACAGTGCAAGGCCACGCATTCAAGGGGCCCCTCCAAAAAGAAACCATCCACATCGGTGCATACCAAGGATACCACAACAACCAAAATTGTTGAACAGCTCCAGCGCATCCATCAACAACAATTACAACCCTCTGAAGATGTCAAAGTAAGGCAACCTTTCCACTTCAGCAAATGTCGCACCAAGAGCTCAACTCGACACACAGCTCGACATATGATAAGGGATTTAACGCAATGGAGACCATTGCTTCCTAAGGAGGGAGGATTGATCCAGGTGGATATCGGTGGCGGCCCACCTCTTCCAACTGGCTCAAAACAGTCTTCTGGCAATTTTGGTAAATTACTATTTTTAGCAGTTTTTCGGGTCTTGAACTTCCGGAGCCATTTTGAGGCCCTAAACGACATTTTTTGGCGATTTGGGGGGCCAAATGGTTGCCCCCGACATGCATCTGACTCCAATCGAAAGTTGTAAATCTCGGATAGACCTTTCCAACGGGCTGCCGAGCGCCCTAAACGGAGATCGTATGCAAAAGTTATGACCCCGGGAAGTTGACTGTTCAACTAACCACCTTGGGGTTGCAAACTTTATGACGGTTCATCTTCTAGGGTTAGGTTTTTGGATGATTGGGATTCTTTCCCTCATGCTTATGATAAATAGGCCCTTTTGGCCTCTCTTTGTATTCATCTTGGCACGAATGAGCATAGCGGCCACATCTCTTCTCAGAGATAGCTACCACCATTCTAGCTATTGTATTTTACAGTCTGTTCTATTACCGCTATTTAATAGAATATGTGTTTACTGTATCACTGTGTTATTTGCAATATATCTCTGTATATGATTCTGTATATGCTATCTTTTGTTTCGTTCCCACATAAATCTGGATCAGAAGGAGACCAGGAGAATTTTGGACGCAGATGATAGTCTGTGGAATTAATTGCAAGCGACAGTTTCACACAAGATCCATTGATCAAAGAATTTGATATGATAGGATTATTTGCGCTGAATTTGATGAATGCAGAGCTATTGCTATCATGTATTATGTTCGATTTGACATAGGTTCTGTCAGGGCGCCTTTGGGAGGCCTTTGGATTTTTAGAGCGCATCATCGATTCCATATATATATATAATATATAACAACTTGATGGAGCACTGTGGATATAGCTCAACATGGATGGTTTCCCAATAATTTAGTAGATTTATAATTCCAAAGTTCAAGGAGGTGGAATCTGGGAACTTGGGAATTCAACTTGGAAACTACACTTTTGCGAGGGTTGTGAGGCACCGTGATGAAACTCTACTTATATTTTATTCTTAGTAAATGTGTGTTTGCTTTTGGTTAGTTTGTGTTTTAGTACTATAATGGTTAAGATGGGGTTCTAGGATATAAGGCATACATATTGTAATAAAAGCCACTTTATGACTTAGTTATGTTTTTTTGTAATTTTTGTGTAAAACAAATCTATATCACATTAATGAAGTGAACTTCTATGTAATTATTGCACCAATTGCTCATAATATCATATTATGTTATTTTATGTATCTCTCATATGTTTATCTAAGGAAATTGTCACATCACAAAAAAGAGACCCCATATAGTTTTCAATTAAATAAAATAACCCAATTGATCTATCCTGCATCGAGCATTCCTTGATTGAGGCCAGGGATTGGGCCAGACTAACTAAACTAGAAAAGCACAGAAGAGATTTTGATAGATACAAGGCTCGAATCGGGATTCATGCATTGATACCAACATGAACCCACGAATAAGGCAGTTTTTTAAACCCATAAAAATATAGACAGAGTGTGAGAATATAGATGAGCGGCTGGTATTAGTTGGTAGAGGGTTATTGCGATTGATGTATGAAGGCGGAAGGGTTATTGCAATTAATGTATCACGGGTGGAAAGGGTTATAGGCAATTGATGTATCGAAGTTGATGCGCTACGAGGCTATTTGCTATTCAATTCATTAGCGGGAATAATAAATATATCCCCGGCTGGAACTCTTCTCCCCGGTAAGCGCTGGCATAATAAATATATCCCTAGCGGTTTATCTCCCTTTTAGCACAAGTGTGGAAATTCATAATGTTGATGATAGCGAATAACCTACCTGATCTCGCCTAACTTGCTCTATAGAATCCAAGTCCAGCTAACTTGTTTAAATATATAATCCAACCTCTATTCACCCCGCTGTTCTTAACCTCCAACCAATCTAATCTATGAGGAAAGCTTAGTACACAAGACTTGCTACCTGACCAACCAAGGTACAAGAAACAATATTAAAAGCAATGTACGGTAACCCGCTCCACTTTGATTTGGTTTCTAGCCTATGTATAGCCTCTGGTTTGGTTGAGACCCATCTATACAAAGCTAGATTCTTGTACAATTTAAAAAGTCACAATCAACTTTATTTACTACACAATTAAAATATAATATAGAGTAGTTAGTAAATATATTATATCTAATAGTAATTAATACATATGGACCCAGCTCTTGAGGTTTGCTTCTTTAAACGCCTGGCTTGAAACCTACCAATGAGGGCGAACTTTGTATAGTAGCTAACCTTTTCTTGGAAGACCTCCAGGTTTATCGTTACCTTCATCTCCTCTACCGATTTTGAAATGCATTGAGGCCTTTGCTTTCTAGTCTGCACCTTCTTTGGATTAGGGATAACAGAGTTTGTGTTATCACGGGTGTAGAGGGTGAAGGAAATGGCCTATGCAGGTGAGGAGGATGGGAAATGGAATCAAAGGGAGCATCGGGTAGATGCACATGCATAGGGGAAACCATATGAAGAATAGGGTCGATGTGATCAGGAAGGAGATAATTTGTGAGGGTAAGGGGGGTGGTTGAGGGAGAAGGGGATGAGGAGAATTTTGGATGCAGATGATAGTTTGTGGAATTAATTGCAAGCGAGAGTTTCGCATAGGATACACCGATCAAAGAATTTGATATGACATGATTATTTGTGCTAAATTTGATGAATGCAGAGCTATTGTTATCATGTATTATGTTCGATTTGACATACGTTCTGTCAGGGCACCTTTGGGAGGCCTTTGGATTCTTAGAGCGCGTCATCGATTCCATATATATATATATAACAACTTGATGGAGCACTGTGGATATAGCTCAACATGGATGGTTGTCCGATAATTTAGTAGATTTATAATTCCAGAGTTCAAGGAGGTGGAATCTGGGAACTTGGGAAATCAACTTGGAAACTACACCTTTGCAAGGGTTGTGAGGCACTGTGATGAAACTCTACTTATATTTTATTCTTTGTAAATATGTGTTTGCTTTTGGTTAGTTTGTGTTTTAGTACTCTATAGGGTTAAGATGGGGTTGTGGGATATAAGGCATACATATTGTAATAAAAGTCACTTTATTACTTAGTTATGTTTTTTGGTACTTTTTGTGTAAAACAAGTCTATATCACGTTAATGAAGTGAACTTCTATGTAATTATTGCATTAATTACTCATAATATAATATTATGTTATTTTTATGTATCTCTCATATGTTTATCTAGGGAAATTGTCACATCACAAAAGTGATGTATGTCACATCAAAGTATTTAAAATTACAAGATGAAATAATGAAAAGTTTAGATTCTTGTACAATTTAAAAAATCACACTCAACTTTATTTACCTACACAATTAAAATATAATTAAAATATAATATAGAGTAGTTAGTAAATATATTATATTTAATAGTAATTAATAATAATTAATTATGTTGTATTAAGATTATAGTGCTAGTAGTTATAGTATAGTAATATTATAAATTTAAACGCCAAACTAGATTATATATTAGCTAATTAAAATATAATATATTTAAGTAGGGAGTTATACTATATAATTAAAACAATTTTCATTGTGATGATAGTGTTACAATATTAGTAATTTTTTTTGAAATTTTAAGAAATTTGATTGTCTCACATAAAAATTAGTTTTAAGATCTAAAAATTAATTTTTAAAATCAAATTTCTCCCATAAATTATAAATTCAATTTAATTTTAGAATGTGTATTTAGACATAACGTGTATATTTTCACATAAAGTTTTTTATTTGGAAAATTTCACCTGATTATGCATTCAAAATATCAAAGATATCAATAAACAATTTATCATCAAAGAGATAAGATCAATATTAATTAATTAAACTACTTAGATATTTGGTTTGTGAAGTTTTATTATTTTATATTAAAAAACTAACTACTTGGCAGCCATTTGTTTTATTATTTTATTGAGAAACTACCTGCCTGGCAGCCATTTTTAAATTGCAAAATCCCAAGCAAGATATGTTATGAAGTCTTGTTCGTATACATCCACCTGCTCTTCTGTGATCAAGCATCTATCTCTCTGTATGATCCACGCCGTCACTGCACGTTCGTACATTATAAAATCTCAGTGGTGGAGAAACAATTCTATAAAATGTCGAAATCATGAACTCTCTGAGCTCAGATTTGGTCGGGTGGCGTCTTGTCTGCCTCCATGAGACCCCTCTAGACCCAACCGGAGTTGTCAAAGATCGACTGTAGAGCCAAAAGCCTTCACTTTAACCATGTGGGCCGCTTCAACTAAAACATATTTTATTTACAGAAGTCTCCATTGCATTTCCTCTTCAAATTCCATGTACTATTTTATTTACAGAAGTCTCCATTGCATTTCCTCTTCAAATTCCATGTACTATTATAAAGTTTGGACCGCTCCATAGTCATTGCATAGCAGCTGTGCTTCTCTGTTTTGCATATTTCCAACACAAAATATCCCTAATGGCATCCCATGTAGTCCATGGTAGTCTGGAAGCTACCATATTTCAAGCGAGACTCCAGCATCATGGAGGCTTATCTAACTTGCTGGGAAAGGTAACTATATCAAACTCCCTTCAATATTCATCTCGTATTTGAGTATTAATGATCGTATTGGGTACCTTGCCGATTTTGGGTATGGATTCATTCTGATTTGTGTCAGTATCGATATAGGGTTAATGATTTTTTGTTGAACAGGTGAGCAAGGACGTTAAGGAGCTTCTCCACCTAGAAGGGCACAGTGGACTATATGCCACCATAGATATTGGTATTGCTAGCATTGCAAGAACCAGAGTTCTGCCTCATGAACCTGCAAACGAAATTTGCTGGAATGAGACTTTTCACATTCACTGCGCCTATACATCGCCTTCTCTGGTGATCAGCGTTAAGAAGGAATTGGAAGTCTCTGCAGAAGTGGTGGGAAGAGCCAAGATTACAATCTCAGAAATCCTCAGCGGCAAAGTCATCAAGGGATGGTTTGACTTGTATAACGAAGATTTCTCTGAGAAGCTGAAGGAAGCTCAGATCCATGTCAGCCTCCAGTTCAAACGCGTCTCAGATGATCCGTATTGGGGTACTGGGATTCGAGATCGGGACTTCCCTGGAGTCCAGCATGTGTATTTCAAGCAGAGGAATGGATGCAGAGTCAATCTGTATCAGAACTCGCACTTATCAAATCAATATAGTCCCAGGATTGAACTGGGCTATGGGGAGGAGAAAGCCTTATACAGGCCTCCTAGGTTATGGGAGGAACTGTACCAGTACATTGATGGAGCCAAGCAATTTATATACATTGCTGGATGGTCTGTAAATACCGAGATTACGCTTGTGAGGGACGAGGAAAGGATGATCCCGGGTGCAGAAGGCGTGACGTTGGGTGAGCTTCTGAAGAAGAAAGCGGACCAGGGAGTTAGAGTTTTGGTACTCATCTGGGAGGATAGGACAGCCGTGGAACTTCTCAGAAACAACGGATTAATGAAAACTCACTGCCAGGAGACATTCGAATACTTCAAGGGTACCAACGTCTATTGCTTTCTGTGTCCCAGACATGCAGACCCTTCGTTAAGTGCATTCGAAACGGTGGAGATTTCAGCGGAGTTTACCCATCACCAAAAGACCGTGAGCCTAGATGCCCAAATCGAAGGCTCTGAGAATCGCCAGTTCGTGAGCTTCGTCGGTGGAATCGATCTAGCCGATGGAAGGTATGATAACGAGATCCATCCGCTATTTAGAACCCTGGATACTGTCCACAAGGATGATTTTCGTCAAAACAATTACAAGGACGCAGATCTTCGGCACGGAGGTCCGAGGGAGCCATGGCACGATGCCCATTCTAAGATCCAGGGTCCGGCTGCCTACGATGTTATCACCAATTTTGCTCAGCGGTGGACGAAACAGGCCGATCCGGCTCTCCTCGCAAATCTCGAGGATTTACCAGGCCTCCTGTCTGCGCCCGGTGCACATTTCGAAGGCCCGGAGGCCTGGAACGTTCAGGTCTTCAGGTCCATAGACGATGCTTCGGTGGTCGGATTCCCAGAAAATCCCTCCTACGCCCACGAGCTGGGGCTTGTGACAGTGAAAAACCAGGTCATAGACAAGAGCATCGAGTGCGCCTATATTGAAGCCATCCGCCGAGCCAAGGATTTCATTTACATAGAGAACCAGTATTTCTTCGGCAGCTGCGCTTCGTGGGACCGAGACCAGGACAGCCAGTGCCTGCATCTGATTCCGATTGAGATTGCGCTGAAGTTGGTGAGCAAGATCAGGGCCCGGGAGCGGTTTGCCGTGTACGTGCTGAACCCGATGTGGCCGGAGGGGATACCCGAAGGGGATACCGTGCAGGCCATTCTGCACTGGTTCAGGAATACCGCGCGCATGATGTATAAGATGATCGGGGAGGCACTCAGGGAGGAGGGTCTGGACCAGGAGTTCCGTCCAACTGATTATTTGAATTTCTTCTGCGTGGGGAACAGGGAGGTGAAGCTACCGGGCGACTATGAACCTCCTGAAAGGCCAGAAGAGGGTACGGATTACTGGAATGCCCAGACACACAGGAGAACCATGATCTATGTCCATGCCAAGCTCATGATAGGTAGGTATTCTCTGTCATTTTCTCTGGTTTAAGGCTTTCATTCCATATTCTCCAATGGCCACGGATGAGCTGATGTGCCAATGTTTCTTTTGTGTAATGCAGTGGACGATGAATATATTATGATAGGGTCGGCCAACCTGAACCAGCGATCCATGGACGGAGCCAGGGATTCGGAAATAGCCCAAGGATGTTACCAGCCAGAGCACATCAGCAAGAAGGGTCGCCGAGCTAGAGGGGAGATATTCGGATATCGAATGTCTCTGTGGTACGAGCATTTTGCACATAAGAATGGAGGCCTACGGCCTGAATATCTCCATCCGGAGAGTGTCGAATGCGTGAGGATGATACGCAGGATATGCGAGGGAATTTGGGAGTCTTTTGTTCGGGAGGAGACTGTGGAGGATCTGCCGGGCCATCTTATGCTTCGCCCTATGCGGGTGTTGGAGGACGGGTCGTTGGATGAGGATGAGGGTACTGTGTTCCCTGATACCAAGGCTTCTGTGAAAGGCCAGAAATCTGACGTTATTCCTCCCATACTCACAACCTGATCACCTGGCAGATACTTCCCCGTTTTGAGGCTTTGGATGCTAGCTTAGATGTTAATCACAGTAACCTGTAGCCTGTGGCTACATTGGCAGAGGCCTAGGATGGAATTTGATAATCACAGTTAAATAAACCGTTGGTTTTTGTAAAGCTTTTTAACCCTGCATTTGACTCTGTTGGAAAAATAATATTATATAAAATAAACATACTTTATGTGTGATTGTGCTTGCATTTGACTCTTGGGAAAATAATATTATATAAAATAAATATACTTTTTAGAGCACCATGTGCTTTCTTAGACTTTATGTGTGATTGTATATATAAATGGAAATAATAATGTTAAAGTATTAATGGTTTTTATTTCGAAATAGGTTGATTTTTTTTCAAGGAAAAAAAGTCGTATTTTTGTTATTTATGTGGAAATAAAAAAATATAATGATCTCTGAAAGTAGAGTTAGATCATACATCCTTACATCATTTTAAGACAACATATTAGAAAATATCCAAAATAAATACAACATCCAAGCATACATAACAAGATACCATGCTCATCTTCACTACCTTCACTACCTGTAGAAAACTATATAATATCATCAAAAAACCACTTTTGAGTGATGGAACCTTCTACCCACTCATCCTAAAATAAGACCCATGCTGAGTGCAGCCTTTGATAATGGATGGGATCATAAATTTAACTTGGTCACACCAATGTTTTAGCTGAATAGTTTTCAACTGAAAATGTTTCTTTGCCCAGGAGCGAGCTATGTGCTCTTTGGTTATTACTCTATTGGGCAAAAGTGCGAGATATCACCGATCTTGTGGTTTTTGGCGACTCACCTTCTATCATCTCCTGGGTGAGTGGCAAAACTACTCTACATAACTTGTTGCTTCAGCACTGGATGAATGCGGCCCTGCTGTTAATTAAAGACTTTCAACACATACATTTCGCCCATGTATACCGTGAAGTGAACTTGGAGGCGGACATGCTATCAAAAAGGGCCCTTTGCTCTGCACCTGGGATCATCATGTGGCAGGAATGGCGGGCGGACATGTTGTTTTCACAGGGCTCTCTTCCTCTGCTTTGGTTTTGATTTTGTTCTACTACTTTTTTGTTATTAATACTGCTTTATGGTTAACATTAGCGCGCAGAATTTCTTACATATACTGTTAGTTCTATGTGCAGATATCTCATAGAGGATGTTGCCAACCTCTCGTTGGACATTTTGTATACTACCTCTATTTGCGGCTTTATTTACGGCATTACTGTCTGTGTAGGCTAGACACAGCAGGTTTTTGGATACTTGACAGTTGGGACTGATGTTTTTATGGTGAACTTATTTATTTGATGGGATTATCAGATGGTTTATTGTGTTTGTAGAACCTGTTTCTCCTCCGGGAGGGGTTCATGTTTTTATGTTGTGAACATATTGCTCCATTATGATTTCCTCTTATGATGTTGATGGCATTGTGGCCATCGTTGTTAGACACGACACATATGCTAGGCAGGGCAGCAATGTGAAGTATGACTTTTCTGACAGTTGGCACTATTTACTATTTCGTATATTAATAGTAAGTTATATTTTTCTATGAGAAAAAAAAGAAAAAACAAAGAGTCTCCAAAGATCTTTAAAGAGCCTAATCCACAGCAAATTGCCACTTTTAGAACAGCAAATTGCCACTTTTAGAGTATTCCACAAACCAATAAGTTCAGCCTTAGAATCTGTACCTTGACCACCTGATATATGAAATTTATAAGTGAGGTCATCACCACAGTATATAAGAAAACTAGCTCCACACTTTAACCCACCATCAAAAAAATCAAAAGCAGAACCTGAAGGATCAATTCTCCAATTCAAATATCTAGCTGGATTTTGATTTTGATTTTTTTGCTGAGGATTTTTGTAAATATAAGAAAGTTTCCAAAAGCTGAAAAGCACTTGTTCTTCAATAGGATTTTTGTTCTGAAAAATAGTCAGGTTGCGTGTCTTCCAAATGGACCAGACAACTAATCCAGAAATGTTCTTAAAAATCGAGTACTTCTGAATCCAAAGCTTATAAGCAGACTCAAAATCAGAAAATGCCATTCATCATCGATTTTAAGAACAGCAGACATTTTTCCACACCCTTTTTGAGAATCTGCATTGAAAAAAGAGATGATCATCAGTTTCACAATCAATCCTGCAGAGAATACACATGTTCTGGCCCAATCTACCTCTTCACTTTAAGTTTTTCCAAGTTATATTTTGTCATTAAAAAGCAACCATAAAAAAACATTTAATTTTGAGCAGAACCTTCCAACTCCACAAAAGGCCATACCACCATTTCTTAATACCTTCAAAGTGAGATTCAGCAATAACTTGATAGGCCGTGCTAGCAGTCACCTGACCAGATGGGATTCTTTGACCATATCAGTCCGTCTCAATGTTGCAACGTTGGATAGCACAAAATTTATCCACGACATAAAAAAACAAATTATAATAATTGGACAATAGATTATAATAGTGGTAAACCAGCACCTATCAAATTTGACAGTGCTAATCACTATATCACTAGTACTTAACGAACAATTGTGACCCTTTTTATGATGGCAAACTTGCGTCCGGACCAATAATTTGCATATCAAATTCCACTGCTGGTGCTGGTTGTTAAGAAGATATGTTTATGCTCGCTTATTTGAATGTTTCTAAAGGTGGTGACCACCTATATCCCTTCCATTAAAAACAAGTATTTATATACATAAAGAAAAATAATTTTGTTTTTTAATTATTTTAAAAAGATGTTTAGCAAAAATTATGTTTAATAATTATTATAAATTGATTTTTAAAAGTTATTTATGTTTTTTTAAGTATTTAAAAAGATATATTTAGCACAAATTCTGTTTAATAATGATTATAAATTGATTTAAAAAGTTATTTGATGAATAAGAGGTTAAAGTATATGGGTTTAAAGTTATATATTATTAAAAATATATATGATTTTTTTAGAGGTAGTTTTGATGATCACAAAAGACACTATATTCCTTGAAGATAGTAAGTTAATTTTAAATTTATGATTAAGAGTTTATATTCATGTTGATTATTTAAGTGGCATGGTTTTTCTTTTGATAAATCAAAATCCACATTTATCAATAGCAATTAATGATGGCTACCTTCAGTATCAATTGACAACTTCCAAAAATTATGAAAATCTACTCCCCTTTCATTAGTTTATTTAGGCCCTGCAACCAAATTTAACATGTTAACATCATCCTATCATGTCCCTCAACCATTTTTATTTATTTTTTCAACTAAAATGCATATTTTTGTATTAAAAAATTTGTGGCCTAGTTGTAAGTAAATTACTTCCTATATGGTAAGTAAATTGCCTTACAAATTATCTTGATAAAAACAAATATTTACAAAGCATATTCTAAAACAAAACTCTAGTAAAAAACCCCCGTGATAATGGGCTATGTTACATCCAATATTGGAGAGCTAAGATTTTTCAAACTAGTGTTGAACTCTGTGGTTTCTTCTTCCAGCTTTGCCCCAATTGTCCCATATATGTTTATTGAGTTTAAGGGGGTATAGTAACTAGAGTTAGAGTATGTTGCATCTTTGCCTGATTTCTTTTATAGCTCCAAATGCCCCAATTTATTCATCATAACCCTCATTTTTTCCTCCCAATAATCAAGTATGACACTATTGTTTCCCTCTGCTATTTCCTTTTTCTTGTTGCTTGAATTTCACATCTTCAATATGGGCTCCAACTTCTTTCATTTGTCAAAACAACGATGCCACTCTTCGTTGCTTCCCCTTTCCTAGCTTCACTTCCATTTATCCAATTTGTAGACCACAAGACCATGACATTCTTGGATTTCTTCAGTATGCCTTGTATAGCGTCAAATTCCACTCTTAGAATATGAAACTTTAAACATTGCACAATGATTTGGATGTTGGTGTGCATTGATAATCGTGTTTGCCCCAATTTCCATTGATCTACATGCAACCAAATGAGGGATCCAAATAACAGGGGTTCCATGATTCCACCATGATTCTATATGGGTTTTCTCTCTTAGAGAACGTTTAAACTACACTGAAACATAACAATTTGCATGTGTCATGAATTTGTTCTGGCTTATCGTCTTCCAATTGATTCACCATTAGTCTACACACTAGAGTCTACTCTAGATTCTCCCACATGCATGGTGTCGTCCCATTCCCAAGCTCTTAACAGTCTTTGTTTTCTACTCCATGACGCAAATGCATACTAAGTAAAGGAGGGTGAATTTCCTTAAGGATTGAGCAATGTTGTTTCCTCCATAAGTGTCCTCATCCTTGTTACTACACTTGTCCACCATCATGTCAAACATCAAATGAATTAATCGATTCATGGGAGGTGCATATGTTAATCCCCCCCCCCCACCCACCCCATTATTTTGGACTTTCTCTTTGCCTAATTTTGAGGCCAATTGACTGGCAAGTGTTCTTTTCTTATTGAGCACTTGGTAGAAGGAAATATAGCCAAAAGTTTTTGCAATGAGTTGAATGAGTCTTTGAACATGTCTAGCTAGTTGAATGTTTTTGGGGATTAATTGGAAGAACATGCGATTTATGATCATTATTGAATCCTCCATCACTAAATGAAAAATTATATTCCTAATACCCCATTATTTGTTGAGTCTTAATCCTCAATACAAGGTTAGAATCTCTACCTTGTTATTAGAGGTTTCTCCTAGTCCCTAAGCAAATGCAAGTCTTTGTGTTCCTTCTAGATCAATTATGAAATTACAACTGAACAATCCAAAGTAGCAATACGAAATTGGGGATGTAGATAATTCTTACACTTATCCCTCTTTGCTCAAAACTAGAATCAATTATGCCTCCTTTTGGGAATATCTTCTTATGCTTTCTTATGCTAAATTCAAAATAGTAAGCATATTTCCTTGCAGATTGGACTACTAGTAACATAAGTTGCATATCATTACTAAAGAGAAAATTTAAAGAGGATCTTTTCCATAACATGTGTATTTCATGTCTTTGATAGTTGAGCTTCCTCTTGCTGGTTTTTAAGTACTTACTGGATCGTTTCCTTTTCCATGGATTTCTCCCTCTCTAAGCCATAGATGCTTGCTGAGTGGGTAGAAGGAGAGTAGGAAGATGCCATCTCCTTTATTGATTTCTTGCTCTACTCCAATTGTTCAATTCTTTCTAGCAAATCCTTGTATTTATTTTCTATATCATCTAGTCTATTGCTTGCAACGATCTCATTCCTCTATTGCTTTATCTTCATTCCTTCCATTTGAGCTTCAGTTTCCTCAATTTGTTGGTTCCGATATTTTTTTCCCTCTTCATGGAATTGTTTCCAATTCTTCCTCCATTTATCTAGTTTCTAGACTAGCAGGCCATGGAATTCCTAGAGCTCTTTTGAATGGCAATCACATCTCTTGAGGCCATGTCTTATCTTAGAGACCTTGTAGATGGCACATTGATTAGAGTGATGGTGTTCCATTCTCCTAGATGAAACCCTATTCCTAACCTTTATTGTAGGGTGATGTTTTCCTTTGGGAAAAATCAACCAATACTCTTCTACAATTAGAAGTTTCATGTTACACTGTGCAATGAGATGAATTGGGAATCAAGGTTCTCCTTTGAGTGGATAATTGTCCATGTCAAGCATACATATATATCTTTGAATGGAAATGATATTTGGGAAAGATATCCCATAAAACCTTGGGTAAATTTATTTATGGGCATATAACTGAAATGAAACAATAGGGGATAATACAATGGAGTACCAGGAATAGGCTTGGTCTTGTGCAAATTGAATGTGCATGTGAGTAATTAATCTCATGGGAGGAGGTTGGTTGATATAGCCCCCTCATTTTTCTTTAGCATTTCTATGTTAAAACGTTTGGATTGATTAGTTTGGTGATTAGCGTCTTTGTTTTGGTGTCTTAATACTTGAAAATAAGAGATTTTGTTGAAAGATGTTGTGATCAATTGTTGTTCGACATGTGTTATACTCTTTGTAGGTTCCTAGAGCAAAAGGGATCTCTGGGGGTTGATTAGCCCCTCCCCTCGACTGCGAGGGAGTGGGGGGCTAGTGCCCCTGAAATAAATATTTTGCTTGTATTTTTTTCATTTTGAGTTGTTTTTGGTCCATGGTTTTGCGGGCCATTATAAACTAAGTCAAGGATTTGGGATTGTAATCTAATCCATGTAAATGGATTAAGGTTTTGGATGCAATAATATTAGATTGTAGACAAACAATATAATACTATGAGACAGAGAGTGGAGAAACTCTTGAGAATGTTGGTTTTCACGCTTTTGGGTAATCTATTGTAATGTGTGTGTGAGCCATTGTTAATTCTTATGTTTTAGATTCTATTTGGTATTGTTTTTCTTACATAGGTTAATCAAAACTCTTCAATTGTACCCTCTGTACTAACCTAGACATATGAATATCTTTAAGGATTGAATAGTGAATCGTATGATTGATAACTATTGTCGAGACCCCAAAACAATGATGTTTTTAATTTCAATATCCAGATTGAGAAATAGGTCTTGGTAGAGAGCCAATACATTTACTTAATTATTAGTTATCTCTCTAATGCCCGATACATAGGCAAGCACTTGAATTCCTCTCGGATTTTGTATGATCCCCCCACACTAATTTCCACCCATAGATTTCCTTTTGAGGCACCATCAAAACATAAAAATATATTCATTTATTTATATCTTATATTTCATGAGGTCTTGGTCATTAATTTCAGTTGTTATTGTTTAGTTTGTTTTGGTCTTCCCATCTATATTTATAGTTTCTCGTCCCCTCTTTCTATCACGTCCTTCAACCAAAGATTTTCCTTTGTTTCAAGATGAGTAAGCTCTTGCTTCACCCTCCCTTTGACCAATATTATTTCAACAAGAAGACACTAGGTGTGAGTTTCTACTTGGAGAGGGGACATGGTTCCATTGCGAAAAATTGCTTTATTTTGTGTGAGACAAACTTTCTAGTAGATATAGAAAATAGTTGTTGCCTAGGCTACCTTTAAGAGAGATTCATTGGTGGATGAGCTACTATATTTTTTATGCTAGAGTAGAAACATGTCCTTCCAATTATTGAGGGGTGTAAGTTTGGATCAAGCTAAGCAAACGTTGATGCCCATACATATTGGGTGAATTAATATTTTTTGAAATAAATGCTCTATTGTTTCTTCTTTTGTGGCATAGAGGAAGCATTTTGAGGGTCCATGTATGGTTCTTTTTTGGATATTTTCAGTGGTTAGAATCTCTCCACGAAAAGGTGTTTAGAAAAAAAAACTCTGACTTTTGGAAGACATCCCCATCCCATATATATATATATATATATATATTTTTTTTTTAATTTTTAATTTTTAATTTTTGTATTGCTACTCTTGGGGGGTTAGTTTATTCATTTATTTTAATTTTGAATCCTTGTTTAACAAAGAATTTCCTACACAAAGACCCCATCCTTGTTGTCCTGGACACCTCTATTGATTGGAGTTGCTCCTCACAATTTTGTTCTAGCTTTTCCCATTGTTGGTGAAGTTCCTCTGGGAGATTTGGTTTTCTCCAACTTGTCCATTGGACCTTATGATCATCCCAGTAAAAAATGTCACTTAAGAGGGCGAGGTGGTTTTCTTTCATCTGTGCTTTTAATTCATTAATTTCTTGACAGAAATCGAGGGGGAGATTGTAAGAATCCCATCTTCCCATATGTTAAATTGTGACCATTGTTGCCAGGCACAAGTGAGACTTTTCTATATGATATTGTTCATTGCTTTGCATAGTCTCCATATTAGTGAGCCTTTGATTTTTCTAATGGGATTTTCTAGACATCTAAGGCAAATTGAGTGTATATATTTTTTTGTGGAGAATGGATTTCCACCATGCCTCTTTGCTGGAATAAGGCACCACAATTTTCTTGCCCACATTGCCCAATTTGCCAATTGGGGATATTTTATCTCCAACCCTCTGCAATCCTTTGGAGATCAAATGGAGTTCAGTTTTTAAGGTGGAATTGTTTTGTATTACTCCCCCCCCACCCCCAGCCCGTTAAAGAAACTTGCAGATAAGTTGATCTACTTGGTTCATGTTCCCCACATGGGATTGTAGCGTCAATCCCTATCAGAGATGCGTAGCTTCTATTATTGACTTTATGAGGACAATTCAACTAGTTGGGTTTAGCAAGTAGCTTCCCCATTGTTTCATCCATTTTTATATTTTTTGAATAATGTGTTGCTAGTCTTAATAATTGGGTTGATTGAGTGTGATTGGGATCCTCATATATCTGAAATTTGACCAGCTTTTGATCACAATGAATTCCAAGATCCTGGAGATAGCTTGGAGAATTGATGTAGTTACATTTGAACCAAAAATGTTACTTCTGGGCCTTTTTTATTCCCCATTGAATCCATGAAGAACATGTCCAGTATTTGCAATACCCCAATTTTGACCCTTATGAAATATTGGCTTTTAATGTAAATATTGTATACATGCGATGTATGTTTTCCTAGCATGGAGCTCAAGGCCAAGGCCCCGTTAGTGTATGCTCGGATTTATTTAGAAATGCAAGTATTTGATATTTTGCTACTCATGTGCTATTAAGCCATGGAATATTGTAAATTGATGTAAATATTTAGTATTTCAATAAAATACCAAAATTGGATATGGAAGCAACGAATGAGAAGGGGCCATGTGTATGCCACTAGGGAGTGGTGAGGGGGTTGTGGGATTGAACCATATGCTGCCAAATGTCATCTTGAGAACCCATTTGAATTTCCTTGCTGACATTTATTTCAGTTGTAAGGAAGTTGTTGAGAAATCAGTCCATGGATTCAATGGAGCATGGGCAGCCCATAAATTTGTATGGCAGGTATGGGCTCTGTTTTTCTTGTACCACAAGTCACCCTACCTCATGGGAATTGGTTCTTCATCACTCCCATTCCATTGTTGAACATTCCAGCATCTATTTTCATCCATTACGAATGTCCAACAGTGAGAAAAACCAGAAATCGCAACTTTGCAAGAACCCATGTTTTGAAGTGCCATAAACGCCCAGAATTGAGTATTGACAGTGAAATCCAATGGGGGATCCATAGATATGAACCTTGGGGCGAAATTGAGAGTATTAGATACCTCGAAATCCACTGGAAAACCCATTTTTTATAGCCCAGAAGTCCAGTGACGGGATTGAGTTATTTGATGACGGAATTGTGAGAAATCCAAGTGTGAAGGACTGAACAGAGGTTGGGTTTGCTTGATAAACCCAGTGAAGGTTGGAATCTCAAGGAATTAGCAGTTGGACCTTTCTATGCCCACCCTGAAGAGCATTGGAGGGAAGGGATGCTTGAGGGACTGTGCAACAAAGAAGGGGACCTTCCTTGTGTTGGGTGAGGTAGGTATTATGGGTGCCATGGCTGTTGAGTTCATTTGAGATGCCCGTAGCTCTATGGTTGAGCTCACTGGATTAGCATCCTCCTCCTTTATCTTTTGTATGGTTGATAAACCCAACTGTGTGTTGGCTTAGCATAGTTGTTGAGTGAAACCGTGGCTGTGAGTGATCCCATCTAGTTCCTCCTTAGTGGATACACAACCCAGCTTGGGGGTGATCTCTCAGCTGAAAGAATACAGGCTGGACAAAGACCTATGGTTGGGTGGAACGTTTCTCTCACATAGCCAGTTGTTTGGACAGCTTCATCTCAAAGATAAGTGTTCTCTGTGTTTAAATTATATGCATTATGTGTTTTGCAATGTGTTAATTCTGAATGATAATTATTCATGTTAATGGAATTGATATGAAGTTTATGCATAGCATGAGAAGGGGATTGATTCTCTGCATATGAATCATCATCTACTTGTGATAGATATAGTGATGCATTACAATTGTGTGTGTGCAAATATGATTTAATTCCGCTGTGTTTATATTGAGTATGAATTTGCACACAAAAGTTTTTATTTATTATGAATTTCTTAGTAATGTATGGGGTTGAGTTTACCAAATAAGCCCTGGAATGTCAGTCATGTTCCCTCTGTGGTTTGGAATGATGGGAGAGGACGTGAGAATATTCTTTTAAATCTTTTTTCTATGGAAAGTGAGGGTCCTCCTAAAAGTAGTGTTTCATCCACCAATCGAGAATGGTTGACTGCTTTGACCCCTCTAACCATAGTTATGCGTAGAAGATTACATGTGGTTCACTCCTTTTCCTATTTTTTGCTAATGGAGTCTACCATAATGATATAGAGGAAAAGGGAGAGGGGGTAGCCTTGTCTTAGCCCCTTATTGCTTTGGAAGAAGTGAGAAGGCTTCCCATTGACCAAGGGAGTCATCTAAGGGCATATAATGCATTCTTTTATCCAATTTATAAAGTTTATTGAAAACCCAAATTTTCCATAACTAAAAAAGGATAAGAATGTCTTACTTGGTCAAAAGCATTGGCCTTGTTGAGTTTAATTACAATTCCTCATTCTTTATAATTGCTTATGTTGGAATTGATCAGCACCTCAACAAGTAGGATATTGTCTCTAATTTGTTGCTTTTGGATGAATCCACTTTGTTTCTATGTTATTAACTTGGGGAGAATTGTTTTCATTATGTTTTCTATTATCTTGGTCAGGATTTTGTAGGCTATGTTGGATAAGGATATCAGCCTGCATCTGACAAAGGAGGTAAGATTTTTTTTTCTTTTAGTATTAAAGCGGAATAAAGTATTAGTGTACTTGGACTTTCTCAACATTCAACATAGGTCACTCTTCAGTATCCCCTAGTAGGTTCAGAAGAAGTGGATGGAGAAACCATCCATCCCTGGAGCTTTGGGTGGCTCAAGGCTCCATATGGATTCTATCAGTTCTTCCTAATCAATCTCCTTGTTCAAATCCATGATCTCTTCTTGGATAATCAATCTTAGGATGATCTCTTGCAACATTTCTTGAGTTGTTTTATCTACCTCCTCCTCATCTTTTAACAGATCCCAAAAGTGTTCAAAGGTGGCTTGTTTTATATTGTATATTGTCAAAGTTAGTGATTTTTTCCTCTTTTATATTTGTTATTTCTTTGACATTGTTCCTCACTCGTGTGGATTTGGATTTTTTTGTGGAAGAACAAAGTATTGCAGTCCCCTATCTTATCCAAAGGCTACATGACTTAAGATTCCAATGTTCTTCTTTATTCTTGAACACTAAGTTTAGTTTCCTACATAGTGCCTTTTATTCCACTAACTATTGAGGCGTTATTCCTTATTCCTCCATCCTTAGTTGCAAACCAACTAACGAGTAAAATATTTCTTTTTTCATTATTCTTGAGCCCTTGTATTTCTTCTTAGCCTATTATTTCAATGTTTTCTTTGCTCTCTTGAGTTTTTCTTTTCACAAACAATGAAATTTTAATTATAAAAAATAACAAAAATTCAATTATTAAAATTTTATAATTATTAATATAAAAATACAAATTCTTTTAAGTTATAAAAATAATTCTTAAAAAAAATCAAGAATTATAAAATCAACTTATCACAATTTTATGATGTTAAAAAAGAAATCAAAATGTCACTTTTAAGTTTTTAAAGTTCATAGAAATAGTATTTTCGACCAAAACAATCCAACAGTTTGATGCATTGTCAATAATAATAACTAGGAATCTCACAAATCCTATTTCAATTCTATGCTAAAAAATCATCTAAATTCGATGCGAGGTTCGAGGTATATTTATATGTAGAGTAGGGTTCTATCTCGAGGCAGACTTTGAGGGCTCTGGTTTCGTCGAGTAGGGTCTAGGGCCATTGTTCCATATCGTTGGAACCCCACTTGAATACCTGGTGAGTTGAACCCATCTCAAATACGTTGTCCCCGACATTTTAAGTTTTTAAAGTTCATAGAAATAATAATTTCGACCAAATCAATCCAACAATATAAAATTATAAATATGATGCTTAAAAAATTAAAAAATAAGCTTTCTAAACTTTCATAATATTTTTTAATATCAAAATATAATTTTAAAATTATAATAATAATGCATTTTTATAAATTTATATATATATATATATATATATATATATATATATAAAATTTAATTTAATAAATTAATTAGATATTTTCAAAAAAACCCACTTAACATCACTATTTAACCATCAACATCAACTTTTTACTTACTAATTTATAGATCCCTAACATGTAATCCAAATCAACAATTCACTAACTTCAAACTAAAAATCATTATTTATTGATTTTTAACTCTCTTATTTCTTGATTTGAAACATGTAAAATCTAAAATAACAAATTATGAGCTATTGATGTATCAACTTCTAATAATTACTATCCTAATCAATAAAGACAAACATTATTTAGCTTGCTGCAAGTCATTTAATGCAGCTACAATGGGATGTTGATCATTGAATCTTAAGCTACTTAAATATTACAGTCACATTAAATAACCTGCAATAGGCTAAATAATATTCACTCCCAACAAAATGAATTAAAAAAATCAAAATTAAAAAAATTAAATTAATTATCTAAAAAAACATTATTTAAAATAAAATAATTATTTATAAATATAAAAAAAACTAATAAAAATAAAATAATTACTTATAAAAATGAACAAAGGAAAAAGACATTTAGAATAACATGAATAGGGAAAAAGAATTTAGAAATTACTAAAAAGTAAATATATAAAGTAAAAAACTAGATATAAACTATTTAGAAATTATTAAAAAGTATATATATAAAATAAAAAACTAGATATAAACTTTTTCTAACTGGGTGGAGGCCAAGGTGCAATCTGATCAAGATTGCCTTTGGACATAAGGCAATATTTATATTGCTCCTCAACCTCCACCTTCGTTGAACAATGTTCGAGTATGTCAAGCTAATCAAAACCAGTTTTTTCTTTAACAAAATAAGTTATTATTATTTTTATAAAAAATGGGTATTTGAAATGATTCTACTTGAAAAAGGCAGGAGATTTTTAAACACTTATCACGACCAATGATGTCATCTTGACATCCACCCACTCGACAAATTTTTTTTGAGAGTTAGGAATAAGGGGAGACATAAATCCCTTTAAAAATAAATCTAAATGTTTGATGATTTCGATTGTTGGGTTTAAATCACTGTTATTTTGTTATTTAAATATTTGTTTTGAATGTATAAATGGATTATTCTCAGATATTTAAATTAAGTAAGTTTAAATATTTTTTTTGTGATCTAAGTTTATTTATTGATTTAATTGAAATTATGTTAAAAAATGATGTCATCTCGAAGAATCCAATTTCTAAAGGTGCAATTTTTTTTTATCTTAAATATTTTATATATCTAAAAAATTTACAAATCAAGAATTTTGATCCCTCTTGATTCTTAATAGATCCGGTTTTATAATGATTGGTTTTAATTTTTTATTTATGAGTCTACAGGAATTTTCTTAATTACATTTTATTTTTGGTAATGTCATGTTATATAGTGTTATTGCTGGCTCTACATCCCAGTATGGGGGAGATGTTGTAACTTCCTTCCTAACAAAATAATTAAAATTTTTCATGTTGGCTCATAAAATAAAAAATTATGGAAAGTATTTAAAAAAAATCCATGTTGACTCATAAAATAAAAAATTTATAAAAAGTAATTAAAAAAAAGATGTTTGTCTATAAAATAAAAACTTAAAACTTAAATCCAACTTTATAAATTTTATAAAAAAAAATTACACCTCAAGAAATTGGATCCATTTAGGTGCTTAATAGATCCTGGTTTAAGATGAATCTATGCTGGTGTGACAAAATCTCCCCAATCAAATATGTAAAAATAAAATTTTAAATGTTTTAAAAATGAATAAATAATTTTTTTTAACAAATAATTTGAATTTGTAAAAATTTTTCTTCGAACTTTATTTACTTAGATCTATTTTAAATTTGGATATATCAAATATTAAGATATTAAATTTTTTAAAGTGTAAGTTTTTTTATATATATAAATATTAAAAAACATTTTATTTCAATAAATTTAATTTAAAAAAAAAAAATTAATTTAATTTTTGCATACGTATTATAAAATACCTCTCTAATCTATTATATACAAAAATAAAAAATAGTATTAAAAAATATCAAACCACTAAAACCATTATATATCTTGAAAAATATTCAAAACCCGAAAACAAATATAATTTCCAATATCCATACGAAGAATCGTGATAGCTATTCATGGACATTTTAACACTTTCCAAACTGATCATATTTCTAGAATGCAAATTTCTCAAAAAAAATATGAAAGTAAAAATGTTAAAAGAAAGGTCTTCCACCCTCACACCTCTATGTTTCTTCTATTTGGGATGGGGGTTGATGGGATGATATAAAAGTCTCCTTGGAGCCTAATGTGATATACTCGTAAGCCCTATCCCTTTGAAAAGGGTGATCATGGGTGTTGGTAACTCTTTTGTCATTTATTTATTTACTTAATTTTTGTAATTAGTTTTTTATTTTTATTTTTATTTTATAAATTATGTTTATAAGTGAATTGCTTTCTAAGTGTTAGTGTTTTCAAGGTGTACGGTGGGTTAGTATTTAGAGAATTAATTTGTTAGTTGGTTAAATGTTAGTGATTAAGGATTTTTGGATTAATAGATTAGTGATTATTAGGCTAGTGGCTTAAGTAAACTATGAGATAGTCTTTAGTGGATTACTAGTTAAAAGTTAGTGGTTTATGGATTATGAATTAGAAATTAAGGGTTATTAAAAAAATAGGGCAATGCCTTATGTGTTATGCATTAGTAGTTAATATTAGGTTAATAATCAATGGATATTAGATTATAGAGTTAGGGGATAGCAGTTAGTTGGTTGTGGGCTCGCGGGTTAGGAGGATAGTATCTTAATATTGTAATTTTTTTTTTAACTTAACTAATTGGTAAATAAATGTTGATTTTCTACATTCCTTTTTGTTCAAATGATGAAAGGTGGGTGTACAAAGTTGCTTCCCCTTTCATTGTAACGGAAATGCACATTGGTTGCTAATTTAAGGAATGCATGTGCACTTAAAAAACACACATGTTGCTTTTTAAATAGTTTTGGCCTTTTTCAAAACTCCATTGAGGCCATTGCCATGTCGAAATAAAATTTTTCTGTCATTCTATTTAATAATAAAAAATGTGCATCATGTTCGAATCGATTTAATACTAAGAGGGGGGGTGAATCAGTATTATAGCAGTTATCAACAATTTTTACCTTCTTTAAAAGATTAGTCTTAACTTAACCTTGATCTTTAGTTATGCATCCAAGATAAACAAAATCATTCATCCTATATGCACCAAGACAAAGAACACATAACACACGAGATTTTTGAAGTGGAAACCCAATTGGGAGAAAACCACATAATGCTCTTTTGTAATGAAAAGAATACATTCAAGGAAGCACCAACTTCCTATATTTACCAGGACCAATTGGAAGGAGGCATCGACCCCCTGGTTTTACAGGCACCGACCTGAAGGAAGCTCCAACTCCCTGTGTTCTCCAGCACCAACTAGAAGGAAGCTACAACCCTTTGCTCCTTGCCCCATCCTGCCGCCCATATATCCAATATATGATTATGAGTTACTGAACTTCCAACTCGCGCACACTTTTGATCTTCTGATATTAGTTATGTTGTGCGCTACCTTTGTATACAGACGATCCACTGTCACTATACTACATACAACACTTGACTTCTCATTCCTCTCAATTCTACACTTCTGTTGATGTTTTACTTCATGTACTGTGTGCTATTGATTCTGTAGTCTGCACTAAGGTATGCTCTGTCGATATGCTACAGTGCAACTGCACTTACCAACAGAAACTATGCTTTCAATTGATAGTTTGTTGCTTTGAGATAATGAACCAGTAACAGATGGAACTGTGGACTTACTTGGATGTGTCCATTCTGTGTAAGTGCCACTGTGGACTTACCAGCAAAACAATTGGTCGATAGGAAACTAATAGAACGATCGAAATATCAATGGGAAATCAACCAAATTTTACCCAGTCAAGTCGACTATAATAGAACAAGTTAAAGTAGTTAGGAAATTATAGATTTTCATTAATGATCAATTGGTTGTATTGCATCTATAAATTAGATGTAATGGCTATGCATGATATGTTGTACGGAACTATGAGAAGTAGTGTGTAGCATGATCATGTAATGAGGTGTGATTTGTGGTCTTGCAAGTCATTGTTGTAAACACCTATTTTTGAGTGTTTGATTAATAGATGGGCATAAGCTCACTGGTTTGTTGGTTTTCCCAAGAGAGGGGTTTCCAGGGTAATTTCAGCGTAATGTGTTTGATGTGTTGTGTGTGCCATTGTTAGTGTATAATTGTGTTTAACTATATATATCAGTTTGCATACCTGCTATAAACCGGTATCAAGACCCAACATTGCGCTTGCCATGGAGTACCTAAAATTTTGTTGATTAATGGTAGGCCGGCATTGAAACAAATTGTTTGGTCCCATTTCCTACCCTCGTGGTCTACAACATGATATTCCTTATTGTTTCATATGAAGATAATAAAGGAAGAAAAGGGAGGGGGCATCTCTTATAATGGTAGGAAGAAAAATATTTTGACCTAATTCAAGATTCACATCCGTCTAGTATAGCCTATAAGGGAAAATGATGTTTTTAAATTGAAGGATCAAAGGTTCATCTCAACAACAAAAGAGGGTGAAATAGAGGCAAGAGGCCATTAGAAAATTAATATCTACCTAATGTATCATTGTTGTTGTAGCAACAAGTAATTTATTTCTTCGTGTACTCGTATTCTCTTTCATTCTCATTGTCATTGTAAACAATATCTTAGTAATAGGCTTTGTAAAGGGAAGAAATGAGTCACGCGATATTGATTTTATTAGTCCCAACCCTTGGTGGATTTATTCTTTAAATGAGATGGTTGTTTTCATATCCGAGACTACATGGTCCCTAACATTGGAGCTACTATTTTGTAAATCAACTATTGAATTTATTGTGAAAGTAGGTAGTAAGATTGTTTCCACTAGTAAATAACAGATTCATGATAGTTAGTTGGGTTTTCCCTTTCATTTCTCTCACATTGTGTTGTGATAAGACAATGTATCTATGATTACCTTGCTCATTTGGTTTTTTGTCTGATAAATATGTGTTAGGAAAGTAGTTTTTCCTCCTCCTCAATTCATATTTGTTCATTTTCTTTGAGTGATTTGTCAATAATAACTAGATTATGGTTCCCATGGTTCAGAAGATTAATCCTATGGTTAAAAATCCCTTTTATTTGGTAGCCTCTTAATCACCTCCAAAGTACAACTAAACACCATTTTTATTTTGTTGTAAATAAACAATAGATATCAATTTCATCTACCCCCTATCTTTGTTGTAAATCTAGTCTGATGTTAATTTTTATAAAATAGGTTGTTCTTGGGTGACAGACATAAACTCTTTCCTTAGTAAATATTGAGGGAACCCCACTAATGGCTTGACAAATGGCTGGAAGGCCTAGTGTGGCACCAGAAAGTGAATACATCACACCATACCCTATCATTTGAACCCCTTATACGAGACAATGAACAACGTGTGGACAACACCATGATCATAGAATGAACCTCTAGTTTCCAATTGTATGGGTGATTCCTTCAAAGGCTGAGAGATTGGCCTATTAAATACACACACATCCCACACTACTATCACCATAAAATCATTAATCCTTGTGACAAATGAATGCAGCAAATAATTAGGATAAGGAGTTGCATATTAAATCCCCATCCCATTGACTTAAATGCATGAGGGGGAACTGTTAATGTGATAGGAATTCACCATCCTTATTAACATTTTCCATGGAGGGGGGGGGGGGGGAATGAACTTGGTGTTTAATACAAAAACAAAAACAATGATGGAAAATCTAAATAATGTAAGAAATCTAGGTTTTAGTTGAATATGTTCTTTAAAATGTAAGGAAACCAAGTTTTACTGGAAGATTTTCTTCAACTTTATATTTTATGTAAATTTGATTTTATGTAGCTCGTAATAATACTATTATAGTAAAATCGGTGGTTATATATAATTTGAGCGTAGCTTTTAATACAAAATACAAATAGAAATAATGTAAGGAATTCATTAAGATTTAGTGAAAATTTGATCAACTTTATGTAAATTTGGTTTTATGCAACTCATTATAATAGTATAACAAAAAATGGTCAATATATATATTCAAAGTAGTGAGTTAAGCAATGTTTTACTCTCTCATTTTGGAAAGCCTCAATCTCAATAAAGGTCTAAATTCTAGATCCACAATTTCATTCCAAATTTAATGAAATATGTGTTATATGGTACCTCTCACTTCCACTCACCCCACTTTGATGCTTATATGTCTTGGCATGTCAATTGCATAAGTGTGTTCTTTTTGGAATCTTATGTGGAAAATCAGAAGTTAATTAGCAAGGGATTGATGGATCCTAATAAGCTAGAGGAATATCTCCTCAAAAGACTAGGAAACATGTGAAGGCCATCCATATAGGAAGGATATAAATAAGAAGGTGACAAGAAGGATGGGGAAAAGAAAGTCGGTGGTGGGAAGAAGAAGGATGTGGTAGTCAAATATGGTGGTGGATAAGGAATTACATTGCGATCCACATTCTCCCTCCCTATCTCTTTTTGGCCATTTACATATGAATTCGCACTCATTCATTGGGTGGTTTGGTGCCATACATTGTGTTTTGTCACTCGCTTCCACTTGCTATTTGTTTCTTTTGGACTTTGTCACACCACATGCATGCAAATCATCATTACTAGAAAATGCACATGTCTAGATGTTTTTGATGTTGTTACCTATTCACCGCAGTTCTTGCCTTTATCACCGAGTTCCCCATAGAACCAATTTATTGCATAAACACACTCATTTCCTCTATGTACCATTAGATCTTTACTTATTTATTTTCATTTTTTCCACAAAACATCAAAACAAAACAAAAGGAGGCTCTGCGGAAAATAGTGAGTTTAAATGAATGGAGATACATTGTCTTGAATCTAAGTAGTTATCAATGCCACACTTTACTGAAGCATTTGCATAGAGTCAATCACTTATGTTTGTCATGTACTCATAATGGTCATTGAGTTTTATCTAACCTCATGTGCTTCTCTAAACTGAGTATTTATTTTACCACTCAACTTAGCTTTACTCACCTTCCATTCCACCTTTGGTTATGCTAATTTCCATAATTAATTTTACAGACGATGTTTCCCATGTTAGTCTTCGATGAAGTTGCTCCATGTCAAGGGAATTCTTGCGCCACCCTTCCTATGTCTTGTCGATTCCATTAAGTCAGGTCTATGTCATAAATCATTCATAAATATCCTCTTATCTCATGCTGACCAAAAGGATACATCATTACTTTTTGTCCCACATATCTTCTCCTATTGACCAAGACACATTTGCTTTGGGGGATTGATCTAGATGGCTAATTAAGTAACTTGATGTCCATCTTCCTCATTAGTAGATTTCCTCGCATTTGATAGTGGAGAATCATTATTTCTCCCTAACCTAATGGTTTCTTTCAATGTTTGACTTCGGTGTGTCTACTCACACTATTAAGATCATGCTAGTACCTTGGTACCCATTTTCTTTATTAGTGGATCACCTTGCATATAGCAAGGATTTTTATAGTTTCTTTACCAGTAGATGGTTTCTCCCATGTTGAACTCAAACTTCTTATCACATTGTGAGAATTTTACTCAGTGGTTCTAGCGTTTTAGATTCTGATGAAGATTGTGGACAATTGCGATTCCTTTCCCTCCATTATTAGAGCTCCCTTGTTATATTATCAAAGTTACTTATTTGTCCAAGCCCCTTTTCATGTGTGGGGGCTCCATCTTTTTCAGTTCTTTTCCATCCAACTTGGTGACATTGTATTATTGATATTAGATGATTTATTTGAGATACTGATGTACTTTGGACATGGATTTGCCACATTGCCGTGTCATTGATACACCATTATGTACTTGAGTGTATTCATACATGAGCATGGGGATGCCATACTCATATATGAAGGATACCATATTTGATTTATATTGTGGTTGCAAGTTTCATCCTTCCTCCTTTTCCAATGAGTGACATTGTCTCTTAGTACTCCTTAAGTCCTTGAAGTTATAGAAAAAAACATTATGTATTTCAACCATTCAATTTCCCTCCTACCCTCATACACAAGAGGGAATCTATTAGCTTGTAGATTGGACCAACCAACACCATCTTATGTTGAAAAGAATAGCATATTACATGTTCCCTATATCGTTCAAAATTGAAGAAGTGAGACACCATCAACTTATCACTTAAGATTTAGGACCTATACAATAGTTGAGACCTTAAGAAAGGGCCCAAATCAATGAATTTTGTCCCCAGGCTAAGTTTAACTACCTTTAAGGTGAGACATGGGTTTTTGTTCAATACTAGTGCCTCAAATGTGAAAAATGCCTCAAAATCCACGTCTCAACATGGAGGGTGACTAAAATGCATGCTTGTCACTTATCTCGCATGCATAAGTGTTTCTCATGGAAGAACACCTCATTAGGCTATGCAGAGGGCTATGCAGAGGATATAGAGGCACCCTAAGAGGCCTCCTTGACTTTTATAAATATCCAGTAGCTTAGGGGATCCATTAATTTTTTTTTAGGAGAGTAAGTTCATGATGCCCATTTGTAGCAATAATCTTTTAGCATTATCATGATGCCCATTTTGTTGTGAGAACCTAAGGGGTTTTACTCGTTGGTCAATTGTTGAAGAAGGAATTGTTGTCGATTGAATGTCAAGGACAAGAATAGCCCAACGATAGGTTGAACTTGAAAGAAAGGAGTAATGAAGAGCCAACACTCTATATCTAAAAATATGCTTGTAATCTTTTCTTCTTAAATAAATAGAATATTTGTTCCCCACTTGCTAACTCATTTTCTTTACGTTGTTCAAGATTTACTCATTTAACTGACCAATTGAAAAAAAAACATTTTCGAATTTAAAACTTATAACATACATATACATATGCAAATTAAAGTTTCCAATGATTTAATTTACTAGTTTGTAAAAGAGAATTTGTTTCAATCTAATATTTATTGTTAATGTAAGAAGCAATCACCTTACTAACTTAGGAACCACATATCTAAAAAAATTTTTCCCACCAAACATGACTTTGAAGTTTTTATATTATGGATTTTGTCAAGACATGGGCTAAAAAGGTTGTTATTTATAAACATGCCCAATTTTTGTATGTTTTTTCTAGTCTTTTGGCTCCTTATTGTATAGACATTACTTACTAAAATGGAAGTTTTTATGTTATGGATTTTGTCAAGATATAGGCTAAAAAAAATTTGCTATCTATGAACATGGCCCAATATTTGTATGTTTTTTCTAGTCTTTTGGCTCCTTGTTGTATATACATTACTTACGAAAATGGAACTTGAGACAACTTCCACGATGTAGTGTAGTTGTATGCATGAATAACTTTATAATGTAAGTCGAAGGCTTAGTATGGTAAAGCCAATATGGATTATGGATTATGATAATCATGTTTAACGCCTTCAAGATTTACAACGAGGTGACATAGAAGAAGCATGGTTCATTATTTATTTATTTTATTAAATACATGTCTTCCAATTATACAACACTACATTATATATTAAATTATAATAAATGTAAGTTTGTATAAAAATGATTTCTTTATTTATAATATTAATAAGAATATAATTTAAACCTCCATGGCGGGTGCCCCACCCAAGCCAGTGATGACTCACGTGACCACCCCCATCCACCACCTCAGTAAGGTTTCATGCGGCACGCCCCGTGGAACTGGGAAAACTGACCCCGTGCAACAGCATAAAGAGCGTCTTTGTCAAGGTCGAGGCTTCCATCATGATTCAATAAGTCTGTATCACTTCGTACAGAGCTCAAACGATTTAGCAACAAGGATATTAATGGCAATAATGCAGGAAGGTGGCGGATTTTGTGTCTCACCCGCCTTGCATGCACGAGGATTTAAAACAGGATCGCTAAGGCACAAAGCCTGGCCCCGATTTGGCATTCTTCCAAACCAGAATTATTCTTCCCTCTGTAGCTCTGTTCGTATCTTGGTTCTCTCACAGACTGCTCCTCTTTGTTGGTTTCGCTGCAAGTTCAAAGCATAAATGGCTTGAACAAAGGTTACCCCGCGCAAAACTATGAATGGACTGCGCCATACTCATATGTTGTGGGATATGAAGGAACTTGGCAAGGTCCAAGGGTACTTTGAACTTGAAGTCTCAAACTCGGCTTGTGCAAGGACATTGCGTCTGGAAAACCACCTAAAGCGAAAGAAGGAACGCCCCTCCCCCAGACTGCTGGTTGCAGAATTGGGTGGTCTTGTAGAAGACTTTGGATTGACCAACACGCGTGAAACTAGACATACCAAGATGCTTAGGGTTCTCTGGACCACCAAAGCTCTGCTCTCGTTGGCTATGGACAAATGCATCAAGGGGCTTCTAACCTATAAACGTGGAGCCCTGCCGCTGACTAACCAAGTTTTGAACTTCAATGACACCCTCTAATCCCTGTTCCAGTACCAACATGATGAGATGGGCCACCTCAACACAAAGGTGGGCGCGCTCGCCCAGGCCATTATAGGAAAGACCTTCACTCGCCTGCCACCTCAGCAGGTAGCTTCCGCCTAGCTGGTTTACAAGCGTTGCCCATACATTGTCAACAACAAGGAGACATGTGCCATGCCAGGTGTCAATTCCTCTCTACCCTTTTGCCAAATGATGATCAGTCTCTGGATTAATTTTCTTATATTTAACTATCCTGCTTTTTTTAGTAATTGTGGTCATAACCCCCAGCCTGTGGGGGAACTTTCCATACTTAAAACAACTAGACATCTTTAGTTTAAACTAGGCATGCTTTCATGGCCATCCGATTTTTGGATTGCTTTGACATGTACAGTTTTCCCTTTTTGATTTAATAGAATTCAAACCTTACAAAAAAAAGAATATAATTTAAAATTTGATATTATAACTTTTATATTGATTATGATTAAAATGTACTAAGATTAATTTTGTTTTATTGGACCTTAAAAATGTAAAGAATTACTTGGTTTTCTTTAAAATTTTATTTATGTGCTTTAAAATCTGGTCAGGACCAACTTTGGTTGAAGAGATGCTGGTTTAAAGGCGCCATGGTGTGGTTAAACCATTGGGGAATCGACGAAAATGCCACTTTGCAAGCTATCAATAACATTAAAAAACATATTAACACATCTAAGTTTAAAGAGAAAATGTGGGGCGAGAAAGAATTAGAGGTTAAAAGGAAATTAAGGTATTATAAAGAGGTCATCAACCTTAATCTGGAAGATCAAAATTACCTCTCTGTTTTAACTAGTTCAAAGAAGAAAATCAATATAGCCAAGATAAGAACGAACTCTTATGAGCTTCATAGTGAAACGGGGCATTGGACAATTCCTAAAACATAGTGGGTGGAAAGGATTTTCCATCTCTGTGAGAGGACGAGTGTTGAGGATGAAAATTATTTTCTCTTAGAATGCCTTGCGTACACCCACATTAGATCATAGTTCCATAATCTTTATTAAAATGAAAACCTCCATAACCTTCTAACTTGTCAAAACTATGGTGACCTATGAATGCTTCTTTCCAAGCTTTTTTAGCATAGAAATAAAATTTATAGCAATCAAAGTAATCTTCTTAAGATTCGATGGACCAATGTTAATCTCAGTGAATGCTAACCACCACCACCACCACCATCATAAAAAAAATTTAATAGATCTTTGTATAATATAACACTATATTATATATTGACTTATAATCTATGTATCTTCATACAAAAATAACTTTATATTATAATATTAATAAGAATATAATTTAAAATTTAATATTATAAATATATATGGATGAGGATGATGATTAATATTTACTAAGATTAACTTTGTTTTATTGGACCTCAAAAATGTAAGGAATCAATTGGTTTTCTTTAAAAATTTACTTGTGTTTGAAAAGTTTTTAATAGTAGCAGTCCTAAATCAACATAGTTATGAAGAGTTAAAAGATTAGGAATGTAAGTATTGTAACAAAAAATTTGAAATTGTGCTTTAATGTGTGTGTATGCACAATATTTTATGAGAAAGCGATTTTCATCTTCAACCCTCTTAGTATAACAAAGATAACAAATTCTTTCATCCCTTTCATTATGAAGCTTATGAGAGTTTGTTTTTATTTCAACAATATTGATTTCTTTTTTTTATGCTAATTAAGATAGACACATGCTTTTGATTCACATAGTCTAAAAGTTCGACGATTTTGAATGGAAAATTTTGATTTTTTCCGGCACGATTTTGAAAAATCGAGCAAATTTTTTTAGAAATCTTGGTTACAACTGTCAAACTCTAAAATTTTGGGTGCTCAATGGCTTTTGATGGTGTTGAATCCGTTTCTACCATTAAAATGGCCATTAAAACATAGTTAAAATTTAGATTTTGCAAAATAAAAAATGTCGGATTTCGGTGAAAAGCCCCTGTCCAAGCCAAATCGTCGAATATTAGACGACTTCCCTTTTAATTTTCTAGATTAGGGTTGATCAACTCCTATAATATCTTAAATCTTTATCGCACCACGACTTCTCCTTAAATATAAATATAATAATACTTTTAATATTATTACTATTATGTAAAGTGACATATTCTTTGACTCTACAATAATCTAACCAAAACATAATATATTTATGTCAAAATCACTTAAATTGTATATTATTTTGACTAGAGTATTAAGCAAGTTTAAAAAGCTTTTTATCTTTAATATCAATTATCTTGTTTTTCTATATTAAATACCTGATCACAAACATTTATAATTATATTTTTATTATAATATTAATATAAAACCTATTTTAAAATTTAAATTATTAAATCTTATTAATATCTAGATTTTATTTATTTTAAGTGGGAGAAAAACCATCCACCTACCTCTCAACATTTGCATGGGTTTTGTCGCAAACCTTATAATCTACATCCAAACCTCATCCATCTAGTTGGGTCTTAGACGCATTCATGATATATACCGATAGATAGTGTATATAATAATAAAAAATTAGTTTGCGTGAGGTTATCTCACACATGTATCTCTGTCCCCAATGCTCATGGTGCGTGACAGGAGGACAACTAGATGATGGACGAATCCAGGCATTGAGTCCTTTGCCCTCAAGCGTGGCGTGGCATTAACATAGGTGAGCAGGGTTCCTACAGGGTCCATTGTCACCATCGAGAATGTGAAGACATGCTTTCATGTCTCACTTGAAAAGTTAAGAGTCATGCATCTCTTCAAAGGTTTTAAAAGATAAAATGAGGTAGAAATTATTTTATTATTGCCTACATCCTCATAAATATGATTGGAAAGGAAATTCAAAAAATATTATATTGATTTAGATATTTTAAATTAATAATTATTTGAAAATGTAAATATTAATATTGGGATTTTTAATTTGTATGGATAACTTTTTTGAACTCATAATTTGTTATTGAATAAAATTTTGACTAATGTGTTATATAGACTTTTCATTTATGAGAATAGATGATTAGACTAGACATTCCATTTAGGATTATACCAGCATAGATCCATCTTAAACCTGTATCTATCAAGCACTGAGAGGGATCCAATTTCTTGAGGTGTATGCTTTTTTTAAAATTTAAACTCAAGAAATTTGATCCCTCTTGATTTATAGATCCGAGTTTAAGTTTTAAGTTTTTATTTTATAAACGAACATCTATTTTTTAATTACTTTTCATAATATTTTATTTTATGAACCAACATGGATTTTTTTTAAATACTTTCCATAATTTTTTATTTTATGAGACGACATGAATTTTTTTAATTAAAAAAATTACTTTTTACTTTTTATTAGATGTAACACTACATACACGTTATAACATCTCCCCTATACTGGGCTGTAGAGCACCTCGTTTCACTCGGTGCAAATATTAAATTTAATATAAATATTAAAATTAATCTAAATATTAAATTAAATATAAATATTAAAATTAATCTAAATATTAAATTAAATTTAATATATATTTAAAACTAAAATTAAATTAATATATAATTTTAAATATAAATTATATATTTAATATATTACATTACAATATAGTTTAAAATCATGTAATATTAAATTACATTTTAATATTAAAATTAAAATTATATTTTAAATTTAATTTTAATATTAAATTATATTGTGTTTGTAGGTGTAGGCGGCGGGAGGGGAGGAGCACGCGGTGGAGGAGGGGTGCGGCGTTGGAAGAGCAGGGAGCGTGGGAGGAGCAATCATCTGTGCAGGGGGGAGGAGGGGAGGTGCAGGACGCATGGGAGTGGACGCGGTGGAAGAGGGGTCTGGCAGGGGATGGACGCGGTGGAGGATGGGAGCAGCGTGGGAGGAGGAGGGGGAGGACGGTGGAGGGGAGTTGTAGGCGGCTGCGTAGGGGTGGATGCGGTGGAGGAGGGGTCTGGCAGGGGATGGACGCGGTGGAGGATGGGTGCGGCGTGGGAGGAGGAGGGGAGGAGGGGAGGTGCAGGCGACTGCACAGGGAGTGGACGCGGTGGAGGAGGGGTCTGGCAGGGGGATGGACGTGGTGGAGGATGGGTGCGTCGTGGGAGGAGGAGGGGAGGACGGTGGAGGGGAGGAGGGGAGGTGCAGGCGGCTGCACAGGGGTGGACGCGATGGAGGAGGGGTCTGGCAGGGGATGGACGCGGTGGAGGAGGGGTGCGGCGTGGGAGGAGCTACTACATTTAAAAAAAATAGATTACCTGATCAGATTTGCCCTCTCGAATGTCTCGAATAGCTCCTTGAGAATGATTTTTTTTTCTATAATATTTTTGTTGTTTTGTGGTGTATTATATAGCGAGTGTATTTTAAACGAAACGTTACAACCTTACATTATTAGGCTGACATAATATTTACTAGTTTTTATTTTATAACGTTCATAACGTTATATCACGTTACAAGATCTCTCCCATAGTATTCACTATTCCTATTATTTTTTGCTGACATGTTACCAACTTTATAACGTTCCTAGCGTTATATAACGTTACAGGATCTCCCCCATCTTGGGCTGTAGAGCGCCTCTCGGCATAATTAAGAAATGAGATAAAAACTTTTAAACTAAAATGAAATAAGAAGATAAAAAGGAAAAGACAAAGTCAACCCAGATGGCCTTAGAGAATGGTTAATCTATTTATATGTTGAAAATGACAAACTAAAAAACCATATTGGATTCATCAAATAAAAAATCTAAAGAGCTTTAAGTTATATTATATCTTGAGGTGTAGGATTCAACAAGGATGGTATCAAAGTTGTAGCACCACCACCATACTGAGACCATCAATACAACGGATTCCACTTGCTTTCAATGGCATATGTAGCACATTGGATAATAAAAACTATCCATTATTAAAGGGTTATCCACCCTCTAATAGGACCACTCTTTGATAATATATTTTCTTTATTTACCATTTTAAAACATATATTATTATACACTTTAGGTAAAGAGGACAAAACCACTTCACCAATGAAGCTATATAGGAGAAATTAGTTATTGGAAAGGGGTTCCCAAACCGTTCTCATTGTCTCCACAACATTTTTATCTCTTTTTCCCGTTCTCTTCTAGTCCACTTTTATTATTGCTCTATTTAATATTCGCCATTTTAGTATTATATATCTTCTTTTCTTAGGATAATCTCCTTTTTCATGTTCTCTTCTAGTCCACTTTTATTATTCCTCTATTTAATATTCGCCATTTTAGTATTATATATCTTCCTTTCTTAGGATAGATATAAGTGTCCTTACCTTCCCTCTTATTCGTAGATTTTTAATGGACATAAGTTGGATTCGAGAGCTATATATTATCATTATTCTACCTATAATTTAATAAATGTTTAAAAATAATTATTTTAGATTGAATAGTGTTTTATGTTCTCAATCACCATACTTTTACTAATTCATTATCATTTCACTGAGGATTTGTACCTTAGGGTGGAAGTGTCAAACTATATTGAAATTGTTGTTGTAAATGTAACTTCAGAATATATTCTTTGTATATTATTATTATATTATTACTCTATTTTTATTGTACCTCCGTCAAAGATGTTTTTTCTTTGTTCGGGGATGCCATTATTGTATTTGGTCATGCAAGAATATCGAGGTAAAAACCTCCATTGTAAGTTGGGGCAATAGTTCCCCAAAGGTTAAATGTAAACTGTATTTTTGAGCCTCCTTGAAGAGGTCGACCCAGTTGGCTAAGAGAGGTCGGCCCTATTGGGAAAAAAATCAGTCTCACTTAAATTATAAATAGAGAGGCTTCCCCTCTCATTTGGATATCACACCCACTCAAGCAAGTTTGCACCAAGTGAGAGAGAAGACAAGTTCGATGGAGGAGAAAGAGAGAGAGTTGTAGAAGACATCTTATATTTTGGGTTTTCCATCTTGCTTGACATTGTACTATTGACAAATATATTTCTAAGTAAGTTGCGGGGTTTTCTTCTTTATGGTTTCCCTGAGGAAATTTCTTGTGGCTTTTGTGTTTTGTTGTGCTTGTCTATATTTTAGTTTAAATATCTAACATAATTGAATTAAAGTGAAAACACTAACATGGTATCAAAGCCATCCTGAAAGAAGGCACTGTGCAGCAGTAGGAAACTAGGGCTTCCTATTTCAAGGTCTTCTCTCCACAGATAATCAAGAAAAGAGGGCTAGGATAACTCTCCCTAGGAAGGCACATATTTTGGTGAAATCATAATTCAATTTGGAGAATTTTCATTTTTGACCCAGTCACTAGTGTCGGGGAAAAAAACTAGGGCATCAAACTTTTAGAGCTTCTATCCACCAATCCAGGAAAATGAGTACACTGGACAACTCACCTTGAGGAGGCGCATCTTTCTATCCAAGAAGAATTCAAAATTCCAAGTTTGAAAAAAATTAGGGTTTCTTTGTCAAACCCTATGCCAGCCAGCTACAGAACCAAGTTGGGCATCTCAAATTGGTAAGATCTAATTATTTGTTATTTCCATTTGAGGTTCTCATTTCAAAATGAAAAATTACACCAAGCTTGAGGATACGTTTTGAAGGAGCTGATAACTTCCGAGCATGGAAGTATATAATCTCTCTTGTCCTAGAAGAGAATGACTTGGATAAGTATGTCAATGAGGAGGTTCCAAAACAGAGGGAGAAGAGGAAAAAGAAATCCACAAGAAGAACATGATCAAGGCCAAGAGGATCATTGCATACTTCATCAAAGATCACCTCATACCTCATGTATCATCCTTGAAGACTCCAAAGAAGATGTTCGATTCCTTGACCAAACTATATGAACGAAAGAACATCAACTACAAGATGACTCTAAGGAACCAACTCAAGAATGTGAAGATTCAACAATCAGAAACCATTCAATCTTACTTCACAAGAGTTTCTCAGATCAAGGATCAACTTGAGGCAATTGAAGACAATGTTGGAGAAGGAGAGATTGTGATAACTACCTTGAATGGTCTCCCAAGATCATGGGCCTCATTCATTCAAGGGATATGCACCAAGAAGAAGCTAATCACATTTAGCAGATTATGGGAGGAATGCACCCAAGAAGAAGCTCGATTAGTAGTAAGAGAAGAAGAGACGGGGGCTAATGATGACCAAGCCCCAACTGCTCATGCTAAGAAGAATCAACACAAAAGGGAGGACCACTATCACAAGAAGCCCAGAAGATACCATAGGAATCATGGACCCAGAAGATACCTCTCTAGTATTAGGTGTTTCACAAGTGATGAGAAAGGACATTACTCAAGAGATTGTCCCAGAAACCAAGGATGCTCCAAGAGAATCAACAAGAAGAGGCATCATACTCACACCGCTGAAAATGATGAACCCGCAAGAAAAAGAACAAAAGAAGATTCTTCAAGTGATGAAGAATATGTATTGTAATGAGTGAAGGTAACCAGTTACAAGGGTTCGTTTAGAAGGTTACACCTCATAAGGTGAAGCTAGAGATGACTTTTAGTCTTACATGAAAGGAGTAGGAGAATCTCCTACAAAGTTGGACTCCGGAAAACAAATAAAGATCAGTAATCTATGGAAGAACCTCTCATCCATTTCAACATTGGTTAAGATGCAGTAGAAGGAACACACAGAGTCTACTTCAGTACAAAGAACAAGTGATCTACGGTGTGGAATACTTGCTCAACATTTCCAATCATAAGCAAGAAAGGCACAGGTCCTCAGAATCAAACGATGAAGTAGAACACACTGTCAAAGACTTCAGTAGTTCCTGCAAGGAAGCAAAGATCAACAGGGAGACCACCCAACAACCAAACAAAGATAAGTATTTGAATTGTCATTTCTTGTATATCTAATCAATTAAATGATATTGTTCAGTTGTTTACATATTTATATTCCTAGATTTAGGAAGTGTGTTATGAACAACATACTACTAATATGCATGTGATGGGTAAGTGGCTTATGGTGTTGTACAACATTCCATTGCTACTTATCTAGAATGAAACCTCTTTGTTGACATATTGGGAGTAGTGCATGCTCTTAATGATGTTCTGGTAGAGATGGAAGGCATCTAGAAAGTTACTGTATGAATGTGGGATATGGATGAATGTTGTGTTGAAATATTGGCTAAGATAGTTGCATGACTGTGTGACCTATGTCTTTATGCATCTGTTCTGAAAATTATGAAATGTTTCTAATCATACAACTAAATTTGGCTTATAGGAAAGATCCTATACCTACAAGAGAATAATGATGAGACTTGTTCTGAAGAACAAGTGACGATGGTCTAGATACGACATTCAAGAATATTTATGAAATCAAGCATAAGTATAAAGCAAGGGTTCTCTCTGAAAGAGGGAGTCAACTATGAAGAGACGTTGCTCTAGTGGCCATACACACTTCCTCCGTGGTGGATATTACACTAGATAGATGGTGTAATCAAAGTAGAAGTGTATATCGAGCAACTTCCAGGATTCGGGACTCTCTACAAAGAACCACATAGATTGAAGAAGGATTTGTACGGGCTCAGAAGGAACCCATGGTATAACATGATGAGATAGAGGATCACCTAGAGTGATGAGACATCAACCTTTTCTACAAGGTTGAAGATGAGAAGCTTATAGATGGGTGCAAGAGATAACTCGCAACAGAGTTTGAGATCTTAGTATCCATTGACCTAGAAAGATGACATAGAAGATCGTCAGAAGAGAAGGATACCAGTCACTCCAATACAGAATGTTCTGATGCAGAGAGTACAAGATGCAAAGGGAGGATAGAGCTCAGTTACAAAGGGAGCAGGAAAGCTCCGCTTCAGAGGGAGTGACTCATTGACTATAACACATATTACAGAGATAGATTAAGAGACATTATCACTTAGCCTCCATCCGTGGCAAAGATTGTTTACCCCAATATTTTATGATATGTTCAGAGTGATATCATATATCTCCCCTCATGTAGAGGAAGTGTAATAACCACTGGGATTCGAGACACATGACAAACAAAATCGTGTGTGCAAGTTAAATAAAGCCTTGTATGGTTTGAAGCAGGCACCCACGACATGGTACGACAGGATGGACAACTTTCTGATGAGCTTAGGCTTTACCAAGAGTAAATCGGATTCCAACCTTTACTTCAAGGTTGAGGGCATAAGACCAGTTATACTACTTCTATATGTAGATGACATGTTTATAACAGGAGATGATGATCTCATTGAAGAAACGAAGAGAAGGCTTGCTGCAGAGTTCGAGATGAAGGACCTGGGAATGATGCACCACTTATTAGGTATGGAGGTGTGGTAGAGTACATATGGGATTTTCCTTGGTCAAGGAAAGTATGCAGTGGAGATTTTGAAGAGGTTCAGAATCACGGACTGCAAGGTAATGGCCACACCAATGGCATCAAACTTGAAGCTACTGTGTGATGCTTCATCATAGACAATTGTTGCCACGATGTACAGGTAGATGATTGGTTCATTGATGTACTTGACGAACACGAGGCTATAAATATGCTTTGCTGTGAACACCCTGAGCTAGTTCCTAACAAATCCGAGACATGATCACCTGATTGCTGCAAAGAATATATTGAGGTAGCTAGAGGGTACAATTGAGTAGGGGATCAAATATGAGACGAATTCGAAGATTAACCTGCATGGTTATGTTGATTCGGATTGGGCAGGTAGTGCCACAGATAGGAAGAGCACTTCGGGATGCTGCTTCAGTCTGGGATCTGGTATGATCTCTTAGTTTAGTAGGAATTAGTCATGCATGGCACTAAGTACAACCGAAGCAGAGTATGTTGCAGCTTGTTTGGCTAGTTGTGAGGTAGTATGGATTCAGAAGCTATTGTCATATTTGTTTGATCTCGAGTTAGAGGCGACTTGTATCTTCTGTGACAACCAGAGTTGTGTGAAGTTGTCTGAGAACCCGATGTTCCATGACAAGTCGAAGCATATTGAGATCAAGTACCACTATATCCAGGATATGGTGCAGAGAGGAGTAGTGAAGCTTCAGTATGTGGCGATAGACGAGCAAATATCTGATGTGTTGACCAAGCCATTAGAGAGAGTGAAGTTCACGTACTTCAAAGAGAAGCTTGGTGTTATCCAGATCGAGGTTCCTCAAAAGAGGGAGTGATGTGACTAGAAGACGCAGGTGCACCAGGGATGTATCTTACATGGTGGAAGACGCAGGTGGTTTGAAAGGATGTAATGCATTTGGGATGCTTTTGGGATGTATCCACATGTTTGAAGACATTGGTAGGTCCACGGGTCATAAAGCATCTGGGATGCGCCTGGGATGTATCTTACATGGTGGAAGACGCAGGTGGTTTGCAAGGACGTAATGCATCTGGGATGTTCTTGGGTTGCATCCACATGTTTGAAGACGTAGGTTGACCGAGAGAGTCGTAATACATTTGGGCTGTATCCATGGGGTGGAAGACGAAGATGTTCATGGGCTGTATCCACAGGGTGGAAGACGTAGGTTGACAGAGAGAGAGACGTAATACATCTGGGCTGTATCCACTGGGTGGAAGACGCAAGTTGTCTGATGGACATGGCATATGCACCTGGGCTTCTCTCCGCATGAGATGATGAGATGATCCAGATACGATGATACGATAGTAAGAGATGCAGGTGATTGCTGAGGTAATGTAATATGTGGTCCTGGGTTGTACCTGATGGCTTGCTCGTAGAGATGATGAATACCTAGATGAGAGTTAGGCCTACATCCAACATGAAAAAGGGATGGATTTGTCGAACTTCTCATGACAGATAGATTCAAGAGATGTCACTAGTCAATGATCAATGAGATGAGGATTGTTGCAGCAGCAATGATGATGATCCAGCGATGATGACGTTGTCCAAAGTTTGTGTCCAACTATGATGATGATTGTGTCGAGAGAATACCTTCCTAGTCAAGAGAGAGTGTTGTTGTAAATGTAACTTTGGAAGATATTCTTTGTATTTATTATAATATTATTATTGTACTTTTATTGTACCTCCATCGGAGATGTTTTTTCCTCCATTTGGGGATATCATATTGTATTTGGTCATGCAAGAATATCGAGGTAAAAACCTTCATTGTAAGTCGGGGAAATAGTTCCCCAAAGGTCAAATGTAAAATGTATTTTTGAGTCTCCTAGGAGAGGTTGGCCCCATTGGGAAAAAGGTCAGTCTCACTTAAACTATAAATAGAGAGGCTCCCCCTCCCATTTGGATATCACACTCACTCAAGCAAGTTCGCACCAAGTGAGAGAGAAGACAAGTTCACTGGAGGAGAAAGAGAGAGAGTTGCAGAAGACATCTTATATTTTGGGTTTTCCATCTTGCTTGACATTGTAGTAGTGAAAAATCTATTTTTGAGGAAGTTGTGGGGTTTTCTCCTTTATGGTTTCCTCGAGGAAATTTCTTGTGTCTTTTGTGTTTTGTTGTGCTTGTCTATCTTTCAGTTTAAAGATCTAACATAATTGAATGAAAGTGCAAACACTAACATAAACAATTGAAATTACTTTCTGTATATTATTTGAAATGTATAGGCTTTCTCTACTTGAGTCATTCTCTATTTAGATATTGTAGTGTATTAAATTCTTTCCATGTTCAATTCCAAGGCGTCCTTTCTAGAGTTTGGGGACGGGCTTGATAGGTGGGGTGGCAGGGGCAGGGGCAGGGGCGGGCGACTAAGGCCATCCCCACCTAGGTTCGAACCCCGACCCCATGCAAGCAGTGCGTAGTATACCTCGTGGAAAACAAAATTACTTAAAGAAAACACATATTCATAATGATCTACCTCAAATCGCATCAACATCGGTGAAATTGCATAAACAAATTTCATAGCGTGGAACGGTCTTCGAGTAGCTAGAAACCCCATTCAACATACTTCAAAATAATTGGGCACATATTATATTCTTCATGAGAACCGAGGCTTCTTTGAATATCAAATTCTAAATGGGTTGTGGAGTTAATGCTTGCAATTTAAACTATTTCTTTATTTGAATACCAAAATCTAAATGGCTTGTGGAGTTAATGCTTGCAACCTAAACTATTTCTTTGAATACCAATTTAAATGGGGAGGGCGTGGAGTTTTTATCAAAATTAAATATTGATATTTTTAAAAAGTCGTGAATTTTAAAATTAATAATATTTTATTAAAATATAAATAATAATTTTTTTTTAATATTTTTTATTATAAGTTTAACACGAGAGTACACTTAGAAGAATAAAATTTGAATGGAGATGATAATATTTTATCTAAAAAATAATAAGAATAATTCCAATTTATATTATATGTTTTCGATATTATAATATATATATTTTTAAATATAAAAATTATTGAATGAAATTTAAATGATTTATAATGGAATTAGAGTATTGAGAAAATGATTAATGGAAGGTGAAAAGTTTATTATGGACTCGAAAATTTAGTAGACCTCTGTCTTTAGGATAAGAAGAAATTCCTTTCTGAGATTCTCGTCACTCCTAACAGATAGAGAAATAACAAAACGATTTATAACATATAATCTCAAAATTAAAGTAAATACAACATATTCCATCCCCCTCATAAAAGGAGTATGTACCCCATTGAGAGCATGGCTATGATTAGATACCTAATGCATAAGAACAAGATAAACAACATGGGAAACAAGAGGCTTCCTAATATTGTTTCATACTCTAGTCAAAACAACTTGTGACTTTAAGCAAGGTTGGCATAAATACCACGTCTTGGTTAAATCATTGTGAAGTTGAGTAACATGCCACTTTATAGAATAGTGATAGTATTAAAAGTATTGTTACATCTAAATTTAAGGAGAATAGCATAAAGAAGAATATCAACATTGCTAAAATAAGATCAAACTCTCATGAGCTCCATAGAAACATGGCATTCTAAAAAAATGTGAGATGAAAGAATTTGTCATCTTTGTGATACTTAACAGATTGAAAATGAAAATCACTTTCTCATAAAATGCATTTTTTTCAACCATAAAAAAAAACCAATAACTTGATATTCAAAGCATAATCAAAGTTACAATTGTCTTGCGGTCATTCATTGTTATCCAAATAGGATATCTAAAACAAGTTTTGAGTATGATGGAAATTAACACATTCATAGAATCTTATCAGATCCCCCTATGGTATAATCCATAACAACAATTGCTGCTTACAAAGAAAAAGCTCTCAAACACAAAAGAGATCATAGTTGCAAATACTAGTAAAACTGATAAGAACCAAAGCTACATAAATAAAAATCTTGATACTCTTAAAAAACAAGAAGCCCTTCAGGTAACTCCACGATCTCCTTAGATAAGTTTTCTACCAACGAATTAAACTCTATGTAAATGTGACTAATGATGAATCTATTGAGTTGATCCAACAATTCCTTGGTTTGTGCACACCAATGCTCTAGCAGTGCCACCTAAATGGAGGGAAAACCTTTTTCCCAATCAACCATGACCCTAAAGTCACCAAAAATCTATAAGTGATGGATGTTTGTTGAAATGGAAAACTTTAATAATCCCCACAAGGCAAGTAACTCTGCTAGTTGATTAGTTCCATTACCACAACCCAGCTTTAAAAGGAAATAATGGTTTTTAGTTAGATATAAATCCATCCCACCACCGCATCAGTCCAATCTGGAAGCATTGTTGAAATATCCCCAACATAGATCCTTATCAATAATAGGTTGCTATATGAATCAGTGTCTTTTAACTGCATGGGGACATAAGAACTCCTGAAAGAAAATCAAGATTTTGAAAGATACCACCGCAGGAGATTGTATTTCATCTTCAAAAATCAAAGAATTTCGAGGTTTCCAAATCCCCCATGTCACAAATAGAGGCATCAATTTGAGAGCAGGGAACTGATTTTTCCAATGTAAGATGTTTTCTCCCAAACAACTCGTCTAGTCCAATGAAAGCATACCTTGATCTGATCCAACACTTCATACCATACATTTTGATAGAAGATGCAATCTACAAAAAGGTGGAGCGAATTCTCCTTCGCCCTCCTACAAAGAATACATAAGCCTGGGCCAATGAACCCCCTTTTGAGCAAATTATCCCAAGTCAAAAACCCAATTCTCTAAACACAGAAAGGAGAAACATTTAATCTTCAAAGTTAGATTCCATAGCCAAATATTATACCAATAGTTTGGAGTAGCAACAATAGTAGATGATATAATGGCTTCAAATGCAAATTTTGCAGTGATATTGCCACCTTGTTTATCTCATGACCAAACAAAATAGTCCACCATCTCCACTAGAGTGATACCTAAATGTCTGAGACTTGCAGTGTATATGGTCCATTCATGTGCTAAGTATCCCTTCAAGCCTAATTGTGAAGCTGAGAGCCAATATGAGGGATCCTAAGAATCTGCTGAAGTGTTTCTAATGTGTGCAAACCTGTTTATTCCCATTGAGGCTAAATGTGAAGCCATAGCACCCGATAGCTCATAAAAGGGTTCTCCACCCACAAATGGATCCAACCCAAGAATAATATGCTCGTCAATGCCAATCTTCTAAGAAATCCAATTACCAAGCCAATGAAAGGATTTAGTAAATCCTTGCCAATTATTGGAAGCCTTCGACACAAACTTGTAGTCCTTCTGAGCCCATTCCTCCACTGAGAAACGCCCTAGATATTTATCCCTGGGCACATAGCTCCATAGCCCTGCATCAAACAAGCCTCTCCAAAGGCTTTTAATACTAAGATCCTGAATAAACCAGGCCAAGTTTTTGATTCCCCACCTCCCCAAGGCTTTGGGTAGGAAAATTTTCTCCCACTGTGCCAGATGAAACTTCCCCTTTTTCTTCGATCCCAGACCATAGGAAGTTCATCATTTTTTTGATGATATTATGTAAGATCGATAAAGGAATTCGAGCTAAGGACATCCAATACATAGGGATTCTTCCAAGGACTGACTTGACCAACACTAGCCTCCCACCCAGGGACAACCATATATATCACCAACAATTGACTTTCTTTTCCACCTTTCTTTGCAACCAAAGCCAATCCTTCGTATAATAGAAATTTGGCTTTAAATGATAGCCCACATGTTTGAACCCTTTATCTAAAGTGTCCAATTGGTAAGGAAAAATATTAGAAACCTGATGTAATATCACTTTAGGCACCGCATAATGAAGTAAGGCCGATTTTTGGAGACTTACCTCCATTCCAGAGACAAAGTAGAAAAACTTGATGGTTCCACTATACACACACCATTTCCCTACAGAACCTTCCCTGGAGATCAAAACATCATCCACAAAGAGAATATGAGTAATATTAAGATGCGGTGAGACCTTTATCCCCTTCAGTATATGATATGTTTTGGCTTGATTTCTCAATCTGCTTAACCCTTCGATCGCCAATAAGAAAAGAAGTGGAGATAGTGAGCATCCCTATCTAAGCCCACTAGAGCTCCTAAATAAATATGTAGGAGAGCCATTTACCAGAACTATAAACCTAGCAGAAGAGACACACGCCATAATCCATTCTGTGGCAGCTAGAGGAAGACTAATTTGTCATAAAATATCTTGAGTACACGCATTAATGTGCAATTTCAAAATATTTGTTAAAACATTGACATTCCTAATCTTTTAACTCATCATAACTATGGCGATTTATGATTGTTTTTCTTCAAACTTTAATAAACAATAATACCTACCACCATCATCATATTATTCAAAATTTATTTTAAATTTAATTATAATAATTATTTTAATAAAAATAAATATATTATAAATAAAATTTAAACCTTCAAATAATATCATTATTATCTCACTTATTAATATAATTAATTTTATATTATAAAATTTTATATCTCCACATCAAGATGAAGTGGAATGATCACCTTTTTTTTAATGATAACATTATTATCTTACTTACTTACCAAATACTTATAATAGAATTAGTTTTCTATGACAAAATTTTATATCTCCACATCAAGATGAAGTGGAATGATCACCCTCTTTTTTTTAATGCTCTTTGAATTTCATTTTTTTAAGGTGAAGTGAATTGTTCCCACCACCAACGATAAAGTTGTTAATTTTTGAGATTTTAAGTGGATTGTCTCCACGAAAGATAAGTTGTTAATTGCTTGTCATTTTTTCAAAAATAATGTTTAAAGGTGAAGTGGGTTGTCATCACCAAAGATAAAATTTTCATAAATGAGATTTGACTTTCTTATTAAAAGGTATACCTCTGTTATTTATTTAAGTGGATCATAAAGTGTTAAGAGATGTTGGGCATTTTTAATTGTATTTAAATTATGGAGATACGTAAGAAAGAGAAATACAAGAGATGGATTAGTGTCTCTGTTATTTATTTAAGTGGATCATAAAGTGTTAAGAGATGTTGGGCATTTTTAATTGTATTTAAATTATGGAGATACGTAAGAAAGAGAAATACAAGAGATGGATTAGTGTCTAAGGTGAGGGAAGAACTAAGATTCCATTGTGTATGGTTTGTAGTATGAGGTGTGATTAAGTTATATGTTGAGTACATATTTATTATTTAGTAATTTAGTAGTGTAAGAAAATGTTAAAACATTGATTAAAGTTGTAATGTTTATAAGATGTTGTTGGTAGCAGAAATATTTAGAAGCATCAATCAATGAGATAGTTGACATTTGGAATAGTATGGGTAGGTGGAATAGTAACAGTGTGTAAAAAAAATTTTAGATAGAGGGTTCTAGACAAGATTTCTCTTTGTAATGTAATTTTTGGTTATAAATACAAATGAATCCAAGCCATCTAAGTAAGGCCTTACACTTCTAATCTATGTGTTATGAGTTTTATATAGATATAAGATAAGTCTTCATGAAAGGTCAAGTTCGCATGTTATGAATAGTGAAAGTCCTTGCCTTGGTAAGAGTCATGGGAAGTTGATTTAAAAAGTCAAGTTACGTGAAAGATGGAGTCTATGTCTATGATTTGTAATGAAGCAAGTGAGGTTAAGCTCAAGTCAAAGTGAAGTCAGGGCTAAGCTAAGTGAGTCAAGTAATGATATTGTTAAAGTTTGTCAAGTTCATGTTATGTAAAATCATGGCAAGTGGTGCACCAATTAACTTTGCCAATACATTGCCATAGGTTTCCTTGTTGGACATTGCACAATCCAACAAGAAAACATATTCTATGCATAAATTAGTTAGTTGCATGAAAGATATAGAAATACAAAGCACAATATATGCATGTTGCTGAGATGCAGATGGGATTCTAATTTTTTGGGCATTTAGTAAAGCATTTGGAATGCTTGTTGTACCTGATCTAATGATGAAGATGTGATGTAAGGGGTGCATGATTTGTTGTACCCGACACCCCAAAGGATTTTTGGTCCAAGTTGTAAAGCTTAGCCATAGGCAAGTTGTATTCCCCAAGTTGTTGTAAGCCATGTCCGTGTTGTTCAGGCATAAGTGTTGTGGTGCAGAATCACACAAATTTATCCTCTTATGCAAAGAGAGATTGAGGCATCAAGTTGTGGAAATAACCACTATGAGAGGTAGGGGGGTGATAGGTGTACCCGTATGCTAGCTTGATGCTGGATCGAAGAAGTTGAATCTTCAATTGAAGGGGGGAGTGTGAGTTAATCTCAAAGTGTTCAAATTTTGGGACAAAGTTATGTTTAAGGGGGAGTTTCGCATGTTGATGAACCATGTAAGTGAAAAGGTTTCCTAGAAAACTGGCAGATACAACGACTAGAAACCCATGTATTATGGTAGATGGATTTCTTTTTATATGGACATCGACAATGAGTTTGTGCAGGTACAAAAAGATGGAGCAGAAAACTCGAGGACAAAGCCTAATAATAAATAAATCCCAAGACATTTGAGGAATCAAGATGAAGACCTAATCAAGATAGAAGCAAATATAGAATAAGACCCAAAGGAAGACCAAGATGAAAACGACCTATAGCAATGCCAAAGCAACATTATTGTTATCTCTAATAAACATTAAGGGGGAGTGCTAAAATAGTGATTGAAAATGATGTAATGTTTATTAAATATTGACGGTAGTAGAGATATCTAGAAGCAACATTAAATGGGATGGCTGGAACAGTGCTCTACACTGTAGTGTCGGCAAAGAAAAATTTGGATAGAGGTTTCTAAACCAACCTATTCTCATGTATTTTCCATCTATAAACACAATGCGATATTGGGCATTTGAGCAAGGCCTTCTAGTTGGTAATTTTGGTTTCTTTGTGTTTCATTTTCTGTTTGTGTGTTTTTCTAATAGAAAAGGTATTAGAATTTTTTATGGTTGTAAAAATATTTTATAAATATATTTAATTTTATTATAATGATATTATTATAATTTAAGTTTAATAAAAATACATTTTTTAAGTTCATAGGTGATTTTGAAATTTCTAGTGAAGAATCGAAATTTCGGTTACTGTGATCAGAAAGCATTGTTGACACGTTTTTTTATTGACTACAAATACACTTGCTACATTATAGTTTCCAAGGAGCCAAAATTGATTTGCTAGCCCATATTATAATAAGGCATGATAAGACTATACCCACAACATTTGATAGTGGAGGTTCACTAGTCTTCCAAGTGAATGATGGAGGAGCATTCACCCTGCTCATCCAACCATCTAATGTTTATTAGGGCTAGAGGACATTGTATACTTTCTTTGGAGAGCTGATCGACTCTTTGGTTGTGGTCACATAAGATGTGTTTAAATTGGATGAAAGGAAATTTAGAGGCAATCTCTTTTGAATGCCTTCCCATTTCATGTAGGTCAATATCATCTAAGATGCAAGACCCAACCATCCAGTTTATAACCAACGCAGAATCACCAAATATTTAAAGAGATGGTTAGTTCCATGGAAAGCATTGTCAAAGAAGGAAATATAACAACCATCCAAGAAGAACAAAATTCTCCCAATACCCTTGTGGTTCTCTTGTACTTGAAAAAATTCATACGAAAATCCCATGCTATGGACTTCATGGCTATGTCTTCGTTAATGAATATGGTCAAAGATAATATTCTAGCCACCGTTTGGAAAGTGGGAATTTCAGAGCTATTGAAGATGGCTTCATTATGAGATAACCAGATACCCCATTGGACTAAGAAGGGGATGCTCCATAGTACCTTTAGCTATGGATGTTGAAACCATTAGTAGAGATTGAGATCAAGGTCGTTCTTGTCCCATGAAATTTTGAAGATTTCGACCTGATTCTAAATCCTTGCAAACTTGTTTGGTGTATGGGTAGTGTATAAATAGGTGGGGCATGTCTTCCTCATATGCTTTGTAGATTCAAAACCATCTCGACCCCTGAAATCATCAAATACTAAGGTTTTCATATGTGATCACTTTGTTCAATAAGATCAATTGGAAAAAAAATTGCATTTGAGAGGAGAGTGGACCTTCTAGATGTGTTTGTGCAACCATTTTAGTTCAAAATCCCTTGATATCTAGGATCAGTATCCATGTTTCACCGTGTAGAGACCTCCATCCTTGTTTCCCAACCACCTTAATTGATATGGATCCTAACAAAGTCCGATGTGCCCATGATGAAGGCCTAGAATATAGCTCTACCATTTTGGAACATATGCAATAGGAATTCCAATCGTTTGCAAATTTTATCGTCCTTGATGCTAGATAGAAGTAAGAGAATCATCATGAATTTGGTTTTGGAATATAAGGTTGCGAATTCTTAAGAATACTGGCAAGCGTCGTGGATAATAAGACTTCTCAACCACAACCCATAATCAAGTCTTCTCCCAGGTGAACTTGGTTCCCATTTCCAACCTTCCATGCAAGGTGTCGACCAATAATAGGGAATGCAGAGGTGATCACCTTCCAATGCATAGAGCATCCTTGTGATATTTAAACTCACTTCAAATCCATCTTATTAATCTCTCGGGTTGCCATATTTAAATTCAATAATGTTGTGCTAGATACTACCCTTGGAGATTAAGCTCTGCACCAATTTTGTAGCCAGGGATTTGGTAAAAATAGGGTTGTCTTGCAGGCTCCAACCCTCTTCTGCCTTCAACTTAGAAATAGATTTCCAGCTAGTCCCGTGGATATCAACTGTGTCCTTACCTCTCCAAAGGAATTGATTGCATATACATTGGATTTTAGATAAGATTCCCTTCGAAATACTTGTCAGGCTATGTCAATATACGAGAAGATCTTCAAGGACAGATTTCGCTAGGGTGAGTCTACCATCCCTTGATAACCAACGATTGCACCCGAAATGGATTTGATTTTCCGAGTAGCACAATAACCAATTTGTGAAATTCCACATGGGTAGATCATTGAGCTAGAACAAACCTCACAATTTCACATTGTTATTACTAAGAAGAATTAGACAAAGACATGGATCAATTCACTCATAAAACTGAAAACCCACATGAAAAAATGTTGTTGATACATTAATCAGTTGTAAGATGGCAATACAAAAGTGTTACAATAGAATGAATTCGATACTCCTGGGAGGATTCGAATTCACCTCAAGTATAGGCTTAGTTTGCATTGAAACCATCTCCCGATAAGGTTTAGTGGCCACCGATGATGAATAATCAGTTAACTGAGGTAGAACTGAGCATAACTGAATCATGTGGGCACCAAAATAGGGGAGGAGACTCCAAAGGAGCGAATAACTAGCTGTTAGTGGTAAAAGAGGGTGCTCCTATACTCAGTAACATTCAAACTAGGAGCGACAGTCAATTAACTGATAAATCAAGGGGGCAAGGCTCCCCAAATCATGGAAATGACCGCGTAGTCTCCTAAATCTATGCATGAGGGTGCATTGGAATTCCATTGATGTAAACAAGGCGCTCTGAGTGGATAGGAGGGATAATAATGGCAAAAAACAAGATCCGAGGGGGGAAAAGTAGGGATTAGGTGCTATGAGACTTAATTGTCAATGCATGGATGCATGCAAGACCAAAATAAGATGGTGAGAATATTCCAACACCCCCCCTTAAGCCGGACTATGAGGAAAAATAAATGAAAATTAGGGCCCTGGTTATTGAGACCAAAGGTCACCCCGTACAACAATCTAAAAAAGTGAGGAAACAAGGAAAACCCAGTGGGAACCCCCCCCGCCCCCAAGATAGATTGAAACACACCAAAAATTGTTGCTCAAGACTCAAGTAGGTGTGATGCTTGATTCAATGTCTGGAGGTATCTTCCTCTTGGGAATAAGTGGATCATGCTCCAAAAATATGTGCTTGAATTCTCCTTCAGTGGATGCAAGCGAATCTAGAGGCTTTCTGAACTTGCTCTTCAGACCAAACATGGTGAGAACAAATACAAAAATATGAATATCATTCTGGAACCTGTAATTCGATCCAACTGAGGTAGGATCAGCTCCAATCATATCTAATTTCTCTTGAAACTTGAAATTCTGATCAGTGGAAATTAAATCAGCTCCAATCATATCTAATTTCTCTTGAAACTTGAAATTCTGATCAGTGGAAATTAAATCAGCTCCAAGTATTGATAGATGGTTTCTTGTGATCTCCTTTGAACCAGCAGGGGTGAGATCAAAACCAAAATCACCAAAATGTTCCTGAGACTTGAACCCAAGCGAATGTTAGTGTACTCCATCTTCAGTGAAACTCTGAGAACATGTGCCAATGATCAAATAGAAGTTCATAGGAAGCATGTGATCAAGGAGGGCGAATGCATCACCTCCAAACTCTGATTTAACCTCCAAAACATTCAATAGATCATCATTCTGCATACCAGCAGACTCATGGGAAGTAAGGAATTCAAAACTCTCTTCAAATTCTAGAGCAGTAGTAGACATATCTTGCTCAGAATTCGAAATAGAAGACATTGAGAACATGAGTGAGGAATGGATAATATCTACAAAAGGATCATATTCATTAGTTGTATCACTTTCATCTGCATCAGCTACATGGGAAGGGGAGAATTCAAAACTGTCTTCAACTTCTAGAGCAACAGAGGAAGGAATGTCTTCAACATGAACTTTTTGTGTTGAATCTACAGCTTCTTCTTCATCTTGAACAACTTCATCATGAGAGATGATTGAGGCCGAGACATAATTAGAGAGAACACTTAAGGAGGTATCACTGGGCTGTTCTCCAAATAGTTTGCACCAATCTCTTCATTCTGATTTCCAAATGATTTGTCTAGTTGGGCCCATAGATCACTTGGATATTCAATAGTTTCTACGAGGTAGCGCATACTAGGAGACATAGCAATACACATTGCTCCAAAGGCTCTGTCACATTCATTTATCCAATCATTATCTTCTTCATAGAAAGCCAAATATCTCATAACACCAATACACATATCAAAATACCTTGTCTCTTCAGATATGCTATCATATTTGGTTTCCACCCATCATAGTTGAATGGAGAGAGAGGAGGATTTTCTTTCAGATTCATGGAAGCTGTTGTAGAATACCTACAAAAACAATGGAAAAATATCTGGATGATTGTTACTGAATCTATTGAACACTACTTTAGGATAGTCGGCACTTTTATCCGGATACTTCACACTAGGCTAGACCTCAAAGGATTTATCTAATGAATTCAATGCAATGGCACCAGGATTTGCTGTGGAAATCCATAGGATTCTGGTGCTCTACTGAAAGCAACTGCTCAATCTACTATTGGAACTGTTGCTACTGTTGCAACTGCTCCAACTACTACACTCAAAATATCTCACGAGCTCTAATACCATGTGAAATTCCACAGGGGTAGATCACTAAGCCAGAACAAATATCACAATTTCACACTGTTATTACTGAGAAGAATTAGACAAATACATCGATCAATTCACTCATAAAATTGAAACACACATGAAAAATTGTTGTTGATACATTAATCAGTTGTAAGTTGGAAATCAAAAAGTGTTACAATAGAATGAATTTGATACTCTTGGGAGGATTCAAAATCACCTCAAGTATAGGCTTGGTTTTAATTGGAACCATCTCCCGATAAGGTTCAGTGGCCACCAATGATGAATAATAAGTTAACAGAGGTAGAACTGAGCATAATTGAATCATGTGGGCACCAAAATAGGGGAGGAGACTCCAAAGGGGTGCATAAGTAACTGTCAGTGGTCAAAGAGGGAGCTCCTATACTCAGTAGCAATCAAACTAGGAGTTGTAGTCAGTTAACTAAGCAATCAAGGGGACAAGGCTCCCCAAATCATGGAAGTGACTGTGTAGTCTCCTAATTTTGTGCATGAGGGCACATTGGAACTCTAGTGATGTAAACAAGGCACTCTAAGTGGATAGGAGGTCTAATGATGGCAAAAAACAAGCTCTGGGGGGCCCAAAAGTAGGGACTAGGTGCTAGGAGACTCAACTGCCAATGCATGGATGCATGCAAGACCAAAATAATATGGTGAGAATATTCCAACACAATTCTAGTCCATATTTTTATAACCATTTAGTTTGAGAATGAAACCGAAATATTTGAGAATTGAATTGATATCCTCCACTGGAAAATGGAAAAGATTTTGGAGCTGGAGAGACATTAGTTTTCGAATGTTTAAGAAATAATAGGACTATTTTTCCTCGTTTATTTTCATTTTTGAATATTTGCAGAAGAGTTGTAGAATGCTTACCAAATCCCTACCTTCATGCAGAGAACTATTAGTAATGAGAAAAATATCATCTACAAAGAATAGACGAGTGAATTTCAGATTATCTCCAAAAACAAGACCTTGTAACCTTCATGAAACCTTAACCAATTGATCCCTTCCACCACCGAAAGAAAGAGATAAGGAGAGAGAGGGAATCCTTGGTGTACTCCTCGTGATGTTAAGAAGAAGGGAGAATTCAAGCCATTTATGATGACAACAAATGAGACAGAGGAGAGGCAAACATAATCCAATTGACAATATCTAGGTTGAACCCTACATGGATCAACATAAGTCTCAAATAGAGCCAGTTTGCCTAATCAAAAGCTTTAGAGGTTTAAGTTTTATGATCATACCTTGAGTCTTCTTAACTTTCAGTTGTGCAAGCATTCCTGAGAAACCCCTATTGTCTCGTGGATTTGTCTATCTTTGAGAAAATAAAACTTTTTCGAGGATATGACTATCGAGAGAATTGGCTTCAGACACTCTGCCAGGGTTTTGGTGACGATTTTATATATTGTATTGCAGATTGAGACTGGGAGAAACTATCTAAAGATGAGGGGATTATTTGAATTATGAATTAATGCTATAAAGTGGTGTTGAAGTCCAGAAGAACATTATCAACCTAACCTCTTCCATGATGCGAAGAAGATTTTCTCCCATCAGGACGAAAAAACTCGAGAAGAGTTCAATGGTCCATTGATCAGGACACAGGCTCTTATCCTTCTTAAATTTGGCCATCAATAATTCAAGTTCATCCAAGGAGACTGGATCTGAGAGCTTGTTGTTGTCCTCTTGTGAGATCATTTTGGGAAATGATAGGCATGTTCTGACAATCTTGGCAATGTTGGTTTTGTTCGATTCCATGTGAATGCTTGAACAATGTTGGATTCGTAACTTTGCCAGGTTCAAGAATCCTCTTTTCGTCTTTTCATCTGGACCTTATAGTTCCCAGATTGAGTTGAGATTCTTCCTATGGTTTCCCACCTTGTCAAAGAAGGATGTTTTTTTTCCCAGTATGAGCTAGGTAGCTTGACTTTTCATTCGCCAGTCTGCTTCCTTGTCAAGCAGTGGTTTTGATTTTTTTAGATTCAATTAGTTTTATATGTTGCAAATCTTCCTCCGAGAAGGGTTGGTGAGATGGGTTAGAGTGAAATTTCTCAAGATCAACTTCAATATTCTTAATGTTTTGATCTTTGCATTTATAATTTCTACCCACCTAGTCCTTGATTGACTTTTTGAGATTTTTAGCGAATTTTAGCTGGGACTGATGCCAATGTTTGCATCAAAAGTCCTCCATTCCATCTATATAAGATTCCTAAAATAATATTCAAGGATCCACAATGGGTTGAATTTAAAGGGGGTAGGAGGCTTGTTGTCTCATCCATTCAAAAGAAGTATCACTAATTGAAGATGAGAGCAACCTCCAATAAATACCCACAACCCAGATAGATTAAATCACTACAAGGAAAAGGCCTTGTAGCAGAGGTTTTTAGTGTTACAAGATTGGTCAAAATTTTCAAAAAAACCCTTCGCTACAACCTCTGCCAATGGTACCAGATGTTTTAGTAGAGAATTTTATAGAAATTTATTATAACTAAAAAATATTTGCGGTCAGAGGCTTTAGCCGAGGTTTTTTAAACGGCGCGCTTCTGCCAAAGATGCATGGGTGTGATTATTCCAAAGATGCACCGATGCGCTTTTGATAAAGATGTACCATAGAATTTATACAAAAGATACACTGGTGTGCTTATACCAAAGATACACCTGTGTGCCTTCACCAAAGAGGAGCACCGATGTTTTTTTTGGCCAAAACCACACTAGTGCACATTTGTAATGGAGCACTAGTGCACCTACAGTAAAGAAGAATAGATGCACTTATACTAAAGATGAGCATCGGTGCACCATAACCAACAATGATAATTGGTTTTCCCATACCAAAGAGGAGCATTGATGAAAAAAACAATTTGATGTCTATAGAAACCTTGTGAACATGCAAATAAAAGGAGATGATTTAATAAATACATGATAATTTATTAAATGTAGTGATATAATAACTTTGATTTTGAATATTCCTAGTGTTAGTTCATACCCTTGTTTATTAATGAATCTCTTATTTACATTTTAAAAATGAAATGCTTTCCTAATATTAAACAAAAATATAATTTTGATTGTTTGAAATATAATTTTATAGTTAAAATCATATGAAATAAGACATTACCAATAAACATAAAAATAATATTATAAAAATGTATAATAATTAATATTGAAATGTTAAGCATTACAATTTAAAGTCTTGGAGCACTGGTGCGCCTATAGTAAAGAAGCACTGATGCACTTATATGAAACATGAGAAATAGTGCACCTTAACCAACAATGAGCATCATTGTGCCCATACAAAATAGGATCACTGATGAAAAAAAACAATATGTCATGTACACAAACCTTGTAAACATGATAATAACTTTTTTTTTTTGTAACTAGGGGAATCAACAACTGGGATGGGGATAGTACTCGCATGACATGGGGACCAGGGGTCCAATCTTGTCCGCTACCACTATACCCCTAAGTGCACCCACACAGCCCACAAGCATGGGGCATGGGTAAGCCGGGGTGATTTGAACTCATGACCTCCATATACAACATTTCCTTCATATCAAGCGATTTGCCGGTTGAGCTACACCCCTGTGGGCTAGTGATATAATAACTTTGATTTTGAATATTCCAAGTATTATTTCTTACTGTTGTTTATTAATGAATCTCTGATGTGAAATTTAAAAATGAAATACTTGCTGAATATTAAACAAAAATTATAATTTTGATTCTTTGAAATAAAAATTATAGTTAAAAGAATATGAAATAAGACATTATCAATAAAAATAAAAATAATGTTATGAAAATGATTAATAATTAATATTTAAATGTTAAGCATTACAATTTATAGTAATGGTGATGGAACCACCCATATAAAACTATGAAGAGTGTCAAACCACTCCATCTACCACTTAATGAGTGGATCTAATGTAATTACAAAACCACTCAATTGTTACATGAAAATTGTTTGATGAGAACTCTCCAAAACCACTCATCCACTAGAGATAATATTCCTAACATGAAGAATCAATTATGTCAGGACAAAGAAGAGCACTAGTGTTCCCACACCTTAAAACAGGACCATCGGTGCACTTATACAAAAAATGAGCACCGGTGTTGTTAAGATTCAATATGCTAAGATAGATAACATTAGTATTCAATTCAATTTCACAACAATAGCATATACAAGATCACTGAAAGAAACACAATCACAAGATAGACAGATTTATCCTAGGAAACCCTATAGGGGAATAAAACCCAACAAAAATTCCTCAATATAGATGATCAAAAGTACAAAGAAAAAACCCCAAACAAGTGCTCCTTCTCCTCTCTCTCTCTTTCTCTCTCCTATGAAAATTACACAAGTGAGTGTGTGTGTCCAAATGAGGAGCACATCACTCCTATTTATACTTTATCTTCCACTTGACTTTTTCCCTAACTTGGTCTGCCCCAACAACTTAACCTAATGCTGACTGGGCCGACTGCTCTAGGGGACTTAAAAACCCCATTACATTTGACTCTAGGGGGATCTATTGCCCCAACTTACAAGGGAGGATTTACCTCAATGACTTTACATAATCGAATATAGTAATAACATCCTGATGGAGGAATAAAACATCTCCGAATAAATTACAATAGAATATTCTTCGAAGTTACAATATTTTGACACTCCCCCTTAACGAGAAGGGTATTCTACTGACAACAACAACATCAATTGTAGGAGCAAGGAGAGAGAGAATCATCAACAACATCAAGGTGATACATCTATAAATCATTGGAAGTTTTCTTCAACAATATTAGCAACTGGAATATCTTCAACATCTTCAGTACTGGAGCATCATCTTCTACAGCACTGAGTCTTCATCTTTTGCAGCACTTGATCATCTACATCAACACTTGATCTTTCAATCAACAACAACATCCTGATATTTCGATTAACAACATCATCTTGATCTTTCAATCATAAACATCATTTGCAACAATATAACTTGCAACACACATGATCCAATTATGGGATGATCAATGCCTCTGACTTTAAGACATAAGTCCAAGGACAATGCAATCCTATCCACATCACGGAGACAAACGTCCATGGATCACTTTCGGACTAATGTCCAGGGATGATACAATCCCACCACATCACGGAGAAAAAAGTATGCAAATCACTTTAGGACTAATGTCCAGGGATGATACAATCCCACCACATCATGGAGACAAAAGTCTGTGATCACTTTAGGACTAATGTCCAGGGATGATACAATCCCACCACATCACGGAGACAAAATTCTGCAGATCACTTTAGGACTAATGTCTAGGGATGATACAATCCCACCACATCACAGAGACAAAAGTTTGCGGATCACTTTAGGACTAATGTCCGGGGATGATACAATCCCACTGCAACATCATCATCACTGCAACTACATCACATAGACAAGAGTCTGCAGATCACTTTAGGACTAATGTCCAGGGATTATACAATCCCACTACAACATCATCATCACTACTCCCCCTTTCGAGGAAGGTCCTTTCGAACCACACCAAGCTTGTCATGGAAGTACTCAAACTTCACTCGATACTGTTACATAGAAATCTTCCACCCTGTGAGCATCAACATTCTTTGGTCTGTAGGATCCATTTCAGTGACTTAGATCCATTTTTATCCTTCAATGACACTAGTTTGCCCTATTTTTATTCCTACCCGCATGTTGCATCACTATAGCATGTGTACCCGCGAGTTGCATCACCATAGCCCGCGGGTATCAAGTAAAATGGTAAAAACCACTATTAATTACTTTTTACTCCCAAAAAGCGGTCATTGGGTGACCTTTGGCTCTCCATCTGCCCAAGTAACGTCTCGATGAGTCCTTTCACCTACCTTTGGGAGGACTATATATTGAGCACATATGGCTTATGGACGGGAGGAAGAAGAGAATCGTAAGAGAACTCTAGTGGATTTTTTCCCTATCTTGAGTCTGCACTCATTGATCCTTGTAGTTGTGAACCATTTATGTTCACCTTCCAAATTCCTTTCTAGTTTGAATTTGCCATTCATGGAGGATTGAAGTAGTGGAGGTGCAAGTGGATTGATCTAGATCTTGGTTCAGATTGGTTGCCGGCAAGAGGTAGTATCACTTTGTACTTCTTCTTATTCATTAATAGAAATACTCATATTCTCGTCCATTCATGGTGTGAATGTTGTTTATTATACATTGGGTTACATTTGCTTATGATATTATGGACCATTGTTAATGATAATGTTAATGCCAATTATATATTATATGTACTTGTTGGATATTGGCTGTCAAGACTAATTTGCAGATTATGAGTACTTGGAAGTGTGTGGATTGAAAGCTCCAATGGGGATCTACATCAAACGTTGGATTGAGGTTGGTTACATTTCTCCATTATCTTAACATTGTCATTTATAATAGCATTGCTTTGAGAATTGAGTGGATTTCTGGTAGTCATCTGTCTGTTGTGGTATTCCCAAGCCATAGTGAGTTTTCTCCAATACAGAAATGGCGACTCTGCTAGGGAAAACATCCATGTTTGGGAAATTTTTTGAGCATTAGTCCATAATTAGAGTTGTTGTTTATCGAAGCTCTGTGTCACTGATTGGCCGTTAAGATACACTGTAGAAAACTTTTTTTTTTTTTTTTTTTTTTCTTTTTTTTCTGAGCCTCTGGACTCTTTATTTGACCATTTGCTTTTCCTCACCCATGGGCTAGATTAGCTCTGCCCGTGTATACCTGCCTCTATTTACTCTACTGCTCACGAGTACCCGCAGGTATTCCTTCGACAGTAGCGTGTAACTCCGACTTTTGTTGGTTTATGGCTATTGGTTGTTGCTGGGTGAGTTTGGTTGGTTCCTGAGTCTTTGTTGGCCTCTTTCTTGACTATTTCATGCCTTGGTTGTGACCGGATCTCTTCGTTTCCCTTGGTTGAGCCTTCTTGGTTTTTTACCAATCTTTGGTTTTAACCTCTTAGTTTTTTCCTTTTGAGCTCTTTCCTTTGGCTGAGTCTTGCTGTTTAGGATTTGCTAGGTTGTCTTACTGATCTTCTCGGCACTTCAGTGACTGAATAGTAGGATTTTGCTTGCATTTTTTAATTTCATTTATATTGAAAAAATACAAAAATATTCGTTTAGTTTTTTGCATTTTCCTTCTCATTTATAAGCGAAAATACAAAAATATTTTACTTTCATGTACTGCATCTTGCATTGAGTGCTTGTTGCCTTCATCTTAGGTTCTTCTTGTGCATCGAAAAGATAAAAGATTGCATCTTTATTTCGGAATTGTTGGTTGACTTTGCATATTAGTGTCATTGTTTTATTGGATAGATGAGTATAGGATTGGACGATGTTGCATACTATTGAGTCTACACATCACTAGTTTCACGATCATATCCCTTGAGTAATCACATCCACAAAAATTAACGCTTAATCACTGAAATTGATTAGACGAATTTTATTTTATAGGGTACACCAACTAGCATAGGTTTAGAGTCTTGGAATAGATCATTGTGAGTTAACAATCCAAGACTACTGAACGAAACATTAGATGTCTGACCAAGGAGTGGAGGAATCCATGGTATAGATTGGTGTTCTCAGGAAAGCTCTACTCAATCCAGAGTTAAGCACGAGGTCATGGGAGGTTGGTTGAGGAGATATCCCTTTGATACCGGCTGAACGTGGGAGATATATCTAGGATTTGTTCGTATCTGGGGGTACCGGAGGTTCGTCCTCTTATGCTTCGGGCTTAGCTACCCTGCCCATACTACGGGTCCCACCTGCGATTGTCCCCCTGAGCATTGGTTATATTGTGGTGAAAAAAGATGCCTTACCTAGGTACCACACAGGGTACTTGTAGTGGTTATGCTGTTTGTGTCCTGAGTCAAATAAGGATTGGACAGCACAGTTGTGTTCGTGCAATGGACTTGACCCTATCGACACAGTGAAGCCTAGGTGTCTCTATAACTGATTCTGTTACCTCCGGCTATAGTTTGGGAGTCTCAAGCCTCTCCTAGGCGAGACATACCGGCTCTAGTGTTGAGAGCTCATTTAGCCACTCTGTTTGTCTACTCTTGGCTGTAGATTCTCTAGGTGTGTGGTTTTGATTTATTGTTTTTTAATCGATAGTTGGCCTTTAGGAGACGCTGTGTCTCTCTCCGGAGAGAACGTGGCGCGGAGCCCTACTCTCCGCCGGTCCCGTCGGTTGGCTGGTTTAAAGCCAGCTTTGGTTACACAACGTATTGATAGAGGACGTCGGAGGGCTCCCTCTAAGTCTTCAGATTCATACGAGACTTACGTTGAAGACTACATGACTGCACATCCCGATATCGGGCAAGACCCTTCTGCTCCTTCGGGTAGAGTTGAGCATACTTCTGATCCCCAGACTCCTCGTGAGGATTGGGGAGGTGATCCACCTGAGACTCAACCTGGTTCTATTTGGCCTAATCCACTTGACCGGGATCCGTTTGATCCTTTGAATCCGGATAATTATCTTTACGGGATGCCCGACCTACCCGAGGATGGAGAACAGGACGAGCCTTTTGTTCCTTCATTTCCACGTGATTTTAGATACGGGAGACCTAAGACTCATGATGATACCGACCCTATGATCAACCCCACCGCACTCTCTTTTGGTATGCCTAGTCACAATACTGTCGAACCTTCCACTATGGTTGGTACTCACGCTGGCACTAGTCAAAGTGTTAGCCATACTATACCCACTAGGGGCACTACGCTAGCTGAAGACACTACGTTGTCCACCCACTCACATAGTATGGGGACTGGTCAGATTCCTAACAATGCTTATGTTGGAGCACGACCACCTCCTAGGAATACCCAACCTAGTCGGAATGCTGTTCGAAACACGACTCGCCATCCACCACCTAATACACATGTCGCTACTCATCAACCCAGGACTACTTTTGTACATGATACCGTTCCTCCCAACCATGGGGGTGGACACATACCTCATACTTTTGCGTCCACTGCCACTGCTAGTAATACTAATGTAGGGGGTGGGGATATTTCCTATCCACATGGACACCACAACACTAACGCTGCTACTAGTCACGTCCATATTGGACCTGGGAATGCTTCTTATGCTTCTGGTCACCACACGATTGCTCACGCTAATCCTAATGTTGGGGGTGGGAACATACCATACCATTACGGTAAATACAACATGGTTCCCACTATGAATAGTACATACATGCCCATACTCATGGTGGCAACCCTTACTACAACACAGTCAGTGCTGGCCACCATTATCACCCACCACCCCAATATGGTCCTCAAAACGCGCATATACCTGCTTACTCTCAAATGGGTCAGGCAGGGGGAGGTTATCCATCTTATGGCCATGGGTAAGCTTACGGGCCGTGAGATCCTCATTATAAGCAGTTTAATCCTCATGGTCAAGCTTTTGGTCCATCTTACAACACAGTTCCGTTTCACCAACCTTTTATGGGAGCTTATAATCAATCTTTCCAGCTGCAGCTCCCATTCCTTGCATGCTTGAATCTCCCAGATCTTTCGAAGCTCACGAACGATCCGGTGTGTCATGACCCTACTTGGCCCCCAGTCCCTACCAAGCTCCCTTTGGACATTTCGAAGTTTGAGGGGAAAGGTGGTGAGGACCCGGGAGATCATGTCACGATGTTTCACCTTTGGTGTTCCTCCAACTCTTTGAATCATGATTCCATTCGATTACGACTATTTCAATGCACCCTCACGGGGGCAGCTGCGAATTGGTATGTGGAGTTTCCTGGAAACACCTATAGGGGATTCAACGAGATTGCTTCGGTTTTCTTAGACCATTTCCAGTTTCCGATCGTTATGATACTGGTACTGAGTTGTTGTCCACCTTCCGTCAGAATAAGGCCACACATATTTCTGACCATGTTCAAGAGTGGCGTCGGCGGAAGAGATTAGTGAAAGCCAACATTCCTCCAGAGTTCCTGTTGGAATGGTTCCTTAAGTCTTTACTCCCATACATTTCTAAGGATGTTTCGATGTCCAGCATTGTGACTGAGGAACAAGCTATCTTGAAAGTCTAGCAATTAGATCTACTTTATTCTCAGTCTGGCATTTTGTATGACATTATTCCTGGCGCACTGAGAACCAAACATGAGCCCACGTCAGTTCCTGGACCACATGCCAATGGAATCGTGGGATCCGCATGCACTCACCCTGTAGAATTGGTATCTAATCAAATGCAAAATTTGTTGCTAAACCAGTCTGCACCCGGACAGGTTCACACCTTGTCCACTTCCACTTCGTCGTTTGATGTACACAATGTGCAATCAACGAAAGCATCGGGTAACCAACAACCTGGTGGTAAGAAAAAGGGGAGAAACAATTGTAGGGGTGGAAACAATGGAAGTAACAACAATATCAATCGTAATACTCCTCGTAAAGAGAATGCCAACCCTCCTTGGGAAGGCGGGTAATGCTGGCAAGGATCGTAAACCTAGGCGTAAGGTGAAATTCCCTTGCAAGCTTTGTGGGGAGGATCATCTTACTCACTTATGTCCTCGAATTAAAGAAGCATCGAAGCATTTGGCACAGAGCCCAGCTGTGTTGAAGGATCCCCTTCCTCATCATCAAAATATGGCTTCGCATGCTCCCACCACTGGTTATGGTACTAATGAAATGGAGACGTCTTCTTCCAATACTAGTGGTTATGGATGTGTGAATATGGTTCAGTCGGAGGTTTGTGTTGCTACTCGCCAACGTGATTATGGTGCACCAAAACCAAATTTGGGGAATGAGCCACCCCCTCCTCCTGATAATTCCTTGCATATTGAGAAGCCTTCTATTATGCCGTGGCTATTGAAAGGTGTTCTCAAGCGCTCCACGCATAATCCTAATGCTTGAGCCGCCTAGAACTACTCCATCGTAGAAGATTTGGGCCAAATCCTGTGTGCCATGTCGGTTCTTGAAGTTTTGCAAGCTTGTCCTTCTCATAAGCATGCCCTTTTGAGTGCGTTAGGAGTTCAGGATGGGAGAAGTCCTAGTGTTATCAAGTTCGATACTACTGATGTCCAACCTCGCTTGCCTTACCACGTGGCTTTTCAAATCCAGGTGGTTTTCCTTAAGAGCTTCGTCAAACGTACTATGGTTGATGAAGGTGCTTCTGCGTCAGTAATGTCGTTAACTTGTTGGAAATCTCTTGGCTCTCCTCCTCTACTCGCATCTAGAACTACACTTACTGCATTCGATGGTAGATCTTTTACGCCGCATGGAATTATCCCTTCCCTTGTTGTCTCCTTGGGAGGTAAATTCGTGCCTATTGAAGTCGAAGTGGTTGATGCACCCATCGACTACAACCTTTTACTGGGTCGGAACTGGATGCACGCTATGAAGGCTGTCGCGTCTACTGTATTTAGAGTGATTTGCTTTCCCCATGAAGGAAAGATTGTGATGATCGATCAACTGGATTATGTTGGCACTCCTTCCACAACATCTACGGGATTTGTAGTCCCGCAAGTTTCTGATTCTCAGTTGGAAACCGGGAACATAGGTGTTGGGATGTACCCCTCATTGATGGGAACTTTTAACCATTCCGCACCTGTGAATTTTATTGGAACCATTTTCGACAGTGCGCCTCCTCCTTCGAATAATATGTTATTCCAGACCTCTTATTTAAATGATCCGTGGACTTTACCATCTACGAGTTCCACGTCTGGAGACATTGCGCACGTCAGGATGTCTATGCCTTTATCTGTAGCGGAGCTCACTTACGATCATATCCAACAAACCACTGCAAATCCGGATCTCTCTTCTTCCCAGACAGTTGAGGAAGATCCCGTTACACTGCTAGTTTTGGCAGCCAACCTATCTTGTTCACATGATGGCCTCGATGGTATCCTACCTTTAGATGGAGTTCTTTTTGAGGCCATGGGTGGTGATGACAAGCCGTGGGGGGATCTTTATCATAGATCTCATTCCCCTCCTCCCCTTGATCTTATTGAACAAGATGGGCCTATAATACAACCTGCCATCCATTTGAATTTGGATCCATTCACTGTCTCGTCCAACCCTGATTTAACGTTTGAGTCTAATGAGTCTTTGAGCTCTCCTATAGATCCACAAATCAGTGATCCTGATGAGTTTGATTCTACTTCTAGAATTTCCAACTCCTGTGATGATGAATATGCCACTGTAGATTCCTTCACATCCTTCAGCTTTGCTCTTCATTTTGAAGATGATCATTTTGATCCCTCAGGTATTGGTACTATGGCACCTTCAGTGGTTAGCTCTACTTGCGTTATGTCTGAGGTTAACAATAGTGAAGTTGAAAATGTTTCTACCGCAGTGACTTGTATCGGATTTTTCTTTACGTATGTTTTTGAAATGATCTTGGTACTTATGTTTCTTGGAGACAGGATTCTTAGCTGGACTTATACTTGTTTATTGGTCCTTTTCGACATTTGCTTCAGCCATGGTAGGAATATTCAGAACCTTGCATATAGGTTTAGGCCTCCCCATTGTTATGATGCATTTGAACCTATTACTATCCGAATTCGCAGACACCCCTTGAGTGTCCTTATCTTGCTCATGTTCCTTGCATTATGCATAGCTTTGTCCCATGCGCTTGGAACTAGTCTCGCATATCTCTGACACTCATCTGCTCTCATTACGAGCATTCTTCCATATCTCCTTTGAGCTCGTTAAAAACAGTAAGGAGGTCACGAGTTTACTTTTTCGGGCTTGTTAAACCTTTTCTGAAAAGATTTTTATAAAGTCTTTTTTAAGCCCCTAGAATTTTTCAAAATCAAACAAGATTGCCAAGTATACTTGTCATTTCAGACTCGTTAAAGGATTTGAAGCGACATTCACTTAGGTATAAGTTTACCCCCTTTCCGAAACTTTGTGGATTAATTACGAAAAAGGTATACTCTAGTCATACGTGACTAGAAGAGTTCTTCTCTCATTGTTTTACACTTTTTTGGGTGAGGAGACTAACTTTACGAAAAAAGACTTCTCAGTTATATCATGTTGTGATTGCATTGCATCATCTTGCTTGCCGCTTGAGCCTTGTGCCGGCTCCTGCTTACTCAGTTGATAGCCTGGTGCCTGAGCACTTTTCCCTGTTGAGCCCTGCAGAGCTTATATATTTTCCCTTCACAATTTGATGACCCTTTGACCTTGAGGGAACACACCCCCGAGTGTCCACATCGTGCGCGCATCTCCTTGCATTGAGCATAGGTATGTTCCACTGCTTGGGACTAGTCTTCTAGCTATTTGACACTCGTTCCCTCACTTGTTGTACTATAAGCAATTTTATTCTTTTTCAAGCTTTTCCCAAATATGAAAAAGACCAAAAATATCAAATATTCCAAAAAGCCGGATGGGATTATGGTCACTATTTCTTGTTGGCAACCGTTGTGTCACCTTTGAATAGAGCATTCATTCCACTCCGTACATTATGAGTCGGGACTATAGTTGGGCCTTAGGAGCTGTACTTGTTTCTCAGTTTTCTCCATCAATTGGTTAAGCTTCTAGTCATTATGGAGCCCTTTGTAATGCCTCCTGCATTGCATAGTTTATGTCAAGTCCATGCTGCCTGAGTCTATCCATCTGCTCATGCTCTTGTTCAAAGGAAGTCTTGAAACCAGTGTCGGCCACTTCTCAGATCTCTTGACTATTGCATGTTGGCTATCTTTATTGAGTCAGTCTGTTTCACCTGAGATCTTCCAAATCTTTCAGCATTGCTGGTACCTCGTGCTGGTTGATGGGGGATGCCTTAATTCCCTCCTTTCAGCTAGTCTCGTTCCGTTGACTTCAACTCATTTATTCCGAGACTTGATGCTTCGAGTTCGGTTGAGTACCTTGAGGCTTGCAGTCATTAGTGGCAGGTTCTCTCGCCATCGACAGTTTTGGGAATACATCAATGTCCCCTGATCGATGGATTCATCCTAGTGTTCGAGTTCAACCCATTTATTCACACTCTGATGATTGTGCTCTGTGCCTTGATGCCCATTTTCATTACTGGTGGGTCATCTCACGTCTGTTAACTGTATACATCATTGACCGGTAATCAGACGATGTCTCATCAGGTTTGACCCCAACTCTTTTATTCACTTGATGGGACTTGCACCATCGAAGACTTGTGTAGAAGACCCCAGGCGATTGTGGCATTCAATATGCTACATATGACTTTGAATTTACATCTGAGATAACACCTCTCAGATTTCAGCAGTTTGTACCTCCAATTTGCACCAGTTGTCTTCTTTTCAGCAGAAGACCATATCTTACTTAGAGGGATCATGGCTATGATCACTTATGACATGTATCTACTTATGTACTGCCTATTCATGGCCATTGTATTAGATTGTTGTACTATACCGACATGTATTCAGAGATACTATTGTATTATGACGAGTGAACCATTCTTTCCACTTGTGTCTCCATCACTCCACTTCTGAGTTTTATAATGTATTTTGGCCATCGTAGCACTTTCAGTCTCTAACCTCACACATTAGGGGGCATCTGTTACACAGAAATCTTCCACCCTGTGAGCATCAGCATTCTTTGGCCTGTAGGATCCATTTCAGTGAACCAGATCCATTTTTATCCTTCAGTGACACTAGTTTTCCCTATTTTTATTCCTACCCACATGTTGCATCACTATAGCATGCGTACCCGCGAGTTGCATCACCATAGCCCGTGGGTATCAAGTAAAATGGTAAAAACCACTATTAATTACTTTCTACTCCCAAAAAGCGGTCATTGGGTGACCTTTGGCTCTCCATCTGCCCAAGTAACGTCTCGATGAGTCCTTTCACCTACCTTTGGGAGGACTATATATTGAGCACATATGGCTTATGGACGAGAGGAAGAAGAGAATCGTAAGAGAACTCTAGTGGATTTTTTCCCTAGCTTGAGTCTACACTCATTGATCCTTGTAGTTGTGAACCATTTATGTTCACCTTCCAAACTCCTTTCTAGTTTGAGTTTTCCATTCATGGAGGATTGAAGTGGTGGAGGCGCAAGTGGATTGATCTAGATCTTGGTTCAGATTGGTTGCCGGCAAGAGGTCGTATCACTTTGTACTTCTTCTTGTTCATTAATAGAAAAACTCATATTCTCGTCCATTCATGGTGTGAATATTGTTTATTATACATTGGGTTACATTTGCTTATGATATTATGGACCATTGATATTGATAATGTTAATGTCAATTATATATTATATGTACTTGTTGGATATTGGCTGTCAAGACTAATTTGCAGATTACGAGTAGTTGGAAGTGTGTGGATTGAAAGCTCCAACGGGGATCTACATCAAACGTTGGATCGAGGTTGGTTACATTTCTCCATTATCTTAACATTGTCATTTATAATAGCATTGCTTTGAGAATTGAGTAGAGTTCTGGTATTCATCTGTCTGTTGTGGTATTCCCAAGCCATAGTGAGTTTTCTCCAATACAGAGACAGAGGCTTAGTCAACACATCAGCAAATTGCTCATCAGTGCTCACATACTAGAGCTTTATAGCTCCCTTTTGTACCATATCCTGTATGTAAAAATAATGGATTTCTATGTGCTTTGACTTGTCATGGAACACTGGGTTCTCCGTCATCTTTATACAACTCTGGCTGTCACATATAATCACCGTGGTATCCAACTCTAGGTCAAATAGACCTGACATCAACTTTCGAAGCCATATGGCTTCACAACTAGCAGAACAAGCTGCTATATTCTCTGCTTCAGTTGTGCTGAGAGAAACACTGGACTGCTTCCTACTAAACCATGAGATCATGGAGGATCCCAGACAATAACATCCACCTGAGGTGCTCTTCCTGTCTGAGACACTTCCATCCCAATCTGCATCTATATAACCATACAATCTGTAGTCATGATCTCCAACATAGTATAGAACAAAGTCTATCGTACCTTTCAGGTACCTCATGACATTCTTTGCAGCTACCAGGTGAACACGTCTAGGATCAACTAGATACTGACTCAGGGTGTTCACAACAAAGCATATATCTGGCCTGGTATTTTTCAGATACATCAATGACCCAATAATATGTCTATACTGAGTCACATCCACTAACTCTGATGATTCATCAACTAACAACTTCAAGTTGGTATCCATGGGTGTGGCCATGGATTTACATTCCAACACATCAAATATTTTTAGGATTTCTACAACATACTTTCCCTGTTTGAGAAAGATTCCTTCTGGGCTCTGTCATACTTCCAGACCTAGAAAATAGTGCATCAATCCAAGGTCTTTCATCTCAAATTCTCCAGTGAGCTTCTTCTTGCACTCTACAATCTGTTTCTCATTTCCTGTCAGAAATAAATCATCCACATACAATAATAATATGACAGGTTCATCATCCATAACCTTAAAGTAAAGGTTAGGGTCAACTTTACTTTTGGTAAAGCCCAAGCTCGTCAAAAATCTATCTATCCTTCCGTACCAAGCTCTAGGAGCTTGCTTCAATCCATACAGAGCCTTCTTCAACTTGCATACGTGAGTCCGTCTGTCTTCAACTTCAAATCCCCGTGGTTGTTCTATGTACACTTCTTCCTCAATCACACCATTCAGGAAATCTGTCTTCACATCCATCTGGTGTAAACTCCAGTTCATCATGGATGCAAGTGCCATGATGGTTCTAATGGAAGTGTACCTTGCTACTGGTGCAAATGTCTCTTCATAATAAATTCCCTCTTTCTGAGATAATCCTCTAGCCACAAAATTTGCCTTGTATTTCTCAATACTTCCATCAGCTGCATGCTTTATCTTGTAGATCCACTTGGAAGATACCACACTTTTGCCTTCTGGTTTGGGAACTATATCCCAAACATCATTCTTCATTATTGATTGGTATTATTCCGTCATTGCTTCTACCCATTCTTTCTTCTGTATAGCTTCTTCATAACTGGTAGGTTCTTGATCTACAAGATCACACGTCAAAGCCACATAACTGGAAAATGGATTTGGCTTCTTGCTTTCTCTCGTGGAGCCTTTTGGAGCTCCATACTTCTCTACTTCTTGTATAATTTCTCTTGCCCAAGCAAGCTTTCTCTTTCGTGGCATATTCATAGTAGGAGGTTCTTGAGGTTCTAGCATATCATGGTATTCTAGTGTTTCATCATCGTGAGAGGGTGCAACCTCTGCAACTCTAGGCGGTACATCTTCTTCATATACTTCGATCACACCACGAGTCTGCCTATCTCGTCATAGTTGTAACACCCCCTGGTCCAGGTTAGAGTTGTTATTGTAATTAAACATTGTGGCTATGAGTATGTACATAGCATGTTAATATTTTAATAAAAACACCAGCTGGCTGCATGAGGAGTGATACGTTGAAGAGTGGATCTAGATATTAACTGAGGGTTGTGAGGGGGGTAAGGTTGACTTAGGTACCTTTTTCCCTAAACCCTTGTTCTAAAACCTTATGACAAACCCAAAACCCATACTCCTAATACATAAACTCTAATGGGGGATATTTAATAATAATTAAATATTTATTAGTGATATGATTAAGTGGTTAATATTGCTTAAGGATGGGGAGGTAACGTGTGCCTCTGGGACAACCATGTGGGATCCCAGAGGGGACACATGGTTTCCTCGATTATCTAGGTGGATGTGGGCCATGCAGATGCTACGCATGACCTGGGTGGGGTGACGCCAATCTAACAGGAGGGGGATGCATGCAGAGAGAACGGGGGGGAAAATGTTTACGAGCGAAGGAAAAATTGGGATAGATTTCTTGAGATAAAACTGAACCCGAAATGCAAAGATAACCTGGACATTGTTATGTTGAGATAACCCGAACTAGCCATGAATTCCTTGGTCTAATTAACCAGTCAATTGGCAATGAAGCATGAGACCTAGAGGGATTCCCAACGTTTGCAGTGAAGCGTGTCGTTGTGCATTTTGGGAAGGAACTCGGGTGGGTCAATTGCGGAATTGACAAGGAATTGGTTACCAAATTGTTGTTTACCGAACCCTGTGTATATCTTTTACCTCTGTTATTTCCACCTGAGACTCTAAAATCGAGTTGGGGAAAATTGGTGAGATACCTCTGGTTAATGTCTGGATCTCGACTTGGGGTGAACTTGGGAGATGAAATAGTACAGGCTGGACAAGTTCTAAGGTTGGGTGGAGTGTGGATCACATGCAGCCAGTTGCCACATTTATGTGAATTGTAGATAAGTATCTGTGTATGAATTATAATTTTTATGTGTTTAATTATGCTTGATATGTTCAATCTGTGGAATGAAAGTATAATTAAATGTAAGACATGAATATGCTATGTTAAGCCTGTTAGAAGGTTGTATTCATGAAAAAGTTTTCTTTCAATTGCATAAGCTATTTGCTGTATTAATTTGGCATGTGAATGTTGAGTTGGTTATACTTAATTATGCACCTCCTATTTGCTTATGCTTTCATAACCCTTTTTATGAATGGAAAGATCATGTTTTGCTCATAGACATATAGACATAAATCTGGGTATAATGATAGAATGCATGATTGGATGTTTTCCCATGAATAAGGTTGTTTTACGTTGCTGACTCAATAAGCTTTGATATGTCTATCTAGCTCCGTGTCTTTCCAATGTTTGCTTATAAATTATCCTTCACCCTGCTATGGGATTGTTAGTCTTCACCAGAATTAGGAAAGTATAGAATTAAACTCTGATATGTTTCTGGGTGCGGATGACATGTTTCTGGCTACCTGTGTTTGAATTATGATTATGGGCAACTAGAAAGAATAATGAAGCTGTTAATTGGGAGCGTAAAGGAAATTGTTTTAATTGCATAGGTTTACACTGTAATTATGTGTATGTGTAAAGAAAATATCATTTTTATACTCTCATACATTGTAGATATGTATATGTGTAACGAGGGTATGTTAAAAATTGGTATCAGAGCGCCGGTTGCAGCTCTTGGGCCTCAGGGATTGAAATTATTTTCCTAAAGAGATATTCGAATATATGCTGTAATTAAGTTTTAGACTGATATTCTTTGAAAATTTTAGATTGCTAGCATTATACAGGAATATTCGGTCATTGGAATTGCAGAATGTTAGTAAAGACAGGAAATCAGAATTGAAGAGATGGCAGAGGATCCCGAATTCTCTAATTTTGGGGAAGGAATTGGCAATGAAGAACAACATAACGAATCCAATGGTCACCAAAGTGGGTCAGGGACCAGGGATGTTGTGCAAACTTTGAGGGGTTTGTAGTTTGGAAACAAAATAATTTTGCAAAGTTTGGAACAACAGAACCAAATTAACCAACAATTACTACAGAATTTGGCTCAGCTGCAAAATCGGATGCAGCAGGTCACTTCCAATGTGGAAAGAGGTGAAGAATCCATGAACATGTATCACTTCTCTCGGGAAAGAGAAGACAATAGAATGAAATCACTTTCACATCATAGAATTGATGAAAGTTCTCATGGGTATAAAACTAACTAGCAGATTAGATATCCTAGAAGGCAGAGAAAAAGAAAGCACAATGTAATGCCAGAAGGTGAACTCAGAAAACTAAAACCTCTGACCTTTGATGGAGAGAACTCTGGTGATGATGCAGAGCTATGGCTTATGGAAATGAACAAGTATTTGCATTTACATGACTACTCAGAAAACCAAGAAGCACAAATTGCAATATATAATTTGCAAGGAAGGGCTTCTAAATGGTGGAAACATCTCAAACAAGTGGAAGAATTTGATGAGAAACATATTTCTTGGAGGAAATTCCAAAAACTCTTCAAGAAATAATATCTATCACAATAGTACTATGATAAAAATACACAAGAATTCTTTGAGCATAAATTGGGAAATATGTCCATGGAGGACTATGAAAAGAAATTCTTGGAGTTGCTGGGTTATGTGGATTTTATCAAGGATGAAAAGGTGAAGGTACAACGTTTTATCAGTGGCTTGCCTACATATTATAAGGATAAATTGACTTATGATGAACATCGCACCTTGAAGGATTGCTTCCGAAAGGCTAGATGCTTGTATGAGCAAGGCCAGAATAGGTAGGAAGTGAAAAAGGTTTGGAGAGGTAAGCTGGAAGAGAAGCAAGATCAGAGAAGAAATGGGTTTAAGCCTCTGGATACAAAGAAGGACACCTACTCTTCTTTTAAACTACCGATACCGAAAGAAGAATTCAAGATGGGTAATTCTTCAAGACAAAAGAAACCAACCCAAGGTAAATGTTGGGGATGTGGTGGTGACCATTTCTTAAGAAAATGTCCTGAAAGAAGAAATAAGGGAACCTGTGTATATAGTATGCAAGAAGCTTCTACTATTGGCGATGTTGCAAGAAGTGTTCCTCGCATATATGCAGCCTTTGATAATCGCCTAGCTGATCATCAATCTTCTATGATTGATATTGAAGGTAAACTAAATGATGTGCCTATTTAAATTTTAATTGATTCTAGAGCTTCTTATAGCTATATTAATACTAACTTGGATGAAAAGTGTAAATTGATGACTCATAAGTTGTCTAAGTCTAGAATGGTTCAATTGGAAACTGGTATGAAGAGGAAGATCACAACTATGGTAAACAGCTGCATTTTTGAAATGAATGGAAATCAAACTTGTACCGATTTGGACATTCTTCCTCTTGGGTCATATGATTTGTTGATCGGTATGGATTGGCTTGAGAAACACTTTGTTGTGTTGGAATGCCATAGTAAAGTTATTACATGTCTGAATGATGAGGGAAACCTTAATGTACGGATAAGAGGTATTCAGAGACCTATATCCTTAAGGAATATTTCAGTTTTGCAAATGAAGAAGTGTATCAGAAAAAGGTGCCAGCTATATGCTATTTAGGTAGAAGAATTGTCTACTGAAAAATAATCAAGTTTGGAAGAATATCCAGTGTTGAATGAATTTGTTGATGTATTTCAGGAAGTTCCTGGGTTAGCACCCAATAGGGATATCGATTTCACAATCAATTTGGTGACTAGAACTATGCCCGCTTCAAAAGAACCATACAGAATGGGTACTCCGCAGTTCAAAGAATTGCAGATGCAACTTGAGGAGTTGCTAAAGAAAGGGTATATATGGCCTAGTATATCACCTTGGGGTGCTCCAGTTATTTTATAAGAAAGAAGGATGGCACACTTAGATTATGTGTGGATTACATGCAGCTAAACAAAGCCACAATTAAGAACATATATCCTCTACCTAAAATTGATGATATTTTTGATCAGTTAAGAGGTGCAAGAATATTTTCTAAGATAGATTTGAGATCTGGATATCACCAGATACGCATTAAGGATGAAGACATATGTAAAACAACATTCAGAACCAGATATGGGCATTATGAATTTACAGTGCTTCCTTTTGGTTTAACAAATGCTCCTGCTACATTCATGTGTTTGATGAATGGTGTATTTACATAGTTTTTGGATAAGTTTATAATTGTATTTTTAGATGATATACTTATCTATTCCAAAACCAAGGAGGAGCATGAAGAACATATCAAGATTACTTTGCAAATCTAGAGAGAAAATCAATTGTATGCCAAGATCAGCAAGTGCACGTTCTATCATAAACAATTGTTATATTTGGGCCATATCATCTCCGAGGAAGGTGTGGCTATGGACCCAGTTAAAATTAAGGCTATTTTGGAATGGCCTATTCCTCGCAATGTCTTTGAGGTAAGATCATTCATGGGATTGGCTGGTTATTATTGAAAGTTTATAAAAGATTTTTCGAGAATAACCAATTGAATTACATCTTTGCAAAAGAAAGGTGTACCTTTCATTTGGAGTCTGAAATGCGAAGATAGTTTTAGAAATATAAAGGAATTGCTTACATGCGCACCTGTATTGAAGATTTCTGATCCTGATAAAGAATTTCTGGTATGTACTGATACATCAATTGAAGGACTGGGTGGAGTTCTAATGCTGGAAGGACATGTGATTTTCTATGAATCACGAAAGTTGAAGGAGCATGAGAAGAACTACACTACTCATGAATTGGAACTAGCAACCATTGTTCATGCACTTCGCATGTGGAGACACTATCTTATGGGAAATAAGTTTGAGTTAAGAACTGATCATAGCAATTTAAAGTATTTGTTTGATCAACCTCAACTTAATGCCCGACAAGCTAGGTGGGTTGAATTCTTAAGTGAGTTCAATTTTGAGATCAAGTACTTGAAAGGAAAAGAAAATCGAGTAGTTGATGCACTCAGTAGAATGGGATAGCTGATGCATGTTTCATCCATTAGCACTTGGAATTCTGAATTACAAATCAGATTGCTTGAAGCTTTGAAACGTGACAAGAATTATTTACAAATAACAACAACATTGCAATAAGGAAGTGAAGCATTAAAATTTTGCAATTTTGCAGTAGCTAAGAATGGTATCCTTCATTTTACTGATAGAATCTATGTACTTGATCATGAAGAATTGAAAAGAATAATATTGAGGGAAATGCATAATGTACCTTATGCAGGACATCCCGGATATTAGAAGACTATTACAGCTGTAAAGAAGAATTTTTATTGGCCGAACATGAAAAAAGAGGTGGTCAATTACATTGCCCGTTGTTTAGAATGTCAAAGGGTCAAAGAAGAGCATCAATACCTAGCTGGTTTACTTCAGCCATTGCCTATTCCTGAATGGAAATGGGACACTGTAACTGTTGATTTTATTACAGGTTTGCCGAGAACCACGAGGCAGCATGATTCAATCATGGTAGTGGTTGATAATTTAACCAAATCAGCCCATTTTATTCCAGTTCAATCAACTTTCAAGGCAGCTAAAATTGTTGAGATTTATATGAAAGAAATTGCTAGGTTGCATGGTATTCCAAAAGCCATTGTGTCGGATAGAGATAAAAAATTCACTTCTAATTTTTGGAAAGGTTTGTTTAAAGAGTTTGGGACTAAGCTTAATTTAAGCACAGCTTATCATCCCCAAACTGATGGGCATACTGAACCTGTAAATCAATTCATTGAAGACATGCTCAAGATGTATGTCATGGACAAACCAGGAAAATGGGGCAAATGGGAAGAAATTCACTTCTAATTTTTGGAAAGGTTTGTTTAAAGAGTTTGGGACTAAGCTTAATTTAAGCACAACTTATCATCCCCAAACTGATGGGCATACTGAACTTGTAAATCAAGTCATTGAAGACATGCTCAGGATGTATGTCATGGACAAACCAGGAAAATGGGGAAAATGGGAAGAGTGCATGTACTTGGTGGAATTCGCTTATAATAATGGTTATCAAGAATCTTTGAAAATAAGTCCATTTGAAGCCTTATATGGTAGAAAGTGTAATGTTCCAATCAATTGGGATAAACTAGTAGACAAGTTAATCATTGGGCCTGAAATGCTTCAGGATATTGAAAATCAAGTGGTAAAGATAAAACATAATTTGAAAATGGCACAAGATCGCTAAAAGAGCAATGCAGATAAAAGAAGGACACATAGAGAATTATAGGTTGGGGACATGGTGTTCCTGAAGGTCAGAGGAAAGAAATTTCCTTGCGGTTGGGAAACTGCAAGAAATTGGCCGCTAGATTTTGTGGTCCATTCGAAGTCTTGAGTAGAGTGGGATTAGTAGCTTACGAGATAGCACTACCTCCCACCATCAAAATACATAATGTGTTTCATATTTCATTTATGAAAAATGTATTTTTATGATATTAATCATGTGCTTGATTGGTCATTTCTTTAGGTGGAACCAGAAGGGGAAATGCAGGTTCAACCAATTTGCATATTGGATCGCAGAAGCAAGATACTTAGGAACAGAGTCATTAGACTGGTAAAGGTCTAGTGGACCCATTACATTCCTAAGGAATCCACTTGGGAACTGGAAGATATAATGTGGGAAGAGTATCCGCATTTATTTTGAAAATGTGTATGTAATAAACATTACTGTAGTTAATTTTTGTATATGTTTTGATACAATGTTAATCATTGAGGACGATGAAGACTCTAAGGGGAGGGGAACTGTAACACCCCCTGGCCCAGGTTAGAGCTGTTATTGTAATTAAACATTGTGGCTATGAGTATGTACATAGCATGCCAATATTTTAATAAAAACACCAGTTGGCTGCATAAGGAGCGATACGCTGAAGAGGGGATCCAGATATTAACTGAGGGTTGTGAGGGGGTAAGGTTGACTTAGGTACCTTGTTCGCTAAACCCTTGTTCTAAAACCTTATTATAAACTCAAAACCCATACTCCTAATCCATAAACTCTAATGGGGGATATTTAATAATAATTAACTATTATTAAATATTTATTAGTGATATGATTAAGTGGTTAATCTTGCTTAAGGATGGGGAGGTAACGTGTGCCTCTGGGACAGACACGTGGGAACCCAGAGGGGACATGAGGTTGCCTTGGTGATCCAGGCGAACGTGGGACATGTTGATGCTGTGCACGACCTGGGTGGGGGGACACCAGTCCAGTAGGAGGGGGATGCACGCAGAGAGCATGGGGGGAAAAAGTGTCTACGAGTGAAGGAAAAACTGGGAGAGATTTCCTGAGATAAAACTGAACCCGAAATGCAGAGATAAATTGGACATTGTTATGCTGAGATAACCCAAACTAGCCATGAATTCCTTGGTCGAATTAAACAGTTAATTGGCAATGAAGCATGAGACCCAGAGGGATTCCCGACGTTTGCAGTGAAGTGTGCATTGTGCGTTTTGGGAAGGAACTCGAGTGGGTCAATTGCGGAATTGACAAGGAATTGGTTACCAAACTATTGTTTGTTGAATCTTGTGTATATCTTTTACCTCTATTATTTCCACCCGAGACTCTGAAAGCGAGTTGGGGAAAATTGGTGAGATACCTCTGGTTAATGTCTGGATCTCGGCTCACCGGTGAACTTGGGAGCTGAAATAGTACAGGATGGACAAGTTCTGAGGTTGGGTGGAGTGTGGCTCACATGCATCCAGTTGCCACATTCATGTGAATTGCAGATAAGTATATGTGTATGAATTATAATTTTCATTTGTTTAATTTTTCTTGATATGTTCAATTTGTGGAATGAATGTATAATTAAATGTAAGCTGTGAATATGCTATGTTAAGCATGTTAGAAGGTTGTATTCATGAATGAGTTTTCTTTCAATTGCATAAGCTATCTGTTGTATTAATTTTGTTAGGATATTCCTATACTCCATCCTACTCCCACCAGTATTTTGATCATTTACATTTTCAGTCATGCATGCACTTTTAGGGTTTGCATGCATTTTGCATGCATCCCAGTCATCAATCCAGCACCTAGCTAGCCCCCAGGAGCTTCTCACTATTCAGTTTTAGCCCTCCAGTTGCTTAATGCACCCTTCTTCCTTGATTTTAGGAAGCAACTCGCCCTTCTTCACCTACCAGTCCAATTGTCTTCAGTTTATACTCAATTACACTTAGTTACACTTAGTTACACTCAGTTATAGTCAATTACAGTCAGTTACACTGAGTTACACTCAGTTACACCTACCAGAGTTGTTCGGGTACACAGGGTACTGCCAAAGGACCGAACACCAAGAGCAACCACTTCACACAAACATATCACAGATCAACACACCGATGTTTTGATGTGGTTTAAACCCTCTTGAGGGAAACACTCCACGGCCCCGGCCAAATAGCTTCTACGGGACAATTTATTATGCAAAGAAAGAAAGTTACAAATGAGCTTCTCATAATCAATCAACTAAATAATGACCCTCCATGCTATTTAAATAGAGATCATGGACCAATCGGGTGTTAAGCCATGGATCAAGGTTAGGTTTGATCTAAGAGAAGTTGAGGCGTCGGATCACTCTATGTCGGAAACATATCGTGACCGTCGGATTAAGTATTTACAAATGCATACTAAAGAAACACACTATCCCTAACGGATATATTACACAAGTTGATCTTAACTAACTCCTAAGTGTCTAAATATCCTAACATCCCCCCTTAAGAACAACTTGGGATAGGATTGAAGGATTTACAAAGGTGACACTATTAGGAGAAGGAAGGAGGCATTAGAGCCTATCCCCCCTTAATGACAAGTTCCTGAACTCCTAACATAGATCGAAGTTTAGAAAAATTCGCTTCTGTAAGAGACTTGGTGAAGATGTCTGCAACTTGATCATCTGTAGGGCAAAAGAGCACTTCAAGAACACGATCATGAACAAGATTTCTGATGAAGTGCATATGTAGCTCAATGTGTTTGCTGCGTTGATGTAGAACTGGATCTTTGGCAAGCTTGATGGCACTTTGATTGTCGCACCAAAGTGGAGTAGGCTGCTGCTGCTCGAATCCAAACTCGGAAAGGATCTGTCGAAGCCATAAAGATTCCTGACTGGCATTAACTGCTGCTCGATATTCTGCCTCTACTGAAGAAAGAACAAGAGCTTGTTGTTTCTTACAAGCCCAAGTAATAGGTCCAGATCCCAGACTGAAAACATAACCTGCAGTAGACTTTCGATCATCAGGATCGCCGGCCCAATCTGAATCAGTGAAACCAACCAACAAAGGTTCCCCCCCTGTACTGTAATGAATCCCAAACTGAACTGTACCTCGAATATATCGAAGTATTCTTTTAGCTTCTTTCCAGTGACTTTCATGAGGTGTCTGCATATAACGGGCAACACGACCAACGACAAAGGAAAGGTCAGTACGGGAATGAGTCAAGTATAAGAGACTACCAACAAGCTGATGATACAAGGTGGCATCGACTTCGGGTGAAGTACAAGTGGTAGAAAGTTTGACTCTAGACTGGAAGGGAGAAGGGGCTGGTGTACAATCTTCCATGTGAAAGCGACGAAGAATGTCACAAGCATACTTAGACTGAGAAAGAAAGATTCCTTCTTTGGTTTGCAGGACTTGGAGACCAAGAAAATAATGCAAATGTCCTAAGTCTGACATTTCAAAAGTTTGTTTAAGACTGGATTTCACATGGGTTATAAGCTTAGGGTCACTACCAGTAAGAATAAGGTCATCAACATATAGAACAAGTATGATGAGATGGTTTCCTACTTTCTTGGTATAGACATTGGGGTCAGAATGACATCTAGAAAAACCAGTGTCAAGGAGCAAGTTATCCATTTTGGCATACCAAGCTCTAGGAGCTTGCTTAAGGCCATATAAGGATTTCTTAAGGCGGCAGACAAGGCTAGAGTTATTCTGAACATAGCTAGGAGGTTGTTCCATGTAAATTTTCTCCTGTAAATCACCATGTAAGAAGGCAGACTTGACATCCATTTGATGGACTTTCCAGTTGTGTAAGGCTGCAAGGGAAAGAACAAGGCGGATGGAGTTCATTTTTGCGACGGGAGCAAAGGTTTCATTGTAGTCAATCCCTTCAACTTGGGAAAAACCTTTGGCAACTAACCTTTCCTTAAGTCTTTCAACACTTCCATTTGATACATACTTAGTTCTGTAGACCCATTTACATCTGACAAGTTTTCTTCCTTTTGGAAGAGGTACAAGATCCCAAATATCGTTCGCCATTAAGGAACGATATTCTTCATCCATGGCTGCATCCCAATCTGGATTCCCTAAAGCTTCTGCAAAAGTTTCTGGATCATGATTCTCGGAAACTTGAGCCAAAAGAGAAGAGGCTCGCTAAAACTAAGAACGTGTTCGACGTTGATCTCTAGGATCACCGACAAGATCACCAGCTGCTTCACATGTTGAACGGACCCATCGAGGAAGCACTTGTGCTGGTGCAATTGGAGGAACATGAGTAGGCGGAGGTGGATTTTCATCCTCACTGTCATCATCAGAAACTGGAGTTGGAAACCTGTCAAGGAAGTTGGAAGAAGAAGAAGAAGAAGGCACAAACGCCGAATCAGGCTCGCAGGCCAAAGATGGCACAATCGCCGAGTTAGGCTCGTAGGCCAAGAGATTTTCATCAAATTTAACATCTCTTCTAATGATTATATCATGAGAATGTGGTTGAAGAAGCCTATAATCTTTTACATCTTCAGAATATCCAACAAATATGCACTTTTCACTTTTAGGCTGCAATGCTTTTCGTTTTTCATCCGGAATGTGAGCCCATGCTTCACTACCAAACACACGAAAGTGACTTACATCAGGTTTAGTTTTACTCCTTGCTTCTTTTGGTGTTATACCTTGTAATGCTTTTGTGGGGGTGCGATTAACTATGTAATTTGCACAATTTATGGCTTCAGCCCAAAATTGAAGACTTAGTCCCTTAGATTGGATCATACAATTAGCCATTTCTTTTAAAGTGTGGTTCTTCCGCTCAGCTACACCATTTTGTTGTGGTGTATATGGAACAGTGTGCTGTTGTTGGATGCCTTGTTCAGTGCAGAAAGTAGTGAACTGTTTGTTAACATATTCTCCTCCATTGTCAGATCTTAACTTAATAATTTGATGACCAGATTGTTTTTCAACAAGGGCCTTGTAGGCCAAGAACATGTTAAATACTTCGCTCTTAAGTTTTAGGAAATAAACCCAAGTGCGTCTGGTGTAATCATCAATGAAAGTTAAGAAATATTTGAAATCAGAAAAGGAAGCAGATGGAAGAGGACCACACAAGTCACTATGCACAAGCTCCAAGGGAATCGAGGCGTGCCAAGAGGCACGTTTGTCAAAACTGTCCCGATGATGTTTTCCGAGTACACAACCGGAGCAAACACCATCCCTGCAAGATACCATCGGAAGACCTGTCACCATATTTTCTTTACATAGTTGTTGCAATGAGCGATAATTTAAGTGACCAAATCGCTCATGCCAAAGTTTGCTCAAGTTATCACTATGAGCAACAAAAACTGAAGGGAAATGTGATGACCCAAAGTTGTTAAACTTGTACAACCTGGTAATATCATCAACAATTCCTGTAGCTAGGACCTGTTGAGGATCTTTAAAATCCTTGATTACAACTTGGTGAGGTGTAAAGGTCACAGTTTTACCTTTACCAGAATGAGTGATCTGATAGACTGATAAAAAATTGCAGGAAATTCTTGGAACACATAGTACATCACTAAAATGACCATTATCTACTGGAACTGTTCCAGCTCTTACAACACTTAGAGATCTATCATCACCAACAAATATTTGTTTGGTGTTACATTCATGCATAGTAGAAAAGATGGCTTGATCCTTAACCATATGATAAGATGCTCCAGAATCAATGAGCCATTCATTTGAAGTAGAAGAAGAAGATGCATTATAAGAATAACTAGAAGAACAAAGTGCATGTCCATGAGAGACAGATTCTGAAGATGAATCTAGGCTGATGTGGTGTTTCTTCATTGCTGCTTCCAAGCTGCCATCTTTTTGAAACACTTAGATTCATCATGATTATCTTTCCCGCAATAGTTGCAATGACGCTCAGTCTTCTTGCCTTTTGGTTTGGATCCTTTGTCATTTTTTAAAGAAGGAGCTGACTGAGAGGGTTTGGGACCTTTGTTTGACTTATTATTGGGAAAATTTTGTTTCTTGGGAGGCTTGGACTTTTCTTTCTGTTGGGACAATAAGGCTTTCCCAGATGTATCTGCATTGTTGATTATTCCAAGATGAATGAGTTTATCTTGTTCTCTAATCAATGAATCACAAAAGGATTCAAGACTAGGCTCTTGTTAGCTAGCTGCATTCAAGGATGCTTTCATGGAGTAAAATATAGATACAAAAACAGAATATGCAGGTCCAAGTTTGGAAAGAATATGATAAATGCACTGTTTGTCTTCCCTCTCAATCTTACATTCTGCATATAAGAGTTTAAGAGTTTTGTACTTAGATAAATAATCTTGAATGCATGAAAAGTCACTTGGATTTAAAGAAATCAACTCATTTTCAAGTTGGTGACCTCGAATTTCATTGTGTTTACCAAACACAGATTCCAACTTGTCCCAAGTAGCATTAGGTTCATCAATTCCAGATATGTGAAATCGCAAATCAGTAGAGATTGACATCCCAATCAATCCACGAGCTTCATCACATCTATTTGCCCATTTTATTTTCTTATCATCATTAGTGGGTTCTTTTTCTTTCCCTGTTGTAATTTTGAAAAGTCCTCTACTTCGTAGAACATCCTCCATACGAGATTTCCATGAGAAATAGTTGGAACTGTTAAGTAGAATATCACAAGGGGCGGCCATATTTATAAATTAATGGCTGAAAAAGTAGAAACCAATAGTCTGAATGTGAAGAGCTCGAAAAAATATGCGGTTTAAAAAAAACAGCACTGAAAACGGACTCGGTATGATGAAGTTATGCTTGAACAAAGAAATTGTTGAAGATGTCCCCAATAGTGACGTGGCAGCTAGAGAATGTCCAGCAAAAAAAAGAACCCCCCTCTTCCCAAGATGAACCTTTTGACAATCACTTTACAAGAAAGTTGCTTTAAGTGAACCACTTTTATAAAATAAGTGATTTCACTTTTACAATGATATTACTTTTAAATAGTGCAACAAAAAAAAACTTAAGTGACTCACTTGTATTTTTATTTTTTATTATTTAAGTGAGATGCACTTTTACAATAAAGTAACTTGAAAATAAAAATTGCATGCACTTTTTCTTTGAAAAGTAACTTCCTAAAACTTGAACTCAAGACTTATTAAGGAATAAAACAACTTTGAACCAAGTGAGCTAGATTAAAAGGTATGTAAAATATGGGAATGAGGAAGGGTTTTTTTTTTTTTTTACTCTTCTTGCTCGATTTGCGTGCTTACCCTTTTTCCTGCAAAACAAACCACAAATCGAAACAAAAAAAACTTTTCCACACTTGTGGATTTAGATCTTGTTAGTTTGCCCGAAAAGTCTACGTTTTCTCTCTGTTTCTGATTTGCCGAGATCGCACAAGGTGCATGGCAAAGAGCATACGCAGCCGAGAAAAACCCTTTCCCTTTCTATTTCTGATTTGCCGAGATCGCTCAAGGTGCACGGCAAAGAGCATACGCAGACGGGAAAGCAACAATCCGAACAAAAAAAAATCTAACAGTAAAAAATAATGAAATATGAGATTTTTTCCTTTAAAAACAGAAAACAAAAAAATGCGTCACTGTAACATTATACCTTCAGATCTGATGAAATACGCGTTTCTGGAGCAACCGGGAACCGTTTTCGATCAAACGAAAACTATTTCCCAATGAAAATGACGCTCCAGACGTAATGGAACACCTCCCACAACCCAAAAATGCACAGAAATACCAGAACTAGAAACCCTTTCGAGTTTCGGCAACAACAGTTCAAGATCTAGATCATAACCAGAAGCGGCACTTCATAAAAGCTATGATACCATGTTCGGGTACACAGGGTACTACCAAAGGACCGAACACCAAGAGAAACCACTTCACACAAACATATCACAGATCAACACACCGATGTTTTGACGTGGTTTAAACCCTCTTGAGGGAAACACTCCACGACCCCGACTAAATAGCTTCTACGGGACAATTTATTATGCAAAGAAAGAAAGTTACAAATGAGCTTCTCATAATCGATCAACTAAACAATGACCCTCCATGCTCTTTAAATAGAGATCATGGACCAATTGGGTGTTAAGCCACGGATCAAGGTTAGGTTTGATCTAAGAGAAGTTGAGCCATTGGATCACTCTATGTCGGAAACATATCGTGACCGTCGGATTAAGTATTTACAAATGCATACTAAAGAAACACACTATCCCTAACGGATATATTACACAAGTTGATCTTAACTAACTCCTAAATGTTTAAATATCCTAACAAGAGTTAGTTTGACTGATGATTGACAGTTACTTGAGCATTGATGACTCCACTGATGATGATGAAGACTTCTAGTTGTGCTTCGATGATCATGAGGACACCTAGTTGTGCTCCGATGACACTCTATTGATCTTATGATCACTCTGAGAGGCTAATTCGAATTTCCACCTTAGGCATTTGAATCCTCTCTACCATTGTACTATTTATTTGTCCATACCGTGATTAATTAATTAGTGTGTGTGAAGTATTATTGCTTATATCTGAGTTCTATTGTACCATATTATTCTGTTTCTCATTATACTGTATTGTTCACTCTTCTTCTATTTTCTTGCTTAATCATAATTACTCTTGTGAGGTATACATCATCTCTTAAATCTGCTGTGAGGATTTTCACAAATTTGGCATGTGAATGATGAGTTGGTTATACTTAATTATGCACCTCCTGTTTGCTTATGCTGTCATAACCCTTTTTATGAATGGAAAGTTCATGTCTTGCTCATAGAAATATAGACATAAATATGGGTATAATGATAGAATGCATGATTGGATGTTTTCCCATGAATAAGGTTGTTTTACGTTGCTGACTCGGTAACCTTTGATATGTCTATCTAGCTCTGTGTCTTTCCAATGTTTGCTTATAAATTATCCTTCACCCTGCTATGGGATTGTTAGTCTTCACTAGAATTAGGAAAAGATAGAATTAAACTATGATATGTTTCTGGGTGCAGATGGCATGTTTATGGCTGCCTGTGTTTGAATTATGATTATGGGAAACTAGCGAGAATAATGAAGTTGTTAATTGGGTGCGTAAAGGAAATTGTTTTAATTGCATAGGTTTACACTGTAATTATGTGTATGTGTAAAGAAAATATCATTTTTATAGTCTCATACAACGTAGATATGTATATGTGTAACGAGGGTGCGTTACAATAGTCGACTTCCTCTACTTGATTTCATAATTTATAGTTGAACCATTGTCCCTTGTTCTATGGAACAAGTCTCATCATTCTTCATTTGTAGGTAATCATTGTACGATACTTCCTACAATTCAAGTTCAATAGCATGGTTAGAAACATTTCTTAGTTTCCAAATATATGCATAAAAACATAAGTCACACTATCTTAGCCAATGCTACAACATTCATCCACATCCCACATTCATATGGTAACTTTCTAGATGACTTCCATCTCTACCATGACATCATTAAGAGCGCGCACTACTCCCAATATGTCAGCAAATAGGTTTCACTCTAGATAAGTAGCAATGGAATGTTGTATAGCACCATAGGTTACTTACCCATCACATGCATATCAATGCAAACATGCATAACACACATCCTAAATAAATGTGTACACAACTGGACATTATCATGACAATTCAAATACTTATCTTTGTTTGTTTGGTAGGATCTCTTTTGATCCTAGTCTCCTTGCAGGGATTACTGAAATGTCTGATGGTGAGCTCGACTTCATCATCAAAGTTCCTAAACCAATCTTGTATGTTGCTTCTCCTATTCTCCCAGTGAAGCTTTATGAGGGGCTTCCTTTTATTCAATATTGGAGAGAGTGATTTGAAGCACCATTATTACAAGACATATTCTTCGAATTATTCTTTTGCAACCTTCTTGGGATGTTCTTCTTCTTTGTCTTCTTCTTCTTCATCTTCGAAAAAATGAGCACGATGTCTTTTGTTGTTGTTCCTCTTCTTGTATTCTTCTTTCTTCAATGGACAATTTCTGACAATGTGTCCTAGCTTGTCACAATTGAAACATTGAAAGTTGGAGTAGTTTCTTCTTGGATTGTTTCCTCTTGTCCTTTGGAACATTTTGGGAGGTTGAGACTCCTTATGGATTTCCTTCTTGAAGTTAGATTGACTTCTTCCTCTCTTGGTATGTGTGGCTATGGATTGATCATCTTATTTAAGTAGAGCTTCTCTATTGGCTACTCTAGCCTCCTCTTGGATGCAATCTTTCCACACAATATCAAATTTCATGTTTTCCTTTCTGGCACACATAGTCTAGATGAATGAATCCCAAGGTCTAGAGAGACCATTGAGAGCAGTCATAACTAGCTCATCTTCATCAAGGGAGTCTCCAATGGCTTCTAGTGGTTCCTTGAACTGGGAGACCCTTGCGAAGTAGTCTTGGATGGATTCTCTTTGGCTCATCTTAGTACTCTTCAATTGAGCTCTCAAATTCATCTTCCTGTTGATGTTCCTTCCTTCATACATTCTGGTTAGGGCATCATACATCTCCTTCAGGGTCTTCTTGGATGACCCTTGAAGAATCAAGTGGTCTTTGATAGAATCAACAATGATCCTCTTTGCCCTAATCAGGTCCTTCTTGTGCTTCTCCTTAGCTTCATCCTCTTCAGGTTCTGCAACTTCATCCTTGATGCATTTGGAAAGATCATTATCTTCAAGAATGAGGCAAATCCTATATTTCCATGCTCTGAAATTCTCTATGCCTTCTAGCTTATCCCCAAGCTTAGTGCTTGGGTCCATCTTAACCAGGAGGTCACCAAAAAATGAAAATTATCAAAATGAAAAACTAACCTTACCAGGAGATGCACTTGACTGAGGCGAGTTGACTGGTACACTTGGTTTCTAGAGATTCCAAATTTTCACGTCTCAAAATTGACTTGCGAATTTCGGATCTGCAACAGTTTTCTGGTTCACTAGTTTTCTGGTTTTTCAGGTCCAGAGTCAAACTAGTGTTTGACTTTCCCAGAGATATACCCACTCAAAAGATTCGATCTAGGGCTCAAAATTTCACTTTTGGAGAGGCATATTTTTCTATGCAATCAGATTTCCAAAATTCCAACTTTGACATAAACCCTAATTTCTTGCCAGAGTAAGAAGAGAGAGAGTTTTACCTTGTGAAAGCTGTCCTATTCAGGCTAGCTCTGATACAATGTTAAGATTCAATATGCTAAGATAGATAACATTAGTATTCAATTCAATTTCACAACAATAGCATATACATGATCACTGAAAGAAACACAATCACAAGATAGACACAGATTTATCCTGGGAAACCCTCTAGGGGAAGAAAACCCAACAAAACTTCCTCAATATAGATGATCAAAAGTACAAAGACAAAACCCCAAACAAGTGCTCCTTCTCCTTGCAGATCTCTCTCTCTCTCTCTCCTATGCGAATTACACAAGTGAGTGTGTGTGTCCAAATGAGGAGCATATCGCTCCTATTTATACTTTATCTTCCACTTGACTTTTTCCCTAACTAGGTCGGCCCCAACAACTTAACCTAATGCTGACTAGGCCGACTCCTCTAGGGGACTTAAAAAACCCATTACATTTGACTCTAGGGGAATCTATTGCCCCAACTTACAAGGGAGGATTTACCTCAATGAATTTACATAATCAAATACAATAATAACATCCCGACGGAGGAATAAAACATCTCCGAATAAATTACAATAATAAAATATAATAGAATATTCTTTGAAGTTACAATATTTAAACAAGTGTACTTCTGCCAAAGATGCATTGGTGCGCTTTTGAAAAAGGTGCACCAGTGCGCTTCTGCCAAATATGCACCAGTGCGCTTCTGCCAAAGAGAAGCACCGCGGACATAAAATAGATTTCCGTCAACAAAGCATAGTTTTTTCGCAGGTACAGAAACGTTGTTAACCTGCAAATAAGAGGAGTTGAAAACCCCTAAGGATATGCACCCGTGTTGTACAAAAAATTATCATTTTCTTTTCCAAACTTGATGCTCATTTGCTATCCATATATTTTGAAGAAAAATCCAAAAATGAATCCACCATTAACTTGCAAAATAGAGGAAAAACCCTCAAACCAATAAAAACGAACAACGAAACAAAACATGAAATTAGGAACAATAGTAAGAACATAAAAATAATAGAAATAAAATAGATAATGGGAAGAAATAAAACAATGAAGAGGGAAACATGGTTTCTTGGATAATGTGAAGAAATAAAACAATGAAGAGGGAAACATGGTTTCTTGGCTGCAATACTCTTCCTATTCCACTTATCTCTCATATAACCATGTGAAATGAAGAAATGAAACAAACCCTCATTTCCCCCCTCTTCTTAATACATTTTTCTCGCTTCTTTCAAAAGTTTTAAAAAACTTGCTTCTTTCAATAAGCGGGGAAAACCCATATATTTTTATGTGAACCCTAAAATAAATCCACCATTAACCTGCAAAATAGAGAAAAGACCCTCAAACCAACAAAAACAAACAAAAAAACCAAATAAGAAATTAGGAACAATAGTGAGAAATGCAAAATAGTATAAATAAAATAGATAATAGGAAGAAATGAACTAATGAAGACGGAAAAAATCGATTGCTTTCCTACAATACTCTTTCTCTTCCTCTTCATCATCTTCTTCTCTCTAGTAGAACCATGTGAAATGAAGAAATAAAAAAAACCTAATTTTTCCTCGTTTGATTTAATGTCCCCATCTAAATAAATAACCAGAATGGAAAATTCCACCAATCTACTAGTTCCCTAGGTTGGGGTGGAAATATTTGGATTTCGAATAAGGGAGCTAATAAAACCCAAATGGACATTAGATTGACATTAATTTATTAAAAGGGGATAAATAAATATTTACAATAGAAAAATAAGGTGGCACTTGGTCATGAAGGCACATTGGTGGTGTGGGACCCACATAAAGCAAGATTCCTCATGCCACATGACATCCTATTCTCACCCATTGGAATCCAAGGTGGAGTCTAATGTTCTTGGCGGATTTGGAAGGTCATTATACTTGGAATGAATCAATGAAGTTTGAATTGGAGTGGAAGAGTAACTCCCATGGAAGAGGAAGAGGCATCTTCAAGATATTGAGACACTTGGGCTAGATTCCCTAGCTTCTATGACAACAATGATGAAGATGCTATGACACTTATGAAAAGAATCATAATTGATTTCTGAAATATGACCTATATGACATGTCAGGGCTACAAATATCCTCCAAGAAGGATCTCAAGGGATTTAGGGCAGCCAAGAAGCTTCCCCATTCGAATTGGTGGAAGATGGAGATGAGGAATTGTTGGACAAGTGGCACACATTGGAATCTCTTCCCAACTCGAGTTGGCATGGATATTTTAGGAGGAATTCGAACCATGGATGACTTGGGAAGTTTATAAAATACAAGAACAAATAAGGAGAGGGGATTTTGATAATTTCTCATTTTGCAAATTGGAGAGCATAGCTTGTCCATGCTAGTGGAGTGTTTACTCTACTTGCCTTAGTACCAATTTCGAGGGTGAAATATTCCCATCATAATTGGAAATTGGAGAGGACATTCATACCTTTTATTTGGAGCTACAATGGATTCATTTGTTGCATTTTAAAGCTACAAGGTTGCTCGTGATATTTTCTTCTTCAACTTGCTTCCACACGTCTCACATTTCTCTTCATATTTTGGCTCTTGGAGGAAGGGCGCACATGGTGAGATGTTGATCTCTTTGGGGAAGTCCAAGGGGCCCCATTTATTTTTAATATGATGTATTTAATATGTATTTGATGCTCATAAGAACCTCAGTTCTAAACTCCAAGTTAAACTATGTAAAAATTCCAAATTATGTATGAATGGTGCCATTTTCACCTATATCTTGTTGTGAGAAATTGAAGTTGCTTGGTTTTGATTTGTTTCAGTCAATATCTATGATTTTTTTTATGTATGGAGAGAAATTAATGTAATTAATAAGTTTCATAAACATTAAACAAGTCATTGGAACAACTATCTCAAAATTCATAGCAAGTTGTGGAGTTTTTCTATCATTCCCCCCTATGTGAAAGCATGTCTACAAACCTCTGATTTATGGGATTTGCAGCAGCGTTTAGGAACTGATTAATGATGCATTTGGGTTCCCATTTAATTCCTATAACTATTACATGTCTCTGTTCTGAAATTTGGGAGGTTCGTACTGCATTTGGGAAGCCATTTGTGTCTTCTACCCTTGGGGGTTTGAACCTCAAAATTACTAGTAAATTTCCCTATTTTCTCCTGAACTTAAATAAATATTGCAGAAGTATTTTGAGAGTGTCCAAGAATCCATCAACTTCATTTTTATGTCTTAATACCTTTCAAACACCTTTAGACCCATTTCGAAAGCATTTGGATCCATTTGGAAGCATTGGAGTCATCACTAGTCCAAGGGCCGAATTGGCCAAAAATTGCAATTTTTCCCAATTTTGCCTGATTTAAAAAAAGGGACACTACAAGTGGTATCAGAGCATGGTCCTTGCACCTAATGTGGGTGAAAATATATGAGGACAAGAATTCAGGGCCCACCCTTAGAAACCCAGATTGAAATTACTTTTGGTGAAGAGGAAGAAGAAGGAGAAGAGGTACCCTATGTTGAAACTATGGCTAAGGATGAGAAAGGTGTTATAGGTCAAACCTGCACCTCTCTATCCGTGATCACCTTGAGCTTTCGATCACACAAAAGGACAACTTGGATGGAGGAGCATGTTGACCTTAGAGGAAACCTTGACCTACTCCACCTCCTTGCAAGCTGGAAAAACCCTAAAAAGTATCATTTTTAGACATGGGCGCTACTCTACCTTAACATACTAGCGCCTGTACCCTACTTTAGTATACAGTAGTAGCGCTCAACCCCTCATGGGCGCTACTCCTCTTCAATAGAGTAGCGTACAACATTTAAAAAGTAATGAGCGCTAGTTGTAAAACACTATAGTAGCGCCCTGGGTGCTACTCCACTGTGAAATAGTAGCGTACACCTCAAAAGATGATTAAAAAATAATTAATTTCACGAATGAGGATTAGTTGCAGTTGGTTTCCCAACTTCCCCAACTTCCTCTACAACCATCTCTCCACTTGAACTGCCTCCCTTGTCCTATAAATACAAGGAGGAATGAAGAGAGGGGTTAGACATGAGAGCTATAGAGAGACTCTTTCATAAGAGAAGCTTGTATTGGAGGAGGTTATGCTGGAAGATTTTCAAGCCAGAGAAGAGCAGGATCCCAGGATCAGGTTACATGAGCATGCTGCAAAGTCAGGTATATTGTGTATCATTCACTTGTTTTTGACAGTAAAGGTTTAAGTATCTTTCTCGTCCCAAATCAAGTACTTCTCAGACTATGTATTTATTTGGATTATGTTGGTTAATGTTTGATGTTTGAATCATTATTCTATTGCATCATTATTATATTGGCCAAGATACCTTTAGAAAGGTCGTTATGTTGCAGGTTTATTGAACGGGAGATTGAGTTGAGGATCGAGCGCAAGATTGGACAAGAGCTAGGATCAAACTTCGTTCAAAAGGTATGTCCTTAAGACCTATAATCTATTTCCATTCATAAACATCTCTGTAATGCAAGTAATATGCTTACCTGTCAACCCCTTAAGTTGATAGTATCCGTTTCCTTACTATAGGGTAGTATTTCCTGTCAATAGACTGGTGACTCCACTGAGGAAGGTTGTTTTTCTGCTCTAGGAAACCTTTCTTGTTTGTCTTTCCAGAACCTATTAACTCCTTTAATCTGCTGAGAAGCCTTGTAGGTATCCCCTGCTTACTTCTCTTTGCTTCACTCAGTCCTTTTGCATCTTTTCAAAGTCAGTTTTTGACTCTTTAAGACCTGAGCGCTACTCTGTTATACATATAGTAGCGCCCATACGCTAGTCTGCCTTTATCCAGTAGTGCCCATCCCCCCAGGAGTGCTAGTTTCCCTACTGCATAGTAGGGTACATTCCTGTAGCCTTCTGTTGGTTGTTTGGTTGAGTTTTCTGCCTTTTTGGGTGGTCTTCTGACTTTGTTTTAGGTCTCCTTGACTGGTACTTGAGGTTTGTAACTCTTCTTTGAGTCTCAAAACCTTTCTTTGAGTCTTTTTTCCATCTTTAGGTCACTTGTTTACCGGTGAAGTGTTTGGTTCACTTTTTACCCTTTTTGGAGACTAAGCATTGTTCCTTAGCGAACACAATTGCTTTTCTTTGCCCTGACAATGTGTTTCTGACCTACAAACCTGCATGCTTTGCATTTGCTATTTGTGGCAACATTTGTTTTCTCTTTAGGCATCTTATCCTTTGTTTTAGGGTTTGGTCCGTTTTGGAGCCTTTAGGGTGTCTTCCAAACTTTTGAGTTCCAACATTTCTTCACTTCTTTGTCTTTTTCTAGTATCAAGTGAGATTGGAGCACTTCAATTTGCTTCATCTTTCAGTCTTTGTGTTAGTAGGGTGGTTGTTAACTCACTTGCCTACCGATTGCTTGGCTTAGTGTTCTTGTTAGGGTTTGGTGCTTTGGGACTTTCCTCTTGAGGTTGTTTTCCAGTTTGTAGCATCTTTCCTCTTTGTTTTCTATCCGCTTTGTTTCCAAGTGTGAGGGATTTTTCTCTTGAAAAAAACTTGTAGGGCAAGCCTTTGTCGAACCATTGTTTTGATAGTTGTGAGCTTAGGACCCTTTTTTGCCATACTTACACATCTTGTATAAGTCCTATTTGCTTCATAATTTTAGAGTTCTTTTTCATTCATAATAACATAAAAAGAAAAAATTTGATAGCTTAAGAATAGTGAGGCTTATATCTTTTGCAAAATAACATAGTTTGTTTTGTTCATAATTTTAAAAGAAAACAAAAAGAAAATTTGCTTAGATTTGTTTCAGTTTCAATTTGGAAAGAACATTAAATGAAAAAATAAAAAAGTTTTGTTGTTGAAAGTTATAATTTATGCACTTTGCTTTCCTGTTCCAACCACGCCACACAAACGCACTGCCTTTTGAGTAATAATAGCCCTAAAAATCTTTAATAAAATTAAATAGCAACAATTTTCTTTTTTAGGGATACACTACACCAACTAGTCTTGGTTAGGATCTTGGGTTTAAATCACCTTAAACCACCCAAGGTCACACATTACACAAAAATCATAGTTCGACTATCATAGGTAAACCCACTTCATTCAAAGCTTGCCTGGGATCTATTCAGTAGGTGTTGTGAGATCAGATTGTTGGGAATACTCCTCCTACTTTCTGTTTCGAGCATATACCAGGATTGGATGGCATTTGGGGACTCTTTTGAGTTTCGGGCTCAGTTACCCTGCCCACGCCTTCTGATTCGACCTAAGACTGTTCCCCCAGGAGTTTTCGGTGTTGTGGTATCCTTAGTATCTGACCATAGGTTCATACACAGGTGACAACGGAGGGTATATCTGCTATACCTAGGACAGACGTGGGAGGAAATCCCTTGCAGGTCTTTGGGAGGGCAGTTGGGTGATTCCAGTGCTTGCACCCTTAGTCATTGTATTGTGGACCCTGGGTAATTGTTCTTCATCCTTCGTTGATCTGTTCTGGGCCCTCAGCATCCCAAACTCTTCTCCGGAAGGCATCTTGTTTGCTTGGTTTACATACTTAAGACTTTTTAGTGGTGTGCTGTTTTCCCCCCTGGTCTTAGTGGCCACTAGGTTTTCTAGTTTTATTTTTATATATAATCGTGGAAAACCAAGAACTTTGTAGGTCGAGAAGGTTGCAAAACCTTCCTCCACTTAGAACAGAACCACTACCGCTAGCTAGACGACAGAGGGTAGACCCCAGTGTTCCTTTGGAAACCACTAGTGAAATAGAACTTCCTGAGGAACTTTTTACAACAGAAAGTCCTGAAATAGAAATTCCTGAGGAACTACAACCTGAAATAGAGTTTCCTGAAGAACTACAAACTGCAACAGAAAGCCCTGAAATAGAGGTTGCTGAGGAACCACAACCGGGGACTCCAGATCATCGACATTTTAGTTCAGTTGAGATTGAAGATCTCACTTCTGCTGAGTTCGGTACTCCTTTTAATCCTCCTTTGACTAATCTTAGAATTCCGCTATTGATACTCGTTGGTTTCCAACAACCAGATTATAGTGCATATCATTTCACACCTGAGCATTTTATGACTAATCCGGGAGACGAATTGGGAGTTCCACAGACTCCCACAATAGGTATGAATACTAATACTATAAATCCTCCTCTTACTGCTACACTGAGTTCGGCACAGACAACCTCTGTGTCCACTCTGTCCTTCAGTTTTAATACAGGTACATTAGGCATGCCGAGTTCAACAACTATGGCATCTGCCTCTACACCTACTTTTGGACCTAGCAGTACAGCTAATCTAGTTCCACCTCCTGTGACTCAACCGTTATACCACATACCCAGCACGTGGATTTCCACACCTAATATAGGACCAAATGCTTCTGCAACTGTGCCTGTCATGAGTACCATGACCGCAACATCTACGTCAGCTACTACTGGTTTTAATACCTTTGTAGGTCCCAACGTGAATCAAGGCAATATACCTGCAGGAAACGTCCCTTTCTCTTTATTCTCGGGAGGAGGGGGTAACATTTTTAACCAACAATATGGTGGGGCTAATACCCAACCACAGTGGACGAACTCACAGAGCACTAACCCACTTTCATATGGGTGGGGGAATTTCAAATAATACTTTCGCGCAACAACAGATGGCAGGGGGCAACCCTTACCGGCAAGTGATTGGGGGAAACCCCTACCAGCAGATGGCAGGGGGAAACCCCTACCAGCAAATGACTAGGGGAAACCCCTACCAGCAGATGGCTGGGGGAAACCCCTACCAGCAGTTCACGGGTCAAACTATGGGTGGTTCCCCCTTTATGACCCCAGCTTATCAAATTCCGTCTTGCAGACATCGTTTACTGTTTCTGGCAACTCTAAATTTGCTAGACCTTTCCAAGTTGACAAACGATCCGGTGTATCACAACGCCACATGGCCACCTGTTCCTACCAAATTACCGTCGGACATTCCAAAATTCGAAGGCAAAACTGGCGAGGACCCTGGTGATCATGTCACTACTTTCCATTTATGGTGTTCCTCGAACTCATTAAATGAAGATTCCATTAGGTTGAGACTGTTCCAAAGGACCTTAACCGGTGCTGCAGCCAAATGGTATATTGAGTTACCTGCAGCTACATTCTTTAATTTTGGGGATCTCGTGACTGTCTTTTTGAATCACTTCCAGCTTCCTGTTCGGTATGATGCCAGAATAGAACTTTTGTCTACATTTAGACAAAATAAAGCCACTCACTTATCTGATCACATTCAGGAGTGGCGAAGATGGAAGAGGCTCATTAAAGCCAACATACCTCTAGAATTTCTTCTTGAGTGGTATTTGAAATCACTCCTTCCTTATATTTCTAAGGAAGTAGCTACTTCTGGAGTGTCTACTGAGGAAGAAGCCATCTTATGGACCCAGCAGTTAGACCTTGTTTACGCACAATCTGGGTTACTTTATGAAATCATACCTGATGCACTGCGATCAAATACTGATCTGAGTAAACCTAAACCTGGACCGCATGCTGATGGCATAGTAGATTCAATTGACTCTGCAGCTTTCGAAGCATTGATCAAACAGGTTCATGCCTTATCTATCAAACAATCGACTGCAGAAGTTACTTCCGTCACAACCTCTCCTTCTACTTCTGAATCTATTAACCAGGTTCAGGATAATCAAAAGGGCCCTTGGCAGCCCAACAACAAAAAGAAGGGCAAGAAAGGAGAGGGGAACCATCAAAAGCCCAAAAAAGAGAATGCCTAGGAGGGTAACAAAGAGAAGAAGAAGGTTAAGTTCCCTTGTAAACTTTGCAAGTAGGACTACATCACTCACCAATGCCATCTACTCGAAGAAGCCCAGAAGCTACTTCAAGAAAAGAAACCTGCTGTACTTAAAGATCCATTCCCTAAGGGGCAGGGCTCAGCTTCTGGCACCTCCAATACTGGGGGCACCACACATTCTTCGGTTGATCAAAATTTTATTAACATGGTTAACTCAGATGCACTCTTACAAACGAGAGCCAGGAATTACACCCCGGATACACAGAAGAAGGATAAAGAGATTCCAGAATCTTCCACTCCACTCCACATACCTGTGGACCTAATGCCCAAGATCCTGAAAGGTGTCTTGAAACGGGCATCGCACAATCCCAACACTCGGGCTGCCTCCAACTACAATGTGGTCGAAGATCTAGCCCAGACCCCTTATGCTATGTTTACCTTATAAGTCTTGCAAAGTTGTCCTTTACAACGAAATGCACTTTTGGCAGCTATTGGAAGTATGGAATCCTCTAACATGTCTGCGTGATTTGATATGGCTGATATCAAATACTGGTTGCCGTACCATGTTTCCCTTCAAATTGAAGTCATCCATGGCCCAATGACCATTAGATGAGCTGTCATAGATGAGGGCGCGTCAACATACGTAATGTCAATTTCCTGTTGGAAAGCTTTGGGTTCTCCCAAGTTAGCCCCTTCTAACACACTGCTTACTGCATTTAATGGCAGGACTTTCCGTCCACATGGGGTTTTGCCATCATTTGATGTCACATTGGCCGGTAAGACAGTAGCTGTAGAAGTAGAAGTTCTGGATGCTTTGCTTGATTACAACATGTTATTAGGCAGGAGCTGGACGTATGCCATGCGAGCTATTGCATCAGCAGTTTTTCGAGTTGTTATGTTCCCGTTTGAAGGTAAGTTCGTTACAGTCGATCAACTTTCTTTCACTCAAAGAAACGACCAGACTTCTTCGGAGTCCACGATTCCCTTAGTTGATTAAACCGCCCAAGTAAGCGAGAGTTTAGGAGCAGGGATTTACGGGTCATTAATAGGCACTTTTGACCTGCCTGCTCCTACCTTATTTGTTGGTTCTGAGGAATGTTCATCGTCTGAGATTTCCACGGCTAGTTTAACGACTGATCCTGGGTTTCTCCCAACTGATTCAGAACCTTCTGTGCCTACATCTGTTGCAGAGATAACCTACTTGAACTCACATCAAACTGCAACAGAACATCTATTGACTCCGCTGGTCTCTGTTGAGTTAGATATGGACTATGCTGCTGCATAGTCATCCGATCCGACTCACTCTCTTGACAGTTTGGATACTACTTTACCTTCTGAGGAAGCAATTTTGGAAGCCATGACTGACCTGGACCGTCCTCGTGAACATATAGATCCCAGGTCCTTCTTGATTCCCATTCTAAACTTGATAGAGAGAGGCGAGTTTTATCCTACACTCAGTGAGAATGTTGATTTCACTTCTATCCCTTCCACTTCACAAGTTGGTTTTGCTGAAGGGAATAGATCGACAACCATTCTGGTCAACATTTCCACTGCATCTAGGGTCACATAAAACATTTTTATTGAAATGGGATGTTATCTTGATGAGATAATTTCGTACACCAATCTGTTTAATGATTTCCGTGACATCTTTGCCCGATCTCATGAGGAGATTCTAGGCATCGACCCTACTTGAGGGAGTCTTTCGAGCATTCTTCTACCTCTCCTTCGAGCTCGTTAAAAACAGTAAGGAGGCTATGAGCATTCTTCCATATCTCCTTTGAGCTCATTAAAAACAGTAAGGAGGTCATGAGTTTACTTTTTCGGACTCGTTAAAATTTTACGAAAAAGATTCCTATAGAGTTCTCTCTAAGCTCTTGTTAGACTCTTTAAATATGACAAGATTGCTGAGTATAGTTGTCATTTCAGACTCGTTAAAGGATTTGAAGTGACATCCACTCAGGTATAGAATTACTCCTTTTCCGGGCCTTGGTGGATTAACTACGGAAAGGATATACTCTAGGTATACTCCTGTACGCGCTAGAAGAGTTATTCTTTCTTTGTTTTATACTTTTTCGGGGGAGGAGACTAACTGTACGAAAAATGACCTTTTGGAGCCTTTCTTTAGGGTTTTCAGGCTCTCTAAACATGAAAACACCAAGCGAGCATTCACCTACTCGGGCTCAATGTGAAATCCACGAGAGGGTAAGTAGAGGACTGTTTAAGTTTTTCAACTCTATAAACAAGAAAACACCGCCGAGCACAGACCAATCCGGGCTCGATATAAAATCCACGGGTAGGTGTAAAGAGGATTGTTTAAGTTTTTCAGATTCTATAAATAGGAAAACACCGGTGAGCATTAGTCTACTTGGGCTCGATATTAAAATCCATGAGCAGATATATGGAGTTATTGTTTAAGTTTTTTAGACTCCTTAAAATTGAAAACACCGGTGAGCAGGAACAGATCTCGGCTCGATATTAAAATCCAGAGATCAGTAACATAGAGTAATCTTCTATCTCTTCTTCGAACTCTGTAAACAATGAAGAAGGTACTGAGTCTTCCTCTCATGGGCTCGTTAAACTTTTTACATGGTTGGATTTATTGAGTTTTCATTCTTTCTTGGACTCATTAAAACAACAAGAAAGGTATTCTTTTATCAAACAAGAATAAGGGATGGGAAAGATGTGTCATATCTTCAATGTTAAAGGCAGTTCAGTCACTTCTATCCTTGAACACAGCACCTACTTGAGTCTATCATGTCGGTTGGGTTTAGTTTTTGACCTCAGGGTGAACTTGATCTCTGAGTTGTTTACTCCCCTGGTTGGTTATTATTTCAACCATATGGAGGGTTTGATAATGTCTCCTACATTTCAGGCTTATCATTTGCCCCATTATGTCGGAAACTGCCTGAGTCACTTTGTGTCATGCTCACTGTTCAAGGATATACCCTGTGTCGGCCATTCTGCAGTTTACCTTGACCTCATGTGTCAGTCATCCTAGTGTCAGTCTTGTTATATATTACTCCATATCAGCTCATACTAGTTGAGTGTTCCTCGAGTTGGATGATGGAGGATGCCTTAAGGCCTCCCTTCCAACGGACTTCTTCCCATCGACATCAACTTATTTTTCTCTGGGAATGAAGTTTAGAGTTTCGGTTAGTACCTTGGAGATTGCAGTCACCAGTGGCAATTTTCCTTGCTATTGAATGTCGAGAATACATCAATGTCTCTTCTTCGATAGGATCCCCGAGTGTTCGACTCCAAGTCCACCTATTCACACTTGTCGGATCATACTAGGTACCTTGGGCCCCATCATCATTATCGTTGGAATCCCTCGTGTTTGTTAACGGTATACATTAATGACCAGTAATCAAACGATACCCCCCATGTTCGAATATCAGTTCATCTATTCACATGGTTAGGGTTTGTACTTCAGGTTGTTTTGGATGAAGACCTTGGGATTTTGGATGACATTACCTCATTATGTTATCACCCAAGTTGTGCAAGACTGACCCTCACTTATATTCGGCTCTCCATGAGACATAGATCTAGTTTGTTGTTATGGCTATGATTTCTCAGTTTGACATGGATCCACGCTTGTATTCCAAGTGGCAATGCTATATATACATCTCCTTGTTATGTATCAGAGATCATGTTGTATCACACTGCACATCTATATGATGTCAAGAATGTAATTGCTCGCTGACCTTGATCTTTGTTTCAGGTGTTCTTGTGAGTTGTTTCCACGGTTCCTTGCTCTTCCTCTGGCTTTGGATTGTAATGTATTTCGGCCATCGTTTCCCTCTAACCTCACACATTAGGGGGCATCTGTTATAGGTCAAACCTACACCTCTCCATCCATGATCACCTTGAGCTGTCGATCACACAAAAGGACAACTTGGATGGAGGAGCATGTTGACCTTAGATGAGACATTGACCTACTCCACCTCCTTGCAAGCTGGCAAAACCCTAAAAAGTATCATTTTGAGACATGGGCGCTACTCTACCTTAACACACTAGCACTTGTACCCTACTTTAGTGTACAATAGTAGCACTCAACCCCTCATGGGTGCTACTCCTCTTCAATAGAGTAGTGTACAACATTTAAAAAGTGATGAGCGCTAGTTGTAAAACACTATAGTAGCGCCCTGGGTGCTACTCCACTGTGAAATAGTAGCGTACACCTCAAAAGATGATTAAAAAAAATTAATTTCACGAATGAGGATTAGTTGCAATTGGTTTCCCAACTTCCCCAACTTCCTCTACAACCATCTCTCGACCTGAATTGCCTCCCTTGTCCTATAAATACAAGGAGGAATGAAGAGAGGGGTTAGACATGAGAGCTATAGAGAGACTCTTTCATAAGAGAAGCTTGTATTGGAGGAGGTTATGCTGGAATATTTCCAAGCCAGAGAAGAGCAGGAGCCCAGGATCAGGTTACATGAGCATGCTGCAAAGTCAGGTATATTGTGTATCATTCACTTGTTTTGACAATAAAGGTTTAAGCATCTTTCTCGTCCCAAATCAAGTACTTATTGGACTATGTATTTATTTGGATTATGTTGGTTAATGTTTGATGTTTGAATCATTATTCTATTGCATCATTATTCTATTGGCCAAGATACCTTGAGAAAGGTCTTTGTGTTGCAGGTTTATTGAACAAGAGATTGAGTTGAGGATCGAGCGCAAGATTGGACAAGAGCTAGGATCAAAATTTGTTCAAAAGGTATGTCCTCAAGACCTATAATCTATTTCCATTCATAAACATCTCTGTAATGCAAGTAATATGCTTACCTGTCAACCCCTTCAGTTGATAGTATCCATTTCCTTACTATAGGGTAGTATTTCCTGTCAACAAAAGGAAGCTCAGATATGGAGGAGAAAGAGGACTTTAGGAAATTCATGAAACCATTTTTTGAATACATGACAAGGCAGATAATGCAAGGGTTTGAATTGATGGCTAGTCAAATTGGTAGCAAATTGGCAATAGGAGGCAACACTAGTGCCCTCAGTGAGGAAAATAAGGCATTTGGTGGAAGCATTTTCTCAAGGACAGGGCCTCATAATCGACCCAATGAATTTTAGAGCTCAATAAGAGCTACCACACCTAGGTTTCTTGAGCCCAAAGAATATCCTAACACCCATTATGGCATGAATTAATTTCTAGCAGAATGGCAACAGTTGAGTGAAGATTGTAGAAGGACATTACCATTTGATCAATTATTTACTGTCTCAAACAAGATCAAAATGAGAGGAGGTAATAGAACTCCTTTCCAAAATAAATAACTAAATTATTCCATAGGTAAAATTACCCTTCCTACCTTTGATGGCTCATCTCAAAGTTATGCAAATACTTGGATACAAAATTTAGATGTGTATTTTTAGTTGAATCCAATGGTTGAAGAGGATGCTCTAAAAATGGTTATTTTGCATCTTGAAGGAGAAGCCAATGATCAGTGGCTCCATGGGATTAAAAACTTGGGACATGATCAGGTCATAACATATGAATAATTTGTTAACATGTTATTGGAAAGATTCGAGAAAAAAGACCCTGAAATTCCTTTCAAGGAACTAGCACAATTGAAGCAAATTGGAACCCATGATGAGTACATGTTGGAATTTCAAAAACTATCAGTTAAGGTGGCTGATATATCTATGGTTCGATTAGTATTTCTCTTTACTGAAGGTTTGGCTGAATCTTTGAAGGGTTTAGATAAATCCCACAAACATACTTCATTGAAATATGCCATGAACTTGGAAAGAGATATGCAGAATGTGCAACCCAAGACAAGGTTTCCAACCAAGCCCAACTTTCCTTCCAAGTTCAGATTTGACAAGAAGCCATGGAAAAAATATGCATTTGGAAAGGACAAGAAAGAGGGACCAAGTAAGGAAGAAATCAGAAGAAAGAGACTATGTTACACATGCTTCGAACCATGGTTACCAGGGCATAAATGTGCTAAGGGGAAAGCACAATGCATTGAAGTATTTTATGATGATGATGAAGGTGAAGGGGACATGGAAGAAGAATAACATCTTTCAGCCCAAGAAGAGGGATATGACACAACAAAAGAAGATCATCCATTACCTGACAAAGGGAGAATGACAGTACTTTCAGGAGTCCCTCGTTTTCACACCATTCGATGCAAAGGAGTGGTACAAGGGAAAACAGTTTAGGTATTGGTAGATGGAGGAGGAACTCATAAATTCATTGATGCAACCATGGTGGAGAGGAGAAAGTTACCTACTGAACCATTTGATGGGTTCACAGTCATCATTCCAGGTCACAATACTATGGAGTGCAAAACATGGATTCCAAAGCTACAACTCACCATAGGTAATTACACATTTTTTGATGGCTTTTATGTGGTTGATGTTGTTGATACTAATGTGGTCTTGGGAGTGCAATGGTTATACTCTATAGGGGAACATACAGTGAACTAACAAATATCTGAAATGAAATTCAAGATTCGGAAGGAAAACAAAGGGTGGTGAGAGGAATGCATACCTATCCGAATCAAGTGGTGTCTTCCCACAGTATGAGGTCCATATTGAGGCATGGGTATATTGAATGGGCTGATGAATGTTTCATCACCTCCCCCAAGACAAACATAAATATTGCAGAACATCCAAGGGATATAAAGCAACTACTACACAAATATGAAAAGGTTTTTGGAGACCTTCCTCCTAGAAGGCCACCTGACAGAGGAGTTGAGTACACCATTGTTTTGGAGGTGGGTAATTCACCTATCCAAATACCACCATATAGACACCCAAAAAAGTTCAGAGATGAGATTGAGAAGGCTATTCAAGAGCTCTTGGAATTGGGACTCATTAGACCAAGCTCTAGTCCCTATGCTTCTTCAGTTGTTTTGGTGAAGAAAAAGGATGGAACCTTAAGGATGTGCATTGATTTTAGAGCTCTAAACAAGAAGATAATCAATAATAGATATCCTATACCTAGAATAGATGAGCTCATGGATGAGCTATTTGGAGCGAAATTCTTCTCCAAAATTGATCTCAGATCTGGTTACCATCAGATTTGAATGAAGGAGGAGGATGTGCAGAAAAATGCTTTCAGATGTCACTATGGCCATTTCGAATTTCTTGTCATGCCTTTTGGGTTGACCAATGCTCCAACCACCTTCCAATCATGCATGAAAAAAATATTTTGCAAGCAGCTCCCTAAGTTTGTTTTGGTTTTCTTTGATGATATTTTGATTTACAGTAAGACATGGGAGGAACATTTACACCATTTAGAAGTTGTGTTGAAAATCTTGCATGAACAATCTTTGTTTGCTAAGTTGTCCAAATGTGAATTTGGGTTGAAAGAATTTTTGTATCTTGGGCACATCATTGGGAAAGATGGAGTAAAGGTGCACTTGGAGAAAATAAAGGCTATTCTTGAATGGCCATCACCCAAAAACATCACAGAATTGAGAGGCTTCATTGGAATATGCATTTACTACAGGAAGTTTGTGAAGGGGTTCTCCAAATTAACTGCTCCACTCACTGTTTTGACTAAGAAGGATGCTTTCAAATGGGATGAAGAGAATGAAAGAGGTAATGAGTAGCTGTCCAGTACTTGCATTACCATGTTTTTCTAAACCTTTTGTTTTGGAATGTGATGCATCAGGAGAAGGAATAGGGGCGGTCCTAAAGCAAAATAAACACCCCATAGCTTTTGAGAGAAGAAAATTGTAGCCACATGAGAAGCTCTACTCCAGATATGACAAAGAAATGTTAGCCATCATGCATTCCTTGGCTAAGTTTAGACAATATCTGGCGGGGAACAAGTTTGTGGTCAAAACTAATCCTACCAGTTTAAAGCATTTTCTCACACAAAAGGATCTCAATGAAAGGAAACAAAAGTGGGTAAGTAAGGTACAAGATTTTGATTTTTACATTGAATATGTGAAAGGGAAGAATAATATTGGAGCAGATGCATTATCTAGGAGACCTTCATTTTACCTTATGGACATTTCGAAAGATTGGAAAGATATGCTAATAGTTGAGTATGCCAAAGATAGTTTTGCTTGTGATGTGTTAGATGGGGTCAAAGGAGATGATAGGTACAAGATTTTGAATGGCCTGATCTACTATAAGGACCGAATATATTTGGTTCATGGTTCGAATCTAAAGCACAATATTTTGAAGGAAGCTCATGATTCCCCTTTAGCAGGCCATCCTGGTTTCTTCAAAACATATAGGCAACTAAGGCCAAGGTTCTCTTGGAAAGGGCTGAAGGAATATGTTCTAAAGTATGTGAATGAATGCAAGATATGTCAGCAAACCAAAGTTGAACACACACATCCTACTGGTTTATTGAAACCATTTCCCATTCCACAACAAAAACGGGAAAGTATTTCAATGGATTTCATCACAGGTTTTCCCAAAGCTTTGGGTAAGGATTGTATTTATGTTGTGGTGGATAGACTCACCAAATTTGCTAATTTATTTTCTATTACATAATCTTTTACTGCTGCACAAGTGGTTGATCTATTCTTTAGAGAAATTTTCAGATTGCATGGGCTTCCCAAGAACATTGTGAGTGATAGGGATAACAGATTTATGAGTGCCTTTTGTTAAGAACTTTTCAAGTTGGTGGGAACTCAATTGACTCCAAGCACAAGCTATCATCCAAAAATTGATGGCCAAACAGAAAGAGTGAACCAATGGTTGGAGGGGTACTTGAGGAACTATGTTGGTGAGAAGCAGAAAGCATGGGCTAAATGGCTACACTTGGGTGAGTTTTGTTACAATACTACTTTCCATATGTGCATTGGCATGTCTCATTTCAAAGAAATTTATGGTTATGAAGAACTCACCTTTGTTGAGCACATCTTTGGTGATAGTAGATCCCCAAAAGCTAAGGATTGGGTGGAGGAAAGTCAAGATATTCTGAAGCTTCTAAAAGACAATTTGCAGGTTTCCCAAAATCAACAAAAACAGTATGTGGATGAACATAGGGAGGAAAGAACTTTTCCAGTGAATTATTTGGTCTATTTGAGGCTGCAGCCATATAAACAAACCTCCTTGAAAGGGAAAGGATCATAAAATCTCAAACCAAGGTATTATGGCCCATACAAGATAGTTCAAAAAGTTGGGGAGGTAGCTTATGAGTTAGAACTTCCAGAAGGTAGCAAAATCCACAATGTATTTCATGTTTCATGCCTTAAGAAGGCTATTGGTCAACAAATTTCTATTTCAGAAACACTTCCTCCATTGGATGATGAAGGACAACTCATACTTATTCAAGAAAATTTTTTGAAGACAAGACAAAGGAAATTGAGGAGCAGAACCATAAGAGAATATTTGGTACAATGGAAATATTTTCCAAGTGAGGATGCCACATGGGAATAGGAACAAATTTTGCAGCATCCTAATTTAGAATTGCTCGAGGGCAAGCAATCTTGGGTGGGGAGGACTGCAATGTCCTCATCCAAATAAATCACCAGAAAGGAAAATTCCACTAATCTACTAGTTCCCTAGTTTGGGGTGGAAACATTTGGATTTGAAATAAGGGAGCTAATAAACCCCAAATGGACATTAGATTGACATTAATTTATTAAAAGGGGCTAAATAAAGATTTACAATAGAAAAATAAGGTGGCACTTGGTCATGAAGGCACATTGGTGGTGTGGGATGTTAGAAAAACAGGATCGCAGAGCAATAACAATAATAAAAAATGCAAATATAATCACACATACACATTACAAGAGAGACATAGATATATCGTGGTTCACCCAACTTGGGCTATGTCCACACTGAAGTTGCCAGTCCTTATTATTATTCCGTCCAGCAAAGTGAAGGGATACAACCTGCAGCACAGCCGCTGCACTTACTCTTCACACTCTCTCACAGTCTCTCTTCCGATCTCAGAGATCTTTACAATGCATAATACCTAATACATCAACCCTAGCCATATTACAATGTCTTTCTTTTATAGGGGAAATACAATTGCAAAATACCACGAGATACCCAAAACCATGGGCCGTAAAATTGTTGGAAAAAATAGTATCATCTATGAGACTGGGAGATCTGGCTCCACAACCAACATGGGACCCACACAAAGCAAGATTCCTCATGCTACATGACATCCTATTCTCACCCATTTGAATCCAAGGTGGAGTCTAATGTCTTGGGGGAGTTGGAAGGTCATTATACTTGGAGTGACTCAATGAAGGTCGAATTGGAGTGGAAGAGTAACTCCCATGGAAGAGGAAGAGGCATATTAGAGATATTGAGACACTTGGGCTAGATTCCCTAGCTTCTATGAAAACAATGATGAAAATGCTATGAAAATTATGACAAGAATTAGACTTGATTGCTGACATCTGACCTATATGACATGTCAGGGCTAAAAATATCCTCCAAGAAGGCACTCAAGGGAGTTAGGGCATCCAAGAAGCTTCCCCATTCGAATTGGTGGAAGATGGAGACTAGGAATCGTTGGAAAAGTGGCACACATTTGAATCTCTTCCCAACTCGAGTTGGCATGAATATTTTGGAAGGAATTAGAACCATGGATGTCTTGGGGAAGTCCAAGGGGACATTTCTCTTCATATTTTGGCTCTTGGAGGAAGGGATCACATGGTGAGATGATGATCTCTTTGGGGAAGTCCAAGGGGCCCCATTTATTTGTAATATGATGTATTTACTCTATATTTTATGCTTAGAAGAACCTCAGGTCGAAAATCCAAGTGAAACTATGTAAAAATGCCAAACTATGTATGAATGGTGCCATTTTCCCCTATATCTTGTTGTGAGAACTTGAAGTTGCTTGGTTTCGATTTGTTTCAGTTAATATCTTTGATTTTATTGTTTTTGGAGAGCCATTAATGTATTGAATAAGTTTCATAAACATTATACAAGTCATTGGAGCAATTATCTCAAAATTCATAGCAAGTTGCGGAGTTTTTCTATTATTTCCCCCTATGTGAAAGATGTCTACAAACCTCTGATTTATGGGAGTTGAAGTAGACTTTGGGGACTGATTAATGATGCATTTGGTTTCCCATTGAATTCATCTAACCATTCCATGTCTCTGTTCTGAAATTTGGGAAGCCATTTGTGTCTTCTACCCTTGGGGGTTTGAACCTCGAAATTACTAGTAAATTTCCCTATTTTCTCTTGAATTTAAATGAATGTTGCAGAAGTCTTTTGAGAGTGTCCAAGAATCCATCAACTTCATTTTTATATCTTAATGCCTTTCAAACACCTTCAGACCCAATTCGGAAGCATTTGGAGCCATTTGGAAGCGTTGGAGTCATCACTAGTAGAAGAAAGAACTCACAACTTTTCCATCTAGTTTGCAATCCACCCGATAGGATTTTTGAGTCCACATTAAAAAACGACCAATATTTTAATAGTTTTTGTAGCTTTTTGATAGCAAAGGGACCATTACACATAGTTTTCCTGAATAAGAATTATGTCTGGAGTTTTCTTCTCCACCAAATTTTGAAGAGCTAGATGTTTATTGGGGTTGACCAGTCCTCAAATATTCAGTGACACGAGTTTCATGGGGTACCCCCGACCATGGGTTGGTGATCTCTAAGCGCTTGAAAAATATTCATATATGTACCTTTCTTAATCTCTACAACAAATTTGGATTGAGCCTGATGGAAAAAATATTGTCTTCTTGGATCGGCTTGCTCTTTGCTCCGGTTAGCTTCTTCACCAATTCCTCCCATTGGTAGGATCCCTCTTAGATGCGTCTAGGTTCAAACCTTGAGAGGGATGTTTGACCTGTTTTAGTGCAAGGCCAGATGTATTATGTCATTGGGAAATTCGAGGCATCATGCAAACTGGAACAAGACTCACTTGAGTTCCACTTGTCCTCTTTTAGTGACCAATGGCCATTTTCTGACCCCACTGCATGAGGAAGGGGAGCATTAGTGGAAAAAAAGGAAAATGATTTGACCTTATCTACAATGACAAGGAGAGTTTTAATTGCTTCCTCATTCACTTCGAAGGATGGAGGTGCTTTCTTTTGACCTGAATCCAGAACCTCTTAAAGAAGGGGTATCTCCTTAGGATGATATCTTTGATGAATTAGTTAGCCTAGTGGTGACCCTTTTGACCCACGGGGGGGGGATAAATTAGGGAATTTTTATAGCTCTTAAGCACAGGTGGGGTAGTCCCCCCCACATTCTTAGTGGAATTATCAACTGTCAACAAAGATAGGGATTTTCCTAGAGGAGAGTGCTCGATGGTCGAAGGATCACACTTCATCCTATTCTCATTTTCAGGTTGTGATACAACATCCACTTTGTTGAGATGGGATGGAACCTAAAAAATTTGGGAGTCCTTGTGTAGAGATGTTGCACTGCCAACCTCCAAGTGGATCGTTCTTCCCCCCTTTTCCTCCAAATTCCCTTCTAGAATCACTCATGCCAACTCTTGATCACATGCCCCCATTTATGACAACAACTGCAACAAAAGGGTACATTGCAGTAATCAAACACTTGTACATGAGTAAAAAAACCCATTCGAATCTCAACACTGTCAGCTAGCCCATCCGATAGCTCAATTAAGGAAAGGATCTTTGCCATAGAGCACTGGGAACAATATTTATATGAGGGGTCAACCATTAAATGATTTCCAATTAGGTTTCCAATCGTTGAGAGAAGTTTGCTAGTCCAAAATTCTATTGGTAACCCCATGAGCTTAACCCAGATGGGAAATCCTTTGGATTTCTCCTTGATGCTAGAATTTGAGGGTAAGCCAACATAAGTTCCAAATCCATTTCTGTTGGAGGATACAAATTGTGTCCTCTTCTTACTGGAATTGAAACCCATTCAACCGCGGGCATGGAAGAAGATTTTTGGGCAATAGTTCACCCAGGGATCCCAAAATTCTTTAATCCATTCCTGCATGGTGGATTCAACTATTTGAAGGCCAAAGAATCTACCCAAAAATTTCTTCCCCACATAGTCCATGTTGTTTTTAGTCCTAATGACTTTGCTAACCATTAAACTGAGCTTTGATTCCTTCCTTCTAATCACACGACATCTCGTCCTACTAGCTACACCTGAGACTGATCTCGATGATGCAGAGGGGATTGTCGAATGGGAGTCTATATTTAGTCGAATACATTCTAAAATATCCAGAATAAACATAATGTCGTAGGATCCATCGCCCCATAGGCTATTGTTGTTCACTACACCCACCTTCATTAGATCAACATTCTTGTCCTAAATGTGAAGGCAAGTTGTGACTGATCTATTGGATGAAACCATCACCATCGTTGAATTAGGAGTAGGGGCATGATTTTTCTTCCGTTACGATGGCCTTATTATCCATAAAGGAATCCTCTTGATCAATTCGTAGACCAACCTCCTATCACGGGGGGTTCACTTAGTGAAGTTGTAATATAGCATGATCGTTCGCATGATATTAAAGAATATCCCTAATTTCACTTAATATTGCAAAATTCCTCCTAAAATTTTATTGTTGAACCCCCCTCCCAATATGCCTTTCTAATTAAGAAAACCCATAGTTTCACCATATATTGTATGTATCCATTTTTATCAACCCATTTTTAATACCCCCTTTATATCATATTATCAAGTTGTAAAAAATATGATCCCTAACACATCTTAGTATAAGCAAACATGATGCTAAATAAAATAATAGTATAATGCTAATAATGATCCAACCAGGATTGCAGGGGCGACTGATCAGTTTGTAGCGTTGGATAGTGGAAGACCCAACTAAATAGTATTGGGAAGGAAAATGTGTAAAAGGAAACCCAGTCAAGAGATCAACATAACAAAGAATGTAAAAGGTTGATAGTCCAATAGTTAGTGCAATGCTTAGAAAAGAGAAAAATTGCAAATGTTTCACACCACAGTCTGCTAATCTACCAATTTTATATTATGTAAATATAAGTATAGACATAAAGAGCTCATGTTTTATCTAATCTTAATAAATTAAACTCCATACAAATTCAAAATTGAAACCCTTTCGTGGATGGACTCCCCTACCTTCCTATCAAAACAAACATCATTGATGTTTGAACCCAAATGCACATAGCAAAATTCCTCTTACTTTCCAATAACACCATATGATCATGTGCATAGCTTGGATTTGGATCATTCACAAGATGCAATGAATTTCCTCCACTTCCTCTACATTTATTCTTGCCATCAAGGAAATTAACGACATTTAGTTACCTTTTCTTGGGTTATAGCTAGTTTTTTTTTTACTCGAATGCCTACAAAAAATAAAATACAACTCTGAAACTTTGAAACTCCCAATTAGCTACATATATTAACTTAAAGATGAAAAAAAATATAATGTATCAATTCAAACCAATCCTAAATAAGCTATTAAATGAGTATGGATCAAGACCAATAATCCGAAGAGACTTCCATCGATATTATCATTAGTACAATATTATCATATTTATGCAAAACTTAGGATCATAATAAATATCAAATAAAAATGGAGGGTCCTTAAGTTTTAGGTGGGTATGAATTGAGCCCATGATTTGGAGGTATGAATCCATCCAACCATTTGGAGGTATGAATCCATCCAACCATTTGGAGGTTATTCCTTAGCCCACCCAAATAAAATAACCCCCAATATTTATATTACTATGTCAAATTAAAAAATCCCCTTGACCCCTTAATACAGGGCAATATATTTTTGAGGTTTTTAAGAGTATTCAAACCCCCAATATGAATGGACGTGATATGATATTGCCTCACTAGTGAACCCCCCGTACCTCCTATATAGATCCTCCATTGTCCAGGTCAAGCATTCAAGACTTAGATCGGGCCACCTTGTCCTCAGCCACTCGTGTTCCATTTCATGAAAGACCAATTAGATATGACAGGTGCAAATCCTGAAGGGTATTCCCATTATGTAGGTCATGCATAGGGAGAACTCTAATCAAGGGATACTTTGTGATAGACATTAGTGAGCGTCGCCTCCGTATTGCTTATAGGTGCAAAATGATGCTAACATTCGATAACTTCCTGATGTGACATGAAGATACTTCGAGTGTTGTCCAGGTCATCATCCGACTCATAATCCGTGAGATCCCCATCAACCATGTGGGTATAGACGGGCCTGCTTGTGCATTGGTTCCTAACTAAAGTTTTGTAGACAATCCCACATATAAAGCTATATCTCATCATCCCAAACTAAGTTTAAAAAATTATATTGAATAAATAAAATATATTATATTAAATACTTTTTAAAATTTAATTAAATATATTAAAATTACAAGTATTAAAGCTATGATTTTAGATCTAAAAGATAATGCAAAATAATTAAATTATAATTTTAGATAATCATATTTTATATTATTTTAATAAAATAAAATATATTAAAAAAATATTATGTTAAAAATTTCTATTTTATTGTGCTCGAGTTTAAGAATGATTGATACTCCACCTATCATGATGAGAAGATCATAATGAAGCTGCAAATAATATCAGTTAAAAATATATTGTTTATCTTTAATATTTTTTAAATCATAAAGTTTACAAATTCACTTAATTCAAAGTATTTTATGTTAATATAATATTTGTTTAATGGAGATCGTATTTCACAATATAGTCATTTTATTTGTTAAATTTGCCATATCGAACAAAAGTTAAAATGAGTGGATACTCCACTTATCATGATGAGAAGATCATAATAAAGCTGCAAATAATATTAGTTAAAAAAAATATTGTTTCTTTAATAATTTTTAAATCATAAAGTTTACAAATTCACTTAATTCAAAGTATTTTATGTTAATTTAATATTTTTTTAATGGAAATCGTATTTCACAATATATTCATTTTATTTATTATGTTTGCCATAGTGAACAAAAGTCTTAATATGTTTGTAATATTTTTAATTTGTTAAATAATTTTATTATTTTTTTTAAATTAAATTAAATTAATTATATATATATATATATGAGAATATACTTTACGATCACTTTTTAATAATTTAAATTAAATTAAAATTTTCATTTTTAAATTTTTTAAATAATAATCCTTAAACAATTTCAAACTCGAAAAGTTAAACTAACTGTTCTGTTGAATAAAATATAAACCCAACTTCATAACTTTAAATTATATAAAAATACAACCATTCAAAAATGAACAAATATTATATTAAATTTTAAAACCATATACGATAATAATTATAAATTTTATTCCAAATTTTATAATTTGAACTTTATAATAATATATCAAAATTATAATAACAATTTTTTTAAAAATATTTTAAATTTCTTTTTCCTATCTCCTTTCAACATTTCTACTTGTTTTTAACATTATGTAAACCTTCTCTTCTCCACATTCTGACTTTAGTTTAAATGAAAGTAAGATGAAGTATTTATAAAATTAGACTTCAATTGAACGTTAGTCACTATTACTTTATTATTAAGCTTGTCGGTATGTTAGGGTCAACGTAGGATTCATCGTTACGTTCACGCAAAATTGGATAAAATTGTCAACAAAATGAAAATGATAGAAAATGCATGACGGTATGTTAGCGTCAACGTAGGATTCATCGTTACGTTTAAAGCAAAATTGGATAAAATTGTCAACAAAATGAAAATGATAGAAAATGAAACGAATTGGTTATTATATTTTAGAATTTAGAGTGTATTTAAATTTTTATTTTTTTATAAGAGGATGTACTATTAAGATTGATTTTATGAAAATTTAAAATAAAAAATTATAAATAAATATATAAAAAATAATTAGTATGATATGTGAAAAACAAATAACTTTCTGAAATTTAATTAATGATTATAATTATTTATGAAAAAAAATGATTATAACTATCCATAAAAACAAATAAATTATTTACAACTATCCATAAAAAACAAGTAACGACACTTAACTACTTATGCCCCATTTGTGACTTATCGAATGTTCATAACCAAAAGTTAAATGACGATGAGTGTGCTCATATAATAACCAAAAGTTAAATGACTTTTTGTTTTTGCTACAAGGAAGGGAGATTAATCAGCTTATAAACATAAAAAATACTGGCTGTAATTAGTATTAGCATCTCCCATGAGAACAACAAGCCTTAAAAAAGGCAAACCAGTTGTGCGAGCCTTAGAAGAGGCAAGCAGTGACAACACCGAAAAGTAGTAATGACTAGGTGATCAGGTCGTGAGTATGGGGGGAAGGAAGTCAGACTTGTGGCCTTCCACAGAAGCCTTTGTATCAGGGAACACACTACCCTGCCCCTCATCCAACGACCCGTCCTTCAGAACCCGCATAGGAAATGGCATTAGATGCCCGGGAAGATCCTCCACAGTTTCCTCTTTAACAAAACACTCCCAAGTAGCGTCACAGATCCTGCGTACAATCCTCACGCATTCAACACTTTCTGGATGAAGATATTCATGCCGCAGGCCTCCATTCTTATGTGCAAAATGCTCGTACCACAGAGACATTCGATATCCGAATATCTCCCCTCTAGCTCGGCGACCCTTCTTGCTGATGTGGTCTGGCTGGTAACATCCTTGGGCTATTTCCGTGTCCCTGCCTCCGTCCATGGATCGCTGGTTTAGATTGGCTGATCCTATGATAATATATTCATCGTCCACTGCATAATACAAAAAAAGAAAACATGAAAACATTTTACAGCGCGATTCAAGAGTATTGAATTAATGCAAATATGGCAGCAGCTCGGCCTTTCAAGCCGGAGAAAATGACAGAGGATACCTACCTATCATGAGCTTGGCATGGACATAGATCATGGTTCTCCTGTGCATCTGGGCATTCCAGTAATCGCTCCCGTCTTCCGGCCGTTCAGGGGGTTCATACTCGCCCGGTAGCTTTACCTCCCTGTTCCCCACGCAGAAGAAATTCAAATAATCAGTCGGGTGGAACTTCTGGTCCAGGCCCTCTTCCCTGAGCGTTTCCCCGATCATCTTATACATCATCCGCGCGGTGTTTCTGAACCAGTGGAGGATGGCCTGCACGGTATCCCCCTCGGGTATCCCCTCCGGCCACATTGGGGTCACCACGTACACAGCAAACCGCTCCCGGGCCCTGATCTTGCTCACCAACTTCAGCGCAATCTCAATCGGAATCAGATGCAGGCACTCGCAGTCTTGGTCTTGGTCCCACGAAGCGCAACTGCCGAAGAAGTACTGGTTTTCTATATAAATGAAATTCCTGGCTCGGCGGATGGCTTCAATATAGGCACACTGGATGCTCTTGTCTATGACCTGGTTCTTCACGGTCACCAACCCCATCTCGGGTGCGTCGGAGGGATTTGCAGGGAAACCGACCACCGAAGCATCGTCTAAGGACCTGAAAATCTGAACGTTCCAGGCGTCTGGGCCTTCAAAATGTGCATCGGGTGGGAGCAGGAGGCCCTGTAAATCCTCCAGATTTAGAAGGAGGCTGGGATCGGCCTGCTTGGTCCACCGCTGAGTAAAATTAGTGACAACATCGTAAGCAGCCGGGCCCTGGATCTTAGAATGGGCATCGTGCCATGGCTCCCTAGGACCTCCATGCAAAAGATCCGCGTCCTCGTAATTGCTCTGATGAAAATCATCACTGTTTACAGAATTCAGGGTTCTAAACAGCGAATGGATTTCATTATCATACCTTCCATCGCAGAGATCAATTCCTCCAACGAAGCTCACGACCTGGCGATTCGCAGAGCCTTGAATTTGGGCATCCAGGCTCACGGTCTTCTGGTGATGGGTAAACTCCGCTGCGACTTCCAGCGTTTCGAATGCACTCAACGAAGGGTCTGCATTTCTGGGACACAGAAAGCAGTAGACATTGGTACCCTTGAAATATTCGAATGTCTCGAGGCAGTGGGTTTTCATCAGTCCTTGCTCTTCTATAATTTCCACGGCCGTCCTATCCTCCCAAATGAGGACCAAAACTCTAACTCCCTGGTCGGCTTTCTTCTTCAGAAGTTCACCCAACGTTACACCTTCTGCACCAGGGATCATTCTTTTCTTGTCCCTCACAAGCGTAATCTTGGTATAAACAGACCACCCAGCAATGTATATAAATTTCTTGGCTCCATCAATGTACTGGTATAATTCCTCCCAGAATCTCGGAGGCCTGTAATGTAAGGTTCGCTCCTCCTCATAACCCAGTTCGATTCTGGGACGATAGTGCTCTGATAAGTGCGTGTCCTGATATAGATTGACTCTGCATCCCTCCCTCTGCTTGAAATACACATGCTGGACTCCTGGGAAGTTCCGATCTCGAATCCCGGAACCCCAATACGGATCTTCTGATACGTGTTTGAACTGGAAGCCGGCATGGATTTGAGCTTTCTTCAGCTTCTTGGAGAAATCTTCGTTATACAAGTCATACCATCCCTCGATAACTTTGCCATTACGGATTTCTGAGATTGGGATCTCGGCTCTTCCTACCACTTGTGTGGAAATGTCCAATTCCTTCTTAACGCTGATAACCAGAGAAGACGATGTATAGGCGCAGTGGATGTGAAAAGTCTGGTTCCAAATTGGGTTTGCAGATTCATGAGACAGGACTCTGGTGCTTGCGATTGTAGCAATGCCAATATCTACGGTGGCATATAGTCCACTGTGCTCTTTTAGATGGAGAAGCTCCTTAACTTCAAGGCATGCCTGCAGCTCAAGAACAAATTATCGATCCAAGCTATGAGTACACAATATTTTAGAACTCGAAAGAAATTGAATCCTTACTCCAAAAGATCAAACGTACCCACTACGAAGAATGTGTATAATTATTCAAATAAAGATGAATGAATATTCAAAGGTTGTAGATATTATTACATTTCTTAGAAACCTGGGTAAGCGTCGATGACGAAGGTGCCTAGCTTCAAATATATTGGCATTGAGAATACCATGGACAACTTGGGATGACATTAGAGATCTGTATTGAAAATCTGTAAATCACACAGGCAATGAATTTGACGAGATCCAAATTTGAAGGCAATGAATTTGAAGAGATCCAAATTTGAAAAGAGCACATAGAATCTGAAGCGCCTTGGAAGCTTCATTCTGGTAAATGAATAGTTATTTGATGAAGCCTACACGTTTACGGCGAAGACTTTACATCGTTGGGAAGCACAGTTTGAGGATCTAGGGTTACATCATTCTTTTACGCTAAGTTTTGGTGACTGAACTACTCCCATTGGCTGGACAGAGTCAAAATGAAGTGTTGCAAAGAGTTTCATTGATGAATCCCACATCCAATCAATATATTTAGGCTCAGAGATTTAAAATCTCGGATATGTTTTCAGTATCTGGTTTCTATACACTATCTGTCCATGGTATCAGAATTTTCAATGTAAAAGCAAAGCAATGATAATAGTTTGACTAGAAATATTTAAACTTAAAAATAGAGATAGAGGCATGTGGCAGGCCGGCTTCATCGCTTTGTTTTATTATTTAATATACCATATGAACCTTCCTCTATCCTATAAAATCAATATATAAATATATGGGATAAGGTATGATGTTTGGCATAATCAAAGATGTTGGATGGAGGCTTTCTACATCATCTATTCTATATAAATATTTTTTATAGTTTTATATGAATTTTTTATATGTATTTATTATTAATATAAATTTAGATTTAAAGTATTGAGAGATGTAATTTTTAAAAATTATTTTATATATAAAATCTTATAATTATAAAAATATAATAAATAAAATTCATCTAACACCACTAATTTGATATTTATGTTAAATTTATAATGAAATTTTTAAATGTGCCCAGTACTTATAAGAAAAGTAAACTCCAACTTATAAGTATGAGAAAAGTAAATTCCAACTTATAAGTATGAGAAAAGTAAACTCCAAAAGTTTATCTTACTCAAATTCTCTAGTATCCATTATGATCGTTGAAGTTAAGTTTGGTAAACGTCAGGTAACATACAATATTATAATGAAGTCTATATTTGCCTATTTATATATTGGTTACTCCACGCACCATCTACAGGGTTGAGGGTGTTCCAGATTTCTTCTCCAAAATGATTGTTGTTTTACCTTTTCCATTAAGGATGTCAGGATCGTGACAGGTTGAATTTTTTTTAACGAAAAATTGTATTTATAAATAATATTTAAATTTAATAAAAATCACCTTTAAATTGATATCTAAATTTAAGAGGAACGAGAATTGTGTTCTTTTAAAATTAACATAAATTTTAAATATAAATAATGATATTTATTTATTGATTTAATTTTTATTGATATAATATCAATATTTTGATGTATAATTATATCTACAGTGGTTTATATTTTAGAATTTGAGGTGGACTATCATTTATATTTTTCTTAAATTGAAGAAGGATGATACAAGTGCATTGTCCAAATTAATTTTATGGTTTCAAAATTCAAAATAAACAATTATAAAAAAAAAAATATAAAAAATAATTGGTAGTTGATGCATGACGTGTTTATGGCACTTAACTTGTGACCTATGGGTGTTCACAATTTAAAACTATAAAACTAACACAATTTATGTTCTTTGTTTTGTCATATTTTCTTAATCTCCCAATAAATATTATTTTCCATAAGTTTAATATTTATAAAACTAAATTTAATATGTTCTTTGTTTTGTCATATTTTCTTAATCTCCCCATAAATATTATTTTTCCATAAACTTACATTTAATATTTATACAAATAAAGATTGTCAAAATCTTTTAAGTTTCTTTTTTTCACACGGAAAAAACAACTTGTTATTCCAAGGAATCAAAGTTGCTACCAACAATCCATAAAAAATTCTAGAAAAGACAGGCTCTTCTCTATCCATATACTACAAAACATTTATGTGAAAAAGTCTCTCATCTTCACACATATTACTAACAAAAAGACAGGTCTACCCAAAGGAAGCTAATAGACAACCTAACAAAAAAGGAATAAATATCCTCCCAACCACATATTGAAAATAGGTTTTTCATCTTTCTACACGATAAAACATAATTGGACATCATCAAAATATACTCAGAACACTTGATGCATACAACCTTCCATCTCTGATTTCCTAACAAAAAAGTCTACCATCCATATCACTAATGGCCAACTTGGATTTAACATGTGCGCTTCAACATTATAATCCTTGTAAATATGATTAAAGAGATATATGAAAAATATGAGATCAGAATTTTGACCCTGATAAACCAATGTTCCAACACCAAAGAGTGAAGAGAAGTGTCTCCTCTTTCCCAATCAATAACAACCTTTGATTCACCAACAATCTAAATAGAAAAACATCCACTTCTCTTCGCAAACCAGAGCAAACCCCATAACGACAATAGTTTTGCTCTCGTATTTGAACCAAATCCAACACCCATCCAAATTTTAAACAAATGTGTTTCACTTTTCTGGAAAATCATTCTTGCCCCACACATCCCTTTCTTTTCAGCCCCATCAAAAAATCCAATGGATAGGTTATCTTCAAACACAGGTGGAGAGATCGAGCCCTTGAAACAACTAAATTTTTTACCTTGTCAAACTTTGAGAAAGAATTCACCACTTTTATGCAAACCTGAGCCACTGAAGGTTTAATGTCCTAGAAAATGTACCTATTTATGGCCTTCCACACTTCCCACATTGTGATAAAAGGCAATAATTTAAGTCTCTTCTGGATCTTTAACCAACGTTTGATATTATCATCAAAACCGTGACAATCCCAAATATCAACAAATTGTAAACACTTACCTAGGTCCAGCCATACAACTTTGAAGAAAGTACAGTTTCCAAACATATGTTCCACCAATTCTTGTGCACAACTGCATAAAAACAAATTCCAGGCCCAACCATACCTCTCTTTTGGAGAGAGTCCCACGTTAAAATTTTTCTGTTTAAACACTGTACCACAATTTTTTATTTTATTTTGAGTTGAATCTGTCCACGCCATAACACCAAAGTCCACCAACTGGAAAAATCCTGTAACTTTTCTTCTGTCATCAGCTTATAGGCCAACTTAGCGCTTACAACGCCACCTCCCTTATTATAATTCCATACCAATTTTTCATTTGTATCGAATAAGATGAATCCAACTTGGTTCAATTTAAAAGTATAATTATCCCATTCAACAACCAAAGAACATGCCAAATTTAAATCTCTGGATAAGAAACACTAGGATTGCCCTTAATTTTGGCTTCGCTTCACCTTAATTAGAACCAAAATATTCTTTCTATGAAGTTCTTCTATAAGCCAAGTAGATAGCTTATAATTATCTAACATACCAATGAACGGATCAAAACCAAGAAAAACCTGTGTACCCCTACCAACTGACTAGCATATAGCTCGGTTAATAATGAGAAAAACCTTCAACATACTTCTCCAGATAGTAGAGACATTCATTCTGCATTTGTTTGGATCTCTAAACCACTGAACCAGAGAAAAACATTTCAGATACTTCACTTTCACCGTTTTCCCCCAAAAACCCTCATAAAAAAGAGTCTGCTACTAACTCTTAGCACATAATGCTCGATTGAACCAGGAGATATTCTTTATTCCCCAACCGCCAAGATGCTTTGGCTTCGAAATACTATCCCAAAAGGCAAGATGAAATTTTGAAATATTAAGTTTCCTAGCCTAAAAAAAAATGGAAAATCAACTTCCTAATTGCAACTACAATGGAATCCGGGATAAGAAATAAGGAGAAACATAAAACAAGGATACTATAAATGAAAACATTGACCAAAACAAGTCTACCCCTGCACACAACCACTTGAATGACCAAGAACTAATTCTTCTCTGAATTTTCTTTATGAGCCAATCCCAATCACCTTTTTTTTATAAGATTATGATAAAAACCAAGATATTTAAGCCCACATTCAAGAGACGGAGCCGTGTGGTCAACACAAAGCGAACTATTGTTTCGCCCTTTAAGTTTAAAATTCATTCTAGTGAGTATAAAAACATGAAATTAAGTTATGAGTTAAGTTTAATAATAAAAATTAAGCTATAAGTTAAATTTAATAATGATATATAATATTTATCAATAAATAAATTAAAATTTTATTATTATTGGATATTTAAGTTTTTAGATAAAATAAAATAAAATTACATATTAACATCTATATTTTTTAAATTATGTTTAATTAATTAATAAATAACATATTACACAATAAATAAATTTTAATTACCCCGGAACTAGGTATGTGCATGATAAGATTGGGATTGACCCTACCGAGGGGAAATCTAGCAAGTTAGATGTCAACCCTTGGTAGTGCTCCCCACCACTTAACATTTTGATTATGACACCACCCACCTTCAAGATTTATGGAAAAGACAAGCAAGTGAGATTCACTCGTGAGTCATGAGTTCAGTCAGGTCCAAAGGAGGTCCGTAGAGGAAATTATGCTAGTTACTCATTGCTCTATAGAGACTAAAAATTGACATCATGAGATAGATAAAAACATTAACTTAGTGTTATTAAGGTTTACGCATAGATTCATCCTGGGATGGAGTAGGGTTGTAGAATTAAGTATGACAGAATATTATAGCTATGGGGAGATTAACAATCGCCATAATTGGGTAGATTGGAATATCAATTCAGTGTTAATATGGTTCAAGCAGGAGTTTAGTCCGGGCCAGTGCAGGTTTCCAGAGATAATCATGTTCAAAGCTTGTTGATATTGGGAGATTGACAAATGCCATCATGGACCTGGTATGAATATCAATCTAGAGTTAAAGTGGACTCACTACAACCACGACTCAAGAAACCAATATGCATGCATCTTTTAATCAGGTTGGTTTCAGATTAATTAACTCTGTCATATCTCTTATTTCGTTTCAAAAAGCAGTGGTTAGAAACTTTGTACAGGATGATTTAGCTCTCAGATTATGTGTTTTCTCAGACTTATATTTATCCTATCCCCTTTGGTTTCATAGCCTTATGCTCTAGGTAATTTTAATTAGTCCTCTCATTATCTCAATCCTTGGTTTATCTTCCCATCCAATTTCAATTGCGATCTTGTATCTCTGACTTTGCTTCTAAAACCCCCTTTAATCTTGTCTCCCCTGCTATGAACATGGCCAGAGGGCCTCAAATCCAAGACCCTCCAAAAGGAAAAGGCACAGCTAGCAACTTGTGAGTCAGAAAGGAAATTCTTGATCTAAATACGTCTTACTTCGACCTGACCTTTGCACGCATTCAAAGAGAGTTGGTAGAGAATGAAGAATGGATCAAACTTGAGCATGATTGTAGTTAGGATATTGAGATATAGGAAAATATGGGATCCTTCGTTGAGGACACTGGGACTACTAGAGCTTGAGAGATGAAACACTTTAGAACGATTGCATTACATTGGCAGATCAAAACCTTACTAGGCAAGGTTCCGTTGGACACAAAAGAAGAAATAAATGAATTAATATTATTGATAGAGGAATTTATAGAGCAAAATAATAAAATTCATTCCCAGCACAAAAAGATAGAGTGCAAGTTGGATTCCCTATACAAGGAAACTACAAGGATGGAGCTTTCCCCTGAGGAACCTCCAAGCACCAATGCAAAAGACTCCAGACAACCATCCTCCTGAAGATTATGCTATAGACAAATACTATGTTCCACAAGTCTTTTTTTATTATTATAGTGTATATGTCCAGGACATAGAAAATGTTTATAGGATTAATATTAGCACTGTTTATAGTCTTAATTTGATAAAAAAGTGCCAATTTTTTTTTTAACATGTGGTCTAGGTTTCCTTTGGGCCGACGACAAACTTGATATTATGGTTGCTTGTTACTACAAGAAAAACACCTTCTAGTGAAGGTTTTAGCGAAACCTCCAATATAAAAATCATTTTTATCTATTTATAACGAAGGTGGATAACAGAGGTGGGCGACTGAAGGGTTTTGTGTATGTTTTGTCTATGGTGCACTTCTTATATATAAATGCATTGGTATGCTTTAACATTCATAGGAGCACTAGAGATTTAAATCGTCCCATCATTTAAATTTTGATTTTAAAATTAAAATAAATAAAGAAAACAGTTGGTGCCCCTAACACAAAGAGAACCACTAGTGGACTCGAAAAAAAGTGCAACGACAAACACACACGCACACACACACACACACACACACACACACACACACACACACACACACACACACTACAATGTCTCTATAAAAAATAACTACACCAGTGTGCTTTTCTTTAACAATACGTAGTGGTCTGTTTTATCAAAATGCACCGGACTAATTGAAATGATATAAAAATTTAAGATAATCTATTCATCACTCGGTGCATAATGTGACTAACAACGCACCGGTATGGATATATTTCATAGTGCGCACCAATGGATTGCCTTGAAATTCACTTGATAGTTGAAATGTATCGTAAAATTAGTTTTCATTTAAAAAAACGAAATTAAAACAAAACGAGCAATGCACGTCATGAATATTGATGCACTGGTGAGTTTTTATATGGGTGCGACATCAGACTTATATTTAAAATAAATAAATGCTTCTCGAATCACTTTATCTATAATAAACACATCGGTGTATTTCTTTTTAACAACACAAACCAGGTCTGGTGTGTCGCATTACATTATACAAACCTGTAACATATTTAAAATTTGAAAACCATATAATGTAAAAATAAACTAAATCCCAAATGGTGCGTTATTTTTTGCAACATCATAGGTGCATTCATTGATGCACCGTGTCTGGTGCGTATATGTATATTAAATGCACCAACATAATATATCATAAGAAAAACCTATAACCCACCAGTGCATACACTGACACACCATTGGTAGTGCTTTTACTAGCGCACTATAAAGTTACCAGTATGTTTCCTTATATAATATGCACCAGCAACAAATTTACAATTAGAAAACCCTATAATTTTCTAGTGTGTTAGATGGTGCACTACATCTAACATAAAATAGAAACCCTAATTCCCAAACAGTGTGTTATGTGGAACACCTCTGCTAATGTGTATATGTATATTACATGCACATACATCATATATTGAAATATAAAACCTAGAAGCCATCAGTGTTTTCGTCGATGTACCGTTCTGTTGAGCATCAATTTGATTTTTTTATTGTCATCAATATAGTTTCATTTTTTAAAAACAAATTTATGCACACTTTTTGGGTGCACATAGATAGAATTATATTCATTTCTTACGGTGCTTATGTAAAAAAGGGCGCACCATTGTCAGTGCACCTATTTTAAAAGTGTTGCACTATCTATGAAATTGTATGTTATCCCCCCAAAACAATTGAAAAAGTTCTTACAAGTATTTCATTTACCTATTGTGTATTGTATTAATATGATTCATGATGAAATTTGTATGTAAATCATGGATAGGTAATACCAACACAGCTACCACGGGTCAACATGTATAAATTTGTTTGGGTGTGGATGACAAAGGAGAGGGAGAGGGAGAGGGATATGGTTCCTCAACATATTTATGATGATACTTGACACCTATTATTTTAGGTTGGCCTCCTCAAGTTTTATGAGGAGTCTAATTCACTTAGGGGCCAAAGTGTCATGTCCCAAATTTGGCATTGGGTCACAATGGCCTAATCACGTCGGCCATATTCACTAGAGTTTGTCAAATTGATGTTAAGGGTCAAATAATTGCCAAGGAGGAAAATTACTAGTTTCCTAGGTTTGGAATGGAAGCTTTGGGATTTGGAATAAGGGGGATAATAAATGATGTTTGAACATTAGAATGGAATAAATATTTAATAAAGGATCTAAATAAATATATACAAGTGAAAATCAAAGTAGAAATGTGTAAATCGCATTTTTAATGAAAGAACAATGCCATTTTCCCACTACCTTGTTGTGAACCAATGTAATGTTGATGGATTCGAATGGATAAGTAGAATACTTATGGTTTATTGATGAATGGAATGTTATTGATGGATTATACAAGTTTCATGTTCAGTACTTAGGCATTTGAAGTCATTTTACTCTATTTATTTACATTTGGAGAAGATTTGGTGCTATTTCCCCAAGGGTCGAATTAGTGATTTTTGTTGCTATTTGGGAGAAGGTTAGAACAGAATTAATAATTGATTAATGGTGCCCATGAGACCTAAATAATGTTTTTTATACATCCACTACCTCGTTTCAGAATTTCGAGTGGGTTTGGAGGCATTTGGAGAGCCATTTTCAGAACTTACCCTGGGGGGATTTGAACCTCAAATTGCTAGTTAAATTCCATACTTTGTCCAGAATCTTAAACAAGTTTGCAGAATTATTTTGATGGTCATAAATCATCCTTGAACATCATAATCAAGTACAAATATCATTCATACATCTTCCTTGAATATTTAAAGGCATTTGGAGCTAGTTGGAGACCTAGAGACCAATACTAGTCAAAGGGAAATTACTAGTAAAGTTTCCTACATTGGCCAGAATTGAAAGAGGATTTGAAGAAGTATTTTAAAGGTCCAAAAGCATCCATGAAACAAATATTTATGTTCTAACATCATCCATATACCTTCTCATAATATTTGGGAACAATTGTAGCAATTTGGTGACCTAGAGATCAAAACTAGTCAAAGGTCGAACTAGGGAAAAAATTGAAAAATTGCCATTTTAATAAAAATCCTAACAAAGTTCATTACACAAACCTAGCTATTGACGGAGTTGATCCAATGATGGGATCATGACAAACAAGCCTTCATGGTTGGTTTGGATATTTGGTACCAACCCAAAGAGGAGGATTTTTACTTTATTACAGGTTGATCTAGGAGGGGGGAGGACTTTCCCCATTTTATCGATCTACCACTTGGTGTTGCAACTGACACTTAGTTGAGGTATGTTTAGTGATTCATTAGTAATGATATTACTTGGTCATTGAGTTCCAAGTTCGTTTTGGCCAGAGGAGGCCAGGTTCTTGAGCCTTTTTGTTACCATGATAGCCCACCTTCTCACTAATGGACAATGCATTAGCTATGATATGTTGTATTATGTAGATATTTTATTGGAAACACCTAGGTTGATTAGGTGGGCGACTATTTTATTGGATCACTTGAAGAATCATTTGATTCATTTAATGTTGAAGGAACTTCGTCCAGCATTTGGGTGAATAGATTTATGATTGGAGAAAATTTTTGTTGGCGGCCACATACTTTGTTATATCTTTATGATTCTCACATTCAGGGATGTATGGGTGAGACTTCTTTGAGTCATTCAAAGTCTCCTTGTTTTTTCTGCTCATTATTTGGTTCAGATTTTAGTGGAGATTCTTCATTCACTTCTTGGATGAAAGAATACATGGCTGAATATTTTGATGCATATCAAATCCTTTTGAAGCAGCATTATAGGACATGGGATCCTCACCTATGTCATTGGAGCATAATTGATTGGTCACTTGAAACTTGTAGGCACTTGGAAAATGGTGGTCTACTTGCTTGGAGGTATAAGCACTTTCATGATTCTTTGATGAAGCACCTCCTTGATGTACATTTTCATTATGTTGTTGTGTACTTTAATGATATATATTTTGTACTCATGATGTTTGGAAGAATGCATACAAGAAAATGGGATCCAATAAGCCTCTTATCTAATGGTGTGGGTTGGAAAGCACTCTTAATTGTTGGGGTGCAATACAAGCAATGGGACCTTGGAATAATTTTTATCTCATTGGTTTCAAATTTTTTGGGGAAACAAGCTGTATGGGAGATGGATTTCCCACTTAATAAAGTGATTTTTATCAGATTAGTACAGCAGCAAGCATGGTGGTTCCTCTCTAAAATATTCATGGAAACTCAAAGACTCAAGGTTGGGCAATTCAATGGAAACTTCAAAGAATTATACAGAAAGCAGGTTCTTCAACACCCATGTTTGAAATTGCTTGAGGACAAACCATATTGGGAAGGGAGGATTTGTCATGTCCCAAATTTGGAATTGGGTCACAATGGCCTAAACACATTGTCCATATTCATTAGAGTTTGTCAAACTGATGTTAAGGGTCAAATAATTGCCAAGGAGGAAAATTACTAGTTTCCTAGGTTGGGAATGGAAGCTTTGGGATTTGGAATAAGGGGGATAATAAATGATGTTTGACAATTAGAATGGCATAAATATTTAATGAAGGAGATAAATAAATATTTACAAGTGAAAATCAAAGTGGCATTTGATCATGAAGACACATGGAGGAAGCGGGACCCACATATGGCTAGATTTCTCCACTACACTTAGCATCATTCTCTCACCAATTCGAATTCAAGGTGAATGGTAACATACTTGGGGGATCTCAAAAGGTATTATTCATGGAATGACTCATCCAAGGTCGAAATATAGAGGAAGAATAACTCCCATGGAAGAGGAAGAGGCAATTTGGAGCTAGTGAGACACTTGGGCTAGATTCCCTAGCTCTATGACAACAATGATGAAGATGCTATGACACCTATGACACAAATCAGACCTGAAGGATGACATATGACATATATGACATGTAAGGGACAAAAATAGCCTCCAAGAGGGCGCTCAAGGGAGTTAGGGAAGCTAAGATGCTTCCACATGTGATTTGGTGGAAGTGGGAGACTAGGAATTGTAGTATAAGTGGCGTTCTTTGGAATCACTTCCCAACTTGAGTTGGCATGAGTCTCTTGGAAGGAATTCGACCCATAGAGGAAATTAGAAGTTTATAAATTTCAATAACAAAGAATGAAACCAGCTTTTGATCATTTGTAGAATTTGCAATTGCATTTGTGAAGAGGGAGAGCTAGTGGATGACTAGTTTCTTGCCTTAGCCAATTTCGAGGGTGAAAAATTCCCATCCAAGTTGGTAATTGGAAAGTCCATTCAGACATTTCATTTGGAGCTTTATGGAGTCTTTATTTGCAGGTGTAAGATATAGGGAAGCTCATGGTTTCTTCTATTGCAGCTCACTCCTTCAACCATTTCTAGTTTTGATAGCACATTCTTGATCCTTGAGGGAGGGTGTTTTTGGTGAGCTATTGTACTCTTTGGGGGAGCTTCTAATGACCAATTTATTTTGTAATATGAATTAAATACTCTTTTCTTCATCTCCAGAAAGTTTCAGGTCGAAATTCCAAGGAGAAATGTGTAAATCTCATTTTTAATGAAAGAACAGTGCCATTTCCCCACTACCTTGTTGTGAACCAATGTAATGTTGATGGATTCGAATGGATAAGTAGAATAATTATGGTTTATTGATGAATGGAATTTTATTGATGGATTATACAAGTTTCATGTTCAGTACAAAGATAGCGATGCTCGAGCAACCATAACTCTTGAGATCTATGGCTCTGTTCGACCGTATGGGTGGTGGAAGAAGATGCAGAGATAGACATTATGAATGGGTACCAATATAACCATATAAAAAAACCTTACCGCAGATATTACCTTGTTCGCAGGGGATAGAGCTTACTTTCTCTTGTCGTCGAGTTCACCATCCAGTGGTGGCATTAATCAGAGGTCGAACTGCACTAGAAGTCGCACCGGTCCTCTCCATTGAGGCCGCTCATCTTCCTCTCCCATCTCAAAGATCTTGGATGATCTCAAAGAGAGAGATCTACGCTTCTAGTATTTCCCTCCAATAAAAACTGAGTATGCAAAGAAAATCAAAGCATTAATTCAATAACACAATGATCGTCTTCCTAATCTCAGACAGAGGCATAGCTGAAACAACACTAAATATATGTATAAATTCTGAACAGGAATGGCATCACGCCGTCCAACAATAGGATTAGGGCATAATATAATTATAAGCATCTATGCAAGGAACCCAGCGGTGCCCTCCTTTCCCAATTCTGTCATGGAGACATATCATCCGTTAGGAAACCAAGGCAGGGTCCGCCTCCCATATGTAACATAAAATAGTTAATCATAAAAAAAATTGACTGAGCCGAGCTGATCAAGGATCGTGCTCAGCGGGCAGAAAATCAAATTTGAAGGATCATTTACACAGTTACAATTACATTTACCAAAATAATAGTAATAAGGGTCAAATTTGAGGGATGTTACAACATACTAGCTAGACCTATGACTGATGTGCGTATGTGCATCTGGGGGTAGGGGTTTCCCAAGAGAGGACAACTCGAGATCATGTGTAGGGAGCAAGGTGCAGATGTTTTGGCGATGTTAGGAATTTAGTAACACCAGTCAGTCATTGATTGTGTACATTATCCAAATGTAGAGATCGATTGGTGAGGGTGTGCAAACATCCAATTTACTATAGATGAGTTAACATATATGAGAGGTAATATGATCATTATATTTTCATTAATGTAGCTGCATAGTTTTTATCTTATTTAATGTACATGTATTTAATTATATTATTTTGTTTAAATTGTTTAATTATTCGACCTGTCCACTATTTTGCAAATATTAGCTAATTTGAAGAGGTTGAGGCACCATTGTACGATGTTGATATGTCTAATGCCGATGAGTCAGGTGATAAACCTAGAACTGACATGGGGAAACATAGGACAACTCCCAAATTCCATCACTATGTGGCACATCGTTTATGTGACTATATGACTCAAAATGGGGTGGATCCTGTATGACCTCTAGAGATCTCACGAGACCCTGAGCTCTCTACCATGTGTTCCATTGTTCCCTGTGATATGAAAATATTGATGCATCATATTTTTGGTGTCGTTAGGCTCATTGAGTAGTTTAGGGTTATTCCAGAGCCATCTTCTGATGATGATTCTCATCCATGGACTCCTCCACCATCTCCTCCATTCATCGATTGAGTATATCCTGGATCATCTATTGTTGCACATGCATATACTTCTTATCCACCACCACCATCCCCTCTTCTAGCATTCCCACCACCAACCACTAATGCCCAATCCATTTAACCATCAGCCCCACCACCACCATCCCCTCTTCTAGTATTCCCACCACCATCCACTAATGCCCAATCCATTTAACCATCATCCCCACCACCGCCATCCCCTCCTCTATCAGTCCCACCACCATCCACTATTGCCCCATCCACAGATTCATTAGTCCCACTACCACCATCACCACCACAATCCATTGGCACCCATTCCACTGATCCATTAGTCCCACCATATCCATCCCCTCCTCCAACAGGCCCACCACCACCACCCCCTTTCGCACCAGCTACAACATGCACAAGTCTACACCATCTACAACATCCATTGATGTTGTACCGCAACATTTACATGATTTAATGTCATCGACTGATATATATCTAGATGGCTATATACATCAATTTCTATTTGGTTTTTTGTCACATAACTCGGGTAATGGTGTACCCTCTACCTCTTTTGGTGTACATGGAGCTAATGAGTCTATCTTTGGTAGTGGACCAACTAGCTAGTGTATTTCATTGTTGATATGCGAGTTTAAATATAGTTATATTGATGTTTGATATGTATATTTCACTTTAGATGTATATATTATTCATTTCCATATCATGTTGATGTTGATGTTGTTTGATTTGTAAATTATGACCAAGTGTCTTCATATTATGCATTTTCATATCATCTTCATGTTCACGGTTGTTTGAATTGTAAACTATGCCTTTTAATATGTTATGTACTTTCATATCATGTTCACGTTGATGAATTATTGGGTAATTATTTTAATCTTTGATGAATATTGTTCCATAAATTCATTTGATTAATATTTAGTACTAAAATAGTTTGAAAATTTGGTATGGTTGGAATTTCTTTTACAACATTGAGAGATATATCATTGTGTAATCATAAGGCCAAGTAATATTTCTTACAATGGTTTTTTGTCTTTTGAATTTATAAGAGCTTTGTTTTTGTTTAAACATTGAAATGCAACTAATAATCTATGCACAATGATTTGATTTCTCTTGCTTATAATTCAATGTATTTCAAAAGAATTCCAAGCCTTCATTAGTCACTAGATGAGGTTACTACACTAGACATGGATGGTGGTAATATGTTCTAGAAAAATTCATTTATGCAAGTAGGTAAACGATAAGATGAATTTCAAGCGAATTAATTTGAAATATGTAGTTGAATTTTTATCCAATTATGCGGCATGTTCATTGAATCTTAATTTAAAATATATTGTTTTTAATAATGCTTTAACAAGTTTGAGTCTTATCCCTAAAATGAAATTTATATTAATAAACAAACAAATGTATTAAACATATTTATTAAACTTTTAATAAACAATAAAGCCAAAGCATTAAATTGTACCACTGATGATGATGTGGATTGTAAATAACAAATATTTTTAATAGTTTGAAACTATAACATTGTTGTTAGAATTGAATTCTTTAAATGTATTCCTTAACCCTTGATATTATATTAATTGTAACCCTTAATCCTAGCCTCCACAATAAACCATTAAACGGAAACCTAAATAAATTGACCAATGGTATGGGATTATTATATTATATTGCTATTTTATAGTTATAATAAGAATACATATATGTTAATACTACTAGTAAACACCCATCTAATTCCGGCTCTACAAAGCACCGAGAAGGATCAAATATGAAAACCTTTCACTACTAAACTACGTCATACATCCCTCTCACCACTATGCTACAACACAATGATGCATGCTTCTTATTTTTATTTGTATTTTTTGTATATTTTTTTCAATTTTCATTTTTATGGGACAGATGGATACTTCCCCCCCACTTGGGATCCACTATGCTACAACACACTGATGCATGCATTCTTATTTTTTAATTTTAATTTTTCAATTTTAATTTATTTTTATGGGACGTATGGACATTTCCCCCCACCCAGGCTCCACTTTGCTACAACACAATGATGCATGAAATATTTTTTATTTTTTATTTATATTTTTGTTATGGGATAGATGAACATTCCCCCCCACCCGGGATGTAGAAATGTGCCTTCTCGGTGCAATAATATTATTGTTGAAGATTATTGCTTAATCATTATGTATTCCAATATATTGGTCAAACAATAATAATATGCAATCTCTATAATTATAATAAGCTATATAAGTTTTCATCAAGTTATTGAGGCCCACCACCGCTATAATATTATTGCTTAATCATTAACAACAATGCTATGTCAATACTATAATATTGTTGTCGTCATAACAATGTGATTAAAAATGATTGTTTGGAATGGTCATTTGGATGCTAATAATCTTTATGATATACATGATAATAAATTATATGGTCCTTGTGATAATAAGAAGCCTTATTGTCGCAATATTAAAAATAACCCCTATTTCCCTTACAATTATTATTTTTATGTACAATGTTGATCATCAAATGGAAGAAACATCTTTCCAATATGAGAATGTTGATTAAAAATATAAATGAAAGATTAATGTTCATTGCATATATTACTGTATGTTTTAGAATGCAGATAAATGAACGATTTATGATTAAGGTATTTATTCTTATGCATGAATTGATGTTTATAAAATGCCATGAACATCATGAATAAATTATTCTTGTTGTTGGACATTTGTTCACTTGAAAGTAAAGTTCAATGATGGATGAATGTATGAAACTAGTTAGCTAGAGTGGGATGCTAAATAATATATGATGGATTAGTGTGGTTTTGACCTCTTTAGTTTGATGGTATTCATCTAATGTTTAACTCTAGTTATATGAATATAATCCTTTCATTTGGATTGTGATTATAATAACATACTTATAATCATTTTATGTCATTTTATGTCATTCTATGTCATTTTATACATTATGTTGATTAAACATGTTAACAAACTTTATTATTAAATGACATCATGGTAATATTTGTTAATATTAATCTTATATAAAGAGAGAACAAATAAAATTTTTTCACTAGAGACATTGAAGTTCCATGCCTATTTTAATTATTATTAAACATGATGGTTGTAAAAGGTAGTTAACTTTTCATATTCAACGTCATAAAATGAAGAAAAATCAAAATTCATCAATTATAGATACCATAATAAAATGTCACATCCATCACATTAATTTATGTTGTTAAATATTTTATCCAAATGATTAAGGTAATCACCAACACAGCGGATTTAACTCATATAGACACCCTAGGGTTGAAATGCAAGCAAAACAGACTCCTTGAGACCAATTACACACAAATTTAATTTAAGAGATTATAAGGAAGAAGCTAGTGTACCTTATTTATGGCGGATGGTCTTAGCTTTCTTTGCTAAGACCATATTGTTGGCCTCCTTAGAAGTTTTTATGTAAATCTAAATTCAGTTCAATATCCAATGAAGCAGCCTCGTTAAGCATTAACTACCCCATTCGATGGAAAGTTTTATTAATGGACATGCCCATGTGGATATTACAAGGTGCTTGGATTAGTGAACGTTCTCATGAACTCTTGGTCCGCACATATTGGACTTTAATATGGGCATATGGAGGTACTATCAAGAATTTTTAAATCATTTAAGTGATAGTCTATCTCAACCTTGTAATTCTGTGAACAACGTTGGAGGTAGGAAGACTGTCCTGCGAGGGTTAATTTTGGAATGGTGGTGCGTAGTCAAGTGGAATTTGATGCCTTCCCCTGTGCACTGGGAGATCGATTTTCTGCTATAAATAGTGCTAGTTGCGGGGAGCTTCATACATAAGTAATTTTCTACTAGTTATGTTTGGATTCTGCTCTCTCGTTTGTTTGGAGGGTTTGGGATATAGGTGTGTCGCTGTATGTTATGGGGGACAAGTTTGTTTGAAAGGTTAGGGATGTGCAGAGGTGTCTTTACATGCTCTAGGGGACCAATTTTATGGTGTGAATAGGTTTGAGTGTAATCTAATTTTTTTGGTAGCTATTGGTTGTGGCTTGGACGTCGGGGTTGTTTTGCAAATCAATTGGGTTGGTAAAAGAATTGTATTTTCAGAGGAGAATTGGGACTTTGTTAAAATGATTAAGGATCATTCCAAAAGAATCCAAGATACCCAGGATGATATCCATGACATTCGTTCTCAATTGAGATGGATGAGATATCAAATGGAAGGTATGATCACTGTTGTCCATCAAATTAATGCTCATATACCTATTATGGATACTTTCCTTGATGAAATTGAGCAAACCACTCATCAAATTTCAAATTTTACTTTTGGGCTAGATGCCCTCCTTGATGATGCGGAAGGGACTATGCGTGCCTACCATTGCTCAAGTTGAAGAAATTTCAAAAACGTTGGTGAAACATGAAGACCTTATTGCAAGTAAAATCTCTAGGCTAGATGAGAAATCAAAAGGTAAGAATGTTGATGGATATTTCATTATGCAACCTACCCATGTTGTTGTATCACTAGTTCTGATGAAATAAATGAAAACACTGAAGATAGTCAAGGCACTCATATTATGGATAGTAAGGAGACAACAAAAGAAAGCCGAGACATTCAAGATGAGGATACTAAGGAGACCATGGAAGAGAATCAGGATGATTCTCTTCAACCCACAAGGATTCAATGCCTCCCATTGTTTGGATATTTTACACTTACAATGCATTGAAAGTAGTCATTAAACAGTCAAAAGAAGACATTCCCCATCACTCAGCCATGTAACGTGTTCACCCAAACTGAAAAGAGACCCAAAACAAGAAATGATGCACCCAACAAGATATTAAATGCCAACTTGAGATAATATAGCCGAACAACAATGAATTCAACCCACACATAAGAAAAGCACCAAACTAGTGAAAAATATGCCTAAAATTTTCCTAGTAGATGAGAAAAATGTTGCTCGGGATGTGAGAAAACATGCTCATGATCAATAAAATATCCAACATTGTTTAAAAAATCCCAGGGATGTGAGAAAACTTGCCCAACATTAGTAAAAATGCCCAACAATGTTTGAAAACATCCCAAGGAATACAAAAATTCCCTAGGCAATAAGAAAAATGTCCTAGGAAGTACAAAAATGCCCCAAGTTATGAGAAAAAATGTCCCATGCAATACAAAAACATTTAGGCAAGAGAGTAAATTCATATTGGAATGGATGGTGGTAATTACAAAAGTTGTTGACATGCATAGTTTGCTAGTGTAGAGAAACATGATAGAGTAAATTTACCGTGCTACATTTCACACAAATTAAATTATATAGACAACCATTCATACCTAGTAGCCTTCATAAACCATAGATGCAAACTAGCACTACAAAACAAACAACTTACACATAGCAATCTCATCACATATGAATAACATATTTACCTTGGAAGTTCAAATGGGAAAACTAACATTCAATGGTTGTTTAGTTCTCTATTTTGGCAATGTCCAGTTACTTTTTGGCATTCTCCTCTCTTGGCTAACAAATAGATAAAAAACTTTTGAAAGTGAAAGTTCAAAAAGTTATAGGAGAGTTGGAGGTTTTGAAAGTGAAAGTTCAAGAAGTTATAGGAGAGTTGGGGTAATGGGAAGGCCAATAGGTGACCTTTGAGCTCATATTTCTCTCTTCTATTTTAATTTTTCTAATCTTGTTTTTATTCTCTCTTTTTTTTTTTTTTTATCTAAGTTTACATTGCATTCTCTTTAATATTTTGTCTAACTTTTTAAATTATTGTCTTAACTTCTAAATAAGTTTTACAATAATTCATTAGTTTAAATTAATTTTAAATTATTAATCATTTATAAAAATAAAAATAAAAATATTGAAAAATAATTGGTAACTTTCAAGTACTTAGAATAATAAAAACAAAAGTATATTGATTCCAAAATGTGTAAATGTTATTTCAAAATGAGCTCTGAATAATAGAAACAAAAGTATATGGAAGCCAAAATAAGCCGGTAAGTAGGAAATGGAAATGTTATTTCAAAATGAGCTCTTTTTTTTTATATGAAAAGTCATAAATTATTTTTGAAATGGAAATGTTATTTCAAAATGAGCTCTTATTTTTTTATATGAAAAGTTATAAATTATTTTTGAAATAAGCTTAGCAACACAAATTTCCAAAAAACATATAGAATTGTTTGTGGAAACTAGCTAGGTAAATACTTTACCTATCTTCCATATTGTTGGAATAATGGCTAAATCATAGGCGTTAGAAGAGTGATTGGTTTGTGTGTATCTCACAAGATCAGGTGGAGCTGTTTGAGATCCAACATTTCAGGATATAGTTTGTTGTGACATTCTCCACTGTATATTGTAATCATTGTTTCTTTGATAATGAATCGGTTTTGCACCATTCCTGATTGTGTAAGCGAGCCTCTGTGCTCTGCTGTCTACCTCTGATTTCTGAGTCATTTTTCTCTTCAAATAAAAAACAATATAATTTACTTTTACATGTCAACTTTCGCTTCAAATCAAAATATGATCTTATTCTTCATATTTGTCCCTTGGTTGGTGGGTTGTACGTTGTAATTGTGCGATTCCTATGAGTCATTCACGTGTTTTTGGCTCCCACTTTGGTTTACTAGAGAGTCAGACCACTCATTCTTTTGCAAGGACGCGTTCACAATAATTGAACACATCTTTACCACGGGTGGGTTATGATGAGTCTTGAAATATGAAAGGACATATGCCAATGTTTTATGAAAATGGATCATTGTGCTTTTGGGCTGATCAAAGGATAATAGAAAATCCAAGTTACACATAAATAAATGTTTATATATCATAAACTTAAATTTATTCATTTATTTAATTTGTATAATTTGCAGTGGATGAATATTAATAGGTTTCATAAGTATTAAGAATTATATGTAGTATACTTATCTTATTATACTTATCGATTATTGAAGATAGAGTATATAGCAATTGATTTGGATTTCACTTTTTATTAAGTTACAAATTTTTGTTCTAAATTTTTATATAGCTGTCTATAGTTTTATGAATTTTAATTATTAAATTGATTTTAAAACAAATAAAAAATTATATTTTAAAGTTTATAAATTATATAATCCTTATCTTTTATTGGCTATTCTTATTTTTGGTTGGCTAGCAGACTTGATTTGACTAATAAACCCTGCTAAGATGTGACTTTTCTAGAATTAAAAATAATTTGAAAAAAAAAATTGCGTGCTTAATAAAATTTATTTTAAGGTAGTGTTAGGGTGTTTTATGTTGTATATTATTGACTTTATTTATTGGTATTTTTTTATAATTTTATTATATAAAATAGAAATATTTAATATAATTTTTTTAATATTAAATAATAACTTATAGATTGGTAAACATCATTTAGTAGAAAATATCTTTATCTTAATTAAAATTTTAAAAAAAATTCACTTATTTTTAAATATAAAATATTAATTATTTCATAAATATATTTTAATCAATTTATATATGTTAAATAAATAGTAAAAATCTATGTAATGCTATTTAATTTGAATTGATATTAATAATTTGAATTTATATTATGTTTTTCCATTATATAAATAAATATATAATTACTAATTTGATTATTAATAATAAATAAATTGTTAAAATCTATATAATGCTATTTAATTTGAATTGATATTAATAATTTGAATTTATATAATGTTTTTCGATTATATTAAGTAAAAATGGTTTTAACTTATATGATATTATTTAATTTGAATTGATATTAATGATGTCTAAATTTGTTTTATTTTTTATTTTAATTACAATCAATAATTTTTACCAACCAATGAATCAAACTTAATTATGTCTAAATGTTTAAAGCATACATTACACTTTAATTCTATAATTCATATAATTTATTTTTTATTAGTATTTATGCATTCAATTTAATGGATAATTATTAAAATTAATAAATATTTTAGAATGGAAAATATATATTTTATGTGATATTATTTAATTAGAGTTGATATTAATGATGTCTAAATTTGTTTTATTTATTTCTTTATTATAATCAATGGTTTCTACCAACAAATTTAATTTATTTATGTCTAAATGTTTAAAGCATGCATTACAATTTAATTCTATAACTCATATTTTTTTTCTATTTATTCAATTTAATGTATGATTATTAGAATCCATAAATAAATCAAAATGGGAAATATATATTTAATTTACATATAATTTATTTAGACCTTTTAATGAATTAAGCAACATTTAACCCATAAACACCTAAAGAACAATGAAATATAAACAAAATAAGTAAGTTATGAACTTGATTTAAAGGTATAATAATGTAACTCTAAATTTTAAGTTCAATTAATGTTGTATATAGTAAATAATGGCAGGTAATAAATTAGTTCTCACTCTTGTACGAGATATTTTTTTGAAATTATTGTAGATTAACAATATGGTATATGGCCATTTTTTTTTTAACAAAGTAATTCATTATTGATATTCATGGATTATGTTCAAAAATGTTATGAAAACATTCAAAATTCACTGGCTAATGTATTAAATGTTGAAGTTATATTATTTATTAAATTGTTCAATTTTTTTATTACTTACTTGTGTGTAACTTTTTTTTTAAGATCATACTTTTGGATTAGACTTTTATTTTTTTAATACAAATATATTTTAAATTTAATATAATTTTTTTTTAATTTTTTTTATAAAATTTAAATATTTAAAAATAATTTTTTTAAAAATCTATATATAATTTAATTTGAATTAATATGAATAATTGTTATTCTTAATGATTGTAAATTGTGAATATATTTACTCAAACAATAACTCTCAACTACTAAAGCTAAATTGATCTGAATGATAACCACTAAATACATACTTGTCTCCAATGTTTGAAATATGGTTGGGTTTCATAAATTAATATCTCTCCAGAACACGTTATGTTAGATGATGCTCTTAATTAAAAGTATGTTGCCATCATAGATTTTCCTAGAAGAGTTTGTTCACATTTATAAACTATTATTTCTAAACTATTTCCATCTTAATTTTTTATTTGGGACTATATACAATTATTAATTAAATTATTTATAAACTATTTTCAAAAGTAGGTATAAGCAGCTTTGCTGCTATTTTTACTTGTTTTCTTACAATTGCAATCACAATCACAATCTAAAAAGTGAATTATTCTTAGTACACCACAAATGCTAATTCATTTCATCATAACTTCATTGAGTTGTCTAAAACTGCTGCGAATTTGTCCGGAGAAAATCTTTTCTTTTTTCAGATACGAATTTGTCCGAATCCAGGATAGAATTTTTAGAATCTCAAATAATAGTATTAATCCTGCATAATTTGGATTCATTGGATTTCATAATTTGGATTCATTAGGTTTTACCAGAGTATTGAATTCATCTAGATATTCAGGAAAACAATTTAATCAACACAAATTATTGGATTTTAAATTTCATATAACCAAATTCCAACCAAATTTTAACCAAACCAACAAAATCATTCAAACCAGTATATACTTTATTATTATCATCCCACATAAACTTAAAAACTTAAATTCATTTCAAAGCAGTGAGGCTATAATTTATTATTGCCGTCTCGCGTGAATGTGAAGGCAGCAAGGCATGAAACTTATAATGGCTACGTTATCAGGTTGTGAGGATGGGAGGAAGGACATCTGTTTTATGGCCTTTCACAGAAGCTTTTGTATCAGGAAAAACAACACCTTCCTCCTCATCCAACGACCCGTCCTCCAATACCCGGATAGGGTATGGCATAAGATGCCCGGGCAGATCCTCCACAGTCTCCTCTCTAACAAAAGACTCCCATGTTGCCTCGCAGATCCTGCGTACCGTCCTCACGCATTCAACACTCTCCGGATGAAGATATTCACGCCGCAGGCCTCCATTCTTATGTGCAAAATGCTCGTACCACAGAGACATTCGATATCCGAATATCTCCCCTCGAGCTCGCCGACCCGGCTGGTTGATGTGGTGTGGCTGGTAACACCCTTGAGCTATTTCCGTGTCTCTGGCTCCGTCCATGGATCGCTGGTTCAGGTTAGCCGATCCTATCATAATATATTCATCGTCCACTGCATTGCACAAAAGAAACATTGGCACATCAGCTCATCCGTGGCCATTCGAGAATATTGAATGCAAGCTGCCTTAAACCAGAGAAAATGACAGAGAATACCTACCTATCATGAGCTTGGCATGGACATAGATCATGGTTCTCCTGTGTGTTTGTGCATTCCAGTAATCGGTACCCTCTTCTGGCCTTTCAGGAGGTTCATACTCGCCCGGTAGCTTCACCTCCCTGTTCCCCATGCAGAAAAAATTCAAATAATCAGTTGGACGGAACTCCTGGTCCAGGCCCTCCTCCCTGAGTGCCTCCCCGATCATCTTATACATCATGCGCGCGGTATTCCTGAACCAGTGCAGAATGGCCTGCACGGTATTCCCGAACCAGGGCAGAATGGCCTGCACGATATCCGCTTCAGGTATCCCTTCCGGCCACATCGGGGTCAGTACGTACGTGGTGAAGCGTTCCCGGGCCTTGATCTTGCTCACTATCTTTAGCGCAATCTCAATCGGAATGAGATGTAGGCACTCGCAGTCCTGGTCTTTGTCCCACGAGGCGCAGCTGCCGAAGAAATACTGGTTCTGTATGTAAATGAAATGCCTGGCTCGGCGGATGGCTTCGATATAGGCGCACTGGATGCTCTTGTCTATTACCTGGTCCTTCACGGTCACCAGCCCCAGCTCGGGTGCGTCGGAGGGATTTGTAGGGAATCCCACCACTGAAGCATCGTCTATGGATCTGAAGAGCTGAACGTTAAAGGTTTCCGAGCCTTCAAAATGTTGACCGGGCGGCAGGAGGCCCGGCAAATCCTCCAGATTTAGGAGGAGTGTCGAATCAGCCTGCTTTGTCCACCGCTGTATGAAATTGGTGACGATATCGTAGGCAGCCGGGCCCTGGATCTTAGAATGGGCATCGTGCCATGGCTCTCTAGGGCCTCCGTGCCGAAGATCGGTGTCCTTGTAATTGTTCTGATAAAAATCATCCTTGTAGACAGTATCCAGTGTTTTAAACAGCGGATGGATTTCATTATCATACCTTCCATCGCAGAGATCGATTCCTCCAACGAAGCTCACGATCTCACGGTTCTCAGAGGCTTGGACGCGGGCATCCAGGCTCACGGTCTTCTGGTGATGGGTAAACTCCGCTGCTATCTCCGCAGTTTGGAATGGACTCAATGAACGGTCTGCATGTCTGGGACACAGAAAGCAGTAGACGTTGGTACCCTTGAAGTATTCGAATGTCTCCTGGCAGTGGGTTTTCATTAATCCCTTGTTTCCGATAAGTTCCACGGCTGTCCTATCCTCCCAGATGAGTACCAAAACTCTAACTCCCTGGTCCGCTTTCTTCTTCAGAAGCTCACCCAACGTCACGCCTTCTGCACCCGGGATCATCCTTTCCTCGTCCCTCACAAGCGTAATCTTGGTATTTACAGACCATCCAACAATGTATATAAATTGCTCGGCTTCATCAATGTACTGGTACAATTCCTCCCAGAGTCTCGGAGGCCTGTATAAGGTTTGCTCCTCCCCATAACCGAGTTCGATCCTGGGACGATAGTGCTCGGACAAGTGCGAGTTCTGATACAGATGGACTCTGCATCCTTTCCTCTGCCTGAAATACACATGCTGGACTCCTGGGAAGTCCTGATCTCGAATCCCGGAACCCCAGTACGGATCTTCTGAGACGTGTTTGAACTGGAGGCGGACATGGATCTGAGATTTCTTCAACTCCTCGGAGAAATCTTCGTTATACATGTTATACCATCCCTCGATCACATTGCCGCTGAGGATTTCTGAGATCGGGATCTTGACTCTTCCTACTACTTGTGCAGAGATTTCCAAACCCTTTTTAACGCTGATCACCAAAGAAGGCGAAGTATACGCGCAGAGTATGTGAAAAGTCTCGTTCCAAACTGGGTTTGTAGGTTCATGTGATAGAACTCTGGTTCTTGCAATTCTGGCAACACCAATATCTATGGTGGCATATAGTCCGCTGTGCCCTTCTAGATGGAGAAGCTCCTTCACTTCCTCGCCTACCTGTTCAACAAAAACTCGTAAAATGATATAGATATTTCGTGATATTTTGGATTTGGATTTTTTACTGCCTTAATCATTTGAAATCGATCATAAACCCTGCTCCTCTTCAGAAAAGCAGAAATAGAAAAACCAAATAAAACCTAGATCTAGGGAACATACAGACCTAAATCAAATAGAATATCAAAATTCAAAGGTAGTTGACATCATTACCTTTCTCAGAAACCTGGGTAAGCCTCCATGACTAAGGTGCCTAGCTTCAAATATTGTGGCATGGAGAGTACCGTGGACTACTTCGGATGCCATTAGAGACCCGTATTCAAAATCCGTAAATCACACAAGCAATGCAATGCACTGACTATGGAGAAGTTTCAAGCTACACAAATTTATAAAGAGTATAGGAAATTTGAAGACACAGCAAGGTTTTGGATTTATGCATCAATTAAACATGTTTTTGTTGAAAAATCCAATGAGTACTTGCACCCGTTCATACAGCTAAAGTGAAAACTTCAATGGTGGACCTACAGCCCCATAATTGGTTCCACGAACTTGAGCAATAATGTCCTAGCAATAGATGACCCAATGGCCCTTGGAGTATGTGAAAGGGCATGTGACAATAGTAACAGATGAATGACGGCATTTTAGGGGCAAAATTTAATGTATTGGAGAAAAACTATTTAATGTTATTACCAATGTTAAATAACTATGTTAATTATTTTTTAATTTAAAAATGTTAAATAATTATATTAATTTTTTTAATTTAAAAAAGTTAAATAATTATGTTAATTTTTTTTTTTTAATTCAAATTGTTTGGGTTAAACAAAAATAAGCAAAATTTTTTCATTAAGTTACAAGGTGTTGTTTTTCATTGTAGAGTTTATGTCCAAGAATGTGATATTTTTTTTTGCTAAGAAATCATAAGATTCCTCTCTATTATTAATCTTAAATGTTGAATAATCCCCATAAGAAACCATAAAATTCCTCTTTATTATTAATCTCAAATGTTGAATAATCAACATAAGAAACTATAAGATTCCTCTCTATTGTTAATTTCAAATGTTGAATAATCAACAGATGAAACCATAAGATTCCTCTCTACTATTAATTTCAAATGAATGAGTCATAAGATTCCTCTCTACATTTTTCTCAAATGTTGAATAATCAACATAAGAAACCATAAGATTCCTCTCTGCTATTAATCTCAAATGAATGAGCTATACGATTCGTCTCTACCATTAATCTCAAATGAATGAGCTATACGATTCCTCTCTACCATTAATCTCAAATATTCGTTCATTTGTTAGGTGTGTAGGGAGTTTGATGAATATTTCATGTAGCACCTTCTTATGGGTGACCTTACATAGATTGGAAATAGTGGTCGAATGGAGCATAACATTGGTATTAGCATTGACAAACATATAACAATATCCTCTATTCTAAGTTAAGTAGCAACCACCTTATTGATACAATTCAATTCACTCGCTCACTACGAATGTTAATGCATAAGTTGCACTATTATCTAGTTTTGTTTCATTAGAGTCCTTCTCTATAAGCTCTTGTCTTCAAAAAAATCTACACCCTTCCCATGATTGTTAGTGACATCTTGGGTGTTGATTCATCAAATTTGTTATCATCTTTGTCAATCTAATACCATTATCTTTCATATAAATATTGATGGGCGTTATTCCCACACATAAGATTGGAGACAATACGACTATTTGATTTTAGAAGCTAGTTGTGGGTGATGAAGCTTAATGGACAAATTTTGTTAAACTGCTAACAACTTCTTCTATGACGAGGATGGACAATGAGCAATAGTTCATCTTCTAGGACATTCAATTCAATGAGTCCACATTGCTCTCTTCGCATTTTCTTCTTCTTGTTATTAATTTTTGTTATGTGTAAGTTGTGAGGGGAAACACTATTTTTAAACTTAAAAGAGCATTTTGTTTCCTTCTCTTATACCACTCTACATGGAGGCCATGCATGGTGACTTGGTCATCATGGGATGGATGGTTGTAAACACTGATAATATGACATGTGTTTAAATGCCATGTCTAAATTTTCAGCCAAGGTTACCAAGAGGCTCAAAAAGACTATTTTCAGAGTGACTTCATAGAGAAAAAAAATGATGAACATTGGTCCTCTGGAGGGGATTTTTTCATGTCAACCTCATAAATTTAGTAATTTGAAATATAAAAAGTAAAAAAAGATTGCTATCACGTAGGCCCTTAATCAACAAAAATGGTTTGTAATAAACTCCCACCCTTCACCAATTCAAATAACATTGATTTGGTTTGCAATCCATTGTTGGTTTGGTTGGTGCTTTCATATGATAGTATGTGAGTTTGATAGATACGACATGCATGATAACATCCCACAAAGGCAATTTTCAAGCACAAAACAGAAACACTATGATGAGTTTGTACAAATTGTTTGGAAATATAAGGTGTGGCTTTGGAATCATGAAAATTACATAATTCCATTTTCTTGTCATCATTTTAGAGAATTTTTATGGTTTCGAACTTGTCTCTCATAGTTGCAAGCAATTTGTACAAGTTCATCATGGCCCTTGTAAAGGTAGGAAGATGGAGGGACTATTTGTTTGTGCTTATCTAGACTCATTGTATGAATTGCCCACAACTTTCTTTCAACAAGCACCTTTCTAAACCATATGTGTTGATGTGACTTGTGGATGTTTTCTTATCCATCCAAATTTATTTCTCAACCATCAAGGTGCTTTGAACCATTCATGTGAAATCCATTGCAAGGATACATTGATTACAACAATTTATTTCCCATGAATGTTATCATAATGGGAAAAGGATGGTGTTCTCCAACATCATAGGCGGACCATTCCACATGAGAGTGATGGTGGAGATAAGATAAAAGAATGACTATATGGGTGATGAGATGCAATCCATGTGTGGCATCCTCACTCTCAAATACCTAATTAACCATGACATCATATGTAATTGGGATGACATAGGGAAGTTATAACATCACACCAACAACGAGCTCATGGATCACCCCCTGGGGAGTAGGTCACTTTATTAGTGGAAACCCTACTAAACCCCAAAACTAACTATGAGAAGATGATCGAGATCATGTTCTTTTTCTTTAATGTGGGGGCCATGTATATCGCCAAATAGGTGGTGCTCTTGCTCTATGCTAGTGGTCAAACAATGGGCATCATGGTTAATTCATGAAAGGAGTCTTGCACATTGGACCCATTAATGAGGGCTACATGTTGCCTCATGCCATCTAGCATTTAGATTTGACAACTCATGACTTAACGATGACGTTAGTGAAGATTATTGCCTCACAATGACTACATAGCAAGCACGATGTGAAGGAGAAGCTCGGCTACGTGGTGCTAGATAATGATTAGGAGCTTTAGCACACTCCCATGATATTGTCAACCGATAAGAGCTACAAGCTCCTCAATGGGTACATAGTCATGATTAGTGCCAAGTGGTGTTTTTAAAAGGACTTGTTCCAAGGACTTGTTCTAAGTGTCTAGCAATGATTCAAAATCATTCAAAATAAGGAAAATTTTAGGAACTAAATTTTGCCATTTGACTAATTTTCCATTTTTTTTTCTCAAAAATTATTTGCCACACAAATTTTATATAATAAAATAAATTTACTTCGAACATAACTAAATTAAAAAAAAAAACTATATAATATTTTTAAAAATTAAATATTATATAAAAATCAAAAACATTTTATATTTAGAATTTGGAAAATTAAGAAAATTTATCAAAATTTTAACTCTCAGAATAAATATAATTTTCTAAAATTTAGATCATTTAAATGAATTAAATCAAATAGATCCATCTTAAAAGTGAATCTATTTCAATATAGTTCCATCTTAAATCAAAATTTATTAAGCATCTAAAGGGATCCAATATTTCCAAATATAATTTTTTTTTGATATGTAATAAATTTAAAATAATTGTTGCATCTGTATGATGCGTGCAGGTATCCTTGTCTGCTCGCGGATGCACGAATGAAAAAACAATCTAGCCTTCTGGACTTTGGCCTTGCAGCTTCCTGGCCACTGTCAGGTAGCTGCCCCAGTCTATCCAAATGTCAACGTCAGTTGTATTTTGTCATGCCATTTTCTTCATTTACTCACTTATTTTTTGAAGACTCGTACTCCTCATATTCTGTCTTTCTATTTCGTTGCTACATATTAGGCCTATCTAATTTCTAATCCGTCGATCTCAAATTCGAGCCGAGTTCTCACAATCCTGTAGCAAAGTGAATTGTGAGAAGAGATTGCGAATATGATGGAGATGGACAAAGCCAAATAATCCGTAGCTGAAAATATGGCCCATGTAGAATAAAATGAGCGCATAATATGCGTCAGACGTCTTTATGTCATTGTCGAGTCTTTACAATCATGTTATATTTCTCACCTATAGCGAAGCACAGACATGCAGTTCATGTGTTTGCAGACTTTTATCTTTCGAGAAGCATAGAATTAGAGTCCACTTGTGATGCTGCTGTGGGGATATGAACAGTCGGATAAGGTCAAATTTAACAACAGCAACATTAAATATTGTGGGATGCTTATTGAACATTTTTAGTCTCTTCCTTGCAAAATTGATAAAATAATGAAGGCCGAGTGAATGGCCCAAACACATTTGTCTTTGTCAACTTTTTAATGTAGGCATTCATTAAGCACCCTACAGTGCAGCATTCATTTAGTGATGCTGTTGTGGGGATATGAAAAATTGGATACGGTCAAATTTAAGAATAGCAACATTAAATATTGTGGGGTGCTTATTGAACATTCTTAGTGTCTCTCCCTTGCAAAATTGATAAAATAATGAAGACCGAATGAATGGCCCAAACACATTTGTCTTTGTTAACATTTTTCATTAAGCACCCTGTAGTGCAACATTCATTTAGTGATGCTTTTGTGGGGATATGAACAATTAGATACGGTCAAATTTAAGAAAATCAACATTAAATATTGTGGGGTGCTTATTGAACATCCTTAGTGTCTCTCCCTTGCAAAATTAATAAAATAATGAAATCCAAGTGAATGGCCCAAACACATTTGTCTTTGTCTTTATATATGTATGGGTGTTTTTATAAACAATTTATTGGTAAAATATATTAATTTGTTTTATTGATCAATTTTGGAAAATAAATAGAGGTGAAGGAATGAATGGTCAACTTAGCTTTAATGATGGTGTCTCATTTTTATCTTGATCGTCCACTCTCCAAATTGATCAAAATTTAACCTATCACCGACCACACCAATTTCTTGTTGTTGTTTTATTCCACTCCAGTCCAATCTCTTGTTGCTGCTCTACTCCACCGTCACTCAAGCATCCACCAATCTCCCGTCGCTCCAATATCCTCCTGCTACTCTATGCTCGCCTATGTCTAGTAGCTTCAATCTCCTCCTGCTGCTATACTCCATTGTTGCTCTAGCCTTGATCACAATTTCCTCATGCCCTATGGGTTGTGCTAGTTATTATTATTATTTTGTAAATAAGAGAGGTAACCTTCTATTAATGATTAATAGAGAAACAAAGTATAGTAGTTATAGGCATTACAAATTTCATCCTAGCAGAGAGACCACGCTGTAAAATAGAGTCTAAAATATGAGGATGCTCATAGCAGTTTTGCAGTAATTAACAAAAAAATGGATATATTGTCTAACAATGCAACATCTAAAATTGGAGTCGATAGAGTTTTGCAGGTATTGCACTCAAGGAGCTTTTCGAGGAGAGGTTTGCACCTCGGGAGATTTGATCCCTCGACACTTGATAGAGCCTAGGATTTGGATCTAGGCTGGTTTACTCAATTAAAGGTAACAACATTTGTCAACTTAATTTTATGAAAATTTCGAACAAGTGATATTTGTATATATATTCATACTCGGATTATAGTACTATGATACACATTGTATCATACTCGTTCGTACCAGCTGGTAAACCATAAGAAGATCATTAATACAAATAAGAAAGTTATAAGCTCTGAATAAATTAATACCATCTACTTTGTATGAATAGTAGCCACTGGAGTTCTGGTAACCAAGAAACTAAGACGTGGTTTCGAAAGTGAAGAGTAATTCAGATTTCTATTCAATTTCATGGAAGATGCAAATATATATGATTCCACACTGACAGGAGATCACATTAAACATAAACCAATTCCTGGCTAATGGGGAATGGAATGGAATGATTTCTGTTTAATGAAGTACATCTACAGAACTCAACATAAGGGAAATCTATTCATATTTGTGTATTCATGTGCATTCATTGAAACAATAACTAATCGACGCCATAAAAGAAGGGTTGAAAATACTATGGCACTTAACAGAGCATGGAGGAAACACTTACATGAGGTAGGTAGGCCTTCTGTCTGACGATAATGTTAGATCCAAATTGGGAAACATAGATGCTGAATTGATTAATCCCACATCATCCAAGAGACTTGCGTTTGAGGATTTCCCTTGAGGAGCTTTGGGAAGAAAGTTGAAGGGGCTAGTCATGTTTATACAGTCATGGAGAGACTGGAACAAAAGAAACATAGTACTATTATATTGTTGAGGATGATAAATGTTAGGGGCATAATTAAAGTGAGACACACAGTTCATATTAAAGTCAAGTAGTGCCTTATAAGGTAAGGGTTTTCTTAGCAGCTACCAATATTGTTGGCCTACATGTGGAGAGAAAGGAGGGTTCAAGGATGAATATCCAAAAGGGGTTTCAGGAATAATAGTGAAGCACTGCACCATGGCTCTGAAATTCGAAGTGCTAGTGTTCAAATACGTCATCGGTGCTCTACTGGAGTCTTTGGATCGTTTCTTTCCCACCTTTGTTGTTCCCTCTACCATTGACATACAGACTCGCTGGGGTGCCGATACTAACTGAAGGAGAAGACCGTATCTTTGTGGTTGTCACCGACATTGCTTCTGCAAACTTGAATTCATCCCAAGAGACATAACAACAAACCTCTAGTCCAAGTTGTAAGGTTTGCCGTTACATAAAATCCTACAGATGTTGGTAAACATTCGAAACCAAGCACAAGGTCTGATTATCAAGAGTGGCGGTTATTCCACATTATATTCCCAAAGGTGCAATAATTATCAATTGATACTCCAACACCCCCCCTCCGACGTAGATCGAGGGAATTGAACCTGGGACCTCAACTCTTAGACCATGTAAGGTTTGTCGTTACACCAAAACTTACAGATCTGTCGATGAACATTTGAAACGAAGCACAAGGTCTTATAACCAAGAGTGGTGGTTAGTCCACATTTTTATATTCCCAAAGGTGCGGTGGTTATACCATGTAGGTTTCTCGTTACATTAAAACCTGCAAATGTTGGTAAACATTTGAAACCAATCACAAGGTTTGATTATCTAGGGTGGCGATTATTCTACATTATATTCCCATAGGTGCGGCGGTCATCAACTGATACTCCAACACCCCCCCTCCGACGTAGATTGGGTGAATTAAACCTTAGACCTCAGCTCTGATACCATGTAAGGTTTGACGTTACACCAAACATGCAGATGTTGAGGGACATTTGAAACCAAGCACAAGGTCCTATTACCAGGAGTGGTAATTAGTCCACATTTTTATATTCCAAAAGGTGCGATGGTTATCAATTTATACTCCAACACCCCCACCCCCCCTTTGACATAGCTCGAGGGAATTGAACTTGAGACCTCAGCTATGACACCATGTAAGGTTTTCCGTTACACCAAGACCTGTAGATGTTGATGAACATTTGAAACCAAGCAAAAGGTCATATTACCAGGAGTAGCAGTTAGTTCAAATTTTTATATTCCAAGATGTGCGGTGATTATAACCGATACTCCAACATCCCCCCTCTAGTGCACCTCTAAGGAATTGAACCCAGGGACTCAACTTTGATACCATGTAAGCTTAGTCGTTACACCAAAACCTACAAATGTTGATGAACATTTGAAACCAAGCTCAACATCATATTACCAGGAGTGGCAATTAGTCCACATTTTTATATTTCCAGAGGTGCAACAGTTATACCATGCGATTGTGAAAATACTCCAACACCCCCCCTCCAACGTAGCTTGGGGGAATTTAACCTAGGACCTTAGATCTAATACCATGTAAGGTTTTCTGTTACACCAAAACCCGCAGATGTTGATGAACATTTGAAACCAAAAGCAAGGTCCTATTACCAAAAGTGGTGGTTAGTCCACATTTTTATATTCCCATAGGTGTGGTGGTTATACCATGTAGTTGTACTGATAATCCAACACCCCCCCCTCCGGCGTAGCTCGGGGGAATTGAACTTGGGACCTGAGTTGTGATAGCATGTAAGGTTTACCATTACACCAAAACCTGCAAATGTTGGAAAACATTTGGAACTAAGCACAAGGTTTGACTATTGAGGGTGTCGATTAGTCCACATTATATTCCCAAAGGTACGACAATTATCAACTGATACTCCAACACCCCCCCCAGGCATAGCTCGGGGGAATTGAACCCGGGACCTCATCTTTGATACCATGTAAGGTTTTTCGTTACACCAAAAATTGCAGATGTTGATGAACATTTGAAACTAAGCACAAGGTCCTATTACTAGGAGTGGTGGTTAGTCCACATTTTTATATCCCCAAAGGTGCGATGGCTATACTATGCGATTGTACTGATACTCTAACACCCCCCCTCCAATGTAGCTTTGGGGGATTGAACCCGGGACCTCAGCTTTGATACCATGTAAGGTTTGTCGTTACAACAAAACCTACAGATGTTGGTAAACATTTGAAACCAAGCACAAGGTCTAATTATTGAGGGTGGCGGTTAGTCGACATTATATTCCTAGAGGTGTGGTAGTTATCAACTGATACTCCAACACCCCCCCTCCGACATAGCTCGGGGGAATTTAACTTGGGACCTCATCTCTGATACCATGTAAGGTTTGTTGTTACACCCAAACCTGTAGATGTTGGTAAACTTTCGAAACCAAGCACAAGGTTCGATTATTGAAGGTGGTGGTTATTCCACATTTTTATATTCCCAAAGGTGCGGCGGTGATACCATGCGGTTGTAATGATAATCCAACATCCCTCCTCCAACGTAGCTCGGGGGAATTGAACCCGTGACCTCAGATCTGATACAATGTAAGGTTTATTGTTACACCAAAACCTGCAGATGTTGATGAACATTTGAAACCAAGCACAAGGTCTTATTACCAGGAGTGGCAGTTAGTCCAAATTTTTATATTCCCATAGGTGCAACGTTTATACCATGCGGTTGTACCGATACTCCAACACAAGTAACTGATTTAAGCAAGAACATAAAACCTTTACGATGGAGAAATATCATCAATGGTGTCGTTGCTTCAGATGAAATAAATCAACCAACAATATACCTCGTTTGTTGGGTAAACAAAACTACGAACGCTTGTTAGTCGCTCCTCAAGAATACAAACCACGCCGTCCTCAATTCCATTTAGTGTACATAGAAAATGTAATGGAAAAATTCACAACCCTAATTTAGATATGGTTGCCATGTGTCCATGAAAATGTGAGTGAATTCATAACTATCCATTGTAACTGCATTCTTGTGTGATCCGTGTTGTCAATGTAGGATACACCATTAAGAATATTAAGAATATTCTTCTTTCAGTAAATCTTCACCACATAATGCATTTTTAATTAAAAGAGGGCACTTCCCATCTAGAGTAGTGAAATAGAGAGACCTATTAAGTATTCAGATATGAAATATTGAGAAGATATATGTAAATTCCATTGGATGTAGCTTGGGTGGTTGGGAGGAATGATTGCTACCCTCCCCACTTAAATTCAATTCTTGTAAGTAACATGATGTTCTTGTTGAGTCCCTATGTAAGGAATGGATGGATTATGTAATTCTGGCCATACCTTGATTTTTATATATTTGTTTTTTGTTTAGAGAATGAAACCATTTCTCTAAAATCAAACACTTTCTAACTAAAACTACCTACCATGGGATTTGTAATATCAATGGGAAAAAGACAAACAATTGATATAGAGAGTAGTAGATCGCATACCAAATGAAATCCTACATAAAGCAGGCATCCTCTCAATTCATATATAAACATATGGCGCATCCTCTCAATTCATATATAAACATATGGTATTTGCATTTGCATAGTGACTTGTAGTCCATGTTCAACAAATAGTGTCTCTTTGGTAAATTGTTTTATAAAAAAAAATCATAAATTTTATAGCTTTTTATTATTTGAATTTGTTTTTATTTGCATAATAATGTATTGCACATGATATGATATATGTTTGAATCGAAGAGTGTGTTCAAGAGAAATTGGTGAATACATTTTAAAATCGAACTTCAAGCTTAATTGATGTAGAACTTTAAGGCAAATTTAATTGAATTTATTCGATATAAAATTTAAAAGGTAAAAAAAACAAAAAATCTAACCTAATTTCCCATATTTTTAACAAGATATCATCATTTTGAAATATAATTATATATGTTAATGTTGGCATGCAATTTTCATTTACATATATGTTTAATGACTATATATATATATATATATATATATATATATAAATTTTGAAATATATAGTCCCTAGAATTTTATCACCAAATTTATATATTAAAATTTTGAAATATATAATCCCTCATACTTAATGTCCAATTTTACCACCAAATTTTTCATTGCCGAATTTAAAATGCACAAATTACACAGTAACGTTCATTTCAAATTTCAAATTAGTAATGATAAAACACTTATCTCATTTTTATAAATAATAATGAAATCTATCAATTCAATTTCAAAATCAATTTCCATGATATATTTTTATCCATCTTGTAAAATATATTCATAAAACAATTGATTGATATCGAAAAAAATATCTTTCTCAACCTTGTGAATGAGTTTTTACCAAAGAATTCATCAATAAATATGTACTTAAGATCTTGTATCAATAAAATCTGGGCAAATAAGTACTTAAGATCTTGTATCAATAAAATCTGGACAAATAATCTAAATATTGTAAACTTTTGCATATTAAAAGAGAAAACTGATTACTGTCATTATTTCTCATTTTCATGTTAACTAATCACAGCAAAAACCCATCCAACTTATGTGTGAGACAAAGCAAAGAGAAGCCATATATATATATGGAACAAGAGAAAAATATAACAAATCCCATGGCATCTACATGAATACTATATGCACTCCAAGACTCTCCTTTCAGTCTTTATAACCATAGAAACCATGGCTAGTCCTCAAAAGTCCACGCCATCGGACTAAATCTTAACCTTTAAAAATCCCTCAAACCTAAAATGCCTTTGAAATGAAGTGCAATCCAATGAAAGTATAAACCAGTTATCAAATCTATTTAACACAACACAATAATTTTTGGATTGGATTTTCTTGTGTAGATTTTTAGAAACGATCTTATCTTTATAGGATCCTGAACATGAATGGAATGTCTACTAGTAATGCGTGGATTGTTTCTAAAAGATTATACAGAAAAATCCGAAAGATTACAAACAATGACAGAACAATGTGAAAATATTCATACACAAACACTACACAATTTTCATTTTTTCGAAAACAAGAAAAAACAACAGTACTTACCCCTTGAAGCTTTTGAAGCTTATGATCTTCCATATTATAACTGAATTGCCAAAGATGAATATGCCCACTTCACATGCCAGAGAAGAGAACGGCTCCATTCTAAAACAGCAAGCCTTGAGCCCTCCTGGAAAATGTACAGTTTTTCAGAATAATGAAATACTGATCCTTTGACATGTATCATTACAAAACATCACTGGCCTCCTTTTACGCGTCCTTACATTCTTTGTTTAATTACTATTATTACCTTTTCTTTATTCCTTTATTTCATCGCAAGTCTATTCACATAATGTCAGAAACTGATTATTTGGTTCCTCCCCTCCTTTGAATATATGCCCTTCATTTTCCCCCTTTTGTACTTTTGTCTCTTAGTCCTCCCATTTAATTCGCTCTTCTTAATGACTTTTATTATGTCGATTATAAGTGTGGTTACTTTTCTATTTTTTATTTTCCCTTTCTTTAGAACTATTTTTTTTATGTTTTTTTGGGGGGGGTAACCTTGAGTTATATGATGTTTTGAAAAGTTTATAATTTTTCATAAATTTATATCTTTGAAATTTTTAACTTTTTTAAGAGTTTGAAAATTTTAATTGATTAAACATATTGAAAACATTATTTTCATCAAATAATTATGATTGTAATTTTTTTTTTTTTTAAATTTCAAAATTTTAATTGATTAAACATATTGACATAACTATTTTCATTTAATAAATATGATTGATGTTTTTTTTAAGTAAAATGAGAAACTTTATATTATATACTGGTAAAATATTACAATCGTTTGCTTGCCACCTTGCATTTATGAGACAAAAAAACTACCACTAAGAGAAAAACCCATGATTACTATTATATTTAGAGATTGAAACAGAGATTACATTGCAAAATGCTCGTTGAAAATTGGCACATAAAGACCCAGAGGTAAGAAACTGTCGCTCAAGTAACAACGAGCCTCCATGTCAAAACAACAAACACCTATCAGACTAACAGACTCCGCATTATGCCGAAACAAGCTACAAAAACTGAGAATTTCTAACATAACAAGTAAAACCCTATACCCTCCTAGAAACAAGTGAAAAGACCTAGAGAAGTTAAATAAAAGGGCGAGGACCATCATCCTGAGTAGGGGCCTGAGGAGCCGCGGTCGTTGTTGGCTGATTGTTGAGGATTATCACTTTGGGTTGAGCCGTAACTTGTGGTTTCGTCAGAAAAGAGATGTCGAGATGTTCAGCTATGGAATCCAGCTTCATATGCATGAAGCTGGAGTCTTCGGCGTGGTCTTTGACCCTCTCATCGTGGGCTTTGAACTTCTATGAACCAGTGAGGGAATCAACCGTTTCCTCCATCGACTGCGCAATCAGAGTCTTTGTAACCCAGAGCGTGACCACTGCAAGGTTATAAAGTGTCATCCGACCTCTGGTGTTCCCAGGATCTTGTATCCAATCGGCCATTGCTACAGCCTCCGACGGGGGTTCTTCCTCCCCTACACACAACCAGATGTTTTCTTCCAATTCCTCTATATCATTCTGTATTTCTTGTGTAAACATTCGGCAAAAGAAAACCGTTGTGGTAGCCGCATTCCATTGGTCTCGACTAGGACCACCCTGATTCTGGCAACCACCCCTCGTCGGTCTTCCTCGGTGTGGCATACTCCTCCCTTCCTTTCTCCTGTTTATAGGCTAGAGGGGAGAAAAATACAACAAGGGGAAAAAGAAAGCAATATCAGAGCTATGGAACATGTGTATGAACACACACAGGGGATGGAGTTTTAAAGGGGAAGCCCCGCTATCGGCCATAATGCCGACCATAATGGCCTTAATTCGGCTGGTACTTCCGTCGTCCTTAACAGTCCTCCGCAAATAATTATACCTGATGGTCTCATGCATCAGAATCGTGGGAGGAAGATCAACCATCATCCTCACACACTCCCACCTCTTGTAATAAAACTTAATAATTAGATGAAGGGATAGTGCGAGCATGCTCAATTAATATAATCTTAGGTCGAAGATCCATCTGTCCAACTGGTAACGTGGAGGATGCGGGGCATGACATCACACGACTCAAGTTTAGGTTCCCTAGGATAGAAGAGGGATCCTAGGTCCTCATTTCGGCGCTTTCGATCTGCATGCAATTAAAACAACACGTTTCAACATGCATGTCTTGTAAAGATCCTTCCCATCCGTCCCTAATGCCTGTGGAGCCTTGGTTGGCGAGACGGTCCGCCAGAGTGTTATCTTGAAGGCGGACGTGGTGGAAGGTGACAACATTTATCAAGGCTAGAATATCTCCAAGACATTGGGTGCGAAAATCAAGACGCCAAGATGGCGCCATCTTTGCAACCTGGGACCCATGGCATAATCTGGTCGCTAGCTGGAGTACCACCTTTGAGTCGCCTTCCACTTGCAATCTGGTGTAACCACGTCGTCTTGCCATGCACAGACCCTGTAGGAGGGCTTCAATTTCAGTCACGTTATTCGTTTCCAGTCCCAGGTAATCGTAGAGAATACCAGTCACCTTGCCCTGCTCGTTGCGGAAGACTCTGCCATAGCCAGCCTTTCCGGGGTTGCCTTTGGACGCCCCGTTGAAATTCAACTTGATCCATCCCAGGAGAGGTGGATTCCAAACAATTGGGCTATCAGGAGAGCACTGTCGGCAATGAATGCTTCCAATGTGGATAGGGAGAGTCTGAATTCCCCAGGTGCACATAAGGAGCCTCTTTGTGTCTGGAATTAATAGATCTTGTTCGTTCCATAGAGATAAGGTAAGAGTCTCCTGAATCCCTTTTCTAATTTGGTTCCAAACAAATTGTTGAGTCTGGTGTTTACCTGTAAAAATTCACCTGTTTCGTTCCTTCCAAACCTCCCAGAAAAGGAAACCTGGAAACAACTGCCATATTCGGTTGGGTATTCTACCCTGGAATGGTTCTCCCCTCCATTGTTTTAGTGAAGCTACGAGTTCAGTGCGAACTCTGTTAGTTATATGGAATATCACAACACCTTTGTCCCATAATTCTGAGGTGAAACTGCACACATCAAAGAGATGGGAAATGGTTTCAGTGTCTCCACCACACAAAACACAGTAAGAGGGACCTACAATGCCCCTTTTCATGATGTTATCCCAAGTTAGGATTCGACCTTTTAAGACCGGCCAGAGGAACGGTAATTTTGGGACATAATTTGTTAGCCTAGAGTTTCATCCATTCACAGCCCACAGGCTATTCCTCAGATCCATTCTGTAGGGAGTATGCTTTCTTAATACTAAACATGCCTTTGGGAGAGTATCCCCATCGAATTTTATCATGCACCTCCTGAATTTTTATCCATCTTTGGATAAGATGATCGTAAATTATACCCCCTTCATCCTTGCCATAGTTGTCCCTCCACCATTCTAAAGGTTTCCATTTCATGAAGCCTCTGTCATCGTGCTCCCTCTGCCAGTACTAATTCACCGTCCTCCAGTTGTGATACTGTAAGGGATCATGAAATGGATTAGGCATAAGATTGTGGAGAGTTGGTTCTTGTTGCTAGGAATCAGTCCATAAGTTGGCCGACGAGCCCTCTCGAATTTCCAAAAAACTATGTTTTTGTATTAGAAACTTCCCTGCCCTTGCCATTTTCCAGATATGGGATCCCGTCTCAGGCCCCTCAATTCAGGTAAGGTGTTGTTGGGGAATATCAGGTGCATACTTCTTGCACTAGAAACTAGTCCAAGGTTCATTAGTATGGGTGATCCATCTCCACCATACTTTAGCCCACACAAATGCTGAGTCTAGCAGGGTCATAGAGTCCCAGACCTCCTTCTTTCTTAGGTTGATAGAGATTGGATCAGTCGACAAGCGTCCATTTACAGTGGTTAGTTGTACCTCCCCATAAAAATGTTCTTTGAATACTTCGGATTTCTTTCATCACAGACTTTGGAGCAGCCAACACAGAGAAAAAATACAAAGGAATAGCCTGTAAAACGGATTTGACCAATACCAATCGGCCAGGGAAATTTAAAGCCCGCAACGTCTAATTCGAAAGTTTCTCCTTCATTTTATTTAGGAGCTCTTCCCAGGAGATATTCTTCAGAACCGAGACAGATAAGGGTGCTCCAAGGTATTTGGTTGGAAGGGAACTCTGTTTGAAACCCAAGATCCACAATATAGTTATGCCCTCAATGTCCACCACCAGATGTGGGACTCTCCCAATCAGTGTCACTTTAGCGTGATTAGCTCACCGGAGCTGTACAGGAGACCAGCTCAATGGGGGACTCCCCATTTTCTTCCATGCCTGCTTGGTTAAGATGTTGACATCCGAACCAAGATCCAGAATAACTGAATCAACATCATAGTCCTAGATTTGGATATTCATTCGCATCTCCTTACTTGTCTTCCGCCGCCGTAAGGAGTTTACCGCGGACTCCTGCCATCCCCTAGCTGGACGCTGCAACAACCCCTCAATCTCAGCAAGTGCCGCAAGATCTCTTTCCAACAATAAACAGCTCGCAAGAAACTTCTGCAAGGTTCCAGACTGTGCCGATGGACCTGCCTCTAAAGTAGCATACAAAATAAGGGGCATGTTGCAAATGACAACTTTACCGCGATCCTAGTCCATCGCACGACATGCCTGAAAGAAAGTGTCATGCTCGGACTCAATGTCAAATGATACCTTCTTCTTCCTGGCCAATCGAATGTCCCCTCCTATTGCTGCACCTCCCCTCGTGATGACTGCGATAGCTTCATCTTGTGGTCTTGGCTCCGCAGAAATTGTCGCAACATTCGCACCCTGATTTTGATTTGGTGTCGAGTTCCTTAGTTGGTTCACATTTTGATTAGAATTTTGAATTGGACGTTGGTTCTGGTTCTGGACTGGTTGCTGCACCTGATTATGTACTGGCTGCTATGTCTGGTTTTGATTCTGCAGCAGTGGAACATTCCTTGCTTGCCATCGCGCAATCAACTGAGGGAATTTTTCCACTGTGTGGTCTGTGACAAAGCAAAATGTACACTGCATCTGCAATAATGGGAAATTGCGTTGATAGTGGCCCCATACTGCACAGTGATAGCACTGAATAGGTCCGCGACCTCCTTGTCCTCCTCCGCGTCCACCCCGGAATCCTCCACGGAATCCACCCTGCTATTGGTACTGCGGTTGATTGTACTGTTGCTACATAGGAGTTGGTTGCATGCCCTGCCCTTGCTGCGCATATTGCATTTGTTGAACGTACTGTGGCTGCTGTGGAGCCATTTGCATCGGAGCATATTGGGGCATAAACTGTTGTGGTATAAACTGTATCTGCGGTTGAGGTAGCGGCTGGGCTACCTGCGGCTGCGGTTGTGGTTGTTGTACGGCACGCTGGTCATCCTTTACATAGAATGCATCGTACGTTCTTTCATGAAGCAATCCATATGCTCGGCAATCTTTGTCATCGTGTCCCATAGATTTATAGAAAGTGCAATACAGATTCATCAGTTTGGTGACCATCTTCCACATGTATGGACATTCCTCATGGCGGTGCCCATTTACCTGACAAACGCGACACCATGGGATGGCACCAACATTCAACGGGTTGGGTGCCCCCGAAACCAAATAGTTGTGGAAATCAGGGCAATTGTCCTTAGTATGCCCTTCTCCTCGACATCGCGTACACCATACTTCTTCGCGCTGCTCTTTGCCCTTCTTCAGATCTTGTAGCTGTATGGTCAAGTTAGCCAGCTGTGTCTGTATCTGCGACATCCCGACTGCATTTTCACCAATCGGCAATGCCTCCAACCGCATTGCAATCTTCGGAGCTTCACTGGTCGTTGTGATGTTCTGTTGCATCAGTGGTAGTCGAATGTGCGGTAGCAGTGCCGCGATGAACCACTCTTTATGTTGGAAAACGCTCATATCAAAACTAACCCTCGCCGTCAGCGTCTTAAACCGCTAGTCAAAATCCCACACCGTCTCATTGGGATACTACTTAATTTCTTTCAATTCTGTAATATATTGTGCTTCAGACTTGGGTTTTCTGAATTCTGCAATCAAACCATCACTGATATCATCTAGTGTCTTCTCCGGAGCTCCCGTAGGGACTAGAACAAACTTCATAAACCAATCAAATGCGTGACCTTGCATAGTTGTCGCTAACTATCCTTTCTTAGCATTATCATCAGTGATTTGTTTTATGGTCCATACCGCTTCACACAAAAACCAGTACTGCTCAAGGTTATCTGTCCCATTCCCATGGAACAAAGGCAACTTAGCATCCTCGCCCACCATCCTGGGCTTCCTTCCTGCAGGCGTTAAACTACTAGCAATCAAGTTTTCTTGACCCGGTGGGGTCGAAGTTGTGTTTCTTACCGATTGACAGATAGTGAGCGGAGGTGTGGGTATGTTACTGCTGGGGTTTGGTCCTACCTCTATCCTGGGTGTAGCCCAGTTTTCCTTGTCCGGACTATGACATTACTTCGTCCCGTGTGGTATTCCTTCGCGAACTTGCGGTTCGATCGCAACAGGACCTTCTCCTGTCCTCTGCCTCTTTTCCGGTCTAAACCTCGCTCCTCCCCTTGTAAGACCACTCTCTTCCTCGGCTTCGCTCACAGTCCTGTCATGACTTGCACCCATCTACCCCTTATCATTCTATGTACCGCCCCCCTTGCCGTCGCGATACCCACGGCCTCCGCCCACCAGGTTGTCTACTGATCTAGATGCATCTTCAATATACCCTTCTCGCAAATAAGCATCTTAATGGACAGTTGGAGCGACAGCAGAAACCTTCCCCGGGGTTCACGGAAGAAATATCTTTCAGCTTCGCTATATGATTTTTGCGTATCAACCGCGTATTCAGTGATATACCCTTCTAAGATGCTATCAAGCCACACTTCGACATCTAGCGACACTTTGTTGTAGACTTCTTGTAGTTCTTGGATCAACTCTGGGGTTCAGGTCGTCGGTTCACCACCTTGGTGGTTCCTCTTCTGAAAAGTCAATTTTGCCAACCACTCGAACAAAAGGACTGGGAATTCACAGAAAAACCATTCGTGCGGACCGTCGTGAATATATTTGTCCACCCACTGATCTACTGTCAGTCGAGTGTTTCGGCTTTCTTCTTCAATGGATTCCTGCAACTTCTGATCAAACCAGCTTTGTATCTCCGGTTGCATCGAATTCCACAACATATTCTCCTTTCACTTTGCACACATTCTCGGCAACGGAACCATTTGTTGACACAAACCCAGTCGACAAGGATTCCCATCGTTGTCGACACCAACCCACCGCGATCTCCCTGAGCACCAGCCCAGATAGGTTTGACCCCGTCCAGCAACACCTGCGGAGCAGATGAGGTCTCACCCGAGATGTTCAAGGGAGAGTCGACGGAACCATGTTTCCGCCGAATGAAGGAGGATGTTTGTGGCAACAATCACTTAACTTATCGCAACGTTTAAAGATAGATCTATGCATTCAAATTTAACATCATTCATATTCATAGCATCATTCAACATGATCTTTCATCGCGACAAGTATAACATTAAAGCATTAGTTGTAGCAAGAAAACATAGGCATCGTTCATGAATTGCAACATGCATTACCATAAGTGACGAAAGATACATAGGAAATTTCACAAAACAGTTCCGTCATGTCATCTAACTTTTGCAAAACCCAGATACAATATCTCCGCAAAACACAAACCTCGCAGATAACTCTTGATCACAACTACAGACATATATCAGCTCAAACCTCAGTTTTGGATCAAGCTATCCAATACATATGGCTCTATGACTATAAATAGGCTTCCTCCTTTACATTGCTTGTCCACTTATTAACAACTTCCTAACCAACACTTTGAGCAAATGACCCAAAATCTAACTGACACGGTCCAAATGACTCAAAAAATCGCATACTGCGGTACAATTGACCCAAAATGACCTAACGTACAGTCCAAATGACCCAAAACCCGCATACTACGGTACAATCAACTCAAAAATACATAAAATAATCTCCTTTGCACCTAGTAATATCCTTTGCATCCAGTTTTTCATCTTCCGCGACATCTTCTGACTTGTCGTAGCATCCGCCATGCTACCTTACCAACCTTCCTGCCAACACGTAGCATAGCCTAAGGGCAACTGCCAAAGAAGTACTAGTTTTCTATATAAATGAAGTTCCTGGCTCGGCGAATGGCTTCAATATAGGCACACTGGATGCTCTTGGCTATGACCTGGTTCTTCACGGTCACCAACCCCATCTCGGGTGTGTCGGAGGGATTTGCAGGGAAACCGACCACCGAAGCATCGTCTAAGGACTTGAAAATCTGAATGTTTCAGGCATCTGGGCCTTCAAAATGTGCATCGGTTGGGCGCTGGAGGCCCTGTACATCCTCCAGATTTAGAAGGAGGCTGGGATCGGCCTGCTTGGTCCACCGCTGAGTAAAATTAGTGACAACATCGTAAGTAGCCGAGCTCTGGATCTTAGAATGGGCATCGTGCCATGGCTCCCTAGGACCTCCATGTGGAAGATCCGCGTCCTCGTAATTGCTCTGATGAAAATCATCACTATTTACAGAATTCAGGGTTCTAAACAGCGAATGGATTTCATTATCATACCTTCCATCGCAGAGATCAATCCCTCCAACGAAGCTCACGACCTGGCGATTCTAAGAGCCTTGAATTTGGGCATCCAGGCTCACGGTCTTCCGGTGATGGGTAAACTCCGTTGCGACTTCCAGTGTTTCGAATGCACTCAATGAAGAGTCTGCATTTCTGGGACACAGAAAGAAGTAGACGTTGGTACCCTTGAAATAATCGAATGTCTCGAGGCAGTGGGTTTTCATCAGTCCCTGCTTTTCTATAATTTCCACGGCCGTCCTATCCTCCCAAATGAGGACCAAAACTCTAACTCCCTGGTCGGCTTTCTTCTTCAGAAGTTCACCCAACGTTACACCTTTTGCACCAGGGATCATTCTTTTCTTGTCCCTCACAAGCGTAATCTTGGTATAAACAGACCACCCAACAATGTATATAAATTTCTTGGCTCTATCAATGTACTGGTATAATTCCTCCCAGAATCTCGGAGGCCTGTAATGTAAGGTTCGCTCCTCCTCATAACCCAGTTCAATTCTGGGACGATAATGCTTTGATAAGTGCGTGTCCTGATATAGATTGACTCTGCATCCCTCCCTCTGCTTGAAATACACATGTTGGACTCCTGGGAAGTTCCGATCTCGAATCCCGGAACCCCAATACGGATCTTCTGATACGTGTTTGAACTGGAAGATGGCATGGATTTGAGCTTTCTTTAGCTTCTTGGAGAAATCTTTGTTATACAAGTCATACCATCCCTCGATAACTTTGCCATTAAGGATTTCTGAGATTGGGATCTCGGCTCTTCCTACCACTTGTGTGGAAATGTCCAATTCCTTCTTAATTTTGATAACCAGAGAAGACAACGTATAGGCGTAGTGGATGTGAAAAGTCTGGTTCCAAATTGGGTTTGCAGATTCATGAGACAGGACTCTGGTGCTTGCGATTGTAGCAATGCCAATATCTATGGTGGCATATAGTCCACTGTGCTCTTTTAGATGGAGAAACTCCTTAACTTCAAGGCATGCCTGCTCAAGAACAAATTATCGATCCAAGCTATGAGTACACAATATTTTAGAACTCGAAAGAAATTGAATCCTTACTCCAAAAGATCAAACGTACCCACTACGAAGAATGTGTATAATTATTCAAATAAAGATGAATGAATATTCAAAGGTTGTAGATATTATAACTAGCATTTGCCCCTTGATGGGAAAAAATGAACGCCGGTAGGAAAAAAGGAAATTTAGAAGGAACAAAAACATAGGCACAGGCAGGCAGTGAAGGATACTGGTTAGAAAAGAGCAAAGTTTGTAACAATTTCAGATTACAAAGACATAGGCACACAACCCATAACAAAAAATAATGTTAAGTTCATCAACACAGTGAACCAACTACAATTGCTTTTCTCACAATCTTTGTAGTAGTAATCTCAACACTATAGATTACTATTATATCTGGAATATATAAGCAATTTGAAAAAATAATTCTGCAATAATATCAATGAAAACAATGATTATAATAGCTCCTAAACTGCACAAACTACTTGCGAACAAAATTTTGCTTTCATGCCATCTGCTGTAGCAATAAATTTAGGAATCTCCATATACAAGTATAGGTATAGAACTCTTTCATGGACCAACTCTTGATAGTGCCACAATCTAAGTTGTAAATTAATCTTCGTTATGCTTGCTTCAACAATGGAAGATACAGTGGGAAACCCAAATATGTTTCTTTCTTCTCATTAAGGATTTCAAGTCCACAATAAAATTTTTACATCATTCTCAACCATGTAAAGGCGAACAGACCTGTCACTACATGAACTAATCTTCAAAAAATTAGTAATAAACAAAGGAAAGTAACTGGTTATCAATGAATCTCATCGCATCAAGGATTCACACGTCTTTTGACAATATAGATAATTCACAACAAACCACAATAAAAATGCAGACTTACAACACAATAGGAGTGGTGAATCTTCATTATGCTTGCTTCAAGAATGGAAGATAGAGTGGGAAACCCAAATATGTTTCTTTCTTCTCATTGAGGATTTCAAGTCCACAATAAAAACTTTACATGCTTGTCAACCATGTAAAGGCAAACAGGCCTGTCACTATATGAATTAATCTTTTGAAAATCACTAATAAAGCAAGGAAAGTAACTGGTTATCAATGACTCTCACTGCATCAAGGATTCACACGTATTCTGAAAATATAGATAGTTCACAACAAAGCACAATAAAATGTAGACTTACAACACAATAGGAGTGGTTGTAGCTCTCAATATAAAGGTTGTATTTATTCAACGTGGAGGTAGATGAGGAGAGGTCGTTTTGCTTGGCTACTTTGTTTTTATGAATGTAAAAGAGAGTACACAGTTTACAAATGAGCTGAGATTAATATTTATATCACTACTGCTTGGGATAATCTATTATGAGCTTAGCTTGAAAATCCATTTCCAACAAGGAAACTGAAGAGCATTGAACTAAAAACGTAGTAAAATATAGCACTATTACAAAAATATGAACAAACATTTAAGTTTTTTAGAGAAAAGTAATCGCAATAATATACATTTAAAAGTACACATTACATATAAAAATTTATGCAATAGTTTCTCAAGAAGGGAAATTTGTTTCCATTGACAAAGAAGAATAGATGAACAACAAAAAGGGTTGGTTCACCACTATATAGCCTTGGAAGAGTTTGTTATCTGGTGAAATTGAAAAAATGAGAATAGGAGGCAAAGTTCTCATTTGAGTGTTGTACATATGAGAAGATACAAATGATATTTACAATTAAAATTAGCTAGACGCTTCTAAATTGGAAATATAGTCTTCTAATGCAGTAGCTTCTTCAGTTATGATATTATATTCGCCAGGCTTTAATAGTTTTAGAGACACTTCATGATCAGACAATTATGTTTCTATATTTGCAACTTCTGTTGGTGAAGCCTTGCAGGTATCCTGAAGTAAAATGAGATGTGTAGATGTTTGCCTCACATAGAAGTCGATGTCTTCTTCTGTTAGAGCATCAATTTTCTTGATGTAGTCCATATTTGATTGCAACAATTGTTGGAGTTCTGCCATCTGTTGATCCTTGGGGGGGAGCTCATCGATATTTACTGCCATAGGGAGCTGACATTTATGGTGAAACTGATGGATTTCCTCATAGAAGTTTGTGCACTTTTCAAGAGTTTTATCAATCTCGGTATTTAGTCGATTAGTGGCTTTCCTGCAAAATTCAAGGAGTGCAATATCTAGATTTAGGGTCGCTAGTGTTTTTTGAGGGAGGTAAGGAGGAAATGTTGGGGTATTTTCTCTCCAGGTTAACTGTTTGTTAAGCTTGTTTCTAGTAGTAATCAAATGTTGATGCATTGCTATTGAGCTTGCAACAATTTCCTGCATCCTTGCCATGAATTGTTTGATATTGTTGATTTGTTGAAAGAGTGTTTTTTGATAGTTTGAGACTTGCTCTTGAAGCTTGCATGCTTGTGCCCAGAACGGTTCCATGAGTGATTCCTTATCTCTCAAAAAATTATCTACTTGAGTCTTCAATTCATTGGCCTTGTCGTTCGCCACTGATGCACGTGTTTCAAAGTCTGTCAATGTGACTTCAAGCTGGAAAACACTCTTTTAGATGGATTTCTTGCACAAGTGTTCTCATTTTCTTTTACAATCTTTTGAAGTGTACAAGTGTTCTCATTTTCTATTAGTCTTAAAATTTATCTAAAGGCATTGAACTTTGACTTTGAAACTATGCAACAAGTCTGTCATCGCGTCTTAAAGTTGGAAAATACTCCTTTGGATGGAAGTCTTGCACCTCATATCAAGATCTATGATTTTTTGTTATTTGAAGGTACTTTTCTTGTACCTACAACTGGAAAATTTCTTGTCATGGTAGAAATATACGCTACAAACCATTTCTAATTAATTGGAGTTTGGAGGATGGCTTCTAGATGCCTACCATTTTCTTTAGTCTCATGTTCTTCATTCTCATCCCAACACAACTGTTCGGAAACCAACATACATAGCTCTAGAAGTTTTGTCCAAGAAAGAATTAGGAAAATTCTGCTTGCTCCTTGGTCTAATTTTTAAAGGAAATTCTGACTTATCTGAATCAATTGCAGCTGACGATCACTGGATTAAAAAAATTTAAAATCAAGTGAGTTTCTTGTGATTTGTGATGCTTCTTTTTGTTTTATATGATGTTTACAGTGGCTTCTGGTTTTTGTAGATTGCAGATGTATGGTCGTGTGGTGTGACTCTTTATGTTAACATCAAAGGTGATTGTGATATGCTTCAACATCATTATCCTAAAGTGCCATCTTACAGTTGGCTCTTCATTTACTTCCCTGCAAGACATGTAGCTGCTTTCCTCAAGGTACAACACCAAGTCTACACTAATTCATTTTAGTTCCCCTTTTTAGCCTTTTTTACTCTCCAACAACAACCTATCGGCATATTCTTGCACCTTCTTGGGGAAATTCCAATAGTTTTTCCATTGAACTTTGTAAGACACCCACCTTTGATTGCAAGGATAGGGGGAGTAGCTAAACCTCGAAGGTTAGCAAGTTGGGAACCCTCAATTGTGCAGTGCTCCCCCCAAAGTGTTATGTCTATACTATAGCCGGACATGTCCCTCAAGCTAACTGTTCGACAGATGGTTTCTGAGCCATCCCTTTTGGGTATAGTTGATGCAGGGGAAACGGAAATGACAATCCCAATAAGGTCAAGAATGGAATTGAGGGGTGTAGTTTGGATGTCATGGATTGACTTAAAGTGGAAGCAATAAAAGGGATCAAGGGATATTCCTCCAAGCATGCTTGGATTATTGAGGAGGAGCTGAGGAAAATCTCAAAATCGCTTTTCAAGTGGTTGTATGTTGGGTTGGACGGTTTGATTCTGCCATTTGAGACCATGTAGACTATGCCAACTTGTAATTGGTCATACAATGATGTTTCTAATTCATTTAACACAGATATATGGACCTCGTATCTTGAAGCACTAACAAGGTCAAACCCAAAGAGTTGACCTAGCCCTTTTTTATTAGTGTATGTGTTCATATTTGTCTTGGCAATGACTCGCCCTTGAATGGACCAAGTTTTGTTGCAAGGGTTGAGTGATGTGAATTGAATAGTAGGTACAACAAGGGTTGGGATTGGATTTGGTGAGGAAGGTATGGCTAGTGAAGGAGTTTGGGGATCAAGGAGGGTGTTTTCTGAAATAGAGGAACTGTTGTGGGAGGTGAAGCCAGTAGTAAAGTTGAAAGGGGATGGTTCTCCGATAATTGGTGCTTCCAATGTGACAATTTCAAGTGTGAGCAATGTAATAGTCCTGGTAAGAAGAATGAACTTAGGTAAGTAGAAGTAAAAAAAATGTTACAAGAAGTGGGAGTGCAAAAGCCATTAAGTGAAAAAAATGAAGGGAAAAACGAAGCATATGTTGCATTGTGAAGAATGTTGCATGTACATTTGGTCACTTTGATGATAGACCCTTCTTGTAGTTGACGATACTCCACAATGCTATTGTAGATAGTTGGAAGCAATGTGTGGTGCTTATGAATCCCATTAGAGATAGAGATTCGAAATCGAGTGGTTGCTGAGTTAAGAGAGCTTACTCGATTGAGAGTAACAACTTGTAGAAGTGGGAAAAGGTCAACAACACCATGTAGTAGAAGTGAAACAACATTTTTGGTCAACAAAGTGTCCATAACGTAGTAGTGGCAAATAGATGGACTACAAAACTGAGCTGCAAAAAAAAAGGAAAAAATGGTATTAAGTGTAAAGATTAAAGAAAACAAGTGTATGTATGTATGTATGTATGTAGTTTTGTTTCATGTAAGAGAGGATGAGATAAGTTAGATTGATTTCTCATTCTAGAGAAATGAAAAGGTAGATCATTTATTTGCCAATTGTCCTTGTCCAAAATATTTGTGGAAAGAAAACTATGAAACTTGGATAAAAGAAAACTATGTCAAAGGTCATGGAGCTTTGCCCTATTTTGTTCTTTGAGTGTTGTATCTATGTAGGAATAAGATGATATTTTAATACAACTAATTGACAATTGGTGAGGTAACTAATACAATCAAATTGTATTATAAATAAAGTTGGTGAAAAAGAAGAAGACAATATGTCAAGCAAGAGTAAAGGGAGTCATGGAAATCCCTTGATAACTAAAAATGTGTATGTATTTGTTTTAAAAGTGAGTCATGAAAATTAAAGCGAATCGATTCATTGTTAAGGTTGAGTCAAAGTTGGATTTACACTTGATCGGGTGCAAGTCCAAGTCTAAGTTTTAAAACATTGGCCTAAGTTCCCAACTTCATTTGCTCAACTATAATGTGTATTGAGAATGGTGGCATCCTTCAAACAGCATGTTTTTTTTTTAAGACAATCACCTTTCGTTTTCTTTATGAAACAAGAAAGCAAAGTGATGTTGTTGTAACTTTTTGTTCAAATCTTAACTGTTAGAAAAGCCTAAAATATAGGTTTCAAGATAGAATAACCAATGTATTCTGTGGTTGTTAAAGTATTTAGTAGTACTCTAATAGTTAGCTTCATGTCTCACATGTTCATCAACCGGATAATTTTTGCCCATTGTTCTACAGGACTCTAAGCTTTGGGTGATTGATGATATTTCTATATTTCTTGGTGACTTATATATAGGCTGTAGCAACTTTAGCTGTTGCATATTCTATATCAAGAACTATTAGAATCAGTTATGTGTGCATCTGGAGTGAGTACAATAACAACACCAATGGCGATTGAAGCAAGTAGTTGCGGGTGTCGAAAGGAAAACCTCATTTTTAAAATTTTAGTTTACTATTCTCTATCAGCTTTGTATGTCTAATGAGATCCGTTTTTATTGGAATTTCATTGAATGCATTGAGTTGGCTCCCCAAAGTTTGTTATTCTAATTGATAAAGGTAAAATAACTTTCAAACTATAGTGCAAGAAAAAGCATGAAAACCTATATGTCAACAATAAATAAAAATTCACCTCTATTGAACAAATTACATGTTTTGAATTTGTGCGAATGGAAACCAATTGTAAAGCATGTAATGGCCATGAATGAAGGTTTCAAGCGAGGATGAAACTATTCGGGACAAAACTTGTGTCGAGACGCAGCACTTGCTGTCGAACTTTTTTCAAGTTTGAACACACATTTAAATAGTGAACCCCCATCAATGGGAATCTTCGTATTGTCAAGAGGTGTATAGTATGTCCTCCATGTGGACACCATGCCGTGTCTTACCAAGAAGCCTAAAGTAGGTCCTCCATGTGTTGACCATCTAAAGTAGGTGTTCCACCATAGGTTGGATTATTGAGTTGATAAGTGCTTTCTCAACTTGGATTGATTGTAAAGTAAAAACCCTCTAACATAGAACATGGTTGTAAATGTAACTTTGATACCAATAGGAAGGCATTGTGGAAAAGCTCATATAAAAAATATTGCATTGCTTCTTCCATTGAAAATCCCATCTAGGATTAAATAAAGTGGCTCATAGTTTTGTTTTAATTGGCCAAGGTGTGTAAGGTTAAAATGATATTTATTTAGTAATATTTAAGATGCAAATATCAAACACTAATGCTGCATATGCAAATAGTTTAAAAAAAGGTTTCCCACAAAATATATAGCAATATTTACAAACATTTAACTTATGAAATATAAGCATTCTCTAATGTGTAACACTCCCCAAGTAGAAATGAACCTACATAGTCAAATTAAATAGAAATATAACCACGGAAGCTGAGGCTAAATTTCTTTTAACACAACAAGCTATGGCTATACTAATAATAAAGGATTGAGATATCACATAATTCTAAATCAAGAGCCACCATCAACTCTGCAGATGTATAAAACAAGTTTTTTTTGTTCTCAAAAGCATTTCAACTTATTCAAATGTTATAAAAATAAATAAATAAATACACCTTACTATAAAACAAAAAGATTGTATGTAATCTTAAATTATACTCTTGCTTTTAACATGATATAATACTCATTTGACCATAATCTTGTTTACTTCAAAGCATGCACATGATTCAACATTTCCAAGGGCTCAGAAGAAAAGATAGACAACCAACCTTGGCGGGTTAGGGCCAAAATCCACACCGTGTGTTTTAGTTTAATTGTAAATCATTAAGATTTTATCTTCATAAATTCATGTTTTATTCTTGGTGTTGAGGTTTTTTTATCACTTAAGTATAGTAAAAATATGATATAGTTTAAAAATTAATAAATTGTTATATTAAAGAATTTAATCATATTAATAGGTATAAAAGTTTAATTATCAAGTAGGTTTGGTTTAGTTTGAATGGTTGTAGAAAAGAAGTGTTATTTTTCTAATGTCAAGTTGTGATATAATACAAACTTAAATTATTATACAAAAATTATGTAACATTTTATTAATATTATAAAAATAATTAATAAATTTATTTGAAATCAATTATTACCTTTATAAATCAATTAATAATAAACTTATTATAAATGAATTAGCGAGTTCCAAAGAATCCAAAACACTTTATTCTACTTTTTTATTATAGAGAAATGCGGTAACTAGGGTTATTAGATCTCCCATGTGAGGTCGGCCCTGTGTTAGCTGTTTAGGGGTTATTAGACTCTCTTAGGAAAGGTCGGCCCCATTAGGGTGAAAAGTCAGCTAGGACACGAGTATAAATAGAGGATTTGTGTTCCTCATTTATCTCATTCATTCACTCACTTGTGATTGGCGCATATGAGAGAGAGGTCTACATAGAAGGAGAAGGAGCTCTTGTTGAAGACTACATCTTTGTATTGGTTGATTATCTATATTGAAGAAAGCTTTGTTGGGTTTTCTACCACATGAGAATTTCTTAGAGTAAATCTTTATCTATCTTGTGTTTATCTTACTTATAAAATTAGGCTAAACTAAACAATTAATAGGTAAACATGGACTACCAAAATTAAAAAATATTTTATATTATTTTGAAAATAATAACAAATAAAATAAAATATTTTTATGAGAATACTCATCATTAATACCTTAACAATATAAAAATCAACATAGAATATTACATCGAATAGTTCCCTTAACGGATTATATTAGTCATTCCTAGATTTGCAGAACCGATGAAAGTTGAAAATATATGTATTTATTATTGGGTAGAATGATAACCAGTGCCATTGGTGATGTGGAAAGTAGTCGTTGAAAAATTTGTGTTTATTAAATATTTTAGAAATATAATGATGATTGTTAGACATATAAATATGTGTTTATTAAAAACAAAAAGAAATGATATTAATTTGATTCGTTTTTATAAAAGTGTGAGTCAGTTGGATGCTAAATATTGAAGGAGAAAAAACAATGATAGTATTAATTTGATTTGTTTAATATTAGATTTTTTGATGCTAAATATTGAAGGAGAAAAACAACTATAACTGGGTAAAAAAATTCATAATATCACATGTTTGAACGATGAATGACAAGGGAGTGGCAATGCAAAGTAAGGTTGTAATGCTTATATTTCATATGTCTTGATAAAAACATAGAAATTAAATATTTGTCCATCCATTTAGGATGGAATTTTGTATTTTAAATTTTAATGTTTTTATGTTTTGTTTGTGTTAATATTTAAAAGCCTTTAAATTAAAAAATTTTCAATAGTTATAAAATAAATTGTGGAAAAAATTATAAATAAATTGATATTTAATAGTCATTATAAATAAATTGATATTTAATAGTTATTGTGTAATGTCTTCTACTTTAAACTAAGGCTAAAGGTAGTAGGAAATTCAAGAAAAATAGGCTAAGTGAAGTATTACACATAAGATTAAAGTTAGGCTAATTAACCATTCAACCAATAAATTTAAATCTATAGCCTTTTAAAATAATTGCAAGACATGCAAGCATAACATTCCTCTATGGTGCATACTATTAACGTAATAAAATGTAATTCGTAACATGTACATGGCACACTAATTATAATCTCTAGTACGATTATGAACATACAATTAACCTAGGTGCTTGATAGTAATTATTGGATTTGTAATGCTATTGAGAACATGATTAGAAATTATTTAGTTGTTGTGGTTATCTTTTGCTTGCATAATATTTATCTTTCATATGATTATTATTTATCACTTATGTTATGTGTGAGCTGATAGTATGGTTAAGTAGTAAGTAAGAATAACATCAAAACATGTCCATAAGATGCCATCTATAACCAAACACGGACCATAGCAAGGACAGAGGCACGGGCTGTCAACTGTTGTCCCCTATAGCCATCTTTCACTAGTACGATTTAGATTGTATGGTTTCTTTACCTCCGACCATCAATCACTAATACAAATCAGATCTACAATAATATAATCAGATATGCAACAATAGAACAGATCTACATACATAGATACTCTCAATCAAAGAGCAAGGTGTGTTCCTTTTAGGATCGGAAACACTACTGGGCCAAAACGATCATAACTTGATCATACCGAAAGATTTTTCAGTGAAACAAAAGGTGTTCCTTACTGGAAAGGTCACTTCGGATGCAATGGAATGGGTCTCACAACAACAAAAAAATGAGTAGAAATAAACAAACCAGAACATATGGTTGTGCCCCTCTCAACACTGTGAGAGCCACAATTGTAAACACCGAAGGAAAAGAGAAAGAATAGATGGTAGAGAAGGATCATAATAAATTGGATTCATCATGTACAAAGTCCATCCATATTGCATACAGATCCTTACATCTAAACCATGAACATAAATATAGCATAAATCAATCACCACGTCACATATACTGAATAAAATAAGATGAATATTGATTCAATTCAAATATAATGGAACTCTTACCTCCATTTTATGATAACAATTTTGCAAATAAAAATAATTATGTGATATTTGTTTTGTTTTTATATGCATAATTGTGCTAAATTATAAAACCATTTTTTGTTTATTTATGCTTCATTATTTATTTATTATTGCGTATTATGAAGTGCATTCATATTTATTCTTTTTAAGTTATCTTTTTATATAATATTCATTTAGTACATAAATGGTAAATAAAATGAATGTGAATCAAGTTAATGAATAGTGATACATATTAATAATGATTATTTTAATATTAATATAAAAGTTAAGAAAAAAGATATTTCTAAAAAAATCAACAAAATTAAATTATTGAAGAATAATTTTTTGGGTAGACTTCATTGTTGAAGGGTAAAATTTTAAACAAAACGTTTCCCAACAAGTCCACAAGTAAAAGGAAGATATATATATGGAAGGCCTCAAGCATCTTGAATCATGCCATAGCAGAAGCTTGTGGCTGTGGGAACAGCCGAACGATTCCTCTACATGTTGCTGTGACGTTGTTGGGTACCCCTGGTAGCCATCTGCACCAGTCTTGGTGAGCGGCGACTTCAAAGTTTAGGGTTTGTTGCCGAATCCACCGGCAATAGGAATGATGAGATTAGAAGACTGATAGTTATTTGTTGACTAAATTTGTTTCTGTCATTGTTCTTACCTTTGCAGGCTAGGACATGCTTGTCAGAAAATGATATAAATTTCAGTTTTTCTGTGCTTTAAACCGAGACGATTCCAGGCATTGCTGTAAATTTCAGTTTCCTGTGCTGTAAACCGAGAAGAATTGACTCATTTCTGTAAATGTAAGTTTTCAGTATCGATTATGTCTTGCCGCCGTTTGTTATTGAAATTATGAATTTTCTCTTATTTTATTTTACTGTTAATTATTTTTTTTCTTTTTACTCTCTTCTCTACAGGTCGAGCGGTAGTTGAATAGTTCAGTCATAGAACAGTTCATTTCGAAAATAGCGCGTCTTCCCTGAGGGATTCGATGGCCCCTGCATTCCCTCTTTCCTGTAGCTTTGTCTACTGAGCTTACGAACATAAATTATAATTTTTTTCTTTTGTTGAATGTGGGAGTTAGGGATTTTAACGTGTGGAGGATGCAGACATGAGGGCATGGTGAGGGCGGAGGTAGCAGCCCAGAGTATGAGATGAGAGGGCGTCTAGGGCCGCGCAGGCGTGGAGAGGGGTGAGCGGAAGGATGGAGTTGTAAGGGTGTAAGGGCGCGGTGAAGTGGTGGCAGGGGCGCACAGGTGAGAGGCGGAAGGGTTGCGAGCGGGTGGCTACGTAGCGAGGGAGATATGTGGAGCGGATAAAGGTGGAGGCGTGTGGATGAAAGGAGAGAGAGCCGCGAAGAGGGCTAGGAGCACAGAGCTCGCGGGGCGTGGGGGTGAGGGAGAATGGTGCGGGGGGAGATAAGAGCGCAGGGAGGAGTGGATGGGTTTAATGGAGAGGTGGAGGGCGCAGTTAATGAGGGTCCAAGTGGAGTGTTTCATGCAACGAATGGAAGGGGGAGCACATAGGTGTGAATATGGGAAAATGGAGAGCAGACGCAGGTGGGAGGGCTGCGAGGATTGGAAGCTGGATGGAGACCGGAGCAGAGGTGGGAAAACAGGCCGCCAGGGTACGGCGAAGAGGAGGAGAGGTGGTGGGGCGTGTCAATGGGTGCTGAGAGAAAGTTTGGCGTGAAGGGTGGGGGCAGATATTAACAATGTTGACGGCACCATTCCAGGGCAAGATTTCATTTGTTTTATGAGCGAGGAATCTAGTCGACGTGGAGGTTATTTATCTCCATTGTGAAACGCCTATGGCATAATTACATTTCTTAGAAACCTAAGTAAACCTCGATGACGAAATATATTGAAATTGAGATTACCATGGACAACTTGGGATGACATTAGAGATCTGTATTGCAAATCTGTATATCACACAGTCAATGAATTTGAAGAGATCCAAATTTGAAAAGAGCACATAGAATCTGAAGCGCCTTGGAAGCTTCATTCTGGTAAATGAATAGTTATTTGATGAAGCCCACACGTTTACGGCGAAGACTTTACATCGTTGGGAAGCACAGTTTGACGATCCAGGGTTACATCATTCTTTTACGCTAAGTTTTGGTGAGTGAACTACTCCGATTGGCTGGACAGAGTCAAAATGAAGTGTTGCAAAGAGTTTCATTGTTGCAAAGAGTTTCATTGATGAATCCCACATCCAAATCAATATATTTAGGATCACAGATTTTAAAATCTCGGATATGTTTTCAGTTTCTGGTTTCTATACACTATCTGTCCATGGTATCAGAATTTTCAATGTAAAAGCAAAGCAAGGCAATGATAATAGTTTGATTAGAAATATTTAAACTTAAAAATAGAGATAGAGGCATGTGGCAGGCCGGCTTCATCGCTTGGTTTTATTATTTAATATACCATATGAACCTTCCTCTATCCTATAAAATCAATATATAAAATATAATATAAAATCAATATATAAATATATGGGATAAGGTATGATGTTTGGTATAATCAAAGATTTTGAAAAAAGAAGAAGAGGATCTGCGTTTGTGAAATGAAAGTTTTCGACGTTTGCGTTTGTGAAATGAAAGTTCTCAACATTTCAATTCTTACTGTAGAATCATCATCATTATCAAAGATGTTGGATGAAGGCTTTCTACATCATCTATTCTATATAAATATTTTTATAATTTTATATGAATTTTTTATATGTATTTATTATTAATATAAATTTACTTTAAATTTAGATTTAAAGTGTTGAGAGATGTAATTTTTTAAAACTATTTTATATATAAAAACTTATAATTATAAAAATATAATAAATAAAATTCATCTAACACCACTAATTTGATATTTATGTTAAATTTATAATGAAATTTTTAAATGTGCCCAGTACTTATAAGAAAAGTAAACTCCAACTTATAAGTATGAGAAAAGTAAATTCCAACTTATAAGTATGAGAAAAGTAAACTCCAAAAATTTATCTTACTCAAATTCTCCAGTATCCATTATCGTTGAAGTTAAGTTTGGCAAACGTCAGGTAACATACAATATTATAATGAAGTCTATTTTTTCCTATTTATATATTGGTTACTCCACGCACCATCTACAGGGTTGGGGGTGTTCCAGATTTCTTCTCCAAAATGATTGTCTTTTTACCTTTTCCATTAAGGATGTCACGATGGTGACAGGTTGAATTTTTTTTTTAACGAAAAATTATATTTATAAATAATATTTAAATTTAATAAAAATCACCTTTAAATTGAAATCTAAATTTAAGAGGAATGAGAATTGTGTTCTTTTAAAATTACCATAAATTTTAAATATAAATAATGATATTTATTTATTGATTTAATTTTTATTGATATAATATTAATTTTTTGATATATGTTTATATTTTAGAATTTGGGGTGGACTAACATCTATGTTTTTCCTAAATTGAAGAAGGATGGCACAAGTGTATTGTCTAAATTAATTTTATGGTTTCCAAATTCAAAATAAATAATTATAAAAAAAAGAAATATAAAAAATAATTGGTAGTTGATGCATGACATGTTCATGGCACTTAACTTGTGACCTCTTGGTGTTCACAATTTAAAACTATAAAACTAACACAATTTATGTTCTTTGTTTTGTCATATTTTCTTAATCTCCCAATAAATATTATTTTCCGTAAGTTTAATATTTATAAAACTAACTCAATTTAATATGTTCTTTGTTTTGTCATATTTTCTTAATCTCCCCATGAATATTATTTTCCATAAACTTACATTTAATATTTATACAAATAAATGTTTTTTTTTCACACCCAAAAAAAACAATTTGTTATTCCAAGGAATCAAAGTTGCTACCAACAATACATAAAAAATTCTAGAAAAGATAGGCTCTTCTCTATCCATATACTACAGAACATTTATGTGAAAAAGTCTCTCATCTTCACATATTACTAACAAAAAACAAAAATCCCGGACTCATCAAAACTACCCAAAGGAAACTAATAGACAACCTCACAAAAAAGGAATAAATATCCTCCCAACTACATATTGAAAATAGATTTTTCATCTTTCTACACCATAAAACATAATTGGACATCATCAAAATATACTCAGAACACTAGATGCATACAACCTTCCATCTCTGATTTCCTAAAAAAAAAGTCTACCATCCATATCGCTAATGGCCAACTTGGATTTAACATGTGAGCTTCAACATTATAATCCTTATAAATATGATTAAAGAGATATATGAAAAATATGAGATCAGAATTTTGACCCTGATCAACCAATGTTCCAACACCAAAGAGTGAAGAGAAGTGTCTCATCTTTCCCAATCAATAACAACCTTTGATTCACCAACAATCTAAATAGAAAAACATCCACTTCTCTTCGCAAACCAGAGTAAACCCCACAACGACAATAGTTTTGCTCTTGTATTTGAACCAAATCCAACAACCATCCAAATTTTAAACAAATGTGTTTCACTTTTCTGGAAAATCATTCCTGCCCCACACATCCCTTTCTTTTCAGCCCCATCAAAAAATCCAATGGACAGGTTATCTTCAAACACAGGTGGAGAGACCGAGCCCTTGAAACAACTAAATTTTTTACCTTGTCAAACTCTAAGAAAGAATTCACCACTTTTATGCAAACCTGAGCCACTGAAGGTTTAATGTCCTAGAAAATGTACCTATTTATGGCCTTCCACACTTCTCACATTGTGATAAAAGGCAACAATTTAAGTCTCTTCTGGATCTTTAACCAACGTTTGATATTATCATCAAAACTGTGACAATCCCAAATATCAACAAATTGTAAACACTTACCCAGGTCCAACCATGCAACTATGAAGAAAGTACAGTTTCCAAACATGTGTTCCACCGATTCCTGTGCACAACTGCATAAAAACAAATTCCAGGCCCAACCATACCTCTCTTTTGGAGAGAGTCCCACGTTAATTTTTTTTTTTTTTAAACACTACCACCATTTTTTATTTTATTCTGAGTGGAATCTATCCACGCCATAACACCAAAGTCCACCAACTGGAACAATCCTCTAACTTTTCTTCTGTCATCAGCTTATAGGCCAACTTAGCGCTTACAACGCCACCTCCCTTATTATAATTCCATACCAATTTTTCATTTGTATCGGATAAGATGAATCCAGCCTGGTTCAATTTAAAAATATAATTATCCCATTCAACAGCTAAAGAACATGCCAAATTTAAATCTCTGGATAAGAACCACTAGGTTTGCCCTTAATTTTGGCTTTGCTTCACCTTAATTAGAACCAAAATATTCCTTCTATGAAGTTCTTCTATAAGCCTAGTAGATAGCTTATAATTATATAACATACCAATGAACGGATCAAAACCAAGAAAAACCTGTGTACCCCTACGAACTGACTAGCATATAGCCCGGTTAATAATGAGAAAAGCCTTCAACATACTTCTCCAGATAGTAGAGACATTCATTCTGCATTTGTTTGGATCTCTAAACCATTGAACTAGAGAAAAACATTTCAGATACTTCACTTTCACCGTTTTTCCCCAAAGACCCTCATAAAAAAAAGTCTACTACTAACTCTTAGCACATAATGCCCAATTGAACCAGGAGAGATTCTTTATTCCCCAACCGCCAAGATGCTTTGGCTTCGAAATACTATTCCAAAAGGAAGATGAAATTTTGAAATATTAAGTTTCCTATCCCCAAAAAAATGGAAAATCAACTTCCTGATTGCAACTACAATGGAATCCAGAATAATAAATAAGGAGAAACTTAAAACAACGATACTATGAATGGAAACATTGAACAAAACAAGTCTACACCTGCAGACGGCCACCTGAATGACCAAGAACTAATTCTTCTTTGAATTTTCTTTATGAGCCAATCCCAATCACCTTTTTTATAACCATCTGGATTAAGATAAAAACCAAGATATTTAAGCCCACATTCAAGAGACGGAGCCGTGTGGTCAACGCAAAGCGAACTATTATTTTTCCTTTTAAGTTTAAAATTCATTCTAGTGAGTATAAAAACATGAACTTAAGTTATGAGTTAAGTTTAATAATAAAAATTAAGTTATAAGTTAAATTTAATAATGATATATAATATTTATTAATAAATAAATTAAAATTTTATTATTATTGGATATTTAAGTTTTTATATAAAATAAAATAAAATTACATATTAACATATATATTTTTAAAATTATGTCTAATTAATTAATAAATAACATATTAAACAATAAATAAATTTTAATTACCCCAGAACTAGGTATGTGCATGATAAGATTGGGATTGACCCTATCGAGGGGACATCTAGCAAGCTAGATGTCAACCCTTGGTAGCGCTCCCCACCACTTAACATTTCGATTATGACACCACCCACCTTCAAGATCTATGGAAAGGACAAGCAAGTGAGATTCACTCGTGAGTTATGAGTTCAGTCAGGTCCAAAGGAGGTGTGTAGAGGAAATTATGCTAGTTACTCATTTCTCTACAGAGACTAAAAATTGACATCATGAGATAGATAGAAATATTGACTTAGTGTTATTAAGGTTTACGCATAGATTCAGCGTGGGATTTAGTAGGGTTGTAGAATTAAGTATGACAGAATATTATAGCTATGGGGAGATTAACAATCGCCATCATTGGGTAGATTGGAATATCAATTCAGTGTTAATATGGTTCAAGCAGGAGTTTAGTCCGGGCTTGTGCAGGTTTCCAGAGATAATCATGTTCAAAGCTTGTTGATATTGGGAGATTGACAAATGCCATCATGGACCTGGTATGAATATCAATCCAGATTTAAAGTGGACTCACTACAACCACGACTCAAGAAACCAATATGCATGCATCTTTTAATCAGGTTGGTTTCAGATTAATTAACTCTGTCATATCTCTTATTTAGTTTCAAAAAGTAGTGGTTAGAAACTTTGTACATGATGAGTTAGCTCTAAGATTATGTGTTTGCTCAGACTTATATTCATCCTATCCCCTTTGGTTTCATAGCCTTATGCTCTAGGTAATTTTAATTAGTCCTCTCATTATCTCAATCCTTGGTTTATCTTCCCATCGAATTTCAGTTGCGATCTTGTATCTCTGACTTTGCTTCTAAAACCCCCTTTAAGCTTGTCTCCCCTGCTATGAACATGGCTAGAGGGCCTCAAATCCAAGACCCTCCCAAAGGAAAAGGCCCAGCTAGCAACTTGTGAGTCAGAAAGGAAATTCTTGATCTAAATATGTCTTACTTTGACCTGACCTTTGCACGCATTCAAAGAGAGTTGGTAGAGAATGAAGAATGGCTCAAACTTGAGTGTGACAATACTTAGGATACTGAGATACAAGAAAATATGGGATCCTTCATCGAGGACGCTGGTACTACTAGAGATTGAGAGATGAAACACTTTAGAACGATTGCATTACATTGGTAGATCAAAACCTTACTATGCAAGGTTCCGTTGGACACAAAAGAAGAAATAAATGAATTAATATTATTGATAGAGGAATTTATAGAGCAAAATAATAAAATTCATTCCCAGCACAAAAGGATAGAGTGCAAGTTGGATTCCCTATACAAGGAAACTACAAGGATGGAGCTTTCCCCTGAGGAACCTCCAAGCACCAATGCAAAAAAGACTCCAGACAACCATCCTCCTGAAGATTATGCTATACATAAATACTAGGTTCCACAAGTTTGTTTTTATTATTATAGTGTATATGTCCAGGACATAGAAAATGTTTATAGTCTTAATATTAGCACTGTTTATAGTCTTAATTTGATAAAAAGTGCCAATTTTTGTTTAACATGTGGTCTAGGTTTCCTTCGGGCCGACCACAAACTTGATATTATGGTTGTTTGTCACTACAAGAAAAACACCTTCTAGTGAAGGTTTTAGCGAAACCTCCAACATAAAAATCATTTTTATCTATTTATAGCGAAGGTGGATAGCAGAGGTGGGCGACCAAAGGTTTTGTGTATGTTTTGTCTATGGTGCGCTTCTTAAATATAAATGCATTGGTATGCTTTAACATACATAGGAGCACTAGAGATTTAAATTGTCCCATCATTTAAATTTTGATTTTAAAATTAAAAGAAATAAAGAAGACAGTTGGTGCCCCTAACACAAAGAGAACCACCGGTGCACTCGAAAAAAAGTGCACAGAAAAACACACACACACACACACTACAATGTCTCTATAAAAAATAACTACACCAGTGTGCTTTTCTTTAACAATTCGCACTAGTGTGTTTTATCAAAATGCACCAGACTAATTGAAATGATATAAAAATTTAAGATAATCTATCCATCACTCGGTGCATAATGTGACTAACAACACACCGGTGTCGATATATTTCATAGTGCGCACCAGTGCATTGCCTTGAAATGCACCTGATAGTTAAAATGTATCGTAAAATTAGTTTTCATTTAAAAAAACGAAATTAAAACAAAACGAGCGATGCACGTCACGAATATAGATGCATTGGTGAGTTTTTATATGGGTGTGGCATCGGACTTATATTTAAAAAAAAAATGCTTCTCGAATCACTTTATCTATAATAAACACATCAGTGTATTTCTTTTTAACAACACACACCGAGTCTGGTGTGTCGCATTACATTATACAAAACTGTAAAATATTTAAATTTTGAAAACCATACAACGTAAAAATAAACTAAATCCCAAACGGTGCTCTATTTTTTGCAACATCACAGGTGCATTCATTGATGCACAATGTCTGGTGCGTATATGTATATTAAATGCACCAACATAATATATCATAAGAAAAACCTATAACCCACCGGTGCATACACCGACACACCCTTGGTAGTGCTTTTACTAGCACACTATAAAGTTACCAGTGTGTTTCCTTATATAATATGCACTAGTAACAAATTTACAATTTGAAAACCCTATAACTTTCTAGTGTGTTAGATGGTGCACTACATCTAACATAAAATAGAAACCCTAATTCCCAAACAGTGTGTTATGTGGCACACCTCTGCCAGTTTGTATATGTATATTACATGCACACACATCATATATTGAAATATAAAACCTAGAACCCATCAGTGTTTTCGTCGATGTACCATTCTGTTGAGCATCAATTTGATTTTTTTGATTGTTTTCAATTTAGTTTCATTTAAAAATAAATTATGCACACTTTTTGGGTGCACATAGATAGAATTATATTCATTGCTTATGGTGCTTATGTAAAAAAGGGCACACCATTGTCGGTGCACCTATTTTAAAAGTGATGCACCGTCTATGAAATTGTATGTTAGCCCCCCAAAATAATTGAAAAAGATGATTCATGATGAAATTTGTATGTAAATCAGGGACAGGTAGTACCAACACAGCTGCCACGGGTCAACATGTATGACTTTGTTTGGGTGTGGATGGCGAAGGAGAGGGAGAGGGAGAGGGATATGGTTCCTCAACATATTTATGATGATACTCGACACCTATTATTTTAGGTTGGCCTCCTCAAGTTTTATGAGGAGTCTAATTCACTTAGGGGCTAAACCGAGCTATTGACGGAGTTGATCCAATGATGGGATAATGACAGACAAGCCTTCATGGTTGGTTTGGATATTTGGTACCATCCCGCAGAAGAGGATTTTTACTTTATTACAGGTTAATCTAGGAGGGGGGAGGACTTTCCCCATTTTATCAATCTACCACTTGGTGTTGCAACTTACACTTAGTTGAGGTATGTTCAATGATTCGTTAGTAATGATATTACTCGGCCTATTGAGTTCCAAGTTCATTTTGGCTAGAAGAGGCCAGGTTCTTGAGCCTTTTCGTTACCATGATATCCCACCTTCTCACTAAGGGACAACGCATTAGCTATGCTATGTTGTATTATGTAGATATTTTATTGGAGACGCCCAGTTTGATCAGGTGAGAGACTATTTTTTTATGATAGGTTTTTATTGCTTTAGACCACTATCATAGGCATTTGCATGGGAGCTAGTTTTTCCCCTTTTCATAAAATTTATTTACTCCATTTTTTGAGAGGTTTCCAGCGAATCGACTCACATTTGGGCCTACATTTTACCACATACTAGCTAGAACTATGACTGATGTGTGTATGTGCATCTGGGGGTAGGGGTTTCCCAAGAGAGGACAACTCGAGATCATGTGTAGGGCGCAAGGTGCAGATGTTTTGGTGATGTTGGGCATTTAGGAACACCAGTCAGTCATTGATTGTGTACATTATCCAAATGTAGGGATCGATTTGTGAGGGTGTGCAAACATCCAATTTACTCCAGATGAGTTAACATATATGAGAGGTAATATGATCATTATATTTTCATTATTGTAGTTGCATAGTTTTTATCTTATTTAATGCACATGTATTTAATTATATTATTTTGTTTAAATTGTTTAATTATTGCACTTGTCCGCTATTTTTAAAATATTAGCTCATTTGACGAGGTTGAGGCACCATTGTATGATGTTGATATGTCTAACGCCGATGAGTTAGTTGATAAACCTAGACTTGACATGGGGCAACATAGGACAACTCCCAAATTCAGTCACTATGTGGCACATCGTTTATGTGACTATATGGTTCAACATGGGGTGGATCTTGTATGACCTCTAGAGATCTCACGAGACCCTGATATCTCTACCATGTGGTCCATTGTTCCCTAAGATATGAAAATATTGATGCATCATATTTTTGGTGTCGTTAGGCTTATTGAGGAGTTTAGGGTTATTCCAGAGCCATGTTCTGATGATGATTCTCATCCATGGACTCCTCCACCATATCCTCCATTCATCAATTTAGTAGCTCCTGGATCATCTATTGTTGCACATGCATCTACTTCTTATCCACCACCACCATCCCCTCTTATATTATCCCCACCACCATATACTAATGCCCCATCCATTTATCCATCAGCCCCACCACCGCCATCCCCTCCTCTAGCAGGCCCACCACCATCCACTATTGCCCATCCACAGATTCATTAGTCCCACTACCACCATCCCCTACTCCAGCATCCCCACCACAATCCATTGACACCCCATCCATTGATCCATTAGTCCCACCATCTCCATCCCCTCCTCCAACAGGCCCACCACCACCATCCCCTTTCGTACCAGCTACAACATGCACAAGTATACACCATCTACAACATCCATTGATGCAGTACCACAACATTTACATGAATTAATGTCATTGACTGATATATATTTCGATGGATATATACATCAATTTCTATTTGGTTTTTTGTCACATGACACGGGTAATGGTGTACCCTCTACCTCTTTTGGTGTACATGGAGCTAATGAGTCTATCTCTGGTAGTGGACCAACTAGCTAGTGTATTTCATTGTTGAGATATGAGTTTATAGTTATGTTGATATTTGATATGTATATTTCACTTTAGATGTATATATTATTCATTTCCATATCATGTTCATGTTGATGTTGTTTAATTTGTAAATTATGACCAAGTGTCTTCATATTATGCATTTTCATATCATCTTCATGTTCATGTTGTTTGAATTGTAAACTATGCCTTTTCATATATTATGTACTTTCATATCATGTTCACGTTGATGATTTATTGGGTAATTATTTTAATCTTTGATGAATATTGTTCCATAAATTCATTTGATTAATATTTAGTACTAAAATAGTTTGAAAATTTGGTATGGTTGGAATTCCTTTTACAACATTGAGAGATATATCATTGTGGAATCATAAGGCCAAGTAATATTTCTTACAATGGTTTTTTGTCTTTTGAATTTATAAGAGCTTTGTTTTTGTTTAAACATTGAAGTGTAACTAATAATCTATGCACAATTATTTGATTTCTCTTGCTTATAATTTAATGTATTTCAAAAGAATTGCAAGCCTTCATTAGTCACTAGATGAGGTTACTACACTAAACATGGATGGTGGTAATATGTTCTAGAAAAATTCATTTATGCAAGTAGGTAAACCATAAGATAAATTTCAAATGAATTAATTTGAAATATGTAGTTGAATTTTTATCCAATTATGCGACATGTTCCTTGAATCTTAATTTAAAAATATATTGTTTTTAATAATGCTTTAACAAGTTTGAGTCTTATCACTAAAATGAAAATTATATTAATAAACAAACAAATGTATTAAACATATTTATTAAATTTTTAATAAACAATAAAGTCGAAGCATTAAATTGTACCAATGATGATGATGTGGATTGTAAATAACAAATATTTTTAATAGTTTGAAACTATAATATTGTTGTTAAAATGAAATTCTTTAAATGTATTCCTTAACCCTTTATATTATATTAATTGTAACCCTTAACCCTAGCCTCAACAATAAACGATTAAACAGAAACCTAAATAAATTGACCAATGGTATGGGATTATTATATTATATTGCTATTTTATAGTTATAATAAGAACACATATATGTTAATACTACTAGTATACACCCATCTAATTTCGTCTCTACAAAGCACCGAGAGGGATCAAATATGCAAACCTTTCACCACTAAACTACATCATACATCCCTCTCACCACTATGCTACAACACAATGATGCATGCTTCTTATTTTTATTTGTATTTTTTTAATTTTTTTTAAAATTTTCATTTTTATGGGATAGATGGATACTTCCCCCCCACCTGGGATCCACTATGCTACAACACACTGATGCATGCATTCTTATTTTTTTAATTTTTTAATTTTTATTTTTATTTTTATGGGACAGATGGACATTTCCCCCCACCCGGGCTCCACTATGCTACAACACAATGATGCATGAAATATTGTTTATTTATTATTTATTTTTACTATTTATATTTTTTTTATGGGATAGACGAACATTTCCCCCCATCCGAGATGTAGAAATGCGCCTTCTCGGTGCAATAATATTATTGTTGCAAGATTATTGCTTAATCATTATGTATTCCAATATATTGGTCAAACAATAATAATATACAATCTCTATAATTATAATAAGCTATATAAGTTTTCATCAAGTTATTGAGGCCCACCACCACTATAATATTATTGCTTAATCATAACAACGATGCTATGTTAATACTATAATATTATTTTCGTCATAACAATGTGATTAAAAATGATTGTTTGGAATGGTCATTGCATGCTAATAATCCTTATGATATACATGATAATAAATTATATGGTCCTTGTGATAATAAGAATCCTTGTTGTCGCAATATTAAAAATAACCCCTATTGCCCTTACAATTATTATTTTTATGTACATTGTTGATCATCAAATGGAAGAAACATCTTTCCAATATGAGAATGTTGATTAAAAATATAAATGAAAGATTAATGTTCATTGCATATATTATTGTATGTTTTAGAATGCAAATAAATGAACGATTTATGATTAAGGTATTTCTTCTTATTTATGAATTGAAGAATTGATGTTTATAAAATGTCATGAACATCATGAATAAATTATTCTTGTTGTTGGACATTTGTTCACTTGAAAGTAAAGTTGAATGATGGATGAATGTATGAAACTAGTAAGCCAGAGTGGGATGCTAACTAATATATGATGGCTTAGTGTGGTTTTGACCTATTTAGTTTGATGGCATTCATATAATGTTTAACTCTAGTTATATGAATATAATCCTTTCATTTGGATTGTGATTATAATAACATACTTATAATCATTTTATGTCATTCTATACATTATGTTGATATGCTATGTTGATTAAACATGTTAACAAACTTGATTATTAAATGACCTTCATGGTAATATTTGTTAATATTAATCTTATAAAAAGAGAGAGCAAATAAAAAGTATTCACATAAAAAATAATTACAAAAGAGCTTGAAGTTACATAAAAATTCAATTTATCTTCAACATTGTGGCTGTAAATGGTTGTTAAGTTTTTGTATCCAACATCATAATAATTTTATAAAAACAACATGCAAATGGTACAATTTGAAATGTTTGATAATTCATTAGAGACGTTGAAGTTCCATGTTATTTTAATTATTCTTAAACATGATGGTTGTAAAAGGTAGTTAACTTTTCATATTCAACATCATAAAATGACGAAAAATCAAAATTCATAAATTATAGATACCCATAATAAAATGTCACATCCATCACATTAATTTATGTTGTTAAATATTTTATCCAAATTATTAAGGTAATCACCAACATAGTGGATTTAACTCAGATAGACACCCTAGGGTTGAAATGCAAGCAAAACAGACTCCTTGAGACCAATTACACACAAATGTAATCTAAGAGATTATAAGGAAGAAGCTAGTGTACCTGATTTATGGTGGATGGTCTTAGATTTCTTTCCTCCAGTCAGAATTGCTCTTGATCTCTGCCCTGCCAAAAAACAATAAAATCCTTCCTCAAACATATTGGCTAATAGAAATAGTGAAATTCAACTTTAACATAAAATCAAACTAGTTAAATGAAATGAACTTCAAACTACAAGCCAAACACAAACAATAATAAACAATGAATATGGGAAGGGAAATATGTTCAATCTATATTCATATAGCATCAAATTGCAAGTTTACCTTAATCTGCTAAGCACCTTGCAAAACCAAGGCTCGAGGTCTCATGCTTGTCTCCTCCAATAATCCCAACCAAAACTCCAAATGTATAAAAGGATGAAACTATCTGAGAGCAATAGTTTCAAAACATAGGGAATGGGAATCAAAGCATAGAGCAACTGAACAAAAGGGATGGAGTTGAAGCAATTCCTCCATCATCACTTTACTTAGGCAAAAAGTCCCCTCTCATGGCCTATCTCTCTTGTTTTTGTAGTAAATGGAGATAGTTACCATCGGGTAGGAGGAGGTTGTAACTAGATAGGTAGTTGTCAAATCCACACTAACTTCCTCAATTTCAAATTTTTATTTATTTTTCATATTTTTTAGAGGAAATCGCCCTCAAATAAAGAGCAATAGGCAATTAAATAGTAGGCAAAGCTATTACAGTAGGCGAATTCAAATTTTTACTGAAATCATAGGCAAACCAAAGGTTAAGGACGATTAAATCGTAGCTTGCATGAACTTTGGGAGCGATTATGCTCTTTTCAAGGGATTTTACAACTTTTAAGGAAAATGGGAGAAGGCCGAGGATCGAGTCCAATGATTAAGGCCATAGCAACTGAAGTCAAATCAAGGCTCTCCAATCCATAATTTTTTTTGTGAGATGAAAAATGAAATTCAGACTATCGTCAATAAATTGTCATCACGAACAGAGAAGTGCCAATTTAAGCTATAACAAATGGCCCTAATGTATGAGGTCAGAAGGTAACATGATGGCTGAAATACATTCTAAAAACCAATGGAATGGGACATGGAGTCAACAAAACTGAAGATTCCAAGAATCTAAGGCTCAACAAGGTATCTAAAACAGAAAAAGATGTCAGAAAATATTATGATTATTATAAGTTATCGCATCTCTCTATTATTCTTATCTTCTCTTGCAAAAAAAATTTGCATTTTTTGATGGTTTGCGAAAGCATATAAAGGTGGGATTAAAAATCTCAACTAAATCAAGTGAAACAAATACCTCCCTCCCATCCCTCAACTTTAAAATACAACTCATTATGTTGAATCTCAACATTTCAGTGGTGATGGATGGTGGAGTTTGAAGTTAAATAGGAAAATTCAATTTTCCTTTTAACAACATTCTTATTTTGAGGCTTTAATGACATTCAAACCATGGTTAGTGTAATAAAAAATGCACAATTCCTACATTTGTAGGCAATGCACACTTCAATTTCATAAGGGTCTTGACCTATTCTCTTTGTTAAAAGTATTACCATATATACAAATTAATTTGTTTAAACAATTTAGTTCTCTAACAAAGTTATTTCCAATTGCTTGTGTTCCTTAACCATTAATTGAATTGTCCCCATTCTTTGAAATTCTCGTACATTTTATTTCACATGCCATCAAAGGACTCTTGGACATTTTCAAGGGACTAGTTTCAACTATCATTATTTCTAATGTTCAACATAGGTGGTTGAGTCAAATATGTAATTAAGGGCCACCAGGGACACAAATCGTGATAAAATAATATCACTAGAAAAAACAGGGTATGAAGTACTATTGAACATTAACTTAATATTGGAATTTTTTCTCGATATGATGGTTCTTTGATTTGGGAAAAATTTCATTTGCATATTATTGTTCATGTCCAAAATTTTGATATGGGCATAGTGAATTTTAATATTATTATTCACATCCAAACTATTAATATGGAAGTGGTTCATTTGTATTCAGCTGGAAAAAATATGAATAATCTGTAAAGGAGTACAAATAAAGAGAAATTCCATATCCTTGAATTGGTAGGTGCCATTAAATACTACAGCCATTATGAATTATTTTCTTAGCGTCTGGAGTTGGAATAACATCCCATTTATGTTAAACAAAATAACGAGTGCGACCTACAGTTCTTCTTGTGGCTCATTATCATTATCTCAAAGTTTGAGCTTTCTAAATATGGAATTACATCTACTTTGAGTTTCCTAAATAAGGAATAAAATCTAACAATAACACTTTTTAATTAACAACGATGCGCAATAATAAAAAAACAACCACACCAGTGCGTCCTGATTAAATAAACAAATTGGTGTTGCAAAACCACACGCGCACCAGCCTGGAACATCCACAAAAAACCATGCAAAACAAAAATTCTGCTATATTTGATAGTGGATAGTTATCTATGTAGGTTTCAATATTGTCGAAACTGGTGTGCTCAGTGTAAAATGGCGCATCATTGCAACAATATTTTTTTATGCACTACAATATGATGCTTTTAATTTTTTATTGTATGCCAATACGGTGCATCATGCAAAACATACCATGCCGGTGCATTTATGTCTTTATGGCATACTGCTATTCTTGATTTTTTTTTTAAATATATATGCACGGTGCATTTCATATTGTGATGCACCAGTGCGTCTCTGTAAATAGCGCACCAATGTCCAGAAAATCGAAAAATAAAAAAAATGTACGAATTATTTTGGCATAAACTAAAAAAGAATCGGGAATTTAAAATTTAAAAAACATTTTATAAGGTATTAAAAAAAACCTAATCATTATTTCATTATTTTGCCAAAATTTCGAGGAGAGATTTTTGGAAGAGAGAGTTATCGGGGAGGAGTTTGGAGCAACCAGATTATTCTGAAGCTTGATATTTGTAAGGTACGTTGAATCAAACAAAACCCCGCTTAGTAGAAATTTCAAGTTTGTAAATTATTACTATTGATCACAATGCATGGTTCATTTATTTTCCTATTTAGATTTTCTTGTTGCTTCCTTTCGTTTTATGTGGCGACAAAATTTTATGGTTTAAATCCCTCTATTGTTTCACAATTAGGATTTTATATTTAATGGGTTTGTAGTTTTATATATAATATGTTCAGTATGATGGGACCACTTCTTGGGTCGAATCCAAAACCCAGTCGACCCTGTCAGTTTTTTTTTAATTTAAAAAGAAAAATGCTTTCGCATTTGTCAATGCATTCAAGTTGTTTAAATGCACCGAGGCATTTTATAGTAATAACACACTGGTAATGTTGGGCATGTTAATTTTTTTATTTAAAAAAAAACGCTTACGCATTGGTCAGTGCATTCTACTTGTGATAACACACTGGTGCATTCAAGTCTAGCGCCTTGGTGCGGTATGGTATGACAACCTCCGGTGCATTTCGTATACTTAAACGCATCGAAATGATATGTTGTTTTTTTAAGACATGTATTTTTTTGTATAATATACTTAATAGTTTCTCTATTTAATGGTTGGGTTGTTTATTGATAGAAAATGCATAATGAGTGTTCAATGAACACCAATTCTCGTTGACATGATGTGAGCACATCCAAAGTCGCAATGAAGACAAGTTATTTGTAATTTCTGTATCAAATTAATATGTTTGAATTATTTTATAAATTTAACTAATATGTATTGGTTAATGTGTGACATGCAGAGCCAAAAAATGGGGAAGCTCGATAAGGTTCTTTTTAATCTAAGTGCAGAAGAGCATAAAACCTTGATGGAAAAGTTCCAGATCGATGAATCAGGTGAATAAAAAAGAAATCAATATGATTTTTTTTCGTAAATTTTGAGTAATATTGTAGTTATGCAAGTGGCTCAAGCACACACAATAGTTCCTGTGAATAATTATTATCCATTTTGGATGTTAAAGTAAGTTGTTGTATATTTTGAAATAGTTGTCTATGAAAATTAGACATTTTGTATAATGTTGTAACATCCCTCATTTTTTACCCAATGAATTGTATAAATGTAAATAAATTATTGTAACTATGCACAAGTGGCCCTGGTGAGGAGCTCAAGGCCAAGGCCCCACCAGTGGACCATGAAACTACTATTATGTTCATAAGTGTTATTTTAAACTTAGAGACTTCGAGATGACGCATTTAGACGACGACAACCGAATCCACTGAGGGATGGATAAACGATTTGGGGAAGGCATGAGATTCAGTTAAAAATGACGGATGTCGTTCGGTTACTTCATGCGCTAGAAGAAGAAAAACTTCTTATTTCAATGCTTAAAGCTCTAAGGAAATACCCTAAGTTAAGTATTGATAAGACACAAATCACTAAGTGCTTATTAGCACCATTAACGCCATTATTAAATAATAACTTGATTATCACTATAAGCTTAAACAAAGTTAAAAATACTTTATCCTAAACTAATGCATAAGATTATTATTTAAGCTCAGCTTAAAGTAACAAAGTCGTAAGTCACAGTAAGAGAAGAGAAATGATCTCATAAAGAAAATTTTGGGAGATTTTAGTTTATATACAGATATATATATATATAGTGCTACATATATATACAAGTGTTAACATATATATATATGTGAGGGAGCAACCAAATAAGTGATACGAGGAAGGTATTTAATTATATATATGTTATATAGATATATGCAAAGGATTAACAAAACTAAGGGAATCCCATGTAATACAACGTTTATTATTTAACAAAGGTTATTTATCATTTTATTTCTATCTTTATCTATATGGCAAGCTAAGCCAAGGTATAATCCATCACCTTTATAGATTGATATATGAATATGGGAAGCTCACCTTTTGAGTGGAGTAAGAAATGATATATTTATATATACTTAGAACCATTTAACACAAATTGAATAAAATATATAATATATAACACAACTTTTTAGGACCCATCACTTTTTCTTTCTTTTTTTTGTTTAAGAAAGGCTCTTTAAATATCTCCACTCCTCCCTTAAACCAAGGAGATTGGTCTCCAACGTGTGGAGCATTCACTGGAAGGTATTTACTCCTTTCAAACTCTAAAAAAAACATGACGTGGGATGGATCCTCCAAAATAGTAACACATGTATGTTTTCTGTGGGGGAGAATCGTGGGACGTGCAGGCAATAAGGAAAGGGGGCAGCTCGCAAATGCTGGCACCCTGTTTCTTCTACTTTTAGAGGATGAATACATTGTAGGGAACACGATCGGCGAGTAGTGATGGAGGAAGTTACTGTCATCGGGGTGGAGGAGGTTACTGCCATCTGAGTGGGGGAAGTGATAGCATCTCGAGGCGTGAATACAAGCTTTTCTTGGCATTTTATAATGGGCTGCGAAGGAAAGAAGGGGTATTTTTTATTTAGAGCTGGGCGTTAGCTCACGGGGGGAGTGACCACGGATCAATCTTGTTTTGCTTTTTCTCTTCTTGTTAGATTAGGCAATCGGAGGGTTAAGAGTGCAGGAGGGGGAACAACCTTACCCTCCACACCAGCCTGCATTTTCATTTTAAATCTGGAGATTGATGTTGAGCTGTGTTTTCATTTTAAATCCAGGGATTGATGTTGGAGCGAGGCCCTCGATCCCAACTTTGTTGTCCATACCATATTGGATATACGATGGAGCAGGAGGAGTAAACTAATATTTGTGCTTAAAACGTATGTATCCATATAACTCTATCCTCAAAATTTATGGCTGGCTGCGACTGGGTATAGTCTATATATTATATATATATATTACCTTTCTGCTGTGTTGTGTTTAGATACAAATATTTCTTGTTATATTTATACTGCTGCTGCGATTTTGATAGGGTATTGAATGCTGAAATCACCATAGGTTGCATGTTGAAAACTGAATGCGTTTTATACAGTCTTCTTTGTCTTTTATTTTTCTGTAGTGTATGGATCTCGGCTTCCCATTGTACCACTGACTGTAAATGTCTTTAAGGTTCTCTTCCCTTACAATAGGAAACGATCCATAAGCTTTGTGCGTTTCTTTGCTGCCATTCAATTTTAGGGATAAATCCTATAGAACTCGATTCTCAGTTTTCGACTTTAGCTGTGGGTGAGACATTCTTTTTATCACTGATATCTCAATCGATATTGATTCTCATGGATCTCAACTCTCTGATTTTTAGGGTTTTATGTTTTAAGTATATGCTAGTTTTGTTGTCATGGCAACATCGATTTTTTTTACAAAGATACTTGTTTACAGATTTCTGGGGATTTCCGCATAGTGCCGCTATATATATTTATAATCTAAATACAAACACATGTCTTCCCAAATCCTGGAGTGTATGATAGAACTGCTATGCTGTTTTCAGTTACGTCATTTATAACCTGAAATCGTAAGAATGGGATTTCGTTTGGAAATTATATATCACCGCCTAAACGATAGATTAGGTTGGTTTGTAGTTATGCAAGTGGATCAAGCACACACAATAGTTCCAGTGAATAATGATTATCCATTTTGGATGTTAATGTAAGTTGTTTTATATTTTGAAATAATTTTCTATGAAAATTAGACATTTTGTATAATGTATTGGACATAGTGTCCCAATTGAAAGTCAATGGGTTATAATGTAACAATTATGTGTATGTTGACATTTTTATGATTATTGTGGACTTTATGTTGTCCCATTTTGTATGACAAAGGGCCTCTTATTTTTTTATAATAACATGAAGTTTTGTATTCTATTGCATTCTCTAGTGTGGTGAAATGTTACATCGGTAATTAAATATTACAATAGATGCAAAAATTTATGATTAATAGATTAATCCAAACATCATATCCATACACAATAATAAAAATTCAAATGAATACTACTATAAAAAATAGTTCAATTTCTGATGAATATTGGAATTAAATAAAATAAAAACACAATATATATATTCCAGTGCAATGTCAGTAGTCACTATTCGCCAAACATAAAATAACCATCAGTGCATCAGATCTTATTAATCGCACCGGTGCTTTTTGGACAAAGTAACACTAGTACGTTTACTATCATGCTGTATCGGTGCACTACTGTATATTAACCGTACTGTTAATTTTTAAAATATAGCACCGGTCATCGTCCTAGTCAACTTTACCAGTGCATTTCCTCAAGTTGTCGTACTGGTGCTTTTTAATAGTTCATAAGCATGGATGCTTTTCATTAGTTCGTAGGAACCGATGTAACATGTACTGTAAAGCACCAGAGCTTATATTGTGATAAGGAGCTAGTGTGTTTTAATCATTCGTAAGAACCAATGCTATAGTTATTATAAATCACTAGTGCATAGATTGTTATAAAGCATTGGTTCTGGTTAAAATTTTGGTACACATTGGTGCTATATGTATTTTCAAGCACCGATGCACAAATTTGTGTGCACTACTGCATGTATTGGTTTGAAACGCTCTAGTTCTTTTTACCTATGTTAGAACCGGTGCTTTTGATTTAATAAAGCGCACCGAAAATAAAACCTCCGCAAAAGCCTTTGATTGCTTAGTTTTTTTAAGTTATAATCCATTTCTGGAAAAGACTTTGCTAAAACATTTGGTACAATTTGCAGAGGTTGTAGCAAAGGTTTTTTTGAGAATTTTGAGCAATATTGTAACACTAAAAACCTTTGTTATAACCTCCGCTACAAGGTATTTTCCTTGTAGTGATAGTATGAATAATAAAGCATAACACTATGCTCTATACTTGGGGTTGAATGAAGTAGTCTCTCTTGGAATTTGATAACTAGTGGTTATAGGAGATTCTCTTCTTATCATCTCTTAAGCTAGGCATCGATAGGAAATTATGGATGAAATAGCAGGGCATCTTCATAAATGTATTATTAGCCTTCTTCATCAAATTCCAAGCATCAAATTCTTTCATGTTCGATGTGAACATAATGCTATAGCATATAAACTAGAAAATAAAGCCTCGAGTATCCCTAGAGGGGGTATAAAAAAATGGGGTCAATTCTCATCTTGTTGGCTGCCTTAGAATTTTTTATGTAAATATAAATTCAGTTCAATATCCAGTTAAGCAACCTCATCAAGCATTAACTACTCCATTCGATGGAAGGTTTTATAAATGGACATGTCCATGTGGATATTACAAGGTGCTTGGGTTAGTGAACCTTCTCGTGAACTCTTGGTCCACACATATGGGACTTTAATATCGGCATATGGAGGTACTATCAGGAAGTTTTAAATCATTTAAGGGATAGTCTATCTCAACCTTGTAATTCTGCAAACAACGATGGAGGTAGGAAGACTGTCCCGCGAGGGTTAATTATGGAATGGTGGTGCGTAGTCAAGTGGAATTTGATGCCTTCCCCAGTGCACTGGGAGATCGATTTTATGCTATAAATAGTGCTAGTTGCATGGAGCTTCATACACAAGTAATTTTCTACTAGTTACGTTTGGATTCTGCTCTCTCGTTTGTTTGGAGGGTTTGGGATATAGGGGTGTCTTTGTATGTTATGGGGGACAAGTTTGTTTGAAAGGTTAGGGATGAAGAGGTGTCTTTGCATGCTCCAGGGGACCAATTTTATGGTGTGAATAGGTTTGAGTGTAATCTAAATTTTTTGGTAGCTATTGGTTGTGGCTTGGACGTTGGGGTTGTTTTGCAAATCAATTGGGTTGGTAAAAGAATTGTATTTTCATAGGAGAATTGGGATTGTGTTCCAAGTATGGACTTTGATAAAATGATTAAGGATCATTCCAAAAGAATCCAAGATACCCAGGCTGATATCCATGACATTCGTTCTCAATTGAGATGGATGAGATATATCAAATGGAAGGTATGATCATTGTTGTCAATCAAATTACTGCTCATGTACCTATTATGAATACTTTCCTTGATGAAATTTAGCAAAGCACTCATCAAATTGCAAATTTTACTTTTGGGCTAGATGCCCTCCTTGATGATGCGGAAGGGACTGTTCGTGCCTACCATTGCTCAAGTTGAAGAAATTTCAAAAACCTTGGTGAAACATGAAGACCTTATTGCAAGTAAAATCTCTAGGCTAGATGAGAATTCAAAAGGTGAGAATGTTGATGGATATTTCGTTATGCAACTTACCTATGTTGTTGTATCACTAGTTCTGATGAAGTAAATGAAAACACTGAAGATAGTCAAGGCACTCATATTATGGATAGTGAGGAGACAACAAAAGAAAGACGAGACATTCAAGATGAGGATACTGAGGAGACCATGGAAGATAATCAGGATGATTCTCTTCAATCCACAAGGATTCACTCCGTCCCATTGTTTGGATATTTTACACTTACAATGCATTGGAAGTAGTCATTAAACAGTCAAAAGAATCCATTCACCATCACTCAGGCATGTAACGTGTTCACCCAGACTAAAAAGACACCCAAAACAAGAAATGATGCACCCAACAAGATATTAAATGCCAACTTGAGATAATATAGCCAAACAACAGTGAATTCAACCTACACATAAGAAAAGCACCCAACTAGTGAAAAATATGCTAGGCAAGAGGTAAATTTGCCTAGTAGATGAGAAAAATGTTGAGGGATGTGAGAAAACATGCTCATGATCAGTAAAATATCCAACATTGTTTAAAAAATCCCAGGGATGTGAGAAAACTTGCCCAACATTAGTAAAAATGCCCAACAATGTTTGAAAACATCCCAAAGAATACAAAAACGCCCTAGGAAATAAGAAAAATGTCCTAGGAAGTACAAAAATGCCCGAAGTTATGAGAAAAAATGTCCCATGCAATACAAAAACATTTAGGCAAGAGAGTAAATTCATACTGGAATGGATGGTGGTAATTACAAAGTTGTTGACATGCATAGTTTGCTAGTGTAGAGAAAGATGACAGAGTAAATTTGTCGTGCTACATTTCCCACAAATTAAATTATATAGGCAACCATTCATACCTAGTAGCCTTCATAAACCATAGATGCAAACTAGCACTGCAAAACAAACAACTTACACATAGCAATCTCATCACATATGAATAACATATTTACCTTGGAAGTTCAAATGGGAAAACTAACATTCAATGGTTGCTTAGTTTGAAAGTGAAAGTTCAAGAAGTTATAGGAGAGTTGGGGTAATGGGAAGGCCAATAGCTGACCTTTGAGCTCATATTTCTCTCTTCTATTTTAATTTTTCTAATCTTGTTTTTATTCTCTCTTTTTTTTTATCTAAGTTTACATTACATTTTCTTTAATGTTTTGTCTAACATTTTTTAATTATTATCTTACCTTCGGTACAAGTTTTACAATAATTCATTAGTTTAAATTAATTTTAAATTATTAATCATTTATAAAAATAAAAATATTAAAAAATAATTGGTAACTTTAAATTACTTAGAATAATAAAAACAAAAGTATATTGAATCCAAAATATGTAAATGTTATTTCAAAATGAGCTGTGAATAATAGTTCAACAAAGGTATATTGAAGCCAAAATAAGGTGGTAAGCAGGAAATGGAAATGTTATTTCAAAATGAGCTCTACCTATCTTCCATATTGTTGGAATAATGGCAAAATCATAGGCGTTAGAAGAGTGATTGGTTTGTATGTATCTCACAAGATCAGGTAGAGCTGTTTGAGATCCAACATTTCAAGATATAGTTTGTTGTAACATTTTCCACTATATATTGTAATCATTTTTTCTTTGATAATTGAATCAGTTTTGCATCATTCCTGATTGTGTAAGCGAGCCTCTGTGCTCTGCTGTCTACCTCTGATTTCTGAGTTAATTTTCTTCATAATTTACTTTTACCATGTCAACTTTCGCTTCAAATCAAAATGTGATCTTATCCTTCATATTTGTCCTTTGGTTGGTGGGTTGTACGTTGTAATTATGCGATTCCTATGAGTCATTCACGTGTTTTTGGCTCCTACGTTGGTTTACTAGAGAGCACTCATTTTTGGCAAGCCATATGCACCCCGCAGCAGACTAATTAAGTCTGCTGCAGGTGCTTTGACGTACCCTGCCACAACCCTTCGTGCAAACATTCCGGCCAACCCTCCGTGCAAACATTCCGGCCAAAGATATCGACATATACATATCCATGCCTATTATGGATGTATGCCCATGCCATGGCCTTTTAAGGGTCTCATCTGCAAGTTTTCAAATTATGCATGTATGCGCATGCCATGGCCTTTTAAGGGTCTCATCCGCAAGTTTTCAACAAATTTGAAATTTAAAATGCCGCCCAAGTTTTCATCACATTTGAATTTTAAATTGCCGCCATGACCTGATCGCCCAAAGTTTTCAACAAATTTGAATTTTAAAATGCCGCCCAAGTTTTCATCACATTTGAATTTTAAATTGCCGCGATGACCTGATCGCCGCTCTCCTCACTCACCGACACACCATTTTTATTCGCTTCTGTTCACTTGACCAGCAAACACACACGATTCTTGAAGATTTATGTATAGGCTTCAGTGGTCATCACTGCGAGTTCTATATTGAATTGCTGCAAAATGCTAAAGAAGCTCCGTGAGGATTTCCATTGGAGAAGTTCCGAGTCTACGTGATTGCCATATGTTGGAAGGGAAATGCATGGAGAGCATTCCCGCGGAAGGAAGCCGGATCTTAAATCCTTTGAGGAAATCTAAGCACTTCGAGGACTACATTGAAGACTATCAGCAGTTTGAATTGTAAGTTGATCCCTGTAGGGATGCCACCCAGCTTGACGATTATATCAACATAGATTTTGTCAGCCATACCATTTTATTTTATGGAGATTTTTATACCTCATCGAGACTGGAAACTGCCGGTGGCATGTAATGAATGCAAACTTTCTTTATTTCTGTATCTCTGGTGTTTCAGTATTGTCGTGGAGACGGAAATAGCTATATGACCTATACAACATTTTTAGCATCACAAAAGTTGATTCTTTGAATTGTTTGGCAGATTGTCCAACACAATTTTTTGTATCTTTGCAGATTTGGTGTCTGATATTTAACACCTTTCAGATTAATCTAGTGGGATAAATCATCAGAAGTTATTTTTAGGAATGTCTTTGAATATGAAATGAATTTAAAGATAATATCTGTCCAAAAAAATTTATTTGTGAAATTTCAACTTAGCTTTGTGAAAGGTTTGCGTTGATCTGGCCTGGTTCTTTAATTTAGGGCTCCACCGTTTTATGAATATTATATATTGTCGATAGTTGTCGCCTGGTTCTTTTTAATTTAGGAATCCATAGTTTTATGAATATTATATATGGTCGATAGCTCTGGCCTGCTTCGATCCACCATAAGATAAAAATGATTTAAAATGTGTTGTTTTTTTAAGTTTAAGGGAAATAGACATTTTGATAACTCACATAGTTCAATCCAATTGCATTTGTCAACGAGGAATTTGGTTTACTTGGAATCTTTCACGGATTTAAAAAAATACAAGTAAGCTGATCTGGTTTAGTTTTTTAAATATATATGTTCACTAGTGTTTATAGTGCAAGCTATTAAAATATTGTATGGATTTGTCCATTAAAAACTTCGCCTTCTTTTAATCACCCGTCTCTATCTCCTGGGCAAGTTGAGCAACATGCTCTCCCAATGGCATATTTCTCTGCTTATACGCAGAAATAAACAATATATTGTCAAAGTATCTCTTAATTTATCATGATATATAATTAAATTAATTTATCTTCATATATAATTAATTTTTTATTATACTTGTACTCTAGCATTTAAGAATATTGTTATATTTATCTAAACAAGTTATGACTCTATTTCACGTTACTTTTAATTGACCACTCGTGTAAGAGAGGTGGTTATATGTGTGGTTAGCCATACCTTTTAATTTTGAAGGTGACAACCAACATAATTATCTTTTCGAAATTGTATATTTTTTGAAAGCTTAAATTATTGGCTTTTTTGAGTTTCAAAAAAAAATATTTTAATTTTACTGAATATTATTTGTTTAATTAAAATAAATCTTATGTTTTCAATTTTTTTATCATTAATTTTTATAAAAATAATAAGAGAATTATCATCCTTCATCGATAGTATGTGTTTTTCTTTTTTTCATAATATTAAAGAATATACTTTTTTCATAATTTTGATAAAATAACACAAATATTGCTAAAACAAAATGTGAAAAATAAACTAAAATAAAATTAGTTAAAATTAAAATTACAATAATTAATAAACATAAAATTGTCAAAATAAGAATAACACAAAGATTGAAATATTAAATAAATTAAAACATGATGTGATTGTCTCTTTAATGATTGACTTGTATTATGTTTCTATTTTATTTAGTAATAGCAATTGAATATATATATATATATATATATATATATATATATATATATATATAATTTATTTGTTTTTAAAAATTATATGGTAATAAACAATTAGTCATAGTTCTTATTTCGTATATTTAAATCGAAATTTTAATGTGAAAAAAAGAGAAGGAGAAGTTTAATTACATATTTAATTTATACAATTATGAGTAGACATATTTGAATATATAGAGATTCAAGGTATTTTGGAGTTTGTAATTTTTATTTGAATTATTAAAAAAATATAGAAGGGATTAAAGCATTGAAGCCATAGAGGTCTTAATAGTTACTAAAACATGATAAATAGATATTAAATAGTAAGTGTATAAGAGAGGCTATTATGTAAGTTAAGTTGCCATCAAACAAAGCATAATTGTCTTTGTATGGCATAAGTTTATGATAGGTTATAAAGTACAAATTGTATTAAATGCATATATACATTGTAACAAAGAGAAAACAATGACTAAGTATATACATTTATAACAACTTTAATGAGACCTAAAAATACAAAAAAAAATGTATTAGAACAACAATTGTGTTTCTAAACCAAAGGAAATTTATATATGCCAAATATTGAGAACGATGCAAGTGCTATACCACTCAAGTTACAGTGATAATCAAATTACAACATATTTGGGTATGATTAGTCAATTTGAAGATTCATGGTCTATATAATTATTGTGTGAGTTAAGAGTCATTTGTGAACCGTGCCTCTAATTTAAAACCCAAGTTTGCAACATTGTTGTTAATTGAGGAAGTAATTCCATACATATCAACACTAATCAGTCCTTGTTCCAAAAGGTTCTGGACAAACCAAACACGGATATCCTTGTCTTATCCTACAAACAAACATCGGTGTAAAACACATAAAAACATTCGACAGCCCAGGGAGCATGCAAGCATAGGAAACAAGAATTAGAAGTGATTCCATACAACCATATGAAGGCAGAACAAAACAGAGATAGAGGAGGAGGAGCGGAATGTGAATAAGTAAAACCTTAGTTAGGTGGGTTAATTAGATGTATATATGGGATAGGATCCCTTCTCTCATGATCATGACAGGTATATTTCCCTTCCCTTTCTCTAACTACTTTTTCTCCTTTTTAACAAAGATGTCCCTCTCTTCTAATGGATAGGCATTTATATGGATTCTTTTTTTTCAAACATTTCAAAGAGAAAAATCATCGAAGTTCTAATTTAATTTGAAACTCTCATTTATAATTTCCTGGTCTTATGTCAACGGATGGAATTTCTATTTGATTCTCTCCTTTTTCTTTAAAGCAGATGTCCCTTTCTTCTCATGGATTTCCATTCTATGGATTCTTCTTTTTCAAATATAAAAAAATCATCAAAGTTCTAATTTCATTTGAAAATCTCATTTCTAATTTTCCTTGTATTTTTTCAATGGATAGATTTGCTATTCCATGATGTGGATTCTTCATTTTCAAACATTTTGAAGAGAAAAAAACATAATAAATTTTCTAATTTAAATTGATATTCTTTCAAAGATAAAAAAATAAAAAAATCAAAGTTCTCATTTAATTTGAAATTCTCATTTGGATATATATATATATATATATATATATATATATATATATATATATATATATTCATTCTAAGATAATTAAATGGTTAGATTTTAAAAAAAAAATTACTCTATAATATTTTTAAAAAAATTATTATTTCAATTAAATATATACATCAAATTAACTAATAAAAATGTGTAAAGCTAGGAAATTATATTATCAATTAACAAAATACATCATGTCCAAAACCACACCACTTATACAAGTGTAGTTTATCCAAGTATAGGAACAATATGCCAAGTTTATAAAAGCTAACGGAAAAGGCTCGAGAGTATTGATCATAACTAAGATTTCTAGAAATCCATCTAAGAACTCTTTAAGTAGCGTCATCATTAAAAACATAGACAATACGTGCCTTTGGAGCAAGATTCTGGTGGCGGTCTCATAATCTTTACTAGTGGTAGCACGAATGAGGAAATCCATCGTGCAATTCACTTCATCCAACCGTAACATGAGCTCATTGCACTCCTCCTTGGTATCACGCAAAATCTTCCGTAGAAACCGTCTTGATGGTCCAATGCATGGAGAGAGTCCTATGATATTTGGTTTCCCAAGATCTAGTATGGTTGGTATCTCAAACCCAAGGTTGCATCTCCTCCTCAATCTCCTTTGTACACTGACGAATTGTTGCTCCTATTTCGCCTAGGTCTCAATCTATTCTATATGTACTTGGATATATGAGAAGATATCCTAGTAGTATATACATGCTTCCATATATGCGAAAGTGCATTCGTATATGCGCTTTCATAGATGTACACATATAAATAAGCTTTTATATATGTGCAGCGCATATACAAACGTTTATGTATATTCACAGCGCATATATGCAAGCTTTCATATATGCGTTGTGCGTATACAGAAGCTTCCGTATATGCAAGATTTTGTATATGCACATATACGGAAGCTTCTGTATACGCGCATATACGGAAGCTTCTGTATACGCGCATATACGGAAGCTTCTGTATGTGCACATCTATGGAAGCTTCCGTATATATGCGCCTATACGGAAGCTTCCATATATGCGCAATGCATATATGGAAGATTCCGTATATACGCAGATGCTTCCGTATATGCCCAGCTTCCGTATATGTGCAAGGCATATACAGAAACTACGCATATATGGAAACTACGCATATACGAAAGCTTCTGTATATATGCAACTGCTTCCATATATGCACAAGGCATATACGAAAGTTGTTGTGCATATACGGAAGCTAGCGCTTATACGAAAGCTTCTGTATGTTCCTTGCACATATACGGAAGCTACGCATATACAAAAGCGGCTATGTATATATGAAAGCTTCTGTATATGCGCATCTTCGGTATATGCGTTGCGCATATACAAAAGCTTTAGTATATGCGTTGCGCATATACGAAAGCTTCTGTATATGCGCAACAGCTTCCGTATATACAGAATCTGTTGCGCATATATGGAAGCAGCTGCATACATACGAAAGCTTCCGTATATGCGCAACGCATATACGGAAGCTTCTGTATATGTGCATATACGGAAGTAGCGCATATACAGATGTTGGGCATATACGAAAGCTTCTGTATATATGCTGCAGATATACAGAAGCTTTCGTATATGCATAGCGTTAGAGAGAAAATCGCATACATTTAGAGCTGAGACCCAGATCTTGATTGGCTGCAAGTCCTTAATGAATATTAAGTTGTATCTATCCCATGATTAGTAAGTTGCATATATGGAAGTTGTTGCGCATACATACGAAAGCTTCATCAAACATTTGATATTAAAACTAACTTTGGAACAAAGATATTTGGAAAATATATGTTTTATCGCCATCACATATATTACTAGAAACTATGATAGTTGTAATAAATGTGATATTAAAAGTTACAATCCAATTTTGAAATTTGTGCATCTTTATCAAGAATTTAAAATTACACATCCTTAATCAAAATAAATGTCATGCTTATTTCAAATATAACATCATTTACTCAAATTTAACATCTTCACTCCAAATTGTATCAAAATTGATCTACATCAACAATTTCAAAAATAATTATATGCTACCTCTATGGCATATGCATGGCCAACTTACATCAACGCCATGGATTTGAAAAATATTTTCAAGTTATACCGATATAAGTAGGACAAGTATATAGACTAGTGTATATAAATTTGTGATTTATATCTTTTTAATGAGCATCGGAGGGATTCCTACTATTAAAGGATTTCCATTGTAGATCTACATGGATGCTCTTATGATAGATCTAGCAGTATGCTCTTGAGGTGTTCACAAATGGTATTGGATTCAAGTGTGGTCTGGTATGTTGCATCCTAGAAACGCCTGTGTAATTTGTAGATGATTAAAGTCTACTTTGTTCAGGTCAAAATTATTCGATTGATAGCTTTAGCAATGGTTCCCATGATTTTTATCTGATAGTGTTGGATAGGCCGCAACCCTGGTTGTTACTTTTTTAGAAAACCTTTGCATAGCAGGCCGATCAAGTTCTGATACGTGATATGGATCAATTACTTCTTTAGACCAATTTCCCCTCACCCCACAACGAACTCCTCCCCGAAATTAGCCGCCACAACAAGAAATACACCACGCAGAGCAACAAAGACGCTTTTGACTGGTGGACTACCTGTAAGGCCGCATCCGCCTCCATGAGCACTGCTAGCGTTGGGGCCCTTCCACTTACCTTGCTGCACGTACGCTGTGCATATATAGAAGCTGCGCATACGCTGTGCATATACGGAAGCTTCCATATATGTGCATATACAGAAGCTGCACATATACGAAAGCTGCGCATATACGGAAGCTTTCGTATCTGCGCATATACAGAAGCTTTCGTAAGCTTCCGTATATGCGCAGCTTCCGTATATGTGGATATATGAAAGCTTACAGATACAGAAGCTGCGCATATACGTAAGCTTTCGTATATGCGCAACTTCTGTATAAAGCTTCCGTATATGCGCTGCGTATATAGAATCTTCCGTATATGCGTAGCTTCCGTATATGTGCAGCGTATGTGAAGCTTCGTATATGTGCATATACGGAAGCTTCCGTATATGTGCATATACAGAATCTTTCGTAAGCTTTTGTATATGCGGACGCTTATGGATACGGAAGTTGTGCATACACTGCGCATATACGGAAGCTTTCGTATATGCATAGCTTCCGTAAATGTGCAGCGCATATACGAAAGCTTCTGTATATGTGCATATATGGAAGCTGCGCATATATAGAAGCTTTCATATATGCACAGCTTCCATATATGGGCATATACGGAAGCTGCGCATATACGAAAGCTTTCGTATATGCGCAGTGCATATATGGAAGCTGCACATATACGGAAGCTTCCGTATATGCGCAGCTTCCGTATATGCATAGCTTCCATATTCGTAAGCTTCCATATATGTGCATATACGGAAGCTGCTTCGCATATACAGAAGCTTCCGTATATGCACTGTGTATATACGGAAGCTTCCGTAGCTTCCGTATATGCGCAGCGTATGTGCAGCTTCTATATATGCGCATATACAAAAACTGGGCATATACGGAAGATGCGCATATATGGAAGCTTACGTATATGCATGCACATACGGAACCTTGTGCGCATATACGAAAGCTTGCGTGCATACACGGAAGCTTCCGTATATGCGCAGCTTCCGTATACCACATACGGAAGCTGCGCATATACGATAGCGCATATATGGAAGCTTTCACATATGCGCCTGTACGGAAGCTGCACATATATGAAAGCATATGCGCATATACAGAAGCTTTTGTATATGCGCAGCTTCCGCATATGCGCTACGCATATACAGAAGCTTTCGTATATGTGCATATACGGATGCTTCCGTATATGCGCATATACGGAACGCCTTACGAAAGCTTCCAAAAGTTGCGCATACACGGACGTATATGGGCATATACGGAAGCTTCCATATATGCGCATATACGGAATGCCGACTTAAGCTTTCGTATATGCGCATATACGGAATGCCTACTTAAGCTTTCGTATATGTGCATATACGGAAGCTGGGCATATACGAAAGATGCGCATATATGAAAGCTTCCATATATGTGCACTCGCATATACGGAAGCTTCCGTATATGCGCAGCTTCTGTATATGCGCATATGCAGAAGCTTCCGTATATGCGCTGTGCATATGCAGAAGCTTCCGTATATGCGCAGTGCATTTTGCTAAAGCTTCTGCATATGCATATACGGAAGCCTCTGTATATACGTATACGGAAGCTGCCCATATATGGAAGCTTTTGTATATGCACAGTAGCTTCCATATATGCGCAGCGCATATAGAACGTCTTACGATAGCTTCCAAAATCTGCGCATATACGGAAGCTTCCAAAATATGGAAGCTGAGCATATACGGAAGCTTTCGTATATGCACAGCTTCCGTATATGCGCTGCGCATATACGGAAGCTTTCGCATATGCACATATACGGAAGCTGCGCATATACAGAAGCTATGCATATACGGAAGCTTCCGTATATGTGCAACTTCCGTATATGTGTAGCGCATATACGGAAGCTTCCGTATATGCGCAGCTTCCACATATAGAATGCCTTACGAAAGCTTCCAAAATCTGTGCATATATGAAAGCTTCTGTATATGCAGATATGCGGAAGCTTCCGTATATGCGCAGCTGCTTCCGTATATGCATATACGGAAGCAGCTGCGCATATACGGAAGCTTCCATATAGGTGTAGCGTATTAGAACGCCTTACGAAAGCTTCCAAAATCTGCGCATATACGGAAGCCAGGCATATACAGAAGCTTTCGTATATGCGCAGCTTCCGCATATGCGCTGCGCATATACGGAAACTTCCACATATGCGCATATACGGAAGCTGCGCACATATACGGAAGTTGCATATATACAGAAGCTGGGCATATACGGAAGCTTCCGTATATGTGCATCTTCCATATATGCGTTGCGCAGCTTCCGTATATGCGCAGCGCATAACGCCCTACGAAAGCTTCCAAAATCTGCGCATATATGGAAGATGCACATATACGAAAGCTTCTGTATATGCATATATGGAGGCTTCCATATATGCGCAGCTTCCGTATATGCGCATATACGGAAGCTGCGCATATATAGAAGGTTCTGTATATGTGCAGCTTCCGTAAATGCGCATATGTGGAAGCTTCCGTATATACGCAGCTTCCGTATATGCGCATATGCGGAAGCTTCCGTATATGCGCAGCGCAAGCTTTCGTATATGCGCATATAAGGAAGCTGCACATATACGAAAGCTTCTGTATATGCGCAGCTTCCATATATGCGCATATGCGGAAGCTTCCATATATGCGCAGCTCATATACGGAAGCTTCCGCATATGCGCATATACGGAAGCTTCCGTATATGCGCAGCTTCCGCATATACAGCAAATTTCGTATATGCGCATATACGGAAGCTTCCGTATATGCGCAGCTTTCGCATATACGGCAACTTCCGTATATCATCCAGTATATACACCAGTGTATATATTGGTATATACACTGGTGTATATACTGGTCTATACACCAGTGTATATACCGGTCTATACACCAGTGTATATACCGGTATATACACTGGTGTATAGACCGGTATATACATCAGTGTATATACTGGTGTGTATATACCAGTATATACACTGATGTATAGACTGGTATATACACCAGTGTATATACTGGTGTGTATATACCAGTATATACACCAGTGTATATACTTGGTGTATACTGGTATGCACACCAGTATATACACTGGTGTATATACCAGTATATACACGAGTGTATATACTGGTATAATATAGTGGTATATACACACCAGTATATACACTGGTGTATATACTGGTACACACTAGTATATACATCGGTGTATATACCAGTCTATACACTGGTGTATAGACTGGTATATACACCAGTGTATATACTGGTGTGCATACCAGTATACACCAGGTATATACACTAGTGTATATACTAGTATATACACACCAGTGTATATAATACAGTGGTATACACATCAGTGTAGCATTCACTCCCTTTCTGCCCACTTATTGCTCCACCACTCCTACGCAGCTCCATCCATGCCCTAACACCTGCACATTCAGCCCATAACTTTCCTCTTGATTCCAAGAAAGTCCAGAGTGCATGAGACATTACTAGAGGGGCTTAACGGGGATGGAATCCCCTGGCACTCATCTTGATTCGTGAAGGCTTTCTTGATATCCTAGGCCGATGGGCTCTCGTGCTTCTTGATGGGCTCTCGTACTAGTGTATATACTGATATATACACTGGTGTATATACTAGTATATACACCAGTGTATATACAAGTATATACACACTCTCACTACCCCTAACCCCCCCACTCCCCCCTCTCTCTCTCTCTCGCTCAATTGTAAGAGATAATAGTAGGAGATTCATCAATTTTCATATGAGTTTTAACTACTCAAAGAATCCCACATAATCCAAATCACAACAATACTAATCCAAAGGTCATTGAACATCATAAAAAAATGTTAACAACCCAATAGTTTCCAGAATTTCAGGTTTCCAGTACTCACAGGGGAGTATAATTTACAAATGGTTACAAAAGGTTGTAGAATTTATGTGCTATCAACATGAGTTGTCAAAAGTGAGCTCCTCTCTCGACCAACTTAAACCTTGACCAATATGCTCATTCCATGATGCTTAGTCACAATGGAGTATATCGAATTATTAAATGGGCTTCATCATTTGTAATACCATGGATTATCCAATATTTGGGCTAACTACTCTATGACCAAATCAAAATTAACCTAACATAATGTACATTTTATAAATATTGATTTTATGAAACATGATGGAGAAGTTCAAAATAAATAGGAGAAGTGGAACTTGGAAGAAATATAAAAGTAATTTGTATTCTTTGGTAAGTTGATATTATACATTTTCATATTATGTAAAAAAAAAGAGTCATGAGGTGGCAATGTCACGACAATTGTTATGTTAATAGCTATTGCTTCAAGAGAAGCCATAGCTATTGTTTCAAGAAGGAAGCTATATAAATATAGGAATTTTGTGAAAAAAACGCTAATTTCTTCTAGAACAATTTGTTTAAACATTTTGTGGACAAAAAGTCCTAATTTATTTTCTTGAGTCAACTGAACAAATGATAGCTTTAAGTCCTCTTTACACATTGGTTGTGTTATTTTTTACCTTTTGTGTACAAAATATTATCTAATTTCCTTCATGAAGGTTATATATAGAATGCTAGGTAGTGAATGGAGTGGGATGTTTATTTGTGGCATGGTCATTTTATTAATTTAGCACTGGATAACAAGCATATACAACCAATTGTGTTTTTATGAGGGTGGGATATGTTAGTGTAGGTGCAAATCTTCCCTTTTTAGGTTGGAGTGAGGAATTTATATGGTTATCTAAAGATTGCATCTTTGACAATACAAGCTTTTGCAATGAAAAGCACAATCTCTATAATAGATACTTTGAAACAACAAGTTATGTTAATATCTCAACACAATGTAGTCTCCATTAAGCAACACAAAGTGCAGGTCTACAATGATTGCAAATAGTTTACTGCTTTCTCATACAACAGTGATAGTGGTAATCTCTAGGACATTTTGCAAAAATTAGCAAACTACACTATAGTGAACTCAACTCCATCTTTGCTATACAATGTCATGCAATAGCTCTACAATAATTTACAATCTTTGTTTGTCATGCTTTAGAGCATTGTATAACAATAGCTCTACAATAATTTACAATCTTTGGTCGTCATGTTTTAGAGGATGTAACTGAAATTTTCAATGACAAAGAATGAATAATTTTAAAGATGCTTTAGATTAAGCCTAATAACAAATGTTCATCATAGATATTTCAAGCAAGCACACTGTAGAATAAAAGTTCCAAATTCTCCATAAGCAGATTTTTTTTATTGAGTAAACAATTGAATTTGACCTAAAAGATGTTAGTCGTATGCACAAGCCCAAAACTTCCACACAAAATTGATTTAAAAAAACTATCGACGCTATTCACAATCTCTGTAAACAATAAAAAAAACTCTGAGGATATATGCAAGAGTGGATAAAACATGCTTGAGTGGACATGCAAGAGGAGTCGATATCTCTCTCATGCTCTCTAGTGGATGATCACTTTGATTCACTTCTTAAATCCGAACTCCCTGATGCCTTTTATTGATCAATTGGTAACCTCAGGTTGTGGGCTCCTTGTCCACTCTCAAAAGATTGAGACATTTTTGATAATCTTTACATATCAAGGATTTTGCTCTATGAGATTTCCTAGGTCGACCACAAAGGTCCTTTATGAGATTTCCTAGGTCGACCACAAAGGTCCTTTGGCCTTCTTAGGTTAAAGCCTCACGATAAAAACTTCTCCATGAAAAACACTACCTAAATCAATCAATCAATCAGACACGAAATAAACTAACTTTTGTGAGTGACAAACGTCAAATTTGACAAAAGGCATGAGCCAAATTCGAAAAATGGTGATGATACTTCCATCTGAATCTTTGAACTTAAAGCACAATTGCTTATGTTGAAGGCCATGAAACTAATACCTTATCACATTATTCCACAACTGCTGCAATATTTTGCAGCATTGCATCACGAATCTAATCACGTGCAACCAAAACTTCAAGATCAACAGCAGCTGTTGCACTCAAGTCCCTCCGAAGACCAAGGATTTGTTGAGCCAAGTGCCCCTCTCCAGTGCGGAGCTGCTGCATATGTCCTATTACTTCCTCACGTCCCGTCAATAAGAGGTAATCAACCCCGCTCTCCATAGATACTACATGGGAAACACTATTACTCGTCCATGAGACATCATTTCCCGCAAGTGAATTGATTCAACAATCTTTAATCTCCGCCGAGGTTATGCTATTGCTGTCCATGCCATACAGTAGAAAATGAGAATGTTTTGAGAGAATAACCGCAACTTTTGGCGAACCTCTGACAAAACCCTTTGCAGCATTTCAAAACCCTCATAGCCGACCTTTGAAGAACTTCTTGTATCCAATACCTTCTTTACACTCGTGGAGTTATCTGAACACCCAGCTGTGTTAGGGTTTCTTCCATATCTGCTTGCCATATTTCCTTAATAGAATCCACCAGCTTCCATTTCTCTTTTTCTGGGGTTTGGTGAATTTTCCATTTCTTTGTTTCTGGGGTTTGGTGAATTTTGTTCAATTGAGGCAAAGTGTTTTCCTCTTCTTCACTATTTAGAGCTTGTGATCCAGGGTTTTCGTCCTCTGCCAAGACTGCCTGATTTTCCTCGGGGATTTGAACTGCGGTGGATGTATCCTTTGAGTAAAATTTATGGCTCAAAATGAGTTCTTGCGATCGAGAAAAGCTCTTACCGTTTTGGAAGGTTTTGAGGCACTTGGAGTCCAGATTTTGGTGCCATTCCGGTGATGCAGGGCTCAACTGTTGAGGGCGCAGCTGGATTGTTGAGAATGTATGCCTGACAGAGGTCAGTCCTGGCCAGTAATACTCATTGACAAGCTCAGAGAACTGAGCAAATGAGCTTGGATGTGGCATTTAGAGCGAGACGTACTCAAAGTAAAATTTAAATTTTGAGCGGGGACAAAAATTTAAACTATGTACCGCCTTTACTAAATTCAAAAATTCGTGGTGGTATGTATGCGGTTGCATTCATGCATTACTCTATGGGCTCATGGATATGAGTGCCTGCGGTTGCATCCATGGTAATGGAGTAATCGCAATCCATGGCTGATGGATCTGTATGCCATGCACCATGGATCCATCACGACGCGGATACGACCGTAACAAAAGTATCTTATAATCAAACTTCATGGAATTGAATTGTTTATTTGCGACCCACCGAGTCTCCAACCCCATGATGTTGAAGAATTTAGAGAAACAAAACTCATTTAAAAGGTTGTTGTACACTGCAACGCACCTCTTGTCTGCTAATATGGAATATAACATGCCAAACAATAGATAAATAAAATATATAGCCACGATATATCAAATCGCAAGTTGTAGACTTGCTGGTAATATAGAATTTGGCTGCATATTTATAAGCAATAGTGTTTAATAAGAAGTTGAACAAAGAAAACAGATCCGCCATAGATAAAATACCCTCCACATCTGCAAAAAGGTAGAAGGAAAATTCAGACACAAAGCCTCTGAGATTCGAACAGTATACTTCAACATTTCATTTAACGTTCTAAGAATGAATTGAACTCATGTTGATTCTATATATTTATAAACGGAAAAAATATATATACACTCACTCCAGGCATTCCACGGTGAATCCCCATTGATTCACTAGCACCGACTTGCCAGAAGAGTCGAGCAAAAGTGCATTATCCCCCGCACTCCTGCAAACCAAGATTAATATTAGGCATGGAGAAGAGAACGACTTACTGGGGAGAAAGGACAAGTGCATATGATATGATTGTAGCTTGAAGTTAAGATGGTCAGCTAGTAGAGCTGCAGACGAATTGCAGCGACCATGTCACGCCCAACGCTGCCTGCCATTACCCTTGATTTCTTCTGTCTGCAATGCGCACCAACAAAACAGAAAAATATGGGACGAGTTGTGCAATGCGCACCAACAAAACATAAAAATATGGGACGAGTTGGGCGGGTTTACAAATTCCAAATTTGAATTTGAATGTCTCATGGAATCTTAGCGCCTTTTTTGAATTCAAATTCAAACGAAGATGACATAAATGCACACCATATTTGTCATGGATATGGCATGGGGCATGGGTTCACCGACGTTCACGGATCATGAGTTTAACAAGATGATGGAGTAGCATGTCATTCACATGTGAATAGATGATGGGATGGTGGTAGTAGCGATTTTATGTCGGAAATTTTTCGCCGGAAAAAAGGATACGCACGGAGAGTTCAGTATGTCAGAGCCCCCGCAGTAGCATTAATCAGTCTGCTGCGGGGTGCTTATTACTTGCCCTCATTTTTTTGCAAGGACGTGTTCACAATAATTGGACACATCTTTACCACGGGTGGGTTATGATGAGTCTTGAAATATGAAAGGACATATGCCAATGTTTTATGAAAATGGATCATTGTGCTTTTGGGCTTATCAAAGGATAATAGAAAATCCAAGTTACACATAAATAAATGTTTAGATATCATAAACTTAAATTTATTCATTTATTTAATTTGTATAACTTGCACTGGATGAATATTAATAGGTTTCATAAGTATTAAGAATTATTAGTTAGGAAGAACATTAGTTAACTTGTTACAGGTCATTTAATACGATTGTAGTGGGCCTCATGATCGTTGAATTTTAAATTACTGAAATTATTATTTTTTTTTTCAGTCAAAAAAATCATACTATTGCTATTCATAGGAGAATCAAATAGTACAAATGTTCATCATTTTAAGTAGATGATTTATCATATAGATCAAAAGAGCATCCTAGAAAAGTATGCTATTTGACTTTCATCATACTGAAACAAACCTTCTTCAAAAAACCATAAAGAATTGACCTTACAATCAACACAAAAAAAGATCAAGGCACGGACAATCAAATATCATAGATCTGGACCAGCCCAAAATCGATCATCACAGATTCAAAGTGCTCCTCCCAACAAATAACACCTTCATCTCCCGAGTATGCTTCCTTGGAGAAAGCATCAGCCATAAAGTTGAAACGTTGTAGATGTGATCTAAAGATAAATTCTGAAACTGCTGAAGTATACTTTTGATCCTGCTGCAGCAATAAAAAAAAGTGAAATATGGTTCAAAGCATATTCTCCTCTCGCCCATTTAATGGTCACTCTTGAATGATATAAACTCTTCGTCCATCGATATAAATATAAACGCCTCAATTATGCGCTATAAATTCATTTCACCATAAATTCATTCAAAACAATGTATAATTTATTATTATCATCCCACATAAACTTAAATTCATTTCAAAGCAGTGAGGCTATAATTTATTATTGTCATCTCACGTGAATGTGAAGGCAGCAAGGCATGAAACTTATAATGGCTACGTTATCAGGTTGTGAGGATGGGAGGAAGGACATCTATTTTCTGGCCTTTCACAGAAGCTTTTGTATCAGGAAAAACAACACCTTCCTCCTCATCCAACGACCCGTCCTCCAATACCCGGATAGGGTATGGCATAAGATGCCCGGGCAGATCCTCCACAGTCTCCTCTCTAACAAAAGACTCCCATGTTGCCTCGCAGATCCTGCGTACCGTCCTCACGCATTCAACACTCTCCGGATGAAGATATTCACGCCGCAGGCCTCCATTCTTATGTGCAAAATGCTCGTACCACAGAGACATTCGGTATCCGAATATCTCCCCTCGAGCTCGCCGACCCTGCTGGTTGATGTGGTGTGGTTGGTAACACCCTTGAGCTATTTCCGTGTCTCTGGCTCCGTCCATGGATCGCTGGTTCAGGTTAGCCGATCCTATCATAATATATTCATCGTCCACTGCATTACACAAAAGAAACGTTGGCACATCAGCTCATCCGTGGCCATTGGAGAATATTGAATGAAAGCCTTAAACCAGAGAAAATGACAGAGAATACCTACCTATCATGAGCTTGGCATGGACATAGATCATGGTTCTCCTGTGTGTCTGGGCATTCCAGTAATCGGTACCCTCTTCTGGTCTTTCAGGAGGTTCATACTCGCCCGGTAGCTTCACCTCCCTGTTCCCCACGCAGAAGAAATTCAAATAATCAGTTGGACGGAACTCCTGGTCCAGGCCCTCCTCCCTGAGTGCCTCCCCGATCATTTTATACATCATGCGCGCGGTATTCCTGAACCAGTGCAGAATGGCCTGCACGGTATCCCCTTCAGGTATCCCTTCCGGCCACATCGGGGTCAGTACGTACACGGTGAAGCGTTCCCGGGCCTTGATCTTGCTCACTATCTTTAGCGCAATCTCAATCGGAATGAGATGTAGGCACTCGCAGTCCTGGTCTTGGTCCCACGAGGCGCAGCTGCCGAAGAAATACTGGTTCTGTATGTAAATGAAATGCTTGGCTCGACGGATGGCTTCGATATAGGCGCACTGGATGCTCTTGTCTATTACCTGGTCCTTCACGGTCACGAGCCCCAGCTCGGGTGCGTCGGAGGGATTTGTAGGGAATCCCACCACTGAAGCATCGTCTATGGATCTGAAGAGCTGAACGTTAAAGGTTTCCGGGCCTTCAAAATGTTGACCGGGCGGCAGGAGGCCCGGCAAATCCTCCAGATTTAGGAGGAGTGTCGAATCAGCCTGCTTTGTCCACCGCTGTATGAAATTGGTGACGACATCGTAGGCAGCCGGGCCCTGGATCTTAGAATGGGCATCATGCCATGGCTCCCTGGGGCCTCCGTGCCGAAGATCGGTGTCCTTGTAATTGTTCTGATGAAAATCATCCCTGTAGACAGTATCCAGTGTTTTAAACAGCGGATGGATTTCATTATCATACCTTCCATCGCAGAGATCGATTCCTCCAACGAAGCTCACGACCTGACGATTTTCAGAGGCTTGGTCGACGCGGGCATCCAGGCTCACGGTCTTCTGGTGATGGGTAAACTCCGCTGCTATCTCCGCAGTTTGGAATGGACTCAACGAACGGTCTGCATGTCTGGGACACAGAAAGCAGTAGACGTTGGTGCCCTTGAAATATTCGAATGTCTCGTCGCAGTGGGTCTGCATGAGTCCCTTGTTTCCGAGAATTTCCACGGCTGTTCTATCCTCCCAGATGAGGACCAAAACTCTAACTCCCTGGTCCGCTTTCTTCTTCAGAAGCTCACCCAATGTCACACCTTCTGCACCAGGGATCATTCTTTCCTTGTCCCTCACAAGCGTAATCTTGGTATTTACAGACCATCCAACAATGTATATAAATTGCTCGGCTTCATCAATGTACTGGTACAATTCCTCCCAGAGTCTCGGAGGCCTGTATAAGGTTTGCTCCTCCCCATAACCGAGTTCGATCCTGGGACGATAGTGCTCGGACAAGTGCGAGTTCTGATACAGATTGACTCTGCATCCTTTCTTCTGCCTGAAATACACATGCTGGACTCCTGGGAAGTCCTGATCTCGAATCCCGGAACCCCAGTACGGATCTTCTGAGACGTGTTTGAACTGGAGGCGGACATGGATCTGAGATTTCTTCAACTCCTCGGAGAAATCTTCGTTATACATGTTATACCATCCCTCGATCACATTGCCGCTGAGGATTTCTGAGATTGGGATCTTGACTCTTCCTACCACTTGTGCAGAGATTTCCAAACCCTTTTTAACGCTGATAACCAAAGAAGGCGCTGTATACGCACAGAGTATGTGAAAAGTCTCGTTCCAAACTGGGTTTGTAGGTTCATGTGATAGAACTCTGGTTCTTGCAATTCTAGCAACACCAATATCTATGGTGGCATATAGTCCGCTATGCCCTTCTACTTGGAGAAGGTCCTTCACTTCCTCGCCTACCTGTTTAACAAAAAATCGTAAAATGCTATAGATGTTTCATTTGGATTTGGATTTTTTACTGCCTTAATAATTTGAAATCGATCATAAAGCCTGCTCATCTTCAGAAAAGCAGAAATAGAGAAAACAAATCAACATCTTAGGAAAACCAAACCTAGATCTAGGGAAGATACCGACCTAAATCAAATAGAATATCAAAATTCAAAGGTAATTGACATCATTACCTTTCTCAGAAACCTGGGTAAGCCTCCATGACTAAGGTGCCTAGCTTCAAATATTGTGGCATGGAGAGTACCGTGGACTACTTCGGATGCCATTAGAGACCTGTATTCAAAATCCGTAAATCACACAAGCAATGCAATGCACTGACTATGGAGAAGTTTCAAGCTACACAAATTTATAAAGAGTACAGGAAATTTGAAGACACAGCAAGGTTTTAGATTTATGCATCAATTAAACATGTTTTTGTTGAAAAATCCAATGAGTACTTGCACCCGTTCATACAGCTAAAGTGAAAGCTTCAATGGTGGACCTACAGCCCCATAATTGGTTCCACAAAATTGAGCAATAATGAGCTAGCTGTCAGAAGCCTTATCTCTTTTGGATCGAATTGAAATCTAGGTCCACAGAAAAGCGAACACCATGTGGCGTAGGTCCACAGAAAAGCGAACACCATGTGGGCGAGCTCAGAAGAAAGTGTGTGATAATTTCCCACCGACTGAATGGTCATCCATAGTTAAGGCAGCTGACGGATACCTATATTGTCCGTCTTTTATGCATTGCATTGACCCAGATTCCAAATTAGCTGTTGCTACATTTACGCTGCCTGTTTCTGTGGTAGGAATTTCTCTTTATTCAAATAAACATCGTGTCACCTAAACAATATTTTAGAATATAGAGTGGTTTTTGAAAACATATTATCCAATGATTAATTAATTATTCAAGTAAATCTTTTTAGGTTTTTAATAAGTAACTTGACAAATGGAACTGAACTAATAATAAATTTAATTAAAATATTAAATATATACTCAATTACTCTTAATTCAATAATAAAAATATTAAACTATTCTTAATTCAATAATAAAAACATTAAATACACTACTTTAGCACTCAATTCTATTCAAAATCAAAACTTCCATTCATCTTCTCCTCTATAAAGTCAATACTTACAGACAAAAATTTCCTATAGTCAATACTTATAAACAACATCATGTAATTGTCAATACTGATGATGCCCTATTTGATAGAAACGATGTTTTGCATTTAATAGAGACACTTGTACATTGTATATATGTTTATATCAATCGTATCAGATAGAGAACGATGTTTATTTTAACGATTTTAATGAGACATTTGTAGCCTTTTCACGCCCATACATATATATAAAAAATTATCAGTTTAATTTATATTAATTTAATATTATAATTCTGATTTATTTAATTAGTGACTTTTATAAATATATACAATATATATATATTTTTAAATTAAAAACACTCAATTTATTAATCATATTCAATTCACTCACTCGCTATCAATGCAAATGCATAAGTTACACCTATTCAATTCTAGTTTCGTTTCAATTCCAATTTTTATTCTAATTTTTTAAAATACATAATATATTATAAATAGTTTCGTTTCGAATCTAATTTTTATTCTATTTTTTTAAATATATAATATATTAGATGCCATATAATAATCAAATGGAGCATAACATTAGCATTAGTACTCACATATATAATATTTTTTAAATTCTTTTCTAAGTTAACAAACACGCAACCTATTAATCGTATTCAATTCAATCACTCACTACCCATGCAAATGCATAAGTTACACCTATTCAATTCTAGTTTGGTTTCATCAAAGTTGTTTAATTGAAAATTTTAAATTCTTAATCTCCAATAAAGGCACATCTTTAAATAATTTTGTGTAAAAATAAGGATTTTGAAACTAAATTAAAGTGGCTTACAACATAGTATGTTTTATATTGACAAATAATTCCAAACGTGAAACGTAATAAGTTTTGGAAAATTATAACTATCGATATATATGTGTTAAGGTTGTTGGTTTTTATAGAAATGAATGGAATCTAATAATGTAAATTTTATAATAATTATAATTAGATGATATAGAAATTCAAAATTTTAATTAATTTTGGATAAATTACATCAATTTAACATTAAACTTAAATTTTAAAAACATTATTTTACTATATACAAAATAATTAAAATATATTTTTTCAAAATTTCCTATCGAATTTTTCTCACATTTGTAATCAAAACAAAATTATTTTCTTTACGGAACCAGCATACTCCCTTAACCATTATTTTGTCAAAGGCCAACGATAACACTTTTATTACGAGACCAACATACTCACTTAACCATTATTTTGTGAAGGGCCAACAATAAGAAATTGATATTTAATGGAGTCTATTCTAGCAAGAGCCATAATGGAATTTGAAAAGGCATGAGACAACAAAAAAGGCATAATGGAATTTGAAAAGGAGCGACGGCGTGTGGCAATATAAGAGGCTGAATGGTCACAATCACCTATGACCCAATGGCTCTTGGAGTATGTGAAAGGGCATGTGACAATAGCAACAAATGAATGATCAGACGGCATTATAGGGGCAAAATTTAATTTATTGGAGAAAAAACTATTCAATGGTATTACCAATGTTAAATAACTATGTTAATTATATTTTAATTAAAAAATATTAAATAATTATATTAATTTAAAAATGTTAAATAATTATGTTAAATTTTTTTTAATTCAAAATGTTTGGGTAAAAGAAAAAATAAGCAAAATCTTTTCATTACGTTATAAGGTGTTTTTCAATGTGGAGTTTATGTCCACGAATGTGATATTTTTATAGCTAATCAACATAAGAAATCATAAAATTCCTCTCTACTACGTTCTTCAGGAGAAACAGATTCATCCCAAGGCTTCAAGAATAGGGATTCTCTGGGTTGGTACACAAGTTCAGCAGGCACTTTTCCTTTTCCTTTTCTAGAACTGGAACTCGAACCTGGAGTAAACATATTTAATGCTGGAAAGGATTCTGCAGGCTGAGACTTTTCTCTGGTTAACATATCAGCGAAACAATTTAGATAGCCAGGCTTATATATAATGTCAAATTCAAAGTATTTAGCCAAACAAACCATTTTAAAATACGACTACTATTTTCTGCCATCAGGTTCTCATTTTTTAAGATACCTGGCATTATTTTCAAATCTGTCCTAATAACAAACTTAACAGGCTTAAGAAACAAAATAAAATGTTGCATAGTCTTTTTGACTGCAAGAATCTCTTTATGACTGCTTGGGTAGTTAAGTTCTGCAAACTTGAAAGAACCAGAAGCATAGCCACAAATATTTTCTCTGGTGTTGATAATTTCAATCAACACACCACCCCAAGTTTTGGAGGATGCATCAGTTTCAATGACTAACTGACCAGTGCCTTGAGGGAGGCTCAATGCTGGGAGATTTTGCACTTTTCTTTTGATTGACTGAACCACAATAGTCATCTCTTCATACCACTTTGGAGGGCTTTTCTTCAAACGTTGCTGCAACACATGAATGTCTGTTGCTTGCCCTCTGTAAAAAGGTCTGATATAATTCAGGCTTCCAAGAAATCTTTGAAGCTGCACTTTCTCCAATATTTGGTCAGGAAAATTATTGAAAACAGAAAGAACATGTTTCTGCAAAATCACTTGTCCTTTCTGAATCTTGAAGCCAAGAAAATCCATTTCTGTTTTACCTATCTCCATCTTTGGCTGAGACAGGACTAACCCATGCTTGTAGACCAAATCATAAAACAACTGTAAGTGCTTCAAATGTTCTTGCAAGTTCTTGGAACATATGAGAATGTCATCTATGAAAACTAATGCCCACTGCTTATCTCTAAAGATATCTTCCATTCTTTTCTCGAATTCAGAGGGAGCATTATTTATTCCAAACGACATCACTTTCCACTGGTACTATCCATGGGGGACAACAAAATCCGTTTTGAAGCGATCTTTTTCATTTATACCTGTCTAATAAAAACCAGATTTCAGATCGAATTTGCTGAAGATTGAACATCCAACAATCCTTTGCAAAAGACTAGACTTATCAAGGAAAGGATAGCGAACTTTCTGCAAAACTGCATTCAGAGGTTTATAATTGACCACAAGTCTAGGTTTTCCTCTTTTCTGTTCTGAATGCTTATTTACTACAAAGGCTCTACAAGCCCACTGACTCTTTGATGGTTCGATCAACCCTTTACTTAACAACTCTTTTATTTCAGTAGCACAAAATTACAACTCTTTGATGGGTCTTATATAAGAAGAATCAAGATAATAATCTCACAGGCCAAAACATTGCAACTCAACTGGTTGCTGGACTTTCGGGTTTAGCAAGTGAATGGTGGCGTTTCCTACCTCAAGAAGCTCGCAATGAGATGTTAGCAGCTGATGATGCTGATGAACAAATCCTTACGGCCCTTGGTAGAGAATTTTACGGCCCAGACCAAGGCGAAGACTATGACCATTTAGCTTCACTTTTTATGTCAGCAAGATTATGTGATCTTAGCAAAAGTGAAGACTATTTTTGCTATATGCAGCAATTATTGATCAACTCAGGTAAATCCAATGACCCAGCCTATTTGAAGCATTATCTGAGAAGTTACCCTGGTCATGTCCCAAATGCTGTTGAGCAACATCTAAAATATAAGAATATTCCTCTCAGAGGAATGTCCCTGGCTCAATTGCATGGTTTTATATTTGAAACATTGCAAGAACACTGTCTAGAATGCTGTGTTAGTAAAGATTTCAAAAGGCACCAACAGATGTTTTCGGATTCCTTTTGTAAGGATGTAGCTCAATGTCCGATTGGGGATGTGGTGCGCATAACAGAGGGCATCTTGGACGAGAATCCTGTCATTGTAAAAAGAAGAAAAAGGGATTCTATACGAGTGAGCCCAGATATCATCCTGATAAACATTACAAACACAAGAAAAAGAAATACTCTGAAAGGAAATATTTCAAAAATCCTTTTAAGAGATATGTGAAGCGACGCTCTGAAAAAGGTCGCAAAGATGTTTGTTTCATTTGTGGCAAATCAGGCCATTGGGCAAGTAAATGTACTGGCAAAAAGTCTCGTCCTCGTCCCGCAGCCTTCTGTACAGCTTTGGATCCATGTTGGTGGGATCTTTGTGAATATTCCGTCAACAACCCTGCTCCCCAGGGTGAAGTTTTGTATCTCCCCGATGACTCTGATGATTCCGACTCCGCTTCTGCACCTACAACCATTGCTTTAGCTAAGTTTGCTCCTTCCTCTTCCTCCGATTCTTCGTCTGATTCTGAATCCGAGTCTTGTGCAAACTTAGGGGGGTGTGAAGTACCAGAGTTTGATTTCTCTTTAAATATGATGTCTTTCAGTCAGCAATCCTCTTTAGAAAAAAAATTGGCAGAACTAGATCTGCAATTAAGTTCTATGCATGTACATCAATATGTTGAACAATCCACATAAAAAACCATATGATTCCTCTCTATTATTAATCTCAAATGTTGAATAATCAACATAATAAACCATAAAATTCCTCTCTACTATTAATCTAAAATGTTGAATAATCAACATAAAAACCATAAGATTCCTCTCTGCTATTAATCTCAAATGAATGAGCCATAAGATTCCTCTCTACTATTAATCTCAAATGTTGTGAAATTCGTTCATGTGTTAGGTGTGTAGGGAGTTATGATGAATATTTCATGTAGCACCTTCTTATGGGTGACCTTACATAGATTGGAAATATTGGTCGAATGGAGCATAACATTGGTATTAGCATCGAAAAACATATAAGAATATCCTCTATTCTAAGTTAGCAAACACACAACTTATTAATACAATTCAATTCACTCGCTCACTACTAATGCTAATGCATAAGTTGCACTAATGCATAAGAATATCGTTTGTGGCAAAACAGTTATCAGTTTTACCTGAGCCGTGGAGTGAGGGGTACTGCCCCAATACGCAAGCCATTAGACAGCAGTGGTGGCCGACTGAATCCCCTGAACCTTTAGGACGCCGCACATATCGGGGGTCCATATCTATTTTTAGCTGGTAAATCACAGATTACATCTGTCCAAAACTGTTGCTGATCACTTCCACGCCGTTGCAGATCCATTCCGAAAAAAAAAGACCCTGCAATCCCTTTCTGCATATTTCATTCCTAAGGACCCTATCCCAAATTCCATTTCTTGAAGCCATAAATCCCACATTTGTCTATTTATAGGGTTTGCCATAACTTCTTCGATTTTCACCCAATTGCCTTCAAATTTTTCCATAGTGTTCATTTCCTATTTCTGCTTCTTTGTCCCTCTTTGACAAATTTTTCAATTCTTTCACCCCGCTTCTGAAATCCCCATTTTTTGCTTTCTTGTCCATTATAAAAGTATCCAAAACCTAGTCAAACCTCAATTACCCATGAGAGTTTTTCTCGAATCCAAATTTCCCTTTACTAAAGAAGTTTCTGTTTTTTTTTCTACCCATTCACAAAAAAAAAACTCTTGGTTATGGTTGTCACTCGCGCAGGAGCACAAATCATGGAGGAAGAACTTACAGCCCTCAAAACCAAATCCCAAGATCTGGATGAAAAATTTATCATCCTCCATCTTCATCATTTAGCCATGAACAATAAACGACAACCATAATCTTCTGCAGACATTGGGTTCTCTTCTTCCATCACTTTTCGTGGGTCGAAGCTTGATTTTCCTCCCTTCAATGGTAATGATCCAACTGGATGGATATACCGAGAAGAACAATATTTTAGTTTGTATAATACTTTTGATGTCCACAAAGTTCCAATTGCATCCTTTCATTTGGAACACGAATCCCTTCAACGGTACTTTTGGTACATCAAGGCTCATGACGAGCCAAAATGGACAGATTCTGGCCAAGTCCTTTTGCAACAATTTGGTCCTAGTGCTTTTGATGAATTCATAGGAGCACTCACTAAACTTCGCCAAATTCGCACTGTGAGAGAGTATCAGACAAAATTTGAGAAACTGGCCAATCGCACAAAATGGTTGTCTGATGAATTCTACAGGAGTTGTTTTATTAGTGGTCTCAAGGATGAAATCCACTCAGAGGTTAAAATGTTTTGTCCCAACACAATGATGGAAGTCCTAGGGTTGGCAAAGTTGTCAAAGGACAAGATAACATCCCAACAATGCTCCAAATCCACTTTTGTTCCATTCAGAAATATGGTTTCCCAACGATCTCCCATCACGCCATCTCCTCGTCCAACTCCTACCAAGCATTTGTCTGAAGCAGAGATGCAAGCATGTAGAGAAAAAGAGCTTTGTTATAATTGTGATGAGAAATTCACTCGGGGACATAGATGTGTTGAGCAACAACTCTTTCTCTTGGATGTGGATTCTCCGCCTACCTCTGAACTTGGTGAAGAAGCTCCAGATACAATAGATGATCAGGTCGACATTCAACAATCGTCTGTTGACGCTTCGTCTCCAGACGACCACCTAGATATATCTCTCCATGCTTTAGATGGAGTCACCACCCCAAAAACAATGCGGGTCAGGGGTTACTTCAAGAAGCTCCCTCTTACAATACTCATTGATTTTGGTAGCACTCATAACTTCATTGACCCTCGGATCGCCAAACAGGTTGATTGTTTGGTCCATCCTTGCTCCAACTTTGAAATCATTATTTCCAATGGGGGAACCTTACCTTGCAAGGGGAAGTGTCGCAATGTGTGTATTTCTGTGGAATATTATAATCTGCTCTCTGACATGTTTGCCTTGTCCTTAGGAGTATGTGATGTGGTTCTGGGCACTTAATGGTTATGCACACTTGGCCCCATCTTATGGTATTTTGCTAAACTTTGGATGCAGTTTTCAGTCAGTGGGAAAAAACACATATTTACGGGCTTATAACCAGGGTCTCTCTACATCGTCAGTTTACATCGCCTAGAAAAGATCCTTAAGAAGAATTCACATGGTGTCATCACTTAGCTCCATTCCATTCAGATGCACCCATCAACGGTCTCCACTACTCCCTTGGATATACAACACATTTTGGATAGATATGCAAGTGTCTTTGCTGAACTAGTGGGATTTTTGCCTTCAAGATATCTCTCCGGTAAGAATTTAGCCACCTCTACATATTAGAAGGAAATGATGGCTATTTTGCATGCAGTACAGAAGTGGCAGCCATACCTATTAGGGAATTATTTCTGCATCAAGACTGATCACCAGAGTCTGAAAATTTTCCTAGAACAACGGGTCTCCTCCCCAACACAAATGAAATGGGTTAGAAAACTCATGGGTTATGTCTATGAGATCACTTACAAGAAGGGTAAGGACAATCTGGTGGCGATTGCTCTTCTCGCACATTTGATGACCAAGTTTATCTTTCATCTATTTCTATGACTGTTCCAAATTGGTTGTAATATGTTCAACATGGCTATGTCTTCTATGAACTCTGTGCTTCTCCATCGACAGGGCACTTTGGGTTTCTCAAAACATATAAGCGGGCACAATGCAACTTCTTTTGCCAGGGAATGAAAAGGACAATTCAACAGATGGTGGATGAATGTGATACTTTTCAGGTCAACAAGGGTGAAACGACACTCCTTCTTGGATTGCTTGAACCCTTTCCCATCCCTACACGGATTTGGACAAATATTTCTCTGGATTTCATTGAAGGGCTCCGGTGGTGCAATAATGCATCTAAAATGACTCCATATGAAGCAATGTATGGTCAAGCACCGCCATTTCTTCTTCCATACACCCTCAGCAGTTCACCAGTTCAGGAAATTGACTCGGTTCTTCGAAACCGCGATCAGATTCTTCGCATTTTGCAGGACAATCTTCACATGGCAAGAATTCGAATGCAACAAAAAACCAATCAACACCATTCTGAGCGCACTTTTTAAGTAGGTGATATGGTTTTTCTTCGTCTACAGCCTTCCAAGCAATCCTCCTTGAAACTCAAAGAGTGTCATAAGCTCGCTCCCAAGTTCTATGGGCCCTATAAGGTTCTTCAGAATATTGGGTCCGTTTCTTATAAATTGGAACTTTCTCCTTCTTCCTGCATTCATCCAGTATTTCATGTCTCTTGTCTGACGAAAGTTATTGGCACCCACATCAGAGGACAAACTATTTTGCTAGAACTGGATAATGAAGGATCCATCCTTTTGGAGCCAGAGACCATCCTCAATAGGCGCACTCGCTAGCTTCACTCTCGATCTATCACAGGGGTATTAATTTAGTGGCATAGAATGCAACCAGAGGATGCTCCATGGGAACCACTCCTTCAGATTCAACATCAATTTCCACATCTAAACCTTTGAGGACAAAGCTTTTTCTAAGGGGTAGGGGATGTTAGGAACATGTGTCAACCCTTCTCTTTACTTTGTTAGTATATTGTAGTTGGACGCATATGCTTTGTAAGTCATCCCGTAGTATTATATGTTCCATGGTATTGATTCTTAGTTTGTATTAGCCCATAGTATTATCTGTTCCATGGTATGGATCCATAGTATTTGACGCATATGCTTTGTAAGTCGTCCCGTAGTATTATATGTTCCATGGTATTGATCCATAGTATTGGAGCATAGACTTAGTATATAAGTACATGTTGAGGCCAGTGAAGACATCGAAGAGTTATTTGTATTGAGCTTTCTCAAATGAGGTTTCCCCCTCAAAGTGGACCGCGATCAATAAAAATATTTTGTGTTCTGATAAATTGTGCATTTTCATTAATTAATTGTTGCAGGTTCCTCACAAGTAGTCGTATGCATTACAAAGTTCACCCTAGCAGAGAGACCATCCTGTAAAACAGTGTTTGAAATATGAGGATGCTCATAGCACTTTTGCACTAATTAACAAAAAAATGGATATATTGTCTAACAGTGCAACATGTAAAACTTGAGTCGATTGAAACTATGCCTGGGCAACTAGCTATATATATATATATATATATATATATATATATATAACAAAAAGGCGAAGGCTTGCATAATAACAAAAATACCTGGGAAGTCTGCTGCACGTAGCTTCGGCAAGATGCTGTATATGCTGGGCTATCATCGATGTTGATAGGGGTATCTTTCGTGCCACCTACCGACAAAGAGCCTTGATTCTTCTGAACTTCCATATGCTTCCCCATGATGTGGACCTTGCCCTCCATTATTGAAAACAACTTGCGCTGGTCCTTTAGGTCCACAATATTTACTTGATGGCCTTCATGACCTCATTGTGCTCCCCCAAGAGTTTGTGCATCAACGTCTTCGTAACCCAATGAATCACCACCGAACAACCATAGAGCATGACGCAAATTTTAGTGTCCCCAGGGTTCTGTATCTAGCTTGCCAAGGGGTTCGAAGCTACCCTTTCCTGGAGGACCGGACTGCTTTGAATAAGCTTCCTTGTGGCAATGCCACCCTCACGTTCCCTGGGTTCGCCATCAGTGGAGCAGACCAACAGAGTAGGGGGGCTATAACACAACAACATTTTTAAAAATGATTGGTATACGCTGATTGGAGTCATTCTTGCACCAAGAAGACACATTTCTACAGCTTGGGTGGGGGAAAGTGTTCGTCAATCCTAAAAAAAATAAGAATGCATGCATCAATGTGTTGTAGCATAGTGGAGCCTGGGTGGGAGAAAGTGTCGTCTATCCCATAAAAAAATTAAAAAATTAAAAAATAAATAAATAAAAATGCATGCATCAATGTGTTGTAGCAAAGTGTCCATGGGTCCCATCAAATAAGAAATAAAAATAAAAATAAATAAGAAATAAGAAATAATAATACATGCATTAGTGTGTTGTAGCATAATGGTGAGAGGGATGTATGTTGTAGTTTAGTGGTGAAACGTTTGCATATTTGATCCCTCTCAACTCTTTGTAGAACCAGAGTTAGATAGGTCTATACTAGTGTTTAAAAGGAGTGGAGAATAAGGTCACTGTATGTAGCCACTTTTAAAAATATAGTTGTGTTAATAATAATAATAATATTAACATTAATGTTATTATTAATATAACACTATTCAAAATATAAAATTTAATCAATATGACTTAAGCATCATAACTATTTATTAAACCAGAAAGCCACGAAGTGACAATCTCTCCGCTTTTGATGATAATAGAAAAAAATCATTGATAAACGAAAAGGTATCCTATCATAACAAGGGGAGGGAAAAGCACCCCTAAACTAACATCTCCTTTAACTTTTAAACTACGACAATCATCGAGACTTGAGCGCCGGTAGAGGGGGCCGACTTACCATTTGACCTGGATACTTGAGACACTATACAAGTAAGGAAAAGTAGCTCGTGGTTTCACTCAATTAAATTAGAAGTGTGGAACACTAAGAACATAGTGTTGAGAGCTGGAGACCGAGGACACCATACGGAGAGAACACCAACCGATTCTACCACACGATGTTACCCATGGCCATAAACCAATGTCAAAGCAGGTAACATAGAAAGTCAAATGGATATGAAACTTGAAACCCAAAGAAAGTCTACAATGGAATGTTGTAGATAAGCGTAGTGATATTTATTTATTCAACAAGTGCCATGACTTTGTCAACATGGATCACCCTTCGCAATAATTAAATAATGCGCCAAAGATCATTGAGCATATCCTCAGATTTTGATTCCCAAGAGACGACGCGGCTCTGTATATACCATAAATAAATTGCAGTTGCAATAATTTCATAGCCATGTGAAGCCTCGTATTTTCATTATATTTGATATCATCATGAAGTCGTTGTTCTCACAACTAGATGGAAAAATGGATGCAAAGAGCCTATTTGGGAGTTCTCTATAAATCTACTAGAGCTCTTGATCCGATCTATAGAGGAGACATAAATAAAAGAAAAATTATAAATTTAATAAAAAGTAATTAAAAAGTCATACAAAAATTCTAGTTAGAAAATAAATTTGTATCAATATAAAATCAATCTATATTAAAAAAAAAGTTATATATGCAAAAGAATTTCCATGTCCATTTTATAAACATAAGCCAAAAATTATTATAATTTATGTGTTTACATTTATGTAAAAATAAATAAAAATAATAATTTTATGTTAAGATTTTTTTAAAATAAGTAAAATGATATAAAATATAAATCAATAATAATAACAATAATAATTATTTATATATTATCTAAAATAAATAATTAAAATTCTGCATAACTCTCACTTTCAACAAATTAATTATTTTGCAAACAAATCGTAGACAACAATTTGGAGTCTCCACCACTAATTTACTCAATTAAAGGTAACAACATTTGTCAACTTAGATTTACGAAATTTCGAACAATTGATATTTGTATCTATATTCATACTTAGATTATAGTACTATGATACACATTGTATCATACTCGTTCGTACCAGCTGGTAAAAACATAAGACGATCATTAACACAAATAAGAAAGTTCTAAGCTCGGAATATATTAATACCATCTACTTTGTATGAACAGTAGCCACTGGAGTTATGGTAACGAAGAAACTAAGACGTGGTTTCAAAAGTGAAGAGTAATTCAGATTTCTATTCAATTTCATGGAAGATGCAAATATATGATTCCACACTCACATGAGATCACATTAAACATAAACCAATTCTTAGCTAAATTATGGGGAATGGAATGGAATGGTTTCTGTTTAATCAAGTACATCTACAAAACTCAAAAACATAAGGGAAATCTATTCATATTTGTGTATTCATGTACATTCATTAAAACAATAACTAATCGACGCTATAAAAGAAAGGTTGAAAATACTATGACACTTAACAAAGCATGGAGGCAATGCTTACATGAGGTAGGCATGCCTTCTGTCTGACGATAATGTTAGAGCCAAATTGGGAAACACATATGTTGAATTGATTAGTCCCACATCGTCCAGGAGACTTGCGTTTGAGGATTTCCCTTGAGGAGCTTTGGGAAGCAAGTTGAAGGGGCTAGTCATGGAGATAGTGGAACAAAAGAAACATAGTACTATTATATTGTTGAGGATGATAACTGTTAGGGGCATAATTAAGGTGAGACACATAGTTCATATTAAAGTCAAGTAGTGCCTTATAAGGTAAGGGTTTGCTTAGCAGTTGCCAATCTTGTTGGCCTACATGTGGAGAGAAAGGAGGTTTCAAGGATGAATATACAAAAGGGGTTTCAGGAATAATAGTGAAGCGCTGCACCCTGGCTTTGAAATTTGAAGTGTCAGTGTTCAACAATGTCGTCGGTGCTCTACTGGAGTCTATGGATTGTTTATTTACCACCTTTGTTGTTCCTCTGCCATTGACATACACTCGCTGGGGTACCGAGACTGGATAAAGGAGGAGACCGCTGTGAGGAACCTACAACAATTAATTAATGAAAATGCACGATATATTAGAACACAAAATATTTTTATTGATTGAATGCCACTTCAAGGGGGCAACCTCCTTTGAGCAAGCTCAATACAAATAACTCGTGGATGCCTTCATTGGCCTCAACACGTACTTATATACTATGTCTATGCGCCAATACTATGGATCAATACCATGGAACATATAATACTATGGGATGACTTACAAAGCATATGCGTCCAATACTATGGATCGATACCATGGAACATATAATACTATGGGCTAATACAAATTATGGATCAATACCATGGAACATATAATACTACGGGACGACTTACAAAGCATATGCGTCCAACAACAATATACTAACAAAGTAAAGAGAAGGGTTGACACGAGTTCCTAACATCCCCTCCCCCTTAGAAAAATATTTGTCCTCAAAGCTTTAAATGTGGAAATTGATGCTGAATTTGGAGTGGTTCCCATGTAGCATCCTCTGCTTGCATTTCGTGCCACTGAATTAATACCTCTGTGATAGATCAAGAGCGAAGCTTATGAGTGCACCTATTGAGGATGGCCTCCGACTTCCAAAGGATGGATCCTTCATTATCCAGTTCTGGTAAAACAATCTATTCTCCGATGTTGGTTCCAAGAACTTTCTTTAGACAAGAGACATGAAATACTGGATGAATGCGGGAAGAAGGAGGCAGTTACAATTTATAAGCAATGAACCCAATCTTCTGAAGAACTATTACACAGAAATCTTCCACCCTGTGAGCATCAGCATTCTTTGGCCTGTAGGATCCATTTCAGTGACTCAGATCCATTTTTATCCTTCAGTGATACTAGTTTATCTTATTTTTGTTCCTTCCCGCATGTTACATCACTATAGCATGCGTACCCGCGAGTTGCATTCCTATAGCCCGCGGGTATCAAATAAAATGGTAAAAACCACTATTTTATTACTTTTTACTCCCAAAAAGTGGTCATTGGGTGACCTTTGGCTCTCCATCTTCCCAAGTAACGTCTCGATGAGTCCTTTCACCTACCTTTGAGAGGACTATATATTGAGCACATATGGCTTATGGACGGGAGGAGGAAGAGAATAGTAAAGGCACTCTAGTGGATTTTTGCCCTATCTTGATTCTGCACTCATTGATCCTTGTAGTTGTGAACCAATTATGTTCACCTTCCAAACTCCTTTCTAGTTTGAGTTTGCCATTCATGGAGGATTGAAGTGGTGGAGGCACAAGTGGATTGATCTAGATCTTGGTTCAGATTGGTTGCCGGCAAGAGGTCATATCACTTTGTACTTCTTCTTGTTCATTAATAGAAATACTCATGTTCTCGTCCATTCATGGTGTGAATGTCATTTATTATACATTCGGTTGCATTTGCTTATGATATTATGGACCATTGTTATTGATGATGTTAATGTTATTTATATATCACATGTACTTGTTAGATATTTGTTGTCAAGACTAATTTGCAGATTACAAGTGCTTGGATGTGCGCGGATTGAAAGCTCCAACGGGTATCTACATCAAACGTTGGATCGAGGTTGGTTACATTTCTCCATGTTTTTAACATTGTCATTTATAATAGCATTGTTTTGAGAATTGGGTAGATTTCTGGTAGTCATCTGTCTGTTGTGGTATTCCCAAGCCATAGTGAGTTTTCTCCAATACAGAAATGGTGACTCCACTAGGGAAAACATCCATGTTTGGGAAATTTTTTGAGCATTAGTCTATATTTAGAGTTGTTGTTTATCGAAGCTCTGTGTCACTGATTGGCCGTTGAGATACACCGTAGAAAACTTGCTTTTTCTGAGCCTCTGGACTCTCTGTTTGACCATTTGCTGTTTCTCACCCGCGGGCTAGCTTAGTTCTGCCTGCGTACACCCGCCTCTGTTTACACTACTGCTCGCGGGTACCCGCAGGTATTCCTTCGACAGTAGCGTGTAACTCTGGCTTTTGTTGGCTTATGGCTATTGGTTGTTGCTGGGTGATTTTGGTTGATTCCCGAGTCTTTGTTGGCCTCTTTCTTGATTGTTCCATTCCTTGGTTGTGACCAGATCTCTTCGTCTCTCTTGGTTGAGCCTTCTTGGTTTTTCACCATCTTTGGTTTTAACCTCTTGGTTTCTTCCTTTTGGCTGAGTCTTGCTGTTTAGGATCTGCTGGGTTGTCTTAGTGATCTTCTCAGCACTTCAGTGACTGATTAGTAGGATTTTGCTTGCATTTTTTCATTCCATATATATTGAAAAAATACAAAAATATTCATTTAGTTTTTGCATTTTCCTTTCTGTTTATAAGAGAAAATACAAAAATATTTTATTTCCATGTACTGCATTTTGCATTGAGTGCTTGTTGCCTTCATTTTAGGTTCTGCTTGTGCATTGAAAAGATAAAAGTTTGCATATTTATTTTGGAATTGTTGGTTGATTTTGCATATTAGTGACATTGTTTTATTGGATAGTTGAGTCTAGGATTGGATGATGGTGCATATTATTGAGTCTACACATCACTAGTTTCACGACCATATCCCTTGAGTAATCACAGCCATTAAAATTAACGCTTAATCATAAAATTGATTAGATTTATTTTATTTATAGGGTACACCAACTAGCATAGGTTTATAGTCTTGGAATAGATCATTGTGAGTTAACAATCCAAGACTACTGAACGAAACATTAGGTGTCTGACCAGGGAGTGGAGGAATCCATGGTATAGATCGGTGTTCTCAGAAAAGCTCTACTCAAACCAGAGTTAAGAACGAGGTCACGGGAGGTTGGTTGAGGAGATATCCCTCTGATACTGGTTGAACGTGGGAGATATATCCAGGATTTGTTCGTATCTGGGGGTATTGGAGGTTCGTCCTCTTGTGCTTCGGGCTTAGCTACCCTGCCCATACGACGGGTCCCACCTACGACTGTTCCCCTGAGCATTGGTTATATTGCGGTAGACATAGTTGCCTTACCTAGGTATCGCACAGGGTACTTACAGTGGTTATGCTGTTTGTGTCTTGAGTCAGATAGGGATTGGACAACACAGTTGTGTTTGTGCAGTGTACTTGACCCTATCGACACAGTGAAGCCTGGGTGTTTCTCTAACTGATTCTGTTACCTCCGGCTATAGTTTGGGAGTCTGAAGCCTCTCTTAAGCGAGACATACCGGCTCTAGTGTCGAGAGCTCATTTAGCCACTCTGTTTGTCTGCTCTTGGCTATAGATTCTCTAGGTGTGTGCTTTTGATTTACTGTTTTTTGATTGATAGTTGGCCTTTAGGAGACGCTGTGTCTCTCTCCAGAGAGAACGTGGCGCGGAGCCCTACTCTCCGCCGGTCCTGTCGTTTGGATAGTTTAAAGCCAGCTTTGGTTACACAACGCATTACTAGAGGACGTCGGAGGGCTCCCTCTAAGTCTTCAGATTCTTACACGACTTACGTTGAGGATTACATGGCTACACATCCCGATATCGGGCAAGACCTTTCTACTCCTTCGGGTAGAGTTGAACACATTTCCGATCCCCAGACTCCTCATGAGGATTGGGGAGGTGATCCACCTGCGACTCAACCTGGTTCTATTTGGCCTAATCCACTTGACCGGGATCCATTTGATCCTTCAAATCCAGATAATTATCTTTACGGGATGCCCGACTTACCTGAGGAGGAAGAACAGGATGAGCCTTTCATTCCATCATTTCCACGCGATTCTAGATATAGGAGGCCTGAGATTCATGATGATTCCGGCCCTATGGTCAACCCCACTGCACTCTCTTTTGGTATTCCTAGTCACAATACTGTCGAAACTTCCACTGTGGTTGGTACTCATGCTGGCACTAGTCAAAGTGCTAGCCATATTATACCCACTGGGGGCACTACGTTATCCACCCACTCACATAGTATGGGGACTGGTCCGATTCCTAACCATGCCAATATTGGAACGCAACCACCTCCTAGGAATACTCAACCTAGTCGGACTGTTGTCCGAAACACAACTCGCCATCCACCACCTAGTACACATGTCGCTACTCGTCAACCGAGGACCACTTTTGCACATGATACCGTTCCTCCCAACCACGGGGGTGGACACTTACCGCATACTTTTGCGTCCACTACCGCCGCTAGTAATAGTAATGTAGGGGGTGGGAATATTTCCTATCCACGTGGACATCACACCACCAACCCTGCTACTGGTCACACCCATATTGGACCTAGGAATACTTCTAATGTTTATGGTCATCAAACGACTGCTCAAGCTAATCCGAATATTGGGGGTGGGAACATACCATACCATTACGGTCAATACAACACAGTCCCCACTATGAATAGTACATACATGCCCCATACCCATGGTGGAAAATCTTACTACAACATAGTCAGTGCTAGCCACCAGTATCACCCACCACGCCAATATGGGGCTCAAAATGCACATATACCTTCTTACTCTCAAATGGGTCAGGCAGGGGGAGGTTATCCATCTTATGGCCATGGGCAAGCTTATGGGCCGTCAGGTCCTCAGTATCAGCAGTTTAACCCTCATGGTCAAGCTTTCGGTCCATTGTACAACACAGTTCCATTCAATCAACCTTTTATGGGAGCTTATAATCAAGCTTTCCAGCTGCAGCTCCCGTTCCTTGCACGCTTGAATCTCCTAGATCTTTTGAAGCTCACGAATGATCCGGTGTGTCATGACCCTACTTGGCCCCCAGTCTCTACCAAGCTCCCTTTGGACATTCCAAAGTCTGAGGGGAAAGGTGGTGAGGACCCGAGAGATCATGTCACGACATTTCACCTTTGGTGCTCCTCCAACTCTTTGAATCATGATTCCATTCGATTACGCCTATTTCAACGCACCCTCACGGGGGGCAGCCACGAAATGGTATGTGGAGTTGCCCGGAAACACCTATAGGGGTTTCAACGAGATTGCTTTGGTTTTCTTAGACCATTTCCAGTTGTCGGTTCGTTATGATACTGGTATTGAATTGTTGTCCACCTTCCGTCAGAATAAGGCCACACATATTTTTGACCACGTTCAAGAGTGGCGTCGACGAAAGAGATTAGTGAAAGCCAACATTCCTCCAGAGTTCCTGTTGGAATGGTTCCTCAAGTCTTTACTTCCATATATTGCTAAGGATGTTTCGATGTCCAGCATTATGACTGAGGAGCAAGCTATCTTGAAAGTCCAATAGTTAGATCTTCTTTATTCTCAGTCTGGCATTTTGTATGACATTATTCCTGATGCATCGAGAACAAGACATGAGCCCACATCAGTTCCTGGACCACATGCCGATGGCATCGTGGGGTACGCATGCACTCGCCCTGTATACTTGGTAGCTAATCAAATGCAAAATTTGTCGCTAAACCAGTCTGCACCCGGACAGGTTCACACCTTGTCCACTTCCACTCCGTCGTCTAATGTACACAATGTGCACTCAACGAAACCGTCAGGTAACCAGCAACCTGGTGGTAAGAAAAAGGGGAGAAATAATCGTAGGGGTGGAAACAATGGAAGTAACAATAATAGCAATCGTAATACTCCTCGTAAAGAGAATGCCAACCCTCCTCGGGAAGGCGGTAATGTTGGCGAGGATCGTAAACCTAGGCGTAAGGTGAAATTCCCTTGCAAGCTTTTTGGGGAGGATCATCTTACTCACTTATGTCCTCATATTGAAGAAGCATCGAAGCATTTGGCACAGAACCCAGCTGTGTTGAAGGATCCCCTACCTCATCACCAAAACATGGCTTCGCATGCTCCCACCACTAGTTATGGTACTAATGAAACGACAACGTCTTCTTCCAATACCAGTGGTTACGGATGCGTGAATATGGTTCAGTCAGAGGTTTGTGTTGCCACTCATCAACGTGATTATGGTGCACCACAACCGAATTTGGGGAATGAGCCTCCCCCTCTTCCTGATAATTCCTTGCATATCGAGAAGCCTTCTATTATGCCGCGGATACCGAAAGGTGTTCTCAAGCGCTCTACGCATAATCCTAATGCTCGAGCCGCCCAAAACTACTCCATCGTAGAAGATTTGGGCCAAACTTCGTGTGCCATGTCGGCTATTGAAGTTTTGCAAGCATGTCCTTCTCAGAAACATGCCCTTTTGAGTGCGTTAGGAGTTCAGGATGGGGGAAGTCCTAGTGTTATCAAGTTCGATACTACTGATGTCCAACCTCGCTTGCCTTACCACGTGGCTTTTCAAATCTAGGTGGTTCACCTTAAGAGCTTCGTCAAACGTACTATGGTTGATGAAGGTGCTTCCGCGTCAGTAATGCCGTTGACTTCTTGGAAAGCTCTTGGCTCTCCTCCCCTACTCGCATCCAGAACTACACTCACTGCATTCAACGATAGATCTTTTATGCCGCATGGAATTATCCCTTTCCTTGTTGTCTCCTTAGGAGGTAAGTCCGTGCCTATTGAAGTTGAAGTGGTTGATGCGCCAATCTACTACAACCTTTTACTAGGTCGGAACTGGATGTACGCTATGAATGCTGTCACGTCTACTGTATTTTGAGTCATTTGCTTTCCCCATGAAAGCAATATTGTGATGATTGATTAGTTGGATTATGTTGGCACTCCTTCCATAGCATCTACGGGATTAGTAGTCCCGCAAGTTTCTGATTCTCAGTCGGCAACTGGGAGCATAGGTGTTGGAATGTACCCCTCGTTGATGGGAACCTTTAACCATTCTGCACCTGTGAATTTTATTGGAACCATTTCCGATAGTGCACCTCCTCCTTCGAATAGTATACCATTCCAGACTTCCTATTGTGATGATCCATGGATTTTTCCATCCGCGGATTCTATGTCTAGAGACATTGCGCACGTTGGGATGTCTATGCCTTTATTTGTAGCGGAGCTCACTTACGATCACATCCAACAAACCACTGCGGATTCGTATCTCTCTTCTCCCCAGACAGTTGAAGAATATCCCGTCATGCTGCCAGTTTGGGTAGCCAAATCATCTTTCTCTCACGATTGCCTCGATGATACTTTTCCATCTGATGAAGCTATCCTCGAAGCCATGTGTGGTAGTGAGAGGACTTGGGAAGATATGCAACATCGATCTTATTTCCTTCCCAACCTTGAGCTCATTGAGTAGGAGGAGTTTAGGATGACTCTAGCTAAGATGGTTGGTCACCCTGTGGCTCTTTTGCAGTCGCATGATGTTTTCTTGGAGGGGAATATGGCCAGTATTTCCCCAACCACTTTGATCAACATCTCTCACACTCCCAGAAAGATTGAGAATGTTTACGTCGGTGATGATTGCACTCCTGAGGAGATTGCTATTTACACTGATTTGTTTATGGAACTCCGGGAAGCTTTCGCCTGGTCATATGAGGAGATGTCAGGAATAGACCCTCACATTGTTGAACACGAGATTAAAACGTATCCTAATGCTAAACTGGTTCGACAACGCTTACGTGCTGTGAATCCTAGGAAGGCAGCTTTTATTAAGGCAGAAGTGGAGAAACTGCTCAAAGATGGTTTCATCTACCCCGTTCCTCTTACCGAATGGGTGTCAAATCCCGTTCCTGTGGATAAGAAGCAGGGAGCGATCTGTGTATGCATTGATTTCAGAGATTTGAACCGTGCATGTTCGAAAGACAACTTCCCCACGCCATTCATTGATCAAATATTGGATGCTTGTGCAGGAAGTGAGATTTTATCATTCATGGACGGATTCTTGGGTTATAATCAGATTCAAATCAAACCCGCGGACCAACATAAAACGACATTTATTTGTCCATGGGGAACTTTTGTGTACCGGAAAATTCCCTTCAGCCTCAAGAATGTCGGAGCTACTTTTCAGCGAGCTATGACCTATGCCTTTCACGATGTTAAGAAGATTATGGAAGTTTTCTTGGATGATCTTGCTGGCCATTCTCGCAAGAGAATGGACCACCCCAAGCACCTTCGTATGATTCTCGAACGATGTATCCAATACAAAATTTGATTGAATCCAAACAAATGATCCTTCGCTGTTAGGACTGGTCGCCTTCTAGGATTCATAGTTTTGAAAGAGGGTATTAGAGTCGATCCTCTCAAAGTTGAGGCAATACTTCAGTTGCCTCCTCCGCGTAATCTGTTTCAACTTCAGAGCCTCCAAGGGAGAGCTACTTTTCTGCGTCGGTTCATAGTTAACTATGCCAATCTTACTAAAGATTTCACACGCCTATTGAAGAAAGACACACCTTTTATCTGGGATGAGCGAGCCTAGCAGTCTTTCGACGCCCTTAAGAAAGCTTTGGTATCGGCCCCCGTGCTTAGTCCACCGGACTTTACACGAGATTTCATTCTTTATGTGGTCGCGTCTCAAGAGACTATTGGCATGGTATTGGTTCAGGTAGATGATGCGCTCATCAAGCATGTTATCTATTATCTTAGTCAAAATTTAGTAGACACTGAACTAAGGTACACCCACGTAGAAAAGCTGGCACTTGCGACTGTTCACGCAGTCCAACGGTTACAACATTACATTTTGCTTCGAACAACCATTGTTGTAGCTCATATCAATCCATTTCAGTTCGTGCTATCACGACGCCTTATCAGGGGTAAGTATAATAAATGGATTGTGATCCTTCAGGAATTTGATCTCGAGTTTGCTTCTACAAAGTCGGTGAAATCATTGGTGTTCGCTGAGCTTATGTTAGACCTTCCACGGCTTGATGAGGATGTCATTCATGAAGATTCCTTTGTGGATGAACACCTATTTCTTATCTCGACCAAGGACCCTTAGTATGGGGATGTCATTAGATATCTCCAAACTTTGAAGTTTCCTCCGTATTATTCATGAGACGAGCGACGGCATGTGAGACATCACGCTAAAGATTATACTAGCGTCAGTAACACTTTTTATCGCTGAGGAAAGGATTCCATTCTTTGTCGTTGTTTGACTCACGAAGAAGCGGAGCGGATACTTAATGATTGCCATGCGGGGGCGTGTGGCGGTCACTTATCCAGGCTTGCTACAGCCCAACGTATTATGCGAGCAGGTTATTTTTGGCCTACTATCTTTAAAGATTGTATTAACGCTGTGAAGAGATGTCACCCTTGCCAGGTGTTTTCTCGGAACATACACTCGCATCCGGTCGTCACCGTCGGTCCCTTCACTAAGTGGGGGGTAGATTTCATGGATTGCAAACTAGCTTTGGCTGGGGGGCATCATCATATTATTGTGGCCGTGGATTATTTTTCCAAATGGGCTAAGGCCATGCCTACCATTAAAGCCGATGGTGCTACTGCAACCCATTTCGTATTCAGCCAGATTCTCACTCGTTTCGGTATCCCGAAAGAGATTGTCACTGACCATGGCAGTCACTTTCAAAATAAGATGATGGAGGATTTGTCTCTCAAGCTTGGGTTTCATTAGGAACACTCGTCTTCCTACTATCCTCAAGCGAATGGTCAGGTTGAAGCAGTCAATAAGTCTTTGAAGACCATTCTCCAATGTACCATCCAACAAAGTAAGACCAATTGGCATATCATGCTATATCCTGCTTTGTGGGCTTATCGAACCGCAGTTAAGACTGCCACCGAGTTCTCACCGTTCTAGTTAGTTCATGGTGTGGAGTCACTTTTACTGGTTGAATGCGAGATTCCTTCACTCAAGCTAGCCATAGAGCTCCTCCCTGATACGACGGAGATTTAGCAATGTTTAGTACACCTCAAGCAACTTGACGAGCACCGTCGAGATGCCACTGTAGCCATTGATGTTAACAAGCGTCGTGTCAAGGTTCAGTATGATAGGTCTGTCCGTCCCCAGCAGTATGCTGAAGGTGACTTGGTACTCTTGTATGACTAAGCTAAAGAACCCCTGGGGGCAGGCAAGTTCAATCCCATGTGGCACGGTCCTTACATTGTGAGACGTGTCCTGGAAAAAGTAGCTTATGAGTTAGAAGATTACGAGGGAGTTGTCTTGAAGGAGCCTAGAAATGGGCTCTACCTCAAGCGGTATTACGCTTGAACCTTTGGTTCGAGCTGATACTCTTGTACACTATTGTATAGTTTTTCCGTACATAGTCTAGGTTACATTTTTGGTTGTTGGGTCTGCTGATTAGCCTCTTTTTGATTGACAGATGTCAGTGGGATGTCCTACGTTCTTAGGTTTCGCGGATGGTTCTAGCCGACATACGCAGCAGCTTGCTTCTGCTGCCTAGGTTATCTTTTCACCTGACCATCTAGTTGTGTCCTCAGGAGGTGCTTGTCTCGGTCCTACATCTAACAATGTGGTTGAGTATAGTGCCATTGTTGAGCTACTTCGGGATTCCATTTCACATGACATCCAGTCTTTAGAAGTCCGCCTGGATTCACAACTAGTTGTGTTTCAGCTGAATGGGCAGTACCGTGTACGAGACTCTACATTACTACGGATATTCCTTAAGGTACGACTCTTGGAGAGACATTTTGTTTCCATTACATATATCACATTCCGAGAAGTCATAATTATATATCTGATGCGTATGGTAACTATGTATTAGACTGGCATTTGTCACATTCATCATGAAGCACATAAATACAAATACATTCATACATTTGTACCATACACACATATAGTAGAACCAAGAACCAAAGTTGTATATATATATATAAATATGTCCAAAAATGGTAGTGTCATACAAGACTGGAGCTCGTAGCCCTAAAAAATATACATATCGATACAAAAAATGATGAGACCGTGGGATATCTACTCCCTCCGAGGAGGTCTAGCTACTGACTCGACGGGATGTGTCTCATAATAGTACTGTACTGCGTTGGCCATCCGCTGCAGTAGCTGCACCCACTCACCAGGAACACCCACTACTTGGTGCTACATAGCCTCTGGTAGTCAGGCTACCTCTATTAGTGGTACTCGGGAAACCATCCGTGATATGTTGCGCCGCAACGTCTGTAGTGTGCGCCCTGCTGCAGCATCTGCTGCCACCTCATCTCTACCCCGACGACCATGTCTCGGGAAGCCCTCGGGTCTCACTAGGCCTTTGTCTGCGAGCAAACAGTCACCCATTAGCACATGATATTACCACCAAAAATATTTTTTGCATTCTAACTATAATAAAAAAATCCATAAAAATTTAAAAAACACAAAACCAAAAAGAGTACTCACCGATGTCTCCGAAGGCTGCACCTGGTGGGAGCGGCATGTCACGGTCCTGTCTGAAGTCTATCCCCGCATAGGGGTAGTCCTCGATAGCAATCACCTGCCTGTTCCACCAGCGGAAGAACTCCTCAGTATATGGTGACGCCAGACGGCCACCACCCTATCGTGTCAGTATCTCAGCCCACCGGGTCAGGGCTGGATCTCGAAGAATGTGAGGAGGGACATCCACCCTCGGGCTAAGTCCCGGAACCCTCTCAAAGAAGAAACTATAGAGGATGCTACCATACCCAAAGTTTTTGGCCTTCCCCTCTTTGCATTTCGTCAGTTGTGTCTTCATAGACACCAGTAGAGTAGTACACCAGTCGAATATAGTAGGCTGCAAGCATTGTGATGCATAGAACATCACTGGTCTGGATGCTTGATGTAGTGCTTTGGATCCCGTGATCCACACCAGAGTTTCCACTATGATCTTTGTGCTCAAGTCCGTTATGAGATTGATTGGAACCTGAATTCCCACTGGTCGTGTGTTGGCGGGATAGTACCGTACTATGTAATCTTGCACAGTGATCCCACCACCCACGGTCCGTGACCGAAGACTAGCCACTTCCCCTCTACGGGACAAACATGTAATGAAATAGATATCCTCTACATCTAGTGTCAGTGTTTGCTCGTTGAGGATGAAGTGTTGTGCATCCACATCCCAGTAGTTGACCAAATGATGGAGTAGTAGGTTTTGGGCCCTTAAGCCCCTGAGACTCCAGTATTTATATAAGCCACATGCTTGCAGTGCTTATTGTGCTTGCAAATCATTGCGCACAACCTCATCTACTTGGTCATGCTCTCTCTCCCTCCACTCTAGAACCATCCTGGAGTGCAAAGAAAGAGATTTTTAGTCAGTTTCATGCTTAAAAACTTCTTCAAGGCCTTACCTGTGAGCTATATTGTATACAGGTGCGGGTAGACATGGGAAGCCAGTATTTTGACTGCGCGTTTGATGCCCTACCCGCGACCCGCATACTTACAGCCCGCAGGTAGCGCCGAAGCCATTTAGGGCTTGGCCAAACAAAATAACCCACCGACCAAAATTGAAATAAAAGCACTTAAATGAAAGTTATGGCAGTGACCACTAACCTACTCCAGACGGTTCACTGAACGATTGCTCGTAGCTCCCACGATCGGTGCTTGAAATTTCAGGTGCAAACTTACCACTCAACTCCAAAATGGTGAATAGTGCAAATGAATTGAAAATTATTAAATTTTGTTACTATTTATAATTTTCTGGACCCACTTTTCTATAGTTTTGTCCATTTTGGGCCGTTATGAACTAATATCGTGTCATGGAGTAATGTTTTTTCAACAGATTTCCTTGGTGAGAGTTGTTCCGATTCATTTCACACCTACGGCAGGTATGTTTCAAATCTGGCATATAGGTTAGATGCCATTTCCACATGCATTATGCATTTGACCTGTTGACCATTTTCATAAACCCTAGGTGCGACCCCGCTTCGTGACTGACACGGGACCTTCACACTGTTATAGAAGTGTCGTCATGTGGCGGTAGGGCTTTCCCGAACATGGGTACCCTAGTTAGAACCCCCTTATGCATTTTGGTGCCCATGTCGTTGTTTGTCCTCAGGATTGGGAGTCCTTTGTAGTCACGCCATGACGTTGCGATGAAGACTCATACTCTACTTTGTCTTATGCTGGCCATCTCCCTTAAGGACTCCCCTCAGTTATATCATGTTGTGATTGCATTGCATCATCCTGCTTGCCGCTTGAGCCTTGTGCCAGCTCCCGCTTTCTCAATTGTTGGCCTGGTGCTTGAGCACTTTCCCTGTCGATCCCTGCAGAGCTTATATATTTTCCCTTCACAATTTGATGACCCTTTGACCTTGAGGGAACACGCCCCCAAGTGTCCACATCCTGCACACACTTCCTTGCATTGAGCATAGGTATGTTCCACTGCTTGGGACTAGTCTGCTAGCTATTTGACACTCGTTCCCTCACTTGTTGTACTATAAGCCATTTTATTCTTTTTCAAGCTTTTCCCAAATATGAAAAAGACAAAAAAATCAAATATTCGAAAAATACGGATGGGATTATGGTCATTATTTCTTGTTGGCAGCTGTTGTGTCACCTTTGAACAGAGCATTCATTCCACTCCGTACATTATGAGTCGGGACTATAGTTGGGCCTTAGGAGCTATACTTGTTTCTCAGTTTTCTCCACCGATTGGTTAAGCTTCCAATCATTATGGAGCCCTTTGTAATGCTCCTGCATTGCACAGTTTATGTCAAGTCTATGCTGCCTGAGTCTATCCATCTGCTCATGCTCTTATTCAAAGAAAGTCCTGAAACCAGTGTCGACCACTCCTCAGATATCTTGACTATTGCATGTCGGCCATCCTTATTGAGTCAGTCTGTTTCACCTGAGATCTTCCAAATCTTTCAGCATTGCTGGTACCTCGTGCTGGTTGATGGGGGATGCCTTAATGCCCTCCTTCTAGCGAGTCTCGTTCCGTCGACCTCAACTCATTTATTCCGGGACTTAAGGCTTAGAGTTCGGTTGAGTACCTTGAGGTTTGCAGTCATTAGTGGCAGGTTCTCTCACTATCGACAGTTTTGGGAATACATCAATGTCCCCTGATCGATGGATTCATCCTAGTGTTCGACTTCAACCCATTTATTCACACTCTGATGATTGTGCTCTGTGCCTTGATGCCCATTTTCATTATCGGTGGGTCATCTCGCGTCTGTTAACAGTATACATCAATGATCGGTAATCAGACGATGTCTCATCAGGTTTGACCCAAACTCCTTTATTCACTTGATGGGACTTGCATCGTCGAAGACTTGTGTGGAAGACCCCAGGCGATTGTGGCATTCAGTATGCTACATATGACTTTGACTTTACATCTGAGATATCACCTCTTAGATTTTAGCAGTTTGTACCTCCAGTTTGCACCAGTTGTCTTCTTTTCAGCAGAAGACCATATCTTACTGTAGAGGGATCATGGCTATGATCACTTATGACATGTATCTACTTATGTACTTCCTATTCATGGCCATTGTATCAGATTGTTGTACTATACCGACATGTATTCAGAGACACTATTGTACTATGACGAGTGATCCGTTCTTTCCACTTGTGTCTCCATCACTTCACTTCCGAGTTTTATAATGAATTTCGGCCATCGTACCACTTTCAGTCTCTGACCTCACACATTAGGGGGCATCTGTTACACATAAATCTTCCACCCTGTGAGCATCAACATTCTTTGGCCTGTAGGATCCATTTCAGTGACTCAGATCCATTTTTATCCTTCAGTGATACTAGTTTATCTTATTTTTGTTCCTACCCACATGTTGCATCACTATAGCATGTGTACCCGCGAGTTGCATCCCTATAGCCCGCGGGTATCAAGTAAAATGGTAAAACCACTATTTTATTACTTTTTACTCCCAAAAAGCGGTCATTGGGTGAACTTTGGCTCTCCATCTTCCCAAGTAACGTCTCGATGAGTCCTTTCACCTACCTTTGAGAGGACTATATATTGAGCACATATGGCTTATGGACGGGAGGAGGAAGAGAACAGTAAAGGCACTCTTGTGGATTTTTGCCCTATCTTGAGTCTACACTCATTGATCCTTGTAGTTGTGAACCAGTTATGTTCACCTTCCAAACTCCTTCTAGTTTGAGTTTTCCATTCATGGAGGATTGAAGTGGTGGAGGCACAAGTGGATTGATCTAGATCTTGGTTCAGATTGGTTGTCGGCAAGAGGTCGTATCACTTTGTACTTCTTTTTGTTCATTAATAGAAATACTCATGTTCTCGTCCATTCATGGTGTGAATGTCATTTATTATACATTGGGTTGCATTTGCTTATGATATTATGGACCATTGTTATTGATGATGTTAATGTTATTTATATATCACATGTACTTGTTAGATATTTGTTGTCAAGACTAATTTGCAGATTACAAGTGCTTGGATGTGCGCGGATTGAAAGCTCCAACGGGGATCTACATCAAACGTTGGATCGAGGTTGGTTACATTTCTCCATGTTTTTAACATTGTCATTTATAATAGCATTGTTTTGAGAATTGGGTAGATTTCTGGTAGTCGTCTGTCTGTTGTGGTATTCCCAAGCCATAGTGAGTTTTCTCCAATACAAGAACCTTATAGGACTCATAGAACTTTGGAGCGAGCTTATGACGCCATTTGGGTTTCAGAGAGGATTGCTTTTAAGGATGTAGATGAAGAAAAACCATATCACCTGCTTGAAAAGTGCGCGTAGAACAAGGTTGATCGGCTTGTTGTTTAATTTGATTTCTTGCCATGTGAAGATTATCCTGCAAAATGCGTAGAATCTGATCGCGATTTCAAAGAACTCTGTCAACTGCCTGAACTGGTGAAATGTTGGGGGTGTATGTAAGAAGAACTGGTGAAATGTTGGGGGTGTATGTAAGAAGAATTGGCGGTTATTGACCATAGTCTGCTTCATATGGAGTCATTTTAGATGCAGTGTGGTAGGAGGTATTGTGCCACCATTCAGCGAGAGGGAGTCACTTTTCCCACTGGTGTTGTGGTTCAGAGGTGAAGCAACGAAGATAAGTTTCCAAACATTTATTGATAATTTCAGGCTGACCATCTGTTTGTGGGTGATACCCTAAACTCATCTTCAGTTTGGTGTCAGTGTGGAGAAATAGTTCTATCCAAAAATGATTGGTGAAAGTTGCATCGCAATCCGAGACAATGGAAGAAGGGATTCCATGAAGACAGAAGATCTGGTCCAGGAAAATTTGTGCAACTGAGTAGGCTATATAGGGTTGGTTGAGGGCACAAAAATGACTATATTTGGAGAGGCAATAAACTACAACCAAAATCACTGTCTTCTCTCCATATTTAGGGATCCCTTTAATGAAATCCATAGAAATATCTGTCCAAATCCGTGTAGGGATGGGCAAGGGTTCGAGCAATCCCGAAAGGAGTGTCGTTTCACCCTTGTTGAGCTGGAAAGTATCACATTCAAGCACCATCTATTGAATTGTCCTTTTCATTCCCTTCCAAAAGAAGTTACGTTGTGCCCGCTCATACGTTTTGAGGAACCCAGAGTGCCCTGCCGATGGAGAAGCATGGAGTTCATATAAGACAAGCTATTGAAGATCTGTGCTCCGGGGAAGCACCAGATGACCCATGTATCTTAGGGAAGTACCATCCCAAGAGTAATGTGGTACAGTCGAAGGTTGTTGGCCAATCATTGGATGATTTGAGATAATGAGGAGTCATTGACATAGCTCTATTGAACAGATTGCAACTAATTTGGAATATGCATAGAATAGCTGAAAGAGAAACTTGGCCATCAAATGTGCGAGAAAGAGAATCCGCCACCAAATTGTGCTTACCCTTCTTGTAAGTGATCTCATAGTCATAACCCATGAGTTTGCTAACCCAGTTTTTTGCGTTGGGGAGGTCGAGACCCATTGTTCCAGGAAATATTTCAGAGATTGGTGATCAAGCTTGATGCAGAAATAATTCCCTAATAGGTATGGCTGCCACTTATGTATTGCATGCAAAATAGATATCATTTCCTTCTCAGATGTAGAGGCAGATAAATTCTTACCAGAAAGGGCTCTTGAAGGTGGAAATCCCACTGGTTCAACAAAGAAACCTGCATATCTATCCAAAATGTGTTGTAGATCCAAAGGAGTAGTGGAGACCGTTGTTGGGTGCATCTGAATGGAATGGAACTGAGCGATGACACCATGTGAATTATTCTTAAGGATATTTTTCAGGTGATGTGAATTGATGATGTAGACAAAACCTGGTTGTAAGCCCGTTAATGTGTGTTTTTGCTCATTGACTAAAAACTGTATCCAAAGTTCTACAAAATCCCATAAGATGGGGACAAGTGTGTTTAACCATTGAGCACCCAAAACCACATCACATCTGCCTAAGGCCAATGAAAACATGTCAGAGCGTAGGTTATAATATTCCATAAAGATACACACATTGCGACACTTCCCCTTGCAAGGTAAGGTTCCCCCATTGGAAATCATGACTTCAAAGTAGGAGCAAGGATGGACAAAACAATCAAATTGTTTGGCGATCCGAGGGTCAATGAAGTTATGAGTGCTACTAGAACCAATGAGTATTGTAAGAGGAAGCTTATTGAAGTAATCCCTGACCCGCATTGTTTGTGGGGTGGTGACTCCGGCTAAAGCATGGAGAGATATCTCAGGGTGGTCGTCCTAAGACGGAGGATCAACAAGCGGTTGATGAATGTCGACCTGATCATCTATTGTATCTGGGGATTCTTCACTAAGTTCAGAGGCAAGCAGAGAATCCACATCCAAGAGATAGAGTTTTTTCTCAACACATCTATGTACCCAAGTGAATTTCTCGTCACAATTATAACAAAACCCTTTTTATCTATGTTCCCGCATCTCTACTTCAGACAAATGCTTGATAGGAGTTGGTCGAGGAGCCGGCGTGATGGGAGGTCATTGGGAAACCATATTTATGAATGGAACAAAAATGGATTGGGAGCGTTGTTGGGCTGTGATCTTGTCCTTCGCCAACTTATCCAACCCTAGGAATTCCATCAATGTGCTTGTATATAATATTTTAACCTCTGATTGAATTGCATCCTTGAGACCACTGATAAAACAAATCCTGTAGAATTCATCAGACAATCCTTCTATGTGATTGGTCAGTTTCTCAAATTCTGTCTCATACTCTCTCATAGTTCCATTTTGGCGAAGTTTAGTGAGTGCTCCTGTCAAGTCATCAAAAGCACTATGACCAAATTGTTGCAAAAGGAGTTGGCAAAAATCTGTCCATTTTGGCTCATCATGAGCCTTAATGTACCAACGGTACCATTGAAGGGCTTCATGTTCCAAATGAAAGGATGCAAGTGGAACTTTGTTGACATCAAAAGTATTACGCAGACTGAAATATTGTTCTGCATGATATATCCATCCAGTCGGATCATTACCATTGAAGTGAGGAAAATCAAGCTTCGGCCCACGAAAATTGCTGGAAGAAGATAACCTAGTGTTTGTAGAAGATTCTCGTTGTCGTTTATTGTTCATGGCTGAATACTGAAGATTGAGGCTGAAAATTTTTTCATCAAGATCTTGGAGTTTGGTTTTGAGGGCTGCAAGTTGTTCCTCCATGATTTTTGCTCCTGTGCGGGTGACAACCATAACAGGAGTTTTTTTTGAATGGGTAGAAAGAAAAAACATAAGCTTCTTTAGTAAAGGAAAATTTGGATTTGCTAAAAACTATGTTGGGTAATTAGGGTTTGACTAGGTTTTGGACACTTTCTAATGGACAGGGAAGCATAAAAAGAGGGATTTCAGAACTAGGGTGAAAGAATGAGAAAATTGGTCAAATAGGGACAAAGAAGCAGAAATAGGAAAGGAACACTGTGGAAAAATTTGAAAGCGATTGGGTGAAAATTTAAGATGTTATGGAAAACCCTAAAAATAGACAAATGTGAGATTTTTGGCTTCGGCAAGTGTAATTTAGGATAGGGTCCTTAGGAATGAAATATGTAGAATGAGATTGCAGGGGTGTCTGTGAATTTTCAAGGGAAACAGAGTTAAACAAAAAGAAGATATGGCGAAAAAACATATTTTTTTTTTCAGAATGGATCTGCAACGGCTCAGAATTGATCTGCAAAAGTTCTGGACAGATGGAATCTGTGATTTATCAGCTGGAAATAGATATGGACCCCATGTATGTGCGGATTCCTAACGGTTCAGAGAATTCACTCAGCCACTAATGTTGTCTGATGACTTGCGTATTGGAGCAATAACCCTCACTCCACGGTTCAGGTAAAACTGATAACCGCTTTGCCACAAACGACAACTCTTGGTTTACCTCACGGGTGGGAACTAGTCAATCGGGTAGGGGTCATTTCCCTTTTCGCTGACAGGTCCTCTCAATGGGCCAGCTACTTCGAGGTTCCTATGGTACTCATCACAATGATTTTTAGGGCTATTCCCAAGTAATTCCCATAGTTAAGCGGATAGGGATTATTCCCGAATCTGAACCTGTAATTGAAAGGAACAATATAGATGCGAATTTTTTTTTTGGAATTACTTTTTTTTAGCAAAAATTCCACCCGACGAGCCCAAGAAATTGCTTTGATACTAGATGTGAGGAACCTGCAACAATTAATTAATGAAAATGCATAATATAACAAAACACAGAAGATTTGTATTGATCATAGGCCACTTCGATTGGGCAACCTCCTTTGAGCAAGCTCAATACAAATAACTCGTGGATGCCTTCATTAGCCTCAACAAGTACTTATATACTAAGTCTATGCACTAATATTATGGATCAATACCATGTAACATATAATACTACGGGACGACTTACAAAGCATATGTATCCAATACTATTGATCAATACCATGGAACACATAATACTATGGGCTAATACAAATTATGGATCAATACCATGGAACATATAATACTACGGGACAACTTACAAAGAATATGCGTCCAATAACAATATAATAACAAAGTAAATATAAGGGTTGACATGGGTTCCTAACAACCGTATCTGTGTGGTTGTCACTGACGTTGCTTCTGCGAACTTGAATTCATCCCAAGAGACCTAACAACAAACCTCTAGTCCAAGTTGTAAGGTTTGTCGTTACATAAAAACCTACAGATGTTGGTAAACATTCGAAACCAAGCACAAGGTCCGATTATCGAGGGTGGCGGTTATTCCACATTATATTCCCAAAGGTGCGATAATTATCAATTGATACTCCAACACCCTCCCTCTGGCGTAGCTCAGGGGAATTGAACCTGGGACCTCAGCTCTTATACCATGTAAGATTTGTCGTTACACCAAAACTTACAGATGTTGATGAACATTTGAAACCAAGCACAAGGTCCTATTACCAAGAGTGGCGGTTAGTCCACATTTTTATATTCCCAGAGGTGTGACGGTTATACCATGTAGGTTTGTCATTACACCAAAACCTGCAGATGTTGGTAAACATTTGAAACCAAGAACAAGGTTCGATTATCTAGGGTGACGGTTATTCTACATTATATTCCCAGAGGTGCAACAGTTATCAACCGATACTCCAACATCCCCCCTCCGACGTATCTTGGGTGAATTAAACCTGAGACCTCAGCTTTGATACCATGTAAGGTTTGACGTTACACCAAAACCTGCAGATGTTGATGAACATTTGAAACCAAGCACAAGGTCCTATTACCAAGAATGGTAATTAGTCCACATTTTTTTTTTCCAAAAGATGCGGTGGTTATCAATTGATACTCCAACACCCCCACCCCCCTTCTGACATAGCTCGAGGGAATTGAACCTGAGACCTCAACTATGACACCATGTAAGGTTTTCCATTACACTAAAACCTGCAGATGTTGATGAACATTTGAAACCAAGCACAAGGTCCTATTACCAGGAGTAGCGGTTAGTTCAAATTTTTATATTCCAAGATGTGCGGCGATTATAACCGATACTCCAACATCCCCCCTATGGCGTAGCTCTAGGGAATTGAAACTAAGGTCTCAACTCTGATACCATGTAAGCTTTGTCATTACACCAAAACCTACCGATGTTGATGAACATTTGAAACCAAGCACAACGTCTTGTTACTAGGAGTGGCAGTTAGTCCACATTGTTATATTACCAGAGGTGCAACGGTTATACCATGCGGTTGTACCAATACTCCAACACCCCCCCTCCAGCGTAGCTTGGGGGCATTAAACCTAGGACCTCAGCTCTGACACCATGTAAAGTTTTCTGTTACACCAAAACCTGCAGATGTTGATGAACATTTGAAACCAAAAAAATGGTCCTATTACCATAAGTGGTGGTTATTCCACATTTTTATATTCCCATAGGTACGGTGGTTATACCATGCATTTGTATCAATACTCCAACACCCCCTCCTCCAGCATAGCTCAGGGGAATTGAACTTGGGACCTGAGCTCTGATAGCATGTAAGGTTTACCATTACACCAAAACCTGTAGATGTTGGTAACCATTTGAAACCAAGCACAAGGTTTGAATATCAAGGGTGGCGGTTAGTCCACATTATATTCCTGGAGGTGCGACAGTTATCAACTGATACTCCAACAACCCTCCTCAAGCGTAGCTTGGGGGAATTGAACCTGGGACCTCATCTCTGATACCATGTAAGGTTTGTCGTTACACCAAAACCTACAGATGTTGATGAACATTTGAAACTAAGCATAAGGTCCTATTACTAGGAGTGGCAGTTATTCCACATTTTTATATTCCCAAAGGTGTGACGGTTATACTATGCGATTGTACTAATAATCTAACACCCCCCCTCTAGCGTAGCTTTGGGGTATTGAACCTGGAACCTCAACTCTGATACCATGTAAGGTTTGTCGTTACAACAAAACCTGCAGATGTTGGTAAACATTTGAAACCAAGCACAAGGTCCAATTATTGAGGGTTGCGGTTAGTCGACATTATATTCCCAGAGGTGTCGTAGTTATCAACTGATACTCCAACACCCCCCCTCCGGTGTAGCTTGGGGGAATTGAACTTGGGACCTTAGCTCTGATACCATGTAAGGTTTTGTTACACCAAAACCTGTAGATGTTGGTAAACTTTCAAAACCAAGCACAAGGTTTGATTATTGAGGGTGGTGGTTAGTCCAAATTTTTATATTCCCAGAGGTGCGGTGGTGATACCATGCGGTTGTAACAATACTCCAAAATCCCTCCTTTGACGTAGCTCGGGGGAATTGAACCCGAGACCTCAGATCTGATACAATTTAAGGTTTACTGTTACACCAAAACCTACAGATGTTGATGAACATTTGAAACCAAGCACAAGGTCTTATTACCAGGAGTGGCAGTTAGTCCACATTTTTATATTCCCATAGGTGCGGCGTTTATACCATGCGGTTGTACCGATACTCCAACACAAGTAACATTTAAGTGAGAACATAAAACCTTTACGGCGGAGGAAATATCATCAATGGTGTTGTTGCTTCAGATGAAATAAATCAACCAACAATATACCTCATTTGTCGGGAAAACAAAACTGTGAACACTCATTAGTCGCTCCTCGAGAATACAGACCACGCTGTCCTCAAATCCATTTAGTGTACATAGAAAATGTAATGGCAAAATTCACAACCCTAATTTAGATATGGTTTCCATGTGTCCATGAAAATGTGAGTGAATTCATAACTATCCATTGTAACTGCATTCTTCTGTGATCAGTGTTGTCAATGTAGGATACACCATTAATAATATTAAGAATATTCTTCTTTCAGTAAATCTTCACCACAGAATGCATTTTTTAATTAAAAGAGGGCACCTCCCATATAGAGTATTGAAATAAAGAGACCTATTAAGTATTCAGATATAAAATATCGAGAATATATATGTAAATTCCATTGGATGTAGCTTGGGTGGTTGGGAGGAATGATTGTTACCTTCCTCACCTAGGTTCAATTCTTGTAAGTGACATGATTCTCTTGTTGAGTCCCTATGTAAGGAATGGATAGATTATGTAATTCTAGCCATACCTTAATTCATATATATATTTGTTTTTTGTTTAGAGAATAAAACCATTTCTCTAAAATCAAACACTTTCTAGCTAAAACTACCTACCATGGGATTTGTAATATCAACGGGAGAGAGACAAACAATATGGAGAGTAGTAGATTGCATACCTAAACACATGAAATCCTACATAAAGCATGCATCCTCTCAATTCATATATAAACATATGGTATTTGCATTTATTTTTATTTGCACAGTGACTTGTAGTCCATGCTCAATAGAGAGTGTCTCTTTGGTACATTGTTTAATAATAAATTTTATAGCTTTTTATTATTTGAATGTTTTTATTTGCATAATAATGAATTGCACATGATATGATATATGTTTGAATCAAAGAGTGTGTTCAAGAAATTGGTGAACACCCTCATGCTTTATTAAATTCGTCAAACTTCAACTATATCGAATTTGAAATCGAACTTAAAGCCAAATTTCAAAATCGAACTTCAAGCCGAATTGATGTCGTTTTGAAATATAATTATATGTGTTAATGTTGGCATGCAATTTTCATTTACATATATGTTTAATGACCCTAGAATTATCTATCTATCTATCTATCTATATATAAATTTTAAAATATATAGTCTCTCATACTTAATGTTGAATTTTATCACCAAATTTTTCATTGCCAAATTTGAACACGAACTCGAACCAAGTGACTTAGGGGCACAGACCACACATTAAATGCACAAATTATATAGTATTGTTGATTTCAAATTGGTAATGATAAAACAATTATCTCATTTTTATATATAAATAATAATGGAATCTATCAATTCAATTTCAAAATCAATTTCCATGATATATTTTTATCCATTTTGTTTAATATATTCATATAACAAGATCGATATCGAAAAAATATCTTTCTTAAACCTTGTTCAAATGAGTTTTTACCAAAGAATTCATCAATAAATATGTAATTAAGATCGTGTATCAATAAAATCTGGGGAAATATGTACTTAAGATCTTGTATCAATAAAATCTGGGGAAATATGTACTTAAGATCTTGTATCAATAAAATTTGGACAAATAATCTAAATATTGTAAACTTTTGCATACTTTTGCATGTTGAAAGAGAAAACTGATTACTGTCATTATTTTTCATTTTCATGTTAACTAAGCACAGCAAAAACCCATCCAACTTATGTCTGAGACAAAGCAAAGGGAAGCCATATATATGGTACAAGAGAAAAATATAACAAATCCCATGGCATCTACATACCAGATGAATACTATATGCACTCCAAGACTCTCCTTTCAGCCTTTATAATCATAGAAACCATGGTTAGTCCTCAAAACTCCACGCCGTCGGACTAAATCTTAACCTTCAAAAATCCCTCAAACCTAAAATGCCTTTGAAATGAAGTGCAATCCAATGAAAGTATGAACCAGTTGTCAAATCTAATTAACACAGCACAATAATTTTTTGGATTTTCTTGTGTATTTTTAGAAAGAATCTGATTTATCTTCATGGGATCTTAAAGATGAATAGAGATGAATGGAATGTCTACTTGAAATGTGTCAATTGTTTCTAAAAGATTACATAGAAAAATCTAAAAGATTACAAACAATGACTAAACAATGTGAAAATATTCATACACAAACACCACACAATTTCCATTTTTCCGAAAACAAGAAAAGAAAAAACAGTACTTACCCCTTGAAGCTTTTGAGCAGCATCCGCCAAAGCCAGCTTATGATCTTCCATATTATAACTGAATTGCCAAAGATGAATATGCCCACTTCACATGCCAGAGAAGAGAACGGCTCCATTCTAAAATAGCAAGCCTTCCAGAGAAGAGAACGGCTCCATTCTAAAACAGCAAGCCTTGAGCCCTCCTGGAAAATGTACAGTTTTTCAGAATAATGAAATACTGATCCTTTGACATGTATCATTACAAAACATCACCGGCCTCCTTTTACGCGTCCTTACATTCTTTGTTTAATTACTATTATCACCTTTTCTTTATTCCTTTCTTTCATCCTAAGTCTATTCACATAATGTCAGAAACTGATTATTTAGTTCCTCCCCTCCTTTGAATATATGCCCTTCATTTTTCCCTTTTTGTACTTTTGTCTCAGTCCTCCCATTTAATTCGCTCTTCTTAATGACTTTTATTATGTCGATTATAAGTGTGGTTACTTTTGTCTTTTTTTCCCTTTCTTGAGGACTATTTTTTTTTTTGGGGTTTTTTTTGGGCTAACCTTGAGTTATATGATGTTTTGAAAAGTTTATAATTTTTCCTAAATTTATATCTTTGAAATTTTTAATTTTTCTTAAGAGTTTGAAATTTTTAATTGATTAAATATATTGAAAACACTATTTTCATCAAATAATTATGATTGTAATTTTTTTTTTAAATTTGAAAATTTTAATTGATTAAACATATTGATATAACTATTTTCATCTAATAAGTATGATTTATAGTTGATGTTAAATGTAAAATCTAAGTTCTTTAAATGAGTTTTTGGGTGTCATTCATTTACTATTGATGTTTAACATTACTATTCATCTTCTCTATTTCTCTACATTCCACCAAAGTAAATGAGGTTTTGAAACTAACATTTTGTTGTAACTCTGCATATAGGTTTGTGATCTAAAATGGATGTGAACAAAAATGAATGTTTGTAGGATGAAACAACTCCAAATAATTAGACAACTAATGAGAGTTGAAGAAAAAGAAAAGACAATGCAAGCAAAGGAGAAGGATTCTTGGCCTTCCCATTGCCCCAAAGAGTCTTTTTTTCGCCAAGAGGTAAGGATAAAGTTGATGATTGGTTCTGTAAATTGTTGAATGGCCCATGAGCCTACAATATTAATTGTAAACTAAAAATGTAAGACTAAAGAGTAAGCAACCATTCAACCCGGTTTTCTCGTTTAGGGTAGAATCTACCTTTTAGTACTATGAGTTTTGTTTGATTGTTGTGTGATGGAATTGTAGCTAAAGTTGAGTTTTAATGGATTAAGGGTTCTATGAAAATTTCAAATTGTGTTGATTTTATTTCTTGCATAGAATTGGTTTTTATTATTTATTTGATTAGTTACTACAATTAGTACAATCAAACCATCCATCCAATTAGCAGAGTATTATTTAATTGAGTTTCTTAACTCTTACAATTAGCAATTTTTCTCCCCTAATCAAGTTGTTTGGCATTTGATTAGACCATATGCATCTATTGTTTAGGTGTTTCTCCCCTATTCCAGTGGTTGGTATTTAATCAAACCATATGCATTTAATTATACCATCTCTATCCATTGTTTTGGGTGTCTATATGCATTTATTGTTTGGGCTTTTTTTCCCTATTCAAGTGGTTGACATTTAATCAAACTATACACATTAAATTAGACCACATGCATCTATTGTTGGGTTGTTTCTCCGTTATTCAGGTTGTTTCCCTTTAATCAAACGATATGCCTCCATTGTTTGGATGTTTTTGTTATCTAAGTGATGAATCAAGAGTAACCCAAAATATTAATCTAACTCATCAAGTATCTCACTTAAAGCCAAAAGCCAAAATCATAGTAATGATGCTCACTCTATTTAAAACAATGAAGCATGGTTGCATTTACACCCTTCCATAACTTTTCTTTGAGTTATAGCCAACAATCAATGTATTGCACATTATTTAAATCCAAAGCCAATACTATTCTATCCATTAGTGCTTTGGGTCCATATAATATTCTATCCATTAGTGCTTTGGGTCCCTTGTATGGTCAAGGCAACTTTTCCTCTTTTAAACGTTGGCTTCTTATTATTATGTGTCGCATGTGTAAGAACCAAAGGAGTGCAAGGGATGTCTATGAGAGAAATTTACCAAATAAATGTTGGTGGAGTGGATATGCTACCACTATGTTGTCTTGTAATAGCCACCACTCATTCAATTCGTCTTGAATGCTATCTTCATGTAGCTTCGTGCACATCATTAACGTAAACAACCTTCCACATAGTCAACTTTGTGTTGATGTCATGTATATATCAATGTTACCTGAACATGTTTGTCTTGAATTGATTGATACATTTGAATTGTTGCTCTGCATTTGAGTATAAGCATGTATCATAGCTAGGGTAACGTTGGCATAGAAGAAAACATTTCTATTCTTTTTTATTTTTTATGCTAGAGTGTGTTACCCATTGTTCATGCCAAAGCTTTTTATATCTTTTTGGTTGGACTACATATAGTATTGGAACGTTGGCATAGAAGAAAACATTTCTATGCTAAAGTGTGTTACCCATGGTTCATGCCAAAGCTTTTTATATCTTTTTTGTTGGACTACATATAGTATTGGAACGTTGGCATAGAAGAAAACATTGGCATAGAAGAAAATATTTCTATTCTTTTTTATTTTTTATGCTAGAGTGTGTTACCCATTGTTCATGCCAAAGCTTTCTATATCTTTTTTGTTGGACTACATATAGTATTGGAACCTTTTTCTCTTGGTGTAACTAGAGAGGGACAACCAATTTGTTGCTAATGGGTGAAATAAGGATTGTTGGATTATGTTGTATGTATAAGCAATCGTGGTGATTGGGAAAACCACACTTTGAAATAAGAAAATGCATGTATACTCAATGCTTTCCATAGTGTTTCCATCTAACCAAAAGACCCTTGAGACACACATTTCTATGAATGATAATATTTTTTTTTTGTAATCTGCATGGAAAATTTATATTATAGTACAAAAATGTTACAGTCCATAGGAAAATCCAGATAATTCAGATTGGCCTTGTTCAAGGTGCCATCTTTACAAAACAGACCATTGTAACCAAACTTATGGAGATAAACAGGATATCTATCGAGCATGAAAGATAGTAAAATACTATGACTATAACTCTGGGCAAGCCTGAGTGTACAAAAAGACATAAAGAAAAAACTAGAAATGCAGAGCTCAAGAACTAGCTTCTGCGCCTTTGGAGTCATGCGTTTCCTCGGAGATGAGGCAGGTTTCAAAGAGATCATCTGTCCACTGCTGCTCTGGGAGCTTGAATGGCAGGGGCTCTGTTTTTCGCTGAAGAATCACTGCTGCTTCATCCTTCTGAAGGCGCTTGCTATGAGCAATGTTAATAGTGGAGGGTATCGGAAAAGAGGTCCCAAGAGGGGATCTATGAATGATAATATGAATCTAATTGAATAGTTGATATGATTACTCCTACATTTGATTGATGAACATCTTGAGTATTGGGTAGAGTATGAAAAAGATAGTGCAACCTATTTGATTGGTAGTATATCAAAATGAGTTAATTGGTGTATTTTTTAATAGAATAAATTTTATCTAAGCAACAATGTGTTTGTTGCTTAGATATTGCAAAGCAGAGGTTTGTTTTGTTTTAGCATTGATAAGGCGCAATTGTTTTCCCATTGATGGTAATTATCTTGGGACTAAATTGACAAAGACAAAACCAACCTTACATGCCTACCAAAGTATAAGGAGCATAGAAGTTTACACTCAAAATTACATTGAGCATAGAAGCCTCATAATCCATTTAGATGCTAGATAACTTGACACCATACATAGAAAAAATATCAAATTTGATTTCTACAAAGGATCCATGTTGATGAGATGTGTGGGATATAAGCCCTATGTTTAAGAATCATATTGGTACTAGAGCAGTTGAATCTTTGACCATGACACAGCTGCTAATACTTTGAAGAGAAGTTGACTCGGCATGGCTAAAGCAAAAGAGAGAGAGAGTTTGGAAGGCCTAAAGGCTATCGATGTGCATATTCAAGAAGAGAATAGGCACTTGAAGGGGAAGGTACAAACATTTGACCAAAGGATAAAAATTCTATAAAAACAACTTTAGACTTCTACAAAACTATTTTGGTTGCTAAAGAATCATTTTATTGAACATCAAGACTCCCTCATTGCGATCATGGAATATTGGGATAAGCATAGAGTTCCACCAGTGCGATTAGGAGAGAAGGTGATTCAATTGGACAAGTGGCAAGAGGATAGGTTTAATTAGATGATGTCTTAGCTACACAAAGTGTTGGTAGAGAAGGATCATGCATTAGCCAAGTTATAGGAATTTGTACAAGTGACTAAGGAATCAAATCAATATTCCATTATATTGCATAATCCAATCCCATCATAAGCATGATAATCTCACCTTGCTTAGACATTTCTCAAGATATTTTTTGTGATTATGAAAAACATACTAAAGGCATTGGTTCCAAGCTGTTAAGATAGATACGATACAATGTTTAAGGGATAGGTAATATAATTGAAGGCAACGTAAGCCCATTGTAATTGCACCAAGGGTCAAGCATGAATGCCTAGGTTTTAGTGGTATAGAGGAAAAGGAAATGACCACCAATATCACTTTTGTGAAGGAAAAATATGTTGTATATTTAGCCTTCTCATCATAAGAAACAACAATGAATGAAGATGGTATCACATTGCCACTCCATCCTTCTTGTGGTAGATTATAGAAGGGAAATCATGAGGACTAAAGTTCAAAGACACAGTCTACACAAGCACTTAGAAGAAGTAGAAATCCAACTAAGAATGTGATTAATGATTGTCCAGTGGTCTCATTTACAATTGTACAACCTAAGGCATTTTGTAAACACAATGAGTCATACTTAGACTATTGGCCATGTTATTCTTCAACAACTAACTAACTTATAAAGTGAGTTTATCCCACATTCATCATGGGATATGTTCTCTTGTCCCTCTAACATATATAATAGAGGTAAAGGAAGCTCAATTGTATAATAAGTATGATATGTGCATATGTCAAGATCTCAAGCATTGTAAGATTAATGGAGAGTTTACTCAAACAATATAAGACCATCGTCCATGGATGTTTCCCCATTTTGGGTTTTTACCACATAAACATTGTCTCCTCTTGTCTCTCTTATTTCTTGGATTTTGATTTATTGTTTTATTTGATGATTTCCATGGGATTTTAGACTAGTTAGGTCTTTGGTTATGTGTTATTGCATATTTTATTGATCTAACATGGTATCAGCACGAGTTACTAAGACCTAACTCACTGGAATTTTTTATTTTTATTTTTATGCATCAAACATTAGTAGAGCTTCAAATCTATTTCCCATCTATCTATATCTGTTCCTCGAGCCCCTTTCTCTTGTAGAACTACAAATAAATCTAGAAAGCCACTTAGATTTTCACCAGATTTGAGCAATTTTCACAATATCTATAATTTTTTTAGAAAAATGGCCTTGCCATTGTTTCCAAAGCAGGGAAATACACCATAATTGATTATTTGTTCATCAAATTTGGACTTTGTTTTCCCTAAATTGAATTAATTGCCTAAACTTACTTAGAAAAATTCATGAACCTTTATTAATCTAAATTTTTGGGAATTTTTTTTCCAAACCTAACAATTTTAGGTTTGGTGACTTTCCAAGCCTAATTTTTTTACCGAGCCTTTTCCCAAGCCTAAATTTTTCTCAAAACTAGGGTCTTAGTTTTCAAATATTTTTCCTAAGGAAAATTTAGCATTGGTGGGTTTTTATCTTGCTCTCACGTGACCATACATATTCTTTGGGCACTTTACCTCCTCTCCACGCGGATGTACATATGTTAAATGCTTGTGAAAGAGTCACTGGTTAAGCTTTGCTAGGCATTAATACTAAAACCTCCAAACCGCATTCATCTCAGTATCCGATTTGTTTTGCAAATCATTAGTTGCATCCAGTTTTCCAAAGCCTAGTAGTAAGGCATGCCCTTTGTCCTTATTTATCACTTGTTCTTGGATTTCCATGAAGTAAGATGCAACCCCTAATCATGGTTGGACACCAAGGGCTCTTTATTGCCAGCTATGGGTCGTAACTCTATTGTAATTCCATTAGAATCTCATAGATTTGTTGGACCGTTTTGTAGAGATATATTAGCTCTAATATTTCCTACAAAGAACTCTAGTTGGTTATGCTCTTGTGTACAAACCCATGTTTCTTCACATTGTCTTGGAAACCGCAAATCACAGTCCAAGCTAGTGAACAAGAGGGATGTGCAATCTAGTATTTTGGTTTGGTATTGGTGCAACTATGCCATTGTAAGATAAACCTTTGTATGGTGTGAATAATCACCCACACATGCGAAAAGCACATACCAAGGGGTTGTGCAATATACCGGTGTGCTGACATGTCCTAATCGCATTGTAAATACATAACAACAATACCAAACCTACTACTGTACGCTAAGATAAATGTTCTGCATTGTCATGTCAATGCACTGATGTGTAATAGGAGCACCATCGTGACAGTTCGTCTATGTTTTGTTAGCACACCGCTAGATCGAAAAATATTATTTAAAAAATAATGAACATTTCATGGTGTGTTCGGTACATGATAGAATACCATCTTCTTGGTGCTCCAACGTCTAACAAACACACTGCCAAAACATGAAAAATGTATGGTGCATCAAGATAACGTCAGTGCACCGTTACCAGTCCGCTAGTGTGTATTTGGTACACCAAACACTCTAATTTTAACTTTTTATAAAAGTAACATATTTTATGGTGCTTCTAGCCCATGCCAATGCACCGGTGACGGTGTGCTGGCTGGATCTCTATGCATCGGAGAACCGATAAAAAAAATTGCCATGTTTGGCGGTGTGCTTGTGTATATTTGTGCACAATTTGCGGTGCTTATTGGATTTTATCACACCATATGAAGTGCTTTGTGTGTCATAGTGCACTGTTGGTGGTGCTTTGTGGTATGAAGCGCACCGGCCGCGGTGCGTTGCTGTTATTCAAGCCAACCGCTTATCAAATGTATTTATTTTGAGAAAAAAATTGTTATTTGATGTTAATAAATAGCATGCTCATTTAATTAAATATTTAATTGTTTTTTATATCTATTTAGGAGACCGATCGATGTTATATGTGTATCAGATACATGAGGAGAAAGAGGCACATTTGCAGCACCAATCTTGTGCTGATGCCTACATATTCCAACGTGATTGGGAGGCGTGAGAGAGGGAGATGGATTTGTACCCTTCCCCAATCACAACCCATACATGAGACCTCTTAATGGTTGTAGGCCTCCTAAATTTTTATTAAGAGGCTACATCCCTCAAGAGGAACTCATCTCTATTGCGGTAGTTCATCCATCGTTTGGACTACGACATACAAACATTCTGTATTGGTCTTGGTTAGTGGTTCTGGTCCACTTAGCAGGATATCTACTTCATCACTTGTAATACCCTCCAGTTTATCCCCTAGACATGTTATTATTATTTTAATGTTGTGACATTATGGCACAAGGTGCCGAGATTATGGTTTGCACATTATTATTAATTAATAAAATAAAACAACTAATATCGACCGATGCCACATAAAAGAGTATGAGGAACCACGATGTTACAAGCAAGGGGAAGTGGGAAAGTGTGTTCCTAAGTATTTGTGTCTAGGTTGGTGGACCCTCTTGACTTATCCACCCTCTTATGCTGTGTTTCTCCTTGATTTTATTATTCCGGGATGGTGTTTATTAAAATTGGAGTCACACTCTTTCCTAGTGCGCCCTCTTGAGTGCCACTTGGTGTTGCCCCTCATGAAAGTTGAAACTCCTCCTTAGTGGTTTTCTATTTTTGGGAAATTAACTCCTCTTCTGACTCTCTCTATCCCCCAACTCGATTTCTCCATGAGGACTTTGAATTGGTTGGTGTGTGCGTCATTTTCTCTTGATTTTTGCATATTGGTTCTTGTACTTGGTTATTGGCTTCATTCTCTTTGTTCTTGGTTCACTCACTCATGTGAATTTATCTTTGGCACTTCGGAATTTGATTTTCTTCCCTTGGTATGTGTGAGAGCTTGTGATCCAATGGTCTTTTTTGATGGTTGGCGTGCCCTTGCCGAGCCTATGTCCAAGCAGAGAGACTTGGTTGTTGCTAGTTTATCTGTTCTGGAAGTTGCTTGTCATGTATTGGAAGTGATGTGGAATCCACTTGCCATTGGATGAAGTTGGACTGATGGTATATTAGTGTTTTATTAAGTCTATCTGTCCTAGATCTGTATGTCATGTATTGGAAATAGTGCGATCTATTTTCCATTGGAATACAGCTGGACCGATGGTAGACTTGTGACTATTTGTCCTAGATCCAATTCCCTGGATTGGAAGTGATGTGGAATCCACTTTCCATTGGAATTTTGGTTGGACTGATAATATTTTGGTTTTATGGTTGATTTCACTCTTGGTTGTGGAATAATGGTTCCATATCGGGGTGACTTTTGCAAAGAAATATTTTGATTGTACAATGTCTACAGCTGGGTGGATCATGAAATAGTCAATTTCAGCTGCAGGAATTTGAAAGATAAGTGGTTGTATTTTATTTATATGAGTTATTTGTTTCTGATACGATATATATATGTTACATCTGAAATATTTCAAGGAATGTGTGAATCAAATGTGAAAATGTCCTTTTCTATGATTCCAGTTGTTTTTCCATTACTAGTTTTTTTGGAAAAATTGTGAAAGCTAGTTTTGGGACTTTGTAAGAGAAGTGTTTGTTAAAATGTCTATGAGAATCCTATGATACATATATAATTTTTATGTCTCTGATAATATTGGTAGAATTTTTTATTTGAATGTGGAAAAGTTTTATAAACATCTATGTAATCCATTTGCAATGAATCTAGTTGTTTTTCAATTACTAGTTTTTTGAAAAATAGTTATAGCTTGATTCGAGACTTTGCAAGAGAAGTGTTTATTAAATTTTATATATGAGTTATTTGATTCATATCTGATCTTTTTTACTAAATGTGTGAAACAGATTCCAAGATAGTCTATAAAATTTGTTATCTCAATCCTAGTCTATTTGTCGAACTGTTATTCTTTTCAGAGAGGTTGTCATAGCTAGATTTGGGATTTGAAATGTGGAATGAATATGAGTATGAATATACATCCATATGGATGTATATTACCTCTAATATTCTTATCCTAACCTCCGATATTCATTTCATTCTTTTTGAATTGCTTTTGAAAACTAGAATTGGAAACTAGGTTTGAAACAGTGAAATTAGTAACTAGTTTTTGGATTTGAATCTTTGTTTTTGGTAAAAGATGAATGTATAGAAATTTGATCTGTTGTAATTTATTTGTGTTGTAGAATGATATTTTCCATATATTTACCTTCACCTCGGTGTGCGTCAGAACTTAGTATGATTGGTTTGATTTAATTCATAAGCCTTGACTAATTCCTACTTCAAAGATAAGTTTGAATGTATTTTTATTTTCTTTTCAATTTCAAAGGTCAAGAGATTATGGATCTGTTAGTATATGTAATATTTTAGCATAGATTAGCATATATGTGATAATGTGTGATATATAAATAGTGTATAAAGTAAATAATTATGTATATATGTATATGAATGTAATGATGTAATATATATAAATATGATGTAGTATAACTATTATCAATATGAAATGTTACTTTAGGAAATATACTCTCTATTGTCTTTATTGCTTCTCTTGAGGGAATACTTTTATGTATGGGCATGCTTTGCCACTTGAAAGCTAGTAGTTACATAGATGAGTAACTCCTTGGCTATTTTAGGAAATCGGACACTTGTCTAAATGGTGTTTCGCAATCTCCTTCTTATTTTATGCATGTAGTATGTTTTATATTATTTACTAATTACTGCTATCCTAACTTATCTAATTAGTTAGTGGTGGAATTGCCACTTGGAGGTAAGTATAGCTATGGGCTATTCTTGTATTATATTATTGACTATTTAATTAATTTATTTTAGGGTTATTGGTGGCATTATTATTATCGTAACTTATCTTACCAGATTATTGATTGAGTGGATGAAATGAGCCACGTGTCCTTAATGGTTCATATTTTATTTTATTTTATTTATTTTGTCTATGGAAATGTAACTCGTCTATTTTTGGAGAAAATGAGCCACATGTCTTTAATGGTTCATATTCTCTTAATTCTATATATTTTATTTTATGTATGTAAGTAGGTAGTATAGTAGTGTATGATAATGTTATATATATATGTGTGTGTGTGACATAAATTTAAATATGTATAACATAATATGTGATGTAAGATAGATGGGGGGTATATGATATTGTATGTTTATATATGTATGTATGTATGTATGTATGTATGTATGTATTTTGAAAATGCAATAATGATTAGTGTTACATGTATATGATATTGAGTATATACTATATATATTGATGTGAACGTATGCAATGAAGTAAGTGTAAAGTATTTGGGAGTCTTTGGAAGTATTTGGAAGTGTTTGAAAGTATTTGGGAGAAGTATTTGGAAGTATTTGGGAGTCTTTGGAAATATTTGGAAGTGTTTGGAAGTATTTGGGAGAAGTATTTGGAAGTATTTGGGAGTCTTTGGAAATATTTGGAAGTGTTTGGGAGTGTATGGAAGTGTTTGGAAGTATTAGGAAGTATAGTGTGATCAGAAGTATTATAATGCGTTCCTAATATGATAGCATTGGATTAAGTAATCATACCGATATAATTGTATGGATATTATGGTATAACATAATAATTATTTGGGTGTATAAAATATAGGATATATAGGTTATATGACTACTATGAAGTGTATATGATTAATAATACTATGATATATGATTGAAGAATTATAATATGTATGAAGACAAATGGGCGTATGTATAGAAATACTACATAGTAATAGTAAGTATGGTGTATGGTATGAATGTATGATGGTGTGTTGTATAGCTAGCAATTATTTTATCGCAGAATATTAGAAGATTTTGGTGGCAGGATGTTTGGTTGCTTGAGGTGCCTATGTATTTACTTTGGTTGATAGTATACGTAGTGTGCTATGTATAAATAATTAGTAACATAATGTATGGTTAGTATATGGGGATTAGATGAGATTGCCATCAAAGTATTTATAACATTGCTATTGATGGAGTATGTATGTAGGAAAGATGTAGAAATGTGTATGTGTTGAGTGTTTACATAAGTGTAGTATTAGTAGTGTTTTTGTGATGTTGTTGGTTGTATACATGTATTATTAATATATGTATATTATATATATCATCATGTGCTAATAATTATATATAATTTTATGATAAATATTAACTATTTGAAATGAGTTATGTGGTCGATGTATGATTTTTGCATGGTTGATGTATGCTGTTTGATACTATTGGTTGTTAATGATTGACGTTGGTTGATTAATGGTTGATCCATTTACTATATTGTCATTACTGTGTGTATGGATATTATTGGTTGTTATGGTTTTTGTGTGTATGATTGATGAACAATGGTTGATGTTGAGTGGATGATGTATGGATGATATTGTTATTCATATGGCTTCTATTGGTTGTTATTTTTTGTCATGGGTTCATATTGGTATGATTGATGTATTCTGATGGATGTATTTTGATTGATGGATTCTAATTGAATTATTATGGTTGATGTATTCTGGTTCTAGATGATGTATTATGATTGATGTATTTTGCTTCTAGTTGACGTGTTTTGGTTGATGTGTTCTGGTTGTTGTGTTCTAGTTGATGTATTCTGGTTGAGGTATTCTGGTTGATGTGTTCTCGTTGATGCATTCTGGTTGATGTACTATGATTGATGTTTGTATGGGAAATTGACGCGTGTATGGTTTTCATTGGTTAATATTGGTGTATGATTGATATATGATTGTCATATGATTGATATATGGTTGATGTATTATGAATTGGTGTATTATGGACTGATGCTTGTATGATTGATATTGGTTTATGTTACTGGTTGATACTAATTACTATTAGTTGATGTATAATGGATTTTTGGATGTTCTCTAAAGAAGAATTATGTTTTGTGTGGAGATGAAAGGTAGTATGTTTAACTACTAGTGTTATGGCCTTTTTTTGGCTTCTTAGTTAGACTGGAATTGTTGCATAGAAGTTCGCTTATTTTTTACATTAAGTGCATAAAACGTTCAGGTGGTTGTTGAGATATTTGTTAGAAAAATATCCTTGTGATATTCGCTAAAAGTATCTTGTTAGGGTATCCTTGCGGTATATCAAATACCTTTGCTGAAAGGCATATTTGTAAAGTATCAGGGTAAATCTCATGTATCTTTGTAGGGAAAGCATTTGAGTGATAAATCATGTAAACGCATCTTGGTAATGCATCTCATGTGATTGATTGATTGGAATCCATTTCACATATCTTAGATGCATTTTATGTATTTTGTTGATAGAGCACATGCATGATGCATTTCATGTATACGTAGGTAAAGTATATGCATTTCATGTGATTGATTGTCTGGAATGCATTTCATGAAGAAAGAGTACACACTTGATGCACTTATTAATATTGAATGGTATACTTGATGCCCTTCATGAGATTGATTGATACACCCTATGCATTTCATATGATTGAATTGATTAGAATAATATTCAGGTAGATGCATTTCAAGTATTTTGTTGAAGAAGTATCTATATCTCATGTACCTTGTATATACTAATGTATTTTGTGTGATTTATTTCATGTATCATGTGCCAAAAATTTGTAAAAAAGAAAATTATCCATATCTCCAAAACTAGGATCAATTTTGAATGGGAGATAATAATGAGTAAAGAAGAATTCAATCAGTAGTGGATGACCCAGAAGAGCCACTCCTTGTTCTTTGATAGGGTAGCCAAAGGAAACCCAAGGTAGGCGGGTGCGGGTGGGGGGGTCATCTATGACCCTGGAGGAAAAATAGTTAAATCTTACGCCTGGGGACTGGGGGAGAAATAAAACAATGTAGATGAATGGCTTGATTTACTTCATGGTATGGAAACAGTCTCCAAGTTAAAAATATGCAAGCTCTTAGTTTTTGGAGATTCAAGGCAAGTCATTCAAAAAATGAGGAATGGTTACGCCAAAGGATCTCTGTGGTGCATAAGGATTCATCAAATAATTGGCTCACTAAACATCTCTCAAGAGGCAAATTATTTCATATTCTTAGAGAAAAAAATGAATCAGCAGACCACCTTGCAAACAAAGGAGTTAAGCTTGGGTTAGGGGAATTAATCTATGAGGATGGTTTACAAAGACACATCCCAATCCCCTAGGTCTCCAAGTCCCACCCTTAAGTGTTTAACCCATTCAAAATTAAGCCATCATGGGAAGGCCTCCATTTGGACGATGTGGACGTGTGTGTGGCGTCCTTGCAGTACCTTCGCTCACGACAGCTACCTGGAAGATGCATTTATGGGGAGTCTTGTCCAATACTCTACCCTTCTCGGCTCACACGCGAACAAGATGTCTCATTTTAGGAATCCAGATAAGGAAGAGGCGACAGGGCAAGCAAGAATTCATACGCAGTAGCTTAGAAACCACTTGAGAGTTCTGTCACTCATTCCCATGAATTGTGAGGAATATTGCAGGTGGGAGCAGAGCCGAAACACCACCGTTAATTCTACAGGAAGTTTCCAACATTATAGAGTTATGGTTGGAATTAGGGAGGCCATGTCGTATTTCAAGGCTAGTGTCGAAGATTTCAAATTGAATCTTAGGAAGGTCTACGAGGTTGCATATGCTGGTCTCAAGGAAAACAAGGAAACTGTGGAGGACATTAGAAAAATATCCCAACAACTTTCCTGTCAAGACTCATGCATAGATGAACTTGAGAGAAACCTATTTGAGCTCATGGGAACCATGGATGTAATTAAGGACGAAGTGCTGAAAATGGCCAAAATGACCCAGTGTAGCCATTGCCAAGAGTCCCCATATGAAGACGCGCTTCTAATGGATGAAGCCTCAGTGCAACAACAAGTTCAGGGTATGCATGGACTACATGAATGATGCTCTTCCTTTTTTAGTTATATTTTTTTTTGTTTATTGTTAAATAGACAGCTTGTAAGGGTTTACCCCTCTCATGCCTTTGATTTTTATAGGAAGTTTAATAGAAAAAATAAGAGATATGAAATGGAACAAGTTTTGTTTTCATATATTCAGCAAATTATAGAGCTCATGATGAAGCTCTACATTTTGTAATGAATGGTTGTGCACAACTCTTTTATAAATATTTATCTTCTTTGGTTTCTGTTAAAACAAAAAGATGTATTTTATGTATCTAGATGAATAATATATATACATGTTTGTTGGAACGTAAAAATTTTATTTGTAGAAGAATATATTTATATCATGTATCACATATATTTATATACTTGATGTTAATCATATGAGTGATTGAAATATGATTTTCAGGTGGATGTATCTTTGTTGAATGTTTGAAGGCCTTGTAAAGAGGATTGAATACCCTGTGATGGGGATTGAAGATCGACCCTTGATTCCATGAGTCCACTCTACTAGTCCCACTTCTCCCATGGGTAGTGGAGACGTATAGGAAAGTAGGTGGTAGTGGGAAGTATTGTGGCTAGAAACTTGATGTTATCTTTTGAAGCAGCATGTCCATGAGAGTTTGAAAGATATTATCTTTCTGAGGAAATTATGTATGGGCATGTATGTTATACTTTTGTAAAGGAATGTATGTAATATGCATCGAGGGTGATGTATGGTTTAAGGGGAGGGGGATGTAATACCCTCTAGTTTATCCCTTGGAAATGCTATTATTATTTTGATGTTGTGACATTATGGAATGAGGTGTTGGGACTATGATTTGCACATTATTATTATGATGTTATTATTATTAATTAATAAAATAAAACAACTGATATCGACCGATGCCACATAAAAGGGTCTAAGGAAACATGATGTTACGAGCAAGGGGAAGTGGGAAAGTGTGTTCCTAAGTGTATGTGTCTATGTTGGTGTATCCTCTTGACTCATGCATCCTCTTATGTTATGTTTCTCCTTGATTTTATTATTCTAGGATGTTTTTTATTAAAATTGGAGTCACTATCTCTCCTAGTGCGCCCTCTTGAATGCCACTTGGTGTTGCCCATCATGAAAGTTGTAACTCCTCCTTAGTGGTGTTCTATTATGGGAAATTAAATCCTCTTGTGAATATCTCTCTCCTCCAACTCCAGTTCTCCATGAGGAATTCAAATTGGTTGGTGTGTCCTTCATTTTCTCTCGATTTTTGCTTCTTATTTCTTGTATTCATTCTCTTAGTTCTTGGTTCACTCACTCATGTGCATTTCTATTTGGAACTTGGGAATTTGATATGATTCCCTTGGTATGTGTGAGAGACTATGATCCAATGGTCTTTTTGGACGGTTGGTGCACCCTTTCTAAGCCTGTGCCCAAGTAGAGAGACTCGATTGTTGCTAGTCTATCTGTCCTGGAAGTTGCTTGTCCTATATTGGAAGTGATGTGGAATCCACTTTCCATTGGATGCAGTTGGACCGATGGTAGATTAGTGTTTTATTGATTCTATCTATCCTGGATCTATATGTCCTAGATTATAAATAGTGGGATCTATTTTCCATTGGAATACAGTTGGACCGATGGTAGGCTTGTGACTATCTGTCTTGGAGCCACCGTTCTGGATTAGAAGTGACGTGGAATCCACTTGCCATTGGAATTGTGGTTGGACCAATGATAGCTGGGTTTTATTGTTGATTTCACTCTTTCTTGTGGCATCATGTTTCCAGCTTGGGTGTGATTTGTAGAAATAAATATTTATCTTGTACAATGTCTATGACTGGGTGGATCGTGGCACAATCGAATTTAGTTGCGGGAATTGCAAGATAATTGGTTGTATTTTATTTATATGAGTTATTTGTTTTTGATATATATATATATATATATATATATATATATATATATATATATATATATATATATATATATATATATATATATATGCATATGAAATATTTTATGGGATGTGTGAATCAAATGTAAAAAATTTCTTTTCTATGATTTTGGTTGTTTTTTCATTACTAGTTCTTTTAGAAAAATTGTGAAAGCTAGTTTTGGGACTTTGCAAGAGAAATGTTTGTTAAAATGTATATGAGACTCCTATGCTGCAGATATAATTTTTATGTCTATTATAATATTGGTATAATGTGTTATTCAAATGTGTAATAGTTTTAGAAAGGTCTATGTAATCCATTTGTTTTCAATTACTAGTTTTCTGGAAAATTAGTTTTAGCTAGATTCGAGACTTTGCAAGAGAAGTGTTTGTTAAAATTCCTATATGTTTATTTGATTCATATTATATATTTTAATCTGATATGTTTGAATAAATGTGTGAAATATAATACAAGATAGTCTATAAAATTTGTTACCGCGATCCTAGTCTATTTCTCGAACTGCTATTCTTTTTTGAGAGGTTGTCATAACTAGATTTGGGATTTGAAATGTAGACTATTTATGAGTATAAATATACAACAATATGACTGTATATGACCTATAATATTCTTATACTAACATCCTATCATAATTTCCCTCTTGTTGAATTGCTTTTGAAAACTAGAATGCAAACAAGCTTCGAAACGGTGAAATTGGTAACTAGTTTTTGGATTTGTATCTCTATTTTTGGTAAAATATGAATGTATAGAAATATGATCTATTTTTTTTAATTTATTTGTGATATATAATGATACTTTACATATTTGTACCTTCACCTCAGCGTGCCTCAGAACTCAGTACAATTGGTTTGATTGAATTCCTAGCAGTGTTTATTAACTAGTTTTATTGATTAAACTTGAAATATTCTTCATTTATGTACTCGGATAAGAGATGAAAATGTACTTTTATTTTTCTGTAAATGCATGCTTAATTATGAAAATAATGGATGTAGGTTCAATTTTTGGATATTTGGTATGGTTGTGCATCGAAAGTGCACAAGACTAGTTGTTTGCGTAGTGGAACTAGTTGACTAGACTTCTTGGTATCTCATTTTTGTGTATATTATGTTTAATTATTTAAAAATGGTTATTTGGCAATATTTACATGGTTGTAGGTGTTAATTAGCCATTGGGATTGATAAATTGTGTTAATTAGTTGAAAAAATATTTTATGCCAAGTGTCATAATTTGTAAGTTAAGTGTCGTAATTAGCGCATTAATTACCTTAATTAACTAGTTAATGACATATTGTTGGGAATGACCTTTTTGGGTGCAATTAACCCATTTTATGTCCTGGGATGGATGTATAATGATGTTAGACAGTGTTGGATAAGCTTTCCCAGCCTTGGTTCATTTGATTGTTCAGATGTAAATTTTATTTTAATTAATTTGCGATTATCGATATTTTGTCGTAATTAATTTGTGAAAATTGAAATTAAGTATTTATTCTATTTCTCTGATGTGCTTAAAATTTTTAATTAGCCTCTTATATTTAATTATATGTCCCTAATTCCATTTGATATCCCTGTGGGACATTACATCACTGTCCTATCGAGGAGAGGGTAGGATTTTCCCTAGTTCTCTGATGTCCTAACAAGATTTGTAGCAGAGTGTCAGCTTGTCTACTCTTAGAGGTATATTGTTGATGACATCGTCAATCCTAGTGATTTTGAGGTGCACAAGGGACATATCCATCTTGGTTCTTTTTGTACAGATGAGGTTAGATTCCTCTCACTGTTGGTTACCACCATCGCGCACTCGACCACTAATGGGAAACACGTTAGTTACCCTATTTTATTTTATGTTGATTCTCTAGTGTAGTCACCTAGATGAATTAGGTAGTCCTCCATTTTGTTATGACAATTTTATTTTTCTATGGATAAATTCCGTGCAATTTTTGATGGGAGGACCAACTTCCATTTTGGTTCAGATATTTTTTGATTATTTTTTCAAAGGATTCTGTCCACGAGGCCAACATTTGACCATCACCCTCCTAGGCCACCGACCGAGGTGCGTATGAAGATGTGGTGGCAGATTATGCCCAAGAGGGGGCAATCAGAGTTCCCAACACAAATTATAATAGAGATATTGAATATGCTCGCCAATGAGGAGGACCATGCATTGGACAATTTTCCCTACCCATATGCTGGTTTGGACTAGAGAGTATGTCCCAACATATTTTTCACCCAGGATGAGCCACCAGATGAGAGATGTAATATTAGAATTATGTTTAAATTAATATAGTTGCAACATTTTATTGTCTTATTTAATTCAAATGAAATATATATTCTAACATTTTATTTAAATTGTTTTATTAATTTTTTTAATGAAATTGTCTAATTATATTTCTTGTGTACCTATATATATTTTACGAACATTGGGACATTCGATTGAGATTATGTTCCTCCTCCCATTTAGGAGAATGATGTGGATATGTAGGAGGAGGAGTTTCCTGCATTGCCCATACCCATACTACGATGTAGGTCAGATAAGAGGTACCGTCCAGGCTGTTTCGAACATGTTATCCAGATTGTTGGCTGGATGAGGAGTCGAGACAATACGACTTGCAAAGATCACACAAAACCCTGAGCTCAAAAATATATGGAGTATGTTTCCATGTTATGTGAGACTGTTGATGTAGTATGTAGTCGGTGCATCCACGCTTTTATATTCCTGGAGGCTTGAGGTTTAGTTGACATCATTTGATGAGGATGTTGTTGATCCTCATTCTTGTCCATCACCTCCTCCTTATTGTTTCCGTGAAGCGGGAGTGTCTTAATCACATGCTCCACCACCTCCACCTCACCAAGATGTAGGTGTTTCATCATCTCATGTTCCATCTCCTCCTCCTCACAATGACACGGGAGCATCACCATATGATGCTCTGCATCCTCCTCCTCCTCACCATGATCATGATTGAACATGATTTACTCCTCGACACCTAGTCGTCTCGCCACCATCTCTGATCCATCCACTCATCCTACCATCCAGTCCACCATATCCTACTCCACTCACCTCAGTTGTACATAGGATGGTTGCAGCGAGTGAGATTCGTCTTGATGGAGATATTTATGATGTTCTCCTTTCTACTTTTTATCCGGATAGAGGTATTGATGCCTCTGTTGGTGGAGGAGATATCGTATAGTAGTTATTGGATTGGTTATGTATATTTGGCTTGTATCATGAGACATTTGAAATTATTGTTCACACACACACACACACACTACATTTTTCATGCATGTTGATGTCGATGTCGATGTTGATAATTATTTATATATGTCGATGTTGATGTGTATGTTAGGTCAGGTTAGATATGTTTTCTAGGTGTGCTTGATAGATGTGTATGTTAGATGATGTTAGTTAGATTTATGTGTAATGGTTATGTTATATAATGTAGTTAATTGTGTACTTTTTTCAAATGTTATTACTATATATGCGTGTTAGATGATGTTTAAATATGTTAAATGTATAATATGTTAGATAATGGTAGATATTTTTTACATGTGTATGTTAAGTGATGTTGGATATGTATGGTAGATTATGTTATCTATTTTTTATGTGTTTGTGAGATGGTGCTTATGTTTGATAGTTGATGATAGATGTGTATGACGTCACATGATTTTTTCCATACTTATGTGATCGTTATGTTAGATGATGTTATGATGATGACAATGGTACATTACATGATGTTAGGTGATGGTGGTGTTGGCCATTGATATGATGATCACACACACACACACACACACACACATATATATATGGATTTACTTTTTTATGAACTCAATGGGCTGTCAAAAAATTATTTTATGATATTTATCTTCATGTGTATGATGATGTATATTGTTTATGTCGATGAGTATGATTAATGTGTGAGGAATTTTTATTTATTTATTTATGTACTTATGTAAAAGTCATTTATATTTACTATAATTATAATTACAAATTGTGCACAATCACAATTGTAATTGAAAGTTACCATCTCTAGTATAAATAAATTTCACAATCATTATTACAATTTCACAACTACAAATTACAAGAACAATTACAATAAGATATTACTAATTAGATTTAAAAGGTACAAATTACAAATTCGACACTCACAACTACAAATTTACAATCGCAAATTGCAATTGCAGTTACAATCAAAACTTACAAATTGGAATTACAAATTTTTAATTATGGTCACAAATTAATTTACAAATTATTACATTATTTACAAGATTGAAAAATTACAAAATGATTTACGGAATTAAAAAAATTGCAATAATTTCAATCATCTTCTCAATTAATTATGATGGGTTGGTCAACTATGAAGTATTTAATTCATTAACCAACGATTAAAAGTCTTTTACAACTATAATTACAATTTACAATCATTATTACAATTTGTGGGATATAAATTGGTTCCTATAAAATCAAATCAAATAATGATAAAGGAAAATATAAACTATCATATATAATATCTATAGTCTAAAATATTAATGTCCTCCCATTCATGATATTTTCCTCCCATATCTCTTTTAGTATCAACAACGTCGATTTATATAACTTGGTCTTTTGAATTCTACCCTTTGCATTTTGACAAACTATGTAACTTTCAATCCAATTCTTGATATCTTTAGCCATTCCTAGCCACTAATAAAACTTCTCAACCAATTCTCTTGTCTTTTCAATACAAAAATTCCCATTTAAAGGGTGGTTAGGGGAATATATAAAATTGATATAGAAGAATAGAATGGGGGAATTAATTATTCAAAAAATATTTTATAATTAATTAAAGCAGATACACAAAATTTTATGATTATGTAAAAATGATAAAAGAATAAAAAGGGGAGGAGGAAAGAGTAAATTTATTGTAATGTCACATCCTTAGTGACTCCATGGTCATCCCACTATCCCATTTAATTCCCATGGGTTCAACTGGAAATTAAATAAATTAGCTAGGGAATTAATTTTGGCGTATAGTTACCTTGCGTAATTAAATCAAATCATGAAAGGGTGATGTAGGACCATAATTTTGAATATTTAATTTCTTTAATATTTGTTTATGAGTTGGAATTGATCTAGGTGGCTCACGAGGGTGCATAGGTAGATGGATAAGATAATATCAGTTGTCTCCTTCAAAAAAATATGAGGAAAAGCATCCAGAAGTAGTAGAAACTCAAAAAAGGCAAAAGTTTCCATATTTTTTCTAAAAGCTAGGAAAAGAAGCCAAAAGCAGAAAAGACAGAAGCTTCCATATTTTTGCTATAAGGATCAATAAGGATTAGTAACTATCAAGAAATCAAGGAAGGAATCTCAGAAAAGCTGAAAGTCCTAATTTTATCCAGTGAGGGTGCAATTGTTGATTCAAGTGGTTCCATATGCAATGTAACTTACCAAAGAAGCAAGCAACTCATCAATGGATCGAATTCCAAGGAAGAAGGCTCTAGAGGAGGAGAAAAGATACCAGAAGTTTATAAATTGAGTATGAGAGAATGCATGGAGGATATTTTGTCCATTTGTTGATTGAATTGAAGAGATTTAGGATTTTCATAGCTTGGGTGATGTTCCCCTTGCTAACATTGGGTGATGTGCCCCTTTGCAACCTGTGAACTAGTTAGGGAGATTGATAAGTCTTTCTAGCTGGAGAATGAGGAAGATAACATTCAGTTATTTTAATAGAGATTCATGCAGCCTTTAATACTGTATTTCATTATGGTTTTCAATATTTTAGAGTGTTTTTTTTTCATTTTTGGAGTTAGTGGTAGCAACAATTAGTTTTGGTGTGGATTCCAATGACTAGTTTCCAGTGTGTGTGGTTTTGGTGATGTGTGGTGCACTTGTGTGAAGTTGTGGTTGTTCATGTGCATCCTATTGGTCACTATTTTTATTCAGTAGGTCATGGACACCATTCAGAATATTTTTTGTAGGTATGGAGTCGATATCCCTCCAGGATGATCAAAAACTATGCAGAGAAGCTCATTGTATTGAGCCAGTTTATCTCTCTCTCTCTCTCTGCACTCCCTGTGCCTTCTATTATATATTTATTCCAATTTTTTCTACTAAAAATGTATCCATGATGATGTATCTTATTTCCAGACGGCAAAATGAATAAATACAATGTGCTTCTCTTTCTCTAATTTTTCAATCTTCAGTGCAAAATTGTCTCATGTTGTAAATTGATAAAAATAGAAAACACTGTTTAATTTTGGCTCTATCTACATGTCAATTGTTGTTCCAAATATCTCTCTAAGGGTCATTTATGTCAATTAGTATGTAATAGAACCCATACAGTGTGTTTATGTATAAAATAATGGCTTTTAGGTATGGTTTGGAAAGACTTGGAAACCAATAATTTTCCTATGTTGTGACGATAACCTAGACTTGGATCTTTGAATGTCAAACTCTATCCAAAGGGGTTCTGAAGTGTGTGGATGTATTATAGGGTAAGATACACATGTTTTAGGGTTGATCTATTTCCATTATTGCACTAGAAGTGGATACGTTCTACATAATTCCTAAGGAAATTTCCTCCGGTCATTTTGGCCTACATAGGTGTGATACACTTCGAAATGTGCAAATTGTCGAAGCAAGAACATCAATAAACCCTATTAAAAGTTTGGCTGGTATGGTCCAAAAGTGGATTAGATTATGTAGGTGACCATAAGAACCTGTGTTTACAAATTTGTGATCCTTTGGTTATGTTTGGGAAACTTGGTAGTTTTAGCCTCCAAAAGCTAGAAATTGCACCTAGTTTCATAATTTTTTAAATTGGCCTCTATGATTGACTTAATATATCTAATATTATATTGGGGATATTACATTTATAATTATGTAAAATTGATAGTGAAATAGGGTAGTAAATAAGAACTAGGTTAGGGTAAGAATATGTAAGAAATCAATTGCAAATAAGGAATCATTGGGATACAGTTAATGCATGAAGGAGAGAATGAGAAATAACAACAAAACTGAAAAGGATGGAGGAACAAAATTAATGATTGAGATTATATATCAAGGGATTTTCCCATTAAATTTTATCCCCTATAGATTTAATTACCCCATTTTGACCTTAATTACCCTATTACCACTATCACTTCAATTATTTCTATATTCCATAACCACTCTAAAATTTTTAACCTCTAACTCGTATAACCCTTAAACCATAATCCCAATAAAATTTAAATTTCAATCCATATAATCTGTAATAAATAGCACTTAACCTATTTAAACATGAAAAATAACAATGTTAATACTCGACCCTTAACTCCTAACTCATGTAATCCTCAACTTTAATAATCCTTAATATTTAACCTCTAATTCTTAATTACAACCCCTAAATGAAGGAATACTACTAATAATCTATATTATTTACCCACTTAAAACATATCTTGATGAAGGACATTGATGCACCTATGTTCATAAAGCACACTAGAGGACTATATGGGCCATGACATATGATACTTTCACATCTATGGTGTACTAGTGCACCATATCTATGTCTTTGCATAAAAAAATGAAAACTTGGTGACCAAAAATGACCCCAAAACCATCTTTGGTCCTCCTATAAAATTTGTGTTCCTTCCAAAGGACAGGGGGTCAATTTTTCAATGTGTAGTGATAATTAATAAATACAACGTAATTAATATTGTTTAAATTTTTAATAATTTCCAAATAAAATTATTAATTATATTAAATTTAATTTTTGAAAAATGAGGCATTATTATTTTTCCATTGTCCAGGTTAGGGAATAGCAGGTCAGGTGTTTGAAGTTGAGTTTTCAATTGAATAAATGCAAAATTGAATTTCAACAATGTTAAAATTCAAACTAATATATTTTGTGAATAAATCCTAAACCCTAGGCACCCTAAGCCACAAATCATACTCTGCCATTGTCTAGAGTAGGGAATATTTTTATATGCCTGGGTTCTGTAAGTGTTGCTATCTGATTCAATAACTCAGCCAATAAAATTCCATATAATGGAAATGGATAATATCATTAAATTATGCAGTAGTTATCAATGATGCTCTTTATGTTGGAAGTTGGAATAACGGCTGCAACCCACGATTCCTCCTGCCGTTCATTATAAATCATGATCTCTAAATTTGAGCTTTTCAAATATGGAATAATATCTACTTGGAGCTTTAGAAATAAGAAATACAATCTTACAACATCATTTTTTTTAATTTAAACGGTGTGCTATAATAAAATACAACGCACCGATGCATTTTTAATTGATGGACGCATCAATGCAACTAAACACTATATGCATCATTGTGGAACATCCGCAAAACAAGTGGTAAAATAAACTATCCTCTAGATTTTATAGCAGATAGTTATCTATGTATTTTTTAATCTTGCAAACATCGGTGCGCTTAGTATCTCAAGATGCAACAGGGCACCCGAAATCTCGTTGCACACCGTAGTATGATGTTTTATTTTTCAAGTAATCATAACGATGCGTTTAAAAAATAGAGCCTCGTGGCATTCATGTCTTTATGGTGCACTGGATTTCCAAATTAAAAAAAAAAATACGGTACATTTAAAAATATGATGCACCAGTGTGTCTATCAAAAGAAAGCACTGTTGTGTCTATCAAAACAGAGCACCGATGTTTGGATAATAAAAAATAAAAAGTTGGATGAATTATTTTCCCATAACTTCAAAATGAGCAGAAAGTTCATTTTTTTTTTTAAATCTACAAGCTATTAAAAAAAACCTAATCACTAATTCATTATTTTGGCAAAATTTCGAAGGGAGTGTTTTGGGAGAGAGTTATCAGGGATAATTTTGGATCAACCTGATTATTCTGCATATCAAAATTTCTAATGTATATTGAATCAAACAAATCCCTGCATGATAGAAATTTCAAGTATGTAAATTGTTTTTTTTTTGACTGAAACATAGGGAAGTTTTAATTGATAACCGGTGAAACAGCCACCGGGTGCTTGGTTACATAGTTATCACGATCTGGATTAACAAAATTTTTGGACTTGAGATGCCTAGAAATTCCATATTTATAGAGCAAAATTACAGAAGACAAGCTTGTGGAACAAAAAGTAGTACTGAAGTGTACAAAGAGAGCGAAGAGGAGATCTGAACAGAGTTTAAGAGAGATTGAGCTTCTCCAAAATCTTCTGGACAGCGGCTTCCAACGCAGCAATTCTATTCCCATAGTTTCCTGAGGTATTTGCCTAGTCCTTGAAGTGGGTGTAGACCACTTCTTCAAAGTAAGTAACTTCTCCCTTGGAGTCTTTGAGATCCTCTTTGATGTTCTGAAGATCTTTATTGAACTTCTTCCATTTTTGAAGATCTTCTGCAGTGTTGGATTGCAGGCGCCCTTCTTGCTCCTCTGATTTGGATTTGAGTAGATCAATTGATTGCTGTAATTCATCCAGCCTATCCTCCACTGATTTGCCTCCAGATGTAGATCCCACCGATGCCATTTTGAGATGCTCGGGCTTGTTCTGGTCTTCTGACTGCATATGCTAGCATTAGCGCACTGGAATGATCGGAGGTTCCCATTCGGGCTGTTTAAAAGGGAGGAGTGGCGACCTGAAGAGTCACGAGACCATGTGACATCGTTCGGAGGAGTCAGGCTATTGTGGAGATCTGGCTCGATGGCAATCTTGACCATAGAGCATAACTGATAATCGAATAACACGACAGTCCATAAAATATTCCTTCTCAGGATTTTTTTTGTCTTAGGGGAGATTACATATTGATTCTCTGTCATTTATAGATAAGATTCTCCTGCCCAGGAGCACGGCCCTATTTTCCTCAGTGTCAGCTTGTCCATTTTGATCACGGAGGACATGATAATATTTGATTTTACTGAATTTGGAGGCAATCATGAAGATTCTGCGCAGGATCCTAGAGAGATTAATCTTTGGGGGTGGCTTCTTCAAGATCATAGCTTGAATTATGATCCGTGAGTCTTCGAAGATTGTGATCTCTGAGATATTATTGTCAATGGCTTGTTTTAGCCCTTGCCAGAGGGACAGTGCTTCAACCTTGTTATTTGTGTCCGTCCCTAAGCCCCAGGCAAAGGAGATAAGGGTTTCATTTTCATTGTTGAGGAGGATTCCCCCCGCTCCAGCCTTTCCAGGGTTTCCCTTGGAGGCCCCATCAAAGAAGAGGCAATACTCCCTTAGCGACGTTCTCCAATTTTGGAATTCAGGATCGCACATCCATATTTCCCAGTTTTCGTGAGTTGAAAGAGAGATAGCTTCAGGGGCATCTTTTAGTTTGAATTTATCCAACCAGCTTGCCTCAACAGGACTAAGGCTTCTAGTGTTGGAAATAACTCTAGAGTCCGCCGCTTCCCCCAAAAAGGCCTCGCATTTGGCTGCTACCCTGGAGCTGGAGCTTGCCTCATCTCTAAAGATACGTCTGTTACGCTCCAGCCAGATCTTCCAGCAAGTTACTTTAGGGATCCACATCCAGATGGTTTTAAGACGGTTTTTCTTATGAAGCTCAAATGGGGAGTTTTTAATCCAGTTGGAGAAGAGGTCAGATAAGCTTGCATAGATGTCAAGATTCCCATGGCATGGGAGGAGAACCTGCTTCCAGACCTCTTTTGAGAAAGAGCACGTTAGCAGCAGATGAGTCATTGTTTCTTCTTCTGTGAGACACAGGGGACATCTTGTAGGCCCTTCCATTCCACGTCTTTTTAGCGTGTCTCCAGTTAAGATGCTGTTGTGTGCTACCGTCCAGCAAAAAAATTCTATTTTTGGAATGATGGGAAAGGTCCAGATGAAGTTCCACTTAGATGGATTAGGGGGGGCGTGGTGCACATTTTGGAGAGATCTATACCCTTCTGCTGCTGTATAGTATCCAGATCCATGACCCCATCCTCTTTTGTCTTTGGTGGTCTCTGAGAGAGGGGCTTTACCTTGAAGTAGTTGTAACAGGATCTCGGCTTCCCCTACTAGATCCACAGGGACCTCGCCAAGATTCCAATCATTCCAGCTTTTTTTTCCTTCTTCCTCCCAGATGGAGATGTCCCAGAGTGTATCTTTGTTTCTGTGTTGCATCCAGGCCTTCAGATTACCAATTTCAGTAGCCTTTCCTAGGGGCTAGTCTCCCATAATAGATTCCTCCCAGAGGTTTTTTTTTTCCCGTTGCTAGGGATCCAGTAAAGAAGGCTTGTGAAGTGCTCAAGGACCTTGTTGCAGAGAGTAAAGATTGGAGATCCTTTCTTTCTTTGAGGTGGCTTATCTAGGCAATTTAATCTTGAGCCTGGGAAGTATTTTTTCCTTATGACTTTTTTGCTCCAAGTTTCTCGGCCTGAGACTAGATTCCAGAGTATTTTTGCTCCCATGGCCATATTCTGTCTTGCCATACTTCTGAATTGCAGACCTCCTTCCTTGTAAGGCTTTTGAATTTTGTCCCATCCTACCAGATGAAGTCTGTGATTGTTTCCTTTACCTCCTTCCCAAAGGAATTTCCTGATTAGTCTTTCCATTTTCCCGATAATCAAAGAAGGGGTGAGGAGGATGGAGTTTTGGTAGATCGGGATGCTCATCAAGACTGATTTTATGAGGACTGTCTTTCCTGCCTGGTTTAGCCAATTTGAGCCCCAGTTTTGAATTCGATTTTTAAATTTGTCCAAGATTGGATTCCATTGGTTTGCTTTTGGAGTACCTTTAGCAATTGGAACACCCAGTTAGGTGATGGAATCCCATTCATGGACTGCTTCCATTCCTAAGATTCTAGCTATCTCGCCTAGCTCTCTGATCGTACAATTCCAGCCAAAAATCTTGCTTTTTTGGAAGTTGATCTTGCTGCCAGAGACATGTCTGTAGATATCTAGCTCATGTTTGAATCTCCTTGCAACTTGGATACTAGCTGCTCCCAGAAGTAGTGTATCATCTGCGAACTGTGCATGATTGATCTTATTCACGTTAGCTGCCATATGGAGACCTGGAAGGACGTTCCTTTGCTGGGATTTGATCAGTTGGAAGCTTAGGACCGAGGCTTGGATTGCGTAGAGCAACGGGGAGAGGGGGAAGCCTTGTCTAAGGCCCCGAGAGGCTTGGAAGAATTCAGTGGGTCGTCCATTGACTAGAGGAGCTATCCAGGGTGAGCTTATGCATCCTTGGATCCACTTTGCAAAAAGGTCTGAGAACCCGAGTTTCTTCATAACCAGGAACAAGAACTCGTGATTAACTCTGTCAAAGGCATTGGCTAAATCAAGTTTAATCACCATGCCTCCTTCTATGGACTGGTGGCTTGAGTGAATTGCCTCTTGGACCAGCAAAATATTATCTTGAATCTGTCGTCCTTTTATGAACCCTCCTTGATTTTCCGGAATTATTCGTGGCAGCACTTTTTTGAGTCTATTTGCTATGATTTTGGTTACAATTTTGTAGCTCAGATTGCAGAGAGAGATAGGTCTGAATCTGGAGAAATGATTGGCCCCTTTTTCTTTTGGAATCAGATTAAGAAAGGCAGAATTAGTGCTTCCCCCCAGATTGTTGGTCTTTTGCGTATGCCTCACCATTCTAAGCAGATCCAGCTTTATCAGGTCCCAGCAGTTGGTATAGAATCTTGCAGTGAAACCATCCGGGCCCGGGGCACTATCAGGTTTCATTCGGAAGAGGGCTATTTTTAGTTCCTTCATGGATATGGGGGCAGTGAGAAGATTGTTATCAGAATCATGGACCAGGATGGGGATGGTATCAAAAGGATGATCAAGGGGATTCAGAGGGTCTTCAATTGGAGCTGAAAAAAGGTCTTTGAAAGTGTTGAAAGCGGCTTTTTTGATGTCATTGAAGTTGTTGATCAGGGAGCCTTGATAGTTGATCTCGGTGACAGCTTTGAAGTTCTTTCTGGCCTCCGCTTGTTTGTGGAAGAAGGAGGTATTTTTGTCTCCACTATCTAGCCACAAGCTCCTTGATTTTTGTCTCCAATATTCTTCTTCTACCCTACAAGCTTGGTAGAAATGCTTTTGGAGTTTTGTTTCCGTAGCTTGAATCTGAGGAGAGAAGGTGGTTGTTTCCAGGGATAGTTGATGGTCTTCCAGGGCTTTTTGGGATTCAATTTTGCCAGAAGTAGGGGAGGTGATACGCTTCGCCCAGGATTTAAGGTCCGATTTCAGCCTTTAATTTTCTGTTCCCAGGAAAAAGAAGGAGACCCTGGGATAGGGATTGACCAGGAGTTAGAGACTACTTGATGAAAGTCTTCTTGGAGTATCCAGAGAGGGCTGAATCGGAAAGGGATAGGGCCCAGATTTGTTTCCGAGGAGAGTTCCAGAAGAATGGGTTTGTGATCAGAGATACAATTAGGGAGGATTTTGGAGGTAGCTAAAAGTCCAAGCAGAAGGAAGTCGGAATGGATCAGGAATCTGTCAAGCCTAGCCGCTATGTGACTCGGGCCCAGCCTTTTGTTAGTCCAGGTGAATTTTCCTACCGAGGGTTTGATATCAATGAGGTCCCATCCCAAGATAAGATCCTCCACCCATTCTATGGATTGGTCTCTTATTGGGGAGCCTCCTTTCTTTTCATCAGCAGACAGAGTTACATTGAGATCTCCTGCTAGAATGATGTTATTTGGAGAGTGCAGATAAAGGAAGGATTCCAACATTTCCCAGCATTGAACTTTGTCAGAGGCCAGATTTGGAACATAGAGATTGAACAGACTTACTTGTATTCCGGAGTAAATATGTTGAAGCTTGGTGTAGATCCAATGCATGATGCAGTGGTCTTCAATGAGGTTGAATTTGGACTCGTCCCAGAAGGTGGCGATTCCTCCCGAGGCTCCTCTAGAGCTGATGGCTTTCCTCGGTCCTTTTTTCCAGAAATTGTATGCAGCTTGATGGAGGCTTGAGTCCTCCAATTTCGTCTCCTGAACTAAGAGGATGTCAGGCTTATTGATTTTTATGATGTCTTTCAGAGCTTCTTGTTTAGGTTTGGAGCCTAGACCTCTGCAGTTCCAGGAGGCGTATCGCATTTAAACTTTCTTAGGGGTGGGGGCCCCTTTGAGGCCCTGGCCTTGCTTTGATCTGGTGATCATTGAATCAATTGTTTGTTGAGCTCCTTTGTTTATGTCCTGGAGGGCTTTCTCTTCCCTGTGTTTTTTCTTTGATTTGCGTCCTAGGGCTTTGGCAGGATGATTAGGGGTAGCATGTGAACTGCTGGTGTCTGAAGCTGCTTCATCTGTGCATCCCCCTGATTCAGAATCTAGATTGGTGGGCTCGTGATCCAGTTCTTTTGGAATCTTAGTGTCAGAGGAGATTCTCGGGGAGTCTGGAGGTTGGTTATCTATTTTGTCTTGGGGTGACTTTCCCTCGTTTTCTTCCTGGGGGATTTCTCCAGCTTCGAGATTTTCTTCATGGCTATTCTTTGTATTATCAACCAACCTAATTATTTCTGTAATTGAGTCCTGAGAATGGTTTACCTTGCTCGATGAGGGCTTATTAAACTGGTCTGCTGCTTTTTCCCCCGAATCAGTCTCTTTGGCTTTGGAGGGATCTTTTGACATTGGAATTTGTCCTGAATTCATGGTTCTTTTTTCTTGGGGCTTGGCTGCTGATTTTGTTTTCTTGACTTTTTGCCAACCCTCCGTCTCCTCCTGGGGTTGGGATTTTGGGAAAGATCTTTGAAAATGTCCATGCTCATGGCAGAGCCTGCATTTGAAAGGCAGTTGCTCATAGTCCAGTTTTTTAAAATGACTCCAGGAGCCGATGGAAATCTTGAGTGCTTCTGGTAGACCTGCTTCTAGATCAACCTCCACACAGATTCGGGCACATGAGTATTGCCCCTTTGGATCCACTTTATCTATGTACCTATCAAGGCGATTCCCAATTTTTTCCAGCGCATCAGGGTTCCAGCAATGAGCAGGCAGGTTTGGAAGACGTACCCAGACCGACACTTCCTTTGGAACGTCAATGCTTGGATCAAAATCCGGGGTCCATCTGTTGAGATAGAGTCCTTGAGCCCCCATGAAATAGGGTCCGTTTCTGAAGATTAGGTCTCTATCATCTTTTGAAATGAATTCAAAGATGTAAAAACCTCTTCCCACTGGGTAGCACGTTACACTGTGTTTCAGATGGGGCCTCCAGTTTCGTTGTATCCAATCATCAGTAGTTCTCGCCGTTGGCCACAGGCCCATAAACTGGCCTACAAGTCCACGTGAGGAGAGGGCTAAATCAGTTTTAATGGCGCTCTCCGCTGGTAGCTCTACTTTAGGGATTTCATCCAATTTTTTAATGAATTTCGGAATCACAGTGGCCGCAGAATTCTTACCACACGGGTTGGTGAGCCTTCTAAATGCCTATTCCGCAGAGATGGGTGAGGAGGGAGGGGTGGACCCTCCCCCAGGCACAGCCATGGCGGCTGCAGGCGCAGAAACCCTAGATCGCGGCTGTCTCAGTGGCATCCTCCTCCGAGCAGACCTCTCTAACCTTATTGTCCTTTAAGACCAAGAATATTACCCTCTCACATTATTGCCCTATCTTCACCAAAAAACTAAGTATGTAAATTGTTACTATTATTTTCATATTTATATTTTCAAGTTTGTTTTTTCATTTTATGTGGCTACAACATTTTACATTACAATTTAAATCCCTCGATTGTTTCACAATTATGATTTTTATTCTTAGGGATTTTAGGTTTAATGGGTTTGTAGTTTTATACGATGATGCCAATGCATTCTATTTGATATAATTCACTGGTGCATTAGTTGTGAAAGTGCACCGTTTTGTTGGTGATTTATAGTTAATAAATCGCACCGACAAATGCATTTGCAATTTTTTTTTATTTGTTTTGATTAACGGTGCATCAACATAGGAGAAATAGTGCAACCATATATAAGAAGCATCTGTGTGTTTCATATGTTGTAACGCAATAGTATGGTAGTTTCTTTTTGAATTTTTACTATGAATATATGCAATTTTTTTCATAATATACTTAATAGCTTCTTTATTTATTGGTGGATGTTTTGTATTGATAGATAATGCAAGACAAAAGTTCAAGGAACGAAAATTATAGTTGAAATTATGGGAGCACATCCAAAGTCAGGAAGAAGGCAAGTTGTTTGTAATTTCTATATCAAATTAATATGTTTGAATTATTTGTAAGTTTAATTTAATATGTATTGGTTAATGTCTCACATGAAGAGCCAAAAAATGAGGAAGCTTGATAATATTATTTGCGATCTAAGTGTAGAAGAGTGCAAAACCTTGCTAGAAAATTTGTATACCGATGAATCAGGTGAATAAAAAAGAATTCAATATGATTTTTTTGTTGAATTTTGAGTAATATTGTATTTAAGAATATTTAATAGAAAGTTTAAAACAATCTAATTCACATATGTTGAATGTTATGCATGGACTGACAACAACAAAAGGGAACGCCAACATAAGAACAAATAAATTATGGAAGATGTAAATGATGACAAATTGGTTCTTAGCTCATCTGGAGTGATGCTAGAATTTAATGAAAGGGGGAAAAACTGTTATAAAACTATGAGGGATATAGTGGAAAGAATGTATAGATGTGATTTACACTTATAGTATATAAATCAATCAAATGAGACAAAGAATCAGGTTATATCTAAACTACAAGAGACGTTTCCAAGGAAATGGTCAATGAGATATGTCAGACTTGCAATAGCAAAACAATACAACAACAAAAAGAATAATTCAAAATTAATATTCTTCTTCGATGTCTTCATAAAGGTGTTAACATACAAAGAAGAGCCATCAGACTAATTGATTGACATTGGTTTAAGTAAGGGCTATGAGCATATGTTGGCATATCAAAAACTAACTGTGGTATTTGTAAGTATCTATGTTGTTTTATTTTTCTCATTTTATAATTAATGGAACAAAAATCATCCTTTATATTAAATCTATGATTTCTTACGGGTTATAAAACTTGCAAGAAACAAAGTATGGAGTGTAGTCAACATAAATATGTCGAGAGATGGCATGAGACATGGTTTTGAAAGAATGCGTGACATTCAGGACACAATTCTTTCTCTGGTACGCCAATTTTCAATTTACATTCATGTATATTATCTATTTTAATTTTAATTATTCCCAACAAAGTAGATACACTCATTACACTTTATTTTTATGTTTGTAGATGGAAGTTGAAGAAGAGGAAAACAATCGAGGAAATCAACAAAACAAACAGCCAAATAACCCAAGTGATGCAGGTGGCTTGAGCACTTATAAAATTTCCAACGAAGAATGATGATCCATATATCTTGTATGTTAATGCAAGTTGCTATATATTTTGAAATAATTGTTTGCGGAAATAAAACATTTTAATGAATAATGTACTCGACATAGAGTCCCAATTGAAAGACGAATTACCAATATGTGTAACAATTATGTGCATGTTGACATTCTGATTATTCTGGCCTTTATGTTGTCCCTACATTTTGTATGACAAAGGGCCTTTTATTGATATATAATCAAATGGAATTTTTTATTATATTGCATTCTCCAGTGTCGTTAAACGTTAATTCACTCATTAAATATATGGATGATTAAATAGTATTAAAATAGAAGCGAACATTTATGATATAATAAATTATTCCAAACATCTTATCCAAACACTACCAAAATTTCAAATGAATATTACTATAAAAAATATATCAATTTCCAATGAATAATATAATTAAATAAAATAAAAATAAAAGAGAAGACTCCCCCCTTTCGTTAGAGGAGAGATAGTTTAAAGATCATAAGAAGGCTAGGTGTGGTGGAAATGGCCTCCGTCTTGTTTATCTATAATCTATTAATGAATTTAGTTATTCAATATTAAGATGCTAGTTTGTGTGATAAAAAATGCCCAATACATAGGACTATTGCTTTGGGTACCTCCCTAAGTAAAGAAAACCATCCTAACTGAGATTTTCTCCTCTCTCTATCTTATTATATTATCTTCACCATTTACAATACAATATTATAGAACCCAAACCCTTAATCCGTTAACTCATAAGATATTATGTGTAACAACCCCATATATGAACATATGGAAGTTTCAATATAATATAATATAAGTAATATAATAATAATAATTAAAAAAAAAGTAACAGAAAGTGAAATTGCATTATGATAAAAAAAATTAAACAAGAAATTAAGAAAAGAGGAGAAGTGGGGAATAAAAGGAGGGAGAAGAAGAAGATATGGGGTCTTTTTTTGGCATTTGCATGAGAGATGAGGGAGGGAGAGAAGGATGCTGTCAGCAAGAGGAAAGAAAGGAATCAAACACTGGCATAGGGTTAATTGTGTTGGAATATTCTCCCCATCATTTTTCAGTTTTGCATGCATGCATGCATTCTGCATGCATCAAGTCATCTGCATGCATCCAATCATCATCATGGTGGACCTCCCAGCTCCTAGAGCTTGGTTCTAGCTCTCCAAATCCTATCCACAACCCCCAGGGGGCCTCCCAACTACCAAAGGCGCTCTTCTCCAACATTTTGCATGGCTAGTGTGCCTTTCTCACCTACCACAGCCAGTTAGGCGCATTTTTCACCTACCAGCCAGTTATCACTCAGTTCTTCCTTGATTTAAGGCTAGATTGACTCCCCTACTGACTGTTTCACTCCAATGGACCTCCAGTGAGACTAGTCTTCCCATTCTGACTCCAATTAGCTCCTCATGCGCCCTCCACTGAGCCTCCTTCATTCATTTAGTGCCTACCACACTCAGTTAGACTTAGTTAACCACACTTGACTGACTGTTACCATTGATGACTAATACATTGAATGGATGATGACTCCAATATCATCCAAGCCACACTCCGAGTTAGGAATTCGAATGCCCTACTTGGCTTATTTGAATCCTATATGATGCCATCTTCATGGATATTGTATTCATTCACTTACATTCTTATTCATTGTATGATACTGAGATATTGTTCTATTCTACTGTGTTTATGAGTGATCATTTAGTGTCTCCTTCTCTTCTTCTTGCAACATATTTGTTAGTTTGATTGTAAGTTGCTACAGCTTCCAGATCTCTTGCGGATTCTTACATGGTATTAGAGCAGGAAGCATCTATTCGAATTGCAGCAGTTGTAGCATTTCTTTGAGTAGCTATCTTTCACTTGTGCACCAGAAGCCTCTGAGTTTCCACAGCAAATCCTGGTGCTATTACTTGAATTCATTAGAGAAATCTAGTTAGGTCTAGCCAGGTGTGAAGGAATTAGTCCATGTGCCAAGTGCCCTTAAGGTAGTGTTCAGTCGAAGTGTAGCATTCTCCATCGGCACATCTTTTATTGTTTTGCAGGTTTATTCACCCGTTCATAATCTTCTTCAACTATTCGACTTTATCTGTTCAGATGGATCTAAAGCTTACATCTTCCAACTATATTGAGTGGAAATCCAAAATGACTCTCTTCGTGAGATCAAAGAGCTTCACCCGAATAATCAACGAAACGATGGTAGAACCAATCAGTGCAGTTGAAAAGTCCAAGTACTTGGATCAACTTGATGAAGCAATTGGTCTCCTCCTTCTCTCAATTTCTAATGATCTACACTTTCATGTCATCGATCTTACATCTCCAAAAGAGGTGTGGGACAAGCTTGAATCTATTTTTGGGCCAAAAGATAATATGGAATCACATAAATTGGAGAATGAGCTCATATGTTTGAGTCCTAGCAGCTTCGAATCTATCAATGCCTTTCTCACCAAGTTCAAAAGCTTGATATCACAGTTGAAAAGATATGAGATAGTGAAGGAAGATAAGCATCTTATACTTTCCATTCTCTCAAAGTTGGGGGAAAACTTCTCAGTTTTTGTCTCTACTTTCCAGTCAGCTAGGTTGTCCATTCCAAGATGGAAGCTTCCCTCATTTGATGATTTCACACAATCTCTTACCCAAGAGGAAGAGAAGTTGATTTCGATGGGAATGATAAAACCCAAATTGGATTCAACCCTTACAGTTGCAGAGAGAGCGAATGATATAGGAAAGTTAGAGATTCCTGGTGATACAAGGCCTACACACCAATCAGATAGAGCTTCATACTCTAAGAAGGCCAAACATTCTAAAAAGGGAAAGGCAGAGTGCACATACTGTCATAGAGGGCCTCATCCTGAGAGTGTTTGTATGCGAAAGACTATAGATTTGATGGCAAAATTACTTGAAGAGAACAACCTTCCTGTACCAGCATGTGAAAGGAAGAAAGATTCTGAATCTCCAAGATCCGAAGGAAAAGAAAGATGTAATGCTCTCATAGAATTTGCATCAACTAGTTCTTCTCTTGTCATAGATTCAGGGGCATCTTGTCATATGGCTTCCTCCAAGGAACTTTTCTCTAGTCTTGAAAGCTTTATTGGCCCTTCTTTCAGTTTGGGGAATGATTCACTAGTTCCCTCTCAAGGGATTGGGAGAATCAATCTTGATCATGGTCACTTTTTTGATGTGCTTTATGTTCCTTCTCTTGCACCCAATGTCCTTTCAGTATATCAGATGACTCATACTGGAGAGCCTAAAAGAGTGATCTTTACTCCATATGAAGTCGAGGTACAACACATGGTTTCAGGGGAAATTATTGCCAAAGGAGTTGCAAATCATAAGTCCAAACTCTATGAGTTTTCTCACTTCTTACCTCTCTCAAAGGGTATTGATACACCAACAGAGATTGAGAAAAAGAGGAATACTGAAGAAGTACAAATGCATGAAACAATTCCTGTTACAGAATGGACCTCCTCCTTTGATCTAAATGAATATCCATCATCATCTAGTTCTTGTTCGTCTATTGATTACAGTTATGATGGTTCCAAGGAGGACTACTTGCATATTCTAGAACAGTTTCATGACATCAACAGTTTTGATTATACTCCTTCTTCAAGAGATGATGAGCATGAGTCAGTTTTACTTGCTCATGAGTATTCAGTTTCAGAGTTTCCACATGGTGAGCATAAGTCAGTTTCACTTGCTTCTCATGATATTCTGGGTTCAGAATCTAAAGAGGGAATGCTAGACCCAGATCCACAAGAACCTGAAGGTCTAGCAACTAGGGATGATGATTATAGAATGCTAGATCCAGATCCACAAGAATCTGAGGATATAGCAACTGATGATGAAGATGAGAAAATGGGAGATCCAGATCCACAAGAACCGAAAGATCTCTCACCTGATATTCCTCTTCTTCCTAGATGGGCATCTACTACACTCCGATCTGCCGGTGATTTAGTTGGTGATCCACATGATCACAGAAGAACCAGATCAGAATTTTAGCATGGAAGGGTTCATCCTTCTCACATTTATGATCTATTGCAAATCGATCGATCCTTCTTCGAAAAAGAAGGACACTTGCCTCCTTTAGGGGTTAGTCATGATATGCTACTCTAGCACCTTCAGTCTATTTTGAGGGAGGGCTTTCTTCCCACTGGGTTTTCCCTCTTCCCTCACTTAGTTTATTTTAGATTGATTGTATGGGGTGACCTTTGGTCTCAGTAACCAGGGCCCTATCTTGCTGTTTTACAGGGTGACCTTTGGTCTTAGTCACCAAGGCCCTACTCTTCAGTTATTTTCTCATAGTATAGCTTGCGAGGGGGTGTTGGAATATTCTCCCCATCATTTTTCAGTTTTGCATGCATGCATGCATTCTGCATGCATCCAGTCATCATCACGGTGGACCTCTTAGCTCCTAGAGCTTGTTTCTAGCTCTCCACAGCTTGTCTACATCCCCCAGGTGGCCTCCCAACTACCAAAGGTGCCCTTCTCCCGTCTTTTGCATGGCTAGTGCGCCTTTCTCACCTACCACAGCTAGTTAGGCACATTTCTCACCTACCAGTCAGTTATCACTTAGTTCTTCCTTGATTTAAGGCTAGATTGACTCCTCCACTAACTGTTTCACTCTGATGGACCTCCAGTGAGACTAGTCTCCCATTTTGACTCCAGTTAGCTCCTCATGAGTCCTCCACTAAGCCTTCTTCATTCAGTTAGTGCCTACCACACTCACTTAGACTCAGTTAACCACACTTGATTGATTGTTACCATTGATGACTGATACATTGACTGGATGATGACTCCACTATCATCCAATCCACACTCTGAGTTAGGAATTCGAATGCCCTACTTGGCCTATTCGAATCCTATATGATGCCATCTTCATGGCTATTGTATTCATTCACTTACATTCTTATTCATTGTATGATACTGAGATATTGTTCTATTCTACTGTCTTTATGAGTGATCATTGAGTGTCTCCTTCTCTTCTTCTTGCAACATATTTGTTAGTTTGATTGTGAGTTGCCACAACTGCCAGATCTCTTGCAGATTCTTACAAATTGTTGGGGGATTAGGGGCCTCAGCCATTGGCTGGGGATTGGTTGGGTGGAGATTCATCCCCCCACCTTCAGTTGCAGACTGAATATATACCAAGCATCCAGGTAAGTAGGGTTTCTCTCTGTAATTTTCAGTTACATTGATCTATATATTTCAAAATTTATTTTGCAGGTTTTATTTAAGATTTGTTTGATTTTCTATTCTTTTGGTTTTTGGGTGCCTACATTTTGGTATTAGAGCCTTCCTTGTTCTTAGTCATGTGAAAAATCCATCTATTCTATAAATGGAAGCAATGTTAAGAGTTATGCATGGTATTTATGTAGGAGCTTATCATCCTGGGGTATAATGACCATGATATTATGATCGGGGTACTGGGAACTAGATGCCGGTTAGCATCAATGAGGCGCATATTCTGGTTAAATTCCTACGAGGCCGCACTATTACTAGAATTTGGGGGGGTGGAAATGCTGCGAAAAATTCCTGGGGAACTTCTGATGCCTACTGTATGATCCGCGAACATGTTACAGTAGAGGGCCCGTGCAATGGTGAGGAGGACCATCCGGAGTTGGAGGGGAGGTTTATGGAGGTGGAGGATGGTATGATTCTCAGGGAGAGGGTGAGTAAGGAGAGAGGAAGTATACAAATACACACTTATTATTAATTAAATGTCTAATTTTTCCATGTGTATGATGCATAAATTGTTGTTATGGTTGCATACTAGACATGCAGGGAAATAATTAAGAGAATGTTGTAACTTAGGGTGTTTGATTGTATTAGTGTAGGTTGGAGATTTCTATGTGATGGACACACATATAAATCTCTTATCTTCACAATACTACTACCTACCTATATTGTTTACTATTTGCTTGATTGATTGAATAAATATGGTATTTATTGCTTGAGGATTATAACTTCGGGACGAAGTTTCCTTAAGGGGGGGAGTATGTAACAACCCCATATATGAATATATGGAAGTTTCAATATAATATAATATAAGTAATATAATAAAAAAACAATAAAAAGAAAAAAAAGTAACGGAAAGTGATATTGCATTATGATACAAAAAATTAAACAAGAAATTAAGAAAAGAGGAGAAGGGGGGAATACAAGGAGGGAGAAGAAGAAGAAAGGGGGTATTTTTTTGGCATTTGCATGGGAACCGAGGGAGGGAGAGAAGGAGGCTGTCAACAAGATGAAAGAAGGGAATCAAGCACTGGCATAGGGTTAATTGTTGGGGGCTTGGGGGCCCTAGCCATTGGCTGGGGATTGGTTGGGTGGAGAGGCACCCCCCACCTTCAATTGCATACTGAAGAGCTACCAGACATCGAGGTAAGTAGGGTTCCTCTCTGTGATTCCCAGTTACGTTGTTCTATATCTTTCAAAATTTGTTTTGCAAGTTTTCTTTAAGATTTGTTTGATTTGCTATTCTTTTGGTTTTTGGATTTCTACATTATGACCCTTATTCCTTAACTGGAATTAGTTTACAATGGTTTGAGAAAAAACCATTGGCTAAGAAAACAAAAAATAGACCAAAAACAAAGCCATTTTTTTTCATGAGGCTTGCTTCCCCCCCAAGGCTAGCAGGGTGATGACCCCCTAGACCCATTTTCTCTTGGAACCTACAAAGAGTACAACACATGTCCAACATTCTCCCATTTGTTGTATTATTTTCAAAATGGGGTAAGGGATACAATTACTGTACTCAACTGCTAGGGGTAACAATGTGCATTGATTATCTACACCAAGAGAACGTTTCAATATCAATAGACTTTGACAATAAATCTACAATATTCTTCAAGGTATCATCCTTTTCCAACAATACTTTATTATATTAAACTATATTTAACAAAATGGTACCATATATCAATATGTGGTTTGTCTTGGAATGATAAGAAGGTATCTTTTCCAAAAGAATTGCACTTGAGTTGTCGTAATGTCTTTTTGAACAAAACCAATATCTGAACACAATATTTGCAACCATATAGATTCCTTACCTCCACAAGTGGTCGCCATGAATTCATCTTCTATAATTGACAATGCAACAACCTGTCTCTTACTCATACAATCGATTACTCCACCAAATAAGTTAATAAATTAACTAGTTTTAGATCATATGCGATCAAGATCTCCAACCCATCCTGCATAAAAAAAGCCCTATATATCTATATGCTTGTGACACCTAAGTTTTCCTTGGTTGTAGATTGCATAATATAAAATTTCACACAATATCTAAACACCCTCTTTATAGTTTCCTAGTGTTCCTTCCCTAGTTTTGACACATTCCTTCTCAAAGCATGCACTTATGGGTAATGCCTAGTGTAGTAAATACCATATCATACATCACAATTTCAACAATCACTATCATAGGGAATATGTGACATGACTTCTACCTCTTCTCAAGTTTTAGGACACTTATCAATATATATCTATTCATCTATAGGAATAGAGACCTTTACTGGTTTACGTGTAATACCCCAATTTTGACCCTTGTGATATATTGGCTCTTAATGTAAATATTGTATACATGCGATGTATGTTTCCCTAGCGTGGAGCTCAAGGACAAGGCCCCGCTAGTGTATGTTCGTATTTTTATTTAAAATGGAAAATCCTTTGACATTTTGTTATCCATGTGCTATTAAGCAATGGAATATTGTAATTTGATGTAAATATTTAATATTTCAATAAAATACCAAAATTGGCTATGGAAGCTGCGAATAAGAAGGGGCCATGTGTATTCCACTAGGGAGTGGTGAGGGGGTTGTGGGATTGAACCATATACTTCCAAATGTCATCTCGAGAACCCATTTGACTTTCCTTGCTGACATTTAATTTAGCTGTAAGAAAGTTGTTGAGAAATTAGTCCATGGCTTCAATGAAGCATGGGCAGCCCAGGAATTCGTATGGCAGGTATGGGATCTGTTTTTCTTGTACCACAAGTCACTCTACATCATGGGAATTGGTTCTTCCTGATTCCCATTCCATGGTGGAACATCCCAACATCCGTTTTCATCCATTACGAATGCCCAGCAGTGAAAAAAACCAGAAATCACAACTTTGCACGAACCCACGTTTTGAAGAGCCAAACGCCCAAAATTTGGTATTGACAGTAAAAATTCAATGGGGGGTCCATATATATGAACCTTGGGGTGATTTTGAGAGTATTAGATACCCCGAAATCCATAGAAAAACCCAGTTTTTATAGCCCAGAATTCCAGTGACGAGATTGAGTTATTTGATCACCAAATTGAGAAATTCCAATTGTGAATTCTAGAATTGAGGTTGGAATGCTTTGTAAACCCAGTGAAGGCTAGAATCTCAAGGATTTAGGAGCTTGGACCTTTCTATGCCCACCCTGAATAGCACTGGTGGGAAGTGACTCCTAAGGAACTGTGCAATAGAGAAGTGGACCTTCCTTGTGTTGGGTGTGGTAGGTACCGTGGGTGCCTTGACTATTTGAAATACCTTGAGATGCTTGTAGCTCTATGGTTGAGCTCACTAGATTAGCATTTCCCTCCTTTGTCTTTTGTATGCTTGATAAACCCAACTGTGTGTTGGCTTAACATAGCTGTTGAGTGAAACCATGGCTGTGAGTGAGCCCATCTAGTTCCTCCTTAGTGGATACACAACCCAACTCGGGGGTGATCTCTCAGCTGAAAGAATATAGGCTGGATATAGATCTATGGTTGGGTGGAACGTTGCTCTCACATAGCCAGTTGTTTGGAAAGCTTCATCTCAAAGATAAGTGTTCTATGTGGTTTAAATTATATGTATTCTGTTTTCTGCAATGTGTTAATTCTGAATGATAATTGTTCATGTTGATGAAATGAAAGGCATCATGTTTTATGCAATGTGATAATTGATGACTGTTATATGCATGATGAAGCTGTGTGTGTATATAGTGTTTAATTCCGTTGTGTTTGTTGAGTATGAATATGTATACATAAGTTTTTAATTATCCATGAATCTCTTAGTAATGTATGGGGCTGAGATTGCCAAATAAGCCCGGTGTGTTTGGTCATGTTTCCTCTCTTGCACTGGATTGATGGAAGGGGCCATGACATTGTGTTCCTACATATTAAGCCTCTGCAATATTGTCTCAACTTATTTCCTCTAACTCAACTAGAGTTTATATTTTCTCAATCTCTTTTAACTTCCATTCCCATAATAAAATTTGTAGCACCAATATATTTAATATCAAACTCAAAAGACAACCAACCTTTGGCATCTTTAAAGATTTCCTTGTTGTTTCCAATAAACAACATATCATGGTGATATAATACAACATAAATAAAATGGTCATCGACCTACTTGGAATACAATACACAATGTTCAAATTTGTTTATTGAGAAATCAAGTCCCAATATATAAGTATCAAAATTTTGATATCGCATTCTTGGTGATTGTTATAATCCATAAAAAGGACTTCTTTAGCTTACATAGCGTCTTCTTCTATTCACTGCAAAAGTTTATGATTGTTTCATGTAGATTTGTTCTTCAAAATAACCATGAAAAAGTGGTGTCTTCACACTCGTCTACTCTACTTCAATATCAAAAGAAGAAAAAATAGATAAAAGAAATCTGATAGAAGTTAATTTATCAACAAGAGAAAAAATATTACCAAAATAAATTCCCTTCACCCGGGAATATCCCTTTTCTATTAAGAGGGATTTGCACTTCTCCACCTTACCTTCTACATTCAACTTATTTTTAAACATCCAGTTTCTACCAATATGTTTTCTTTCATTTATCAACTCAACTATATTCCAAGTCTTATTTTTATCCAAGGAAACCATTTATTCAATCGTGGCCTTCCAAATTTTAGTATCCTCTTAATCCCCTACCTCCCTACAATTCTAGGATCATCATCATTAATAGATAGAACAAAACTAGAATTAAAATCAGCTAGGGTATACCTTCCTGGTTGCCTTCTTTCTTGAACTAATCTCCTCAAGGATGGAATATTGGGCTCTTCCTCTTTTATTTCATCTAATTTTTTTGAATAAGATTCTTCACCCTTGAACTATAACTCTATTGTCTCATGTTCTTCTTCTCTTGGTTGGACTTCCTATTTGGGAGCAACTTTAACCTTTCTAAATACAACATAGTGATTGTAAACAATCTTCTTAGTTAATTGGTTCCAAAGTTCATAACCTTTCGTTGGCACAAAATTAGAGACTGGGTTATTGCACATGTTCCAACAAAGGAGATCGATGTAGTCTAGTGTGCTGGAATTTTCAATCCCTCGAAGGAGAAGTTATCACCCAAAACACAACCAAGACTTGTGTGTGATGAGGAGTTTTAACTGTAAGGATAGGTTTGTGACGGTTAATATTGTTCACTACAAGGAAAATTCCATTTAGTGGAGATTATAGCGGATGCTCCTATCAAAAGAGACCAAATATTTGTTTATAGCGGAGGTCACTAGAGGAGGAAAGCGACCAGAGGTTTTAGCATATATTTTTTTCGATGTATTTTATGAATACAAACACCCCGGTGTGTTTACCACAAACACGCATTGGGATGGCCACGAATCATGTTGCAACACGACCAAGAAAACCATTAAGTGCAAAAAAAACTAAACTTTTTGCAACCGATGCGTTAAATAATCTAGATCGCATCGGTGTGTACATAAGAAAGGCACACCGTGTTAGGGTTAAAAAAAATTATTTTGAATTTCTACTATGGCACATTTAAAAGTATGGATAGTCTCGGTGCATTATTAAAACTTATGCACCATGTTAGGGCAAACAATTTGAAAATAAAAAAACACAGGTTGTTATATTTTATTTTAAAATTATATTTATAGTGTGGTTTCTATTATAAACCGCTTCAATGCTTCAAATAATATGGCACACCGAAAAAACTTCAAGCAGAAAAAAACTAAATTTTCGCAATCAGTGGATTAAGTAATCTAGATAGCACTGAGGTTCATATAAAAAAGGCGATCGCATTAGGGTTAAAATTTTAAATTTTAAATTTCTATTGCTATGTGTTTTAAAGTATGGACCACACTGGTGAATGATTAAAACATATGCACCATGTTAGGGAAAAAATCAAAATTAAAAAAAAAAGACGCGAATTATATTTTATTTTCAAATTATAATACTAGTGTGGTTTATATTATAAACAACACGGGTGCATCCAAACCTTGGGTGCACCGCAACAGGGTTTTATAGAAAAAATTACTACATGGTAAAAATCATTTTTACCTTTTACAGTGATTTTGAGCCCCACAACATTAGTACCATACATTACCCCATTAGACGCCTTGACATCTATGTTGCACGTGGATACATTGCTCGTTCCCATTGACTCCTGGATATAGTTTGAATTTTTCCAAACGATGGAAAAAATTTCAAATTTTCCATACATTGCCATGATGCCTCCTCGATGAGCAAGTGTCCAGGTAAATTGATTGTTACCTCACAATTTAATTTTTTAGCAGATTAATATTTAAAAATCACCCTTAAATTGCCATCTTTTAAAAAAAATCATAATTTTTTTTGCAGTGCGCTTGAGCCGTTCGGCTCGCACTGCGTGACTATGCACACTATAAATTTGATAGGGTGCACCGCTAGTGGTGCGATCCAAATAGAAAAAATACCCCACCATGATGGTGTGCTATAATTTTTGTATTGCACCAAACACCTTAATTAAAAACCATTGATTGTAAACTGGAGCGCATATCAAACCACACCGTACCGCACCCTAGTGCGTTGACATGTCCTAAGAACATTAATAACCTTAATTAAGAAAACCATTTACTCTATAATAGTGTGCATCATAAAATACATTGCACTAACATGTCCTAATAGCACCAAACACCTTAATTTTTGAAAAACCAATATATGTAAACCATTGTGCATTATAAAATGCACCACATTGTATCCTGGTGTGCTGACATATTCTTAGCACATAGATCACCTTCATTTTAAAAAATAACATTGTTGGAAGTTGGTCAATATTGAGAAGGGGGGGTGAATCAATATTGATAACTTTTTACCATTTAAACCACTTATTTAAAATTTAATCAAAACATTGAATCAACAAGATACACAGAACACATATTTTATCGTGGAACTCTAATTGGGTAAACCACCAACTCTTTCTATAATGCAAAATTATATTTACAATAGTTATTTGCAAGCAACCACTTGCTGGAGACCACAATCCCAAAATTTCTCAGCCACTACTGAAGGATGCACCCACAACCTGGTTTATGCCTGCCCCTACACACAAGTATACACCTATACCTTGGTTTTCCAGCCACTATTGGAAGGAGGATAAGACCCCCTTACAGGCATGTTGCCTGCCCTAACACCACCCTACCACCCTTGTATGTTAATTCTGGAACTTCAAAATTATCTTGGATTGCACAGGATGCTACTGCAACTTATGACTCCAAGGCTCAATCTCTTCTAATTTCGAATCTTCATTAAATACTTTTGTTCATGCCCTTTCAAGTCTTCATACCTTTTCAAACTTATACCTCTTCAAATATTTGTCTTCATTAATAATTAATTAAATCTCTGTTTTATTTACATATTTAATTAATTAACTAATCAAACCTTTTGAATATGAAATATTATGACTTTTCACATAAGTTACATGTCTCTTTATTAATTTTCAAAAACTACGTAACTCTTCATTTCGGCATTTTCAATATAATTAATATTTCAACAACCATATTAATTAAATCCTTTTTATTTTCTATTTGCACATATAACAAGTAAATACCATGGGCTTCTAAATACCATGGGAAAATACCTCTTTCACTTTTTCATCCACTTTTACCAAACTTCCTTTTTATTTCAACCTCACTTTCACGTAATTTTTCTTTTAATCTTTTTAACCTTCCTTTTTAATTTTCTTTTGATATTCGTTAACTTTCTTTAGACTTTTTTTTTTAATCTTCTTTTAATTTTTTCTTTTCAAATAGGACTTCATTCTTTTCTTGTAATGCTTATCTTTTTCTTTATATGACCTTTTCAACATTGGTTAAGATAGTAATAAATATTCTATGAATTCCGATAATATAAAAACTATTTCCTTTCATCTTCACCATTAGTCAAATATGCTCCTCCTGCAATGTTGGCATTAATGAACTCCCTCTATCGTGTTGACATCAATAACAATAATGGAATCCTTGATATTAATAGCATCTAGAAACGTTCTTGTCATTAGACTGTTGACATGATCAATAGCTCTGTCAACATAGACATACATGTCATTTCCATCAATGCCAACCTATATTTCCATATTGCCAACAATCTCCCCCTTTGGCATTGATGGCAACCTCTAACCATTCTCCCCATTTGACAACAATTACAAAGGATAATCTATTATGCCCTCTCCTATAACCAATTAGACATAGAATTTGCAATTGTTCCTTGTTAGACAACTGCCCTTCTTTTGCTTCTCCTCCTTTTAGTGCCCCTAGACTACTATAGATATTAAGGGCACCTGTTGAGTGACCCGACTGATTGAAACTTTAATAAAATGACCCTTTGATTTTATATTGAGTATGTTCATGACTACAATTGATTGTGAATCTATAAATCATGATATATGTGTATCTGGATAGTGATGTAAATGAATGCTTACATGTTGTTTAACGATTAACTTTGATTATGAAGAATTTACATGTGAATGATGCTTAACGACTAGATGTATGATTGATTATGTGATGCGAATGAAGAAAGTAAATATTGACGAAATGCATTTCTGATTAAATGAATGAATAATGTTATGAGTAAACTATAAATGCTTAATGAAGTAGCAGATTTAGGAATTGAATTATGATAATTGATGACAGTACTACTAATATATGTTTGTGAGAAATGTGTGTAGCGACAGGTGAAACGGTTCACCGACGGACACACAAAGGAATTAAATGGTCGTAGAGTATGGATAAATCACACACAGAAGAACGACGACAGTATCGACTTCCTACAGAATCCCACGGCCAAGTTCAAAATCCCTTATCCGCTTACTCGGGGACGCATGGAGTCGTGCGTAGTGGACCATGACGGAGTTGGTCGCGTACGAGTTGGGGGGCACGCACTAAGAACGTACATACTCCTCAATGCCATTAGTCCCTAATAGCGTGTAGACGGAGGATAGAAGGTAATGGTTCCTGAAATCTCTACATGAAGTTCCCGTAAGTCAAAATGAAAGGATATCGCCAGAAGGGCCCGATGATGCGGTACCTTGCCGAGAATGGAAAGAGTGGATGCAAGGACCTGACGATATGGTACCTTGCCGAAAAATGGAAACGACAGATGAATGGACCCGACGAAGTGGTGCCATGTCGGGGAAATGAAGTTAAGGAATAGGGAGGCCCAATGGTGCGGCACCAGGATCCTAGTAAAAATGATTGTTAAACTTAATTGCATAAAACGTATAAATTGCACCTAGAACATTTACTTAGAAAAATGCATTTTAGTACTTTAAACAATAGAAATTAGTACTTGAGACATTTGCACATGAAATGTTATTTTAGCATTTAAAATAATATTAATTGTTAGTTATGCATTTGCACATAAAAGATTATTTTGGCATTTAAAATAATAGCAATGGTTATTCAGGCATTTGCACATAAAAGAATATTTTGAGTATTTAAAATAATATAAATCTTTATTTAGGAGCAAAATAGAATCCCAAGCATAGACACCTAGTCAAATCCACCTTCACCACAAATTTAGGAGTTAGGTGAAACATCTTGGGGACAAACTTGAGCAAACATAGGAATGTTGGTGCATCTCCTAGAAAAAATGACACATGGATGGGTGAGTTTTATTGAATTAGAAATTTAATAAAACAAAATATTATTGCATGGAGCAACATGTGTCGAAGGGGTTTTCCTACTTAAGGAAGGCCTTGGGAAGGGAGAAGGTACCCAGTCCTTGGATGGATATCATAATCTTGGAAAATAACTGACTTGCTGCTATTGGGGTTTGGCTAGAAGTTTTGGTGGGGGGGAACCCAAGATGAGTTTCTTAAAAAGTGTGTGTGAGCTCTACGAACCGAATCACTCGGGGGTTCGGGAGGAAGGAGAGTACTCCCGAAAAGGTTGGGAGGCTAACCAAGGTGTCCGGAGAAAACCACCAGTGATTCATGGAAAATCGACGAAGGGTTGCGAATTCTCCATCTTCTCAACAAGGACTGTTCAAGCGTCTCGTCCAGGTTTGGATTAATTAAAATTATTTTCAGTACATGTTATTTTTGCTACTATGCATAATGGTGTGATATCTAGATTCTTGAAGTTTCCATTATGATCTAGATAATATTATATTGAACTAACATTTTATTTTAATATACTATTACTGTATTTTCCTATTGGTTGTGACCATATTTATTTAAGCAGATCGACTCTATACATCTATTACAGAGTTCAATCTAAACTTACAGATTGACCTTTAGCCTGTAAAATTTAGTGAATGATTTTACGCACAGATCGATTTGTAAATAATAATTTCTATGATCAATTGAATTAATTAGATTTACTGTTTGTTATAATTATTTGGCAATCTATGTTCGTTGATAGCTAGACGCCGTGAAATTTTAAGTAGTATTTTTTTTATGTTATAATATTGGACTGTAATACCCTAATGCTGCACATGGTTAGTAGTCGTAGGAGGGTTCATGAAAAATGAAAAAGGTTATTTCAAGAAACTGGAATTGTATATTCGGATTATTATTGAATATTCAGTGCCTAATTTGTACTCAGATCGTCGCTGTAGTTAATTATAGTGCTCTATCTCTGTGATCAAAACAGTTTTTAAATTGTAATTTTGTACTCAGTCTATATCTAGACCGGATCTCATATTCTAATCTCGGTATTGACTAGCTTAGAATGAGACTACATTTCGATTGCAGCACTCAGTTTTACATTTAGATCGATTCTCCCTGCATGTAACTCATACCCAATTTTATTTTAGATCCATTTATTGGATGAGATCTCAAAGCTCAGCTTAGATCTAGAACGATTTTATTTTTCCGCCTGAAAACTGTATCCAATCTTGCTGATCTCAAATCGAATTGCTGGGTAGGATCCCGATAATCAATTTTACCCCTTGATCGATCCCAAGGCTTAGTTTTACAGTAATCTACTTCGCAATGGTCATCTCTAGCTAGGAGAAAGAAAGGATGCACTTAACGAACCATCTCTACCGGATAGTCAATAATTGACTCAGAGATAAGATCAGTTGCATGCCTCTGTGCTTTTTATATATTTTAGACTGGTTTATTTTAAGTCTTATGATCCCTTTGATTCGATCGCAAACCCTGTAATGTGTGCAGCAGTGCATTAAATAGCCCTTTGAACATTGTTTACAGTTGGTTTCCTTTTCTGTATTTAATTAATGAACACAAACCCTGCGTTCAGAAAGTCAGCACTCTGCATCTATTGCACGAGATGGGCTTCACTCATTTTTTTTAGGTTTGGGTCTAAATTGAATGCATTACCCTTTTTGCATATGCTGCTTGCAGCAAGTCTACATTCTATCCCTATCTACAGTTACGACTATGATTTTAAGACTGAGACTCAACATCTGAACCTTGAGGCAGTCATTTCATTCCTGGGAAGCCGTAAATGTTGTTATTAATTGCAATTATCTACCGCTATATGTAGCGAACCCAGCTATTTATTGCAGTTTAATTTTTGATTTATGAATCTGGACACGTTATGTCTCTCGGGAACAGAGAATCGTCTGTCCAGCTATAAACTCTTATGGATATACTCATTTTTGATGTATGGAGTTAGGCGGATAATCAATGAGAGAGCTTTGTCTTTTGCTGCTCGATTGAAGTGCTGTAGCACTGTGTAAATCCTGGAAATGCTTTGTTTTTTTTGTGTTTTGTCTCCTCTGTCCCTTCATTGTGGTATCAGAGCCGAGCTCTGCCCTCTGCCCACCAGTCTCTTCATTGTATGCCCAGTCCGTTGTGTAAGATATATCAGAGCTTGTAAGCTCGTATTCCCCTGCGCATTGAGTCTTCTTGGTTGATGTGGTGGCGTTGGCATAGCAGCCATTGTGAAGCAAGCATATAGCTACATTGTGTGAGAGGTGGAAGAGTTGCAAATTGGCAGCCGCCTTGTAAGAGGGAGCCCAAAGTGGAAAGTTTCCATCGTGCATGGAAATCGCTGTTCTGATTGCTGTGTTGAAGAAAGCTTCCAGATCGAGACGATCAAAATGTTAGAGAGGTGCTATTCTATTTGAAAAGTTTTGATGGCTGCCACCATTAAATATTATAAGGGGAGCTTCTCGATGTCGGTGTGAGAACTCTATTGTGCAAAGATAGAGGGCCGCGCTGCAAGAGTAATCAGATGTGTCGCCCCTGCAAAGGTTTCTTGATGCTAGTTGGTTGCTGGAGATCTGTTGTATGCAGCTGAGTTGCTGAAGTTAACTCCTTCAATAGAGCTGTGAAGCAGCCGATGAAGTTTGAGAAGGCCGTAGCTTGAAGTTGAGCAGAAGCTCAGAGTATTTTCCTGGTAGTCGCGTTTGATGAAAAATGACCAACACAGGATAACAAGGACAGGATTCACGGTGTTAGGAATGATGAAGAGCTCAGCAAACTCGTGGAGGTCCTGATAGGGATCTGTGTGGTAGGAAAAGAGAGCCATAGCTCTTGTAGAGAAAACACAACCAGCAAGCAAACTCGTGGAGGAAAATTAAAACAGAATACTCTGCATTCAGCTGCAAAAGAAGAAATTTCGGAAAGTCTGAGCCATGGCGTCAAGCAGTATGGCAGCACAGCCTCAAATTCCAGCTTTGACTGGTAAGAACTATGACTTTTGGTCCATAAAAATGGAAACCATTCTCTGTTCACAAGATTTGTGGGATTTAGTTCAGAATGGGTATATAGAACCTCCTGATGAGGCAGCCTATTTGGCCTTAACACAAGCACAGAAAGATTTGCTGAAAAACAACAAGAAGAAAGATGCTAAGGCACTTTCTCTCATCCAGCAAGCCATGGATGATTCAATCTTTCCTAGAATAGCATCAGTAAGCAAATCCAAAGATGTATGGGACATCTTAGACATAGTCTATCAGGGTTTAAGTAAGGTGAAGGTTGCTAAACTACAAACCCTTAGGAAAAATTTTGAAAATCTGCAAATGAATGAGACACAGACTGTAGATCAATTTCATAATCATCTAATGACAATTGTAAACCAGATGAGAACCCATGGTGAACAAATTTCTGACCAAAAGGTGGTGGAAAAGGTATTAAGAAGTCTGCCCAACAAATTTGATGTTGTTGTTGTGGCAATTGAGGAGTCAAAGGATTTGACTCAGCTCTCCATTGATGAGTTAATGGGATCCCTATTATCCCATGAGTCTAGGGTAAACAAAAAACTCAAATTTCTCACTGGATACTGCTTTCAAGACATAGCTAACAGTTGGAAGAGGAAGAGGAAGGCCATTCTATAGAGGCAGGGGTAGATTTCAATTTCAAAGAGAAAAATAATCAAATATAAATAGGACTGGTAGGTATGTCCAAAACCCACATCCAGGAAACTTCAGAACCACAAGTAATAACTTTTATCAACAGTAGAATCAAAGAATTGATAAATCCAAAATTTAGTGTTTCTATTGTAAGAAATTTGGGCATTATGCTAGGGAATGTAGAAAGAAGGAAGCAGATGCCAGAAAACAATCTGCAAATCTAGTTGAGAAATCTGAAGATAAAACTGATTCAGTTCTTATTACTTGCAATGTTGCACAAGAGAATCCAAATGATGTATGGTTTCTAGACAGTGGCTGTAGTAATCACATGTCTGGCAACAAGGAAGTGTTCACTGAAATAGATAGTTCGATACAGTCTGAAGTGAAGTTTGGAGATTATAATAAAGTTTCAGTCAATGGCAGAGGTACGGTTAATGTATTTGCAAAAAATGGAGATAAAAGACATATTAATGATGTGTATTTTGTACCTGGTCTGAAATGCAATTTAATTAGCATTGGACAACTAATGGAGAAAGGCTATAAGGTAATTTTCAACCATGACACTTGCACAATTCTTGACAAGAATCCTAGAAAAGGGTTGATTGCAAAGGTTAAAATGACTAAAAATAGAATGTTTCCACTTACATTAAAGAGTGAAATTCAGAATTATGTGAATGCTTATAAAGTTCAAAGTTTGGATCAGTCTTGGCTTTGGCACTTGAGGTATGGACATTTGTATTTTGGGGGATTAAACTTATTACAGAAAAACCAAATGGTTAGAGGGTTGCCACCAATTGAACAACCAGTAAGCTCATGTGAGAGCTGTATCTTAGCAAAACATCATCGAGAAGCTTTCCATGTAGGCACTTCGTATCGAGCAAAAGAACCTCTAGAGATAGTTCATACAGATTTGTGTGGACCAATGCAGGATCCATCATTGGCTGGAAACTTATACTTTCTAACTTTTATTGATGATTACAGTCGAAAAACATGGGTATATTGTGTTAAACAAAAATCAGAAACTTTTGAAGTGTTCAAGAATTTCAAAACCTTGGTTGAAAAGCAAAGTGGAAAGTTCATCAAAGTGTTGAGGTCTGATAAAGGAGGCGAATACAAATTGAATGAATTCATGGAATTTTGCAGAAATCATGGAATTAAGAGGCAGTTTACAGCTCGGTATACACCACAGCAGAATGGTGTGGCAGAAAAGAAAAATAGGACAATTATTAATATGGCAAGAAGCATGTTGAAGGCCAAGCATTTGTCAAATGAGTATTGGGCAGAAGCAGTTGCATGTTCAGTCTACATCTTGAACAGATGTCCTACAAAAAGTGTGAGGAATAAAGTACCTGAAGAAGCTTGGAGTGGCAAGTGCTGCAATGTCTCACATCTTAGAATATTTGGGTGTGTGGCTTACTCCCATGTACCTAAATAAATTAGAAGGAAGTTGGATGATCGAAGTGAAAAATGTATCTTCATTGGGTATAGTGAGCATTCTAAAGCATATAAACTCTATAATCCTATTACCAAGAAGCTGATTGTAAATAGAGATGTAGAATTTAAGAAGGAGGAATCATGGGATGGAAGTATTGATGAAATAGTTACACATGGAGCAACTTTACCTCATGTTGAAGATGATGAAGAAAATGTACAAGATGGACAACAAATTCCACATTTATATGTACTTGCACATGTACCAGGATCCAACACACCAGGAAGGAGCACAACAGACTTTAATTCACCTCAAACAAGAACACCAAGAAATTTTATGCAAGAAGAGCAACCGAGACTTGGAGGCCAGCATACATCAAATTCACAAGTAAGTGATGAATCTGATCCTACTCTAGCAGAATTGAGATCTAGGATTAGAGGACAAAAATCTAGAAGCCTAAGAGAAATATATGAACAACATGATGAAGAAATAGATTTGAATTCAAATTTTGCATTATTGACTTATCAACCAGTTAATTTTGAAGAAGCAATTAAAGATGATGCATGGATAAAAGCTATGGATGATGAAATAGATGATATAGAGAGAAATGAAACTTGGGAATTAGTAGATTTACCTGATGGAAAAGACTGCATAGGTGTAAAATGGATCTATAAAACAAAATTGAATGCTGATGGAAATGTTGAAAAACACAAGGCTAGGCTTGTGGCACAAGGTTTTAGTCAACAACCCGGCATAGATTATAATGAGACTTTTGCACCGGTAGCAATACTAGACGCAGTTAGACTTGTTTTAGCTATAGCAGCACAAAATAATTGGAATGTGTATCAGATGGATGTAAAATTTGCATTTTTAAATGGACATTTAGAGGAGGAGGTTTATGTAAAACAACCAATTGGGTATGAAATAAGAGGATGTGAAAATAAAGTTTACAGGCTGAAAAAGGCTTTATATGGGCTGAAGCAAGCACCTAGAGTGTGGTACAACAGAATAGACTCATATTTTCTTAGTAATGGATTCAATAGATGTGCTAGTGAGCCTACATTGTACAGAAAATCAAATCAGCAAGGTAAAATCATGATTGTATGCGTATATGTTGATGACTTAATTTTCACTGGAAATCTATCTATAGAAGCATTTAAAACAGCAATGAAAACAGAGTTTGAAATGACAGATTTGGGAATGATGAAATACTTTCTTGGAATTCAAGTTGATCAATCTAAAAAAGAGATTTTTATATGTCAATCTAAGTATGCTAAAGATGTATTAAGAAGATTTCGAATGCTGAACTATAAACCAGTCTCAACACCCATAGCAACAGGAACTAAACTAAGTAAAGAGGACAATGAACCTTTTGTGGATCCAACTCAATTTAAGAAATTAGTTGGAAGTTTGATGTATCTAACAGCAACTAGGCCAGATATCATGTTTGCGGTGAGCTTAATTTCCAGGTTTATGGAATTTCCAAAAGGCTCTCATTGGCAAGTAGCAAAAAGAATCTTAAGATATGTTTCAGGAACAATGAATTATGGAATTTTGTATTCAGCAGGTTCAGATTTCAGATTAACAGGCTACACAGATAGTGACTTTGCAAGCAGTATAGATGACAGGAAAAGTACAACAGGTAATGTATTTAACTTTGGTTCTGGTGCAGTTTCATGGGCATCAAAGAAGCAACCCATAGTGACCATTTCATCAACTGAAGCGGAGTATGTAGCAGCCACGTCAGCAGCTTTCCAAGCAGTGTGGATGCGGAGAGGTTTGTCCGAGTTGTTGCATGAACAGGAGGATCCAACAGTGATCTTTTGTGACAATAATTCTGCAATTGCATTGTCAAAAAACCAAGTATTTCACAAAAGGAGCAAGCACATAGATATTCGATATCACTTCATCAGAGAACTTGTTAACAACAAAGAAATTAACTTGAAATTCTGCAGGTCAAAGGAACAACTAGCCGATATATTTACTAAGCCTCTAGCAAAGGAGCTTTTTGAGTTTCATAGAGAGAATCTTGGCATTGTTAATGCAGTATATGTATGACTGTAGATGTAGGTTGGATATCATAATTCTGTCAATGATATATCCTGTTTTGTTTTTGTTTTTTGTTGAAGGTTGCAATTAAAGGGGAGTTTGTTGGTATTAATTGCAATTATCTACCGCTATATGTAGCGAACCCAGCTATTTATTGCAGTTTAATTTTTGATTTATGAATCTGAACACGTTATGTCTCTCGGGAACAGAGAACCGTCTGTCCAGCTGTAAACTCTTATGGATATACTCATTTTTGATGTATGGAGTTAGGCGGATAATCAATGAGAGAGCTCTGTCTTTTGCTGCTCGATTGAAGTGCTGTAGCACTGTGTAAATCCTGGAAATGCTCTGTTTTTTTTTGGTGTTTTGTCTCCTCTGTCCCTTCAGTAAACCTGGAACTCTATGCTAACTTGAAAGTATCGCCTAATTAATCTGAATTTTGATTAGCTTGATTTGCGCCCTTCTTGATCTTCTTCTAGCGTCCCGTAGGATGTCCCTACTTGACAAGCGAGTCGAACTCTAGTTCGGGTACCTTGACTCGACGATCCCTATGGTTATTCGACGCCACCACTCCAGATGCTTGATCAATATTTTACTTAACTAAGCGTGGTGCATTATAACCTGGCAAGTGCCTGGTCATGCTAGTTTATGCTGGAGCATGCTCATTTTCAGTCAATTAACAGTTGGTCTTATTTTTAAGAGGAAACGGATGTTAGGTCTTATTTTAATGAGTTAATTTCGAACGTTGTGTAATTTTGGTTAACGGTCATGCTAATAGAGTAAGTGGATATAATATTGGAACAAATACAAATCGATTAGTGAGATAGCGGTCGACAAGATCAAATGTTTATTTTCCTTAATCCTTAAGTTAAAACATTGATTTTGAATGCTGTATGAAGTTGGTTTAAGTGGTCATCAAGTTCAATTGTTACTTTCCTTATTCTTTAAGTTAAAACATTGATATAGTTTTATTCTAAATAGGTTAACTTCGGATGTTGTGTGAATTTGGTTAATAGTTAAGTTAATAGAGTGAAAGAATATTTTATTTGAATAAATATGAATTAATAGTATGATAGTGGTTGTTTAGTCCAAAATCCTATTTTCTGTATTCATTAGTTATAACATTGAAAGGCATATTTATATTTTAAATCATTCATAAATAATACAGCAGTATATTGCACTGAAGGGTTACGGTTACAAGAATTTAGGCCACCTTGGAATAGGATAGATTTTTATGATTCATGATTCATAGTCTTGTGGAATTAATTGAATAGTTGAAAGAGATAAAACATATTGTCAATATTTATAATTCGATAGTACGTGATAATTGTCGATGTTAATAATAGAAGCTGATACTACAATGTTGATGTTTATTGCTAATATTAGAAGTTAACAAGGTATTATAGTGTTGTACATTTAGTGAAAATTAATAAGGCTTATATTTGTTGAATGATAAATTGATAGAGCATTATTAATGTTTATTGTTGATGGTAGAAGCCAACCATGCATTATTTTGTTGCATTGTTAGTATGAATGGAATTGTAATATGACGTAATTATGTGTTTAGTCGAGAGACCTTTTGCAACTTTTATTATGTTAATATTTGAAAGATACAGTGCCTATTTATACATATGGTTAATTGCAAGAGTGTGAACTTAGATTAATATTCATATATATATATAATATATATATATATATATATATATATATTATGTTGTCCTATCGTATATTTATATTCCATAAAGTTTAACACCATTCTTGCGTTTAGGACAAAATTTTGGACACTTACTTTAAGGGGACCATTGTATGAGTATATAAAAATAAAAAATAAAAAATGACTACTAAGTCCCTACACTCCTCTAGTTAACTTGGAATTGGTGCTATCATTCTATTAACATCCTTCTTTATCTTTTTGTAGCTTGGTCTTTCAATGAAAACTTGGATGATGAGTTTATGGACTCCCCCTAACACAGTGCTTCTCCTCTTTGCAAACATTCTTTCTTAAAAAATGAGATCAAAATCAATTGTGGTAGTTCATTCTTTATGAATTTGCATCAAGTCATGATACCAAATCTACATCCGAACATATCTTCATCCTTTTCCAAAACTCTGCTTCAACAAGCTCTTCAAATCTGCTCTACAAGTTTGATCTTCATTTTTCTTTTATGATTTCAAGGGTGATTTCATAACCATTACTAACACTGTCATCAATGACAACAATCTTTTCAAACACTCTCCCCCTGAGTACATGATCCCTTCTAATGCTTTTCTCAGGGTTCTCTTCTAGGTTATGTGGAATTTTTAGAAAAAAAATCCATCTTCACTTCCAGCACTATCGCTAATTTCTTCTTCATCATTTTTATTTCCAGCATGGTGAAAGTCATTCTTATCTACAACACTATTACACTCCTCATCATCTTGATAAAATTCTTTGATGTTTGAAATCTTGGTTTCTTCTACATCTTTGGAGTCTTCTTTTCTTCTCCAACTCTTTCCATGAGGTACCTTTTGTTTTTTCAAGTTTAAAAACTTGTCCTCATCTCCTGTCATGTGTTTTGAACCACCATTGTCAACACACTAGAAATCTCCTTTATCTTGTGTTTTCGAGGTAGTAAGACATTCTTCTTTTAATGTTCTTTCTTTCCAAAGCTTCTTTTGCTCTCTAATGTTCTTTGGTCTTTCTGAGATTTCCATCAATCTGCAATTACTTGCTTAATGTACATAGTTATGACAATTGAAGCATTCCAAGTTCCTTTCTTATAGAGGTGCAAAGGAGTTATAATTTTTTCTCTTAACTTGACCAACTATTTGGTTGTCCTTGAGGTTAAAATTTTTCCTTCCATATGCTCTAAAATTTATAGCTTTGTGTCCGAAGTTAGAGCATGTAAAACAATAGCAAAAAAAGATGTGAGGATAACTGTTTTGATAATCCTTCTTTGGAGTTGTCTTGACTTCCTTCTTGATGGGTGGAAATAATATTCTGGAATTCTGATCATTGCTTGCCTTATCTTCCTTTTCTTTGAATGTACTAAGAAGAGAAGCTGCATAAGATTTTGAACTACCTTGGTTTTCTTCTTGAGTATAACCTATTCCATTTTGGTTACTTGGATCCCTTTGTGTGGTTATAATCTTATCTAAGACTTTAGAGCTATTTTCATATTTTGTTTGGATAAATTTTACATCAAGCTCTTTTCTTAAGTGAGCTAATTATGTCTCCATTCTTTCATAGATTAGTTGTTTCTCTTTAAGGGACTCTTCCAACTTTTCTTCTATCCTATTCACATCTAGGATTTGGTGTTTCAAGTTTCTCACAATTTTCTCCAACTTTCTTTTTGTTCATGTTCTTCCTTTTGTTCAAGTACAAAACATTTCAAATTCCTATATTTGCTTTTGTATCTTCTTAATTCATCCAAAGCATTGAGTAGTTCTTTTTCCATATTAACCTTTGCTTCATCTTCTGACTCTTCTTTATGCTCAATTTTTTCTATTGTATTAGATTCTTCAATACCTAGAAAGAGGACTTCATCATCCCTGTCATCAACCTTAGATTGTGAAAATGCTCACAGCAGATCTAAGAGATGATGTATACCTCACAAGAGTAATTATGATTAAGCAGGAAAATAAAAGAAGAGTGGTCAATGCAGTATAATGAGAAACATAATAATAATACAGTAGAACTCGGATAGAAGCAAAAGTACTTCACACACACTAATTAATTAATCACAATATGGACAAATAAATACTACAATGCATGAGGATTCAAATGCCTAAGGTGGCAATTCGAATTATCCTTCATGGAGTGATCAAAATATCACTAGAGTGTTATCGAAGCACAACTAGTAGTCTATCTCATCATCGGTGGAGTCATCAATGCACAAGTAACTATCAACCGTTAGTCAAACTGAGTCTAATTGAGTGTGGTAGGTGTAATTGAATGTAAATGGCACATGGAGACACTAACTGAATGAAGGAGGCTCAGTGGAGAGCACATGAGGAGCTAACTGGAGTCATAATAGGTAGTCATGTCTCATCGGAGGTCAATCAAAGTGATAACAATAGTGAGGAGTCAGTCTAGCCTCAAATCAAGGAAAGACTGGTGGATAACTGAAGTAAACTAGACTGGTAGGTGAGAAAGGCGCCCTTCTCATGCAGTAGGTGAAAGGAGGGCGCATGACAGGCTACGAGGGATGAAACTGAGTGGAAGGAAGCTCCGGGGGCTAGCTAACTAAGGGCTAGGTGCTGGGACTGATGAATGGAATGCACGCAAACCCTAAATGATGCATGCAAACCCTAAAAGTGCATGCATGACTGAAAATGTAAATGATCAAAATACTTGTGGGACTAGGATGGAGTATAGGAATATCCTAACACCCCCCCCTTAATCCATCCTAGGCCCTGGTAACTAAGACGAAAGGTCACCCAATACAATGAATAATAACAGTCAATAAACCAAGGAAGTGGGGAAAATTTCATGGGAAAAATACTCCCCCCTCAAAACAGATTGTAAGGAACACATAAAAAATAAATGCTCCAAACTCAAGCAGGTGTGATGCTTGGTCATATGTCTGGAGGTATCTTCTTCTTGGGAAGAAGTGGATCATGCTCAAAAAGCATGTGCTTGTACTTGCTCTTCAGATTGAATGTGATGAGAACAAATCCAAAAGTATGAGGATGATCCTTGAACCCGTGATTCGAATTGGCTGAGATAGGATCAAATCTATGAATGTGCAGATAGTCTTTTGTCTTCTCCTTCGAACCATCATGGGTGAGATTTTGCCAAAAAGAACCATCAAATAATAAAGATTGCTTGGAATCCAAATAAGATCCAATACTTGAATCATGGTTGCTTAAGATCTCCTTTGAACCATTTGAGGTGAGATCTAAACCAGTAAGTGCATGATAAAATTTTTCAAGTGAATGGGAATGGCCATTATCTTCAATAAACTTATGAGAACATGAAATAATTGTTAGTTTTTCAGAATTTACTTCAATCTGATCTAGGATCTTAACTGAGAAAACAACATGTACAACATATCTATAGCATATCAATGATGGACACAATAATGCAAGCACACAAGAGACATAGAGTTTACTTGGGGAAAACCATAAAGGTGAAAAACTCCAATAACTTCCTCAGAGATAGATAGAGCAATGATACAACCCAAGCATAAGAGATAGAAATCTCCTAGCAGCAGCTTCTCCTCCTCCACAAGTGCACCACTCTCCAAAGAGTGTGAGAGAGAATAGAATGATCAAATAGAGTGCCTCCCGCACTCTATTTATACTTGACTTGACTTGCCTAATAACCTTTACTAGGTTGGCCTTAACTTAACCACATAACATAATGCTGACTGGGCTGACACCCAATAGGGTGGTCTAATAACCCTTTGAACCACATGAATTATACATGGCCGACCCCAACAAGGTGGTCTAATAACCCATCAAGTATAAGTTACGACAATTACAATATAAATGACGACACTTCCGTATAGAGGAATAATAACATCTCTATATGAATACAAACACTTTTGTGTAGAGGAATAATAACATCTTTATAGGAATACAATATACATATATGTGAAATACATTCCGAAATTACATATACATCAACACTCCCTCTTAAATAGGAAGGTATTTCTCGACACTGGTCTTCTAGCACAAGTATTCTTCTCTGGATCATCGTCACTGGATAATCATCATCGTCACTGCTGCTGCTATCTCAATCAATCTCTGAATCTACTCGTCATAGGAAGTTCTACAGAGCCAGTCCTTTTTCACACTGGATGTAGGCCCACCACCTGCAGGTCTTCATCATCACTGACCATACTGTGGAATCCTCAGGACTTATTACGTGTGTCACAAAACCTCGAAAGAGCATCCCAGGCTGTTACGAGCACACAGCTCTACCTGTTGGATCTCCCAGGGCTAGTATTATATGTGACTGTCACAAAACCTTAAAAGAGTCTCTTGAATAGAAAGAACCCTAAAGAGCATCTGAGGATTTTTTCATCCTGTCCATATCTCCAGGACTTATTACATGTGACCCCCACCACAAAACCATAAAAGAGTGTCTTGCCAAGCAAGAACCCTAAAGAGCATCTGAGGCCTTTTTCATCATGTCCAGATCTCCAGGACTTATTACATGTGGTCATGGAAAAACCTTGAAAGAGCATCCCAGGACTGATTACGAGTACACAGCTCAACCTATTGAATCTCCTAGGGCTAGGATTACATGCCATAGGACAAAACCTCGAAAGAGCATTTGCCAGATCTCCCAGGGAACTATTATATGCAAGTGGAAAAACCTAGCAAGAGAATCTGCAAACCTCCCAAGGCTAGGATTATATGTCCTCCAAAGCAAAACCTTGAAAGTGCGTTTTCCAGATATCCCAGGGCCAGTATTACATGCCATAGGAAAAACCTCGAAAGACAATCTGCAAACCTCCTAGGGATAGGATTATATGCTTATCTGCACAACCTGTTCCACGGCCACAGAGTATCATCCTAATACTCACCATACATCATCCTGATGTACACATGATCATCCTGATCATCATCACTGCATCGTCTTGATGCATGTCATCTGGAGCAACATCCTGAAGCTCATCATCCATGATCATCCTGATCATACAATGCATCTTCCTGATGCATACACAGTATCTGCCTGATACATATCATCATACATGATCTACCTGATCATACAGTGTATCCACCTGATACACATACAAATACATGATCCACCTAATCATACCTGATACATATCAACACACATGATCCACCTGATCATACAATGTATCCACCTGATACATATACAGATACATACACATGATCCAACTGATCATATCCAGCATCAACATGATTCATACATACATAAATGATCCAACTGATCATATCCAACATCCAACTGATCATATCCAGCATCAACATGATGCATACATACATAAATGATCCAACTGATCATATCAAGCATCCAACATGATGCATACAAATACAGAGCAGTAACTGGAGCATCGCCCTGATGCTCATCATCCAGCGCTTACATCCACAGCCATGTGAAGGATCCTCCTTCCAACATGCTTGGAATGGATTCAACAAATGTGTCCATCACTTCTTCCTCGAAGTGTCGTCAATCTAAAGAACACCAAGCCTCTCTCTGAAGTACTCGAACTTCACTCTGGATAGTGGCTTCGTCAGTACATCTGCAATCTGCTCATCCGTCGCAACATATAGGAGCTTCACTGCTCCTCTCTACACCATATCCCTGATATAGTGATATTTGATCTCAATGTGTTTCAACCTGTCGTGGAACACTGGATTCTCAAACAACTTCACACAACTCTGATTGTCACAAAAGATACCAGTAGCCTTCAGCAGGAGATCAAATAACTCAGACAGTAGCTTCCAAATCCATACTGCCACACAACTAGCTGAACAAGCTACAACATACTCTGCTTCAGCTGTACTTAGTGCTACGCAGGATTGCTTCCTATTAAACCAAGAGATCACACCTGATCCCATACTGAAGTAGCACCCAGAAGTGCTCTTCCTATCCATAGCACTGCCTGCCCAGTCCGAATCAACATAACCCTGCAGGTTAAACTTTTGATTCGCTTCATACTTGAGCCCATAATCAACTGTACCCTTCAAGTACCTTAGAATATGCTTTACAACAACCAGGTGAACACCTCTAGGATCCGTCAGGAACTGGCTCAATGTGTTCATTGCAAAGCAAATATCAGGCCTTGTGTTCGTCAGGTACATCAAGGACCCAATCATCTGATGATACACAGTGACATCAACCGGATCAGATGAAGCATCACACAGAAGCTTCAGGTTTGATGCCATAGGTGTGGCCATGGCCTTGTAGTCCATCATCCCGAATATCTCCAGGATGTCTACTACAAACTTCCCTTGTCAAAGGAAGATTCCATCTGTACTCTACCACACCTCCATGCCTAGAAAATAGTGCATCATCCCCAAGTCCTTCATCTCGAACTCAGCAGCAAGCTTCCACTGCCTGTCGGCAATCAATCTATCCTCACCTGTAACAAACAAGTTATCCGCATACAAAAGTAGTATCACTGGATTGCCTTCCTCAACCTTGTAGTAAAGGTTGGAATCCGCTTTACTCTTGGTAAATCCCAAACTGGATAGAAAGTTGTCTATCCTACCATACCAAGTTCTGCACATATATGACTTCCCGTCATGTGTCTCAAAACGAAGTGGCTGCTCCACATACACTTCCTCTTCGACTACACCATTCAAGAAAGCTGTCTTGACATCCATCTGGTGTATCTTCCATTTCATCACTGCAGCCAGAGCAAGTACTGATCTGATGGACGTGTGCTTGGATATAGGTGTAGAAGTCTCTTCATACTCAATCCCTTTTTCTAGGAGAAGCCATGAGCTACAAACCTCGTTTTGTATTTCTCCATGCTGCCATCTGCAGCATGCTTGATCTTATAGATCCATTTGGAAGTCATAGCAAACTTCCCTTCAGGTCTTGGGATTGCATCCCAAACATCATTCTTCATGATCGACTGATCATGGCATTCTTTCATTACTTCATCCCATATCGTGGGAACTTCAATATCTTCAATAGATATATTTGCTGCTAGAACAAATGTTGTAGTTCTTCTTTTGTAGGTGAAGGTATACGATCTTTCCTACAAAAAAAGTTAAATTGCATGATTAGAAACATCTCATAGTTTGCAGAACAAATTCTTACACATAAAGAAATATGTCATACAGTCATGCAATTATTTTAGCCAATGCTTCAATACAACATTCATCCATATCCTATAACTTTCTAGATGCCTTCCAATCTCTACCAGAACATTGTTAAGATTTTGCACTACTCCCAACATGTCAGCAAAGAGGTTTCATTCTAGATAAGTAGCAATGGAATGTTGTACAGTTCCATAGGCCACTTACCCATCACATGCATATTAGTAGTATACTGTTCATTGATGCAAATATTCTAATATGCATAATACACAACCTAAGTCTAGGAACATAAGCATATACATCATTGAACAACATTATTTAAACAAACAAATACGTAAGAAATGACAATTCAAATACTTATCTTTGTTTGATTGTTGGGTGGACTCCCTATGAATCTTTTCAACTCCATTCTGATGTGGATTGTGAGAAGTGGTCGACTCCCTCTGAATATCTACATCCTTGCAAAAACTACTGGAGTGTGCTCCCTCTTGATCTTTGCTTCCTGGATAACCTGTCCTTGAACTTATATCCATCCTCGATCACTATGCATGCTTACAAGTATCATTATTGTGATATCCTCGAGATCTCATACATAATCATACATTTATTATTATATTCTCAATACTATCAAAACACAATAATCTTAAGCATGTATAGTCATGATCATTTCAAACAGAAATAATAAGCATTAGTATTCAAGGATTCTTATGGTTAGTCATATCATAAATTAAAGTAAGAAACATAATATGCCTAAAACCGTGATTACTCAAACCTATACTTTCATGACTCTTCTGGTTAGTCATATCATCAATTAAGGTAAGAAACATAATATGCATACACCCATGTTTATTCAAACCTATGAATAATCATTATCAATCATGCCATGTATACTTATATAAGAGATCCTATCACAAGGTAGGATTTGGAAAAACATACCTGGATTAGTATGTTGGCTAGTTATGTCTAACATACCCACATGATGTCTTCTTGCTCTCTTCAATGACTTGTGCTAGTAACCTGCATATCTCATAAGCTAAGCATTATAGAACCAAGTTATACATACCTCGTAAGTAGATCTTCTATGTGATCCATGACAATGGATGAATCTTTGTCTTCATGTCACCATGATCATATGTTCTTGAACTAGAACATGATTTGTCTTTCTTGGTCTACCTTTCATGTTAGCGGACAACATAAACCTCATACAACACCATAATGCATTAGTACAATCATAAGAGTCAACACCCTAATCAATGAATATCTTCTATCATGCATTAATAATATGAAGACAAACATACCATAAACTTAATCACGAACAAATCTTGAAACATACCTGGATAAGTCATACCTGTCGAGATTGCTTATAATCTTCGTATGTAAGGCCTTAGCCTCATCTCCCTCTGAAACAAGAACTTCTTCACTTATGTAGGTGACCAATCCATTCTCTTCTAGGATTAACCCAATCCACTTGATTTGCAGAAACTGGATCTGGAGCTGGATTAGGGTTTGTTAGAGAAACCCTAAAAATTCAAACTTTGAATTTCAAGCTTGTGAAAGAATAGAAATATGCGCCTTGATGAGCTGATCAACCTAGTATACTCATAATTTGAAAACTGCAAAGTTTCACCCCTCAAATTTTCCTTTGAAACTTCCGGATTCACTAGACATGACCCTGAACTATAGTTTGATAAAGCCCACCCTTCTGCCCAATCAAAAGGTCTGATCCAAATCTCTAAGCTACTATTTTTCTGAGGAGCTTCCAGCCGTGGTCACAGATTTCAAAAATTTCCATTTTTGCAGAAGCCCTAATTTTTCACTTTTCCGATCAATGTCCCGAACTAGGGTCTGATCAAGCCCGTCCTTCTACCCAACCAAAAAATATGATCTTTATCTCTAAATTTTTATTTTTATGAGTAGCATCCAGCCATGGTCTTCGATTACAAAAATTCCAACTTTCTCCGAAACCTTAAATTCACGAAGCCATGAATGAAGGTGCTCAAAATCCAATTCTATTTTGACAGAAATATGCACCTGATTGTGTTTGGTGTAAATCCAAAATTATGAATCCACAGGGTCTGAAACTTCTATCTATGGTATCCTAACCTGTCATATTTCCAACCCCACAGGTCTGACCTCAATTGAATTCTCTAAGAGAGAGTTATTCCAAGTGTTGCAATGTGACCTGTTTGTGGGATAAAGCAGGATAACGAACTTGTATGGAGTTCCACGTGTCACTAGTTCACTTTCGTCCTCTGAACCTTTGTCCTATGAAAGTAGCGTCTGTGCCCTACCTATCACATTTTACGAAATTTCATTTGGAGCTTCCTAGCCCAAGTTATGACCTTTTTTCCTAGGTCACCTGTTTATGACTCAGATCTGGAAGAGGACAAAACCCTATATTGTATAGATCATAAAACACAAAGTACAACGAATTAGAAGTTTTTCTTTGGACACAAGGTACATGGGGATCGGATCTTCGACCGATAAATGTTTCAGATCTGAAAAATTCTCCAAAATGGATTTATGGCGAAAGTTCTACGATGATTGGTTTTTGCTATATCAAACCCTAGCATCGCAAGTTCAACAAGTGTCATACATGCCACACCATGCCTTCTTTCAGGCTAGCTTTGATACCATGTTATTTTTTCAGAATTTATTTCAATCTGATCTAGGATATTAACTGAGAGAACAACATGTATAGCATATCTACAGCATATCAATCATGGACACAATAATGCAAGCACACAAGAGACACATAGTTTACTTGGGGAAAACTATAAAGGTGAAAAACCCCAATAACTTCCTCAGAGATAGATAGAGCAATGATACAACCCAAGCATAAGAGATAGACATCTCCTAGAAACAACTTCTCCTCCTCCACTAGTGCAAGACTCTCCAAAGAGTGTGAGAGAGAATATAATGATCAAATAGAGTGCCTCCCGCACTCTATTTATACTTGACTTGACTTGCTTAATAACCTTTACTAGGTCAGCCTTAACTTAACCACATAACATAATGCCGACTGGGCCGACACCCAATAGAGTGGTCTAATAACCCTTTGACCCACATGGCCGACCCCCAATAGGGTGGTCTAATAACCCTTTAACCCACATGACTTATACAGGGCCGACCCCAACAGGGTGGTCTAATAACCCATCAAGTATAAGTTATGACACTTACAATATAAATGATGACACTTCCGTATAGAGGAATAATAACATCTCTATAAGAATACAATTTTTCCGTATAGAGGAATAATAACATCTCTATATGAATACAATATACATATATGTGAAATACATTCCGAAGTTACATATACATCAACAAGAATGATCTTACAGTAGTAAATGAGAGGTGATTGCTTGGAATCCAAATCAGATCCAAGGCTTGAATCATGGTTTCTTGAGATCTCCTTTGAACCATAAGAGGTGAGATCAAAACCAGTAGATGCAGGAGAAATTATCCCAAGTGGATGGCAATGGTTTCTTGAGATATCCTTTGAACCAGTAGGGGTGAGATCAAAACCATGATGTGCATGAGAAATTATCCCAAGCGAATGGAAATGGCCATATTCTTCAATAACCTTCTGAAAGCATGGAATAATGATCATATAGTAGTAAATAAGAGGTGATTGCTTGAGGAGAGCGAATGCATTACCTCCAATAGTTGATTTTACCTCCGAAATAATCATGTGATCATGATGCAAACCAACAGACTCTAGTGCAAGAGAGGATTTAGGACCTTCTGCAATATCTAGAGTGTGAGCTGGCATAGAAAGAGAAGAAAGTTGGAGCATGAGTGTAGAATCTGCAAGTTCTTCTTCTTTGTGGACAACTTCAATATGAGATGTGTTTGATACTAGTTCATGATCAATGAGATCATCAAGGAGGGCGAATGCATCACTTTGCTTGCTCTCGAAGGGGTTTGGACCAAATCCTTCATTCTTTTTTCCAAATTTTTCATCTAGTTGGGCCCATAGCTCTTTTGGAGTTTCAACAGAATCAATGAAGAGGTACATCATGTAACAAGACATAAAAAGCATCATTCTTCCAATGGATTTGTCACCTTTATTCAACCAGTCAGTCTTCTCTTCAGAGGATTCAAACTCTCTTTCAAAATAACAATCAAAGAGATCATGGCTCTTCAAATATGCTATCATTTTTTGTTTCCATTCATCATAGTTGAATGGAGAAAGAGGAGGGATTTTTTCTGAATTCATGGAAGCTGTAGAAGACCTGCAAAAACAATAGATAATATCTGCAACTGCTACTGCTGCAAAAATGCAGAAATTGCTGCAACTGCTGCACTCAAAATCTTGATAATAACCTGCAAAAAACTCTCAGGAATGGAGATAAACAATACTCTCAACATGCTCTGATACCATGTGAAAATCCTCACAGCAGATCTAAGAGATGATGTATACCTCACAAGAGTAATTATGACTAAGCAGAAAAATAGAAGAAGAGTGGTCAATGCAGTATAATGAGCAACAGAATAATAATACAGTAGAAATTAGATAGATGCAAAAATACTTCACACACACTAATTAATTAATCACAATATGGACAAATAAATAGTACAATGCATGAGGATTCAAATGCCTAAGGTGGCAATTCGAATTAGCCTTCATGGAGTGATCAAAAGATCACTGGAGTGTCATCGGATCACAACTAATAGCCTATCTCATCATCGGTGGAGTCATCAATGCACAAGTAACTGTCAACCATCAGTCAAACTGCGTCTAACTGAGTGTGGTAGGTGTAACTGAATGTAACTGGCACATGGAAACACTAACTAAATGAAGGAGGTTTAGTGGAGGGCGCATGAGGAGCTACCTGGAGTCAGAACAGGTAGTCATATCTCATCGGAGGTCAATCAAAGTGATAATAGCAGTGAGGAGTCAGTTTGGCCTCAAATCAAGGAAAGACTAGTGGATAACTAAAGTAAAATGAACTAGTAGGTGAGAAAGGCGCCCTTCTCATGTAGTAGGTGAAAGGAAGGCACATGACAGGCTAAGAGGGATGACACTAAGTGGAAAGAAGCTCCGAGGGCTAGCTAACTGAGGGCTAGGTGCTGAGACTGATGACTGGAATACATGCAAACCCTAAATGATGCATGCAAACCCTAAAAGTGCATGCATGACTGAAAATGTAAATGATCAAAATACTAGTGGGACTAGGATGGAGTATAGGAATATCCTAACACAGATGAATTGTTGTCTTCTTCTTTTGAGTAAAAATTCTTTTTGTTTTTGTAATTCTTTTTCTTATGGTGGAATTTTCCCTTTTTCTTGTATTGTTCTTTTATGTCATCTTCATCTTCAGAATCTTCCTTGGGATAAGGACACTTGGATTGGAAGTGCCCAACTTTTCCACAATTGAAACATTTGAAAGGTAGTTTTCCCTTGTACTTCACTGAACCTTTCTAGAGTTTCTTAATTAAATTGGCTTCTTCTACATCCGATTCTTCATGATGATTGGTTTGAGGTTTTTGCTTCTGATTTTTCTTGAGTACTTTGAAGGCTGCCACTCCTTTTGAAGTATTATCAATGCTTAGTCTTAATTCATAGGCTGTAAGGATTCCATACAATTCATCTATGGTAATTTATTCTAGATTCTCTCGGTCTTCAAGAGTAGATACTTTGGGATCATATGCCATAGAAAGTGTTCTCATTATATTTTTAACTAACTCACTATCTGATACCTCTGCTCCCAAACCTCTGACTCCATTGACAAGACTTTCAACTCTTTCGAAGTACTCTGAGATATTTTCTTCATCCTTCATTTTTAGACCTTCATATTGTACTTTGAGGGATTGAAGTTTTTCCTTCTTTACTTCGAAATCTCCTGCATATATAGTTTCCAATTTATCCCAGAGTTGTTTTGCACTATTACATGTTAGAACGTTTGCAAGGATCTTTTTGCTTATTCCAGCTTGTAATGTATTTAAAGCCTTTGCATGTTCCCAATATTTCTTCATGTCTTCTGCTTCTGTGGGAGTGACTTTTGGAACATCATAACCTTCTTCAACTAATGCCCAAATTTCCAGTCCAATGGACATCAGATAACTTTTCATTCTAATTTTCCAGAAAACAAAGTCTCCACCATCAAATATGGGGACTCTTATTGACATCCTCATTTGCTGATCCATAGTGGTTTTTAATAGGATTTTCCTTCCAGTGGTTAAACTGTTAGTGAAGAATCCGGCTCTGATACCAATTGTTGGAAGTTGGTCAATACTGAGAGGGGGGGTGAATCAGTATTGATAACTTTTTACCATTTAAACCACTTATTTAAACTTTAATCAAAACATTGAATCAACAAGATACACAGAACACAGATTTTATCGTGGAACCACAATTGGGTAAACCACCAACTCTTTCTATACTGCAAAATTATATTGACAATAGTTATTTGCAAGCAACCACTTGCTGGAGACCACAATCCCCAAATTTCTCAGCCATTACTGTTGTGGGGAAAAAACACCTATAGTTCAGGGGAGAAACTACCAACTTACGGTGATAAAGATAGACTTACAAGCATTCTGCAAGTACAACAAGTAAATGAAGAGATTAGGGTTTAGATATGTAAGCACCTTATTCAGAAGGTTGATCCTAGCTTTGCCTCCCTCGCTCTTCAATGCTTATCCAGTGTTTCAATGCCCAGACCTGCAAAACAACTTGATACCTTTCTCAAACACATTTGACTACATATATAATACTGATATCCATAATATAAAGAGACATCAAACTATAATCAAACAGTAATCAAATCTAAGACACATTAATAGGTCATATTTGGAAAGAGAAGAACGTCTGATATTAATGAATGAAAGCAAGTACATAAAGTTATACCTTCCTTCAAGCTTGGCACTTCACGAAACCTAGATTCAAGGTCTCCTGCTTCTGTTCTCCAAGGATCCCAGCCTCTAAGCAATTGTACTAGGGTTTACCAAAACTGAAGCACAAGAGAGGGGGATGAGGGTCTCCATTCCTCCAGCATAACTTTTTAATTGGGCTTTGTTTTCTTCTATGGCCCTTCTACCGTCCTTATATAGTCAGTGAGTAAGAGGAAAAGAAGTTATAACCGCTCAAGAGGTTTCCCAACCAACTTAACTTACTCGAATTTTGAGATTTTGACCAAAACAGGGGTGTACGCTACTCTACAATAGACAAAGTGACGTACACATGGCATTGAGCACTACTATTTCAATAGTGGAGTCGTGCTTAGTAGGGTATACACGCTACTATCATGCCTGTGTACCCGCGCTCATATTGAAAAATGGCCAAAAAGATGCTTTTCTGCTCATTTTCAGGAGATGGCTTGGTCTGGAAAAATGTTCCTAAGGGTCATGTACATCAAATGGGTCAAGAATGAGGTAATTTCAACCATTTTTAGTGTCCCAAATGACTCCTCCATCCACAAATGTCCTGTTGTGTGACTGAACTTGATCTCAAGAAGTGTCATCATGCGACCAAGGGAAACAAGTGTCATCATGGACGGAGAGGTGTCATTTCAAGCTATAACAGATGCCCCCTAATGTATGAAGTCAGAGAGAATATGGGAAACGATGGCCGAAATACATTATAAATAACAAAGAGTTGAATCATGGAGGAACAGAGAAACCAAGAATCATAGGCTCAAATGAAGTACCTGAAAGCAAAGGCAATGTCAGACAAACTTATCCTTGGGGTAACTGTCCATGTTCAAATGGTGGAACATGACCTCCAAGAGGATACAATAATGATCCAAAATACTGATGCATATATCATGGCCACTAGAATACAAGCGTGGATCCATGAGCAACATAAGTGTAAACATAGCCACATAAATACAAGGTGGAGCTATGTCAAAACTGGAGAACATAGCCATAGAGAACAAGCTGGATCTATGTCTCATCAAGAGCCAAAAGAAGTGTGGCTCAGTCTTGCGCAACTTGGGCGATAACATAAATGAGGTGATGCTATCGAGGATCCCAAGGTCTTCATCCAAAAACAACCCAAGGTACAAACCTATCCATGCGAATAGATGAGTTGTTGTAGAACATGGGAGGTATCGTTTGATTACCGGTCATTGATGTATACCATTAACAAACGCGAGGGTGTCCACCAATAATGAAAATGGAACCCAAGGTACCTAGTACATTCAAGCAAGTGCGAATAGATGGTCTTGCCGTCGAACACTTGAAGAATCCATCCCGAGAAGGTAAGCATGAATTCAGATACTTCTTCTCAGTAGCATTTGAACTCAAGGAACAATATGCCACAACATTCCCATGTGACATAGTAGTGCCTAATGACAAGGGATCCGACTGGTCTACTGTTGGGTAATAAGGAGGATCAACGAATGCAAGCTGGTCGATGGTGACAATGTTTTCGTTATGAGGGAAATTCATCACACGAAAAAGCGTAGACACCATAGCATGCACAGCATAAACGTAATCATGCCCGAGGATCATATCAAAGTCCATAGGGTCCTTTAAAACCATAAAATCAACTAAGACTGTTTTTCCACCCAAAGTAACAGGTGCCTGACAGAGGAATCCAAACAGTTCACTAGGTCTTCTATCAAAGGTCAACGACCAATTAGCAGCTGGAATAACATTAGGGAAACCCAAATCTCTCCAAGCATAAGCAGATAAGATACTAACAGAAGCACCTTCATCAACAATGCATTGATCAACCGTATGGTTCCTGATATCAACCTTTATCTGGAAAGGTGTCGAAGAAGGAAGACGAGGCTCGGCTAGACTATTCCAATCAAAGGAAACAATCCTAGGGCTTGGTAGGGGTTCACATGGCACAGATGAAGTGCCCCCTTTTTTAGGAATATCCAAACTAGTAATGCATAAGACTTCAACAGTAGGTGCATCAATATCCGAAGGACTGATGGGATCGGTCGAAGATTGCATCGATTCAATCACTTCACTCTCCGAAGGAAGAGTAGGGTTGACCAAAGATTGCATTGGTTCAACCACTTTATCAACCAAAGGTTGATATGACTGCAGGGAATCTATAGACAACTCAGGAACAGAGGTTCCTTCAGACATGGACCACACTCTTCATGCCTCTGGAATGGCAGGGCATCGGTGAGTAAGGTGATCTCCCTTACAAAGTTTACAAGGCAACTTTGGTTTCCGTCCTATAGGTTTAGATTCCTTTACAACGTCAGTACTCTCAGCATGGCTAGCATTGGCTGACAGCTTGCCCCCAGCATGACTCATAGAGGCTAGTTGCTAAGAAGAATCAAACTTTTGAACTAAGGACCACACCTTTTGCACTTCTGGAAGTACAGGGAACAAGTAAGTAAGGTGATCTCCCTCGCAAAACTTACAAGGAAACTTAAGATTCTATTTGTTTGGTTTGTAGACAATGTCAACTCCCTCAGCATGACTTGCAGTGGTTGATCTGGTGTCTCCAATATGACCCACAGGAACTGGTGACTTGTCATTAATATGACTAGCAGTGATCAATGACGTATCCTCAACATGACTGATAGTGGTTGAAGACAAACTTTCAGTATGATTTTCAGTGACTAAAAGTTTTCTCCCAGCATGACCTCCAAATGCTAGGTAGGTGCCCCCTGCATGATTTGCAGAGGCAGGGTGCTTTCCCCCAGCATGACTTACATAGGCTGGGTTGCTGCCCCCTTGTTTTGGCATCTTCTTCCCATTCTTCCTCCGTCTATTCCTTTTAGACTGCTGGCTACTAGTATTGCTACTTTCGCCACATGAGGTAGAAGGAGGAGGAGAAGATGTTACTGGCAAAGGAGGCACAGGGTTCTGATGCTCTTGATTTGAGGTGCTCACAAAAGAAGCGTCAAGAGCATGCAAGGCATTCGGAGTGGAAAACAACCAAACCGGCAGCCCAATAGTGAATCCAGGAAGATTCAGAGTAGCCATTAAGGGAGCACCAATGTTTCCAATGAACGGAACAACACAAGGATCCCCCAGAACAGGGGTACCTTGATTGGCACTCGCCGGAATGCTAGACATAGTTTTCTGCTCAAATGAACAAGAAGTTCTCTAAGGCGAACTAAAACAAGTAGCACAAAGAGCACACCACTAAAAAAGGTCCTAGTTAAATCAAACCATGAAAACAGATGCCTTCTGGAGAAGAGTCTGGGATGATGAGGGCCCAGAACAGATCAACGAAGGATGAATAACAGTTACCCGGGGTCCACAATACAATGAATAAGGGTGCAAGCGTTGGAATCACCCAACCGCCCTCCCAAAGACCTTCAAGGGATTTCCTCCCACGTCTGTCTTAGGTACAATAGATATACCCTCCGTTGTCACCTGTGTATGAACCTATGGTCAGATACTAAGGATACCACAACACCGAAAATGCCTGGGGGAACAGTCACCGGTCGAATCAGAAGGCGTGGGCAGGGTAACTGAGCCCGAAACTCGAAAGAGTCCCCAAACGCGATCCAATCCTAGCATATGCTCAAAATAGAAAGTAGGAGGAGTATTCCCAACAATCTACTCTCGCAATGACCTACTGCATAGATCCCATGCGAGCTTTGAGTGAAATGGATTTACCTGTGATAGGAGAACTACGATTTTTGTGTAATGTGTGATCTTGGGTGGTTTAAGGTGTTTTAAACCCAAGATCCTAACCAAGACTAGTTGGTGTAGTGTAACCTAGAAAAGAAAATGTTGCTAGTACGTTTTATTAGAGTTCATTTTAAAGGTTACTTGCTTACTCAAAAAGGTAGTGGGTGTGTGAGAGTGGTTATAATAGAGATAGAGTATTGAAAATGAAATATTTACCACCAAAAAAATCTTTTTCTTTTCAATGCAAGTCTTAAAATTCTGATCTAGAATGCATATGCAAATGCAATTTTTAATATTTCGAATGCAAAAAAGGTAAAAATAAAGTCTAAATGTACAAAATTAAACTAAAAACCTAAGAATGCAGCTACTCAAGCAAATAGGTATGCAAAAGAAAACTTGTTCTTTTTTATGCAAAGCACTCTAAAATCTTTTAAGCCACTTGCAAGGTACTCTATTCAGAAAATGAATCAAAATTCTTTATGCTTTCAAAGGTAAGAAACAAAACTAAAACTAACCTATTATCAAAGCAAAGCAAAGAAAATTTCAGGTTCTCTTTATTGAAGCAGTAAAAGCTACCAAATATGACTTTCAAATTCTTATAGATGTAAGCATGCCAACCATTGGGAAAAGAGTACAAAAACTACTTTTAGACCCAAACGAAGCAAATGACCTACGAAGAAGTATGGTTTGGTAAAGTCAGTTCTGCACATCAACAATGCAAACAAGGTCTTGAACAATATCCAAAACACTTGAGCTTTCACTACAAAAGAAAAACTAAAAGCATAAGGGAGGATAAGAAACCAACCTAAAAGAGAAATTTCACTCAAATAGATACAAACAGGGTCAAGAAGACTCAAGAGGTTTCAAATCCAGTGGAAATGGGGCAAGCAAGTTCAGTTAGACTCAAATTAGGGTACAAAACACCAAACAGGTCCACAACCCCCCAACTTGGGTCAACAAACCCCAAAAATTTCCAAAAAATCCCAAATTGATCAAAAGAGGTTCAAATCATGAATGTAGGATAAGTATAAGGATGGGAGACCACTTACAGTGGTTTAACTCAGACCTAGGGTCATCAGGGACCCCAAAAAATGTAGCCACAACCCCCAGTTTTCGGTCCACAACCCAAAAACTCAAAAAAATCAAACCCAGATTTTGAGCGCTACTGTGTATGAAGGAAACTAGCGCCCATAGCAGGATGGGCGCTACTGTGCAAAGGAAAAGTAGCGTATGGGCGCTACTGTGTTGTACAAACAGTAGCGTACAGGTGGAAAAAGTGGAAAAATGGGGTTAAAACCACCACACCTGGGTCCACAAGGGTTTGCAAGGGATGGGAAGGGTCTATAAGAGCCAAGGAGGGTTAAACAGAGCCTACTAACTTATCCTAATCAATAAAATGAACAAAGACCATCAAACAAGACTGAAGAAAAGACCTTGGATACCCCTAAGCAGTTAGGCTTTCCCCAGCGGAGTCGCCATTCTGTTGTGGGGAAAAAGCACATATAGTTCAGGGGAGAAACTACCAACTTACGGTGATAAAGATAGACTTACAAGCATTCTGCAAGTACAACAAGTAAATGAACAGATTATGGTTTAGATATGTAAGCACCTTATTCAGAAGGTTGATCCTAGATTTGCCTCCCTCGCTCTTCAATGCTTATCCAGTGTTGCAATGCCCAAACCTGCAAAACAACTTGATACCTTTCTCAAATACATTTGACTACATATATAATACTGATATCCATAATATAAAGAGACATCAAACTATAATCAAATAGTAATCAAATCTAAGACACATTAATAGGTCATATTTGGAAAGAGAAGAACGTCTGATCTTTATTAATGAATGAAAGCAAGTACATAAAGTTATACCTTTCTTCAAGCTTGGCACTTCATGAAACCTAGATTCAAGGTCTCCTGCTTCTATTCTCCAAGGATCCCAGCCTTTAAGCAATTGTACTAGGGTTTACCAAAACCGAAGCACAAGAAAGGGGGATGAGGGTCTCCATTCCTCCAGCATAACTTTGTAATTGGGATTTGTTTTCTTCTATGGCCCTTCTACCCTCCTTATATAGTCAGTGAGGAAGAGGAAAACAAGTTATAACCGCTCAAGAGGTTTCCCAACCAATTTAACTTACTCGAATTTCGAGATTTTGACCAAAACAGGGGTGTACACTACTCTACAATAGACAAAGTCGCGTACAAATGGAATTGAGCGCTACTATTTCAATAGTGGATTCGCGCTCAGTAGGGTATACACGCTACTATCATGCCTGTGTACCAGCGCTCATATTGAAAAATGGCCAAAAACAGGCTTTTCTGCTCATTTTCAGGAGATGGTTTGGTCTGGAAAAATGTTCCTAAGGTTCGTATACATCAAATGGGTCAAGAATGAGGTAATTTTAACCATTTTTAGTGTCCCAAATGACTCCTCCATCCAAAAATGTCCTGTTGTGTGACTGAACTTGATCTCAAGAAGTGTCGTCATGCGACCAAGGGAAACAAGTGTCGTCATGGACGGAGAGGTGCCATTTCAAGCTATAACAATTACTGAAGGATGCACCCACACCCTCATTTCTACCTGCCACTATAGACAAGGATACACTTATACCCTGGTTTTCAAACCACTATTGGAAGGAGGCTAAGACCCCCTTGCAGGCATGTAGCTTTCCCTAGCACCACCCTACCACCCTTGTATGTTAATTTGGGAACATCAAATATATCTTGGACTGCACAAGATTCTACTGCAACTTATGACTCCAAGACTCAATCTCTTCTAATTTTGAATCTTCATTAAATACTTGTGTTCATGCCCTTTCAAGTCTTCATACCTTTCCAAACTTATACCTCTTCAAATCTTTGTCTTCATTAATAATTAATTAAATCTCTATCTTATTTACAGATTTAATTAATTAACTAATCAAACCTTTTGAATATGAAATATTATGACTTTTCACATAAGTCACATGTCTCTTTATTAATTTTCAAAAACTACGTACCTCTTCATTTCGACATTTTCAATATAATTAATATTTCAACAACCATATTAATTAAATCATTTTTATTTTATATTTGCACATATAATGAGTAAATACCATGGTAAAATACCTTTTTTCACTTTTTCATCCACTTTTACCGAACTTCCTTTTTATTTCAACCTGACTTTCATGTAATTTTTCTTTTAATCTTTTTAATCTTCCTTTTTAATTTTCTTTTGATATTCATTAACTTTCTTTTAGACTTTTTTTTTAATCTTCTTTTAATTTTTTCTTTTCAAATAGGACTTCATTCTTTTCTTGTAATGCGTCGGAATATTTTTGTTTATATGACCTTTTCAACATTAGTTACGATACTAATAAATATTCTATGAATTTCGATAATATAAAAACTGTTATAGGTCAAATCTGCAGTTTTCCGTCCATGATCACATTGTTTTGTCGATCACACAAAAGGACATTATGGATGGAAGAGTTAGGTTGACCTGGATGAGTTATTGCTGAAACTATACTCTTCAGCTGAAAAAATTATTTTTTCTACTGTTTTTCATGACATGTGCACTACTATTGGCACAATGAACCAGCATTCTAAACGCTACTCTACCCAAAGACAACCGGCGCACACCCTTAAATGTTGCGAATGCTTGTTGTAAAGAGTAAAAGTTGCTTACTGTGCGCTACTATGGTTGTATGAAATCTGCGCACATCTTAAGATGGAATGAAAAAATATATTAAGATTATGAATTGGGATTAGTTGAAGTTGGTTCTGCAACTTTCCCAACCTCCCAATTCAACCACCTCTAGAATTCAACTGCCTACCTTGTCCCATAAATACGAGGAGGATCCATGAGAGATGGACCTAGAAGAAATGCTTTAACTACTGTTACGTTGGAGGAATTTCCAAGTCATTGCGAAGAGCAGGAGCCCAGGACTCAATTGCAGAAGTGTTTGGACAGATCAGGCATATTTGTACTTATCTACATTTATTTGACAATAAAAGGTGGAAATATCCTTCCCGTCCCAAATTGAATGTCTATTGGATTGAATGTTCATTTGGTTTAATGTCTGATTGTACTTTATATTAAGTTGTTTCTGATTTCATCATATTTATTACAGTCAAGATACGTCGAGGAAGGTTTACTTTGTGTTGCAGGTTCATCATAACGGAAGATCAAGCGAAAGCTAGGATCAACCGTCGATAAAAAGGTACTTCTTTCGATATCTCGATCTCTTTCCATTTGTAGTAACTAATGCAAGACAATGAATGTATTTACTTGTCGCCCCACCCAAGTTGGTAGTGTCGTCTCCCCACTATAAGGTATTTTTCCTGCACAACAGACTGGCAACTCCGCTGGGGGGTAACCAGTTCTTTTTCTTCTCTATGAGACTTTTTAAGGTTTTCTTCCAGTTTATTTTAGTCTTTTGTTCTCTGAGAGGTTTTATAGGTCATTTTTTCCTGTTCTTTCTATCTTAATTCATCTCAGTCTGCTTTAGCAAAGCCTTTTGTTTGCTTCAAGTCCCTGTGCATTGGTTTACCCTACTTACAATAGTACATGTTTTGTCATAAACGTTGCTTTGTCTCAAACATAGTAGCGCACTTTTACAGGCAGGCGTTGGTTGTTGTACCACACAGTAGCACATTTTTCTTGTAGGTTCAAATCCTTTGTTAGGGTTTGATTTCCAGATGTTTGGGTCTACTTCTAGCCTTTTGCTTTGCTTCTCTGACTGGCTCCTAAGACTTGTATGTCATTTTTGAGTCTTGTTTGCCTCTCTGAAGTCTTATAGTTTTCCTTTACTTGCTTTAGTATTTGTTTAAGATGTCTTTTCTACTTTTTTTAACCCTGTTTAAAGTTGTGCACTACTCCCTGCTAGACATAGTTGTGCACTTCTTTCCCTAGACATTTGTTGCTTTTATACATACCTACGTTTGTAATGCTTGCTGTCTGTGACAACAGTAGCACACTTTTACTGTGTCTTTTCCTATTATTAGGATTTGATCCTAGTTTCAGTTCTTAGGGTGGTTTTGAAAGGTTGTTTAGTCTAGATACCTTCTGAATATCTATTCAAATCAGTCTGAGTGAGTTAAAGCTTTCTAGTTAGATTTTATTTTGAGTCGGTGTGTTGGTAAGGTTACTTTTTGGTTTGCTTACCTACTCATTTGTTTGGTGAGTGTTTTCTTAGGTTTTGGTGCTTTGGAGCAACCTTTTAGGTCTGTCTTTCCGTTAGGGCATCTCTTTTCCTGTTTTCTTTTACACTTTGTTCCAAACCTAGAGTTTTTTCTGTCGAAACAACTCGGTAGGTGGAGTCTTTCTCAAGTCTTTTTTATTTGATTGGTTTGAGCCATTAGGTTGTCTTTCCTTAATCACACTTTGCGTTTGGCCTTACTTTCTCCTTTTCAAGTTCTTTTTCTTTTGCAATTATTAGAAAAGACAAAAAATGAGATTGGTTGCTTAGTAGTAAGATTCATCAACTTTTTTGAAGTAGCATAGATCGTTTACTTTGAAAAACTAAAAGAAAATTACAAAAAAGAATTTTTAATTTAGGATTGCCTAGTTTCAGTTTTGAAAGAATATAAACGAAAAAAGAAAAAAAGACTTTTGTGAATTTGAATTCATTATTTATTTATGCACTTTGCTTTCTCTCGAAACCATTCCACACACTTCACTACCCTTGTTGAGTAAAAAGTAGCTCTTAAAAAGAAATCTTAATAAAATTAACTAGCAACTTTTTTTTTTTAGGTATACACATCATCAACTAGCTTAGGCTAGGGTTTCGGGTTTAAATCACCTTAAACTACCCAAAATCGGCTTCATTACTCAACAATCGTAGTAAGACTATCTATTAGGTAAATCCACCTCTATCAAAATATCCTGGGAACACTCTAGTCAAACCAGAGTTAAGCATGAGGTCGTGGGCGATTGGAACTATTGAGGATACCCCCTCACTTTCCTCTCAACCATAAACCAGAGCTAATTCACGTAAGGGGGTCCACTAGTACTTTTCTGTGTTTTTGGATTTCGGGCTTTGCTACCCTTCCCATGCATCTTGGCTAGGCTGACGTCTATTCCCCTAGGTTTTTTCGTATTGGTGGTATCCTTAGTATCATAACCATATGGCTCTACATAGGTAGAGTGGAAGGATATTCCCACTTCACCTTGGACAGACGCGGAAGGTAACCCTTTGGCAGTAATCCCAGGAGGGAGGTTTGGTGATTCAAATGCTTGCACCTAGAGGACCTCCATTGGACGCCGTGTAACTGACCATTGATACTCTATTGGTTTGTTCTGGGCCCTCATCATCCCAAACTTGCTTCTAAGAGTATTAGCTCTGTTTGCCTAGTTTTGATCACTGTAGGACCTTTTTATTGGTGTGCTCTTTGTGCTGCTTATTTTTAGTTGGCCTTAGATATTTCTGGCCCGTTGAGTCAGAAACTATGGATAGCATCCCGATGAGCACCAATCAAGGGACCCATGTTCATGGGACTCCTTGTGCTTTTCCATTCATTGGGAACATTGGTACTCCCTTAATGGCTACCTTGAATATTCTGGGATTCACTATAGGACTACAGGTTTGGTTGATTTCCACTCTGAATTCCTTGCATGCTCTTGATGCTTCTCAAGTAAGCACTTCACATCAAGAGCATTAGAACCATATGCCTACTTCTCCAGTAACATCTTCTCCTCCTCCTTCTACCTCATGTGGTGAAAGTAGTAATACAAGTAACCAACAGTCTAAAAGGAATAGACGGAGGAAGAATAGGAAGAAGATGCCAAAGCAAGGGGGTAGCCACCTAGCCTCTAGAAGTCATGAAGGGGGAACCTACCCAACCTATGGTGGTCATGTTGGGAGAACTCACCCAGTCACTGTAAATCATATTGAACCTACGCACCCAACCTCTGGAAGTCATGCTAGGGGCACCTACCCAGCCTTTGGATGTCATGCTGGGAGAAAAATTTCAGTCACTGCAAATCATACTGAAATCATGTCTTCAACCACTATTGCTCATGTTGAAGACATGTCATTGATCACTGCTAGTCATATTAATGACAAGTCACCAGTTATTGTGAGCCATACTGGAGACACTGAATCAACCACTGCAAGTCATGGTGAGAAACTTGACATTGTCGACAAACCTAATAAACAAAATCTTAAGTTCCCTTGTAAAATTTGTGAGGGAGACCAGCTGACCTATTTGTGCCTTGTACTTCCAGAAGTGCAAAAGGTGTGGTCCGGAGTTCAAAAGTCTTATGCTTCTGAGCAACTAGCCACTGCAAGTCATGCTGGGGGCAAGCTGTCAGCCAATGCTAGTCATGTTGAGAGTACTGTTGTTGTAAAGGAATCTAAGCTTATAGGACGCAAACCGAAGTTCCCTTATAAATTTGTAAGGGAGATCACCTTACTCACCTGTGCCCTACTATTCCAGAGGTGTAGAGAGTGTGGTCCATGTCTGAAGGATCCTCTTCTCCTGAATTGTCTGTAGATTCCCAACAGCCTGATCAACCTTTGGTTGATGAAGTGGTTGAACCAATGCAATATTTGGTCAACCACACTCTTCCTTCGGAGAGTGAAGTGATCAAATCGATGCAATCCTCGACCAATCCCATCAGTCCTTCAGAGACTAATGCACCTTTCCTTGAAGTCTTCTGCATTACCAATTCAAATCTTTTTGAAAATGGGGGCACTACATCTGTCCCTAGTGAACCCCTACCAAGCTCTAGGATCATTTCTTTTGATTGGAATAGTCTAACTAGGCCTTGCCTTCCTTCTTCTTCACCTTTCCAGATAAAGGTTGATATCGGAAACCATGCGGTTCACCGATGTATTGCAGATGAAGGAGCCTCTGTTAGTATCTCATCCCCTTATGCTTGGAGAGATTTACATTTTTCTAACCTTGTTCCAGCTACTAATTGGCCGTTGACCTTCGATAGAAGACCTAATGAACTGGTGGGATTCCTCCCTCAAGTACCTGTTACTTTGGGTGGAAAAACAGTCTTAGTTGATTTTATGGTTTTAAAGGACCCTATGGATTTTGATATGCTCCTCAAGCATGATTACATATATGCTATGCAGGCTGTGGTGTCTACGCTCTTTCGTGTGATGCATTTTCCTCACAACGAAAGAATTGTCACTATCGATCAGCTTACATTTGTTGATCTCTCTTATTACCCAACTATAGACCAAGTATGTCCCCCGTCAATAGGCACTACCATGTCACAGTCAAATTATGTGGCATATTGTTCCTTGAGTCCAATTGCTACTGAGAAGAAGCCTTTGAATTCATGCTTACCTTCTCGGGACGAGGTCCTGACAATTGACCAGGTGATGACTCATCTGAATGTTTAGACATGCGTTCTATTTGGGATGATATACTTCCATCTGATGAAGTTTTCCTAGAGTCTATAATGCAGTCTGCCATTTATTTGGACATTGATCCACCGCTGAGCATTCTTCCACCTTTTCTTCAATCTCGTTAAAAACAGTAAGGAGGCTACGAGCATTCTTCCACGTACACTTCAAGTTCGTTAAAAATAGTAAGGAATTTATGAGCATTCTTCTGTATCTCCTTTGAGCTCGTTAAAAAGAGTAAGGAGGTCATGAGTTTACTTTTTCGGGCTCATTAAACCTTTATGAAAAATATTTTTATAGAGTTCTTTCATGCTCTTGTTATACTCTTTAAACATGACAAGATTTCGAGTATAGTTGTCATTTTCATACTCGTTAAAAGATTTGAAGTGACATCCACCTTGGTATAAGTTTACCCCTTTTCCGGACCTTGAAGGATCACTTACGAAAAAGGAATACTCTAGTCATCTGTGGCTAGAAGAGTTATTCTCTCATCATTTTACAAATTTTCGGGGGACGAGACTAACTGTACAAAAAAAGACTTTTGGAACCTTCTTTAGGGTTTTCAGGCTCTCGAAATATGAAAACATCAAGCGAGCATTCACTTACTTGGGCTCAATGTGAAATCCACGAGAGGGTATATAGAGGATTGTTTAAGTTTTTCAGACTCTATAAACAGGAAAACACCGGCGAGCATATACCAACCCGAGTTTGATACTAAAATCCACGGGTAGGTGTATGGAGTTATTGTTTAAGTTTTTCAGACTCCTTAAAATTGAAAACACTAGCGAGCAAGAACATATCTTGGCTCGATATTAAAATCCAGAGATCAGTATTATAGAGTATTCTTCTATCTCTTCTTCGAACTTTGTAAACAATGAAGAAGGTCCTGAGTCTTCCTCCCATGGGCTCGTTAAACTTTTACATGGTTGGGCTTATTGAGTTTTCTTTCTTGGACTCATTAAAACAAAAAGAAGGACATTCTTTTACCAAAAAGAATAAGGGATGAGAAGGGTATCTCACATCTTTTCAGTTTCAAAGGAAGTTAAGTCAGTCATATCCTTGAAAACAACACCTTTTTGAGTCTATCATTTCAGTTGGGTTTTAGTTTTTGACCTTAGGGTGAACCTGATCTCCAAGTTTTTACTCCCCCGATTGGTTATTCTTCCAATCATATGGAGGGTCTGTTAATGCCCCCTACATTGTAGACTTATATCACTTCCCCTTCATGTTAAAAACTACCTAAGTCACTTTGTGTCGTGCTCACTGTTCAAGGATACAGCCTGTGTCAGCCATTCTACAATTCACCTTGACTTCATGTGTCGGCCATCCTGGTGTCAGTTTGTTTCATCTTGTTAAATGTTATGTTCCAAATCAGATCAAACTTGTGAGTGTTCCTCGTGTTGGATGATGGAGGATGACTTAAGGCTTCCTTCCAGCGGACTTCTTCCCATCGACTTCAACTTATCATGCTTTGGGAATGAAGTTTAGAGTTTCGGTTAGTACCTTGGGGATTGCAGTCATCAGTGGCAGTTTCCCTCGCTATTGAAAAATGGGAATACATCAATGTCTCTTATTCAACATGTTCCTCAGGTGTTCGACTTCAAGTACACTTATTCACACTTGTTGGAACATACTAGGTACCTTGGACCCCATTATCATTATCTATGGAAGTCCTCGCATTTGTTAACGGTATACATCAATGACTGGTAATCAAACAATATCCCCCATGTTCGACCTCAGCTCATTTATTCACATGGTTAGGGTTTGTACCTTGGGTTGTTTGGATGAAGACCTTGGTACTCTGATAGCATCACCAGATTTATGTTATCACCCAAGCTGTGCAAGTCTGAGCCTTAATCATTTTGGCTCTTCATGAGACATAGATCCAGTTTATTGTTATGGCTATGATCTCTCATTTTGACATGGATCCACGCTTGTATATTTTCAGTGGCCATGCTATATATACATCTCCTAGTTATGTATCAGAGATCATGTTGTATCTTGTTACACATCTATATGATGTCAAGATTGTAATTGCTCATTGACCTTGATCGTTGTTTCAGGTACTTTTGTGACTTGGTTCTGCGGTTTCTTGCTCCTCCTCTGACTTGGAATTATAATGTATTTCAGCCATCATTTCCATCTGACCTCACACATTAGGGGGCATCTGTTATAGGTCAAATCTACACTTCTCCATCCATGATCACATTGCTCTGTCGATCACACAAAAGGACACTATGGATGGAAGAGCTAGGTTGACCTGGATGAGTTATTGCTGAAACTACACTCTTCAGCTGAATTTTTTTTTTCTACAGTTTTCATGACACGTGTGCTACTATTGGCACAATGAACCAGCCTTCTAAATGCTACTCTGCTCAAAGACAACCAGTGCACACCCTTAAAATGTTGCAAACGCTTGTTGTAAAGAGTAAAAGTTGCTTACTGTGCGCTACTCTGGTTGTATGAAACCTGTGCACATCTTAAGATGAAATGAAAAAATATATTAATATTACGAATTGGGATTAGTTGAAGTTGGTTTTGCAACTTCCCCAACCTCCCAATTCAACCACCTCTCGAATTCAACTGCCTACCTTGTCCCATAAATACAAGGAGGATACCTGAGAGAGGGACCTAGAAGAAATGCTTTAACTGTTGTTACACTGGAGGAATTCCCAAGTCATTGCGAAGAGCAGGAGCCCAGGACTCGGTTGCAGAGGTGTCTGGACAGATTAGGTATATCTGTACTTATCTACATTTCTTTGACAATGAAAGGTGGAAATACCCTTCCCGTCCCAAATTGAATGTCTATTGGATTGAATGTTCATTTGGTTTAATATTTGATTGTACTTGATGTTAAGTTGTTTTTTATTTTATCATATTTATTACAGTCAAGATATGTTGAGGAAGGTTTACTTTGTGCTGTAGGTTCATAGTAGAGGAAGATCAAGCGAAAGATAGGACCAACCGTCGATAAAAAGGTACTTCTTTCGATATCTCGATCTCTTTCCATTTGTAGTAACTAATGCAAGACAATAAATGTATTTACCTATCACCCCACCCAAGTTGGTAGTGTCGTCTCCCCACTATAAGGTATTTTTCCTGCATAACAAAAACTATTTCCTTTAATCTTCACCATTAGTCAAACATGCTCCTCCTGCAATGTTGGCATTAATGAACTCCCTCTATAGTGTTGACATCAATAACAATAATGGCATCCTTGATATTAATAACATCTAGAAACGTTCTTGTCATTAGACTGTTGACATCATCAATAGCTCTATCAACATAGACATACATGTCATTGCCATCAATGCCAACCTATATTTCCATATTGCCAACAAACATTACTGTAAACCGATGCACATTATAAAACACACTACACCATATATCTGTGTGCTGACATGTCCTTATCGCTCTATAAATACATAACAAAAATACCAAACCTACTACGGTACACTAAGATAACGTTCCACACTACCATATCAGTACACTAATGTGTAGTAGGAGCACCGTAGTGACAGTTCATCTATGTTTTGTGAGCACACCTCCAGATCAAAAAATATTATTTAAAAAAATAAATAACATTTCATGGTGTGTTCGGTACAGGATAGCATACCATCTTCTCGGTTCTATGACATCTAACAAACACACTGTCAAAACATGAAAAATCTACAGTGCATCAATATAATTACAGTGCAATGTTACTGGTGTGTTAGTGCCTATTTGGTACACCAAACACCCTAATTTTAATTTTCAATAAAAGTAACATATTTTATGGTGCTTCTAGCCCACGCCAGTGCACCGGTGATGGTGCACTAGATGGATCTCGAGGCACTGGAGAATCGATAATAAAACAAATTACCATGTTTGGCGGTGCATTAGATGGATCTCAAGGCACTGGAGAATCGATAATAAAACAAATTACCATGTTTGGCGGTGCACTTGTGTATATTTGTGCACCATTTGCAGTGCTTATTGGATTCTAGCACACCATTTGCGGTGCTTTGTGTATCATAGTGCACTGCTGGTGGTGATTTGTGGTCTGAAGTGCATCGGACGCGGTGCATTGCTGTTATTCAAGCACACCACTTATCAAATGTCTTTATTTTGAGATTTTTTTAATTTGATGTTAATAAATAACATGCTCATTTAATAAAATATTTAATTGTTTTTTATATCTATGAAATTGATCGATGTTATATGTGTATCAAATACATGAGGAGCAAGAGGCACCTTAGCAGCACCAAACTCAGGTTGATCCCTACACCTTCCAATGTGATTGGGAGGCATGAGAGAGGGAGATGGATTTGTACCCTTTCCCAATCACAACCCATACATGAGACCTCTTAATGGTTGTAGGCCTCCTAAATTTTTATTAAGAGGCTACCTCCCTCAAGGGGAACCTGTCTCTATTGCGGTAGTTCATCCATTGTTGGCACTGCAACATACAAACATTCTATATTGGTCTTGGTCAGTGGTTGTGGCCCACTGAGGAGGATATCTACTTCATCACTTGTAATACCCTCTAGTTCTTCCCCTAGACATGTTATTATTATTTTAATGCTGTTACATTATGGCATGAGGTGTTGGGACTATGAATTGCACATTATTATTATTAATTAATAAAATAAAACATATGATATTGGTTGATGCCACATAAAAGAGTATGAGGAACCATGATGTTACAAGCAAGGGGAAGTGGGAAAGTGTAATCCTAAGTGTTTGTGTCTATGTTGGTGGATCCTCTTGACTTATGCACCTTCTTATGTTGTGTTTCTTCTTGATTTTATTATTTCGAGATGGTTTTTATTAAAATTAGAGTCACTCTCTCTGCTAGTGAGCCCTCTTGAGTGCCACTTGGTGTTTCCCCTCATGAAAGTTGCAACTCCTCCTTAGTGCTTTTATATTATAGGAAAGTAACTCCTCTTGTGACTCTCTCTCTCTCCCCCAACTCGAGTTCTCCACGAGGAATTCGAATTGGTTGGTGTGTGCTTCATTTTCTTTTGATTTTTGCTTATTGCTTCTTTTTCTTGGTTCTTGGCTTCATTCTGTTTATTCTTGGTCCACTCACTCATGTGCATATATATTTTTCACTCGGGAATTTGATTTGCTTCCCTTGGTATGTGTGATATCCTGTGATCCAATGGTCGTCTTTTTATGGTTGGTGCACCCTTGCTGAGCCTGTGCCCAAGCAGAGAGACTTGGTTGTTGCTAGTCTATCTATCCTGGAAGCTGCTTGTCCTGCATTGGAAGTGATTGTGGAATCCACTTTCCATGGGATGCAGTTGGACCGATGGTATATTAGTGTTTTATTGTCTATCTGTCCTGAAGTTGTATGTCCTATATTGGAAATAGTGGGATCTAGTTTTCATTGGAATACAATTGGATCGATGGTAGACTTGTGACTATTTGTCCTGTAGCTACTGTCCTGGATTGGAAGTGATGTGGAATCCACATGCCATTGGAATTTTTGTTGGAACGATGATATTTGGGTTTTATGGTTGAGTGCACTCTTTCTTGTGGCATCATGGTTCCGAATCGTGGGTGACTTGTGCAAAGAAAGGTTTGGCTTGTACAATGTCTACGGCTGGGTGGATCGTGGCACGGTCAATTTCAGTTGCATAAATTTGCAAAATAAGTGGTTGTATTTTGTTTATGTGAGTTATTTATTTCTATTATGATATATATATATATATATATATTGCATCTAAAATATTTGATGGAATGTGAATCAAATGTGAAAAAGTCATTTTCTATGATTTTGTTTTTTTTACCATTATTAGTTCTTTTGGAAAAATTGCAAAAGCTAGTTTTGGGATTTTGCAAGAGAAATGCTTGTTAAAATATATATGAGACTCCAATGCTATATATACAAAATTTGTCTCTTAATATTTGTATAATTTTTCGTACTAATATGGAAGAGTTTTAGAAAGTTCTATGTACTCCATTTTCAATGAATCCAATTGTTTTTCAATTACTAGTTTTCTAGAAAAATAGTTTTAGCTAGATTCAAGACTTTGCAAGAGAAGTGTTTAGTAAATTTTCTATATGAGTTATTTGATTCAGATATGATATTTTCATCTTATATTTTTTACTAAATGTGTGAAATATATTCCAATATAGTCTATAAAATTTGTTATCGCGATCCTATTCTATTTCTCGAACTGTTATTCTTTTCGCAGAGGTTGTCATAGCTAGATTTGGGATTTGAAATGTGGATTGTATATGAGTATGAATATACATATATATTACTTTATATGACCTCTAATATGATTATACTAACCTCCGATCATTAGTTCCTTCTTGTTGAATTGCTTTTGAAAACTAGCTTCGAAACAATGAAATTGGTAACTAGTTTTTGGATTTGAATCTTTGTTTTTGGTAAAACGTGAATGTATAGCCATATTCTCTATTTTTGGTCATTTATTTTTTCTCTAGAATGTTTTTTTCCAGATCTATACATTCACCTCGGTGTGCCTCAAAAATTAGTACGATTGGTTTGATTGAATTCCTAACAATGTTTATTAACTAGTTGTACTAATTAAACTTGAAATATTCTTCGTTTATGTACTCAGATCAGAGCTGTAAATGTACTTTTATCTTGTTGTAAATGCACTATTACTTATTGTTAAATTTTCTGAATTTACTTCAATCTGATCTAGGATCTTAACTGAGAGAACAACATGTACAGCATATCTACAGCATATCAATCATGGAGACAATAATGCAAGCACACAAGAGACACAAAGATTTACTTGGGGAAAACCATAAAGGTGAAAAACCCCAATAACTTCCTCAGAGATAGATAGAGCAATGATACAACCAACCAATAGAGATAGCCATAACCTAGCAGCAATCCTCCTCCTCCATAAGTGCGCCTCTCCTCCTTGAGAGCATGTGTGAGAAGTGAGTGAGTAAATAGAGTGCCTCCCGCACTCTATTTATACTTGACTTGACTTGCCTTTTTACCTAACTCATGTCGGATCGAACTTAACCACATAACATAATGCTGAGTGGGCCGACCCCCAATAGGGTGGTCTAATAACCCTTTGACCCACATGGCCGACCCCCAATAGGGTGGTCTAATAACCCTTTGACCCACATGACTTATACAGGGCCGACCCCAAACAAGGTGGTCTAATAACCCATCAAGTATAAGTTACGACACTTACAATATAAATGACGACACTTCCTTATAGAGGAATAATACCATCTCTATAGGAATACAATATACATATATGTGAAATACATTCCGAAGTTACATATACATCAACACTCCCTCTTAACTAGGAAGGTATTTCTCAGCACAGTTCTTCTAGCACAAGTCATCTTCTCTGGATCATCGTCACTGGATAATCATCATCGAGTCATCATCATCGTCACTGCTGCTGCTATCTCAATCAATCTCTGAATCTACTCGTCATAGGAAGTTCTACAGAGCCAGTCCTTTTTCATACTGGATGTAGGCCCACCACCTGCAGGTCTTCATCATCACTGGCCATACTGTGGAATCCTCAGGACTTATTACGTGCGTCACAAAACCTCGAAAGAGCATCCCAGGATATTACGGGTACACAACTCCAACCTGTAGGATCTCCCAGGGTGCTATTACATGTGACCCCACCACAAAACCTCGAAAGAGCATCTTAGGATGTTACGGGTACACAACTCCGACCTAAGATCTCCCAGGGCACAAATTACATGTGGTCCCACCACAAAACCTCGAAAGAGCATCTTAGGATGTTACGGGTACACAACTCCGACCTAAGATCTCCCAGGGCACAAATTACATGTGGTCCCACCACAAAACCTCGAAAGAGCATCTTAGGATATTACGGGTACACAACTCCGACCTAAGATCTCCCAGGGCACAAATTACATGTGGTCCACCACAAAACCTAGCAAGAGCATCTCAGGATGTTACGGGTACACAACTCCGACCTGAGATCTCCTAGGGCACAAATTACATGTGGTCATGGCAAAACCTCGCAAGAGCATCTCAGGATGTTACGGGTACACAACTCCGACCTGAAATCTCCCAGGGCCCAAATTACATGCCATAGGACAAAACCTCGCAAGAGCATCTCAGGATGTTACGGGTACACAACTCCGACCTGAGATCTCCCAGGGCACAAATTACATGTCCTCCCAGAGCAATGTCTCGAAAGAGCATCCCAGGCTGTTACGGGTACACAACTCCGACCTATAGGATCTCCCAGACATGCTCATCTGCACAACCTGATCCACGGCCACAGAGTATCAACCTGATACTCAACATACATCATCCTGATGTACTCATGATCGTCCTGATCATCATCACTGCAACGTCCTGCTGCATGTCATCTGGAGCAACATCCTGAAGCTCGTCATCTATGATCATCCTGATCATCACTGCAACATCCTGCTGCATGTCATCTGGAGCAACATCCTGCTGCATGATCTACCTGATCATCAATGCATCTTCCTGATGCATACCAAGTACCATACATGATCCTCCTGATCATCAATGTATCCACCTGATACAAATATATGATACATATCATCATACATGATCCTCCTGATCATCAATGCATCTACTTGATGCATACCAAGTATCTACCTGATACAAATATATGATACATATCATCATACATGATCCTCCTGATCATCAATGCATCTACCTGATGCATACCAAGTATCTACCTGATACAAATATATGATACATATCATCATACATGATCCTCCTGATCATCAATGTATCCACCTGATACAAATACAAATACATGATACATATCACCATACATGATCCACCTGATCATACAATGTATCCACCTGATACATATACAGATACATGGTCCAAGCATCCAACATGATGCATAAGCAATACATACACATGATCTAACTGATCATATCCAGCATCCAACATGATGCGTACATACATACATAAAATGATCCAACTGATCATATCCTGCATCCAACATGATGCGTACATACATACATAAAATGATCCAACTGATCATATCCAGCAGAAACTAGAACATCATCCTGATGCTCATCATCCAGCGCTTACATCCACAGCCATGTGAAGGATCCTCCTTCCAACATGCTTGGAATGGCTTCAGCAAATGTGTCCGTCACTTCTTCCTCGAAGTGTCCTCGATCTGAATAACGCCAAGCCTCTCTCTGAAGTACTCGAACTTCACCCTGGCTAGTGGCTTCGTCAGCACATCTGCAATCTGCTCGTCCGTCGCAATATACAGGAGCTTCACAGCTCCTCTCTGCACCATATCCCTGATATAGTGATATTTGATCTCTATGTGTTTCGACCTGTCATGAAACACTGGGTTCTCGGACAGCTTCACACAACTCTGGTTATCACAGAAGATACCAGTAGCCTCCAACGGGAGATCAAATAACTCAGACAGTAGCTTCCGTAGCCATACTGCCTCACAACTAGCTGAACAGGCTGCAACATACTCTGCCTCAGCTGTACTCAGTGCTACGCAGGACTGCTTCCTGCTAAACCAAGAGATCACACCTGATCCCATACTGAAGCAGCACCCAGATGTGCTCTTCCTATCTGCAGCACTGCCAGCCCAATCTGAATCAACATAACCCTGTAGGTTAAACTTTTGATTTGCCTCATATCTGAGCCCATAATCCACTGTACCCTTCAGGTACCTCAGAATATGCTTTACAGCAACCAGGTGAACACTCCTTGGATCCGTCAGGAACTGGCTCAATGTGTTCACAGCAAAGCAAATATCTGGTCTCGTGTTCATTAGGTACATCAAGGACCCAATCATCTGACGATACATGGAGACATCAACCAGCTCAGATGAAGCATCACATAGAAGCTTCAGATTCGATGCCATAGGTGTGGCCATAGCTTGCAGTCCATCATCCCGAACCTCTTCAGGATCTCTACTGCATACTTCCCTTGTCCAAGGAAGATTCCATCACTCTGCCACACCTCCATGCCAAAAACAAATAGTGCATCATCTCGAACTTGGAAGAAAGCTTCCGCTGCGTGTCGGCAATCAATCTATCTTTACCTGTAACAAACAGGTTATCTGCATAAAAAATAGTATCACTGGATTGCCTTCTTCAACCTTGTAGAAAAGGTTGGAATCTGCTTTACTCTTGGTAACGCCCAAACTGGATAGAAAGCTGTCTATCCTACCATACCAAGTTCTGCACACATATAGGACTACACCATGCTGTCTTGAGATCCATCTGGTGCATCTTCTATTTTATCACTTTTATATTTCTCAATGCTGCCATCTGCAACATGCTTGATCTGATAGTTCCATTTGGAAGTCATAAAAAAAAACATCCCTTCACATCTTGGGACTACATCCCAAACATCATTCTTCATGATCGACGGATCATGGCATTCCATTTCTTCATCCCAGATCCTGGGAACTTCAATATCTTCAATATCTTCAATAGATATCTTTGTTGCTGGAACAAAATGTTGTAGTTCTTCTTTTGTAGGAGATGGCATACGATCTTTCCTACACAACAAGTTAAATTGCATGATTAGAAAACATCTCATAGTTTTCAGAACAAATTCTTACACATAAATAAATATGTCATATAGTCATGCAATTATCTTAGCCAATGCTTCAATACAACATTTATCCATATCCCGTAACTTTCTAGATGCCTTCCAATCTCTACCAGAACATTGTTAAGAGTGTGCACAACTCCCAACATGTCAGCAAAGAGGTTTCATTCTAGATAAGTAGCAATGGAATGTTGTACAGTGCCATAGGCCACTTACCCATGTATCAATGCAACTATTCTAATATGCATAATACACAACCTAATTCTAGGAACATCAGTGTATACATTATTGAACAGTATTATTTAAACAAACAAATATGCAAGAAATGATAATTTAAAATACTTATCTTTGTTTGTTCGTTGGGTGGACTCCCTCTGAGTCTTTGCTTCCTTGCAGGAGCTGCTGGAGTCCTAATCTGAAGTAGCTTCTTCTACACCTTTCTATTGTGGAATGTAGAGAGATGGTCAACTCCCTCTGAATATCTGCATCCTTGCAGAAACTACTGAAGTGTGCTCCTTTGCTTTCTTGCAGGAACAACTGGAGTGTGCTCCCTCTTGATCTTTGCTTCCTAAATTACCTGTTCTTGAACTCATATTCATCCTTGGTCCCTATGCATGCTTATTAGTATCATGATTGTGTTATCCTTGTGAACTCATATAAAATCATACATTCATTAGTATACTATTAAAACACAATAATCTCAAGCATGTATAGTCATGATCATTTCAAACAGAAATAATAAGCATTAGCATTCAAAGTTTATGTAGTATTCTTATGGTTAGTCAAATCATAAGAAACATAACATGTCTAAACCTGTAATTACTCAAACCTATGACTCTTCGGGTTAGTTGAATCATCAATCAAGATAAGAGATATAATATGCATAAAAGCTATACCTTCATGATTCTTCTGGTTAGTCATATCATCAATTATGGTAAGAAACATAATATGCATACAACCATGATTATTCAAACCTATGACTCTTTGTGAATAATCATTATCAACAACACAATAGTATAAGATCCTAACACAAGGTAGGATTCTAGCTTGATATAGGAAAAACATACCTGGATTAGCATGCTAGCTAGTTATGTCTAACATACCCGTATAATGTCTTTTGGTTCTCTTCAATGACTTGTGCTAGTAACCTGCATGTCTCAATGGTTAGCCATTATAAAAACAAGTTATACATACCTCGTAAATGGATCTTCTATGAGATCCATGACAATGGATGAGTCTTTATCCTCATGTCACCATGATCATATGTTCTTGAACTGGAGCATGATTTGTCTTTCTTGGTGTACCTTTCATGTTAGTAGACAACATAAACCTCATACAACACCATAATGCATTAGTACAATCATAAGTGTCAACACCCTAAATAATGAATATCTTCTATCATGCATTCATAATTTTGTTAAGGTGATACGACAAATCTAAAAACAAAATTGTACTTAACTATAATAACATGAAGACAAACATACCATAAACTTAATCATGGACAAATATCAAAACATACCTCGATGAGTCATACCTGTCGAGATCGCTTGTCATCTTCTTATGTAAGGCCTTAGCCTCATCTCCCTCTGAAACAGGAACTTCTTTACCTATGTAGGTGACCAATCCATCTTCTTCTAGGATTAACCCAATCCACTTGATTTGCAAGAACTGGACCTTGAGCTGGATATGGGTTTCTCAGAGAAACCCAAAAATTCAAACTTTGAATTTCAACCTTCCGATAGGATAGGAATATGCGCCTTGATGAACTGATCAAACTGGTATATTCAGAATTTGAAAACTGCAAAGTTTCACTCCTCAATTTTGCCTTTGAAACTTCTGGATTCACTGGACGTGACCCTGAACTGGGGTTTGATGAATCCCACTCTTTTTCCCAATCAAAAGGTTTGATCCAAAGCTCTAAGCTTCTATTTTTCTGAGGAGCTTCCAGCCGTGGTCTCAGATTTCAAAAATTCCCATTTTTACAGAAGCCCTAATTTTCCACTTTCCTGATCAAAGTCCCGAACTAGGGTCTGATCAAGCCCGGCCTTCTTCCCAACCAAAAATTCTGATTTTGGTCTCTAAATTTTTATTTTGATGAGTAGCATTCATCCGTGGTCTCCGATTACAAAAATTCCAACTTTCTTCAAAGCCCTAAATTTCGGAAGCCATGAATGAAGGTACCAAAAAATAATTCTGTTTTGACAGAAATATGTACCTGATTGTTTCTGGTGTAACTCTAAAATTTTTGATCCACAGGGTCTGAAAAACGTTTCCTGAGATAGCCTGACCTGTTACCTTTCCATCCTGATAGGTCTGACCTCAATTGGATTCTCTGAGAGAGAGTTATGCCAAATGTCGCAACGTGACCTGTTTTGGGATAAAACAGTAGAGCGAACTTGTACGGCGTGCCACGTGTCACTGGTTCAACTTCGGCCTCTGAAAAAGTTTTCTGAGATAGTACAGACTGTGTACTACCTGTCACTTTTTACGAAATTTCATTTGGAGCTTCCTAGCCCAAGTTATGACCTTTTTCCCAAGGTCACCTGATTTTGACTCAGATCTGGAAGAGGCAGAAACCCTATATTGTACAGATCATAAATCACAAAGTACAACGAATTAGAGGTTGTCCTTTGGACACAAGATACCTGGAGATCTCAGCTTCGGCCTGTAACAATTTCAGATCCGAAAACTTCGCCAAAATGGATTTATAGCGAAAGTGCTACGATGACTGGTTTTTGCTATATCAAGCCCTAGCATCGTAAGTGCAACAAGTGTCATACATGCCATATCATGCCTTCTTTCAGGCTAGCTCTGATACCATGTTAAATTTTCTGAATTTACTTCAATCTGATCTAGGATCTTAACTGAGAGAACAACATGTACAGCATATATACAGCATATCAATCATGGAGACAATAATGCAAGCACACAAGAGACACAAAGATTTACTTGGGGAAAACCATAAAGGTGAAAAACCCCAATAACTTCCTCAGAGATAGATAGAGCAATGATACAACCAACCAATAGAGATAGCCATAACCTAGCAGCAATCCTCCTCCTCCATAAGTGCGCCTCTCCTCCTTGAGAGCATGTGTGAGAAGTGAGTGAGTAAATAGAGTGCCTCCCGCACTCTATTTATACTTGACTTGACTTGCCTTTTTACCTAACTCATGTCGGCTCGAACTTAACCACATAACATAATGCTGAGTGGGCCGACCCCCAATAGGGTGGTCTAATAACCCTTTGACCCACATGGCCGAACCCCAATAGGGTGGTCTAATAACCCTTTGACCCACATGACTTATACAGGGCCGACCCCAAACAAGGTGGTCTAATAACCCATCAAGTATAAGTTACGACACTTACAATATAAATGACGACACTTCCTTATAGAGGAATAATACCATCTCTATAGGAATACAATATACATATATGTGAAATACATTCCGAAGTTACATATACATCAACACTTATTCACATAATGGTTTTAGGTTCACTTTTTGTATAGTTTATATGGTTGTGCATCGAAAATGCAAAAGACTAGTTGTTTGCATAGTGGAACTAGTTGACTAGTCTTGGTATCTCATTTTCGTGTATATGATGTTTAATTATTTAAAAATGGTTATTTGGCCATATTTACATGGTTGTAGGTGTTAATTAGCCATTGGGATTGATAAATTGCGTTAATTGTTTGAACAAATTATTTTATGCTACTCAGTGTCGTCATTTATAAGTTAAGTGTCGTAATTAGTGCATTAATTACTTTAATTAACTAGTTAATGACATATTGTTGGCAATGACCTTTTTGGGTGCAAATAAATTGTTTTATGGATTGGGATGGATGTATAATGATGTTATATAGTATTGGATAAGCTTTTCCATCCTTGGTTCATTTTCTTGCTCATATGTAAATTTATTTTAATTAATTTGTGATTATCGATATTTTGTCGTAATTAATTTGTGAAAATTGAAATCAAGTATTTATTCTATTTCTCCAACTTGATTAAACTTTGTAATTAGCCTCTTAGATATAATTATATGTCCCTAATTCCATTTGATAGCCTCGGGGGAAATTACATGCGGTATCATAGCTATGGTTCCAACTCCACGGTTGTTGGGCCTATTACAGAGTCATAATTTTATGTTTATGTGCATTTGGAGATTATAAATGTGCGTAGTGAAAGAAATTTAATCTCCCTTATTTTAATATAAGAATCATAAGCCTTGACTAATTCCTACTTCAGAGATCTATTTGAATGTATTTTTATTTTCTTTTCATTTTCAAAGGTCAAGAGATTATGGATCTGTTAGTACATGTAATATTTTAGCATAGATTAGTATGTGATAAGGTGTGACATATAAATAGTGTATAAAGTAAATAATTATGTATATGCGTATATGATATGTAATGATGTAAGATATATAAAGATGATTTAGTATAACTATTATCAATATGAAATGTTACTAATGCGAAATATACTCTCTATTGTCTTTATTGCTTCTCTTGAGGGAATAATTTTACGTATGGGAATGCTTTTCCACTTGAAAGCTATTAGTTACATCAATGAGTAACTCCTTGGCTATTTTAGGAGATGGGACACTTGTCTAAATGGTGTTTCCCAATCTCCTTTTTATTTTATGCATGTAGTATGTTTTATACTATTAACTAATTACTGCTATCCTAACTTATCTAATTAGTTAGTGGTGGAATTTCCACTTGGAGGTAAGTATAGCTATGGGCTATTATTGTATTATATTATTGATTATTTAATTTATTTATTTTAGAGTTAGTGGTGGCATTATTATTATCCTAACTTATCTTACCTGATTATTTATTGAGTGGATGAAATGAGCTACTTGTCCATAATGGTTCATATTCTCTTTTATTTTATTTATTTTGTCTATGGAAATGTAACTCATTTATTTTTGTTGGAAGTGAACCACATGTCTTTAATGCTTCATATTCTCTTAATTCTATTTATTTTATTTTATGTGTGTAAGTAGGTAGTATAGTAGTGTATGATAATGTTATATATATATATATATATATATATATATATATATATATATATATGACATAAATTTAAATATGTACAACATAATATGTGGTGTAAGATAGATGTATGTATGTATGTATGCATTAAAAAAAAAACAATAATGATTAGTATTACATGTATATGATATTGAGTATATACTATATGTATCGATGTGAAAATATGCAATGAAGTAAGTGTAAAGTATTTGGGAATCTTTGGAAGTGTTTGGAAGTATTTGGGAATTTTCGAAAGTGTTTGGAAGTATTAGAATTTTTTTGGAAGTATTAGGAAGTGTAGTGTGATCAGAAATATTATAATGTGTACCTAATATGATAGGATTGGATTAAGTAATCATACCTCTATAATTGTATGGTTATTATTGTTAAATTTCATACATTCATAGCATAATAATTCAAATGCATAAACAAGATCACTAGAAGAAAGACAAAGTACAAAAAAATAACATAGAGTTTATCCTGGGAAACCCAATTGGAAAAAACCCAACAACCTTCGTATAAAGATGATAATCCCAAGATTAGAGTACAAAGATAAAAGAAAAAATGTGAAAATGTTTTCCACAAGTAGAAACCCCAAAACAACTTCCTTCTCCAGCTTGTGCGAACTTCTCTCTCTTTGGGTGATGCGAACTTCACTTGAATGAGTGAGTGAATAACGAGGAGCACGTTTCCTCTATTTATACAAGTGATAACATGAAAAATACCCTAACTGGTCCAACTTCACTTGGGGGCAATTTAATAATTTAATTTTAATATTTCTCTTTTGCTTCTTTGCACCCCAAGGTTTACATTTATTCTTTCAAGTGTTTACATAATTAAACACATCAAGTTCATCTCCCTTAGGAGGTACAATCAAATACAATGAAATTACAATAATAATATCTTCCGAAGTTGCAAAAAATCCAACACTCCCTCTCAACGAGGAAGGTATTCTTTGGTCTTCATCTGCATCACAATCATCTGGGTTTCATCTCGTACATACATGATGTCTCCATCATCTCTATACATACTGAAGGATGTCCACATAGTATCAGTGCATCATCTTCACCAGTCCTTCGGTGAGTCCAATAAAATCACTCAATCATGGATCCAAGAGAATCACTCAATCCTGGATATCTAAGATTATCAGTTGTTACATCTCTGTTATACCATTTTATACCTGTCTGTCTCATCTGCCGATGAGGTCCTCCCATACCTCACTAAAATCTCAGATGAGAAAATGTGCATGGCAAACTATTAACTATTCATCTCATCCGTCGATCTGGATGAGCTCCTGAACGAGTAGAGGAACCAATACAAACACACGGCCATTTGTTGAATGTCCTACTCATATGCCGATGAGATACTCCCATACCTGGCTGAGTAACTGGACTGTAGAGGCACCTGTGTGAACCCGACCAACTATTGACTGTCCTACTCATCTGGATATGGGATTTCTCCTATATCTGGCTGAGAAAGTGGACTACAGAAGGTACCTGGGTGAACCCGACCAACTACTGACTGTCCTACTCATCTTCCTATGGGATTATCTCATATCTAGCTGAGTAGCTGGACTGCAGAAGGTACCTGGATGAATCAAGGCAAGCATCTCAATGTCATATTTCCCTCTCAAGGAGGAACACGTTCTCTTCGACTCCAAGTCTTCCGTGAAAGTATTCGAACTTTCACCTTGGGAAGTGCCCTGGTGAGAACATTTGTAGTCTGGTCGTCTGTTGGCACGTATTGTACCTCGACCACACCTTTCTGCACCATATCATGAATGAAATGATATCGAATCTCGATATGATTTGACCTATTGTGAAATATAGGATTCACTGACATCTGCACACAACATTGGTTATCACAATGAATCATGGTCAGCTCTAGAATCTGGCCGAACAATCCTGCCAGGAGTTTATGAAACCAAACTGTTTCTCGACCTGCTGTACTAGAAGCCATGTACTCGTCCTCTACAGTACTGAGTGCTACCAAGTTCTGCTTCCTGCTGCATGAGGAAATAACTGCAGAACCCAAACTGAAGCAACATCTAGAAGTACTCTTCCAATATACAACACATCCGGCCTAATATGAGTCTGTAAACCCCTGCAATCTTAGGTCACAATCTGAAACATACTTCAATCCATATCCCATAGTGACACGCAAATATTTGAGCACATGTTTTGCAGCAATCCAGTGAATCTGCCTCAGTTCACACATGAACTGGCTGAGGGAATTCACATCAAAACATATATATAGTCAGGTGTTGGTTAGATACATCAATGACCCAATCAATTGGTGAAACATGATGGGATCAATCAAATCAAAATATGAAGTAGAATCTCTCAACTTCTTCCAATTTGCATCCATCGAAGTAACCACGGACTTGCAGTCCAACATCCCGAATCTCTTCAATATATCAATGGTGTAGTTTCCTTGTCCTAGGAAAATCTCTTTCTTCCTCTGCCATACTTCTAATCCCAAGAAGTGGTGCATCAATCCAAGATCCTTCATTTCAAACATAGAGGCAAGATTCTTCTTACACTATACAATAAGTTTCTCATTTCCTGTGAGAAACAAGTCATCAACATATAAAACCAAAATTAGTGGCTCATCATCTACAACCTTGTAGTAACGGTTGGGATCTACATCACTCTTGGAAAATCCCAAGATCACTAGGAATCTGTCTATCTGTCCATACCAAGAATGGGAGATTTCTTGAGTCCATACAATGCCTTTTTCAATCTGCATACATGAAACTCCTTTCCTTGGACAATAAACCCATCTAGCTATTCGATGTAAACTTCTTCCTCAATAACACCATTGAGAAAGGTTGTCTTCACATCCATCTGATGCAACTTCCATACCATAGTTGAAGCAATGGAAATAATGGATCTGATTGAATTATATCGAGCCACATGAGCAAATGTCTAATCATGATCGACTCCCTCTTTCTGAGAGAATCCTCTGGATACAAATATGGCCTTGTATTTCACATATGCTCCATGTTAAGTCTTTTATGCCCATCTAGGTATTTTCCGACATACTGCAACATTTCTAGGGATATCAACTGGATCAATGGAATCGATAGGTTCATCCTTTTCTGCTAACTCCCTCTTGAATTGGAGGGGGAGACGATCTCATCTCCTTTGGTTCTAGCATTTCATCATCGATCTCCATGTCTGATCCTCTACCTTTCTTGACAACTATTTCTTCTTCAAAGGTCACATCCCTATTGACTTCAATCTGTTTGGATCTCGAGATGTAGATTCTGTAAGTCTTTGAAGACTCAATGTATCCCACAAAGGTTCTCTTCTTTCTTGAAGGTTCCAACTTGGGCACATGTATATAGACTGGACAACCAAATATTTGAAGGTGGATCACTTTTGGTTTTACTTTTGTGAAAGATTCCTCTGAGGTCATCCTTTTAGGCTGAGAGTTATATTCTAGGAAGCTTCTTGCTGAACATCAACGGGATTCATATGTCCATCGTAACAATTCTTCTCTTGTAGGCCAAATCACATGGTCTTTTCCCTATAAGTCAAATCCAATTGATGATTAGTGATATTTCATAATCAAATGTAATGATGGTAGTTTACACAGGAATATTAGCTAATAATTTATCACAACATTCATGAGCATGTCTACTAAACACATATGAGAACTATCTAGATGTCTGCTATCTCCACTAGAACATGCCATCAAGAGTGTGCACTACCCTAAGCATGCAAGAAGGAGATATCATCTAGACTAGCTTCATGAAATGTTTTGTAGCTCATATGCATAATGAATATAACAATGTAAACTATATAAACTGCTCAATGCACTTCCAGATAGATATGCATAGATAAGACAAAACAGATCTATGTAAGAAAGGAAAAACAAATACTTATCTCTTATTGTTTTTGTGTGTGGGCTCCCATTGTCTTCTTGTGGGAACCAAGAGATATATTTGTTCTTGCAATCTGGATCTTCATATCTTCTAGAAGAGGAACTATGAACGATCATCATTCCTTTACTTCTTGTGAGGAGTATATTCTTCCACATCAATAGTGGATGCTTCATGCATTCGTTTACTTGAACTTCGACAGCTACTGGTGTAGTGTCCATATTTTCTGCACCTATAGCATTGAACTTGAGATATGTCCTTCTTCTCCTTTTGATCTGGGCAAGGAATTGATCTCCTATCTTGGTTCTTCTATTTATGGAACTTCCTACCTTTTCCATTACCCTTCTTGGCATGGGAAACAAAATCTTGGTTCTCCTCAGGTTAAGTGCCATGAAGTCTTTGACGTGATGCAGTCCTTGTCTCCTCCTGAGTGTAATCTGCCCAAAGCTTATCAAACTTTGGTAGTTTGGATCTACCACTTATGCTTTGGATAAAGGACTCCCAATATGGTGGAAGACCATTCAAATTGGTGATGACAAGATCCTTTTCATCAATGTGATCTCCACTGGTACTAAGCTTGTCCCTTAGTTTTGTGATCCTAATGAAATATGAGGCAATGGATTCTTATTTGGATTTCTTCATATTTGAGAGATGGTTTCTCAAATATGTATGTATGAGAGATGGAGTATGTATGTAGGAAAGATGTATGATTGCATATGTGTTGAGTGTTTACATAAGTACAGTATTAGTATTGTTTTTGTGATGTTGTTGGTTGTATACATGTATTATTAATATATGGATATTATACATATCGTCATGTGCTAATAATTATATATAATGTTATGATATATAGTACCTATTCGAAATGATTGCTACGGTCAATGTATGATGTTTGAATAGTTGATGTATGTTGTTTGATACTATTGGTTGTTAATGATTGACGTTGGTTGATTAATGGTTGATACATGTACTATATTGTCATTACTCTGTGTATGGATATTATTGATTGCTCTTGGTTGTTGTGTGTATGATTGATGAACGATGGATGATGTTGAGTGGATGATGTATGGATGATATTGTTATTCATATGGTTGCTATTGGTTGTTATTTTTTGTCATGGGTTCATATTGGTATGATATATGTATCCTGATTTGATTGATATATTCTGATGGATGCATTTTGATTGATGTATTTTGATTGAAGTATTCTGGTTGATGTATTTTGCTTCTAGATGATGTATTATGATTGATGTGTTCTAGTTGATGTATTTTACTTCTCGTTGATGTCATATTTTGGTTGATGTGTTCTGGATGTTGTGTTCTGGATGTTGTGTTCTGGTTGATGTGTTATGGTTGAGGTATTCTAGTTGATGTGTTTTGGTTGATGTATTCCGGTTGATGCACTATGATTGATGATTGTATGGGTAGTTGATGCGTGTATGGTTGTCATTGGTTGATATTGGTGTATGATTGATATATGATCGACATATGATTGATAAATGGTTGATGTATTATGAATTGATGTATTGTGGACTAATGCTTGTATGACTGATGTATGATTGATATTGGTTGTTGTTACTGGTTGATACTAATTACTATTAGTTGATGTATAATGGATTTTTGGATGTTCTCTAAAGAAGAATTATGTTTTGTTTGGAGATTAAAGGTAGTATATTTAACTACTAGTGTTATGGCATTTTTTTGGCTTCTTAGTTAGATTGGAATTGTTGCATACAAGTTTGATTATTTGTTACATTAAGTGCATAAATGTTTAGATAATCGTTGCGATATTTGTTAGAAAAATATCCTTGAGATATTCGCTAAAAGTATCTTGTTAGGGTATCCTTGCGGTATATCAAATACCTTTGCTAAAAGGAATATTTCTAAAGTATCAAGGTAAATCTCATGCATCCTTGTAGGGAAAGAATTTGGGTGATAAATCATGTAAACCCATCTTGGTAATGCATCTCATGTGATTGACTGATTGGAATCCATTTCATATATATTAGATGCATTTTATGTATTTTGTTGATAGAGCAAATGCATGATGCATTTCATGTATCTGTAGGTAAAGTATATGCATTTCATGTGATTGATTGACTGGAACGCACTTCATGAAGATAGAGCACACACTTGATGCACTTCATGAGATTGAATGGTATACTTGATTCCCTTCATGAGATTGATTGATACACCTGATGTATTTCATATGATTGAATTGATTAGAATAATATTCAGGTGTTTTGTTGAAGGAGTATCTATATCTCATGTACCTTGTATATACTAATGTATTTTGTGTGATTTATTTCAAGTATCATGTATCTTGAAGATGTATTTTATGTATCTATATGAACAATATATATACATGTTTGTTGTTGATCGTGTGTTTGTTGGAATGTAAAAATTTTATTTGTAGAAGAATATATTTATATCATGTATCACATATATTTATATAATTGATGTTAATCATATGAGTGATTGAAATATTATTTTCATGTGGATGTATCTTTGTTGAAGGTTTGAAGGCCTTGTAAAGAGGATTGAATACCCTGTGATGGGGATTGAAAATCGACCCTTGATTCCATGAGTCCACTCTACTAGTCCCACTTCTCCCATGGGTAGTGGAGGCGGATAGGAAAGTAGGTGGCAGTGGGAAGTATTGTGGGTAGAAACTTGATGTTATATTTTTGAGGCATGTATGGGCATGTCCATGAGAGTTTGAAAGATATTATCTTTTTGAGGAATGTATGGGCATGTATGTTATACCTTTTTAAAGGCATGCATGTAATATGCATCGAGGGTGATGTATGGTTTAAGGGGAGGGGGATGTAATACCGTCTGCTTTAGCTCATGGACGTGTTATTATTATTTTGATGTTGTGAAATTACGGCACGAGGTGCCGGGACTATGGTTTGCACATTATTATTAATTAATAAAATAAAACAGTTGATATCGACCGATGCCACATAAAAGAGTATGAGGAACCATGATGTTACAGGAAAGGGGAAGTGGGAAAGCATGTTCCTAAGTGTTTGTGTCTATGTTGGTTGACCCTCTTGGCTTATGAACCCTCTTATGTTGTGTTGCTCCTTGATTTTATTCTTCTAGGATGGTTTTATTAAAATTGGAGTCAATATCTCTCCTAGTGCGCCCTCTTGAGTGCCATTTGGTGTTTCCCCTCATGAAAGTTGTAACTCTTCCTTAGTGGTTTTCTATTATGGGAAAGTAACTCCTCTTGTGACTCTCTCTCTCCCCCAAATCGAGTTCTCCATGAGGAATTCGAATTGGTTGGTGTGTGCTTCATTTTCTCTTGATTTTTGCTTCTTGGTTCTTGGCTTCATTCTCTTTGTTCTTGGTTCACTCACTCATGTGCATTTCTCTTTGGAACTTGGGAATTTGATATGATTCCCTTGGTATGTGTGAGAGAATATAATCCAATGGTCATTTTGGATGGTTGGTGCACCCTTTCCGATCCTATTCCCAAGTAGAGAGACTCGATTGTTGATAGTCTATCTGGCCTGGAAGTTGCTTGTCCTAGATTGGAAGTGATGTGGAATCCACTTTCCATTGGATGTAGTTGGATTGATGGTAGATTAGTGTTTTATTGAGTCTATCTATATTGGAGATATATATCTTGGATTGGAAATAGTAGGATCTATTTTCCATTGGAATACAGTTGGACTGATGGTAGGATTGTTACTATCTATCCTCAAGCCACCGTTCTGGATTAGAAGTGATGTGGAATCCACTTGCCATTGGAATTGTGGTTGGGCCAATGATAGTTAGGTTTTATTGTTGATTTCACTCTTGCTTGTGGAATCATGGTTCCGGCTCGAGCGGCGATTTGTTGAAAGAAATATTTAGCTTTTACAATGTCTACGACTGGGTGGATCGTGGCATGGTCGAATTCAATTATTGGAATTTGCAAGATAAGTGGTTGTCTTTTATTTATATGAGTTATTTGTTTCTAATATGATATATATATGTATGCCTCTAAAATATTTAATGGGATGTGTGAAGCAAATGTGAAAAATTCATTTTCTACGATTCTGGTTGTTTTTTAGTTACTAGTTCTTTTGGAAAAATTGCGAAAGCTAGTTTTGGGACTTTGCAAGAGAAATGTTTGTTAAAATGTCTATGAGACACTCTTATGCTATAGATATAAATTTTATGTATATTATAATATTGGTAGAATGTGTTATTCAAATGTGTAAGAGTTTAATTTTTTGGTATGTTATATTATAATATTGGATAGTTGGTATGTGTGTGCGTCAAAAATGCGCAAGACTGGTTGTTTGCGTAGTGGAACTAGTTGGCTAATATTGGTATCTCATTTTCATGTATATTATGTTCAATGATTTAAAAATGGTTATTTGACCATATTTACATGGTTTTAGGTGTTAATTAGCCATTGGGATTGATAAAATGTGTTAATTATTTGAAAAAATTATTTTATGCTAAGTGTCATCATTTGTAAGTTAAGTGTCTTAATTAGCTCATTAATTACCTTAATTAACTAGTTAATGACATATTGTTGGGAATGACCATTTTGGGTGCAAGTAATATATTTTATGGATTGGGATGGATGTATAATGATGTTAGAAAGTTTTGGATAAGCTTTCCTAGCCTTGGTTTAGTTTCTTTATCATATGTAAATTTTATTTAATTAATTTGCGGTTATCTATATTTTGTCGTAATTAATTTGTGAAAATAGAAATTAAGTATTGATTCTATATCTCCGATGTGCTTAAAATTTGTAATTAGCCTATTAGAGCTAATTATATGTCCCTAATTCCATTTTATATCCCCAAGGGACATTACATTGCTGTCACATCGAGGAGAGGGTAGGATTTTCCCTAGTTCCCTGATGTCCTAGCAGGATTTGTAGCAGAGTGTCATCTTTTCTACTCTTAGATATATATTGTTGATGACATCATCAATCTTGGTGATTTTTAGGTGCACATGGGACAAATATATCTTGGTGTTTTCGGTATAGATGAGGTTATATGCCTCTCACTGTTGGTTACCACCATCACACACTCGACCACTAATGGGAAACACATTAGTTACCCTCTTTTATTTTATGTTGATTCTATAGTGCGGTCACCTAGATGAATTAGGTGGCCCTCCATTTTTTATGACAGTTTTGTTTTACTATGTATAAATTCCGTGCAATTTTTGATGGGAGGACCAACTTCCCTTTTGGTTCATATATTTTTTTATTTTTTTTTCAAAGGATTCTGGCCACAAGGCCATCATTTGAACATCACCCTCCTAGGCCACCGACTGAGGTGCATACACGAATGTGGTGGTAGATGATTCCAAAGAGGGGAAAGCCAGAGTTCCCAACACCGATTATAATAGAGTTGTTGGACATGATTGCCAACGAGGAGGACCATTCATTGGACCTTTTTCCATACCCATATGTTGGGTTAGACTAGAGATTATGCCCCAACATATTTTTCACCTAGGATGAGCCATTGGATGAAAGCGATAATATTATAATTATGTTTAAATTAATATAGTTGCAACATTTTATTGTCTTATTTAATGCAAATGAAATATATATTCTAACATTTTATTTAAATTGTTTTATTAATTTTTGTAATGAAATTGTCTAATTAGATTTGTTGTGTACTTATATATATTTTGCATACATTGGTACATTCGATTGAGATAATGTTCCTCCTCCCATTTAGGAGGATGATGTGGATATGCAGAAGGAGGAGTTTCTTGCATTGCCCCTACCCGGACTACGATGTAGGCTAGATAAGAGGTACCAACATGCTGTTTCAAACACGTTATCCAGACTGTTGATTGGACAAGGAGTCGAGCCAACATGACTCGCAGATATTACACGAGACCCTGATCTCACAAAGATATGGAGGATGATGCCATGTGATATGAGACTGCTGATGTAGTATGCATCCAGTGTATCCATGCGTTTAGATGCATGGAGGTTTGAGGTTTAGTCGACGTCATATGATGAGGATTTCATTGATCCTCGTTCTTGTCCATCACCTCCTCCTTCTTGTTTCAATGAAGCAGGAGTGTATTCATCGCATGCTTCACCACCTCCACCACCTCCACCTCACCATGATGCAAGTGTTTCATCATCTCTTGCTCCACCTCCTCCTCCTCAAAATGACACGAGAGCATCACCATATGATGCTCCTCCTCACCATGATCATGATTGAACATTATTTACTCCTCCACACCTAGTCGACCCACCACCATCTCCAATCCATCCACTCGTCCTACCAGACACTCCACCATATCCTAATCCACTAACCTCAGTTGTACATAGGATGGATTGCAGTAGGTGAGATTCTTCTTGATGGAGATATTTATGATGTTCTCCTATCTACTTTTTATCCAGACAGAGGTATTGATTCCTGTGTTGGTGGAGGATATATCTTATAGAAGTTATTGGATTGGATATGTATATTTGGATTGTATCATGAGAAATTTGATATTATGTTATATCCATATCCATATCCATATATTCTTAATTAACTCAGAATAAACCCATAATTTCTGAAATAATCCACATTTTGATAGATATAAGATGATATATTTGATGATTGAAAATTACAATGCTTTGGCCTTTATATAGGCCTACTAATACCTTTTCATCGAAAGGTTATGTATTTTAATGTAAATGATCTAATTATTATTATTATTATTATATTACTATTATTAATTATTGAATATTATGTGGTGATTCCATGAAGATGGGTAACTATTTTTGGCCAAATATGGCGATGAAAACAGAAATTTTACCCATGTATTAAATTGAAGCCCTCGAAACTCATATTTGCCAAATTTCGACATGTGGTTAAAAAATGAAATGTAGAGAATTATGTTGGATTCCAGTGATATTTTTTTTGAAATATACCAATGTCATTTATCGTTTCAAATTTTCATTTAATGAAACATGTGTACTTAAAAATTTGAAGAGTAATTAACAAGTGGTTTGTGTGTGTGCACAATAATTTAATGTTAAAGTAATAATGTTAAAAAATGAAATATGTGAACATGATCTAGACAGAATGCACTAGTGCTTACATATTTTTCTTTTATTTTTTCTCGAAAAATTATATTTATTATTATTTTTCAAAATTGACCAATGAATATTTCAATCGCATTTTGCACACATGTGCGTGTGTGCACCAAATATTTTGATTGTTTACATAATTTGTAAAACTAAAAATACCCTTTTGAAGAGGATGCAATTATCTAGTTCTTGTGTATTTTTTCAAATTTTTTGGATGTGTATTTTGAATGTTGTTGATTTATCTTTGAGCTCAATTGAAGTTGTCAGCAGGGTTTTTTAGGGCAAGTTGCTGGCCTTTTTTTTCAAAATCTAGATCTAGCTTTCAAAAGCTAAATCGAGAATTCAAAAGCTAGATCGAGCTTTTAAAAGCTAGATCAAGGTCTTGTTTCAACCCTCGATCTATGTTTTGATAGCTCGATTGAGGTCTTGTTTCAACCCTCGATCGAGGTCTTTTAAAGCCCTCAATCAAGGTCTTTTAAAACCCTTGATCAAGGTTTTAATACCTCGATCGAGGGTCCGCAACACAAATTTTTGGTACTTTGCTTGCCAAAAATTGTGAACCAGCTTCATGGATCATCCCTGACATTAAATTTCCTTCCCCTCAATGGAAGCTTTGTCCTCAAAGCTTATTTACTGAAGGAATTATCAGTTATTGTTGTTCATAACATCTTCTCATGGTCTTTTGAACTTGTAACTCTGATACTTGATGAAACAAGGCGATATAATTTCTAAATTCTTGAGTTGAGTTGTCGCATTTCTTGGGAAGTGATCCATCCAAAATTTACCTTCATTAGAGTTGTTTTTTGGTTTGATGGAATATAAGTTCTTGTTTTCTGATCCCAAGCAATTTGGCGATTTTGTCTTTTCTCTCCTTCAAAGTAGTTAGTTTGTCTATAGGAGTAATGTTGTTTATTTTTTTCTTTGTCTAATTTTATTATTCGGATGTCGATAAGGGATCTTTGTGTCTTCCTATTTCGATTCTTGTGTCTATCCTTCTTTAATTATATAATGTAGTTAATTGTGTACTTTTTTCAAATGTTATTACTATATATGTGTGTTAGACGATGTTTAAATATGTTAAATGTATAATATGTTAGATGATGGTAGATATTGTTTACATGTGTATGTTAAGTGATGTTGGATATGTATAATAGATTGCATTAGCTATTTTTTATGTGTTTGTGAGATGGTGCTTATGTTTGATAGGTTATGATAGATGTCAATGATGTCAGATGATGTTTTCCATACTTGTGTGATGGTTATGTTAGATGATGTTATGATTATGATGATGGTACATAACATGATGTTAGGTGATGGTGGTGTTGGCCATTGATATGATGATCACACACACACACACACACACATATGGATTTATTTTTTTATGAACTCAATGGGTTGTCAAATATTTATTTTATGATATTGATATTCATGTGTATGATGATGTATATTGTTTATGTCAATGAGTATGATTCATGTGTGAGAGGCAATTTTATTTATTTATTTATGTATTTATGTAAAATCCATTTATATTTACTATCATTATAATTGCAAATTGTGCAAAATCACAATTGTAATTGAAAGTTACCATCTCAAGTATAAATAAATTTCCAATCATTATTACAATTTCACAACTACAAATTACAAGAACAATTACAATAAGAAATTACTAATTAGATTTACAAGGTACAAATTACAAATTCGACACTCACAACTACAAATTTACAATCGCAAATTGCAATTGCAGTTACAATCAGAACTTACAAATTGGACTTAAAAATTTGCAATTACAGTTACAAATTATTACATTATTTACAAGGTTGAAAAATTACAAAATAATTTACAAAATTAAAAAAAATTGCAATAATTTCAATCATCTTGTCAATTAATTATTTTGGGTTGGTCAACTATGAAATATTTAATTCATCAACCAATGATTAAAAGTCTTTTACAACTATATTTACAATTTACAATCATTATTACAATTTGTGGGATACAAATTGGTTCCTATAAAATCAAATCAAATAATGATAAAGGAAAATCTAAACTATCATATATACTATCTATAGTATAAATGTTAATGTCCTCCCATTCATGTTATTTTCCTCCCATATCTCTTTTAGTATCGACAACTTCGATTTATATAACTTGGTCTTTTGACTTCTACCCTTTGTATTTTGACAAACTATGTAGCTTTCAATCCAATTCTTGATATCTTTAGCCATTCCTAGCCACTAATAAAACTTCTCAACCAATTCTCTTGTCTTTTCAATACAAAAATTCCAATTGAAAGTGGGGTTAGGGGAATATATAAAATTAATATAGAAGAATAGAATGAGGGAATTAATTATTCAAAAAATATTTTATGATTAATTAAAGTAGATACATAAAATTTTATGATTATGTAAAATTGATTAAAGGATAAAAAGGGGATGAGGACATAGTAAATTTATTGTAATGTCCCATCCTTAGTGGCTCCATGTGGTCATCCCACTAACCCATTCAATTCCCATGGGTTCAACAAGAAATTAAATAAATTAATTAGGGAATTAATTTTGGCCTATAGTTACCTTGCCTAATTAAATCAAATCATGAATGGGTGATGTAGGACCACAATTTTGAATATTTAATTTCTCTAATATTTGTTTATGAGTTGGGATTGATCTAGGTGGATCAAGAGGGCGCATAGGAAGATGGATAAGATCATATGTTGGGAGTGTCCCAAGTGGGCATAATTTTGATAAAATACAAGTTTTGGGAACTGCGAAGTCAGATGGTAAAGTTTTGCGGAGTGTGCAGTTTGGATTGCATAGTCAGTTTTATGTAGTTATGCTGGTGCGTAGTGCCAGTGCAACAACTATTTTTGGGTAAAGAGTATAAGGGAAGGTCGAGCATGGAAGCGACCTATTTTGGGTAACTGAATCCAGGACTCCCAGCAGTTGAGTAAGGAGCAGAGTAGAGATAAATGAAAGCAACTTGTCAATGAGAGTGGTAGAAAACAGTCAGAAGCTAAGCCACGAGGTCGAAAATAACGGGAAAGCTAAAGGGGCGGAGAGTGACATACCACAATGAAGTTGTAACCGTTTTATAATGACTACGACTATCAGAAGGGCGTGAGAGACAAGAGTGGAAAAACAAGGCAACCTGAAGCAAGTGGAGCAAGTTGTCGACAACGACAGGCAGGGTGGCAAGTAACCGCACCATTTTTTAGTAACTTTAGGGTTTTTTCCCACTTGATTGTAACGACGGGACCTGTGGGCATGATCTATAAAAGGGAATATTTTTGTAAGGGAAAGGGTTGAATAATATTCATTGTAAAAGCTTCTAAGTGTTAAGAAGTGAATGCTATTGTAAAAGGCTCTGGAAGCTGCATGCGCAGAGACCTACTAAGAGAGAAGAGAGTCTATAGCTAAGTACGTAGACTAGAACTGTTGTACCCTTCCCAAAGATAATATAACAACAGTTCTTGTGGACGTAGCTCCCATCGTTGGGGTGAACCACGTTAAATTCTGTGTTATGTGATTGCTTATGTGCTTGAATCTGTGTATTCACTTATGTTGAATGGTTAAGATCATGTTATGAGATCATGTGTTCTTTCTTTTATATGTATTCACCATAAGGATAATGATGGGAGTAATATGTTAAGTATCAACACATGTGAATGAATGTTAAATGCATAAGTATTTCTAAGTCTGTCGAATGCATAAATCAATTGGGTAAACACTTAGCGAACAAAGTCTGTATAGTACAATTCCCTAAGAGCAGCACTGGAAGTGCACAGTTACATTGTTGTTAGTTATAGTGTATAAGTTCACAAGGGGTGCAGGCTATTATGCTGTTGAATGCATCTTTTTAAACTAAGTAAGATCTATTGAAGCTACATAAGTGCTGAGAGGAAGCGCAATCCTCCGTGGCATTGTCCTATCGTGGAAGGATCCATCCCGCATCACGCAGTATTTGGATGTGTGATAGTCTAAGTGTTAGCCGTGAAGAAGTTGAACTTCGCACAGTCTGAAGTTTGCAGCGTGAGTTCTGTAGCATGTTGCTCGCCATCTTTGTTTAAGCACTCATCACCTGGTTGTGGAAACCTGATTCTGTAGCCCCCCCATTACTTTGCCTCGGGTGAGACCTCAGTCTATTCACAGATTGTTACCGAAAGGACCAGTGAAAAGGGGTTTTGTTGGTTCGTTGAACAGCGCAGAACCTAGGTCTTTCTAGAAAACCTCAAGAATAGTTATACAACCAAAAATTGGTTTTGTTGCCGCACTTGAACTAGTGATGAGTATCGGCACTAAAATTGACATCCAGACAAGAAAGAGATTTGGAGCTGGTTAGATAAGATAGAGAGAGATTTTTCCAGAAAGGAGAATAGACATCCACGTCTATCTGACGAAGATTGGTTAAACAAATACCTATGGAAGGATATTCATGAAATTTTTTGGGCATCCTTTGGAAACGAGTTGCACGAGTGGATATCGAGACTCGCAGAGCGAAAAAACTATTTCCAACCAAAATTACCTACCGAGTGGACCCCAGGGCTCATTCAGAGGCTCAAAGAAATAGATAGTCCACTCTCGTTAGCAATCGACTTTTGGGTTCCAGTATACTAGAAGGATTCGTGACAGAGTTCGGCGTGGACACCCTGAAGTCCTACAGCGCAACAGAAGTAGAATTTTTCAAAGGTTTCAGAGGTAAGTACCTGAACAATCTAAGTTTATATATTAAAATGCTTTTAGCTGAGAAAGGCATTGTAAGAATGCAGTAAAATTCACAGAAATTTTTGAGTCTGTCATGGTCAATAGCATATATAGTGACTTTGATGAAGATACACACAATTTGCGAAGTGGGAAAAGATATAAGTATACCACTCGAAATAACCCTGGTGAACATGAAATCCACGTAGATATTGATTTAAAGTTGACCTTGATAGCCAGACAACACCTCCATCAGCCACCTATTAGCCTATTACTCCGCATAAACCACCGGCTGTGAATACCACACCTCCGAGTACACAGAATCCACCAGTTCAGAACCCTCCAGTTATTAATATTCCTAATCCTCGGAGCGTCAATACTAGTAACACCACATGAGTAAGTACTCAGACCATCCCATCTCAGAATATTCCTGCTCAGAACATCCAGCTTAGTAATATCCCTAACAACACTCAGAACATTGCGCCACCAAGAAGGAGAATGACTGACAACATAAAACTACCGATATTTAAAGGAACGGGTCTAGAAGACCCTGAGCAACATTGGTTTCTATGTGAAGCCACGTGGAGCATCAAGCAAGTTCAGGATGATGTTGTGAAGCAAGCGCAGCTCATCGCCACATTTAGAGACCGAACTTTGAACTTGTTCATGAAGTATTCTCATGGACAGAATAGAACCTTAGTGGATATTAAGGCTGCACTATTAAGAGAGTTCAAGAAACCAAAATCTGAATCACAGTGTATAACATAACTAAAAGAAATTAATCAGAAAACAACTGAGTCAGTATGGGAGTTTGACTAGAAGTTTAAGACACTGTTAGACCAATTCAGTTTTGACATAGCACCGCAACAGCACCAAGAATGGTTTATAGCTATGTCATTTCCCCATATTAGACCACCGTTGATGCAAGGGAGTAGGACACACCAGGGAGAACTGTCCTTTATTTCAAGAATACCTTAACAATGGAGCACCAAATCCACTAAATCGGAACCAAGCACCATGTTGTGAGATCTGTATAACTAGAGGACACCGTCCAGAAGACTGTTACTTAATTCAGAAGTATGTATGAACACCTAAGAATTTATATTGCACATTCTGTAAATCCATTGGACATGATGATTCCAACTGTAGAGCATATGAGCTCATGATGGGAAGAAAGCAAGATATGGAGCATATGCATGGTAGTGGAGTATATGGTGTTCAAGAAGAAACACCATAGAATAAGGATAACGCGCAGTACGATCAAAGAACATACAAAGGCCGCGGAGGATACCGCGGAAGAGGAAGAAATACTAGCCCAAGACAAGGAAGAGGAAGATGCCAGATGATTTGTTATAAATGTGGCCAGCCAGGTCACTTATTTAGAGATTGTACCAATGCATGTACTACCTATAATTATTGTAAATATTTTGATCATGTCATTGAGGCAAGCCCAGTGTTAGCGAAAAAAATGCAAAAGAGAAAGCAAGAAGTAACTAACCCGAATATTCAGTTGATCGCAGCAGAGAAAAGGACTACAAATACAAGTATTAATGTTGTGACACAAAGTGGCTCTGCCACAAGAAGATATAGGCAAGCAGAAGCTTCGAATTCTGGAGATTTTGAAACTAAGCAGACCCCTGCTGAAGCGGTCTGGATCATAAAAGCTAGTGGGAAAGCACCTGCTTTCAACCTAGAGAGAAACAAAGAAGTCTTTGAAGAAGCATGGGACATCTTCAAAGAGACAACACCTATGTCACCTAGAATCCCGTTGCCAAGTGAAACACTGCATATGTAGTATATTCCAGCAGCTTATGAAAAAATGTGCAACACAACAGAGACACACACTTCTATTGCGTAGTTCCTACGGAGCTGCATGAAATTATTGAAAAGCACAGATGCTGTAGTGGAATTGGAAAAATTGTTAAACCAATATGAACCACACAATTTATCCTTATACTTCCCAGAGTGTAGTTCATCACACAAAGAGACACAAGAAAATAGGAAGAGAAATGAGGCTCAGTGTGCAGATAGGATATTATGAGATGGATGAAATCACCCTTGACTTAGGGTTAGAGGTAAATGTCTTGACTAAGCAGACATGGCAGCAAATGGGGATACCAAATTTGTCATGGTCACCCATACAGTTGAGATTGGCCAACAAGCATAAACTCACACCTTTTGGGAGATTAGCCAATATTATTGTTGACATCGATGGAGTGCGAAGTCATGTGGACTTCGAGGTTATTGAAATTGTGGATGATAGCCAGCCTTATCTAGCACTATTGGGTATATATTGGGTGATGGATAACCTCGCAATCATAAACCTGAAGACCAAAAAGATGATCTTCGAAAGGCAGGATATAAGGGTCATTGTGCCATTGGACCCTTCATAGGGAGAAAGATATAGTGAGTAGATTCAGGAATAATACAGAGCACAGGACCTTGATTGCATTTACAAGATGACTGCGAATCAAGATGACTACATCAATCCTATGGCAGATGGAACAATCAGTTGGCGATGCAACAATTCTTGCATCTTAGACTTCGACGCAGGACTAGAGAATTGGCAAAGAAAAATGCATGAACTATCTCCCAGAAGATGCACGCAGATCACAAAGTCACTACGCTGGATTGGAATCGAGGTAAGTCCAATCCCCACTTATGATGGCTCGACTATTTTTTATTCATTTATTCAAGAATATACTGTATCAGTTGCAGCTAAACATCGCATACCAACATTAGATATAACACTGCGCGAGACACCTGCCAGATGGTGGGTTGCGCATAAGCAGACGTTGACTACATGGGATCAAGGCAGACACATTATGCAAATCAGATTCGCAGAGAAATTTGCGCTGACATTTGAAAGGTATAATGGAAAAACGGATCCAAGGGATCACATTGAAATTTGTTCACAAGCATGGATAAAGAGACCATAGACAGAATGGGTTCATCTGTTTGTGCACACATTGGAAGAGCAGACTCCAAAGAATTGGTATGTAGACACGGAGCTTCGCAGAGGAACTACATATTGGTCCATCTTAACTACGAACTTCTAGAGAAATTTTAGCTTTGAAGATGGAAGTCCAAGCATAAATGAAGCTCTGCAGATTATCAAAGAAAGGATATTTCGAGTCGAATTCCCAAGTATAAACGAGGCATTGGAGGAAATCAAAGAGAGGGTATTTGAAGATGTAAAGGTAACTATGAACCTACAACTAGAATGGGGAAGGCAAATAGAACATGCCTTTGAATGCTATAACCTCGTTGAAAATGAAGAAGAAAAGAGGAGAGTGATGAGGAGGATCTGTGCAATATCAATATACCTGAGTAAGAGGGAGCACGCGATGTAGAGGGACCTCCACTGGAAATTCCAGATATGAGTGGACCTGTTAAGACAAGAAAAGTGAACATTGGCACAAGCAAAGAGCCTAAGTTTGCATCAATTGGAGATTATTGGGATGACGCAATGGTTGCACAGATCGCAGACCTTCTGCATGAGTATCAGGACCTGTTTCCAATGAAGTTCTCTGAAATGAAAGGAATTTTGGGTGAATTGGGAGTTATGAAAATACCTCTCAAGCCAAGTGCGAAACCCGTAAAGAAAATGCCTTATAGAATAAATCCTAGATATAAAGAAAGAGTGAAAGCATAAATTGACAAGATGCTTGATGCAGGATCGTTGAGCCAGTTGAAGAATCGGAATGGATAAACCTGATGGTTATCCAAGACAAAAAGACTAAAGGTGAGATCAGGATCTGTGTAGACCTGAGGAAGTTGAATGATGCTTCATTGCATGATCCATTTCCTTCCCCTTTTACAGATGAAGTATTATATAATGTTGGATTAAATGAGGCCTACTCATTTACTGATGGATTCTATGGATATCATCAGATAAGGATTGATCCAGCAGACAGGCATAAGACAAAATTTGCTACTGAATGGGGATCATATCAATATACTCTTATGCCATTTGGCTTGGAGAATGCACCTACCATATTTTCCAGAGTTGTTGTGGCTGCATTCAAGGACTTTATCTATAAGTTCTTAGAGGTTCATTTTGATGATTGGACTGTCTTTGGTTTGCTAAAAATCCATTTTGAAAACCTGAGAATGATGTTAGCTAAGTGTCGACAAGATCAAACTTCATTCAATTTAAAGAAATGTATTTTCTGTGTGCCTTATGGTATTCTACTAGGACACATTGTGTGAAGACAAGGTCTGATGGTTGATCTTGTGAATATCGCAGTGATTGTCAATTTACCTGCACCAAACTCAGTGAAGCAGCTTTCTATGACACTGGGGAATACATGATACTATAGAAAATTCATCAAGTTTTATGCGCAGATAACCGTGCCAATGGAGAAACTGCTGAAGAAAGAAGTGTAGTTCATATGGAATGCAGAATGTGAGAAGGAACTAGACACGTTAAAGGAGAAAATGGTATCTCCGTCGATCCTATTTTTTACAGATTGGGATAAGCCGTTCCATGTCCATGTTGATGCTTCATTTATAGTGTTGGGAATTGTACTCGCTCAACCAGGTGAAGGAGGCATCAACCATTCCATTGCATTTTCGAGCAGGAATCTCTCATCAGCTGAAAAGAACTACATGACCACTGAAAGAGAAGGCCTAGCTATGGTGTACGCACTGCATAAATTCAAGCACTATTTGTTGGGTGCGCACTTCTCCATGTACACTAACCATTCAGCTCTAAAATACTTGGTCAATAAGCCAGTGTTAGGGGGGAGAATCTGCAGATGGTTATTACTCTTCTAGGAGTATGACTTCAAAATTGTGGTTAAAACAGGAATATTGAACCTAGGACTTAACCATCTCTCAAGGATTGAGTCAGGCGAATAACCCACCAATCCTGAAGATAGTCTTCCTGACGCGCATTTATTTTCTATACAGATTGCAGATGACTATTATAAATACATTGTAGTTTTTTTTACTACTAGATTGGCACCGACAGAGTTTACTACGCAACAGAAGAAGTAGTTGGTAGTCAGAGCAGTAGAATTCACCATAATCGCGGTACAATTATACAAGTTGGGACCAGATGAAGTACTGCATAGATGTGTGTTAGAGCATGAGAAGCCATTTATATTGGCTGATGCACATTCAGGTGTATCGGGAGGTCACTACATAGGAAGAGCCATTGCGCAGAATATATTGAGAGCAAGGCTATGCTGACCCACAATTCACAAAGACTCAAAAGAACATTTCCAGAATTGCAATGTCTGTCGGAGGACAGGAAGGCCATCGCACAGAGATGAAATGTCGTTGAATCTGCAACTAACACTTCAAGCATTTGAGAAATGGGCTATTGATTTCGTGGGACCTCTTAACCCACCAGGAAAAAGGACTGGTGCAAGATACATTATCACTGCGACTGATTATCTCACCAGATGGGCAGAAGCTAAACCAGTGAAGGACTATAGTGCAGTTACTGCCGCGCAATTCATCTTTGAGAACATCCTCAACAGATTTGGATGCCTAAAAATTTTAATGAGTGATCAAGGGACTTACTTTTTGAACAGAATTATTGAAGCCCTTACTGAAGAGTTCCAAATTTATCATCAGAGGATTCCACCGTACCATCCTCAAGCAAATGGAACTGTTGAAGACTTCAACAAAGTATTGGAGAATGCACTGACAAAAGTGTGCAATGTTAACAGGGATGATTGGGATCTTCCCATTCCAGCTGTATTATGGGCGTACAGGACTACTTGCAAGAAGTTGACAGGCCATACACCTTTCAGATTGGCCTATGGACAGGAAGCTATGATTCCTATGGAATATATTGTACCTAGCTTAAGAATAGTTGCATTTACAAGCATGGAAGACCAAGAGACAATAGAGGAAAGGATTCTACATTTGGTTGGGTTGGAGGAAGATTGCTTCATCGCAGGCTTTCACCAGCAAGTGCAGAAAGATAGAGAAAAAGCATGGCATGATCACCATATCAAAAACAAGTTCTTTCAGGTAGGTGACCTAGTCCTCCTGTATGATAGCAAGTTTATGAAATTTCCCGAAAAATTTAAAATGCATTGGCTTGGCCCATATACTGTTATGCATGTTACTAACGGTTGTGCAGTTCAGTTAACCACGTTAGCCGGAGATACCTTACCAGGTTTGGTGAATGGAAGTAGACTAAAACCCTATCGAGATAGACCTAGTTCACAGAACCCGCAGTGATCAAAATGGAAGGGAATTTCTAAGTGTCAGGTACAGTTGAAATTGAGCACTAGAAATGCAAAAGAGTCTGTACACAGTTTGGACCGATACGCAAAGTTGATAAAAAGGATGCATGTACTGCGCAACACTAGTCGAGAAGTGAAGTTGCATGGATAAAAAAAAAAAGAGAAAAAGAAATGAAAAGAAAAAGCACGAGTGCGAAGCTCAAAATGTAGCTGCGCAGATCAAATGAAAGAGGACAACTGCGAAGAATGAGAAGTTGCGATGCGAGGCATGAGGTGGAAGCACAACTGCGTAGTTAAAAAGGAGAAGCATACGTGCACAAGATAACCTTTTGTCAGAACCGCCAACGCATCACGATGAAAAAAGGTAACCATGACAACTGTCGGCCGGTTAGTGAGTCGTTATCCAAAATGGAGGCACCGACAAAATCCCGCATTAAAGGAATATCTTATCCATTCGAGCACAATAAAGAATGAAATGACCAAGATCCTAACAGGATCTGGCCAACGGACTCAGTATTTAATCCCTGACTAGACTGTCATATGGCCTGGCAGTATTGTTACACCTCAGCAATTAAAGAAAGTCAATCCAACCGGACATAATAAACGAGAGAAAAGATTGATATTCCAGCGAGATCTCATCCAGCGAGCATGGCACTTAATGCCTAATCTAGCCATTCCAAATGCATTCAATGCTAGAAGAGACGAAAATCCATCTGAGATTTTGTAAACAAATGTAACATTTAATTTCCAAGTTAACCATTAAAGAGCACACCGTCGGGGTAAAAACTCTATAAATAGTAGACAACTCTTACTTATGTGTTTTACCACGAGTTTGAATTTTTACCTGCTGTGAAATTCATAAGAACTTACCAGCTAGAAGCAACAATGCTCGATAAGTTTATGTCTGAAGAACAGATGTTGGAAGAGATCCTAGGTACCTTCAACCACTATGGTCTAAGTGGAGTGATGAAGATGCCTACAAAGCATGCCACACTAGACCGGGGTGGCTAATCCAAGAACCCACCACAGAATCAACCGTCCTAGCAAAAGAAAGACAAACATCCAGCCATAGGGAAATAAAAAATCAAGACACTAGGCACCTCAAAGCCGTCGGATCCACAAGGGAATCCGTTGACACCCATATGGCTCATTCTAGAATACGTTAGTCCAAGAAGGAATGAAGCCCCAGAAAGGCACCTTGAAAAGAATGCAAAATACAACATCCCACTACCACTGATGTCAAAACATGTGCGGGTGAAAGAAGATTTGCTTGGTAAGGTCCCTGAATGTAAATTTTCTCATCATGATTTACTAAATCAAGAGAAGTTTCCGAACTTGCAACCGTACAGGTACATGTACCGTCGAGGTGATGAGGCCTCAAAGAAAACAGAGGTTGTTCCCATGGACTGGGCCATGTTGTTGTCCCAGTATGGTCTACTCAACTTGTTATGAATCCCACAGTTCGAGTGGAGCAATGAGCTCAATGCCGTGGTGCGTACTCCGCTTTCATGCATGCACCAGAGGTACATTTGGCTAGACCGTAAGGTTAACATTATTTTTGACCTTATAGCAAGGATCACAGGCTTGAGCAAGAGTGGTGATGTCCCTTCCAGAATTGGACACGAAGATAAAAGCTGAATTCCATCTAGTAAGAGGACACAGAGGGTATGAAACTGAACCAATTAAAAATGAGCCTCTGCGGTTCGCAATTCAACTGCTGGTGGGAAGGATTCTAAGGAAGTCTAGACCGAAAGAAGTTACAATGTTACTGATAGCCTTAGCTGTGAAAGCTAAGGACGGACATCAATATAACTAAGTGAACTACCTATTGAATGAGTTTTTAGTGGATGTTCAGGAAGCATAGGACAAAGGCTCAACATTCCACTTCAGCTGGTTGTTGGTACTCATTGCTTTTGTGGGGTGGAAGGAACCTCAATATCAGAACGATATACCAGTAGTAGCAGATGACTGTCGCGGGGTCCGATATGCAAACATGTGGGAATTGAAAAACCCATAAAAGAAGAAGGCAAGCAACCTGCAGTTGCTGACTTATTTTGAGAAATTATGCACAGTCATTGACAAGACTCTGCAAATCACGTAACAGGCAATGACCCGATATAAGGAAAAGATGATTTTCAAGGCTGGGATACATGCCATTTATATACAACCACGCTTCACAACAGAGACATGGTATGAAGGACAGTACCAGCTAGATGTGCCAATGATTGAGCTGATGATTGAAGATTGGACGACGGAATGGAAAGAATATGCGCCAGCTCCGCTCATCACTACATCTGAGGAGACCGAAAAAGAGGAGCAAACAGACAAAAATCCGGAGACCACAAGTGCACCAAACCCAAGACCTGACCAAGGTGGAGGCGAGAAAAGAAAAGAGCCTGATACAGAAACACCAGAGAAGTCACAGAAAAAGAAGGAAAAATCCGTAAGAAGACCGTTGGACAGGTAGTTGCATGATGATGATTACAAGAAGATCGCATCACGAGTGTCAGCACACCTGGAATATGTAATGTCACTGAAGGAAAACAAGGAAGAAACAATCCAGATAGAGGTAAAGGAGAGCATCAACAAATTAAATAGTCTGGTCATAAGAATGGAAAAAGTCCATCGAGACTTCACTAAGGAACCAGACCAAAACGACCACTTAGGTGAGTCAAGTGGGTTGATGCATAGTCCTCCTGCCTATACAACACGGACACGTGTAGTTAAGATTGCGCCAATGTCCATTTTGTTCCCGACAGATGCAATGGCTGAGAACTCGAGGAGTCTTGCACAATTGGAAATCAATGTGGCAATACTACCTGTAGAAGGATTGCACGAGCTGCATACTCAGATAGTAGACAAAATACATGAAAGAGACATCATCTCACACAATCAACACCACCAACTAGAAGAAATCTATAGACAATTACAAGGGGAATGCGAGCAGAAGACGAGGGATCTTGAACACCCACAAGAAAAACAGTGAAGGCCCCAAAGGGAGCAATATCAACTATCTACACGAAGCTATTCGAAATTGATGAGGAGCCGGAAATTGAAGCAGTTATCCTACAGATCGACGTTGTTGTGGATAGTCTGCAATATAAAATGAAGGGGATAGAGATTTCCCATAAAGTTAAGATTGTAGAGATGGAAGTTTCCCATCAAGCAAAAATGGCAGAGCTAGCAGCTTAACGACCACCTGTTACAACACAATAGGTAGAAGAAGCAAGAGCAGAGGCACTGAGGGCCTCTACAAAAAGCATCTGCCCAGAAGTGGTGAGATGCCAAAACTTGCTGGATGATGTTTCTAATATCTGGACCATATTACAAGAAGAACCAAAATTGCAAAGTATCCACGATGAAATGCAATGGAATCAACAAGAATTGAATTCCATGGATGCTGCTATGAAGGACTTTCCTGCATGACAAAAGATGCACAAGTTCACAGAAGGAAAGGCACTTAAGAAGGAACTGGAAACTTTAAGAGAAAAGGAGGCTGAAACCTCCTCAAGGTTACAACTGCTACAAGGAGAGGCACTCACCATGACAAATGAAATTGAAATGAAGTTACAAGATCTTCAGGCAATGAAGAATAACGTCAAGGAACAACTTTTGGAACCTGCTTCAAAGGAAATGCTCAACATGGTTAAAGGTGTTAGTTTTTCATCATTTAATTCAATAGATCTAGGATCTTAACTGAAAGAACAACATGTACATCATATCAAGAGACAAGAGACACAAAACATTTCACCGTGGAAAACCAAGAAGGTGAAAAACATGGCAACTTCTTCAGAGATAGAATAAGCATCAATACAAGGATCACCATGATCAAACCCAAGAGATATATATCTTCAACAGCATGCTCCTCCTCCACTTGTGCGCATCCTCCTCTTCTCTCACTAATGCAAGGTGAGTGAATAATGGAATGTGTAAAATGAGAGAGACACACTCTCTATTTATACACTAACTTGACTTTCCTTTTAACTCTAACTAGGTCGGCCCCAACTTAACCACTTAACATAATACTAACTAGGCCGACCCCACTAGGGTGGTCTAATGACCCTTTAACCCACAAGACTCATACAGGGCCGACCCCATCAAGGTGGTCTAATAACCCATCAAGTATAAGTTACAACACTTACAATATAACTTAAGACACATGCAAGTACAACTGACGACACTTCCAATCGGAGGAATAATACATCTCGGTTGGGGATACAATAAAGTACAAATACAATATACAAGTGAATATCTTAGGAAGTTACAAATACATCAACACTCCCTCTTAACTAGGAAGGTATTCTCTTGATACAAGTCACCAATACATATAGGCACAAGTCTTCAATTCTAGGGCTGGATCATCATCACTAGATCACGGAGCATCATCATCATCACTACTATTGTACCTATTATCTCGATCACTGGGCTATCTCTGAATTCTTCTCTTCATAGGAATTTCTATAGAGCCAACCCTTTTTCATGCTGGATGTAGGCCCACCTCCTGCAGGTCTTCATCAACACTAGCCATACTGTGGAATCCTCAGGACTTATTACGTGCGTCACAAAACCTCAAAAGTGTATCCCATGATCCTTTATGTGCCTAAGCATGACCGACAAGATCTCCTAGGGCAACATTTTATGTGACCCCACCACAAAACCTTAAAAGAATGTGCCATGAACATTTATGTGCATAGCACAACTGAAAAGAAATCTAAAGAGAATCCCAGGAACATTTATGTGCCTAAGCACGACCGGAAAGATCTCCAGGACTGATTATATGTGGTCACCACAAAACCTCGAAAGAGCATCCCATGACTGATTACAAGCACACAGCTCAACCTATCGGATCTCCCAGGGCAAGATTACATGTGGTCATGGGAGATCAAATAACTCAGACAGTAGCTTCCTCAACCATACTACCTCAAAACTAGCCGAACATGCTACAACATACTCTACTTCGGTTGTACTTAGTGATATGTAGGACTTCTTCCTGCTAAACTAAGAGATCACACCTGATCCCATACTAAAGCATCACCTAGAAGTGCTCTTCCTATCTACAGCACTACCTGCCTAATCTAAATCAACATAACCCTCTAGGTTAAACTTTTGATTCGCATCATACTTGAGCCCATAATCAATTGTACCCTTCAGGTACCTCAGAATATGCTTTACAACAACAAGATGAACACCTCCGGGATACGTCAGGAACAGACTCAATGTGTTCACCGCAAATCAAATATCTGGTCTTGTGTTCGTCAAGTACATCAAGGACCCAATCATTTGACGATACATAGTGACATCAACCGGATCAGATGAAGCATCACATAGAAGCTTCAGGTTTGATGCCATAGGTGTGGCCATGGCCTTGCAGTCCATCATCCCAAACCACTTCAGGATCTCTACTGCATACTTCCCTTGTCCTGTTAAATTTTTAGAATTTACTTCAATATGATCTAGGATCTTAACTGAGAGAAAAACATGTACAACAAATATACAGCATATCAATCATGGACACAATAATGGAAGCACACAAGAGACACAGAGTTTACTTGGGGAAAACCATAAAGGTGAAAAACCCCAATAACTTCCTTAGAGATAGATAGAGCAATGATACAACCAGAATACAAGAGATGGTATTCTCCTAGCAGTAGAGCCTCCTCCTCCACAAGTGCGCCACTCTCCCAAGTGTGAGTGAGAGAATAGAATGTGTAAAATGAGAGAGACACACTCTCTATTTATACACTAACTTGACTTGACCTTTACTCAACTAGGTTGGCCTCAACTTAACCACTTAACATAATGCTAACTGGGCCGACCCCCACTAGGGTGGTCTAATAACCCTTTGACCCACATGGCCGACCCCCAATAGGGTGGTCTAATAACCCTTTGACCCACATGACTTATACAGGGCCAACCCCAACAAGGTGGTCTAATAACCCATCAAGTATAAGTTATGACACTTACAATATAAATGACGACACTTCTGTATAGAGGAATAATAACATCTCTATAGGAATACAACCACTTCCATATAGAGGAATAATAACATCTCTATAGGAATACAATATAAATATATGTGAAATACATTCCAAAGTTACATATACATCAACATGTCCAAGGAAGATTCCATCTGTACTCTGCCACACCTCCATGCCTAGAAAGTAGTGCATCATCCCCAAGTCCTTCATCTCAAACTCGACAACAAGCTTGCTCTTTGTGTCAGAAATCAATCCATCCTCTCCTGTTACAAACAGGTCATCCACATACAATAGTACTATCACTGGATTTCCTTCCTTAATCTTGTAATAAAGGTTGGAATCCACTTTACTCTTGGTAAAGCCCAAAATGGACAAGAAGCTGTCTATCCTGTCGTACTAAGTCATGGGTGCTTGCTTCAAGCCATACAAAGCTTTCTTCAACTTGCACACATATGAATCCCTGTCATGTGTCTCAAAACTGAGTGGTTTCTCCACATACACTTCCTCTTAGACTACACCATTCAAGAAAGTTGTCTTGACATCCATCTGGTGTATCTTCCACTTCATCACTGCAACCAGGGCAAGTATTGTTCTGATGGAAGTGTATCTGGCTACAGGTGCAAAAGTCTCTTCATAATCTATCCCTTCTTTATGGGAGAAGCCACAAGCTACAAACCTCGCCTGGTATTTCTCTATGCTACCATCTGCACCATGCTTGATCTTATAGATCCACTTGGAAGTCACAACAGACTTCCCTTCTATTCTTGGGACCACATCCCAAACATCATTCTTCATGATCAACTGGTATTCTTCGATCATGGCATTCTTCCATTACTGCATCCCAGATCCTGGGAACTTCATATTCTTCAATATCTTCAATAGATAATTTTCTTGAGCTTCGTTGCTGGAACAAATTTTGTAGTCCTTCTTTTGTAGGTGATGGTACACGGTCTTTCCTACAAGACAAGTTCAATTGCATGATTAGAAACATCTTATATGTTTCAGAACAAATTCTTACTCATAAATACATATGTCATACAGCCATGCAATTATCTTAGCCAATGCTTCAATACAACATTTATCCATATCCCATAACTTTCTAGATGCCTTCCATCTCTACCAGAACATTGTTAAGAGTGTGCATAACTCCCAACATGTCAACAAAGAGGTTTCATTCTAGATAAGTAGCAATGGAATGTTGTACAGTACCATAGGCCACTTACCCATTACTATATTAGTAGTATCTTGTTCATTAATGCAACCTTTTCTAAGATGCATAATATACATCCTAAATCTAGGAACATAAGTATGTACATGGCTGAACAAAATCATATATACAAGAAATGACAATTTAAATACTTATCTTTGTTTGCTTGTTGGTGGACTCCCTCTCAATATTTGCTTCCTTGCAGGAACTACTAGAGTGTGCTCCCTCTTTATCTTTGCTTCCTAGATTATCTGTCATTGAACATATATCCATCCTAGACCACTATGCATGCTTAAGTGTGCACTAGTGTCATCATTTTGTTATCCTCAATATCTCATACACAACCATACATACATTAGTATAATCTTAATACTATCAAAACATTATGATCCTAAATAATCTTAACATGTATGGTCATGATCATTTCATACATAGGTAATAAGCGTTGGTATTCAAGGTTTCAGGGAAGACTTCTTTTAGTCATGCATATTCTTATTTGACCATAGGACTCTTCTGGTTAGTCATATCATTAATCAAAGTAAGACACATAATATGCATAAACTCTTGATTACTTAAACTTCTAACTTCAAGAATAGTCATTATCATTCATACAAAAGTATAAGATCCTAACACAAGGTAGGATTCTAACTTGATATAGGAAAAACATACCTAGTTATCATGTTTGCTAGTTATGTCTAACATACCCAAACAATGTCTTCTTGTTCTCTTCAATGACTTGTGCTAGTAACCTACATAACTCATAAGTTAACCTTTGTAGAACCAAAATTATGCATACCTCGTAAGTAGAGCTTCTATGTGTTCCATGACTATGGATGAGTCTTTGTCTTCATGTCACCATGGTCATATGTTCTTGATCTAGAACTTGATTTGTCTTTCTTGATGTACCTTTCATGTTAGTGGACAATATCATCCTCATACAACACCACACTGTATTAGTACAATCATAAGTGTCATAACCCTAATCAATGAATGCATTATATCATTCACATGCATTCATACTTTTACTAGGATGATAAGACAAGTCTAACATTAATCAAGATTGTACTATCCTAATAGTATGAAGACAAACATATCATAAACTTAATCATGAACATACCTGTATCTCCTCAAGTCATACCTGTCGATATTGCTTGTAGCATTCTTATGTAAGGCCTTAGCCTCATCTCCCTTTGGAACTGGAACTTCTTCACTTATGCAGTTGTCCAATTCATTCTCTTCTAGGATTAACCCAATCCTCTTTGAGTTGTTGAGACTGGATCTGGAGCCGGATTAGGGTTTGTCATAGAAACCCTAAAAATTAAAAATTTGAATTTCAAACTTCTGATTGTATGAAAAGATGCGCCTTCTTGAGTTGATCAAGCTGGTATACTTCAATTTTGAAAACTACAAAATTTGACCCCTCAAAATTTCCTTTGAAGCTTTGAGATCTTTTGGACAGGATCCCGAACTAGGGTTTCATAAAGGCTGGTCTTTTTCCCATCCAAAAGGTTCTATGTTGTTTTCTAAACTTTGATTTTTCTGAGGAGCTTCCAGCCATGGTCACAGATTTCAAAAATTCCAACTTTTGCAGAAGCCCTAATTTTCCACCTTTCCGATCAAAATCCCGAACTAGGGTTTGATCAAGCCCGGTCTTCTACCCAACCAAAAAATTCAATCTTGGTCTCTAAATTTCGATTTTGATGAGGAGCATTCAGCCTTGGTCTCTGATTCCAAAAATTCCAACTTTCTCCGAAGCCTTAAATTCCCGTAGTAGTGACAAGCCAAGAATGAAGGTGCTCAGAATCCAATTCTATTTTGACAGAAATATGCACCTTATTGTTTCTGGTGCATCTATTAAATTTTGGATCCACAGGGTCTGAAACTTTTACTTGTGGTATTATGATCTGTCGTCTTTCCAAACCCACAAGTCTGACCTCAATTGGATTCTCTGAGAGAGATTTATTCCAAGTGTCGCAACGTGACTGGTTAAAGGGATAAAACATGAGAGCGAACTTGTATGGCGTGCTATGTGTCACTAGTTCAACTTTGGCCTCTGAAAAGAGGACCTGTGAAAGTAAAGTCTGTTCCCTAGTTGTCACTATTTACAAAATTTCATTTGGAGCTTCCTATCCCAAGTTGTGACCTCTTTTCCTAGGTCACCTGTTTATGACTGAGATCTGGAAGAGGCAGAAAGCCTATATTGTACAGGTCATAAAACAGAAAGTGCAACGAATTAGATATTGTGCTTCAGACACAAGGTACATGGGCATGTCACCTTTGACCTGTAAAAGTTTCAAAACCTGAACCTTTGCCAAAATGGATTTATAGTGAAAGTTCCACGATGACTGGTGTTTTCTATATCAAGCCCTAGCTTCCAATTTGTCGCAAGTGCAACAAGTCTCATAAATGCCATACCATGCCTTCCTTCAGGATAGCTCTGATACCATGTTATTTTTTCATCATTTAATTCAATATATCTAGGATCTTAACTGAAAGAACAACATGTACAACATATCAAGAGACAAGAGACAAGAGACACAAAACATTTCACCGGGGAAAACCAAGAAGGTGAAAAACCCCGCAACTTTCTCAAAGATAGAATAAGCATCAATACAAGGATCACCATGATAAAACCCAAGAGATAGATATCTTCAGCAGCATGTTCCTCCTCCACTTGTGTGCACCCTCCTCTTCTCTTACTAATGTGAGGTGAGTGAATAATGGAATGTGTAAAATGAGAGAGACACACTCTCTATTTATACACTAACTTGACTTGCCTTTTAACTCTAACTAGGTCAGCCCCAACTTAACCACTTAACATAATACTAACTAGGATGACCCCACTAAGGTGGTCTAATGATCCTTTAATCCACAAGACTCATATAGGGCCGACCCCATTAGGGTGGTCTAATAACACATCAAGTATAAGTTACGACACTTACAATATAACTTGTGACACATGCAAGTACAACTGATGACACTTCCAATCGGAGGAATAATACATCTTCGTTGGGGATACAATAAAGTACAAATACAATATACAAGTGAATATCTTCCGAAGTTACACATACATCAACAAAAGGATGTGAGCAAGAGACAAAGGAAATAGTTGAAAAGCTTAGTGCAACTGTTCAGTACTTCACTATGCAATCAGGTACTTCAAAGGATGAGCGGATGGAACAACCAGTTGGAAGTAGCTCAGGATGAGCCACAAGTAAGTGTTAGGGGCCTATTGGGCATGGCCCAAGTGGGCACAATTTTGATAAAATACAAGTTTTGGGAACTGCGCAGTTTGGGCTGTGAAGTCAGATGACACAGTTTTGCGGAGTGCGCAGTTCGGATTGCATAGTCAGTTTTATGCAGTTATGCTGGTGCGCAATGACAGCGCAAAAACTATTTTTGGGTAAAGCGTATAAGGGAAGGTTAAGCATGGAAGCGGCCTATTTTGGGTAACTAATTCTAGGACTCCCGGCAGTTTAGTAAGGAGCATAGTAGAGATAAAGGAAAGCACCTGCCAATGAGAGTGGAGGAAAACAGTTAGAAGCTGAGCCACGAGGTTGACAGCAACGGGAAAGCTAAAGGGGGGGTAAGTGACAGACTACGATGCAGTTGTAACCATTTTATGATGACTCCAGCTATCAGAAGGGCATGAGAGCCATGAGTGGACCAACAAGGCATCCTGAAGAAAGCGGAGCAAGCTGCCGACGACGACAAGCAAGGTGGCGGGTAATCGCACCAATTTTGGGTAACCTTAGGGTGTTTGGCCCACTTGATTGTAAAGACATGACCTACGAGCACGATCTATAAAAGGACATATTTTTGTAATGGAAAGGGTTGAATAATATTCATTGTAAAATCTTATAAGTGTTAAGAAGTGAATGCTATTGTAAAAGGCTCTGCAAGCTACGTGCGCTCTACCTACTGAGAGAGAAGAGAGTATGCAGTTGAGTACGTAGATTGGAATTGTTGTACCCTTCCCAAAGATAATATAACAACAGTTCCTCTGGAGTAGCTCCCATCTTGGGGGTGAACCATGTTAAATTCAATGTTATGTGATTTCTTATGTGCCTAAATCTGTGTATTCACATATGTTGAATGGTTAAGATCTTGTTATGAGCTCATGTGTTCTTGCTTTTATATGTATTCACCATAAGGATAATGATGGGATTAATATGTTAAGTATCAACACATGTGAATGAATGTTAAATGCATAAGTATTTCTAAGTCTATCGAATGCATAATTCAATTGGGTAAACACTTATCTAGGGAAGTCTGTATAGTGCGATTCCCTGAGCGCAGCACCGGAAGCGTGCAGTTACATTGTTGTTAGTTATAGTGTTTAAGTTCACAAGGGTTGCAGGCTATTATGCTGTTGAATGTGTCTTTTTACACTAAGTAAGATCTATTGAAGCTGCATAAGTGTTGAGAGGAAGTGGAGTCCTCTGTGGAGTTGTCCTATAGTGAAAGGATCCGTCCCGCATCGTGCAGTCCTTGGATGCACGATAGTCTAAGTGTTAGCCATGAAGAAGTTGAAATTCATGCAGTCCGAAGTCCACAACACGAGTTCTGTAGCACGTTTCTCTCTGGATATTTTTAAGCGCTCATCACCTGGTTTTGGCAACCTGATTCCGTAGCCCCCTCCATTACTTTGCCTCGGGTGAGACCTCAGTCTGTTCGTAGATTGTTGCTGAAAGGGCTGGTGAAAAGGGGTTTTTTTGGTTCCTCGAAACACATAGAACCTAGGTCTTTCTAGAAAACCTCAAGAACAGTTATACAACCAACATCATAGCAATTGTCTCCTTCAAAAAAATATGAGGAAAAGCAGTAGAAAATCAAGGAAGGCAGAAGTTTCCAAATTTTTGCTAAAATCCAAGAAAAACAACCAAAAGCAAAAAAGACAGAAGCTCCCATATTTTTGCTATAAGGATCAAGAAGGATTAGTGACTATCAAGAAATTAATGAAGGAATCTCAGGAAATTTGCAGGTCCTAATTTTATCCAGTGCGGGTGAAATTGTTTATTCAAGTGGGCCCATATGCAATGTAAATTACCAAAGAAGAAACCAACTCATCAATGGACCGAATTCCAAGGAAGAAGGCTCTAGAGGAGGAGAAAAGATACTGGAAGTTTATAAAATGAGTATGACAACCTACATGGAGGATCTTTTGGCCATTTTTCGATTGACTTGAAGATCTCTGGGATTTTCATAGCTTGGGTGATGTGCCCCTTGCTAACATTGGGCAATTTGCCCCTTTGCAACTTGTGAACCAGTTAGGGAGATTGACAAGTCATTCTAGTTGGAGAATGAGGAAGAGAACACCCAGTTCTTTTCATAGAGATTTGTGAAGCCTTTAATATAGTATTTCATTATGTTTTCAATATTTAGAGTGATTTTTTTTCATGTTTGGAGTTAGTAGTAGCAACAATTAGTTTTGGTGTGGATTTCCAGTGATAAGTTTCCAGTATGTGTGGTATTGGTGATGTGTGGCGCACTTGTGTGAAGTGGTGGATGTTCATGTGAATTCTATTGGACACTATTTTTATGAAGTAGGTCATGGAAACCCTTAAGAACTGTTTTTTTAGTTCTTTTGTCGAGATCCCTCTAGGACAATCGAATACTATGCAGAGAAGCTCATTGTATTGAGCCAATTTATCTCTCTCTCTCTCTCTCTCTCTCTCTCTCTCTCTCTCTGCACTCCCTGTGCCTTCTATTCTCGATTTATTATAAATTTTGCTACTGAAAATTAATCTATGATGATGTATCTCATGTCCACTCTTCAAAATTAATAAATACAATGTTCTTTCCTCTCTCAAATTTTTCAATCTTCAATGCAAAAAATGTCTCATGTTGTAAATTGATAAAAATTGAAAACATTGTTTAAGTTTGGTTCTATCTACTTGTCAATTGTTGTTCCAAATATCTCTCTAAGGGTAAATTATGTAAATTAGGATGTAATAGGACCCATACACTATGTTTATGTATAAAATCATGGTTTTTAGGTATGGTTTGGAAAGACCTGGAAACCAACAATTTTCCTATGTTGTGACAATAACCTAGTCTTGGATCTTTCAATGTCAAACTCTATCCAAAAGGGTTATGAAGTGTGTGGATGTATTATAGGGTATGATAACATGTTTTAGGGTATATATGTTTCCATTATTGCACCAGAAGTGGATAATTTCCACATAATTTATGGGGAAATTGCCTCCAGTCATTTTGGCCTGCATAGGTGTGATGCACTTCGAAATGTGCAAACTGTCGAAGCAAGAAAAGCAATAACCATATTAAAATTCTGGTTGGTATGGTCCATAAGTGTATTCGAGTCTTTAGGTTACCATAAGAACCTTTGTTTCCAAATTCATGACTTGTTGGTTATGTTTGGGAAACTAGGCAGTTTTAGCCTCAAAAGCTAGAAATTGCACCTAGTTTCATAATTTTTGAAATTGGCCTCTGTGATTGACTTAATATCGCTAATATCATATTGGGGATATTACATTTATAATGATTGAAATTTGATAGTGAAATAGGGTAGGATATAAGAAGTAGGTTAGGGTAAGAATATGTAATAAATCAATTGTAAATAAGGGATCATTGGTATAGAGTTAATGCATGAAGGAGAGAATGAGAAATAACAACTAAAACTAAAAAGGATGGAAGAAGAAAATTAATGATTGATATGATGGATCAAGGGATTTTCCCATTAAATGTTATCCTCTATCACTTTAATTACCCCATTTTCACCTTAAGTACCCTATTACCACTATCACTTCAATCATTTCTATATTCCATAACCACTCTAAAATTTATAACCTCTAACTCTTATAATCCTTAAAACATAACCCCAATAAAATTTAAATTTCAATCCATATAATCTGTAATAAATAGCACTTAACCTATTTAAACATGAAAAATAACAATGTTAATACTTGACCCTTAACTCCTAACTCATGTAATCCTTAACTTTAATAATCCTTAATATTTAACCTCTAATTCTTAATTACAACTACTAATTGAATCAATAATACTAATAATATATATTATTTACCCACTTAAAACATATTTTGATGAAGCACATTTATGCACCTATGTTCCTAAATCACACTAGAGGAACATATGGGCCATGACATATGATACTTTCACATATATGGTGCACCAGTGCACCATATGTAGATGTCTTTGCATCAAAAAATAAAAACTTGGTGACCAAAAATTACCACAAAACCGTCTTTGGTCCTCCTTTAAAATTTGGGTTCCCTCCAAAGGATAGGGGGTCAATTTTTCAACGTGTATTGATAATTAATAAATAAAAAGTAATTAATATTGTTTAAATTTTTAATAATTTCCAAATAAAATTATTAATTATATTAAATTTAATTTTTGAAAAATGAGGCATTATTATTTTTCTATTGTCTAGGTCAAGGAATAGCAGGTCGGGTGTTTGAAGTTGGGTTTGCAATTGAATAAATTCACAATTGAATTTCAACAATGTTAAAATTCAAACTAATATGTTTTGTGAGCAAATACTAAACCCTAGGAACCCTAAGCCCCAAACTATACTCTACCATTGTCTAGAGTAGGGTATATTTGTATGTGCCTGGGTTCTGTAAGTGTTGCTATCTGATTCAATAACTCATCCAATAAAATTCCATATAATGGAAATGGAAGACATCATTAAATACTGCAGTCATTTTCAATGATGTTCTTTATGTTGGAAGTTGGAATAATGGTCGCAACACATGGTTCCTCCTACCACTCATTATCAATCATGATCTCTAAATTTAAGCTTTCTAAATATGGAATAATATCTACTTGGAGATTCACAAATAAGAAATACAATGTTACAACATCATTTTTTTAATTTACACGGTGGGCTATAATAAAATACACTGTCTCGATGCATTTGTAATCGATGGACGCATCGGTGCAACTAAACACTATACGCACCACTGTGGAACATCCGCAAAACAAGTGGTAAAATAAACTATCCTCTATATTTTATAGCAGATATTTATCTATGTATTTTTCAATCTTGCAAACATCAGTGTGCTTAGTATCTCAAGACGCACCAGGGCACCCGAAATCTCATTGCACACCGTATTATGGTGTTTTATTTTTCGAGTAGTCATAACGGTGCATTTAAAAAATAGATCCCACGACGTTCATGTCTTTATGGTGCATTGGATTTCCAAATTTAAAAAAAAAATTATGGTGCATTTAAAAATATGATGCACTGATGTGTCTATCAAAAGAAAGCACTGATGTTTGGAAAATAAAAAATAAAAAGCCGAATGAATTATTTTCCCTAAATTCAAAATGAACATGAATTTCTATTTTTTAAAAATCTACAAGGTATTAAGAAAAAATTAATCACTAATTCATTATTTTGGAAAAATTTCAAAAAGAGTGTTTTGGGAGAGAGTTATCATGGATGATTTTGGAGAAACCCGATTATTCTGAAGATCAAAATTTCTAATGTATGTTCAATCAAATAGATCCCTGCATAATAGAAATTTCAAGTATGTAAATTGTTACTATTATTTTCATATTTAGATTTTCTAGTTGCTTTTTTCGTTTTATGTGGCTACAAAATTTTACATTACAATTTAAATCCCTCGGTTGTTTCACAATTAGGATTTTTATTCTTAGTGATTTTAGGTTTAATGGGTTTGTAGTTTTATAGAAAAGTCATTGGGTGTGATGGGACCACTTCTTGGGTCAAATCTGAAACCTTGTAATCCCTGTTAGTTTTTTTATTTTAAAAAAAGCCTTACACAGTTTCCGATGCGTTCTATTTGTATAAATGCATCAATGCGTTTATAGTACAAATGCACTGGTGATGTCCAGCCTATAAATTTAAAAAAATACGCTTACAATATTTCCAGTGTGTTCTATTTGTTATAATGCACTGGTGCGTTAGTTGTGAAAGTACATCGTTTCGTTGGTGCTTTATAGTTAATAAATCGCACCGACAAATGCATTTTCGATTTTTTTTTTATTTTGTTGTGATTATCGGTGCGTCAACATAGGAGCACCAGTGCATCCATATATAAGAAGCACCGATATGTTCATATGTTGTAATGCACCCATATGGTAGTTTTTTTATTTATTTATTATGAAGATATGCATTTTTTTGTATCAAATACTTAATATCTTCTTTATTTAATGGTCAATGTTGTGTATTGATAGAAAATGCAAGATAAAAGTTCAAGGAACAACAATTATAGTTGACATGATGGGAGCACATCCAAAGTCGGGAAGAAGGCAAGTTCTTTGTAATTTCTATATCAAATTAATATGTTTGAATTGTTTGTAAATTTAATTTAATATGTATCGGTTAATGTCTCACATGAAGAGACAAAAAATGAGGAAGCTTGATAATATTATTTGAAATCGAAGTGTAGAAGAGCGCAAAACCCTGCTAGAAAAGTTGCAGAGGGATGAATGAGGTGAATAAAAAAGAAAATCAATATGTTTTTTTTGTTGAATTTTGAGTAATATTGTATTTAAGAATATTTAATAGTAAGTTTCAAACAATCTAAATCACATATGTTGAATGTTATGCAAGGATTGACAACAACAAAAGGGAATGTCAGCATAAGAAAAAATAAATTATGGAAGATGTAAATGATGACGAATTGGTTCTTAGATCATATGGAGTGATGCTAGAAGTTAATGAAAGGGGGGAAAACTATTATAAAACTATGAGGGATATAGTGGAAAGAACATATAGATGTGCTTTACACTTATAGTATAGAAATCAATCAAATGATACAAAGAATCATGTTATATCTAAAACACAAGAGACATTTCCAGATCAATGGTCAATGAGATATGTCATACTTGCAATAGCAAAAACACACAACAAAAAAAAAGAATCATTCAAAATTAATATTCTTCTTCGATGTCTTTGCAAAGGTGTTAGCATACAAAGAAGAGCAATTAGACGAATTGATTGACATTGGGTTAAGTAAGGGTTGTGAACATACGTTGGCATATAAAAAATTAATTGTGGAATTTGTAAATATATATGTTGTTTTATTTTTCTCATTTTATAATTAATGGAACAACACAAATCCTTTATATTAAATCTATGAGTTCTTACGGGTTATAAAAATTCCAAGAAACAAAGTATGGAGTGTAGTCAATATAAAGATGTTAAGAGATGGCATGAAACGTGGTTTTGAAAGAATGCGTGACATTCAGGACACAATTCTTTCTCTGGTAAGTCAATTTTCAATTTACATTTATGTATATTATCTAATTTAATATTCATTATTCCCAACAAAGTAGATACACTCAATACACTTTATTTTTATGTTTGTAGATGGAAGTTGAAGAAGAGGAAAACAATCGAGGAAATCAACAAAACATTTGGCCAAATAACCCAAGTGACACAAGTGGCTTGAGCACTGATAAAAGTTCCAACAAAGAATTATGATCCATATATCTTGGATGTTAATGCTAGTTGCTATATATTTTGAAATAATTGTTTGCGGAAATCAGAAATTTTAATGAATAATGTATTGGACATAGTCTCCCAATTGAAAGACGAGTTACCAATACGTGTAACAATTATGTGCATGTTGACAATCTGATTATTCTAGAATTTATGTTGTCCCTGCATTTTGTATGGAAAAGGGCCTTTTATTGATATATAATAAGATGGAAAATTTTATTATATTGCATTCTCCAGTGTCGTTAAACATTAAATCACTCATTAAATATATGGATGATTAAATAATATTACAATAGAAGCGAAAATTTATGATATAATAAATTATTCCAAACATCTTATCCAAACACAACAATAAAATTTCAAATGAATATTACTATAAAAGATATATCAATTTATAATTAATAATATAATTAAATAAAATAAAAATAAAAGAGAAGACTCCTCCCTTACGCTAGAGAAGAGATAGTTTAAAGATCATAAGAGGGATAGGTGTGGTGTAAATGGCCTTTGTCTTGTTTATATATAATCTATTAACGAATTTAGCTATTCAATCTTAATATGCTAGTTTTTGTGATAAAAAAATCACTAATACATAGGACTATTGCTTTGGGTACCTCCCTAAGTAAAGAAAACCATCCTAACTGGGAGTTTCACCTCTCTCTATCTTATTATATCAGCTTCACCATTACAATACAATTTTATAGAACCCAAAACCCTAATATGTTAACAAATAAGAGATTATGACCATTATTCCTTAACTCGAATTAGTTTACAATGGTTTGAGAAAAAACCATAGGCTAAGAAAGAACAAAATAGATAATAAAAAAAGCCATTTTTTCACAGGGCTTGCTTCCCCCCCAATCTAGCAGGATGATGAAACCCTAGACCCCTTTTCTCTTGGAACCTAAAAATATTACAACACATGTCCAACATTCTCCCATTTGTTGTATTCTTTTCAAAATGGGGAAAGGGATAACATTAATGTACTCAACTGCTAGGGGTAACATTGTGGATTGATTATCTACACCAAGAGAACGGTTCAGTACCAATAGAATTTGACAATGAATCTACAATATTCTTCAAGGTATCATCCTTCTCCAACAACACTTTATTATATTCAACTATATTTAACAAAATGGTACCATATATCAATATGCAATTGTCTTGGACTGATAAGAAGGTATATTTTCCAAAAAAATTGCACTTGAGTTGTCGTAATGTCTTTTTGAACAAAACCAATATCTAAACACAATATTTGCAACCATATAGATTCCTTACCTCCACGAGTGATCACCATGAATTCATCTTCTATAGTTGACAATGCAACAACCTGTCGACTCTTACTCATAATAGATTACTCCACCAAATAAGTTAATTAATTAACTAGTTTTAGATCATATGCGATCAAGATCTCAAACCCATCCTGCATCAACAAAGCCATATATATCTATATTCTTGTGACACCTAAGTTTTCCTTGGTTGTATATTGCATAATATAAAGTGTCACACGAATATCTAAAGACTCTCTTTATAGTTTCCTATTGTTCATTCCTAGTTTTGACATATTCCTTCTCAAAGCATGCAATGATGGGTAATGTCTAGTCTAGTAAATACCATATCATACATCAAACTTCCATGCACAAAATAAAATTTTAACTTCCATGCACAAAATAAAATTTGTAGCACCAAGATATTTCATATCAAACTCAAAAGACAACTGACCTTTGGCATCTTTGAATATTTCCTTGTTGTTTCCAATCAACAACATATCATCGTGATATAATACAACATAAATAAAATGGTCACCGACCTACTTGGAATACAATACACAATGTTCAACTTTGTTTATTGAGAAACCAAGTCCCAATATATAAATATCAAAATTTTGAACTGCATTCTTGGTGATTATTATAATCCATAAAAAGGACTTCTTTAGCTTACATAGTGTCTTCTTCTATCCATTCCAAAATCATATGGTTGTTTCATGTAGATTTGTTTTTCAAAATAACCATGCAAAAGTGTTGTCTTCACATCCATCTACTCTACTTCAATATAAAAAGTGTTGGAATATTTAAGCCTTCCTACCATTTAATTATTTACATAAAATGCTTTAATTAATCACTTGTGGTTAATTCTATGTAATAATTGAGGAAATTGCCATTGTGAGGCCCACAAGGAAACTTGGGAGGATAAGATTCCATCTGAGGTGTGTTCTACAAGTCTCCTAGGCCACTTGGGTGCATTCCTAAACAATTCTGGATAAGATTTGTGAAGAAGGGCGCATTTGTGAAGAAAGCTGCCGCTTTTACTGCTTTTTCCCCCAAAGGAAAGAGCTAGTCAACCTAGGAAAGTGTTTTATTCACCAAAAACTTTCCTTAACACTATTTCCACCCAAATTTCATATTTGGCATTGCTTGTACCTATATTTCACCTTCAGCTCACTAATTTAGCAATTCATGAGCTTTTGAGCAGATTTGGAAAGCCAACTTGCCACCTAGGGGGGATGGGCAGTTTTAGAAAGTCTGATGGATGGAAGATTCTTTTGGAATCTTTAGCCATTCAAATTATTGCTGTAATTTTATTTAATAACATCCTACAACATTCATATGTTGGCTGGTGTAATTATTATTCATGAGAAGTAATACAGAATTCCATTCTTGTGCATTATTTTTGTGTCTTTGAGCAGTTGTGTGAGATTTTTTATATGAGAGAGGTTAATTTCTTGCATAGTTCTTGGATGTGATCTGATTTTCACATGGTATCAGATTCATCAAGCTATTCCTTTCATCTATTGATTGTCTTGCAAGATCCAACAGTCTCAGGAAGGGCGCATTGATCAATTCACTGGGTGAATTCTATTCTCTGCAGGGCGCATTTTGGAATCCAGAAGTGTTCTAAATTCAGTACAAAATTTATATCAGTTGCATCAATGGATCATACACAGCATATCATCTTCACTCCTTTCAATTACTTTGATTGGAAAGCACAGATGGAGATTCTACTGAGGAGCAAAGGGCTCTACAGGGTGACCATGGCAACAAAAGCTGAGCCAACCTCAGCAGTGGAGAAATCTAAATGGCATAATCGAATGGATGAATCCTATGGGCTATTATGTCTCACTACATCTAGAGAACTATTATTTCATCTTGATGGCCTCACTTCACCCAATGAAGTATGGCTGAAAATTCAAGAATTGTTCGGTAAAACCGATGAATTGAGAGGCCACCAATTGGATAACGAGCTAGTCTCTTTGAGTCCACAGAATTTCGATAATCTACAAGAATTCTTCTCCAAATTCAAGTCTCTTGTATTGCAACTGAATCAATGTGGAATAGACCAGAAATATGAGCAATTAGTTTTGGCCATTCTCTCCAAGCTTGGCCCAGACTATTCAATTTTTGTCTCCACCTTCCATTCCACCCGAAAAGCAATTAAAAATTGGAAGAGCCTATCACTTTCAGAATTCGTGGAGTCATTTAATCAAGAGAAAGACAAGCTGGTCTTAATGGGAGCCATTAAAAATCCATCAAAAGACCATTTTCTAAGTGTTGGAGACTCAAATAATTCGAAAGGCAAGAAGAAAGGCAACTTCAAGAAGCCCATCGGTGAGCGGAAAGACAAGCAGAATTTTAATGGAGAGCCATCAAACTTCAAGAAGAATCCGAACAAGAAGAATGAGAGGACAAAGTGCACATATTGTAGCAAGGGCTTTCATCCCGAAAGCTCTTGTATGAAGAAGACCATCGACCAATTAACTCAGGAATTAGAGAAAGCCAACATCCCTCTCCTAGAGAGCGCAAGAAGAAAAGATGGAGGATCAAATTCCGATGACAAAGAGAGAGTCCATGCACTGATGGATGGCACTTCCCAATATTCATCATTCATCATTGATTTCGGTGCTTCAAGAAACATGGTGTCTGCAAGTAAGTATTTTACTTCACTTGACTCTTCCAGTGGTCCAAATATTGTATTGGGAGATAATTCTGAAACCTCTAGCAAAGGCAAAGGTAACATAGATCTCGAGTTTGGGTCATTTAATAATGTTTTATATGTCCCTGGACTTGCTGCAAACCTACTTTCATTCTATTAGATGACCCATACAGGGCTGCCTAAGAGAGTCACCTTTACCCCCAATGATGTTGAAATAGTAGAAATTTCAACAGAAAAAATTATTGCATTTGGTACTGTTGATCACTATTCTAGAATCTACAAGCTTTCTCATTTTGTGCCAAACTCCTCACCTTCTGCTCTACTGACCCATGCCAATGAGTCCAACAAGCTATGGCATGAAATATTTGGCCACATAAACTACAAATACATTTCCCAACTTCATGAGAAAGAGATGGTTATAGGGCTGCCCAATATCAAATTTTCCAAAGGTGTCTGTCAATCCTGCATCCTAGGAAAACACCCTGAGCACAAGTATGGGAGATATACCATTGAGAGAACCACTGCACCATTGGAACTTATACACACTAACATAGAAGTTCCATTCCCTCATGAGTTATTGAATTCAGAAAAATACATTCTCACATTCATAGATGATTTTAGCAGGTAATGTTGGGTTTATTTCATTAAGCTTAAATCATAAGTTTTTGGGTTTTTCAAGCTATTCAAAGTCTCAGTTGAGAATCTGTCTGGTAGGAATATTAAAGTGTTAAGGTCTGATAATGGTGGTGAGTATGTGAAATCATATTTTCAGCAATTTTGTGCCTCATCGGGCATACAGATGCAACATACAGTTCCATATACACCTCAGCAGAATAGGGTTGCTGAGAGAAAGAACAGATATCTTAAGGAGATGGCCACATGCATGCTTGAGGAAAAAGGTTTGTCTCCTAAGCTATGGGATGAAGCAATAAATTGTTCCACCTATATTCAGAATAGAGTGCCACACAAATCTGTCAAAGGTATCACTCCTTTCGAGGCTTGGACAGGTAAAAAATCAGATATCTCTCATTTCAGGATTTTTGGCTCAAAGGCTTGGGCTAGGATTCCGATTGAGAAGAGGACGGCTATGCAGCCCCAAATCCAACCATGCTTGTTTGTGGGATATTAAAAGGACTCTAAAGCATATAAGTTGCTGAACATGACAACTCATAAAGCATTCATCGAAATAAGTGTGCAGTTTGAGGAAGAGCCCTCTCAGAGTGCAGAAATTGGAGACTCATCTTCACCGCCGACTGAAGAATAAGTAAGTGATGTTGTTGATATTTTTTATTCTGATATTTTTGATTATGAGGATAAATTTATTGAATATTAAAACTCACCTACAAGTCCTAAGTGGGCTGCAAAAACTTTGCAAGCAGCAAGTGAACTAGCAGGTAACCCTCAGGACCAAAGGAGGACTAGATCACAGTTTGAGACCGCTCTCAATGTGAATGATCCTTATCTTTCTGAGAAGTGTTGTATGATGATAGATTCTGATACAAAAACATATGAGGATGCCTCACATGATCCTAGATGTCATATTTCTATGGATGAGGAGTTTCAGTCTTTGCAGAAGAATGAAACTTGGGAGCTAGTCAAGCTCCCCGCAGGTAGAAAGTTGGTAAGATGCAAATGGATTTATAAGACTAAATGTGCAGCGGATGGTAAAGCCATTAAGTACAAGGAAAGTATGGTAGAAAAGGGCTATTCTCAGGTCCAGGGACTTGATTATAATGAAACATTTGCACCGGTAGCTCAGAAAGACTCCATTAGACTAGTTTTGGCAGTGGCAGCTTCCAAGCGGTGGGAAGTACATCACATGGATGTGAATAGTGCTTTCCTCCATGGGGAACTCGAGGAGGAGATATATATGCAGCAGCCACATGGGTACACATCAGATCCAAACCTTGTTTGCAGGTTGAAAAAATCTTTGTATGGACTCAGGCAAGCCCCCAGGGCTTGGTATGCGAAGATAGACAGTTTTTTGTTGTCACAATCCTATGTTCAGTGTAAATCTGATCCAAATGTCTATATGAAGTTTGTTGATGGTTTTATTATGTTAATAGTGTTGTATGTTGATTATTTGTTGATCACAGGTGATAGCACTGAACAAATAGCAGCTCTTAGGACCGCAATGCACCAAGCATTCTCCATGAGTGACTTGGGAATTCTCAAGCAATTTTTGGGGCTTGAAATTTCACAAACAAAAGAAGGAACCAAGGTATGTCAATCAAATTATGCTTCTCATCTGTTGAATAATTTTAAGATGGCTGATTGCAAGCGCTCTAAGACTCCATTCCTTTCTGGATTCATAATGGAAGAAGTAGAATCTACATTGCTTTTTGACAGTACACTCTACAGACAATTGATTGGCAGCTTACTCTACTTGAATCACACTTGTCCAGATCTTGCATATGCTATGAGTGTGGCATCTAGATACATGGAGCAGCCACGTGAGTTACATTGGAGGGCTTAAAAAATAATCCTTCATTATGTGCAAGGCAAAAAGAGTGATGGGATTCACTATGTGGCAGATTCGAGCTTAGATCTCTTGGGTTTCACAGATTCGGATTGGGCTGGTGATAGCCTTGACAGGAAATCCACATCAAGATTTGTATTCATTCTTGGAGGTGGCCCTGTTTACTGGTCCAGCAAGAAACAGAATGCCATAGCACTATCTTCAGCAGAAGCAGAGTACAGAGGAGCAATGAATGCTGCTACACAGTGTGTCTGGTTGTAGGGGATTTTGTCTAAGTTTGAGATTGCTTTCAGTACTCCTACTGTCATTTATTGCGACAACCAGAGTGCCATTAGAGTTTCATGTGATCCAATACAGAGGCATAGGACCAAGCACATAGAGATTCATATGCACTACATCAGAGGACTATTGCATGACCAAATCATAGATTTGCAGTATTGCCCCACAGGTGAGCAAACTGTAGATATCTTCACCAAGGCTTTCACAGAGAAGACATTCAGCTATCTTAGATCACTGCTTGGGATGGTTGGACATGTGGTGGAGTGAAGGGTTGATCAACAACCTTTCAATTTTGATTTTTCCATGTTTTGAGGGAAGGTTTTTCCCATGAGGTTTTCCTTATATCCTTGTTTTGTGGACCGACAGTATTTTGTACGGGGTGACCAAGTCTTGTTACTGAGCCCTTAGCATTTTTATATCTTCTGATTTTTTAGACCATTCAAGTCAGACTTAAGAGGGGGTGTTGGAATATTTAAGCTTTCCTACCATTTAATTATTTACATAAGATACTTTAATTAATCACTTGTGGTTAATTCTATGTAATAATTGAGGAATATGCCATTGTGAGGCCCACAAGGAAACTTGGGAGGATAAGATTCCATTTGAGGTGTGTTCTACAAGTCTCCTAGGCCACTTGGGTGCATTCCTAAACAATTCTGGATAAGATTTGTGAAGAAGGGTGCATTTGTGAAAAAAGCTGTCGCTTTTACTGCTTTTTCCCCCAAAGGAAAGAGCTAGTCAACCTAGGAAAGTGTTTTATCCACAAAAAACTTTCCTTAACACTATTTCCACCCAAATTTCGTATTTGGCATTGATTTTACCTATATTTCACCTTCAGCTCACTAATTTAGCAATTCGTGAGCTTTTGAGTAGATTTGGAAAGCCAACTTGCCACCTAGGGGGGATGGGCAATTTTAGAAAGTCTGATGGATGGAAGATTCTTTTGGAATCTTTAGCCATTCAAATTATTGATGTAATGTTATTTAATAATAGCGTACAACATTCATATGTTGGCTGGTGTAATTATTATTCATGAGAAGTAATATAGAATTCCATTCTTGTGCATTATTTTTGTGTCTTTGAGCAGTTGTGTGAGATTTTTTATATGAGAGAGGTTAATTTCTTGCATAGTTCTTGGATGTGATCTGATTTTCACAAAAAGAAGCAACAATAGATAAAATAAATCTGATAGAATTTAATTTAGAAACAAGAGAAAAAAATATCACCAAAATAAATTCCCTTCACCTGGGAATATCCCTTTTCTATTAAGAGGGCTTTGCACTTTTCCACCTTACCTTCTACTTTCAACTTCTTTTTAAACATCGATTTGCTACCAATACATTTTCTTTCATTTATCAACTCAACTAGATCCCAAGTATTATTTTTATCCAAGGAATCTATTTATTCAATCGTGGCCATCCAAAGTTTAGTATCCTCTTAATCCCCTACATCCATACAATTATAGGATCAACATAATTAATAGATAGAACAAAACTAGAATTAAAATCAAGTGGGGTATACCTTCCTGGCTGCCTTCTTTCTTCAACTAATATATTGAAGGATGGAATATGAGGCTCTTCCTCTTTTAGTTCATATACTTTTTTTGAATAAGATTATTCACCCTTCAACTATAACTCTATTCTCTCATGTTGTTTTTCTCTTGGTTGGAATTACTATTTGGGAACAACTTTAAACTTTATAAATACAACATCCTGATTGTAAACAATATTCTTATCTTCTTAGTTAGTTCATTCCAAAGTTCATAACCTTTCATTGGCGCAAAATTAGAGACTGGGTTCTTGCGCATCGGCCAACAAAGGACATCTATGTAGTCTAGTGTGTTGGCATTTTCAATCCCTCGAAGGAGAAGTTCTCATCCAAAGCACAACCAAGACCTATGTGTGATGAGGATTTTTAACTGTAAGGATAAGTTTGTGACGGTTAATATTATTCACTACAAGAAAAATTCCCTTTAGTGGAGGTTATAGAAGATGCTCCTATCAAAAGAGACAAATATTTGTTTATAGTGGAGGTCACTAGAGGAGGCGAGCGACCAAAGGTTTTAGCAGATATTTTTTTTGGTGCGTTTTATCAATACAAACACCCAAGTGTGCTTACAAAAAACACGCACTGGGATGGCCACAAATCATGTTGCACCACGACCAAGAAAACCATCAAGTGCAAAAAAAACTAAACTTTTTTCAACCGGTGCGTTAAATAATCTAGATCACATTGGTGTGTACATAAGAAAGGCGCAATGCGTTAGGGTTAGTTTTTTTTTTTAATTTCTACTATGGAACATTTAAAAGTATGGATAGTCTAGGTGCATTATTAAAACTTATGCACCATGTTAGGGAAAAAAATTGAAAATAAAAAACACAAGTTGTTATATTTTATTTTAAAATTATGTTTATAGTGAGGTTTCTATTATAAACTGCTTCAGTGCTTCAAATAATATGCCACACCAAAAAAACTTCAAGGAAAAAAATTAAATTTTCGCAATCGGTGCATTAAATAATCTAGATAGCACCGAGGTTCATATGAAAAAGGCGCATCACATTAGGGTTAAAAGTTTTAATTTCAAATTTCTATTTCTATGTGTTTTAAAGTATGGACCACACCAGTGCATGATTAAAACCGTACACACCATGTTAGGGAAAAAAATCCAAAATAAAAAAACACACGAATTATATTTTATTTTCAAATTATATTACCGGTGCGGTTTATGTTATAAACAACATCGGTGCATCCAAAACTCGGGTGCACCGCAACACGGTTTTATTAAAAAAATTACCACCTGGTAAAAATAATTTTTACCATCTACAGTGCTTTTGAGACCAACAATAATGGTGCCTTACATCACCCCCTTAGATGCCCTGACATATGTGTTGCACGTGGTCACGTTGCTCATTCCTATTGACTCCTGGCTATAGTTTGAAATTTTCCAAACGGTGGGAAAATTTTCAAATTTTCCATACATTTCCATGATGCCTCCTCGACGAGCAAGAGTCCAGGTAAATTGATTGCTACCTCACAATTTAATTTTTTAGCAGATTAATTTTTAAAATTCAAAATTAAATTTCACTCTTTTAATTTTTTTTTGTAGTGTGTTCGAGTCGTTCGGCTCACACTGCGTGAGAGTGCACACTATAAATTTTATAGGGTGCACCGTTAGCGGTGCGAGCCAAACAGAGAAAATGCCCCACCATGATAGTGTGCTATAATTTTTGTAGTGCACCAAACATCTTAATTAAAAACCATTGATTGTAAACTGATGCTCATATCAAACAAATCGCACCACACCCCAGTGCGTTGACATGTCCTAAGCACACTGATCACCTTAATTAAAAAATCCATTTACTATATAACATCGTGCATCATAAAATACATCGCACCATTTATCCCTACGCTAACATGTCCTAAGAGCACCAAACACCTTCATTTTTTTTAAAAAAATACCTATAAACTAGTGTGCATTATAAAACACACCACACTGTATCTTGGTGTGCTGACATGTTCTAAGCACACTGATCGCCTTCATTTTAAAAAATAACATTACTGTAAATTGATGCGCATTATAAAACACACTACACCATATACTAGTGTGCTGACATGTCCTTATCGCACTGTAAATACATAACAAAAATACCAAACCTACTACAGTACGCTAAGATAAGCGTTTCACACTACCATGTCAATGCATTGATGTGTAGTAGGAGCACCATACTACACATCAATGTTTTGTTAGCACATGTAGGTTAGTCTATGTTTTGTTAACACATCGCAAGATTGAAAAATATTATTTAAAAAAATAAAGAATTTTTCATGGTGTGTTTGGTACATGATAGCATACCATCTTCTCGGTGTTGTGACGTCTAACAAACTCATTTCCAAAACATGAAAAAATATATGGTGCATCAAGATAACGTCAGCGCACTGTTACCAGTGCGTTAGGGTGTATTTGGTACATGAAACTGTTGGAATATTCACACCATCATTTTTGTGTTTTGCATGCCACTGCATGCATCCATTCATCATCATGGTTGTCACCCCAGCACCTAGAGCTTGCTTCTAGCTCTCCAGAGTCTGTCTTTATCCCTCATTTGGCCTCCTACCTACCTAATGCGCCCTCCTTGACTTATCTACTTAGCAAGTGCACCCTTCTCACCTACCAATGTCAGTTAGAGTGCTTTTGCTCACCTACCACTAGTTATCACTCAGTTAGGGCGCCTTATCTCACCTACCGAGAGTTATCATTCAGTTAGTGCATTTATTGAGTAGTTCTTCCACTGATTTATCATACTGACTACTTGTAGCTTCTAGTTATCTAGTTCTGGAGTGACTATTTGACAGCCTCATGCACCCTCCTTGGAGTCTCCATTCCTTGATTTATGCCTAAATGGTTCTGTTAGAATCAATTAGACACACTTGACTGACTATTACCATTTATGACTGATACTATTGACTGGATGATGTCTCCATTGTTATCCAAGCTAGACTTTGAGTTAGACAGCCTCATGCACCCACCTTGGAGTCTTCATTCCTTGATTTATGGCTATATAGTTTTGTTAGACTCAGTTGGTCACACTTGACTAACTCTTACCATTATGACTAATACTGCCGACTGGATGATGTGTCCATAGTTATTCATGCTGGACTCTGAGCTCAGATTCAAATGCCCTACTTGGCTAATTCGAATCCTATATGATGCCTCATCATTGATTATTGTAACATATTCTCTACATTCATTATTCATTGCATGATATTGACATTGTCCATTATTCTGTGTTTATGAGTGATTATTGAATGCATGCTTCTTCTTCTTTGCAAATAATCTTGAGAGTTAGATTGTGAGTTTGTTACAGTTACTAGGTCCCTGTAGATTATCACGTGGTATCAAAGCAGTAAGAAGCTATTCGAATTGCAGCCATTGCAACAGTTGCATCATTTCTTTGAGCATCTATCTTTTCATATGTGCACTAGAAGCCTCTGAGTTTCCACAGCAAATCCTGGTGCTATTACTTGAATTCATTGGAAAATTCTAGTGAGGTCTAGCAGGGTGTGAAGGACTTAGTCTATGTGCCAAGTGTCCTTAAGGTAGTGTTCAGTCGAAGTGTAGCATTCTCCATCAGCAAAAATTCTCTTGTTTTGCAGGTTTATTCACCCATTCAGAATCTTCTTCAACTATTCAACTTTCTCTGTTTCAGATGGATCTAAAGCTTACATCTTACAACTATGTTGAGTGGAAATCCAAGATGAATCTCTTCATGAGATCATAGAGCTTCACCCAAATACTCAACGGAACGATGGTAGAACCTCTCAGTGCAGTTGAAAAGTCCAACTACTTGGATAGGCTTGATGAAGCAATTGGCCTGCTCCTTCTCTCAATTTCTGAAGATCTTCACTTCCATGTCATCGATCTTACATCTCCCAAAGAGGTTTGCAACAAGGTCGAATCTCTTTTTGGAGTGAAAGATGATATGCAAGGACACAAATTGGAGAATGAGCTCATATGTTTGAGTCCAGACAGCTTCGAATCCATCAATTACTTCCTCACCAAGTTCAAAAGATTGATATCACAGTTGAAAAGATATGAGATAGTGAAACAATACAAGCATCTTATATGTGCCATTCTCTCAAAGTTGGGGGCAAACTTCTCAGTTTTTGGCTCTACTTTCCAATCAGCTAGGTAATATATTCCAAGATGAAAATTTCCCTCATTTGATGATTTCATCCAATCTCTTACTCAAGAGGAAGATAAGTTGATCTCTATGGGAATGATCAAACCCAAATTGGATTCAGCCCTTACAGTTGCAGAGAGAACGAATGGTAAAGGCAAGCAAAATATTTCTAATAAGAGATCGAATGATACAGGGCCTACAAATAGTACATACTAGTCAGATGGAGCTTCAAACTCAAGGAAGACCAAGAATTATCAGAAGGGAAAGACCAAGTGTACCTATTGTATTAGAGGTTTCCATCCTGAGAGTTCTTGCATGAGAAAGACTATAGATTTGATGGCTCAATTACTTGAGAAGAACAATCTTCCTGTACCAGCATGTGCAAGGAAGAAAGATCATGATACTGAATCTACTAGATCCGAAGGCAAAGAAAGATGTAATGCTCTCATAGCAAGTGCATCAACTGGTTCTTATTTCATCATAGATTCAGGAGAATCAAGCCATATGGAAGAATCGATCTTGATCATGGTCACTTTTTTGATGTGCTTTATGTTCCTTCTCTTGCAGCTAATGTCCTTTCAGTATTTCAATTGATTCAATCTAGAGAGCCCAAAACAGTAATATTTACTCCATAGGAATTCGAGATACAACACATGATTTCAAGGGAAGTAATTGGAAAAGGAGTTGAAAATCAAGAGACAAAACTCTATGAGTTTTCACACTTCTTTCCTCTCTCAAAGGAGTTTGCTCTTCGCTCTCATACTCGTGAAGAGAGTAGACTATCTCATCTCAACTACAAGCTAGCTCGAACTGTGGTTGATGGTCTCCTAAGTGGAAAGTTTGCTCGTGGAAATTTCAAAATTTGCCTGAAAAGCAAGGATACACCAAAAGAGATTGAGAAAAAGAAGACTCTTGAGGAAGTGTGAATGTTAGATTCATATCCACAAGAACCTGAAGATATAACACCTATTGGTACCACTCCTATTTCAACATGGGCCTCTACTACTACATCCTCCTTTGGTCTTAATGAAGATTCATCATCACCTAGTTCCAGTTCTTCTATTGGTTCAGAAGAGGACTACATGCATATTTTGGAACAGTTTCATGACATCAATATTTTTGTATATGTTCCTCCTTTGAGTGATGATGAGCATGAGCCCGTTTTACTTGCTTCTCCTCATGATATTTCAAATTCAGATTTTGGATGTGATGATGCATATTCACATGATATTTTAGACGGAGATGATGATGAGATAATTCTAGACCCAGATCCACAAGAACCTGAAGGTCTAGCAACTAATGGTGAAGATAAGAGACTGGGAGATCCAAATCCACAAGAACCTGAAGATCTCTCACTTGGTTGGCCTCCTCTTCCTCGATGGGAATACACTACTCCCAGATCATCCAGATCATAGTTTCAGCATGGGAAGTTTCATCCTTCTTTATTTACTGATCCTCTTCTTCGATGGGAAACCACTACTCCCCGATCGGCCATATCAAAGTTTTCACATGTAAGGATTCATCCTTGTGAAATTCCTGATCCATTTCGAAACTATCGATCCTTCTTTGAGAAAGAAGGAAACTTATCTCCTTTAGGGGTGAGTGATGACATACTATTTTAGCATCCTTCAGTTTATTTTTGAGGGAGGGCTTTCTTCCCACTGGGTTTTACCTCTTCCCTCACTTTTTTATTTATATTGATTGTATGGGGTGACCTTTGGTCTCAGTCACTAGGGCCCTATTTTGTTTTCTGTTTATTATCTCATAGTATAGCTTGCGGGGGGTGTTGGAATATTCACACCATCATTTTTGTATTTTGCATGCATGCATGCAAATTTGCATGTTTTTCATGCTTTGCATGCCACTGCATGCATCTAGTCATCATCATGGTTGTCACCCTAGCACCTAGAGCTTGCTTCTAGATCTCTAGAGCTTGTCTTTAGCCCTCATTTCACTTCCTACCTACCTAATGCGCCCTCCTTGACTTATCTTCTTAGCAAGTGCACCCTTCTCACCTACCACTGTTAGTTACAGAACTTTTTCTCACCTACCACTAGTTATCACTCAGTTAGGGTGCCTTATCTCACCTACTGGGAGTTATCATTTAGTTAGTGCAATGATTGAGTAGTTCTTCCACTGATTTCTCATACTAACTGCTTGTAGCTTCTAGTTAGCTAGTTCTGGAGTTCCACTTGGCTATTTGACAGTGTCATGCCCCCTCCTTGGAGTCTCCATTCCTTGATTTATGCCTAGATGGTTCTGTTAGACCCAGTTAGACACACTTGAATGACTATTACATTTTATGACTGATACTATTGACCGGATGATGTCTCCATTGATATCCAAGCTAGACTTTGAGTTAGACAGCCTCATGCACCCACCTTGGAGTCTCCATTTCTTGATTTATGGCTAGATAGTTATGTTAGAATTAGTTGTTCACACTTGACTAACTCTTACCATTATGACTGATACTGCCGACTGGATGATGTCTCCATAGTTATTCATGCTGGACTCTGAGCTCAGATTCGAATGCCCTACTTGGCTAATTTGAATCCTATATGATGCCTCATCATTGATTATTGTAACATATTATCTACATTCATTATTCATTGTATGATATTGACATTGTCCATTATTTTGTGTTTATGAGTGATTATTGAATGCATGCTTCTTCTTCTTTGCAAATAATCATGAGAGTTAGATTGTGAGTTTGTTACAGTTTCTAGATCCCTACAGATTATCACATGGTGTCAGAGCAGTAAGAAGTTATTCGAATTGCAGCCATTGCAGTAGTTGCATCATTTCTTTGAGCATCTATCTTTTCATTTGTGCACTAGAAGCCTCTAAGTTTCCACAACAAATCCTGGTGCTATTACTTGAATTCATTGGAGAAATTCAGTGAGGTCTATCCAGGTGTGAAGGAATTAGTCTATGTGCCAAGTGTCCTTAAGGTAGTGTTCAGTCAAAGTGTAGCATTCTCCATCAGTAAAAATTCTCTTGTTTTGCAGGTTTATTCACCCTTTCGGAATCTTCTTCAACTATTCAACTTTCTATGTTTCAGATGGATCTAAAGCTTACATATTACAACTATGTTGAGTGGAAATCCAAGATGACTCTCTTCATGAGATCAAAGAGATTCACCTGAATACTCAACGGAACGATGGTATAACCTCTCAGTGCAATTGAAAAGTCCAAGTACTTGGATAGGCTTGATGAAGCAATTGGACTGCTCCTTCTCTCAATTTCTGAAGATCTTCACTTCCATGTCATCGATCTTACATCTCCTAAAGAGGTTTGTGACAAGCTCGAATCTCTTTTTGGACCAAAAGATGATATGCAAGGATACAAATTGGAGAATGAGCTCATATGTTTGAGTCTAGACAGCTTCAAACCTATCAATTCCTTCCTCACCAAGTTCAAAAGCTTGATATCACAGTTGAAAAGATATGAGATAGTGAAACAAGACAAGCATCTTATACTTGCCATTCTCTCAAAGTTGGCGGCAAACTTCTCAGTTTTTGTCTCTACTTTCCAGTCAGCTAGGTTATCCATTCCAATATGGAAATTTCCCTCATTTGATGATTTCATCCAATCTCTTACTCAAGAGGAAGATAAGTTGATCTCTATGGGAATGATCAAACCCAAATTGGATTTAGCCCTTACAGTTGTAGAGAGAGCGAATGGTAAAGGAAAGCAAAAGATTTCTGACAAGAGATTGATTGATACAAGGCCTACAGATAGTACATACTAGTCAGATGGGGCTTTGAACTCAAGGAAGACCAAGCATTCTCAGAAGGAAATACCAAGTGCACCTATTGTCTTAGAGGTTTCCATCCTGAGATTTATTGCATGAGAAAGACTATAGATTTGATGGCTCAAATACTTGAGAAGAACAATCTTCCTGTACCAGCATGTGCAAGGAAGAAATATCATGATACTGAATCTACTAGATCCGAAGGCAAATAAAGATGTAATGCTCTCATAGCAAGTGCATCAATTGGTTCTTCTTTCATCATAGATTCAGGAGCATCAATCCATATTCCTTCCTCCAAAGATCTCTTCTCTACCTTTGAAAGCTCTATTGGCCCTTCCATCAGTTTGGGCAATGATTCATAAATCTACTCTCAAGGGATTGGAAGAATCGATCTTGATCATGGTCACTTTTCTGATGTGCTTTATGTTCCTTCTCTTGCAGCTAATGTCCTTTCAGTATTTCAATTGAATCAATCTAGAGAGATCGAAAGAATAATATTTACACCATAGGAAGTCGAGATACAACACATGATTTCATGGGAAGTCATTGCAAAAGGAGTTGAAAATCAAGATACAAAACTCCGAGTTTTCACACTTCTTTCCTCTCTCAAAGGAGTATGTTATTCGCTCTCATACTCATGAAGAGAGTAGACTATCTCATATCAACTACAAGCTAGCTCGTGTTGTGGTTGATGGTCTCCTAAGTGGCAAGTTTTCTCGTGTCACTTTCAAAAGTTTCCTGAAAAGCAAGGATACACCAAAAGCGATTGAGAAAAAGAAGACTCTTAAGGAAGTGCGAATGCTAGATCCAGATCCACAAGAACCTGAAGATATAGCACCTATTGGTCCAACTCCTATTTCAACATGGGCCTCTACTACTACATCCTCCTTTGGTCTTAATGAAGATTCATCATCATCTAGTTCAAGTTCTTCTATTGGTTCAGAAGAGGACTACATGCATATTCTCGAACAGTTTCATGACATCAATATTTTTGGATATGTTCCTCCTTTGAGTGATGATGAGCATGAGCCAGTTTTACTTGATTCTCCTCATGATATTTCCGATTCAGAGTTTGGATGTGATGATGCATATTCACATGATATTTTAGATGGAGATGATGATGAGAGAATGCTATACCCAGATCAATAAGAACCTGAAGGTCTAGTAACTGATGATGAAGATGAGAGACTAGGAGATCCAGATCCACAAGAACCTGAAGATATCTCACTTGGTTGGCCTCCTCTTCCTCAATGGGAATCCATTTCTCCCAAATCAGTCGACATATCAGAGGTTCAGCATGGGAAGTTTCATCCTTCTTTCTTTACTGATCCTCTTCTTCGATGGGAAACCACTGCTCCCCGATCTGCAAGATCATAGTTTTCACATGTAAGGATTCATCCTTGTGAAATTCTTGATCCATTTCGAAACTATTTATCCTTCTTTGAGAAAGAAGGACACTTACCTCCTTTACAGGTGAGTGATGACATTCTATTTTAGCATCCTTCAGTTTATTTTTGAGGGACGGCTTTCTTCCCACTGGGTTTTACCTCTCTCACCACTTAGTTTATTTATATTGATTGTATGGGGTGAGCTTTGATCTCAGTCACCAGGGCCCTATTTTGTTTTTTGGTTATTATCTCATAGTATAGCTTGACGGGGGGTGTTGGAATATTCACACCATAATTTTTGTATTTTGCATGCATGCATGCAAATCTGCATGTTTTGCATGCTTTGCATGCCACTGCATGCATCCAGTCATCATCATGGTTGTCACCCCAGCACCTAGAGCTTGCTTCTAGCTCTCCAAAGCCTATCTTTAGCCCTCATTTGGCCTCCTACCTACCTAATGTGCCCTCCTTGACTTATATTCTTAGCAAGTGCGCCCTTCTCACCTACCACTATCAGTTAGAGCGCTTTTTCTCACCTACCACCAATTATCACTCAGTTAGGGTGCCTTATCTCACCTACCAGGAGTTATCATTCAGTTAGTACATTGATTGAATAGTTCTTAACTAATTGCTCATACTGACTGCTTGTAGCTTCTAGTTAGCTAGTTCTAGAGTTCCACTTGACTATTTGACAGCCTCATTCCCCCTCCTTGGAGTCTCCATTCCTTGATTTATGCCTAGATGGTTCTGTTAGACTCAGTTAGACACACTTGACTGACTATTACCATTTATTACTGATACTATTGATTGGATGATGTCTCCATTGTTATCCAAGCTAGACTTTGAGTTAGACAACCTCTTGCACCCACCTTGGAGTCTCCATTCCTTGATTTATGGCTATATAGTTCTGTTAGACTCAGTTGGTCACACTTGACTGACTCTTACCATTATGACTAATACTGCCGACTGGATGATGTCTCCATAGTTATCCATGCTGGACTCTAAGCTCAAATTTGAATTCCCTACTTGGCTAATTCGAATCCTTAGTATATGATGCCTCATCATTGATTATTGTAACATATTCTCTACATTCATTATTCATTATATGATATTTACATTGTCCATTATTCTGTGTTTATGAGTGATTATTGAATGCATGCTTCTTCTTCTTTTGCAAATAATCCTGAGAGTTAGATTGTGAGTTTGTTACAGTTGCTAGATCCCTGCAGATTATCACACAAACACCTTAATTTTAATTTTTTATAAAAGTAACATATTTTATGGTGCTTATATCCCACGCCAATGCACTAGTGATAGTGCATTCGCTGGATCGAGATGCATTGAGAATCGATAATAAAAAAATTACCATGTTTGGCGGTGCACTTGTGTATATTTGTGCACCATTTGCGATGCTTATTGGATTCTAGCACACCATTTGTGGTTCTTTGTGTATCATAGTGCACTATTGGTTGGGCTTTGTGGTATGAAGCACACTGGATGTGGTGTGTTGTTGTTATTCAAGTACACCGCTTATCAAATGTATTTATTTTGAGAAAAAAATTGTTATTTGATGTTAATAAATAGCATGCTCATTTAATAAAATAATTAATGGTTTTTTATATCTATGAAACTGATCGATGTTATATGTGTATTAGATACATGAGGAGCAAGAGGCACCTTATCAACACAAGGATCGTGTTGATCCCTACACCTTCCAATGTGATTAGGAAACGCGAGAGAGGGAGATGGATTTGTACCCTTTCCCAATCAAAACCCATACATGAGACCTCTTAATGGTTGTAGGCATCCTAAATTTTTATTAAGATGATACATTTGTAATGTCCCTTATTTGAAATTGATTAAAATGGTGAAATTTTCAACTTTTTCCAGTGGTTCGACCTTTGACTAGTATTGGTCTCTTAGTCTCCAGATGACTCCAAATGCTCCCGAATTGTTACAGAAGGAATATGGATGATATTGGGACATAATTATGAGGTTTAGGGATTTTTTAGAGTCTTCAAGAGGCTTCTACAACTCTCCTTTAAGTTCTGTCCAAAGTAGGGATTTTGACTAGCAATTTCTCTTTGACTAGTATTGGTCTCTTGGTCTCCAAATGACTCCAAATGCTCCCAAATTGTTACAGAAGGTGTATGGATGATATTATGGAATAATTATGATGTTAATGGATTCTTTAGAGTTTTCAAAAGGATTCTACATCTCTCCTTTAAATTTTGGACAAAGTAGGGAGTTTGACTAGCAATTTGGGGTTCAAATCCCCATGGGGTAGATGATGGAAATGGCTCTCCAAATGCTATTGTACCCTCTAAAATTTATTAAAATAGGCAGGAGATATATAGGTACATAAATATAGTCTCATATGCATCACCATTCATTTTATTAAGTCTGCTACAACCCTCTCCAATCAAATGCAAAAAGACTAGTTTCAACCTTGGGGGAAATGATAGGCAATCTTCTCCAAATGATATAAAAGTGGACAATATGACTCCAAAAGCTTATGCAATGAACATGAAACTTGTATAACATATAAATAATAGTCCATAAATCATTAAATCATCAATATTCCACTGGCCCATTCGAATACATCAAATATCATTGGCATACATCAACATAGTGGGGAAATTGGCACCATTTGCTCATTAATAATCATATTTACATAGTTCCACTTGGAATATAGACTTGAATACATTTTTAACATGAATATCATATCATTTACATCATATGATAAAATAATGAAGCACTAGAATCTCCCCCAAAGAGAAAAGTATCTCACCAAGTGCACAATTCTTCAAGGATTTTGAATATGCCAAGAAATAGAAAAATTGGTTGTAGAAGCAAGCTGAAATAGATGTGACCATGAGATTCCCTATAGATTCAAACTATAACAAAAGAATCCATTAAATATCCAAATTAAAGTTTTGAATGGCCTTTCCAATTACCAACTAGGATGGGAATCTTTCACACTCGAAATTGGTGCTAAGGCAAGTAGAGTAGCACTCCACTAGCTCTCCTCTCCAAATGAAAAATGAAAATTCTAAAATGATCAAAAGCTACCATCCTTCTTTGTTATTTTATTTTATAAATTTCTAAGTTCCTCCATGGGTCTAATTCCTCCCAAGAGCTTCATGCCTACTCAAGTTGGGAAGAGATTCTCAAGTATGCCACTTGTCCTCCCAATTATAGCCCTCTCCTTCTCCAAATTCAAATTGGTGTCTCTTTGGATTCCCTAACTCACTTGAGTGCCCTCTTGGTTGATTTTTTAGCCCTGACATGTCATATATGTCATATGTCATCCTTCAGGTCTGATTTGTGTCATAGGTGTCATAGAATCTTCATCATTGTTGTCATAGAGCTAGGGAATCTAGTCCAAGTGTCTCACTAGCTCCAAAATGCCTCTTCCTCTTCCATGGGAGTTATTGTTTCACTCCAATTCGACCTTAATTTATTCATGCCAAGTATATTTACCTTCCAACTCATCCCAAGAACATTGGGATTCTTATGGATTCAAAATGACAAGAGGAGGATGCCATGTGGCATAAAAATTCGAGCTTGTGTGGGTCCCACATCCTCCATTTGTCTTCATGATCAATTGTCACTTTGATTTTCTCTTGTATTTATTTATTTATCTCCTTTATTAAATATTTATTCCATTCTAATGTTCAAACATAATTTATTATCCCCCATATTTCAAATCCAAAGCTTCCACCCCCCAACCTAGGGAACTAGTAATTTTCCTCCATGGCAGTTCATTTGGATGGGTATATTACAACTTTGAATTGGGAATTTCTCTTAATGTGAACCACCTTGTCCATTTGGATCTAATTGCACATGATTACTAACTTGGCCTTCATTCTTAGCATTTATTTGACCCTTAGCATCCATTTGACAAACTATCATGAGTATGGCCTAGGGACTTAGGTCATTGTGACCCAATGCAAAATTTTGGGACATAAGAAAGGCCTCCCTTCCCAATATTGCTTGTCCTCAAGCAATTTCAACACATGTATGTGTAATAACCTGCTTTTTTTCAAAAAATTTGCTTCCCAAAACTTCTCTTCTGGAACCTTGAGTAGAGCCACCCATGCACTACAATTGTGTGTTTCCAAAAGCAAGGAGATGTGGATTTTCTTTTTCATTTTGATATCCCCGGTAACATCACCACTAAACACCAAAATGTTAATTAAATCTATCAAAACCATGTTTGCAAAATTACTCTTTACCTATTTCATATTTTGGAAACCCCTTATGATACCATTGTAATTCATGAAGTTGCCACTGAGTTGCCCAACTTCCAGTCTTCGAGATCCCATGAATATTTTAGAGAGGAACCACCATGCTTGCTACTGCACTACTATGATCAAAATCACTTTATTAAGTGGGGAATACATCTCACATGCTGCTTGTTTCCCAAAAAATTTGAAATCAATGGGACTAAAAATTATCTTAGGGTCCCATTGCTTGTATTGCGCTCCAACAATTAAGAGTGCTCTCCAACCCATACCATCAGGAAAGAGATTTTCTGGATCCCATTTTCTTGTATGAATTCTTCCAAACATCACTAGTACAAAATATATATCATCAAAGTACATAACAACATAATAAAAATGTACATCAAGGAGGTGCCTCATCAAAGAATCATGAAAGTGATTATACCTCCAAGTAAGTAGACCACCATTTGTCAAGTGCATACAAGCTTCAAGTGACCAATAAAATCTGCTCCAATGACATAGGTGAGGATCCCATGTCCTATAATGCTGCTCCAAAAGGATGTAAGATGCATCAAAATAATCAGACATGTGTTCTTTCATCCAAGAAGTGAATGAAGAACCTCCACTAAAATCTGAACCAAGTAGGGAGAAAAGAAAGCAATAAGCCTTCAAGGGGCTCACATAAGTAGAATTTGTGCATCCATGAACATGTGCATCATCAAGAAATAACAAATGATGTTGCTTCCAATAAGAATTTTCTCCAATCGTATATCTCTTCACCCAAGTAGTGGATGAAGTTCCTCCAATATCAATTGAACTAAACAAGGAGCAAGGAAAATCACGAGTCTTCAAGTGACTCAAGTGAACATCATAAGTGCATCCATGTAGATGTGTTTAATCATAAGGTAAGAAGGAATGTTGCTGCAATTGTAAATAAGAAATGTCCCTAATAATGTCATAATATAAAGGATATATAGGAGTTTCATGCTCCTCATGTGGGACCATAAAAATAAACCTTTCACCCATACTTCATTAAGATGAATGCTGCAAAATATGGATGTGTAGGATGTAGGAGAATGAACCAACTCACCCAAATGATCAAAAAGTGTAGAAGTGCCATGTGAATTCTCCATAATGGTAGGATCATGCACCTCCCTCAAAAGTGCAGAACTTTCCTCATAGGTTGGTTCCAAGTTAGTGGAATCAACTTCTTCAAAAAATGTGTAACCATTTCCAAGAGGAAACTCAAGTTCCTCTTCCACCACATCAAGTGCTTGGATCTCATCAATATCATCTTCAAACACATCAGGCACATGCAAATTTCCATGTTTCTCATGATATACCATGTCATAAGAAACCTCCATGTAATCTACCATATGACAATTTGAAACATAGGAGAAAGAACAAGTATATTGCAACCTTTCAAGAAGTTGCTCATTTTGAATTTTGAGTTTATGAATATCCTCATTATTCTTCAAGTATGCGTCATGTAATAATTCATTAAAATCAACCAAATTGTTTCTATCAAAAAGCAAAGACATGAAGTTACCTTTGATGTTGCACATTGCTCTTTGAATCTTCTCCATGTCTTCAAGGAAGGATGTATCCTTTAATGAAGAAAATTTCCAACAAGAATTTGACACTAATGCTTTAGTGTCATGGAGCATGCTAATGGTCTCTTGGATCTCATTTTCATTCATCTTTAATTATCCTTCAAGAAAAAGAGGCTCTTGTAGAGGGACCTCCTCTTCTTCTTCCTTCTTACTTGGACCAACTTCATGAAGCTCAAGTGGTGATGGGGAAGTTGATCTTGTTTCTTCTTCAACTGCTACAAGGTCTTCATTTTCATGATTTATGGAAGTTTTTTTTTCAACAACACTTTCAAAAGTGATCTTTATGTCACCAACATAGAGGTATGAGCACCCATCAGTAGGTACTCCTTCATAGTTCAAGCATCCATCAGTAGATGCTCTTTGATTCATGTCCAAGGTAGAATGTGTCTCGAAATGATCTTCAATATTTTCAATAGAATCTTCTTCAAGTTCATGGGATGTATCTTCATATTTCTACTTCAATAAATTTGATGCACTTTTCCCCTTAGTTTACTTAAGATCAATACATTTGGAATCTCTTTTTGAAGAAATCCCAAAAACTCTCCTCAAGTAGGACATACATGCCTTCCCTGAAGCATCATATATTTCATTAATCTTTTCACTCATACACATATGATACTCTCTCCAAGGTATTTTACAAGAATGGCATAAACCTTTATTCACTAATTCCACATCTTCATTTTTGGGCCTATTTGCAAACACCCAATCAGAAAAGCCTTCAAAAGGAGGGGCTTTTTTTGTATTTCCCTTATACAAATCAAGTTATTTATGATATTGTTGGGGCGAGGTTGTATATGTTGCTCTCCATCTTTGTAACTCATTCATAGGATTATCCTTTGGTAGTGTGAAACACTCATCTTTATCATACATAGGGTCATAATAATAATCTTCATTTCTCATGAAATTGTAAGAAGTGTTACATGATGGCACCTCTTCCTCAAACCATTCACATTCTGCTTCATATTGCTCACAATCATTTGCATACTGCTCATAAGCATTGTACTCATAGGATTCATCATAATAGTAAGACATGGATGCAAATTATTCTTCAATGTATGGATCTAATCCACAGGTTCAAGGACCATGCTCTGATACCACTGTAATGTCCCTTATTTGAAATTTATTAAAATGGTGAAATTTTCAACTTTTTCCACTAGTTCAACCTTTGACTAGTATTGGTCTCTTGGTCTCCAGATGACTCCAAATGCTCCCAAATTGTTATAGAAGGTGTATGTATGATATTGGGACATAATTATGAGGTTAAAGGATTCTTTAGAGTCTTCAATAGGCTTTTTCAACTCTCCTTTAAGTTCTATCCAAAGTGTGGAGTTTGATAAGCAATTTCTCTTTGACTAGTATTGGTCTCTTGGTCTCCAAATGACTCCAAATGCTCCCAAATTGTTAAAAAAGGTGTATGGATGATATTAGGGAATAATTATGAGGTTAATGGATGATTTATATTCTTCAAAAGGCTTCTGAAACTCTCCTTTAAATTATGGCCAAAGTAGGGAGTTTGACTAGCAATTTGGGGTTCAAATCCCCATGGGGTAGATGCTGGAAATGGCTCTCCAAATGCTATTGGACACTCTCGAATTTTTGAACAGAGGTAGGGGATATCTAGGGGACATAAATATAGTCTCATATGCATCATCATTCAGTTGATTAATGTTGATGTATATGTAACTTCGGAATGTATTTCACATATATGTATATTGTATTCCTATAGATATGTTATTATTCTTCTATATGGAAGTGTTTGTATTCCTATAGAGATGTTATTATTCATCTATACAGAAGTGTCGTCATTTATATTGTAAGTGTTGTAACTTATACTTGATGGGTTATTAGACCACATTGTTGGGGTCAGCCTTGTATAAGTCATGTGGGTCAAAGGGTTATTAGACCACCCTATTGGGTGTCGGCCCAGTCAGCATTATGTTATGTGGTTAAGTTAAGGCCGACCTAGTAAAGGTTATTAGGCAAGTCAAGTCAAGTATAAATAGAGTGCGGGAGGCACTCTATTTGATCATTCTATTCTCTCTCACACTCTTTGGAGAGTGGCGCACTTGTGGAGGAGGAGAAGCTGCTGCTAGGAGATGTCTATCTCTTATGCTTGAGTTGTATCATTGCTCTATCTATCTCTGAGGAATTTATTGGGTTTTTTCACCTTTATGGTTTTCCCCAAGTAAAATCTGTGTCTCTTGTGTGCTTGCATTATTGTGTCCATGATTGATATGCTGTAGATATGCTATACATGTTGTTCTCTCAGTTAAGATCCTAGATCAGATTGAAGTAAATTCTGAAAAACTAACATGGTATTAGAGCTAGCCTGAAAGAAGACATGGTATAGCATGTATGACACTTGTTGCACTTGTGATGTTAGGGCTTGATATAGCAAAAACTAGTCATCATAGCACTTTAGCTATAAATCCATTTTGGAGACTTTTTCGGATCTGAAACTTTTACAGGTCGAAGATTAGATCCCCATGTACCTTGTGTCCAAAGAAAAAATTATAATTCGTTGTACCTTGTGTTTTATGATCTATAAAATATAGGGTTTCTGCCTCTTCTAGATCTGTGTCTTAAATAGGTGGCCTAGGAAAAAAGGTCATAAATTGGGCTAGGAAGCTCCAAATGAAATTTCATAAAAAGTGGCAGGTAGGGCATAGACTGTACTATCATAGACCGAAGTTTCAAAGGCCGAAAGTGAACTAGCGACACATGGCACTCCGTACAACTTCACTCTCTTGTTTTAACCCATAAATAGGTCATGTTGAGACACTTGACATAACTCTCTCTCAGAGAATCCAATTGAGGTCAGACCTGTGGGGTTGGAAAGATGACAGGTTGGGATACCACAGGTAGAAGTTGCAAACCATGTGGATTCATAATTTTGGAGTTACACCAGAAAAAATTAGGTGCATATTTCTGTCAAAACATAATTGGATTTTGAGCACCTTCATTCATGGCTTCGGGAATTTAGGGTTTCGGAGAAAGTTGGAATTTTTGTAATCGGAGACCACGGCTGGATGCTACTCATAAAAATAGAAATTTAGAGACCAAGATCATATTTTTTGGTTGGGAAGAAGGCCAGGTTTGATCAAACCCTAGTTCGGGACTTTGATCGGAAAAGTGGAAAATTAGGGATTCTGCAAAAATGGGAATTTTTGAAATCTATGACCACAGCTGAAAGCTCCTCAGAAAAATAGAAGCTTATAGATTTGTATCGATCCTTTTGATTGGGAAGAAGGGTGGACTTTATCAAACCCTAGTTCAGGGTCATGTCTAGTGAAGCCGAAAGTTTCAAAGGCAAATTTGAGGGGCGAAACTTTGCAATTTTCAAATTCTGAGTATACCAAGTTGATCAGCTCATCAAGGCACATATTTCTATTCTTTTAGAAGTTTGAAATTTAAAGTTTGAATTTTTAGGGTTTCTCTGACAAACCCTAATCCAGCTCTAGATCCAGTCCCTGCAAATCAAGTGGATTGGGTTAATCCTAGAAGAGAATGGATTGGTCACCTGCATAAGTGAAGATGTTCATGTTTCAAAGGGAGATGAGGCTAAGGCATTACATAAGAAGATTACAAGCAATCTCGACAGGTATGACTTATCCAGGTATGTTTCGAGATTTGTTCATGATTAAGTTTATGGTATGTTTGTCTTCATATTATTACAGTTAGTACAATCTTGATTAAATTTAGACTTGTCGTATCACCTTAATAAAATTTATATGAATGCATGATAGAAGATATTCATTGATTAGGGTGTTGACACTTATGATTGTACTAATGCATTATGGTGTTGTATGAGGTTTATGTTGTCCGCTAATATGAAAGGTACACCAAGAAAGACAAATCATGTTCTAGTTCAAGAACACATGATCATGGTGACATGAAGACAAAGATTCATCCATTGTCATGGATCACATAGATGATCTATTTACGAGGTATGTATAACTTGGTTCTATAATGGTTAACTTATGAGATATGCAGGTTACTAGCACAAGTCATTGAAGAGAACAAGAAGACATCATGTGGGTATGTTAGACATAACTAGCTAACATACTAATCCAGGTATTTTTTCCTATATCAAGTTAGAATCCTACCTTGTGATAGGATGTCTTATATAAGTATACAAGGCATCATTGATAATGATTATTCATAGGTTTGAATAAACATGGGTGTATGCATATTATGTTTCTTACCTTAATTGATGATATGACTAACCAGAAGAGCCATGAAAGTATAGGTTTGAGTAATCATGGGTTTAGGCATATTATGTTTCTTACTTTAATTTATGATATGACTAACCATAAGAGTCCTTGAATACTAATGCTTAGTATTTATGTTTGAAATGATCATGACTATACATGCTTAAGATTATTGTGTTTTGATAGTATTGAGAATATACTAATAAATGTATGATTATGTATGAGATCTCAAGGCTATCACAATAATGATACTTGTAAGCATGCATAGTGATCGAGGATGGATATAAGTTCAAGGACAGATAATCCAGGAAGCAAAGATCAAGAGGGAGCACACTCCAGTAGTTTCTGCAAGGATGTAGATATTCAGAGGGAGTCGACTGCTTCTCATAATCCACATCAGAATGGAGTTTCAAAGATTCGGAGGGAGTCCACCCAACAACCAAACAAAGATAAGTATTTGAATTGTCATTTCTTACATATCTATTTGTTTAAATAATGTTGTTCAATGATGTATATGCTTATGTTCCTAGACATAGGTTGTGTATTATGCATATTAGAATAATTGCATCAATGAACAGTATACTACTAATATGCATGTGATGGGTCAAAGGGTTATTAGACCACCCTATTGGGAGTCGGCCATGTGGGTCAAAGGGTTATTAGACCACCCTATTGGGTGTCGGCCCAGTCAGCATTATGTTATGTGGTTAAGTTAATGCCGACCTAGTAAAGGTTATTAGGCAAGTCAAGTCAAGTATAAATAGAGTGCAGGAGGCACTCTATTTGATCATTCTATTCTCTCTCACACTCTTTGGAGAGTGGCTCACTTGTGGAGGAGGAGAAGTTTTTGTTAGGAGATGTCTATCTCTTATTATTTGGTTTTATCATTGCTCTATCTATCTCTAAGGAAGTTATTGGGGTTTGTCACCTTTATGGTTTTCCCCAACTCTGTGTCTCTTGTGTGCTTGCATTATTGTGTCCATGATTGATATGCTGTAGATATGTTGTACATGTTGTTCTCTCAGTTAAGATCCTAGATCAGATTGAAGTAAATTCTGAAAAACTAACATGGTATCAGAGCTAGCCTGAAATAAGGCATGGTATGGCATGTATGACACTTGTTGCACTTGCAATGCTAGGGCTTGATATAGAAAAAACAAGTCATCGTAGCACTTTCGCTATAAATCCATTTTGGAAACGTTTTCGGATCTGAAACGTTTATAGGTCAAAGATTAGATCCCCATGTACCTTGTGTCCAAAGGAAAACTTCTAATTCATTGTACTGTGTGTTTTATGATCTGTACAATATAGGGTTTCTGCCTATTCCATATCTGAGTCATAAAAAGGTGACCTAGGAAAAAATGTCATAACTTGGGATAGGAAGCTCCAAATGAAATTTTGTAAAACGTGACAGGTAGGACATAGATGCTACTTTCATAGGCTGAAGGTTCGGAGGCTGAAAGTGAACCAGTGACACGTGGAACTCCATACAAGTTCTCTCTCATGTTTTATCCCATAAACAGGTCACATTGAAACACATGGTATAACTCTCTCTCAAAGAATCCAATTGAGGTAAGACCTATGGGGTTGGAAATATGACAGGTCGGGATACCACAAGTAGAAGTTTCAGACCCTGTGGATTCGTAATTTCGGAGTTACACCAGAAACAATTAGGTGCATATTTCTGTCAAAACAGAATTGGATTTTGAGCACCTTCATTCATGGCTTCGGGAATTTAAGGTTTTGGAGAAAGTTGGAATTTTTGTAATAGGATACCATGGTTGTATGCTACTCATAAAAATCAAAATTTAGAGACCAAGATCATATTTTTTGGTTGGGCAGAAGGACGGGCTTGATTAGACCCTAGTTCGGGACTTTGATAAGAAAAGTGGAAAATGAGGGCTTCTGCAAAAATGGGAATTTTTGAAATCTGTGAACACGGCTGAAAGCTCCTCAGAAAAATAGAAGCTTAGAGCTTTGGATCGAACCTTTTGATTGGGCAGAAGGGTGGGCTTTATCAAACCCTAGTTCAGCATCATGTCCGGTGAATCCAGAAGTTTCAAAGGCAAATTTGAGGGGTGAAACTTTGCAGTTTTCAAATTCTGAGTATACTAGGTTGATCAACTCATCAAGGCGCATATTTCTATTCTTTCACAAGCTTGAAATTTAAAGTTTGAATTTTTAGGGTTTCTCTGACAAACCCTAATCCAGCTCTAGATCCAGTCCCTGCAAATCAAGTGGATTGGTTTAATCCTAGAAGAGAATGGATTGGTCACCTGCATAAGTGAAGAAGTTCCTGTTTCAGAGGGAGATGAGGCTAAGTCCTTACATAAGAAGATTACAAGCAATCTCGACAAGTATTCTTATCTAGGTATGTTTCAAGATTTGTTCATGATTAAGTTTATGGTATGTTTTTCTTCATATTATTACAGTTAGTACAATCTTGATTAAATTTAGACTTGTTGTATCACCTTAATAAAATTTATATGAATGCATGATAGAAGATATTCATTGATTAGGGTGTTGACACTTATGATTGTACTAATGCATTATGGTGTTGTATGAGGTTTATGTTGTCCGCTAACATGAAAGGTACACCAAGAAAGACAAATCATGTTCTAGTTCAAGAACATATGATCATGGTGACATGAAGACAAAGATTCATCCATTGACATGGATCACATAGAAGATCTACTTACGAGGTATGTATAACTTGGTTCTATAATGGTTAACTTATGAGATATGAAGGTTACTGGCACAAGTCATTGAAGAGAACAAGAAGACATCATGTGGGTATGTTAGACATAACTAGCCAACATACTAATCTAGGTATGTTTTTCCTATATCAAGTTAGAATCCTACCTTGTGATAGGATCTCTTATATAAGTATACATGGCATGATTGATAATGATTATTCATAGGTTTGAATAAACATGGGTGTATGCATATTATGTTTCTTACCTTAATTGATGATATGACTAACCATAAGAGTCATGAAAGTATAGGTTTGAGTAATCACGGGTTTAGGCATATTATGTTTCTTACTTTAATTTATGATATGACTAACCATAAGAGTCCTTGAATACTAATGCTTATTATTTCTGTTTGAAATGATCATGACTATACATGCTTAAGATTATTGTGTTTTGATAGTATTGAGAATATACTAATAAATGTATGAGATCTCGAGGATATCACAATAATGATACTTGTAAGCATGCATAGTGATTGAGGATGGATATAAGTTCAAGGACAGGTAATCCAGGAAGCAAAGATCAAGAGGGAGCACACTCCAGTAGTTTTTGCAAGGATGCAGATATTCAGAGGGAGTCGACCACTTCTCACAATCCACATCAAAATGGAGTTGCAAAGATTCAGAGGGAGTCCACCCTACAATCAAACAAAGATAAGTATTTGAATTGTCATTTCTTACATATTTGTTTGTTTAAATAATGTTGTTCAATGATGTATATGCTTATGTTCCTAGACTTAGGTTGTGTATTATGCATATTTGAATATTTGCATCAATGAACAATATACTACTAATATGCATGTGATGGGTAAGTGTCCTATGGCACTGTACAACATTCCAATGCTACTTATCTAGAATGAAACCTCTTTGTTGACATGTTGGGTGTAGTGCAAAATCTTAACAATGTTCTGGTAGAGATTGGAAGGCATCTAGAAAGTTACAGGTTATGGATGAATGTTGTATTGAAGCATTGGCTAAAATAATTGCATGACTGTATGACATATTTCTTTATGTGTAAGAATTTGTTCTGAAAACTATGAGATGTTTCTAATCATGCAATTTAACTTGTTTTGTAGGAAAGATCGTATACCTTCACCTACAAAAGGACTACAACATTTGTTCCAACAACAAAGATATCTATTGAAGATATTGAAGTTCCCAGGCTGGGATGAAGTAATGGAAGAATGCCATGATTAGTCGATCATGAAGAATGATGTTTGGATGCAGTCCCAAGACCTGAAGGGAAGTCTGTTGTGACTTCCAAATGGATCTATAAGATCAAGCATGCTGCAGATGGTAGCATGGAGAAATACAAAACGAGGTTTGTAGCTCGTGGCTTCTCCTAGAAAAAGGGATTGAGTATGAAGAGACTTCTACACCTATAGACAGGCACACTTCCATCAGATCAGAACTTACTTTGGTTGCAGTGATGAAATGGAAGATACACCAGATGGATGTCAAGACAACTTTCTTGAATGTTGTAGTCGAAGAGGAAGTGTATATGGAGTAGCCACTTGAGTTTGAGACACATGACCAAGAGTCACATGTGTGCAAACTGAAGAAAGCCTTGTTTGGTTTGAAACAGGAAGCCAAGACCTGATATGGCAGGATAGATGGATTTCTATCCAGTTTGGGCTTTACCAAGAGTAAAGCAGATTCCAACCTTTACTGCAAGGTTGAGGAAGGCAATTTAGTGATACTACTTTTGTATGTGGATAACCTGTTTGTTATAAGTGAGGATAGATTGATTGCTGACACGCCGCAGAAGCTTGCTGCCAAGTTCAACATGAAGAACTTGGGGATGATGCACTATTTTCTAGGCATGGAGGTGTGGCAGAGTACATATGGAATCTTCCTTGGATAAGGGAAGTATGTAGTGGAGATCCTGAAGAGGTTCAGGATGATGGACTGCAAGGCCATGGCCACACCTATGGCATTGAACCTGAAGCTTTTGTGTGATGTTTCATCTGATCCGGTTGATGTCATTGTGTATCGTCAGATTATTGGGTCCTTGATGTACCTGGCGAACATGAGACCATATATTTGCTTTGCGGTGAACACATTAATCCAGTTCCTGACGGATCCGAGGAGTGTTCACCTGGTTGCTGTAAAGCATATTCTGAGGTACCTCAAGGGTACGGTTGATTATGGGCTCAAGTATGATGTGAATCAAAATTTTAACCTGTAGAGTTATGTTGATTCAGATTGGGCAGGCAGTGCTGCAGATAGGAAGAGCACTTCTAGGTGCTGCTTTAGTATGGGATCAGGTGTGATCTCTTGGTTTAGCAGGAAGCAGTCCTGCGTAGCACTGAGTACAGCCGAAGTAGAGCATGTTGCAGCTTGTTTGGCTAGTTGTGAGGTAGTATGGCTGAGGAAGCTATTATCTGATTTATTTGATCTACCCTTGGAGGCTACTGGTATCTTCTGTGATAACCAGAGTTGTGTGAAGCTGTCTGAGAACCTAGTGTTCCATGACAAGTCAAAACACATTGAGATCAAATATCACTATATCAGGGATATGGTGCAGAGAGGAGCATTGAAGCTCCTGTATGTTGCGACGGATGAGCAGATTGCAGATGTACTGATGAAACCACTATCCAGAGTGAAGTTCGAGTACTTCAGAGAGAGGCTTAGTGTTCTTCAAATTGACGACACTTCGAGGAAGAAGTGATGGAGACATTTGTTGAAGCCATTCTGAGCATGGTGAGAGGAGGATCCTTCCATGGCTGTGGATATAAGCATTGGATGATGAGCATCTGGATGATGAGCATCAGGATGATGCTCTAGTTACTGCTCTGAATGTGTATATATGCATCATGTTGGATGTTGGATATGATCAGTTGGATCATTTATGTATGTATGCATCATGTTGGATGTTGGATATGATCAGTTGGATCATTTATGTATGTATGCATCATGTTGGATGCTGGATATGATCAATTGGATCATTTATGTATGTATGCATCATATTGGATGCTGGATATGATCATTCGGATCATGTATATGTATATGCATCATGTTGGATGCTTGGACCATGTATCTGTATATGTATCAGGTGGATACATTGTGTGAGTAGGTGGATCATGTATCTATGTATGTATCAGGTGGATACATTGTATGATCAGGTGGATCATGTATGATGATATGTATCAGGTAGATACTTAGTATGCATCAGGTGGATGCATTATATGATCAGGATGATCATGGATGATGAGCTTCAGGATGTTGCTCCAGATGACATGCATCAGGACGATGCAGTGATGCTGATTAGGATGATCATGTGTACATCAGGAGGATGTATGGTGAGTATCAGGTTGATACTTTGTGGTCGTGGACAGGTTGTGCAGATGAACATGTAAGTAGACCTGGGAGATCTGGATAGGATGAAAAAGGCCTCAGGTGCTCTTTCGAGGCATTGCTCTGGGAGGACATGTAAGTAGACCTGGGAGATCTGGACAGGATGAAAAAGGCCTCATATGCTCTTTCGAGGCATTGTCCTATGGCATGTAAGTAGACCTAGGAGATATGGATAGGATGAAAAAGGCCTTAGATGCTCTTTCGAGGCATTTCCATGACCACGTATAATAAGTCCTGGAGATCTGGACAGGATGAAAAAGGCCTCAGATGCTCTTTAGAGATCTTGCTTGGAAAGACACTCTTTTAAGGTTTTGTGGTGGACCACATGTAATGTGCTCCTAGGAGATCCGACAGGTAGAGCTATGTGCTCGTAACAGCCCGGGATGCTATAGCCAGGTTTTGTGATGGGTCACATGTAATGTGCTCCTAGGAGATCCAACAGGTAGAGCTATATGCTCGTAACAGCCTAGGATGTTGCAGCTAGGTTTTGTGACGCACGTAATAAGTCCCGAGGATTCCACAGTATGGCCAGTGATGATGAAGACCTGCAGGTGGTGGGCCTACATCCAGTATGAAAAAGGACTGGCTCTGTAGAACTTCTTATGATGAGTAGGTTTAGAGATTGATTAATATAGAAACAACAGTGACAATGTCGATGATTCGAGGATGATGGTTCGCTGATGATGATCCAGAGAAGAAGACTTGTGTTAGAAGACCTGTGTGAAGAAATCCCTTCCTAGTTAAGAGGGAGTGTTGATGTATATGTAACTTCGGAATGTATTTCACATATATGTATATTGTATTCCTATAGAGATGTTATTATTCCTCTATACGGAAGTGTTTGTATTCCTATAGAGATGTTATTATTCCTCTATACGGAAGTGTCGTCATTTATATTGTAAGTGTCGTAACTTATACTTGATGGGTTATTAGACCACCTTGTTGGGGTCGGCCATGTGGGTCAAAGGGTTATTAGACCACCCTATTGGGTGTTGTCCCAGTCATCATTATGCTATGTGGTTAAGTTAAGGCCGACCTAGTAAAGGTTATTAGGCAAGTCAAGTCAAGTATAAATAGAGTGCGGGAGGCACTCTATTTGATCATTCTATTCTCTCTCACACTCTTTGGAGAGTGGCGCACTTGTGGAGGAGGAGAAGCTGCTGCTAGGATATTTCTATCTCTTATGCTTGGGTTGTACCATTGCTCTATCTATCTCTGAGGAATTTATTGGGGTTTTTCACCTTTATGGTTTTCCCCAAGTAAACTCTGTGTCTCTTGTGTGCTTGCATTATTGTGTCCATGATTGATATGTTGTAGATATGATGTACATGTTGTTCTCTCAATTAAGATCTTAGATCAGATTCAAGTAAACTCTAAAAAACTAACAATTAAGTCTGCTACAACCCTCTCCAATCAGATGCAAAAAGACCAGTTTCGACCTTGGGGGAAATGATAGGCAATATTCTCCAAATGATATAAAAGTGGACAATATGACTCCAAAAGATTATGCACTGAACATGAAACTTGTATGATAGATAAATAAAATTTCATACATCATTAAATCATCAATATTTCACTGGTCCATTCAAGTGAAAGAGCCTTCGATATACCTGGTTGGTACATGAAAGAGCTTCAATATACCGGTTGGTACGTGGAAGACTATAATACCCCCAGAATACAGTGCTGAAAAATAATGACAACTACCACGTTTTACTACACCAGAACACGTCTCTAACTTAACACACAAGTTACTAAATATTTTACCCTAGTTCTACCATTAATTTTATCTAGACGGTTAGGTGAATGCATGAGGCAAGTACATAAATGTAAGCATAATGCAAGCCTTAACTACATGAAAAAATGTACTTTTTCTTTTGATGAAATCTATATATGGGAGGGAGAAATATTTTCCAAGTGGTTTTACCAAAACTACAAAGATGCAACAAATCCCAACTCTACCAAATTTGAAAATGAAAGTACTCTTTTCGTTTTTCCAATCAAAATATGAAAATCAACAAGCAACAAAACCAAATCTAAGCATTTTCTTTTTGTCTTTTTCAATTGAGTGTGAAATCAAGGATGACGAAAAAGAGAGAATTTATATTTAGAGCACCCTATATTTTCAAATTTCACTATGGCAACATAAAAGCATGAAAATCAAAAGTACACATAACTTTTTCAAACATGGAATCACTTTTGCACAAAGACTATGTTTTTTATTTTTCAAGAAAATGAATGGCTCATAGTTCAAGAAAAATACAAATGATGAATTCTTTTTCCAAAATTTCAAAAAATATCTATGATGAATTCCAATGCATGAACCGATTTCTACAACAATCTTCAAATGCACTTGAAAACGGTAAAAATGAAGCACTTTTAATCTTTCCAATGATATGCCAAGACTATAAATTGATAACAAAAATGATTTTAAGTATAAATGACTGAAAATGAAAACTACTTGAAGCACTCTGATTACTCGGAAATTCTCAAAGAAATGGAAAGCACTCTAATGAATCGAAAAACACACAAAACACCCAAAAAACAATCAGATGCAAACAAAGCTTAAATGACATGTGCAAAAGAGGTATGGGATCAGATCCAATGCAAATATTAGATTAGGTGAGGAGAGGAGGTAAAGCAAGGTTAAGTGGATGAAGGTGGGGGAGACTAAAAGTGTCCACCACTACCAAGTCTCAAACTTGTCCAAAATGGAACCCAAAAACAATCCAAAAAACTCAAACACTACCAACACAAAATAAAAAAGGTCTCTGACTGGAAGATGCATCACAAAGAAGGTCTGCAAACCAAACCAAACTCAAAAATGGAGAGGGGATGACCTAATCCCTAGGCTTGACTGCTCGGCACAGCCTGTGGTCAGACTCAGAGCGCCCGTCGCAAGAGGAAAACAAGTGAACTATGCCGATTGCACAGGATGTCAAACTGAGATGAGCGACGACGTCGCAGGTTGCATAATAGCAAATTGCACCCAGGAGAGGTCGTCTCTCTGGCTATATTACCCAGGTGCGACGGGAAAAATCTCAATGCAAAAATAAAAAAGATCTCCAAAAATGAGCTATCAAAAGGTTTGACAATCATACATATAGACTCAGAGAAAGCTAACAATCTCTTCAACAAGAAGATCTAATGGTGAAAAAGGACCAGGAGGCAAATGAAATGGCTAACAAAGAAATAAGAGAAAATGACTTTCAAACTGAAAACTCAAAACAATGTACGCAATTCCCCAGTATGGTCGCCAAACTTGTTATCGGACAATCTACCTAAAGCAGACTTAAGGCGTTATCTCCCTAGTTCAATGTGAATCTAGAACAAGTGGGACAGGATATGAAACTACTTTCCTATATCTAGTTAATGATCGAGTGATTAGATGTCTTACCTCTAGCTTGTAGACCTTTCTCCTTGATGTTGTTCCAAGCTCCACGATCGTCAGATCTCAGCTGCAAGACCTGTCAAGACATACAAAACAATCAAGCAGTAAAACAGCATCTAAACAATAACAGATCTAAGTAAATGGTTAAGCAAGTAAAATACGCAAACATTATTAATACAACAACATTTGGTGGAAAGAATTTATATTACTATATTAAAAGAGGGAAGTACAAAAGAGAGATGATTACAACCAAAGCTTAACGTCACAATCCTCCTCCAATAAGCCAATGCCAAATCCTCCAAAGGAAGTATAGGTCTCCCAAGAGATGAGTAGAGATCTCCTAAGCTAATTTCACCAGCATGCAAGTGTTGTAGACTTCCTCCCTTTTGAATGGGAATGAGCTTCATATATATAGGACTAAGAGGATAGGGTAGGTTGAGATATAGTGGGAGAGGACTAAGGGATCCTCCCAAAGGGATAGGGAACCGAATTCTAGATCCCCCTATAGGTTAGGGATAGAGATCCACATCACACACCTTCAAGAAATGGCTCAAATATGCCCTTTATCCATTTAACTGACATTGTCGCACTCTGCATTAAGACAACCTGCAACGGCGCATGTTGCACAAGAGTGACCCGCGATGATATATCTAAACCTTATGGGAATAGGTCAATATCTCTTCCAGTTTGATTTCTTAGTCATGGGAACTTCAGGGATGTTTACACTAAGTCTCAAGGTGGCAAGATTTAGGTGTAACACTACAGGTCCTAATTTTATCTAATGAGGGCACAATTATTGACTCAAGTGGGTCCATTTGCAATGTAACTTACCAAAGAAGCAACCAACTCATCAATGGCTCAAATTCCAAGGAAGAAGGCTCTATAGGAGGATAAAAGATACCAGGCATTTATAGAATGAGTATGAGAGACTACATGGAGGATATTTTGGCCATTTTATTTATTTATTTGAATATCTCTGTGCTTAACTTTTCATAGCTTGGGTGATGTACCCCTTGCTAGCATTGGGAGATGTGCCCCTTTGCAACCAGTGAACCAGTTAGGGAGATTGATAAGTCATTCTAGCTGGAGAATGAGGAAGAGAACACTTAGTTCTTTTCATAGATCTTCATGCAGCCTTTAATACAGTATTTCAGTATGTTTTTCAAAATTTTAGACTGATTTTGTTTCATGTTTGGAGTTAGTGGTAGAAATAGTTAGTTTTGGTGTGGATATCCATTGACTAGTTTCCAGTGTATGTGGTTTTGGTGATGTATGGTGCACTTGTGTGAAGTGGTGGATATTGGTGTGAATCCTATTTCCCACTATTGTTTTGCAATAGGTCATGAACACCTTTCAGGTTATTTGTTTTAGGTTTGGAATCGATATCCCTCCAGGTGGATCGAAAACTATGCAGAGAACCTCATTGTACTAAGCCAGTTTATCTCTCTCTATCTCTATCTCTGCACTCCATGTGCCTTCTATTATCTATATATTCTAAATTTTTCTACTTCAAATGCATCCATGACTATGTATCTAATTTACACTCTTCAAAATTAATAAATACAATGTGCTTCCCTCTCTCAAATTTTTCAATCTTCAGTGCAAAATTGTCTCATGTTGTAAATTGATAAAAATGGAAAACATTGTTTAATTTTGGTTCTATCTACCTATCAATTGTTGTTCCAAACCTCTCTATAAGGTTCCATTATGTCAATTAGGATGAAATAGGACCCATACACTATGTTTATGTATAAAATCATGGATGTTAGGTATGGTTTGGAAAGACTTTGAAACCAACCATTTTCCTATGTTGTGACGAGAACCTAGTCTTGGAACTTTGAATGTCAGACTCTATCCAAAGGGGTTTTAAAGTGTGTGGATGTATTATAGGGTATGATACAAATTTTTAAGGGTCAATTTTTTTCCATTATTTCACCATAAGTGTATAATTTCCATATAATTTATGGGGAAATTTCCTCCGGTCATTTTGGCCTACCCAGGTGTGATGCACTTCGAAATGTGAAAAATGTCGAAGCAATAACTTCAGTAAAGCCTATTAAAAGTATGGTTGGTGTGGTATAGCAGTGTATTAGAGTATGCAGGTGACCATAATAACCTTTGTTTCCAAATTAGTGAGCCTTTGGTTATGTTTGGGAAACTAGGTAGTTTTAGCCTCCAAAAGCTAGAAATTGCACCTAGTTTCATAATTTTTGAATTTGGCTTCTATGATTGACTTAATATCTCTAATATCAGATTGGGGATATTACATTTATAATGCTGTAAAATTTATAGTGAAATAGGGTAGGAAATAAGAGCCATGTTGGGGTAAGAATATGTAAGAAATCAATTGCAAATAAGGGATCATTGGGATACAGTTAATGTATGAAGGAGAGAATGAGAAATGACAACTAAAACTGAAAAGGATGGAGGAAAAAAATTAATGTCTGAGATGATGGATCAATGGATTCTCCCATTCAATGTAGTTCCCTATAACTTTAATTACCCCATTTTCACCTTAGTTACCCTATTACCACTATCACTTCAATTATTTCTATATTCCATAACCAGTCTAAAATTTATAACCTCTAACTCTTAAAACCCTTAAAACATAACACCATTAAAATTTAAATTTCAATCCATATAATCTGTAATAAATACCACTTATCCTATTTAAACATGAAAAATAACAATGTTAATACTTGATCCTTAACTCCTAACTCATGCAATCCTCAACTTTAATAATTCTTAATCTTTAACCTCTAATTCTTAATCACAACCCCTAACTGAACTAATAATACTAATAATCTATATTATTTACCCACTTATAACATATTTTGATGAAGCACATTGATGCACCTATGTTCAGAAAGCACACAAGAGGACCATATGGGCCATGACATATGATACTTTCACATCTATGGTGAACCAATGCACCATACCTTTGTCTTTGCATACAAAAATAAAAACTTGGTGACCAAAAATGATCACAAAACCATCTTTGGTCCTCCTTTAAAATTTGGGTTCCCTCCAAAGGATAGGGGGTCAATTTTTCAATGTCTAGTGATAATTCATAAATACAAAGTAATTAATATTGTTTAAATTTTTAATATTTTCCAAATAAAGTTATTAATTATATTAAATTGATTTTTTGAAAAATGAGGCATTATTATTTTTCCATTGTCCAGGTCAGGGAATTGTAGGTTAGGTGTTTGAAGTTGGGTTTGAAATTGAATAAATTCACAATTGAATTTAAACAATGTCAAAATTCAAACTAATATATTTTGTAAGCAAATCCTAAATCCTAGGCACCCTAAGCCACAAACCATACTCTGCCATTGTCTAGAGTAGGGTAGACTTTTATATGCCTAGGTTTTGTAAGTGTTGCTATTGGATTCAATAACTCATCCAATGAAATTCCATATAATGGAAATGGTGGATATCATTAAATACTGCATTCCTTATCAATTATGTTCTTTATGTTGGAAGTTGGAATAACAACCACAACCCTGCACGATTCCTCCTGTGGCTCATTATCATTCATGATCTCAAACTTTGAGCTTTCTAAATATGGAATAATATCTACTTGGAGCTTCATAAATAAGGAATACAATCTTACAACATCATTTTTTTAATTTACACGGTGCACTATAATAAAATACACCTCATCGATGCATTTGTAATCGATGGAAACATTGGTGCAACTAAAAACTATGCACACCACTATGGAACATCCGCAAAACAAGTGGTAAAATAAACTATCCTCTATATTTTACAACGGGTATTTATCTATGTATTTTTTAATATTTTAAACATCAGTGCCCTTAGTATCTCAAGATGCACCAAGGCACCCAAAATCTCATTGCACACCGCAGTATGATGTTTTATTTTTCGAGTAGTCATAACGATGCATTTAAAAAGCAGATCCCCAGGGTGTTCATGTCTTTATGGTGCACTAGATTTCCAAATTTTTAAAAAATATTACGGTGCATTTAAAATTGTGATGCATTGGTGTGTCTATCAAAAGAGAGCACCGATGTTCAGAAAATAAAAAATAAAAAGTCAAACAAATTATTTTCCCATAACTTCAAAATGAGTAGGAATTTCATTTTTTTTTTATCTACAAGGTATTAAAAAAAACTAATCACTAATTCCTTATTTTGGCAAAATTTCAAATGGAGTGTTTTGGGAGAGATTTATCAGGGATGAGTTTGGAGAAACTCGGTTATTTTGAAGATCGAAATTTCTAATGTATGTTGAATCAAACAAATCCCTGCATAATAGAAATTTCAAGTATGTAAATTATTACTATTATTTTCATATTTAGATTTTCTAGTTGCTTTTTTTCGTTTTATGTGGCTACAAATTTTACATTACAATTTAAATCCCTCGGCTTTTTCACAATTAGTATTTTTATTCTTAGGTATTTTAGGATTAATGGGTTTGTAGTTTTATACATAAGTCATTGGGTGTGATGGGGCCACTTCTTGGGTCGAATCTGAAACCTTGTCATCCCTGTCAGTTTTTTTATTCTTAAATAAAAACCTTACGCAATTTTCGATGCATTCTATTTTTCTAAATGCATCAGTTTGTTTATACTACAAATTTGTTGGTGATGTACAGCCTATAAATTTAAAAAAATACGCTTACGATGTTTCCACTGCATTCTATTTGCTATAACGCATTGGTGTGTTAGTTATGAAAGCGCACCATTTCGTCGGTGCTTTATAGTTCATAAATTGCACTGACAAATGCATTTGCAAATTTTTTTATTTTGTTGTGATTAATAGTGCGTCAACATAGGATCACCAGTGCATCCATATATAAGAAGCATCGGCGTGTTTCATATGTTGTAATGCACCGGTATGGTAGTTTTTTTTATTATTATTATGAAGATATGCAATTTTTTGTATAATATACTTAATAGATTCTTTTTTTAAAGGACGATGTTTTGTAATGATAGAAAAAACAAGATAAAAGATCAAGGAACAACAACTATAGTTGACATGATGGGAGCACATCCAAAGTCCGGAAGAAGGCAAGTTCTTTGTAATTTCTATATAAAATTAATATGTTTGAATTATTTGTAAATTTAATTTAATATGTATTGGTTAATGTCTCTCATGAAGAGCCAAAAAATGAGAAAGCTTGATAATATTCTTTGCAATCTAAGTGTAGAAGAGCATAAAAAGTTGCTAGAAAAGTTGCAAAGGGATGAATCAGGTGAATAAAAAAGAAATCAATATGATTTTTTTGTTGAATTTTGAGTAATATTCTATTTAATATTATTTAATTGTAAGTTTCAAACAATCTAATTCACATATGTTGAATGTTATGCAGGTACTGACAACAACATAAGGGAATGTCAGCATAAGAAAAAACAAATTATGGAATAGGTAAATGATGACAAATTGTTTTTTCACTCATCTGGAGTGATGCTAAAAGTTAATGAAAGGGGGGGGACTTTTATAAAACTTTGAGGGATATAGTGAAAAGAACGTATAGATGTGATTTGCACTTATAATATAGAAATCAATCAAATGAGTCAAAGAATTAGGTTATATCTAAAATACATGAGACGTTTCCAGGGAAATGGTCAATGAGACATGTCAGACTTGCAATAGAAAAAACATACAACAACAAAAAAGAATCATTCAAAATTAATATTCTTATTTGATGTCTTCAAAAAGGTGTTAACATACAAACAAGATCCATCAGACAAATTGATTGACATTGGGTTAAGTAAGGGTTGTGAGCATATGTTGGAATATAAAAAATTATCTGTGGAATTTGTAAGTATCTATGTTGTTTTGTTTATCTCATTTTATAATTAATGGAAAAAAATCCTTTATATCAAATCTATGATTTCTTATGGGTTATAAAAATTACAAGAAACAATGCATGGGGTTTAGTCAATAGAAAGATGTTGAGAGATGGCATGAAACATGGTTTTGAAAGAATGTGTGACATTCAGGACACAATTCTTTCTATGGTACTTAAATTTTCAATTTACATTCTTGTATATTATCTATTTTAATTTTCATTATTCCCAACAAAGTAGATACACTCATTACACTTTATTTTTATGTTTGCATATGGAAGTTGAAGAAGAGGAAATCAACAAAACATTCGGCCAAATAACCCAAGTGACGCAAGAGGCTTGAGAACTAATAAAAGTTCCAACGAAGAATGATGATCCATATAACTTGGATGTTAATGCAAGTTGAAAAATATTTTGAAATAATTGTTTGCGAAAATCAGACATTTTAATGAATAATGTGTTGGACATAGTGTCCCAATTGAAAGATAGGTTACCAATACGTGTAACAATTATGTGCATGTTCAAATTTTGATTATTTTGGACTTTATGTTGTCCCTGCATTTTGTATGATGAAGGATCTTTTATTGATATATAATAAAATGACAAATTTTACTATATTGCATTCTCCAGTGTCGTTAAATGTTAAATCACTCATTAAATATATGGATGATTAAATAATATTACAATAGAAGCAAAAATTTATGATATATAAATTATTCCAAACATTATATCCAAACACAATAATAAAATTTCAAATGAATATTACTATAAAAAATTATCAATTTTTAATGAATAATATAATTAAATCAAATAAAAATCAAATATTCAAATATATATATATATATATATATATTTCCTGTGCAATGTCAGTAGTTACGGCTCACAAAACAAAATAAAATCTATAGTGATTTTTATCTTTATGATTGCATTGGTGCATTTATATCACTACAACATCAACGTGTTTATGTTTTTCAGCACCGATACATTTAAGAGATAGTCGCATGCCCCATTTTTTTCTACTATTATGTGTCGGTCCGCTACGGTATAATACCACATCATTAAATTTTAAAAATACAGCAAGCGTCAACGTCCCAGTCAACTCTACGAGTGTGTTTTCCTTCAGTTTCCACGCACTGGTGCTTGGTAATAGTTAGAGAGTGTCGATGCTTTTTAATAGTAAGAGAGCACCTATTCTTTTTAATAGTTCATAAGCATTGGTGATAGTTTTAACATAAAAGCACCAGTTCGTATATTTTTATATAGCACCGATGTTATTTAGTTGGTCATAAGCACTAGTGTGTATGGTGTTATAAAGCATCGGTTTCTGTTAAAATTTTGTTCTGCACCGGTGTTATGTGTAATGTCATGCACCAAAACTTATTGTGCTTATATGCACATCGACGCTTTTATTGGTTACAAAATCCCCGATGCATTAGGTGTGTGTTAGCACCGGTGTATTTCATCCAATAAAGCGCATTGAAATAAAAACCTCACAGAAACCTCTTGCCATTGATTTTTTTAGTTATAATTCATTTCCATAAAACCCTCTACTAGAACACTTGTTACCATTTGCGGAGGTGCAGAGGTTTTTTGATAATTTTTACAAATCTTGTATCAGTAAAAACATGCACTATAACCTACGGTACAGGGTGTTTTCCTTGTAGTGATTCAGACCACAAGGACATTCATCATTACTCTATCACAACATATATTCATTAACTGTAGCATGCAAAAAAATAAATAGAGACACGATCTATCCATTTACACAATAAACATAATCATCCATACATAAAAAAAATTAAGGGGACCAAAATTCCTTCATTCTATTACTCATAAATTCCATTATATATCGGGTCCAGGGCACTATGAACTTACATTGTCCACATAATTACCCATCGTGTAATCACTTCGAATAGAGAACCCATGACCCTATTACATCACCCAAAATACCAGATATAATACCAGACTTTATTGATGCTATGTTGTGGATCAATATTCGATCTACATCTTTCTTCTCTTCTGACCCTCTTTATTTTTCTTTCACTATTCTTTATATTTTCTTCCTTTCACTTGCATCATGTTTCTTTATATACTTGCAAGGGCGGGTCCAAAATTGGTGCAGTTGTTAGGGGCTTCCACAACTCCTGCTCCTTTATCCCACACTTATTTCTACCATTTAGGGTTCTTTCCAAAAATGAAGGACCCAACACCTTTTATACCATATGTATAACCAATAAAGATACTTTTTAATATTTATTATCTAGATTACTCTTATTTCCTTTGGATCATGAACATAAGAATCACAATCAAGAACTCTGAGATGTTTAAGAGAGGGTTTTTCCCTAATACATGCCCCATGTGGAGTTTTTTCAACTAGTGTTGATATAGGTGAACAATTTACCAAGTAACATGCAATATCCACTGCATCTACCCAAAAGTACTATGAAAACCCTACAACACTAAGCATACTTCTTGTCTTTTTGGTCAGTGTCTTGCTCATTTTTTTTATAACTCCATTCTATTGAGGTGTGTACAGATTACTATTTTTTCTTGTTATTCCACACTACTTAAAGCATTCTTCAAATTTGTTTCCACAGAACTCTTCACCATTATCTATCCTCAACACCTTTAGTTTATTCTATGTTTTTTTTTCTACAAGGGTCTTGAACTCTTTAAATTTACCTAAAATATCAAATTTATTATGGAGGAAATAGACCCATGTGTTTCTTGAGATATCATCAATGAATGAAACATAATACACAAATTTACATAATGATGGAATATCAATATGTCCAAACACATCACTATGTATTAACTCCATGATTACTTTTGCACTTGTAGCACTAGATGGGAATCTGAACCAATTCTATTTACTATATATACAATGTTCACAAAAGTCAAAATCTAATGAGAAATTAAACAAACCTTCAACCATACCTATTCCAACTAATGCTCAAAGGTCTTTCTCTCCAATATGTCTTAGATTGTGATGCCATAGCAATGTATTCTCTCCAGGGGAAGTAGGAGTCATGTCTTCTTCATTTATATGCTCAAGAACAATAACATTGTTACACCCATCATTGAAGTTTCTTCTCAACAAGTTGTATAATGTTCCAATTTGAACTCCACTCATCAACATCATTGATTCTCAAACAATCTTGCATGATTCCTTTTACAATATAGCATGCACACTTGTATCACCTATCATACTTATAGATATAATGTTTCTAGCTAGATCTAAAATGTATAGAACCCTAGGAAGAGTTCTAATCCTTTCATCTTTGAGTAACAACTTTACCCTTCCATGTCAGACGATTTTGGTTATTGACTCATCTCCTAGGAAGCATCAAATCTGTTATACTTTTCATATTCATAAAACCACCCCCTATGAGGAGTCATATGAAATGATCACCCGATTTTATAAACCATACATCATGATCTTCATGTGTACTTGTAGATGCCAAGTAAATATTACCTCCTTTTGTGGAGTTTTTTATTTATGTGGAAGGGAATCATCAAATCCCTTACCTTTATCAATCCTTTTAGATATGTGATATTTCTTCTATTGCATAGCTTTACTGCATTTCCATCATTATTTTCCATTTTTTTATGGACATTTAGATTTGAGAGCTCCCCCACCTCCCCCTAGAAGACTTATTTGTCTTCTCTTGGGAAAGGCCTCTCATAGATAAAACATCCTTGGTCACATCCTCCATATATTTTCTCCCCATTTCCTTTAGTTACAAGGATTCAACTACATCCTCAAACTTTAATGTGGATTCAGTGGTACTATCAATTACTACAACTAGATTATCATATGTTGGGTGTGGCCCAAGTGGGCGTCTTTTTGCTAAAAGTACAATTTTTGTGAACTGCGTAGTGTGAGCTGTGAGGTTAAATAACACAGTTTTGGGGTGTGCGCAGCTTGGGTCGGAAGGGAAGTTTCGCGAAGTTTAGATGGTGCACAGTGCCAACACGACAGTTATTTTGGTAAAGAGTATAGAGAAAGGTCGGACCGGGAGAGAGACCTATTTTGGGCAAGAAGAAGAGTAAAGGTAGAGGAAAGTGACCTGTATAGGAGAGTGGCAGAAAGAAGTTAAGAAGCTAGGCAACTAAGTCAACAGTGACAAGAAGGCTAAAGGAGCAGAAAGTGACAGTCCACAATGCAATTGTAACCGTTTTGTTGATGACTGCAGTTGTCAGAAGGGTGTTAGAGCCACGAGTGGCCGAGCAAGGATGTCGAAGCGAGTGGAGTAAACTATTGATGGCGACAGGTAGGGTGGCGGGTAAAAGCACCAATTTTGGGAACCTTAGGGTTTTTGCGTGCAGATTGTAAAGACATGACCTACAGGCATGATCTATAAATAAGGCATATTTTGTAAGGGAAAGAGTTGATATTATTTTGGTTAATCTCTCGAGTTGGGTTTGTATCTCATTGTATAATATTGAGCAAGACCTATGTTGATTTCCATTGTAAAGGCTCTACAAGCTGTGTGCACAAAGGCCTATTGAGAGAGAAGAGAGTTTGCAGCTGAGTGAGCAGACTGGAATTGTTGTACCCTTCCCAAAGACTAATACAACAATAGTTCCTGTGGACATAGCTCCCATCCTGGGGGTGAACCACGTTAAATCTTGTGCAATGTGATTGTCTATGTGTTTTGCACTTGTCTGTTTGCTTACAATGAATGCTTGAATTCTCATTTATCAATTGATATTTTCATGCTTTTATATGTATTTTCCATGGAAATGAGATGGGAATAATATGTTAAGTATCACATGTATGGATGAATGTTGAATGTACATTATTTCTGAGTTAACAAATGCATAAGTCATTTAGATAAGCACTTAATTTGGAGAGTTCGCACCAGGCGACTCCCTTGAAGCACAGCTCCGGATGTGCGCAGATTAGTCTACTTCATCCCGTTGCATAAGTCATAAGACTAAATAACCTAAGGCAGTAGACGAATGAATAAAGCACTAAGTAAGTAAGGTCATCAATAGTGGTTAAGTCCGAAGAGGAAGCGTAGAAGTCATTTGTGTTGTCTTGTCGATTGAATTCTACCTGAACTGTGCAGTCCTTGGATGCACTGGTTGTGCAGGCATCTTAGCTTGTAGAAGTGTTGACCACGACAAAGGCTATCGTCGCGTAGTCTTCAATCCGCAGCGCAAGCCCTATAGCACATTGTGCATTAGACCTGTCTGAACAACTCATCACGTAGTTGTGGAAACCTGATTCTGCAGTTCTCCTATAGCTCCACCTCGGGTGAGACCTCAGCCTATTCACAGGATTTTTCCCAAAGGGTCGGTGAAAAGGGGTTTTGTTGGTTCCTTGAACCGCGAAGAACCTGGGTCTTTATCGAAAACCTGAAGAACAGTTATATAAGCCAACAAATGGTTTCGTGTGTGTCTGAAACACTAGTCAGACCCACCAGCGTGTAACGACGAAAACCGTTAGCCATGGAAACTATCGGTCGGCTAGTGGGACGTTATCCAAAATGGTGGAACCGCCAGAATCAAGCATGAACGACGGATATGACCATTTCGACCATAATAAAGGGTGAGATGACCGAAATCTCACCAGGATCCGGCTGACAGGCTAGCAATTAAACGCTGACTTAAACTGATTTAACAACTCGACGGAACTAACACCTTTTAGCAATTAAAGAAACATCATTAGCTTGGCCATGATGATTGGTCGACAAGACAGGGATCCTAGAGGAGATCTGGTGGAGGCACGGAGCATTAACCACCCCATTAACGGTTGATTGCCATGTTTCATACTAGTAGGGCCTATAAATGTTGATGTATATGTAATTTTGGAATGTATTTTACCTATGTATTTTGTACTCCTATAGAGATGGTATTATTCCTAGATACGAAAGTGTCGTCATTTGTATTGACAAGTGTCGCAAGTGTCGCAACTTGCATGTGATGGGTTATTAGACCACCAAGTGTGGGGTCAGCCCTGATTAGTATTACCGTGGGTTATTAGACTGAGTTATACAAGTCGGCCCTGCTAGTTTATTAGGCAAGTCAGGTCATGTATAAATAGAGTGCGGGAGGCACTCTATTTGATCACTTCATTATTCACTTCTACACTCACCAAAAAGTGGCGCACAAGTGAGGAAGGAGGAGTAGCTCCTAGGAGGACTATCTCTTGTACTTGGGTTGTATCATTGCTCTTTCTATCTCTGAGGAAGTTGTGGGGTTTTCACCTTTATGGTTTTCCCCAGTGAAACTCTATGTGTCTATTGTCTTATGTGATTTCTTGTTGTGATTGATATGACTGATATGCTGTACATGTTATTCCCTCATTAAAGATCCTAGAGTATGTTGAATTAATACTAAAAAATTAACAATAAATAGCCCTCGGCCAAGCACTTATGCGTTTTACCAGGAGCCTATTTCGTCTGCGTGCAATTTCAAAGCTTCCATAACCAGAGAGCCAACTAGTGTGTAGGTGCATGTCCGAACCACTTACCAGTGATGAAGTACTAAAGATATTCATACAATCAGGTTTTCGAGGTGTGATGTTGGCTCCAACAACGAAACCTACAGGGGAGAAAGGTGCTTCATCCCGAACCTCTGTAAGGCAAGCCAAAACAAAGAAAGGAAAAAATCCAGTTACAGAATAGGAAGGGTCGAAGACAACTAAACTAGTGAAACCAGTCATAATCCAGGAGAGACCCGTCCGCCTGGTGCATGATTATATTTCACCCCAGAAGGACGATGCACCACCTATTCAGCTACAGAAGAATGTTGTTTATGAAGTCCCAATCCCACCGATGTCTACTCAGGTTAGGATTGTAGAAGACCTTCAGGGACACATGCAAGATTGTAAGTTTGAGGACCACAACTTGTTGGAAGGAGCACAGTCGAAGCCGAAGAGGTTCCCACAGTTTCAGCTGAACCAGTACATGCGTAGGCAAGAGCATGCCCAACCTGGCATTGAAAATCTGGTTCTTCAGGACTGGATCAAACCATTAGAACCATCGGGGTTGCTGCATCTACTGCACATCTCGCACTTTGATCGAAGCCCAGAGCTCACCATAGTAGTGCGCATTTTGCTCTCTTGCGTGCATGACAGATTTTTATGGATGGATAAGTGCATAGACATCAATATCGACCTAATACACTATATTACACTGTTGAACAAGAGAGGCAATAACCCCTCAACAGTAATGGTCGGGAAGGCGTAGGAAAAAGATCTTGGAACTAAAGTCACAGAGGATTTTGGCATAGTCCGGAGCAAGCGAGGCTTTCCCACCAAGGATATTAATGATGAATTGACCAAGTTCACAGTTCATCTCCTCGCAGGAAAGATACTACGCAAATGTAGACAACCAGAGGTATCGACCACAATAGTCCTGCTTGCATCTAAGACGCTAAAAGGCATGTCTTACAACTGGTCGCAGTACCTACTCAATGAATTCTTGGCAGATGTTGAGGAGACCTAGGACAAAGGGTTCGCATTTCACTTTAGTTGGTTTTTGGTACTGATTGCCTTTGTCGCTTGGAAAGAAACGAATGGATACCAAGGCGTTCTAGTCTTCGACAGGAAATGTCGTGGAACGCGCTACGCCAACTTATGGGCAAGTTCCAAACCATCTAGGTAGCGGTCAAGCAACGAAGTATTTTATACATACTATGTGTAGCTGTGCGATGCGATTCGGCACACTCCGTGCATCTTGTAGTCGCTGATAGATAAATATAGAGGGATACTCAGGTTCATGGCCAATAAGCACAGATCATACATTCATCCCAGGGCTGACTTAGACAAGGATATATGGTACCCAATATTTTATCAGCTAGATGCTGAGAAGGTCGAGCAGATGATGGAAGGTTGGGATCCATATTGGAAGGTCGAGCAGGCAATTGACGTAGACTCTGACCCCGAAAAGACCAAGGATGAAGAAAAAGACGAAGACAAAGAAAATGAGATGGAGGAAGAAGAAGATGAAGACAAGGATGAAGACAAAATTCAAAATGGGGAAGAAAATAGGCCTACACCTATATTTGAGGAGAAAAATCCCAAGCAGAGCACAAAAGAAGGCTAGGTAGGAGATATGCGCAAGGTGACGGGAAGTCCTTCATGGGTGACAAGCCAATGTAAGAAGAGAAAAGCTTCAAAGCCTAAATTTGGGCCGCAGCTACATCCAGACGATTGCGAGACAATCTCCACAAAATTCCAAGAGGTATGGGAAGAAACTCGCATAGAAAGAGAGGCTAAGTAAGAACAGATGCAACTCCGCCTCATGCAGACAATGGAAACAGTGCAAGCCATGGTCACGTAGATGAGCCTAGGCCAATAGTCATCAGATTCTGAAGGGAAGTTAGGGGGAACAAGTGCGCAGAAGAGGCCACGTCATACAGTGAGCCCCTACCCCAGGGTAGCACATATAGAACCAATACACTTTATCTTTCCAAACGATAAGGTGCATGAAGTAGAAAAATACTCGACACATTTTATCTCAACATTGGGTCATTAGAGCTGGAGAGATGAATGAGTTACATATACAAATTGCGAAGGAAATACAAGAAAGAGGCATTGCCTCATATGACCAAAATGTCCATCTGAAAGAAAATATTGAAGAATCAAGCAAGAATCTGAGTGGAAGGAACAAGAATTATCCGAAGTCCATGAAAGAGACCGCAAGCTAAAAGAGACCTTTTCAGTGGTATGCACGAAGATTGAAGAATGCGCAGAAGAAGAAAATGTTGAAGATACCATACAAAATATTGGGGCCAAGGTAGAGTCGCTTACGGCATAAATGATGGAGATGGAAGATCGCGGACCTAGAAGCAAGGAAATCGACCCCACCATCTGATCAGCACTCAACCCCAACTGAGGAAGTGGAGGCAACATTAGGAAACATCTCATCAGAAGTGGAAAAGTGTCAAGGTTTACTTGAGCAAGTAAACAAAATCATGATGGGATTGAACGAAGATCCATAACTTCAAAAGATTAAATCAGATCTGCAGCAGACACAGCAGGAGATCGATGCTGCAAGTGCAGAGTTGAAAAATTTCCTGGCACAGCAGAAGCTACCAAAGTTTAATGAAGTCAAGAAACTCCAGATGCAATTGAAGGCATTAAGGGAAAAGTAAGTTGTCGCTTCTACGCAGTTGGAGAGCATAGAGGAAGAAGGACTGCAGCTGATACAACAGTTTGATGAGAAGTTTGTTCGGGTACACAGGGTACTCCCAAAAGACCGAACACCTAGAGAAACCACTTCACACAAACAGATCACAGATCAATACACCGATGTTTTGACGTGATTTAAACCCTCATGAGGGAAACACTCCACGGCCCCAGCCAAATAGCTTCTACGGGACAATTTATTATGCAAAGAAAGAAAGTTACAAATGAGCTTCTCATAATCGATCAACTTTCCAATGACCCTCCATGCTCTTTAAATAGAGATCATGGACCAATCGGTTGTTAAGCCACAAATAAAAGGTATGTATGATCTAAGAGAAGTTGAGCCATTGGATCACTCTATGTCGGGAACATATCGTGACCGTCGGATTAAGTATTTACAAATGCATACTAATGAAACACACTTTCCTAACGGATATATTACACAAGTTGATCTTAACTAACTCCTAAGTGTCTAAATATCCTAACATCCCCACTTAAGGACAACTTGGGATATGATTGAAGGATTTACAAAAGTGACACTATTAGGAGAAGGAAGGAGGCATTAGAGCCTATCCCCCCTTAATGACAAGTTCCTGAACTCCTAACATAGATCGAAGTTTAGAAAACTTCACTTCTGTAAGAGACTTGGCGAAGATGTCTGCAACTTGATCATTTGTAGGACAAAAGAGTACTTGAAGAACACGATCATGAACAAGATTTCTGATGAAGTGCATATGTAGCTCAATGTGTTTGTTGCATTGATGTAGGACTGGATCTTTGGCAAGCTTGATGGCACTTTGATTGTCGCACCAAAGTGGAGTAGGCTGCTGCTGCTCGACTCTAAACTCTGAAAGGATCTGTCGAAGCCATAAAGCTTACTGACTGGCATTAACTGCGGCTCGATATTCTGCCTCTGCTGAAGAAAGAGCAAGAGCTTGTTGTTTCTTACAATCCCAAGTGATAGGTCCATATCCCAGACTGAAAACATAACCTGCAGTAGACTTTCGATCAACAGGATCTCCGGACCAATCTGAATCAATGAAACCAACCAACAAAGGTTTCCCCCCTGTACTATAATGAATCCCGAACTGAATTGTGCCTCGAATATATCGAAGTATTCTTTTAGTTGATTTCTAGTGACTTTCATGAGGTGTTTGCATATAACGGGAAACACAACCAACGGCAAAGGAAAGGTCAGGACAAGAATGAGTCAAGTATAAGAGACTACCAACAAGTTGACGATACAAGGTGGCATCTACTTCAGGTGAAGGACAAGTGGCAGAAAGTTTTACTCCAGACTGGAAGGGAGAAGGGGCTGGTGTACAATCTTCCATGTGAAAGCGACGAAGAAGGTCACAAGCATACTTAGACTGAGAAAGAAAGATTCCTTCTTTGGTTTACAGGACTTGGAGACCAAGAAAATAATGCAAATGTCATAAGTCTGACATTTCAAAATTTTGCTTAAGACTAGATTTCACATAGGTTATAAGCTTAGGGTCACTACTAGTAAGAATAAGGTCATCAACATATAGAACAAGTATGATGAGATGGTTTCCTACTTTCTTGGTATAGACATTAGGGTCAGAATGACATCTAGAAAAAACAGTGTCAAGGAGAAAGTTATCCATTTTGACATACCAAGCTCTAGGATCTTGCTTAAGGCCATATAAGGATTTCTTAAGGCGGCAGACAAGGCTAGAGTTATTCTAAACATATTTAGGAGGTTGTTCCATATAAATTTCCTCCTATAAATCACCATGTAAGAAGGCAAACTTGACATCCATTTGATGGACTTCTCAGTTGTGTAAGGCTGCAAGGGAAAGAACAAGGCAGATGGAGTTCATTTTTGCGACAGGAGCAAAGGTTTCATTGTAGTCAATCCCTTCAACTTGGGAAAAAACTTTGGCAACTAACCTTGCCTTAAGTCTTTCAACACTTCCATCTAATGCATACTTAGTTCTGTAGACCCATTTACATCTAACAAGTTTTCTTCCTTTTGGAAGAGGTACAAGATCCCAAGTATCGTTCGCCATTAAGGAACAATATTCTTCATCCATAGCTCCATCCCAATCTAGATTTCCTGAAGCTTCTGCAAATTTTTCTGTATCATGATTCTTGGAAACTTGAGCCAAAGATAAGAGGCTCACTGAAACTGAGAATGTGTTCGATGTTGATCTCTAGGATCACTGACAAGATCACCAGCTACTTCAAATGTTGAACGGACCCATCGAGGAATCATTTGTGCTGGTGCAACTGGAGGAATATGAGCAGGCGGAGGTGGATTTTCATCCTCACTGTCATCATCAGAAAATGGAGTTGGAAACCTGTCAAGGAAGTTGGAAGAAGAAGAAGGCACAAACGCTGAATCAGGCTCGCAGGGCAATGATGGCACAATCACCAAGTTAGACTCGCATGCCAAGAGATTTTCATCAAATTTAACATCTCTTCTAATGAGTACATCATGAGAATGTGGTTGAAGAATTCTATAACCTTTTACATCTTTAGAATATCCAACAAATATGCACTTTTCACTTTTAGGCTGCAATGCTTTTTGTTTTTCATCCGGAATGTGAACCCATGCTTCACTACCAAACACACGGAAGTGACTTACATCATGTTTAGTTTTACTCCGTGCTTCTTCCGGTGTGATACCTTGTAATGCTTTAGTAGGGGTGCGATTAACTATGTAATTTGCACAATTAATGGCTTCAGCCCAAAATTGAAGACTTAGTCCCTTAGATTGGATCATACAATTAGCCATTTCTTTTAAAGTGCGGTTCTTCCGCTCAGCTACACCATTTTGTTGTGGTGTATATGGAACAGTGTGCTATTGTTGGATGCCTTGTTCAGTGCAAAAAGTATTGAACTTTTTGTGAACATATTCTCCTCCATTTCCAAATATTAACTTAATAATTTGATTACTAGATTGTTTTTCAACAAGGGCCTTGTAGGCCAAGAACATGTTAAATACTTTGCTCTTAAGTTTTAGGAAATAAATCCAAGTGCATCTAGTGTAATCATCAATGAAAGTTAAGAAATATTTGAAACCAGAAAAGGAAGAAGATGGAAGAGGACCACACAAGTCACTATGCACAAGCTCCAAGGGAATCGAGGCATGCCAAGAGGCATGTTTGTCAAAACTGTCCCGATGATGTTTTCCGAGTACACAACCGGAACAAACACCATCCCTGCAAGATACCATCAGAAGACCTATCACCATATTGTCTTTACATAGTTGTTTCAATGAACGATAATTTAAGTGACCAAATCGCTCATGCGAAAGTTTGCTCAAGTTATCACTATGAGCAACAAAAACTAAAGGAAAAGGTGATGACCCAAAGTTGTTAAATTTGTACAACCTGGTAATATCATCAACAATTCCGGTAGCTAGGACCTCTTGAGGATCTTTAAAATCCTTGATTACAACTTGGTGAGGTGTAAACGTCACAGTTTTACCTTCACCAGAATGAGTGATTTGATAGACTACTAACAAATTGCAGGAAATTCTTGGAACACATAGTACATCACTGAAATGACCCTTATCTACTAGAACTGTTCCAGCTCCTACAACACTTAGAGATCTATCATCACCAACAAATATTTGTTTGGTGTTACATTCATGCATAGTAGAAAAGATGGATTGATCCTTAGCCATATGATAAGATGCTCTAGAATCAATGAGCCATTCATTTGAAGTAGAAGAAGAAGATGCATTATAAGAATAACCAGAAGCACAAAGTGCATGTCCATGAGAGGTAGATTCTGAAGGCGATTCTAGGCTGATGTGGTGCTTCTTCATTGCTACTTCCAAGGCTACTATCTTCTTGAAACACTTAGATTCATCATGATTATCTTTCCCGCAATAGTTGCAACGACGCTCAGTCTTCTTGACTTTTGGCTTGGATCCTTTGTCATTTTTTAAACAAGGAGCTGACTGAGAGGGTTTGGGACCCTTGTTTGACTTATTATTGCAAAAATTTTGTTTCTTGGGAGGCTTGGACTTTTCTTTCTATTGGGACAATAAGGCTTTCCTAGATGTATCTGCATTGTTAATTATTCCAAGATGGATGAACTTATCTTGCTCTCTAATCAAGGAATCACAAAAGGATTCAAGATTAGACTCTTGATAGATATCTGCATTCAATGATTCTTTTATGGAGTAAAATGTAGATACAAAAATATAATATGCAGGTCCAAGTTTTGAAAGAATATGATAAATACATTGTTTGTCTTCTCTCTTAATCTTACATTCTACACATAAGAGCTTAAGAGTTTTGTACTTAAATAAATAATGTTGAATGCATGAAAAATCACTTGGATTTAAAGAAATCAACTCATTTTTGAGTTGATGACCTCGAATTTCATTGTGTTTATCAAACACAGATTCCAACTTGTCACAAGCAGCATCAGGTTCATCAATTTCAGATATGTGGAATCGCAAAACAGTAGAGATTAACATCCCAATCAATCCACGAGCTTCGTCACATCTATTTTTCCATTTGATTTTCTTATCATCATCAGTGGGTTCGGTTTCTTTCCCTAAGGTAATTCTAAAAAGTCTCCTACTTCGTAGAACATTCTCCATACAAGATTTTCATGAGAAATAGTTGGAACTGGTAAGTAAAATATCATAAGGGGTGTCCATATTTGTAAATTAATAGCTATAAAAGTAGAAACCAATAGTCTGAATGCGAAGAGCTCAAAAAAATAGGCGGTTTAAAAAAAAACGGCACTGAAAACTGACTCCGTATGATAAAGTTATGCTTGAACAAAGAAACTGTTGAAGATGTCCCCACCAGTGACATGACAGATAGAAAATGACCAACTAAAAAAAAAAGGACCCCCCTCTTCCCAAGAAGAACTTTTGACAGTCATTTTACAAGAAATTTGTTTTAAGTGAATCACTTTTATAAAATAAGTGATTTCACTTTTACATTGATACTTTAAATTGTGCAGCAATAAAAATGAACTTAAGTGACTCATTTTGTATTTGTATTTTTTTATTATTTAAGTGAGATTCACTTTTACAATAAAGTAACTTGAAAATAGAAATTGCATGCACTTTTTCTTTTAAAAGTAACTCGCTAAGACTTAAACTCAAGACCTATTAAGGAATAAAACAACTTTGAACCAAGTGAGCTAGATTAAAAGGTATGTAAAATATGGGAATGAAGAAGGGGGCTTGTTTTTTTTTTTAACTCTTCTTGCTTGGTTTTCATGCTTGCCTTTTTTTCCTGCAAATCACACCATAAACCGAAACAAAAAAAAAACTTTTCCACACTTGTGGAGTTAGATCTCGTTAGCTTTCCCGTAAACTCTACATTTTCTCTCTATTTCTGATTTGCCGAAATCACGCAAAGGTGCACGACAAAGAGCATACGCAGTCAAGAAAAACCCTTTCCCTTTTTGTTTTTGATTTGCCGAGATCGCTCAAGGTGCATGGCAAAGAGCATACTCAGATAGGGAAAGCAACAATCCGAAACTAAACAAAATCTAATAGTAAAAATTGATAAAATATGAGATTTCTTTTCTTTTAAAAGATTAAAAAAAAAAATGTGTCGCTATAACCAGGCATAATTTTAAGGACCCATACTTATTTAAAAGTGTATAAACCTTGGCGAATCTTCTCAATTCTTAAAATGTCAACTATAAAATATTTGGCGATATTTTTGTAAAATTATTTTAATTTCTAAGGATTTTATATAGTTTATTTAATAATTTGGTGATTTTTAGAGTGAAAAAAGTTTACCCCATCAAAATTGGTTGAAATGGGGCTTCCAAAAATGCAAATTGACGAATCTTTTTTTGGAAAAAAACATGGAAAAATAGCCCATGGGCTAAATTTCACCCCTAAAGTTATCCTTGACTGTAACATTATACCTTCAGATCTAATGAAATACGCGTTTCTGAAGCAACCGGGAACCGTTTTCAATCAAACGAAAACTATTTCCCAATGGAAACGGTGCTCCAGACACAATGAAACACCTCCCACAACCCAAAAATGCACAAAAATACCAGATCCAGAAACCCTTTCGAGTTTCAGCAACAACAGTTCAAGATCTAGATCATAACCGGAAGTGACTCTTCATAAAAGCTCTGATACCATGTTCGGGTACACAGGGTACTCCCAAAAGACCGAACACCTAGAGCAACCACTTCACACAAACAGATCACAGATCGATACACCGATGTTTTGATGTGGTTTAAACCCTCGTGAGGGAAACACTCCACGGCTCCAGCCAAATAACTTCTACGGGACAATTTATTATGCAAAGAAAGAAAGTTACAAATGAGCTTCTCATAATCGATCAACTTTCCAATGACCCTCCATGCTCTTTAAATAGAGATCATGGACCAATCGGGTGTTAAGCCATGGATCAAGGGTAGATATGATCTAAGAGAAGTTGATCCGTCGGATCACTCTATGTCGGGAACATATCGTGACCGTTGGATTAAGTATTTACAAATGCATACTAATGCATACTAAAGAAACACATTTTCCTAGTGGATATATTACATAAGTTGATCTTAACTAACTCCTAAGTGTCTAAATATCCTAACAAAGTTCATAGAAATTCAAACAGCCGAAGGCACGATTAAAGAAAAAAGTTAAGGAAAAGGTTTCGTAGGTGCAACTGGAAACCATCAAAACTTTTGAGAAGGAAAATGAAACTGTTGAGGAGATCATCGTTACCTTGAACAACTTCACCGCCAAGCTTAGTACCATGTAAGATATCCAGGAGAAGTTGATTGACGGGAGTGGATCGGGGATGATCCACAGGTAAGTGTTAGGGGCCTGTTGGGCGTGGCCCAAGTGAGCGTCTTTTTTCTAAAAGTACAAGTTTCGTGAACTGCGCAGTGCGAGCTACGAGGTTAAATAGAACAATTTTTGGGTGTGCACAACTTGGGTCAGAAGGGAAGTTTCGCGCAGTTTAGATGGTGCGCAGTGCCAACACGACGGTTATTTTGGTAAAGAGTATAGAGAAATTTTGGGCCAGGAAAGCGACCTATTTTGGGCAAGAATCAGAGTAAAGGTAGAGGAAAGTGACCTGTATAAGAGAGTGGCGCCAAGCAGTTAAGAAGCTAGGCCACTAAGTCGACGGTGACAGGCAGGATAAATGAGTGGAAAGTGACAAGCCACGATGCAGTTGTAACTGTTTTGTTGATGACTGCTACTGTCAGAAGGGTGTTAGAGCCAAGAGTGTCCCAGCAAGGAGGCTGAAGCGAGTGGAGTAAATTGTCGACGACGACAGGCAGGGTGGCGGGTAACCGCACCAGTTTTGGGAACCTTAGGGTTTTTTCTGTTGATGTATATGTAACTTCGTAATGTATTTCACATATATGTATATTGTATTCCTATAGAGATGTTATTATTCCTCTATACGGAAGTGGTTTTATTTCTATAGAGATGTTATCATTCCTCTATACGGAAGTGTCGTCATTTATGTTGTAAGTGTCGTAACTTATACTTGATGGGTTATTAGACCACCTTGTTGGGGTCGGCCCTGTATAAGTCATGTGGGTCAAAGAGTTATTAGACCACCCTATTGGGGGTCGGCCATGTGGGTCAAAGGGTTATAAGACCACCCTAGTGGGGGTCGGCCCAATCAACATTATGTTAAGTGGTTAAGTTGAGGCCGACCTAGTTGAGTAAAGGTCAAGTCAAGTTAGTGTATAAATAGAGAGTGTGTCTCTCTCATTTTACACATTATATTCTCTCACTCATACTTTGGAGAGTGGAACACTTGTGGAGGAGGAGGCTCTGCTATTAGGAGAAGACTATCTCTTGTATTTTTGTTGTATCATTGCTCTATCTATCTCTGAGGAAGTTATTAGGGTTTTTCACCTTTATGGTTTTCCCCAAGTAAACTCTGTGTCTCTTGTGTGCTTGCATTATTGTGTCCATGATTGATATGCTGTAGATTTGTTGTACATGTTGTTCTCTCAGTTAAGATCCTAGATCAGATTGAAGTAAATTCTAAAAAACTAACATGGTATCAGAGCTAGCCTAAAAGAAGGCATGATATGGCATGTATGACACTTGTTGCACTTACGATGCTAGGGCTTGATATAGCAAAAACCAGTCATCATAGCACTTTCTCTATAAATACATTTTCATGAAGTTTTCAGATCTGAAACTTTTACAGGTCGAAGATCAGATCCCCATGTACCTTGTGTCCAAAGGACAACTTCTAATTCATTGTACTTTGTGATTTATGATCTATACAATATAGGGTTTCTGCCTCTTCCATATCTCAGTCATAAACAGGTGACCTTGGAAAAAAGGTCATAACTTGGGCTAGGAAGCTTCAAATGCAATTTTGTAAAAAGTGACAAGTAGTACATAGACTGTACTATCTCAGGAAACGTTTTCAGAGGCCGAAGTTGAACCAGTGACATGTGGAACTTCGTACTAGTTCGCTCTCTTGTTTTATCCCATAAACAGGTCACGTTGCGATACATGGAATAACTCTCTCTCAGAGAATACAATTGAGATCAGAACTATCGGGATGGAAAGATGACAGATCGGGCTATCTCAAAAAAAAAATTCAGACCCTGGAGATCGAAAAGTTCAGAGTTACACCAAAAACAATCAGGTACATATTTATGTCATAACAGAATTATTTTTGAGCACCTTCATTCACGGCTTCCGGAATTTAGGGTTTCGGATAAAGTTGGAATTTTTGTAATGAGAGACCACGGCTGAACGCTACCCATCAAAATCAAAATTTAGAGACCAAGATCATAATTTTTGGTTGGGCAGAAAGCCGGGCTTGATCAGACCCTAGTTCGGGACTTTGATAATAAAAAAGTGGAAAATTAGGGCTTCTGCAAAAATGGGAATTTTTGAAATCTGTGACCACGGCTAGAAGCTCCTCATAAAAATAGAAGCTTAGAGCTTTGGATCAAACCTTTTGTTTGGGAAGAAGAGGGGGATTCATCAAACCCCAGTTTGGGGTCACGTCTAGTGAATCCAGAAGTTTCAAAGGAAAAATTAAGGAGTGAAACTTTGCAGTTTTCAAATTCTGAATATACCAGCTTGATTAGCTCATCAAGGCGCATATTTCTATCCTTTCAGAAGTTTGAAATTCAAAGTTTGAATTTTTGGGGTTTCTCCGACAAACCCTATTACAGCTCCAGATGCAATTCCGATGAATCAACTGGATTAGGTTAATCCTAGAAGAGGATGGATTGGTCACCTGCATAAGTGAAGAAGTTCCTGTTTCAGAGGGAGATGAGGCTAAGGCCTTCCATAAGAAGATTACAAGCAATCTTGACAGGTATGGCTTACAGGTATGTTTTGAATTCTATTCATGGTTAAGTTTATGATATGTTTGTATTCATATCATTACTGTACAATCTTGATTAATTCCTAGACTTGTCGTATTACCTTAATAGAAAATATTCATTGATTAAGGTTTTGACACTTATGATTGTACTAATGCATTGTGATGTTGTATGAGGTTTATGTTGTTCGCTAACATAAAAGGTACACCAAGAAAGACAAATCATGTTCTACTTCAAGAACATATGATTATGGTGACATAAAGACAAAGATTCATCCATTGTCATAGATCACAAAGAAGATCTACTTACGAGGTATGTATAACTTGGTTCTACAATGGTTAACTTATGAGACATGCAGGTTACTAGCACAAGTCACTGAAGAGAACCAGAAGACATTATGCATGTATGTTAGACATAACTAGCTAGCATGCTAATCTAGGTATGTTTTCCTATATCAAGCTAGAATCCTACCTTGTGTTAGGATCTTATACTATTGTGTTGTTAATAGAAATTATTCATGAAGTCATAGGTTTGAATAGTCATGGTTGTATGCATATTATGTTTCTTACCATAATTGATAATATGAATAACCAGAAGAATCATGAAGGTATAGGTTTGAGTAATCATGGGTTTATGCATTGATGATTTAACTAATCAGAAGAGACCTATGATCAAATAAGAATATGCATGAGTAAAAGAAGACTTCCCTGAAACCTTGAATACTAATGTTTATTATCTGTGAATGATCATGACTATACATGTTTAAGATTATTGTGTTTTGATAGTATTAAGATTATACTAATAAATGTGTGATTATGTATGAGTCCTCAAGGATAACACAATGATGATATTAATAAGCATGCATAGTGATTAAGGATGGATATAAGTTCAATGACAGGTAATCCATGAAGCAAAGATCAAGAGGAAGCACACTCCGGCTGTTCCTGCAAGAAAGCAAAGGAGCACACTTCAGTAGTTTCTGCAAGGATGCAGATATTCAGAGGGAGTTGACCACTTCTCACAATCCACATCAGAATGGAGTTGCAAAAATTCAGAGGGAGTCCACCCAGCAACCAAACAAAGATAAGTATTTGAATTGTCATTTCTTACATAATGTTATTCAATTATGTATATGCTTATGTTCCTAGAATTAGGTTGTGTATTATGCATATTAGAATAGTTGCATTGATGAACAATATACTACTAATATACATGGGTAAGTGGCCTATGGAACTGTACAACATTCCATTGCTACTTATCTAGAATGAAACCTCTTTGCTAACATGTTAGGAGTTGGGCACACTCTTAACAATGTTCTGGTAGAGATTGGAAGGCATCTAGAAAGTTACGGAATATGGATAAATGTTGTATTGAAGCATAGGCTAAGATAATTGCATGACTGTATGACATATTTCTTTATGTGTAAGAATTTGTTCTGAAAACTATGAGATTTTTTCTAATCATGTGTTGGCTGCTTTACTGGGCAGACCCGGGTTTTAATGAAGCGCAGCAACAAAACCCCTTGGCGCACTGGCCCTCTCGGCAACGAGCTGCGCGGCAGCTCGAGGTCTCACCCGAAGTGGCTATGGGGGGTTAAGGAATCAGCTTTCCTTAACCGTGGTGACGCTGAGATTGTTCTATATATCTCCTTCTTCCCCTTATATCGGCGGTCGGACTTTCCCGCAGGCCTCGCGACACCACTGCGCGGATGCCTTCCTTCCTGCAGACCCACTGCGCAGTCTCGTCCTCCGGGCGCGGAAGGCGCCTATCCCTTGCGTCGATGCGCTAAAATACCTTCTCACCTTGCGCACTCATCGCAGTCACGCGAAGCTCGGTCGCTGCAGCGACAGCGTTCCACCACTCCTTCTATACTTGGCGATTATAACAATAAAGGACCTTCCTACACTCACTTAAACAGTCGCAAAGATGATGCAAAAGATGTACACACAGGTAATGATCTTAAACAGTTATTATTCACGCAAACATTATAACAAGAAGATATATGTGAAGCTCATCTCCTCGAGGAAAACTACGTCCACGGGAGTGATATATTAACCAGAAAATGATAGAGTTATACAATATGCTGCGCACACAGCTGCAGCCTTAGATCTTTCCAGGAAACTCCACGCACACAGCTGGGAGCCCTTCTCTCAATCTAGTCTCCTCTCTATGGAGATTACAAAGGCACAGACGTCGACTCAGACTGTCTGGCAACTCAGGGATTAGCTCCTCGGCTATCCGATTTCCTCTCTAGTTCTACACACTGGGTAGGAAATACAGTGAAGGATAATCAACACATGATCTATCCTTTAGACTGGCTATCTAACAGTCTATCTAACTCTCTTTAATTCTCCAAACCCGTCTACCCATTACAATTATTCATATATATAGGTGGCCATGACGGTCACACCTTTACAAAACTGTGGGCCTTTCCCAGCAGTGATTCCCAAAAACCCTAACCACGCACATGGCTAGGTGTACTGTAGGCGCCGCTTGCAGTCACGTCGCCGCTTCCTGCAGGCTCCATGAATTCCGGCGCAGATTGTGGGTATGGGCGATCGTCCTTCGCCTTCAATGCTCTGGTCCGTTGCTCCTCCTTGATCCGAGCAACCATAACTTCTGTACTGAGCCTTTAAATGAGGGTAGCTGAGCCCTCTACTCCATCGCCTTATTTATTATGGTAGCTGAGCCACCTTCATTCTTCGATGACGTGCGCGCGAGCTCCGCAATTTCCGGTCCGTGATCTGCGCTGAGATCATCCATCTGGAACCGTACTGCGCACCGTCTCCTTCTTACCCAAAACTTAGTGCTTGTCCCAAAATTAGCACTTTCCTTCCATACTCGTGCTTTTTCCCAAAATTCGCAGCTTTTACTATAGCTGCGACCTTGGCCCCAACAGGCCCCCAACACTCACTTGTGGCTCGCCCTCGAGCCACTCGCACTAGCGCGTGGTCGTTTGATTTGCGCATCTGCTTTTGCTTGAATCTCCGCGAATGTTTTCTGCCACTTCGCAATAGCGGAGTCCAATTCCTCAATACACTCATCAGCTGTTTGCACTGTTTCTGCGGTCGCTTCGTCTTTAGTGAGTGTATCAATGATCTCCTGAGACTCGGCAATCTCTTTGATTTTTGTCTCAACCTGGCCAACGATTTCAGCATACTCATCCATGAATGGCTGAATGCTGTTGGTGAGCTTCTCATCTTCAGTTCTGATCTTGTGCAGTTGCTGCTGCATTTTGCGCACTTCGCCCATTTTCTTCATTTTTGGTAGGCCTGTTAGGGCCTTAGCTTCTTCATTGAGAACAGTGAGAGACTGTTCTGCAGCTTGCACCTGTTCTGACAGTCCCACTTTAAAAGGGAGGTTCACAAGCTCTGTCCAAGCTTCCATAGCCTGGTTCATCAGGTTCTTGGCTTCCTGTACTCGATCTTTCATCCGTGTGGAAGCTCTGCTCAGTGCTTCAAATTGTACCTGCGCATCATCCGTAAGATGCGCAGCAACGCGAGCTTCTAGCTCAGCAATCTGGGTTCTATGGCCTTCTGCCATAGCAACTATTTCTTGCTCCAGGGTTTTCGCCCTTTCGCCAATAATTTGAACTTTTGCAACCAGAGGGAGGTCTGGTTGAATCTCGCAAGCCGGCAGTTCCTGGGCAATCTCTTCTATTGCGTTTCTGATGCCGGTGTCTTGCGCCTCGTAGAGTGCAAGCTTCGCAGAGATATTCTTATGACTTTCTTTCAGCTCTATCTCCTGCGATTGCAGTCGTTGGTTTGCCTAGAAAGTAGAGAGCTCTCTAGCTCTCAACTCAAGAGAAACTTTCTCCTGTACAAGCTGTAGAGTCTCTATAGGAATTATAGACAAATTAATTTCTACAGGTCCAACTGTGCTTACCTGTAGTTCAGCTAGAGGATCTGGAAGTGTCATGCTGGTAGGCGGAATATGCACGACAGTGTGCCTTTCTGTGAGTTCTTCAACTCGCTCATCACTTGGAATTTCTTGTGGCGCCTGCGAAGTAGATGCTGGCGCATGGGCCTGCGCAATCCTTCCTACGAGACCTTTCAATTCTACAAACTGTAAGTCTAGAGCACTTCGGATGTGAGCATGCGTGTTCCTCATCTCACGAAATTGCTCTTTCAAGTATTTGTCGATCTCCGAGGGAATGGCCTCAGTGGGATGCGACACTTTCTGCTTCTTGGTGGCTGGTTCTGTTGAGCCTTCATCGCTTCTTTGCTCAGGGGCTTCCTTGCCCTTATCCTTCTCTTTCGCAGCGGCGGGTGGCATCGCAGATGCGATGTCGGCTGCTGCTCTCCATTCGTCCGACCACGACTTAATGGTTTCTTCGACATCTTCTGTGGTCATCCTGTAAAGACCTAGCGCCCAGTCACCTGGAATGTCGCAAGGCCGAAGGTAAAGTTGATGGATGTCGGCAGTAAAAGCCAACTTCCCTTGATACAATGTGGCTGTCTCCTCGCTCAGCCTTGGCATATCTTGTATGGTATCTCGGAGGAGATAGTAGTACTCACAAAAGACAACGCGATTCATCTTGCGCTTCGCGGGATTAGGGGAATCCCAGAGGTTGATGTAGCGCATGCCGGCAACCTCTCCTGCGCGGCGCGGAAGGAACTGAGTATTCGGGGGCTCCTTCCACCCGACGAGAGCGCATAAAATTAGAAGCCACGAAAAATGGAATGATTGGGCTGGATTGTCCTGCACATTCAGGCAATCAGCCAAAAAAGAATTCAGCAGGAAGAGAGACCAGTTGTACTGTTCTCCCTCCGCAGCTGCGATAGCGAGCTCCACGACAGCTCCAGTAACTTCTTTTGGTCGGCACTTTGTGAGAAGTCTGCCTGCAAGCAGACTTCCTGTGAAGCGAAGTGCCTCATCTTCTACTGTCGTGAGGTCATAAGCCCGACCTCCTCTTGTCAAGTTATATTTTTGGACCAGCTTTGCAGCCAATTTTCGGTCCTTTTCCTTTCCCACAAAATGGATATTGGGATCCTTACCAACCTTAGATAGACCGGTGATACGGTGTATCAAATCAACATTTAGATCAATTGGCCTCCCGAGCCAAAGGTAACCTCCATGAACGCAGGATAGCAGTGTTTTAACGAATGCGTTCACTTCATTGCTACGCCCAAAGTGCGGTAGCTTCAACAAATTCAAGAGTCCAGGGCGCTCAAGATTTGCTGCAAATCCCTTCGGGATAAACTCGTCAACTTTTCTGGTGGGATTATGCACTATATCCATATATCGGTCCAACTGGAACTGAGGATATGTCTTATAGTCTCCAAGGTTAAAATCAGAGAATTTAACCAATGGAATGTTTCCCAATAGTTGGCCTTCTACCCGCACACTAGCCGGTAGTGGCGGTAGCGGAATTGGATACTTTGCATTCTTCGGAATCTGTACATCCGGCGCATCATCTGGACGCGGCGGAATATAGTTCACCATAGACGCGAGCGGCTCTGGAACAGGTTCCTCCGGCTGCTGCTGAGATGCTCTTGTGCCTGGAGATGTTCTGGGATCAGTAGCACCAGGGTGTACGTAGGTCGAAGGCGTCACCGGAGTGGCCATGCCGAAATCTAAGCCTCGGCGTAGAAATTGACGAACAACTTCTTCAGTCGATAAATTCTCCGTCGTGAACCAATGTAAATAACAAAACTCTGGATAGAAATTGGCGGACCTGCGTAGGGTATGGATGTTGAAAACAAGGGAAAATACTCTGCACACTCGGCTCTGAAAACAATAATTTAGATCTTCAAACACAACTATGCAACTCGAGACAGTAACCCGAAAATGATACAAGTGTGAGGTATTTATAGCCAGCGGGGATAGTAAATGCGACCAAGTGGGGTAACGTAGCTATAGGCGGCTACAGATGAGTTGACAACACGCTATCCTCCTTGCCGTAGCGGTGCATTTAGTGTGATTGACGGGTTCTGACAGCCTTCCGGGAGAAGCTAATGCTTTCGGCGCCTGAGTTAAATGCAAATTTTTTGGAGATTAAGCCGAATCCGTCAGAACGGCTAGACTTAAATAGCGGCCTTATCCTTCATTTATTCAAACGCGGCTACATAACTGCTGTAATTCAAAATTTCCGGCGGGTCATTTCAACTTAGGAAACTGTGCCTCTATGGGTCCACAACAAAACTTTTTCAAGCGGTAATTTATCAAAGGGAACTCCGCAAGAGCGATAGTTCAACAGTCCAAAAACAAAACTTCGCCAGAGCGCACCGATAAGCTCTCTTCAAGCAATTTTTATTCAGGATGCGCAGATATTTCAAGGAACTGCGCAGGAAGCTGGAAACTGAGGGTGTGTCGCAGCTTCCGTGTAGACTGAATGCGATGTCTCTTTCAACTACACCGGACATCTGCACTCTTGAGCAATATATTATGTCGACAGGGCGGAGTGGCCGTCGCAATAAAGCTTAAGCCGACTCCCGTTTATCATTGTAGGTAGGAATTCTCCATCCAGCTTTGCAAGCTGAACTGCGCCTCCGTCTGTTATTTTTATTACCTGAAAAGGGCCTAACCAATGCACGCGAAACTTGCCTGGAAATTTGATGAATTTACTATCATAAAGGAGTACCAAGTCTCCTTCTTCAAAGTGCTTATGCTTAATGTGCCTGTCGTGCCAAGCTTTCTGTCTTGCCTTCTGTACCTGTTGATGAAATCCGGCCAAAAGTCTGTCTTCTTCTAAGGAAAGCAGTTGCAAAAGTCTTTCATTCATAGTATCAGGATCTGCCATTTCTGTAATTTGCGCAATTCGGAGACTGGGAACAATGTATTCCATGGGAATAACTGCTTCTTGTCCATACACCAAGCTGAAAGGTGTGTGACCTGTTAGTTTCTTGCAAGTGGTTCTGTAAGCCCATAATACAGCTGTGACTCTAAGGTCCCAATCATCTCTTTGTTGATTACAGATTTTCGTCAGGGCATTCTCAAGGATCTTATTGAATGCTTCCACCGTACCATTAGCTTGAGGATGGTAGGGTGTACTCTTATGGTGATAAATTTGAAATTCTTCAGTAAGGGCCTCTATAGTCTCATTGAGGAAATGTGTACCTTGATCACTCATGAGGATCACTGGGCATCCAAACCTAGTGATAATGTTCTCGAAAATGAACTGCGCGGCAGTAGCAGCGTCGCAGTTCTTAACTGGCTTCGCCTCAGCCCATCTGGTGAGGTATTCAGTAGCTGTAATGATATATCTTGCGCCAGTTCTTTTTCCTGGTGGGTTAATAGGTCCTACAAAGTCAATGGCCCATTTATCAAAAGCACGCAGTGTGATCTGGGGTCTTAGCGGCATTTCATCTCTCCTTGAGGGTTTTCCTGTGCGCTGGCACACATCGCAACATTTACAGAATTCCTTAGTGTCCTTGTGCAATGTCGGCCACCAAAGACCTGCGGATAATATCTTTTGCGCAGTCGGCTTTCCTGCGAAATGGCCTCCTGCGGTACCTGAATGCGCTTCTGCGATGATAGAGCTCTTTTCATGTGGTAAGATACATCTGCGCAAAATTTCGTCAGGGCCCAACTTATAAAGCTGGCCTGCTATCAAAGTGAAGTCTGCGGCTCTAACAACAAGTTGCTTTTTCTGCTGGATTGTAAGCTCAGCCGGCGCTTGTCCGGTAGTGAGAAACTCAAGAATATCAGAATAATATTCGTCTGCTGCTTGGATAGAAAACAACTGTGCGTCAGGCAGATTGTCCTCTAGACTGGTAGGTTCCTCTCCTGACTCTATTCTGGATAGATGGTCAGGCCCTGCATTCAATCTGCCTGGCTTTACAATAACCTCAAAATCATACTCTTGAAAGAGCAGTAGCCATCTGCAAATTCTTCCTCCTAAAACTGGTTTATTGACCAAATATTTCAGATCAGAATGGTCAGTATACATTTTAAAGTGAGCTCCTAACAGGTAGTGTCTGAATTTCTGTAGGGCATACACCATAGCTAATCCTTCCCTTTCTGTAGTGGTGTAATTCTTCTCAGCTGTAGATAGCTTTCTGCTGGAGTAAGCAATTGGGTGGTCAATACTTCCTTCTCCAGACTGTGTAAGCACGATTCCTAATGCTATGGAAGAAGCATCAACATGAACATGGAAAGGTTTTCTCCAGTCCGGGAAAACTAGAATAGGCGCTGTGATCATCTTTTCTTTAAGTGTGTCCAAGCTCTGTTGGCATTCTTCTGTCCAGTGGAACTTCGAATCCTTCTTCAGCAATCTTTCCATAGGTGCTGTGATCCTTTCATATCCTTTGATGAATTTTCTGTAGTATCCTGTATGTCCCAATGTAGTGCGCAATTGCTTAACTGAGTTGGGCGCTAGTAAATTAGCAATGATGGAAACCTTCGCAGGATCCATCAGAAGTCCTTGTCTGCATACAATATGTCCCAACAAAATACCAAAGGGCGCACAAAATATACATTTTTTCAAGTTAAGGGAAATCTGATGCTGTCTACATTTTTCTAGCATCATGCGCAGATTCGCAATATGGTTCTTTAGTAAACCAAATACAGTCCAGTCATCAAAATAGACTTCTAAAAACTTGTGGATAAATTCTTTAAAAACAGCAACAACAAATCTAGAGAAGATAGCAGGTGCGTTTTTAAGACCAAAGGGCATTACCGTATACTGGAATGAGCCCCATTCAGTTGCAAAAGTAGTCTTGTGGCGGTCGTCCGGATGGATTCTGATCTGATGATATCCCGAGAAACCATCAGTGAAGGAGTAAGCCTCTTGTCCTCCAACATTATCAAGTACTTCATCTGTGAAAGGAGTGGGAAATGGATCGTGCGCTGATGCATCATTGAGTTTGCGCAAGTCGACACAAATTCTTATTTCACCTTTCGTTTTCTTTTCTTGGACCACCATAGGACTAATCCAATCGCTTTCCTCTACTGGCTCAATAATACCTGCTGCAAGCATCTTATCAATTTCTTCTTTGACTTTTTCTTTGTAGCGCGGGTTCAACCTGTATGGGCGCTGCTTTACTGGCTTGGCATCTGGTTTCAGAGGTATGCGCATCACTCCTAAGTCTCCTAGGATGCCTTTCATTTCTGTGAACTTGGTAGGAAAGATATCCTAGTAGTCACGTAATAAATCTGAAACATGCGCAACAGTTTCATCATCCCAATAATCTCCTATAGAAGCAAACTTTGGGTCAGCTTCTGTGCCAATGCTAACTTTCTTGAGCTTGACGTGTTCTGTGATGGCAGGAATATCAAGCTCAGGACCTTCAATATTGCGCGTCCCTTCTGATTCTGGGATATTGATGTTGCGAGGATCGTCCTCCTCATCTTCAGCGGTGAAGTTATAACATTCCAGGGCATGTTCTATCTGGACAGCCCAATCTGGTTGGGAATACTCTGTTACTGGATAGTGTTCAAATACCTTCTTTCTAATACACTTCAAAGCCTGATCAATGCTTGGATGTTCTGACTCAAAGCTGAAGGTAAGTTGAAAGCTTTCTATCATAAGAGCCCAAGTAAGAGTGCCTCTGCGCAATTCTGTTTCAGTATACCAATTCCTTGGAATTGTATCCAATGTGTGGATGAATTGGTGAACCCATTCATCTTCCGGAATATCTGACCATTGCTGAATACATGCTTCAATGTGTGACCTGGGGTCACTCTGTCCTTCATATTTGCGTAGCGCTTCGGCTGTGGTGTCCTGAAATCTGCGCAGTATCAATCTGCGACAGTCTTTCCATGTATGAATATTCTCCTTGTGCGCAATCCACCATCTTGCGGGTGTAGCGCGCAATGCTACATCCAGTGCCTGTATGCGCTGCGGTTCTGGAAGCTTTTGTTCATATTCCTGTATGAATTTAGTTACTTCGGTTAGACCATCAAAAGTTGGAGTGGCAGTTAATTCTGTGCCAATCCATCGAATGGATTTAGTTATCATGGCGCAACGTCTTGCAGAAACCTCATGTAGACGATTCTGCCAGTTTTCCAATCCTGCATCTGAATCTGATGTGCACGAGATATCACATCGCCAGCTGATATGGCCGTCTGCTGTGGGGTTGACATAGTCACTGTGGTTAGTGGTCATCTGGTACAAACTTTCCATGTGGCGCGCTTCCTCTTCTGCGCGAATGGGTTCTATATATCTTGGTCCTTGAATAGGATCAAGAGGTGCGATGACCCTGATCTGGTCATCCTCAAAGGTCATCTGTCTTTTCTTCAGGTTAATGACAGCCAAATTATCAAATGCCCAGTCTATTCCTAACAGCGCTGGGTATGGTCTACTATCATCCATAATTTTGATTACTTCAAAATCTGCAGAGCTTCTTACTCCTTCAATATCAATAGGTACATTGGGTAATCTGCCCAATGGAGAGACTCGTTGCTGATTTGCGAGTCTTAGCTGGATAGGGGATCTTGTAAGCTGAGGGCTTCCCATCTATTCCCATGTCTGCATAGTGAGAACATTGGCTTCGGAGCCCAAATCTAACATGACTTCATCCATTTCAAATGCTCCAATCTGCGCTGTGAGCCTCATCTCTTTTCCAGTTCTAATGTGACTCCTGATCTGGTGAACAGCACACTGCGGTGTGTTCGTCGAAGCAGAGTGTTGGCACTGATCCAACATGTGTTGGAGTTCTAGAGTTGCTTTTTCATTGCGCAACAGTTCTAAACATTGTCACAGGAATGCTTGAACACTGCCTAGTGCATGCTCCTCATCATCATCATCATCAGGCCTTCCAGCTGTAGTGGCCTGTTCTTGTACCAGGTTGTCTTGTCTTAGCACTTGCGATCTACTAATGTTCTGCGGAATTGCGGCAGAACTTGAAGCTCTCGGATCTGAGAAATACTCTTGAGCTTGCTTAAATGCTTCTTTTTGCTTCTGTAGGTTAAGTGGGGCTGGTTTAATGTTAGTGCGGCGCACCCATTGCGTCGCTTGCTTTCCCGTTCCCATCTCTTGCGCACCAGTGGTTGCTCCACTGCGTGTCACTATATTAACTGTAGGGTCTGGTTCTCTTTTTTCTGCTCCAATCAACTGGATATTCTGATTGACCTATGGTGTCTTTGCTTGCATCTTAGCCTGTAACTGAGGGCATTCTTCAATGATATGGTCAGAAGATTTACAATACCTGCAGAGGGTTGTAGGATTTTGGCAATCCCTAGCAAAATGACCTTGTGTTCCGCAATTATAACAAGTGATCTGTCCTCTTCCGCGACCAAAATTTGTTGTGCGTCCGCGTCCTCTGTAATTTGCTGCTCGGGCGTCCCGAGTTTGGTCATAAGGTGGACCTGCTTTGGGTCCTTGTGTCTCTGCTTGTACCCTATAAACATCATGCTTTCTTTCTATCATAAGATCATATGCTCTACAATTGTTCTCATCATGACCTACTGATTTACAGAAATTACAATATAGAGTCTTTGGGGTTTGCACATATTTCTGGAGTAAGTGACATTCTTGTGGTCTATGACCTCTAGTTCTACAGATTTCACACCAAGGCCCTTGTGCCTGTGGTAAAGGATTAGGTGCTCTAGTTGCAATATAGTCTATGAAAACGGGACAATGGTCCTTTGAATGACCTTGGGCTTTACATTTTGTACACCAAATTTCTTCCTTAATCTCTTTGCCTTTCTTAATATCATGCACTTGCAAGGTTAAGTTTGCTAATTGGTTATGTAAATGCGCAACATCATTGCTTGTTCCTGCAATTGGCGAAGCTTCTAGTTTCATAGCCATCTCTAGAGCTTGTTCCTGAGTATTGAGATTCTGTTGCATAAGAGGAAGTCTAATGTGTGGGAGCAGCGCAGCAATGAACCATTCTTTATGTTGCTGTGGTGCAAACTCGAAGCTTACTTGATCTATCAAGGCTTTGAACTTCTGGTCAAAGTCCCATACTGATTCTGTAGGTAACTGTTTGATGTCTTTGAGCTCTGTTATACACTGTGATTCTGATTTAGGTTTCTTAAATTCCCGAATCATAGCATTTCTTACCTCAGCAAGTGTCCTATTCTGTGCTGCTGAGTATTTCATGAACCAAGTCAAGGCTCTTTCTCTTAGTGTGGTTGCTAACTGAACCAGTTTAACAGCATCGTCATTAATTTGCTTAATTGTCCAAATGGATTCACATAAGAACCAGTGCTGCTCAGGGTCTTCTATCCCTGTTCCTCTAAAAGTTGGTAGCTTCATGTCATCACCCATCCTTCTTGCGCGGGTTTGAGGTGGAGGTACTGTAGCAGTGCGTCCGGGATGGTTAAACAAAGGTGGTACAGAGGTACTAGAAGTACCGTGTGGGCTACTAGAAGGTGTTACTGTAGGATTATACTGAGCTCCGTCTGGTTTTTGCGGTGTAAAGGGGTAATAAGGGATATGAGCACTCCCTTGTCGTTCTATATGGCTTGCTCTAGGGACTTGGCTATCGTCTGGGCTAGACTCAAAAGAATATTGGTCAAGGCCTACTTTATATCGTTTTCCACTACGAGTGCAACCAATAACTTCAGGATCACTATCAGAATCTACGGACATTACTTGTCTATGCTATTCATCAGAAGCAATACATAGCTTTCCTTTTTCATACAGAAGCATTTTAATCCATAAGTTCAGAGAATTTAAGAACTTACCTCTGTGTACTTGGAAGAAACTCCTCTCAGCTTCACTGAAACTCTTTCTTGTATCGACTGCAATTTCGGTAATGAAACCTTCCAGTAGACTATTCAACCAAAAGTCTACTGCGCGGGAAACAGAATTGTCGATCCGCTTCACAATACTGACTAGCTCAGGCGTCCACGTGACGGGTCGATCAACATGCAGCGTAGGTGTAGAATCTGCTAACTTGGCTATCCAAGCGTGTAACTCCAATGCAAACGTAACAAAGAAAATTTCGTAAAGGTCAGCATAAATATACTTCTGTAACCAGTCTTCTGTTTGAAACGTAAGGCTTCTATTTTCTTGTTCAGCGAACTCTTTAGCCTTTAAATCAAACCAATCTCCAATTTCTTTAGCTGTAGGATTCCAGTAACACATTTGTTAACTGAGCAAGTCTCAGTGTAACAGAACCTTATGTTGTCTTCAGCAACAATCTCAGATGTCGCGTAACTAGTAAGTCTTACAGCAACAAGTCGCAAGGCAACGGAACCATTTGTTGGCTCAATCAACAGGGTTCAAAGCCATGGAAGTAATGTGATCAAAAAGTCATAAGGCAACGGAACCATTTGTTGGCTCAATCAACAGGGTTCAAAGCCATGGAAGTAATGTGATCAAAAAGTCATAAGGCAACGGAACCATTTGTTGGCTCAATCAACAGGGTTCAAAGCCATGGAAGTAATGTGATCAAAAAGTCATAAGGCAACGGAACCATTTGTTGGCTCAATCAACAGGGTTCAAAGCCATGGAAGTAATGTGATCAAAAAGTCATAAGGCAACGGAACCATTTGTTGTCTCAATCAACAGGGTTCAAAGCCATGGAAGTAATGTGATCAAAAAGTCATAAGGCAACGGAACCATTTGTTGGCTGCTTTACTGGGCAGACCCGGGTTTTAATGAAGCGCAGCAACAAAACCCCTTGGCGCACTGGCCCTCTCGGCAACGAGCTGCGCGGCAGCTCGAGGTCTCACCCGAAGTGGCTATGGGGGGTTAAGGAATCAGCTTTCCTTAACCGTGGTGACGCTGAGATTGTTCTATATATCTCCTTCTTCCCCTTATATCGGCGGTCGGACTTTCCCGCAGGCCTCGCGACACCACTGCGCGGATGCCTTCCTTCCTGCAGACCCACTGCGCAGTCTCGTCCTCCGGGCGCGGAAGGCGCCTATCCCTTGCGTCGATGCGCTAAAATACCTTCTCACCCTGCGCACTCATCGCAGTCACGCGAAGCTCGGTCGCTGCAGCGACAGCGTTCCACCACTCCTTCTATACTTGGCGATTATAACAATAAAGGACCTTCCTACACTCACTTAAACAGTCGCAAAGATGATGCAAAAGATGTACACACAGGTAATGATCTTAAACGGTTATTATTCACGCAAACATTATAACAAGAAGATATATGTGAAGCTCATCTCCTCGAGGAAAACCACGTCCACGGGAGTGATATATTAACCAGAAAATGATAGAGTTATACAATATGTTGCGCACACAGCTGCAGCCTTAGATCTTTCCAGGAAACTCCACGCACACAGCTGGGAGCCCTTCTCTCAATCTAGTCTCCTCTCTATGGAGATTACAAAGGCACAGACGTCGACTCAGACTGTCTGGCAACTCAGGGATTAGCTCCTCGGTTATCCGATTTCCTCTCTAGTTCTACACACTGGGTAGGAAATACAGTGAAGGATAATCAACACATGATCTATCCTTTAGACTGGCTATCTAACAGTCTATCTAACTCTCTTTAATTCTCCAAACCCGTCTACCCATTACAATTATTCATATATATAGGTGGCCATGACGGTCACACCTTTACAAAACTGTGGGCCTTTCCCAGCAGTGATTCCCAAAAACCCTAACCACGCACATGGCTAGGTGTGCTGTAGGCGCCACTTGCAGTCACGTCGCCGCTTCCTGCAGGCTCCATGAATTCCGGCGCAGATTGTGGGTATGGGCGATCGTCCTTCGCCTTCAATGCTCTGGTCCGTTGCTCCTCCTTGATCCGAGCAACCATAACTTCTGTACTGAGCCTTTAAATGAGGGTAGCTGAGCCCTCTACTCCATCGCCTTATTTATTATGGTAGCTGAGCCACCTTCATTCTTCGATGACGTGCGCGCGAGCTCCGCAATTTCCGGTCCGTGATCTGCGCTGAGATCATCCATCTGGCACCGTACTGCGCACCGTCTCCTTCTTACCCAAAACTTAGTGCTTGTCCCAAAATTAGCACTTTCCTTCCATACTCGTGCTTTTTCCCAAAATTCGCATCTTTTACTATAGCTGCGACCTTGGCCCCAACATCATGCAATTTAACTTGTTGTGTAGGAAAGATCGTATACCATCACCTACAAAAGAAGGACTACAACATTTGTTCAACAACAAAGTTATCTATTGAAAATATTGAAGATATTGAAGTTCCCAGGATCTGGGAAGAATGCCATGATCGAGGAGTATCAGTCGATCATGAAGATGTTTGGGATGCAATCCCAAGACCCAAAGGGTAGTCTATAGTGACTTCCAAGAGGATCTACAAGATCAAGCATGCTGCAGGTGGTAGCATAGAGACTTTTGCTCCTGTAGCCAAATACACTTCCATTAGATCCATACTTGCTCTGGCTGTAGTGATGAAGAGGAAGATACACTTTCTTGAATTGTGTAGTTGAAGAAGAAGTGTATGTGTTGCAGCCACTTGGTTCTGAGACACATGACAGGGAGTCATATATGTGCAAAACTTGGTATGGTAGGATAGACATCTTTCTATCCAGTTTGGGCTTTACCAAGAATAAATCGGATTCCAACCTTTACTACAAGGTTGAGGAAGGCAATCCAGTGATACTACTATGTGGATGACCTGTTTGTAACAGGTGAGGATAGATTGATTGCCGATATGCAATGGAAGCTTGCTGCCAAGTTCGAGATGAAGAACTTGGGTATGATGCACCACTTTCTAGATATGGAGGTGTGGCAAAGTGCAGATGGAATCTTCCTTGGACAAGGGAAGTATGCAGTAGAGATCCTGAAGAGGTTCGAGATGATGGACTGCAAGGCCATGGCCACACCTATGGCATCGAACCTGATGCTTCTGTGTGATGCCTCATCTGAACCTGTGGATTTCATTGTGTATCGTCAGATGATTGGGTCCTTGGTGTACCTGATGAACACGAGACCTGATATTTGCTTTGTGGTGAACACATTGAGATAGTTCCTAACAAATTCGAGGAGTGTTCACCTGGTTGTTGTAAATCATATTTTGAGGTACCTGAAGGGTACGGTTGACTATGGGCTCAATTATGACGTGAATCAAAAGTTTAACCCGCAGGGTTATGTTGATTCAGACAAGGCAGGCAGTGCTGCAGATAAGAAGAGCACTCCTGGGTGTTGCTTCAGTATGGGATCAGGTGTGATCTCTTGGTTTAGCAGGAAGCAGTCCTGTGTAGCACTGAGTACAGCCGAAGCAGAGTATGTTGCGACAGATGAATAGGATGCATATGTATTGACCAAGCCATTAGCCAAAGTGCAGTTTGAGTACTTCAGAGAGAGGCTTGGTGCACTTCAGATCGAGGTTCCTTCCAAAAGGAAGTGATGAGTCCGGAAGATGCAAATGCACATGACCTTTTCTGACATGGTTGATGTGTTCTCCCATGGTCGTGATGTAATTGCTGAGCCATTCTCACATGGTGGTAGATGTGTTCTCCCATGGTGTAGATGTAAGGGCTGAAGCCATTTTTTACATGGTGGTAGATGTGTTCTCCCATGGTGAAAAAGTAAGGGATGGAGCCTTCCTTGAATGGTGGTAGATGTGTTCTCCCATGTCGGTGGTGTAATTGTTGGATGATGTGCATCTGGGCTGTGCTTCGTGGATGATGAGATGATCTGAAGAGGATGATGTTGGATATGATCAGTTGGATCATTTATATGTATATGTATGTACGCATACATTGGATGTTGGATATGATCAGTTGGATCATTTGTATGTATTTTGTATATGCATCATGTTGGATGCTTGGACCATGTATCTGTATATGTATCAGGTGGATACATTGTATGATCAGGAAGATCATGTATGTTGATATGTATCAGGTATGATCAGGTGGATCATGTATTTGTATTTGTATCAGGTGGATACACTGTATGATCAAGTGGATCATGTATTTGTATTTGTATCAGGTGGATACACTGTATGATCAGGTGGATCATGTATGATGATATGTATCAGGTAGATACTTGGTATGCATCAGGTGGATGCATTGTATGATCAGGGTGATCATCATGATGAGCTTTAGGATGTTGCTCCAGATGATATGTATCAAGATGGTACAGTGATGATGATCAGTGTGATCATGAGCATCAGGATGATGCTTTGTGCGATGATGATCCATTGTATCATGAGTATCAGGTTGATATTTGGAGGTCAGAGATGATATGTGGCAGGTTGTGCAAATAGCATGTAATCAGTCTTGGGAGATCCTGCCGGTTGTGCTGCGGCACATAAATGTTCCTGGGATACTCTTTCCGGTATTGCTATGTAGTATGTAATCAGTCCTCAGATATTCGATAGGTTGAGCTGTGTGCCCGTAATCAGTACTGGGATGAGGTATTACTACGGAGACATGTAATCAGTCCTAGAGATCCAAGAGGTTGAGCTGTGTGCTTGTAATTAGTCCTGGGATGATCTTTAGAGATCTCGTCGGTCGTGTTGCGGCACATAAATGTTCCTGGGATGCTCTTTAAAGGTTTTGTCTATCCACATGTAATCAGTCTTGGAGATCCGAGAGGTTGAGCTGTGTGCTCGTAATAAGTTTTGGGATGCTCTTTAGAGATCTTGTCGGTCGTGCTGCATCACATAAATGTTCTTGGGATGCTCTTTAAAGGTATTGTGGAGGAGATGCATGTAATCAGTCCTGGGAGATCTTGTCGGTCGTGCTTAGGTACATAAATGTTCCTGGGATACTCTTTCCAGTATTGCATCCGCACATAAAATTAGTCCTGAGAGGCCACCTCTATCAGACCGTTCACACAAATAATGAAGACCTGCAGGTGGTGGGCCTACATCCAGTATGAAAAAGGACTGGCTCTGTAGAACTTCTTATGACGAGTAGATTCAAAGATTGATTGAGATAGCAGCAGTAGTGATGATGATGATGACTCGATAACGATTATCCAGTGATGATGATCCAGAGAAGATGACTTGTGCTAGAAGACCTGTGTCGAGAAATACCTTCCTAGTTAAGAGGGAGTGTTGATGTATATGTAACTTCAGAACGTATTTCACATATATGTATATTGTATTCCTATAGAGATGTTATTATTCCTCTATACAGAAGTGGTTGTATTCCTATATAAATGTTATTATTCCTCTATACAGAAGTGTCGTCATTTATATTGTAAGTGTCGTAACTTATACTTGATGGGTTATTAGACCACCTTGTTGGGGTCGGCCCTGTATAAGTCATGTGGGTCAAAGGGTTATTAGACCACCCTATTGGGGGTCAGCCATGTGGGTCAAAGGGTTATTAGACCACCCTAGTGGGAGTCAGTCCAGTCAGCATTATGTTAAGTGGTTAAGTTGAGGTCGACCTAGTTGAGTAAAGGTCAAGTCAAGTTAGTGTATAAATAGAGAGTGTGTCTCTCTCATTTTACACATTCTATTCGCTCACTCACACTTTGGAGAGTGGCGTACTTGTGGAGGAGGAGGCTCTGCTGCTAGGAGAATACTATCTCTTGTATTCTGGTTGTATCATTGCTCTATCTATCTCTGAGGAAGTTATTGGGGTTTTTCACCTTTATGGTTTTCCCCAAGTAAACTCTGTGTCTTTTGTGTGCTTTCATTATTGTGTCCATGATTGATATGTTGTAGATTTGATGTACATGTTGTTCTCTCAGTTAAGATCCTAGATCAAATTGAAGTAAATTCTGAAAATTTAACATTTTCCTGTAGATTGTAAAGACATGACCTATAAGCATGATCTCTAAATAAGGCATATTTTGTAAGGGAAAGGGTTGATATTATTTTGGTTAATATCTCGAGTTGGGTTTGTATCTCATTGTATAATCTTGATCAAGACCTATGTTGATCGACATTGTAAAGGCTCTACAAGCTGTGTGCACAGAGGCGTATTGAGAGAGAAGAGAGTCTGCAGCTGAGTGTGCAGACTAGAACTCTTGTACCCTTCCCAAAGACTAATACAACAACAATTCCTGTGGACGTAGCTCCCATCCTAGGGGTGAACAATGTTAAATATTATGCAGTGTGATTGTCTATGTGATTTGCACTTGTCTGTTTGCTTACAAAGAATGCTTGAATTCTCATTTATCAGTTGATATGTTCATGCTTTTATATGTATTTTCCATGGGAATGAGATTGGAATAATATGCTAAGTATCACATGCATGGATGAATGTTGAATGCATAGTTTTTCTGAGTTAACAAATGCATAAGTCATTTAGATAAGTACTTAAGTTGGAGAGTTCGCACCGGGCGACTCCCTTGAAGTGCAACTGTAGATGTGCGTAGAGTAGTCTACTTCATCCCGTTGCATAAGTCATAAGACTAAATAACCTAAGGCAGTAGGCGAATGAATAAATCACTAAGTAAGGTTGTCAGTAGTGGTTAAGTCCAAAGAGGAAGTGTATAAGTTAGTCGCGTTATCCTATTGATTGAATCCTACCCAAACCGTGCAGTCCTTGGATGCACTGGTTGTGCAGGAATCTTAGCGTGTAGAAGTGTTGACCGCGATGAAGGCTATCGTCATGCAGTCTTCAATCCACAACACGAGCCCCGCAGCGCACTGCGCATTAGACTTGTCTGAACAACTCATCATGTAGCTATGGAAACTTGATTCCGCGGTTCCCCCATAGCTCCACCTTGGGTGAGACCTTATCTTGTTCGCAGGCTATTGCCAAAAGGGCCGGCGAAAAAGGGTTTTGTTGGTTCCCTGAACCGCAAAGAACCTTGGTCTTTATCGAAAACCTCAAGAACAGTTATATAAGCCAACATCATAAGAGTATGGAAAAGAAAATAACATGGTAATACACATCTCTTCTTCCTCCATCTTAATATTAACAAAGACAAGCTTACTTACTAGAGCATTAAAGGCATTTAGATGATCCATCATGGAGTTTCCATCTTCAATCCTAAGATGATACATCTTCTTTTGAAGAAAAAATTGTTTACTAATGACATTGACGTTTGATATAAATTCCCTAACTTATCCCACTGCTTCTTTGCAATTCCTTCTTTAGAGACATTCAACAACACTGAATCTAAGAGGCAAGGTCATATTGTGCTTTTCACTTTGATTTCCAAATTTTCCCCATCTTTTTTCGACAAACTAATGGGTTTTGCACCTAGATCCACCACAACCCGTTGTTTTCTATCTATAAGAATATATTCAACCTTCAACTTACATAACTCAATCCTCTAGTTGTTAAACCTATATATTTATATTCTTGAACTTCTCATCATTTTCTTCACTAGATTCCCTATGCAAAGATCCCACTCATACACAAGTTTATCGTAGACCCAATATACCCTTTCTCTTCATGAAAAAGAGCTAAAACCTAGAAACAAAGGCATCCTCCTGAAGCCAACAACCTGCTATAATATCAGATGAATATTTTGATGAACCAATGCAAGAAAAACAATACCACAAATAATATAAATCACAAGAAATAACAATGGTTCACACATAGTACATAGATATTGACCCTAGAAACCCTTAGCTAGGAAAACAAGCCTGACAAAGAGTTTCTCCTTTCTCTATCTCATTGTATTATCTTTACCATTTACAATACAATATTATAGCATCCAAAAGCCTAATCTATTGGCCTAGATTAGTTTACAACCCTTATTCCTTAATTGTAATTAGTTTACGATGGGTCGAAAAAACCATTGGTTGAAAAAGCACAAAATATACCCATGTTTTTCTTTTAGAGGCTTTACTCCACACCCCTTATCTTGGGTGTCATCACCCCCTAGACCCCCTTTGCTTTGGAAACCTACAAAGAGTACACCACATTTCCAACAATAGATTGTGTGGGACCTTCAGACATTGCTAGAATTGTAGTATAGTATAAAACAAAAAAACATGACTTAATATCTATTTATTTTTTAATGCAGCTAAGTTAAGATTGTTGAAACTCAATATGCCATCCCTATCATTAATTCTTGATCTGTAAAAGTGATGATTTGTATATGTTGGGGTCACTTAATTTATTCTCATCGCCATTAGAATGGATTGTGTACATACTCTTAAATTATGTTTCAAGCACTCAATTTCAACAATATACTATCTATATTCTATCATTACGAATGGGTTTGAACTTCTCTCTCCCAACCATGAAATCATTTTCCTTATTAATACAATTGAATCTAAATTATACTTCTTTGGAATAAAATCACAAGTGCAAAGAGGTAGAGGTAGAATTCAATCGACGCCCTATCTAATCCAATCTAAACATAATCAAAACCTCGCTTTGGGAGTGAGAGTGTTTTGAAAATAGTATTTTAGCAAAATCATGATCATTAGATCTCATAAGTTCAAGTGTTATGCTCCTTACAAAGCTTTGTGATGGAGGTAACATCACTACATTTTTATTTTCGGTGTCATTTGCAAAATAGTCTTTTTTTTAATCTATCTTTTCAATTGAAGTGTCATGAAATTTAAAGGAGTCTTTTTTTAATCTATCTTTTCAATTGAAGTGTCATGAAATTTAAAAGAGTCTTTTTTTAATCTATCTTTTCAATTTAAGTGTCATGAAATTTACAATGGACTTGTATTATATTTATCTAACTTTTTCCCTTTCTTCTTCACCTGCAAGGACTCATAGAGAGAGTTGGATTTAATATTGAACGAGCTATATAATGAACTTGTATTAGATTTATTTAACATTTTGCCTTTCTTCTGGAACTACAAGCAATCATAGAGAGTTAGATTATATATGTGTGTGGATGGATGGATAGATGGGATAAACCTTTCTTTAAAATTAAATTAAAAATTATAATACAAAAAAATATAAAAACTATACTATAGTATCATCACAATGAAGTGATAGATTCATATATAATGTATTTTCTTATTTTTAAATGTATATATAATTATAAAGTTTATATAAGTTAATATTTATCTACTAACTTGTAATACTTATCAATCATGTTGATAAACCTTGTTTTCCTAGTTGGCATACCATCATATCATGATTCTACCCTTTCCCAATTTGTTATAAATTCAGGTGATCCCTTTGTAATATACAACATAATATTATATACTTTCTTCTTGTTCTATTATTTGTTTCCTATGTTGAACTTCATTTGTGATCTAGGTTAATGGAATTTCTATATAGTATCAATACAAGCATTTCCTAACGTACATTTATTGGGTGAGCATATTTGTCTTTGTTTTCTCAACGACTTATTTCTTTGTGATTCCCCCCACAATTGTACCCATCAAATCGTGGCTTGTTCGCTCTCTCTTAGATAGGTAATTTTGTGGGTGGATTCATGTATATTCTTACAAATCATTCTTAGTGTGTTCCATAGTCACAACAATTAACAATTTTGTGTGGCATATTTCAACATTGTTTTGTTTGTGACTCTTGGGGTGGATCATTATATTGTTTATGCTCCCACTCTTGGCCCTTGTTTCTTGATCTAGTAATCGAATTCACACTTTGATTTGTATAGTTATCCATGTGTAGCTCTTCACACTCAAATTGAAGGAAACCTCCCATCATAAAACTGTCACTTAACATTGTGAATTACTATATTGATGGCTCACCTCCTTTGAATTTGTGTATAAGATCAAAGATACAAAATAAAATTGTGTGTGTGGAGATTGGGTTTTTTTAATTGTTGTAGAGCATGTGCCACCTCTCCAGAGTGAACAAATCTGGATCGCGGATGCCTCTTCTACTATTCAGAGCTTTGTGGCCTTTACAATCCAATTCAATGCATTTTCCACATGTGGAGAAACTTTCACATGGGTCCTCTTAGAAGAATGGTTGGTGGCCTTACTGTACACGGTTACTCTATGGCTCGATTCAGATCTACTTTCTTAATATCCTAAGGTAATATGATAGGGAGATGTCTAAAAATTCAACAATTTGGGTCGGACAACTATTTTTAGCCATAATTCAACATTTTTTTTATTTTGCAAAATCGGAATTTAGCTATGTTTTATTGGTATTTTGATTGTAGAAATGGATTTAGTACCCTCAAAAACCCCTAGGGCATCCAAAATTCTAGAATTTGACAGCTGTAACTTGGATTTTGAAAAATTATAGCCATATTTTTTCTAAATCTTGTCCAAAATATCATCTATTCCAACTCAAATCGTAGAATTTTTAAACTACTCTATATTTAGGGGAATTGTGTCCTCTCGTAAATCATGTCCTTATACCTAGATGTGGAAACCATTCCAATTATTTTTCATAGAAATGGGGCACTCTTGTCCTAATTGTCTTTTGAATTTTTTTCAAATCTACACTTGATTCTTCCCATCTCTATAGGCTACGGATCTATGCCTTTTAGCAACCGTCATTATGAAATAATCACCTTTTTTGTTGTGGGGAGTGTGGACATAACAATGACCTCTCTCCTATTTGTGTGGTGGATTGTTCCCTAAGTGGCAGCGTTTATTATTATGAGCCCAATTTTTTTGCAACATCGACACTAGATAAAAGTTTGATTAAGAGTTTTGGGTACAATATATTTTCTCTAATTATTGATCGGTGTGCCACATAGATCATGTGATCGTGGAGTGGCTATAGCTTATCCCATCTTGTATTCATGTTGCTCTTTGGTAGCCTTTCCCCACCATGATTGATCAGTCACCATAACATGCTTATTTATCTTTATGGCCCAAGAGCACCAAAGCTTTTGGCACTTGGCTTTGTGTTTGAAGGAGGTTCAAATCAATTTTCTATTGTGTTTGGCTAATCAAACAAACTTCCTAAGGCCATGAAGGAGATTTTTTTAAGATTTTTTTTGGTATTTGTATTTTTTTTCCAATTTTTATTTTGGAGGTTAGTGGTAATTCGTATGCCATAACTCTGCTTCATACACCATTTTTCATCTTGTTTGAGGCATCGAAAAGAGTTTTTTCACACTTTTTCTAACGAGTGGGTGTACCCACACTAATTTTCCTTTGAGAGATCATTGTTTTTGTCATGAGTTGAATAAATCTATGTTGATTCCTCACTTGGACATGCATACTTATTATGGTATTGTTGTTAATATTTATATTAAGGATTGTGTTCATGATGGCCTTTGTTTTTGGTGCATCTCCTTTTGCATTTTTGAGTAGTTTATTTTGTGTCACTTGTGCATATATTCTTATAATGTCACTAGGTGTTTTCCCTTATGCATTACTTAGTTTTGCAATCTCTTGGAGCTGGCCACTTCGAAGATTTTCTTGCTTAGGTTACTTGGTATCATTGTCACGTTCAACTCATACATCCATACTATTTCTATCATCTATGACATCCATTTCCATCATCTATGACATCCATTGCCATCATCTATGTCCACCAAATTCAATATTGTGGGGAGTGGTGTGCAATGATTCCTCATATGATTGTTTATGATTCAAAATATTGTTTAGGATAAACTTTTCTTCAGAGTGAGACTTGTATAGAGCACCATTTCTTGTTTTGACTCAGCAATTATAGTGGCTAGCTATCCATGCAATCAAACCGAGATGGATTAGCATCCATATGGACACTCATTTTATGTTGTTTTTCTTGATTGTACATGAGTACATGATCAAGCCTTTTTTCCCTGAGATTCATTTTAGAGGTTCAATGTCTTTTGGGGGGATGGTTTGCATTTGATTCTCTCTACCTATGGGGTTTTAAATTTGTTTCTTAGATTTCTTATGAAGATATTTGACATCATTTCTAACTTGGGGTTACTTGGCCCTACTTAGAATTTCAATCATACTTCTTGTTAGGTCCTTTCAACATTTGCAAGCCTCAATATTTTTCTTTCGATGGTCAATGATTCTTTTGGTTGAAACCTATTTTATAGTTCCTAATGAGTGTTGACCCAAAAAGATGTTAGGGCTCAACATGTTGTTTCATAGATAAAAATATTCCTGAGGGGTTTTCTTTAAGCAACCCTGCATACTTCAATTTTGATCAAAGAGGTGGTAGGAGTTGGTTCATTCGACTCTTTCCCCATCTAAAGAGTATCAGTGGTTCACTTAAGTTCAAAATTGAAATTGAAATTTATTAAAGAGTATCAATGGGTCAGAATCAATGAGTAAGGGAAGGTTCATAATTACAGGTTGGGACAATAAGGAGTATTAATGAGTAGTTGTTGAGTCACTAAGTCAGTGTTAAAAACAATTACAATGGTTGGATTCCATATTGGTCAGGTCCCTTACATTGAATTTAGGGTGGTAAAGATAAATGGTTGCCATATTTAAGTATTCTTGAGCATACTATCACCTTTTGGGACATATTCAAAGCAGCCATCAAGGCCAAAGTGTTTGACTAAGCCTCATTGGTATTCACTTAAGTGGAAATTGGCCTCATCCGACTTGTTCTAGACACTCTTCTTTCGAGGCATGTGAAAAGATACTATAAGGTTATTATCGAGTTCTATAATACTCCCATTTCATCAATCTATATTTCTTGGATAATCATGTCATATTTCAAGAGATATGAGCACAATTTGCAAAAATTTCAACGTTGGCCCCTTTCATTGGTCACTTAGCGGAGCCAATTGAATCCATGTATTCCGATGGTTATAAAAAAATTCTTGTCCAAATTTCAAGGAATTATATGGTTGTGTCTTATAGGGTTATGGATAAGCTTTCCAATGAGCCATCATTTGCTCAATTCCGACACTGTATGGCCACATACCGATCTACAGAACTTCAGGACAAAAATGGGTTAAATATGGAAAAAGAGTTTGGGCACAAATTATAAAATATACAATGTGTATTTTGTAATTATTGAAATTAGGGAGGTTTTTGGTAAAATAAAAAATTGGAGGTTGGGATATTTGAACTTTAGACCTCCCACCCAAAAAATAACCTAAGAACTCTCCAATAGCCAACATTTCCAACCATGAAATCATGATGGGAAGGGGAAGCAGCTTAGATTTAATGGGTTGGCACACATATCAATTCAAGAAAGGAGTGCCATGCACCCCCACTCCCATGCAATTTAGAATTGGGGTATTTCCCCCTTTCCCATTCACGCCAAGGCCATTCATTCACCCATACATCTTGCATAGTGGAGATTCTACAATAATGGAGGTCAAGACTTTGCAGCCATGGAGGTTATGGGGGTGGGGGGGTTTCGCGAGGAAACATATGCATGCCCCAATTCGTGGATTTGTGCATACACAGTAAGTTCCCACCTCTAATTTATCTCTGAAATAGAATTATTTTCTTTGGTTCAAGATTTAGAGGGTGGGTTATGAATAAACAAATTTTGCATGGTTCATTTTCTCGAATTTATGGTGAAGAGGATGGGGGTTTTCAGTTGGATCAGTGGTTTTGAGTATGGGATGGATTCTTTAGCTTGTTTGGAGGGTAAATTGAGCTACACCTTTTTTTTTAACCTTTTATTTACAATATTATATTATAAATGTATGTGATATTAACGGGATTTATCCCTTACAATATAGGTTAGATAATGCAAGGAGAATGGCCAAAAAGGGGCTTAATTGAAGTTAAATAGAAAGAGTTTTAGATAGAAAACGGGACATGATAGTAAGATGTCGACATGTGACCCTCAATTTGAAGTGGATCCTCGTTATAATTAGAGCATTAAATAAAGATAAAGAGCATGTACTGGTTTACCATCCCATTACAGATGGAAATATAGACCTTATATGTTTCTTACCTGATCATGAATTAGCAATTAATTGACCAAGAAGCTGCAATATATTCATATAGTTTGCATTGACTGACCTCCTTGTTCAAAATCCCATTAATTTGAAAGCCAGTTGACCAGGTAAATTTATGTCAAGTGACGTTGTGTGAGTTGCACCTATAGGCGTTGGTCGATGTGACCCTGTTAATATACATGACCGTAATTACAATTATTAAATTATGCCTATATTGAAGACGTATGTTAATGATGGGTATAATAATGACGTCATTAGTCAACATATCATGCAGATGATCAATTTGGTGTTAATTAAATCAGCATTATACGTCATTATATATTGATCATGTAAATTGTGCCATAGCTCGAATTAAAATTGTGTACCTGCATTGTCCGCATCAAGTGACACAATTTAAATGATGATCACTCATGTCTCTGAATCCATGATCTACAATGTTTCAATTTACTAAATTTTAACATTGCAGACGGATTCAGAGACCCCCTAAAGGGTAAGTTGTACAAATTCATTGTCAAAATTGTAATTTTCCATTGTCGGAGTGAGACAACTAAAAATGACCAAATAAATGACCAATTGTTATGTGGTCATTTTTAGCTTAGTTCTTATCCTGTGACCAAATTGGTCATTTTTAGTTTAGTCCTTATCCAGTGACTAGATTGGTCATTTTTAGTTAGCTCACTTAAAATTTCTCAATTTTGGTCATTTATCCCTTCAAAAAACTTTGGTGACCAAATTGTTTGGTCGCCTGGTCACTAATCTCTCATTTTGTACTAGTGAGAGCAATAATTTAGATATCCATGGCTGCCATGATACATGTTGAATATAAGCAAGGGGAATGTCCAGAATTGATTGAACTCAAGGGGTTTGTTGTATTGAATATTCCTATAAGGAGAATGTTGCTACCGTGGTTTCATGATGGGTGACTCATGTAATGGAGTCATTTGATGTAGTGATGAATGAGGGTAGAAGTATTCCAGCTCTAACCCATTGGTTTCTACCTCCCCCATTTTTGGTTGATGGTTGTACTACCTTGCTGATCAAGGAATTTTCAATGCACACTTTGAGGGCAGTAGTTGTTTGGATGATTAGGAGCGGTTGGGATTGCTACCTGGAGATTGGAGGATAGTTCGATGATGATTTTTTATCATCCTTTGACGATAGCGATACCTTTTGCTCCATCATATACATTTATAATATGCATGGTGTTGTTTTGATTTATACCAACAGCTTATCCAGGGTTGGTATGTGTTTCTATGCACTAGTGTTGGGCATATTCCACATCCACAGGAGACCACTCAATGTGGAATGGATTGTTCATGATGCAAACACATCAATTTTGGCTACAGGTTTAGGTGTTATCAGTGATTTGGGTACAAGACTCTACATTGGTAATGTAGAGATCATTATTGGACATCTTTATCAGGGGAAGATGGTCTCTTTTGAGTCTTGCACATTAGACCATGGCATTGTTCCATATTCTTTTCATGAGATTTGTAGGACCTAACCTTGTGAGGGATATGGCATTCAAGATGTAAAACTTCTTATTCCTAAAAGAAAATCAGAAAATTATTCATGTACAGCTGATTGTGACCTTTGGACTAATACGAAGCGTGAATGGAAGGAACGGTTGCAAGTCACTAAAGATAGAGTTGAGCAAACCTTGTTTCTCTTTAATAAGATATATAAGTTCATTGAATATCTCCTTTGGAAAATTAATTTTGAATAGAGACAAGAAGGTCCTTGGGAAGGAGTTAAGGCCTCGAGCTTGCAGACAATCAAGTGCAACCTCGAAGACATAAAATCATGGTACTTGCAGTTGCTTTCAAACAAAGTCCTTACCATCAAGGATGTAGAGGATGATTTTGTTGGTGTTGCAATACCTATCCATCATGTTCTGAGTCATGAGTCATATTTTGATAACGACAGTATATGGTGGAATACACATGACTACTCTGGTATACCATTGGAGCAAACAAGGTAATTTCACCTCAATTGCATAATGAGGTGAATTCATCAATTCACTTTCATCCCACATACATAATACTTGACCAGGTCTCTGATGTCACATAGAGGTGGGTTGAATAACACTAGTACAAAATGAGAGATAAGTGACCAAAAAAAGGACCAAAATCCACATATAAATGACCACTTTTGAGTTGGTGACCACTGGTAGCAAATTAGCGGTCATATATCACGTGACCAAAAATGTGGTCATATTTAGCTTGGTCATTTATAGCTTATCTTGTGGTCATATATTTGGTCATTAATTTGGTAATATATTTGGTCATTAATTATCACAATTAATGACCAAATTTATGACCACATTTTTTATCACGTGATAAATGACTGCTAATTTGCTACCAGCGATCGCCAACTCAAAAGTGGTCATTTATATGCATATTTTGGTCACTTATCTTTCATGTTGTACTGGTGGTCATTTATATGCAAATTTTGGTCATTTTTAGCATTTATCTCTTTTTAGTGGTTTCAGAATATAAATAGGGCACAGTGGAATCGAACCACCAACCTCCTGCCTATAAGGCAGGTTCTCTACCATTGAGCTAGCACCCTTAAATAGAATTCCTTATGGATTGATATGAAAATAAAATTTCCAGCAGTTAACATCATCTTGCCAAATTTTGGAAAAGGGTCACACACCTAGGAAAGAAACAAAGATTACCCAATAGTCACCAAAAAGGGTAATGTTAATGATAACCGTCTTTTTCCAAAATCTCTCAAAAATCAAGAATGTAGTTGTATTGTCAAAATTTTCTCCGAGTCGTACCAAATCAAGAATCACAATTGTCTTTTTCTTATCTTTGGTCATCTACATTTGCTCCCATTATCCTTACTTGGATTTGTTTCAAGAAATTTCCCGTTGTTATCTATGCAGCCGGCACTGAAACCAATGGGAAAAAAAACATAAAGTGCCACCCCAAGATCAAGTTCCACTTGCATTGGATATACACAGACACATATAAAACACTTTGCGGGACTCCCCCTCTTCCTCCATATATCTAGATAGAGGATGTTTTCAACCACTAGCCACAAAAGTGGTTGGTAACCCTGAGGGATTCAACTTGATTTGAACCTCTGACCTATTTCCTTGCAATTGGAAACACACCATTCGTGGATGGTTCAACTAATAGAGCTAACCCTGGGAGAAAATTTTAGACACAAATATATTTATTATAATTGATAAATAATCCTTATACAAAGGTTGTTTCTCTTGTGGAATCCATAGTTATCTATACAAGTAATCTACTTTCGGGCCATTAAGAAATCCATTTTAGGGGTGTGATTGGCCTAGTTGATCATTCATTGCATAAAATTCTTCCAAGGTACACTTTCATGAGATTTTCTATTTGATATAAAGAATGTAATTTATGGTTAAAGAATCAAGATATGAGATGGATAAATTGTAGAAGGAACTAACCTGCATTTTATAATGAGAAATGGCGAGAAATTATGAGATGAAGGAAACATGGTCTTATTCAATATCTCAGTCATATATATTCTTAGAAGAGGCTTGGTGATCATATTCTTGTATGATTGACATTTGAATTGAAATGAAAGTGTGTATGTAGGATCACGTGATAGTAAAATCCAATACCCATAACATTAAGAAAGGTAACCTATTAACATGTTCCAAAACTAATAATACGCATGTTTCCTTAAAAATATTTAGTTGATATTTTTACTAGCTCAATTTAGAAACTAGCTCTTACTAATTGAGTGGTCTAGTCCAATTGTCAAAGCAACTTTGGCCATAGAAACAAAGCAATTTTTTCAAATGACTTATAAAAATAGTTTGTTTCTAGAACACTACGAAAAATTGCACCAGATCTTCTATAACATTACTGTGAAAATCCTCATAGCAGATCTAAGAGATGATGTATACCTCACAAGAAAGTAATTAATTAAGAAAGAAAATAGAAGATGAGTGGTCAATGCAATGTAAAGGAGCAACAGAATAATATACTAGAACTCAGATAGAAGCAAAATAACTTCACACACACAAATTCATTAATCAAAAGTATGAACAATAAATAGTACAATGCATGAGGATTCAAATGCCAAGGTGGAAATTCAAATTAGCCTTCATGGAGTGATCAAAAGATCAATAGAGAGTCATCAGAGCACAACTAGAAGTCATCATCATCATCAGTGGAGTCATCAATGCACAAGTAACTGTCAATCATTAGTCAAACTGAGTCTAATTGAGTGTGGTAGATGTAACTGGCACATGTAGGAACTAACTGGATGAAGGAGGCTTAGTGGAGGGCACGTGAGTAGCTAACTGGAGTCAGAATGGACAGTCTAGTCTCACTGGAGGTCCATCGGAGTGATAAGGTCAATTAAGAGTCAGTATATCCTTAAATCAAGGAAGGAACTAAAGATAAATGAACTAAACTGAAGTGGTAGGTAAGGAAGGGCACCTTTATCAACTGTTGGGTGAAAGGAGGGCACACTAAGCTCTAGGAGGGCTGAAATTGATCTGAAAGAAGCTCTCGGGGCTAGCTAACTAAGGGCTAGGTGTTGCGATTGATGACTGGGATGCATGCTAAAATGCATACAAACCCTAAAATGCATGCAAAGCCTAAAAGTCTGAAAATGAAAAAGAAGGAGAGTGTTGTTAGGAATAGGATGGAGTATAGGAATATCCTAACACCCCCCCTTAATCCATCCTGGGCCCTGGTAACTGAGACCAAAGGTCACCCAATACAATGAATAATAACAGTCAATAAACCAAGGAAATGCAGAAAACCTCATGGGAAAAATACCCCCCCTCAAAACAAACTGTAAGGCACACACAATAATAAATGCTCCAAACTCAAGCAGGTGTGATGCTTGGTCATATGTATGGAGCTATATTATTCTTGGGAAGAAGTGGATCATGCTCAGAAAGCATGTGCTTGTACTTTCTCTTTAGATCGAATGTGATGAGAACAAATCCAAAAGTATGAGGATGATCCTTGAACATGTGATTCGAATCAGTTGAGGTAGGATCAAAACTATGAATATGCAGATAGTCTTAATTTGTCTTCTCCTTCGAACCATCATGGGTGAGATTATGCCAAAAAGAACCATCAAATAATAATGATTGCTTGGAATCCAAATCATCTCCAAGACTTGATAAATGGTTTCTTGAGATCTCCTTTGAACCAGCAGGGGTGAGATCAAAACCATCATATGCATGAGAAATTATCCCAAGCGAATGGCAATGGCCATTATCTTCAATAAACTTCTGAGAGCATGAAAGAATGATCTTACAATAGTAAATAAGATGTGATTGCTTGGAATCCAAATCAGATCCAAGGCTTGAATCATGGTTTCTTGAGATCTCCTTTGAACCATTAGAGGTGAGATCAAAACCAGTAGATGCATGAGAAATTATCCCAAGTGGATGGCAATGGCCATATTTTTCAATAACCTTCTGAAAGCATGGAATAATGATCATATAGTAGTAAATAAGAGGTGATTGCTTGAGGAGAGTGAATGCATTATCTCCAATAGCTGATTTGACCTCTGAAACATTCAATAGATCATGATGCAGACCAACAGACTCTGGTGCAAGAGAGGATTTAGGACCTTCTTCAATATCTAGAGTGTGAGCTGGCACATAATTCAAAATAGAAGAAATTTGGAGCATGAGTGTAGAATATGCAAGTTCTTCTTCTTTGTGGACAACTTCAATATGAGATGTGTTTGATACTGATTCATGATCAATGAGATCATCAAGGAGGGTGAATGCATCACTTTGCTTTCTCTCGAAAGGGTTTGGACCAATTCCTTCATTCTGTCTGCCAAATATTACATCCAGGTGAGCCCATAGCTCTTTTGGAGATGAAATATCAAGGAGGTCATATAACATGCATTGAGGCATAGCATACATCATGGCTGCACAAGCCGTTTCACCTTTATCTAACCAGTCACTCTCTTCATCATAGGATTTGAACTCTCTTTCAAAACAATTATCAAAGAGACCATTTCTCTTCAAATATGCTATCATTTTTTGTTTCCATTCAACATAGTTGAATAGATAAAGAGGAGGATCTTCTGAAAACATGGAAGCTGTAGGAGACCTGCAAAAACAATAGAAAATATTTGCAACTGCTACTACTACAAAAATGCAGAAACTGCTGCACTCGAAATCTTGATAATAACCTGCAAAAAACTCTCAAGAATGGAGATAAACAATACTCTCAACATGCTCTGATACAATGTGAAAATACTCACAGCAGATCTAAGAGATGATGTATACCTCACAAGAAAGTAATTGATTAAGCAAGAAAATAGAAGAAGAGTGGTCAATGCAGTGTGAAGGAGCAACAGAATAATACAGTAGAACTCGGATAGAAGCAAAATAACTTCACACAAACTAATTCATTAATCAAAAGTATGAACAATAAATAGTACAATGCATGAGAATTCAAATTCCACAGTGGCAATTCGAATTAGCCTTCATGGAGTGATCAAAAGGTCAATAGAGAGTCATCAGAGCACAACTAGACGTCATCATCATCATCAGTGGAGTCATCAATGCACAAGTAGCTGTCAATCATCAGTCAAACTGAGTCTAACTGAGTGTGGTAGATGTAATTGGCACATGTAGGCACTAACTAGATGAAGGAGGCTCAATGGAGGGCGCATGAGTAGCTAACTGGAGTCGGAATGGGAAGTCTAGTCTCATTGGAGGTCCATCGGAGTGATAAGGTCAATTAAGAGTCAGTCTATCCTTAAATCAAGGAAGGAACTGAAGATAAATGAACTAAACTGAAGTGGTAGGTAAGGAAGGGCACCTTTCTCAACTGTTGGGTGAAAGGAGGGCACATTAAGCTCTAGGAGGGATGAAACTAATCTGAAAGAAGCTCTCGGGGCTAGCTAACTGAGGGCTAGGTGTTGGGATTGATGACTGGGATGCATGCTAAAATGCATACAAACCCTAAAATGCATGCAAACCCTAAAAGTCTGAAAATGCAAAAGAAGGAGAATGTTGTTAGGACTAGAATGGAGTATAGGAATATCCTAACATTAAGAAAGGTAACCTATTAACATGCTCCAAAACTAATAATACGCATGTTTCCTTAAAAATATTTAGTTGATCTTTTTACTAGCTCAATTTAGAAACTAGCTCTTACTAATTGAGTGGTCTAGTCCAATTTTCAAAGAAACTTTGGCCATAGAAACAAAGCAATTTTTTCAAATGACTTATAAAAATAGTTTGTTTCTAGAACACTACCAAAAATTGCACCAGATCTTCTATAACATTACCTTGACTTGTTGATTCCTTTGAAGCAATATATGACAATATTGATGATGTGCATTTTGAGAATCGATCATGTGCACTACACGACCAATTGCTTCTTCACATGCCAAATTCACCTTCTATTTCCTGAAAACCTTCAAAATATCATCATCAATTTAAACATTATGATTCATTATCAAAATTAGAAAAATTATCAATTAAAAATACATAAGCTAAATATGGGCCTGTGCTAAAAATACTCTATAGCATAGCTTTTAATGACTAAAAATAGATAATCAATCATAATCGATTATAATAATAATAATCGATCATGATTGATTAATTATTTCACTTCACAAACTTTAATAGAAATTCATTCTTTAATGGATAAATAAACAATCAACATCATTTTCTATTAACCAAATCATCCACTCAATTTGTCATCTTTCCCCTCCCTCAGCATTATTGTCCTAACTATTTAACCAAATCATCCACTCAATCTATCATCTTACCCCTCCCTCAGCTTTATTGTCCTCACTATTTTGAGCATTGCCATGTCATTGAGTTCAAACATGGTATGCACATAAAATAAAATTAAAGTTCTATTATAAGGACCTTCACTTCACGCTTTTAACTAATTAACATCGCTGACCCTCTTACCTTATTAAAGTCAAAAGCTCAAGTAATACATACCTCCATTTGTGTGCTCAAAATGTTTCTCAAGGCAAATGCAAAAAGTCATTCACAGGAATGAAAAATTATAAATAACACATGGCAAATTACACTTAGCAAAACGAGGAGAGAAAAAGCCTTTTTTTAATGTGAAGGGCCATGAAGGTAATAAGAAACATTGATTCCACCATTTTTTATTGGTGTGAGAACAATTACAAATTGATGAGCAGAAAATTGTTTGTATCAACTTTTGCATTTCTAAAAAGAAATCAAAAACTGATATGCTCTACAACAACATAACACAAAAAGCAACTATGAAGATCAAGAGAACGTCTATTCTAATGCCATAGAAGTACCAATAGGATAAGTGGCAAAAGATCGATGTACACGTTCAAAATATGTATTACTTGATGTAGTTTTACTCTCCAGAAAACTTGAAACATAAGATGAACTATGAGACACCATTGACCACCGCCCATCTACTAATTTTTACTATAACCATAAGTTCCTGGTTTCTTACCAAGAACTAACACCTCTCAAGATTCATTGAAGGCTTCTAACTATCACAAACACAAACATGAACAATCTAAATACAAAATTGAGTCCAGTCATAGTATTGATGAGCCGAGAAAGATCTCAATGGAAAAGATTAGATGTTTAGAATTATTTAATTTAAGATCAAATACCATTTAAACGTAGCTACAGTCCACACTAGACATGGGCATATGACACCATGTAGCATGCCTCATAACCTAGCAACATTTTTGGGTTTATAAAGTTTCATTTACATGACCAGCGAAGATCTCAAATGATATGCTAGATTGATATTTATCAAATTTTAGAAGGGTTGGCAGGTGCGGGGGGGGGATCCTCCTAGACCCCAATGGAAACAAAAAGACTGAATATGCTTGGGGGCTAGGCAAACAAACAAACAATGAGGTGCAGTGGCTAGCATTGATCCAAGGCCTAACTATCGTCAAGGATAACAACATTCAGAGTGTTCTAGTAATCGGAGACTCCATGTTAGTTATCAAGAAAGCCCGAGCACTCCTCAAGAAGTACCACACCCCAAATAATAAATTTCACTCACTCTTCCTCATGTTGGCTAAGAATATGACCTCCATCTCCCTCTACCACATTATGAGGAGCAACAATTCCATGGCAGACACATTGGCCAATCTTGGAGCCAATTTAAATTGTGGGATCCTCAACCGGAATGGCAACCTCCTTAAGACATGGGTTCCTTAATGCATGCCTTGTTCCATAGTGAATGTCTTGTCTCAAGGCATTTAATGAGCATCGTCGTCCACCAAGCCATCTCATCCTCAATCAAAGGCAAAATATGCATTCAGATCCTTTCACCACCCACCTCGCTCCTCCGACGGCGCTCACAGTCTGTGCACACCTGGCTCGCACGCGAAGTTTTATGGCAAGCAAAAAGTAGACGAGACGTGGGCTATTTGAACTACAGGATGGGAAAACAAAGCACCATCTTCTCCCCATGCTTCTGACATTCGTTTTCTCTCTGCATCAGGCAAACAAAACAAAGAATGGACTGCGGCAACAATGGACCGAACGCAGGGGTGTGCCCTTCGGGGTTGAAGTGCAAGCGATGCAAGATTAACATTGGGAAGAAGAGACACCCATCGGTCAGCGAGGAAATGTTGAGTCCGGGTAGCGGCGAAAATGAAGTTCTCCATCCCTCTAGAGCCCCTATGAAGCATGTCCGCCGAAACGATGACAATGGTCAAACTTGGAACAACCAGGCAATGGGAATGCATGGGAAAAATGCAATCCTGGTCCAAAACGGTTCAATGTTCAATGGTGGTCGTTTCTGGCATCCCATTGAGGTGGAAAAAATTCAGAATTTTGGGGGATGGCACTTCCAAAACTCCCTCCAAGAAGGGTTGCAGCAATATGGCAGTCAGAGAACCAGTTCAAGTGAAGCCGGGAAAGCATGGAGGGTGGTAGGCAACAGTTTGGGGCTCGTTCATTTGGATTCCCCGGTTGGCAGAGAAAGTCCCTCCCCAGGGGTACTATCACACCTCCAGGACATAGAAGCACAAGATAATTGACTTTGGGGGGGAAATTCAGAACTCAAGAAAGCACTCTCAAACCTCTCACATATCACTAGCATGGAATCTAGCAACACCAACAGCAAAAGCAAAGCATTCTATGAGAAGCTAGGGGGAAATATTGACTCTCTGCATAGTTGTCTGAGAATTGTAGAAGCAAAGGTTGATTGCATCCAGAGCAGCAAAGAAAATAGCCCAGCTACGATCACAGGGCTGAAAGATAAGGAAGATCTAGAAGCTGGCAACAAGAAGAAGTTTCGTCTCACAGAAATCCTCTAAGCACTGGTCAATCAGCAAGTTTTCTCTTTTTTGAAGATGTGTTTTATATTTCCAGTAGCGGCATGTATAGCCTTATGTAGTTTGTTTATGTTCTGTCTTGTCAACTTTAGAAATATTGTGAATTTTGAACTTCATAAGACTGTTTGGAGGTGTCTCTTACCCTCGTTTTTGTGGGTGCAGTCTCCCCACCATGATGTAGTGCTGCCTTTATTTTAATACAAATATATCCATTTCTGTAAAAAAAAAAAAGATATTTATCAAATTTTATTCAAATTCAAGCTACCGTAAAATCAAGAATTAAAAACAAAGAACATACATAACAATAGCAATGATGGAAAAAACAGTAAAAGCATTTTTTTCTAGATCTTGAGAGAACTTCTTGGAGCAACTTCTTGGAGCAATTTCTTGAACGGGGTTTTAATGGCTGGCGTTTACGGTGACGGAGGTAGGGTTTAGGTGCTTTTGGAGGAACCCTAGGACCTGGGCTGCACATCGGGCAGTGTGGTTGTCAGAACAGCATGCAAACGCCCACCTGGCACAGTTAGTGGCACGTTTTACTCCTTCCCTGTTCCCGGTCTGAACACAAACGCCCCGTCTGCGGATACCCTTGGTTCCGTTTACCAGGGTTGCTGTGGTTACCTCCCGATGGCTACCTACGTAGACAGTTTGGATTATACCTATGACCCTTCGGATGATGCAGATATTTGGACTCATCAGCAGGGTGCCGGGTGGAGGGTGGGGGTTTCTCCTGGGGCAGACGTGGTGGCGGTTTCTTCTACTGTGGATACCAGTGCAGCGCTTGGTTTCTCGCCTTCTTGTTTTTTGGCGTTGTCTCCTGTTTCGGGCTCAATTACAACGCCTCTACACTGTATACCACCTTCAACATTGAAGGAGGCGGGGCCTCTGTGGACATCTGATCAGGTTATTACGGCTTTGGAGGGCTCGGCGGATCGTAACAAGGGTCCTATCCATGGTGCCGACGGTTCCCTGGGCACTGGTTGCGGGGTTTCTACATTGGCTCCTGTTACTGCTTCTTGTGGGGATGAGGCTGGGGTAGGCTTGAGGACGGGACTGGAGCTGCATGAACACAGGGGTTTTGCCAGTCCCTGCGTGGCCTCTGGTACTAGCTCGGACGAGTGGGGAGGTCATTCTTCGGGGGAGAATGCTCAGCAAGGGAAACGGGGAAGAAACGTTGGCTGAAACTCAGCCGGACGAAATACAATTATGCCTTGGGGGAGGATGTAGAGTGGGATCAATTGATCACGATGTCCAGTATTACGTTGGTGGGTAAAGCTTTGGGCAGATCTTTCTCCCTCGGCACCATTGAAGCCTGGGTAGGGGAACATTGGGCTGGGGTTTTGGGCTATACCCCGGAAGTTGTGGAGCTTACACGCAACTGGTTTGCCTTCAATTTCCAGGAGGAGACACATACCAGATGGGTACTAAATTCAAACTGGAGCTGGGATCACTGTCCGGTTATGATAAAACCGTGGCACCCGATGTTTGACGCTAGCCGGGAACGACTGGATTATGTTCCTTTGTGGGTTCGGCTCCCTGGTTTGCCCCTTCATTACTGGTCGGAGCGTCATTTCAGGGGGATTGGCAACATGATTGGTACATATCTTGATGGTGACTATAGTTTTCTTCAAACTCGACAGAGGAAGGTTGCCCGTATCCTGGTAAATTTGAATCTTAGAGATGGTCTCGTACCGGATGTTACCCTTACTTGGGGACCCTATGTTTATGTGCAGAGATTGGACTATGAGAATGTTCCTTTCTGTTGCCGGCGTTGCCATGTTTACGGCCATCCGGCTTCTGAATGTAATCTTCCTTTTCACCGAAAATTTGTGGGCTCGCAAAAAGCCCCAATTGCTGTGGATATAAACCCTGTTGCGGAAAACCCTGTGCCGGAAGATCCGACTAATGTGGTTTTGAATGAGGATGATGGGAATGGATCACATGGGGTTAGGGTGGACTCTCGGTCCCCAAACTCTGCTCTACTGGTTTCTGATGCACTGGTGGAGGGCGCTGCAGACATACAGCAGGAATTGGGAGTGGAGGCGCAACCTACGGAGGAAGCGATTTCGGGGACTTCGGCTATGGTATCTACTCAACCGGCTGCTACCACGGAACCTGGGTCTTCGTCCGCAGGTATCACTCATTCCATTAAACCTATCTCCTTTCATTTTGTTTTTAAGAATTTGTCTTGTGAAAATCCTGACTGGATAGAGGCTTTGAAAAATTTGCATTTATCTTCGGCTATGGAGATGGAATTTCCTTCTAGCTCTAACACTGATACCCCATCTAGCTCATCTGCTCTACCATACCCTGAGGTTTTGATGATTGACCTCCCCTCTGCCGTTGAACCTGGACCTTCGGAAGACCTTTCCCCTTCCTCCCCTACTACTTCTTCTGAATCTGGATATTTTCTACGTTCCCTTTTGAAAACTCCCTCGGGTGGATTGGGTTCTGGGATTAACAAGTCTGGAAAATCTGGTAGGGGTCGGGGACGAAAATCCCATCTCTCGCGGGAACAAACAAAGGCTAAGATGGACCTTATGGAAGGCAAACAAGTGACTATTGATCGGGCGCTTAGAGCGGTGCGAGCCCAGAAACGGGGTCGTTGATGAAGGTGATGTCTTTTAATTGCAGGGGTCTTGCTGGTCCCCATAAAAGATCAGCTCTTCGCAGAGTGGTATCTATTGAACACCCGGATATCATTCTGCTTCAGGAAACTATGGGTGTTGGTGAGACTATAAAATCTTTACTCGAATCATGGTTTGGTGGCTGGACTTTTGCCACTTTGGATGCTCGTGGCAGGTCGGGGGGGCAGGCTATTGGCTGGAATACTCGCTCTGTGCAGTGTCATAATCTATGGGGCATGGATGGGGTTTTGGGGATGAATTGCTCGTCGCTGGACCTTAGTGATACCTTCACGGTGGTTAATATATACGGCCCCTATTTAAACCGTATTCCCTTCTGGGACTCATTGTTTTCTCATCCCTTGTTACAAGAAGGTAGTCTTTTACTTGGAGGGGATATGAATTTCTCTCTTGGGCCGGCAGAAGTGTGGGGCGACAGAGCGCGGACAGACCCTCTGACTGATTACTTCATTCACCAGTTGGTCATCCGAAATCTGCTTGATATTGAGCCAACCCTACTTAAATCTACTTGGAGAAATAACAAGACTGGGGATTACAGAGTTGAAAAACGTCTGGACCGTTTCCTTGTGTCTGAAATTTTTGCTGATAGGAACTATCTTATGAGGCATTGGGTTGGCTCGGGGGGTTCTTCTGACCATTTTCCTATTTTCATGGAGATGCGGGATGGTCCCTTGAAACCAGCTGGGCCCCTAAAGTTTAATAAGATTTGGTTAAGTGATGAGACCTTTAATGGACTTATTGAATCCCACTGGGTTCCTTTCAACTCTAGGGTGGGCCTTTCTGCCTCACAACAGTTCTCGGACAATATCAAAAGGATTAAAGGGCCAGTGAAGACCTGGGCTTATGAAAAGACTAATAGGGATAATGGAGAATTACTGGCTATTGAAAGTGAGTTGAAGCTCATTTATGATTCGGGATCTGGGGGTCTGGGTACACCGGATGAGAAAGCCCTTTTGGTTTCTCTGGAGGGTAGGAGAAATAAGTTGCTATTGGAAAAAGAGGAGACTTGGCGGTTAAAGAGCAGGGCTATATGGCTATCGGCGGGGGATGAGAACACTAAGTTTTTTCATGCATATGCTAAGGGCAGGAAGGTGGCAAATACTATATGGAGTTTGGAAGACTCTGGGGAATACCCAGAAGTCTTTTGATGGTATGGCGGGGGTTGGGGTAAATCATTTCAAAACACTCTTCAAAGCTCCTGCACAGGCTAGCATATTGGAGGTGGTCCGGATGGCCCAATTTTTTCCTCGGTTTGTGGAAGAGGAGGACAATCTCACTTTGATGGCTGATGTCACTGTTGAAGAATTGAAAGGAGTTTTACAGAGCTTCCATAAAGACAAAAGTCTGGGACCGGATGGATGGACGGTGGAATTTATCCTGGCACTCTTTGACCTTATTGGAAATGATCTGTTACGGATGGTGGATGATACTCGTAGATCGGGGCGCATTCCAGCTGCTATGAACTCCACCTTTATTGCCCTTATACCAAAAACTGACAACTCCTCTTCTTTAAATGATTTCAGACCCATCTCTCTGTGCAACTGTGTATATAAGGTGGTGTCAAAAATCATTGCCGGGCGGCTGAAGGGTATTCTGTCCAAACATATCTCGGAAGAACAGTTTGGGTTTCTGGAAGGAAGACAGATCCATGAGGCCATTGGTGTAGCACAGGAGGGCATTCACAGTATGAAAGCTCGGAAAATCAAAGGGGCCATTATCAAGATTGACTTATCCAAAGCATATGATAAGGTGTGTTGGCTATATATTCATTTACTTCTCACACATCTGAGTTTTGCTGTGGATTTTATTAGGTGGATTATGAGTTGTATCACTACGGTATCCTTCGCGGTGCTCATCAATGGTGCTGCCTCTCCTTTTTTCCGGTCTGAAAGAGGCCTTCGTCAGGGATGTCCTCTATCCCCCTTACTTTTCCTGCTGGTTGCCGAGGGGCTAAGTAAATCCTTGAAAAAAGCATGTAGGGATGGCACTCTCCATGGTATCCAGGTGGCTCCTGATTTTTTTATCTCTCATCTGCTGTTTGTGGATGATATCCTCATCTTTTGTACTGGATCGGTACAGGACTTGCAAACCCTAAAGGACATTTTTCTACTCTTCTCTAAGGCTACGGGAATGGAGATCAATGAGCGGAAATCCACTCTATCGACTCACCTGCTCAGGGATAGTGAGATTGTGTCTTTACGTAGGATTTTCCCATTTACCTTCCTTCATTTGGAAGATGGTTTCTGTTACCTTGGGTTCCACTTAAAACCAAATGCCTATACTAAACAGGATTGGCAATGGCTCATTGAAAAAATTCACAAGCGATTGAAGGTGTGGAGACACAGGTGGTTGTCGCGGGCTGGAAGATTGGTCCTTGTGAAATCGGTTTTAGAGGCTATTCCGGTCTATTGGCTGGCCCTTTCATGGATACCAAAAGGAACGTTAGAAAAAGCTCGCAAATTATGCTTTCGCTTCATTTGGAGCGGCAAAGGAGACTATGTTTCCCCATGGGTTCGGTGGCAGAAGATCGCCATGCCAAAAGCTTTAGGGGGATGGGGTCTTAAAAATATACATCTTTTTGCAAAGGCACTGGCTGCAAAGGGGGTGTGGAGACTGTTAAAATCTGAGAGTTTATGGACTAAAGTGGTCTTTCGGAAGTATATTGCCCCATTATCTATTTTGGATTGGGTGAGGTCGAGGGATAAATCTCATACTGGCTGTTCTGTAATATGGAAAGCGGTCATAAATTCTTTCCTGGTGGTAGGGGACCATCTTGCTTGGAATGTTGGAAATGGACAGGCCCTTTGTGTGGGGGAGGACCCTTGGTTTGGGAGCGCTGGGCGTCATCTCTTATCAGGTAATTTAATCACTCTCTGCGGGATTTGGGTATTATCTATTTATCTCATTTGGCTGTACCGGATAGGAGACACTTGTGGAACCAGTCATGGGTGGATGTGGATTCTTTGGCACTTTCTGTGGTCGAACGGGGGGAGCTGAGGTCCTATGTCGATGCACTTATTGGTTCAAATATACTAATCCGAGCCAGGGATGATGTTTTGGTATGGGAAGGTGCCCTTACTGGTCTGTACACACCCAAGGATGGATACTTTTGTCTGAGTCACTTCATGAACCCTCGTGTTTTGGTTGGGTGGTGGTCTAAAATATGGAAGATCGACTGTCCTTTGAAACATCGCCTCTTTATGTGGAATGTCCTTGAAAACACTATACCCACCTGGGATTTTCTACAGCGGAGGAATAGGATTGGACCGGGCTGGTGCATTTTATGCAAAGCCAGCTTGGAATCTTGTTACCATCTACTCCTCCAATGTCCCTTCACGGTATAGGTGTGGGCGGAATGCTCCAGAATTTACAATTCCTTTTTTAATTGGACTGGGGATTCGGTGTTATCGGCTTGGACACAGTGGGTGCTAGACCCTATTGGGAAAACCTACATGAATCTTCCTTTAATGGTGGTGTGGGGCATCTGGATGGCTAGGAATGGTATGGTATTTAATGAAAAATATTGCACTCCTGTGGTTACGGCGGTACAGATCTGTGGATATCGTGAGGCTTTCCCACACCATATTAAGGTGGCTAAACAACGTGAGGTTCTGGCACTGGACATTGATGAGTCAATACCATGGGGCTTTTATGATGGATCTGCTATGGGATTAACTTGTGGGGGAGGGGCTGTACTGCATCTTTCTACAAACCACTCTTACCATCTTTCCTAGGGACTGGGGGAGGGTGGGAATAATTTTGCTGAATTCATGAGCTTGAAACTGCTACTCATCTTTGCAAAGGAACGGGGATGTCAACGGTTAAATGTGTTTGGTGACTCTATGAATGTCACAAACTGGACTTATGGCACACAACATTGCAGGGATATTAGACTTGAAAACATTCTACAGGACATTGTGCAACTGAAACTTTCATTCTTACATTTTTCTTGCAGACATGTTTATCGGGAGAACAACCAGGAGGCGGACGCGTCTTCTAAGATTGGTAGGGACTTGGCAGTGGGGGTGTGGAAAATGACGGAAAACAGAGATGGAACTTTCTACGAATACTACCATCGACCTTCCATGGATGGAATTATACAACCAGGGCAAGAATTGGCACAGGATCTTCTCTGAGTGCCTATGGATGTTATTCTACTTTTTGCAGACTATGATATTTTCTTATGGTTTATACAAAACTATTATACTGGGAACAATTTTTGGAGGCTCGGGGAGCCATACGCTTTTTTGTTTTTGTTGCTGGTTTTTGGGATCTTTTGTGCACCTCTCGAATATGAGAGATTATGGGAATTGTCATTTTGATGGCTGTAATTACTGAGTGGTTTAAAATTTACTGTTTTTTTCTTGAGGCTCGGGGAGCCATGTGATATCTGATACTATTTTTCTCTATGGACTATACAGTCAGGAAGACTGAATGTATGTACGGAAAGTTATTAGTTATTTCTGTGATCAATTTTCTGCTCCTTAAATGGACTACTGTATGCTTCACTGCATATTCAGAATGTAATTTCTTCACTTGATGAAATGAAATTACGCTTTTTTCCGAGGAAAAAAAAAAATAACAATAGCAATGATCATTTGAAGGTCTAATAGAGCAATAGGTTACTCATGTACACTATTACACTAAGAGCCGATGTGGAACCTCACAAATAATAAGAGAGTATGAAACATAGGTTTCTTGATGAGGTAATATAGTAATAATAATAATAACCAGAACGAGATTATCTATAGTCTGTCAAACCCCACAGATAATAAGAGAGTATGAAACATAGGTTTCTTGATGAGGCAAATTAGTAATAATAATAATAAACAAAGAGATTATCTATAGCCTTTATGTTGCACATATATAGTTATTATTATAAAATATTATAATAATACAAACATTAACCATAATCATTAACCCTAAGTTGAGATTATACACTAACACAAACATAAATCTAGTTTAAACCCAGATCTATCAAGCATGAATAAGGATCAAATTTATAGATGTGTAAACTTTTTATCATTTAATTCCATGTCATGTATTAATTCCTTCATATCAAGAAATTTGATCTCTCTAGGTGCTTGATAGATCTAGGTTCAATATGGATCTAAGATAATTTTATTTTTTAAGATTTTGTGCAAAATTTAAAATTGAGCCGAAATATACATAAATAAATTTATTTAAATTTTCTTTAGTCATCATTTATGTACATACATAGCAACATCTCCCTCAAACTAGGTTGTAGAGCAACTCTTAGTGCAACCAATGATGTTGGAATTGACATCATTGTGAACATCATTCCAATCATGAAATTGTTTCAAAAATACAGTTCATTGCTAGGAAAAGCCTAGTTCTTTCGCATTATGGGAATCACATGTTGCATCCTAAAGTTGTGATATGTGGATAACAATGTGAATCAATATGGCATTTATCACCAGACTAGACATGAAACTTCTAAAAGCAGATATACCCATAAGAGAAGATAAAGATAGAAAAATATACCAAATCTGGTAGTTCTGACTCAAGGCAAAGATGTTGCAAAGATTGTTGACATCAGACCACTATGATTAAATATGTTTCTCTCCCTAGTTTTAGCAAATATATCATAATACGCATATTGATTTCTACTATTCACCATGTCAAAAATTTCTTTGTTTAAAAAAGAAATAAAATAGAATAATTTATGGATTCCTGTTACAGTATCCAAAAGATGAGAGACGTCTACAACAATGCACTTGTGAGAGGAAATGTCAAAGAAAAATAATTAATTACTAAACATCTAGTGAATCTGGAAAAAACACATACATACCACACCAAACCACATTAGAACCTCCAAAATAAATATGTTGAGCCGATATCATACGTTACCCACCTCCAAATCAGAAAATCCACAATGACGAAGACCCTCCAAATTCAATCCACAAACTTCTACTCGATCTCCAGCTACCATCGTGTACATAGGACATCATGTATAATCTACATTACAAGCAATAAGTTCATTGTTTTCAATAAGAGAGATTAACAAACCTGTAAGTAATCAAGAGTACACTGTGACAACATATATGTGGTGGGTTTGTTGATATATTACATGAGGCTTGCATTTAATCTTTACCTTCAGTTAGTCACAGTTAGTTAAAGTCAGTGGATTATTTGTAACTTTTGAATAACATAAACCAAAGGCCATCTAATGGGGAGACTAATTACTGAAATGCAACAGCACATCTAATCCTCATACATCACTAGTAATCTTCTGGAAGATATTGTTTCTTAGTTGAATTTGTTATATTGGAGCTGTTCCTTTTGACTGTTTCTGCTTTCTATAGGATTGGAGTTATGCATTCTATGAAATATTGTTTTTCTTCCAAGTCTTCTAGTGAAAGGAAAACTAAATTAGCACAACTATTTATATATGTTAGTATGGACTTTGAAGTATGAATTCAAGTTCTCTCAAGTTTTTTTTACCAGTTTGCTTGTCATTGTGAAAGCTCTGTTGTGGATTCAAATGAAGTATGTCTTAATCTTCAAGCAATTTGCAACAACAAAACCTTTTGGCATAATAACTAATAACTACCTATCAGACCTACCGGGTAAGCTGTGAAGGAAACCGGTCATGTTTCAAAAGAAAATTTAGAGATATTTCACCCTTATGGGCCAAAAATGTGTCATCTAATACAAAGAATGTAATCAAATCCCGGGAATGCTCTAAGAATACAACCCCTTAAACTGTAATTATATATATGTTCACATTTTAAACTAAATATTACAAATAGAAAAACTTCTATGGGTCACTAAATTCCTGTGTGGAAAACGAAAGATCACACCACGCATGCTAAAGCTTGCTACATCCATAACTAGATAAAGGCATCAGTAATAACTTTGATACTGGGATGGTAAAGCTTAGAGGTCAAACATAACCCTGTGATTATTAAGGCGCCCATGTTTCACTGGAATGGGAGGTTTGCAAGATTTTTATCATGACAATCATAGCAATCTTAGCAATTCATCTTTCGGTAAAGCATCAAAATTCCATCAATAATAAGTATGGTATTAGGATCACAAAGGTGAGAGGTCAAACATAACCCTGTGTTGATTAGGTATCCATGTTTCTCTCCAGTTTCTCATTATGACAATTTGAACAGTTACAATTTCAGTCAGTTACCCAAAACAATGTTGAAAATTACAGTCCACAAAAGAAACTTACAAAGCTCCCCCAGGTGGTGACAGTAAAAAGGCATTGCACCGTTATTCTGAAGGGAAGGAAGACCCTAACCGTACCTAAGAGAAGAACTAATTTGCACAACCTTTGAATCCTGTTTCCAGTCATGCTTAGAGCAAGTTTGGGCTCTCCTTGGAGAGAGGGTAATTGGTGCAGTTGGACGACAATATCCATAAAAAACAACTTGGTGAAACATGCAGCTTGTTGTTATCTGTAGCCAATGATAACAAAGAGCCATAATGATGATGACTTTTTTGTGTGTTGCTTGTCAATGTTCACAAATAATGGCTCCTTGTTTTCAAGTTTTAAGGACTATATAAGGACTTCAATAGATGCCTGTATTGGCTTTTTCACAAGTCGGATCTTCTCAAATTTTTCAAAGACTTTGGGAGGAATATTTGGAGTCAGAGTACAGAAATAATCATAATAATGTAGTTGATGATTTGGCCTTTTGCCAATTTTCTCTTATCCATAAGACTTTGGGAGGAATATTTGGAGTCAGAGTACAGAAATAATCATAATAATGTAGTTGATGATTTGGCCTTTTGCCAATTTTCTCTTATCCATATGTATAAAAGAAGATCGTATAAGATCAACTATGTTGATTCGTAATCTCATATAAATTTTGTGCCTTCAACAATGACTGCACAGTATTGGTGTGTATAATGATTAGGATTTGTATGGTTTACATGCATTTTTTTGGATGGTCTTGCCTCTCACATAAGATGGATGGATTGATTCAATGTATATAAAGCTTGTACATAGTCAATATGTGGATCAAAAAGACTACTTTTTCAGTAGAGTCTACACATTGCACAGTTTATGTAGTAATATGTGGATCAAAAAGACTATTTCTTTTTGTAGAGTCTACACATTGCACAGTTTATATAGTAATGTTGTACCCCTAGGCACTAAACTAGGGAATCTGTCTAGTTTGGTCATATTCCAGGAAAAGTGGTTTTCTAAGAGAAACCATGCTCATAATATGCAGTAGCTCATTTACGAGCTTCGATGATTTTCAAGTTTTAACATTTAGGGAAAAGATAGACTCACCTGACAACAGAGCTGTCAATATCTAGCCATTTTAGAGTGAGCTTGTTCCCTTCTAGAGCAAAGTGTGGATAAGGTTCTAGATCCATCCATACTTTGGGTTTTTGGAAATATGAGTCTTTTTCTAGACTTGAGTCTTCATATATCTGGTTATAATAGCCAAAAGATGTCTGCAAATTGTTCAACTATGAAAAATCTTTCATCCCGGAGCTTGTTCAAAAAATTTCATTTGCCCGTCTACAAAATTATTTGTTTCCAGTAGTTTTTACAATGCTTCTAGTCATTTGGAAGAAGAAAAAATTCACATTATTTTAACTTCGGAGAGAGAAAACGCTAGAAACTTACCGAAGGTGGGGATCTGCATGCCTAAATCTAACATGAACGTTCTCTGTTTTGAACCAAAGATCGTTGGAATTCAAAGCAGATGGACAAAGACTTCGAAGTGCTTGAAAGAAAACAAAAGGAAACTTCGATATGTAGGTAGGAAGTAAGATTCTTTCTAATCCGATTACACAATTCTAATCCATGCAATGCCAAGGTCACGGAGGCGCAGTGCTTGAGGCACCACCAACTTTGACGAATTCCTTTCAAAGATACCCATCATTCTATAATGCCCGTGAGGAGGTTCCCACCTTGCAAATCCTTCCTGTTACAGTCATGTAAACTCATTTTAGAGCAGAAGATCCAATCTACATATAATACTAACAAATTGTATTGTCTGGCCAAATTAAAGAATCCTACCAATGTTTCCTCCGTTGTCGCTGAGACAAGTACCGATCCATAGCCATTGTAGATGGGATCTTCAACAACTTGCCACATCAATATTTCTGAAGAAATGCATTTGAATTCTTGTCGAGACAGATACTCGTTCACAAACCCTATGATGCATCATCAACGTTATTATTATATAGGTAATAATCTAGGTATGCAAGGGGGTCATCAGTTGCAAGATTGCCCTAAAGGCATATTATAGTGTATACCTGGGATGGAGTCCGCCACATTCTTGAAATTTTTTATTATCAATTTATGAAGGTATATCTGCAAGATTTCCCTAAAGGATCATCGATGGAGTCCACCACATTCAATGGAGTTGTAAGATTGCCCTAAAGGTCCTCTCCTGCCCAGATGGGGTATATGCATGCGTTTACAACCAAATTTATGGTCACTCCCATAGTAATGAGGACAAATCGGGTATCTATGGTTATAGAGCCAGAGTCCATAATATAACAAAATGTCAAAATGAATACCCTGAAACCATACTCAAAATGAATACCCTGAAACAATACTCATAAATTGAAAATGAATGGAGCTTCGCTAAAGAATTGGCAAGTGAACCTGAAATCAACAAAAAGAAAAGCAATTTGAGGATGAGAATTAAGGCAATGAAGATAACCCATTAATCCTGTGACACATAATTAGGCAATGAAGATAAGTAAATGAGCTGATTATGATGGCTATAGGCTGCAACAGCAAGACCTAAAGTACCTGCAGAAAGTGTTCCTAAACCTCTATTGAAACCCTTTCTTAGTGTTGCACCTGTAGATATAGAATTGCAGGTTTTCATGTGTAGAAACTAAATTACAGTTACCATTACGATTGTGTAAAGTATTGTGAATAACAATTTATTAAACAAATGAGATCATACTGATAGTGAATTCAGAAACAACCACCACTCTCAGATCTTCAAACGTAACTGCTTCGTATTTTTTAGGATGCCTCTCATCGATCAACTCTTCAGGAAAAAATGCCATGGACAGCCTCTCCGATCGTCCATATACCACACGGTATTCTGCGCTACGATATCTTCCCTTACTCCACATCTGCCAACCATTTCCATCACTTATTTTAGTTACAAGAGAATTGTAATTAAGGACTTAAAAAAGTTTCTGTATATTATTCCAATGCTCCTGCTCAGAGGGCTCGTGGGCTTCTTTATGGGTTATAATCCATTTAAACTGCGGTCATTTTTAATCTCCTGCCACCAATCCAGCAAGGGGCACTTTTCTCTTCCCCTCATTGCAACCTCCATATCCCTAATCATCTAAAATAGACCGAATAGATCTTCAACGGCCTGTGGGAGAAAATCAGGTCTTGATAGGTGTCTTCTATCTGGGCATCTTGAATCAATTCAAATCTTTGCATATTTGCAACTCTGCCGCCAAGGATTCTAATCTAAGAGCTTTGCCAATCTGAGCCTTCAATCTGCCGCAAAGAGGAAGGCTTCATTCTGCAGTCAAGGAGAGTTTGGTTTATGACCAATCTTTGAGTATTTCCTTCCGAACGCGAAGATCTGGGCTTCTGATGTTACATATCCACTTGCGAGGGTTTGTATGTGATCTTACAAAATAGCCCCTTCTTTCTCTTCCTACATTAAATACCAACTTCAAAATTGGTGAAAAAAGCGGGAAATCAATGGCTAAGTATGTGAATTTTTCTTTTATTTAATATTTTTGAACTTAAACCAATTTAGAGGAACAATTAAATTGGGAACACCATTTTGTTCTCTTGTTTTTTTATATTTTACCATTATAAAATTCAAATAATTTAATTTAACTCAAATAATAATATTATATTAATATCACATAGTATTAATATATTAACTATACTTAATAACTATATTAACATATATATAATATATTATATAAAATTTAAATAATTTGATCTAATTCAAATAATAATATTATCTTAATACCGCATAGTATTAATATAATAACAATAGTTAACATATTTAATACTATGTGACATTAATATAATATTACTATTTTAATTAAATTAAATTATTTAAATTTTAAAATGGTAAAATATAAATTAGAAAAAAAAACAATTTTACCTTAATACTATGTGACATTAATATAATATTATTATTTTAGTTAAATTATATTATTTAAATTTCAAAATGGTAAAATATAAATTAAAAAAAAAAACAATTTTACCATAATAGTATGTGACATTAATATAATATTATTATTTTAATTAAATTAAATTATTTAAATTTTAAAATGGTAAAATATAAATTAAAGAAAAACAATTTTACAATAGAGAACAAAACGGTGTCCATGTTTTAATGTTTTTCCTAAATTATTATGGGTTGTATTTTCAAAAAATAGTATAGCATAGTGCCTTGAAAAGAATCTTCTCTTGATAGAGTTTAATTGAGTTTATTTAGGATCCTGGTATGGGTATAAATGCTGGAATACATATAAAATATATGTATGATATGGAGTGTAAAATCCTCTTTGAGTTATAATATAGTTGGGAAAGTGCATAATCCTCAAAGTTATTTGAAGAATATTTGGTTGGAAATAGAAGGCATGGAAAAGTTTACCAAGGTATGCTCTCAATGGAAAAATCCATTCCTTGCTGAGTGGATGGTCTAGGCACAATTGGAGGCATAATTATTTGAAATTAGTCTACAAATTGCTTGGAACTTAAATCCCCGTAATAGATTTGAAGTGATTTATAAATAATAATTGATTAGATAACACTTGCACTAAGGGTGGATGGTTTCAGCTAGCAAGCAATTGGCTAAAAGCGAATTGGTTTCGGGTTCAGGTAGGTAAGATCTCAGAATCTAGCCTCATATTACTAGTTCAGGGGATCCTTTACTTCATCCGGTGGGCATTTTTTTCCCATAGATTCAATTACCTTTTGGTTCCATCCTTAGTTTGGGATGTCAGGTTGAATTGGTTAATCAGGTGTGGGAAGGGTGTGTACTCATCAATCCTGACAAGATACATAATTTTATATATTGTTGACTTGAATTTGAATGTACTAACAATGTGGAAGGTCCACTAACTCATTGCAAATCATTCCCAATTAGCTTGAGTTGCTACATTTTTCTGCCAACCATCATGAAATGAAATTACCTCATCTCCATCGACCTAGTCTTTTTGGGTCCAATCATAACTAGTCATAAACTGGTTCAAACTTCGGATGCTTCCTAATCATGGCCTCGAAGAAATGATCCCTTAGAAGACATGTACTGAAAAATAATCCAAGTTGTATACTATTAATGTTACAAGTTACTAAATTTTAACACTACAGATGGATTCGAATCCATCTGCAATGTTAAAATTTAGTAAATTGTACAAATTCATTATCAAAATTATCATTTTCCACTGTCGGAATGACATAACTAAAAATGACCACATAAATGACCAATTGTTATGTGGTCATTTTTAGTTTAGTTCTTCTCTCGTGCCAAATTGGTCATTTTAGTTTAGTTCTTATCCCGTGGCCAAATTGGTCATTTTTAGTGAGTTCACTTAAAATTTCTCAATTTTGGTTATTTATCCCTTGAAAAATATATGGTGACCAATTTTTTTGGTCACATGGTCACTTATCTCTCATTTTGTACTAGTGTAAGGATCCTTCCATTTCACTCTCATGCAATATGTTTTCAACCACCAGTGAAGGGTCTAAATTTTGTAGGTCTCTTACTTTGCTTTCTCTTGTTGGTTGCCTCCTGAATCAGGAATTTGAGACTGGGTTCAATTGGATTCCAGGGGTTATCAGAGTGGCACACAGAAGTCAGTGGGTGTTGATTTTGATGGAATTCCAATTTGGACTTGGGATCTAGGAATTGTGGGTGGATTGCTTCATAGATTGACAGAGCTAGACAAAGTCTTTGGCATCAGTTGCATTTAGGGAATACTTGCTAGAGCATATTATAGGTTCATTTGGGATCCGAGTGGTTGGCAAAAAATCACAGTTGCTATTTGTTTTTGCTCCACAGGTGCAGATGGAAGTTGGTTGGTGGATAGGTTTCATTAGGATTTTTTTCTTTGGCTTCAAGTACTGTGATAGTTGGCCCTTGGGTTGGTTTGAAGTTGCAGATTGCTTGAGGGAAAGTAATCTCTAGGAGGGGAGGACTTGCAATGTCCCCATTTTAGGGTTCTCATGCTTTGCAGATGGCGATGGTTTTATGGGTTTGTATCTGCTTGATCGGACGGGTGATTCGATATTACCAATGAGTTTGAATGGTTTAGAGGAGATATTTGATGCTTTCAGATGTTATTTCTGGATTCTAGTTAGGGCTCCATGTTTCATGGAGGGAGTTTCTATTTATAGAAAGTCGGTCGGATGGCTCCATTCATCTTTATTCTTCATCAGGATCACTCCAATGCAATTAGTTTCCAATTCCAATGTATTTCGACATTTCAATAAAAATGAGTATATTAATGGTTATTTTCTAATTAAATTACTAAGGTTGCTTAAAATTAATTAAAATATTTAAAAAAGCCCTTAGTATTATAGCTCGTCGGAACCAGGATGAGATTCCTTAAATCATGGATGCATTAAACATGGGTCTTGCATGACAAAATATCATTATTTTAAAGAAATGTTCATTTTTAAAGTAAAAAGAGTGTTTAAATTAAAAAGTGCATCTTTAAAATAAATATAAAAATCAGCTTCTAGAGAGTTTAAGGAAAAAATTATAAAAGCGGTTTTTAGAGATCATTTGGTCATTATTGGACTTTTTCACTTTTGGAGAAGAAAGCTTGGAGAGCTATTTGAGCATTTGGCAAGGGTTTGAGAAAACCTTTGTGTGAACACCAGCTTCGGTGGTGCAAGATTCCACCCTAGCTGGTTGGAAGAGAGAAATCACTTAGGTTTCTCTATTGTGCTTCAACATCATGGATTGATATTGCCATTTCATTTGTAGATCTAAGTTTTTGAAGAAGCTACAGTCTGTGGGGCACATTATTGTGAAGGAAGACTCACTAAGAGGAGGGCACACTAGTGGTATTGGGAATGTGAGGGTGCAACTACCGTCCATTCAGTCAAAAAGGGAAAGTCATATCACTTGGAACACATTAATACCATTCATCTCATTTCAAGTAATCAAGGGGGCGCACCACTAGAGGATATTCCGACTACGTGACTGTATGGGGGCGCTGCTTGTTCTCTATGCATTATAAACTCCATAAATCAACTACTATAGTAGAGAGTTCGAGATATCCAAGTGTATCTATTATTTATTATTCATTCATGTTGGTTGTTGAATAATTCTGAGGCAGTATTGAAGACACATTTGATTATACAAGCTTCTACATGATTTCTTAAAGACCAATTTGAGTGTGGAAGCTGCTACAGGACATAGTGGGCCTATTTTGCAGTGGTTAGCTACAGTAGCCTTATCATCTTGGAGTTCGAGTTTTTCCCAACCTATGCTACAACATTCAAGTGGTTTCAATATAGTGGCAAGGTACTTTGATTTCATATTTACTCACAGCCTGTTCATTTTGATTATTCCAGGCATGTAAAACAATCCCTTCTTTATATATAGCAGATTTGATATTGTTTACTTAAATATGGTTATTGTGTTAGATTATCTATTGTGGGGTAACAATACTACATGTGACGAAGGTGAAACCATTTCCATTCAAAAAAAAATTAACATAAACTAATGCACATAAGTTTAGAATGGTGTTTCCCAATATGTCTGGTAATTGGCAGTTAGTTACAACAATGAAAAATCAAAGTGTTTGTTAAAATATTTCAACCAAATACAACAGTAAAGTGGTCAGAAATCATTTTTCAAGTGAAGGTGTAATCTAGATTATAGTAGTACTCCCTTATGAAACTAAACAATGACAGTCATTAGTATGAAATTGTTAGATGTTCCATCATCAAATAATATGTTATGAGGATTTCTTGCAAAACACACTTCCAGTTCATACCACATTAAGCACTTAGAAATATTAGAGAGTTCATACTGAGGCTACAACAGTACTCCCCTACTTTGACAAACTTTAAATCTGCTTATAATATCAGTGGGAAGGAAAGAGGAATTTGCTTGTATTTGGCCAAGGGTTATTACACCTTCCTCCTTCATTCAAAATTTGTATTCTTCTTGTCTTTCCGGGCCTTATAGGATTTTGGCTTTGTTTTGTTTTGGTGATAATAATACTTAGCCTTCCTTATGGTTTCATCTATAGATTGAGGTTCATCAGACTCAATTCAATCCTTGTATGATTGAGGTAGTTCACTCAGAAAATGTTGAATTTTCCCTTATCATCTTTGATATACTTAGCGTACCTTAGAAGCTCCAAGAATTTGTTTGAATATTCATCCATGTTCATTTGCCCCATATTTAACTCATGCAATTGTTTTATTTTTTCATCTTAGTATAGAGGTACATTTATTATAAGTTCTTGAATTTCTTCCATACAATTTTTCTTTCATTGAACCTCTTGACTTTCCCGAAGTGATACCATGTAATGAATGTAGTTGATGATAACAATAACAACAACAACAATAATAATAATTAAATTATTTACTTAAAAGACATACCCCTCAAGGAAGAGGTGTTAAAATTCCTATACAATGGCCAATAATAGTTTATACAATCATCATCTTTAATATATCATTCTATCAAATATTGTGGGTTTCATAATTTTTTCCCTCCATTTGGTATCATAACAGTCTCGCTACTCCCTAGAGCTTGGGTTTGGCTCAGTCCACTCATCCTCCTCTTGCTTCCCTGTTTCTCTACACCGATCCACCTGCATACACCCCAGCTCCCACACACACTTTCACCACAACCACACTTTCACCACAACCAGCTCCTCCTCTCAACGCCTCGACCACCCTGTGCATATTCTCCCCAACATGACCCTCTTCATCACACTCTCGGCATCATCTAGTCCCACATCCCTCCCTTCTTCCCACCATCTAGATCTACACCTCCATCGCTCCTTCGATGCGTGCCCTCTCTTCATACCCATCCCTCCTCCCTCGCTGCTACACCATGCCTCCTCCACTCCCGCCTACCTTCGCATCTCCTCACACTTCCTGCTCCCCTCCCTCTCAATCCATTATGTGGATTTCCCTTTTCCTACGCTCCCACCTCCTGTAGGACAATATCCCACCTCCTCTTTCTCTATCCAAGCATCACTCTCGCTCACACCTACGTTGCTTCCCTCCCTTCCACGACATACACCGTGCAATTCCTTGCCCCCATCCTCCCACGCCATCGCCTGCGCTCCTCCTTCCTCCATCTACCACACCCCTCTGCGCTCCCTCCACTTCCATTCCAGCCACACCCCACGATCCACTCCTCCCTGCCGCCCACCTGCGCCTCTCCTCAATCCCTACTCATTCTCTACGATGCTCCAAACGCAGTCCTTTCCTCATTCCACGCATCATTTTTCCAACCGCCATCTTCTCTCCGTCCATGCTATCCCTACAACAACAACAAAAAACAAAACAACTTTAATAAAATCAAAGTATTATAATAACTTTTTAATATTATTATTATAATATTTGTTATTTAATTAAAATTTTCAAAAACATTACAATAAAATATATAAAATATTATTATTTAATAACTATTATTATAATTATATATTTTATTTTTCATAAAATATGAAATGGCGTCAATATATATGACTTCACATACTAGAACAATAATGACATAATTAAAAACCCAAATCAATAAATTGGAAAGAAGGTCCAACGTCAAGATAGACACTATCATAAAGAGGATGGAAAATTATAAGTCTAGTAATCCCCCTAAACAACGAAGTACTTCAAGTATGTTGTTTTCCTCATCCACAACTACATCCCCAGTGAAATCATCTCCATATAAAGCATCTCCAAACCCACCAACTTCTAACAAGGATTGTGATGAAAAGGAAGCTAAAAAAAATGACACATTTGATCAAGAGGATGAAAATGAGGAAGATACAGAAAACCCTTATGTCAACCAAGATGAGATTAATGATATCGATCAAGATAATAAGCAAAACAAGGATACAAGATATCATAGTGATGACAAAAATAACAATGATATATTTGAAAAAGATGAAGATGATCTTGACCAAGATTGTGATGAGAGTCAAGCAAGTATTGCTAAAAATAACAAATATTAAAGCATCGACAAGAATATCACAATAAAAACACGCGAAGGAGAGATGTTATCACAAGGACCGCTATGAAGAACATCAATGGGAACAACTGTAAGATTAATTAGAGGCAAGATACGATTGGTGTTTTGTGAGCATTATAAGTACAAAGATACCTTTCAAAGGAATTGGCACATAATATGATTGGAATAACATCACGAAAAATAGTTATTGTTGTCAAGTCTATTTAGTTGACGACAAAAATAGTTAAAAGCTACAACCATGCAAGCGGAAAAAGCATACACGAAACTTCACCAAGTACATACTTAATGTGGATTCTAAAACAAAAGAAACAAAATGAAACAGTGGTTGTAATCAAAATTGCGTGTCTCAATTCATCAATTTGACACAGAGCCAGAATAAAATATGACATCATCAAACTCAGCTTTGAGGACAAAGCTTCCCTTAAGGAAGTGGCAATGTAACGAATGTAGTTGATGATAATAATAATAATAACAATAACAATAACAATAATAATAATAATAATAATAATAATAATAATAATTAAATTATTTACTTAAAAGACATACCCCTTCAACAAAGAGGTGTTAAAAGGCCTATATAATGGTCAAGCATAGTTTGTACAATCTTCATCTTTAATATATCATTTTATCAAATATTGTGGGTTTCAGAATTTTTGCGTTCCATACCACGATATGGATGCCCTACCATTCAAATTAAATATCACCTCCCATGCCTTCATGTTTCCATAGTAATCATGGACTTGGAAATACTTATTGGCATCCCGGGAATCCAAGCCTTAGCTTCTTGTCTAGATTTCACTTTACCATCAAAGGTAGGGGGTTTTCCCATATGAGTTGTTCTTAGAAAGTATATTCCTCTTATTCATATGAGATGAAGAGAATGAATTTTCAGTAGAGTCCTTAGATCTAGGTGACTCACTAGAATATATTTTGGAGTATATGTTTTAGCTCTATAATCATTCTTGAGTTAAAGGGCCTCTTGTGAGAATGCCTCCTTGATATGCTCCCACTCTTATCATCATTTCATGATTTCTTCCCATGGTGTATCTTCTTTTGAATGTCTTTCAATTTTTTAAGCATGGTTGTATTTCGTTGGTTTTGTTCTTATTGAGCTCTAATAAGCCTTTCATTATCTACTTTGAAACTTCACTCTTAGACTTCTCATGGTCTCTGCAATATCTGAAGGAGTTACTTGGTTTCTTTGGCCATTAGATTCTATCTTTGGATTCTTAGCATGGATATTTTCTCCAATGGAATATATTTCAACTACATAAGGATATCGTGTATCATCCATGGTGATAGTTTTCTTAGCACAACCAAGACCAAAGGCTTTCTAACTGAAATATCTTGAATGTTGATCCCTAATTGTCCCTGATATGATATTGTATCTAGAAAAGTGTTCATATAAGCACATTTGTTTGTTGCATTTCAAACTAAAATACTATAAAATTATTTTTCATGCATTCTAGAAACTACCTATATTGACATTTTTTGTCAAATTAAGGCTACGGGAACTTTTCTATTCAATTAGTAGGAATATATGAAGCACTCCTTTAGAATTTGATTATGACTATAACGATGCTCAGTTTTGATCTTAGAGCTAAAAGTTACATCCCTCAAAAATTGCAAATTTTGCTTAGTTTTTCAATTTTTCTATAGGTGCATTTAGTCTCAAAGACCAATCTCCAGCCACCTGTAGAATAAAATATAGGGAGAACCATAATTTTTTTTTTTTTTTTTTTATTAGGTGTTGATAATAATGATGACAGGGATTACTCAGCAACATTCAAATCTCTAATCTAATCCTCCAATCAATTTCTATAATTTTTGAAATTTACTATTATATTTTGCACTTCTTCCAAACTCAAATTATTTTCCAAAAAATGCTATCTCCCAAATTGAGTGTTTCTAGGGAAACTTCCTCTACGAAAAGTTGTTCAGATTGATGGGTAGGTTAAATGAAATGATAAAAAATATCATTTTTGAGTTCTTGGGTCACTTTTCCTACCTCCGAGATTTTCAAAATCCCCCAAAAGTGCCCCAAAATAATGGATTTTAGCTTGTTTTCGAATCCCAATTCCGAATGCTTTATAATTTTATTAGGGAATCAAAATGGTTTCTATTGCCTAGTTGTGGACTGTACTTTTCAATTCATCATGAGCAAGGCCTTTGTTTGAGTTTATAATTAGGGTCTTCAAAAAACACTAATATTCAATTTCAAAAAAAATTGAGCTGAATGAGTAATCTATCTCACTAGAATTTTTGCAGCCCTCGGTGTTGTAGATCCATCCCCAAAAATTTCATTGAAAACCTATAAAAATTGTTCTTGTTATTGAAATATTAAAAAAAAAGGCTCCATATGTTTTTTTAAATGTTTTTCGTACTAATGACATGGCATGGAAAATGGAAGGTGGTAATGTGGAACTATACCCACCTCGGTCATATGTAGAATCCTCGGGTTCGACCATGTCATATTCAATTCAACCCCTATGCCATTTCCATTGGGATCCTTGAAGATTCCTCACACCACAATCTTATCCTCCTGTAGAGGGAATCGTGTATATGATATTGATCGCTTGATCTTAGATCCTAAGACGATTTGGGTCGTCCATAGTAGGGTGCTCCGTCTACGACCTTTTCTTTTGTACTTTGCACAAACAAATAATATTCGTTGGTTGTACCTACACAATTTAATCTCAACCCTTCGTGGTGATGCCCATAGGTGTCTTATATTGCCTTCCTTCATTTACCTGAACAATTGGGATCTACCCATCGAACTTGCATAGTCAAATCTAGACCATTTGTGTGAGGAGTCTATGGATAAGGTACGATCGCTTATTCTTGGGTGAATGGTTAAGATCAAGAAATCAAACATGCGCGATCAAATCATATCCAATCACGGCAAGGTCCCCTTTATTATTCCTTGATCAGGTTTATGTGCATGAATGTACAAGATTCATCAATCATACCTACACAATTTAATTTGGGTCATTCATGGCATGACCCCTTGTGATAAGGTTTCTTCATTGTTCCAAAGTTTCATCAAGAAATCCAATCCTTATAGTGTTTGACAGTGTGTGCAAAAAGAGTTCGACATATTTATGTTGTTGGAGAACCACATTTAACATTAATTCATGGCTTCTCAAGCATCCAAGGAGCAATAAATAAACAATGTGTAATGCTCCTATCATTCCTAGTGTCTATGCTCACCTATAGCCATCTTCTTTACTCTAATGTCTACAATTTCCTCTTCATAATTCTAATTTATGGTTAATTTCACAGTTTGATAATTGGCTACGGAGAGAATAACATGAAAAACACTCTACATAGTGTAAAAATCTGCATGGAAAATGGTTGATAGACTCCAAATGAGATGAGAGGATTGGTGAAATGATAGGTGACATTACTTATGACCATAGAAGGAGGAACTCTTACAATTTTCATAGAAGTATATTCATACCATTCTACCATAACTACATGAGAATACTTTCCCCATCAACCTCACGCATGCATTCAATGATTGAATTTTAATAAGTCAAAAGGAAGTAAATGGTTCATTTAAGGCACATGGAAAACACATGGATGAGTGATGAGGTTGATACTTGGAAAAAAGAAGATTTAATCTCCCATAGGCCCCCTTTTCTCTTACCCTCTAGTGGAATCATAGCCCCTCTAGTGCTCTTTGCAGAACCATCTTGGACCATTTTATTATTTTCCAACATGAAATATTTACATAGCTTTTGAGTCAGCATGAAAATCCAACCGCATGGCCCATATAAAAATATTTACATTATACATGCCTAGACATTCACTAGTTGGGCCTTGGCCTTGAGCACCACACTAGGAATCCATACTAGCATATTTACATCATTTTACATAATCATATTTTAATACATTCCAAGGGTTAAAACTGGGGGTATTACAACGTGGGACTTTAGCAACACATCATCACCTTGTAATTCCGACACAAAGATTAGCTTGCTCGATCGTTTTGATATGTGGTAATGTTATCATGGTCCCTCTAAATTTTATTGTCATGTTGCTCAGCTGTGTGGTTATGTCCGTCTGTGGAATTTGGTTCAAACCACAACCTTCTGGTTCATGGACCTTTATGTTGGTTTATTGTATTACAAATTTGTTTAGGTGGGTTTTTTTGGTGGCTCTCATGTTGCATTGCATGCGTATTTTCTCGCCCACTCAGAGTTGAGTTCTTGTGGGGTTTTTTTGTTTGGTTCTTTATCACCGCTGGTTTCTATTGGACAGACTTTGTTTCAACTAGGCTTTCTTTGTTGGTTTCATGGGGTTGTCTATTGAGTTATCTTTTGCAACACATTGTTGAGTCGACAACATACACAGTTTAAGTCTCACCTCTACACATCTTAAGTCTTATCTTATATTAGAGCGTGGCCTTTAGATTATACTCCATGTGCTCTTTTTAGAACTCTGTGTTTCCTTCTTTGAGACCATGGATAGTAGAGAATAATGATACTGCAATTCTTTATGTAGGCGTGAATGATTTTTTGATGAAGGGAAAGAGACGATGGCTCGAGGAATGGAGAAAATGGAAGAATGACATAAGAGATGGGAGCTCAATTACGATAGGGATAATAAGACGTTCATAGGAAATTAGACAAATACAAAGGGAAACTGGGCAAATGCAAGTCAAAAGCAATTCTCGTAGAAGTAAGCATGGATGCAACTAACAGAAAAATGATTGAGCAAGTATAAATAATCAAGGACCTACAAACTAAACTAAAAAATATACAATTGGAACAATTCCAAAGTTTCCTAACTATGAAACATACTCCTACTCCTACAACTTCAATTGAGCTAATTGAAAATTGTCAATAAGTTACAAAAGAGAAAGACACTATAAAGCAAAGTTATTTCAAGACGACCACCATTGAAACCTCTTACAAATCCTTCTACATGTTGCTTGAAAAATACCCATAAGGGACACCGTACTTACCATTCCTAGTATTTTCATATATTTTATAGAACTCTCTTAACTTTGGGAGAGTTTTTAAAGCTTTTCATAAACATGTCCTAAAAAGTTTAGGAAAGTTTTTAAGGCTTTTCATAAACCATGTAGTAAAAGGTAGTAACAAAATTTTGAATCTAAAAAATTGTAAACAATATGATGAAGCTTCTGAAGCAAATATGGACATCCTCTTTTGTGTGCATTAAATGGTTGGAGAATTAAAGTCAATCCCCCTCTTTTTATACTAATACAAATAGTATACATTCCTGTTAGAATAAAAATGAAAACAGTGTACACCTACAATAAACATAAAAATAACTATTTCACCTTTATGTCATTATTCAATATTATAAACTGAAAACTAAATATTATAAAATGCACCAATACCAAACCTCTGGGAAATTTATTGCTAAAAAATAACTATTTCACCTTTATGTCATTATTCAATATTATAAACTGAAAACTAAATATTATAAAATGCACCAATACCAAACCTCTTGGAAATTTATTGCTCATAAAAATAACTATTTTACCTTTATGTCATTACTCAATATTATAAACTAAAAACTAAATATTATAAAATGCACCAATACCAAACCTCTTGGAAATTTATTCCTCACAAAAGAACAACACTGAAAGTTTTACATGTGGAACATTTTATGTGTGACTGTGAATGTAACCTTCCTTACAAGTTACGTGTGCTAATTAGGTCTTCACAAATTACTTTAGACATGATCTCAATTGGCAATTTCTGATCAAATGTGGTTACAATTTGTGATAAATAGTGGCTACAATTATAATTTGGATGGTTGTGACCAGTACTGATCCAGTGATTCAGAAATTTCAATGCGAATACGAAATCATGCGACAAAGAAGGTATATATATATATATATTCATGTATTGTGGGTGTATAAACAAATTTTCCAGACATAAGAAGTCCCAGAACTAAAATAAATACAGTGATACAGTACAATTGACAACAGATTCCGCTGGTGGAGAGACATGAAAGTATAAGAACACTAAGCATGAAAAGGATTTGGAGAAGAAGATAGCCTCTCTTCTCACACTCTACCAGCTACTATGGCCGCCATAGCTTTATAAACAAGAACGCTCTCATCCTTCTTTTCAGATGAAGCTGCCTGACCACTAAATTTCTTTACAGATCTCTGAAGTACAAAACTCCGAACCGAGCTTCTAAGATTGCTGACCCTTGATTTCCCACCTTGGCGGCGCTCATGGGGACGACCACACGTACTGTAATACAACTTACAAGTCATAATTCATGGATTTCCTGCTCTTATTACTGGGCAAGCAGTCGTTTATTACACTGTTAACTTTCGAATCCTTGATCTCCAAATCCCTCATTCCGGATTTACCTCTTTGGCTTCTGCACCTTGCCATGGAATCCGACACATTTATTAACTTCCCCTCATCTTTTTCACCGTCGTTCGGCAGCTTCTTTGTGATGCCAGATTCTATGGTATCCTCCATTTCATTATGATAAGACGTACTGGATCTTCTCAGGGCAGAGCCCTTGGAATAACGCCTGCCCGTCAATCTGCGCTCTGAAACGCTGCGTCTTGTTGAAGAAGGGCACCCAGTTTTCGTCCTCACAGAAGGTTCCCAAGAATCTGTAACAGTCGACTCACAGTATATCAGTTTGCAATTTATCCTAACCCTAATTCTAAATTTCTAGCAGTTAAAAGAAGAACACTAATTCATTCATTACCTTGCACGTCCGCACATCGATCATGGCGTCGCTGTAATCTGTTTTCTTGTCTTTCCAGCACAGAGACATTGTTTCTGCAGTCTGTTTTCCTGAAAAATCCCAAGAACGATCTGAACCCAGAAAGATTAACCTTCCCTTCTTTTTTCTCATCGGAGCTGTTATCATTCTGTGGCTTGGCTCTCGCAATGAGGTCAAGGTCTCGAGCCCCTTCAACGTCATCAAAATTCTTTTTCCTGAAACGAAGGTAACCCCAAGACGCGGGATCGGGCTTGTAAACGATCTCCGACTTGCGCTGTTCATAATTGGCCCTTGCCAAGCTCACCAGCCGTTCTCTGAGACATGACGAGCAGATCCCTACTACTGCCTGCGATGGATGAAAACTGCATCTGTTCCTGGGCTTACCGAATCTGTCCATTCTTCCTTAACAACAATATTTTAGTACTGCAAGGTCATATCCGACCAAAATCTATTTCAGTTTAATCTCTTACAGACTTTATGAAATTAAACCCTAAATTCATTCCTATTCATCGCTTCGAGCCTTGAAATCCTTTTAGAATAATGTTCACGGCGAGTTCAGACAAGACCAAATGAAAGACGTGAAGGAAAAGCAACAAATACAGAATATGTCGGTGGATTAAGCTGTAGAACAGGTCGTTATTGATAATCAAATCTAAATTCGAGAACAAAAGCAGAAATCAAGAAACCGGGAATCACCCGCGGCACTGGATACGGGTGGGAATTTGGAAATGAAAAATCCAAGATTCTAAGCCAACAGAGCCGTCCATCTCGTTCTGTACGTTACAGCGTGTTGGGCAGGCATTGTCTCGACCCGCAATGCTTTTCTCGCGCAGAATCTTGGTTGGTGGGATGTGTAGATTTAGATTTGAACTTGTGCGATCAGAAATTGGACAAATGCACTTGCTATAGGTTCTTTTATGGCCTCTAGATCCATCACACGTCGCACCAGTCCTACCTTCTCGAACTTACCTACGCACCAATGTATGGTTTTCAATTTATTAAATATCGAAGCAGAAAAATCAATATCAACCGACACAAAAAAATCAATGTAAGATGTCCTCTCTTTTGTTTTTCTCTTAAATTTCAACTAAAATATTAAATTATAAAATTACAGAAAAAGAATCATATGTTTTATAACTATTGGTGTATTTAAAGGATATTGTGTAGTTAGCGAAGCACAAATATATTAAAGAAAACATCTTAGTTCTTCAAATACATTTTACAATTATTCTAAAAATTTAGTGTAAATAAACTATATTTCATATAACCATGATAAATTGCAAAAAAAAATTCTTACACATATCTTGTAAAAAAAATGTAATTGGAGGTGCCTAGAAAATAATGAAAAATTTATTGTAAATAAACTATGTTTGATATAACCATCAAATTTAATGGTGATAAATCTTGATTTAATCATTTTAATGGGAGGTTATCTATTTTTATAGAAAATACATGAAAACAAAATACAATGTAGTGTTGAAAATTGAAGAAAATATATTTTAAAACATTGCTTCGAGTCTTTCTAAAGAATATTGAAAAAAATGATGGTGATAAGTCTTAACATCAATCATTTTAATTGGACACAATAATTGAAAACAAATTTCAATGTAGTTTTGAAAATTGAAAAAAAAATATTTTAAAACATTGTTTTGGTTTTTTTTAAATGAAAGAATTAAAAAAAAAATACTAAAAGAAAATACAAACTTTAAAATCTAAGATATTAACTAAAATATTGAGATTAAAAAAAAATACTAAAAGAAAATACAAACTTTAAAATCTAAGATATTAACTAAAATATTGAGATTTTCTTAGTAAAAGAAAATATTGAGATTATCTTAGTAAAAGAAAATAAATCTATAGAGTTATGTTTTTTATGGAGTTATGTTCAATTGATTGAGTTACTTTCGATTAAATTATATATTTTTATGGGTTTATGGAGCTGTGCCGTGGAAAACCCGAGCGTATCTCCCATCATTCTTAAATTTTTTGGATCCCACATATGCAATGACATACTACGAAGGTGTCTCGAGAAGAATATTGCACTTCACCACCAAGCTATTCAAATCACGTGAATTGAACCAAGGTAACAGTGCCAACCCCGAAGAATTATAGCTCAAGGTGTTGTTAAGGAATATATCCACATGAACGAGGTTGACATCACCAACATACTAGGGGTTAAAATGCTCTCGCTAGAGTAGCTCCAAGCTTTTAACTTGCAAATCACCACAACATACCTTCCTAAAAAAAATAGGCTAACCATAATCTAAAATTCACAAATAGCATAATGAAATACATTAACATGAATTCCAAATATTTAACTTAGTTCATGATCAATAACAAAGATTCATATTCATATGAAGGAAGGGGAAGATTTCCAATCTATATTCATAATAATGTTAAGCACAATTATACCTTTAAACTGCTTAGGCACTTAAATAAACAAATATTTTGAGCCTCTTGCTTGTCTTCTCCATGAATCCCAACCACAACTCAAATGTATAAGGGTTAGGAACTAGCTAGGATAGCAGTCCCAAGACAAAGGGTATGGAAAACAAAGGGAAAGAGAACAAGGATTCCTCCAGCATAACAATACTTAGGCATTAGGTCCCTTCAATGGCTTATCTCCCTTCATTTTATAGTTAATGGAGATAGTTTCCATCGAGTAAAAAATAGTTGTAACTTAGAGAGTAGTTACCCAAACTACCCAAATTTTAAAATTATATATATATATATATATATATATTATCATTTTTGGAGAAACAAGTGTTGTAAACCCCAGCAAAGCAAAGTATACAAGCATTTTCAGGGTTTTAGGGAAAAACGTTGGCAAACTGAAGGAAACTAGCGTTGGAAAGGCTAGTTGACAAAACATTAGAAGCATTTTCCTCTCAAATTTAGTTAGAAAGATTCACAAGTGCTAGGGAATTAGTAAATGATGAAGGCCATGTAAAAGAAAAACCAGACCAGGCTCTTCCATCCAAAATGTCCTTTTGTGTGAGCGACAATCAACATTCGCAATATCGACATGCGATTGTCGTCACAAAATGAAAAGTGCCAATCTAGACTATAACACAAGGCCCCATGGAGACAAACGCTTCCTTATCCACCGGATTATCAAAAAGAAAAATGTGAAAACCCCTTCCTAGAGTAATGTGAATCATACTCTCACCACTTATTGACCGTGACGATCTGATCCAATCTACCAACTTAGAGAAGATGTGCAATTTTGGGTAGGAGAGATACCCTATGAAAGTCCATATCGTTGGATCCTTTGCTCTGCCCACGATCCATTATATTGAGAGAGTGAACCTCATTGAACTAGAATATTGAATACCCTTCTTCCTCCCCATAGAAACCCTAGCTTCTCCTCGTCCACCCTTGTCCTCTTTCTCCATCTTTCACATTTCAAATGCAAACATATGTTTGCGAGCATTCGAATCTAAGTTATTATTATAAACAATATTGCATGTTCAACCAATATGGGGACATGGAGATGGGCTTTGATCCACTTACATGTGCAAGTAGTGCAATACAAACTTTACATCTTCAAGCAATATTTTCAAATATAACTTAATGCTAAGGAAATGATTAAGCTCCATACATTTATTTAAATTAATGTCATATTTCCAAATATGGATTAAAGTTAATACACTCGACGATCTATAAGCATTACATTTCTTCCAATCAAATCCTAAAAATAAATAGTTCATACTTTAAATGATATACCAAAGCACTTCAATTTATCTATCCGGCTCTCTCTCTATAATCAATTTAAGAAGTTTATTGATCTTTAGAAGTTGTGTAGTTTGTTACTTTCTGCAGAGGGCACTTACAAGCACAATAGAAAAAGCAATGAACTGCACAAGGGAATTTTGAATACCATATCACTATTTCTCTAAAATTGAATACCTTTGCTCTGCAACACGTCTAAACCAAAATGAAAATTTTGGATTCTTCACCTTCCTCTTGCTAAAATTGTAGACCATTGTTATCCAACACATTTGAACGAAAATGAAAGTTTAGGACTTCTTCACCTTCCTATTGTATTTAGAAGTCCAAGTAATGGAGATATACAGTGCACCAAGAAATTTGTTATCATGATAAGTTATAGTATTAATAATATAATGATGAAAGAAGTTAATTATCCTCCTTGGCGCTATCTCTTCGATCAATAGGACTTCTTAATATGTGTCAATATTCCTTCAGTACTTAACCAAATCTTAGATGAAGTTAAATGTCAATTGCTTGAATGTAAAACAATATAAAATTTTCATACATGCCTACCAAACTCTGTATTGATGTCATTAAGCATGCTCATAACACGGGGGATTCAATCAGTGAACTTGTTGCATAGCATAATCATTCGCATGATATTAAAGAATATCCCTAATTTCACTAAATATTGGAAAACTCCTCCTAAAATTTTATTGTTGAACCCCCCTCCCAATATGTCTTTCCAATTAAGAAAACCCTTAGTTTCACTAGATATTGTAGGCAGAGTATTTTTTAAGGATTCTAATATTGTACTTAAGTATAGTATTCTAGGCAATTATTTTGGATTAAAAAAAACATATATATAGATACGCAAGCGAATATTAAATATGAAACACACAATTTACTACTGAAATTTGTAAATTTTGGCCAATATTATGATAAAAAAACATATTTTATGTAAATATAGGCGATATTAGAGCCTAAAAATGACCAAAAAACGAATTTATTTTTTGAAAAAAAACCCCAAAAATAGCCAATTGGCGAAATTTTGCCCCTAAAAATTTCCCTGATTGTAGGTATCCATTTTTATCAACCCATTTTTAATACTCCCTTTATATCATATTATGAAGTTGTAACAAACAGGAGCCCTAACACATCTTATTATAAGAAAACATGATGCTAAATAAAATAATAGCATAATGCTAATAATCGGGGTATTTTTTAAAGATTTTAATATTATACTTAAGTATAGTATTCTAGGCGATCATTTTGGATTGAAAAAAATGTATATATAGATAGGAGAATATTAAATATGAAACCTACAATTTACTACCGAATCTTGTAAATTTTGGTGAATATTATGATAAAAGAAACATATTTTATGTAAATATAGGCGATATTAGAGACTAAAAATGACCAAATAAAGAATTTATTTTTTTACAAAAATCCCCAAAATAGCCAATTGACGAAATTTCGCCCCTAAAAATTACCTTGCTAATAATGATCCCACTAGGATTGCAGGGCTGATTGATCAATTTGTAGTGTTGGATATTGGAAGACCCAATGAAATAGTACTGGGGAAGGCAAAATGCATAAAAGGAAACCTAGTCAAAAGATCAACATAACAAAGAATGTAAAAGGCTCATAGTCCAATGCTTAGAAAATATGAGAATTGCAGATGTTTCACACCACAGCCTGCCAATCTACCAATTTTATATCCTGTAAATATAAGTACAGATCCATTGAGAGCTCATGTTTTCTATAATATTAATAAATTAAACTCCATAAAAATGCAAAATTGAAACCCTTTCGTGGATGGACTCCCATACCTTCCTATCAAAACAAGCATCATTGATGTTTGAACCCAAATGAACATAGAAAAAATCCTCTTACTTTCCAATAACACTATATGATCATGTGCATAGCTTGGATTTGGGTCATTCACAAGATGCAATGAATTTCCTCCAATTCCTCTACATTTATTCTTGCAATCAAGGGAATTAACAACATTCAGTTACATTTTCTTAGGTTATAACTAGTTTTTTTTTTTTATCTTTACAAGAGAGGGAAAAATATCCATTGTTAGGTTTCAAGCATGCAATAGTTATAAGGATACATAGATGGTGAAACTTATATGATACCATTTCATGGTAACGTTAACACATAGGACATGTAAATAAGGATTTAGATTTTCACCTATGTTCATGTCAGTTCCAATTCAATATTAATACGGATGCCTTGCATATAAGAATTGAAATTACAATTATCAATGTGCCAATTATAACTCAATCTAACAACTATTCATGACTGACAATGTGAACATGTTATAGAAGAATACAAAAAGTTGAAAGAAATGATTATACAAGAAAGATTGAATTATTTTTTCTTGGTTCCAGTGAGCTAAGAAAGATTGATCTCATTTTTCTTGGTTTTCATGGAGAAAGTTTTGAATGAATCTCAATACCCACCTAGAACCCAACCTAAAAAAATAAGAGTTGGATCTTTTACCCGAATGCCTATAAAAATTACAATACAATTTTCAACTCCGGAACTCCCAATTAGCTACATCTCTCAACTTAAAGATGAAAAAAAATATACCATCAATTCAAGCCAAGCCTAAATGAGTATTGCTCAAGTCCAGTAATCCAAAGAGACTTCCATCGATATTATCATTGATACACTATTATCAAATTTATGCAAAACTTAGGATCATAAGCAACATCAAATAAAAATGGAGGGTCCTTAAGTTTTTGGTAGGTATGAATTGAGCCCATGATTTAGAGGTATGAATCCATCCCACGATTTTGGGGTTATTCCTCATCCCACCCAAATAAAATAAACCCCAATATTTATATTACTATGTCAAATTAAAAACCCCCCATTGACCCCTTAATACAGGGAAATATATTTTTGAGGTTTTTAAGATTATTCAAGCCCCGAATATGAATGGACGTGATATGATATTGCCTCGCTAGTGAACCCCCAGTGGCTCATAATCCTTCACCAATCTAATATGATATGCCACTTCATTATTTATATTTTAGGTGGTGTAGGACCTGTTGGGCCTAATCTTTTTGGAGGTACCACTTTTGAAGAAACAGTTTTGGTGTGGATAAAGACAAAGTGGAAGTGGTTCAGTGAAGTGGTCAAATCTGACGAAGCAGCCAAGGAAACATGAAAAACAGCCATGTCGATCAAGTCAATGGTCGGAGTTGAGTCAGTTAGTTAGGATTGGTCCACATTGTATTAATGAGTCGGTTAATAAGTTAGTGGATTAGTGGGAGTGGGGAAAGCTAAGTGCACCCTATAAATATGTAATATGAAGGAAGTTTTGTGGTTTCTCTCTGTTTGTTATTGTATTCGAGTTACTATTGATGTTATTTTTTGAGTCTATAATGAAGCATTATGTTGTATCTATCAGAGTTATTTTGGGGAAGTCAATCTGTTGATCTACAGGATGTTTGCGCAGATCCTTTGTAAGTAATGAACAAATCTGTAATTCATACCTGAAGTGCTTATTTGGCTGCAACACATAATAAAAGACAAGTGCTTCTGTGGTTTTTCCCAGATGGGCTTCCACGTTAAACATGGTGTTTTATGTGTTGTGATGTGTGATGTGATGTGATTTGATATGTGTTTATTTCCTCCGTTGACTACTTATATGAATGAATTATCGACATAAGTGTATGTAATGTGAATTCAATTATAATCCGAGTACATTAATCTAAAGAAGTTAAGGGTTCTGTCGAAGTGATGTATGCGTCGAATCCCTAATTTTGTCTATGTTCTAGAATAGAAGATGTTAATGAATGTATTGCATGTCGGGCTATTCCCCTTTTGCATTGCATAAGCCTGGTTCCTACAATCCCCATAGGTACTTCGGGTGAGACTTCATCTACTTTGCAAGTGTTTACAAAAGGGATTCATTCCCTTTCAGTCGGGTATTTGTGTGCAGGGTGCTTTACTGGTTTGTTATTGAATGTTAAACCCTGGTCGAAGTAGAAGTGCGCCAACAAGACCCTTTTTCTATATAGTAGTGCCTTTGAATAGAATATTGGATGGTATTGGGTAATGAAGGTCAATCCATAATTTACCTAGTGAGGATAATATGGTTTAATAACATGGTTGTTAAGCCTGAGACATATGACTATTTGTTTGTTAATATGACTATGGAATTTGGCATTATTATTACTGTTGTTGTTGTTGTTGTTGTTAAATTAAATAAACAACTAGCTCAATACAGACAACTAAAAGAGTATGGGAGGACATGGTCTAGTGTGAGGGGGAATGGGGACATTCCTAGCACTTTAGAACTTGTTTTTATTCATCCTAGTTCATATTTGCACCTTGGTGACTTTTAGAGTTGTTGGTCACCCAAACATTGTACAACGGAACCTACATTTGATTACTTTGGCCTAATAATGGAGTTACTATTGCACCTTATTCATGCCTTAGTGGGGCCTCCTTGCCTACTGTTCCCTCCTTGGATGAAAAATACTCTTTTGTGGGCCCCACTTGCACTAATGTTCCCTCTCTCTAGATTCTAGGAGTTGTAAGCTAGATTTTAGCTTCCACCTCCTTGATTTTTTCGTCCACCTCCAAAGGTGCACCCTTGCTCCCCAAATCTAGTTGGAGTTCCCGATTTTTGTGCTTACAGGTCATTGATGATCCTATTGGACCCACTCTTTCACCCCTCATGACTAGTGTTCCCTCCTTATGCTCCAGTCCTTGGTTTTTTGTAACTCCTCCTCATGGTGCTAAGTAATCCTAGAAAGGGAATATCCTAACTAAGCCACCACTCCACTAATTCGATTTAAGCGTCCATGATGAAACCTAGCCTTACCTCTCTGTAATTTGAGTTGATTCCATTAGGTTAGAGTTGGCCTCCTTATGTTATATATCCATGTTCTCTATCCTTGTTGAAGCTAATCCTGAGATTTGGATCACTTGAATTGTGCTACCCCACTATGTTGTGAGTGTTACAGTATTAAGATTGTGTTGGGACTTAGTGTTTATTGTGGGATCCTATCAGATATTTAGTCTAGTTGGATTATGCCCTTACTTCCTTGAGTTCACTCTACTAGTCCAGTTTTTAGCATAGGAAGCCAGGAAATGAGATGGTGATATCATGAGGGACAAGTTAGGTGAGGCAGTCACATCCCATAGACAGTGGAGACGAACATGGAAGCAGTAGTGGGAAGTATTGTGGCTTGTCAGAAGAGGATTTCTAAGAGTTTCTAGACTGGGTGTGCCTCTGCTAGTGGATTCGTGGCCTCAATTCGGGGGTGACCTATTCAAGTGAGATTCGACTTGATTGTGTCTATGGATGGGTGGAAAGTTGTCTTACTGGATCCAGTTTCCCTTTTCGAAGATAAGTATTTGATCAAATGTTTATTCATGTTATTTTATTATGTATATGTGCTCATCGAGGTTGATTTGTACCGTGTTTGTGTTCATGGATTGTACGCTAGGAATTGTATGTAGGATTGATGGCCTTCGTAAATTACAAATCCATATTTCTATGAACATTCTCTTCCAACCTTTCACTTCTTTCTTATGATTTGAATGGTTGTAGGTGGAATCCATGATATTCGATTTGTTATGCATTTAGATGGTTGTAAATAACAACCATAAAAATCCATGGTATTAATGTTGGATAGTTGTAGTTAACGACCATAAATTTGATTTGTATTAGTGATTGATGGCTAGAGGGAGTGCAGCCATAAAGTATGATTTTTACTAGTAAAAGATAGATGTAGGGGACAACCACGGGATCTAATTTTGAAGGTTGTAGCTGGTAGCCCGTGTCTCTATTTTTTCCATGGTTGTGTGGACTGTAGATGGTAGTCTGTGGATGTGTCGTTAATGTTGTTATTACTTACTAGTAAACCAATCAACACACTCATAATAGAACTGATATCCTCATATCGATATACAAGTGGATGCTAACAACAACAATTACTTATTTACATTGTTTTCAATAATATTACAATCCAATAACTACTATCAAGTACATGGGATAATTGTATGTTTTTAATCATTATATGGTTATTGGAGATACCAATTGTTGTTCCTTACTCATGTGCAATCAATGTTTACAATTAAAACATAATTGCATTCAATAGTATGCACATTGGGGAATGTTAGGCTTGAGTTTCATGCTTTTCATTTTTAAAGGGGTAAAACTTTTTAATTTATTTTGTTGTATAACTTGTTGGCCTAACCTTAAATCACCTTAATCCGTTGTGCTATATTTGTCTTAGCCATTTTCCCTAGGCTTCCTAGTGCCTCTGGCCTTAGTTGGGTTAGGGACATTACATATAGGGTACCTAGGGAAGTATCTAAGGGGATAGTCATTGTAATGTGGCCATACCCATAGAATAGTACCTCTAGGTTGTTAGATAGAATGATATAATAATAAGGGGGTAGTTGGCATAAACCCCAATAAATACTCATAAGAATGTATAAATAAACATTAGCATCATTGTATGGAGTGTTGGTGTATATACAAATTTTCCTATTTTTTTATTTCTAGGGTTAAAGGCTCCCCTACTAGAGTTATCCACCCCTCTTAAGAGACAAGGGCACTCCTAATTGGAGTTATCCTTCCTTTTAAGAGACAAGGGCGCTCCTAACTGAAGTAATCCCCCCTTTTTAGGGAAAAGGGAACTCTTAATTGGATTAATCCCCCCTTTTTAGGAGGGACGACATCCTCACTATAATTATCTTTTTTAGGGATTCTCTTGTAGTTCTACCATTGTTTAGCATGAATTTGCACTACTTTACTATTTTTTGGCTAGTTAGACTCTAGTTAACACATGCATGACCTACTTAACTACTTGTTTGTATTTATAGGTTCAATTAACGTTGGTTGATCATACATGATTGATTTAACTACCTCATGAGGCTATTCTAGTCTAGTTAAATTTCCAGGATAAATTTTAAGCATCCATAATAATCTTTAAGTGTGGAAACATTGGCGAATCTTACTAATTCTTATATTTCCACGCATAAATTGTTGGGCGATATTTTTGTAAAAAGATTCAAATTTATAAGGATTTTATATTGTTTCTAGACAATTTTGGCGATTTTTAGAGTTTAGAAATGTTATCCCATGGAATTTGGGAGAACCAATTAAGAATAAAATGGAAACTGGTGAATATATTTTTGGAAAAAAAAGGTCAAAAATTAGCCCATGGGATAAATTTCTCCCCTAATATTTTCCTTGAGTTAAACACTAGACTTCTCATGCATGGTTAAGTTCACTTCCTAAGAAGGGTGCACTTGCCTATTTTATGCTAGTTAACTATAGAGCACTCATGCATAGCCTAGTTAATTGCATCACAGGGGCATACTAGGCTATTCTAGACTAGTTAAACACTAGATTGTCAATGCATGACCAAGTTTACTTCCTAAGGAGGGCTCACTTGGCTATTCAAGGTCATTTTCTCTTGAATTTGCACCAACTATTACGCTTGTGCATGTAATTAAGCTTAGCTTAGTCACCTATATATGTAATCTTGCATCTCAATGATCAAGCATTCATTCATTCAGTTATTTTATTTGAGAATTCAATTGGTTAATAATATTGCATGGGTTGGATGTTTACTTGAATTATTTTCTCTTCTATGGATTGCTAATTGTATTACTTCTCCATTTATCTTCTAGATCCATTGCTTCAAAACCTCTCATGGTATCAGAGCCTTGGTGATTCTAAAGAAGTAGTATACATGTTTACAGGTGGAAGACACAAATTAGAGTGCATCAATCAATATGGATCAATATCCCCATACAACCCTTACTCCATTCAACTACTATCATAATGGAGGACTAAGGTTGTGATTCTATTGCGTAATAAAGCCCTCTACAGGATCACAATGGGAATATAGATTGAGCCAAATTCGATTGTGGAAAAGGTGATGGTTTAATCAAATGGATGTATCTTTTGGATCGACATGTCTCTTGGTTTCTTTTGATATCTTATATCACATCGATGTTGGAAAATATCATAATGAATTATGGACTAAGCTGGAAGGAATCTTTGGGAAGTAAGATGAGATGAATCGACATCAACTGGATAATGAGCGCATTATTTTGAGCTCAAGTATCTTTGATACTATCCAAGACGTTTCACAAAATATAAATCATTATTGTTGTAGCTCAAGTTATGTGGAATAGATAGGAATAATGAGCAACTAGTTTTCTCAATCCTGTCCAAATTGACTGTTGAGTACTCAATGTTTATTTATGCCTTCCATGCTACAAAATTGGCTCTCATATTTACTTGAAAGAATCCTATATTGGATGATTTTGATGTTTCTCTTACCCATGAGAAAGATAAAATTGTTCAAATGGGTTCCCTTAATCCAAGTTATGGGCCTGAATCAAAGGAGAATACCCTTGTTACAAATCAAGGAAACAAGAATATAAGCAAGAAGAATCCAATATCTACACAAGAAACCTCTTCCTCTAAAGATTGGAAGACAAAGAAGGAAAATATCTTATGTGCTTACTGTAAGAAACCCAACTATGAAGACAAAAATTTCAAGAGGAAATACAATGATCAGCAAAAACAACTTCTTGAATAGGAAAATATCATGGTTACAAACAATATCATGAAGAAAAAATCAACTAAAACTTTTGAAAATAAACAAGATGTACGTCATGTACTTGTTTCTATCTCATTAAAGGAATTTTGAGGTAAAAAATGGTCTAAAAACAATTACCATCAAAATCAATTTTATAAGAACCAATAGGATTCAAGATGATGATTTCAATCAAAAGGATAAATAGTATTGGAGGGAAAGGGGAAAAAACTACATTTGTTATATCATATTTTCAACTTATCTCCTAGGTTTACTCAAATTTCGAGTGTGACAACTCATTAGTTGTGGAATTAAATTCCGATTCCAATGAGTACCCACTCATTATACTTTTGACAAACCCCCAGTAGTAAATAAAACTCAAAATACATAAATAAAAAAAATATATTTCGTTGAAGGAAAAACATTTGTTGTATGTATTTAAATTTTTTTCCTGCCAAGGCTCTATCAAAAGTATGTAGAATTGTAACTCATTGGATATGAAATTTAGTTCTACATCCAATGAGTGCTCACACTTGAAATTGGAGTAAACCTACAAGTTGATAAGTTGAAAATACATTTTTTGTGTCTTCTTAAAAAGTTATAACTCTTATTTTATTATTTTAACTATTATTTTATTATTTTCCTTAGGAGGCGCATTTGAGAGCTCAAAATTGCTTTAATGTTTCCTCAACATCGTATTTATGGATTCTTTATTTAGGATATTCGAATGATATGCTTTCATCAAAGGACATATTTACTTTTTTGGAGCCATACAAGTGGTCTCCCATCTTAATGGGAGATGATGCGTCGATTAAAATCCATCATTAAGTTGAGGAAGAACCTGCCATAGATCCAGGTCTTGTTAATGGATACCTCACTAATGTCTCTTCGATTGCTTCAAGTAATATTTAAGATCTAGATTATCTAGAAGAAGCTATTGAAATTGATGAATGGGTTGTTGTAGATCCTACAACTAGACCACTTTAGGCACATTGAACTCTTCATGCTATAGGTGATCTAGTTAGAGATCCAACATATACATGGAGGAATCACTCATAGTTTAAAAGTGCTCCTCAAACACTCATTGCTACAGAGCCCTGGATTCCCATCCACAGTTACATGGTTAGTGCAAGAAATCCATAGTCTTTTACAAAATTCGTAGGAAATCTATATTAGGATGCTTCCATGAATGAGGAGCATCAGTTTCTAATGAAGAACCAAACTTGGCATATGGGTCCCCTACCTCATGGTAGGAAACTTGCTCGGTGCAAGTGGATTTATTAGACAAAGATGAAAACATATGTACATGAGAGTGATCATGGTTGAAGCAGGTTACCTGGCCTTCTCAATATTATGGACTCTTTTTTTTTGGCGGGGGGGGGGGCGGGGGGTTTCCCACTAGGTTTTCTCTCTTTTCTCATTTTTTAGATATTTTTTCTATTTGGGTACCTAAAATGGATTCATATTGGCGAGACCTAATATATTTGCATCATACTCACCTAAGTTAGGCTTAAGGTGGGGTGTTGGTGTACATGCGCATTTCCCTATTTTTTCCTCTTTCTAGAGTTAAAAGCACTCCTATTGGAGTTATCCCCCCATTTAAGAGACAATGGAACTTATAACTAGAGTAATATCCCTTTTCTAGGGATAATGGTGCTCCTAACTGGAGTAATCCACATTTTTAGGAATGAGGACACCCTCATTGTAGTACTCTCTTTTTTTAGCGATTCTACTACAGTTCTACCCTTGTTCTAGGATGATTGCACCCTACTTGGATTTTTTTTGTTAGTTAGAATTCAGTTAACACATGCATGACCTAGTTAACAACTTGCTTAGAGTTCTAAGTCCATTTAACACTAGTTTTTCATGCATGACTACCTCACGAGGCTATTCTAGTCTAGTTAAACACTAGTTTGTTCATGCATGGTTAAGTTCACTTCCTAAGAAGGGCACTCTTGCCTATTCTGGGCTAGTTAACTATATAATAGTCATGCATTGGATAGTTAACTTCCTCGCAGGGGCACACTGAGATATTATGGTCTACTTAAACACTAGATTGCTAATGCATGGCCAAGTTGACCTCTTAAGGAGGGATCACTTGGCTATTCAAGGTCATTTTCCCTTGAGTTTACACTAGCTCTTATGCTTGTGCATGTAATTAATCCTAGCATGTTTTCCTATATATGTAATCTTGCATCTCATTTATCAAGCATTCATTCATGTGTTCTATTTGAGCATTCAATTGGTTAAATAAAGATTACATTGCTTGGATATTTCCTTTAATTATTTTCTCTTCTATGGATTGCTAACCATATTATTTCTCCATTTACCTTCTAAATCCATTGGTTCAAAATCTCACATGGAGATATCTTCGATGTATTTTTTTGTAGCAAGCATAGCTTGTGGAGTGATTCCTTCCATAAGAAGCAATTGATGGTGTTACCCTACCTTAAGAGTTATTTATACATTCTTGTATTCTTTATGGTGAATGCATTTTGGAATTTATGAAGTTTAACTAGGGTTCTATGTCATTTTTATCCAATTTTGGGGTTAATGATCACTACATAATCATCCTCCCACACATTACATTACTCTTCAAGGGGGATGCAAATACAAAATTAGGGAGTAGGATAGTATTATGATGGGAAATAGGACATCCACATTTTTATACATTCTTTTATTCACATATGACCTTAGAATCCTAATACATCCATTATGACCTCTTAAAACTATATGGTAAAGTCTTGTTTGACATCATCTAGAATGTCCTTCCTTTATGCTCACACTTTTCCTTGAAGAAACTTGTGAGCGATCACTTGATGTTAGTTAGAAACATACAAACACCCTCAAAATAACCTAGAAAATATACAAAATGTACAAAAATTATGGGCTTTGAGTAGGATAAACAGAAGACATGCATAGTATGTTCTTGATATTGATTCTCAAGCACTTGAACGAACTTTTTTGACTATAAATTAATAAGAGGTTCAATGATGGATATGACTAGAAGGGCTAACTCATGAAAGGTTATGGGAAATTATTTAGTTTGCTAGGAGATGAAGCTAGTATCCATATCTCCAATATTCTTGCTCTAGAGTTCTTGAATAGGCCCATGTGCATGGGGGGGAGTCCCTTCTCTTTGGGGGTTTAGGGGCGAAGTCTCCCAAGTGAAAATTTCTATACTCTTGTAGTGTATTTCGATTCCTTATGGAACCCTCATATGTATTGTATGAAAGAGGAATGACCCCTCAACATTGTAATACAAGAGAGACAAAAGAAAGCATTGTAAGTTTTTTGTTGAGTAATAATAAAAGATAAAATTTGCATTGACCCATGGTTTTACCTATGAATAGTAGGCTTTCCACATAAATCTCATGTTCTATTTTTATTGTTGTTTTCTTCTTCTTTTTATATATATATTTTCTAACATCTGGTATCAGAGCATGATAAAATCACATGCATAGCATGTTCTGCAAGGGGGAGACACAATAATGATAAGAATTTTAACCAAGTTTGAGATTGAGAAGTTTGATGGAAAGAATTTATTCCTATGGAAGATGAAGGTGGAGGATTTGTTGGTTCAGAATGACCTAGCTCCAGCCTTGAAAGGGGTTGCGAAAAAATCGAGTGACATTAAATATGAGGATTGGATAAAGTTGGAAATGATGATGGTTTCTACAATTTGTCTTTTCCTAGCAAATTCTGTGCTGTTCAATGTTACTAAAGAAAATATCGTGGACATGCTTTGGGAGAAACTTAAGAAGTTGTATGAGACTAGATCGGAAACAAATAAGGTTTGTTTGAAAAAACAACTTTATCATCTAAGGATGAAGTATGGTTCAACTATGACAGATCATCTGAATGAGTTTAATACCCCAATTAGCAAATTGCTTTTGGCTGGTGTCAAGGTGGAGGATGAGGATAGAGTAATCATTTTACTACAAGGTTTAGATGAGCATACAAATAATGAGAGAGGACAATAATAACCAAAATCACATAGCAACACATTTAAGAAACAACAATATACCCTATAAAACCCCATGAGAGGAAAAACCAACAACAATGAAGCTTCATTATCCTTGGCCAAAACTGCCAACTGGGCCAAGTGAGTTATCCACTCTCACCTCCAAGCCACATTACAATGGAGTATTTCAAGCCCTTTATAGGCTTCATTATGTGCAATACCTTGGGCCAATACCATGGGATACCAAATACCATGGGCCCAAAACCACATGTTGAGACCTAAACCGCTTGACTCATTCCTAAGTCAAGGTTAACCCTAACAATCCCCCCTTTGAAATTGAATTGGAGTAAATCACAAACTCCCCTCAAATTTTTAATTGTTTGGATGTATTACCCATTTAGACGTTAGACATATAACATTATTTGTTTTCCTAGTGCATAAACCATGTTGTTGACCTTCTAGTGCATAGTCCTCATCATTGTGATCATCACCGGACTATTGATTTGTCATCTTTGGCCTCATTATCCATAGATGTGCCCTATTCCATGATTTTTGGGACATGTTGAGTCAATCTCCTAAATTTTAGGATCCTCCTAAAATTTAGGGATCCGAAGCACTCTCCTTGATATAATCATCGAATACCACTAACAGTCAACTAAACCTCCTTATGCATCCTTCTTTGGAATTATCTCTACTATTTTTAGCCTGTAACTCCTTCATGCGCCTTCTTGGCCTAACAAGCACTAATTAATTACCTCATGTGCCCTCTAGGTCCACCTACCATTAGTTAATTGGCCATTTGATTCGGAGTTGCAACTAGTACTCATGTCTAGTGAGGTGAATATTCCAAAATAAGCCTTCCACATGCATGGATTTTGAATGCCTCCCAAGTCTCACAAATTTCCTTATTTGTAATATATTTTGATCGTCCACACATTGTTGGATAACAGATTAATATAAATTATTCCATTGGATCTCCTTCTCTCTAATAATATATTATTCCATTGGAGCTCCTTGTCCACAAAATGATAATAATTAATGTGTAATATATTACTTATAATATTAGCTACTATTATATATTAATTATATATTACACATTAATTATGATATTAGTTAAAAATTATTGGACCCAACTTTTCATGGAAAATAGTATTATTATAATATTTTAATTATAATATAATATTATTATATATTAGTTTTAATTAGAGTTACTATTATGTATTATATATATGGATTATGTATTACTTAATATATAGATATGGATGGGTATATTAGTTATGATATTAATGATTACTTAAAATATGGATAGATATATAGTTTTTATGGTGTATTGTAATATTATAATATATTAATTATAGTTTAATATTATTATAAATTAGTTATAATATTAATTACTATTACTATTATATATAATATAATAGGTCACTTATTACCTAAAAGATGGATGAGTATATTAGTCATGATATTTATGATATTAGTTAAAAATTATTGGACCCAACTTTTCATGCTGTATAGTAATATTATAATATATTAAATATTATTATATATTAATTATAATATTAATTACTATTACTATTATATATTTTATATTGGTCATGTATTATCTAAAATATAGATGTGTATATTAGTTATTATTATATTTATTACATATTAGTTATGATATTAGTAGAAGTTAATGGAAAACACTTTTCATTGTACATAATATTATTATAATATATTAGTTATAATATAATTACTATTACTATTATAGATTGTATATTGTATATGGGTCATGTGTTTACCTAAAATTGGTTAGCATATTAATTTTATTATCAATATCCAAGAGAATTCAATTTCGGGTAGCTTGAGCAGTAAATTATTCCTTATTTCAACAAGCCTAGTTCTTAGCACACTTCACCTTGCTCTATATGACATAGAAATCCATCCTTTCTTTGTTATATAGTCCCTCAGGCATGCCCTTCCTTTCTGTTATCTTTAGTATGTGAAAGATAATTCCAAATAGGGTTGCTCATTGGCCCGTTGTGACAAGGCTCGAAGGGTAGGCGACCCCTGGGATAGAGGCTCTCCCTTGGGATAAAGGGTCTCGGGACGGCTCAGCCCCTACTGAGTCACAAGTTTTTGGTATATCTAGCTTACGGGGTGTTGGATATACCCTTGGGAGGTTACTGTTCCCGTAATTAAAAAAAAAAAATTAATCCCAAACAATTATATGCTTCCAAGTTTTCTTTACAACAGAATGGCACTTCTTGAGCACAATTTTGTGATATTGCACAACATAATAGGAAAAACAATCCTCAATATTTTAAGTGGGAGTAACTTCCTTATAATGGTGTATATTACCTCTATATAACCATTATTTACCATCTCCATCCTTATACTATCAAGTGTGCTAAATTTTCCTTTCTTCAAAACTCTTTTTTTCTTCCAAAACCCTCTTATTAGTCCCTGCCTTACTCTAGTATTAGGATTGTCATCGTTTTAATTAATTGACACTAAAACCAAAACAATTTTTTATCATGTATCCTATGTTTTTTTAGTGAGATGTTTATTTGACCAATAGCAAAGCGTTATTTGACCTCATATAGAGGCTAGGACAATTTCACTTTTCTATGTTTCAACTTAGGGTTAAAAGATCATTGAGATATCTTATATGTTTCGTTTACATTAATGCTATCTCCACGATAGCATTAGTTTATAAACATAAAATGTTACGAGTGTCTCATTCAGCTTTATTCCAACTTGTTGTATGCATGTTTACATGTGTATTAGTGCATGTTTACCATCTACCGCCTTGCATGTTTACCATTTCTTCATCGTGTAGATCTCCTAGGATACCACCTATTGGTTGTGGAGCCAGATCTTCTAGTCTCATAGATGATATTGTATCAGCCGTGTTTGTACCCCAGTTTTATATGATATGTAGGTGGACTGTACAGTCACCCAAGTGGGGGGGTGTAGGGGGGCATCGCCCCCCCACGAGGCTGTTTTCGCCAGCTGTTTTGCAGGCCCATGGTTTTGAGTATCCCGTGGTATTTTCCCATTGTATTTCCCTTATAAAATAAAGACATTGTAATACAGCTAGGGAGGATGATGTATTAGGTTTTATGCATTGTAAAGATCTCTGAGATCAGGAGAGAAACTATGAAATAGAGAAGAGGAAGTGCAGCGGTTGTGCTGCAGGTTGTATCCCTTCACCTTGCTGGACGGTAATAATAATAAGGATTGGCAAATTCAGTGTGGACGTAGCCCAAGTTGGGTGAACCACGATATATCTGTGTCTCTCTTGTAATGTGTATGCGTGATTATATTTGCATTTATGTTTATTGTTATTGCTCTGCGATCCTGTTTTTCTAACACCACCGGCCTGCCACACATCTTCAAGGATACTGACATGGTGATTAAATCATACCAGGATAGTGGCTTCTCTTTGTCCCTACTCTTTGCCTCATGCACCTCCTCAGTGCCTCATGCAGTCATATATCACCTTCTCGACCAGTTTTTTCTTTTGAGAGATCCTGTGAGTGGCGAGTCGGATCATCAGAATAGAAGCATCTTTGTGCCTTATGCTGCTACAATTTTGATGGTTTCTATTTACTGGGCCTGGCCCTTTCTCTGTCCCTTTTTCTTGAAGGTAATATTCATATATATAATTGATATTTGTTATTCAAATTAAATTATTTTGTTTCAATTTATTAAAACACAAAGAAGGGCCTCTATTAGGTATACATTGAGCTGTGTGTCTTATGTACTTTGACCATGACGAACCGGACTTGGATCTTGGAGATGATCCTTTCCCCTTTATGCACTTTGAAGAATTGTGACCAGCTTCTAGAACTGAATTTTCAAATTCCTTAAGGTCTCTATTAGGCATACCTTGAGCTATGTCTTTTGTACTTTGACCATGACAAGTCGGACGTGGATGTTGGAGATGTTCCTTTCCCTCCATGCACTTTGAAGAATTGCGACCAGCTTTTCAAATTGAATTTTCAAATTACTTGAGTACTGCTTTTTTTCAATATCTGTAAAATGACTTGAATACTACAGAATTTAAAATTGAATCTGCTTCATCAACAAAAAATCTGGCAACCTTTTTAGTGGATGTCTTGTTTGCCATTGTATGTATATGTCTTCTTTTACTTGCTTTGAAATTGCATATGGCGTCCCTCCCCTTGAGTTTAATGTTTCCACACAAATGGTAAAATATGCAATAAGGATTTAAACCATTAAATGAAAAAAAGCAAAAGAAAAGATAATATTGAGAAGAAAAACAATTACTTCGACACAAATTATCCATAGTTTTGAAGCAAACATACCAGCTAGCCATCAATCTAAATAAACTACTCCAGCAATTTTTATCCTTGCAAATAGATTTCTTTTGAACCCATGCATTCCCTGATGCTTTCGGTGCTATTCATGGCTTCCATGGGGTTAGCGATGTGTATGCTTACAAAAACAAAGAGAAAGATGAGAGAGAAAGGAAAGATGAAAATAATGAAGTCTACCAATGAAAAATGGGATAAGAATGGCATTGTTGGAACTCTTAAATATACCCAATGCTTCATTCGACCCCAAGCTGTTGGAAGATGACCGACACACAAAATCACTGAGTTTGCAATCTCATTGCCTCCGACATGAGCTATTGGAATTTCCTAGCTCTCAATTGCTGGCTTGGAGTGCTTGTGTGCCAAATTGCTGGCTTGGAGGGATTCCCCAGACATTATGTAAAAGGAATACTAGTTAAAATGGTTTTGATCTGGAAAGGGTGCGCTATAAACTCAGTCTGAATCATGACGTGGGACATTATCCTCTTGCTCCTTATGATACTATCCACTGAAATCCTCTAGGGGAACGAGATTTTTCTATAAAGAAAACATAAATAGATGTTATTTATCGCATGCGGTTTGTGCATGGCTTAAATGTGGCCATGTTAGTTCCCTTCAGACTCTCGTACCTGCATTACGTTGCATTGTTTGAACATTTTAACATGGTCGGTATAGCCTCAACGTGGAAAACGCTAAAAAGAACACTAACTGGTCTTAGTTAACACCAACCTCCCAATTTATCTTTTGTGAGCAAAGATCGTGGAATCCAATTTATTACACTGAAAAATTACGAAGATGGAAAAAAATTACGTTGATTGATTGAAAAGATCCATTGCTCGTTTTTTGGCTTATCAAAAAAAAAAATCATGCGTTCTTGCTTACTTGAAAGTGTTTGAACAGGCAACACTTATATATTAATAAAGTTGATTAGACTAAATTGAATATAATCACTACTACACAGAGGGGGGTATTAAGACAATATTTGTGTAAATTGTCTCAACTTAAGACAACAAAAAAAATTGTGTATTGTCTTAAATATTGTCTTTAAGCTAGTGTCTTAAACTATTGTCTTAAATTATTGTCTTAAATTTAAGACAATAATTTAAGACAAGGTCGGGCGCACGAAGATGCTCCCCAAATTCGTTGCAATAGGGCTGCGCTAGCAGAGAAAAAAAATAGCCTGACCGCACCTAAGGAGACGCACACGCACATCTAGGTTCGGTACCGAACTGAGGCGCATGCGCATTGATGGCGCATGCGCGTTGCTGACGCGTATGCGCACCCGCCCTTGTTAAAAATATTAAAAAAAACAGTGGACAATTTCCACATTTTTCATTTGGCCGGCTGAGCGCGTCCTCTTCCTCCGCGTACATGTCCATTCAACTACCAACAAAGGCCGAATCCACTCCAAAACCACCCAACAACACCTACAAACTTGTCACCACTTCGATTAATAGGTAAATATCACGTTTTTTTTCAATTTTATTCATTATTTGTGTCAATTTTTGTATTTTTTTGTTTATGTAATAGTAAATAATTCCCAAATGTTGAAAACAGTGAACCAATTATCATCTGTAGATTGCAACTGAGACAATGAGTGAACAAGATGTTAACCCCGAGTCCAGTGGAACACAAGAAAACCCGAACCTTGGACCCAATGCCGAACAAAACCAAAACCCACAACCTAATTTTGAACAAGATGACCTTAACCACTATGTAAATGAAATGCGAGTGCACACTCGCGAACTTAGAAACTCGGGTGAACCATCTCGATTGTCTCTTGCCACGTCAATTGAGAACTCAATCGACTCCCTCAGACATGCACACCGACAATTGACAGACATGACTCAATTTAGAGCTAGGATGGGAGACTACTACTCCCCGGGCATCTCCAAGGAAGCAATAAAAGATTTGAACAATACAAAATCCCAATTATATAGTATGTTCACCGAGCCAAAAACAAGCCAACCACCAAACATTACAAAGCCACGTGTCTGCATGGATTGGTGTCATTACCAACCGTGGAGGGACAATTGGATGCAGAGGTGGTTCATGGTGTACGATAAACCTTCCTGCAATAATAGGGAGGTTCCATAGTACTTCCTTCACCAACTGTGGGCTAAGTTTTGCCTCGGTTTACATGTCAACTATTTTGACATAACCGAGGTCCAGGGTGTTGGGCATGGCTTTGCCCAAGATCGACCTACTTCCAGGAGGAACCCACTGAGAGGGCCACCAGCTCCGAGGCGCGACCCCAACCCCTCTCCCCAACCACCTCAGTTGCCCCATAAGCTTGATTAGATCTAGGTGGCAATGAGGAATGTTGCACGTGGTCTCCTCAGACACACCTCCTTTGTAGCAGCGACTACAGTGGAGAGGTCAGGTGACCTTGATAGAGATCTAGGTGCAGGGCCTTCACGACAGGGCCAGGATAGACCTATGACCAATGGTAGCCGTGTTGGGAATTCCAGTTCGACGAGGACAATGCCACATCTTTGTCCCCATTGCGGGCAGACTTGCCCTGGCCCGATCGAGGGTTGTTATATGGATCAGGTCAGCAATTTTTTTAATGTGTTTTCAATCATCACTTTATAACTTGTAAAGTATTTTTAAAGTATTTTTGTTTGACTTAAACTATTATTTCAATGTACAATTATTTAGAGCTAACACACCAACATGGGAGAACGTAGGATCTCCCAACCTGGATGCAACAATGGCAGCTGCAACTGAAATTGCGGCACCCCACATGGAGGTATTTTTAGTAGCTGGCACAATACTGTTATTACTTATGTCATTTATATTACTCAAGTATTTATATTTATGGCATACACGTTGATAGTTCGTACAATGTTTTTGAATATCTTGATTGCCTAAATAATGACTTGTTTAACATGTCCATAACATGCATGCATTTTGGTGTCCACATGTGTTCCTTGACTACGGTGATCAACCACCCCTGCCAGGGATTGGCAGATCACCACATACACAGGTACAATGTGTAGTTATAAGCACACTTTTAATTTGAATTGTTGCGACTTACTATGGTTTAATTTATTGTTTGTTTACTAAATTGTGATAATACAAATGTATATGTAGGTACCACCAACAGCTGCGACTCCCCATTTTAGTCCTATGTATCCACCGTCTCCCATGAGTCCCCCCCCCCTCGCTTCCATCTAGACTCCTCCCTACGCCCACCCCCTCCCTTCCATCCAGCCTCCCCTCTCCAACCATACTCCCCCTTCTGTCCATCCCCCCCCACTCAACCACACCCCCGCATCCATACATCCTCCCCAATTTATCCACACCCCCCTATCTATCCATCCTCCCCCTTTCATCCACACCCCCCCTTCCTTCCAGCTTCCCCTCTTCGTCCACAACCTCCCTTCCGTTCATCCTCCTCCCTCTATGCAGGACTTCCCTCCCATGCACCATCCCTCAACATCCCCCCTAGCCCTTTTGGTTCGATACCCTCTATCGTACAACCAGCGGGGGTTCATCATCCACGACATCCTCCTCCACCCCATACCACCATCTCTTCTCCCACCATATCATCCCCACTTCTCGTCACTATTGTGGCATCTACCCTTCCAGTATCCTCATCTGTATCTCAAGTGGTTGCAGCTGTAGTGGTTGCCACTACATCTGTGCCCCCCCATCACTGCATCGGAGGTGGTTGTCTAGCCATCTGCGCCACTTGCTAGTCCAGAAGCCCAGCCATGTCCATCGTCAGAGGTGTACACGGTGAGAATCAAACTAATTTATGAAAATATTTTGATGCATTAACACAAATTAATTTAAGCAATTATTACTTTTCAATGAAATGATTGTTGTAAATGTTGTAGGCTGGAATTGCGGAGAGGCTCCACAAATCCAGGACAACTGTCCAGCGTTTCTCAGTCACATCAGAGGTGATTTATTTAAGATTCGAATTCTACATTTGTTTTATAAATGTGGTAAATGTTGCAAATGCTTGAAAATGATGGTATCTTATATCATTTGTTCCAGAGCCCGGAGAGAAGGTCTACTCCTAGACGGAGCAAGACCTGAGGTACTGGTAGCTCGAAGAGTAGGAAGATCGACTTTGGAGATGCGCCTGGGAGTGATGGGGGTGGTCACAATGCTTGACACACCATGTGTTATGTACATTAGCCACGATGTGGCACTTTTTTGCACCAGTTTTGATGTACTTTGTATCTACGGCACGAGTGTCCATGTATTTTGGATCTACCGCATGAGTTGTCGCATTTTGTTTAGGGCACGAGTTGCCACTGTACATACATTGGGAACCATGTTCCACTATTTGCCAGAAATTGTATATGTTTGGATAAGTTTTGCAGCCTCGATGTACATGGACTTGCAGTTATGTGATTTATATATCTCATTGTCTAATCTCGTTGTCTCATGTTGTGTGTATTAGGATGTGATGTTGTCTAAATTTTGGTTTTACCTAGATCTTAGAAGAGAAGTTGGATATCATAGTGTGTGTGTGTGTGTGTGTATTGGATATCTATGCAATTGAAAATAGTAGAAAATGGACGTGCATGTCCAAAATTCCTCACTAATGAGAAAATGGGACAAAATAGGCATCTTTTTAGATAGGATTGAATCCAATACTTGTAAACAAAAATAAATCATACACTATTGCAAAATACACATAAACGAAACCTAGTGCATAGGCATGTGTGTGAAAACATGACAAATACAATATTTTTTAGTCCATATAAGGAATCAATGTCAATGGATATACTAGAGTGTTTTTATTGAAAAACTTATCGCATGTTTTAGTCGAATATATATATTTTTGTTTTTTTTAAATATCAAGCGGTCAATATCAAATAAATGATTGTCATATAGGAGAGTGGAAAATATTAATATTTTTGGCATACACGCGCCTATAAAAATAGTACATTGTTTGCTAATTTAATACATTACAATTATAATTGTGTTATGAAATCATGATCATGTCTTTGATTACTCCTTTGCATCCAAAGCGTAAGTGTTGCAGTGCATTAAATGACATGACATTTTTTAGGTACCCCTAGATCATGTATATTTGACATTTGTTTTAAAAATACTTGTTTTAGGCTTAAAATTTCAATGAATGACATTTGACTATGTTCAACTATTTTATTAGAGAACTTGCTTAGATTGTACATGATTCCTTAAATTGTTTTTGATACATTAGTCATCTAGTAATATGTCTATGATTCTTTGAATCCATCAAAAGCATGCTAAACTCGGTTGTGGAAGACCAATTTTTATAGTATTACTTATCCATGCCTGAATTGTCTCTATAAACTATCCTCATTGAGGTGCAATAATGTTGGATGTGTAGCTTTATAATTAAGAAACATTCAACCCTTTTTCCTTTTGCACTTGCAAATGTTCAATAATTGCTAGGAATGATTGAAATGTTTTTCCACAATACATTCAAAAATATATGCATAGTATATGATTCACTGTAGGGTTGTTGGTGGATTGTTAGTACATGATCGTTTGACTTGTTTTTGATAAATTTAACTACTTGAGATAATGTTTGTGATTGTTTCAACCAATCAAAAGCATGCTAAAATCAGTTGTGGAACCACTTTTATAACTTATCCACACCTGAATAGTCTACATAAACTTACCTTTATTCAAGTGCAATGGTGATGGATGTGTAGTGTATACTCCATGCTTGATTACTGGTTGATTTATGTGATTTTATGCACAATGAAGGCCATTATTGACAACTTGCAGAGTATCTTGGGATTACTTATAGAATATCTACATGGTTGTTGATGGACAATATTTCGTAGTTTAGAGCATACTTGTTTCTAACCTTCAAAATACATTATTTGACTACTTTGATATCACACGTCGATCTTTTCCTTTCTAAAGGAAACCTTGTGAGGAAATTGAAGGGACACTTCCCCATATTCAAGGATTGCATTTTTAGTAAACATATCAACATAAATTTGTGTGCATCACCTAGGGGGGTTTGAACTGAGCATGTGTTGGAACATAATAAGTGAAATGGCCATAAAAAATGGCTACAAATAATTGAGTTTACCCCTTGGGATACACAAATTGATCTTAACTCTATCCAAACAATTGAGGAGTTAAGTCTAAGAATTTTGACATAGACACTCTACACTTTCTCAATAGATCTTAGCATGAAAGAGATTGGGGGTTAAGATGAATTTTTGCAAGTAAAGTTGATTAAAGGATTGAAATTTTTTTCCAAGTCATTGTAGACATTCACAATCTAATATGGAAGTTTTATTTCCAACAAATGGATCCCAGGGACTCTCACTTCATATAACACAAACCATTATAGTAGTTTTCCAAACATGGTTCATCAAAGAAATTGCCATCAATAGTTATATACTGCCTCTGGAAACAACTAACCATTTTTTCAGTTTTTCAAGGATGGTAAGGTGTTTTGTGTATTTAGTGAGAATAAAGTTTTTTTCCCAAATTCATCATCATACATCATTTGGATATGGTCATCTCATTTAACCTCTATAGAGCACCAGCTTTTTTCTCTATATCATCTACACAATGTTTATACCCACCCTCACCCCCATCAATGGTTATTCTTACCATGTTCATGCGATGCACAAATTAGTTGATGTTGCTCATGGTTCAATTATGCAACTTTGGGACTGTGACTATGGCTATTACAACTATGATTGTGTGGCATTTGATAAAAAAATTCTCCCCATGATGATTATGATCACTACATCTAATATCATCATCACCATCTTCATCATCATCACCATCTTCGTCATCGTGGTCATCTCTAGGTCCCTCATCACCGTCTCCATCATCATCACCATCTTCATCATCATCATCATCATCATCATCATCATCATCATCATCATCTTCATCTTCATCATCATTGCCATCATCATCAACGCCTTCACCATCATCACCATCTTCATCATCATCACCATCTTCATCATCATTGTCATCTCTAGGTCCCTCATCACCGTCGCCACCATCATCACCATCTCCATCATCTTCATCACCATCTCCATCACCATCGCCATCATCATCAATGCCTTCATCATCATCACGATATTCATTATCATTGTCATCTCTAGGTTCCTCATCACCATTGCCACCATCATCACCATCTCCATCATCTTCATCATCTTCAACATCATAATCATCTTCATCATCACCAACATCTCCATCATCATCATCATCATCCTCATCCTCATCCTCCTCCTCATCATCATCATCTTCATCACCATCGCCATCATCATTAACGCCTTCATCATCATCACCATCTTCGTCATCATTGTCATCTCTAGGTCCTTCATCACCGTTGCCACCATCATCACCATCTCCATCATCTTCATCACCATCTCCATCACCATCACCATCATCATCAACACCTTCATCATCATCACCATCTTCATCATCATTGTTATCTCTAGGTTCCATCATCATTGTCATCTCTAGGTCCCTCATCACCATCACCAACACCATCATCATCAACGTCTTCGTCATCATCACCATCTTCGTCATCATCATTAACTCTAACTCTAACCCTAATTCAATTTTCTTCTATAACTCTAGCCCTAACCCTCACCCAAACCCTAGCACTAAACCATCTCCTTCACCACCACCATCACCATCACCATCGCCATCACCATCATCATCATCATCATCACCATCTTCATCATCATCATTAACTCTAACTTTAACCCTAACTCAATTTCCTTCTATAATTAGAGCCCTAACCCTCACCCAAACCCTAACACTAAACCATCTTCTTCACCATCACCAACACCATCACCATCACCATCGCCATCACCATCATCATCAACATCTTCATCAACATCACCATCTTCGTCATCATCATTAACTCTAACTCTAACCAATGGAATCCGAGTCCACTCACCAGTTTGGATTCCGTGGCTGCGGAGCAAATGTCCAAAGTGTCCCTGAATGGCCCCGAGGTGCCTGACTAGGATGCCCATAGCACCCGAATCGTGGCTCGGTTCGCAAATCCGTCGACTCCGGTGGGTCCGAGACGTCGGTTTTCAGCTAGGGGAACCCCCAAAGCATGCCTTGAAGGCCCGAAAGCGGTGCCAATGGGCCATCTCCGGAGCTAGGGTTTTGCTCAGCGATGACCATTCCAAATTCCCTGAAGGGGTGCATTTCTCGTCCGGAGGCCCCCGGGCATGTGTGGCCACCGTGGACAGGTCCACTATGGCAACATGGACCTGTGGGAGCTGACGGAATACGAGTCCGCTCTCCGGTTTGGGTTCCGTGGCCGCGGAGCAAATGCCAAAAGTGTCCCTGAATGGCCCAAGGGTGCCCGACTAGGATGCCCGTAGTACCCGAACCATGGCTCGGTTCATGAATCCATCGACTCCAGTGGGTCCGAGACGTCGAGTTTCAGCTAAGGGACCCCCCAAAGCGTGCCTTGAAGGCTCGAAAGCGATGCCAATGGGCCATCTCCGGAGCTAGGGTTTTGCTCAGTGATGGCCATTCCAAATTCCCTAAAGGGGTGAAATTCTCGTCCAAAGGCCCTCGAGCATGCGTGGACACTGTGGACAGGTCCACTATGGCCACATGGACCTGTGGGAGCCGATGAAATCCGAGTATGCTCGCCGGTTTGGGTTCCGTGGCCATGGAGCAAACGCCCAAAGTGTTTCTGAATGGCCCCGGGCTACCTCACTAGGATGCCCGTAGCCCTCGAACCGTGGCTCGATTCATGAATCTGTCCCTTCCGGTGGGTCCGGGACGCCGATTTTCAGCTAGGGGACCCCACACAACGTGCCTCAAAGGCCCGAAAGCGGTGTCAATGGGCCATCCCCGGAGCCAGGGTTTTGCTCAGTGAAGGCCATTCCAAATTCGCTCAAGGGGGCCATTTCTCGTCCGAAGGCCCCCGGGCGTGCGTGGCCACCATGGACAGGTCCACTATGGCCACATGGACCTATGGGAGCCGACAGAATCCAAGTTCGCTCGCCGGTTTGGGTTCTGTGGCCGCAGAGCAAATGCCCAAAGTGTCCTTGAATGGCCCCGGAGTGCCCGACTAGAATGCCCGTAGCGCCCGAACTGTGGCTCGGTTTGCGAATCCGTTGAACCCGGTGGGTCTGGGACGCTTGGGTTCAGCTAGGGAACCCCCCACAGCATGCCTTGAAGACCCGGAAGTAGTGCCAATGGGCCATCCCTGGAGCTAGGGTTTTGCTCAGTGAAGGCCATTCCAAATTCGCTGAAGGGGGCCATTTCTCGTCCAGAGGCACCCGGGCATGCATGGCCACTATGCATAGGTCCACTATGACCATGTGGACCTGTGGGAGCTGACGAAATCCAAGTCTGCTCACCGGTTTGGGTTTCGTGGCTGCGGAGCAAATGCCCAAAGTGTCCCTGAATGGCCCTCAGGTGCCCGACTAGAGTGCCCGTAGTGCCCGAACCGTGGCTCGGTTTGTGAATCCGTTGACTCCGGTGGGTCCAGGACACCGGGTTTTAGCTAGGGGACCCCCCACAGCGTGCCTTGAAGACCTGGAAGCGGTGCCAATGGGCCATCCCCGGAGCTAGGGTTTTGCTCAGTGAAGACCATTCCAAATTCGCTCAAGGGGGCCATTTCTCGTCCAGAGGCCCCCGGGCGTGCGTTTCCACTGTGGACAGGTCCATTATGGCCACGTGGACATGTGGGAGCTGACGGAATCCAATTCCACTCGCCAGTTTGGGTTCCGTGGCTGTGGAGAAAATGCCTAAAGTGTCCCTAAATGGCCCTGGGGTGCCCGACTAAAATGCCCGTAGCGCCTGGACTGTGCTTCGGTTCGTGAATCCATCGACTCTAGTGGGTCTAAGATGACGGGTTTCAGCTAGGGGATCCCCCACAGTGTGCCTCAAAGACCCGGAAGCGGTGCCAATGGGCCATCCCCGGAGCTAGGGTTTTGCTCAGTGAAGGCCATTCCAAATTCGCTCAAGAGGGCCATTTCTCGTCCGAAGGCCCCCGGGCATGCGTGGCCACCATGGACAGGTCCACTATGGCCACATGGACCTGTGGAAGTCAATGGAATCCAATTTCGCTCGCCGGTTTGGGTTCCATGGCCGCGGAGCAAATGCCCAAAGTGTCCGTGAATGGCCCTGGGGTGCCCGACTAGAATGCCCGTAACGCCCGAACCGTGGCTCGGTTCATGAATTCGTCGACTTCGGTGGGTCTAGGACACCGGGTTTCAACTAGGGGCCCCCCCCACAGTGTGCCTGGAAGACCCGGAAGTGGTGCCAATGGGCCATCCCTGGAGCTAGGGTTTTGCTCAATGAAGGCCATTCCAAATTCGCTTAATGGGGCCATTTCTCATCCGGAGACCCCCGGGCGTGCATGGCCACCATGGACAGGTCCACTATGGCCATGTGGACATGTGGGAGCCGACGAAATCCAAGTCCGCTTGTCGATTTGGGTTCCGTGGCCGTAGAGCAAATGCCCAAAGTGTCCCTGAATGGCCCCGGGGTACCCGACTAGAATGGCCGTAGCACCCGAACCGTGGCTCAGTTCGCGAATTCGTCGACTCTGGTGGGTCTAGGACGTTGGGTTTCAACTAGAGGACCCCCCACAACATGCATCGAAGACCCGAAAGCGGTGCCAATGGGCCATCCCTGGAGCTAGGGTTTTGCTCAGTGAAGGCCATTCCAAATTTGCTCGATGGGGCCATTTCTCGTCCGGAGGCCCCCGGGAATGCGTGGCCACCATGGACAGGTCCACTATGGCCATGTGGGCTTGTGGGAGCTGATGGAATCCAAGTCCGCTTGCCAGTTTGGGTTCCGTGGCCCCGGAGCAAATGCTCAAAGTGTCCCTGAATGGCCTCGGGGTGCTCAACTAGAATGCCCGCAGCACCCGAACCATGACTCGGTTCGCGATTCTGTCGACTCCAGTGGGTCTGGGACGTTGGGTTTCAACTAAGGGACCCCCCATAGCATTCCTCAAAGACCTAGAAGCGGTGCCAATGGGCCATCCCCGGAGCTAGGTTTTGCAGAGTGAAGGCCATTCCAAATTCGCTCAAGGGGGCCATTTCTCGTCTGGAGGCCCACGGGTGTGCGTGGCTACTGTGGACAAGTCCACAATGGCCATTTGGAACTGTGGGAGGCGACGGAATCCAAGTCCTCTCACCGGGTTGGGTTCCGTGGCCCCGAGGAAAATCCTCCAGGTGTCCCTGAACGGCCTCAGGGTGCCCGACTAGAATGCCCGTAATAGCCCATTTCCCAACATCTTTTCTCTACTCAACCCTACACTCGTTTTCCATGGGAAACCGCTGCCTCCACATGTAATAACTACATTTTTTTGTCGAAAATTAATCTTCTTCTCCCAACTACATTGTTTTGTCGAAAATTGATCTTCTTCTGCCTCTAAACGAGAAATGGCCCCCTCGAGCGAATATGGAATGGCCCTCACTGAGCAAAACCCTAGCTCTGAGGATGGCCCATTGGCACCGCTTTCCGAGGCTTCGAGGCACACTATGGGGGGTCCCTTAGATAAAACCCAGCATCCTGGACCTACCGGAGTCGATGGATTCACGAATCGAGCCACGGTTTAGGTGCCATGGGCATTCTAGTCGGGCACCCCGAGGCCATTCAGGGACACCTGGAGGATTTGCCCCGGGGCCAAGAAACCCAACCCGACGAGAGGAATTGGATTTCGTCGCCTCCCACAGGTCCACATGGCCATTGTGGACCTGTCCACAGTGGCCACGCATGCCCGGGGGCATCCGGACAAGAAATGGCCCTCTTGAGCAAATTTGGAATGGCCATCACTGAGCAAAACCCTACCTCCGAAGATGGCTCGTTGGCACCGCTTCCAGGTCTTCAAGGCACGCTGTGGGGGATCCCCTAACTGAAACTCGGCATCCTAGACCCATTGGAATTGATGGATTCGTGAACCGAGCCACGGTTCGGGTGCCACGGGCATTCTAGTCGAGCACCCCGGGGCCATTCAGGGACACTTTGGGCATTTGCTCCGCGACCACGTAACCCAAACCGACGAGCATACTTGGATTTCGTCAGCTCCCACAGGTCCACATGGCCATAGTGGACTTGTCCACGGTGGCCACGTATGCCCAGGGGCCTCCGGAGGAGAAATGGCCCCCTAGTGCGAATTTGGAATGGCCTTCACTGAGCAAAACCCTAGCTCCGAGGATGGCCCATTGGCACCGCTTTCGGGCCTTTGAGACACGCTGTGGGGGGTCCCCTAGCTGAAACCTGGTGTCCCGGACCCAACGGAGTCAATGGATTCATGAACCAAGCCACGGTTCAGGCGCTACGGGCATTCTAGTCAGGCACCCTAGGGCCATTCAGGGACACTTTCGGCATTTGCTCCGCAGCCACGGAACCCAAACCGACGAGTGGAATTGGATTTAGTTGGCTCCCACAGGTCCATGTGGCCATAGTGGACTTGTCCACGGTGGAAACGCACGCTCGGGGGCCTCCGGACGAGAGATGGCCCCATTGAGCGAATTTGGAAAGGCCTTCACTGAGCAAAACCCTAGCTCCGGGGATGGCCCATTGGCTCTGCTTTCGGGTCTTCGAGGCACACTATGGGGGGTCCCCTAACTGAAACCTAGCGTCCCAAACCCACCGGATTCGACGGATTCACGAACCGAGCCATAGTTCGGGCGCTACGGGCATTGTAGTCAGGCACCCCGAGGCCATTCTAGTGGTGATAACAAGTTTACTGTCTATTGAGTCTGACACTACATCCAGGAGCCACTCAACAAACTTTGAGATAGAAAGCTCTGTAATTTTAGGATACCGATTCAACCACTCATACCGTTTCTTAACTTCTCGAGGATCTAAATTTATAATTTCCTTCTGGTTAGATTCAGGCATTCTCGAGGATCTAAATTTATAATTGCCTTCTGGGTAGATTCAGGCATGGAATAATATTTGCCAGCACTTCCAAGCTCCCGAGACCATTCCGTTAGCCATAATATGTGCAACTCCTTTGATGGAAGATAATTCTGGTGTGGACGGCAACATTTGATACACTAGCCAAATCTACGTTGTTGGAAGAACTTAGATATTTCAACAAAGGAGCATTTTGCAGGTGACTTGAAAATCCCTTCCATTTTTTAGCAATAAAACAAAGAAGTTCAACGTACAGATTTTCAGGCAAGCTTGTCAACCAATCAGACAACCAAATACAGGGAGATAACCACGCCCAAAACATTCAAGCTATTATAAAACTCTTGTTTATCAAGATAAGGATGGACTATGTGTACAGTACGAGAATATAGATGAATGAACTCGCTTTGATGAACTTGTCCTCTTTCTCTCTCCAGAATGTGTTTAAAAGCAGGGAGTATTGTCTGAGCTTCTGTTGGTTTACATAAATGTTTATTCCAAAGCTGACGTCACATAAAACCACTTCGTCAACTTTCAATTGGGTCTGAATGGCATCTCTAACTTGAGTTAGCTGTGGATAACGAGGAATATGAAAGGGAAGGTACCTATAGACCCAAGTTTTCGATGATAGAGGTGAACTACCACTTATCAGAGCACGGAATGCTAAACAAAAGGCTAATGGAACACAACGAAGGATTCCCTGGTTCCACTTGTTATTGAAAATGATACTTTCTCTTGATGAAACTAGTAAAAACTCTGCCTGTATTATAAATAGAAATCATGTTACAATTTCCGTCAGAAGAAAAGCATAGATAGCTACAACCACCATATTTCCTTCTGTAAACCGCTTGCCCATCGGAAAAGCTAATGTAATAGGCCATTTCCCAACATCTTTCCTTTGCTCAACCCTACACTAGTTTTCCACGAGAAACCGCTGCCTCCACATGTAATAACTACATTGTTTTGTCGAAAATTGATCTTCTTCTACTAACAAATGCAAAATGAAGGATTCCTTGTCATTACTAAGAGAAGTTCTAAGGTCAGTTTCTTGTAAACCAGAGATTGTATAAATCCAACGGGTGTCCCTAAAGGCCTTTTGGATGCGAGACAGAATGAGCCATATAATGAAGACCATGGCTCCGATCGAAAAACTGTTAGCTCCGTTGGATTCAGGACATCGGGATAGTGCTAGGGGTGCCCCTCCCCTCCGGTCCCGTGGCCCGGGTGTCACCATGTAGGTCCATCTTGGAAACTAGGGTTTTACTCAGTGAGGGAGTGTGCAATTTTTGCACACGGAGGTCAACTTTGCAAAATCCTCCCCCAGGCACTTTGTGGTTAGCATTCCCAGCCTAAACCTCTCTAGACACACTTGCAGGACTCCCCGAAACCAGTTTTTGCTGCACGGTTGGAGCTCTATGGCCCGGCAGGTATCCAGCAGGTGTCCCTGAAGGCCTTTTGGATGCGAGACAGAATGAGCCATAGAAGGAAGACCGTGGCTCCGATCGACAAATCGTCATCTCCGTTGGATTCAAGATGCCCGGATAGTGCTAGGGGTGACCCCCCCCCTCTGCTCCCGTGGCGCAGGTGTCACCTTGTAGGTCCATCTTGGAAACTAGGGTTTTACTCAGTGAGGGAGTGTGCAATTTTTGCACACAAGGGTCAACTTTGCAAAATCCTCCCCCGGGCACTTGTGGTTAGCATTCCCATCCCGAACCTCTCTAGACACACTTGCAGGACTCCCTGGAACTAGGTTTTGCTTCATGGTTGGAGCTCTATGCCCCGACAGGTATCCAGCAGGTGTCCCTGAAGGCCTTTTGGATGCGAGACAGAACGAGCCATAGAATGAAGATCGTGGCTCTGATTGACAAACCGTAAGCTCCGTTGGATTCAGGACATCGGGATAGTGCTAGGGTTTCCCCTCCCCTCCGGTCCCGTGGCTCGGGTGTCACCTTGTAGGTCCATCTTGTAAACTATGGTTTTGCTCAGTGAGGGAGTGTGCAATTTTTGCACACGGGGGTCAACTTTGCAAAATTGTCCCGGTGTCACCTTGTTGTTGTTGGTTTCAAGATTTTATTTCTATACCTATCTATCCTACAAGTATAAAGCATAATATACTCTCCTAGCGAAATTATTACTTCTCAAAACATTAAACATAATTTTGAAACTACTGAGAATCAAGCGCACTGTGGGATTCCTGATTGTTACCAAACCTAGTTCACTAAATGATAAAGGATTGTTTCATTTCTTGGGTTGTTTATTGTTGCATAGTGACATCCTTGTTGACATCAAGAGTAATACAAAACATAGATGGAGGGAAGTGCAGTGGGATAAGGTAACACAAAGTGATATTTTAAAGGAACTCAAGCAAACAAAACAACCTCTTTGAAAATGTGTTGAATATTGCAAGAAAAAAGTTACTCAATATTTAAGGGAAAAGGAAATTCAATAGAGGTCCAAATGATTTATCCAAGTGAGGAAATAAGGTTAAAGGACTAGAGGGATCATTGGCATCATTTTATGAAAGTTCTTATGGCATATTCACTTATGTTCCTTCACTAAGTATTCTAGCTACATCATATTTTAAAGATTAATGGTGTTATATCATAAATGCCATAATTTTCCTTTTTCCCTATACATTTGTAATTATGTTGAACACAACATAATGGGGAATGTGAAATAGGGAAAGGCTATGTGAAGTGATATTTTCAAGGAACCTAGGAGATGTGAATAAATAATTTGAAAATGTGTAAAATGATACAAGTCCAAAAGTGCACAATGTTTATGAAAAAGAGAGGGTAAAAATAATAAGACTGAAAGGGAAAAAAGATGGGAACTATTGGTAGTTAGTCATTGTAGATAGAACCAAAATCTTGAGCAAAAAAATCATTGTACTACCAAAACAAAATCGTAGGTTGACTTGGCAATGTTGGAATTTATTGAATATGCTTTTTCCTATAAAAATGGAGGGTAAATTCATGGATGGAATTTCATCAAATTTCATCATTGTACTACCATCAAATTTGCTCAAGGAGATGATGAAGTAGCTCAAGACAATATGGAAGTTGTTGCATCACATGAACCACATACATATTCACATAAATCATAACTTAATCATAACTCATGTACATCAAATAAACGATATAAGATAACGATATCAAATTCCTATCTAACATGAATAACATTGATCATGCATGAATAAACAATGACATGGCTATAAATCATAACTCAAACATCAAATAAACGATATAAGATAGCGATATCAAATAAACTATCTAACATGAATAACTTTGGACATGCATGAATAAACAATCACATCATTACTATACTATGTACCTCAATCAATTAGGTCTTCTGGATCCTCTCGGTTTTTTATTGTCTCAAACAACCTCTTGTGCTCTGCATGAGGTAGTAAGTAGCGTACCTTGTTTGATGACTTTGTTGACATTGTCTGTAGTTGGATGTTTGTACGAAAAATCAAGTGCGTAAAGTGATACACCCGCGACCCTGGTCTATAATCCGTGTATGTGTAGCCATTGCTCTTTGGTCCCTTTCCATCCATTGTAAGATATTCCCCCTTAACAACCATCGAGCCAGTGGGAAAGGTAATGCCTTCACTATCCATTAATGATGCGAGGAGCGTGTGCTTCCCCTGGATGCATCATGCCAACCAATAATTCGTCCCAATCGCACTGTCTGTCGGGGTGACAACTGCGTAGATGTGTCCTGCAAAGATGCATTTTATGGTCATATTCCAACAAGTAGTGGTTTGATAACTTGGATAATTACATATAAACAAGGAGGGAACCGGGATATGCATGCAAAAATGTTTACCTGGCTGTACTAGATCAGATATATGATCATATTCATTTGAAATAGAGGACTGACCTTCCTCTAACCGGATTGTTTCAACAACTACACGTGGGTCCACTGCAAGTGATACGTGATCCCATTCATCAACCCAATCCATTGATTTGCATTCATCCCATTCACAACTGCTGCAAGGCCCACAAAAGTAAGCAAGTTTTCACGTCCATATTTCAAAAAAGGGGTTGTTTGAGCTTCGAACCGAATGAAATCCACGAGTTCCTTGCACAGTACTGTAACTATAAGAACATGATCGGTCTATATCAACTACATGCCAGAAATTTCTGACAACATGTCCTCTACCTGTTGGTATGTGTTGCTCCATGGTTCGATCTGACATTTTTGCAGAGCACCATTGAACTATGGTTTCTTCATCCCGAATATGAGGGTTTCTCGTGCACCTCATCTCTTCCCTTCGTAGGGCAGTTTTGAGACATGCCCCAGCACCGTCGTACTCTCCCTTTCCATGACCGGTCTCAAAATAGTTCCACACATGCAACACATCACAAGTATTGTGCAGAATACTCAACCACTGGAATACACGTGCATTTTTTAACTGGCTTGCACAACCATCTGACCATATCCAATGTCGATCCATCTATATACCTCTCTCCTTCAACTGATCATAAAAAATTTTGAAGCAATGTTGCACGTAATGCAGGTCATGGCACCTGTCGTCACTGATGTAGAAGTTGGTCTCTTTCAATATTATCCTCCTATCGTTGCTGCTCTCTGGTGCGTGCCTATACATGATATGGACCATTATGATAACTTGGTCTGAATGGTAGTATTGAATTTGAATCTCATTCTGTGGCTGCAGGGTGTAGTTTTCATCAAATTCCACAATCGATAATATTGTGCCATTGGGGAAGGTGTCCCTGCAATGTCTGTACTGTTCATTCTTCCATCATGCTACATGGACATGATGTACATACTGCTCGGTCTTTTGGTAGAATTCCTTCATGAAATTGCAAATTTGTACCTGGTGCCACAAAACCCAGGGCATTAATACAATGTGACATTTTCAATGTAAATATATATGTACAAATTCAACATGTATAGTATGAAAGTATGCAAACTTAGATTACATGTGACTTCACCAATGCAATTTTTTTGCTTTCCTTCAAACTATCTACTTGATATGTTATGTACTAGAAGTTTTGCATTTATATTGACATCCTCCCAAATGCGTGCTCCGCGGTTGCATGGATGCAAGGGCTCAATAATGAAAATCCACTGCAACTAGAACACGTCCCATATAAACATGATCTTTTACAATATTTTTGTCCTTCGGGTCTTGGACACATTATGCTATGTGTAAATTCTCTGGATGCATTCGGTGGTTGTAACGATGGGAAATCCTGCACAATGTTAGTATGAAAATCACAAAATATATGTCTATATGTATCATAAAAGTACTCAAATTCTACATGGTATCTACAACAACATGTATTGCGATCATTGCAAATTTTAACATACCAGGGTTTGCATTTTTCAAAGGACCTTTGGCCCAAGTTCAATTGTGTGTGCTCATTCTTGAACCTCTCGTAGAGTTCTATTTGTGTCGTGTCAAGGAATTTCTTGACATGGGGTTCACCCTCCCTAACACCTTTTCTCAACTTTAAAACATCTCTTTGATTCGATGACGGTCTAGTGTTATCATGTCAAAACTTCTGCACTAGTTCTTTAACAGCATCGATGAGCTTCATGTCTGAATGAGGTAACCTACCAACAAAGGCCCAACAATCTTTTTGCCCTGGGGTCTCTAGTTTTTCTCTAATGGCATAATACTTTTGAAGAGTCTTTCTATCTACTTAAGATTTTACATGTGTGTGATAGTAGGCGGCGTTGCCTTGTGGATTTGTCTACAATCGATTCCGACAGTACACGATGGGCCGCATTAAAATATTTTGTACGAGAAGTTTTTCCAATCAAATTAAATGCAAATTGTAGATTTCTAACAACATGATTGTTGACATCTGAACTTCTAACTATCTTTATGCTCAAAATTCTCCTAACATCCGCTAGACAATGTGATTTTAACAAAGCAAGAAACAATTGACATTTTGTTGCATCGATTTTGGATTCAAAAAATTCTTTCATTATCTTGCTACAATGGAAATCAATAGTGCGTTTGGGCATCTTACCTTCAAGTCCTGAAAATGAACTTTCATCCACATGAATATGTCTGGGAGTTCTTCGTCGTCCGCTTGATAGTCGAGGCAAGGGAGTCGGCAAGGAAGTATGAGTCCCGTCAACGGCTTGTTGTGGCCCTTCGTTCACAACTTGATCCTGCAAGGGGGTGTGTTCTGCATGTGTGTGCTCTTCTTGGGGAGGTTTCCAATTAAGAGCTTGTTAAACTTTCATCCCTTCATACTCGACATCAGGCAAGATTTGATTGGCTTCAACCACTTCGTCATTGCTTGTTGATGGATCTAAGGCACTAACATTTTGCTTTCTATGGTTTTGCATGTACAACCTGGCTTTTTCTCTTATCTCATGGGCCTTTTTTAGGGGGCAGCGCTGTCCTTCTAGACTTTCTTATATTATTACGTTTGTTTCCCATATTCAATGCGTTTTAAAAAAAAACAAAAATATCACCCCTGCAAGAATGAACAACAAATAAGATATTAAAACTTGATGTGCACATGATTATTAAAGCTTGATGTAGCAATTGACTATGTACAACAACATCTAGTGAGAATGTTTTCATATAATCTTAAAAGCTATTGGGAATGCCCTACATATAATTGCAACGACACCTCTAGGAACTCGGTAGGATGGTATTGGATGGTATTGAATGGTGGTATGGGATGTTAGTAGGAGCAACTTCCCTATGAGGAAAAATAGCCCCAAAAGACTAAGAGTTTTCAATTCTCTAGGTGTTTGTGTGAGTTGTTGTAGTGAAATCATGAGGAATTCAACAAATGTTTGTCTACTAGATGGAAGAATGTGATTATGAAATGTTATTGGTGGTGATGCAAGTAATTTTTTTTTATTATCTTCATGAAAGGTTGAAAGCATTGCTTGGTGCATTTTGTAGTTTTTTTTGGTAAGATTTTTTTATTGTTTATGTTGAAGATTAAGAAAACTAAAATAGATCTATCATACAATTCATGAGGAAAAACCAAAATAGATGCCATTCAAACAAGTGAATGAAGACTAACTCTACATTTAACAAGATAAAATTATCACCATACCTCAAGGATTATGATTGCTCTTTGCCTCAAATGTCAAATGCTCTTTTGATGTGTCCACTATATGTAAGAAGACTTCATGTGTGTCCAAGTAGCATGAGAATTCAATCCAAGGTGCCAAATAGAGTCCAACTGTTGTGTATTCACTCGATTGATCCAAATAGAGCCCAAGAGGTGTGTCTTCAATCTAAGGAGCCAAAATAGAGCCCAAAATGTTGTGTATTCTATCCAAATGGTCAAGGAAGCACCAAATGGTGTATGAATTCAATCTACCATTTAAATGCTTGTCGGACTATGCGTGAAACCAACGAAGAGAACGCGAAAATGAGGAAAAAATTGCGGGAGAAAGAACGCGGGTGATTTTCTAAATTTTATCTTCAACAGGGACATGCACGCACATCTAGCATGCACGCACGTCTAGTGCGCACGTGTGTCTAGTGTGTGCGCGTCCATTCTGAACGTTGTATTGTTTGGTGGGTAACGTTCAGTGCATTTATTACCCAAGAGATATAAATGTGTCTGGTTATTCCTAGAGCCCCTCCCCATAAAGAGGCCCTCCCCCATAAAATCCTTTAGGACCTCTTCTAACCCATATTCCCTATGTGCATTTAAGTGCTTCTAGGTGTTTAGGGGTATATTTACAAATATGTATTTTAATTTCAAAACATTAATTTAATTTTGAATTATAAACATATGTATTACATCAAGAATAATGCTTCTAGGTGGATGATGATGATGATGATGATGAAGACGGTGATGATGACTAATGTTGATGATGATGATGATGATGTTGATGATCATGATCATGATGAATATGCAACACATCATCCTCATCATACTCATCATCTTCATCCTCATCATCTTCATCGTCATCTTCTTCATCATCATCTTCATCATCATCCACAACATGGTCATCATCACCATCTTCATAGTCATCATCATCATCATCATTGTGAGGACGAGGATGATGATGGTGATGATGAGGATGATGGTGGATGATGATGAATATGAGTACGATGATGAAGAAGATGATGATGATGATGACGAATATGATCATCATCAAAATCATCATATTCGTCATCATCATCTTCACTAGTCATCATCATCACCATCATCACTATCGTCATCATATGATCATGGTCACGGTCATCACTGTCTTCGTCATAACTGTCTTTAGTCATATTCATCTTCGTCATTGCCATCTTCCCCCTAATAATCATCATCATTGACATCTTCGTCATCATATTCGTATCATCATCGTCATCATTGACATCTTCATATCATCATCATCATCATCATTGACATATTCGTATCACCATCATCGACAAAGATGATGATGATGATGATGATGATGAATATGAGTACGATGATGATGATGTCTAATTTGGAGATGATGATGATGATGATGACGATGATGATGATGGTGAAGATGATGAGGAATATGCAGCACATCATCATCATCAACTTCCTCGTCATCATCATCATTGTGAGGATGCGGATGATGATGAGGATGATGAAGATGATGATGATATGATGATGATGATGATGATGATGATGATGACGATGGATGCTGATGAATATGAGTACAATGATGAAGATGATGATGTTGATGACGAATATGATGATCATCATCATTAGCAAAAGCATCATATTCATCGTCATACTCATCTTCATTAGTCATCATCATCACCATCTTCATCATCATCATCATTGTGGGGGCGAGGATGATGATGATAATGATGATGATGATGGCAATGACGATGAAGATGGTGATGATGACTAATGGAGATGATGATGATGTTGATGATGAAGATGTTGACGAATATGCAGCACATCATCCTCATCATCATGATCATCTTCATCATCATCAACACCATGATCGTCATCATCAACTTCCCCATCATCATCATCATCATTGTGAGGACGCGGATGATGGTGAGGATGATGGTGATGATGATGATGATGATGGTGATGATGGTGATGATGACGAAAATGGTGGATGATGATGAGTATGAGTACGATGATGATGATGATGACGAATATGCTCATCATCAAAATCATCATATTCGTCATCATCATCTTCACTAGTCATCAGCATCACCATCGTCATCATATAATCATGGTCACGATCATCATTGTCTTTAGTAATCTTCATCTTTTTCATCGCCATCTTCCCCCTAATCATTATCATCATTGACATCTTCGTCATCATCTTCGTATCATCATCATCATCATCATTGACATCTTCATATCATCATCATCATCATCATTGACATCTTTGTATCATAATCATCATCATCATTGACCACTTTGTATCATCATCGTCGACGAAGATGATGATGATGATGATGGTGGATGATGATGAATATGAGTACGATGATGATGATGACTAATTTCGAGATGATGATGATAATGATGATGACTAATTTTGAGATGATGATGAGGAGGAGGAATATGCAGCACATCATCATCATCAACAACATGATCATCATCATCAACAATATGATCATCATCAAAATCATCATACTCGTCATCATCATCTTCACTAGTCATCATCATCACCATCGTCATCATATGATCATGGTCACAATCATCACTATCTTTAGTCATCTTCATCTTCGTCATCATACTCGTCATTGGCATCTTCCTCCTAATCATCATCATCATTGACATCTTCGTCATCATCTTCGTATCATCATCATCATCATTGACATCTTCGTATCATAATCATCATCATCATTGACATCTTTGTATCACCATCATCGATGAAGATGATGGTGATGATGATGATGAATATGAGTACGATGATGATGATGACTAATTTGGAGATGATGAGGATGATGACGACGATGATGATGATGGTGAAGATGATGAGGAATATGCAGCACATCATCATCATCAAAACCATGATCGTCATCATCATCATTGTGAGGACGTGGATGATGATGAGGATGATGAAGATGATATGATGATGATTATGATGATGATGATGACGATGGATGATGATGAATACGAGTACGATGATGAAGATGATGATGTTGATGATGAATATGATCATCATCATCCGCAGCAAAAACATCATATTCATCGTCATACTCATCTTCATTAGTCATCATCATCATCATTGTGGGGATGGGAATGATGATGATGAAAATGACGATGAAGATGGTGATGATGACTAATGGAGATGATGATGATGTTGATGATGAAGATGATGATGAATATGCATCACATCATCCTCATCATCATTATCATCTTCATCATCATCTTCATCATCATCAACACCATGATCATGATCATCAACTTCATCATCACCATCATCATCATCATTGTGAGGACAAGGATGATGATGATGATGACGACGATGATGGTGATGGTGATGAATATGAGTACGATGATGGAGATGATGATGATGATGACGAATATGATCATCATCAAAATCATCATATTCGTCATCATCATCTTCATTAGTCATCATCATCACTATCATCATCATCATTATCATCCTCATCATCATCATCATCATCGTCGTCATATGATCATGGTCACGATCATCAATGTCTTCGTCATCATAATTTAGTCATCTTCATCTTCGTCATCGCCATCTTCCTCATAATCATCATCATCATCGACATCTTCGTCATCGTCTTCGTATCATCATCATCATCATTGACATCTTCATATCATCTTCATATCATCATCATCATCATTGACATCTTCGTATTATAATCATCATCATCATTGACATCTTCGTATCATCGTCATCAACGAAGATGATGATGAATATGAGTACGATGATGATGATGACTAATTTGGAGATGATGATGATGATGATGATGAACATGATGAGGAATATGCAACACATCATCATCATCTTCATCATCATCAACAACATGATCACCATCATCAACTTCCTCATCATGATCATCATCATCGTCATTCTGACGACGCGGATGATGATGAGGATGATGAAGATGATGATGATGATGATGATGGTGGTGGTGGTGGTGGATGATGATGAATACGAGTACGATGAATATGATCATCATCATCATCATGACCATAAAAATCATCATATTCGTCGTCATCATCTTCATTAGTCATCATCATCGCCATCTTCATCATCCTCACCATCATCATCATCATCATATGATCATGGTCACGATCATCATTTTCTTCGTCATCATAATCGTCATCTTCATCATCCTCATCATACTCATCATCACCACCTTTGTCATCATCTTCGTCATTGACATCTTCTTCATCATCTTCCTATCGTGATGATGATGATGATGATGATGACGATGACGAAGATGTTGTTGATGAGGAAGAGGGTGATGACAAAGATGACGATGATGATGATGGTGGTGGTGGTGGATGATGATGAATATGAGTACGATGATGAAGATGATGATGATGTTGATGGTCATCGTACTCATCATCATCATCTTCATCATCATCAACATCAATGGTGATGATGAGGATGATAATGATGATGTTGATATGATGTTGACGATCAAGATGATGACCTAGATGTTGATGATGATGAGGAAGAAGAGGGTGGTGATGATGATGATGTCGGTGTTGATGATGACGATGATGATGATGATGATGATGATGATGAAGATGATGATGATGGTGATGGTGATGAGGATGAAGAAGATGATGATGATGGAGATGAAGATGTTGATGATGATGACGATGGTGATGAAGATGATGATGATGTTGATGAAGAAGATGGTGATGATGAAGAAGATGACGATGATGGAGATGTTGATGAGGAAGGGGGAGATGACAATGATGATGAAGATGTCGATGATGATGGTGATGATGATGATGAAGATGAAGATGATGATGATGATCATCATCATCATCATATTCATTACCATCATGATCATCATCCTCATCTCATCATCATCTTCATCACCATCATGATCATCATCCTCATCACCATCATCACCACCATCATCTTCATCATCATCTTTATCACCATTGTCACCATCATCTCACCATCATCATCATCATCATCATTATCTTCATCACCATTGTCACCATCATCTCATCATCATCATCATCATCATCAACATCTTCATCATCATTGTCATCTCCCCCTTCCTCATCAACATCTTAATCATCATTGTCATCTTCCCCTTCCTCATCAACATATCTATCATCGTCATCTTCTTCATCATCACATCTTCATCAACTTTATGTATCCCCGTGACAAAGGAAATTACATGAACGCGTACGCGCACCTATGCGTGCACGCTGTTAACCACGCGTGCGCGCTTCCATGGACACGTGCGCATACTTACGCATGCGCGCCTCTTTGCGCGCGCGCGTGTATGAATTCAAATTATTTTTGGCGCCCTTGTAGGCTTGGAATTAGCTTCGGACTACACCTTTAGGCTTGGTCTGATTTATGGCAGAACACATCAAACGCGGCAACTTCCTGTTTTTCACAGCTAGTTCTGCATAAGCTCCACGAGTGCACTACAGATGAAATTGCACACACTTGTTGAGCTCTGTGTGCAGATTCCAAATATATAATTTTTTAATAGATCTGTTGTTGTTCTCTATTTTTAATTCATTTTAAACTGCACTCATGTCAAATTCATAAAAAACATAGGTCGTTTATTTGTCCTATAACTTTTGGTTGGCTTACCTATTTCGAAAATGGAAAAGAACCCACATAAGAGCACGAAAATACCTACAACCTAAAAAAAAAAGATGCATTTTGATTATTTTAGACCATGATATGGTGGCTCGACAATTGACCATGTCGTTTTAGGGCTTCACTAACTTCAATAATTTAAAAAAAAAAAATTGACTTTTAAAATTTTGGAAAAATAGCCCCACACAAGATTTTTCTGTTTCCTACGCCTCTACATATTTTTTTTCTCGTAAATTGAAAATTTACATAGCAAATAGGTGGGTCAAAAAAAACATGTGCATTATGTTTTAGAAAAAAAATAACATACCAATCTTCGAATAATGACATTTTGGGGTGGTTATACCACTTTTCCATAAATAAAAATATATATTCTGGAAGGTCATCCGTTTTTCTACGTTTCATCTTTTTACACCTAATCGGGAAAATTTTTGTAAGTACCTCTAATAATTTATTTTAATGATAATATTTCTGTTTTTCCAGAATGTCATTGCAACTAACGTGTCATAATTGGGTATCATTACCTTGCACCAGCCCACAATAGTTTAAGACACTCACTTAAAGAAATTTAAGACAATAGTTAAGACAATAATTTAAGACAATAGTTTAAGACACTCGCTTAAAAACAATATTTAAGACAATACACAAAAAAAAATTGTCTTAAGTTGAGACAATTTACACAAATATTGTCTTAATACCTCCTCTATGTAGTAGTCATAGAATGAAAATATTTATGATAGGGAAGAGTGGAATCGAACCACCAATCTTCTGCATTATAATGCAGATGCTCTACCATTGAGCTAGTACCCTCCAACTTCACATACAAGAAGAATATTTGTATTTTTTAGAGTTTTTTAAAGCAATGAGCACAAGAAGCATGAAACACTCACTGTATTTCACTCATTTGATGGATTGATTTGCAGGATCTGTTATGCAATCCCAATATAATGAAGATCTCATCGGATTGCTTTATATTAAATTGTGAATATGTGTTTGCAGGCAGATTATAATGTTGTGTCAAAGCAAAGGACATAGATCGCCAATGGATTGTTTTCATACCACCTAATTCGCTGAACATAAAATACAACATATTGCAGGTCATTTCACTAAGGTTCAATTCCACCACTCCAACAGCATAGAAAATGGATCCATGCGTTAAGGCCTTTGAGAATCACAAATTATGTAAAATATAATGCAGCAAAAGAGCTTACAAAAAAAGAAAGATCGCAAAGGCTCCAACTTTAGAAAAAAAATTCCTTTGCATTAAATACCACTAGATTTGAAGAATTCTCTAAATCGAATGATAGTTAAAGATTGAGGCCGATTTAATGGATGACATGAATTTTGAGTCAAAGGGAAGGCCTACATGAAAAATTGCAGTTGTATGGCCTCTTGATCATAGGGGAACTGCCATATGTCCATAGCAGACATATGTCATCAGATTGCATTTTATCTTGAATTGTCATACACCACTGAAATTATGTTTCCTCAAATCACTTAATTGCTTCATTAAATTGCAGAGACAAGTCATCAGATCACAATGTGTTGTGACCAAAATTTGCTGCAAAAGTTGTTAAACCCGTGACTGTAGAAATTTAATCTACTAGCACGGATCTCAAACGGAATGCCATGTTTTTTCAGCACTGAAGAGTTTATATGTTGCACATTAGTTAATGGCTTGGTGACACATATAACATGGCATGTAAAAAATAAAACTCATAGCACAGTACGTAGTTTTCCATGATCAGTCCGTTGTTGAAATAAGCTATCCTCTCTCCATGTTATTAGATCGATTGAACAAGTGCCTAAATTCCCTGCTCAGAATTAATGAGAGTATGCCAGACCGTGGAAAATGTTACATTAGTTTGCAAGTTTTTATGAGTACATGGTAAAGTGGTTCATTGGTAAAAGGACCACAGTGAAAACTCAAAAATGATCCCTCATGGTTATTAATTTATCGATTTAAAGTGGAGATAATGACAAGAATCTCAATCTAGCAAAAGCTTTGATATTGTTTTTCCTTTGAATATTTATCCATATAATTCTTTTAAGAATTCATTGATGCATTTCATTCTTATGATATATTTATTTCTATTTAACATACATTTTTTTGTATAAAGATGTGATGTGCAGGAATAGTGTTATTGGTTGAGATCATTGTGTATCCCTAGACCACGAGAAGATAGCTCAAGCAGTCAGATAATAAAAGAATTTGATTGTGGCATAAAGGGTTCGACCCATAATTAGTAATCAAGTTATGGTGCCACTGTTCCATGGGAGATGGTATATCAACTCATCAAAAGAAACAAAGGAGATGGAGAATATTTAGTGAGATTCAAGAAGATGAAGGAAGGAGATTAAAACCATTTTGGATCCAATCAGTTATAGGAAAGGGTTGTTTGCCTATATAAAGAACATAGATTCGGGTCCCTTTTACAAGAGTGTCACATATAATCTTAAAGATGCTCAAACACAAGGCTTCAGCCGCAAGCACCATTCACCCATTCTAGTATAAGAGCACTTGTCACGTACCCAAAATTTCGTAAAATTTAAAACTTTTCTAAGTGCCTAAAATGCCACTAAAATATATGCGGAAATATAAAGTGGGTTTACTTTCTTAAATTATTGCTTACAATAATTAAAACCTTGCAATGTTTATTATTGTTTATAAATGTCATTATAATAATCAAGGAAAAGATCCCTCAATGAAACTCATGTATATTTAAGTACTATCTCCCGTCATTTTTTTGCATGAATAGATAGATGTTTTACTTTTAACTAAATCAATGCTTAACTTAAGATGTCAACCATTTCTTAAATCTTGCGGGAAACACAAACTTCATTATGTCTTAATATACATCCTTTAAGAAACATATACTTCTTTCAATAAAACAATCTCAATGGTAACAACACAATCATAATCATAAGAGAAGCATTATATCAACAACCAACCTTCTATATGAATTGTATACATCAAAGTAATCATAAACATTTTTAAGGACAGAAACAAGTACTCATACATAAGACACATTCAGAAACACCATAGGAAACATAGGAGACAAAATATAACGTGGTTCACCCATACACGGGCTAGTCCACAAAGGTTTGTGTGTGTATTATTTAACAATTCCCGAAGGGATTACATTCTTGCAACATGATTGTTGCTATCTTTCTGCAATCATATGATCCATTCCTATTCTGCAAATACCTAACAACCTTCAAATGGTTATTTATAAAATCAAAATATTAGGCTTGAAGTTTCCTTCGTTCTACTAGGGTTTTTCCTCTCTTCATGGTCAAAAGAATATATATATATATATATATATATGTCGATCCAAGGTTTCTACTAAGAGAAATCCTATATAAATTTTGATATTTTAAACTAAGGGACAATTCTCCCTTCTTGAGATGTATATTAAGAAAACATATACATTAATAACAAGCCTTTACTTTAGGCTATGACATCTAAAGTTGCAAGAATAATAGACTAGTCATCCTACAATGTCTATTTAACTTATATAACTTTAATAACTTTATTGCATCTAATAAAGTTATTGGTTTTATTGTAAAGACTTAACAACCAATGTATCGGACTTTTCCACCATTTTCAATATCCAACGTATCAATCTACCGTGACTCAGAATTTTCTTGACCGTTTACACAGGAATCAATATAGAACAAACAAAACTTATTAACATACTGTTAATCGGATTTCCTTGACTGTTTATACATCAATCAATATAGAACTACATAACTTATTATCATACAGTCAATCAGTATCATCAATGGCAATGCCTGCAGTACCAAAACGATCCAATGCTATTGCAGCATCGAGCCAAGGATTCGACAGGCTACTGCATAATGTTTAGAATAGAATACTAGCATTTAAACACACCAACGACAATACCATCAAAGGATTCGACAGGTTAACTTATTGCTTTTCGCTTCGGGTGCGGTTTCGATTGGCTTGGAAAGACTTCCTGCCATGTGGAGGTCGATAGGAATAGTCTTTCCAAGTGGCAAGTGACGAATTCGGTCAAAAGGCTTTGCTTCTTCCAAAGAGAGAGAGTGGCCGACAAAACCCCTAAGAACTGGCTCGAGAGAAAGACGCATTAACAAAATATATTGCAGAGAATAATAATGAAACTACATATTCAAGGCAGAGAGATTCTTCGGCTGTTTACAGAACACCGCATAACGATTGGAATAGAAGGGTTCCATGTGGTTCCAGGGAAAAATGTATGTATCTTATTATTAAAACATAGTCGACAGTAATAAAAGACATAGATGGAGAACATTTTTACGATTTCAACGCTAAACTGATCTACGCAAAAATGTATATGTATATATATATTGATCAGGCTTTCCACACTGTAAATAGGATCAGCATAATAGGGATCAGAATTTTCCTACGCTGTATACTACAGGGATCACCACAATTAAAAACATAACAGCGAACAGAGCATGTTCGCTACTAGCTACAGAGATCAACACAACCAAATGCGAGTTCCGAATGTTTTGCTCACTCTGTATTCTACAGGAATCAACGCCGGGGAGAAATACGAAGGTCAGGGTATGATACAATCACATGTACATGCAGGAAAAGTGTACTACAATGACGACCAGATCGCTTTACTTCCAACAAGATATGATACATAAAAATCATACAGTAAGAGGAGTGTAACTACCGTGATGTCCAGATCGTTCAACAAGAATAATATCGCAGAGATCTTTCGAAAGGAAATCATATTTTAAAAAATATCCAAAACATAAGCCACCAAATGCGAATGTCACAAAAGAATCTTACAGCAGAATTACTAACCTTTTATCAGTTTATCACAACATGAACATAAACCTAGGATCACGTCCTCAAAACCCGTTGTGCCGTAATGGTAATGCGTCTACCAGGAAAATGTATTGCAAGGACAAGGATAGATATATCTCTGCCAGTGTTTCATCCCGCGGTGACCTCCTCTCCTACAAACACAACGAGTACAACCCTCCTTAATTAAATCTCCAGGTTGAAAGATTTCTATGCTGAGATCCCCGTATTCTATGCTCAGAACCAAACTATTATATGCTAAGCTCATGTTACTCCTAAGCCGAACTCTCTATCTCGTCTCGCTCCGACTACTTAAAGACTTCTCCTTTGCGTTGGGGAGTCCACCAACCCTAACCGAAAAGCAAACAGCCAATACTATCCTCTTTGACAAATGGCTTCTCTACCTTCCAGATGGCTAAATTTGCAGTTTATGTGCTCTACTAAAGAGACCACTTTCCAATTCTTTAACTAACATGATTCTCTATATACTCAATGGCGCTCATGGGAAAACACCTATATTTAAGTTTGCTTATAGCTTAGCTCAAATTGAGGAGACCACCACTCTCTCGATTTATCAACCATTGAACCCTTCTCCTCATATTGACATCTGGACCAAAATTCAAAGCTCGGTGTCGTTTGGGGAAAATAAGTAGAAGTCCACAAAAAAATTGTTTTGGTAGCCATCACTTAATTAACAAGATGTATTTAAGAGCCACTCCATTAAGTAGGGAGTACGCCAAGCCCCGCAATTCTACTTTGTTGGGGTTACTTATTATTGTTTTATTTAATAGAAAATCCCCCCTCTATTTAAATTACAAGATAATTACAAACATTATATACATTTTCGTATATATGTTGTCCCATGCATACATGCTCATAAAGGTGGCCTCTATACCTTGCTATATATATATATATATATATATATATATATATATATATATATATATATAATTCTCCTCTTTGGAATGTGTATGCGTATATAATTGGAATAATCCCGATTATCTTTTAGGTACATATATTGTGGACTTTAACATCAAATCAATAATTCTACCTCCTTCTCTTGTAGGAAGGTGTATATATATATATATATATATATATATATATATATATATATACTTTATTATAAGGTAGTAATAGAAGTTTCTTAGTATGTTCATAGGTAGTTTAGCCCCCTCTACTAAAGCAACATTTAGTTTTATGAAGGCCCTATAACTTAACTCATATGGCTTCTAGCCATTGACTTCTCTCCTTTCTTTAAAGTGTTTTGTTACATTTTGCTTAGTCGCAATACCATCCTTTAACCTTCTAGGCTTAAACTAAGACTTATAAACATAAAACTAGCTCGAGGTCCACTGGTGGGGCCTTGGCCTTGAGCTCCTCACCAGGGTCGTTTACATAATTCATAATTATATTTACAAGAGTAATAACAATTAGGGTCGAATTTTAGGGATGTTACAGCACTAGCTAAACAAGGTTGACTGCACTTGAGTTTTTAATGTATGCAACTAAAAATGGTCCCATCTAATGCATTTGCAACTTACCGAGATGTTTCAAATACTTGTTTTCATATCGATTATGAATTATTTATGTCATTACACTTTTGATATAGGCGTACTTATATTCATCATGATTTCTAAACGTAACTACACTTATTGAGGGGATTAGAACCTATATTTTTCCCTCTAAGAGCTCTGCAAAGGTGTAGTTCATATATCCACACGTCATCGCCTCATGGTATAATGTTAGGAATTCTAGCAAAGGTGCTCTCTACCCACCAGCAGAACAAGCTAACAAATTATTGATTGGAAAAGACGAGCTATAGACAGGTGTAATGGGAATGTAACCCTTATTACCTGTTATGAAGACATGAAGTCAATCCCACAAAGCAAGCAATTTTGGCCAGTCCTCCAAATAATGATGAACCAAATCCTTATTGTTTTGGCCAGTCCTCCAAATACTGATGAACCAACTCCTTATTAAAGGATACGAAGAACAAATTAGGGAATGGAGGCAAGCAGCAAGTTCGATTGATCAGGTCAAAGGGAATTTTAACATCAACTGCAAGCTTTTTGCCACCAAATCATTCCATGAAGAAAATTGAAGTTGTTGTCCATGTCTGTAACTTATTCTGATGACTATCCCACCAATGGGCTGCATACAATTTCTTCAGGGATACACAAAAGGGAACCTTCTATATCCTTAGTGGCCAAGAAAAACCGACCAAACTAGACCAGGTCACATAACATAAACCTACAAAATTATGCCATTAGCTTCTAAAGATGACAAGTACCCTGTTAATTTCCTCTTCCCAAAGGATTTATTCTAGTGTCTACAAAGCTGTCAAGTATGGAAATATTATGCACCTGAGCTACTATACAAACTATTCACTCACAACTCAACAATGTGACCATTCTCCTCAGGCATAAGGCTCTGTGCCTAGCCTAACCAACAATGACCGGTAAGCTTGGATGTTTCAAGATGTAATTTAAACATATGACACAATAGATCAAAATCCCTGGCAATAACACTTTAAACCATCGTTTTACAGTAGCACGATGACTTGGGTGTACTCCCAATGGTGCAAAGCGAAATTAATACAATGGTTTTTTCTATATTTCATCTAACAATTTCAGATCAGGATACTCCTTCAAAGTCATGACCAACGGTTTGATTTTAGACATTAACTAGACCTCAATCCAAAGGATTTCATTGTCCTTGCGCTGCAGTTATTACTAACAAGCGTGTCAACCGACAGTTTCAGGATAGAGGGGATTTTCTTTTTGTGGGAGTAAATGCTACAACTACTAGGAATTCTAATGAGAGATTGTAATTGCAAAATATAATCTTACTAAGTTAACGGGTCTGGTTTCTGATTGAGCTAATCCATAGAATTTCTTTGACCCTCGAAAGAGCTGGGACATCACTGGATGGATCTATATGGTAGGTTGAATTAGATATCTTGGGTAATGGTGCAACACAAATCGATATAGAACAGGTTTGCACCTAGCTTAAATTGGAGGCCAATACACGAATTAAAATACCTAACAATCTTGCGTTTAGAACTTAATCAACAATATTTTATAAAATTAAATCGGAGGTACCAAAACATCAAAGCTTAAGGGACCGGATACCTAACTTATAAATTGGGATCCACACCCCAGATATGAGTACATATTTAAATGTAAATTCAACGGGTCTAAAATGTGATTTTAGCAATGGGTTCGATGTACAATGTTTCAACAAGAAAAGTTATGTTCGTTTTTTTTTCTTATCAATTGAATGAGATCATGATTACTTGATTCAAAGTATAAAATACACATATGTGAAAAAAACGTGGATGAACCTATAAGATGATGGTCGATCTTATTGTCTCTCTGTGCTACTCCAATATTCTGGCCTACGCTGTCATCATGGCGGCTTCTTCCCACCGCGAGTCATAAAAGCTTATGGCCAACACAATAACTAACTATGTTCCTTCCTATAATTAAATTTAACACCAGATTTTAGAAGATAGAAATCATAAGAGATCAAATTGATCTCAAGATACTTCAAGATACTTCCAAAGACCTCTTTTTAACATAACCATGTTTCTGATCTAAATCGAAAGGATGTTACCGAGACACATGGGGCTCTAGAATTTCCAATTTGAGGTAGATTTTGAAAACCTTGTAATTAAGTGTTCTTATTGGTGAACAATATATAAAAGATATACATATATGTAATTTGGACCTAATAATATAGCACAATCACATTAAACATGTTGTGTAGGTTTGATAAATTTAAGCATGTATTTTAATAGAGAAGGAGAACCAACAAAGACTTTGTGAAGAATTTAATTGTATACAATAAATAAAAGACCAGATTTGATGGGAAGACTGTTGATGTATATGTAACTTCGGAATGTATTTCATCTATGTATTATATATATATTTATTGTACCCTTATAAGAGATGTGTTATTTCTCTATAAGGAAGTGTCGTCACGTGGATTGACAAGTGTCGCAAGTGTGTGTACTTGCCAATGGGTTATTAGACCACCATGTGTGGGGTCGGCCCTGAAATATATATTATATTGTGGATGTATCTAGATAGACAAGTCGGCCCCATAAGGTCATTGGGCAAACAGGTTAAGTATAAATAGAGATCGGGAGATCTCTATTTGGATCATTCGGAAAGACACACTTCTCTCACTCAGAAAGTGGCGCACTAGTGAGGAGGAGGATCATCTGCTACTAGGAGACTATCTCAAGTGTATTTTGGTTGTACTTTGGTTGAGCCATTGCTCTCTCTATCTCTAAGGAAGTTGTGGGGTTTTTCACCTTAGGGTTTTCCCCATGGAAACTCTATGTCTCTTGTCTCTCAAGGTTTTGATTCTTGTGATGCTTGTGATGCTTATTGTGATTGTTATGCATTGATATACTGTATATGTTATTCTCTCAGTAAATATCTAAGAGTATTGTGAATTAATGCTCAAAATTTAACATGGTATCAGAGCTAACCTGAGAAGAAGACATTTTGCAGTGACGAAAACTTGAGTTTCTTGTTTATTGGGTTTCTCTCCACATATTTTGGAAAAACAGTATAGTAGATTGACTCTACTCATCAAGGAGAATCTATCTGGCCAATCAGAATTCAATTCTGAGCATTTTCAGATTTGGCCCTAAACATTAGGGTTTCCACAAAAATAGAAATTTCTGGAATCTGAAGACTTAGTTGGAAGCTCCTTGCAAAAATCAAATTTTAGAGCTTTGGATCAAGATTTTTGGTTGGGTAGATCTCTAGGAAACTCAAACCCTAATTCAGGGCTCTCCCTAGTGAACCCGAGAGGACAAAAAGACAAATCTAAAGGGTAAAGCTTTGCTGATATCAAATTATGAATGCACCAGGATGATCATCTCATCAAGGTGCATCTTTCTATCCTTTCAGAAAGTTGAAATTCACATTTTGAATTTTTAGGGTTTTTTCGACAAACCCTAATCCAGGACCAGATCCAGTTTTCAGCATTTCAAGTGGTAAGACCTAAATCTTTTCTATTTCCATTTGAAGTACTCTTTAAGATGTCTCACCACACCAAGCTTGAGGATAAGCTTGAAGGGGCTGATAACTTCCAAGCTTGGAAGTATAGGATTGGGTTAATCCTGGAAGAGTATGAGTTGAACTCATATATAAAAGAAGACATCCCTATCCCAGAGGATGAAGAGGCCAAGGTATTGCATAAGAAGAACTTGGTCAAGGCAAAGAGAATCATTGCTAATTCTATTAAAGACCATATCATACCCCATGTGTCTTCTCTAAAGACACCCAAGGAGATGTTTGACTCTTTGACCAAGCTATTTGAAGGGAAGAACATAGATTGGAAGATGACCCTGCGGAACCAATTGAAAGGAGTAAAGTTTCAGAATGGAGAAACCATTCAATCTTATTTTTCTAGGGTCTCCCAGATCAAGAAACAATTGGAAACAGTAGATGAAAGAGTGGAGAATGGTGAAGTTGTCATGACCACTCTGAATGGCCTACCTAGGTCATGGGACTCCTTTATTCAAGGAATCTGTGCAAGAAAGAAGTTGGTATCCTTCAACAGACTACGGGAAGAATGCTCACAAGAAGAAGCAAGGCTTGTGGCACGAGAAGAAAATATGGGGATTGAAGATCAAGCTCTTGTAGCTCACACCAAAAGAAGCAAGCCCAAGAAGGAGAACTCTCGCTACAAGAGATCCTATCAAAAGAATAAGAAGGATCTAAGATGCTTCACATGCAATGAGAAGGGTCACTGTAATGTCCCCATTTTGACCCCCTTTGTATTAAACCGTAAATGATGTAAATATTGTAATTTAATCATGGTGAGGAGCTCAAGGCCAAAGCCCCACCATTGATTTAGCGTTTCATGAATCGGCAATTAAAAATAGATGCCCATGGTTCTTGTGCGAGATGGGCACAATGTAAATAAGACACCATGTAAATACGAATTTTAATGGAAAAACCCACAACCGGCTATGCAATGCAACAAAAGAGATGGGGCATGACTCTACAAGGAAAAGGGAGGGAAATTATTCAAACCTTGAGCCAATGGTATTAATCCATGTGTCAATGGGGAAACCCATAAACCACCAACTACCCATTTTGTCTCATGTACCCAATCATTTAATTTTTTTCCAAGAAATTGGTTAAGGCAGTTAATGCCTTGGGAATGAAAGAGTATGGGCAAGCCATTTTTGTGCATGGGCAAGCCATCAACTTGGAAAAACGTGTTTTGTCTCCTTGGGCAAGAAACCACCCACGAAATGGTGCCCAAAGCCATTCTGTACAGGCAGCCTTTGATCATTCACGCAGGGGGAGTTAGCTGGGGTCTTCCATTTACGTTTTTCATCTAAATACTGCATTTTTCCATGCCTGGGAGTCGTTTTTGCAGTATATAACAGTTGGGAGAGGGAGGGCCACGTTTTGAGGACTGTAGGGAGGTCGTTTTTGCCCCTGAATGTCCAAGGACGTTTTTCTAAAAACGGATTTGGCTTCCTGGGTTGTTCACCAACTCCCCATTTCGTTTTTGTGTGTTCCCACGTTTTTCTGGGTTAGTTGAAACCCCATCTCATGCCTTCCACTGTGGAAAACGTTTTCCTCATGCCCAGCAAGTGGGGTCCTGCTGTTATGTGCATCCTTGTTCTTGGTTTGAGCCTGTGAGCTGAAGTGTTGGAGTGGTAGTGGATAGAAGTGGCTTGATAAACCTAGTGGGGGAGACAACCTCTCAAAAAGATCAAGAGGGATTTGGTTACTCTTCTATGCATACCCTGAGAGCACTAGATAGGGAAGGTATGGCTTGAGGGACTGCACATCAGTGAAAAGAATACTTCCTTGTGCTGGGTGTGTAGGTATTGTGGGTGCCAAGCTAGATAGATCTTGCAAGGTTATCCCTGGCTCTGTGCTGGAGCTCACTAGCTTAGCAACTCTTCCTTTCCATCTCCTAGTAGCCTGATAAACCCAATTGTAGATTGGCTTGGCTCATCTTGGTGTATGCTTGGCTATGTGTGAGTCTGCTGTTCCCTGGTTCCTTGTAGAGATCATGCCCAGCTCGGGGGTGGCAGTGGTGCTGAGAGATTGAGGAGCACACTGGCCTATGGTTGGGTGGAACGTTGCAGTTGCATAGCTAGTTGCTTGGGACTGCCTTATTGAGATAAGTATTCTCTTTTGTAAATTGGCAATTATCATTTGATGAATGTTATGAATGTATGTGGATGTATTAAACGAATTTGCCTCTGCTGTGTTTTTTTTAAAGTTTAGGCATTTCCATATGATCTTGTCACAGAATCTTGAATGTGTGTTAGAGATCAACAGCATTGATTCGATCACCGTCGTTTTTCCATAGTATGCATAGATACAGTTCTTTGCATCAATGATTTTAATTAAAAACGTTTTGGGGCTAATTGCCCGGACTGAGCACTGTGATCCTCTCTATCACGCTGGTATGATAGAGGGGACACTACATTATGGTATCAGAGCTGCGTTGCAGCATTGGGCCTCTATGGGCCAAATCTGATAGAAATTATAAAAAATTTCTTAAGACTGTTTTGAAAATTTTGTGTTTTAAGCCGTTTCGGGAAGTCGTTCCGAAATTTCGGAAAGGTTTCGCGAACCTTCCCGCAATTGCGGAAGAGTTCGGCGAACCTTCCCGAAATTGCGGAAGGATTCCGCGAACCTTCCCGAAGTTGCGGAAGAATTCAGCCAATGGCTCCGAAACAGCGGAGAAAAATGTTTTTAAGTGAAAAAATTTTCTAAGTGTCGGAATTTTTCGGAAAGAATTCTCTTCCGAAATTGCGGAAGGAATTCTCTTCCGAAATTTCGGAAGGATTCCGCGAATCGTTCCGAAACGCGGAAGAGTTCGGCGAGTCGTTCCGAAGTTGCGGAAGACTTCGCCGAATCGTTCCGCAACTGCGGAAGACTTCGCCGAATCGTTCCGCAACTGCAGAAGACTTCGCCGAATCGTTCCGAAAAAATCACCCGAAATTGAGGAAGCATTCCGGCGGAAGCATTCCGCGAACGGCTCCGGAATTGCGGAAGCCTTCGCCGAATGGCTCCGCAATTGCGGGAGCATTCGCCGAATGGCTCCGCAACTGCGGAAGCCTTCGCCGAATGGCTCCGCTCGGCAAATCGCCCCGCCATTGCGGAAGCGTTCGGCGAACTGCTCCGCAATTGCGGAAGCGTTCAGCGAACTGCTCCGCAATTGCGGAAGCCGTCGCCGAAGCGCCCCGCAATTGCGGCAGCCTTCAGTCGAGCGCCCCGCAACTGCGGAAGGCTACAGTGAGCCGCCCTGCTCATTGCGGGAGCATATAGTGAACCGCCCATTGCGGCAACACCCTGCGAACCGCCGTCGCTGCCGGATTCAGCGAACTGCCCGTTGCGGCAGGATTCCGCAAACCGCCCGACGCGGCGTGATTCGTAAAAAATAAAAAGAACCAAAAAAAAAAAAAAAAAAACAAAAAAAAAAACGAGGGCGCTGCCCTCGACCCGCCACAGTAAGGGGGCAAGCCCCCTTGACCCCCTTTTTTTTTCTTTTCCCCTCATAGTTTCGTTGTTGTGATTTGACGAATTGTCAACGTAATGTTTTCCCATGTGCATGAAGTAATTTGTAAATTTTGAGAATGTAATGCAGCTAACAATTGTGTTGATGAACACATTTCAGAGAGTCACAGTTACAGCAGAGTAACACTCTAGATAATACAGTGGAAAAATTTTGGATCTTGGTTGGGCCAAGAAAATGCACATCATGAATGATGCACAGGATCCCTATGAGCCTGAGACAGATGCCATGGGGGAGAACATACAGGTTGAGAATGCTGAGACAGAATCTAATGGGAGAAGAAATCAAGAGACCCCTCCAGATGTTGCAGCCACCATGAGAAGCCTAAGGGTGGAGTTGCAAAGCTGTAGGGAAGATAATGAAAGGATGATTAAAGCTCAAGAAGAACAAAATCAGCTGAATGCAGCAATGCTGCAGAGTTTAACAGACATCCAAAGGCAAATAAACTCTGGGCATCAGATATCGAATCTAGAAAGGGGTGGGAGTAGCTCTAGAAGGAATTCCCGCAAGAGGGCCAGTAGCCCAAGAAGAATTTCTACAGACAGCACATATAGTCCAGAAATCTCTTCTAATGAATCATCTGACTCTGAAGAATCCATTGAGGGTTCAAGTTCTTCGTCCCACAGGAACAAGAGAAAGAAACACCACAAGAACAATTCATATGGGAAATTTAAGAAGGCAAAACCTCCTACGTTTGATGGAGAGGTAAAGTCTGGTCAAGAAGCTGAAGCTTGGCTTCTTGGGATGAGAAAATATTTCCAAGTCCAAGACTACTCGGGAAATATGAAGGCAAGGGTAGCCATCTTCAACTTGAATGGAAGAGCATCTATATGGTGGGAACACACCAGGCAAGTGAAGAAGATCAATGAAAGAAAGATTGTGTGGAAGCAGTTCAAGAAATACTTCAAGCAGAAGTACCTCTCTGATAGGTACTATGATGATAAGATCAAAGAGTTCCATGAGCTGAGATTGGGACAATTGACCATGGAAGAATATGCAAACAAGTTCTTGGAGCTGCTGAGGTATGTCAAGTATATTCGAGATGATAAGGTAAAAATTCAGCGTTTCCTAAGTGGACTGCCCCAGTCATATAAAGATAGAATTGAGTTTGATGAACCTCGAACTCTAGAGGAGGCCATAAGAAAGGCCAAGTATTGCTTTGATCAAAACAGAAGCAAACCAGAATTCCATAAGGCGTGGAAGGATAAGAAAAATGAAAAGTTTGATCAAAGGAAGAAGGGGTTCAAGCCTCCTCAATTCCGAAATCAGCAAAGGCAGCCATCACAGGTTGTGACTAAGCCAACTAGGATGATGGGAGACAAGCCAAGAGATCCAAAGGAGCCAAGAGAACCACTTCAATGTTGGGGTTGTGGAGGAGACCACATGCTTAGGAACTGTCCACATAGGAATGGGAATGCAAATCAAGTTCACAACATCCAAGGAGCTGGAACTGTGGGTCAAGTGGCGAGGACAATCCCTAGAATCTATGCAGCAGTAGAAGACCGCCAAGCAGATCATCAGTCAACTGTGGTTGAAGTTGAAGGTAAGATTGCTAAGCAATCTGTTTCTATTTTGATTGATCCTGGATCTACTCATAGTTATGTCACTCCTAGAATTGTTGAGATGTGTGCTTTCAAGAAATTAAAGCATAGTAAATCCTGGTTAGTTCAACTAGCCACTGGAACCAAGAGAAAAGTTAGCGAAATAGTAGAGAAATGTCCATTAGAGATGGATGGGCTATTCACTTATGCAGATCTGAATATTTTGCCACTTGGTTCCTATGATATTCTCATTGGAATGGATTGGTTAGAAGCACACAGGGTTAAACTCGACTGCTACAATAAGACATTTGAATGCATGGACGAAGAAGGAAACCCGAGGGTTGTAAAAGGCGTTCCAAAGGTGACTTCTGTTAGACAGGTTTCGGCCATGCAGCTGAAGAAGTTCTGTAGGAAGGGATGTCAATTGTATGCAGCCCACATTTTAGAGGCAACAGAGAATGAAACTCTGAAATTGGAGGACTATCAGGTATTGCAAGAATTCAGGGATGTTTTTCCTGATGAGATTCCGGGACTCCCTCCAAAGAGAGACATTGACTTTACAATTGAACTTGTGCCAGGAGCGGCACCAGTGTCTAAGACACCCTACAGGATGAGTACACCGGAATTGCTAGAATTGAAGATGCAATTGCAAGAGTTGCTGGAAAAGAAATATATTAGGCCAAGTGTATCCCCATGGGGAGCGCCCGTTCTATTTGTGAAAAAGAAAGATGGAACACTCAGGTTATGTACCGACTACAGACAGTTGAACAAAATCACTGTGAAGAACAAATACCCATTGCCCCGAATTGATGACCTTTTTGATCAAATGAGAGGAGCAAAGGTATTTTCAAAGATTGACTTGAGGTCTGGTTACCATCAGGTAAGAATCAAAGAAGAAGATATTCATAAGACAGCCTTTAGAACGAGGTATGGACACTATGAGTTTGTAGTGGTACCATTCGGTCTCACAAATGCACCAGCTACATTCATGTGTCTCATGAATAATGTTTTTAGCAAATATTTGGACAAGTTTGTTCTTGTTTTCCTAGACGACATTCTCATCTATTCTAAGAATGAAGAAGAGCATGAAGAACATTTGAGAATGACAATGCAATTACTAAGGGAGCATAAGCTGTATGCCAAGTTGAGCAAATGTGACTTCTATAAAGATAGAATTCATTATTTGGGTCACATTATCTCCGACAAAGGAATATCCGTAGACCCTGAGAAGATTGAGACCATTATGAATTGGCCAACTCCAAGGAATGTGACTGATGTGAGATCTTTTATGGGCCTTGCTGGTTACTACAGGAGGTTTATCGAAGGATTTTCCAAAGTTGCTAACCCGATCACTTCTTTGCAAAAGAAGGGGATAAAGTTTGAATGGTCACCAAGATGTGAAGAAAGTTTTCAACGGTTGAAGAATCTTCTTACAAGTGCACCTATTCTGAAGATTGCAGACCCGGAAAAGGACTTTGTGGTGTGTACAGACGCATGCAATCAAGGACTTGGAGGACTTCTTATGCAAGATAACCACGTGATATGCTATGAGTCAAGAAAGTTGAAGGAGCACGAGAAGAACTATGCTACTCATGATATAGAACTTGCAGCCATAGTACATGCTTTAAAGATGTGGAGGCATTACTTAATGGGAAGAAAATTTGAGTTAAGGACAGACCATTGTGGACTGAAATATTTGTTTGATCAGCCAACTTTAAATGCTAGGCAAGCTAGATGGTTGGAATTTTTGTGTGAATTTGATTTCGAGATCAAACACATAAAAGGGAAAGAAAACAAGGTGGCTGATGCACTCAGCAGGAAGGTACATGAAATGTATGTGGCAGCGCTTAGTACTTGCCAGCCAGACTTGAAGCAACAAATTGTTAACCATATGGTTGAGGATGAAGTGTATGAGCAGATAAAGGGAAAATTGCAGCAGCAAAACCTTGAAAAGAAGTATGAGGGCTATCATTTGGAAGAAGAAGGACTTCTTACTTATAAGAATAGAGTCTATATTCCAAATGCGGCAGGTTTGAGGAGAATGGTTATGGATGAGATCCATAAAGCTCCATACTCTGGTCACCCAGGATATCAGAAAACAATTGCTACAGCAAGGAAATATTATTTCTGGCCAGGCATGAAGAGGGATGTTGCTGAATACATTTCTAAGTGCATGGAATGTCAACAAGTAAAGAGTGAACACCAACATCCAACAGGTTTATTGCTTCCAGTACCAATTCCAGAATGGAAATGGGAAGTAATATCCATGGATTTTATTACAGGATTGCCAATGACTAAGAGACAGCATGATTCCATCATGGTTGTGGTGGACAAGTTAACAAAGGCAGCACATTTTATACCGGTTAAGTCCACACATAAATCCGATGCCATTGCAAATATTTTCATGAAGGAAATTTTCAGATTACATGGGTTGCCTAAGGCAATAATTTCTGACAGGGATACCAAGTTCACTTCCAATTTTTGGAAAGGTCTCTTTGCAGATTTGGGTACGCAGTTGAGCTTTAGTACCGCCTACCATCCTCAAACAGATGGGCAAACTGAAAGAGTAAATCGAGTGCTTGAAGACATGCTCCGCATGTATGTAATGGACAAACCATCCAAGTGGGAGGATTATCTACACTTGGTAGAATTTGCATATAACAATGGGCAACAAGCATCATTGGGAATGAGTCCTTATGAGGCTTTGTACGGCAGAAGGTGTAGGACACCAGTGACTTGGGACAATCCAGTGAACAGAATTGTACTTGGGCCAGAATTGCTTAAGGAAATGGAACAAGAGGTTGCAAAGATCCGGCAAAATTTAAAAGCAGCCCAGGATAGACAGAAAAGCTATGCAGATAAACATAGAATGCATAGGGAATTCAATGTTGGGGATCATGTATATCTTAGAGTGAAATCAAGGAAGAGTTCCTTGAAGCTTGGGAATTGTGCCAAGCTATCACCTAGATATTGTGGGCCATTTGAAGTGCTTGAAAGAATAGGACCAGTTGCATATAGACTTGCATTGCCTGCTAGCACTAAAGCTCATAATGTTTTTCACGTCTCTTTGCTTAAGAAATATGTACATGATCCTAACCATGTGATTAATTGGGATGTGATCCAGGTGGAACCCGAGGGAGAATTCCAAACCGATCCATTGTGCATCCTAGACAAGAAGGTAACATTGCTCCGGAACTGAGCCATCGGACAGGTAAAGGTGCAATGGAAGCACTACGGTCCCGATGAGGCTACATGGGAGCTGGAGGATGCCATGAGGGTGGCATATCCATTTTTGTTCAATTTTGATGAGCACTGAGGACAGTGCTAATGTAAGGGGAGGGGAATGTAATGTCCCCATTTTGACCCCCTTTGTATTAAACCGTAAATGATGTAAATATTGTAATTTAATCATGGTGAGGAGCTCAAGGCCAAGGCCCCACCATTGATTTAGCGTTTCATGAATCGGCAATTAAAAATAGATGCCCATGGTTCTTGTGCGAGATGGGCACAATGTAAATAAGACACCATGTAAATACGAATTTTAATGGAAAAACCCACAACCGGCTATGCAATGCAACAAAAGAGATGGGGCATGACTCTACAAGGAAAAGGGAGGGAAATTATTCAAACCTTGAGCCAATGGTATTAATCCATGTGTCAATGGGGAAACCCATAAACCACCAACTACCCATTTTGTCTCATGTACCCAATCATTTAATTTTTTTCCAAGAAATTGGTTAAGGCAGTTAATGCCTTGGGAATGAAAGAGTATGGGCAAGCCATTTTCGTGCATGGGCAAGCCATCAACTTGGAAAAACGTGTTTTGTCTCCTTGGGCAAGAAACCACCCACGAAATGGTGCCCAAAGCCATTCTGTACAGGCAGCCTTTGATCATTCACGCAGGGGGAGTTAGCTGGGGTCTTCCATTTACGTTTTTCATCTAAATACTGCATTTTTCCATGCCTGGGAGTCGTTTTTGCAGTATATAACAGTTGGGAGAGGGAGGGCCACGTTTTGAGGACTGTAGGGAGGTCGTTTTTGCCCCTGAATGTCCAAGGACGTTTTTCTAAAAATGGATTTGGCTTCCTGGGTTGTTCACCAACTCCCCATTTCGTTTTTGTGGGTTCCCACGTTTTTCTGGGTTAGTTGAAACCCCATCTCATGCATTCCACTGTGGAAAACGTTTTCCTCATGCCCAGCAAGTGGGGTCCTGCTGTTATGTGCATCCTTGTTCTTGGTTTGAGCCTGTGAGCTGAAGTGTTGGAGTGGTAGTGGATAGAAGTGGCTTGATAAACCTAGTGGGGGAGACAACCTCTCAAAAAGATCAAGAGGGCTTTGGTTACTCTTCTATGCATACCCTGAGAGCACTAGATAGGGAAGGTATGGCTTGAGGGACTGCACAGCAGTGAAAATAATACTTCCTTGTGCTAGGTGTGTAGGTATTGTGGGTGCCAAACTAGATAGATCTTGCAAGGTTATCCCTGGCTCTGTGCTGGAGCTCACTAGCTTAGCAACTCTTCCTTTCCATCTCCTAGTAGCCTGATAAACCCAATTGTAGATTGGCTTGGCTCATCTTGGTGTATGCTTGGCTATGTGTGAGTCTGCTGTTCCCTGGTTCCTTGTAGAGATCATGCCCAGCTCGGGGGTGGCAGTGGTGCTGAGAGATTGAGGAGCACACTGGCCTATGGTTGGGTGGAACGTTGCAGTTGCATAGCCAGTTGCTTGGGACTGCCTTATTGAGATAAGTATTCTCTTGTGTAAATTGGTAATTATCATTTGATGAATGTTATGAATGTATGTGGATGTATTAAACGAATTTGCCTCTGCTGTGTTTTTTTTAAAGTTTAGGCATTTCCATATGATCTTGTCACAGAATCTTGAATGTGTGTTAGAGATCAACAGCATTGATTCGATCACCGTCGTTTTTCCATAGTATGCATAGATACAGTTCTTTGCATCAATGATTTTAATTAAAAACGTTTTGGGGCTAATTGCCCGGACTGAGCACTGTGATCCTCTCTATCACGCTGGTATGATAGAGGGGACACTACAGTCACTTTGCTTCAGATTGTCCCAAGAACAAAAGCGATAATAACAACAACTCTAGCAAGAAGAAGAAGGGCAGCAAAAGAAAGTTCCATGCTCATGCTGCCAAGGATGATGAACCTCCAAAGAAGAAGGCTAGGGCAGAAAGTAATGATAGTGACGATGACTCATCAAGTGAAGAAGAGTATGTTCTAATCTCTGCTCTCACAGGTACTATCTCCCATGGTTGTAATGATTGGTTGATTGATAGTGGGGCTTCCAAACACATGATTGGGTTTAAGGAATCTTTTGTAAACCTATCTAAACATGAATCACCCCATAAGGTGAAACTTGGGGATGATTATCAATACCCAATCAAAGGAAGTGGTGAAGCCTCCTACAACATAGATTCTAGAAAAACCTTGAAGATGAAAGAAGTTCTTTATGTACCTGGGCTCAAGAAGAATCTTCTCTCCATCTCTGCATTGGATGCAAAAGGCATGAGGGTTGCATTTGTAGATGGCCAAGTCCTAATGTGGCCAAAGGGTAAAACAATTGATGATGCAGTAGTGATTGGAGAGCAAGAGGGAGGATTGTACAAATTAAAGGGACAACCTAAACATGCTATGAAGACAAAGATTCATCCATAGTCATGGATCACATAGAGGTATGTATAATTTGTTCTTAAAAAATTTAACTAATGAGTTATGCAGGTCATTGAAGAGAACATGAACACATTGCTAAGACATAACTAGCAAATATGATGACCAGGTATGTTTTGTTATATATATCGTATACTTTTGTATGATTGATAATGATTACTCTTGAAGTTACAAGTTTGAGTAATCTAGGATTTATGCATATTATGTTTCTTACCTTAATTGATGATATGACTAACCAGAAGAGTTATAGGTGTGAGTAATCACAGGTTTAGGTATATTATGTTTATGACTAACCATAAGAATGCTTATTATTTCTGTTTGAAATGATCCTGACTATACATGCTTGAGATTATTGTGTTTTTATGATATTAAGATTATACTAATGAATGTTTGATTATGTATGAGACCTCGAGGATAACACAATGATGATACTAACAAGCATGCATAGGGATCGAGAATGAATATAAGTTCAAGAACATGTAATCCAGGAAGCAAAAATCAAGAGGGAGCACACTCCAATGGTTTCTGCAAGGATGCAGATATTCAGAGGGAGTTGACCATCTCTCTACATTCCACAACAGAAAGGTATAGAAAAAGCTACTTCAGATTAGGACTCTAGCAGCTCTTGCAAGGAAGCAAAGACTCAAAGGGAGTCCACCCGACAACAAACAAAGATAAGTATTTTAAATTATCATTTCTTGCATATTTGTTTGTTTAAATAAAATTGTTCAATGATGTATATACTCATGTTCCTAAACTTAGGATATGTATTGTGCATATTAGAATGATTACATTAATGAACAGTATACTACTAATATGCATGTGATGGGTAAGTGGCCTATGGCACTTTACAACATTCCATTGCTACTTATCTATAATGAAACCTCTTTGCTGACATGTTGGGAGTAGTGCAAACTCTTAACAATGTTCTGGTAGAGATTGGAAGGCATCTAGAAAGTTACAGGATATGGATGAATGTTGTATTGAAACATTGGCTAAAATAATTGCATGACTGTATGGCATATATTCTTATGTGTAAGATTTTGTTATGAAACTATGAGATGTTTCTAATCATGTAATTTAACTTGTCTTGTAGGAAAGATCGTATACGAGCACCTACAAAAGAAGGACTACAACATTTGTTTCAGCAACAAAGTTATCTATTGAAGATATTGAATATACTATGAAGTTCCCAAGATCCGGGAAGAAAGCCATGATCGAGGAGTACCAGTCGATCATGAAGAATGATGTTTGGGATGCAGTCCCAAGACCTGAAGGGAAGTTTGTTATGACTTTCATACGGATCTATTAGATCAAGCATGTTGCAGATGGCATCATAGAGAAATATAAAAGTGATGAAATAGAAGATACACCAGATGGATTTCAAGACAACTTTCTTGAATGGTGTAGTTGAAGCAGAAGTGTATGTGGAGAAGCCAATTGGTTCTAAGACACATGACAGGGAGTCATATATGTGCAGAACTTGGTATGGTAGGATAGACAGCTTTCTATCCAGTTTGGGCATTACCAAGAGTAAAGCGGATTCCAACATTTACTACAAGGTTGAGGAAGGCAATCCAGTGATACTACTATTGTATGTGGATGACCTATTTGTAACAGGTGATGATAGATTGATTGTCGACATGCAGCGAAAGCTTGCTACCGAGTTCGATATGAAGGACTTGGGGATGATGCATTATTTCCTAGGTATGAAGGTGTGGCAGAGTGCATATGGGATCTTCCTTGGACAAGGGAAGTATGCAGTAGATATCCTGAAGAGGTTCGGGATGATGGATTGCAAGGCCATGGCCACACTTATGGCATCAAACTTGAAGCTTCTTTGTGATGCTTCATCTGAGCTGAATGATGTCTCTATGTATCGTCAGATGATTGGGTCCTTGATGTACCTGACGAACATGAGACCAGATATTTGCTTTGCGGTGAACACATTGAGCCAGTTCCTGACGGATCCGAGGAGTGTTCACCTGGTTGTTGTAAAGCATGTTCTAAGGTACCTGAAGGGTATAGTGGATTATGGGCTCAAGTATGAAGCGAATCAAAAGTTTGACTTGCAGATGTTGATTCAGATTGGGCTGGTAGTGCTGCAGATAGGAAGAGCACATCTGGGTGCTGCTTTAGTATGGGATCAGGTGTGATCTCTTGGTTTAGCAGGAAGCAGTCCTGCGTAGCAGTGAGTACAGCTGAGGCAAAGTATGTTGCAGCCTGTTCATCTAGTTGTGAGGCAGTATGGCTACAGAAGCTACTGTCTGAGTTATTTGATCTCCCATTGGATGCTACTGGTATCTTTTGTGATAACCAGAGTTGTGTGAAGCTATCTGAGAACCCAGTGTTTCATGACAGGTCAAAACACATAGAGATCAAATATCACTATATCAGGGATATGGTGTAGAGAGGAGCTGGGAAGCTCCTATATCTTGCGACGGAGGAGCAGATTGCAGATGTGCTGACGAAGCCACTAGCCAGGGTGAAGTTCGAGTACTTCAGGAAGAGACTTGGTGTTCTTCAGATTGATGACACTTCGAGGAAGAAGTGATGGACACATTTGCAGAAGCCATTCCAAGCATGTTGGAAGGAGGATCCTTCACATGGCTGTGGATGTAAGCGTTGGATGACGAGCATCAGTACGATGCTCCAGTTACTTCTCTGTGTATGCATCATGTTGGATGCTGGATATGATCAGTTGGATCATTTATATGTATATGTATGTACACATCATGTTGGATGCTGGATATGATCAGTTGGATCATTTATATGTATATGTATGTACGCATCGTGTTGGATGCTGGATATGATCAGTTGGATCATTTATATGTATATGTATGTACGCATCATGTTGGATGCTTGGACCATGTATCTGTATATGTATCAAGTGGATACATTGTATGATCTGATGGATCATGTATGGTGATATGCATCATGTATTTGTATTTGCATCAGGTGGATACACTGTATGATCAGGTGAATCATGTATGATGATATGTATTAGGTAGATACTTGGTATGCATCAGGTAGATGCATTGCATGATCAAGATGATCATGGATGACGAGCTTCAGGATGTTGCTCCAGATGACATGCAGCAGGATGTTGCAGTGATGATGATCAAGATGATCATGTGTACATCAGGATGATGTATGGTGAGTATCAGGTTGATACTCTATGGTCATGGATCAGGTTGTGTAGATGAGCATATAATTTGGCTTTGGGAGATTTGCAGATAGTCTTTCGAGGTTTTGCCTATGGCATATAATTTGGCCCTGGGATATTTGGCAAATGCTCTTTCAAGGTTTTGCTCTGGGAGGACATATAATTTGGCCCTGGGAGATCTGCAGATAGTCTTTCGAGGTTTTTCCTATGGCATATAATCTGGCCCTGGGATATCTAGCAGATGCTCTTTCGAGGTTTTGTCCTATGGCATATAATATGTCCCTGGGAGATCCGATAGGTTGAGCTGTGTGCTCATAATAAGTCCTGGGATGCTCTTGCAAGGTTTTTCCATGACCACATATAATCTGTCCCTGGGAGATCCTATAGGTAGAGCTGTGTGCTCGTAATAGCCCGGGATGCTCTTGCAAGGTTTTGTGGTGACCACATATAATCTGTCCCTGGGAGATCCTATAGGTAGAGCTGTGTGCTCTTAACAGCCTAGGATGCTCTTGCGAGGTTTTGTGGTGAGGTCACATATAATATGGCCCTGGGAGATCCTATAGGTAGAGCCATGTGCTCGTAACAGCCTGGGATGCTCTTTTGAGGTTTTATGACGCACGTAATAAGTCCTGAGGATTCCACAGTATGGCCAGTGATGACGAAGACCTGCAAGTGGTGGGCCTACATCCAATATGAAAAATTACTGGCTCTGTAGAAATTTCTATGACGAGTAGAGTCAGAGATTGGTTGAGATAGCAGCAGCAATGACGATGATGATGACGATGATCCCGAGAAGAAGACTTGTCTAGCAGATTTGTGTCGAGAAATACCTTCCTAGTTAAGAGGGAGTGTTGATGTATATGTAACTTCGGAATGTATTTCATCTATGTATTTTATATATATTTATTGTACCCTTATAAGAGATGTGTTATTCCTCTATAAGTAAGTGTCGTCATGTGGATTGACAAGTGTCGCAAGTGTGTGTACTTGCCGATGGGTTATTAGACCACCATGTGTGGGGTCGGCCCTGAAGTATATATTATATTGTGGATGTATCTAGATAGACAAGTCGGCCCCATAAGGTCACTAGGCAAACAGGTTAAGTATAAATAGAGATCGGGAGATCTCTATTTGGATCATTCGGAAAGACACACTTCTCTCACTCAGAAAGTGGCGCACTAGTGAGGAGGAGGATCATCTACTACTAGGAGACTATCGCAAGTGTATTTTGGTTGTACTTTGGTTGAGCCATTGCTCTCTCTATCTCTGAGGAAGTTGTGGGGTTTTTCACCTTAGGGTTTTCCCCACGGAAACTCTGTGTCTCTTGTCTCTCATGCTTTTGATTCTTGTGATGCTTGTGATGCTTATTGTAATTGTTATGCATTGATATACTGTATATGTTATTCTCTCAGTAAAGATTCAAGAGTATTGTGAATTAATACTCAAAATTTAACAAAGACATATGAATACCTTGTTACCATCATAAGAACATAAATTAGAGAGAAATACATCATATTATCATGTTTAATAACAAAAATATTAGTAGTAAAAACACCAATAAAAAACTAATGAAAAATCTATTGCACACTTTTAAAGAAATTTCATGAAAAGATGTTTCCAAAGGTACGAGTAATTCTATGTCTATTTGCTTGAATAAAATGGAAGAAAAACTTATATCCAAGGTAAGGTAAAAAAAAGGTATATCTCAACTTAATCTAGATCATTAAAACATATAAAAATTGCATTCAAACAAATGTATGTGAATAAGTGAAGGAGATGACAAAAATGGTTATGTTCACTCATATATATAAAAAAAAACAAAAAACAAAGAAAAAAAACTCTTATATTATATATATATAAAGAGCTAAAGGTCATCTTTCATTACAGATACAAAAGAGATTTCATCTTCTGCATATCATACTTTATCTTTCATATTAAATGAAATTAAGATAACTTTATTATAATTATAATTATAATTAATTACCTCTAAAAGTGAAGAAAATAGAAAAAGAATATTTGTTCTGACCTATAGATAGAACTACTTGGCCTCCTAATTGCTTGGCCTCCTCTAAAATAAGAAGTAACCTGCCATATCATGTGTTTTCTTGGGTACCAAATCACCTTCATTACCAAACAGAGGAAAAATCTGCAAATGGAAGTCAGAAAAAAAAAGAGTGAAATTCTATTTATTTTAATTCTCGCTATAGAAAAAAAAAATGTGAAATTCTATTTATTTTAATTCTCGCTATAGCAAATACAGATACAAAGATTACATTAAAGCGTTTCAAAGAGGCAGCCCTGTTATACCCAATCTGATCCTCATATTATAAGGCATCTTCCTTCATTTTTTATATATACTCTAATTTGCTTTAAAATATCCAACATATGCATTATTAGCTCACTCCTTTTATTATCATTTGATAACACTTTTCCTTTTTATCTGGATCAAACTAAATCTAACTAACACAATAATACAATTACAACTAACATATAACCAATTACAAATTATGATTCAATTACAGCTTCTATGTTATAGTTATAAATATAATATATAATAAGCAATATAAGTATATAAATAATAACAAAAAGTATGACTGAAATGAAAAGGCGTGAATTTCACTTAAAATTTTCTTTGCAGTATGCAACAGATACAATTACATTTCTCTTTGCAGCTGGTATGCATCAAATACAAAGAATATTGCTTCCTACAAAGTTGCTAAGAAGCAGTAATTTATTTTTCTTATAATTGTAAAACAATTTATCCCATATACTTTTATTATACACTTTCATTAGCAATAATAGTTTATAAATTTCCTTTTATTACATTCTATAATATAATTGCATTCTATAATATAATTGCACGATGAGGCAATCCCAAATACCGTAAACTGGATGCTTTCTCATTCTTTTCTTTATTACAGGTATTGTGGAATCTAGTTTTTCTCTCGGGCTAACTCCAAACAATATAATGTTGGTGGAGACTTTTAAAATAAACTACAACCATTAATACCTTCTTTCTCTCATTACTACTGTGAATATTTTAATGAAATGCATTGATCAAAAAGCTTTAAAGCATGATTTTCTGTAAGACACATAAAACCTTGAAAATCAAATTATTCTTCTTCAAAACATACATGGGATCCCTATTATTGTTTAAATGTAGTTACAAGCTTAAGGTGACCACAAATCAATTGCATAATTGAGAATTTATATATATATAATATATAGAACGGAAAAATGGCCAAGTGAATTTTGAAATGATTCAACAAAACCCATATTCATTTTCTGAGGAAACCAAAAATGACATCAACTCATTTGATACATCCCAAGTATATTTGAGACAAATTTACATAGACATTGTCGCAAGTTGAGACAAATGACAAAAATATTACACATAGTAGTTGCAGAAATCCCGTGCTTACCCAACCCTCTGCATTCTCTATATAGACTTAGAGAAGCAAAAAACAATAAATAAACCAACCCAAAATATATGGAAATAAATAATGAACTACTATGACTATAAACCATATAAACTACATATTACAATTGTTATTAGTAATGGAGTGAAATCAAAATAGCATCACAAATAAGCACAATAAGGTGGTATTGGGAAGGCACTAGAGGGCACCTTATAAATACTAATCTATAGTAGTGCTCCCTCCATCATGTGTTTTTTACTTACTCTAAAAAAACTGAAAAGAACAATTAAATAAATAAACCCATAAAAAATTACGACAAATCAATGAGCTACTAAACCTAAAAACCAGATTAATTAGAGTTGTGATTCTATTAATAATGAAATAAAATAGAATGAACCGAATAATTAGAATTGTGTTTAATGAAATAAAATAAAATGAACTGTAGAAATAAGGACTATATCACCCTCACCTCATTCATCCATTGAGAAGAGGAATGGAGGTTGTGTTTTCCCTTTTGGTTCAACTATCAAACATGGTGATATCTTTATCTCAGAAAACTTCCTCAAGCTGTTGGAAAACTTCTACAAGCTGTTGAATCCATAAAGAGGTGCTCGTAAATGAACAAACCCTTGATTCCAATCTAAAAGAAACATAATATAAGGTAAACAAAATCACAAAGCATTGAGCTTGAGCATAAAAACTAAACCAAGAGAACCAAACCAATAGCTAGTTAGGGTTCATCAAAACCATTTGGGGTTAAACCCATGTCCCCATTTTATATTTTGCAAGTTAAATGATTGATGTTAATCACCCGAACAGATTGCAGTAAATGACCCTAGAGAATGAGCATTAATATTTTTCCCAAAGCTTTATAACTTCATAATAAAAAATTGCATCTTGTAGATATTCCCGCAGTCAGATATGAAATATCCAGAGCAATTTTCTCTTATAATGGCATTGTAGAATATATCATTTTTAGTTTTGTAAAATTGATGAAAATTCAAGATCAATAATCTTATGGTGTCTAGCAAGCAAATGCCAGGAACATTAGACCTTCATTTCATGCTTGTTTAACCAACTGTTACCAATAATTCCCACATAAACATAAATAATCTTTTTACATGATGGAAGCGGAAAACCCCAATAAGAAAACCCAGGTGGGGATTTTTCTTTATTGTGGGAGAAAATATTATATGGTGTGCGATCATGGTAGGAGGCTTGGAGGGCTTAACTGCAGTAGGAATTCGTCAAAATTCATACATAGTACCAAGCCTGCATACACCAATACTCATCGAGGGAGAGGGAAAACCAGTAGTCGAACAAATCGAAAAGATAATTAGGAAGTAAGGATACTATCCACTGCAATCCGGAAAAGGAATGTGGATTTACAGTTAGATATTGTGGAAGCATCTAGAGGATTAGAGGGTAGAGTATCATGGACACAATGGGTGGTTAGGTGGGTGGGTGTTCCCTCTATGAAATTCAAAGAGGGCTTCAGAAATGTTGACCACCCATGCCATAAGCACAAAGCATCAGGTTGTTCGACAACCATGTGAGAGCAGGTCGCACCTCTTTAGGGAAGGAAATATTAGGACAGGTGGGGGAATAGTAGGGTAAACCCTAGTTTGCTAGCGTGGGATGCACCTTCAACCCATCTAAAAAACTAATGATACCAATATTTCCATACTTGGAAGCTCATCAATGGGTCGTGGGTGAAATCCAAGCCACCAATGTCTAGGTAAGCTCTAGCTCGACGCAATTCCTCTAGCTAGGATTAGAGCCATTCCTCCCTAACAAAGTCGAGAAGCTTAAGCTGCAAAACGAGAACCCTTTTCATTGTTGGAAATGGAGAGACGTTAGAAAATCCATTTGGTCTGGCACTAAGTACTCCATTTGCTAAAAAAAATTCAATACCGGGCAGAGTTTTATATCCAATGAGACGAAATGCAAACCTGTGTAGGAGGCAGTATATGAAGTCCTCGAACACAATCTCAACCTCCATCTGAAACCCTTGGCATATAGAGAACTGTAGTATCTGCCTCCATCCGAAACCCTAGGTGCATAGAGACCCCAAACCCTTTGTAAAAAACAGAGCAAATGCGTCCTTCAAAGACATTGAAGCAATCAAATACATTGAAAACGTTATTGGATAGCTTCTAACTCTTTATTATAAATTTTATCTCCATATCATTCAAGGGTTTGTTCCAGGTTTTTCCGAAATACCTGACCAGATTGAGGGCATTAGAAGCCTTGAAGCACTTGCACATTTTTTTGAAGCTACATTATTCCATTCCAGGGAAAATCCGACCTCTGCTTATGACACTATGCTGAAAAAATTTCTGGGTTGAGACCACCATTAAGGAAGATCCCTGTTGAAATGAAAACGTTTTGTAGGTTGTGCCTCACCATTAATGAAGAGCATGTCCAAAGGTGAGAAATGAGCTGCTAAGCACTTCGAAAGTATTTTCAGGTTTAACTTGGAATCAGGGGTAATTTCTTAATTGGTGGGCCCTACAAAAATAAAGGGGAGAATTTTAAGACGTAAAAGACAATTGTCTTAAATAAACGTCTTAAAAGGCCGCTACATGTAGCAGTGAATATACATAGGACAGGTTAGAAAAATGAACTACGAGCTAATGGATTTCAAATCCTATCATGACTCAGTCAGATTGCACCGAGTCCGTAGGTCAGAGTCAGTAGAAGAGGAGAGATGTCAAACAATCTCTCAGTAGGATTCGTTCAACCGCATTTGTCTTCTTCAAGTCAAAAATATTAGGTAGAAATTAATTAGATTCTTTAATGTAACTCTGTAGCTTCCAGGTGAAGTGAAATCAAGTCTATGTATATGTAGGAGAAGATAGTTGAAAAACATAGAGAAGAAAATAGAGAGACACATAAAGTGTGTGAAGAAAAGCCAAAGCAAGAGAGAAAGGAGAAGAAGAAAAATGTTATGGATATGTTCGTGAGCTCAAGCTCATAATTGCAAAAATCGAATTAAATTCCATCTTTGTGTAATGCGACGAAGTTTCCCTGTGTGATGCGATAATAGATAAGTCTATAGTTTTATGTATTCATTCTCAACAATGTTGAATATAGCATGTCACACTTCTTCTCCAGATTTACTTATGTGAATGTTGTTTACATTTATGGTTTGTAAAAGAAATCAAGATTTCCCAAATATTTCACGGTGGCAATAGTTATGTTTTAAGGTGGAATAACTTCAACGTAAGTTTCATTTAATGCAATTGGTTCTTATGTCTTAGCAATAAATATTTAATATAAAGTTTGTTTAAGCGTGGGCTCGTCGAAGTTGAATCGTGATGAAGTAAAATGTTATGTGAAGTAAAAGGTAGACAAAGTTAAGAAGTTCCGCGAAGTGAAAAGTTTCACGTCAACGAAGTTGAAAGGTCCATGAAGTAAATAGTTTCGCAAAATGAAAAGTTTTGCGTCGACAAAGTTAATAAGTTCTGTGAAGTAAAGTTCCACGAAGTAAAAGTTCCATGAAGTCAAGTTTTTGCAAAATAAATGCCCGTCGAAGTGAAGTCCTTGACAAAGTAAAAGTTGGGGTTTCCTATTGTATGCATGTCGAAATCCAAAGAAAAAAAAGAAAAATATATTTACTGTGTGGTTAATTTTTAATTGACTGCGCGGTATTATTTTCCCTTGATCTGGTATTAGATCTTGTTTTACAGAGAATAGAAACTCTATTTACAAAAAGGGAAAAGAAATTAAAGTTAATATTGGCTTCCACTTCCGGTAATTTGCAAACTCCAATATTTTCAGGTAAAAATTATGAATATTGGTCTCTAACTATGAAAGCTTTGTTCAGAGGTCAAGATGTATGCGAAATAGTACAAAATGGCTATGCAGAACCAACAGATCTGACAACATATAACAATCTCACACATGCTGAGAAGGATGTCTTGAGAGAACAAAGGAAGAAAGATGGAAAGAAATTATTCTACATACATCAAGCAACACATGAATCCATACTCCCAAGAGTACCAGCATCAACGATAACTAAGTATGGGATACACTGGAAACTTCCTATCATGGTTTGAACAAGGTAAGGACTGCCAAACTGCAACTCCTTAGAAGAGATTTTGAATCTCTGTCAATGAAAGATACCGAGTCAGTAGAATCTTTTTATAATTGAGTTATTGATCTGATTAATCAAATAAAGTCTCATGGAAAAAATCTAAGTGACCAAAGAGTTGTTGAAAAAATTCTTAGAAGTCTTCCTGAAAAATTTGAATCTTTAGTTGTGACCCTGGAGGAAAACAAAGATATGTCCCAATTTACTATTGATGAGTTCCAATCCTCACTCCTCAATCATGAACATAGAATCAGAAAATCAAATGCAACATTAGAAGGTGCATTTGCAGCACAGTCATCCATAAGTCATAGAAGAGGCAGGGGAAGATCAAACTCTAGAGGCAGAGGAAGAAGTTCTTTCAGAGGAGGCTGCAGCAACAGCCCTGCATATGTCGCTGGTAGAAGTCAGAATCAGATCCCCAGTCAGCCAAGTGGACAAAGGTATGATAAATAAAAAATTCAATGTCATTACTGTAAGAGGTTTGGACACTTTGCATATGAATGTAGGAAGAAGAAGTATGACCAAGGAAAGTAAGGTCAAACACAGTCAAGCAACACCAACCCTTCGACTAGCTCAATGTTCTTAGCATGTGCATCTCCAATTGAATGCAATGTTGTCCAAGAAATCCTAGGTGACATATTGTATTTAGACTCAGGCTGTAGAAATCATATGACTGGTAATTTAAATCTATTCTCTAGTCTAGATAATCAGTTTAAACTGATGTCACACATGGAAATAATATTCAAGACACTATTTTGGGTAAGGGTACTGTTGATATTCTAACCAAACAAGGGGAGCAGAAAACTATGACTGATATTTATTATGTTCAAGGTTTGAAGCATAATTTGATGAGCATTGGACAGTTGTTAGAGAAAGGTTACAAATTTTATATGACGGGAAAGCATTTTCTGATTAAGGACATACATCCAAGCAATCACTTAGTAACCAAAGTGCATATGACAAGCAATCACTTGTTTCCCTTTAGGATAAGACCAAACATAAAAGGAGAAATAACTCAAATTGTTCATGGAAGTCAGAAAGGAAACTCAGGAGATGCTTTCAAGGAAGAAAGTAAAGGACAACGACAAAGAAATACAAGCATCATTTCAATCAGAAATACGGGATGAATCCTGGTTATGGGACTTTAGATTTGGACATCTGAATATTGGTGGGCTAAAGTTACTACACGTGAAGAATTTGGTGGAAGGATTTCCATTGATTGAAAATCCAGAGATAATTTGTGAAGGATGTATTTTTGGCAAACAACACAGAGATAATTTTCCAGTCGGAAAGTCATATAGAGCTCGCACACCACTTGAAATTGTGAATTATGATATTTGTGGACCAATGCAAACACCGTCCATAGGAGGATGCACTTGCCTTCTCACATTTATTGATGATTTCATAAGAAAAACATGGATATATTTTCTAAAACATAAATCTGATGCGTTTGGATGTTTTCAGTAGTTCAAGTCACTTGTGGAGAAACAAAGTGGTTACAACATCAAGATCTTAAGAATAGATAGAGGTGGTGAGTATGTTTCAAATGATTTCTTAAACTTTTGTAAAAATCATGGCAGGCAATTCACTGCGAGGTATACACCGTAGCAGAATCGTGTCGCAGAGAGGAAGAACATAACCATTATGGAGATGGCATGTAGTATGTTGGCAACCATGCATTTGTCAAATGAATATTGAGCTGAGGCAGTGGAAACTACTATATACATCATGAATCCATGTCCAACGAAGAGTGTGAAGAACAAAGTTCCGCAGGAAGCCTGGACAGGTATGAAACATAGTGTTTTGCATTTAAATTTTTTTGGTTGTGTTGCATATGCAGATGTTCTAGATGAGCTGAGAAGGAAATTAGACAATAAAGGACAAAAATGTATCTTTGATGGGTAGTCTGAAGACACAAAAGCATACAAGTTATATGACCCTTTTGCAAGAAAATTTATTATCAGTCGAGATGTTCAGTTTGTAGAAAATAAATCATGGGATGAAACCGTAGAGAATAATGTTAAAATCATGTCACATGTTGAACATGATGACATGGAAGAGGATGTGGTTGAAACTACGCATGTGAGTCATAATGTCGCAGCTCCATCTACTCCCAGGACAACGTGGCATGTTTCAACACAAGCAACTTCGACATAAGTCGCAGTTCAAGCTACTCCGACAAGCACACCAAGAGCGCAACAAACTCGGTCAAGTAGTTCGTGGAGTTTGACATCAACAACTCCGACAAAGAGAAGAAGTTTGTGTGAGATATATGAGACTAGTACACCCAATTCATTCTCGGTCTTTGCATTTTTTTCAAATTAATTATCCGCTAACATTTGAAGAAGCTGTCGAAGATAAATTTTGGGCACAAGCCATGGATTAAGAAATGGAATGCATTGAGAAGAATCAAACATGGGAATTAGTCAATATTCCTATCAACAAGGATGTGATAAGCGTCAAATGGATTTATAAGAGAAAGCAAGATGTTGATGGAAATGTGCAGAATCACAAGGCAAGATTGGTAGCAAGACGGTTCACACAACAACCTGGCATAGACTTCAATGAAAATTTTTCACCCATGGCACGATGGACACTGTCAGAACAGTTCTTGCCATCGCAACACATAAGACATGGCCTGTTTACCAAATGGATGTTAAGTTTGCCTTTTTAAATGTTTATTTAGAGGAGGAATTATATGTGGAACGAACACAAGGCTACGAAGTCCCAGGACAAGGACACAAAGAATACAAACTAAAAAAGGCACTCTATGGTTTGAATCAAGCTCCTAGATCTTGGTATAGTCGCATTGACTCTTACCTCATTTAGAATGGATATCACAGAAGTGAATGTGAACCAACATTGTACACAAAAATCAACAAACAAGGTAATAAGTTAAATGTCTTCCTGTATGTAGATGATTTAATATTGACTGGTGATTTTGGCATAGAGGATTTTAAATCAGTCATGGAAAGTGAATTTGAAATGACTAATTTGGGGCCTATGAATTATTTTATGGGCATTGAATTCCAACAGACTGAAAATGGCATATTTATATCTCGGTTGAAGTATGCAAGTGAAGTCTTGAAAAGATTTAAACTGTTAAACTACAAGATAGCCCCAACACTAGTGATAATAGTTTTGAAATTGAGCAAGGATCATGATGGATCCAATGTAGATCCTATGTTGTTCAAAAGCCTTGTTGGCATCGTTATGTATCTTACTGCGACAAGTCCAAACATCATGTATGGAGTCAATTTAATCTCAAGATTTATGGAGTCGCCAAAAGAATCTCATTGGCAAGCAGGTAAAAGAATTCTGAGGTACGTAAGTGGAACAAAAGATTTTGGTATTCTATATTCAACCTCGGAAAATTTTAAACTCATTGGATACATTGACAACGACAATGAAGGAAGTATAGATGACATAACAAGCATGTCTAGGAATACATTTCATTTAGGAACAGGTGTTGTATCATGGGGTTCAAAGAAACAACCTGTTAGCACTCAAATTGTGCTAAGTTCTATGGCAGATTTCGTGGGGATGAAGGTGCTTCATGGTCGTCAAAATTCCCGAAGGATGAAACAACTCTCAGACCATATCCCCACAAATAGAGGAATCAGAGTTCAGTGTAAGGAGAATCAGTTCAAGGAATAGAAGACTCGGGGAAGATCCAGAGATCCATGATGTTTAGAAGGCTAATGAAGAGATAATGCACTAGAAACAAATGAAGATATGTATGGGTGGTTCAGATCAAACGCCCCAAAGATTGACGGCCCTGAGCGCACGGCGCAAATGAAGTTGTGGGCGATCTAACGCATGGGCGGGCATGAGCCGGCGGGCAAGTTCTTAAAGCAATTGACGACGAATATCAGCGGGAGGGAATATCTATGGTGTACAGCCACCACGTTGATCTAACTTGCGCGAAATATGTTACGTTTCAAATCGTTGCGGTCGGAGTAAGCGTCGTGCATCTGTCAACGGTGCAGATCTACCGGAGGCAAATCAACGGCCTAAGATGACCGCGTTGATTTTTCTCGTGGGTAAGTTAACTGTGTCTCAAATCACTGTGGTCGGTAAAGTTAAGGCCGTCATACGGTCAGGATTTGAGCAAGAAAGGAGATCAATGGCTTAAGTATTTCGAAGATCTAAATGGATATTGAAGACGAGTACGATTTGATAGGGAGCCGTGGGAGATCGAAAAGTAGATCTACGGTGGAGAAAGTGCCGACCAGGAGGGACGGCTGATGTGGCTTCACCACCATCACACCTAGAGAGGTGATATGGCATCTAGCATTATAAAAACCGGGTATGTGAAAAGACTTGAAACTCCACCTGTATCGGATGCATTGGAAAGCGAAACAACCTGATCCCGCAGAGCAGACCAACTGACCAGAAGCTCAGGAAAATTGTCCAGGTGTCGGATCACCAGTTTGGCCGTGAAGTTGTTTGAATGGATGAAGTAAGAGATTCCCCTAGTGCCGAATCTCCAATCAACGGTCCCCAATTGGAAGACATGGATGGTGACATATTCGACACCATACTAGTCAACATATCCATAGATGTGGCCAAGGAGAGGTTGGAGGTTATAAGAGGCAGAAGAATAGACGTCCATAAGGTCTATCAGTCCTTCTTTCATCTGTTCACCACCACCTAGACCCCAAATTTCCCTGAATTCATTGAGTGGTGTGCCACAAATTATTCCTCAAAACAGAGAGCGATCCTAGATGCCTCAGGCTCTAAGACCCTCTGCTTGGTGAAAGCCCTAACTGTTAGAAAGGCCTTAGCTGTTCCCCATGAATTTGGTCAGAAAGCCCTAGGGTATCGAATGGAGGACTTGGTTCAATACTTTCGCCTAGCCCCAAACGAACTCAAATAGAGATTTTACCATGATGCCCTATTACCAAATGCGTCCTTCCCAGGCTCATCTTTCCATAACGAGGCCAGTTTGTTCAGAGATGAGTCTAAATGGATAATCTCCATGATATCCCAGTTTTTAGGGTTAGATAGTGACCAATACGTTCCAGAGACATTGATCAGTTTGATGTTCATCTTAAGTACCTGTCCAGTAGAACAAACAGACCTAGATTCATTTGTCCAGACTTCATGTCTAAGGTTTGATTATTCCCTAGCTGAAAGTATTCACTCCCAGTTAGTTGAGTTCCCTAAGACAAGGACCTTTAGATTCCAATCTTATTTACTAAATATGTTCTTAACAACAGTTGAAGACAACCTACAGGTACCTGGGTTGAAAATTACAAGAGAGATGTATTCAGATTACATACTTTTCATGAATAACTTGATGGCACGGATTTATCACATCTTTTTCCAGGAGAATTTTCCTAGAGTACTCCCAGAAATGAAGGATTTGCTACAAACCCCTATGGAGAAAGGGATTGGGGACTGGTTTTTGCTAAAACAGGGAACTGTAATTAGAGTATATGGATTTTCACACCCACCATATGTACTCCCTGCATTTTTGACACCCAGGTTGTTCCATTTGGAGTTCATAAGGCAGAAACTGGCAGCTAAACATGAACATTTTATAGATATCAAGAAGTTATTTGACTTAGCTTTCCCTTGGACAATGGGTTCTTTTGTAATCAAACACAAAAAAACCCTCTTAGGAATTGAAAGGATGATGATAGACCTAGGACTCCTTTCCCAGGCTACAATGAACTATGATCCACATCACATAATATTAGAAAGAAGGAAGGCAACTGACAGAAAGGGATATGAGCATTTTGAGATGGTTGGAATGACTGAGAGAGCCAATTGGTTAGAATATATTGATCAAGCACCAATGGACATTGATGCTTCAAAGGACTCTCAAAATCTGAGATTCCTTTTTCAAGGAGGCACACCTTCACCAAGCAGATCACCTGGTAAAGCTCCTACAGGACCCACAGACTTATCTCTTGACAATATTCCAGAAAAAACTAGTACTTTAGGGGTTATTAGCCCTATGGAGGTAGATAGTGACTCTGAAAGAGCTGCAAAGAGGCAAAAGGTGGAGGGTGATGATCAACAAATAGTGAGAATACAAGAAGATAAAACTAAGAAAAAGCAGGTCAAGTTTCTCATGCCTCATTATGAAGTAAAAGAGCATGTATTTGGAAAACCACCCAAAGGACCTACAAGATCAAGTATTAGTAGGACCCAGCTGTTGGAAGGATATGATGAAAATGTTGATAACATAGCAGCAGAAGCTAAGCTGTACTCTGAGGTAAGGAAGATATCCAAGAAAGAAGTGGCCTTGGTTATTAGCCGAAATCTGGCCCATAACACATTGAGCCTGGCCATGGCCACCAAGAGCAAAGCTACAGAGGTAAAGTTTAACCTAGATGACATCCCTATCCTTGATATAATCAATCTACACAAAGAGATAGGGGAAGTCATCTATAATAGGCTGTTGAATCTTGTAATAGAACTATCAAAAGTACATACAAATAAGGCTAGAGTTCATAAACAGTTGGGGCTCGAGAAAGCAGAAAATAAGTCTCTGAAATCGTAGGAAAAGAAACATCAAACATAGTTGCTGGCAAATGAGACCGAAGAGGATAAAAAGAAAAACATCCAAGAGTTGCTGAATGAAAAATATCAAGAGATCATGTCATTAAAAAAGCAGCTAAAGATCCCCACCACTCAGTTGGAAAATAGTTCTGAAATAGAAGAGCTGGAAGAAGAGAAGAAAAAGTTGAAAGGGGAGTTGTTAGACTATAAATCCAAGTTGGTGGAGTTTGGAGATAGGGAAAAGAAGCTGAAATTTGACATGACCTATGTGGAGGCCAGTGCAAACTCGTGGAAAACCCAGTTTGAAGAATTGGATAGGAAAGTGAAGAAAAAGGAAAAGGAAATAGAACAAGAGGCCTCAGCCTCCATTGCAGCTGGATATTTTTCCTTGATAGGGCAGATAGCTAATGCCAGCTTGGAGGATGTTGAGGTGATCCGATTAAAGAAGCAAGTTTCCAATCTGCAAACTTTGAAGGATACTGCAAAAGGCCAAAAGGAGGCTTGGGAAACCAAGTACCAAGATACGCAGTCAGAGCTTGATAGTTTGAAGGAACAAGTGATAGGGCGGAAGGTGTTACCAGAATCCAGGAAAATCATATGGGATGATATCATAAAACAGGCTGAAGATCTAAGGCCCTACCTAAATTTTATAATGGATAAAGGAGTAGTGGTGAAATTGGCCCAGCAAGGTGTAACAGTGGTGAAGGAGAGATTGAACAAAAATCCTTTGGAGCATGCCCAAAATGCAGTTGAGTTCTTAGGTGGCCTTCAAGAGGAACAAGCTACAGCTGCAAACATCTAGGACAAGGTATCCATAATCATAGGAGCTAAGAAGATAATTAGTAGATATCAGTAAATGCAAGTTGTCCAATCAGGGATAGATATCATATTGAAGTAGGCACAAATTTTTAAAGAAGTCTTTGATCCTCTATTCAAAAGGGGCCTGCCTACCTTCTGGGATGAGAATGAATTCATGCTCACAAGAGATGAATACAAGTCTAAGTTATGGGACTGCAGGATGAATGAAGAGGACTTCATCAGCATAGATACACCCTTAACAGGTAGCACAATGGTTGATATACTGAAAGATGATTTTGAGCTAGCAGCAACTTTTAGAGAAGCCAGAACTCTTCATGTTGGATTTTTGTACACTGAACACACTGAGCCGAGGATATTACTCAAAGAGCTCGCCTCCCAGGATTTACCCTCACCCGAGCAATGGAAGCTGGTAGAGAAGTATGGGAAAGCAAAGTTAAATATGGGAGCGTGAAAGGATGCAGTGAAAGCCAGAAAGCAGCCAGCATGGATGCATCCAAGATTTGATGAGCAGTGAAAGCAATTCAGCTGAAAGCAGCTACATAGCTGCAATTTTTGTATTTTGTATTTTGTTTAAAAGTAATTTGGCCATGTAATGAAATAGCCACGCAATTGTAAATAGCAGTTAATCCTGCCTCGTAGATATTTTGTTTTGTAATAGCGACAACAAACAATCCCTCGATTTGGTTGTTAGATAGGTGTCATATGGTTGTAACTGTTTTATGTTCAGAAGGAGCCGAGCCTAGAGCTCGAAGACATCTATAAATACATTTGTAATCGAAGGCACAAGGGTTGAAAATCTTATTTGAAAGCTTTTGGTATTTCGAGGATTGGTCTGTAAGACATTTTTGAGTTGTTTTAATAAAGTTTGTAGAGCCGAAGCCTGCATTTTCACAAGGATTCCTGCGTAATTGGTCTGGTAGTCTGTATTTTCTTTTTCCCATGTGAAATTGTGTTTCTTTCTTTGTTATTCCATTCTGTGTTATTTCTTTCATGCTTGGATCAGGGTAATGGTTAAGTGGAATTCATAAAATTTATGCTCTGCTTAGATTTTTCCAAGTATTTCACCAACATATTCTACTAAAGTTGATGTAGGATTCATCTTGGTATGCCTTACATTGATGGACTGTCTCTTTCCTCTTATGTTCCACAAATTAAATCTCTTTGACTACTAGCTGCTTGCTACTTTGCCCTTGTAAATGCGTTTGCAAAAACTTTGTGAATGATGTTTCAGAGTTTGTTAAATATGACTCCATAACGAAATTCATATGTTTTCAACCAAACAATGCTTGAATAATTTTCATTACAAACAGAAATCTGATCTTCTGTATAATTGTTGTAATTGAATATTTTGGCCGTGAATGCTGGTGTTTCTTTGTCATTATTGACAATATTGATTATTCCAATCTTTTCATGATATTTTAGAGAGATCCCTCTCTGTCTGTGTTGGGTCATTAGCACAGGACAAATATTGGTTAGTGGTTACCCAGAATTACCCTCTTTCAGCCTTGGGGGTCAATTTCAGTGTTTACACAACCCATAGTAACTCTTTGTTCAGCAAAAGCAGAGTATGTCGTAGCTACAAGCGTTGCATGTTAATTCATTTGGATGCGGAGGATTTTAAGTAATATGTCGTAGAACCAACAAGAACCCACAACCATTTAATGCGACAACAATTCAGCTATTGCACTGTCAAATAATCATGTGGTCCAGAAGAGAACCAAGAAAATGGACACAAGGTATCATTTTATCAGAGAATTGATAAATAACAAAGAAATCTATTTAGAAGTTTGCAGGTCTAAATATCATGTAACAGACATCTTTACAAAACCATTGGAAAGGGACACATTTCAATATCTGCGAAGTTGTTTAGGAGTGACAAGTTCTACACAATGAACTGCGTCATGCATAGAGCATGTTTCAGCTCTAAAACCTTTTTGTAAAATTTTATTTTGTAATCCCCATCTGCTCATAATTAAGGGGGAGTGTTGGAAAAATGAATTATGAGATGATGGATTTCAAATCCCAGCCTGACTTGGTCAAAGTCTGTAGAAGCGCAGAGATGTCAGGAAATCTATTAGTAGGCTCCGTGAACACTTCCTTGTATTTATTCAGCCGTGTTTGTATTCTGCAAGTCAAAATTCTTAGGTAGAAATTAATTTCAGTCTTTAATGTAACTCTGTAGCTTCGAGGTGAAGCGAAATCAAGTCTGTGTGTATGTAGGAGAAGATAGTTGAAAAACATAGAGAAGAAAACAGAGAGAGAAACAGAGAGTGTGTGAAGAAAAGCGAGAGTAAGAGAGAAAGGAGAAGAAGAAAATGTTCGCGATATGTTCATGAGATCAAGATCATAATTGCGAAATGTATTAAGATCCAAAGCTCTGTAAAAGGTGAAAGATTGAAGTAAATTCCATCTCTGTGTAATGCAGTGAAGTTGCCCTGTTTTGACGTGGTAATATATAAGTCTATAGTTTTATGTATTCATTCTCAAGAATGTTGAATATGGCATGTCGCACATCTTCTCCAGATTTACTTATGTGAATGTTGTTTACATTTACAGTTTGTAAAAGAAATCAAGATTTCCAAAATATTTCATGGTGGTAATAGTTATGTTTTAATGCAGAATAACTTTGACGTAAGTTTCATTTAATGCGATTGGTTCTTATGTCTTAGCAAGAAATATTTTAATATAAAGTTTCTTTAAGAGTGGGCTTGTCAAAGTTGAATCGCGGCGAAGTAAAATGTTCCGCGAAGTAAAAGGTCGACAAAGTTAAGAAGTTCCGCGAAATGAAAATTTTCGTGTCGACGAAGTTGAAAGGTCTGGGAAGTAAATAGTTCCACGAAGTGAAACGTTTTGCGTCGAAAAAGTTAAGAAGTTCTGTGAAGTAAAGTTCTGCGAAGTAAAAGTTCCGTGAAGTCTAGTGTTCCGGGAAGTAAATGCTCGTCGAAGTGAAGTCCTTGGCGAAGTAAAATTTGGGGTTTCCTATTGTATGCCTATCGAAGTCCAAAGCAAAAAAAGAAAAATATATTTACTGTGTGGTTAATTTTTAATTGAATGTGTGGTGTTCTTTTTTCTTGAGGTCACATATCTGCTTTAACACATTACATTGTTTCCATAACTATTAGTAACACCTATACCATTCACTAGTTAAGTATGAATAATTATAGAAGTAATGGCAATCATAGGCTTGATAAAGTTTGAATCCTAGCTGATACAGCTTCTACTCGTATATACGAGATACCTTCTTGCTTCACCTATAATAGTACGTTGCAGGAGATTCATAGGCCAAAATGGAAGGGGGTGAGCCAATCATACCCATCTCAAGCTGACACTTAGGTGAATCATACGCTGTAGAAGCAGTCACTCGACGATGAACCTGTATCCTCGCAAGCATTTGAGCTGACAGAAGTAAAGCTAGCATTCCTTCCTTACTTACTCTCCTTGATTTACACTGAAGAGCACTAGCAGTCAACTAAACCTCCTCATCAACCCTTCTTTGGAATTATCTCTACTATTTTTAGCCTGTAACTCCCTCATGCTCCTTCTTGGCCTAACAAACACTAATTAACTACCTCATGCACCCTCTAAGTCCACTTACAATTAGTTAATTGGCCATTTGATCGGAGTTGCAAGTAGTACTCATGTCTAGTGAGATGACACACATTGCTGGATAACAGAATAATAAAAATTATTCCATTGGAGCTCCTTCTCTCTAATAATATATTATTCCATTGGAGCTCTTTGTCCACAAAATGCTAATAAATAATGTGCAATATATTACTTATAATATTAGCTACTATTATATATTAATTATATATTACACATTAAGTATGATATTAGTTAAAAGTTATTTGACCCAACTTTTCTTGGTGTATAGTAATAAATTATTATATATTAAATATTATTATATATTAAATATTATTATATATTAGTTATAATATTAATTACTATTACTATTATATATTTTATATTGGTCATGCATTACCTAAAAGATGGATGTGTATATATTAGTTACTATTATATTTATTACATATTGGTTATGATATTAGTAAAAGTTATGGACAAAACTTTTCATTGTGCATAATATTATTATAATATATTAATTATTATATATATTAATTTTAATAATATATAATTACTATTATATATTGTATATGGGTCATCTATTACCTAAAATCGGTTAGCATATTAATTTCATTATCAATATTCAAGACAATTCAATTTCGGGTAGCTTGGGTAGGGGGTAGACAAATTATATTATTAAAAAATTCCACCTATCCCCAAATTATATAATAAAAAAATGCCTCGGACATGCGCCTCTTTTGAATTTTACAGCATTTTGATTTGCTAACACATGTTGACATAGAATTTGAATTGGGGTTGGGAGGCCCAATTTTCATCCAAATTTGGTATAATGCAAGTTTTATTTTCCAACCATTAAGGCCTTCACAAAACAACCAATATGTCAGCACTATAAATTATTCCTTATTTCAACAAACCTGGTTCTTAGCACACTTCACCTTGCTCCATACAACATAGAAATCCATCCTTTCTTTGTTATACAGTCCCTCAAGCATGCCCTTCCTTTCTGTTATCTTTAATATGTGAAAGATAATCCCAAACAATTATATGCTTCCAAGTTTTCTTACAACAGAATGACACTTCTTGAGCACAATTTTGTGATATTGCACAACATAATAGGAAAAACAATCCTCAATATTTCAAGTGGGAGTAACTTCCTTATAATGGTGTATATTACCTCTCTATAACCAATATTTACCATCTCCATCCTTATACTATCAAGTGTACTAAATTTTTCTTTCTTCAAAGCTCTTTTTTTCTTTTAAAACCTTCTTATTAGTCCCTGCCAAACTCTAGTAATAGGCTTGTCGTCGTTTTAATTAATTGATACTAAAACCAAGACAATTTTTTACCATGTATCCTATATTTTTTTGGTGAGATGTTTATTTGACCAATAGCAAACTTTGAGGCGTTATTTGGACTCATATCGAGAACATGACAATTTTACCTTTTTGTGTTTCAACTTGGGGTTAAAAGATCATTGAGATATCTTATATGTTTCGTTTACATTAATGCTATCTCCACGATAGCATTAGTTTATAAACATAAAATGTTACGAGTGTCTCATTCAGCTTCGTTCCAACTTGTTGTATGGATGTTTACATGTGTATTAGTGCATGTTTACCATCTATCGCCTTGTATGTTTACCATTTGTTCATCGTGTAGATCTCGTAGGCTACCACCGGCCTGCCACACGTCTTCAAGGATACTGATACCATGATTAACTCATACCAAGATAGTGGCTTCTCTTTGTCCCTCCTCATTGCCTCATGCACCTCCTCCGTGCCTCATGCAGTCATATATCATCTTCTCGACCAGTTTTTTTCTTTTGAGAGATCCCATGAGTGGCGAGTCGGATCATCAGAATAGAAGCAACTTTGTGCCTTATGTTGCTATGATTTTGATGGTTTCTATTTTCTGGTCCTGGCCCTTTCTCTGTCCCTTTTTCTTGAAGGTAATATTCAGATATATAATTGATATTTGTTCTTCAAATTAAATTCTTTTGTTTCAATTTATTAAAACACAAAGAAGGGCCTCTATTAGGTATACCTTGAGCTGTGTGTCTTCTGTACTTTGACCATGACGAACTGGACTTGGATGTTGGAGATGATCCTTTCCCCTTTATGCACTTTGAAGAATTGTGACCAGCTTCTAGAACTGAATTTTCAAATTCCTTAAGGTCTCTATTAGGTGTACCTTGAGTTGTGTCTTTTGTACTTTGACCATGACAAGTCGAACTTGGATGTTGGAGATGTTCCTTGCCCTCCACGCACTTTGAATAATTGTGACCAGCTTTTGGAACTTAATTTTCAAATTCCTTGAGTACTGCTTTTTTTCAATATCTGTAAAATGGCTTGGATACTACAGAATTTAAAATTGAATTTGCTTCATCAACAATAAATCTGGCAACCTTTTCAGTCGAAGTCTTGTTTTCCATTGTATGTATATGACTTCTTTTACTTGCTTTGAAATTGCATATGGCGTCCCTCCCATTGAGTTTAATGTTTCCACACAAATGGTAAAATATGCAACAAGGATTTAAACCATTCAATGAAAAGAAGCAAAAGAAAAGAGAATATTGAGAAAAAAATAAAATTACTTCGACACAAATTATCCCTAGTTCTGAAGAAAACATACAAGCTACCCATCAATCTAAATAAACTACTATGACAATGTTTATCCTTGCAAATAGATTTCTTTTGAACCCCATGCATTCCCTTATGCTTTCGGTGTTGTTAATGGATGCCATGGGGTCAGCGATGTGTCCGCTTGCAAAAACAAAGATAAATATGAGAGAGAAAGCAAAGATGAAAATAATGAAGGTTGCCAATGAAAAATGGGATAAGAATGGCATTGTTCTAACTCCTAAATATACCCAACGCTTCATTCGACCCCAAGCTGTTGGAAGATGACCGGCGCACAAAATCACCGAGTTTGCAATCTCATTGCCTCCGACATGAGCGATTGGACTTTCTTGGCTCTCAATTGCTGGCATGGAGTGCTTGTGTGCCAAATTGCTGGCTTGGAGGGATTCCCCAGACATTCTATAAAAGAAATACTGGTTAAAATGGTTTCGAGCCGGAAAGGGTGCGCTATAAACTCAGTCTGAATGATGGCATGGAACATTATCCTCTTGTTCCTTATGATACTATCCACTGACATCCTAGGGGAACGATATTTTTCTGTAAATCAAATAGAAATAGATGATCTTTATCGCATGTGGTTTGTGCATGGATTAAACGTGGCCATGCTAGTTCCCTTCAGACTCCCGTACGCTGCATTACGTTGCATTGTTTGAACATTTTAACATGGTCGGTCTAGCCTCAACGTCGAAAACGCTTGAAAGAACACCAACTGGTCTGAGTTAACACCAACCTCCCAATTTATCTTTTGCGAGCACAGATTGTGGAATCCAATTTCTTACACTGAGAAATTACGAAGATGGAAATAAATTACGTTGATTGATTGAAAAGATCCATTGCTCGCTTTTTGGCTTATCAAGAAAAAAAATTCATGTGTTCTTGCTTACTTGAAAGTGTTCGAACGGACAACACTTATATATTAATAATTTGATTAGACCAAATTGAATATAATATACGTAGGACATGTTAGAAAAATGAATTACCTAGGACATGTTGGAAAAATGAATTAAGAGCTGATGGATTTCAAATCCCAGCTTAACTTGGTCAAAGTATGTAGAAGAGCAAAGATGTTAGACAATTTGTTGGCTTAGTGCACACTTTCTTGTGTTTATTCAACCGTGTTTGTATTCTGCAAGTCAAAATTTTTAGGTATAAATTAATTATAGTCGAGTGTGAATAAAAGCGAGAGCAAGAGAGAAAGGAGAAAAAGAAAAGGTGTGCAATATGAGAGTGAGCTCAGGCTCATAATTGCGAAATGTATTAAGAGCCCAAGCTCTGTAAAAAGTGAAAGATCGAAGTAAATTCCATCTATGTGTAATGCAACGAAGTTACCCTATTTTGATGCGATAATATATAAGTCTATAGTTTTATGTATTCATTCTCAAGAATGTTGAATATGGTATGTCGCACATCTTCTCCTAATTTACTTATGTGAATGTTCGTTTACATTTACGGTTTGTAAAATAAATCAATATTTCCTAAATATTTCACGGTGATAATAGTTATGTTTTAAAGCGGAATAACTTCTACGTAAGTTTCATTTAATGCGATTGGTTCTTATGTCTTAGCAATAAATATTTTAAAGTAAAGTTTGTTTAAGCGTGGGCTCGTCGAAGTTCAATCCCCGCTAAGTAAAATGTTTCGCGAAGTAAAAGGTCAACTAAGTTAAGAAGTTCCACGAAGTGAAAAGTTTCACGTCGACGAAGTTGAAAGGTCTGCGAATTAATAAGTTCCGCGAAGTGAAAAGTTTCGCGTCGACACAATTAAGAAGTTTTGCTAAGTTTAAAGTTCCGCGAAGTAAAATTTCGGTGAATTCAAGTGTTCTACGAAGTAAATGCACATCGAAGTGAAGTCCTTGGCGAAGTAAAAGTTGGGGTTTTCTATTGTATGTTTGTTGAAGTCCAAAGCAAAAACAGAAAAATATATTTACTGCGCGGTTAATTTTTTATTGACTGCGCGGTGTTCTTTTCCCTTGATATGGTATCAAAGCTTAGTTTACAGAGAATAGAAACTCTATTTACAAAAATGGAAAAGAAATTCAAGTTAAGAATGGCTGCCGGTAATTTGCAAACTCCAATATTTTCAAGTAAAAATTATGAATATTGGTCTCTAACTATGAAAACTTTGTTCAGAGGTCAAGATGTATGGGAAATAGTACAAAATGACAATGCAGAACCAACGGATCTGAAAACATATAACAATCTCACACAAGCTGAGAAGGATGTCTTGAGAGAACAAAGGAAGAAAGATGGAAATGCATTATTCTACATACATCAAGCAACACATGAATCCATACTCCCAAGAGTAGCAACAACAACAACCACTAAGGAAGCATGGGATACACTGGAAACTTCCTATCAAGGTTTGAACAAGGTAAGGAATGCCAAACTACAACTCCTTAGAAGAGATTTTGAATCTCTGTCAATGAAATATACAGAGTCAGTAGAATATTTTTATACTCGAGTTATTGGTATGATTAATCAAATAAAGTCTCATGGATAAAATCTAAGTAACCAAAGAGTTGTTGAAAAAATTCTTAGAAGTCTTCCTCAAAACATTGAATCTTTAGTTGTGACCCTGGAGGAAAATAAAGATCTGTCCCAATTTACTGTTGATGAGTTGCAAGCCTCACTCCTCAATCATGAACATATAATCAACATATAAAATACATCATTAGAAGGTTCATTTGTAGCATAGTCATCCATAAGTCATGGAAGAAGCAGGGGAAGATCAAACTCTAGAGGCAGAGGAAGAAGTTCTTTTAGAGGAGGTCGTTGCATCAACCCTGCATATGTCGCTAGTAGAAGTCAGAATCAAATCCCCAAGCAGCCAAGTGGACAAAGGTATGACAAATGAAAAATTCAATGCCATTACTGTAAGAGGCTTGGACACTTTGCATATGAATGTAGGAAGAAGCAATATGACCAAGAAAATCAAGCTCAAACACATTCAAGCAACACCAACACTTCGACCAGCTCAATGTTCTTAGAATGTGCATCTACACTTGAATGCAATGTTGTCCAAGAAATCCCAAATGACATATGGTATTTAGACTCAGGCTCTAGCAATCATATGACTGATAATTTAAATCTATTCTCTAGTCTAGATAAATTAGTTCAAACTGATGTCACACTTGGAAATAATATCCAAGTCACTGTTTTGGGTAAGGATACTATTGATATTCTAACCAAACAGGGGGAGCAGAAAACTATGCTTGATATTTATTATGTTCAAGGTTTGAAGCATAATTTGATGAGCATTGGACAACTGTTAGAGAAAGGTTACAAAGTTTATATGACAGGAAGGCATTGTCTGATTAAGGACATATATCCAAGCAATCGCTTAATAGCCAAAGTGAAGATGACAAGTAATCGCTTGTTTCCCTTGAGTATAAGACTAAACACAAAAGGAAAAACAACTCAAGTTGTTCATGGAAGTCAGAATGGAAACTCGGGAGATGCTTTCAAGGCAAAAAGTAAAGAAGTAGACAATCACTGCAACAAGAAAGAAAAGGACAACGACAAAGAAATGCAAGCAGCATTTCAATCAGAAATACGGGATGAATCCTGGTTATGGCACTTCAGATTTGAAAATATGAATTTTGGTGGGTTGAAGCTACTACACATGAAGAATATGGTGGAAGGATTTCCATTGATTGAAAATCAAGAGAGGATTTGCGAAGGCTGTATTTTTGGCAAACATCAAAGATAGACTTTTCCAGTCGGAAAGTCATATAGAGCTCACACACCAATTGAAAGTGTGCATTCTAATATTTGTGGACCAATGCAAACACCATCCATAGAGGGATGCACTTACCATCTCACATTTATTGATGATTTCATAAGAAAAAACTGGATATATTTTCTAAAACATAAATCTGATGCGTTCGGATGTTTTTAGCAGTTCAAGGCACTTATGGAGAAGCAAAGTGGTTACAACACAAAATCTTAAGAACATATAGAGGTGGTGAGTATGTTTCAAATGATTTCTTAAAATTTTGTAAAAATCATAGCATACACAGGGAATTCACTGCGAGGTATACACCGCAACAGAATGGTGTCGCAGAGAGGAAGAACAGAACCATTATGGAGATGGCGAGCAGTATTTTGGCAACCATGCATTTGTCAAATGAATACTGGGTTGAGGTAGTGGAAACTGCTGTATACATCATGAATCGATGTCCAACGAAGAGTGTGAAGAACAAAGTTCCACAAGAATCCTGGACAGGTATGAAACATAGTGTTTCATATTTAAAAGCTTTTGGTTGTGTCGCATATGCACATGTTCCAGATGAGCCGAGAAGGAAATTAGACAATAAAGGATAGAAATGTATCTTTGTTGGGTATTCTGAAGACAAAAGCATACAAGTTATATGACCCTGATGCAAGAAAAGTTATTATCAGTCAAGATGTTCAGTTTGTAGAAAATGAAACATGGGATGGAACCGTAGAGAAGAATGTTAAAATCGTGTCACATGTCGAACATGATGACATAGCAGAGTATGTGGTTGAAACTACGCATGTGAGTCATAATGTCGCAGCTCCGTCTACTCCAAGGACAATGCCACATGTTTCAACACAAGGAACTTCGACACAAGCCACAGTTCAAGCTACCCCGACAAGCACACCAAGAGCGCAAAAAACTCCGTCAAGTAGTTCGTGGAGTTCAGCATCAACAACTTCGACAAAGACAAGAAGTTTGCATGAGATATATGAGACTGGTACACCCAATTCATTCTCAGTCTTTGCATTATTTTCTCAAATTAATGATCTGCTAACATTTGAAGAAGCTATCAAAGATAAATTTTGGGCACAAGCCATGGATGAAGAAATGGAATGCATTGAGAAGAATCAAACATGGGAATTAGTCGATGTTCCTATCGATAAGGATGTGATAAGTGTCAAATGTACTTATAAGACTAAGAAAGATGTTGATGGAAATGTGAAGAAGCACAAGGAAAGATTGGTATCAAGAGGGTTCACACAACATCCTGGCATAGACTTCAATGAAAATTTTGCACCCATGGCATGAATGGACACTGTCAGAACAGTTCTGGCCATCGCAGCACATAAGACATGGCTTGTTTACCAAATGGATGTTAAGTATGCATTTTTAAATGGTTATTTAGAGGAGGAAGTATATGTGGAACAACCACAAGGCTACGAAGTCCCAAGACAAGGACACAAAGTATACAGGATGAAAAAGGCACTTTATGGTTTGAAGCATGATCCTAGAGCTTGGTACAGTCGCATTGACTCTTAACTCATTCAGAATGGATTTCACAGCAGTGAATGTGAACCAATGTTGTACACAAAAATCAACAAGCAAGGTAATAAGTTAATTGTCTTCCTGTATGAAATGATTTAATATTTACTGGTGATTTTGGCATAGAGGATTTTAGATCAGTCATGGAAAGTGAATTTGAAATGACTAATTTGGAGCTTATCAAGTACTTTCTGGGCATTGAATTCCAACAGACTGAAAATGACATATTTATATCTCAGTCGAAGTATGCAAGTGAAGTCTTGAACATATTTAAAATGTTAAACTGCAAGATAGCCCCAACACCAGTGATAACAGGTTTGAAATTGAGCAAGGATGATGATGGATCCAATGTAGATCCTACGTTGTTCAAAAGGCTTGTTGGCAGCCTTATGTATCTTACTGCGACAAGGCCAAACATCATGTATGGAGTCAGTTTAATCTCAATATTTATGGAGTCACCAAGAGAATATCATTGGCAAGCAAGTAAAAGAATTCTGAGGTATGCAAGTGGAACAAAAGATTTTGGTATTCTGTATTCAACCTTGTAAAATTTTAAAATCATTGGATACACTAACAACGACGATGGAGGAAGCATATATGACATAAAAATCATGTCTGGGAATACATTTCATTTAGGAACATGTGTTGTACCATGGGCTTCAACGAAACAACCCATAGTAACTCTTTCTTCAGCAGAAGCAGAGTATGTCGCAGCTATAAGCGCTGCATGTCAATTCGTTTGGATGTGGAGGATGTTAAGTAATATGTCGCAGAACCAGCAAGAACCCACAACCATTTACTGCGACAACAATTCAGCTATTGCACTGTCAAATAATCATGTGTTCCACAAGAGAACCAAGCACATCGACACAAGGTATCATTTTATCAGAGAATTGATAAATAACAAAGAAATCTGTTTAGAATTTTGCAGGTCTGAAGATCAGGTAGTAGACATATTTACAAAACCATTGGCACATTTCAATATCTGTGAAGTTGTTTAGAAGTGACAAGTTTTACACAATGAACTGCGTCATGCATAGAGCATGTTTCAGCTCTGAAACATTTTTTTTAAAAATTATTTTGTAATCCCCATCTACTCATAATTAAGGGGGAGTGTTTGGAAAAATGAATTACGAGCTGATGGATTTCAAATACCAGCCTGACTCGGTTAGAGTCTGTAGAAGTGCAGAGATGTCAGACAATATGTCAGTAGGATTCGTGCACACTTCCTTGTATTTATTCAGCCGCGTTTGTATTCTGCAAGTCAAAATTCTTAGGTAGAAATTAATTACAGTCTTTAATGTAACTATGTAGCTTCCAAGTGAAGCGAAATCAAGTCTGTGTATATGTAGGAGAAGATAATTGAAAAAAATAGAGAAGAAAATAGAGAGAGACACAAGAGTGCGTGAAGAAAAGAGAGAGAAAGAGAGAAAGGAGAAGAAGAAAATGTTTGTGATATGTTCATGATCTCAAGCTCATAATTGAGAAATGTATTAAGATCCCAAGCTCTGTAAAAGGTGAAAGATTGAAGTAAATTCCATCTTTGTGTAATGCGGAGAAGCTTATTGCTCTGTTCCAACCTATACCTTTGGTGATGGGTATCCTTCTCTATCCATTGCTATTGGTGCTGAAACAATTGCTATTATTGGTGTTTCCTCTACAAATACTTAATATAAAAATTGCAAGTGCCTCTCCATCGGGCATGGAATGGTACATTTATCCCTCTCTAGTACGTGAACATTGCATCTACTGGAACATATGGAACAATATTCCTAGAATAAGGTATTGCATCTGGAACATCTGAAACTTATCGATCCTTGAATAATTAATAACGGAACTTCCAACCAACCAACCGACCAACCAAACTTATAGTCTCTTTCAAGCAATATTATAGATCTCAATATCCAACGAGTTATGGCCCTGGAACAACATCTTTTTCCTCTTGTTAAAATTGATAACCACTACTTGGTGGTGGATTTTATCCTAGTGTTGGTAGATACTTGATCTACTTCATCTAATCAATCAACGGCATCAACGGATGATGCCTTTACTTATTTCATATTTGCAAGTGCAAATCCTAATAGCCATAGGTAGGAAGGCAATTCTTCCAGGTATTGGGGAAATAAATGAATAAATACTAAACATTTACTTATTGATTAATGAACATGTTGGCTACTCTATATAATACAGACACCTATATGTTATGCCATATATATGTTATTATATCTTAATTATGTGCATAGTATACAATAGAAAAAGTACACGCATGCGTTACTTATATGTGATGCTTTGAATGGATTATTCTATCTATGTCTCGGCTTGTATCCATGAAGAAATGGCTTGGATAAACTACTTGGATGGGATAAGAGGCTATAACTTCTGTTGCTCTTTCAATCAACATAAACCTTCAAGTATCTATCCCTTAAGCAGGGACTAAGTTGCTTTGCAACTATTATCTTGCTTTTTCTAGCTCTCCTCCTATTCAAAAATATTCTTCAGTGCATGCATAGAAAAGAGAGGAGTGAGGGAGGGTCTTTCCTTCATTCATATATTTTTTCCTTAAATTTATGAAGTGGTTACTTCTAAATATGAGTTAGGCACTTTGTACTGAAATTATTAAGTCTCAACTCACATTCCCTTGTCATTTGCTTTCTTGGTTGTCAAATCAAAACTTAACATAGCATAAGGGTAATAAAGAAATAAAAAGAAAGAGGATCATGGTTTAGGTTAGGAATCATCACAAGGAATATTTAATCCCTTCCATTGGACCCCCTTAATCTTCGTCATTGTTGAACTAATATCTCATTGGTGTCCTCCCCCAAATAGCATTGAAACTTTTATTTTTCTATAAAAAAAATCATTATAAAATGTTTTTTTTTCAAAAATTACCATGGAATGTGTATCGCATGGCTAAATACAACATAGTAATGAAAAAATATTTACAAGAAATATAAAAATTAAAAAATATGATTTTTCCATAGTGTCAAAATTGGGGTATTACACTATTCATATTCATATTTTACACTACAAGATACAACTTTAGCTTCAATTGTTGCAATGAAAGCTAGTAAGAGATTAGCAATTTATTTGGTTGTAGCTGGATTTCAACACATTTAATGGATTTGAATAATGGGTTGGCATATTATTTTTCTACATTTGTCACACTTTCAGTTTCTTGTTTTACATTCTTCATGTCTATGCTAATTTCATTCAACATACACTAATACTTTTCTTATTAAGATTCTAAACTAGATTTCCAATGCTCTACTTCCAAATTTGTAGTCCAAATTTCTTTTCGGGGCAATATGAGCCCCAATGGTGCATTACTTGCCTCTACAGTCACCATGTGCAGGGCCAATGAAATATCATCCATGGCTTGCTTACTTTTTGTAGATCCAAATTTTTCAGTGTCATAATACACCCCAATAAAAGTACAAATGTTGCTTTGTGCACAAATTAAAGTATAATGCTGAGGTTATTAGTAAGGGTTTTGGTTCTTTAAATAATGATGAGGGGGGACATGCTTTGACCTTTATATGTGCAAAATATAAGGTAAGGATATTTTGGGAAGAGGCACATGCGGTTCACTAAATATGAAATATTATAACAAGTGAGTTCATATTGGGGGGTTTAAAATATGATAAAATGGAAGTAATATATAACTTAGTATATATGGGTCTAGGGGTATTTTTAATATTATATTAAAAACATATAAACATTAGGGATGGGTTAGAATTATCTATTGAGGGGTTGAATTAAGCATCGAGATGTTTGAATGGGTGTAACTCTAAATGTGAAGGTGGTGTAGGTTTGATTGTGTGTGAAATCGAACTAGTGTTTGAATATGTATGGTTTGTGTGTGAATGTGGTGTGAATTTGTTGTAACCATTGTGTGTGAAGCCCAGTTGTGTTCAAGGGTTTGTTCTACATCTCAAATTATATGTACTCAAAGCAAGATTTCATATTTCTCCTTGTAATATTTCCAAGGCTTATAAGAGTTGTGTCATGTCACCATACTAGCAATAGAAATTAAAAAGGGGATTTAAAAATGTCATGGAAAAAATGGATATATAGGATAAGTAGTGAAAATAAGGTTGTTTTAATTGGAAAGGTGTACTAGGAGGGGTATTGAACAAAAGGATTTTTGGAGGAATTCCTTAATATTTAGTGAAATAAGGGGTATTATTTAATATCCCATGAATTCACTTGTTTTGGCATAGGTTTATTAAGTGAAACCCTCAAGGGAAGAGGGGCATCATGGATGATATAATTTCCATGCTAGATATGGCGTGAAGGGGTCAAGCCTTGGTTTTTGGAAAAAAATCTAATAATCTGAGCTAGGAATAGATCATTGCGAGCCTATGTGTGAATTCTTATTATTAAATTGGGCTTCATAAATTTAATGCAAAGGTGAAAGAACCTATTGAAAACCACCTACTTGAATGCAGCATTGCAAAACATAGGTTTAATTACACAGGTATCTGAGGAATAAAAGGGATAAGAGATACCATCCTTAGTGAGGTGTATGAATTGGCATGAGCATCATATGCATGCCAGTAGTGTTAGGAGGTGAATTCAATATCCATATATCTAATATTTTCCTATAGAGAAATACATGGTTATCACCACACACAATCTATAGGCATTGAGGGGGTTGAAGTGGGGTCAATAAACCTCATTCCCCTGGCTCCTACTTGAGGGTGTGGGTGTAGATCTCCTGAGGAAAAAATTTCTGGAGCCTTCTAGTGTAGCTCGGCTCTTTTTGGAGCACTCTTATGTATTGTATAAAATGGAAATGACCCCTAACATTTGTGTACAATAAATCATTGTAAAGTTCTTTGTCGAGTAATAATAAATTTGAATCTACCATTTCCTCATGGTTTTACCTACACACTCAGGGTTTCCACATAAATATAATGTTCTATTTTTTTGTTGTTTTCTTCTATCTTATATGTTTTTTTAATAGGTAGGATGTGCCAAAAATTAACTTGACATAGTCAAGAGGAGCAACATCATAGACCATTGTATTGTGGAAGAGTGGGATGATAAAAAATGTGACCATGCATGTTTATGATACCAAAAATGATCTAACATTGTCTAAGGCCTAAATTAGATGATATGGTTATGGCTGAGGCATGATACATAGCGCCAATGCTTTCATGAGAGAATATGAAATTGAATTTTTTTGGCTCATTTTTTCAATGATAATATTAAATATGTAATCCTTCACTTGAAAATTATGAGTGAAGAGGGACCCTTTCTTAGTAGGAGTGTAATGGTTATCCATAAGCAAGATAGGAGGGTCTGGTTCAGTAGCGTTGTAACGTCCCTAGTTTGACCCCATTATATTAAAATGTAAATGATGTAATATCGTTATAAAATCATGGTGAGGAGCTCAAGGCCAAGGCCCTGCCATCGATTTATTGATGCATATGGTTTGCGTGCTAGCTAGGCACATTGGAATTTCAAACATCATGTAAATATGCATTTTAATAAAAATACCCACAGCTAGCTGTGCAATACAACAAGAGATTGGGGCGTGATTTTACAAGGAATTGGGAGGGAAATATTCAAACCGTTGGAGCCAATCAAGTCAAGCCAAGTGTCAATGAGAGAACCCATCAAAGCCTCAACTACCCATGTTGACTTTTGTACCCAATCATTCATTTCTATAAAGAGTTGGTTGAGGTAGTTAATGCCTTGGGAATGGAGAGGTATGGCTGTCCAAATTCGAGTATGGGCAAGCCACCCTTCATGGAAAAATGTGTTTGGTTTCCTTGGCAAGAAAAGAGCCATGAATTGCTCCCCAAGCCATTACCCATGAACCACCTTTTCTCTCCCACAAGTTTGGAGCTACCTGGGCATTTTTTTCCATGGATTTCCTGTGTTTTCCTTCATCTTTCAAGCTGGGAAGGACATTTTTTCTTTGGTTACCAATGGGGAAGAGAATAGATCGATTTGGGGTTACAACAAGTCCGTTCTGGCCATTTGAAACACTCATAACTTGTGGAAGAAATTGGGTTTCTCCCTGGGGACAAATTTCCCTTCCCACAGTTCATTTTGGGTGAGCCATGATTTTGGGAAAACCCATGGCCATCCTGTTTGTAAATCCCATTGCTGGAAATGTGTATCCATGCCCAGTTTTTGAGTGGTTGTGTGTAAGAGAAGGTTGGGGTTGAGATGGGTATCCATTGTTTTGGCTTGAGCTTGAGTGCAAGCATCCAAGGTTCAGATTTAGCCTGATAAACACAGCTGTGGACTAGCTTGGCTTAGATGTAGTGATTATTGGGCTGTGTATGAGTATGAATGCCCCCTTTTCCTTGTAAGAATCATGCCCAGCTCAGGGTTGGCAATTGTGTTGAGAGAATTGATGAACACAACTGGCCTATTGTAACATCCCCAAAATCACAAAATTTAATGTTTTTTTTTTAAGTTGCAATAAATACTGAAATTGCTAATGCGGAAATAAAATATATACTAATCTTTTAACTAAAAATGATAACGGTAATTTATACATCATAACACAAAATACAACTTTAGTTCTACTTGTGTTTAATGGTAATCTACATTCTTTAATTAAGTTTATCTTATGATATAATTTCCTGATAACTACTGACTGTTTGCTTTTGAATGGTGATGAAGGGGTCCTACGGGGTACCCTGAGGTTTACTTAGTTTTTTTAGCTAAAGCAATTGAACGTGTTTCATTTTCACAGATTCGCAGGTAAGGGTATTAGACAATTCTAGTAATACAAGTAGTTGTAAATATGTTTTCAGTTAACCGCCAATGCTTAATAATAGCTCTATGTAATTCCATGCATGAGAATTGTTAATGGTATGGATCCTTGTCCTAATTCTGTAAGTGTTACTTTGGTCATGCTTACACTATGAATTATCAGATGTGTGCTAGATTACCCTGTGTCCGTGCTATTTTGATCCTGTCGTCATTTTACCAATTTGCATCGATTGGTAATATCGTGAAAGTTTCAACTTGTATAATACTCTATATTATGAAACAATTAGTTTATTTGAATGCATGAATACATTGGAAATTATAAATATAACTAAATTATTTTTATGCATTTCTCAATTTATATATGCATGAAAAATCATATTATTATAGTAATGTTTTATTATCATTCTATCATCATATTTATGATGATTATAATGTGCAATTGCGACACTATAAGATTGAACCTTTCTAACTATAGGATTATGCCTTTCTATTTTAATATTTGTGCATTGTGATATAATATGCAATTTTGTGTAATGGTATAGTAATATAACAAACATTACGATGTTCAAAAATATGTATTCTAAACTATGTACTAAGTATCAAACCCTTATATGTAATGTGACTTTAGTCATTTCAGAATTATAAAACATATATATAAACTATGTATTCGAAAGACCAGCACTTTGGAAATGGATTGAACCAAATGTTGTAATCCTAACTACTACCCTATGTATTAACGTCTATAACCAATGATATTATATGATATTAAACTTGGCAAATTAGACCAATGTACTGACAAAGGTAATGACAGGTATTAAATTCACTGCAGTCATGTGTTGGCAGGTTCAATGTGTCGTATTCAACCCTTTAAACAAAGATCTCCAGAAGTTTCCAGTAAACTTAGAATCATGGTCTACCACCATGATGGAATCATTTTGTTTCTGATTCTTGGGTAGTCCGGTAACAAAATCTATGCTTATGATCTCCCATTTCCAGCTAGGTATAGGTAATGGCTGTAACAGTCCAACCGGATGCTGATGTTCAACTTTTACTTTTTGACAGTCAAATCATTTAGCTATATATTTTGCTACTTCATCCTTCATCCTGGGCCAATAATACTCTTTTCGTAACATAGTGATAGTTTTCTGATAACCTGGATGGCCAGAATAATGACTTTTGTTCATCTCATCTAAAATCAGAATTTTTATCTTTGGTACATTGGGCACATATAATCTGTTCTTGTACAACATTAAGCCATTTTCTTTTAACCTGAAATCTACCATAGAATTTTCATAATTATTTTCTGTTGTCTTTTCATGTAAATTTTTGTACTCATCATCCAATTTAATCCCTTCGAAAATCTGATTTTCTAAATCTGTTGTGTATGTACTGATGGCTGAAATAAAATTTAACTTTGCATTACGACTTAAAGCATCAGCAACTTTGTTCTCTTTACCCTTTATATGCTGAATTTCAAAATCATATTCACTTAGAAAGGTTAGCCATCTAGCTTGTCTAGCATTCAAGTTCGTTTGATCTAGTAAATACTTCAGCCCCGTGTTATCTGTCATCAAGGTAAATTTTCTACCAATAAGATGGTGACGCCACATTTTTAAGACATGTATTACTGCTAATAATTCCAGATCGTATGTAGAGTAATTTTTCTCATGTATTTTCAGCTTTCGAAACTCATATGCAACAACATGTCCCTATTGTGTTAGGACTCCACCGAGTCCGTCATTACATGTGTCGGTGCATACTATAAAATCTTTATTAGGATCTGCAATTCTTAGAATAGGTGTTGTAGTTAGTAAATCCTTCAACTTCTTAAAACTGTCTACACACTTTTGATCCCATACAAACTTTTCCCCTTCTTCTGTAAAGAGGTTATGGGGTTTGCAATCTTTGAAAAACCTTCTATGGATTTTCTATAATATCCTGTAATCCCCATAAATGATCGAACGTTCATCACATCTTTAGGAATCGACCATTCATTAATGGATTGTATCTTATCAGGGTCAACCGAAATTCCTTCCTTAGAGATTATGTGACTTAAATACTAAATCTTATCCTTGTTAAAGTCACGCTTACTAAACTTAGCATATAACTGATGATATCTCAGAACTTGTAAAATAATATGCAAATGTTCGTCATATTCTTCCTTACTTTTAGAATATACCAGAATGTCATCTATGAACACAATGACGAACTTATCCAAATACTTGTGTAGAACATTATTCATTAAACACATAAATACTGCCGGGGCATTAGTCATCCCAAATGGCATGACTACGAACTGATAATGTCCATATCAATTTCTAAAGGTTGTTTTAAAAATATCCTCATCCTTCACACAAACTTGGTGGTATCCTGACCTTAAATCAATCTTTGAAAATATCATTGCTCCATGCAGCTGATCAAATAGATCATCGATGCGGGACAACGGATATCGATTATTGATTGTCATCTTATTCAGTTGGCGATAATCTATGCAAAGTCTTAAAGTGCCATCCTTCTTCTGATAAAAACTAACAGGTGCTCCCCAAGGAGACATGTTGGGTCTTATATATTTTTTATCAATCAGTTCATTCAACTGTGATTTCAACTCATTTAATTCCAATATATTCATCCTATATGGAGCTTTGGAGTTCGGTACCGCACCTAGTATAAGCTCAATGGTAAAATCTAGATCTCTCTTCGGGGGTAACCCCGGAATCTCTTCTGGAAAAACATCCTGGAATTCTTTTAGGACAGGTATATCTTCTAGTTTTAGTTTGTCCTCTTTTTTAATTGACTCCTCATGTACTACATTCACTGCGAACATCTTACATCCTTTTCTAACTGCTCTTTTTACTTGCATAGTTGAAATCTGTCGAAGTGATGTCTTTCTAGGAATACCCTTTACTTCTATTGTTTCTCCTTCATCATTTAGATAGGTAAAAATTTTCTCATAACAATTCAAAATAACATGATGTGCTTCTAACCAGTCCATTCCAATTAAGATGTCATAGGATCCTAAAGGTAAAACATTTAACTTGGTTCGTGTCTTTAACTGATTCATAGATAAAACACAACTTTCAACAAAATCATGCACTTTTCTTTTTGTTCCTGTTGCTAGTCTAACTAACCAGAATTTATTAAATTTTTCTGTTTTCAAATTAAGATGTTCTACTATATCTGGAGAAATATAACTCAGGCTAGTGCCTGGATCAATCAAAATATAAACTGGATGGTTTTGTAGCATACCTTCAATCTCTACCATAGAGACTTGATGCTCTGCTTGCCTCTTGTCTAGAGCTGCATTAATTCTGGGCATATCTCTTGCCAAGTCTCCCACAGTAGGTTCAGCTTGTATGGAATGAATATTATTGGTTGTACGCATCCTTTTGGGGCATTCTGAAGCATAATGAGGACCTTGACACTCAAAACATTTTATAGATGCCCTCTGGTCATTAATTTTGGTAGTATTGGGTGTATTTCTAGGAGCTATAAAATTCTGCTATTGATTATTTCTAGGATTGTTTCCTTGGAAATTTCGATTTGAAAAGTTTTTCTTTTGAAACCCAGAATTTCCATTGAACCTGAAATCCTTCTTCTTCAACTCAAAGTTGTTGGGTTTATGATTTTTCTAGTTAGATATCCCTTCTCTTTTCTGATTAGTATCATAGCAGAAAGTTGCTTTCCTCATGGCTTCTTCTAGGGTATTTGGACTGTCATACTCTATTCTGTCCTTGATGTTGAAAGGTATACAACTCAGATACCTCTGAATCTTGGGCTTCTCCTCCACAAGGTATGGCACATACCTTAGCAAATTCAAAAATTTGTTGTTCAACTCTTTCATGTTCATGGTTCCCAGTCTTAAATCATAAAATTTCTTGGAATTTTCTTCGTAATATTGTTCAGATAGGAACTTCTTCTCGAAGTACCTTTTAAAAGTACTCAAATTCACATCCTTGTCCTTGATTCCCTTCACTCTTTTGATGTCCTGCCACCAAATGTCTGCTTTCCCGATCAAGTTGTATATGGCCATCTTTGTTTTCAATGATTCTAAGTAATCATAAATTTGAAAATATTTCTTCATGCCGGACAACCATGCTTCAACTGTCTCTCCTTTATCAGTTTCACCATTGAATATTGGGGATTTGATCTTCTTGAATTCCCCAGAAATATGTTCATACTATTTATGGCTTTTTCTTCTTGGTTTGTAATCCCCCTCGCTGCTATCACTTGAATAATTATGTTTCTTTTTACGTATCTCATTTGCAGCTCCTGATGATGTTGAACTGTTATCCTCGGTTTTTACTTTCTTATCCTTGTTCCCATGAGGTAAGTCTTCAATCTTGGAGGTATTTTTAACCCTTCTATCCTATTCATCAGTTAGACATTGATCGAACAGTACTTGGTTCAGTTCTTCTTGTACCTTCAGAATTTTCTCATTATCTTGTTTAACAGATCTTATTTATGCTTTTAACTCCTGAAAGGCACGTAACAATTCTGATGCATTGTCCTTCAATTAACCATGGACTTCTTCTTCATAATGTTGTCCAGTACTATGACTGTTTGGTCGAAATATGTCCTCCATGTGTTTAGCTGATCCTTCCATACCTGTAACTTAGAAGAAAAAAAATCTGTATACAACATAATTTTATTAGTAAAGATTTTTTTTGTTGTCATAAAATTTTTTGTTGCGTGTTCTTTGGACCTTTTCAGGCCAAGAATTCGAACATGAGCTCTGATACCACATGTAACATCCCAAAAATAACAAAATTTAAAGTAGCAATAAATACTGAAATTGCTAATGCGGAAATAAAATATATACTAATCTTTTAACAAAAAACTATAATGGTAATTTATAAATCATAATACAAAATACAACTTTAGTTCTACTTGTGTTTAATGGTAATCTACATGTTGTAATTAAGTTTATCTTATGATATAATTTCTTGATAACTAATGACTGTTTTCTTTTGAATGGTGATGAAGGGGTCCTACGGGGTACCCTGAGGTTTAATTAGTTATTTTAGCTAAAGCATTTGAACATGTTTCCTTTTCGCAGATTCGCAGGTAAGGGTATTACGACAATTCCAGTAATACAAGTAGTTCTAAATATGTTTTCAATTAACCGTTAATGCTTAATAATAGCTCTATGTACTTTCGTGCATAAGAATTGTTAATGGTATGGATCCCTCTCCTAATTCTATAAGTGTTACTTTGGTCATGCTTACACTATGAATGATCAGATGTGTGCTAGATTACCATGTGTCTGTGCTATTTTGATCCTGTCGTCATTTTACCAATTTGCATCGGTTGGTAATATCGTGAAATCTTCAACTTGTATAATACTCTATATTATGAAACAATTAGTTTATTTGAATACATGAATACATTGGAAATTATAAATATAACTGAAGTATTTTTATGCATTTCTCAATTTATATATGCATGAAAAATCATATTATTATAGTAATGTTTTATTATCATTTTATCATCATATTTATGATGATTATAATGTGCAATTGCCACACTATAAGATTGAACCTTTCTAACTATAGGATTATGCCTTTCTATTTTAATATTTGTGCATTGTGATAAAATATGCAATTTTGTGTAATGGTATAGTAATATAACAAACATTACGATGTTCAAAAAGATGTATTCTAAACTATGTACTAAGTATCAAACCCTTATATGTAATGTGACCTTAGTCATTTAAGAATTATAAAACATATATATGAACTGTGTATTCGAAAGACCAACACTTTGGAAATGGATTGAACCATATGTTGTAATCCTAACTACTACCCTATGTATTAACGACTATAACCAATGATATTATATGATATTAAACTTGACAAACTAGACCAACGTACTGACAAAGGTAATGACAGGTATTAAATTCATTGCAGTCATGTGTTGGCAGGTTCAATGTGTCTCGTCCAGGTATTAATGCTCCTAGCTAACCTCCATGGTGGAATGTACTACTGGCTGTCAACGTAACCAACTTCACGTGGAAACTTGGTGGATGATACTGCTAGTAATTCGTGTTGTGAATAGTTTTCATGTGAATCACCTCTGTGCTGGACTTACGATGGTAAGGTTATTAATCGTAAATTAATGCTTGAATGCTTCGTAGAACGTGGTGCTATGCTGGCTCAACTCTCACCCGTTGATCTAGATCTGTCTCAGTTTTGGGACTTCAACCCTAATCTCACCACTATGTCTTCGTTGATGTTGTTCTTGTGCATTCATTTGGTGATACCGGGTCGGTGGAGAGGCCGACCGTTTGCGAGAGTTTAGGGTTTGGAGTTTGCTCGATTGAGGACTCCTTCCTCGAGTTCGATGGTGTAACCTACGACTATAATTTGATGGTTTCTCAGGTTTTTAAGAAGGTTTAAGGGCCGAAGGTTAAGAGGTGAGGAATAATACTGTAATGCTTGGTTGTTTGGTGGCGCTGGAAGATTTCAATGGTTCAACCTTCGATCCTTTTGCAAGTTCTTAGAAGGTAATATCTTCGTTTTTAAATAATTTAAGTTTTATGTTACTTAGGTTAATAATGTGATGTTATGGTTTTTAACCACCTCCTGTATTTGCTTGGTAGGTACCTTCATTCATCTACATGTGTGCTTGGACTGATACTTATGGGAAACACGCTGCCATGCCATCCAGTAAGCCTCGGCGGTTCCTATTCCCGTAGGTTCTCCTGGCATGTTGGTCGAATCTTGATTTTTTTCGAGAACTGAGAATAGTTCCTGGAAGAGGTTTAAGCTGTTGTGATGATAATCAAGAGCCTCACACTGTGTGTATAGAGGATGAAATCCTTGGCAAATTTTACTGCCCTATCAAATTCAGCGTTTTGCTGTAATTTTTGATGAAATGTAAACTTGTTTATAATGTAATGTCAGAGGGTCGAACCCTCAGTTGATGTTAATGGAAGAACAATCTTGAGAAAACTTTAATAGTTTATGTGCAATGTATAAGTTTGGTTATGTCAATGGTTGTATAATTAATACATCATTTTGGTGAGAGTTGAAAGCCATGGGTTGACTCGTTTCTATGAATTGGAAGGTTTTGTGCTACCATATTTATACTTTTGTTTTTAATGGAAGAATGGGACTGAGTTTGCAATGAAACAAAAAAAAATGGTTTTATGAACGATTTCTACGTTTATAAAAATCGACGTTGGTTGTAATTGAAAACTATATGTTTAAAAATCGATACGTGCCAACGTTTACTACCTTACGTTTCACAATAAACCCCTACTTTGTAGGTTTCAATGGTAGATTATTTTTAGCTAACAATTGTATTGTCGTTTTGATGAAAGGCTGAGAGTCGTAGGTTAGCTGGTTTCTTGAAAACAAAACCCTGAGTGTGCATGGTTTAGGTTAGAGTTAGAATGATGATGATACTTGGTTTTTTTGGTCCATACCTTGAATGAATATTATGGTTGATGAAATAATAGTACTCTTGTTTCAGTCTGTCTTGTTCAAGTGGATAACTATCGTAAATGTATTAGTCGAATAATGATGATGCGTTTAGCTTTGGAAAAACTTGATATAATGTAATAGGTTTACGATATTAAATGTAGACTGTAGGCTTGCGATAAATGGTCTTAGGGATTTGAAAACGAACCTGTACATGTTTGTAAACTTTATATAGTTGAAAGTTTAGTCTTAGCAAAACTATAAACTTTTGGTAATGAAACCTAGAATAAATCTATTCTGCAAAAATTGAAATATAGCAGACTGTTTTAAATAATGGGAAATAATGCTAGGTTTAATTCATGAATGTTGAATGAAAGAAATGAAATGAAAAGAAAATGCATTTAACATTTCTGTGCAAAGGATATTTAAATTTGCTGCTATTAAATTTATAGGGATTATGATACCTGGACTAAATAGAATTATAACATTCTATTGTTAGAAAGATTAGAATATACAGCATACATTTTTGAGTAGATATTAATAATTGAAAACCTAGTTTCTGAGCAGAAATGAAATGTTAACTTAAATTTATATGACAGAAACTACTATAATGCCTGCATTATAATATGTTGAGTATAAATTTTAAATCAGGACATACAGTTTTGTATTACAGAAATGACTAGTAAAGAAAGTTAAAGATGTACATCAATGATAATCTATTCATTCTTTTGTCAATCTGTCTATCGAATCATTCTTCTTAAATTTTCATTTTTTGTACTAGAGTACGATGCAGAAAGTTCGCATGGGGAAAAATGCAAAGAAGATATTAAATCAATCATCTCATTTACTTAACTATCATGAAATCATATCTAGGTCAGACATTGAAACAGTTACTTCTAAATATCATTACTATTAATATTAAATCTACAATTTCATAAAATCATTTTACTATAAACAATAAGACAGAACAATAGAACCTGATTGACTGTAGGAGAAACAAACAACCCAAGGAGCCTGTTCCACCCAACCTATTCCTGAAGACAGCCAAATTAATTGCCTTAGGACCCCCGATCTTGTTCACTGAACCACTAGGAAGAAGAATCTGTAGAAGCTTTAGATCATCTACTTGCAGCGACAAAGTAGTTCATCCAGTCATATAGACTTAGCAGTCAAAGAAACATGCACCAGCACCTCTGGTTCTCTTCTCAGAATATTTTCAGCAGCCTCACAATGCACTTCCACTTAGCCTCCCTATTCGAATCTCTCAGTGATCACCAGATACACTTGATGAATTATTTATGCAGAAAATAATGTAGAGCTTCCTGCTCAATTTGAATTGCCTTATCTAGGTTTCCTAGGCCTTTTAGTGGTTAACCTGGTCATTAATGAGCTGATAGCTCAGTTCCAACCACCTCGGGGATAATGCCACAATTTTAGGGGTTGTTGTCCCATAACCAACAGCTAGTGGTGGAGTGCAAATGCTGACATCTATCCCATGTCTTCTAACAACTTCCATTCCTCCTAGTGGGTCAGTGAACACTCATTTAACAGTTCCCTTGGGTGTTTGTCTCTTGTTTTAATTTATTAAATAATAATAATATGTTTATTACAATCATCATTGACTAGATTTGGTCATAATTACAAAACTTTGTAATTATAATTTAACATAATGTTTTTGCAAATAAAATAAATAGTCTCAAAATTTGGGTAGGTGACATACACCCACCCTTAAGTCTCAACATCGTCCTCGATGTTGTTTATTCACTCTCTGAGTGTTCCTGAAACAGAGTTGGGTATGCTTCCCACATACTACTCTCCAACTCCCAAGTTGCCTCTTATGGGCTAAGGTGCTTCCATTGTACCTTTACCTGTCCAATGGTGCGATTCCGGAGTAGAGTTTCCCTCCTTTCGAGGATACAGTCCGGTTCCACCTGAAAATCACCGTCTTGTTCCACCTGTACATCATTCCATTTTATAACATGAGTAGCATCGTGTACATATTTCTTTAAAACTGAAATATGAAAAACATTATGTTTTTTTAGATTTGGTGGCAAAGCTAGTTGATATGCCATGGGTCCAACCCTTGACAATATTTCGAAAGGACCACAATACCTGGGTGCCAACTTGGCACAAATTCCTAGTTTTAATGAACTCTTCTTTGGTCTTACCTTAATGAAAACATGCTCACCAACCTGGAACTCTTTCTGAGTCCTTTTTAAGATCTACTTGACTTTTTGCCTATCTTGGGAAGCTTTAAGATTTCTTTGTACCTGTTGCACAATTAGTTCTATTTCCTTCAACAATTCAGGTCCTAAAATAACTCTATTAACTGGATCATTCCAAGAAACTGGTGTATTACATTGCCTACCATAAAGAATTTCAAAAGGGCTAAGCCTGGCTGATGCATGATAATGGTTGTTATATGCAAATTCTGCTAAATGCAAGTAGTCATCCCACTTACCAGGCTGGTCCTTAACATACATCCTTAGCATGTCTTCCAATATCTTATTCACTCTTTCTGTTTGTCCATCCGTTTAGGTCGACATCGAGGAATCCTTCCTCGGGTTCGATGGTGTAACCTGCGACTGTAATTTGATGGTTTCTCAGGGTTTTTAAAAAGGTTTAAGGGCCGAAGGTTAAGAGGTGAGGAATAATACTGTAATGCTTGGCTATTTGGTGGCTCTGGAAGATTTCAATGGTTCAACCTTCGATCCTTTGCAAGTTCTTACAAGGTAATATCTTCGTTTTTAAATAATTTAAGTTTTATGTTACTTAGGTTAATAATGTGATGATATGGTTTTTAACCACCTCCTGTATTTGCTTGGAAGGTACCTTCATTCGTCTGTGTGTATGTCTGGACTGATACTTATGGGAAACACGCTGCCATGCCATCCGATAAGCCTCGGTGGTTCTTATTCTCGTAGGTTCTCCTGGCATGTTAGTCGAATCTTGATTTTTGACGAGAACTGAGAATAGTTCCTGGCAGAGGTTTAAGCTGTTGTGATAAATGGTCTTAGGGATTTGAAAACAAACCTGTACATGTTTGTAAACTTTATATAGTTGAAAGTTTAGTCTTAGCAGAACTATAAACTTTTGGTAATGAAACCTAGAATAAATCTATTCTGCAAAAATTGAAATATAGGAGACTGTTTTAAATAGTGGGAAATAATGCTAGGTTTAATTCATGAATGTTGAATGAAAGAAAAGAAATGAAAATAACATGCATTTAACATTTCTGTACAAAGGATATTTAAATTTGAAGCTATTAAATTTATAGGGATTATGATACTTGGACTAAATAGAATTATAACATTCTATTGTTAGAAAGATTAGAATATACAACATACATTTTCAAGTAGATATTAATAATTGAAAACCTAGTTTTTGAGTAGAAATGAAATGTTAACTTAAATTTATATGACAGAAACTACTATAATGCCTGCATTATAATATGTTGAGTATAAATTTTAAATCAGGACATACAGTTTTGTATTACAGAAATGACTAGTAAAGAAAATTGAAGATGTACAACAATGATAATCTATTCATTCTTTTGTCAATCTGTCTATCGAAACATTCTTCTGAAATTTTCATTTTCTGTACTGGAGTACGATGCAGAAAGTTCGCATGGGGAAAAATGTAGAGAAGATATTAAATCAATCATCTCATTTACTTAACTATCATGAAATCATATCTAGGTCATACATTGAAACAATTACTTCTACATATCATTACTGTAAATATTAAATCTACAATTTCAGAAAATCATTTAACTATAAACAATAAGACAGAACAATAGAACCTGATTGACTGTAGGAGAAACAAACAACCCAAGGAGTCTGTTCCACCCAACCTATTCCTAAAGACAGCCAAATTACTTGCCTTAGGACCCCCGATCTTGTTCATTGAACCATTAGGAAGAAAAATCTATAGAAGCTTTAGGTCATCTACTTGCAGCAACAAAGTAGTTCATCTAGTCATATAGACTTAGCAGTCAAAGAGACCTGCACCAGCACCTCTGGTTCTCTTCTCATAATATTTTCAGCAACCTCACAATGCACTTCCACTTAGCCTCCCTATTCGAATCTCTCAGTGATCACCAGATACACTTGAGGAATTATTTCTGCAGAAAATAATGTAGAGCTGCCTGCTCAATTCAAATTACCTTATCTAGGCTTCCTAGGCCTTTTAGTGGTTAACCTGGTCATTAATGAGCTAACAGCTCAGTTCCACCCACCTGGGGGATAATGCCACAATTTTAGGGGTTGTTGTCCCTTAACCAACAACTAGGGGTGGAGTGCAAATGCTGACATTTGTCCCATGCCTTCTAACAACTTCCATTCCTCTTAGTGGGTGAGTGAACACTCATTTAATAGTTCCCTTGGGTGTTTGTCTCCTGTTTTAATTTATTAAATAATAATAATATGTTTATTACAATCATCCTTGACCAGATTTGGTCATAATTAAAAAACTTTGTAATTATAATTTAACATAATGTTTTTGCAAATAAAATAAATAGTCTCAAAATTTGGGTAAGTGACACCTATGGTTGGGTGGAACATTGCAGCGACATAGCTAGTTGTTTGGGACAATTACACAATGAAGATAAGTGTTTTTTTGTCTATGAATTTACTTCTGCGATGCTTAAATTGATGAATGTTTTCGATATGATGTATGCATATGATATATGTGTGGCTGAGTTTTTAATTTCGCTGTGTATATTTGTTTGATTTGCATCTGCACACATTTGAATTTAATTGTTGTGAATCTAATGAATGGGCTGAGTTTTATGTAAAAGTACAAATATTGGTATCATGTCCCCTTCCTTGAATTGGGTCCACGGGAGCGTACATTACATTTTGGTATCAGAGCTGCTGGTTACAGCATTGGGCCTTAATGGGCTACCTATCACAGTTGTAGAGGTAAGTATGCTTCCTGTTGAGCACTGGATCATTAAGAAAAATTTCAATTTCCAAAATTTTTCTAAGTGTCTTATGAGTTTCTGCCAAAGACTCTGTCGGCAAAAGATAAGCCAGAAAACGTCGAAACAGGCGGCGATTTTAGGTTTAAAAGTTACGACGCGGCGGCAATTTTAGGTTTAAACGTTGTGACGCGGCGGTAATTTTAGGCTTAAAAGTTGCAACATGGTGGCGATTTTAGGCTTAAAAGTTGCGACGCAGCAGCAATTTTAGGCTTAAAAGCTACGATGCATTCGACGATTTTAGGGTTAAAATCTATGACGCGGTTGGTGATTTTAGGCTTAAAATCTGCAACGGTTGGCAGAAATTAAGTTAAAATTTGCGATGCAATGGAGGCTTGCGGGCGGCGGAGATAAGGCCAGAACCACCGAAACGGTCGGAGAAGTTAGGACTAAAACCTGCGATGCAACGACAATTTTAAGGTTAGGACCAGCGACAGTCGTAGAGATTGAGCTGCGACCAGCGATCAGAGGAGCAAAAAAAAAGAGTATAGAGCCCAAAACTTGATTTTTGGGTAGGAGCAGTCGGGCTCAGAATGGGATGATTTTTGTGAGGCTCGAAGGCCATTAACGAAGGCTATGAAAGAATGAGAGAGGGTCCTGAACTCATTATGCTCCAATTTGCCAGAAAATGGAGAATAACGACTTTTGTAAGACGGTGTCCTGAGGCTTGACAGAAGCTCAGATTGAGCTGAAATTGATATGGCGCGGCCATGGAGCAAGCACAGTGTTAATTTTGGAATCTTGGAGCCACAGTCCAAAGGGTGTGGAGTCAGGGTGAGCAAGAAGGCCAAAACACACTGTTCCGGACCACTTTTTCGGGATTTTCAAAAGCTTGTGGACAATAAAAGTGACCCTAGATGTTGGAATCAAAAATTTTACTGAACTCAACATTTCATCTTCTCTTTAAAACAAACAGTTTCCGTTAGACAAAGATTTTCCAGAAATGCATAGATTGGGAGATAGCCATTTTTTGCCAAATTTTGAGATTTCAGGGGAAAAGTGAAAAGTTAAAAGTAGCCAAACCTCGAATTTAATAGAAGTTGACTGGTGCATCGGAACAGGGATCTGAAGGTTTCTGAGTGTTTCTTTTTTTATGGACTACCTTCTCCCGACAGGAAAGTTTTCATGATTCTTCCCAAATTTGCTTCTACAAGCAGTTGAAGTTGGCCTTCCAGAATAAATTGCAGCTATGTAAAAGTGCAGAAATTTGGGCAAAATTTGCATTTTTGGAAGAATGTAAATTCCATGTCCTGGATCGGAATGGAGCATGGGGATAGGAGTTGGAAAGCTTATCCAGAGGAGAATAGGGATGCATGACCAGAGTTTGAATGAGGTTCATATATCTCATAGATATCTGGTACAGAAGAGTGCCAGTGGTATTTTTGACAAAAAAATTTTGTTGTCAATATGGACAATTTCTAGAATTGCATGACTGGAAAGAAATCAGACCAGCTATGATATGGAAGAGGGATTCCATTCTACGATGAGGGATTGGAAAGGGAAAATTCCTTAACCCCTGTTTTTCTATCGTATTTATAATTATGAAATTGTCATGCATATAAACTATGGCATAGGAATGTTGAAAATGCAAGAGATTACATAGATTAAATGAATATACACCAGATGGCATATTAACAAACATTGCACAATGAATGTGAAAATGTTTGTGCATGAATAGGATGATGCATATTGGTAAAATAGTGAGGTTTTACATATGCAATGAGCCACTTGAGATAATTATGGTGGTTGCTAATAATTAGTTGTGTCCGCATTGGTTATAGGAAAAAATACAATCAAAGCATGGCTAAAGAAGTTGATGACGTTGTTGCACCTGACCAACGACCTTATGAAGAAAGGATGGTGCAACAAATCTGTGATCACGAGGTTGGAAAAAGGACTAGGTAGCCTTGGTAAGAGACCAACTGATCAGGTAACGTCAAGTGATGTTAATGACAACCATGCAGGTAATGGTTATTGGTGCTTAATTGCATGAATGTTGAAAGAGGATTTGGTAAGATCCCTTCAACTATGTTTAAACTATGTTGATTTGGTTTGCATGTGGTATTGAGTGTATGAATGGGAATGTTAACCTACTGAGTATGGTGAGGTGTGGGTAAGTGAAGGCAATGATCCTCACGCCCTATAATTGCTTAGAAATATCAATGCATTCATATGGAATTATATCATGCCATTTGTGTATGTCGGTTGTGAGTTTAACAACCAAAGCAAGTGATGAATTATGGTCCTATTGTAGTGTATGCCATATGAGACAGGCATGGTTAGGTCATAATATGTTGGAATGCAAAGTATTCATGGATTAATGCAAGGTTGTATTGAGGGGTTTTGCATTGAGTGAATGCACATTAAAATATTATGTAAATGTTGTGAATGTGCATGCATATGTGTGGGTGCACATGTTGAGATGCATGCATGGGTGTGACATATATATGTTTCAATGCAGTTAGATAATAGATGAAATGATGGACTATTGTTAATCCTGAGACCATTTCACGAGCTGCTATGAATGCAGGAGAAAGACTGCATGAAGAAGGTAGACATGTGATGGGCTACCAGAGCACTCTGTTGGAAGGACAGAGTTGCATGGAATGTGAAGTAAGGAGTATTTACAGTTTATTTAAATTGCATGGATAGTGTGACTGTGTCTTGCAATTTTGTTGTGATAATGATGCATATATAGAAATGTATATATTCCATTGCATTTCAAATGTTAACAGCTGAATGTGTTTGAATTATTGAGTGTTATAATTCTGAGATCACTTCAGTGACTGTTGTGGCAATGAAAGGATTATATGCATAGATACTCACAACGTGTTTGGCTGATTGAAGTTCATATTGCAGGTAGAAAAGTCTTGCATATGGAAATGAGTATAAGTCCATAGTAAAGACCAGGATCTACCATGTGCAGAAGCCAAAGGTTATGAGAGGGTTCTCATGGTTTTAACTTATGCATGGAACAAATTTGAAAATTGTCTGATTTAAGTTTATGAGAATAATCTCATGGTTGCAAATCTAAATTCTGTAGGAAAACAGATTTGTAGATTTCAGATTTGAGATTTGAGAATTTGCTTATAATTGCTAATCATTGTTTGGCTTATATGAAATTGTGTCAGGAGGACATGTTGTAGGTGGATGTTCATGTATGGTAGCAAGATTGAAACCATAATTAAAAGAGTGATACCACTTACTAGAGATAAACAATATGAGGATAGCCTCATTGCTAAGCAAATCAATTTATATAGCAGACATAATTGCAAATTCATATTGAATTTAATTATTAATGACATTGATTGGTTATAGAACAATCAGATTTGAAGTTTATTGCTAAATGTTGCTGACTGTTTGGCTATTTGAAAAGTGTGCCAGGATGACACATTGCAGGAAGACCATGTGTGATGGCCTGCAGAAGACAAACTAGATGGGAAGGATCCCATGCTTTGGAAATGGGTTTTAGGTGAAACGCCATTGTAAATGTTGATAATGTCTCAACCGAACTACATGTTGGTAAAGCAAGTGAGTGAGATAGTAAAATTATGCCAAGAAGGCATGTGTGAGTTATGGAATGGGAAAATATCGGGGTGGCAAACCGAAGGACTATTGACTCAGAGAAGGGATCCCCCATTATTCGCCAATGAAGAAAAGATACATCTATGAAACGAATGAGTATTCTGTAACCCTAACTGAGGATATACATGTCTGGTTATTAGATTTAATATGCAGAGCATGTTTTATTTTTTCGTTATTATTTTAGACTGCTCGAGTGTGACTAAGGCCTACATGGCTCACATCGGAAATGGATGCATACCTTTCGGGTGATGGGTTATGTTAGGGTTATCAATATTGACTACACCCTAAGGGGAATGGACACATTCCTGGTGTTTCAATACTTAATAGTGAATGTTATGAAATATGATCACAATTTTAGAGCAGCAATACTGATGAGCCTGCTTATCCTTCTTGTGCTATCAGCTACATAGATGCAATTTGGTGTTGCACGTAAGAGGCAAAGTGAAGAAAGGGTGCTCAAGAGGACTGTATGGGAAGTGGTAACCTTTCTATGCTCACACTAAATGACACTGGAAGAGATGGATATGCCCGAGGAGCTGCGTTGCAGAAAAGGGGTATCATCCTTGTGTAGTGTGAGTAGGTATTGTGGGGCCATGCTAGCCTGCAGTCAAGTGAGTCACCTATGGATTTCCTGGAGGGAACCACTAGTTTGCATAAGAGAAGGAGCCACGTAATCATATTATGTTGTTCTTATTGCCTGATCAACCCAGTCGGTGTACTGGCTTGGCATGTTGTTAAATTGGATGCTTGACAAACCCAGTCGGTGTACTAGCTTAGCATTGGCTAATTGCATGTTGTGGAGATATTGGTGAAGGGTGTTATTTCCTGACAAACCCAGTCAGAGAACTGGCTTGGAAATGGTCGTTGTATGCTTGATAAACCCAATCGGCGTACTGTCTTAGCGTACTGATTTTTGAAATGCATGATAAACCCAATCGACATACTGGCTTAGCATACTAATTTTTTAAATGCATGATAAACCTAGTCGACGTACTGGCTTAGTATACTGATTTTAGGGATGCCTAATAAACCCAGTCGGCGTATTGGCTTGGCATTGCCTATTCAGATGATGTTGTGGATTAGCATGTGTGCTAGCCAAACATCCAAGTCCATAGGCGATCCCAAGGCTTTCAAGTGAAGCAGGACCCTGTGGACCAGAAAGGAAATGCAAAATACAGATAAGTATTCATTTTCATTTATTTCTTGTTTGGAATAATGAATATTTCAGGTATAAGTCTTCTAACAGCTAAGCTGACACACTATTGTTTCTTTGTTGGAAACCTTGGTCATTGCAGGAAAGCAAGGACCCTAAAAGAACTATAATATTCTTGGTAAATCCAGAGAGCAACTGGTTAGGCGCTAAAATGCTTGGTAAATCCAAAGAGCAACTTATGCTTGATAAATTTAGAGAATAGTTGGTGGGAGCATTAACCACTTGATGTTGTGGAGCAACCAGGGTGATGGCCAAACATTCCTTAATTAATTGATAAAACCCAGTCGACATACTGGCCTAGCATTACCATTCAAATGATTGTGGAGTAGCTTGCGTACCAGCCCAACATTCGTTGTTGTATCCACGGGCGATCCAATGCTTGTAAAGCAAGGAAGGAGCCTGTGGAATAAAGTGAAGACATCTAATACAGATAAGTATTTGGTCATCTTGCGGCTTCTTGCTTATTTAATATGAATATATATGTGTATATGAATTGCTTATGATTTCTTAAACTCTTGTTTAGAAATAAACCCTATGAGAATAAACTGAACATGTGAATTGATTCAATGTTTGAGTGTAGGTATTGTTGAAAGCAAGGACTATGAAGGCATCCTAGGGATGCATGTGGACATGTAACCATCCCAAAGAGCTCAGTATGAGCAATAATGAAAGATGGTGCTATTGGACATGTGTGGGTCCTAGCAACCAAAGGTTCTGTAGACAACAATGGGGAAGGGTTTCCTAGTTGAAAAGCCTTAGATAGACCTTGGACACTAAGTGTCATAGCCAAGAAAGGGCAAGTCAAGCATTCACATTGAAGTGAAAGAGGCTAAGGAGCATGAACCTAGAATTGTGGTGTGGCTCTGGATTGGAACAATACTAAGAGGGGGAAAACTCTTACTCTTCTATTTCCTTTTATTGATGCATTTCAGAAACAGAGGATTGTTGAATGCATGTTGTGACTAAAAGTTGATAGTGTTAATTGCTTGAAATGAATTGTGAATGTTGAACTAGTAAATTTCATGTGAAAGGATGAACATGGATGAGTTCATGTGTTTGTTGGGAAAGTATGAAAAGGTGGAAGTCTCATGAGCGAAAAAAGGACTCTATATGTTAATTGGGAAAATAATTGACTAATTTTAATGTTGTGTTATGCTTGTCCTAATAGGAATTGCCATGATGAATCTCACAGGTGAGAAATTGAAAGCCATTGTTGTAGCTATTACCAGCTAAGTGTTGCTAGTGAGCAAAGAGAGAGCCAGTTGTGCACCTTGATCATGGAAGCAGACTAAAAGCTATTTGTTTTGGCTGGAAATATTCCTCAATAAGTTGTCAGGATGGAAAGGAAGATGGTAGCCATGAAATTCCAGAATTATAGATCAACTGGAAGGATAATAAAGGGAAGGGATTGCTCTAGAGCAATGCCCACCTGTAGAACTAGAAAGATCAAATCCAGCAGGAGCAGTTTGAGGAAGACAAAGGACTTGGTCCTGAAAGTTCAAAGTAAAGAGATGAAACGTAGGACAGACCTGCCACCTTTTGTGAAATTCGAGGCAAGTGTAAAGTGGGTATTTATTCATGAGTGTTGGAACACCGAGGATCGTGTTATTCCAAGGGGGAGGGAAATGTAATGTCCCTAGTTTGACCCCATTATATTAAAATGTAATTGATGTAATATTGTTATAAAATCATAGTGAGGAGCTCAAGGCCAAGGCCCCGCCATCAATTTATTGATGCATATGGTTTGAGTGCTAGCCAAGCACATTGGAATTTCGAACATCATGTAAATATGCATTTTAATAAAAATACCCACAGCTAGCTGTGCATTGCAACAAGAGATTGGGGCATGATTTTACAAGGAATTGGGAGGGAAATATTCAAACCCTTGGAGCCAATCAAGTCAAGCCAAGTTTCAATGAGAGAACCCATCAAACCCTCAACTACCCATGTTGAATTTTTTACCCAATCATTCATTTCTCCCAAGAGTTGGTTTAGGTAGTTAATGCCTTGGGAATGGAGAGGTATGGCTGTCCAAATTTGAGTATGGGAAAGCCACCCTTCATGGAAAAACGTGATTGGATTCCTTGGCAAGAAAAGATCCATGAATTGCTCCCCAAGCCATTACCCATGAACCAGCTTCGCTCTCCCACGAGTTTGGAGCTACCTGGGCGTTTTTCTCCATGGATTTCCTATGTTTTCCTTCATCTTTCAAGCTGGGAATGGCGTTTTTGTTTTGGTTACCAATGGGGAAGAGAACAAATCGATTTGGGGTTACAATGAGGCTGTTCTAGCCATTTGAAACGCTCATAACTTGTGGAAGAAATTGGATTTCTCCCTGGGGACGAATTTCCCTTCCCACAGTTCATTTTGGGTGAGCCAGGATTTGGGGAAAACCCATGGCCATTCTGTTTGTAAATCCCATTGCTAGAAATTTGTATCCATGCCCAATTTTTGAGTGGCTGTGTGTAAGAGAAGGTTGGGGTTGAGATGGGTATCCATTGTTTTGGCTTGAGCTTGAGTGCAAGCATCCAAGGTTCATATTTAGCCTGATAAACCCAGCTGTGGACTGGCTTGGCTTAGATGCAGTGATTATTGGCTATGTATGAGTATGAATGCCCCGGTTTACTTGTAAGAATCATGCCCATCTCGGGGTGGTAGTTGTGTTGATAGAATTGATGAATAAAACTGGCCTATGGTTGGGTGGAACATTGCAGCGACATAGCTAGTTGTTTGGGACGAAGATTAGTGTTTTTCTGTCTATGTATTTACTTCTGTGATGTTTAAATTGATGATTGTTTTCGATATGTTGTATGCATATGATATTTGTGTGGATGAGTTTTTAATTCCGCTGTGTATATTTGTTTGATTTGCATCTGCACACATTTGAATTTAATTGTTGTGAATCTAATGAATGAGCTGAGTTTTATGTAAAAGCCCAAATATTGGTATCATGTCCCCTTCCTTGAATTGGGTCCACGGAGGGTAAGTTACAAGGGTTTTTCCACATCAATTGGTTCGTAAGGATTTGTATGAAGAGGAGTTCAATGGGGATCATCAAACAAGGTCTGTATAACATGTGAGTGGTGTAGGGAACAAAAATTCTTAGTGATGTGTGAAGTGACCTTATGAAAACGGTAGTGAAAAGTTTGTGGGTGAAGATGCAAACTGGACAAAGGTTGGAGGAAGAGATGAGGTTGGACATAAATGAGTATGAGGAGAATGTGGAGTAAGTGAATGCTTGCCCAATTTATTTTATGTTGCAAGATTGTTCTTAAAGGATTTAGAGAGAGATGCATTAGAGACTAGAGCCACTTCATTATACAACTTGGGCAATAAACCAATATGAAATTTGAAAATCAATCATTTTTCTAGATAAAAAATAAAGAGTTGTACCTAGAGTTTACAAAAGACCTCAATATATTGATGTATTTTTAGGCTAGAAAACTGCCACAACTAAGATCTGTATGCCCATAAACCTTCAATAGATCCCCCAGGATATAAAAAATTCATGTATATTTGTGTATAAGTCACCTCAATTGGTAATTACATTAGAAGTATGGATGACAACCTTGTCATTAAGTTCTACACATAGGTATTCATCCTTGACCCATTAATGTTGGACCATTTCCCATTATTAACCTTTGAGGTGGCAAATTGATATTAGAACCTTATCATTATCTGATACCAATTGATACATAATAAAACATAAAATAGACAAATCAAACAAAAATATATCTCTATTCACCAAAAAAACTAAAATTCTACATACCAAATTGCCTCATTCATATAATCCCATTCCATAAAAAATGGGAATGGTTCACTCTAACTGTGTCTTCCTATTTATTATAATATATTATCTAACTACCATATTAATTATTTACACTAATCACAAATAGTTATTTCAATTATTATGCTTCACTTCAACTTCCATCATATTATGTACTACTGGATTTATCATGCATCAAAAGGGATCAATTCCTTCAAGTGCACCAAACCCTTTTTATAAACTTATGAAATATTTGATATATAGATCCATCTAGAAGTCATTGTCAAATGATTTAATTTGGCTTTCATGTGCAATTATTTGTACCAATGATCCAGAAATATACATATTCCAATGGATCTTAAGAATTCTTGTGGCTAGATTTTGTATGAAAATCATACCCATCATATAATAATGGCTAGTTATTATGATTTGAACAAAATTCATTCTTCGTTGAGGAGAATTAGATTGAACACCCATTATCCAATTAACATTGTATGAAGTGGCTCCAAAGTTATAATTATGTCCACATTGCATATGAATTCACATTTAATAATTTTATGATGATGGTGGTGGTTATTAGCATGGTCCTCTCCCAGCTCTCTATATATAACAAATTATTTAAACTGTGTATTTTTTAAAATTATTTATATTCATCAAGATGAAGTATTTTTATGAATATTTTTTTACATTTAAATAAAATAAAAATAAATAATTTAAAATTATTATTGAACTTTAAAAAATATTAAAATTAGATAAAAAAATAAAAAGTAGTTTAAATTATTTAATTATATAAAATAAATTAGAATATATTAGATGTTAAATACTATATTCAAAGGTGTAAATACTTATTATGATTTATTTTTAAATGGACAATGAGGATTGATCTATGAATGTCACTAACTCATCTTTATTTAAGAAAAACTATGCAACTTGAAATAACATGGGTAGAGTTTCACTCTATCAATATGTATTTAGTCTTGGGTAGTTAACATGTTTCCCAAACCTAAGTACAAACTCTTAGCCAATTATATGTCGTTTTAAGTCTCACTCAAGGTTTCAACCTAAATAGTATATACAAGAAAGATAGTATCCTTTGTGCTAATTGTCCAAGTTACCTTGAATGAGGTCATATGCTTTCCAAGGAATTTTTTGGATGGTCGATCCGCAGACTTAGGAAGTACATAGGGTTTTGCATGCAGTCGATATGACTGAACAATCTTGGGATGACTATAACACCGGGGGGGGTAGCGTATCCCCCCATCCATCGAAGAACACAACGTAACAACAAGAAGTTTCTCCCTCATGAAAAGCCAAAGAGGTTGGAATAGGAGGAGAGGGATCAGCAGGCCCTAGGCCAAATCAAAAATATGCACAAGGGTTTCCCAATCCAGGACCATGCATTCCAAAATTGACCTTTATCCTAGCCATCATAGTGGATCCGATGTGAATTAAAGAAAAAATTCAACATATGATGGACCACGCTCTTATTGGGAATTTTATCGCCATCTGGCCGTCAGAAAAAGGTTTAATCTAGTGGATTAACTCTACATGGAAACCAAAGGGTCACTTTGACCTACTTCTAGGCTCAAAGGGTTTCTTTACAGTTGTTTTCTTTAATGTTGAAGATCAGGAGAGGATCTTTGACAGAGGATCGTATTTCTATTATTCGGTTGGCCTCTACCTCAGAATTTGGAGGGATCATTTTAATCTAGACAAGGAAGACCTATCCATCGCCCCGATATGTATTTGGCTATACTCGCTTCCTACCGAATACTAGGATCCCGAAATATTGAAGGAGATCGGAAGTGCCTTGGGCCAATTTGTGAAGACCTCAGACCTCACTAAACAAGGAAGGTATGTTTCCTATGCTAGACTTTGTGTGTATATGAATATTTATAAAGACCTCCCTAAGGGGATTAACCTTACATGGGAAGACTCATCATGGTTTCAAACCCTAGATTATGATCATATCCCTTTCAGATGTCGTCGCTGCCACACAAATGGACATATGGCTCAATATTTCCATCTAAACCCACAAGCTGAGCTACCCTCTACCAAAATCAAGGAGAAATTAGATTCAAAGGGTTTTGATAAGGTTACCAATAGAAAGAGAATTGGAAGAAATCACAATGGTTCAAACCTAAGCAAGAAATCCAACACATCAAACATTTTTTCTATACTGGAGAAGAACCCTTCGGAGGTGCCGACTCCCCCTGAGGAGAAGCATCCTCAACCCCAAGTCATAGAGATTTTAGCCATGGAAACAGGGGCAATAAAAAAGAACTACTCCCAACCTACAAATACACCAGAAGGGGATAAAATGGAAGATGATGCTGATGAAATGGAAATGGGTGATTTGGATTTGGATGGCATTGAAGAGGCATGCCGAAAAAAGGAATTCCACTCTATCCCAGCCAAACAACTTCAACTCCTAACAGAGGCTTTATTAAAAGCTAAACCTACTTCGGACCTGGGTATTGAACCTTTAAAACTCAAAGAAACAAAACGTAAACATATAGAGGGAGGCACAACGAGAGGAAGGAAGAAAAATAGGGAAAGGATTGGAGAAGTGGGGGCTCAATTAGTGGATTCTGGATAGTATCCAACTATTCAGGAAGATTTACTCTCTGTTAGATATCTTGCATGATGAATATTCTATCCTGGAATATCTGAGGGAGTAATGGCCCTAAAAAAAACAAAGTTATTAAAAAAAAATCATAATGGAGAAACCCTCAATAGTCTTTTTACAAGAAACAAAGTGCTCTGAGGATCAACTAATAGTTAAAACGAGGACTCTTTGGAAAAATTCTAAGACAATGGTTATTGATGCGTTTGGAATAGCAGGTGGACTGGAAATCCTTTGGGATCCTAGCCAAGTTTTTGTAGAAAATTTTGTTTCGACAACCTTTAGTCTTCCAGCAGAATTCCACATCCTTGGAACAACCGCTCGAGGGATCATTACAAATGTGTATGGACCTAGCAGTTATCCCCAAAAAAGAAACTTCCTCAATAATCTGACCAAGATGAGAAAGGTTTTTCTGGACTCCACTGGATCATTGGAGGTGATTTCAATCTGATCCACTCTCTGTCTGAAAAAAAGGGGGTAGAATAATTCTTGCTCAAGAAAGCACTCTATTTTATGACTTCATCACTTCAAGTCAACTGATAGACATTAGCATGGGAAGTAGGGAGTTCACTTGGAATAATAGAAGGGGATGGGATCATCATGTAGCAACCCGACTTGACAGGTTTCTTATTTCATAAAGTATTATGTTATTTGGTGAGGCTCTGGCTTCTCTCCCTCTCGCTGCGGCAGGTTCGAAACATTGGCCGATTAACCTAGTTTGGAGTAACATCGAGATCAGAGTTACAAGGCCTTTTCATTTTGAGCAGCTTTGGCTAACGCATCAGGATTTCCATGCTCAAATGGAGACTTGGTGGAAAACAATTATCCCTCCTAAAGGTACAAAGATGTACCAATTCCAACAAAAATTGAAGATTCTAAAACTAAAATTGAAGATCCGGAATAAAGAGGTCTTCGGTAAAATTTTACATGAAAAAGTGAAGTTAGAGCACCAAATGGAAAAAAATCCAAGAAAACATCATGATGGAGGGACTCACAGATGATCTATACCATAAGGAAAAGTCTGTATCTGCACAACTTCATGAACGGGAAAAATAAGAAGAAATCCTCTGGAAACAAAAATCTCGGAATCAGTGGTTAAAGGATGGGGACAAAAATACAAAATTCTTTCACCGAGCTACTATTCAACATAAACACCATAATCAAATAAATAATCTAAAAACTCATAATGGTCAGGTTGTGGACAACCATGAATATATCGAGAAGGAACTGATCTTCCATTTCAAGTCTTTCCTTACTGAACCTAATATCGACAGGACTGAGGTCACTAGGGAAATCAAAAGGGTTATCCCTAGATTGGTGTCTACATAACAGAATGAGATGCTAATAAGACCCATCGATTTGCAGGAAGTGGAGGAAGCAATCAACCACATGGAGGATGGTAAATCTTCAGGCCTGGATGGTTTCACCACAAAATTTTTCCAGCACTTTTGGAATTTGATTAAGATTGAGGTCTAGGAAGTTGTGGGGGAATCTAGACAAATGAGGGGATTTCTCCTAGCTCTCAACTCCACCTTTCTCACTTTGATTCCAAAAATAGCAATGGTTGATAGCCCTTGGATGTTTCAACCTATCGCTCTTTGCAACATTATTTACAAGATCATCAGCAAGGTTTTGGAAAATCATCTCAAACCCATCCTTCCTACTCTGATATCCCCCAAGAATTCGGGATTTGTAGAAGGAAGAAAATTTTTAGATGGAATTATCTTAGCCCATGAAGTTTCACACTCCCTCTAGGTTACCAAAAAAGATGGAAAGATGATGAAAGTGAACCTGTCTAAACCTAATGATAAGCTTAACTGGAATTTCATGAAGGAGATTATGAGCTCCTTTGGTTTTGGAGACATCTGGATTAGATGGATAGAAAATCTGACTTCGTCAACTTTCTTCTCCATTCTTATTAATGGCACCCCTTCAAATGTATTTAAACCTTCGAGGGGTATTCATCAGGGAGACCCTCTATCCCCTTTCATTTTTTTCTTGATGACTGAAGTCTTGGGTCATCTTATCTCTGACATGTTGAACCAACAGAACCTTAAAGGCCTCTGATTTCCACCTTATGATAAATCTTTGACTTATCAACAATTTGTGGACGATACTCTTCTCATGGGGCATTCTTCAGTTTGGGAAGCAAGACAACTGAAGAAGGGTTTAAACATTTTTCTCAAATCCTCGGGGCTAACCATAAATGAGGAAAAATCTCAAGTATTCTTTTTTAACACGCCTCCCATTACTCAAAGAAATATACTCTAGATCTTGGGTTTCAAACGGAGCTCCCTTCCATCCAAATACCTTGGAGCACCCTTATCACTATCTATTCTGAAAAAGGTCTCTTGGGAAGAACTCCTTAATAAAATGAAGGAGAAAATTTCAAGTTGGATGTTGCAGGATTTAAATTTCCCTGGTAGATTGGTTTTGGTCAAATCGGTTTTACACGCTATGCCTTTGTATCTCTTCTTTGTATCGAAAGCTCCAAAGTCTGCAATGAAAGAAATATGTAATAGTCAAAGATCCTTTTTATGGGGAAGCGCAAATGACCATCATAAATGGCCTCTAGTTGACTGGGACACTCTCTGTCTACCTAAGAAGGATGGGGATCTGGGTCTTTGGGACCCTGAAAGACTCAGTATTGTTTGTGGGGAGAAAGTATGGTGGAGATGGATCACCCATACTAATGAACCCTCAACAACACCTAATTAGAATTGAGGGGCCTGAGACGGGCTCCCATATATATAAAATGGAAAGGGCGGGGAAGTTTCTAATCCAAAAACATAGTTTCTAGGAAATTAGAGAGGACTTGTCAGCCAACTTATGGACTGATTTCTGGGAACAAGAGCCAACTCTCCAAAATCTAATGTCCAATACCCAAATCCCTCATCTCTTTCAGAACCATAACTAGAGGACTATTAATTACTATTGGCAGGGGGTGCATGATGACAAAGGATTCCAAAAATGGAAACCTTTAGATTGGTGGAGGGAAAACTATGGTATGGATGAAGGGGGCATGATCTATGAGCATCTTCGCCAACGTTTGATAAAAATACAAGAGGGTCTTGATCTTATTTGCCGGGGATACTCCACCAAATGTATTTTTAGTATCAAGGAAGCTTACTCTCTGCAAAATGGGATTGAGGAATAACCTATGGGCCGTGAATGGACACAACTTTGGGCCAATAAATTATGGCCCAAAATTACTTTGTTTTTATGGCTGGTCTTAAAGGTCGTATTCTAACTTGGGACAACATCATGAAAAGGGGCATTATCGGACCTTCACGCTGTATTTTGTGTGGTGAAAGCACCGAAACTATTGCTCAGCTTCTCGATGTTTGCAGTTTCACCTCTGAATCGTGGGACAAAGGAGCAACGATATTTTTCCTAACTGACAGAGTCCGCCAAGACCCTGCAGCTTCAATGAAAGGATGGAGGGGAGAACCATTCCAGGGAATACTACCCAACTAGATATGGCAATTGTTCCCAGGCTTCCTCTTTTGGGAAGTTTGGAATTAATGCAATAGGTGTATTTTTACAAGTAAACACCATCCTCTACAGTTTGTTTGGAATCAAATTAGGAAAGGAATTTATGAGACACTTACATTATCTCCATGTTATGAACAAGATATTCTAATTCCATACAATGAGAGGCTTATTTACGCACCTGGGGAATACAGACACTCACTATCTGTATCAGGTGCATTCAACACAACCAGCACACTCCTGCTAGTCCAATTGTTTGGACTCACCGCCCCTTAGATGGATCAAGTTGAATTTCGAGGGGGATTCCAAAGGAAACCTGAGTAAGGCTAGCAATGGCAGAGTCTTCCGTAACGAGTAGGGTAAGGTGACTAGAATTCTCTATGGTTACCTCGGGATGGAAACGAATAATGTGGCCGAAATTGAAGCTCTCCTACAGGGCCTTTGCATGGCTAGACAACATGGTTACACTAGATTGCAAGTAGAAGAGGACTCAAAGGTGGTGCTCCGACTGGTGATCAGATTATGCCATGGTTCCCAAGATGCCAAGGTGGCGCCATCTTGGCGTCTAGCTTTCCGCGCCCTCTTCCTTCAAGATAGCCTATCTCGGATAAATGTCGTCACCTTCCACCACGTCTGCCGTCAAGAAAACACCTTGGCTGATCATCTCGCTAACTAAGGCTCGGCATGCAACATGGATGGATGGGAAGGTACTTTATAGGAAATGCCTATTGAAACGTGCCGTATTAACTGCATGCAGATTGAAAGCGATGAAATGAGGGCCTGAAACCCCTTTTCTATCCTTGGGAACCTAAATCCGAGCTCTATGATGTCACGCCCCGAGACGTCCACATCACTTCAAGGACAAGCAGATCCTAGAAAAGAGGTTATTTTAAATGAGCATGCTCGCTCCATCCTTTCATCTAGATATTGAGATTTATTACAAAAGTGGGGTGTGCGAAGATAATGATCAATCCTTCTCCCATGACTTTGCTGTGTGAAATCATTTGGGTTATTAATTTTGGTAGGGTTGTCAAGGACGTTGGAAGTACCATCAACGCTATGTTCATTATGGTCGACGTTATGACTGCGAGTGGTGTTCACCCTTTAAATATCCATTCCCTATGTGTCTTCATACACGTGTTCCATAGCTCTATAATTACAATTCCTTTCCCATTTCTTTCACCTTCTTCTCTCTGGCCTGTTAACGAGAAGACGGGAAGGAAGAGTATGTTGCACAGAGGAAGACTGGGGAGCGAGGGTATCCATAACCAGCGAGTTCCTACTCGGGACTAACGGAATGCGACTACCACGACTATCTTCTTTTTTCGGATGTTTCCCTAGGAAATTCAGATCGACATTGAGGAAATGGAGGAGAATTTATGGCTGAGAGTGGGGGGGAAGAACCCCCACCAGAGGTGGTAGCAATGGCCAGCTGGATTCAAGACCCTGGGAATACCATAGGTAGAATGGCGCTCTACAACTGTGCAGTGGTTATGTTATGGGTTACGAAGACTTTGATTGCTCGATAGATGGAAGGAACGACTAACTTCCTCACTGGTTCGTCGTTGTTCAAGGACCATGCCGAAGATTGTCAATTTATGCATATGAAACCGGACACCATAGATGAACATATTGGTCTCAAGTATCTGGCCAAACCGTAGGATAAGACCCCAACTGAAGGGATTGTCACTAGCAATCAGCCAAAGGTGATCCTAGCCCATTAGGCCCCAACTCAAGTTGAAGGTTCTCATCCATCTGTTTAATTTCTTTGGGTTTTTTGCATGTTTTTGGGAGGTCATAGGTCTTCTCTCTGTTATAATAGAAGCTGTCAGCCTTTAGCCTATTTAGACATTATATCGAGTATGTTTAGTTTTTTGGGTGTTAGTTTTTTGGATATGAAGGCACACTATGATGTACATGAGTGACAGTTTATCAAATCTGGGCCTTTATGTGTTGAAGTTTCGGAGGTCAATGAGTACTGTATTCTTCGTTCCAAGTCTCTAAGTCTAAATAGAAGTCATGGAAATCTCTCTTAGTGGCAATATTTTTGTCTCACATGTACCAAGTGACAAGAAGATGGATGTAATCTTTTATCAGTATCTAATATAAAGTTTCTCTTTTTTGCTTAAAAAAAGAAAGGTCATATACTTTCCAATAACATGTAATCTTAATCATATACATAAAACAACATAATACCTTAATTGCAATTTAACCTCTTCCAATAAACATAAATATTAAATACTATATATAAATTTATGTATATTTATTTTCTTAATTATCATTATTTTAAAATTACCCTAATAAAATAAAATTATTATTTATCCTTTTTCAATTTACAAAAATTCATGTTACATCATACTTGCAAAATTCAATGGTTACTAACACAGATCTAGCATAATAGGTTTTATGATAGGTATATATCGTTTAAAAGTGCAAATGAAGTCTTTAATGCTTTTTCTTTATCCCCATTGTCAGCTTAATAAATATAAGGTGACCGTGAATATCTATTAATTATTCAAACATCAATGAAACAATGCTTTTTAAACAGTAGTATTTTATTTACGATCAACATTAATTCTTAATAAATGTTGTAAAAATGGAAGATTATAATTATTAAGCATTAGAATAGTTAGAATATTTAATAAGTAGTTAGATTTTTAAGTTAAATAAAAGAGTCGATAATATTAAAATTCTTAGTTTTCATTTTAGATTTATCTATATAAAGAAAGCTTTTATTATGTGAAAAGAGAAATTTTAAAATTAATAAAAGTTATAGTTTTCCATTTTTTATGCTATTTATATATTAATTTGGTATCAAAACAAGCTTTCTAATCTGTATAAAGAGATCCGCTCCAAGCACAATAGCACAGATAAGTTCCCTTATTCTATAGATTTCCACAATCTAACATGGATCCTCTATTCATGAACAACCCTTTCCTACAACAATAGCTCATATATGGTACTTTGGAGTGTATCCTCCCACTTAGATGTAAGATTGGCATTTGAGTTTATCTATTTTCTTATTTCATTTATTTCATGACCTCAACAAGAACTTTATGGCTTTTCCTGAGAAATCTAATCATGAGTATGTCTTCATTCCAAAAGCATAACGATACTTTTTCTAGCAATAACAAATTACTCATTAGGTGATACATGATATGGCTATAAAAGTGGAAGATTATAATTACCAAGTTAAAGTTTGTAGTCTCCATTTTAGATTTATCTATATAAAAAAGGCTTTTACTATGTGAAGAGGGAAGTTTTGGAGTTAATAAAAGTTATAGTTTTCCACTCTTTATTCTATTTATATATCAATTTGGTATCAAAGCAAGATTTCCAAGTGGCATAAAGAGATCCACTCCAAGCACATTAGGAGAGATAAGTTCCCTTCTTCTATAGGCTTCCACTACTTAACATGGATCCTCCCCCTCTCTATTTAACAACTCTTTCCTACAACAATGTATCCTCCCACTTAGATCTAAGATTGGCACATGAGTTTAGCTATTTTCCTACTCCATTTATTCCATGACCTCAACAAAAACTTTATGGCTCCTCCCAAGAAATCCAATCACGAGTATGTCTCCCTTGCAAAAGCATGGCTATACTTTTTCTAGCAACAAAAAATTACTCAGTAGGTGATACATGATATGGTTATATAACTAAAATATCACATACGAACCAACCTTTGGATCGTGATGGGACCCTAAATTGACCTTGCCACATTTTTTTGGTGCTTTTGATGGCTATGGTGTGGAGGCTTGGATACAAGACTTCCCTTCATATTTCCAACATCATACACACTATTCAAAGGAAAGAAAGCCACCTTAGCAACCTTTCCATCCCCAAGGATTAACTACCCAATGGTGGGATCAATCCAAACATATTAGTGGCGTTAATCCCTTTGCATAGATTCCCCAATTAGGAGAGGATCACACCACTTTCTAGTGCAATCAACAATTGGGATCAGTTTTCCATTGCACTTCGAGAGTGTTTCTATCTAGTAGGCTATGTTGAGATCACGTGGACACACGTTGGATTCACCTTCTTCATCTTTCCACTCAAACAATTTAGCAATACATTTGAATCTTTTACACACTCAAGGTGCAACTCTCCATTTCAAATCCAAAACATGTATTTAGATTTAAATATGGTTTACTTCAAGCTCTATGTCATGAAGTGTCTTTTATGCATAACTCTTCTCTTCCATTGGCTTTTAGAGGTGCTATGGCTACTAAAAAGAAGCTAGAAAAACAAACAATGACCTTTCATTCTCCATCTTGGTTCGCCCTTTCACTAAAAATATCTCCCATGGGTATGTCTTGGCAATGGTTTCCACCTGTCCACCCCCCACTAGTCAATATTGCACACTCCACAAGTCATCCTCTCATAATGCAATAGAGTTTCATGCTTTACAACACCTACACTCTTCCAACACTTTATTATTCGACCCTGACACCCAACCTATCCCTCCAAATGCTTTCATTAATGTGGATAACCCTAATACATATAATCCAAACCTCATTCTAATGTCACATTTGGCCTCTTTGACTTGTCCCATGCTCTTTACTCAAAATTGTCGATTAAATATAATCTTGCTGAGCTCATCATGGACAATGGTAGCAAAAAAAACTTGGTCTGTATAACCCTTATCAAATCCTTTGCTTTTCCAACTTAAATCCCCACCCTCATCCATACCATCTAGGGTGGGTGATTGAGGGCTCTTATTCCTTATTTGTGGCCGAACAATGCAATATCATCTTTTCCATTGGCCCTCATTTTCACGAAACCATGTTGTGTGATGTTGTTCCACTAGATCGTGTTGGCTTACTACTAGGGATACCTTACCAACATGAATGATATACCACATATGATTCTAGCCCCATCACATACACCCTCACTAAGGATCTGGCCTACACTTTTGATTCCATTCATTTCTTCCTCTCCAGAAAATCTATTTGGTAATGATGTTGTACGTCACATTGCTCTTCGAGTGGGCGCACAAAGATGCTCCCCAAAAGTATTGCAACGGGGCCACGCTAGCGGGGATAAAACAGAGGCGTGCACACACCTAAGGAAGCACACACACTATTAGGTTCGGTACCAAACCGGGGCGCGTGCACGTGCGCACTCCTGTTAAGCTAATTTTCACCTGCACGCTTCTGCTAAACGTTGCATAGTTCGGTGGGTAATGTTTACTTCATTTATTTCCCAATAAATATATATGTGTCGGTTTATTCCTAGAGCCCCTCCCCCATAAAGGCCTTTAGGCCCTCTTCTAAACCATAATCCCTAAGTGCATAAGTGCTTCTAGGTGTTTAGGGGTTTTGGGGTTAGGGTTATAAGGATTGTAGGTTAAGAGTTAAAGGTTATAGGGATTGTAGGTAAGTTATGGGATTAAATGTTATATAAAAATAAAAATATACCAATATTCAAATGTGAATTATGATTGGTTAAAATTATATGAGCTATGCAAAATTGAATGTACAAATTATCATGGAAATTTAACACATA